>OX243841.2:22675895-25399026 GCA_945859575.2 Herminia tarsipennalis | reverse complement strand
AATGGAGTTAAGGTGCCCCATATACTGATCCACATCATGTTGGCTTCCTCTGACGACAGCAAACACGTCATCTACATACCTCTTCCATAGTTTGATGATTGGTGGACCCAGAGTTAGTGCCTTCTCTTCAAAATGCTCCATCCAGAGATTAGCTAGTGCCGGGGCTATTGGGCTCCCATTGCGACACCATCTATCTGGAGGTAATATTGACCATGAAAGAGGAAGTAGTTTCCTTCCAAACAGTGATTCAGCAGATCAATATAATTGAACGGTAGCTCGTTGTCACTCAGTCTATCTCTCACCACATCCAGACATTCCTTAATCGGAACGTTGGTGAACAATGACTCAACGTCAAAACTCACCATTATGTCTCCCGGTTCCAATTTGAGATTCTCTATAATCTGGACGAAGTGGCGCGAATCTTTCACGAAAGACGTTGTTCTTCCCACGAGTGGCTGTAATACAGACGCAACGTGTTTTGCCAAGTCGTAAGTGGGACAGGCAATTTGACTTACGATGGGTCGCACTGGCACGTTGGGTTTGTGTATCTTAGGTAGCCCATATAGTTTTGGTGGTTGATGTGGTTTCGGTTTGTACAACCTCTCATACTCATCTTCCGTGAAAAGGTCTCGGTGTTTCTGGATCAGAGCTCGAGTTTTACGTGTTACTCTGGCTGTTGGGTTATATGATACCGGCTTATACACCTTGTTATCACATAACAAATCCCGCATTTTTTGTTCATAATCAGTAGTATTCATCACTACAGTGGCGTTTCCCTTATCGGCCTTAAGCACCAAAATATCCTAATAATTTGTCTCAAGAGCCGTTCACTCGCGTTTTTAAGAATTTTACGGGGAGAACGCAATATCACTACGCGGTTTTATATTAGATATTGCGTTCTCCCGTAAAATTCTTAAAAACGCGAGTGAACGGCTCCTGAGACAAATTATTAGGAACAAACACAGTGAACTCGATCGTGTTCAGAGTGAGTTGTATTCGGTACATTATAAGTGTAGTGTGTGTTTGTCTCGTGAAGATTATGATTTATGTGATCGAGTAACGTTTTTGCAAGCCCAACGGACATTCGAATTATGCAGTGTCACTCATGAGCATAAGTTTTCGAATGCATATAACCGACGGTATGCTGAGAAAACGTTGCCGGCGGTATCTCAAGATCTTATAGATACCGTAAAAAACATATCGCACGTAAGTTTAGATGCACCTACTTTAAACATCCTGGCTAAAGGCATGAATTTCGCCCCAACTCCTAAGCGAATACCGTATGAGAATATAATCAGTAGTGTTGAGGAGACTATTATCCGTAACAAGATACCGCCCGGCGATGCCGACACCCTGAGACAGGACGTTGCGGTCATATTGCGAAAGTCCAAACCTCCGTATAGTAACATTACTACAGAAGAGCGTCAAGCACTAAAAGAAATTCGGGAAAATAAGGATATTTTGGTGCTTAAGGCCGATAAGGGAAACGCCACTGTAGTGATGAATACTACTGATTATGAACAAAAAATGCGGGATTTGTTATGTGATAACAAGGTGTATAAGCCGGTATCATATAACCCAACAGCCAGAGTAACACGTAAAACTCGAGCTCTGATCCAGAAACACCGAGACCTTTTCACGGAAGATGAGTATGAGAGGTTGTACAAACCGAAACCACATCAACCACCAAAACTATATGGGCTACCTAAGATACACAAACCCAACGTGCCAGTGCGACCCATCGTAAGTCAAATTGCCTGTCCCACTTACGACTTGGCAAAACACGTTGCGTCTGTATTACAGCCACTCGTGGGAAGAACAACGTCTTTCGTGAAAGATTCGCGCCACTTCGTCCAGATTATAGAGAATCTCAAATTGGAACCGGGAGACATAATGGTGAGTTTTGACGTTGAGTCATTGTTCACCAACGTTCCGATTAAGGAATGTCTGGATGTGGTGAGAGATAGACTGAGTGACAACGAGCTACCGTTCAATTATATTGATCTGCTGAATCACTGTTTGGAAGGAAACTACTTCCTCTTTCATGGTCAATATTACCTCCAGATAGATGGTGTCGCAATGGGGAGCCCAATAGCCCCGGCACTAGCTAATCTCTGGATGGAGCATTTTGAAGAGAAGGCACTAACTCTGGGTCCACCAATCATCAAACTATGGAAGAGGTATGTAGATGACGTGTTTGCTGTCGTCAGAGGAAGCCAACATGATGTGGATCAGTATATGGGGCACCTTAACTCCATTCATCCGAAGATGAAATTTACATGTGAAATGGAGACGGATAGATCGTTGTCATTCCTGGATATCAAGATAACAGCGCGAGCTGATGGATCGCTATCACACTGTGTATACCGAAAGCCCACACACACTGACAGATACCTGCATGCTACGTCACATCACCATCCTCGTCACCTACAATCCGTGATGACGTCATTGAAAAACAGAGCCTTTGACCTCTGTGACCCTGATCATGTGGAGCAAGAGCTAGTCCATGTTCAGGAGGTACTCAAGATAAACGGATATCAGGTGTACCGAAGATTGAAGCATATCCCAAAACGTGACAAACCTCCGGAGGTGAACAGACAACCTGCTTATTTGCCCTACGTCAGAGGAGTGACAGACAAGATCGGATCAATTATGAAAAAGTACTCGATCCGTACGATCTACACAACGGTGGCTAAAGTGGGCAACTTGGTGGGCACTCCGAAGGATATTATACCTCTGCAGACGCCAGGTGTCTACAAAATTGATTGCAGCTGCGGTAGTTCGTACATTGGCCAAACAAAGAGAACTATAGCGGAAAGGCTAAAAGAACACATCGCAGCAGTGAAAAACCGGCAAGTGAACAAATCGGCAATTGCAGAACACATACTGCAATCGAACACCAATCACTGGATTGAGTTTCATCGTCCACAAACCCTCTCCACAGATCGCCATTTTTATTCACGAATTGTGCGTGAAGTGATTGAAATTAAAAAACATAAAACTTTCAATCGGGAAGAGGGCTTCAAACTATCCGTGACGTGGAATCCAGTGATTCGTAAAACACAACCTCGTATTGTTTCGCAGTCGGTTAACATGGACAAAATCAGTGTAGTGTGCAGTGACCCTAACTTTTCGAGAAGTAAAAAAGTGAGGGTGGATGAAGATTCATCGGCCTGACGGAGTCTTAACATCGCTGGGACAGTCCGCTTGTGACCACGGCCGGTGCAACCTGGTCGAAACGTCAAGCAATTTTAAGGTAAACAATGCGCGTTAATTCCCGTATAATAAATAGTTATAATCATGCAACGCGAAAGTTTAAATGTTAGTAATTAAAATTCAACATCGCGTTTATTTTGTTTGTTCATTTCGTGTGTAAATAATATTAAGCATGGAATAAATTTAAGAACGATTATACTTTTAAATCTATTTTGTTTTAGTAATAGGTAGGTACAGTCTTCACGGCCTTAGACAGGCCCTGTATCATAATAAGTTGGTGCCCTGGGGTCCAAAAACTCAAACGGCCAAAGAACTGCTGTGAATCGCTAAAAAATGTCACGCAATTGCAAAATTGTGCACAATTTTGCAATTGTGTTACATTTTTATAAACAGTCACCCATCTATGAACTGGCAGTGGTAACGTTTCTTAACCTCGTTGACATCTCGATCTGTTCGATTGCCACTGAGTCAAGGACGATATGATATGATAGAATACAGCTGATATGTTGGTAGCTATGCTCCTGTCTCGTAGGTTCCTACTAGCTTTAGTTTGCAGCTTCATACGCGTGGCCACCTAGAGCTCGAGTTGCCTGAAATCCTTTCCCTTTCCTTGTCTATACCTACCTGTCCTAAAGGAAACCTATTTGCAAATTTCATATTTATATCAAAGGGTTTGGGTTAGACTTTATATTTATAGGTACTAAAGTACCTACCTATAACTAGTACTATAGTACCTACCTATATCTAGTACTAGTAGACGCGCGCAACTTCGAATGCGTCAATTTTCCCCGATTTTGCAACATTTTTCAATGCTGCTCTGCTCCTATTGGTCTTAGCGTTATATAGCCTATAGCCTTCCTCGATAAATGGGCTACCCAAAAAAAAAAAATTTTTTATATTCGACCAGTATTTTCTAAGATTACCGCGTTTAAACAAACAAACAAACTCTTCAGCTTTATTATATTAGTATAGATACTATACACACAAAAAAATTAGACAATGTGCAACGTGTAACATAAAACCGAGTTTCTGTTTTGTTTTAATGTAATAATATAAAAAAATATGGATCTGCCACCCTCTTCTCGCCACCACCCAAAGAATGTCTATGGCATTAAGTCCGCCTGCTGCAATGTATTAGCAGGAAGTGTTAAATCTATAGAGTTTTTTTGTTTGTTTGTTTGAAATTCTTTCACTGTTAGATAGCCCATTTATAGAGAAGGCTATAGGCTATATAACATCACGCTACGACCAATAGGAGCGGAGCAGCAATGAGAAATGTTGCTAAAACGGGCGATTTAGATTCTTGACCAGAATTGACGTCTTAGAGCCCCTGAATCTATGATTTGAGAGGTACATTATAAAATGAATTATATTATTACTAGCTGTCCCGCGCAACTACGTATGCGTAAATTTTCCCCGTTTTTGCAACATTTCTCGTCGCTGCTCCGCTCCTATTAGTCGTAGCGCGATGTTATATAGCCTATAGCCTTCCTCGATAAATGGGCTATCCAACATAAAAAGAATTTTTCAAATCAGACCAGTAGTTCCTGAGATTAGCGCGTTTAAACAAACAAACAAACAAACAAACTCTTCCGCTTTATAATATTAGTAGGTATAGATTACCTACTTAACAATAGATAACTAATACTTATAATGGTAAAGGTCGAACGCTTGGTCGAAAGGTAGAACATAGATATATAAATTGATAACGCATATTTGGATAATATATTCAGCAGCATTTTAAATAGACTGACCTTACACAAGTTGCAAGGATCTTCCTACATTATTCATTCAACTGAATCGTTAAAAGTTTAGGCAAACACAAAACTCCTAAAAACAGTTTATTGATCTGTGCAGGTGATAATTACCTAAGTTCTCTGAAATGACACGTAAAATTATCTTCTTTTTGTGTTGTGCTCTTGCTGTGTACATAGGGGGATCCTGGGCACGGGGGCACGTGCATGGATTTTTTCTCACTTACCGCATCGTGTGGGATGTCGTTGGATAGGTCTCTTCAAAATATTTAGGAATTACAAAGACTATTTTTCGATTAAAGGATCCGTTTATGAAATATTAGCTGTGCCCCGCGGTGTTACCCGCGGTTTATTAGCTGATGTGTTAATCCAGGGTGTCAGCTAACTCCATATCAAATTTTATTAAAATCACTCCAGCCGTTTAGACGTGAAGAAGTAACAAACATACACAATCACTTACTCACAAACTTCGCCTTTATAATATTAGTGTGATTAAGACTTTTTCTTTTTTAAATTGTTAGAGTCAAGTGCCCCTCCCCCTGCCAGTTAACTGGTTGTTTTGGCAAAAAGAAATCAAGGTAGGTACAGTGGGATCAACGTAACTTGACAGGATTAAAGTTGGCGAAAAGTGGTTGCGCAGATGCATTTTTTAGTAGTCATAAAAGTTTAAATTTAGAACAGTTACTGTAACTGTAGTAGTAGGTACTGTAACTGTTCTAAATTTAAACTTTTATGATCTCATTTATACAGTGATTTTATATTGTTGAATTAAAATTTTGTTAGTATTTTTAATCGATTAAACATAAATAATCGTTTTCGTTAGTAATTTTAGGGTTGCATCTCTATGACATGCGCGAAAGTGATAAGAACCTAACTTCAATCCGGTCGAGTTACGTTAATCCAACTGTAATATCTAATATATAAAATTCTCGTGTCACAGTTTTCGTTGCCATACTCCTCCGAAACGGCTTGACCGATTTTAATGAAATTTTGTGTGCATATTGGGTAGGTCTGAGAATCGGACAACATCTATTTTTCATACCGCTAAGAGTTTGTTTGTTTGTTTGAACGCAATAATCTCAGGAACTACTAAACACTTGACTGCCTCTGTGGCGCGGTGGGAGTGTATCCGACTGCTACGCAAGAGGTTGTGGGTTCGATCCCCACCCAGGATAGAACTTTGTGTGATGAGCATGATGGTTTATTCTGTGTCTGGGTGTTATTTATCTATAATATGTATGTATTTAGAAATATATAAGCATGTTTATCAGTTGTCTGGTTTCCATAGTACAAGCTCTGCTTAGTTTGGGATCAGATAGCGTTGTGTGAGTTGTCCCTAGATATTATTATATTATTATTACTACTGGGCCGCATTGAAAAAATATTTTATTGTTGGATAGCCCATTTATTGAGGAATGCTATAGGCTATAAAACATCGCGCTATAACTAATGGTGCGGAGCAGCAAGTAAAAATGTTTGCAAAAATGGGGAACATTTACGCAGACGAAGTTGCGCGGGTCAGCTAGTATATATATATATATATATATATATATCGAAATGAAAAGGATAACTACTACAGCCATGTAAACTTTACAAGTTTACGAGCAATAGCCGACCAAGTGCGAAGTAACAATACAATTGTCGTACAATCTCCATTAAAAATGTATACATATACTTATTTTCACTTTGTTAGTAAGTATAAAACAATAACAACAATAGGAAATCTTGGAGTTTAATCTTTTTGGCATTATTGTGATGGACATCTACAGAACCCTACATTGTGCATGGCCCGACATGCACTAGCCCGGTTTTCAACATGGAGAATATGTTTGGTAACTTTGGTAAGCCCATTCATTTCAGTTCATGGCTACTTTGAACAGGTAATTCAATATAGGTAACTACACCGCTCCGATAACCAACAAAAATTGGTAAAGAGAGAAAGATAATTTAATTACGAAAAGAATCGTATAGGCATTGCCTGCTTAAATCCATTCATGGAATATAATCGAAAAAAAACATTGTTGTCAAGTTTTATAATCGAAAAAAAAAATTAGCCATGAATACTTTTCGACTGGCAAGCTATCATTGTGTTTATAAATCAAAAGTGTTTAAAAAAAAAATATGTCTCATTTGGTTACCAGATGAGCGAAGGTCGATTGTTTCACGTCTCCCCTACTGTAAGGACAAAAACGGCTATTACACTACCCTGAATCAGGGCCCTAAATCGAGGTGGCCTTAAAAATTTGTTAGAGAATTAGGGCCCTAACTCATAATACACCGCTCTTTTTAAGGATTCAGGGTTCCTGATTCAGTGTAGTGTAATAAGCGCAATAGTTCTTAAGCACATATACCGCTGCTGACCACAGAAACAGGCAGGCGTTGTGTTATTATGTTTCACTTTTTTTATTCAACCCGGAATTGTGAATGTCGATCACCTAATAACAAAATAAAATACCAATGCCTACAAAACGCGATATAAAACTTAATCGAACGTATCAAATAGGAAGCACTGACCTGTTTCAATGTAAACAAGATTATTCTGTACATACGAGCCTATAAAATAAAATAAAAATAGATGTTCCTTTTACCTGCCCAAGGTCCGAATCTTTTTGATAAACTGTCCACTTCCGCGGGTAGAAAATATGGCATCAAATATGAAGATACCAACTCCAGCACACTCCATAGGGAATCTATTAATAAAAAACACAGGGCCACTGCCCCCACTAAAGCTAAAATTACAATAAACATTCTTTTTGTTTGCACTTATTTAGTAACTAAACAGTCAGAGGTTATAGATTACGCGGGATTTTAATGTATTGTTTTTAAAAAATAAAAAAAGAACGCGCGTCAGCCTTGTGTGGCGGAACAAAGCGCACTGGCAATACTGGCATGTTGACTTGAAGCAAGTGTCGCCTTTGCCTGCATTCAAGTTACGTTATGTGCTGCGATTGACCTATAAACTTCTTATGTCACGGCTTATCAACAAGTTTGGGCTTTTATCTTGATAACTTATATGATAATGGTATATTATTGCCATTACCAATTAGAATTAATTATATTTATGGATTAATGTTAAGAAAATTATTGTAAGTTGTATGTTTTTTTATTAGGGCGCAGAATAAAAGCGCCTGTTTTTTTTAAATGTAAACTCGATAATATGTAATTTGCTCTTCGTTTTCCAGTGGGTGCCAATCATAAGTTTAGAATAATAACAATAAACCCATCGAGGTTAGTCGTTATTTCATGACATCAATAAAAAATGTCCCATGAGGGTGAAAGTAAAAGATGAAAAGTACCTACACAAACCGCAGGGCAGCTATAAGGCGAGCTGAATGTGCGTGGTGACACTGTGGTCCCGATGTCTTAGAGAACCGGTCAAGGCCTCGTCTCCCGCTAGCCTTCACTGGCCGGCGTGAGCATAACATCAAGAGCGTCCGCATGACTCGCAACTCTTATCTTGCCTTAACCGGCCATTCAGAGGGGGTCAGAGGTGGAAGTGTCGTTTTCAAGGGCATAACTACGAGGAACCCCTCGTGATGGTGAAACCGGCGCCGCACCGCTCAACACCCCAAGCTTGTATGCCTGTGGCGGCCAGAAGGAGGCCAGAGGCATATAAGCCAGAGCGAGTCACCGCCTGCCCATTCGTCCGTGTGTTATTATAATGTGTTGCGACTTGCATGACAGGCACCAGATTACACCTTTTGAGGGTTCCGTTGCCAAAATGGCAAAACGGGACCCTTAAAGTTTCCTATGTCCGACCGTCCGTCCGCACCTTTGCTCAGAGACTGTTAGTACTAGGAGGCTGTAGTTTTGCATGGATACACATTTACTTACGCCGACATAGTGAAAGAATAAAACCTTAAAAAAAAATCTAGGGTACCTCCCCTATATGTAAAATGGGGGTGTGGCTTTTTTTTCTCACCTACCCCACCGTGTGGGATATCATTAGATAGGTAATTTAAAAACGTTTAGGGGTTGGAAAGACGATTTTTAGATTTAGGGATCCGTTTGTAAAATATTAAGCTTTAAAGTGCAATTTTTGTTAGAGTCAAGTGCCCCCCCTCCCTCCCCTGCCAGCTAAATGGTTGTTGTTGGGTATGTGAAAAAATTGACGGTACCTAGTAATATATATAGTGAAATTAAATAGGTAGAAACTGTCACAGCTAGGTAGACTTTACAAGTTTATGAATAACAGCTGATCAAATGAGAAGTAACAAAATTTTCGTACAAATTCCATTGAATCGAAAAATATTATTAAGTTGATATAACGTTGTAAGTATGAAACAAAAACTACAGAAGATCTACTTATTAAACCACATTATTCGGATGAGGGGAGCAGGCGACTACGGAACCCTACATTATGCGTGGCCCGACATGCACTTGCCCGTTTTTTTTTTAATAATAAAAGACGACTCCCGCAGTAGGGTACTAACCCTGTGTCGGGGTACTTTACAAACATACAAGTCACGGACACAAATTACACCTAGACTCGGAAGAACAATTTGTGGATCACGCAAAATGGTGTCCCATGTGGTAATCGAACCCACGACCTCTTGCGTAGCAGTCGGATACACGCCCACCGCGCCCCTGAAGCAGTCCATAGAACCAATAAACCGATCTCATAATTTCTTTTTTCGTCAGTGAGTGTCTGACCTCCGTTCAGAACGGCCGTATCGACGCATCACGCATGCTCTAGTTAAAGAGTAATCTGCGGACGCAGCACAACACCTCCGTCGCGGTGCGCGTCATCGGTCCATCGGGGTCGCCGCGATGACCCAGTTACAAGTGTGCAAAACGTAAAATACTATAGTTTTATGTGTGTTAAGTGAATTTATTATTACACAATGGCTTCACAACAAATTAAAATAAAAACAGAGTTGGAAAAACGGTTGTACGACCATTATGTCCAGGAAAAAGCTGAAAATGAGAATTTGCAGCAAATCGTACAAGACCTGAAGGGCCAAATTCAAAGTCTTCAAGGTCAAATACAAGGCCTCCAAGGAGAACTGCAATGTCTCAAGGAGCAAAACATTAAGGAATCCGATACAGGTAAAAAAATAAAAACTACTCAGAGTGCTCAAGATGAAAATGTTGAGTATTGCACGGACGAGGAGGACCTCGCCAAAGAAACGGAATGGATAAGGGTAAAAAGTAGGAAGAAAAGGAAGTTAAACACCACCCCCTCTCCGATACAAGCCGGTACAAGTGGCCAGCGGCAAATCATCTCTGACGAGGCCCCAGCGGTCAAAAAGGTACCACCTCCTCCACCTATTATAGTAGACAACATAAAGAACTATCAAACGTTCTACGATATCCTAACAGAAAGCCAAACAGCTCAGTCCTTTACTGCTAAAATGATGAGTGGGGACAGTGTTAAGGTTAACACTAAAACCGAAGATGCCTATAGGGCAATCTCTAAACTTATAGCAGAGAGAAACTTTCACTGGCACTCCTATGAAGATAAACAGACTAGGCCGATAAGAGTTGTTGTGAAGAAACTACACTCTTCCTGTCAACCAGAAAGGATCAAGGATGATCTAATTTCACAGGGCTTTCAGCTAGATAATGTAATAAACAAGTTAAGCTGGAAAGATAAACAACCTCTTAACATGTTTATATTGTCATTTAAAAATAGCGAAAATGTCAATAAAATCTATGGCATACAACATATTTTAGGGTGTAAAGTCGAAATACACCCCCTCAAAAATTCCAAACTAATCCCTCAATGCAAAAGGTGTCAAGCATATGGACACACCCAAAAGTATTGCTCAAAAGAGCCAAGATGTGTAAAATGCACGGGCAAACACCTTACAGCTAACTGCACTAAGCCAACCGAAGAAAAACCTAAGTGTGTCCACTGCGGCCTACCCCACCCAGCCAATTACAGAGGGTGTGTAGTAGCTAAAGAGATGCAATCGCTTAAGAACAAAAAGCCAAAACAAAAGTTCGTAACACCAACCTTGCAACAGCCTATTAACAAAGTCAACCTCGACAAACAAACCCCAAAATCAAGCTCACAGCAAATCCCACAAAATCCCCCTGAATCAAAAAGCGTATCCTATGCATATGCGGCACAACAAGGTAAACAACCACCAAACCTTGAAGATAAAATAAACAAAATATTGAACTATATTTCCACCTTCGATAAAAGACTAGAAAAGCTCGAACAAGTTACTAAAATATCTGTCTCACGATCGCAAATATGAATCAAAACAGTCTCAAAATAATGACATGGAATGCCAATGGTCTGCTTCAACACCAACAAGAGTTGCAAGCAGTCCTAGATTCTGAAAACATAGATGTGTGTCTAATTTCTGAGACACATTTTACTTTGCAATCGTTTATTAAATTTAGAGGATACAAAGTGTACAACTCGCTCCATCCTAACAATACTGCCAGAGGTGGTAGTGCTATTATAATTAAAGAAAATATATGCCACTACGAATATAGCAGATACGAAGAATCGGACATGCAAGTTATAGCGGTATCTATTAAAACAAAATCTTGTCACACCACTATTGCGGCTATTTATAGCCCTCCTAGGTATATGATAAGAAAAGAGCAATATACGCATATTTTTCAACTCCTTGGGCCAAAGTTTATATTAGGAGGCGACTTTAATGCGAAGCACACTCATTGGGGATCGAGATTGACTACGACAAAAGGCAGACAGTTATTAAGTACAGTTAAAGACATGGGGTGTGAAGTCATGAGCACAGGTAAACCAACATACTGGCCCACTGACAATAACAAACTACCCGATCTTATTGACTTCTTCGTATGTAAAAATATATCTACAAATTACTTATGCATAGAAGAAGGCTATCACATGAATTCAGATCACTCATCGATAATATTAAAATTTAGTAATAAAATCTTACTTAGAGAGAGCCCATTGACTCTAGTCAATAGTCGGACAGATTGGAAAAGCTTTTGCCTGGATCTGAATAATTCTATAGATCTAAAAACTGCAATAAAAGACCAAACTCAACTTGACACAGAAGTTTACAACTTTGTGGCAAAAATTCAACAATGTGCGTGGAACAACACGCCACAATTAAGAAGAAAATTCAAGGGACACATCTATCCCAAAGAAATCGTAGAATTACTATCTGAGAAAAGAAAACAAAGAAAAATATGGCAACAAACCAGAGCACCACACGATAAAACAGTACTTAATAACTTAACTAAAAAACTTAAGAGAAAAATTCAATACTTTCAAGAGAAATCGTTAAATTCTAACCTACAGCTTCTAACTAGTGATCGTTCCACGGATTATTCTCTATGGAAAGTGACCAAGAGATTAAAAAGACCTATTACCCAAATTCCACCAATTAAAGACGGTAATGGAAAATGGGCTATAAGTAATGACCAAAAAGCTTCAAGATTTGCACAATATTTAGAGGAAACTTTCCAACCACACGTCGATAAAACAGAAATTCTTTTGAATATGCAAATGTTACATAGTCAGAAAATAAAGCTCGTGACTCCAAAGGAAGTTTACAGAGAAATACAAAAAAACATAAGCTCAAAAAAATCTCCAGGCTATGACCTCATTACAGGAGAAATTCTAAAGTACCTCCCATGTAAAGCCATTGTAAAACTAACAAAGATCATTAATTCTGCCTTCATGCTAAAACATGTGCCTGAGCCATGGAAGATTGCAGAAGTTATTATGATTGCTAAACCTGGGAAACCTCAGCATGAAGCAACATCTTATAGACCAATCTCCTTATTACCGGTGCTATCAAAATTATTTGAGAAATTGTTTTTAAAACGGTTAAAACCAATAATCGACGAGAGCAACCTTATACCAAATCACCAGTTTGGATTTAGAGAAAAACACTCAACAATAGACCAGGTACATAGGATAACTAATATTATAGAAAAAGCCCTTGAAAGTAAAGAGGTATGTACTACCGTATTCTTAGATGTAGCGCAAGCTTTCGACAAAGTCTGGCATGATGGCCTAATTTATAAATTGAAGCGAACTTTGCCTAAAGATTTCGCAGACATCTTAGAATCTTACATTACAAACAGAGCATTTAGAGTAAGACAAGATGATGCTTACTCAGAGCTTAAAATGATAAAAGCCGGGGTGCCACAAGGTAGTGTGTTGGGTCCGATTTTGTACCTGTTATACACCTATGACATTCCTGAACTGAAAAATAACACTATTGCAACCTTTGCGGACGACACCGCTATTATGGCCACAGGGTCTTATTATAAGGAAGCAGTAGATAAAGTTCAAATAGCTTTAAATCACTTTCATGACTGGGCCCAAAAATGGAAAATAAAATTAAACGAGTCAAAATCCATACACATTGACTTCACCAACAAAAAGGGGGATTATCATCCAATATATGTAAATGGCTTACAAGTTCCATATGCAAATACAGCGAAATACCTAGGTATGACACTCGACGCTAAGCTTCGATGGAAAGCTCACGTAAAAAAGAAAAGACAAGAACTAGACATGCGTTATAAAACTATGTACTGGCTACTTGGAAGGAAGTCAAGTGTGTCTATACATAATAAAATTTTAATATATAAGCAGATTCTCATGCCAATATGGACGTACGGAATCCAACTCTGGGGCTGTACAAAACCCACTACCATAGCTATTATCCAGCGGTTTCAGAATAAAGTGCTAAGGGACATTGTCAATGCCCCCTGGTATATCAAAAATGAAAATCTTCATCGTGATCTCAACATAGATACAGTCCACCAAATTATCCATAAAAGTGCTGAAGCACATGAACATAGACTTCGTCACCACGTGAATGTCGAGGCATTCCTGTTGACCGACCACACGGATTTAGTGCGAAGACTAAAAAGAACTAAACCATTTGAGTTAGTGTAGTTATAGTGAACAAATAAAAGTGACAGTGCTTTAAATTTACACAAGAACAAAGTGTTTTCATGTTATCAGACTCTAAGAAAGTGCAACAGACATTATTCTTAGTTATAAAATTAGTGTAAACGTCTAAAATTAAGTTAGAGTAAAATTGCTTATTAGCCTTATAGGCTAGATCGTAATGAATTGTAAAGAACTATGTTCTTTATACCCAAGAATAAAAAAAAAAAAAAAAAAATAATTTCTTGTAATAGTTTTACACTAACTGGGGATTGTCGTTGGGTGATTTTTCAAAGTATATTTTCGTAAACTTTCGCGATTTGTACACATTATAGAATTTTATAAGCTACGGACCTTAATCGCGTACCTAAATATTTTATTTAAGGCTAAATACATTTGTTTATTGCCTGATGTTTCGACCGTATTGCAACGGCCGTAGTCACGGGTAGACTGGTTCAGCTCAGCGTCGCCCCAAAGAAGCGCGGGTTTCGCTTAATTTTTATCACTCACTATTAATCGCCGGGGGCCGGCACTATGGGATGCGTGCCCAATATTGGTTTTTCAAAATGAAGGTATACTTATTAAGTTTTGTTACCTATATAGATGAGGTATTTCGACAAATGTTAGCGATATTTAAATCATTGATAAGTCAGTAGTTTACCCGATTGACGTATTTGACAGGGTCGGGACCGTTTAACGCATTTAAAAAAATCACTGCGCGCAATCAACATTAATTTATATGGTGTTGCTGGTGAATACTGTTTAATGTATTTTATATCGTGTTTAGACCAAGGTACAACCTATCAGAAACTGTTTTTATTTTACCAAACAGAATTATAGTAAAAGATATGACAAGGTTTTTGAAGAAGATAAGACAAAAATAGTTAAATATTTTAAATTTGCGCAAAGTGCTTTTGAAATAAAAAATGCCGTAAGATACTCTAAACCCTCCTTAATATGAAACAGAGGTCGATAGCAATTAAGCACTTTGCGCAATTTTAAAATTGTTAACCTTACTTTTTTGTCTTAAACATAAAACCTGTTATATCTTTTGCTAAAACTCTATTTTTAGTAAAATAAAAACAGTTTCAGATAGGTCGTACCTTGGTCTAAACACTATATTAAAAATATTAAATAGTAAACACCATCAACACGATATAAATAAAAGTTAATTGCGCTGAGTGAATTTTTTACCTGCCAACTTTTTTGCTTCCAACTGTTGTGTTTTGACCACTGTGTCGGTTTTCTCGTCCACTGTCTCGGTTTTCTCGTCCACTGTGTCGGTTTTCTCGTCCACTGTGCTATTAGTTTCAAACGGTTCTGAAGCTCCAACTAGAACTTTTCGGAGTCTAAGGCTATCTGCGGGGCAATAAGCTGGAGAATAGACATCATCATTATACCTTTGATGAATACACTTTATTCCGTAACAAATGGCACACGGTCTATACAGTACGAATGAAAATGGTGTGGTCATATTTCAGCAGCGGATAGGGTAGGTATGTTATCAGTATTATGGTGCCATAGCTGGTTGCAATATTATTACATAGTTACAGCATATTCTTTTTGTCAAAATTCAGTAGTGAAAGACGTATGGCATAAGAATTATACCTCCCTTGGTACAAAATTCGATTGGATTATTATGGTATAGAACTTTTTAAGTCGTACTTTTTAATAATAACTTTTTCACAATAAAAAATAATAAATATTTTTTTAGGGTACTCCGATTTTGATAAAAGTAGGTAGGTAAGAGCACTCAGCATAATGGGCACATACCAACCCTTGAATATGACCACACCTTTCTGTTACGCCCTGTTAATTATACAATGACTCGTTACACTTCGATAACAAAAGTTTTCAAGGAGTTGTTATTAAAGGAATTATAATTTAACACGACTTTCCTTCAAGTCGGCCCTGTCAGATATGCCGCTCCCCCAATTTTTTTATTTCTGCCTTTCTATCATCACAGAGTTTACATGTGAGATGTTCGATAACTAGACTGCCTCTGTGGCGCGGTGGGAGTGTATCCGACTGCTACGCAAGAGGTCGTGGGTTCGATTCCCACACGGGGCCCCACTTTGTGTGATCCACAAATTGTTGTTCCGGGCCTGGGTGTACTTTGTGTCCTTGACTTGTATGTTTGTAAAGTCCCCCGTGACACAGGGCTTGTACCCTACTGCGGGAGTCGTCTTTTAAAAAAGAAAAAAAAAAACCTAGATACATTCATGTACCTAAACAGTATCCACTCGTAAACATTTAGATTTACAAGAATTTTATGTCTCACATTATGTACGAGTATCTTCAGAACTTTTAAATCTATCTCGAGGTCTGATTGCATAAACTAAGTTAAGCAAGCATATAAATATTTACGCCATAAATTTATCTCTGTGTTTTTTGTAAGATTACCACCACTTTTAGGGTTCCGTAGCCAAAATGGCAAAGACGGAACCACAACAGTTTCGTCAAATCCGTATGTCTATCTGTCTGTATGTCACAGGCATTTTACTCAATGAATCTTGATGAAATTTGGTGAAAAGATGTTTTATAGTAGCCGCTACTTAGTTTGATAGCTAAATAATAATAATAAATATTTTTAGGGGGTTTTATTTATTCCATACTTGTAATAGAAGCTGTTTTTTTTCACCAAACTTTTACTTGTGGCACATCATTCGACAGGTCTTTCAAACACATTTTAGGGTTTGTAATAATCAATAAATAATCGCTCCGAAAGTTGCATAAATCGTGCCCTACCCCCTCCCCTTAACTTTTGAACCATGTGACCAAAAAGTATGGAAAAAATCACAAAGATAGCGCTTAATAAATACTTCGAATAAGATCGGATATATCGACATTAAATCATTAATTATTGCCAGAAAACTGCGCTTCTCAACAAAAGGGCGTAAGTGCCATGAACATACGCTACGGAACCCTACAGTGAGCATGTTCCGACATGCTCTTGCCCGGTTTTTTGTTATTTCTAATTACTTACGTAGATAAACGCGAACAAAATGTCTGAGGTAACCTTGTGTCTGCTTGTGGCACAGTTTTAATTATTCACAGTAACTAATTAAATCTAGATACTTAACCTTAATATCTAACCTTATCTTATTAACCGAAGTGTAGAGTAGGTAAACTCGAAATCGGTTTATTTATATACTAGCTGTGCCCCGCGTTGTTACCCGTGGTTTATCAGGGTGTCAGCTAACTCCATACCTAATTTTATTAAAATCTCTCTAGCCGTTTAGACGTGAAGAAGTAACAAACATACACACTCACATACTCACAAACTTTCGTCTTTATAATATTAGTGTGAAGTGTGATGTGAGTGTCAGTGTGATTAATTGAAAATTATGAATATTTTACGATCATTGTTTATAATATTGAAAATCGAGATTAAAGTAAAAAAATAGTTACTTTTACCTATGATTATTATTACATTTAACCTTAGTACTGATGAATGTGATAAATTTTGTTGCATTTAGTCTTTCTGTAACTGTAACTTATTGATGGTGATCCAAACTTTATTATTTATTACAATAATTGCATTTTTGAAAGATAGAAAATTTTGAAGTCCAGACCCAGAAATCGAACCTCCGTACTCTAAACCGAATCGAACAATCTAAACATAATTAAACAATTTGAAGTTGATGCCTAAAAATAAAACTAGGTACATTTCCTGGCACCAACTTCAAAATGTTTAATTATTTTTTGGTTGTACCTATATTAATATTGTTGGTTTTTAGTTACCTTATATTCATTTTTGACCTTTGGTGTGGGATGCAACCTGCGTCGACACCCTAGCGCCTTCCCATCTTCCAAACACTGCGAGCTGTGCCTGCGCTGCTGCTGCATCTGCGGAGACTCTCAAACGGCGCAAATATAGTAATCTAGTCGGAGATTACATATTTGAGCCGTTTGGGGTTGAGACGCTAGGGCCATGGGGTCCAAGTGCTCGCCTTTTATTCAAAGATATTTCCCAGCGTCTTATCAGTACATCTCGTGACCAGAAGGCTGGCCTTTTCTTTGCTCAGAGAATAAGCATTGCCATACAACGTGGCAATGCTGCCAGCCTTCTGGGCACTATACCGTTTGACATCGATGGGGAGGAATTCTTCGACGCCTAAACTGGTTGTTACTCCCCCCTTTTTTTTTTAATCCTTTTTTTGTAGTTTACTAGGTAAGTTGTAAATAATGTTAATAGTTTGTGTATAATAAGTTCGTAGGGTAATTAATGTTTTTGAAGTAAGTTTTTAAACTTTAGAAAAAAAAATATTTCTCACTTTTTAGTGTATTAGTTTGTAGTTGATATAAGTTATAATAGCATAATCCAAACTACTCATTTCTCTTTATAAAATGTTGCGTTTTGCGATACAAGGCCGTTGATTTTTTGGGAGTTCACCTGATACTAGACTATCAATTCCATTACATGATATAATGGAGGCGAAGTATTAGGTATCGAACACGGTACTCAGATCGCAACCTTCAATATTTATTATTGAACAGTTCCGCTATAGGTGTGCCTTTAATATTTGAAGAGTTCCCTCGATTCCTCCAAGATCTCATCATCAGATCCTAACTTTGATGACAATAAATAATACCCTTTCAAACCCTTTTAATGATTCTTAAAATGAGACTAAAATGTAACTGTTGTGGTGAGAAAATAAAGATTATTATTATAAGCACAAAAAGATTTTTTAAAAACCGTCCAGCCGTACGCGAGTAATCAGGTAACAAACATAAAAAAATACAGTCGAATTCAGAACCTTCTCCTTTTTGAAGTCGGTTGAAAGGTTAGGAACCACTTGTCTATAGCTTGCCGTAGACCGTAACTGCTGAACATTGGGCAGAATCTTTTCTCCTTTAAGGAAATACTGAATTGAAGATTAATGTCGTAGAAATCGACCCAGAATTCATACCCAGTAAACACCAACATAGGAATTATGTTTTTTTCAGCCGGATAAAGACCTCAGATTACATATAATTATGTATGTATGTAACCTATACAGCAGCTCTCTAAATTACATATTACAACAGAAGTTATTACAAATAGAGGAAAAATTACCACAATAAGACAGAAATAGGTAAAATGCAGTCTCTACTTAACACTACAATATCACATTTGTTGGGAGGCCAGTGTCTAAAGGGCCAAACGCCCAAAGGACTACAAGGGGATTTTAAGGGTTCCGTAGCCAAAATAACAAAAACGGAACCCTTATAGTTTCATCATGTCCGTCTGTCTGTCTGTCCGTATGTCACAGGCATTTTATTCAAAGACTACTAAATGAATCTTGATGAAATTTGGTGAAAAGGTATCTTGTAGTAGCCGCTACTTAGTTTGATAGCTAAATAATAATAATACATATTCTGAGGGTAGTTTCATACATGTAACAGTTAGAAGCTAAAATATATTTTTTTAACAAACATCAAAGTGTCATTCGCCAGGTCTTTCAAAAAAATATTTTTTTTGTTTGAGTGTATATTTTTGGAAATAATCGCTCCGAAAGTTGCATAATTCGTGCCCCCACTTAACTATTGAACCGTATGACCACAAAATATGGAAAAATCACAAAGATAGCGCTTAAACTAAAATTATTTCGGATAAGATCGGTTATACCGTCATTGAGTTTTTGCCAAAATACTGCGTTTATCACTAAAAGGGCGTAAGTGCCATGAACATACGTGCGACATGCTCTTGCCCGGTTTTATTCATTAATATACTAATAACCTCCCGCTCTTGGTTTATTTACATTACACCAAATAACTGCGTAATATAATTTTTGAAAAGGAAATAATACAAAGGTGAAGGGTTCACCTTTGTATTATTTCCTTTCCCTTCACCACTACCACCTACTTTTGTCACATCACCATTTACCACACATCTGAGAGATCCCGGAGTAAGATCGATGTTTCTTTGTCAGGTTTATGGCCTAAACCTCAGAATAAACAACGATGTTACTCCAATAAAATAGTCTGTAGGTGGTTAAGGTTAACTCCAAAAACAAGTGGTAGGTGATTAAGGGCTACAACGTAAAAAAAACGTAAAGTTATTTAGAAATAATAATAATAGAATATAAAGAATTCACAAGCGGGCACGAGTAGGTTATTAGTATATTACAAATCATTCTGTATAATGTGAGTTGCTAGCACAAATAGCAATATTCATCTTGGCGTCAATTTACATGAAAATGTTTTTTGGAAGATTTGTAATTGACTCTTCAGTCTTCAGTGTGTGTCGCTGGTACAGGGGGAGGGGGGTGCAATTGCTTAGACCTTATGCCCCTGTTGCCTGGGTCCCCGTATGTATACATTATATCCTAAGTCTATGGTATACATATACTTACCTATAGGTACTAATATTATATAGCTGAAGAGTTTGTTTGTTTGAACGCGATAATCTCAGGAACTACTTGAAAAAATATGTTACTGTTGGATAGTTCATTTATCGAGGAAGACTATAGGCTATATAACATCACGCTACGACCATTAGGAGCGGAGCAGCAAGGAAAAACGTTGCAAAAACGGGAAACATTTACGCAGACCAAGCTGCGCGGGTCAGCTAGTAATATTATAACGCGATAATCTCAGAGTCCGAATTGAAAAAATATTTTACTTTTAAATAGCTCATTTATCAAGGGGGCTATAGGCTATATAACATCACGCTACGACCAATAGGAGCGGAGCAGCAGTGAAAAATGTTGCAAAAGCAGGGAAAATTTACGCAGACCAAGTTGCGTGGGTCAGCTAGTCATTGATACGGTTGTTAGGGCGGTAGCTACGCCCCTGCCTAGGTATTAATATTATAATTCCAATAGTTTATGATTCCATGGATAGATGATTATTGCTCTTTTATGTACCTACCTACGATTCGATCGTGGGTTCGATTCCCACACGGGACACCACTTTGTGTGATCCACAAATTGTTGATCCGAATCTGGGTGTACTTTGTGTCCGTGACTTGTATGTTTGTAAAGTAGGTACCCCGCGACACAAGGCTTGTATCCAACTGCCAGCGGGAGTCGTCTTAAAAAAAAATACTTGGCAGTTTTAAAAATATCTAAAATAAAAATCAATGTGTTATTATTTTCTGTATGCATTTCGAAGCCATTGGTCAGATTGTGTTGTAAGTTCCTGACACAAAAAGCCCCAGCGCAACGTGGCCGTATTCAGCTAGTGGTCTATGAAAGTCAGAGTGTAAAGCAAATGCTTATAAATAACCTGAAGCTTCTTTTCTTCTTTTTTTTCTTATAACAAAGACGACTCCCGCAGTAGGGTACAAGCCCTGTGTCGCGGGGGACTTTACAAACATACAAGTCACGGACACAAAGTACACCCAGACTCGGAACAACAATTTGTGGATCACACATCGTGGGTTCGAGTCCCGTGTGGGAATCGAACCCACGATCTCTTGCGTAGCAATCGGATACACTCCCACTACGCCACAGAGGCAAATGCTTTCCATTAGGTAAATTAAAAAAACATGTAAAAATAGATAGAGACATTATTACTTTATTATAATAAGTAGGATTTGTAAATAGATACACATTATTATCAAAACACAGGCAGATTCACATGAAGCCATCACATTATCAACTTACAGTCCATACAGTATTATTACCAATTTATTACACACTAGCTGTCGCCCGCGGCTCCGCCCGCGTGCATGTCGGTTATAGATTTAGCTGTTTGATCGTGAAGAGAGAGTTATTATTAACTGTCTGTCTATCTGTCTGTCTGTTTGTCTGTCTGTTACGCTGTCACGCTCAAATCGGTTTAGGATAGTTTTTATCGCGATTACCGACATCCACGAGGGCGGAGCCGCGAGCGAAAGCTAGTGTTACATAAATTAATTTTGTAGCACCATTTTTTCTGTAAATAAACATAGATAGGATGTTTCCCGTATACAACGTTATTCTTGATACAGTGCAAACCTAAAAGTAGTTTGCTCAGAATCAGTAACACAATCCACTGGGGTAGTTTTTTGACTGTGTTACATTTTTCCATTTTTTTTGTTTTTATTTTAGAAAAAAGATAACTAGCAATGTGGGATTGACTGCCACATTACTGGCAATCTTGTTAACCCCTCCAGCTAAGCTCAAAGGCTTGTGTTAGGAGTGGGTTCATGTCGGTAGTGTAATGGGTAGGATTCGAACCCTTGACCTCACGATTGCGAGACCGATGCCTCAGCCATTAATCCATTAATCATTCTAACAGTCCACATCGTGTTCACAATGTGATGTGAAATGTGATCATCACTTTTTACAATAATAATCATGGATTACATACTACGAGACGCAATGAGCACGATAGCGCGAAGAACACAAGACAACTTGAATGGCTTATACTCGTAATTATACAAGTTTTCAATATTTTCATTTTCTGTTTTTATGTGATTTCTTTTATGTAAAAATCTTTTGTTGGGGTCTCTGAGCTTTGCACTATATCAAAAATAACCTTGTATAAATATTAAACAACACTATGATAAGACTGGTTTAAAACTACATTATTATTGCATATTACCTACTTACTATATGTGTGCTATATATCTAGATATACAATTGGTAGTATCAATTATTAGCACCAAATATCTACTTTATAAAATATAATTCACATAACTATGAACGTACATAATTATACATTTAATTATCTTCTAAAACTATTTCTGGTGATTCCGTCCTCTATTCCCTCCTCCTCCTGGGTAACCACCCCCCCCCCCCCTTTCTGTCTTCCAAATGAAGTACCTTACCTAGCTATTTAATAAAATAATCCAATAAGTTACCTATTGATTGTGATTTGGTTTACTCTTTCTAAAAGATTAGGTCACAATTAAAGATTTTATTGTAATCTATATTGCTAGCTAGCAATAGCTGAAGAGTTTGTTTGTTTGTTTGAACACGATAATCTCAGGAGCTACTGGGTCAAATAGAAATAAAGTTGGAATGGTTGGATAGCCCATTTATCTAGGAAGGCTATATAACATCACGCTACGACCAATAGGAGCGGAGCAGCAATAAAAAATATTGCTAAAACGGGAAAAATAAACGCAGACTAAGTTGCACGGGTCAGTCAGTCTTTAATAAAATTGTGACCTAATATAAAAATCTTCACTAGGTAGGTATATAGGTATATCAAATGCCAATATCAAATATATCTTTACAAACATTATTAGGTACCTACTTTGATTCTTCATAAATATTATTCGCCAAAACCAAGTTATAAAAAAGTAAGGAACTGTAAAGCTAAAGAAGCAAGATATTTAAATAACAAAAAAATGGAGAAACTCATACGCCGAATAATCTAATTTAAAACAAACTAATCTTATTATGTTTAAAGTCTTGTAAATATGTGTTTCATTCCAAATTTAGTTTCTCTTATTAACCCCTATTTCAGAGTAACATAAAGGATAAGGGAATTTCGCCAACAGAACGACGTAATCTCGATGAAATCAGACGCAAGGCATCAATGCTCGATTTCTACCGGTACCTACGAGTGAAAGCAAGGCAGAGTGATGGTAAAATAATGGATATTTCTTGTCTATTTCTATATATCTAGATCATTGCTCATTATTTTGGCTCACATCAAACCAAGATTGCGTAGTAGATCTTAGGTAGGTACTATCTACCAGAGGCGAAGGGTTAAAAGTTTTCAGACGTAACCCGATTTAAAAATATATCTAGTTGGACATGGTTCTTTGTACCCATAATACAGTACGATCAACGTATCTTAACCGGATTGAAGTTAGGTTTTTATCACTTTCGCGCATGTCATAGAGATGCGACCCTAAAATTACTTACGAAAACGACTAAATATGTTTAATCGATTAAAAATACCAACAACATTTTAATTCAACAAAATAATAACACTATTTAAATGAGTTCATAAAAGTTTAAATTTAGAACAGTTACAGTAAATAATAAAGAAACTTTGAAAAACAATTTCTTTACGAAAATAATCACAAAAAAACATGAGTTAGTAATACTAATTATGACAATGTGATGCGTAATCGCATCTCTAATTCTCTTGGTTTAGTTACCGCCCCCGCTCCCCGCTTCCTGTCACTATTTACTTCCAAAAAATGCATCTGCGCAACCACTTGTCGCCTACTTCAGTCCGGCCTAGTTACGTTGATCCAACTGTACTAAGTAACTACAATCCAAAGGGAAACCGAGAGTAATGGTGTTATAAGGACCCTCGGCCGCTCTACTCTGATTTCATCCCCTTTCTTAAACTTCACCTCCTTCTCTGTTTCACTAGTGGCAAAAACACCTCAAATCATTTAAATGTAATCTTAAACTAAAATAATCAGATATAATATCTTCAGGCACACGTTCAATTCAAACAGTTTCAGATATGTTGTAAGGTTTAGACTCAGGTCCCGGTTCTGGAGTGTCCTTCTCCTCTTTCAAGGTCTTCATGCCTTTCAGTGCATTCTTCACCACATCGTAAGGAGCTGAAACAAGAAAATTTACCTGATTAATTTATGTTTCTAATGGGAGTTGGCTAAAATGGACTAGGAAAGAGACTGTAGTTTCTGGAAATACGCTAATGACGGTAGTTTTAGACTGATAAATATAGACTAGTCTACATATGTCTTAGACCGATACTTTGATGAAATCCATGCCCACCCGTCAAAATCATAACATTAGAAATATTGTGATTTTTACGGGTGGACGTTTGTTACTCTTCATGCAAAAAATAAAAATAATTTTTCTAGTGGTTAGTGACTCTGACTTCTTAGCCAAAGGCCGTAGGTTCGATTCCCACCCTGGATAATCTTTATTTAAGCAAGATTGTTTATTATGTGTCTAGATGTATGTAATTGATTACTTTTTGTCATTTTTAAAGCATTTTTATGCTAATCATATACATAATTAAATGTATGGAGTAAAAATTCGTCTCAAGCGGGACTTGAAAGGGGACCTATGGGTACCGAAGTACCAACTCCGGCGCCGAGATATGTCCGCCAAAGTCGTATTTAACCTGTGAGTTTCGTTGCAGTAGCCATTTAAACACGCATTTTTGATAAAGCTGGGCCTCGATTCGATCGCGGGTTCAAGTTCCGCCTGAGACGAATTTTTCCTCCATACATATTTTTTTTTTATTATAAAGAAAACTAGCAATGTGGGATTGAGTCCCACATTACTAGCAATCTTGTTAACCCCTCCAGCTAAGCTCAAAGGCTTGTGTTAGGAGTGGGTTCACGTCAGTAGTATAATGGGTGCGATGCCTTAGCCATTAGGCTACCGCCGCTTTAAAATATGTAATTGGTGTATAGAAATAACATATATTGTGTGATTTTTTTTATCAGTTAGGTATCAGGTTGCTATAGAACAGGCTTTGCCAAGTTTGGGATCAGATGGCGGAGTTTAAGTTGTCTTAGAATACCTATTTTAAGATTATATCTAACAACTGTGCTTGGGCTACATTCTGCGCCGCTACTGACTGCATATCGACACCTACATGATCGTTATGTATCAAAGCACGAGATGATGGCGCGATAAAAAATTGAATTTCAATTCGCCCTCTAGCGATATCAAATTAATCTTAGCGGAACTAATACTATGGAGTTAACAAGTTTAATGAGAAACTCGGTCTAATCTAGGTATGTGTTACACATATTTTTACAAAATAGATCTTTTGCTAAAGTGCACATAACTCACGTTAGTAAACAATAACTAATTTAAAAATATTTATAATATATGATTGGACAACTTACACATCAGATCCTAAATTAGGTAGAGCATATTACAAACATTAACACCCAGACACAGAATAAATAATTGTGCTTATCACACAAAGAAATTATCCTGGATGGGATCGAACCCACAACCTCTGTCTTAGCAATCAAAGTCACTAACCACTAGACCAAAGAATCCAAAGAATGGTCACATAGTCACATTCCTAATTAATCTGTGTGTCTAGTGCTGGTTTGTTTTACTTTAACGCGATCGAAACGTTTATTGCGTTTGGCTCCCTGATAGGGTTTAGGGCGGGCTAGTCAGAGCGCGAAACGTCTTATACGTGATTGCGTTAAGGCAGTACCCTGATCAAGTAATCTTGAGTATCTGTTCCCTCTTCGCTCACCGCCCCGTAGCCACGGAACAAAAAACGCCGTAGCGAATGCGCTCAGTTTTTGGTATACAATTTTATAAAATAACATTTTGGTCGTTTTAAAAAAATGTGTTTTATTAAGTAAGTAAATCAAAGAAAATGGTACTTTACGAAGAGATTAAATAAACATTACCTATACTCCTTTAACAAAAACAAAATCTACCATTTTGAAGTCAAAATTATAAAAAAATAAAAAGAAAAAGAGCAGATAGCTCCACAAAAGTGCACAAAAAAAACGGCTAGCGCTGGGTTTTGCACGGGGAAGTTAACTCGCACTAGACACACTGACCTCTATTATGTCATGATAACGGTGTAAACCTGTCGCCTATTATTTAACTGTTCGATTCACTATATTGTAAATGAAAAAAACAATACGTAGACAGACAGACAGCCGTACTACGCTTACCTACTTACTTACCAAAGACTAGCCAAAGTCGTTGAATCGTTTTTATGACAATGGATCTTTGGTTGTAAGTAGCACTTAAAGATTGTCTTTTGAAAATGTTATGTTAGTTATTATCCGTATGATCTTACTTGTCCGCAAATTTGCTACGGTCTAAGTCTTCGCATGTTTTTCACAACATTTAGCAAAATACAGCTGAATTCTAGGGTTATGGTAAAAAAACCTTGTGTTTCGAGCGTTGAGGACTTTATAAATAGATGCAAAGTATTTTTGAAAAATATAAAGATTTTCTAAGTTAATTCGATTGACATGGTTGTAATTAGTTTAATTAAGTTGAATAGGAATTCTTATAGTTTACATGTGATTATTTCCCGTTTAGTTTTAAGTTAAAATATTTGTATGTCATAAAATTGAGATGACTAATGTGCTGACCATAACTCGATGTAACATCTATTTGTACCACATTATGGCAAATAAATTATTTGTATTTGTATTTGTATAAAAAAAATAAGTTCAGATCCAGGAATCGAACCCGAGACTTCCGTAGCCAAACCGGGGCCAGAATCGAACCACCTATCTGGGACTATGTTACTTCCTGGGACTTCAAATTTTTCTATCTTTCAATAATGCAATTATTGTATTTGTAAAGTAACTGGCAAGAAATGCCTATAAAAATTCCTTCAAGATGCAATGTACATCCAGCCTTGGAATTAATAGGAATTTATATCATAATATAAAGGTTTGTTTCGTGTGGGAATCGTAATCTACCTTCTGATTCTAACTGTTGCAATAACACCGTCCATGTTTCTGGCACGGGGGGGGGGGCGCAAGTTTGGAGCCCCTGTAGCCTAGGGGGACTGTACCTATCATTGATACGGCTAGCTGATACGGCGGTAGCTACACCCTTGCTGCTACCTCTGCGCCACCGAGGCAGTTGAATTGAGAATATTCTTACGCGTCCATTTTAAGAGTTCCGTACCCAAAGGGTAAAACAGGACTCTATTACTTAGGCTCCGTTGTCCGTCCGTCTGTCAGCAGGCTGTATCTCATGAACCGTGATAGTTAGACAGTTGAAATTTTCACAGATTATGTATTTCTGTTTCCGCTTTAACAACAAATACTAAAAAACAATAAAATAAATATGTAAGTGGGGTTTCAATACAACAAACGCTGTTTTTGGTCGTTTTTTGCTCGATATTATAATATAGTGTCTAATGTTGTATAGATAATGGTACGGGACCCTTCGTGCGCAACTCGGGGTCGCAGATTCATCATCTCATCACGCTTAACACACGCCACCACATATCGATGTATTTTTATAATATACTGCATTTATACTGCATTGTGCATACATAATGTAACGTGTATTTACATAACAGATAACGTTATGTCCTCTACATTAATGGCAAAATGTTTATTCTATCGATCATAACATTATGCAAAACTACCGTACCTAAGTATGTAGGTACCTGTAGACTATCAACACATCGAGTATGATTTATGAAGTGAATCTTATAATGCTTAAGAAGCTATATAAATATTTTTATTATGACAGAATCGATTTTAATCAAACAAAGTTAAGAATTACCATGATTAAATATGCTTTCTAATGCTTAAATCTACACCAAAATCGATCCATTATTTTGGGAGCTACGATGCGACAAACAGTGTTTCTTACATTCTAAACACCTGACCTGTAATGAAAATGTTTAAAATAGAAAATATATAGTTTTTAATTTTTAGGTGTGTTTACGATTGCAGGGTATATTTTTAGAGCATAATTAGATAAAGGGATTGAAAGATGAGGATTGAATTGGAGCACTAACATTTTAAATTATTAGTAGGCTATTTGCAACTTAGTATTTTCAATTGAGAGTGAACATATATGTAGGTAATTCACCCTCAATTTTTTTTAATCCAGATTCGTCCCCAATTGCAATATTTCATTAGCTGCCCCTGCTCTTCCACTCCTATTTTTATTATTTAAACATTAAAGTACAACAACATATAAAAAAATCATATTGCCTCAAACATAATTTTTTGAAAAAAAAATTATAAAAATTTTGGGGTTGATTTAGTCTCGCTAATCACCAGCCAGGTCTGCAGCTCCGTGTTGGGATATAATAGGTGAAGTATGTGATAAGTTTTTAGCTTGCCTTAAATACCTACCCAAAAATTGATGCTAGCTCTCGGACTAGTAGAGTTATGACGAGACCCACTAATAAAAAGACTTTGCGATCGTTATGCCTACAGTATAAGTAGGTGGATTGCTTTGATTATAGTGTAATATTACATCAATCCCTATTTAGATGGATTCCGATGCCCATCATTTACTTATAAGCAGTTTTCTGTTGCTGCTACGTAACTGTTGCCTAAACAGCAAAAGAGTTTTGACATCCAGTTCCATACTTGTTCAAGGATTCGACCATCTTCAAGGATTCGACTTCTAGAAAGTACTTTTGTAAGTTATATTACAAAATATTAAACGAAAAATTAAGACACAGATCTTGTTTCCGACCTTTTATGATTGTATCTACATATATTGAATTGCATCACTTTAAACATCAGGCACCAAAAGCAAAGTTTCGTAAGAATTGCAAATGGCTACCTCACCAATATTTGTGACGTGCCGCTACTATGAAACGAATTTGTCTAAATTCAAGGCTCTTTCTAGCATAGTAAATTAGTTATTGTGCTTATTTCTTTATGTACATATATGTACCTATGAGAAATATTTACGAGTCTAATTGAATTTCCATCTGTGGCTTCGTTTCGTTTCAGTAATTTCCTTCCAACAGTGTCGTAAATGTTCTCGGTGAAAAATTAATAAGATACGACATAGCAATCCTTAGCATCCTTTACAGTAATTGATCAAAACAGCTGTGGAAATTCATCAATTATAGAAACCACTTTTCGTATCTCTGTGTGGCTCGTCAACCAGTTTTCTATCGGAAAAGAGATCTCAATGACAAAAAAAGTAAAAACGAATCTTTATGTTCATGATCAATGACTGGAGCTGGAGAATAGGGTTTCGGTTCGCCCGATACCGGCCAAGTGGGAGTTGAACATTCTGGGATTACAAGAGGCAAATGGGCCAGAAAATTCCTGTATACATATAACCATCTATGGTGGGGGGAGGGCACGAACCTTATGCCCCCTGGATCTGCCTAATATTAGGTACTAGCTGTAAGAAAAAAAAGTTTAATTATCCAGTCTTAGCAACACATATCGAACTGTTAGAGAACAATTAAATTACAATAACAATGTCCCAGTATTTCTCAACACATGCGTGCTCGTAAAGTTTTATAGCTGATGTAAGTACCTACGTTCCTACCTACCTCGCAATGGAACAACGTGACGTAAAAGCAAGTACCTACCTACCTCTCATTACCTATAAAACATTTTGAGGATCTTATAGACTTCATGGGTGAGTGAAGTAACAAACGGATGGAGTTCAATGGAGTCGGAGTAAATTAACGTACAAAATGTATTTGATCATATTCCAATAGATAGGGAGTAAAATATAATTTTCCAAAAAGTCCACACTGTTGGATAGAACCGATATATAATAAGTATTAAGGTAACTAGTCGTCCGAGGGTATGTTAGGTACGCTTAGAGTATTAATTCCTTAAGTAGGAATTAATACTCTAAGATGTTACGCAATTCTTTTAACTGATCGAGCCGAGTTGGAATCCTATCGATATATTAGAGTGATAGAATATACCTATGTTTGTAATCGAGACTACCTAAATCCTTTTCTATGAGAGTCCTTTTCTTCTAATTTTTGTTTTCCCTAGTACACGTCAACAATTTTTTGACGTTTCCAGTTTGCCGTTTTTGAGTTGAGTGGTAAGAAAATAAGCGTGGAACCTATAACTTTTTGGATCTATGTTTCAAAACAAATCATTTTGTAGGTACTTAAACCTACAACAACTAGCAACACGCTTGCGGCTTAACAGATAGGTAATACATATAAATACCTGAAAGAAAATAAAAATGATCTAAAGAAATAATTATGCGAATTACTTATCTAAGCAAAGTTGAAACCGAAACAAGTTGATGTCGAGCAAAACAAGTTAATTGTTAAATGGTGCATTGTTTTTTATTTCTTTGCAGCTTGTTCAAAAAGGTTTCGTGAGTAAACGGAGAATGTTTTTTTATCCCAAACTCCAACGAACTTTTCTATTCGAGACTTCGCGGGCTTCCCCAAACAAAGTGTTAAATTCTCTTGGGGAGGGTTTAAATTCTATTTCATTTATTCAAAGTGTTAAATTCTCTTGGGTTGTACATACATAGGGAGTGGGGTTTTGGGTTTGCCAGTTACCACCCCGTCGTCACTTCCTCCGCAAAGCAAATTAATAAATGCACCTTGGTTGACAACCAGGTAGAATTTATTTTTCCCTTGTGTTATTTATATTTTTCTTTAAAGATGTTAATGATGGAAAAACGTAATGGAGTAAAATTAAACTTTTATTTATTAGTATGTCAATCCGCTAGTTGAAAGCTATTGGTTATAACACACAAAGTTACGCAAAATTGGAATCGAACCCCATGACTTCTTGTGTAGCAGTCGTCCGTACCTACTCACACTGCGCCTTTACCAGCAAAAACCTACCTACATAATCCTACATCTTTTCATAACATGGGTTAGATTGCAATCTAAATGTGTCCATAAAATAAGAAATCTTCAACTTCCTACAAAAGATCCAATCGGTATTGTTACGTGGAACCAAACCGCTGTTAAATGTCTATGTTTTGTTCGTAAAATCACCATAAACTACAAATAAACCTAACAAAGGTAGGTACATAAGTAATATTATTTCGTACGTCTTGTGCCTATTTATTTTGTCTTATTGTTGAACGTTATGTTTAACAATAAGACAAAATAAATAGGCACAAGACAACCTCACATTTAAAACAAAACAATACCAAGAAGTTTCATTTATATCGCATTATTCTAAGAAAATGTCAATCTTTATAAAATGGAATTAAGAAACAGATAGATACATACCTGACCACATTCTGAGTCTCCTTTTAGAAGCGTCGTTGTCACGTGTACATATTCTAACAACATCAAATATTGCTAAGATTGTTAGAAACACAAGTAAACTGTATATTATTAGTTGTAACATATTCTCGGTAAATACTACGACACGACTTGCTCGGACGCCGTCAATAATTTTACTAAAAGTAAGTATGTATGCAGGTTACTCGCGAGCAAAAATCTTGAACTTGAAATGTTAGTTTGTGTGTTATTTTGTTCGATCGTGTTTGTGAACCATATTCGAGAATGATTAATTTTTAATAGATCCTGATGTCCTGTCATGGGCTTACCCAGAGGGGAGATTTGGCTCTCACTCCCGAAATTGCAAAAAGGTACACAGTACACATTGGGCCGGTGTTTAGTAAATTAAAAAAACCCTCCCAAAAATAACGAAATCCGTCTCCTAAAAAAATGAACCTGAGTACGCCGCTGTGTCCTCTACCAGGTGACTGCCTTGGTGGCGCGGTGAAAGTTCGATTCCCATACGGGACACCTTATTGTGTAATCCATAAATTGTTGTTCCGTGTTTGTATGTTTGTAAGTCCTCGGCGACACAGGACTGTTACCCTACTGCGGAAGTTTAAAGAAAAAAAAAACAAGCCTGTGCTAGTTTTTTTCCTTATGAAGTCCCTACCCATTTTCCATCGCGGCAATCCTATACTCGTATTTTACGCCCTATAGGTACTACATAATCTATATTATATCAAAATTTGTACATATTATGTACTTCAGTGGTCCTTCGAGCATGCAAACGGAGGGTTAATAATTACATTTAATTTCATTTTTTTTTTTTTTAATAAAGGTAACTAGCAATGTGGGATTGAGTCCCACATTACTAGCAATCTTGTTAACCCCTCCAGCTAAGCTCAAAGGCTTGTGTTAGGAGTGGGTTCCCGTGGGCGAGGGGTCGTGGAATGCGGTCGCATCCTTCTGCGAGGACGTCATCTCGCAGAAGGAGGCGGCGGAGCGCGTCAGGGAAGAGAGCTCCCTGGCGGATCCGCTCTGCCGCTATGTCGCCTTAGGTGGGGCTGCGGGCAGGCGTACGGGGTAATCTGCCCCACCCGCGGCCTTCCGTGGAGGCGCGGCACCCTGGGTGTATTCAGGGGCCGCGTAGGTGTGAAATGCCCGGAACGCAACAATATCGCTTCCGGGCATTGCCACTGGGCGGGCCGCGGACGGTATAACAAATTCCGGCGGCCCGTTCGCGAAGGTGGCGAGCGATACACGGCGGGTTTTTTAGTGGGTGCAAACCCCACACTACCTCCACCGTCTTCCCCGGTGGGAGTGTTCGTAAGGATTTTTTCCCGCCACATCAAAAAAAAAAAAAAAGGAGTGGGTTCGTAGGATTCGAACCCGCGACCTCACGATTGCAAGACCGATGCCTTAGCCATTAGGCTACCGCCGCCGCTTCAATATAGTGGCAGACTATAATGAAGTACAGTTGTCAGTAATTTGAAACTAAAACAAACATGAAACAGTTTTCATACACTATAGTCTGTCTGTACCAAGCTATAGTAATATTATAAAGCTGAAGAGTTTGTTTGTTTGAACGCGGTAATCTCAGGAACTACTGATCCGAATTGAAAATTTCTTTCACTGTTTGATAGTCCATTTATCGAGGAAGGCTATAGGCTATATAACATCACACTACGACCAATAGGAGCGGAGCAGCAATAAGAAATGTTGCAAAAATGGGGAAAAATTACGCAAACGAAGTTGTGCGGGACAGCTAGTACCCTATAAAAGTTGCTGTACAAAGCATTGGCGAGATCATTTACTTTCAAAACAAACGACCACAGCAGAGCAGCTACACTTGATATGAGGTTAAGGAATAGTTATGGCTCTTAATTAAGTGTAATATTATAATAGGACTCGGTCACTGCGCGACTGTGACCTTGTCTGCCGGCCTCCTTTCCTCTAGCTAGTTACACTCGAGCTATGATTAGATGATTGCTAAACTATCTCGTAATACAAATAATTTCAGGTTTTATTGGTAGATACTTACGTAGATACAGTTTTGGTTTTGAGGTGACAATGATTTGCATTTGGGGTCTGGTGCACTTAATTCACCCAGCTAATTCACCTGGGAGAATTAAGTGCACGATTTGGTAAATTTAATTCACCTGATCCTAGGTGAATTAAGTCTACCTCGAAATAATACATTTTTGAGAAGACTTAATACACCCGGTTAAAAAATAAGCATGTTAGTAATAATAATAATAATGTTGATTCAGCGATCATTGTACCGATAGTCGTCTCCGTTAATGGTTTGATTGCCAAGAGCCTCGACCAACACCTTGAGAGGCTCGCGTTAGGCGGTTGGATGAATCGCTTGATGCATTCTGGACACGGCTCGCATTGTGAGGAGGTTCCTTTCTCTGGGGCCGTAACCACCGGTAGCTTGGTTCCTGTACCCGATACCGGTGGGACACTATTTTTCATATTTTTAAATATATTTAATTTTAGTTAGCTATATTTAAAAATGTAATTTATATGTATTTAGTTTTAATAAAGAGAATAATAATAGGTAATATCTTGGGACAACTCACACAACGCTATCTGATACCAAACTAAGCAGAGCTTGTACTATGGCAACCAGACAACTGATAAACATACTTATATATTTCTAAATACATACATATTATAGATAAATAACACCCAGACACAGAATAAACCATCGTGCTCATCACACAAAGTTTTATCCTGGGTGGGGATCGAACCCACGACCTCTTGCGTAGCAGTCGGATACACTCCCACCGCGCTTTTTTTTTAAAATATAGGATGCTAAAAGAAAATTTGTCTCAAAACATCTAGCAGTACGTCTCAAAACATTTCGGCTGCAAAATGACTAACTCAAAGTTTGGGTTGGAGTAGAGGTAAGAGATTTTTCCTATCAATCTGTCTCAAAGACAAATGGTCGAGTTGCGGATTTAATTTGTCAATCGAATCTAGTTTGACATAAGATTACAAAACGTTGTAAATACTTTCTGCGATAAAACAGCATAGATCCTATAATAGAGTATGAAGGTTTATTTCCAGATGGTGGATTCGTGAGTTATGCTAGTTATGAGTAAAATTAAAACGATAAATCAAATGAATTATTTGTAGTTCATTATATGAATATCGGTTTTTATGTATGAGTTTGGCGACAACGTTTCCTAAAGTAATTTTGTTGCATAGCACTTCCACCTGTTTTTTCTGTTCCGTGCGCATTCCTACCGATTAATATTGATGGGGTCTACCTTTTAAATTGGCAATACGCTAGCCGCGTCATTCCAAATATTTAAATAAATATAGAACTTGTGAACTTAACTCGTTAACTACCTATTTGTAAAACTCTTTTCAGAAGATTTGTTATAAATAGCCTTTTAATCCTGTTATTTGTTTTGTTACTGTGCCTAACGTGTAACAAAATTTTAAAATTGGCGCCCTTTATATTATAAGTAGGTAACATTTTATTTCAATTCAATTCATTTTTTATGGAATTGGTTCACTAATTGCAACACTGAGATAAGCTGTCGTTTGGTTGTTGTCACTTTGACATTTCAGAATTCACTCAATTTGATTTGACGTTTGTTTCGTTTCATTGTGCGAATTCTTGTTTTCTTTTGTACATAGCAAAATTTAAAAAACTGATCATGGAAAAAGATTTGGATAGAGTTGTAGAGGAGATAATGTCGACTCCAAATGTGAGCGGTTGCCTCGTTGCCGATCATCAAGGGCTCTGCTTAGCGGCAAAAGGAACTGCCCACGTCGATTCCGCAGGGATTATAGTCGCTGTCTCGGAACAGGCGTGTAAAATACAGCCTAATCTGAAGCCGCCCACTGTTTGTTTAGAGACAGACAAGAAGCAATGCTTGATTCAACGGCACGGGACCATCACAGGAGCTATATTCAAACAGAAGGCGTAGTAGGTAAAATGACTTGTTGTTTCACTTTGCTGATTTTTTAGACGCACTATTTTGGATATAGAAGGAAATTATGTTCCTAAAATTCTCATATAAAGAACATAATTTTCAATCAAAATAGACTACTGATTTATTATAATCAATATATTTATATTATAAATAAAAAAAAAGATGATCAACATCTGAACCAGATGTGGATCCACCATTGTAGGCATGGTGGGCATGTCCACCACCCTAATTGGTCAATGGACTAATGCTTGGGAGGGTATAGGTATCATATATCTAAATAAAATGAAACCATGTGGCAATTGTAACACATCACATATAATAAGTTTGCGAGCTGTAAATGTTTCATCAAAATGTAAATTTTTGGGCTACCATGCCAACAACCTTATTTGGGCATTGGGTAATATGATGTAAACAGCATTCTGGTATGTTCCACTAGTACAATTGGCACCAGTGGAATTAGGCTACCATGACAACAACCTTATTTGGGCATTGGGTAATATGATGTAAACAGCATTCTGGTATGTTCCACTAGTACAATTAGCACCAGTGGAATTAGAAACAGGCTGCATCATTTTAGTTATGAAATGGTTTGATGTTGTGGGTGTATTTTGGTGTGCACCCACAACATCAAACCATGTGGTAAAGATGTGCATTTACTTTATTATTCTGGTTTCAGAAATCTTTATTCTCATAAGAATTATACATTCACTTACATGAGAACTTATACACTAATAACTATAAAATATACTGACGAGCTTGCATTCATAACGAATAAATATTTTAAGGCACAAAATGTATGTGAAGTAACAAATATATGAAGTAATTACTTTCTTCTATACCTATGTAGGTACTCAAAGCTGTTTACATTACAAATCAATTATAAATAGTTATTTTACAATAAATAACTTAGAATAATGATTGTAAAGATACATGCAGTACTACTAACCAACAATTGAATCAAAATCAAGATCAAATATACTCAAAAAATGTATTCACATTATGAAAACAAGACTAAAAATTGTAAAAGCATTCAAATTCAAATTCTTTATTGTACACAGAAAAAAAAATATACAAACAATAAATACAAAATAAAAGTAAATATGTACAAAGGCGAGCTTAACTCAAAATTGAGTTTTCTACCAGCAAACCTTTGAGCTCTAGAGTAGAAAGTTAAACTTATAAAAGTAGTCGGAAGTGTAACAATAAAAGAAAAAAAAAGAAAAAATAGAAATTAAACCATAAGTATAAATAAACAGTAAGTACATACTTACATACATAAACATATGTTATTTCAAAATCATATAATATACCTAAATAAATACATATAATATATATATACATACCAGATAATACATACACTTACATATTAATATTACATAAATAAAATATTATAATACATACTTAATTAGATAGAGTGAAAATATTCTTTTGTCCTTTTTTTAAAAACGTTAAGAGAGAGGCTGTCACGTAAAGGGTGAGGAAGAGAATTCCAAAGCCTCACCGCTTTTATGGTGAAAGAGCTATCGTAACAGCTGGAGCTGTGAGCGGGAGTACTCAATAGAAGAGAGGAGGCGGAACGACAGGGTTTACCCCTGGGAACAAGAAAATTGAAGCGTTCACGTAGATAGGAAGGAGAGTTAGGATTGTGAAGAATCGTATAGAGAAGAGAAAGAATGTGTGAGTTACGACGCTGCCGAATCGGTAGCCACTTTAGATTTTTCCGAGATTCGGAGACATGGTCGTATTTACGTAATCCGAAAATAAAGCGGATACACAAATTCTGCAGACGTTCGAGTTTGTCAACGAGTTCCTCCCTAGCATCCAGAAAACAAACATCGGCATAGTCTATGTGTGGAAGTAGAAGAGATTGAGCAAGAGTAACTTTAGTTTGGAACGGTAAGAACTTCTGAAGACGTTTGAGAGATTGAAATGAGGAAAATAATTCCCTACTTATTTCCGTAATGTGGACATCCCATGAAAGATTTGAGTCTATAAAGACACCAAGATTTTTTACACTTTTTGTAAACGGTATATTAACTCCATCAAAAAACACTTGAGGAAGATTCTGGTGATCCAACAAATTTAACATATATCTGCCACCAATAATAATAGCTTGAGACTTATCTGGGTTGACTAGAAGTCCAAATTTTTTAGCCCATAAACTTACTTCTTCAAGGTCATTATTAATTGTAGTAACAGCACCAGTAATGTCATCAGCTTTAAAGTGACGATACAGTTGCAGATCGTCTGCATAGAGATGATACTTTGAAGATAGGACCTTTGTAATAGCATTTATAAAAATGGAGAAGAGAAGAGGAGAGAGAACACCACCTTGGGGTACGCCAGTGGTTAAATCTCGCCATTCAGAGAAAAGATCATCACAGCGAACAGTCTGTGAGCGACCCCGAAGATAGGAATTAAACCAGGACACTGCAGAAGAAGAAATATTCAGAGAAGCTAGGATGCCTAAGAGAAGGTCAAAGTCAACTGAATTGAAGGCACTGCTAAAATCCAAAAGAACCATAATGGTCAGTTGTTTGTTTTCTATGGCCAGTCTTATATCATCAGTTATTTTAATAAGGGCAGTTACAGTGCTGTGACCACGTCGAAAACCAGACTGAAAAGGGCTTAACAGGCCGTTAGAGGAGAGATAGAAAGACAGTTGGCTATAGACAATACTCTCAAGAACCTTAGATATTATGGGAAGAATAGAAATAGGGCGAAACTGAGATGGTATGGATGGATTCGATACTTTAGGCAACGGAATAACGTGAGCCTTCTTCCATGATGTAGGGAAAGTGTTTGAATACAGAGAAAAGTTTATAATGTGAGAAATAATTGGTGTGATATATTCTAAAATGGGAAGAAGCATTTGCAGTTGAATGCCATCCTCGCCTGCTGCTTTAGTTGATATGGATTGGATAGATTTCTGAATTTCTTCTTCTGAGACTGGATGAAAAGAGAAAGAAGTACTAGTCGGCAATGGAAGACTGGAAAGATGTAATAAAGTAGCGCATTTAATATTGTCTGGAATGGTAGTAGGAGAGCTAGAAAAATAAGCAATAAGTTCATTAAGGTCTATATAGCTCCCACTGTTGGGGGAGGTTTGACGAATGCCAAGGGATCTAAGAAATTGCCATACTTGTTTTGTATTGAGATTTTGAATGGAGTCATGAATGTGGCGTCTCTTAGCATCTCTACACATACGACCGCACCGGTTACGCAGTTTTTTATAAAGCAGCCAGTTATCTTCCGTTGGGAACTTTTTATACTTACGTTTGGCTTTATCCCTTTTAGCCATAAATGCTTTTATGTTTTCAGACAGCCATGGTGCAGGTAAATGTCTAACTCTTACTACTCTTTTTGGTGCATGCTTGTCGTAAACGGCCGTTAAGGTGTTAGTAAAAATAAGCACCTGATCATCAAGGACGTTGGAGTTATAGATAGGAGTCCAGTCAATGTTATTTACATCAGCTCTCAAACGTTCCAGATCCAAGCTGTTAAAGCTGCGAAGCAGGAGAATTTTACTCTTGCGCTTAGGAGGACGAATCTTATACGAGAGATATATAAGGTCATGATAAGAAAAAGAAGCGGGAAACTGTCCATACGTAACTACCTTACTGGGGTTAGAAACAAGAATAAGATCTAGAAGTGAAGGAGTACAGTGAGGAGCTCTGTGAGTGGCATATAAAGGAAGAATTTGCATATTGACAGAAGAGACAAGAGAACAGAGTTTGCGACTACGTAGATCATCCTTCAAAAGACACGTGTTAAAGTCTCCGAGGATTATAAAGTGATCATAAAGCGAAGAGAAATATTCGAGTTTGGTTTCAAGAGCAGAAAAGTAATCTATGTGGCAGTTAGGGCTGTAGAACACACCTAGCAATACCTTTGAATGTTTAAAGTCGAGCTCGATAAACAGATGTTCAGCAGATTGTGAATATTCACTCGGTGACTGGTCAACACATTTATAAGGAATGTCACCTCTTAGGTAGACGGCAACCCCCCCACCCCCCTTGCCTGTTCTGTCATTACGCACCAGCTTATATCCCGGCAGAGAATATTGAGTTGAAGGAAGGACAGGTTTAAGAAAAGTTTCAGAAACAAGGACAGCATGGACTAGCTCGGAGTCAAAAGACGACAATAAATCCGAATAATGCGCGTGAATGCTTTGAGCATTAATGTGAACAGCGTTAAAATATTTGGGACAACACGAAAAGATAGAAGATAATTGGTCACGGAGGAGTACTGAATCATCGTCACTAAAAGCACTGGCGAAGCTCTTATCACTTGAACAAGAAGAAGAAGAACAACAGAACGCAAAACTATCTTCAACATCGTCTAACATACTATAAATATATAAAATAATATATATAAATATATATCTCTATAAATAAGAAAAACAAAAAAAAAAAAACTTAAATTTAGACTATCCTCTAAGCACTCGCAGGATAAAGTTACACACATTGGATAAAAAGGCCGATATTCAAAGTTACACAATTGCTTTTACACTAATAAAACTGTTACTAAACGACAAATAAAAATAAACAAAACGTCAAGTGACAATTGTCAAACTAAAATTAATGTAACCTACAAATAAAAATAAACTTACAATTGAAATAATAATAAAAGTAAATCATTTCGCCGGCCTGCGAGGACGCGAGATTGTACTCGATGCCCGATCTTGCGTCGATTCTGTTGCTGGGAATTTGAGCAGAAGTTGTTTAAGCTCACCTGCAGACTCGATCTTTTGTCTGGAGTTGTCCGACACTTGTACCACGATCTTACCATCAGATGTCCAGCAGCGACGTACTCCATAGAGTTTCCGAGCGCTCATGAAAACTTCATGCCTCGGCTTAGTAAGAAACTCCGAAATAGTGATACCAGTGTCTTTTAATTTAGACTTACTGCGCCAGACTTCGGTCCGCAGGGCTCGACTTTCAAACCTCACCAATGTTGGACGCGGTTTTGTGGTGTTACTCCCCAAACGATGACAAGTCGCTATGTCCTTCAGCGAAACCTTGTCCATGTTCATCTTGTCCGCGAAGATCTTAATTACCTTAGGTGTAAGGTCACCACCGCTCTCTTCAGACAGACCATGAAGCAGAAGAATCTTGCCACGGGATGCCATTTCATGCGGATCCAGTCCTACCACCAGCAACTCCATTTGAGACCTCAGCGCACTCAAAGTCTTCCAAATGAGGCATTTAAAGTCGGTGAACTCCCGGGATAAACTTGCTATACTCTTATGGACAGCCGGTTCACTGCTGGCATTCTTTAAGTCCTCCTCATATTGGGTCATTCTTGTTGTGAATGTTGATGAAAGCTCGTCCATATGCTTGAACAATTTTGTGTAGAGGTCCATGATGACAGATGGTGTAGTGATTGTGATAGAAGAAGGATATATGATAGAAGATAGATAAAACTTAATGTTCAGGTAACATTTATATATGTTTTAATATATTTAAATAATTAAAAATACTGCAGAGCTCTTTTATTATGTGTAGACACCTCGACTACCCACAAATAAAAAAAAAAAAAAAAAAAAAAAAAAAAAAAAAAAAAAAAAAAAAAAGCATGTTAGCAAAATGTGTCAAGTGCTCATCATCTGAACATAAACTTACTTTATTTCTTATTTTCTTTGTTGACAGGATAAAGTGTTGCTAGAACTGGGCTCACAATTGGGCTTCAAGGAAGACTGATGGAATCCCATAATATCTATGTTAAGAGAAGATGTACCAAAATCTATCTGAATGTGCTATATGTATGCTTTACCAGAAGATGAAGGAAAGTGTGTAAGCAGTTTTGTTTCATGTATATTATATTTAATATAAGTTTAAAATGTAAATAAATTATCCATTTTATAAAGACTTTATTTTCCCCTTTTCATGTCAGTGTGTGAAATTGCCTCATTGCAATTAATTATAAGTACATAGATGACTAGTTGATGAATTGTCTAAATAAATTGTAGTGACTTTTAGCTTAGAATCTCGATTTGTATGTAGTCAGCTACATAAGTCGCTTAACATTTGCAAATATTCAAATCCATTCAGCACAAATATCCTTTACCTCATAGTCAAATAAAACAGATTAATACAAGATAGTCAGAAATTTAAAATAGAAGGTGAAACCTTATTGTTTGGTATATTAATTTTAGAGTTTTGATGGTTTGATATATTGTTATTGCTAAGTAAGTAACTTATGTAGCCGACTGTAATTAACCAGAAGATGAAGTAAAATGCCTAAGTAGCTTCTCTACTATCTAATGAACTAATAAAACGAACGTAATAATTCTAATGTGTGCACACAAACAACACCCCCTGGCACATATCCCAAAAAGTAAATGAATCTTTAAAAATGGTTGACTTCAAACAAAGTAATAAATACAGCAAAAAATATGTCCCTGTTTAGTTGGATATTACAAAAATCCATCTTTATGATTAGGTATCAGTAGATCTAGCATTCAGGTTGTAGTCAATACACCACACAAGATTAAAACAAACCAATAGTTTTGCATGGTCTAACTAAACACAAAATACAGAAGACTGATTCAGACCGAGGAGCGTAGCTTGCTTTAGAGGGGGTCCTGTATCAAAATTCGTAAGGGGGTCAGATGCCCAAATCTTAGTATAATAGTCTAGGGACCCGAACGGCCGAATGTCTAATGTGAACCCCTCGCACAAAATTGCAATTAACTCTTCAATGAGTGACGCTGGTACTGTGCAATTCGGTAGTTGACTACAATAAAAGGAAATTATTTTATACTAATCATCTCTGAAAATACACTTATTTTACATGCTTTTGATGCATGAAGACGAATCCTAAAAGTTATTATTTGACGATAGGAACATATGCCGTCACAGGTTTTTATTCTATACACATTTCTATAGAGCTTGTCGTTTTGACATTTCATAAAAAGAGACCGATTTGATTTGATAGTCAATATCCCTATTGCTAACGCGCATTCGGGACCCCGAATAATTGATATGGTGGTAGATACAAAAAAAAAAAAATTTAGCGTGCTTAAAATTAAAGAAGCTCATTTTTTCACGGGGGTCTTTACAAACGTACAATTCACGGACACAAAGTACACCCAATCTCGGAACAACAATTTGTTTATCACACAAAGTGAATGTGGTGTCCCGTGTGGGAATCGAACCCACGACCGCTTGCACACTCCCACCGCGCCACCGAGGCAGTCTAATCGAGTCGTTTATTTGAATGGCTAAAAATCTAATTTCTTTACCTGTAGAGATATCCCAAATCTGTTTACACTAATCGATAGTGAGTTGTTATGAACATATCAAATTTTATGTACCTATATTCGTAGATTAGACTGATTTTGAGTCAAATTGCCCCTCCCCACCTCTCCCAGAACATGATCCTGGATTCGCCGCCTGCTCCTGATTGGACCATTCCAAAAGCCAATAAAAACACACCATTAAATAAAACACCATAATTCAATATACACACATTTATTACAGATATGCTTTCCTAAATAGTAACATTAACTTGACGAGAACAACTTGAACTGCTTACACTATACAACTAACAAGTTTACATATATGTAGGTATATGTATACTCTTATTGTACCACCAATTCAATAATTCATTTACTCGGTTTCAGTGCAGGGATAAATATTGTGGTTAATATATACACAAATTCTAATTTTAAGTCTTGTACTAACACTTTACTTGCTAGGGAAGTAATCTACGATCTGCAATGAATAAGATATTTCTAGTACAAAACCTTATGAACTTTTGGGAATTTTAAATGGTTATAACACTTTAACAATGATTATTAATATACTGTGCTGTGTGACAAATAAACACAAACCTGGTGAGATTGATTTTAAAGTATAATCGCAACAGCCTTGATACAAGTAGATAAAAGCCTAATCACCACTATTTTCGAACAAGTACGGAAAAGTCTGACCGCAACTGTTTTCGAACAAGTAAAAAAAAAGTCTGACCGCGACTGTTTTCGAACAAGTAAAAAAAAAGTCTGACCGCAACTGTTTTCGAACAAGTAAAAAAAAAGTCTGACCGCAACTGTTTTCGAACAAGTAAAAAAAAAGTCTGACCGCAACTGTTTTCGAACAAGTAAAAAAAAAGTCTGACCGCAACTGTTTTCGAACAAGTAAAAAAAAAGTCTGACCGCAACTGTTTGCAACTGTACATCGAATTAGAACGAAAAAGTCTAATCGCAATTGCAATATCGCCTTCAAAAAGGAACAAAATGTTTGACCGTAACTGCTTTCAAACAGGAGTGAAAAGGAACCTGTATTTTAATGTTGTGAAATTTAAGTTTTAATAATACGTTGTTATGCTTCTCACCAGGTCTCCGTTAACCCTATGAATGCAATGTGGCTATTCTGATATTTTTTATTTAACTATTCTTAATATTATATAATTTCTAACTATGAACATTGATTAATATCTTTATGTGACAACATTCTAAGTAAAATTTATTACTATTTTATCTTGAAACAATTGGCTATAGATTTTATTTTATTACATCCAGTTCTACTAATTTTATCTCTGCACTAATCCTAAGCAAAGCAACATAACTATTAACAATCCTCAATAACTATTGTCCAAACAAATTGTGAACAAAATCAAGTTTCATATGTTTAGGCGAAGTAATAAAGTGTATTAAACTTATCAATTTTAATCATAGCATATAATTACATACAATCTCAACATAAATTTTTATTTTAAACAATTAATTCGCTTAATATACATACACAAATCGATGCATTATAAATTATGATGTTGTAATAATTTAAACAAATATTTAATGGTAAAATAAGGAAGCACATAACATTCATTCCACCAGTGTTGCAAGTTAAAAAATTCATTTCCAATAATAAAACTAGCAACACTCTATACAAAATTCAAATAATAAAAAATGTTTCAATAAAAAATATTGGCTGTGTGTGAGCAAAATTGTTAAAAACTAGCAAAATATTACCTAAGACTAGGGTCTTTCTTATACACAATAATACTTACGCACTCGCTGTGGCGTTTAGAGTTCATTTTACAAAAATATCTTGGGATTACAGTAACAGTGATATTTTAATTCTATTTATATTGTGTTGAGGTTTTCTATTTGCTAAGTGTTTAATTTCATTTGTTTTTTTTTTCTTAAACCTTCGTTCGCCATTGTCCTGCTATATTTTAGCAAAGTATAATTAATGAAACAGGTGTAAGTTGTTTTTAAAACAGAAAGTGTATACCTCATATTTTTAACAGAACTTTTATTTTATTTTGCACAAGCCCGATGTGATACAATCATTTTCACAACATTTGTAGATGATAGATGAGGTTGTACTTCATCTATCAATATAAAAACATGCTAAACGATTGAAAAATGGAGCGATAATTTGTTGCTCAAATTGTGTAGCCCGCTGGGGAAGGGATCTACCTCCTATAATAATAAATAAAAGATAGTATGGCTCGCCTGAGCTCATTGTGAAATTATTTCACTGCCAATAAGGGTGTGGGAGGCGGAAGGCGGTTTTCAATTATAAAAGTATATTTAACAACATATTATACCTATATTTTAGGCCAAAATTTTCTGTAAAAAAATTTAAAAGGTTTTGTATAGGATTGTATGTGCGACCCTTAACATTTATTACTACATACATTGTATCATCAAGAACTGACATGGCTGTCACATTACTTTAGCAAATAATCTCAGGAACTACGAGCACTACGTACAAATATATTATGTTTAAATCATGCAAGGGATGTTCTTCCATCGTAATTGAAAAAACATTTAAGATTATTTTTCATTGGCGATAGCAATACTAAACTTCTCAAATTGTCTGCATTGTAAATAAATAGACTAATCATAGCATCGCTTAAAATCATTTAGCACGACCGCTCTTAGCTTCACTACAGCAAATTAATTTTTAACTATTTATGGACATAATGTTCTTTATAATTAACTCCATACAATATCTAATATAAATTACGTCTAAAAATGGAGCAGACATTTTAAGAGAAACTTAAAAATAGAAGACTAATGAGGGCTGGAAAGAAAAGACCCGAAAATCAGTACAATATTGGAATGCGTACGATACGTATCGTGGTCTCAATGTCTTAGTAACAGTTGTGAGTGCAGAGGGCGTTGTTGGTTTCGAAACGGTACTTAGATGGCGCCACTAGTCACAGAGGGCCCCAATGATTTCAAAGAGGGGCCCCATGGATTACAAAAGGATTTTTAACAACGAACAACACCTCTTTTACAAAATTAAAAGTAGCTAATTTACGATTTAAAGCCGCTGTTCTGTTACTAAGTAATGAGAACCAATCAAAGTTTTTAACTAAACACAGCTATACAAATGCTCGAAAGACGATATGATTACAACCTTAGTATATAAGAAGGCATAAATAGTTGACAGCCAATAGCGACGCAAGCTGCTCATGTTGGACACATTTTGAGTAAGGTCTTTACGTAGCGTAGGTATAACATGTTATGACCATAGAACTTATTTAATATTGGGTATGTATGTATTTATTATGTTATTATAAAGCGACGCTTACCTAAAATATGCGCAACAGTGGGCTTTTGGCTTTTACACTTCATTTTATTCCTTAGAAATAATATTTTCATATCAACATTTAAAGAAAATTTCGCTAACTAACACGCTAAATATTTAATTTGGAACATACATGACCACACCGCCATCTTTATTTGATTAATATAATTTATGCAATGTGAAAAATAAAATGAGCAATATTAAAAAATCATAATTTAAATTCTTATTTATATATTTTTTCTATGTGGTCACATTAAAAATACTGTGACTCATGTGAAAATAATTAAATTATGTGCCCGCTGAAAAGAGCAAGGTCATTATAATAGATATGTATAAATTGTGGGCGTATAATAAATCGTTTTTGCCGAATGTACACTTTATACTAGAATCTATCCCTATTTATGAGTCTAACAGGAAATAATAAATTCCATTCAGTTACATCAATTGACTATAGCGGTCTATGACGTAACAAATGGGAACTTTTACTTAGCAGTCAAGTGACGGAGCGCGTATCAGTGATATTTTTTCAGTATTCCGTGATTTAACACAAAAAAAATTCTCGCAAAAACATTTACATCGCCTTGAAATAAACAAGTCGAACGCCCATGAGGCATTCCCTGTCTACAATAACTTAACATTAAAAAAAAATATCTATACTATTAACAGCCCTGACTACATTACGATACAAACTTCTACCTAAAAGAACGAATAAATATATAGAAGATGCCATGAAAGTTTACTACATTCCTGTCCGAGACCAAAGATTATTCTAGAATATTTTTGACAACATGCCTCTGTCATACATTCGTGAACGCCACGAGTCACTGGTGATCAAAACATATTGTTTATCGTGTCCTTTATATGGCATTCAATAAGGTAAATATATACTTAGCTTTTCCAACTTTTCATACAAATACTGTTCGTACTATCGACCAGTCATTCAGTCGCAAATAAACTTACTAGTGATTTTTGGTTAAATTTGATTTTAAACGTCGGAAAATAATCAGTTTTATTTGTAAACCGAGAGAGTTGTCTACTTTTCTTAAGCCATGACTAAGAATTGACAAAGCGATTATTATTCAAGAATTCCAAATACATCTAAATGGACATCTGAAATGTGTCCTTAACTTATATTAATTGTCTTCGAAGCCATGACTTAAACATTAGTTTAACAGGTTAGTCATTTTCTTTATCGCTAATAATCAAATCTATCCAATCTGAAATCTCAAGTTTGACCCACAAACAATATGTAGGTAATCTTAATCTAAAGATTACAAATTTGATCGATATTAATATCGGCGTTTATAAATAATTCTCCTACAAAATTATTTCAGTTTGAGGTTCAATTTATTAATAGATTCCAAAGGCTTTGGTCCTTTATTATGAACAATGTTATTTTTTAAAAAGACCACGTTATAATTCTTACGGCCAAGCGATATGGTACGACACTATTATAATATGTGCTTATTTCATAAACCTCTATATTTATAACAAATCATTGAATATAATACATGCTGAATATTACCATAGACAAAAATATTAACTATCTACAAGCGGGATAAATAAAATTGTTGGCAACACTATTTTTTTTCTGGAGGACACTGGTTTTTATTAGTTGGCAACACTAAACTAACTGTGGTATTGTGTTGGGAGTTGAGAGACAGGAAAGAATTTTTAGGTCACATTAACATGATTAATGTTTTTTTTAGTCTTGAGTGTTTACTTTGCGCTCCATAGTACTTACTAAAAATATAAACCAAATTATGATATTTATATATTATACAATCCAAATAGGTATATAGAAGTGGAGGAACTGAATTCAAATTACCGTAGGTTTAAATTTTTCCTAAAATAGGATCAGAGTAACAATTTACGTTAAATGGGATAGTAGATAATCGTCACCATCCTTATTGGGATATTACCAATCTGGGTAATATCCCAATAAAGATGGTGACTATCGAATCTCGTGCTATCTCTTTCTATTTAGTAGCAAAGAATAAGTATAGCATGAAACTCTTCACAAATGTGTCTTGTTGTCTCCGATGAGCTTAAATTGTAAGTGGTTATAATTTGTAGACGGAGGTACCAGGAGCGCAGTAGGTAGCAAGAGACTCACGGCAGTGTCGCTAGGCTCAGTTGCGCGGCGCGCCGGTGAAGCTGATGGGCTGCTCGTTGGTCACGAGGTTGGCGCGAGGCGCGCTCGTCGGCTGGCCCAGCCCCGACTCCAGGTTGGCCGCCGACGTCCTCATATCGTCTATTGATGCTCTGTACATTTTATTTTAGAATTAGAGACGAATTTATACGCCCGCATTATCAAGAATAGTAAAAATCAAAGGAATCCTTAAAAATAAAGCTATAATATACATTTAGCAATGTCTATGATTCCAGGTATATTTAGTGTATTACACTCTAGGTTATGACACATTTTATGGGCGAATAACGATATGAAAAAAATACATAATGCAGTGAAGTTACAGTAACCTCGTAGTCAAAATGGTAAAAATAAGCGGTATCGTATCCCAACGATGCAAGTACCTTTGGAGACCAGCATAAATATATAACTTATACCAGATATATTAAAAAAAAATGTGCAATCCGTGCGACTAGCATTTTTTCTCTTTCTCTATATTTGTGTGGCAATTTAAAATGTGTCATAATCGGTTGTGCTTAGCTAATACACTTTCAGATGAGGTTTTTTTTGAAATAGACAGGTAATTTAAAAAAAAGATTTACTGAAAAACCATGCATAGTGATGTCTATGTAAATCATGTGCGGAAAAGAAAATATTTCCTTCGTCGTCTTACAACGATAAAAAAATCATAGATCCCAAAAAGTTTTCAAATCAAAATTTTGTCCTGACTATAATTATAATAAAAACTATTACAAAATAAAAAAGTGCTGGCTGAAAAACAAAATGGCTTGTGCTATAAATAAATTAAAAAGTTAGTACATACAAAATGCAGTTTCTGTAATAAAAAAAAACATGCAATAAGCTACGACATAGCGAAGAGGAGAATACATTGAAATGCGTTTTCACTATCCAAGCGGACGAATATTTAAACTAAACTACTAAATTTGAGAAAAGAACGTTTTTTTAAAAAAACTAAATTAAAAATGTTTTTTTTTTCTCTCAAGAAATCTTTTTCCTACCAAATTCATTTTATTATTAGTATTTTGTTATTTCGACCTAATATGTTCAGTATTCCAGGGTTAATACGAGGGTGGATCGAAATATTCGCGGCCTACCACATAAATACTTGACTTATTTTAATGTAACTGACCTCATTCGATTTGTTTACTATCTGGTTGTCACATTGTAAAATTCTGTCACAATAGCATTATCTGTTTTTAAATTAGACTGAATTTTGTGAGCCTAAGTGCAGCGTTTTTAAAGAATGGAGAAAATTGAGCAACGTGCGGTCATCAAATACCTGTTTAAAAAAAAACTGACTCCAAAAGAGATTCACGAAGATATGTCAACAACATTGGGGGAATCTGCTCCATCGTATACGACTGTGAATGCAGGATGCAGAATTTAAACGCGGACGAGAGAGTATTGAAGATGACCCTCGCTCCGGCCGGCCTACGACGTCTACGACTGAAGAAAACATTGGGAAAATCTGTGATCTGATATTGGCAGATCGGAGATTGACCATCAGGGAGATTGCTGACACTATTGGCATCTCATATGAACGAACACAAAACATCATAGTCAATGAACTTGGATTTTCTAAGGTTTCTGCGCGGTGGGTCCCCAGATTGCTTTCAGTTGAACAAAAACGAATACGGCTCACGATTTCTCGCGACAGTTTGGAAATGTTTGAGACTGATCCACAAGATTTTTTGGACAGATTTGTTACAATGGATGAAACCTGGGTACACCACTACACCCCAGAGTCAAAACAGCAATCCAAGCAGTGGAAAAAACCTGATGAACCGACTCCAAAAAAAGCCAAAACAATTTTGTCAGCTGGCAAGGTGATGGCGTCAGTTTTTTGGGATGCTAAGGGTGTCATCATGGTGGACTACCTTGCAAAAGGTGAGACTATAAACTCTGCTTATTACTGCACCCTTTTACGTCATTTGCGTGAAACGATCAAAGAGAAAAGGCCAGGACTACTCAGCAAGAAAGTGTTGTTCCATCAGGATAATGCACGCGTTCACACGTCTGTTGAATCAATGGCTCAAATTCGTGATTGTGGCTTTGAATTACTGCCCCATCCCGCCTATTCCCCTGATTTGGCACCTTCGGACTTTCATTTATTCCCAAACCTTAAAAAACACCTTGGAGGTCAAAAATTTTCATCAAATGAAGAGGTTGAAACCGCGGTGGGTGACTTTTTTGAAGGCCTTGAAGAAACTTTTTTTATGACCGGCATACAGGCGTTGGAAACCAGATGGAAGAAGTGCATTGAGTTAAGTGGAGATTACGTGGAAAAATAAAATTACTTTTGTTTATATTTTATATTGTTTTCTTGCTGAGGCCGCGAACTTTTCAATCCACCCTCGTATCATAGAGACATGTATAACGCGTATGTCTTATGAAACGTTCATCAAGCACTGAAATTATGGCTATATAATACGAATATTCGCCCGCTGTAACAAAAACGCATATCAACACATCTCGTGCCTTTAGTTGGGACGCCAGACGTCGGGGTCCTCCATTAGAGTGACGTTGTGGTCGTGGGAGCCCTGCAGCGGGGCCCCGGGGGGCGTGCTGCCTCCGGCCGCCATCGCCGCCATGTCGTCGCGAGACCCCCTGCCACACCCCACAGTTCACAGTCACACCACACACGCACACGTATGATTAATCACATGTTATATAGCTAAATACGTGCAGTACCGGCCTTACGACGGATCGGCCGAGCGCGTAGAACCTAAGGGGGCCCTACACGCTCGCCTGGGCGGGTAGAAACTATAAGGCCCCACCAGCAAAAATATGTTTGCCTTGGGCGCATTGAGTAACTAAGGCCGGCCCTGTGTTCACGTATGGGTTATATAAATTCACGAATGCGAACCTATTGTTAAAAAAAGTAGAAAATTAATTCGCGTGTTTTAATGTTTTTATTTAAAATCTGTAAAAAAAAGTACGTAAGTCAATCAAATAAAGATTTTATTGGCATTGTACTTAAGTTGAAATTTGCGTGGTGTAGTACCGTAATACATAACTGGTTCATTATTATATTTATATGCCAAACATGATAGACACGCATTCGTGAATTGGAAGAACAATATAAAAGCGGCAAGAATAGACCTTAACCCAGTTACATTAAAGCTGAAAATTACATAGCATTCAATTTCTATAAGAGTCTGAGGTTTGTATGACTGGTTTAGACCCAAGATCTTAGTACTACAACATAAAGCGATACCCTTTGTTATATATTTGTTGGGTACAAGGCATTATAGGCTACAGCTACGCACCAACACCCAAACATTTATTATCTTTTAAAATACCTAATAGATGTTGACATTTAAATTCCCCTTTGGAAATATGTATTTATATATTATATATTTCAATTATAAATTATTTTTAGACAATATTAGTATATAAAAAATTGGTTATAAAACTACATATTAAATGCTTTTGTCACAAAGGCGGTGAGACAGCAAGGTGACGTCAGCCTTTGTCGAAGGGAGTCTTTGTCGAAAATCTAACACGTTACGGTAAAGCATGTTCCAGACGGTTGGAAACAAGCCTTCCCGCCAAAGTGACCTTGCTGGTTTCCAACAGTGTAGACGGCTGTTGCAAACCAAATTATGGTTTTACCTACAACGCCCTTGGCGGGTGGGAGCGCTCTCCCACCACGCCGTTTGCTGTTGGTTTGTCGCCGTGTAGTCGGCGTTTCCAACCGAACAACAAACCAAACCACCACACAGCCACACCTAAATTGCCTCAGAATTGATAGGATATTTATTGCAATGTACATAAGTACCTACCCTTCTTTTATAGTTTTGTTAAATTTATAAAAATGTATTAATTGCCTATTAAAAATTTGCAAGTACTAATGACGACATAATAATTAGTGTGGTTTGCAACCAACAATTGGTGGGCCCCGCCAAGGTCGCGCATGTTTGCATTCGGTTTCCAACCGTTTGGACGAAAACACAAACGGTGGACCACACAAAGCTCCCGCCAAGGTCACCTTGGTTTGCCCGCTTGTTTCCAACCGTCTAGAAGACGCTTAGTACAAAAGAATGCTTGTCTCTAAAGTCGATTTACGGACGATAATTTTACGTGATAACGTCATAAGAAAAATTTAGTTCCTATTGTATCGCATGTCACTGCAATCGCCATTAATTCCAATTGTATCGTATGTCGCTACAATCGCCATTCGCTGATAGGCTGATACTTTAGCCTATCAGCAGGCGTAACGTGACAGTAAACAGAACGTGATACATTTTCGTGAGTGCAGCCGATCATCGATTTATTAGACGTTTCAAATAGCAACCTGTGACGTCTTATAGTATGACCATTAGTGCTGTGCACTCCCTGAGGTATGCGCGCGGTGAGACGGGGGGGTTAGAATCGGCTGCTGCGCTGTCAGTGCGCCGTCAACGCTTGTGACGGCAGGTAGTGTTATTTGTATCGGACTGTCTATGTCAGACGCACACGAGATAAATATTCAAAGATGGGTCGTGCGTTATCTCGTGATATGAAGACTGTCATTTTTAAGGTGGCTGAATATTTTAAGAAAAGAAAAGCAGACAAAGAAAGCTTTGAATTTAAAAATGACGTGAATATTGCTAAAATCGTTGCGGAGGCTACGGGATACAGCAAAAGAACCGTACATAATGTGATTTCTGCGGGCTATTTATCAATTGAAAATTCAAGCCAATTAAAATTTCAATCGCCAAAAAAACCAAAAGTTCTAAAGAAAAAACACGTTGTGGATGATTTTGACCTTGGAGTTATCAGAAGAAAAATTCATCAGTTTTACGAAGTTGAAAAAAAAATACCAAGTGTCCGTAAGTTACTATCAAGTTTGAGACAGGATGGCATATTGAATTGTGGACGGGAATATTTAAGACAGCTTTTACACAAAATGGGCTACCGTTACAAAAAATGCAAATCAAAGAGACATCTCCTTATAGAGCAGCCTAATATTACAGTGTGGCGGAAAAAATATCTTACACAAATCAGAAATTACAGAACGGAAAACCGAAACATATATTTTCTTGATGAAACATACATCAACGCCAGTCACCATGCCAGCAAATGTTGGCAATCATCGTCAGAACCCGGTATTCATGCTGATATTGGGAAAGGACGGCGACTAGTAATACTCCACGCTGGGTGTCGAAATGGCTTAGTGGATGATACATTGACTATATTCAAATCCGATGCTAGAACCGGTGACTATCATGGAGATATGAGCGGACCTACTTTTTATAAGTGGGTAGATGAAAAGTTAAAAGATAAGTTGCTGCCGAATTCTGTGGTTGTAATGGACAACGCGTCTTACCACAGCGTTCAGATTGAGAAGAAACCAACTATATCAAGCCTCAAAAGTGAAATGCAGAACTGGTTGCTACGCCATAATGTAGAATTTTCAGGAACCATGTCAAAGGCTCAACTGCTACTTCTTATCAAAAATACACAAAAAGAACCCGTGTATAGAATTGACGAACTCCTGAAAGCCAGTGGACACACTGTTCTGCGTTTACCTCCGTACCATCCAGATTTAAATCCAATCGAGTTGGTCTGGGCTGATATTAAAAACAACATAGCCCAAAACTATATTAATTCTTCTCTAGACGAAAAGATAATCTTATTGGATAAATTGTTTTCGGAATTCACGGCGGAAAAATGGCAGAAATGCGACGATCATGTCCAGAAAAATGAAAATGATTACTGGAGTCGCGATAGTAGGTTCGATAATGTTATCGATTCATTCATAATAAATTTGCAAGACTCTGATTCAAGTTCCGGTGGCGAAGAGGAAGATGAAGATGATGACGAAATGGAAGATGAAGTTGAAACAGAATCTATGTCAGAATAACTTTCGTTAGAATATATAATTGTTTGTAAATATAAAAAATGTTTAATAAAACAAGTCCTGTTGTGAATTATAACTTTCAATTCTTATTTATCACCTGCATATTTTTAATAAAATATGAGTATATTTGGGTTACATTTTAATCAACAAAGTAAGTATATATTACAGATAGATAGCCTCCGACCAACGCAACGTCCCGCCACAAGTCTTGCCTTAGAAATGCAAACTGATATCGTAAGATCTGTCCGACATGTATCGACCTCATGTGAACTCATGCACTTTTTTCTTCGCCCCCCACCTCGCCGTGCATACCTCAGGGAGTGCACAGCACTAATGGCCACACTATAGTTAACTATTGTTCTTCAGACTCTTTCTCCAACAAAGCCAAACATATCAGGCCCAGTGGATATTGATGGATAAATTATTATAGCTTGACGACTGATAACAATGTTGTATTTAAAGTAAAGAATATTTTGCCACGCAAGCATCCTGTTGTTCCATCGTTCCGCCCACCGCCTATGTAACGGCACACGCTATATTAGTCAGAGTCGAAACACATTTCCCACTCAACACAAAATATGACCAGTTAGGTACTGAATAGAACGATACTGACTTTTTGCCGAGCGCCATCATGCCGTAGATGATGCCGGTACCGAAGATGAGCCCGCTGCCGAACCACGTGCTCATGCTCAGGAAACACAAGAAGAATGGAGGCAGCGACAGTCTGCAAACATAGTTATCATTTTAATAATAATATTATTCGTCAATATTAAGATGTACAAGTAGTAAATCTCGACGCAAAAACGAGGGGGTGTTTTAAGTTAGACGTGTCTGTGTGTACGTGTCTGTGGCATCGTAGCTCCCGAACGGATGAACCGATTTTGTTTTTTTGTTTCATAGGTGAATTTAAATCCAAGATGGCCGCCACTACAAAATGGCGATTTTTTTATTTTATTTTCACAACTCGGGCTCGGATTAAAACGGATTATATAATCCGTTAAAATCAGAAAAATATGAACTTGACCGTTTATTTTGTATTTTAGTTTGTAGGTATATTAGTTTCGTTACATACATTTTTACTCTCAACACGAGTATCTAGTATTTTTTGTAAAAATAAAAAAAAAATGAAATAAAAATTTTGAGAAAAGCCCCGACGGGTGTAAAAAGAATCAGATAAAATTTTATAAACCGCCGACTAACAGGAGGTAGGTAAGTGACCGAAAAAAAACCATCGAGGTCTGCCATTTTCTGCCTGGAATCAAACTCAAATATTTTTGTGGATCAACAGCAAAAGGTACCCTTTTATCCCTAGGTTCCCCTTAAGATTAATTTATATAAGTATATTTTGTTTCCCTGATTACCGTATCAAAGCAAAGACGCATAGTGATAACAAATTAATGGCAATTTCTTGTTAATTAGACGAAGCGCGATAAATATAATTGTTTCATACGTTATTTACACAACAATACAATTATAAAGTAAATTAGAGCGACATGGAATATAATCGCATACAGGCGCGGATCCAAGGCGAGAAGGGCAACAGGAGCATTACCCCCCCCCCCCTCCTCTAGATTCGACTAAAAGACGGGGAATTTTGTCACTATACCGGCGGGCGTGTTGTGACAGGCAATTGCAACCCCTTCGGAGGCGGTGGTTGGCGTACCAGTGTTGAAACAAACGAACCCCCTAACCGTCATGTGAGCGACTCATACTGTCACCCCCCTAAATAAAATTCTGAATCCGCGCCTAATTGCATATGAGTTTAATAGCGAATTAGAACTTATTTTTATGTGCTCAAAGGCGATTGTTCAAGTGACTATGGAATTTAGTATCGCTACAAATTTTGTTGTGCCAAGATGAAAACTACTGATTTATGTAGACATTAATATATACTTTCAGAAAAACCAACAATTATTTACCTAATTTGCCGGGTTTAATTGATATGGGTGGATGAACTCCGAAAATCGAAATATTTATATACATTTTTTTTTTGAAAATAGGACATAACTATGATATTGCGTATTAATTATGTATTACACATGATGTGTAACACTAGTTTATGGCTATGAATTCGGCTTTGCAGTGATATATAATCCGAATCTCTATCTCACAAACACTTCACAATTGTCACAATATTGGTACGAGTCTCTGTCTCATAAAATATTTCTGATTGTTACTATGTATATGGAGTCTCTATCTCAAACTCACGTAATGTAACCACAATATCATACACAACACGAGAAATAACAAAAGCTATTTGTTATTAATACTTTAAACTGTTTTCATAATGGACCGGCGCCAACAAGCTTTATGCACAGATAAACAAGTGACATGACATTACATTTCAGTGTTGCCATAACTTTTGTCACATCCTATACAAATCGATTTTTTATTAAAATTCATTACTATGTTCTATTTTTAATCGAGCCGGGTCCTAATCTAAAGGTATCAAAGAATATGCTTATTAAAAAATATAGTGTATAAATATTATCGTTCTTTACATTCAAACGGTGCAACAATTAATAGAGTATTTATATTAATTATTTCATAAAAATCGATAATAACCCTAATCGATATTACGATTTGATTTTTGTAATAGTGTTACCACCGTTAAAAATAACTTCATACGAAAAAAAAGGAAATAAATAAACTGAACGACTAATATTTGCATCTCAATATTCCGGCAAATGTGAGACTCCATATCATTATATAATAACGTTATAATTAGAAACAAGAATTATACATTTAATCAACTTGTGGCACAACGTAAATACTAGCGATACTGCTGGTGGGCATACCCCTTTCATAATTGGGTACCCCTACTCACTGGATTTAAAAAAAAGTTTTATTCGCTATTAAACTCATATGTTTAATAGCGAATTAGAACTTATTTTTATGTGCTCAAAATTCATAATTCCTCCACGGATTAGAAAGTGAAATTTAGTTTTATCTCCGGTGTAACTACACATTTGCCATATGTCGGTAAACTCGAGTCTAACTACGCGTTCCCATTATATCGTGACGATTAATTAATCGTTGGACGACTGTCGTCACTATCGGTTTCCATAAAACGACTGCCGTGCTAGCCGGTCTGACAATCTGTCCTCACTGCACAATTGTCTTGAAAGACAGTTAACCGAGGCGTCCTATAACGGCCGGTCTCAATAATCTACCTGTCGATGGATTTGGCTACTAGAGGTAGAATTTTGGCATATTTTGTAAGGAGCTTATGTCAAATATATACTTCTAGTAGATAAATCCATCGATAGTTAGATTATTGAGACCAGACGTAAGTGAACACCTCCATTTAAATACACAAACCAAGCTTAAAATGATACGATAAGCTGTCGTCACGACGACGTAGTGCGAACGCGCCCTTAGACACTTTTGTCATTCTTATTTTCCTTGTCACTGTAACTATTATTATATTATATACCTATACATATTAATAACTTTGATTCCCGTCTCTCCATTATCCTACTATATTCTATAGGTGTTATTAAACAGACAATAAAATTAAATTACATATATAGTATTATTGTCGGAAACAGCTCAAAACATGGATAAACCTTAATGGATAATTTTCAGGAAACCTATTGTCAGTAGGTATAGTAAAATACCCAATCTAGAGAACAAATATTTATGGACCATACAAAGTTTTATCCTGTGTGGGAATCGAATCAACAATCTCTAGGACTCAGTCACCCGCACTCTGGTTGCACCACTACTGGATGATATCTATACCAATATTATAAAGCTAAAGAGTTTGTTTGTTTGAACGCGACTATCTCAGGAACTACAGGTTCGATTATCGAGGAAGGCTATAGGCCTACATCGCGCTACGACCAATAGGAGCAAAGCAGCAATGAAAATTGACGCATACGAAGTTGCGGGCGTCAGCTAGTATAGGTTACAAAAGTTTCATCTGCGTCAATTTTCCTCGTTTTAGCAATATTTTTCATTGAAGCTCCACTCTCAATGGGCCAACATTAACATATTTTTTCTTTATAAAATAAAAGTATAAATGTGATAAGTGATGACCAACTCACCCAATATACAAGGCCGCTTTGTTCCAATAAGGCCTCGTCTCCACCTTATCGCTGAGCACCTGCACGTAGTCTATGAAGAAGCAGCAGCACGGCGCCTCACACACTATCACTATGAAGCCGGCCAACATCTGCCAGATGCCCGCGATCAGACACGCCACGTTCAACAGCACGATGCTGATGCAGTTTAGTAGACCCAGGATTATCGCCACTACAACATTATTAACAACATGTTATTTATTGAATAGGTACTAGCTGTTGCTAGCGGACAGCGAACCATACCATTAAACCACTTTTCAGGGATAAAAAAAAAAATTATAAAAATAAATAAACCCGCCTGCACAAAAAAGATGGAAACAAGATCCCCTACATAATTTTATAATTTCATGTAGTCGGAGGCGTTATTGAATCTCAATGAACTTAGTAAAGTGCTGAAAAAAAGTTGTTTTGAATAATGGAATATGGGTATGAAATTACCTTTAATTTCGTATTCAAAACAACTTTTTTGTCACACCTCTTTATTTTGACATCTCACAACCGCCATGTTGGTTTTTTTCAAACGTCACATATAGCTAAGAACACTTGGGCGATCAAGACAAATCTAACGACGTCTTAATTGTTTAAATTCGTTCAGTGGATTGTGAGATATCAGGTAATAAAGAATATTACATACATATATACATACACACATACATACAAGATACGCGCGAAAAACATAACCCTTCCTTACAGTCGGGTAAAAAGTACCCCATGTGTTATTCAAAGATTATAATCTGTCTGTGCTGTGCCAAATTTCCGATCCGCTCAGCCGTTCTGCCGCGATTGAGTAACACACATCCATCCAAGCATTCCATTCGCATCTATTATATTAGTACTTAAATACCTATAGATATAGATTTTTTGCTACTGTTGTAAAAGTAGATGTTTTTTTCCACCAAATAAGTGTTGAGAATTCGACACATAAGTAAGATATAATATTAATATCTTGGGACAACTCACACAACGCTATCTGATCACAAACTAAGCAGAGCTTGTACTATGGAAACCAGACAACTGATAAACATACTTATATATTTCTAAATACATACATATTATAGACAAATAACAGTCAAACACAGAATAAACCATCGTGCTCATCACACACAGTTTTATCCTGGATGGAGATCGAACCCACGACCTCTTGCGTAGTAGTCGGATACACTCCCACCGCGCCACAGAGGCAGTCAAAGAATAAAAAGAAATAGAATAATGAATGTAAATGTAATTAAATAGTTGTCCACGTGTATATATGTGAGCAAATATATGTTTGTCTGCTCTAAACTTTCATGGCGCAACCATCAGGCGAAAATTTATGTCGCGATGTCAATAAGATACGATAATATTCAGCAGCTGACTCTTCAAAAATCCGCTCATAAAGTATTAAATTAGTAGGTAATTAGTTTTAGGACTTCTTTTACATTCTCGTCACTTTAAAACTGAAAGAGTTAAAACGTGCCTAATGTACCTATTACTGTTACAAAAGTTACGTTCTGACATTGCAGATGCTAAACTTGCGCGTTAGGACAAGCCTAACAAGATTGTCAAAAACTTTTAGAGGCTCGGTTTTAATATAGATTAGTGAGCAATCGTTATCTAGCTAGCCTACTCCAAATCTATGCTTGCTAGTATTCTTTTTTTAAACACGTATAGTAGGCGTTGTGATGCCACGATGTTCAAATATAATGTCACTGAACCATTTTAGTAAATGACCTTCCTACACAATATACAATTGGATGTTATGCCCAATTTAGTGGTGTGGTAGGTAAAAGAGAACAACTAAGGTGTAATCTATTGTCGCGTGACCGGACCCAGCTGTTTACGATAGCATTTTATTCCAGAGAAAATTCTGGATCCTCATTTAGTACTATGACTATACTATGTATATTTTTAGGGTTCCGTAGCCAAAATGGCAAAACGAAACCCTTATAGTTTCGCCATGTCCGTGCGTCCGTCCGTCCGAACCCTGTTATTGTAAGGAGGCTGTAATTTTGCATGGATACACATATTACTTACGCCGACAAAGTGAAAGAATATAATAAAAAAAAAAAATTTTTTTTTTGGATACCTTCCCTGTGGGGTGTGTGATTTTTTTCTCACCTACCCCATCGTGTAGGGTATCATTAGATAGGTCTTTTAAAAACGTTTACGGGTTGGGAAGACGATATTTAGATTTAGGGATATGGGACTACGGAATCCTACATTGTACGTGGATTTTGTCCATGGCTGCATCCGTGAGAATGTCAAAAAAGTCTTCCTAAGATCCTATGGCACTTCACTGCTCTCAAGCTATTCCTAACTACTACTTATTAACTACATAACTACACTAAATTTCAGCAAAATTTTAACGAATTTGACATAGATGAAAAATCTCTCACTTTGTCAACTGTTTTTAGCTTGGGGCTACACTTGGGACACCAGTTAGTAAGTTTTTAACAAGCCAATATCTACAATGCTCTCCTTGCTTCTCTATAAACAAATGGTTTTATTTAAGAGATGATTTGATCCCTAAACCTTCTCAGCCAGTGTGCCTTAGCTGTTAGATTTTCGCCGCTAAGTTATTATGACGCATGCTAATTGTTCATTTATAATGAGTTTGATGACCTGTGATGTACGATTGTCTGGAACAATAAATACTTAAAGCACTCACGAATACTGCAATTATAATCCAATTAGAGGCTCTTTATTGGAAAGAATATTTCAACGAAACTGCATCGAAAATGCGTTCGGATGATTTTTACAGAGAGTGACTTTTATTTAGAGTATTATCGTGATATCTGATAATCACGCGACCAGAGCTGCGTGCAAAAACTAATTTACTAAATCAAAAAGCTCTGATTGTCTCACACAGACGACACTTCTAATGACGTCACAAAGTGGGAGGAGAAACCACAAACTGGTTTTTTGAAAGCAAAAGTGGGAGGATTGAAAAGAAGAGTGGAACGATAAGGACGATCAATCGAATAAACATGTAACTGTATTTATAAAGACTTGCGTTTTCGTTGTTCTCATGTTTACCCGTCAGGGTATAAATATGTATATGTTCTGCGGGAGTAATATTTTGGCCAACAGTAGCTTGTAATATGCAATGTCGATTCTATGGAGTAGACATCGCAACCGTCGAAGAATTACATTACAAGAACGAGAGATTCATAAGGTTAATTAAAAATACATTGTGAACACGAGAAATAAGCACAAATTAGTAGGTCAATATCATAGGCTACATAAAACCCATAATTAATTTAAGGGTCTTTCTGTGAGAGCATTTAACAAGATACCAGCTAGTATTCAAATATGAGCAGATAGCGCCGTTCCCAACAAATTGTTTGTATGAGTCTCTTAACGTTTTGTTGGTTTATGAGTCTATCAGTGGATAAGTTCAAAAATGTAGTCAAAATCATCTTATACGTAGAGGTTATTAAACAGTTGAAGCCGCACAATGGCCCATCAGGAGGCTACGTGCGGTTTTTGTAGCCCCGTAAAAACAAACAGTTGATGAAGCCGCACGATGGCCCATCAGGAGGCTACGTGCGGTTTTTGTAGCCCCGTAAAAACAAACAGTAGATGGAAATTTAAATGTTAAAGAAAAACCGGGCAAGAACATGTCGGACCATGCTCATGCATGCCATGATGTTTGCTAAAAAAAACTGTTACATGTATGGAGTGCCCCCTTAAAATAAAATATTTATTATTACTACAAGACACCTTTCACCTAATTTCATCAAGATTTTATGTGATTTTCATCATTGAGTAGTCTTTGAGTAAAATGCCTGTGACATACGGACGGACAGACAGACGGACATGACGAAACTATAACCAGTTCCGTTTTTGCCATTTTGGCTACGGGACCCTAAAAATGGATCTAGATGCTTGGGTGAATTTTGTTATCTATCACTTTGTTTTAAGAGCATGATTTGATTTCTGTAAGTAAAGATTCTGCGTGAAGTATAAAGGTCATTCTTTTCTTTCTTTTGATATCAGAATTAATATTTTATATTTACTAATTCGTTACCAGTACTTTGGGCAATATTTAGGCACGTATAGTTTTTATCCTTGTCGTAAGTAGATGCCCACTATGTTGAACCTACCCACTAAGGCTGATTTTATATTATCTTATGTTCCAACTTTTTATATATAATATTCTCCTTTAATATGGTGTATAGTATATTAGTTTATTGTTATCAGCAAATCCAATCGTAGCCGTAAAGACACCGCGCCTCAGTGTAAAGACGTTGTAAGTGTAGTGTGTAGAAGTACCGACAGTACAAATTATCAAAATTATCAAGACCAGGCGAGGGTAGTTGAAAAACCCCGCGTCTCACGGAGACATCGCTAAGCTGCCATCAGTCGACCCGTGACCACGATCGGTGCAATTCGATCGAAACGTCGGGTAAATAAAAGGTTCGTACCTTTAAATAACTCACGCGATTAAGTCCCGAAATATATCTAATATGTATAAAAATCGCGAAAGTTTAAAAACAATAATTACCAACATCTACTGCCTTTGACCCTGGCAAAATCTTTACAAAGGCTATATTCAAAGAAACCTTTTTTTTCGTTTATGTAGGGTCAGGGCGTCAAAGATCACATGAAGCGTGACGTAACAAATAATAAAAAAGACTACATAGATTTCACGTCATTGCCGCTTGAAACCACAAAAAATAAGGAAATAATTCTTATCTGCTAATATTAATGAAATCGTTTCTATTTCATGAACGTACATAATCATGGCGGTAATTCGTATCTTATCTATGTAGCAAATAACATAGCGAAAGCACCTATCATGAATTAGGCTGATATAGTTTGGAAGACAAATCCTTCAAGAGTATTCTATAATCACTATATAATCTGTGACGTTGTTTTTAATTTTAGAAAATATAGAGTAGAGAATAATAAACAATAACATTAATTTGTATTTATTCTTTGTGTTAATATACATATACAGATGGTTGTTTTATGTACTGAATTTCTTGTACTGTATTAATTTTCTTTGCCCATTTGCCTCTTGTGCACCCCCCCCCCCTCCATCGTTATGCGTGCACCTAACACTTAGCCAGTGTCAGGCAAAAAAATATTGACACTACTATTTGCCTCTCGTGCGAATCCAGAATGAAATCCTGGATCAACCCATTCGCTTCTCAGTGAACTCCTTGTGAAAGCTTTAATAAAAAGAACTTTAAAACTAGATTGAATCAACACTTCATATTTTAACATAAAAACTATTGTAATGTTATCAGTACGTTATCTAGTACAAGCAGGTACTCAGGCAAATGTTTGTTTAGGAAGTAAATATAGCTTTAAAGAATTCTAGATGATTCATATTATTATAATTTAAACAAGCTACTTATCAATATACCTACAACAAATGGCTTTATTGTATGGCAGTCCATTTGATATAGGTAGTTAAGTACTGTCTACTAAAGTGATAAGTTTTAATTGATTACCAATAATGTATGTATGTAAGCAGTCTATTCTTTTATGACATATGCAAATGAAAGTAAATAGATAAATTTACTTGGGACAACTCACACATTCATCTGATTCTAAGCTAGACAAAGGCTGAGGTATGGCAACCAGACAACTTAATGTCTTGGGACAACTCACACAATGCTATCTGATCCCAAACTAAGCAGAGCTTGTACTATGGCAACCAGACAACTGATAAACATACTTATATATGTCGAAATACATATGTACATCAAAACTGTCTTTTAGACAATAAATGTTGTGAAGATTTAAAAATGTAATTATGTGTATAATGCAACCTAAAACTTATTTTAACATTAGTAGTAGGTAGCATCCGTTAAATTAAGCTTTGGCTGTACATGTACAATAAACCAATCTATACTAATATTATAAAGCTGAAGAGTTTGTAAGTTTGAACACAGTAATCTCAGGAACTACTGAACCGAATTGAAAAATTCTTTCACTGTGATCAATAGGAGCGGAGCAGCAATGAGAAATGTAGCCAAAACGGGGAAAATTTACACAGACGATGTTGCGCAGGAGATCTAGTCAAGAAATACCTGTTGTTTTTTTGTTTCAACTGGGCCACAATATCACACTTACCCACTTAATTGGGCCATTGTGCGTTAAGAATAATAGCTATAGCATTAATAATATTCCTACGAGGAAAATTCAATAATTGGCATAGTAAAAAATATCATAATTGATTTCCCATCCAAGTCATACCATAAATAGTATGGAAACACATGTTTGTTTTTAAACTTTCGCGATTTTTTTACATATTAGATATATTTCGGGACTTAATCGCGTGAATTATTTAAAGGTACGAACCTTTTATTTACCCGACGTTTCGATCGAATTGCACCGATCGTGGTCGTACCTTTAAATAATTCACGCGATTAAGTCCCGAAATATATCTAATACACATGTTTGTGCCCATAATACTAAGTAACTACAATCCAATGGGAAGCCGAAAGTAATGGTCTTCTAAGACCCCTCCGCCACTGATGTATAGACCTGGACTGTGCCATGCCTTTCAATTAAAAAGTAAATTACTGCAAAGTGTGAAAGAGAGAACAAACTTGTGCAGCCTTTGACAGGTATTGTCCACAAAGTAGCGTTGTCTCTTTCTAGAGAGTGGTCATTTTTGTGCGGTTATGGCGCAGTTCTGGTCTCTACGTCAATGGTAACAAGGATTACAACCATTTATCATAAGTAAAAAAAAAGTTCACAGAATGGTCATTTGATTCTGTATAATAAAATTGGTGTCATAAATAATATATTACTGTAGGTACTTATCGAACAATGTTGAGAGCCAGGAACTCTTTCATTTGGGACTATTTTGAAAGTCAATAAAATGTTGGGGAAACATAAGGATTCTTATTGAAATCCCATAAGATTCTGATAAATATTTATGTGATAAAGGTTCTAGGCATCCCTAAGTAAAAAGTAGATTTTAAGCGGGCTTATATAAAATAAATACAATGATTAAATGTTTAAAAAAATAAAGCCCTTTAACACATCTTTATTCATACCATTTTCACTCACAAAATGTGAATAATACCTGCATATTATATTTGTAGAAAGTGGAGGTAGATTCTATTAAGATGCCTATTAGGCAGCTTCTAGTTATAAATATGTGGGTTTTAATAAAAAATTGTAGCACAATATATGTTATACTTGTATTTTGTTGTTCAATTAATTCAGAATTGCAATGAATGTGTTGATGATGTAAGTGAAATTATTACTGTCCTCAATTGGATACTGCCCAATTGTTTTTTTTAATTATTCAACTTGGCATAACAATGTTTTTGCTAAAGAATAAAAGACAAACCGATGTACATAGTACCAATATTAAATTAATTAAATTAGAAACTTCATTTAATAAAATTGTCATTGTAACATTGTTATATAGAGTGTATCTATATGCAAATACAGTAATCATTCAGTGATTTCAATGCTCCAATTGCATTCAAGAATGTTGTTTGGACAGAAATAGACCCTTTGTCTGTTAATTAAGACGCAATATGGCAATATTCTTTATGTTTATTATTTTGAGCTCATTGGATAAGGGAGGGTGGTATAAATCTTTGCAACTTTGATAAGATAATGGTAAGATATCTCTTGGTCAACCAGCAGTTATTTTTTGAATAACGTATTGTCAGTAAAGTTAAACTATCACGTGTACTTTAGAGAATTAATAGTAAAATAATACTAACAGAAACCGCCAACTGTTCCAACTCCCCGACCAGCGTAGCGCATCCACCAAGGCACGTCATCTTTCTGGGCATTGTCGCCACCCGGCCGCGCCATAAGCATCGAAAGCTTGTCTGTTAGCGACTAGAACAATCATTGTTATAATTAAGAGATTTTCTTGAGGATTTGAACGTAAATCATTGAATATTTACGAATTATTCTTACCATTTTCGAAAAAATCAATTCACTGCTCTGTCACCTGTCAAGTCAACTAAAAGGTAGCTTGTTCCCGTTGATAAATTTTAGATTTTTATGATGTTATTGAAATAGTTAGTGGACAACTAATGATTTAAATTATAATAAAAAATAAAATCAATTAATCATTGAAATTTAATGATTCAATCGAATAATATTATTTTGTGATCAAAATTAACTACAAACTTTCAATTTTCATTCATTAAATGTTGTAATTGAAAACGATGTTTCACAACTTTGAAGCGCGTTTAGTTTTTAAGTTAGGTTTAGAATATTGTAACTGTGAAGAATTACATTTTATTTTATAGTTGTTTTTTTTCATTTTCTGATTATATTATGCGCGCGTAAAACCTTTCAATATTTAAAATATTTTTCTTTAAAATAATAATTCAGAAAAATAGATGATGTAAGATGTGTAATAACAAAACGTTCTCTCATGTCGGTCGGCATCAGCGGTTCGCTGTTGTAAATTGTAATATTTGCATGATTTTTTGCAATTACGATTCTATTGTGAATTTGCGCTATAGCTTTTGAAATTCATGTGGAAAGTGGAAGACTAGACTAGCAATGGCACCAACTACAATGCTTCCAAAGCTATCGGAAGCCACTCAAACTATGTAAGTGACATTGATCTAAAACTCATTTTACTTTTGATTTATTACTTCTGCAAATAAATATCTCTTGAAAATTGAATATTCACTTATTATATTAGACATTTAGTTAGTTATCTTTCTAGAGTTTGTTAATATTATATTACTAGAAGTCTTGTAACCTGTTGCCCAAACAGGCTGACAATCATCTTTTGTACACCTGAAATTTACGTTGATTGATACTTGTTTAGGCCAATAAATAAATTGACGACTTTTGATGTGCTAATGTACCTTAAAAAAACTTTGCCATAGTTTTTAATACCACAATCGATGTTTGCACACTCACTAACAAAATGTAAGTGAACTCATCTATCACATCTGAATTAATAAAAAACTTCTAGGTAATGCAAACCATTCGTGGAACATATGCTAAGAGATCTTGATAATAAAGTATTTCAACATACTATTTACTGTGTGGGTAGATATTTTAATTAGTTACTGATTTTTCAATGACTCACTATATTGTAAAGCACCACTCTTTATTTTAGTTTTTAGCAATTGAGATTTTTTTCGATCTCCAATTCACCCTTATACTTTATTCAGATTAGTTATAATAACTGGTTTGATTCTAATACTGGCTATTGGATAAGTCCTTGCATTTTTTACATAATGAAAATTATATGCTATCTCCATAGTCCTTCTTAGTTGTGAAACAATGTCCCTCATTTCTGACATTGACATTGTATTTAAAATATGATAAAGGATCTATGTATGTTAAGAATTTTAAAACTTGGCACCTATATTAAAACATCACTGTCAAACAACAATTAGCTGACAAACTAAAATTTGGATTTACATTAGTTAGCTGGCATGCTTAGAATTTTTTCAATATATATAATAATATTGAATATTCTTTAGGATCTTAAGAAATTCGGGCAAGAGTCTTAGCGGGACAATGCTAGCAAAAAAAAAAAAAATTGCTATGTATAAATCGTTCTTTTTAAGTTTTTTTGGATTGACATAATTCAGAATGTTTAGAATTTGTTTAAACTCAGCCAGGATATTCTATACCATGTCCATAAGAAATTCTTGTAGGAATCTTAGCGAGAAAAGTTACCAAAAATCTTCTTAATTTTTTACTTTTTCCACTGTGGATGTATGGCATTCAACTTGGGAACGCAAATGGCTCAAGTATTTCAATACTACAAAGAATGCAAAATAGTATATTAAGAACAATAGCACAAGTTCGGTGGTATATTAAGAACACCATAACACACAAACACAAACCTCAATAGTACCACTGTTAGAGAGGAAATCCAGGCCTACTCTCAATTGGCACAGAGAAAATAACAATTTTTACTCATTCACTCCAAATGAAATGATTGACTCTGAAAATGAAGCACTTGTGAAAAACAACTTGAATCAGGTCTTCCAATTAGACTTCCCACCAAAACCTGTAAGTACTGGAAAATTGTGAGGAGTCATTATAATTTGGAAAGATAAAAAAGGACCTGCCTTTGATCCAATTACAAAGGAGGATTATTTCCTTAGTATATAAATAAATAGCAACTACAAAAAAAGCCATAAAATTCTTGACAGTTTTCTTTAACAGCCTCTTGCGTATATAATACCAAGAAAAAATCACACTTTATATATGGAAAATACGAATATGGAAAATATCACACAGTTACTTTATAATAGACCAGAGCGGAATATGTTTGAAACCGTGTGCTATCCTACAACTTGACTAAATAGTGTCTATTCTAAGAGCAGTTGGACTCAGTACATGCTTGACATGATATCCTGCACTCATCAGATTGCTTATAGTCCATGTAAATACAGACACAATAGAAAAAAAATATTTTTATTTTTTTATTTTCTTGGATTAACATCAGCCCGCATGCTCAGAATTTGTGTCTACAAATCTTAATGTAGATTTTATTTAAAGTTTATTGGGTTTCCATCAGCCACCATGCACATATAGCCATTGATAGAAAACCTAAAACCATATAATTATTACAGATCATTTTCTGACGGTGATGGAGTATGCAGTGCGGAGGTATACTCCACTAATGTGGTAGTGACAACTAACGCCGGCAACCATGACCATGGCAGCTCCAAGGTTAAACTTAAGAATCTTGTGGACTACAACTGGGAACCCAAATTCTACTCGGGCCAGCTACTGGCTATACATACCAGTGGAAAATTCCTGGCATATTCTATCAAAGGTGAGTTTACTACTATACTATATTTAACTAACTTTAAAGCCTAATGGTTAGGGAATCGGACTCCCAAAACGGCGAGACCTATAGACATTCACGGAGAAACGCGCGCGCCAACTTATTTGTATTTTTGCCTACTGATGTAATGGTAGTTATGTAGTCTGTGCCCAAATCGCAGGAAAATAAACGTTTTCTTTTCTTTAGGTTGCAGGTTCAAATCCTACCCATTTTACTACCAATGTAAATCCACTCCTAACACATGCCATTGCTTAGCTGTAGGAGTTAATAGGATTACTATGATGATGACCCAAATATGGGATGTGGGACCCAAAATTTCACATTGCTAGCTATCTTTTTAAAAAAAAACTAGCGTATATTACTGTTACTTTACTTACTATGGTCTGGTTAAAAAGTGCTTTTTTTCGGAGTATTCCACTTTGATCCAATATTGGATCTGTTTCCACTTCTTGGTCCACTTCAATCCTTGTGTTTAAAATTTCGCGATTTTTATGCATAATATATTTATTTCGGGTCTTAATCGCATGAATTATTTTAAGGTACGAACCTTTTATTTACCCGACGTTTCGATCGAATTGCACCGATCATGGTCAGGGGTCGACTGATGACAGCTTAGCGAATGTCTCCGTTAGGCGCGGGGTTTTTCAACTACCCTCGCTAATTTAGATGATTTTTGTAGATAATCAAATTTCGCTCGCAAAAATTGCAGAAGTTACAGATAAAAACTAAAAAATTAAAAAGGGTTTTGGTTTTTTGCAAATGTCTCAACAACTAGGTACAGATTTTTCAAATTTGAAAGAAGATTCATAAAGAAGAGAAAATTTCCTTCAAAATTTTATGACCAATATTCATAATTTTCTCTGAGTAGTGAAAATATGGCCGAAACGGGATATCTGGCTTTTGCAAGCCTCGCCCCCTAAATAAAAAAAATAATTATTTAAACTCATTAAATATGAAAATTATGAAATAAAAAAAATAGACACTTAGCGTATAGATTAGTGAATAATAATCCACGTACACTCGCTACAATAATCCAAATGAAAGTACCATCGGCAATCCGAATGCTGGTAAATCCGTACTCTGCCGTGTAAATAATCTGTTTCATGATCGCATGAAACGGAATCGGCGTACGATACGTACGATGCAGAAATGTAGACGCTTACCTCTAGAGAAGGTCGCTGGAATGAATTGGATGCGAAAAACATAGTACCGGTTGTTGTAGCGTAAGTTAGGAGAGGCCTATGTCCAGCAGTGGACAGATACAGATACGATAATTGATTGATCCTGCAATTTTTGCAAGCGTAATTTGACTATCTTCAAAGATCATCTACATTCCAAATCGAATGACACTTAATTCATAGCTTGCGGAGACTGCTGAAGAATGTTGAGCAAATAAGCCCTTGTTAACCAGACCATTAGTCTAATTGGAATTATAACATTTACAGATTTCTTAAAAAAATCCAGCACACAAAAACATATATGCTGGAACATTTCTAAAGTAAAATTATTTATTAGCAAAATTTGTAGATACTAACAGGTGTTCTTGTACAATAAAGGTCCAACACAGTTAGCACTCACATAGCATGCAAATGTAATAAGATTTGCATAAACTCTTATATAAATATAAGATACTAGCTGTCCCGCGCTACTTCGTATGCGTAAATTTTCCCCGTTTTTGCAACATTTCGCGTCGCTGCTCCGCTCCTATTAGTCGTAGCGCGATGTTATATAGCCTATAGCCTTCCTCGAAAAATGGGCTATCCAACAAAAAATAATTATTAAAATCGGTCCAGTACTTTTTGAGTTTATTCGTTACATACAAAAATACAAATCTTTCCTCTTTATAATATTAGTGTAGATGTAGATATATACTGTACTTGCTATACAAGTTAGTACAGTATTATCAGAACAAATTAAATTTAAATGTCTACCTTTTTGTAACGTGAATTTTTTTTTTTATCTGTTCCGTTAAAAATAATACGTTTACGATTGTGTGACTATAGAAAGAACAATAATGAAGTATGTGACCATTATACTTATGTTTGTAACTCCTTATTCAGGAGTTTCATTTTACAGTATTCATAATCAGTTCCTTATCAATTCAATGAAACCTGAGCTGGTTTTGTTTGGTTTATATTAGTACCTGATTATTATATAGCCATGTTTCAAGAATATTTCTAAAACTGATGTATGTTACAAAATATGTGTAAGGGGGGGGATTGGTCTAAGTGTGAAGGCTAAAATAGTATATAAATACTATTTTAGCCTTCACACTTAGACCAATCCCCTTACACATATTTTGTACATAAATGTACTTTTTTAAATGTAGAAAGCCAAAAAATCTATACTAATATTATGAAGCTGAAGAGTTTGTTTGTTTGAACGCGATAATCTCAAGAACTTCTGATCCGAATTGAAAAATTCTTCCACTGTTGGCTATAGGCTATAACATCACGCTAGAACCAACAGGAGCAAGTCAGCAATTAGAAATATTGCAAAACGGGGCAAATTTATGCATACAAAGTTGCGCGGGACAGCTAGTAATATTATAAAGCTAAAGAGTAGAGATTGTTTGCTTGTTTGAACGCGATAATAACTACGGGTCCGATTTGAAATATTTTTTTTATTGTAGGATAGCCCATTTATCGAGGAGGGTTATAGGCTATATAACATCACGCTACGATCAATAGGAGCGGTGCAGCGATGAAAAATGTTGCAAAAAACGGGGAAAATTAACGCATACGAAGTTGCGCGAGTCCGCTAGTGTTATATAAAAGCTGGATGACTATACTATAGAAAACTTCGTTTAAAAAAAGTACTTTGCTCGGTACTTCCTATAAAACGACTTTTTCTAAAAATGAAACCTAGCTACATCGATTTATCGCTCCTGAAAACCCCTGCATACTAAATTTCATGAAAATCGTTGGAGCAGTTTTCGAGATTCAGACTTTAGACATAGTGAATGTGATTGTGTGTGGTTCTCTGACAGCACCTGCTCATGCCGTGAATCCTGGAACATGGACGGGAATGGTTCGAGTGGTGTACAACCCAGAGCCGGGCAGCGATAGGCGCGCGCTCATCAAGGGCATGAAGGGAGAGGTAACACGTTATATATATTTTGTGATTTGTACATATTTATTTCCAGGCGCGGATCCACTACAGTAGTCTTTGTAGGTATGCTCACAACCGTAATTGGGTATTTGACTACTATCAAAATAGAATATTTTAAAATAACCAGGTAAAAAGAAGTCATAAAGTGTTCTAAAAATATGTTCATTTATTAATTTAATGTCTTACTTAATTTATAATCTTAAAGAGAAACACTAAAATAAATAATTTGACCATAAAAAACGTGACGTCATATGCTAGCATTCCATACAAATTTGTTTAGAGCGTTTTTGACGTTTCTTAAAAAGAGGCTGATTTGACTTTAGTCAAATACCCTATTGAGAAGATACAGTTGGTCCACCGCAAATTTTGGCAATAGACTAACGTAATACGTTGGAGAGATTTAAATACACAATCATTTGAAAATAAGACAATTGTTGTTGATGAACACACAGTATAAATTCTTGGCCTTGCAGTTTTGACTTCGTGGTCACAAGCTCTCTTGAAGCTGCTTCCGCGCATGTAGGCTTACTCTCTTTCTTTAAAATAAATTCATAAATTTTCGTTTACTTAAATTTCTTAAGTTTATGGGACTATTCTAATTATTTTTTTGGATAATCACAGATGTTCCAACGTCTGGAACGAGTGGATTAAATGGACGTTCCGGGCTCTGTTTTCCCACCTCATTTTTAATCCAAACTAAGAGAAGGTCCCCTGTTTATTCCCGAATTATCGACCGTATTGTAATAGCTGTATTGATGGGAAATAGAAATGGTATTTAACCTCAAAATATACACCAGATTAAAGCCTATCAGAATGAGGTGACATTGACTGCATTTTTGATAGTTGGCCCTCAGGGCACCAGTCTAGTCTAATCGATTCTCTAGTCTGCTGTTATATTTCCAGGTACAAGACTTGGCGTTTGCTCATATCCAGAATCAGGTTATTCTCGCCTGTATCGACGAACAAGGCAACTTTTATGTGCACGAGATTGAAGTCACTGACAGTGGATTGAGGTAGTTAATTTTTAATGGATATAGATTTTTAAAAGAAAATACCCCTTTTGTTAATTAATCCATACTAATATTATGAAGCTGAAGAGTTTGTTTGTTTGTATGTGAACGCGGTAATATCAGGAACTACTGGTCCGAATTGAAAAATTATTTCACTGTTGAATAGCCCATTTATCGAGGAAGGCTATAGGCTATATAACATCACGCTACCACCAAAAGGAGCGGAGCAGCAATGAGAATGTTGCAAAAACGGAGAAAATTTACGCAGACGAAGTTGCGCGGGACAGATAGTAAATAATATTGATAGTTTTAAAGATGATAATGTTCATCACATTGCTAAAGTGGCGATAAACAACAATAAGATATTAACATTTAAGCTACTGACGTTCAACTCAATCCTGATCCTGAACACTTCTAACACCAGTATTTTGCAAATTGTACATACTACCCATATTACTGTTAATTTTCACAGAAAAACATCTAAAAGTCAAAGTATTCTATTGATAAAGGTAACAAAATGCAATCTTTATGGATTCTTTAAGGCTTTACATTTAACGCCAAGTTCATAATCATATCAACCCATATAATGTCCCTCTGCTGGGCACGGGTATCCCCAGTAGAACCTACATATTATAGATCCTGGGGGTAATTGCCATAATCGCCACGCTTGTCGAGCGGGTTGGCGATCGCAGTAAGGCTTTAAAGTAAGCAGAGGACGCTGCTGCCCGTCCTTCAGTATGCAATCCCTTAGTCGCCTTGACGACACCCACGGGAAAAGATAGGGTGGTACTATTTTTAAGCCGGTGCAATTAGTAAAGCGAATAAGAAAAGCTATAAGAACTCTAAAAATATTCCATAAAATATTGGTCACATTCTTCTACAAGAAGTATTACCTAACTCTGTGTTATTAAGCTATTGCATAGCTTTTATCGCGGGTTTTGAGCGCGGCGACCGGATCAAGAAATTCCGTAACGAAATTAGATCCTTACACCACCCACTCCGCCTACCATATAGCTCGGCCGAGCGTTCGCTTAACGTATATGTATATGGTACGACTGTACGAAGCTCGCTCCGAAATGTGATGAAAAGAAAAAAAACTGCATATATATAAAAAATAAATAAATAATTGTAATTGCATAAGGTGATAAAAAATGCTATGCAATAGTTTTACCGCTCAGTCCCCGAGTGCCACACATTTTTTTATCTTTAAATTTCAGATGCACATTACTAACCGAGGTGCGTGAAGACACAGGCGCGAACAATGGCTCTCACCGCGTAGTGTGGTGTCCGTACATCCCGGACGAAGAGGACGACGCTACGGATGACGACGTGGCTCGTCTGCTGCTGACCACACATGACAACGTTGGTAAGTGACAAGCTTCATTACTACAGAATAGGCATCTTCAAATTAATTGACTGTAAAATTATATAGTCTTGAAGTTAACTCTCGTTTAAGAATTGAAAAAACGACGTCATTAGGTAGTTGGATTTATTGCTTACCAATGTTTTGATATTTAGAAGTAGTAATCACGAGTTCGAATTATCAAAAGATCTCTAGTACAGATAGGTATGTTTCACGAACATAGAATTCCGGACCGCTTCGTTCCGAAGGTGTAAACTTTGAAGATTGGTCGAGCGAAGTACCTACTTGTGAAGCTTGCCTTTTGTGCTCTTGGTATAGACGAGAGAGTATTATTGTAAGTCACAAGGTGACTAAATGCAAGTCATAGTACGTTGATCAAGTGCAAGTTATTTTCGCTTATTACTTGCACTTGGTCAACATTCCGGTTATCATTAGACCGAGACCTGTGTTGGACATTGTGTTAAAACTCATATTTTAAAGTTGTCCACGATTATAAAATATATAGTATAATAATATCTCTCAACTCACAGGCTATCTACCGTTGTAATGAAATAGCCAATGAGCCTGTGAGTTCTGACTAGTGTTACTGATTGTAATGTACTATTCGTAGGGAGTATATGTTCTATTCACCCTAGTCTACCGCCATACAGTAGACTCGGTTGAAAAGTTAGTATGTAATCATATGGAATGTAATGACGAAGTAAAAACTTAAACAATAATGTTGTGCATTTTTGAATATTCTAGAAATGGTTAGTTAACCGCACGAATAGCTTTATTTATCAGTATAAAAGTACTATCATTTATGTGGTTAAATACAATATTCATAATGACAAATTAAATACAAAATTGATAATATTAATTGTCATTATATTGTATATTAGTTTTGAAGTGTTAACTTCAGAACTATTACGTTGTTGTAAAAACACACACGGACACTCGCACAAGCGCCCTGCGCCGCTTACACGAAACAGCAGGAGCAGGCATACATTTTCGCCGCGCGGTAGAAAGAGAGAGTGATATTACTTCCTCTCGTACGTCTGCTCTCGTGACGTGTCCTGACGCGAGTTTAACATTTTGACCCTGGGTGGTGTGTGCGCAGCCCGCATGTGGAACACGCGCGCGCTGTCGGGCAGCGTGGCGGCGAGCGGCGCGGGCGCGGTGTGCGCGGGCGAGCACGCCGCCGCCATCCTCGACGCCGCCTTCTCGCCCGACGGCAGCGCGCTCGCCACCGCCTCCGCAGACGGATACGTCATGTTCTTTCAGGTATCCTACAATATTATAATGATAATAACTTTATTTGGAACTTGCAACACTTTATACACAGTACAATAATATGAAAACGATGATAATTGCAGTAGTAAATTACTGTGTTACAGATACCAACGCCCCCTCCCAAGATTAAAAGTGTTTAAAATTACACATTGAAAACAGTAGTTTAATTATCCTTACAGTTAGTTAGTTACTTTAATAGAGTGGATTAGAAGACATTAAGTTGATGAACTAAGTGTGGTGTGTGTTTGCGCGTGTGCGTATGTGTGTGTGTCAACTTTAGTGAATATTATTTATTTAGCAATTACTTTGTCACAAGATCTTCCGAATCTTCATAATGGAGAGTAAGCAGAAAAAATACTCAAGTTCCTATTTAAAATATTGTAGATTTTTGAGCTGATATACAAATAATGTCGACTAGCAACTGCTGTACGTCCCGGTAATATTTGGCAAATCCTATCAGATCTTCGCTTTGCTAGCTAGGTACTACCGCTGCCACAGCCTCATCTATACTGATATTGTAAAGTACCACTTTGTGACTTTGTCACGTTGTGGATCTACTGAAACGATTGACTGCCTCTGTGATGCGGTGGGAATGTGCCCGACTGCAATGCAAGAGGTTGTGGGTTCGATTCCCATACGGGACACCACTTTGTGTGATCCACAAATTGTTGTTCTGAGTCTAGGTGTACTTTGTATTCATGACTTGTATGTTTGTAAAGTTCCCCGCGACACAGGGCTTGTACCCTAATGGGAATCGTCTTAAACAAAAAAATAATGAAAATTGTTTTATCAATAGAAAGCCACATTATTTGTGAGTGTTATAGGCTGTATAACATCACGCTACGATCAATAGGAGCGGAGCATCATTAAAAATTGTTGCGAAAACGAAGGAAAATGACGCAAACGAAGCTGCGCGGTTCAGCTAGTAACTAATACAGTCGTTCGACGAATGCACTAGGCTGTATAAATAACTATCAATGCATTTGGCTACTAGAGGTCTGACGCAAGCTCCATACAAAATATGTTAAAATTCTACCTCTAATACCCAAATTCATCGATAGGTAGATTATTGAGACCGGCCGTAAATGGGTAAATCGTGCGGGGGTTGCGAGGCGCAACTCAGCTGGTGGGCAGACCAGTAGGCCTACTCTTAAAACGAACTTCTTTCATTTCCTTAAATTTCTTAAGTTTACGGGGACTATATTCTAATTAATTTTTGGATAAGCACAAGAATTTCGAACTCTTGGAAAGATTTTCTGGAACGAGTGGATTAAATTGATGTTCCTATTTCTATATATTACCACCTCATTTTTGGTCGAGACTTCGTTTTCATTGAATTAGAGTAGACCTCCTGTCTCGCAGTCGCTAAATCGCGTCTGCCCACCCGCTGTATGTGGTATTACAGTGAGCTTTATGTTAAATTATTTGGTTTTGATATGTAATCTGTTTCATAAGGAACACAAATGCTCTGTGGCGCGGTGGGAGTGTATCCGACTGCTACGCAAGAGGTCGTGGGTTCGATCCCCACCCAGGATAAAACTTTGTGTGATGAGCACGATGGTTTATTCTGTGTCTGGGTGTTATTTATCTATAATATGTATGTATCTAGAAATATGTAAGTATGTTTATCAGTTGTCTGGTTTCCATAGTACAAGCTCTGCTTAGTTTGGGATCAGATAGCGTTGTGTGAGTTGTCCCAAGATATTAGATATTACAAAGGGAGGCTCTGTAAGCAAGAGCCTCCCTTTGTGTAGCGAAATGATCTTGCCTGACGGGCCGCGGTACAACGGTTAATGTTGGGTACTTGTGTATTATACTAGCGTGGATGTTATATATATATTGCGATAAAAATGATCCTATGTCCCCGGACCTCAAACTCTCCATACCAAATTTCATCTAAATCGGTTTAGCGTGAAAAGGTAACAGACAGACAGACGAACAAAGTTTCTTACACATTTTTGATATTAGTATGGATAGGTTGATCCGCGCAAATGAAGTTTCACAGCTGCTATTTGCGCGGATCAAGATATGAACCCATCTTTAAAAACCATTATCCTAAATGTTTTGTCTATCTGTCTCTTAAAACTTACCTCTGCAACGGCCGGATGGATTTCGACGGATATTTTACTGGCAAGTAACTAACTACATTTATATAACTTAGACTACGACTTTGTGAAAAGATCTTAGTTGAGTTAGCGAACTCAACTAACATCTTTTAAATTTAACATTAAAATTTTTCTTTACAATCCATCATTTCATAATCAATTTCGGTGCCGTTGGTCTTTCAAAAACTCAAAAACGGCTCAACCAATTTGAATACTTTTTGGTTGGTTTAGGAAATAACTAAAAATAAACAGCCAATTAATCGAAAGTATCGAAATTAGTAAATAAAAAATTGTCACTTCAAAGAACATTTAGTTTTAAGTAACACTGAAATTCACTGGCCATAATTTTTTTTATATTTCATTTCACAGTTTATAAAATATTAGAAGTAAATAATATAAGTGTTTATACGTTATAGGTGTACATGCAGGCAGACAGCAGTCCCCGCTGCTTGCACAAATGGCAGCCGCACGGCGGGAAACCGCTCAGCTGTCTGTTCTTCTTAGATAACCACAAGAGTTATAACACTGAGTAAGTTTACTGTGCAGCTTAAAGACTGAAGTTTCCTCAATAGGGTAGATGACTGTCAAGTCAAATCAGTATCTTTTTAAGAAACGTCAAAACGACGCGCCTCGTACAATTTATATGAAAAACAAAACAATGACGTCATTCTTTTGTATGGTCAAATCATGTAGTTTCAATGTTTGTTTTGATGTTTATAAATTCATGACAACGTAAAATTGTAGAGAAACATTGTTTTCCAGAATTGTTGAAATATACATTACAAAATACATACATTTGCAAAAAAAACTCAAACAAAAATTGTTAAACTTTAATTCAATTATAATTTTATTGTCAATGGATTTGAACAAGATAGACTTTGGGCTAAGCATTGTTGAAATAATTAATCAAGACTGATTTTAATATATAACATTTTAACCTTACAGCGTACAATTCTGGAAATTCGCTGTCACCGGAGCTGAAAACAACACTACTATTAAAATCTGGTCCTGCAAATCCTGGACCTGTCTTCAGACCATCACGTTCACTCCGGGTCTACCGACAGAATCCACCCTGGGCCTCAAAGCTATGCTGGATACGAGTGCCAGTTACTTGCTCCTCTCAGACTTCAAGTCTCGTAGCCTTTACGTATTGAATATGGCTAGAGACGCTGAAGATAATCTGGCGTACTGTAAAAGTATTTCGGAATTCTTACTTCCTTATCCTGTGTTGAGCTTTTGTATCGTTGATGCGGGTGAGTATTTTTTATTCTGTTAGTATTGTAAGGGTTGATATTTGTCGTAATGATGTTAGTAAAAGTTGACTTGGAGTTCTCGTACATTAAATCGATTTATTTGATTTGACCATGGAAAGGTGTAATGATATTAAAAACACAGACACTTACGGCCGTTATTATCTAATATTATTTGACATGATGTTTTGTATGGAGCTTATATATATTTTATATTATAAAGCTGTAGAGTTTGTTTGTTTGAACTTGATAATCTCAGGAACTACTGATTTGAAATGAAAAACTATTTTATTGTTGGATAGCCCGTTTATCGAGCACTGCCTCTTTGGTGCTGTGGGAGTGTGTCTGACAGCTACGCGAGAGGTCGCGGGTTCGATTCCCACACGGGACACCACTTTGTGTGATCCACAATTTTTTGTTGATGGTCTGAGTGTACTTTGTGTCAGTGACTTGTATGTTTGTATAGTCCCCCCGCGACACAGGGCTCGTATCCTACTGCGGGAGTCGTTTCTAAAAAAAAACCCGCGCAACTTCATCTGGGTCAATTTTCCCCGTTTTTGCAACATTTTTCATTGCTGCTGCGCGCTTTTTGGTCATAGCGTGATGTTATATAGTCGATAGCCTTCCTCGATAAATGGGCTATCCAATAGTAAAATAATTTTTCAATTGGGACCAGTAGTTTCTGAGATTATCGCGTTCAAACAAACAAACTCTTCAGCTTTATAATAATAGTATAGAAAATCATTTTTAAATACGTCACCCCTCTAATAGATCTCTGCAGTAGTGATGTATAGTCAGAAGAGTCGAGGGATGTTTAGGTTAAGTTAATTGAGTTGACATAAAACCACAAATTCCCGTAACTATTCACTTTAATTTAAGTATGATAGTTCGTGATTACTATTATGTGCTAATCCGCGGCGCGTTAGGTATCAACTGGCATCAGTAAAATGTAGGTTGCAATGAAGCGGCGGTAGCCTAATGGCTAAGGCACTGGTCTCGCAATCGTAAGGTCGCGAGTTCGAATCCTACCCATTATGCTACCGACGTGAACCCACTCCTAACACAAGCCTGTGAGCTTAGCTGGAGGGGTTAATAAGATTGCTAGTAATGTGGGACTCAATCCCACATTGCTAGTTATCTTATTTACAAAAAAAAAATGTAAGCACTATTGACAGTTTGTATGTTATCTGTACAAGTGACATTGCTTTGTAATGTATATATCATATCTTGGAGACAACTCACACAACGCAATCTGATCCCAAACTAAGCCGAGCTTGTACAATGGTAACCAGACAACTGATAAACATACTTATATATTTAAAGATAAAATAACACCCAGACACAGAATAAAGCATCGCGCTCATCACACAAAGTTTTATCCTGGGTGGGGATCGAACCTACGACCTGTAGCGTAGCAGTCGGATGTTATATTACATTGTGTAATTATACAGAGGAGCAACAAAGTAAGTGCGAAGCTAACTGCGAGGACTCGTTCAACCGCAACGGGTCCACGGGCGACGCGGCCGACTCGCCGGATGACTTCGAGTTACATCATGACGTGAGTTCATTTTATATTGACGGTAATCCAGCTCGATTTTTCTACTAATTTTTCCCAGTAATAATAATAATAATAATAAAGCTTTATTTAGTTCCATGCATAGTAGATATTAGACAATAACAGTTGGTAACTTATTAATCTATTTTATTCAATTACATTTATTACACTTAACTATATGAATTTGATTTCAATTTTTTTTTTTTTGTAATTTTTTTAAATTTTTATCTGCTTTAATTATCGACTACTTATTTATTATTGCATGGACCCCGTTCGGGTAAAAGCCTCCCCCAAGGAATGCCATTCTTCTCTGTCGTTAGCTCTGTCTAGCCAACTTCCACCCGCGCACGCTACAATTTCGTCTGCCCAGCTGCCAATTTTTCCCAGTACTATGTATTTATTGCTTACTTTAATAGCACAAAGATATAGCTACATTTTTTTATATCAATGAGATGACAAACAAGGTTGATAGTAAGCAGTTACCGCAGCTTAAGGCCGTTCGCAACACCATAGGTGTTATAACTATTTATTATACGGGAATTAACGCGGTCAGTCCGCTTGTGACCACGGCCGGTGCAACCTGGTCGAAACGTCAACCAATTTTAAGGTAAACAATGCGCGTTAATTCCCGTATAATAAATAGTTATAATAATGCAACGCGAAAGGACCCTGTAAAAACTTTTTTACTCCTTTTTTTAAGAACCCCATACTCAATTTTTTTTTTATGAAAACTTTTTTTTTGGTGATGAATGAGGTGGTTTTCTGGCTTTTCACCAAGTCCACTGTGCCCCTCAGGAGACAGGGTCGGGCGGGTCGTGCAGCTCGCAGTGCACGCGCGTGGTGGTGCGGCTGTACATCGTGCAGCCCAAGGGCCTGCAGGAGGGCCGCCTGGTGTACGCGGCGCCGCGCAGCCCCGCCATGCACGACCTCATGCACGGTGCGCATCTGCCTGTCCCCCGCCACTGGGTTAATTGTCGCCCTGCGTCCTAATCACCAAAGCGTAGGGCATCTGTCCCACTGACAGCGAGAAGCGAGTAGTGATTTTATCGCTTAAGAAACGTACAGTCGCGGATTAAAAGTGTTCGTCACCTTAAAGTACAATTTTGCTTAAACCGACTCAAAGAACAGTAGCGCCAACGTGTCCATGTTGTCAAACTAATAATAATATTTTGCTCAGATTAATAGATGGAACCTTGAAATATTTTATTTCGTTAAGAAAGTAGACATACATCAACCACGAAAAAATACATTTTTAATTCAAGGTAATAGACGATGGTAAAGTAATTACTGAGAAAATTTGCTGACAACTTCTTGACAGACACGAATGATAGCACGGCTATTCACGTAAAGAGAACCAAAACGGAAGTAACATTGCTATATCTGTCTTATTTTAACACATTATTTTTACGTATTGCAATCAGTGACAGAGAGTGACAGGAGTATAATGAGACAGATATACGTTCCATCTATTCATTTAGATAGATAGATAGAAAATTCTTTATTATTGTACACCACACTTATTAAATTACATTATAATTATACGAGCTTATCGCTAAGAGCGATCTCTTCCAGGCAACCTTTAGATGGACAGGAATGTATATAAGAGTACCACGTGGTGTAGTAGAATGTAAATTAATTAAAGACGTACACAATTTTACAAAATATCGATTGAAATGTTAGATACAATAGATACATAAATACACAGTATACTATATTAAAAAAAAAAATAAGTTACAAGTTTACAACTGTCTAAAGTGATACATAGTTTGAAAAAGTAACATGTGTTTGCAAAGCCTTAAATAAGTGTATTTGAAAACTGACGAACATTCTCATTCCGCACGTAAACAAAAGAGATACAGATATTAATAGTGGATCGCTGACCGTTCCCACTGTCGGCGAGTACTCGCTTACTGCATCTCTTTTGTGTACACGGACAGGATCTACGATAAACATCTATTGTACATTTCTTAGCGATAAAATCGCTGTTCTACTCGCTCATCGCCATTGGTGAGACAGGTGCCTAAGGTCCTTTTCACACGTTCCGGTTTCAATTCAGATCAGCGCCGGATACCCGGTGCAAAGTATGAGGTACGGAGTGAAGATGTACGGTGGCTTCCACACGTACCCCCGTCCGTCCAGTCCGATCGCTATTAAAGAGAGAAAGAGAGAGAATTTTTCTGATTGAAAATTAAGAAAGACTAACTTGAATTTGGAAATTGAAATTGGCCAGTAGTTTTTTAATTTATTCATTACAAACACACAAAAATACAAATCCTCTTTCTCCTTTCCTCTTTATAATATAAGTATAGACTAGTATAGATTGACATTTACCCATTGAACCCACCGATTCATTAAGGATTATTTCTGTTTGGTAAACTCAAGTGTAATAATAGTAATAAAATATAACATAATATAACATTGAGTAGAACATGTCAACTGATAAACATATTTATAAGTTTATAAATACATACATTTAATTTAAAAATTACTCTCAAACACAAATTAATAATCATATTCAGCACAATATCATGAGTGGAAAATCCCGCGGGATCCCGAGTCTGTAGGGTCCCGCTAGTGCGAGATTGTAAAAATAGCGCGGGATGCCGCAATACTGGGATATGAAGCCCTTGATGACGTCACCAAACTGCCGAGCAACCAATTGTCTATTTGTCAATAAATTCTTTACACTCGAGAACAGTTCAGCGGCTGACATGCGTCAGGTTCAAACATGACGAACTTTAACCTGCTCTTGGGAAATCATTTACGGCCCGTCTCAATAATCTGATTATCGATGGATTTGGCTACTAGAGCTATATATTTGACATAAGCTCCATACAAAATATGTCAAAATTCTACCTCTAGTAGCCAAATCCATCGATAGTTAGATTATTGCGACCGGCCGTTAGATGTCCATGGTACGGCCCCAGCTAGCCATCTTCTTTACAGATTAATCTATTAAGGCACTACTCGAAACTACTATGCGCATTGGGTTAAAGTTTGGCACATGCAGCATTGACGTATAGATCTGGACCGCGCCATCCCTTTCAATTAAAAAGTAAATATTAACTGGAAAACGTGAAAGATAGAAAAAACATGTGCGACCTTTAATAGGAATTGTTCACAAAGTAGTGTTGTCTCTTTCTAGAGAGTGGTCAATTTTGTGAGGTTGTGGCGCAGTTCTGCTCTCTCCGTCATGCATCCACAAAGCACAGATTTAAAAAAAACCTGGTATAAACAGGGTTTTAAATTTCAATTAAAATCAAACTTAGATCCCGAGGAAAAGCCAGTTAACAATATAACAAACCTCTTTAGTTAAAATATTCAATACTTTATCCCACAGGTCTATCGGAGCTAAATTTAGAAGAGAGCTCATCTGAATCAGCTCCAGCCGCCATAGCTTCAAGCATTCTTCAACAACAGAGCCAACAATTGAAGAACTTACTTATGAGATCACAGGTAGGATAGTCTTTCATCTTATCGCTACTTTTAAGCATTTGTACCACTGCCGGCGAGTAGCGAGCAAGTATCAACTACAACGTACAATAGATGTATACAACTAATATTATAAAGCTTACTAGTTTGTTTGTTTATTTGAACGCGGTTATCTCAGGAACTACTGATCCGAATTGAACTATTCTTTTACTGTTAGATAGCCCATTTAACGAGGAAGGCTATAGGTATGCTACATAAATCATGCTACGACCAATAGGAGCGGAGCAGCAATGAGAAATGTTGCAAAAACGGGGAAAATTTACGCAGACGAAGTTGCGCGGGACAGCAAGAAGATGTATATTTACAATATATCCCGTGTAAACAAAAGAGATACAGTATTGGGCGACTTCTCACCGACACTCACCACTCACCGAACAATCAGTAGTATTAAGGAATGGGCACACTGGAACGCACAACGCTGCATATTCTCCGCATTCAATCGCGGTGTTGCAGATCATGCGCCTACATACAGAGAAACACGCGCTCTCTCACGTTTTAGTGTTATTCCGATAGAGAGAGAGAGAGAGATAGACGCAACCACACGTGTCTCCGTCGCACGCACAATGTACCAATAGACATGTTGACTGTCAAGTCAAATCAGTCTCTTTTTATGAAATATCAAAACGACAAGCTCTATAGAAGTGTGTATGGAATAACAACCTATGACGTCATAAGTTCCTATCGTCAAATCATTACTTTGAGTACGTTTTCATGCTTTTAAATTCAAAAACATGTTAAATTGTAAAATACCACTCATTTTCAGAGCATTTTAAGATCTATTACCTGATTAGTATAAAATAATTTACTTTTATTGTAGTCAACTACCCAATCCGCCATAAAATATGTATCTATTTGTTTACACGGAATCTACATATATATTTCGTCTCGTTTATATTTGCTCGCTTTCTCGCTGTTGGGGAGGACAAGTGCCTTAAAAGTATATTACCTACATCTTGCAATTGACAACATTTCATTTTTTACCCGACTGTGCGACGTAACGGTGGGTAAATCAACACAAATTATTACATTAGTAAGCGCCGCGTTGATCTTATTGCTGGGAATTAACATTGTTGAGTTGTCAATAGTGACAAATAACATTTTATTTACCATGGTTTTATAAGTATATATAGATTAAATTGCAATATACTAATAACCTTCCGCTTGGGGCTTCTTAATATTACACTAAATAAATTGGTAATATCAGCTTTGAAAAATATTAAATGTATTACTCTTAAAATTGTTGTTGTTTTCAATTAATTAATTAATCAATCATTAATTAACTCATTAATCATTCTAACAATATTATATTATTAGTGATCATCACTAATTTTAGTAATACTACGAGACGCAATGAGCACGATAGCGCGAAGAACACAAGACAACTTGTATGGTTTATAACTCTTTTCAATATTTTCATTTTCTTTTAGCCTAATGGCTAAGCCATCGTTCACGCAATCGTGAGGTCGTGGGTTCAAATCCTGCCCATTATACTACCGACGTGAACCCACTCCTAACACATGCCATAGAGCTTAGCTGGAGGGGTTAACAGGATTGCTAGTAATATGGGACCACAATTCCACATTGCTAGTTATCTTTTTTTAAAAATACAATAAAACTTTTCCTTTTTAAATTATGATTTCTTGAAGTAAAAATTTTCTTGTGTTGTCTGAGCTTTGCACTGTACCAAAAATAACCTTGAATTTCTCACAGACGTGTGGCAGGTGGTTATATGTAATTTTTTTTTTCAGAACTGGTTTTACAAAATTATTTGGTGTGAATGTAAAGACGTCACGGATGAGAGTTTATTGGTATATTACAAATCAACATTCAATTGAGTGTTTATGGCCAAATCGGAAACTTACGAGTCTTAGAGCCGGTTTAGACTTCTGGAAAATATATTTTTCTTGACATGAATGGAACCTAATGAATTTGGGAAACAGCCTAGTGTTTAGTTATTGTACCTTTCTACATTATATTGTAATATACATATCAACCCATATGATGGCCCACTGCTGGGCACGGGTCTCCCCAGTAGAACCTACTAGTATGTAGATCCTGGGGGCAATTGCCATAATCGCCACGCTTGGCAAGCGGGTTGGCGATTGTAATATAATATGGTTACAATTCGGAATTGATGTTTAATAAATGAAATTAATTTTTATAAAAATAGGTTTTATATCTTCTTAATATACATAAATCTCCTGTCACGATGTTTGTCCGCGATGGACTCCTAAACCGCTTAACAGATCTCGTTCAAATTTGCACGCAATATGCAGTTTGGTCCAACTTGAGAGATTATAATTAAAGATCTAAGCTATCCTAGCTTAGATCTTTAATTATAGTCGCAATTACTAAAAAATGAGGGATCCCATGTTCACCCGTGCGAAGCCGGGAGGGGCCGCTAGTTAGATTATAAATGTTTATGCAAGTTTTGCCACATAGTTCACAATATTTGCGTGCAAATATTATATAATTCAGGTAATTCATGGTTCATTCATATTTCATTTATTAATATTTTTGGCAAAACAGTGGCTTAAAAAACTGCCTTCAGCAAATGAAAAACTAAAAAAATAAAATGTTGTCTTGAGTACTATCGCATAGAAACGTTGTCAATTGCGATGTAAACGTGTGCATATCTAAAGCAGTATGTATGTGTTGTGTAATTTTAGCGAGAGGTAATGGAAGAGTATAATGGTCCGCAGACGCAGCCGGGCAGCCTCATCGGGCAGCGGCCCGAGTCGCCCGTCGCGCCCGCGCTCAACCTCATGACGCCCGACGCCTTCAGGTAGCTCGCCTCGCTGCTACGGACTCGAGCCTTCTAACTTATGATTTTAGCCATATCAATATACAGTATAAAATCACATGCCATGCCCCTTTAGGTATCGTTATGCAAGAGGTTGTGGGTTCGATTCCCACACGGGACACCACCAAATTGTTGTTCCGAGTCTGGTTGTACTTTGTGCCCGTGAATTCTGTGTTTGTAAAGTCCCCCGCGATACAGGGCTTGTAAACTACTGCGGGAGTATTATTTAAAAAAAATAGTTATATGTACAAATTTGTATGGAATGCCAGCATGTGACGTCACGTTTTCTATGGTCATAATCATAGTTTGTTTAAAGTGTTTGTTGTCATAGTGTTTGTTTGAACGCGATAATCTCAAGAATTGCTGGTTCGAATTGATAAATTCTTTTAGTGATGAATAGCCCATTTATCAAGGAAGGCATCACGCTATGACTAATAAGAGCCGAGCAGCAATGAAAAATATTGCTAACACGGGGAAAATTGTATTTTTTTATTTTGTTAATATATAATTAAGTTTTTCACGCAAACAAAGCTTTTGTACATACTAGCTGAAAAGCGTTTCAATAATCTATCTATTGATCGAATTGGCTACACATTGGGTTATATATTTGACATAAGCTCCGTACAAAATATGTCAAAATTGTACCCCTAGTAGCCAAATCCATCAATAGATAAATGATTAAGACTAGCCGTAAGTGCATCGTGTGTGGTCAGTTCCCCAGGCAAGCGCGAGGAGGACGACCCGCCGCTGTCCGCCACTCCTGACGTCAGCTCCAAGCCTCGGACATCCACTGGAGGTAACAATTCATTAAGAAAATATTTTTGTTAATCAATACTACTACTAATATTATAAAGAGGTAAAGTTTGTGATTTTGTGAGGTTGTAGGGGGTAATCTCTGGATCTACTGAACCGATTTTAAAAATTCTCTTTACCAATAGAAAGTCACGTTATTTGTAAGTGTCATGGGCTATATAACATCACGCTACGACCAATAGGAGCGGAGCATCAATGAAAAATGTTGCTAAAACGGGGGGAAATGACGCAAACGAAATTGCGTAAGTCAACTAGTTTTCTATAATAATCCCTTTTAGAAAGTCTCATCTTTTTATCGTCGATTTCTTATAATGAGATAAACCTTTAAAGTAAATTTTCGTAGTATGGTATCCTTTTTTTTTTAATACTACGTGTCGTGCGCCTGATGGTCGCGGGTCACGCGTCGCCCATGTCAGTATCAGTGCCACCCCAATCCTTGTTTGGCAAAGGTCTGAATGTCAAGTCTCGTCTACCCAGTAATTACACAGTGCCTATTAACCGAAACATAGTGATGCGTTAACATTACTACTTTACGGATGACTGACACTGTTGTACCCGTGAAGACGGCCTATCGCTTAGACCTACCACTTTGGCTATACATAGGTACTTTAATTGATAATGAGCAAAATGAAGTCACAGAAGGTAGCCTGCTTTTCTATACTAATATTATAAAGCTGAAGAGTTTGTTTTTTTATTTAAACGCGGTATTCTCAGGAACTGCTGGTCCGAATTGAAAAATTCTTTCACTGTTGAATAGCCCATTTATCGAGGAAGGCTATATAACATCACGCTACGACCTATACGAGCGGAGCAGCAATGAAAAATGTTGCAAAAACGGGGAAAATTTACGCTGACGAAGTTGCGCGGGTCAGCTAGTCATACATATCTATGAATCCCTAATCCGTATTTTTGGCATTTAATATGTCATACTTTACTCCAAGAGCACACAAGTCGTACCACCCCCCAGTCCCCACCCTCCTATACGTTAAAATAAGTAAATTGAAATGAGAGTAGAGTGAATTATGCATGGTACAAGAAGTGCGATGGTCAGGAGCGGACGAGCCGTCCCCGCCGGGCGCCAACACCAAGGCCACGTCCAACGGCTCCAGCCCTAGTCGCGAGGTGCAGCAGATCATGGCGCACAACGATATTGTGTTTTACAAGGATATGGTATGTACTTATTACTTTGCATATCGCATTCATTAAATATTACGGGTCTTAATCGCGTGAACTACCCGTGACCACGGCCGTTGCGATACGGTCGAAACGTCGGGCAATAAACAAGGTATTTTACCTTATTTTTTTTTATATAATAATATCTTGGGACAACTTGCACAACGCTATCTGATACCAAACTAAGCAAAGCTTGTACTATGGAAACCAGACAACTGATAAACATACTTACATATTTCTAAATGCATACATATTATACATAAATTACACCCAGACAGAATAAACCGTCGTGCTCATCACACAAAGTTTTATCCTAGGTGGGATCGAACCCACGACCTCTTGCGTAGCAGTCGGATACACTCCCACCGCGCCACAAAGGCAGTCAATTATTCACGCGATTAAAACCTGTAGTATATGTGTACAAATCGCGAATATTTAGTAACATTAATATAACACTGCTTTAACTCCAAATATAACTTTCTTCAGAAACGACGAATAACTGTTTATCAAGTTCCAGTCATAGATTTAAAATATTGTTGTTCAAAACAGACATTTAAAAGACAGAATTAGCCGTATCTTATTTATTTTTTGCACTATTTTAACGCCGATTTTATGGCAGATAGCGAATTAAATTTCACATTCATTTAAAAAATTAAGAAATTTTCAGTTAATTCAGTGTGGTCTTATAAGTGCTATAATTATGTACAACTCGTACTGGTAGGTCAGTTACTGGTATCTTCTTAGCATTTCGAGGACAAGAGACCCCATGTGGTACATCATTTGATTGGCCTATTGAGCCATAGATCATCTTAATTGGTAATTTATAAAGAAACGAAAATATTTACTGGAACTTTTGAGTACTTAGATTTTGATAAATTAAGATAGATACAAATCTATATTCCAAGTACATAACGATTATTGAATGTTACCACACCTTTCTGTGACCCTTGGTACAGTGGCTGCTAAGGAATTATTTCTGTAATTTGTGTGTCAGGAAGAGCCAGTTCCAACAAGCCCAGAGAACCCAGCGCCGGCGGTGGAGAACGGCGAGGCGCTGTTCAGTGCCGACATGTTTCCCGCGCCCACGACGCCGCCCGCGCCCCCCACCATGCCCACTATGCCCACCATGCCCACGATGCCCACGTTGCCCACTCTGCCCACGCCGCCCCCACACAAGATTACACATACAAGTGAGTATACATTGAGAGACAGAGTCATACATCCGCCAACTTTGGCCCCAACACAATCCAACATTGGGCCAACACTGCTCATTAACATTGTTACACGTGTTGTTGTTTGGAGTCGGCTCTTCGAAATATGAAAATGGCGGTTGACTAAACTGTCATCATTTTCGCAGAATGCATTTACGAAAAGCTTTAAATCTTTTCATCGAACTGTAATTCAACTTCAGAATAACATGTTTTTTGTTTGAGAGTTTTGATTTATTTACAAAGCATTTTAAATCTTTGGTTTCAACTATTTTTTTTTTTGTACTTATAAATGTACTCATTTCAATTTCCAATATTTTTGACCTTCTGTTACCTGCATATACAGTTTAAAAAGCAAGAAACGTTGTAAACATTGACAATTTGATTAGAGTGGCCGCGAGTTTTATTGCTTGTTCTTTTCTTTGGCTGTACCTATTACTTCCGAACTACTAACTAAATGTAGAATCGACTTTTCACAGGTGTATTTTGCTTCCTAAGTGAATAAAGAATTTTTATGATAATTATTATAAATCAGAAAAAATAATATTTTTTTGCTTCGTTATTTATCGCATTCACAAAATACTAATGAAAATTGGATTGACGATTTTGAAATAGATTTATTTGTAAAATGTCAAAACTATGCTATACTTGTACAAACTTGGAACACAAATTTTGACAATGCAATTACCTTTCCAGACAGCGACACATCATGGCCACAGATATCAATCGCCCAGATCACAGAAGCGAACCAGCGCAAGGCGTCGAGCGACAAGTCGAGCAGCCAGTCGCTCAACAACTCGCTCAACGTGTCGAGTGCAGAGCGCGCCTGCAGTGAAGAAGTGCGGTGTAGCGATCTCTCGCCCGCTGATAAGAACAGGCTTGAGGTGTTAGAACAAAAACTTGATAAACTTACTGGTAAGTAGAAATCTATGTGATGTTCGATTGCTTATACATTTATTTCTGTATTGATTGATAATTATATAGCTGCCCGCCCCGGCTTTGCATGTATAATTTTAAGTACAATTAAAAAAATATCTTTTATTCAAACTCTGTCTTGTTAATAACAAACACAACAAAAAAATAAAAATTGGATTTGGTTGTTTTGAAGTTGTTTGGGTACATTTCTGCGATACATTTTTGTTTATATAGATATAGCATCTAAAGACTGAAACATGAAAAGATTAGAAGTGATAGAAGCTAGACAACTGTGAAAAATACAAGCGGACTAATCTATCTATATTAGTGGTTCCCAACCTTCTCTTGAACAGGGATCACTTTTAGTCCTTTGTTGTTCGCAGGGACCACTACTTTTTTATTTGAAGAGTTCTATAAACTAAAACAATCTGAAAATAAATTTTAACAAAAACTCAAAGTAACTTGCCAATTACAATATTTTAATAGAAAACATACATAATAAATATATAAATTTTGAATCTTCCGGACAACTGGCGGTTCGCGGGGTTCTTGTTGGGGACCATTGATCTATAAGTAAAAATCATTGTTTGTGCTTTATGCGTTTCGAAACATTTAGCGGCCAGCATGTCGCACCCTTAGTAAAGTTACACCACAAAATGTTGAGTTTTTTGTAAACGGGAATATTGTTAGATCAATCGATTATCTTTCACGTAAAGAGAAAAACAGCACAAATAAGGATAATGATACTCTCTCACTACCCTCTCCTGCACATGCATCTTGCCGAATTCTCAATCTTTAAATGACTTTTTCCAAAAAGTGTCATTTTTAAAAATATACCTGTTGGTATATTTTACTATATGTTGGGGTACGATCCTAACAGAGATGTTTGTTAGAATGTTTCGAGTCGAAACTCGCAATTTGTTATTGTTTATGTAAAATGAGTAGACGATTAGCACGTTTGATAATTTATTCGTTAATGCTGTGTACATGCATGTTATGTATTTTATTGCTACGTAAGTGTTAGGTTGCGGCGAAAGAGGTCAGTGTACAGCGTAGCTCGTAAGGGTACGATGTGTCTTAAGAGGAAGGCCAGCAGTTCACATGTTATACACATCAGCGAGCAAGCATTCGTAACCGAGTGTATATATTGTCCAATAGAGCTAATGACGTCGCAAAGCCGCGAGCTGCGCGTACTGCGCGGCGCCGTGTCCAGCCCGCGCGAGCTGGTGGACTCGGCGCTGCACGCGCACGCGCAGCGCACCGCCGCGGCCGTCGAGAGCGCGCTGCAGGACGGGTACGTACACGTGTTACGGCGCAAGTTTTCCTAGAAGGATCCGGCACTTCCGAAGTCTACAACGCGAAGACGATTACTTTAGCACCGAGAATCTCGTGCCGATTCATTTATCGCTTGACGACTGTCGTCTCTAGCTGTTCCCATTATAACGACTGTCGTGCTAGCCGGTTTGATAATCTGTCGTCACTGTAAAAATGTCGTGGACGACAGTTAATCTATATTAATATTATAAAGCTGAAGAATTTGTTTGTTTGAACGTGATAATCTCAGGAACTATTAGTCCCAATTGAAGAAATATTGAACTGTTGGATAGTCCATTTATCGAGGAAGGCTATTGGTTATATAATATCACGCTACGACCAATAGTAGCGGAGCAGCAATGGAAAATGTTACAAAAACGGGGAAAAATGACGCAAACGAAGTTGCATGGGTAAATAAGTTGTGTTATATGTGAACATCTTCGTTTAAATATATAAGCCACAAAAGCTTTAAAAACAGGATAATCTGTTGTCACGATATTGTGGGAATGCGCCCTAACATTGATCATATTATATATTATAACGTTACCTATAACTTAATATATAACATGACTTACTAATGTTTGTAACTCACTATGTAATGTGAACACCAATAATGTCTTTTTGACGTAATAACGTCTTATAAATCGATGACCTGGTGTACGCACGAAAAAGTGTCACGGTCACGTTCCGTCTGCTGATTAATTGATGTATTGTGGCCGTCGGGTCCACTAAAGCTGTCACGGGTATAGTCGTTTTATACAATGTCATCAATGTTTTGGTGATTGCAGCGACATATGATACAATCGGAAAATAAAAAAAGCTGTCACAGGTATGGTCGTTTATTACAATGCCATCAATGTTTTCTTCACGTCAAATTACAGACAACAATTTTTTAACACATTATATATTATGTGAGTGTTGATTCGTGCACAATGAATGTATAATGCCGGTACCTCCCCCCAGCTGGGAGCGCATCGCGCGCGTGGGCGAGACGGCGAGCGCGCGCGCGGCGCAGGCGGCCGGGGTGGGCGCGGCGCGCGCGCTGGAGCCGCTGGCGGCCGCGCTGCAGCACGAGCTGGCCGCCAAGCTCACCGCCACCGACCTGCTGCTCAGGGACAACATTGAGAAGCTGGCCAACAGCAAGGTACGCCTCGTCATATATTTACATCTTGGCTAGATGACTGCAATAAAAGTTCATACTAATCAACTAATAGTAGATCTTAAAATGCTTGGAAAATAAGCGTTATTTTACAATTTAACATGTTTTAAATTTAAAAGCATGAAAACGTAAACTTAAAGTAATGATTTGACGATATGAACTTATGAAATTTAAGGTTCCTATTACATATACATTCCTATAAAGCTCGTTTTTACATTTCATAAAAAGATTTGACTTCACAGTCAATATCCCCATTGAAACAACTTGATATTGTATTTGCCGCCCACTCCGACCTCGTCCAGATTGAAATAATAATTATATCGTGGGACAACTCACACAACACTATTACTTTAGAGCTTGTACTATAAAAAGCAGACGACTGATAAACATACTTAAATATTTCTAAATACATACATATTATAGATAAATAACACCCAGACACAAAATAAACCATCGTGCTCATCGCACAAAGTTTTATCCTGGGTGGGAATCGAACCCACGGCCTCCGACTAAGCAGTCAGGGTCACTAACCGCTAGACCAATGGACCAGTCGAATCAAATCGAAAGAAACAGGGTATTGAAAAAACGTTTCCGAATACTGAATTGATGCATCAAAATCGATTTTGGTTTGCGATAGACACATATGCACGCCTCTCAACGCACGGCTCCAATACGATAATGAAGGTACACTATACTGAGCTCTATAATACGTCGTACAGAGAACTGACTACCAGTGGCGGAGGGTCCTTAGAACACCATTACTTTCGGCTTCCCTTTGAATCCTACTTACTTATCTTTAAGGTACAAAGAACCATATCCAACTAAACATACTTTTGTATCGGGTTACCTTAGAAAGAATTTAACCGTTCGCCTCTACTGGCTACTCCGTACTTAATGACAGCAATTCTTGTGTCTAATCCATTGACATAGAGACCAGGACTGCGCCATAACCTCACAAAATTTACCACCTCTAGAAGACAATGCTACTTTGTGGACTATACCTGTCAAAGACCGCACGAGTTTTTTTTTCTCTTTCACGCTTTGCAATCAATGATCTAATCTAATGAGCGCCCTGTAAACTTTTTTAAGTAATTTACATTTGGCCATTGTACTAGGAGTATAGACTGGAGGCGTCAAATGTCACAATGAAATAGAAATGTTAATGTTATCGGCAGTTAGAGGTCAGAGAAGTACACACCATTATGGCTACTACGGCTGTGCTGTGCGAGGCGTTGGCAATACCTTACCGATGCGGTCTCCTAACAATACGTTATTATACACAAATTATGTCTGATGTACTATTTATAATCTATACTAATATTATAAAGCTGAAGAGTTTGTTTGTTTGAACGCGATAACCTCAGAAACTATTGGTCCGAATTGAAAAATTATTTTACTATTGGATAGCCTATTTATCGAGGGAGGCTATAGCCTATACACACGCTACGACCAATAGGAGCTGAGCAGCAATGAAAATAGTTGCAAAAACGGGGAAAATTTACGTTCGCGATTTTTTTAAGGATGGATCCATCTGGATGAAGTTTTCGCTATTCTACTGCATATTTTTCTTGAATGTGGTATTGCTTTATTGAGTTGCTAAATAACCTCCAATCGTGTCCAGACGCTGATGGAGCGGCTGAGCTCGTCGATCGCCAAGTCGCTGTCCGACATGGTGCGCGAGTCGTTCCGCGAGGCGCTGTTCGAGAGCGTGGTGCCCGTCATGGAGAAGGCGCACTCGCAGATATTCCGCCAGATCAACCAGGCCTTCCAGAATGGCACTAAGGAGTGTAAGTTGCTTTATTATTTATAAATGTCTAATGTTGTAGTTTTGTTTTCAAATTATTTTTTTTGACGTGACAACGTCTTATAATTTGATGGAGCCGGATGAACGCACGAAAAAACATGACTCATGAGGCGTTACCTCGCTTTGAGGCGTTCCATTTAGGTGCAAGCGAGAGCGCGGAACGAGCGACAAAGAGACACAATCGGCCTCCGCGTTCGGCATCTGTCTCTCTCCTACTTGAGTGAGCGATGCGTCCGCATTCCGTCAGTAGTTTCTTATAACGTTGTCACGTTCAACTATCGTCAGTAAACCGACTTTACAGACAACTGATTTTTTTTTGTTATTTTTTAATATGTTATGTTAAGCTCTGGTTTCCTAGGATAGCGGTACAGTGAAAAAGAAGTCATAATACAGCGGTGAATGACGTCACTAGAACCTTGTTTATGTAAACTACATGACGTTGTGTCTACGCGGAGATGGTCAGACGGATGACACCGTAAAAGATGACTGTCTTTTTGGGTCCGTTATATACGGCACCACTATCCTAGGAAACCAGAGCTTACCAGGTCGATGACTCGACACATGTGCCATCTATATTGTATGCGCGCGATGTTATTTCAATGCTCATGAGACTGGTTGTTTTTGCGATTATCTAACTGCCGCGGTTGCGATCATCGACAAACCTGGCGGGTGATGATCGGAAGAGTTGCGATTATAAGATTGTTTAGTTACATCGACCGCAGAGACCCGCAAACAACAGCGCATGCCGCGGGCATTATTCGCTTGGTGAAATTTATAATATAATTTTTAATGTATTACATGTTCCTACGAGTGTTGCATGATACACTTAATATGTTTGCATCGGAGTAAAAATGTTAAAAAATAAAATGACTAGTAGTAAATATGTCACATTGATACACAACTTTTTTTACAATACATGTCGCAATCGCCACTAATCGGTCTGCACTAATTGGCTACATCCCATTAACTAGCAATGTGGGATTGTGGGTCCCACATTACTAGCAATCCTGTTAACCTCTACCAAAAATGGTATCCTCACGTTCTAACTTCACGAAGTACATATGTATATTCGTAAGAAAACATACGTAAAATACGTATTCTCAGCCCTGTAACTTACCAAATAAAAATGAGTCATTTTAACACTAGCAATAGTTTACTCTAAAAATATATAATAAAATACCGGAAGTTATAAAAAAAGATATGCAGCAATATATTTAAAAATAAATTAAATCAATATCTGACGAAGAAGATAAGGCCAAATTGGTAAAGAAAATATAGATTTAAGATAAAGATAGGTGTACCTAATAAAAAAATGTCATTATAACTTGAATGATTTTATGATAAAGCTGTATAAATAATAATACAAAGATAAAATAGAACAATATGTAATATAAAATAATGTATAGAAAACATTGTATAATGTGAATGTCTGGTCCTTATTATTTGCGATTACTTATATAAGTTGTATTTTATATAATTGAATACACGTCCAATCTACAATATTTTAAACGAATATTGTTGACGTAATTATTATCCAAGTCCTCTCCTTCCCATGTCATCATAAATAAGCAAACTAGTGTCCTCTAACTCCCTGATGTTTATGTAATACTTGAATAACCCTTTTGACGGGAAAATTGCCTAACGCATACCGTTAGCCTTGCCCCGAGCATCGATCGACGACTTCGTGTCGATTTTTTAAGCTTTTCATATATAGATACTAGCTGACCCGCGCAACTTCGTATGCGTCCATATTCCCCGTTTTTGCAACACTTTCCATTGTTGTTTCGCTTCTATTGGTCGTAGCGTGATGTTGGTTGTAGCCTATAGAATTCCTCTATAAATGAGCTACCTAACAAAAAAAAAAAATCACTTCGGATCAGTAGTTCCTAAAATTACCGCGTTCAAACAGATAAACACTTCAGCTTTATAATATTAGTATAGATGAAAAGCTTAGGATACCGACACAAAGTCGCCAGTGTTAGAGCCGGTCACGTTGATCGTCAGCGTATAATCAGTATGTACGACCCCCCACGCAGTCGCGACGAACACGGAAGCGGCAGCGCGCGCGGCAGCGGAGCGCGGCGCGGCGAGCGCGGCGGGCGGGCTGCGCGCGGCGCTGGAGCGGCACGCCGACGCGCTGGCCGCCGCGCAGCCGCCGCAACACGTCATAGCCAGCGTGCTGCGCGACACTGCGCACAAGTACGTGTTGATTTGTGTTTACTATTGTATATCGTTTTTAAGCTATTGCATAGCTTTTATCCCGGTCTTTGAGCGCGGCGAGCGAATCAAGAAATTCCGTAACGAAAATAAAACCTAACACCTCCCACTCCGCCTACCATGTAGCTCGGCCGAACGTTCGCTTAGCGTATATGTATATGGTACGATTGTACGAAGCGAAGCACGGATTGAGACGATTTGCTCTGAAATGTAATGTTATTTAAGTTAGGTATACAATTAAAAAGAATTTTTTTTTGTTATTTTTTTAGTTGATAAAAAATCCTATCAATATAGAACAGCTTTACCACAGAAGTCCCCGAGTGTCACATTTTTTTTTTTAGGACTATTCCCGCAGTAGGTTACAAGTGGTGTGTCGCGGATGACTTTACAAACATACAAATCACCGATATAAAGTACACTTAGATTTGGAACAACAATTTATGGATCACACAAAGTGGTGTCCTGTGTGGAAATCGAATCCACGATTTCTTGCATAGCAGTCGACAACACTTCCACCGCGCCACAGAGGCAGTCATTGTTAATATATCGTCACAAACTGATGACAGAGAACATAGACCTTCCCCGAAGACTTTCTAATTTTTTTTGAGGTATGGACTGCTCTAACGCCATTGACGTATAGACTCGGATCGTGCCATTCCTTTCAATTAAAAAGTAAATATTGACTGCAAAGCGTGAAAGAAAGAAAAACTCCCGCGGCCTCTGACCAGGTATTGTCGACAAAGTAACGTTGTCGCCTAGAGAGTGGTCAATTTTGTAAGATTATAGCGCAGTCCTCATCTATATAACGCTTGCAATTTGATATTTTTGTCTTTTCAGTTTTTTGTTAAAATATAACCATACTATAAAATAAAAACACTACAGAAGCCTCCTTACTATATATACTGCCATATAGTATATAGAATTAAGTAAATGTAATATGTCTGTCCCGGTCCCGGCACGTTCAGCGTGCTCGAGAAGGAGCTGTGCTGGTGGCGCGAGCAGGCGCGCGCGTGTGCGCCGCACGCGTCGCGCGCGCACTCGCCCGCCACGCCGCACAGCGCGCACGCCGTGGACAGGCAGGTCGGTGCTTCGTCACACTTTACATGTATTTATTGTGTACAAGCATGTGGGAATCGGAAGTAGATCGTGAATTGACCGCGCTGACAGTGTTCGAAATATTCTTGGGAAAGATTTCGAACACTAATTACTCAATTCACGATCCACTTTCGCCCCCTTCGTATCAGTGGTACAGTTACAGTATGTATACTTAAATAAAATTTATTCCCCTGTTAATTGTTATGTTATATTTTTTTTGTGTTATGAAGGATTTTCAGATGATTGTCGTCAGTGTCATAACGTCTTATGATTATGAATAGTGTTTAATGTAATATTTATGCATAAAAAGTCCTAATCAATTTTAAACTTATTAAGAGTGTTCTCACGCGAATCCAGTGTAAAGAGGGGCCCCCTCAAAAGTATACAAATTCTTAACAAAACCTACCTTCAGGATGGTCAAAAACGATCGAACATCCTGTTCAATTTATTTTATTTCGAAAACTACACCATGCCCTGGATTTATCATCAACATAATAAAATCTGTTGGTCTCTATTATCACATTGAACATTTTCTTTTTTTTTTTTTAATTCGTCTTTAGCTGTAGCCAGTGTACTGTTTTCTATTAATAGGATGGTTCAATAATAATTCGTTTTTTATTTAAAGAGAACGTAATTTGTATTTTTTATACCTTCCCTTCATAAGTATTTTATATAATAGCAAATCTTTTTGCAGAGACCACACCGAAATGTAACAAGAAATTGTGTTCAAGAATCCTTACCTTTCCTCGTACAAGTATATGTATTCTGCTTCTTTGTAGTTAGATTGATCGCCTACTCATCTATTTTAGTAGTTTTATATACATTTCGTCGCTCGTCTCTGTCCTTGGCTAAGCTGTAAAGTTCACGATTGCGAACTTTACGGTTCGGTCACAGTGTCTAGAATAGAAACAGAACAAAATAATATCGTTATTTATCTCTAACAAAAATATGAATAAGATAAAAAGTGAGGAAATCCCGTAGCTGGACGATCCCATTTAGTTCTATGCCCAAATAGTTGTAGCGTCGTGTACAGTTTATACAATTGTATTTGGCCGGCCTGAAGTTAGGTTTTGTATGTCTTTCGAGAATGCGCTTGCTTCGTTTAACTTTAATGGACTATTTTTTTTTTTTTATTGAACACAATATATAAAGAATAGTAACTATACAGGTTTTGGATTTATTCATTTGATCCTTGCAGGAGGGTGATAGGACCATGATACTGAACCGATTTTTTTGAAAAACAAGGTTTTTTTTTTCATAAAAATGTAAGATATATTTTTTATAAAAAATATTATTTTTCAAAAATTTCGGTTCAATATCATCAACTTAAATAAGATGGGTCTGCGCCCCATAGTTCATAAGATTCAAGTAAAAACAAGGTTTTTTTTTTCATTAAAATGTTAGTAATATTTTTTATATAAAATATCAAAAATTTCGGTTTAGTATCATGGTCTGCTCACCCTTCTGCAAGGATTCGACTGACTAGTTACTAACTTCAGCCCAGCCAAATTACTAAATTATGTCGTGTAACCCAGTGTCCATTGTCACTCCATTTTACATATACCTATCAATCTGACTCACGCATATCCCATTTGTATAAAATTTGTAACACATTTAGATTTAAATAGACAGCTAACACCACCAGTAAACATAACCATTACTTCCAGATGCAAGTAGCCCAGATCCAATCACTAATAGCATCGGGGGATGTTAACGGAGCGTTCCAACAAGCGCTATCTGCATCAGACCTCGCTCTGGTGATGTGCGCGTGTAGAGCTGCAGACCCCGCGCTTGTGTTCGGTCCGCCTTGCAAGCTAAAGCAACATGTGTTGCTGTCGTTGGTGCAACAGCTCGCTGCTGATATGCAGAGGGATACACAGTTAAAACATAGGTATGTAAACGACATGTTAAAATAGCATTAGAAGCTTTCCAACAGTGCTCAAAGTGTGTGTTGTACCAAACTATTATTATTAGATTTTATTATGTATCTGCTGTCTAATTTCATGTATATGTTATTTTTTGTAAAAAGTTTTTCGTAATAAATTTATTATTATTATTAAAAAAAAAAAAAAAAAAAAAAAAAAAAAAAAGTGCTGTCAGTGACAAAGAGACGTCACATGCTACTCGTTGGTTTCCGTATAGTACTGGTCCGCAAAATCCGTGCTTGAGTTCCTGATAATGCGGAACAGGCAATACTGATAGAGATCACTCACGATGTTTGAAGCGGCGGTAGGCTAATGGCTAAGGCATCGGTCTCGCAATCGTGAGGTCGCAGGTTCGAATCCTATCCATTATACCACCGACTTGAACCCACTCCCAACACAAGCCTTTGAGCTTAGCTGGAGGGGTTAACAAGATTGCTAGTAATGTGGGACTCAATCCCACATTGTTAGTTATCTTTTAATTAAAAAAAAAAAGTAAAAATACTTTAATGTAAACTTATATATACTATTCCAAATGCGGATGTTGATTGTCAAGTCAAATCAGTCAATGAAATGTTAAAACGACAAATAAATGTGTATGGAATAACAAGCTGTCACGTCATAAGTTCTTATCGTCAAATCATTACTTTTATTATTTGTTTTCATGCTTTTAAATTCAAAATCACGTTAAATTTTAAAAAACACTTATTTTCAAAGCATTTAAAGACCTACTATTGTCCATTTTTTTCTTGTAGTCAACTACCTTTTTCTGTCAGATGTCCTTAAGAGTTGCATTTTGTAACCTAAGTGAATAAAATATTTTGACTGACTCTGTAACATGTTTAAAGCGAGTTGCAATGTAATTTTTTAAAATAATGAACTGCTTGTCTTACGCGTCGGTGGAATCTAATGTTAAGGAACCTTATCTTGTTAATAAATAAAACCAGAAAATATGATGTATGTGACAAACATTCTTCCATTGGCCACAGGTACTTAGAAGAAGCAGTAATGAACCTAGACACCCACAGCCCTGTGACCCGCGAGCACCTTCCAGGCGTGGTCCGCGAGCTACAGAAGCAGCTGGTGTCGTTCCTGGCGGCTGCTCCTTCGCACGCGCTGGCCCGACCCTTGCGCATGTTGCTGATGGCTACCGAGGCGCTGCTCAAGGGGACCGTCTGACCGACCACCTGCCATATCTGTTACACGTGCTATGTCACACAATGCACTACCATACTACACTAAGTTTGTCATTTAATACCCTGATAAGGCTCCTACTAAGTCGTCCATAAATGACGAAGTACCCTATCTACCTGGCTAACGGTCAGTCTTAACTTATTAACCGGTAACTAACTGTTAATGTAGCTAACTCTAGTAGTTAAACTGACATTTGTGTTGTCGATATGTTACAGTCACTGGGAACTATGCATAATAAATCGTATTTTAGGTTTGATTAAATCATTTTGCCTAGTTATTATGTATAATATCTAGCAAGTCTTGGGTAAAAACGAGTAGTAGGTATGTAGTAAATCAAGTTCATAACTATGAGAAAACTGAATTAGCCCACCCCAACTTGACGTGGTACTTCTTTGTGACACCCCGAGGGTGGCGGAGGGAGGGGCTTCCGCGGCGGGTGAAGAGGCAGCACTTCCCGCAGCGCTGGAGAAGATGCGATTCTTAACATCTGGCCAATAAACAAACGTGCTAATAAGGCAAACTTGACAGTTCATCGATACCTTGTCTAATATCAACAACCTTTTATGAATAATGACTAGTGAAAATGATTATTTTGTCATATTTACTACGCGTCTTTGTCATTATTCATAATAACTAGCTATTATGCATAATCTTGAATAAATCACATTTACTATAACACGTACATAGAAAACCGCTACTACAGTTAGCTGTATTAACAAACAGTCAACGGTACATATATTATTAAGACTGGCCGTTATAACGCTGCTATCTACTGCCAAAATTTGACTGCACGTTTTTTTACACACAGTATCATGACAGTTGGGTCATTTCTTGTGGCATACCACCGGCCCGGCATAAACAGTGATTTATATAGGAGCATTGCTGGGGCAGTATTTTTCATTAGCAACTCTAATGACACAGTAATAGAGTTCATAAATAATTTAAAAAGATATCTATTGCATTGTAAAACTGTTTTTTTTATTTCTTGTTTTTCTATAGTATGTGAAGCAAGAAATTAAGAAGAAAATCAGATTTATAATAATAAAATATGTTTAGTTTATTTCTTTTTATTAGCTGACGTGTGTTCGAGCATTCAAATTTATTTTCCTTTTTATTAACGTTTAAAACTAATTGTTATTAATTACGACAAATCTATACACACTCTCCTTATTCAAAGTGGGTTAATAAACATCTTGTTATGTTTTTAAAATATAATTAGGCGGGACTTGAACCCGCGACCTTAGGGGCGGCGGATATATCTCAGTGCAAGAATTAGTAACGGCTTAGGGCCGGTACCTCTAAGGTCGCGGGTTCAACTCCCGCCTGAGACGTTTTGTTCCTTTGTGCATTTGAGACGTACGAAATTAGCATAAAAAATCCCTTAAATTTACAAAAAGTAATAAAATAGTAGAAAACATTGTTTATTCACACACTTTTATTATCAGGTTATGAATAAGGCAGAATATATTCAAGTATACACACGTTCTAATTTTATAATAGTATCAAAACAATTCAACTAACATTCATCCCTTCTTTCACCCCATTAGGGGGTTTATTTCTCAAAAACATATTTTTTTTTATTTTATACTAAATTCTAATTTATAATGCTTGCTTCAATATCGACGGATATTTATTTGATTGTCATGTTAATTATCTCCAAGTATTTTTATTTTAGTAATATCTTTGTTCTATTTAAACAATGACATTTTTCATTTGATTTGTTTTTTTAATTACAGTTTTACTATAAAATATTTAAACACGGCTTGCACCACATCACTGCTTAAAGATTGATTTATTAAACAACACTGTTTAATTTAAACACATTAGCGGTCATATAGGCTAGGGTTTGCATGACGATTATAACCTAGGGGGGCATTCATTAATTACGTGACGTGATTAGGGGGGAAGGGGAGGATCTCGAGCCGAATCTCATCAAAACTCACGTGAGGGAGAGAAGGTCTTCCCAAGTACACGTCATTTTTTTTTATTCATAAGAAATCTAAAACTGGATTAAATTTGGTAAATTATGTATATATTTTTTTTCATAATTTTTAACTGGTTTTGACATTCATAGCATCCCCCCCACCCCACCTCACCTCTCCCCGTCATACAAGTGACACACACTTGACCAGTGTTGAGTCAAACGTGAAATCCACGTGAGATTATAGATTGGCGAATGGGATCAAGCCAAATCTCACGAAATTAAAGAAGGAGCGAGGGGGCTCAAAACTTCGCCAAAATCACCTCACGGTATTTATGGACGCCCCCTTACAAGTTTTGCCTGCAGGACAATCCCTAGCGTGTATAGTATAAAGCTATACAGTTAACTGTAAATTATAACTCGATTATGCCTGTCGGTTATGCTTCTATGGTTACAACCGTCATTCAAACCCTAGCACATATGGCCCTATAACATTAAGCCTTTATCAAACAGTGTGCGTATTCACTGCGCGTAAGAGCCCATAACTTCACGTACAATTTTGACTGCCTCTGTGGCGCGGTGGGAGTGTATCCGACTGCTACGCAAGAGGTCGTGGGTTCGATCCCCACCCAGGATAAAACTTTGTGTGATGAGCACGATGGTTTATTCTGTGTCTGGGTGTAATTTATCTATAATATGTATGTATTTAGAAATATATAAGTATGTTTATCAGTTGTCTGGTTTCCATAGTACAAGCTCTGCTTAGTTTGGGATCAGATAGCGTTGTGTGAGTTGTCCCAAGTTATTATTATTAGATATTATTATTATTATTTATTTGAGCGATTACAAATAACACACAACGCAGCGCTATAGCGCGTTAGATGCTTTAACGCCTAGACGCGCGGCAAATACGCGCATTGTTTGACGAATACTTTAAACCTATAGTTAAACGTTAAATTAAAGACGGTATTTTTAACACGTGTTTTAAATAATTTGTAGCAACACTGCCATGGTTTAGTTTATATTATTTTTTATTATCTAATTTCACAAAATTTGTTTTTTATTTTTGACCTCAATGTGCTACATATGGACACGGTGTAATAGTGACAATGTGATACGTGTGAAGTGACTGGTGCCCCATCTTATTCGTGGCCTCGTGTTCGTGAATGTGTGTGTGACGTCATAAGTACGACGCATTCTATGTATAAACTATGTGATTTAGATTTAAGACCTGTTGAATTGTTGAAAACGATCCTTTTAGTTATAAACACAGTAATATAAATAAAGTTTATATTTTATTTATATAAATATACTAGCTGCTTGTCCTGGCTTCGCACGAGTTTCATATCGTACTTTTTTATACCTATAGTTACATTATTGTAATTTTCCTAAAGATCTCTATTTTTTTGGCAATAAAATATAGCCTTCGTTACTCCCCGATAATGTATCTTTCTAGTGATGAAAGAATTGTTAAAATCGGTCCAGTAGTTTCGGAGCCTGTTCAATGCAAACAAATAATCAAATCTTTCCTCTTTATTTTAAAATGTAATTTTCCAACAAATTCCCCGTGCCGCGGAGAGTACGTTAAGCCATCAATTCTGCACCGAATTACTCTCCAGTTAAGTCGAATTTCCGCTCTCACTTGTACACATCTGCGTAGCTGGCTAGTCTATGATAAGTTTTTAAATCTGGCCAACTTTATTTCGTTTTTCTCTTTAGTATAGTATAGATTGTGTTTATAAATAAAAGGGTGATTTACTTAAGTTTTGTTTCTTGTAAAAAGTCATTTTTCTTAGCATGGGACTCCAACGGAGGTAAAATATAGATTGTAATGACCGTTAGTTATATATTTAGTAATAATGTGACGCAAATAGGTTTAATTCTCAACTCAATATAAAGCCAATTTACTTCATAGTGGTCTATACAATATTGTTTTATTACATATCTTGTTGATTTGAGCTTTTTATGTCCGAGTGACGACGAATTTTCTTCTATCTTTATCTCTTTTTATTGTGCTGATATTATGCGATACGATACAGTGAAACAGTAAGATATCACTCACTACAACAGCACCATTTCTAGCTCAACACTTAACTTGCAATAAGATTACGACTTTAACGGCCGAATATTCAAAAGTCATTCAAATTTAAGACGCTATTAAAGGCACTATTCCATTAGGCAAATCTTACAAGTTATAAAATTTGTAAATATTGTATTGCAACGGCCGTGGTCACGGGTAGACTCACCCGTGACCACGGCCGTTGCAATACGATATTTACAAATGTAACTTGCAATCTGTAGTTGCAATACGGTCGGGCAATAAACAAGGTATTTTACCTTGAATTATTCACGCGATTAAGACCCGTGGAATATATAATTTTATAATGTGTACAAATCGCGAAAGTTTATCGAAGTCTTACAAGTATGACGTCACATGTGCGTACAAGTTGCATGCATGGGAAACATATTAATAATCCCACCAACAACAAAACACTATTGATTCCAATCTTTTGTACGAGTTCAAATAAAAATTTGTAACTTTTTTTTTTGAGGACTTTTGTCCGTTTAGGATATGTCAGTCCCATAAGTTGTAACTTGTATGCAATTTGCAACTTGTATACAAGTAACTTGCCTAATGGAATAGCGCCATAACTATCATGCTGTCACTGTCACTTGCAGGTGAATAGTAGCGACAGGAATAGTTTTGAACACGACTCACACGACAGTTAGTGTCGTTTGAGTATTCGTGGGTAAATCATATTGGTTAAAATATATTATAACATGACAAGATAAAATAGTTGAATGCTCGCTGTAACGTCACATCACTTTGTTGTTTTGTCATTTTAAAATGTACTTTAACGTATATTATTTAAAGTCGTAAGCTTTAATGCAAGTTATGAGTCTCGTGGTGGCGGTGCCATGACAGTCTGCGATGAACAGTACATATTTTGCAGCAAGCGTGGTTTTTTGACTCTTGACTTTATCTTTCTTTCGCATATGATGTATCTGAGAAACAAAAAGGGATGGAAGTATAGATAATTTCGTTATAGTGCTATAATTTGACTGTACTTTTTTATACCTTCATAACAGATGATAAAAATTCTCTCTGGAAAAAATATACGAAAGAGGCAAGTGACTTATAACAAGATTAAGTCTAATACGTTAGATCGCGAGTCTTATTTGCCCAGTAATTACACTTGTTACAGTGCTCTTGAACCGAAACACAGTAATTATGTTCGCATCACTCTTCCACTAAAGAATAACAGACACTACCGTGGTACTCAACAAGCCCATGGTTTAGATCTAACACCAGCGAGAAATCTAGTACAGTAGGCCTACTCTCTTTCTTTAAAACGAAATTTATGAATTTTCGTTTACACACATTTCTTAAGTTTATGGGAACTATTCTAATTATTTTTTGGATAAGCACAAGAAGTTTGTACCCATGGACGATTTCCTAGAACAAATGGATTAAATAGAGGTTCCTGTCTTTGTATATTACGCCCTCATTTTTGATCGAAACTTCGTTTCTTTGAATTAGAATAGGCCTCCAGATACGTACGTTGATGTATAGCACAGGCTCTGCTTACCTTGGAATTAGATGGCCTTGTTTGAGTTGTCCCAAGTTTGACATATTATTTCCATCTCACTCAGTATATGTGTATATGGAACCATTTTTTATAATTGTACATGTGATTTTGCAGATATATATTTAATTATAATATGTTGTGTTAACACATTAAATAACTGATTAAAGTAATTAATAATGTGGAACAAAGACTGCATTAGTCTTCGCCTAGTAGGTACATCGTATCATAATAAGACCGTAACTGTAGGTTATCGATATAGGCAAAATTATTGCGTGTCCGGCTCCTATATTCATAAGCATTATCGGCCGCCAAGTTCGGTGTCAGTATCGGATTTTGACTTGAGGAAGAGGGAGCTGGGGCCTCAACAATCTACGATTTCGGTTTTGGGGGCTTGATCTCGCTGACAATATTTTTATCAGGGCAGGCGCGGATTTATGATCATGTTCTTGGCACTGGTGGGTGCATTTGCTAAACCGAGCAAGTGTTAATCGTTTACGCCACGGTTATTGGATCGACGCCGAAACGCAAGTGTGATGAGTCGTGTACTACTCGCGATGGGGGAAGAAAAGTCGTGGATTTCAGCCTGTGGTAGGGTAAACACTAGAAAGAATACGGCGGAGGACTCGCATAGGGAGGGATTTGAGCCCCTTAACCCTTCCGAGCATCGGATTCCGCAACTGTTTGTATTATTTTGCCGGTAACAGAACAGTTACGACCCCCCTAGTATGATCCGGTGGAGTGTGCGAAGACGATACTACGATACTATCATAAATGAACGACTACGAATATGCCTATTACTCAATTACATTAATGTGTACAAATAACTCACAATTATAGATATAGATTACTACATAAGTATCGTACGAGCTATCGACTGACAACAGTCATTAGGAATTTATGAATTAATGTGTTATATTGTGGAGTGATTTTCACCTTAATATATATTCGTAGTTCTTGCAATTCGTGATCGCGTGCGGCCTTAATATGTGTGCAAGTTATCTTTATAAACATGTGAACATGTAGTGTCGTAGAAACACTAAACTGTCATTTATGTGGAGGACACCCGGGCGATCATATGTAGAGGAAAAGACCCACGAATCTCACACACGCACTAAATGTGCATGTAAAAGAATATTAAATGTAAAACTTATGCGCACTCCTGAATTGTTACAACTATATTAATGATTAGATATGAATATTTGTAAGTGTTATGCGACTTTGACTGTTGACTGTATATATTCGTACTCATTGGTAAGATTAGATTGAGATTTTTAGGATTGGCAAAACTATGATAGGTGATACGAAGAATAGAAACCGTGCTATATATCCTTGCTACTAATATGCGCTCTATCGTATAGTGAAGAAAACTCAATAATGAGCAATTTAATATAGCGTGGACTCCGTGTCATGATTAGGACGCGTGTGTAGATAGATATTAAAAAAATAAACTGTACCCGTGGTGGATACTTTAAAAAAAAAGAGAAAAATATTGTGACGAAATAAGAACCTCGCCTTATTTTTAAGTCGGATGAAAATACTTAAACTCCTCACAAGTGTCTTCCTTGCAACACACCTGACAATTATTTTATCACTTTTAAAAACTTAAGCCATACTCAAACGATACTTTGAGTGGTGCTAAAAACTATTTCTGTCGCTAGTATTCACGTTTTAAAGACAGAGACGGCATGAGAGTTCAATCAGTTTCGTAGTTCAAATGAACTAGGCGTATACATAAATCTGCATAAGGCGACAAACAAAAGTAACATGAAAGAACAAAAGTCACTTGTGAGGAGTGAGAAGTAAAATTCACTATGTACAAGTAAAGTGATTATCCGGCAGTAAGGAATTATAAAATTTAGATCTTAAATCTTCTGACTAGAGTTCATATTTATTTGTTAATTTTAAATTAAATGGACCCGCGCACTGTAAACCTCAACTAACATTAAGCCTGACCCGCACTGTAAAAAAGTCTTACCTATTTCATTTTCGCTATTTTGTAACACTTGGATCTATACGCGATTTTATAAAATGCTGTGTTTACTGAAAATAAATCAATATAATAAGAACCACGCGATGATATTTTGCAATGTGGGCTAGGCCTCATTGTACGCAATAATGCCATTATGACCCAAGATCTGTGCACCCATATAATTTGTTTATAGTCATTGTATACCTAATAGTCAATATTAGTCTACACTGATCAATTGTGATCAATTAATTGGTAATATGTTCTAATAACCATTAGTTGCCTTCCATCGATTGCTTTGTTCGACCACATGACTACACAGAAGTGGGCATTATATCTATATCTGTTATTCAAGTATACTGTAAGCTAGAGCGAGGAAGTAGCTGCTACCATAGGTGGTCAAATGAGGTCTGACAGACCGAGAGCTGGCACACATTTTTGGGTAGGTATTTGAAGCACACTGATAACTTTTCAAATACTTGTTCTATAATACTTAAACAAAACAGCAGACCTGGCCGAAAGATAGTGGGTATAATTACCGTAAAAATCGTTAAGGGTTAATTGTTTTAACCCTGCTATCCACCAGTCTACGGTTGTGTTTGGGTATTATAGGATAAGTATTGGATAAGATTTCATCGTGCCTCAATTACCTACACAAAAATGTGCACTAGCTCTCGAAATATAATACCATTAATATTAGTTATCTGTTCAGAGTGTTGATTGTAAGGAGTCCATGTTATTTCTTTTTTATAAATTTATATTTTGTCAAGCTTAGGTTAGTCTCGACATGAAACTATTGATAGTATTACTATAAGAAATACATTTATCAATAAAAATGCGTATTTGATTTGTATTTTTGGTTTTTATTTGTTGTCCTTACAATATTATTGTAGACTAGCTGACCCGCGCAACTCAATTTCCCCCGTTTTTGCTACATTTTTAATTGCTGCTCCGCTCCTATTGATCGTAGCGTGATGTTATATAGCCTATAGCCTTCCTCGATAAATGGGCTACCCAACATAAAAATATTTTTTCAATTCGGACCTGTAGTTCCTGAGATTACCGCGTTCAAACAAACAAACAAACTCTTCAGCTTTATAATATTAGTATAAATAAGTCCTTAGAGCCATTTACAAAAAACCATATTGAAATAACTTCGTGTTGTATAATGTATATCTAATTTGATCTGTAGGACCTGATTTTTAGAAGCTTATCTATGATTTGTAAGTGTTAGGTACATAACGTCTAAAAAACCCCAACACGTGAAACGAAAAGTTGATTATCTTAAAAACGACTGAACATGTTCATAAAATATAGCTATGAACCATCTCGATGATTCTAGCTTTCTTTGGGTGCTACGATAGCAAAGACATAATATGTATACATTTCACTTTATGGATGCTCGGTGGCGCAGTGGGTATGGGCGGATCCAGGATTTTATTCTGGAGGCACCTCAAAAATCTGATTACAACTAGGAGGGGTATGCATTTCGTTTCACCTGACAGCGGCAAAGTTTGAGGTTACACGCACGATAGGGAAACAAGGTAACAAGCAATTCGGTACCTACTTACACACACACAAAATTCTCAGTCTACCGCGACACAGGACTTGTCGTCTGAACAAGATCAGGACCTGCCTTAAAAAAATATAAGTAGGTGTATCAAAATATTTAACACAATGTTTGCCTATTACAATACGCAATTAAAAACAATTTAAAATTACGAAAACGAGTCACTAAAATACGCAACATATTTATTTCCAATGCGGGTAGAGTGAAATGAAAACGGACGGAATTAAATAAATCAAAAGAAACTCGACTACCCTCGCATCATAATACACATCGATAACAACACGTTGACATAGTTTCAAAAATCATGGATTCTATAAACATGCATAGCTTTGGTGTAAAACCCTTAAGACGTCGATCGCACTCCTTATGTTCTTTACAAAGTGAAGAAAATAATATCGATGTGAAGGTGTTTAAGAAGCCGTACATATACAGCACGTGCAGTGATTCTTCTGCGGAGTTCTGTTCGCACTCTGATATAGAGGAATACAAACCACTTGATAGTGGAATCTGTGATCGGATGTCCGACCCCGATATGTTGATTGTGTTAGAACAGAAGATTGATCGGCTGAGTGGTGAGTACAATGTGCCTGCTGGTACCTAACCTGCCAATAAATATAATGATAGACACCTAACCGATCTCGGTCACGCGGCCAATCTTATCAGAAACCAGTCTTCTGCTCAGGAGATAAAAGTCACTATAATATTTCCTGTTAGTCTCTCACTATAATACTTCGTGAAGACAGAGTTTCGAGATTCCGTGTCTGTGACCGATATCTACGTATGTTTGCGGGGTTGGGCCGTGCATATGGCGAACCGACCGGCCGCTCCAGGCGCTATATTAGGTCAGGAGTCAAAGCGTCCTTCGGCTAACGAATCAAGGCGTCAAAGTTATCAAGGTGGTTAGATGATACAATTGACTTAACACCGGCCAAATGTGAACTGTGTACCTACCCTTTTGCAATTGGGGCAGGGGTGGTTTAACCCACAAATCCACCCCTGGGTACGCCCATGGTGCGTGCGTCGAGGACTTATGAAGGTTGCATTCTATACTTTCGGTACTTTGTGGCTGTACTTACAGACATGTTCCTAGAACAATGCAGGATGCTGAACACAATGAAGGACGAGATACGTAACTCCAAGACGATAATCAAGAAGACGGAACACGCTCACAACACCATTCTCATTGATATGTTGAATAAAGCCATCTCACAAAGGTTCGTATTGTAAACATTAAGTACCTAGGTAGGTACTGTTTGATTGTTTATCAGAGTGTGTGTATTTTTCTCATTAGTTTATAGGTAGTTACACTATGTGCCTTATTCATAATAGGTATGTTAATAAGAGTTTATAATTATCGAATGTTGTGTCTTCTTTCTACATAATTAGAAAATAATAAAAACGAATACCAAACGTCAGATATTTAACCAGTTAAAATCTTTCATCAGCATCGTTACATTACACCCATGCGATTGCTACGACGTCTTTAAACATTTTTCTACTTGCAATAAAATCGGTCTTGTTTGTCTGTCATAAATTCATAATAATTTAAAATTAAACTTAAATTATGTATCATAGATGTTAACTACGGCAGCAAGAACGATAATGTTTTGTGGAATCGTGTTCTTTCTAATGCCCACACTAGGCTCCTTGCTGCTACGATGTTGCCCTCTCTGCCAATTGGGTAGATAATCGCTACGCTCCGCACTTGATCGTTTCCGTTTGCAGCCAGTCCTTTGCGCCTAAAACACCGACAAAATAAGGGGCGGTCTGCGGTGGGAAAGGCGAGAAGCATGACGAATAATGTTACCACACCTCCTCTTCTGGATTCGTCCCTGTACGTATGTAGGTACATATACATACGCATCTGTTGACAGAGTCAAAGACCTTGATGTGCCGGATTCGACTACGGGAGGCGGCGAAGTAGTAAACAGTCGCGCCAAGAGCCTGCTGATGGCCATCGAATCACGCAAGGAGGTATCACTCGACAACGAGATCAGAGACAATCTAATTAGTTTCTTGCAGAGCGAGGTAATTATGCGTTAGGACATTGATTTGTAGGTAGGTACCTACCTACTTGAAACTCGAAGTTTTGTTACATTTTATTTGATATCTTATTTCAATAATCCTTACCTCGTTAAATTGAAATACCTAAATATAGGTAGAAAACTTCTATAACAATAATTCTATTTCAATATTTCAGTACCTAGACAATAAAAATATTGGTAGGTATCGCTGACTCACAATAATTAATATTAAAGTAGGAATTAACAAATAGAAACCTAACTAGGTACAGACGATAATGAATTTGCTGTAGTACTGGAATAGATTTTTGATGAATTTTCCCCGTGTGGTACCGGCTTAAGACTAGTACCACCCCATCTCTTCCCGTAGGCGTCTGGTTTCTCACCAGATGACGGGCAGCAGCGTCTCTGCGTAGTTTAAAGCCTTACTACGATCGCCAACCCGAGCGATTATGGCAATTATCCCCTGGATCTAATAAGTAGGTTTAGCTTCTAGGTACTGAGGAGACCCGTGCTCAGCAGTGGGACATCATATGGGTTGATATGTACCTAATAGGTAGGTAGTAGATACATACCTGCATACCATACCTACCTATTTATATCTATACCTTAGAAAATAATAGACTTCATTCAGGTTATAATTATATTTTCACAGACTTACCTACCTAAGTAGTAGGCAGTAGGTAACTACAAGTATTTTCATACAGTAAATCTGCTCTTTATTTTGTGGTAAAGCTGTGAAAAACTAATGTGACTGCCATTGTCAAAACAACGCTCCTTCTTTTCAAACCTCAATAACGCTTGCTCCAGGATCTAAAAGAGCAGATGGTGCGTGCGACAGCGGAGTCAGTCCGCGGCACGATCGGGGGGTGCTTCAGCCACGACATGTCCTCGATGTACCTTCCGATCTTGGAGCGGTCGCATCGTCGCCTTATCGGAAATATGCGCAGAGTCATCGAGAAGGCTTTTTTTGAATGTAAGCTGGATTTCAAATAATATGTTGACATAGGTAGGTACTTAGTGACTTATAAAACTTATAAATCATTGACACCTAATGAAAAATCTATTTAGATATATATATAACGGTTCATAAGGACTGTAGATATACCTACGAAAGTAATCAATGTAAATAATATGGTGGCGGTTGAAGCCGGGCACCGCCAAGACCGGCTTCCTCCGTAAACTCGGTCCCCCAACTACTAACATGAGTTTTAAAAATCCTTAGTATGCTTGATTACAATAATTGCATTTTCGAAATATAGAAAAATTTGAAGTCCAGAACCAGGAATCGAACCCGAGACTTCCGTATGCCAAACTGGGGCCATAATCGAACCATCTATCTGGACTATGTTACTAGACCTCAATTTTTTTTAGCCTTTCATGCTCGCGAGTTGGGTTGGGCCCGATCGCGAGTTCGATTCCTGGGTTAACTTCATTTTTTTTTTTATCTTTAAATAAATGCAGTTATTGTATTTATAAAGTAATTGGCAAGAAATGCCTATAAAAATACAATAATCCTTAGTATGATGTTGCTTAATTGATGACAGTGGAAGACAAATCATCGTCTCTATTCAAGTCGGTGCACAAGACATCGGGCGCTCTCCGCAAGGCGCTGGAGCGCCACCACTGTTTGCTGGAAGCAGCCTCCAATCCAGGGAAAAACATCGTTGGCACATTGCAGTGCACTGTGGAGGAGTGAGTAGTCCTGACTGCTACCTAAAGAAAGAATAATTGATTTCGAATATAAAGTTGCATTAAAATAAGTGTACCTACAATAAGTATAGGATTAAACAGAACTAACATCGAAAATAGGACCTAGTTCAGCATGTGCCAGGCATAAATACCTGATGCTGGTTTACCTACCTACTTACTTCCTTATTCATACTGCCAGGGACGTACCTACCGCCGTATCAGCCATATCAATAACTATATTATGTATCGCACGCAACTTCGTCTGCGTATTTTCCCCGTTTTTGCAACATTTTCATTTCATTGCTGCTCCGGTCCTGTTGGCCGTAGCGTAGTGATGTTATAAAGCCTATATAGCCTTCCTCGATAAATGGGCTATCCAACAGTGAAATAATTTTTCAATTCGGATCAATAATTCCTGAGATTGCCGCGTTCAAAGAAACTCTTCAGCTTTATAATATTACTATAGATACGGGGTGTGCGCCTCCAACTGCTTTGGCCGTTTGGACCTTTGCCAGGTGCAAATGCTCCTCAACAAATTCTGATACAAGCTAAGTTGCATACTACCAACATTTTACTTGCGATTTGAAGCGTGCGATTGCGAATTTCTTCTGTACCTATTTATGGCTAAACCAGATAGGGTCAGATTACAGATTAGGTTGATAAATCGATTCTGATGAAATTTGAAGTTTAGGTAGGTATAGAAGGAAATAAAAATCAAAATTCTATAATCACTTAGGATGTAAACAACTTGATACGTCGGGATTCTAAAAAACATTATTGCCAGGTTCTTTTTTCAGGCTTTACCTATTGTTTGCGAACTCGCGGCCACTCTTTGCAAATCGGCTCTTTTTACAACGTTTGAATGTTTATAAAACTTGATATAGGGGTAAGTACCCTTATGTATAGTATACATAATGTTAGAGGACTGATGCAAATTATATTGATTAAAAATTGGAACATGAGGTAAAATAAAATAAAATCAGCCTCTGTGGGTACAGCATATACAGGTAAAAACTATATGTGCTTAAATATTGGCCAAAGTAGGTATTATATAACTGATAACGAATGATTAAATAAGTATAAAATAATAATTCTAATATCAATAAATAAAATAATGGCCTTTATTCGTCACGCAGTATCTTTACCTACTTACAAAAATCAAATCATGCTCCTAGACGCAAATCATGCTCTAATAGACTACTTTTCATCATGATACTTATATTTTAAATTGGAGCAGTTTTATTAAAACAGCTCGGATATTCAATAAATCCAATAAGGAAAACAGTATTATTAACCGCCTTTAAAAAAAGGCGGTTCTCTGTTGGCATACTGGATGTACGAGTATGTATGTATACCTATGTACGTTCGCGATTTTTCTGGAAATGTTTTAGTGTATAAAACGTTATCCTAGCTTATAAAACACCAGAGATACCTATAGACATATGAGTGAGTCAGCGAAATCTGCAACAAGCAGTGGCGGATCCACGCGGGGGGTTAGGGGGCTCAATCCCCACCCAAATAATTCACCATTCACCCATTCAGTTCATGTGAGTGGTGCAACAACGGCCCTATCTGGTTCAAACCAAAAAACGACAATCCTAGATCCGCCACTGGCAAAACGGAACCCTTATAGTTTCGCCATGTTCATCCGTCCGTCCGTCCGCACCTTTGCTCAGAGACTGTTAGTGATAGGAGGCTGTAATTTTGCATGGATACACATATTACTTATGCTGACAAAGTGAAAGGGTACCTCCCCTATATGTAAAGTGGGATGTGATTTTTTTATATACTTAGATCCTCTACCTATGCTTTATTATTCTCTGACGTATTTTATTCCCCCCAGATTGCTGCAAAATGAACTAAAGGACTGGCGGGAAAAGGTCTTAAGTATGTTCACGACAGGCATCAATCCTGACGGCCTCCCTGATCAAGAACCTGTACCGCTAGACGTCGAACCTGCTGGGACGCCACAACCTGCCGACTCTGAAATCTCTGCCATTGACCACCTAGTAAATAATTAAGTTGTACCATTGTGTGCCATTGAAAGAGGTCTCTATAACCTTTTGTATGAACAAAGAAGGGTTCCCAAGAATACACCTTGTGGATCAGGATGTTAAGTTACTGAGTAAACTTTAAGTTGGACTTAAGGACTTCAACTCCTACTCGTTTAATTATTCCTGAGCAGCTCCACTTCCCCCTGGAAAATAATCTTAAATTAATTTGTTTGTTCGTAGATGAACACAGCGCTGATCAACAAGCAGATGGAAACGGGCGACGTGAACGGTTCGTTCGAATGCGCCCTGTCTGCCGCGGACCTGTCGCTGGTCATGGTAGCTTGCAGGGCAGCAGACCCCGCGCTAGTGTTCGGTCCGCCCTGCAAGCTGAAGCAGCCCGTGTTGCTGTCGCTCGTACAGCAGCTTACCACCGATATGCTGCATGAAACTCTGTTGAAATGCAGGTCGGTGTCTTTTAGGAACAACATTACTGGATGTATGGATGTATCTACATACTTACATACTTACAAAAAAATATAGCTACTTAATTATCATCAAATATCCAATGAAGTTATCATCTTATATTCTACTCACAAAATACGCAAATATCACAGTCAGTACACAATTTTTACTATTTCCTTTCGTTTAAATAAAACTATAAAGATTTTATGATGAAATATTGTAAATCGATAACGTAGGTACCTACCTACTTATCTAACATCAACATAGGTAATCCAATACCATGGGAGGCGTTACAATGTTATAAATCGTTCGAATTCAAACTTTATCATAGGTTATTAGGTCATGCTTTGATTTGTTTCAAATATTTTGGTCCAAAGAAGATTAATGTTTGCAAACATAGTGTTCCGACACCAATAAAGAAATATATCTGCGTATGGCTATTATTTAGCTTTTTTTTTATTCTGGTACCTATATATAATACCTAATGTATGTATGAAGTTTAAATTTTTCTAATGAAGTTATGTAATTGTGAATAAAAATTTGAAAAATATTTTTTTTAATATTTTTTTCTACGGCAATCTACTTTGAAGCCTATCAAGCTCAAATTAAAGAAAACAATCTCAGATTTAATAGTTTAAGAATTAAAACAGGTACCTAACTACTTAGATACTTAGAATTCGCAGTAAAAAAAATTACCTAACTATTTAAATTTATAAGCTTTCGCCCGCGGCTCCGCCCGCGTTTATGTCGATTATCGCGATAAAAACTATCCTACCTATGTCTTTCCCCGGCCTCAAAAATTCATTCATCTAAATTGGTTTAGCTGTTTGAGCGTGAAAGCGTAGACAGACAGACAAAGATACCTACTTTCACATTTATAATATTAGTATGGATATGGATTTAAAAAAAAGATTTGCGATATTTTTTTTACCACGGATTAATCTATTAATTGCTTTAATCTATCCACTTAGTACTTGATTTTTATAGGTTTATATTTATTCCTTATTTTCTTAATGGTTCTGGGTTAAATAATCAATTTACGTGTCAGATAGATAATAATAGGTACATATATAATACTAGCTGCCCCGCGCAACTGCGTATGCGTAATTTTTCCCCGTTTTTTAAACATTTCTCGTCGCTTCTCCGCTCCTATTGGTCGTAGCGCGATGTTATATAGCCTATAGCCTTCCTCGATAAATGGGCTATCCAAAGATTTTTTCAAATCGCACCAGTAGATCCTGAGATTAGCGCGTTTAAACAAACAAACAAACAAACTCTTCCGCTTTATAATATTATTAGTAGGTATTAGTATAGATTCGTATTATTCGGTTTCAGATATCTAGAAGAGGCTTTAATAAATTTGAACACAGCAGATCCCGACACTCGCGCGCACCTCCCGCTGGTCGTTGGTGAAGTACGCACACATCTCTCAAAGTTCATTAGCGCGTACCCGAAGCACACGGCGAATAGAAGGATAACTTTGATTGTTATGGCTGCTGGAAACTTGTTAAAATAAAGTATTTCTTATTTTTGTTGTGTTTGATTTGCTAATGGATTTACCTAGCAAAGCTTGTTTCTAGGTAGATCGCCAAAACTGCCTGATTTCCATAGCACGAAGATTTTTTCTGAACTATGGTCGCCAATATTCATGTGTTGTTGGTTAAAAGAACAATAACCACACTTTTTAGTGCACAAGGGGGGTCACAGAGAAGGACTTCCAAAAAAGTAATGAGTCCTGAAAGATTCGGGAAGACAAAGAAATTAGGAAGTACACGAGGAAATTAGGAAGTGCGCAAGGAAATTATATTTCTATTGCAGGAAAATCAGAAATCTGCCATGAAAATTATAAATACACTATTACCAGGTCACCACAAGCTTCCTTGCGGTTTTGCGCTTTTCCCTTTAATAGCCCTAGGAACTTTTTTTATAAGCACATTGTATTCCACACACACACTGTTGGACAAAGACTTCCCTACTTCTTTCTTCCAAACGTCTCCATACAATATGGGCCAGATTTTCTGTAACGATGTTAGTTCGTTACGCTATCTGCGCTTAGCTTTGTCCTGTTGTTTCCATTTTTACCACCCAACCAGTAGTATGTAAGTTTGAAGAATGTTCACTCTTAGAATTGTAGCTTTCTGTATTCTCTGTTGAAAATAAGAATCATTTAGATACGTCAATTAGTTTCCAAGATATGGATAGGACCGGCCCGCGCTCTATGCGCGTGACGTCATTGTGTGTTGTGCGCGTGCAGGTGTGTGTCTGTGTGTGTGTGTGTGGGCTCGTGTGTGAGTGTGATTGGATTTGTATATGTACGTGTGTGGTACGATGTATGTACAACAAACTCTAGATCAAATATCGTTCGGTTTCATCTTAATGTTTTTTTTTGGAGGAATAAGCGTTTATGATCTGATCAGATAAATTATGTACTGGACATATTTTTGGCCTAAAAATAAGAGAATCTCTTGGTGGTGGTGGAAAAAGATAACCGTGTTTGTGTTGTACAAATATTTATTTTTATTAATATGCTACAAAATAAGTAGCGGCTATTACAAGACACCTTTTCACGACATTTCTTAAATATTCATTGGGTAATCTTTGAGTAAAATGGCTGTGACATACGGACGAACAGACAGACAGACGGACATGACCAAACTATAACGATTTCGTTTTGCCATTTGGGCTACGGAACCCTAAAAATGACAAGTAGAATAAAATCAAAAAGCATGATTTTGGTGATGTCCTTTTTTTATAGTTTTTGTCGTTAACTTCAGAAGGTATCTATTCTATCTTTAGTTGCTCGATATCAGAATTAATGTCGCAGTTATCGAGTTTATGGGTCTTTGCCTTCCCTTTTTGGGCTTAGACCTGACGATGTACGAATCTATCTAAGTTTTAAAGCGTTACCTACCATGACTGATTATGGGACTTCTACTCAGATTATAAGATGTTAATATGACCAGCCAATCTGATCCCAATCTTCACACTTTCCAGGCACCGATATCTGCCAGCCAAATGAAAACCGTGCCGACCAGATCTATTCATAAATAATTAATAAAAATGTTCAAAGCATGCTCACGTTCTAAAAATACTCTTGACAACGTGATTGATCATCCAGACGTGGGATTATGCTTAGTAGGTCTACCCAATCAGGCGCGAGTACCGATATTTGTGTTAGCACACAAACGAAATTATTATATTAGCCATTCATTCCAGATCGGAACAAAGATCTACAACGTACTTGTTGATAATCCCGGTATTCAACAACAGAACTTAATAACGTAAATAGTATAGCACCGTACCAAAGGTCACAAAGTTGACCTATGTCACGATTTATTTAGCGTTCTTGTTTTGACTATTTATTTATTATTGCTAATTGGCAACACTAAACTGAACTGAGTGCCGCACAGTGGATCGAAAATCGTCTTTCATAGACATAGAATCTGGAATTATTAAAGCTAAATTTTTTTGCTTGGGACGAGTTCTGTTAATCATTGTTATACTATAAAATGGGATGTGCGACAATTGTGAGTACAAATAGGCAAGATATAATTTTTTTTTGAAAAATTTGTATGGGACTAACATATAAAATGTCAATATCTCCGTAATCACAAGTTTGGCCGTTATATTCTTGCACACGTAATAAGTACTAATTATTTATGATTTTTCGACATACTTTGTTTTGCGGCACCACTTGCGATTTTTTTTTTAAAAATCGTCATAGTTATCAATTTTTTTTATATTGAAAACTGTTTGTAATGCTTAAAATATGCGATTATTAGTTCTAGTTTAGGGTATTTTATAAATCCAAATGCAAAACTTTCTAAGAAATCACAAAAGACTGTTAACCAAAACATTTTCACGTCTGAATACAACTTGCATGGTAATAATAAATTATCTTTTGAATCTAATCTAGTCACCTGTAATGGTATGGTAATCAATAACAAATGAGTACTGTAAAAGTACTCATTTGTTAATGACCTCCGTTAGTATTCTGACTACTCAGAATAACAAACAAGTCCAAGTTTGAAATTACACTTTCCATTATTCACAATCACGGGGTAAGCGGGTAGGTAGGTACTATTAGTTGTTAGCAGTAGAAGTACTCAAAATGAACTGAAGCTACATAATTTGATTTTTGACTATTTATAGGTATTGACTAATTATGAGGGTACTATTTTTTCTTAATTTATAATTAGTTTTGGTAATGAGGTATCATTATCACAACTAATTTTGAAATTAAGCAGCATTTGTCACTTTAGATGTTATATTCATTTACTTAATTAGGTACAATATTAATTAGTATTAACGGAAGTAACGGAGGTCATTAACAAATGAGTACTTAACCATAAGAAGTAACGGAGGTCATTAACAAATGACTACTTAACCATTAGAAGTAACGGAGGTCATTAAGTTAGTTATTAGTCACCATTACTGGTGACTAGATTAGATTCAAAAATATATAATTTATTATTACCGTGCAAGTTGTATTGAGACGTGAAAATGTTTTGGTTAACAGTCTTGTGATTTCTTAGAAAGTTTTCTGTTAAGATTTATAAAATACCCTAAACTAGAACTAATAATCGCATATTTTAGCATTACAAACAGTCATCAATATAAAAAAAAATTAATAACTTTGACGATTTTTAAAAAAAAAATCGCAAGTGGTGCCGCAAAACAAAGTATATCAAAAAATCATAAATAATTAGTACTATATACGTGTGCAAGGATATAACGGCCAAAACTTGTGATTACGGAGATATTGACATTTTATATGTTAGTCCCATACAAATTTTTCAAAAAAAAATTATATCTTGCCTATTTGTGCTCACAATTGTCGCACATCCCATTTTATAGTATAACAATGATTAACAAAACTCGTCCCAAGCAAAAAAATTGAGCTTTAATAATTCAAGATTCTATGTCTATGAAAGACGAGTTTCGATCCACTGTGTGCCGTCAAAAAGTGCTTTGGGATTTGTCTGCCGTCAATGTTATTTTTGAAAATAAACATTATAGTGAAATTTGCATTTTCCAGGCAATAAAATAGGGGTTATAAATAAAAGAAGCCGCGTGGAGTGAATAGTAAAATGGCTTGCAAATATTTATTGAGTATTTTGTTAACTCACAATATGTTATTATACTGTGCATCGGCAGCAGTGCACGGGCATAGCATCGATAATTTGGAACGCGAGTCTGATGGTAGTTTCCGCGCGAGAGACTACGAGCACTACGGCGACTCTGGCCATAACTCCGAGTTCGACCATGAAGCCATCTTAGGTATAAAGTTTGTTTTACTGTGTTTTGTGACGTCGGCGCCGCGGCCGCATAGGTTTCAATAGTTCAGTTGATAAGAAATTTAATAGCGTTCGGTGTGCAATGTCGGTGAGCAATGCGTTGATAGCATTGGTACCTTTTGCGTTGGCTGTAACCCTTTACTACTCTTTAGGGAGCGTAAGGGAGGCAGAGAAGTTCGACCGGCTGTCTCCCGAGGAGGCGCGGGAGAAGCTGGCAGAGCTGCTGCCTAGGATGGACCTGAATGGAGATAAATATATAGATCGACTAGAACTGAAGCAGTGGATAATTAAGTCATTCATGTAAGTTTCATTCTCATTTCTATAATATTGGTTCTGCAAATTGTTTCCTTAGCAATGTTATTGGTTCCTTGTTTATAACAATTGATTATTCTAGTTAAAAGAGTTTTTAAATTTAATTAGTGATTATTCATTTAATATTTTAAATTGCTACTGTTGGAGGTTGAATTAATTCATATTTATTATGTCCACATACTATTAAAATATAATTCTAATCCTACCCATTATACTACCAACATGAACCCACTCCTAACACAAGCCTTTGAGCTTAGCTGGAGGGGTTAACAAGATTGCTAGTAATGTGGGACTCAATCCCACATTGCTAGTTATCTTTTTTTTTTACTAAAAAAAATATAATTATAACACATCAAATACAACAATAATAATAAGTATCTACCTACTTTCATTGTTACAATGTAAACTACACTGATCCAAAGATAAACATGTAACTGCACCAGTAATTAATTTTCTTATCTCTTGACAATATTCTCCCTATAAATTGATTTTCATTCTATTCATCCAATTTTCACAATAATTAAATAAGGATTGTAGGTGATCTTGCTTAGAATGATACAGGCTATCTTAGAACTTTTTTTTCTTTTGAGTGTGTATTTCCAATCAATACTGCGCTATAAGCAAATGTGATGAGCGCAGGATATCATGTCAAGCTGTATGAGCTTGACATGATATCCTGCGCTCACTACTGAGTGCAACTGCTCTCAGACTAGACTCTAATTGGGTAGATGACTACAATAACAATAAATTATTTTACACTATACTGGAAATAGCATTTGCAAAAATATTCTGAAAAACAATGTTTCTCTACAATTTTACGTTGTCATGAATTTATAAACATCAAAACAAATATTGAAACTACATGATTTGACCATACAAAAGAATATATAATACCAGTCTACCCATGACAACGGCCGTTGTAATACGGTCGAAACGTCAGGCAATAAACAAAGGTATTTAGCCTTAAAATAAAATATTTACGCAATTAAGACCCGTAGCTTATAAAATTCTATAATGTGTACAAATCGCGAAAATTACGAACATATAATGACATAATTGTTTTGTATTTCATGTAAATTAGTATGAGGCGCATTGTTTTGACGTTTCTTAAAAAGATACTGATTTGACTTGACAGTGAGATTTATATCCTGCAACTTGACTAATAGGGTAGATACCCTATTAGTCAAGTTGCAGGATAATATGCAGCTGCAATTGTGTTTCACTCGGGTCTATAATTAACTGAGCTGTTAAGTTATTGGGGTGATTACTTAATCTTGTTGTGTAGCGAAAATAGTGTTAAGAATCTCCTCTTTAATTGTTTTTATATTTAGGTTTTCATGAATCTTAGAACTTAACCAACTTCAATCAAATACAATGTGTCTATTAATTTTGAGTAATCTCACAGAGATCCTATTATGGCACTTTTAAAATTAAGTCCACTTACAATTGATTGAATTTATGCTATTGCAAAACCCAAAGATACATGACTGTGCAAGAGGGAGGGGTATTTTTTTTTCGAGTGCTTGTATTGTTCTTTGGCACACCCTAGAGCCTAATCAGCTTAACCCTAGAATACTAATCATATTTTACAAACGTATATACTAATCATGAGTCATTTTGACACACATAATGTAAGTACATAAATTTAATCATGTATATATATATTATGTTTATATTTTTATTTTGTATAGGTATGTGTTAGTATTACGTAGGTTTACACTGAAAAAAAGTCTACAAATAATAAACGTTTATTATAAAAAAACAAGTCCTTTTCTCTTAACAATTATTTTGAGATCACAATCAACAGCCTGACATAAAAGAAAAAAATATTTACAAAAATTAGAAAAATCTTTTTCTTTTAAACTTAATTACAATAAAATAGAAACTAATCTACTATATAAAAGGAAAATTATTCAAATTTGGCACAGTTAACACATATTTCTACTTTATGTTCTCCGCATATATTTTTTTGGCACTTCATACATTTAACTTTAGTCATGCGGTTTCTTTTGTATGAGCAAAGTGAACATCTCTTTCTTTTTTTTGGGTCAGGTTCATCTTGTTGTTGACTGGTGCCCTCCCCTGTATTAGTCGGCACCAAATCCTGGATACTCTCTCTTAGTCTTTTCGATAGAGTTGGAATCGATAGCCGTTTCTCTAGAAAAGGATTGACAAGTTTGGTGTGCAAATCACGCATGAATGCCTTTCTATTTAGAGGTTTTTCTTTGGCATTGAGCTTGTTTTCACAATAAATTACATAGCTGTTTACAAAGGCAATGTTAAGTATTCCATAAAATAGGCACATAGGCCATCTATTAGTCTTTCGGCTACAGCTCATATTCGAACACATCTGGTCTAGAGTGTCAACACCACTTTTAGTCTGATTATAAAATTCTATCATGTTTGGTTTCTTTGTTCGCTCATTTATAGTCCCTTCTTCAGAACATGATGATAATAAATGAACCACCTTGTTAGGTTTGGGCTTGTAGGATAACAATGTCAAAGGACCATCGTAACAAAAAATTGTTGTACCAGTTGCTCTGGTCCTTGAGTTTTTTAATTCATTGGGTATTTCTCTTTTATTTGAACGCAAAGTACCCACTAAAGTTAGTTTATATGGCTGAGAAAGAAGAGATTTAGCGAGAGGAATAGATGTGAACCAATTATCTGAAGTAACATTTCTATTTGATCCATGTAATGGCTGGGTTAACTGTTTTACATAATACTCGCCTAGAGGTAGTCCTCCAGTTTCTGTGGATTTGCCTAAATAGGGAGCTGCGTTTACCATGTATTTAGAGCCGGCATCACAAACCATTACAATTTTTATGCCGTACTTCGCCGGTTTGTTAGGTATGTACATGCGAAAAGGGCATCTCCCTCTAAAAGCCAGTAGTTGTTCATCTATAGTCACATACATCCCTACATCATAATTTGTTTTGCATTTTTCAATGAATAGATCCCAGACTTTTCGAATAGGCACAAATCTGTCCCTATTTTGGGTAGATAATCTGAGAGACTTATCATCGAATCTAAGACATCGTATCAAGAATTCCAATCTATCTTTACTCATTGTGGTAACATATCTTGAGCCAGAAAAAGATGCATCGAACAACTCGTCGGTTGACAAATGATTGTCCTTATGAGCCGCGGTTAAAACAAAAAGTCCAATTAATGCCCTGATTTCACATGTGTCAGTTGTTTGCTGGGTGTTTCTAATGACAGAATAATTTTGCTGTTTTACCATAATCTCGGCGTTTGTCCACTTTACTACTTCCTCAATAATTTCGTCAGTAATAAACATTTGAAAACATTGTAATGGATCAGTTATACGGCGACATTGAGAAGTTGGGCCTCGCGATATACGGACAATATTAGAGCTAGGCGTTCTGAATGATTGAGGCCTCTTTGTAGACCAAATATGCCTATTTTTACCACGTAAGACAGTCTGCGGCAAGTGAATAATGCATGTATCACGTGTACTTTCTGGGTTCTGGCTACTCACAGATTCTTCGACAATAACGGCAGATTCTATATTAGATGAACTGGTAGGTATTACAGGTAAATTAGCTTGAAGAAATTTTTGCGTTTGTAGTAGTGTATGGTCAGCAAATAAAAAAAACAACATTTTATTTTTAGATTTTATTGTTTTAAAGGTAATATACGTTTGTGGCTGGAGCACACCAAATGCGTGCACGTCTACGCATACGCACTACGTACTAATACGGTCGTGAAAATGTGTATCCACCGCATTGTAATCTATGGAACTGTATGAGGCAGACAAGCCAGTTCCAAACATTACAAGCATTGAATGCCGGTTTTCACTTCAGTGAAGACGTGTATGAATTAGGTGTTCTCCGGCCATAAATGTTTTATTCTAATAATTCATCAACCCCAGGCATATCACAATCATCCCCATCCTCGCTTTCATCAGATGAATTATTTAAATTAATTATGATTCGTTCTGATATTGTGTCTAAAGCTGCGTCTCTACCCTGATATTTGCTTTCCTCCTCAATAGCATGCAAACAAACTTTTCTCCATTCCTCTACAGTTATGGCGTTCATTTTTTCTTCAGCTAATGACATTATAACCTTCATATTCATTGCGACATTCTTTTTTGCGACATATGTTTTCACTATCCCCCATATATTTTCTATAGGATTAAACTCCGGATGGTATGGTGGTAAACGCAGCACAGTATGACCGTGCTGTCGTAATATTTCGTCTATCTTGTACTCTATAAATCTCGCCTTGTTTTGCAGAATCAGTTCATATAATTGAGGCTTAAGCAACGTGGATGAATGCTCAATGTTTCGAAATGTCAGCCAGTCTATCATTTGCTGTTTTCTAGAATTACTATTCGGTGCAGGATTTTGTATTGAGTTATGATATGGTGCGTTGTCAACAACAACAACACTATTTGGTTGTAAGTTGGGTATTAATTGAGTTTGAATCCACCTTGAATAGTTGTCATAGTTCATATTGTTGTGGTAATCTCCACTTTTTTGGTCGGCTTTAAACATAAGCAATGCATTTGGTATAAAGCCATCGATACCACCGGCATGAACAATGATTAAGCGGTTGCCTTTCGATATATGTTGCTTCAAACCTGAAGTGCTTCCATCTGACCAAGATTTCGAGAGGGTATGTGATGTATGTATATATGTTTCGTCGGTGTAAACAATTGGTCGGCGTTGTTCACGATATTCAGCAATTTTCATCAAATAATTAATTCGCAAGTATCTAATTTCGTGTTTTTCCATAAGAAGTTTCCGGTTATCTTCTGTTTGCTTCCAATTAAAACCTAATGACATGACGTGTTTTCGTAACGTGCTGACACAACCTTTATAATCGATATCTTCTTTCAATTTTGAGTGCAAAGTTTTTAAAGTGGGAACTTCTTTATTTGTGATGTGGAAGTCATGAATTGTTCTTCTGATAACTTGCTGATCAAAGTTATCGATTACTATTGTAGGTTTACGATTCGGTTTCTTTTTAGGAGATTTAAATGTTACTTCCTGATCTGAAGGACGACATTTGCTTTCTGATACTACCTTTCTGACGGATGCTATTGAAATTCCTGTTGATTTAGCAACTAATTGAGTGGGGGTCATAATACTGCTCGGGTTGTTATTACACTCATTTTCGAAATATTTGTACAAACAGTACAAAACTTCCTTAGTTTGAGAAGTCAAAGGCTTGCCTCGACCATGTTTTAACACTGGAGCCATTTTGAATTATCAATATAAAGTTACAACACTTACACACTTGAAATTAAACACTTCAACAAATATTTTAACAATAATAACAAACAATAACAACAATCAACAAATACAAAATTTCACAATGAAACTACTACGTATCTAATAATTATAATTTTTTAATGAAATGCGTGCTTTATGTTCTAACGGTATCAAGCGACTGACGTCAGACTGCACGTGGCACCTGCGGACAGAGTAAACTGGTTTATTCTGGTTTTGTGCGTGTTTCCACTTTCCACTATCAAGTGACGATTTATTTATTTGTTTTGTTTCGTAATTATTATGGTCAAAACTTTTTACCTATAGCTAAACTACTATCATCTAAAGAACGACACGATATTTTATTGTTTCACGGTAGTCGCCTTGTCGTTTGCTCAAGGACGTGAAATTGAATGACATATTTTTTTTAATAAAGTCAAAACCTTTTTCTTTAAAATAAAAACTTGTTTTTATTGAAAACAAAAATCAGAGTGTTGCTAGGGATAAGTATTAAATTAAATAGTAATGTTAGGATATTGAAACATTTTTGTAAGGGCCAGAACGATATAGTGGAAACGCGCTCTAATATCTAAGTAACATACACACCACTACATATGCAAAAATTTCTCGAGACTAATTTCACTGTACCTCCATTGACTCGTGGTCGTCTTCATCAGTATCTTCAGGATCCTCGAACTCCAAATGGTCCTCAGTTTCACTGGGCACAGATTCTCCATCGCTATCACTAGCACCATTGTCGTTTAAATATCTGGCCAATTCGTCATCCGTGAAGTTTCGACTACCGCTTGGACGTGAAGAAGACATTTTTAATTTAAAAATGAATAAAACAAGCAAATAAAAACAGGCAATAACTCAAAATGCAGCAGTATGTTAAATTGTAAAAAGTTACACAAAGACTAATCATGAGTCATTTCGACTATGAACAACCTCGTAGTAACAAAATAGCGTCACTTACCTGCACAGCGCTGCCGCTCTAGTAAGCGTCTCACCGGCGACTGAGTTGACGTAAAGAATTGCGACGATCCGCGCATTCGTTAGAGAGAGATAGCGAGAAATGTGTACAGTGCGAGTCAAAATGACGCAGATTAGTATTCTAGGGTTAATAGATTTTAGCTTGAGAGGTGTTGTTAGATTTGTCTTAGTTGTAAGTGTGACACTGGATACTTTAAAATAAATCCCTACTAATATATGTATAAATGTCAATGTAAGTTTGTTTGTTACGCTTTCACGCGAAAACTACTCAACCGATCATCATGAAATTTTGTACACATATTCTTGGAGGTATTAGAAGTAACAAAGGATTATAAAAAAAAAGGGGAAAATTTACGCAGACGAAGTTGCGCGGGACAGCTAGTAATATAATAATAATATATATATATCTTGGGACAACTCACACAACGCTATCTGATCCGAAACTAAGCAGAGCTTGTACTATGGAAACCAAACAACTGAAAAACATACTTATATATTTCTAAATACACACATATTATAGATAAATAACACCTAGAAACAGAATAAACCATCATGCTCATCACACAAAGTTTTATCCTGGGTGGGGATCGAACCCACTACCTTCTAACAATCTAAGGTTTATTCTAGTTCAAGAAGATTAATCCTGCTTCCCATCACAGGCCTCCCTTAAAGCTTGCCACAGAGTATGATCATGTGTTTTTCTTCTTCATGTTATGCCTGCTTTACTTTTGATGTTGTCCTCCCATCTACCACGCTGTCTCTCTTTCTTTTTTAACCTTGTCTTGGACACCACTCAGTAACATCCTTGGACCATTTATCTTTTATGTTCCTTATCATGTGGTCTGTCCATCTCCATTTTAGTTTTTTAATAGTATATTTCACCCCCGTAACTTCAGTTTGTTTGTGAAATGTTTCTAATTTTATGTTATTTCTTAGTTTGATATTGAACATCCTTTCTATACTATATTGGCTCAACATAAAATATGTAAACTAGAGACATTCTGTTTGGCGTCCATATGTCATAATCGGTAAAATACACTAATCAGATATTTTTTTCTTGGATTTGAGTGATATATGGAGATTATTCACTATTTTCTTGTATATTTTTCTTCGAGTGTAGGTATAAAAATCGTGGTACATACATGAATTTGACTTCTGTACTCTTCTTATTTTAGATATTACCCAGAATGCTGTCTAATTCCTTACCAAAGTTTATAGTAATTTCCTGCATACTTGGCTAGTCACTGATAGATGCTAATGTTATTGTGAGTGATTTGGTATGAGTAATCTAACTAATATTATAAAGCGAAGAAGAGTTTGTTTGTTTGTTTAAACGTGCTAATCTCAGGAACTACTGGCTGATTTGAAAAAATCTTTTTTGTTGGATAGCCCATTTATCGAGGAAGGCTATAGGCTATATAACATCACGCTGCGACTTATAGGAGCGGAGCAGCGATGAGAAATGTTGCAAGAACGGGGAAAATTTATGCATACGAAGTTGCGCGGGACAGCTAGTTATATATATATATATTATAGATGAAGTCATGAGTTTACAGCGATATCATAATAAACAAGTTACATATATCCTTTGTTGTATTCAAATGTTCATCAACTGTTTGTTATACAAAAGGAAACCATACTGATGCCTCGTCTACCAGCCTTACATTACAATATCATTGTCAAGGTTTCAAGGTCCACATCTATTACAAAGATCTTAATATGAATAAGAAATACTAAATGCGCTATATGTTCAGAAATACACTATATTTAATAACTAGGCCGCAAACTATCTCTGTTAATTATTTGACTTTAGGTGCCGTTTGTGTTTGTGGTGCTTTTATTACGACTCACAAAAATGAGTAGAAAATCACAAATTGTAGCCTTTAGAGAATACTTTAAAGAATACACAAACGTTTTGGACATATTTTTGGAAAAAGATACAAACGCACCAACAATACACCAGAAGAAACAATCACGAAGAGTCTACAATCAAGAAAGAGGAACAGAAAAACCGGGCAAGTGCCTGTCGGGACACGCACAATGTAGGGTTCCGTTGTCATATGTATTTATAGAGTACCTCACCGAAACATATATATTTCTAAAAAAAATTGGTCAGCTATTAAGTTTTATCAACAAGCCTAGAAAACACAAACATATAACTATGTTAGGTGATTGGAACATAGAAATCCTTAAAGATACCGACAACTCAAAAGAATTAATCTCCATATTAAATAACTATAATATGACTAATCACATTATCAGACCGACTCGTAACAAAGCTTGCAATGACATAATAGCCAGCAACCTAGACAAATTTGAACCTGCTATATACTATCTAGGACTCTCGGATCATGAAACTGGTCAAATGATATTGTTTAAAATTAACAACTCAAATGTAGATAGAAAGTATCAGTATTAGTTTGATACACGGAGAGATTTCAATAAAGCTAACATAAACACTTTTCTGTCGTGTATGAGCGCCTTGTCTTTCAGTGACGTATATAATAAAACTGACGCAAATGATGCATTTAATAGCTTACATGATGATATAGTCCTATTTTGCAATTTAAGTTTCCCAAAAATCAATGAAAATTACAAATAATGGACCAAAAAATAGATGGATCACCAAAGGACTAAAAAAATGCTCTTACCTGTGATATCGAAGTTCTTAGAAAAAATAATGTGTGACAAGATCAATAATAATATCATAATATCAATAATATCTATCAATGAAAGCCTTTGATCTTATAAACCATAAATTACTCCTGTATAAAATAGAAAAATATATATACAAAGAATGGATACAAAGTTATCTCGAAAACCGATTGCAGTGTGTTGAAATATCCAGCTTAAAAGGCACACATAAAGTAGCAAATCGGTCTAAATATTATACAAATACAACTGGTGTCCCCCAAGGAAATATACTAGGGTCTTTGTTGTTCCTTTTATACATCAACAACCTACCCATCAATATAAAACCTAAATGTATTTTATATGCCGATGATGCTACTGTAATAATAGAACATAATAATAAAAATAATCTAGAAAATGACATCAACAATACGCTAGCATCAATTATACACTGGCTGAATAGCAATAATTTAAATATAAACATTAACAAAACGAAATTAATGCAATTCCACACCTACAACAGAACACCATTATTACTACACAAGCAGGATCACAAGCAAATAGCTGAAGTTGACTCCACAAAATTTCTTGGTACATATATACATTAACAAACATTGCAATTGGAAACCCCACATCAATTTACTTTGTAGAAAATTTTTGCCTTATATCGCTTGCGGCAAGTGACTACTACAAGCGCAACACTATGCGCGTATCATGGTTACGTCTCGTCTGTCCTACGCTATGGCATTATAATATGGGGTAACTCCGTGGACTTGATAAGAGCTTTCAGAGTTCAGAAAAAGTGTGTTAGGTCATTAGCAGGTGCACACTATCTAGATAGTTGTAAAACATTGTTTAGACTTTTCACTATCCTGCCATTACCTAGCCTATACATTTATAAGACATGTATATTTGTGTATAAAAACCAGCAACTATTCGAAAAACACAATAATGTTGTAGTTCGCCCAGTCGCAATAAATACAAATTAAATATACCAAAACAAAGAATAGACCTATTTAGCAAAAAATCATATTGTATGGAGATTCACATTTTCAATAAATTACTAAATATGTTTAAGGAACTGCCCATGAGGAAATTTAAAATTAAATTACATAATATGCTAATAAATAAATGTTATTATGATGTAAGAGAATATTTAAATGATAGAATTATTATTAATTGACATTTAAAATTATATTTCAATTTCAACGCAGGAATTATAAATGTATATCAGATCAAATAATTTATGATTTGTACCAATTTGATTTACTTACATCACATATTATTATTATTCTAAATTGTATTTAACTCTTGACATTTTCAATTTATAAGTATGTAATTTTAAATTGACTAACCATGATTAAGCATTAGATGTACTTTTTACTCAAATTACCTAATCTTCTGTGTTTTGCATGACTACATTATCGTACAGGAATTAACAATATGTCAACACCATCATATGTACCTACATTCTATGCAAATAAAGTTATTATTATTATAACAAAAATTAGCACTTTAAAGTTTAATATTTTGCAAACGGATCCCTATAACTAAAAATCTTTTTTCCAACCCCTAAAGACCTATCTAATGATACTCCACACGATGGGGTAGGTAAGAAAAAATAATCACACGCCTACTTTACAAATATACCAAGATTTTATTCTTTCACTTTATACTTAAGTAATATGTGTATCCATGCAAAATTACAACCTCCTAGCACTAACAGTCTCTGAGACTAGTATAGTATTATATTATCTGTGCTCTGAGCAAAGGTGCGGACGGTCAGACGGACATGGCGAAACTATAAGGGTTCCGTTTTGCCATTTTGGCTTCGGAACCCTAACCCTAAAAATCGGGAACAAACAAACAAAGCTACCAGAGAAGATTATGAAAACTATAAGGAATTTATTAAACCAATCTACATTGCATTTGTGGATTATTCAAAAGCTTTCGACAGTATATGGAAACAATAAAATTAAAGGAACATACATAAATGTAATAAGAAACATATATTCCAAGTGCACAGAATACAGTTGAAAAATAAAGGCATAGCATTTATAATCGAAAGCGTAGCACGACAGGGGTATCCACTTTCTCCAACATTATTTATTGCAGTCCTTGGTGATGTCTTCCAACAAATTGAATGGAGAAACAAAGGACTTTGGATATCATTGACACACTTAAGGTTTGCTGATGACATAGCATAATCCTCCTTTCTAACTGCGAAATGCTTTCGAAATAAATAAATAGATACAAACAATGCTCCAGGCCTTAGTAAAAGTAGACTGCAAATAAACACTGATAAAACAAAAAAAAAATACTAATGGCATACACAAACCAATTCAAATCGAAGGAAAACTTATAGAATAGCTATAGTTAGCTGACTCGCGCAACTTCGTTTGCGTAAATTTTCACCGTTTTTGAAACATTTTTCATTGCTGCTCCGCTCCTATTGGTCGTAACGTAATGTTACTAGCATCGACTATAGCTTTCCTTGATAAATGGGCTATCCAACAGTAAAATATGTTTTTAGAAGTTCCTGAGATTAGTGCGTTCAAACAAATGAACAAACAAACTCTTCAGCTTTATAATATTAGTATAGATTATAGTCTAGAATCACAGTGAGCTAAGTGACAGAACATTTTTTTGTGTAAAGTTTTGCTCTATTTTAGTAGACAAACTTGTTTTACTTAATTTAAATTAAACCAGTTTTCACCGAGACAACATCACGCTACGACCAATAGGAACAGAGCTGCGATGAAAAATGTTGCCAAAACGGGAAAAAATGACGCATACGAAGTTGCGCGGGTCAGCTAGTCATATATATTAGTCGTGAGTAGGGTATAATTGGGGGTTCTGGATCACTTCCTCGCTTCGCTCGGCGCGTGATCCAGAACCCCCAATTCTCCACACATAGAACATGATCCAGAACCCCCAATTTTCTACACATGCAATATGATCCAGAACCCCCAATTTTCTACACATGCAATATGATCCAGAACCCCCAATTTTCTACACATACGCGAGCGATTAATAACTACAATGTGTGATGCATTTATCGACGCGAGTCTGAGAAACTAATCAACCGTTTGATTTGGAGCTGAACTCTAAATAATATAATTATGTATGCGTATGTATGACTGCCTCTGTGGCGCAGTGGGAGTGTGTCCGACTGCTGCGCAAGAGGTTGTAGGTTCGATTCCCACACAGGACGCCACTGTGTGTGATCCACAAATTGTTGTTCTGAGTCTGGGTGTTCTTTGTGTCCGTGACATGTATGTTTGTAAAGTCCCCGCGACACGGGGCTTGCACCATACTGCGGGAGTAGTCTTTAAAAAAAAATGTACATTCTAGTTCAAACACTTTTTATTTTATTTATTTATTAAGATTAATAAAAAAAAAAACATGATTTACATGAATACCTACTTAAAACTAATACATGCCCAAAAATAAAAACAATGTAACAATTACTTATAGGTAAACACCGCTTATTAAAATGCTATTAACATTTTAAACAATGAAATTTCTTATCGCACACAATCATCTACTAATCAATAAATAATCTCTCCCTTTAATTTGACATATCGATCGGGTACCCAGCTGGTGCAGTGGATAAGCCATTGGCTACTGCTATCGGGTCGCGGGTTTGATTACCACGCGAGCAAATATTTGTATGACATACAGATATACGTTTCGGTTTGGGTGTGACATGAAACTAGGAAAAAAATATTGGACTTGGTTACATTTTTCAATAGAAACATACTTAATTTGGTTTTAAAGTTACCCAGTGATAGATAGGTATCGATCTTATTGTTCTGAGAGAGTACATACCAATTCCTTTTTAGAAAATCGTCTCAGGTATACGCGACGGAGCGGCGCCATCGCCGAATAAGGAAAGTAAGCATGTGGTCATATTGAGTAAGTAACAATCAATTAATTTTAGATCTTATTTGCTGATAACATAGAACTCATTTTTTAGCACACATATCAAAATCGCTTTCTCACTTAGCTAGCGATTTGTCACTAAAACCACTGCTTAAAAATGTGATCTACAAATAAGACTGCATGGCATAATTTCATTTTAATTAGCACACATCTCCTGCACTTGCAGCTTGTCTTTGACAATAATATTTTACAATATATTGTGAACAAGAGAACAGGAAGTATGTACGTACAACTCTACAATCACTATTTATATCGAATAATCTAATAGTAAGTTGAATTTGTGAGTGAAATTTATTTATGGTGTTCTTAATTTTAGGTCGACCAATCCCTTCGATTCTGACTGCGAAATACCACCATCTCAGCCATCGCCGTCGGTAGAAAAAAAGAAGATAAGGAAAAAGGTTGTCGGAAAAACAAATAAAAATTCTGTGAAAAAAATTGCTCCGGCGGTGGTCAAATCTAGCTTTTTTGGGTCCGACTCGGAGACAGAAGTTGATTTGCCAGCGCCAACGAAATCGCTCAAAAAAAGGAAGCTGTCGGATTCAGAGGTATGCTGAAGTTTTTTTATTTGTAAATACGGAGTCCTTTTATTTTCCATTATTTTAGCATATTAGTTAGACTTTGATGTTCTAAATACGATTCCCGAGGGGTTAGGTAAAATTTATGGTTCAGTATATTTTTTTCAGAATCTGTCATGCTTTCCTTTTAAATTATTTACCTGACTACGGCGAAGCCAAAAGGAAGGGTAATGATTTTGGCAGTCTATGTATGTATGTTTGTATGTTCCACCACAGCGCCTAAACTACTCAACGGATTTTAATAAATGAGGTGTCAATGAATTCGTAAGAATAGCCCGGGTGACATAGGCTATATAAATTTTATCCGTAGTCCCGACTACGGATAAAATTTTTAGTTTTTTAAACTTATTCTTGTTTCTAATGATAATCATTTTTAAATTTCAGAACGAGCAAGAACTTGGTGGTGAACCCATTCGAGCGGCTGCGTTGCGGAGCTTCTTATCAAGACGTAGTGGTTCCGGTTATACACTTCAGCGGGACCCCACCCGGCAGGGCAACTACTACGTGGAACTGCGTGTTTACAACGCTCGAGAAGCGGAGGTGCTCAGCAATGACCGCTGGAAACGAGCACTAGTTACCTACAAATCGGCTGTTGACGACAGCAGTCCGGTGTGGAAAGCAGTCACAAAACTTGTGACTGTTGCGAAAGAAGATTATCGGAAGATACAACCGATACTCTATCAGTCAAACGTATTTTAAAATTAGGTAAGTGTCCTACTAGTACCTATTTAAAGGACCCATAATATTGTACCTACATATTTAAAAACCATTTAAAATACCTACTTATGATATACCTATATTTTTCAATGTTTTCCTTTTTTGTTCTTTTGAATAATATTAATAATTATATTAAACTTGTTTGAAAAGCATGTTCTATATTGTTGAATTTAAGTAAGTAAGTACCTATGCATAAAGTCTATAATTGATATTTTTTAATGTTTATTTCCTCAGATAATTGTAATGAAATAATATTGCATGAGTACTTACTCATATAATATTTATAATGATTATTTGTATGATTTTCTTTCAGTAAACCAAAAAACTAAAAACAAAAACCAAAAGCCAAAATCCAAAAGCCAATAAACTCGAATTAATGAATGTCAAATTTTAAAATTCATGACCATTTAATATGATCTTGAATCTTATTTTTTAAGAACTTAATAAATCCAGATCAGTAATTGTGACCTTGAACTTTTAATCTTGAAGTAATCAAAAATTATGACCTTTAAGTACTAAATTAAAACTTATATATCAACTATAGCTCAAAATAAATATTTTATATTTTGTCTAATTGAATTTACGATTAAATTTATGAATTAGGTACTGCTTTACTTTTTGTATTTAACATAACCAAACAAACATGAAATTTTGCCCAGATTGTAAAGTTTATGTTCAAAAATATTCATCACATAAGAAAAGTAATATACATAAATCAAACTGTTTGTTGAGTACTGAATTTGATAATGTGCAAATAATAGCTACAGCTTTTAAAAATAGAATTGCTAGTTACAGATTTAATCCTATGAATACAGATAACATATCACCAGAGATATTTTTATCAGATATTTCTAGCATGGTTTACAAGATTATTGAGACATTGCGAATAAAACACCGAGCGATTAAAATACAATTTGAGCTTTTTGTATTGTACAAGTTACCTAAAAATGAAGAATTGTCTTTGAAATCTTTTAATACAAAGTATTATGTGATAATACAAAATACTAATATAAAATTATTTTTTGAAGAATGTGTGCAAAAATTGCTGTATAAATGCACCGAATTTGAAATGTCAGAATCTGGCTGGGCTATAGAGTCGATTAATCATTTGGAAATGAATATAGTTAAGTATAATCCCTTAAAAGCTGGCAGTTACATATCTTTACCCCTAAAAATTCTTAAAACAAAATCATGTCTTAACATTTGCAATAAAGATAGACATTGCTTTCTCTGGTGTATTGTAGCACATATGTATCCAGCACGGCATAACAGTAATAGAGTTTCATCATATCCACATTACTTAAATTTATTAAATATAAATGGTATATCTTTCCCACCAACATTTGATGACATAAAACAATTCGAAAAAAAAAATCCGACTATAAGTGTAAATGTTTATGGTTTAGAAAAAAATAACACTATTACTGGGCCATTATACAAAACTTTACAACGGAAACTGACCCACGTAAATTTATTACTAATTGAAAGAGGAGACAAAAGTCATTTCTGTTTAATAAAAAATTTCGCGCGACTAGTGCATGATCAACTAACAAAACACAAATCTAAAATTCACTTATGTGATGAATGTTTTATATATTTTGATTCAGAGACAAAACTAAATAATCATAATTGCGCACGAATACAAACACTGCTCCCAGAAGAGAATAGCAAGCTTCGATTTTCTAATTATATAAGAACTCAAAGAATTCCTATTGTTATTTATGGAGACTTTGAAAGCTTACTTCGAGAATATTCAGATAAAAATAAAAGTCAGTATGTCGAAAACATACAAATTCATGAAGCAACTTGTTTCGCCTATTATATATGCTGTGAGAGTAATCCAGAGCTTAATAATTTAGTATCTTATCGAGGTCCAAATTGTTCAAAAAAGTTTGTAGATTCTATTGCTAAGGATTTAGAAACTTTATATGACATTTTATCTTTGCCTAGAGACATGATTCCACTGAATGATGAAGAGCTTCTTTCATTTAAGACTGCTACAGTATGTCATATTTGTAAAGAAAATTTTTCTAATAATGACTGTATTGTTCATGACCATGATCATTTCACAGGTAAATATCGGGGTCCAGCTCATAATTCATGCAATTTAAATAATAAGTCTGTAAAATTTATTCCCATAATATTTCATAATCTTTCAGGATATGACTGTCATTTATTTATAAAAGAACTTTCAAGTGTTTCCGGTCGAATCAATTTAATTCCAAAGACTAAGGAAAAATATATTTCTTTTACCAAATTTTTTCCATTTAATTCTCAGAAAGTAGTCCAATTAAAATTTATAGATTCTTTTAATTTCTTAAGTTCGAGTTTAGACAACTTAGTAAAGACATTGGACTCCAATGATTTAAAGCATTTACGATCATTTTTCATTGATAAAAAATTATTTCAATTATGCCTTAGGAAAGGCGTGTATTGCTATGACTATATAGACTCCTGGGAACGATATGCAGAAACTCAGTTACCAGATCGCTCAAATTTTTATAATAAACTCACATCCGATACAGTGTCTACTGACGATTACAATCACGCTTTAAAGATGTGGGCTATATTTGGTATTAAGAATTTAGGCGAATATACTGATTTATATTTGAAATGTGATGTCTTACTATTGTGCGATGTATTTGAGAAATTCCGATCTATGAGTTTATGTCACTATGAGCTTGACCCTTGTCATTACGTTTCATCACCATCATTAAGCTGGGACGCCATGCTCTTGTTAACTAAAGTAGAATTAGATTTAATATCTGATATAGAAATATATCAAATGCTAGAAAAGGGTATTAGAGGAGGTCTTGCCCAATGTTCGCTGCGATATGCAAAGGCTAATAATAAATATTTGCCAGACTATAACGAAAAAGAACCCGATACATTTTTAGTTTACTTAGATTGTGTCAATTTGTATGGGCATGCTATGACACAAAGACTTCCCACAGGAAATTTTAGGTTTTTAACAAAATCTGAAATAGCTTTATTTGAAATTGCATCTGTTACTGCTGATAGTGATGAAGGGTACATACTTGAAGTTGATATTCATTATCCGCCTGATATACATGACGAACATTCTGATTTGCCATTTGCACCAGAAAAAATGCCCGTTCCTGTTCCATGTGATGACAAAAACACAAAACTAATTGCTAATCTGTATGATAAATATAGATATGTCATTCACTATGTTCATTTACAAGAATGTTTAAAGAATGGTCTTATATTATTAAATATTCATAAAATTCTAGCATTTACTCAAAAAAATATCTTAGAACCATACATAAATCTTAATACAATACTTAGACAAAAAGCTAACTCAGTATTCGAAAGAGATTTTTTCAAGAAGCAAAATAATTCAATATTTGGTAAAACAATTGAAAACAAAAGGAAACAAGTAGATGTTAAATTAGTTAATGTGTGGAAAGATAACTTTAATAAGACCAATAAAATAAAAGGGGCAGAAAAATATGTGAGCGCCCCTAATTTTAAAAATATGGCTATTATTTCAGAGAACCTTGTTGCTATTCAATTAGAGCCTGCTAAAGTAGTTTTAGATCGACCAATATATATTGGTTTTACGATACTGGAGTTAGCAAAGCGTCATTTATATCAATTTCACTATTCTGTTATGAAGAAAATATACAAAAATGACATAAGCCTTTGTTATACTGATACTGATAGTCTCTTGTATTTAATACAAACTGATGATTTTTATAAAGACATGAAACAAAATATAAAATATTTTGATACAAGCAACTTTGAAGACAATAATATTTATGGTATTCCAAAAGTGAATAAACAAATACCTGGCTATTTTAAAGATGAGATGGGTGGTGATATCATTACAGAGTTTATTGGTTTGAGGGCTAAATTATACTGTTTAAATAGTTTAAATAATACAATTAAAAAAGCTAAAGGAGTTAAAAAACCTATTTCTAATAGGCTCACAATTGAAAAATATAAAAATACTTTGAATAATGATATAAATTTCAGAGATACTATGTATGTCATTCGATCCAAAAATCACAAGTTGTATACACAGAAAATTAATAAATTAGTACTCAACGGAAATGATGACAAACGTCAAATTAAAAGAAATATAATTTATACTGTACCTTGGGGTCATTATCGTACTATGTTTTAAGCTATAATTGTGACTGTATTTACTATCTTTTCTGTTTATAATGTTACAGTAATTTAAAGCTAAAATTGTGAATCTACCTAATTTTAGAATCTACCATTGTTTATGTTAAAATAATTTAAAGTTATAATTGTGACTATGTATCTACATACCTACCTAATTTTAGTATCTACCATGTATTTACTTTATGTTTATAATGTTACAATAATTTAGAGCTATAATTGTGACTATGTATCTACCCATGTATTTACTTTGTTTAATGCATAAATAAAAAAATCTTATGAATCATAATGTTTCTTGTTTCATTTTTGTATTTGTGTAATAAATATAATTTGCCTAAGTACCTATAACCTGAGTCTGAGTTCAATTCTCAGCTCAAATACATGTTTAATACAAATGGTTACCTTGCTGTCTTAGTCCATTAGTGATTTATGACCGCATAGTGTGGCAACAGACCAGCTTTCACAGGATCTTGGAATGGCAGCGGTAATTTTTAACTCTCTATTAACTAGTTAACTAGTAAATTCTGTGTGGAGAACCTAAAGCATAAAGAAAATAACTAAACTTAAATAAATAGACTGGGATTTGATGTCTCAAGTACTCTAATATATTTGACTATGCAGAAGATTGTTGTGAGTAGAAGTGTAGCGGCTTTGTGAGCTTTCTTTTTATACACATTGTTTTCACAAGAATAAAGCATTGTGGTTCAGTATTTTACTGTTATATTAAAATAATATAGACACATAAGTTAAAGAAATCAGTCCCATAGCTAAATATCAGTTTTTTTTAGTATTGGGTTTAATTAATATAAAAATATAAGCAGGAATTATAATCTTAGTAGTTATATAATAGTAGGAGGTAGTTTAATAGTTTATGCATACTTGCCATGCTAGATTTGCTGCACATATTTCAATACAACAATGAAGACTTGGAAATGTAGTTACGGCGTTAACGTTCAAGACTGGGCAACACTGAAAACCAGTAATAAGATGGGTCGTCATGCTCATCCTATGAATGCTGAGTACCTTGCCCTATTTTGTAGGCACATCGTACAACTTTCGTATTTTTCTTTGTGTTTTTATTTGGTTGGCATAGTAAAATAGAGATTTTGCGACATATTTTTGTTTTAAAGTGACAGTGACAAATGACATGTCACATGTTAAGTCACCTAGCGCTACGTCATGAAAATGTTTGTCAATGCGGAATTGCGGACTCTGACCTCCAGCCTTTTGCGCCTATACTTTATCTAAATATTTTTGTTTGTAGTTAATTAGTAATTTCGAAAAGGATAATTTATTTAATATTCCAAAAGCTAATTAAAATACCTGATTATTTAAAAGATAAATTAGGTGGTGAAATTATAACGGAATTTGTAGGTTTAGGCGCAAAATTATACAACAACATTTTGAGTAAAACAAATGTTTTGGTTAATATTAAATTTATTGTAAAAAACAAAATACTTGTAAGCTTCTTGTATTTAAGTTTGCTTGTAAGATGTACAGTAAAATATTATATTGTTAGTGTAAAAATATTTTTATTTACAACATGTGTCACTGACCTAATAACAAGCATAAATATAATAAAATTGTTAGTTAGGTTAATAATTTTTTATTTTTTACTATGTACTTACAATATATTTACTGGGTTGAGTATTCATTATAATAAAGGTATTATATAATCTTATATATTTTAAAAATTTATTGTTCCAATATGAAATAAACAGATTTTTTTAAAATAATATAATTTATCATGACAATAATAATAAGTAGATTACAGTATTTAATAAAAGATTACACATTATGTCTGCTTAACTTTTTGACTATTTTACTAACTAAATGTTCAGTCTCATTCATGACGTCATCGTAATCACTAGTCACTAAATATTGCACACTCACACCCGCGCTGTCAGGATCAAGGTTTATTTTATCCATATTACTATTGTCCAAATTATGTATGTATATTTGTATTAAATTACGAACTTGACCCGGCTCCTTACGCATAACAAAAGAGGTATTTTTAAAACATTTTGATTTAATTTTTTTCTTCTTTATTGCTTCTTGTTCCTCTGCTTTTTGTTTTTTATATTCTTCGCGAGATTTGGCTGCTACTTCTGCATACCAGCTTTCTCTATCCTGAGCATAATAAAAAGGATTGGTGATTGGGTCCGCATCTCCTATTAAATTCTGAAAAAAAAAAAAAAAAAAAAACAGTCATTCAATAAATAAATAACACAAGTAATATGAAAAATGGATTTAAGTAAGTTAAGATAAACGCAATATTTAATTACCTCACGTAAATTATCTGCGATATCTATAGAGGGGCTGTAGGACAGTGCCAGAGACATGATTCTGTAAATAAATTAATATTAATTATTAAACACTTATTGAAAGTAAAAAAAAAATGCATGGCATTAAAATAAAATAGAAAAAAAAAAAAACAAAACTTACCAGGCAATTGTAGTTTAATTGACAAACAAGAGGTCCAGCTTATGGCAAATACTGCAATGAAATGAAGCGACTACCTACCTAACTTAGATGTGGATTATTTTAAACAGTGGCATTTGATATTGAGTAATGCGAGAATGCAATATTTTCATTAATGATTTCAATAATTAAACGAACCTGTCTTAACCTGTAGAAACGCGATAAATGAATATTCTTTGTCATGTCATGTTTCATATAATATTTTTGCTGACGATTTCAATAATGAAATAAATCTGTCTAAACCTGTAGAAACGCGTTAGTTGAATAGTCATGTCTAATATGATATTATTATTTATATGCATATTGTGCACATGCTTAATTTGATTTAATATGTTTATTACGAGTAATTACATACTTACTTATGTTAATAAAACTTATCTAAACATGTAGGTACAGAAATAGTAACAAAATGTCATGTTATGTTTTACATAATTTCCCCTTTTTAGTATAAAAAGTGAACACAAAAACGTATGTTAGCCATTCAACATAATCATTGACAAGATGAAGTTGGTTAAGCAACCCATATCTCTGAAAGTTAGCGGTATACAATTTAATGAACCTTCTCGCCAAATCAGACATAGTGCTTTATTACCAAATACAATTCGTTGTATAATATGTGGTCCGTCGAACTGTGGTAAAACAAACGTTATGATCAGCTTACTGTTACATAAAAATGGATTGAAATTTAAAAATCTTTATCTTTACTCCAAAACTTCTTTTCAGCCAAAATATCGATTCTTGAGCGAGGTATTAAAAAGAGTTCCTCAGATTAACTTCTATGAATTAAAAGATGATAAAGATGTTATAGCTCCGAGTGAAGCTTTGACTAACTCTGTATTTATTTTTGATGATGTTGCATGTGAAAATCAAGTTAATATCCGTAATTATTTTTGTATGGGCAGACATAAACAAATAGATTGTTTTTATTTATCTCAAACCTATTCTAAAATTCCGAAACAATTGTTACGTGACAATGTTAATTTTCTTATATTATTTAAACAAGATGATACGAATTTAAAACATGTTTACGATGAACATGTCGGCTCCGATCTACAATGGAAACAGTTTAAAGATATCTGTAAAACCATTTGGAGTAACCCATATAATTTCGTACTTATTAATAAAGAATCGCCCGTAAATAATGGAAGGTACAGACAGAATTTTGATACATTTTTGAAATTTGACTGAATTTATATATAATAAATAACATGAATAACAAATTCAGTATTAGATCTTCATTCCCTGAACACAGTTGTTTTAATATAAATATGGAGAAAAATATTAAAATTGAATTAATGAAGTCTGTGAACTCAATAAAGAACAAAATAAAACAAATGAAGAACCAGGAACACTCGATGAATTTATCACTCGATAAAGTCCTAAAACCTGTAACAGATCCCCTTAAGTCTTTAGTTGACGCGAATTTACCTGCGGAAAAAAATAAAAATGTAGAAAATAAAACACTACTTAATTTGGAAGGCATTGAGTCCGATGATATAAATACTAGTTCATCGAGTAAATTTGAAGAATGTTACAGTCCAGATCTGGATTCTACTCAATTCATTGAAAGCCCTAAAAAGGAATCGCTAGATGAAATATCATTAGAGGGAGAAGATATCTGTGGTATATATGATGACCTTAATATACCGTTTGGAATTAGAAGTAAAAACAAGACTTACATGATGGGTAACTCAGTAGTATCATTTTCTAGTTTGAATAATGATAAGAACGTTTTAGTTAAAATCGATGACAAAGTTTACAACTTTACATTAGGTTTGAAAGAACTTTTATTTAAAAGAAAGCCTGATTTAAAATTAATATCAAATGAAGATAAGCGGATCTACAAAGATATGCTACATTATACAAATGCTCATAGAAGAAATTTTAGCCCCAGAGGTCAGATAAAGTCAAGTAAAGGTAAAAAATATCGGGAAATAATTAAACCCTTGTTTTCGGAAACGTCTGACAGTAAACCTAAATCAAAACTTGGAGGAAACTTACCAAAACTAAAAAAATTTAAAAACAACACTGATTTAGTATACTGGGATGATCCCAATGAATTGATTGAGAGATTAAAATTATTAATGGCTTCAAGAGACGCTGGCAATACAAATCATGATAATGAAATATTATCTATCATTGAAGAACTAAAAGAAGCTAATATAATAAAGGAATAAATAGGAACAGCAATAGACATTTAATTCAGTTTAACATACTTAACAATCACGATCATTACCAAAATTTGTTATTAAATCAATCTGAGCTAAAAGACAAAAATATAAATTTGAACGAAAAATCATCATGATCAAAGCCGATGTGGTAAATGAGCTTCATAAAAATGCCAGGATAAATTTTCCTCGACGAAAAGTTATTATGAAAGATATAGACGATCTATGGCAGGCGGACTTAATTGATATGCAATCTATTTCTAAAGAAAATAAAAGCTTTAGATTTATCCTCGCTGTTATTGACACATTTTCTAAATATGCTTGGACCTTTCCTCTCAAAAGTAAAAACAAAGAGATTGTATGTAATACTTTTAAGATATTATTGGATAGAGGCCGTGTCCCTAAAAATATTCAAACTGATAATGGGACAGAGTTTTATAATAATAGATTTCAAAATCTAATGCAATCTTATAATATTAATCATTACTCAACATTCTCATCAAAAAAAGCTTCAATAGTCGAGCGATTTATTAGGACATTGAAATCTAAATTGTACAAAGAATTCAGTTTGAAAGGCAATTATAATTGGATAAATAATACCCTCAATAATGTTATTCATAAATACAATCACACATACCATAGAACGATTGATGAAATCCCTGCGAATGTGAATAATATAAATAAAAAACGTATATTAGAACGTTATGCAAGTTTAGTAAAAAAAGTTAGTGTAAAAGTAAGATATAAAGTGGGTGATTATGTACGTATCAGTAAGTACAAAGGAACATTTGAAAAAGGATATACACCTAACTGGTCAACAGAAATATTTAAAATTCGAGAAATACGTAATACAATTCCTATCACCTATTTAATTGAAGATACTATTAGAGGTCAGCCTATTTTAGGAGCATTTTATGTGCAAGAACTTCAAAAGACTAAACATCCTAATGTGTATCTAGTCGAAAAAGTTCTTAAAAAGAGAGGAAACAGAGTTTTAGTAAAATGGTTAGGTTTATCTTCTGCAGAAAATAGTTGGATAGATAAGTCAAATGCGCTATAAGAAACAAATTAAATAGATTATTGCAAAATAATGTCTGATTCCATTATTTATACTTATAAACTTAGATAACTGTCAATTGTTTATTCAACGCATTATATTTATAAAGTGTTTAATTTATTTTTAAACAGTCTTATTATGGGCACTGGAGAGAGTAGTCTTCTCAATTGGCTTATAAACCATTTACCATTTGAATTACATTTGCCGGGATACAATTACTGTGGTCCAGGTACAAAATTAATTAGGAGACTTGCGCGTGGTGATAAAGGTATCAACAAATTAGACGAATATTGTAAAGAACACGATATTGCATATCACAAATCTTCGAACTTAAAAGATCGCCATAAGGCTGATTTGATTTTGTTTAAAATGGCGAAAAAACGTATAGTTGCAGCTGATGCAGGTACAGGAGAAAAAATTGCAGCGCGTCTAGTGAGCAATATTATGACAAGCAAAATTAAAACTGGTACTGGCCTAAAAACTTACAGCCAAAAATCTTCATGCAAAAGGACTTCTGGAAAAGGACTTAAAAATAAATTTAAAAATGTTCTTACTGTCGCGAAAAAACGAATGAAAAAATTAAAACCAAAATGCAAGAAAGGGGCAATAAAACTAGCTATGGCTGCTGCCAGAGAATTAGTTGAAGATTCTTCTATTAAACTTCCCCGCGTTATTCCTATACCAAAAACGGGTGGAGTTTTGCCTTTGATTCCTATTTTTGCTGGATTATCCGCAGCGGGAGCCATAGCAGGCGGGGCGGCTGGTATAGCTAAAACTATAAATGAATTCAAGATGGCTAAAAAGCTATATGATGAATCGAAGAGACACAATGAAAAAATGGAAGCCCTTTGTATTGGAAATGGATTACATGTTAAGCCACATAAAAATGGTCTGGGAATTTTCGTATCAAAAGAAAAAAACTAAAGTATCGGCTACCCAATCGAGCCTTGACTAATTTTGACATTGTAAAATATGGAAATAATATTCCTTATTTTAGAGGTGTCTTTATGAGAGACGAACTTCCTACACACCCTTTTAAATATGAATGTGGTATTATTAATTTAGATATTTCTAAAAACCCCGGCTCTCATTGGGTAGCCTATGCAAAATGCAAAGATTATATCGAATATTTTGATAGTTATGGAAATCTTAAGCCTCCAAAAGAATTAATAAAATATTTAGGCTCTAAAATTCACTACAATTATGAAAATGTACAAGGCAATCATCCTTTCCATTGCGGACATCTTTGTTTAAACTTTTTAAGATTTTTTTGGATTAATCATGGAATAAAATAAACAGAATTTAAGAAAAGAGTTCAGTATGCAAGTATGTCTACTACAGTAACTATCTCCGGCAATAAATCAGAATTAGAATCATATTTTCAACCACCTCTGAGTTTATCTGGAAAATATGAGTGTGGATTATTATACTTTTCAATACTGAACTCAACATCAGGTCGTCGTTTTAGTAACAATACCTCATCTGTTATCAGAATTGAATGTGATTTGATATACGGTTCCTATACCAACGGATTACCAACTCACATTATTCACGAATTTGTGCCTAATACCGTTGTAGACGACCAATATATAGAAACGCCTCAGAACGTTATTTATTTTCCGGTAAACAAAAATACAATTTCATCTATATCTATTAAAGTTGTCGATCAGTTTGGTTACAGTATTAACTTCGTAGAACATATTCAACTGCGTCTTCATTTAAGAAAAATAAAATGATACAATATAATATAAACCCTTCAGTCAAAGTAAAACGTCTTATTTCTTCTACAACCACTAATACGCGTAGACGTAAGAAAAAAGTGAGGAAGTTGACTAAAGCAAATATAGATTTTCTTAAAGCTTTAGGTTTTAAAGTATGAATATACTACAGATTAATGATTTACCGCATTTCGATTCTTCAATCGAAAGTTATGAAGTCCATTCTTACAATCCCTACAATAACTGCTTCAGAGAAAATGACGAAATCAGAATTCCCATACACCAGCAAGATATATACGTGTTACCATCAGCCAGTTCAATTTACATCGAAGGTCAAGCAAAATTCTTCGGTAAAGATGGAAAGCCGATTGAAAAAATTGTTACATTTAGTAATAACTATATTTTGTTCTTGTTTCAAGACATCAGGTACGAAATGAATGGTATAGAAATAGATCGTATAAAAAATTCCGGCATAACGTCCACAATAAAATCTTATATCTCATTAAATGAAGCAGAAAATAAAGTGGCTGCCTTATGGGGCTGGAATTCAAACGGTATTAAAAATGATGGCCATTTTAGTGCTGTAATACCTTTAAATAAGATTTTAGGGTTTGCGGAAGACTATAAAAAAATTGTAATAAACTGCAAACATGAACTTATATTGAATAGAAGTAACTCCAATTTAAATAGTGTTATACTTGCTGATGATATTGCTTATTGCAAAATAGATATAGAAAGGCTTCAATGGAGAGTACCACATATAAAAGTGTCAGATCGAGAAAGACTGGCTCTTTTAAAATTACTAGAAAAGGATAAGCCTATTCAAATGGCATTTAGAAATTGGGATTTGTATGAGTACCCTTTGCTTCCTAAAACTACAAAGCATTCGTGGGCAGTTAAAACTGCGTCACAATTAGAGAAACCTAGATATGTAATTTTCTGCTTACAAACTAATAGAAAAAATAATAAACTCAATGACAGTTCGCGATTTGATCATTGTGAAGTTACAAATGTCACTCTCTTTTTGAATTCACAATATTATCCATATGAACTTTTGAGCTTAAAGTTTTCTGAGAACAAATACAGTATATTATACGAAATGTATGCCAAATTCCGTCAGTCGTATTACAACAGTCCAGCAGACCCATTGCTTAGTCTAAAGGACTTTAAAGAAAAGGCTCCTCTTTTTATATTAGATTGTTCAAGGCAAAACGATAGTCTAAAATCAGGTCCAGTCGATGTTCGATTAGAAATTGAATGTTCAACTTCAATACCAGATAATACTGCCGCATATTGTTTGATTATCAACGATCGTCTGGTGGAATATAAGCCTTTGAGTAATATAGTGCGAAGATTATCATGACTGCTATTGTAGACGTTCAAGGTTTCAAAACAGAAGCAAATGAGTTTATAATAAAAGAAATTGCTATATGGTGTGATAACAAAATACAAGTGTTCTTAATTAAGCCACCATTTCCCTATTACAACTTGACAAAATCAGAAAGACGTCAAGTAAGCTGGATCGAGCGCAGCAGAAAAATACATTGGGGTGAAGGATTTATTCCTTATTCTAATTGCCTATGTTTACTTGAAGATCTGTTAAGAAATAAATGTGTTTACACTAAAGGTTTAGAAAAAGTGTCATGGTTGCAAGTTATGTCGAATAATAATAATGTTATTAATTTAGAAGATAAAAACTGTCCTAATTTGTTAAGCTTGTATGAGCAATATAAAGATTCTGAAACCGTTTACAGTTGTATATATCATGACTCAATATGTTCTTTAAAAAATGTTTTATGTTTAAAAAAATGGTGTTTCGATAATAAACTTTTTAATTAAGTGGTTTTTTTTTTTCTTATTTTGTTTGCTCAAAATTTCCCTGTTCCTCAACCTTAGTCTTAAAAAACTTTCGCAAGCATTTACGTACGTAATTAGCAAGATTAAAAATTTGAAATATCAGTTTTCTAAATAAAATACAAGCTTCGACTTACTTGCTGAATAACATGACATTGAGAATTGGAGATCGTGTACAGGTATTGATAGTAGAAAAGCGATTATGCGGGCTTCATATTGTAGAAATAATTAATCACGAGCAGTATAATGCAATCCTAATACCTTGCTCTAGAGATAACGGCAAATGCTCTAAAATTCGCTTTAAAGGGATTAAGCTATGGGCTCGAATAATCCAGCATCAAATCTACAACAATCTTGTAGATTTGATAGAAGAAACCTAATACATAGGAACAGGCTGTGCATAACAGCTTGAGTTGCTGCGATTAAGCTGTTCATAAACCGGTTCCTATTAAGTTGAAAAGATGAGCAGTTAAGAGAATCATCGATCATGATAGTGTGATATTGGAGCGCTCTGCATTGCATGTGTAGAAAATTGGGGGTTCTGGATCATATTGAATGTGAGGAAAATTGGGGGTTCTGGATCATATTGCATGTGTAGAAAATTGGGGGTTCTGGATCATGTTCTATGTGTGGAGAATTGGGGGTTCTGGATCACGCACCGAGCGAAGCGAGGAAGTGATCCAGAACCCCCAATTATACCCTACTGTCGTGGCTAGTTTTAATAAAAATAATTAAGCCTTTATATGTTAAAGAAGCACATTTTTTGCATGGCAGTGTACACACAATAGTGCAAAGCATTCTTCGACTTCGCTATTTCTTTGTTATAAGTCAATTTTAACTATTTTTAGAATTCACACCACCGTCTATTGTTTTGTGGCCCTCTTTCAGTGATGAAATTAATTGTATTGTATCAAAGGAAACAAATTCCTCTGTGTCATGGGACAAGCATATTAAAACAAATCGATTGCACAATTCATTCGGCCGTCAAACCACATTGGTAACCTTCATAAAAAACGTCTTCGACCCAAAATTATCGATATTCTTGTCCGTGAATAAATCGAAGTTTGTATGAAAGTTCTGAACTCTTATGTATTTTATGGTACCGGTACTTAACTTCACTGCCGAGGTAGTCAGTTTTATTTTTGACTCCAAATTTTTAAAATGGTAAAATCGTCATTGTTTTTGCAAGACCTGTGACCTAACCTTTACAAACATACTCGTAAGTCATGGACCGAAGTTTGTGGATCACACAAAGTGGTGGCCCGTACGGGAATCATACCTCTTGCGCATCAGTCGTGTACACTCTCACCGCGCTACCGAGGCACTTAAAAATACCACATACTTCACTGTAATTTGCTAGCTAGCACTTCGTTGGTCTTATGACACTCACAAATAACGTGGCTTTCTAGTGGTAAAGGAATTTCCAAAATCCGTTCATTAGATTCAGCGATTACTACCTCACAAACTTTACCTCTTTATAATATTAGTTGACCCGTTTGCGTCATTTTCCCCCATTTTTGCAACATTTTTCATTGATGCTCCGCTCCTATTGGTGATAGCGTGATGTCATATAGCCTATGACGATCACAAATAACTTGGCTTTCTATTGGTAAAAGATTTTTTTTTACGGTTTGTAGATCCAGAGATTACCCTTACTCTTTATAATATTAGTATAGAAATATAGTATTATAGTATAGATATAAATAAAAATGTTTTTTTTACCAGTAATTTATCTCGTGAGGAAGCAGAGGAGCGGCTTCAGGAGGCCGACGAGAACCGAGACGGAGCCGTGTCGTGGCCGGAATACCTGCAACTGTTTGGAGTCGACAGCGAGGATGAAATGGCGCCAGACGATACCGGAGACAGTGGCATGGTGAGAAACTATCAAAAATGTTTTTCTTTATGCTAAGGCAACAAGAGATAACTACTAGCAATTTAGGATTGTGGGTCCCACTATACTAGCAATCCTGTTAACCCCTGCAGCTAAGCTAAAGTGGTTGGTGAAGGTTCACGTCGGTAGTATAATGGGTAGGATCTCACTATTGCGAGTCCGATGCCTTAGGCATTAGACTACCCCCGCTTTGTTTAAACTGCATTTGAACTCCGTCCTTATAATAATGGTAACTACCGATTTTTCTCACGGCGGCAAAGCTCATCAGACTAGATTACTAGGCAGAAGATATTACTGTGTAGTAAACAAAATATGTGTGAAATATGTGGACCCTATTCCCGTGCTCCCATAGTCTACATATCAACCCATATGATGGCCCACTGCTGGGCACGGGTCTCCCCAGTAGAACCTACTAGTATGTAGATCCTGGGGGTAATTGCCATAATCGCCACGCTTGGCGAGCGGGTTGGCGATCGCAGTAAGGCTTTAAGTACGCAGAGGACGCTGCTGCCCGTCCTCCGGAGTGAAATCCCTTAGTCGCCTTGACGACACCCATGGGAAGAGATGGGGTGGTACTATTCTTAAGCCGGCACCACACGGCATTCCCATAGTCTGATGAAACGAAAATCAAGATCAATCATGCGTATAACTCATTACGAAATTTAGCTGTCAAACCCCGTTTGTGTTATGTCATTTCCAAATTATTTAAATACGTGGAAAACATGTGAACATGTCTTTGTGCAATTAAAGTGTACAATAAATACTTGAGCACTGTCCAAAATTGGTTGAAAATCTGCTTCAATCAAATTGCCATCAAGTCAAAAATAATACACGCGAATAATAGGGAACCAATATAATAAAATACGAAGTAAAATAAATTATCTTATATAATCTTATCTAATCTTATCTTAGTTTTAACTAAAAATTACTTTTGCAGTGGCACGAAAACGATATTTACAAACAACAAAGTATTATAAAACATATTTTGGTATGTAAATAATTATTTAAAAATAAAACTTACTATCATTCTGTTGCTATTTGAGTCTTCATAACCTTAACCTATTTCTTGCACTTACTTAAGCAAGCGAGTGGCTGTCATTTCTTCCTTGGGTAGATTACTAGTTCAATCAGCTGTTGCAGATTCTACTAATGGGATCAATTCTCCCCCACCATCCCCAAAGCATCTGAGTTCTCCTTTAAATCGACCTATCCGAAGAACAAAATTATACTTGTAAAAGAAACTACACTGACGGACTTATAAACTGCATCAAAGTAATAGACGACTTTGAAATAAATATTTTAACCAAGTATGCAAACTTTCTATACAGATTTAAATTGAAACCTCTAGATTGGTTCGTGAACTTTAAAACAGCGTAGGATCATATCTTTAAGTTTAAGTTTATGTACTGTAAAGGACCTTAAGACCTTTTTTGAAGAAAAAACAGAAGTTTAAGGAAAAATTGTTTAATTAAAAAATTGGTTTTAACAATAGACACAAACTTTATGCAAGGGTTTATTTGTGTTTTAATAAGGTGTATTACCCCCACGTGCCCTTATTACGGATTCTAATCGGTTCCGCATAGATTTTATAAGGGTTTTTAAAAGATCTTGCGGAATATTGTCCCATTCTTCTGAAAGTGCTGTTCTTAGTGCTGCCACTGTCGTAGGCGAAGGGTTTCTAGCATATACAGCTCTTTTTAAATTGTCCCAAACATGCTCGATGGGATTAAGATCCGGGCTGCGTGCTGGCCAATTCATTGTACGTATCCCAACCTCTTCGCAATAATGTTGAACTTGTGCAGCTGCATGCGGCCGGGCATTATCCTGCATTAAAGTAAAATTTTCGCCTATGAATCCCATGTAAGGCACCACGTGATCTTCTAATATCTCTGTTATGTAGCGATGTGCTGTCAAACCCCCTCTATTACCGTTTTGACGGACCATGTCTATGAACACAAGTTCTGTTCGCCCGTTCATCGATATGCCACCCCAGACCATACATGAACCGCCTCCAAAAGGAACACGCTCCTCAATGCAACTTTGAGCATATCGCTCCCCACGTCGACGATAGACTCTTCTGCGACCATCTGCACCATATAAACATGTCCTACACTCGTCCGTGAACAATACAGAGGCCCACTGCTCTTCTGTCCAATTCAGGTGATGACGCGCAAATCTTAAGCGAGCTTGTCTGTGAGCTGCAGACAACTTTGGACCATTTGCTGGTCTAAAAGGGGTGATAGCCGCTTCCTTTAACCTTCTTCTTATTGTTCGTGCACACACGTTTTTTCCACGCACTTCATTAAGCTCGGTTTTGATGTTAACTGACGTGAGGAAACGATTTCGCAGGGAAGTTGTAACAATAAATCGGTCATCACGACCTGTGGTTGCTCGAGTTCTGCCTGTACCACGTCTCCTCCTGTAAGAACCTGTCTCTACAAACCTTCTGTATATTCTACAAACCGTAGACTGGTTTAAATTTAAATTTCTACCAATCGTTCGTTGATCCAAGCCCTCCCGCACCAATGCTACAATTTGTGCCGCTTGTTCGGACGAAGTATCCATATTATGGTTCAAAAACTCTCGATGTGTTAAAAAACTAACCCAACAATTATGCTGGTAACAATAATTCAATTGACCAAACAAAAAAAATCAATGAGAATTAATTTAAAACTTTGCTATAAATAACACGCAAATCTGATACTACGAGTAAATTTTCTTTTCCCGGCTATATTCATTTGTTTTACCGCAGTTCTATTTTTAAATTTAATTTTTTTTTAAGATTAAGAGCCAGTCTTTCCATATTTATATAATTTAATCTAAAAAGTTTGCATACTTATTATAAAAAAATCCTTTTAGAGTAAACCTGAACTTTGATGCAGTTTATGAGTCCGTCAGTGTACTTTATAGGAGAGAAATTTGAAGTTTAATATTGTCTATTATTTATTCTGTGCTCGTAACACATTTTGTAGATAATAAATGTGAAAGTAACTCTGTCTGTTGCCTTTTCACACTTAAACGGCTGAACCGATTTAAATGAAATTTGGTATAATATGAGATAGTTTGAGCCCCGGGAAGGTTAATTTTATCGCGAAAAATTAAATTAGACCGTTATCCTGTGAAGTATTTTGATATTGCAGATATAATTTTGTTCTTCTGATAGGTTGATATGTGTGATTCCTGTATTAAAACCTATCTACTGATCTAGAACTACCACTAGAACTCTTAACTATAAAGGGTATTAGGTATATTGAATATTGAGTTAAATCGGTATTTTTTTATGCAATTTCAAAACATGCTTTTGTAGAAATTTTTATGAAATTTATCAATATGACATAATAATTTCCTGTCGTTAAATCATACAGTACCTACTTATTACAAACAGATAGTTATAATTACTGTTTTTAAACTTGCGATCTTTACACGTAATAGAAATATATTAGTTAAAGGTACGGTTTCTTTTATTTACTCGACATTTCGATCGAATTGCACCGATCATGGTCAGGGGCAACCAGTTACCGTGATTGATGCAATTCGAAAAATAAAAGGTGCCAAAAGCTTTTAATATTTCACGCGATTAAGTGCCGACAGATATAAATTCTAAAAAAATATAATACCTACCTTTATTTTTTTCGGGGAAATGTTTTCAGTTTCCATCTTTTGAAAAAAAAAATGTTTTTGTACGAAAGGATTATATATTTAAATTTAATTTAATAATCTACTTCTTCTTTTTTTTTCAATGTACAGATTGTTACTACACCTACAGTCTAATTCTGTGTACTGTTTGCAGTCACTGCCGGATGAGAAAGCGATGTGGGCGGCGGCAGATGCCAACAGCGACGGGAAACTCGAACTTGACGAGTTTAATGTAAGTTTTTTAACAGTTATATATGTATACTTATTACAAATTTACTTATTACAATAGTAAGTTCAGTATGCCTCTTAGCAATTGCTTCCTCTAACGATTTTCACTGTTGCCCATTCCTAGCAACTCTTCTCCGGTTTGGGCCATAGTTTTAGTTTATTAACTCATAGTTTCCATTGTTTTATATTGTTTATTTAACTCTAAGGTGAATGATGCCTTTTTATTTATGTGATAGTTATGATTTTACTCCATTTCTAATGGGGACTCTGCAGCATATGTCCCGTCCATCTCCTAACCTAACCAGAAACCTTACATAGAAACTTTAAAATTACCTACACCTGACAGACTATATTTTATATATTATTATCGTAGTATTTAACATCCACACAGGCGGAGCTGTAATCAAAATGTAGTTAAAAATAAGCATGTTTCGGCCAATTTGCGATTGCATTTAACCGTAAGAACTGTAAATGCTGCATGCCGTTATAAACTGTAAAGTGGTACTTGGACGACGATTTGTAATGTAAAATTGAATTACAATTTGACTACATGAATGGTGTAACGGTTAAACCAATGCCTGTGAGTCGTACCATTGCGGTTTCGATACCATATAGTCTATGGCCTGTCTTGTTAAAAATGAAGGTCACAGTTATACCGCCGTATCAGTCTAATCAATGATACGATGCCTCCAAGCTACAGAGGCCCTGAACTTGCGTCAGCCATAATACTCCATTCCCTTCCCCCTCTCCCCTCCCCGTGTCACCCTCAAATAGGGTATTTGACTAAAGTCAAATCAGCCTCTTTTTAAGAAACGTCAAAAACGATTCACTCTATACATATTTGTATGAAATGCTAGCATATGACGTCACGTTTTTATGGTCAAATCATTCACTTTTAGTGCTTCTTTTTATGATTAAAAATTAATAAAAACGTTAAATTATAGATGAACATATTTTTTCAAAACACCTATTGACATATTTTTACATGGATAGTATAAAATATTTTATTTTGATAGCAGTCAAATACCCAATTGTGCGAGCGATTCACAGTCCTTTGGGCCTTTAGGCACTTGACTCCCAACAAATTTTCATACTGGGCCCCTCTAGTTACACCTCTGATGAATGTACCTATGTCTACCAGGTGTTCACGAATCCTGAAGAACATGAGGATATGCACCAGTTCCTCGTCAACCAGACCCTCAGAGAGAAGGACACGAATAAGGATGGCGTGATTGACTTCAAGGAGTATGTTGGAGAGCGAGGTATGTAGTCTCTAACCATTTAACTTCTATAGTTCTAGTACACTGGATAGGCTATGCAAAGCCTAGTTACATATAATAATAACACCTTGGGACAACTCACACAACACCATCTGATCCCAAACTAGGCAGAGCCTGTACTATGGTAACCAGACAAGTGATAAATATATTTATATATTTCATTTTTTTTTTAAGCTAGCTATTTGGGATTGAGTCCCACATTACTATATAGCAATCTTGTTAACCCCTCCAGCTAAGCTCAAAGGCTTGTGTTAGGAGTGGGTTCACGTCGGTAGTATAATGGGTAGGATTCGAACCCGCGACCTCAAGATTGCGAGACCGATGCCTTAGCCGTGAGGCTACTGCTGCTTATGAAATACTTATAATATTCAAGATAAATAACACCCGGACACAATAAACCATCGTGCTCATCACACAAAGCTTTATTCCGGGTGGGGATCGAACCCACGACCTCCGGCTTAGCAATCAGGTTCACTAACCACTAGACCAACAGGCCAGTCAATATAAACCACATTCACACATGATAATAATACTGTCACAATAATGATAATATTATAAGTTATAATAGTGTTGTCAGTTGTGACTATTTATAATGTTAAAAAAAGCACCCGTTATCGTCTATTGTGATAAGGCACCGCCCACTTGTTCCAACTGGTGCATATGTCTATACTATATAAATATTTATAAAGCTTAACGTTAGGAGGTCGTATACCCACGACTTCTTAAGCGTCGTATTGCCACTCATAATATTTGCTTGATAAAGAATTCTGTCCCTTTCACACATTCTATATCATTCTTGGCGACATCCTAAAAAAAAAGCGTTTTGTCTCATCTGTTGAGAGCTCGTAGAAAAAGTTGAATTCGAGGTGGATTATTCTGATTTCGGATAGGTATTCGCAGTATAGTGTTCATTGCTCGTCATCATTGTATATAGAGTCCACGCTATGAATACGTGAAGTCAAACTTTGGTTTACTTAGAAGGGCCATCTATGAGATACTCTTTTTATGTCTCTTATCACACTTCACACTAATATTATAAAGGCGAAAGTTTGTATGTGACTGTATATGTTTGTTTCTTCTTCACGTCTAATCGACTGAAGTGATTTAATAAAATTTAGTATGGAGTTAGCTGACACCCTGGATTAACACATAGGCTAATAAGCCGCGGGTAACACCGCGGGGCACAGCTAGTTAGGTATAAAAGAGAGAGAATAAAACAAAAAGTAATTTTGTGTAACGATCAATGAAAAGCTAACAGTTTATATAATATTCCTTTTTTTAACAAAACAAAAAAAAAAGTGTGTAAAATAAACATTTTTTGGGTAAATTAATGTATGCATTATAGATAGCCTAACTAACTTTGAAATAATATTTTTATAGAAGAGATAGATAATATATAATTTTTACATTGGTGTATCTAACGTAACAATATCAGCCCTATAAAACATTCAATTGGGAATTGATATCAATTAACCCCTTTTTACTATATTCATTTATTTATTTTAAAAACGGAACCCTTATAAGTTTCGTCATGTCTGTCTGTCCGTCAGTATGTCACAGGCATTTTACTCAGACTACTCGACGAATATTTATGAAATTTGGTGGAAAGGTGTCTTGTAGTGGCCGCTACTTAGTTTGATATCGTAATAAAAAATAAAAATAAATATATTTGGGGGCACTTCATACATGTAACAGAAAATAAAAAAAAAATCAGCAAATATCAACGTGAGGTACAGCATTCGACAGGTTTTTCAATAACATATTGAGGTTTCTAATTTTTTTTTTATTAAGTTAATGTTTTTGGAAATAATAATTGTGTGTTCCCCTCCCTTATCTTTTGAACCATGTGATCGAAACATATGAAAAAAATCACAAGGTAGTGCTTAATAATTACTTAAAACTAAAATTATTTCGAACATGATCGGATATACCGTCATTTGGGTTATGGCCGAAAAACTGCGTTTCTCAACAAAAGGGCGTAGGTGCATGAACATACGCTCTTCTGCTGATGCAATTATTCAAGGCTGCGGAACCCTACACTGAGCCTAGTTCGACATGCTCTTGCCTGGTTTTTCATTGATATTATAAAACTTAACAGACAGAGTTACCTTCCATCTACCAATTCCTGAGTTTCAAAGGTTTATTTATTACATCAACTACGCAGGTGTACAACAAGACAAGGAGTGGCTGATCTCGGAGAAGGACAAGTTCGACAACGACCTGGACCTGAATAAGGATGGAGTCATCGACCTCAAGGAGATTCACACGTGGATCATACCTGATAACGAGTGAGTTCTTATTTAGTTTATTAGAGTCTAGTATAGTTTAACAGTCAGAAATACACGGTGGACAACTCCTAATTTGTTCTCTAAAGTAAAATCAAATAGGGTATTTGATTTTACTTTAGAGAACAAATTAGGAGTTGTCCACTGTGTATTTCTGACTGTTTAACTTATTTCAAGAAATTTTAAAATTCCTCCTTAATAAAAACAGCAAAGTGCAAGTCATGGCATGGTTCAACGCCAGTTTCAACTAAATTCTACTGACCGGTCGGACCAATAGTCATGGGCGGATGCAGGATTTCATGCCCTAAAAAATCACTCTGGGAGGGGAGGAGGCACAACAGGCAAATGGATAAAGAAATTCAATACAAGACTAGAAATTCGGTATAGAAAATAAGTCTGGGGCATGCCCCCTTGCCCCCTCTGGATCCGCCTATACCAATATTCATAATATTATTATTGAAGTTTCATAGCGTACCTACATAGCTTGAAAGCCATACTGATCGCGACACAAAAGACTAAGACAAGAGACTGCGACGTATGTCGGTCTCTTCTGCATGTACCGTGGGTCGAAGCCGTGACTCTGGCGCAGTGGGAGTGTATCCGACTGCTACGCAAGAGGTCGTGGGTTCGATTCCCACACGGGACAACACTTTGTGTGATCCACAAATTGTTGTTCCGAGTCTGGGTGTACTTTGTGTCCGTGACTTTATAGTCCCCCGCGACAGAGGGCTTGTACCTTATTGCGGGAGTCGTCTTTTAAAAAGAATAGAATAGAATAGACCGCAACCAAAGCTACTATTCATACTATTACGCGCGAGACACTACTTGTCCGAGGCAGCGACCGTCTCGCAGTCTCCTGTCTCGCGTCTCTATCTCGCTCTTGCCCGCAAACTATATAATGAATGCAGTGAGTCCACTGATATACACAATTTTACACTTCACAAGTTTAGCAAAACTATCAAACAAAGTGTCATCAATAAAAACATATAAATAAAAACTATAATTAACTGTTACAAATAGCTATTGTATTAGTGCCATTGTATAGGATTTCTCTTTAATTATTAAATTTACTTTCTTATCGCTAACTATGTCTATTTTGCATGCGGTGTTTGCCTGTAATAGGTTATGCATTTAGCTTGTAAGTCTGGACTTGTATAATAATCCATACTAATATTATAAATGTGAAAGTAACTCTGTCTGTCTGTCTGTCTGTCTGTTACGCTTTCACGCTCAAACAGCTAAACCGATTTAGATGAAATTTTGTATGGAGATAGTTTGAGTCCCGAGGAAGGACATAGGATAGTTTTTATCGCGATAACCGACATCCACGCGGGCGGAGCCGCGGGCGAAAGCTAGTTCTTTATAAAATGTAATAACTGTTCGCAATCCTTAAATAAATAAAATAAACTAACTCTCATACGAAATCATACAGTCAAGTAATAGTCTCGTTCTCTCGTCTCTGTCTTCAATCGCGATCTCCTGTCTCTACTAGCTGCGATCAACATAAATAACTTTCATTTTTGTAATTCCAGTGAATTAGCTCAAGAGGAAGTGGACCACTTGTTCGGATCAGCTGACGACAACCACGATGACGTGCTCTCGTTCGAAGAAATCTTAGATCATAGTGAGATGTTTGTTGGGAACTCTGCCGCGGACGGTGGTGGGGACGTCTATGGGGAACATTTCGATGATGAACTATAAACTGGGTAGGCTTCAAGGCAGCAAGGTGACTAGTGTGTCACTGAATTATGGACTCTATCCACCTTGGAATAGAGTTCGAAAGCAATTATCAAAGTATTTACTATTTACTGCCTTGGGTTCTGACGTGTCATAATTTACGTACAAATAATTTGTATTTTTGTTACATTGACAGATGGTTAAAGAAATCATACAAAGTTCTCCGGCATCTGCCAAAGATCCAACTGGGCCATGTTGCTAATATTAGAATATTATCGATTAAGTCCCGATCATATTCTAATATGTGTAATAATCGCGGAAGTTTAAAAATAAACCATGTTGCTAAATTTCAAATTTAACCCTTCCGTTCCCTGGTTTTAAACTATGACTAAATTACAATCTATAAAAAACTGCCTAAAATTGTAAACAATGAAAGGGTTAGGTAATTTTTATCAAGATAAATAACGTTATTATAGCAATACATCTATACTAATATTATAAAGCTAAAGAGTTTGTTTGTTTGAACGCAGTAATCTCAGGAACTACTGGTCCGAATTTAAAAATTCTTTCACTGTTGGATAGCCCATTTATATTCGAGGAAGGCTATATAACATCACGGTACGACCAATAAGAGTCGAGCAGCAATGTATAATGTTGCAAAAACGCGGATAATTTACGCAGACGAAGTTGCGCGGGACAGCTAATATATTATAAAGCTAAATAGTTTGCTTGAATGTTTATTTGTAAACTAATAAGCAATCTTTTTCACAATACCAAAATATGCGGGCCGCGAGGAACCGCTAGTTTGATAACAGTTTGAACCTAAATATAAATGCTTTATGAAGTACCTAATTCTAATATCATGGGTGTACCCAGGGGGGGATTTGGGGGTTGAAACTCCCGCTTTGATCAGTGTTTATTCAATAGGGATGTTGACTGTCAAATCAGTCTCTTTTTATGAAGTGTCAAAACGATAAGCTCTATAGAAATGTTTATGGAATAACAACCTGTGACGTCATAAGTTCCTATCGTCAAATAATTACTTTTAGTATTCGTTTTCTTGCTTTTAAATTCAAAAACAGTATTCGGAGCATTTTAAGATCAACTATTTCCTGATTAGTATAAAATAATTTACTTTTATTGTAGTCAACTACCCAATTGTATAATCTAAACTGTCAAATGTACTTACTTAACTATTGTTTTTAAATGACGACGCTAACAGAAGGATGTATTACTTTTATGTCTGTACGTCAGTCTGGTTCATCGTAGCGCCCAAACGGCTGGACAAATTTGAATTCAGTATTAATTTGTATTAGAAAACTGTCGAAATGAATGACTCGCAGAAACGACCATGTACAAAATACATAGAACATATCGTCACTGAGAATGTACTTATTTTACTTAATGGACTATCACTTGTTATTAACAGTGCTGGCGCTGGAGCGAGATCAAATTTTGGCGCCCATTGGGTCAAGTGTGAGATGGGGGGGGGGGGGGTCCAAAAACATATTAGCCGATATCGCCAATGTCTATCTATCAATCTATGTATCAATTTACCGCCACTTGATATCATTAGGCGCCACCTCCTCAGCCGGAGGTAGCTGTGGGCGCCCCCCAGCCCCCCCCGCCCGCAGGACGGGCCGGCCCCTGGATATTAGCAGTGACCACTGCTGCTTAATGTACACTATGCAAATGCACATAATGTGCGAGCCATAATCCCTACCGAGTAATATAAAAAAAAAACCCTAAAGTTCACTACTTGCGCTCCCGCGGCAAGGGCCATTTGTAACTGACACTGCTGACTCTTTATATGCAAGGATAATTTAACGCTATTGCATCAGGCAAGTTACTTGTATACAAGTTGCAAATTACTTACAACTTGTATGAGGTATTCGAGCTTGTACAACAGACTAAAATCAACAGTGTATTGTTGTTAATGGTATGAACATGTTTCTAATACAAGCAACTTGTATGAATATGTTAGACTGCCTCTTTTGTGCGGTGGGAGTGTGTCCGACTGCTATGCAAGAGGTCGTGGGTCCCACACGGGACACCACTTTGTGTTGTTCCGAGTGTGGGTGTACTTTGTGACCGTGACTTGTATGTTTGTAAAGTCCCCCGCGACACAGGGCTTGTACCCTAATGCGGGAGTCGTCTTTTATAATAAATAAAATTAATTAATATGTGACGTCATACTTGTATGCAAGACTTGCCTAATGGAATAACGCCTTAAGATGTTGTAAAAACTTTTTCTGTCGACAGAATGAGTTTGTGATTTTGATAACCTACAAACAACCTCATCCTTCATCTTCGATTACCCCTGCTAAAGGTAGAAAATGATCTGTAATGGCGCAGGGTCGAGACGACACTTAGTGCCAAGATTTCACCAAAAACACAATGTTTGTAATTTTGAAAAACATTGTTTTGTTTGTTGCGCTTCGTTTCTATCGTCTTGGTGTGCTCGAGTGCCATTCGGAGTTAGAAATTCGCACTTACGCGTTGTATTTTTTTAATTGATATATTTATGAAATAAGGATGAAGATATTTTTTTTTTAGTTCTTATACAATGGCTTACATCGACATATCATTGAAGAAAAATATGCAGCGCCAAAGAACTACTCCTATTAGGAAAACGAAACATTTAAAATTACAAACTGTTAAAAGCACGCTATTTTGGCGAAAATAAAGCAATTTGTGGGTTAATTATAAATTATATTTCTTAGGATGTTTTTTTTTTTAAATTAAAATTATTAATTATTTTTAGTATAAAATTAACATAATATAAACTACCACGTCATCATTTCCCGAAGTTTTTTTTATTCTTGATGAATTCTTGAATTTCCCGCCCGATTTTTGGCCTTTTTAATCATGATTTTCGTAATTTTATAGATGCATCTTAAAATATATTGATGTAGACACAATTCTGAACCAATAAAATATTGTCTAGAGACTCTGATGACATTATAAAATGTATGTATATCACTATAATGGTTGTTCTACCAATAATATTATAGTTTCACGTTCCTCTGTCGAGTTAATTTTTAGGAGAACGTCCACTTCAAGTATTTGTGCCTAAATCTAGATATTTATTAAGTGTAAGCAAATGTACTTGTATGGGATATGGATGCATCGCCGTCTCTGGCGTACCTATTGAAATACACTAATTTACTGTAATTATAATTTTACAAAATGGCCTAATTTGTATGTCGTGGTCTCAGGCGTGTTCGTTATCGAATAAGATAATCTCTTTAATTAATGTAAGATAACATAAATTTAACTATTTACTTAATTTTCTTAATAGCAACAATAGGTTGCCACATCGAAATATATTAAATACTTATAATTAACAAATTTAACTTGTTGTTCCGAAATGTTCATATAAAAAAATAATATATTTTTGTTCTATCAACAAGCAATATGTATTTCAATAAATAATAGACTAGTCAGAATGTTATATATTTTAAGAAAACTATTTATATTTGAACATTGTTTAAGAAGTAGGCAGTGAGATGAGAGATATTTGCAATTATGGGGATATCAACGCACAATTGTGAAGCTAATTAAACAATGTTTACTAACGTTGTACTGTTTTATTTCATAGTTCTATTCGTTTAGAACCCCTTCTCCTTGACCGCGTGGTTCGATTGTTTTGTCCGTTGGTCGGACGACGCGATATTTTCCTGCTGGTTCTACTGATCGGACGACGCGATATTTTCCTGTTGGTTCTACTGATCGGACGACGCAGACTTTCTTTTCCTGTTGGTTCTGCTGATCCACAGATTACCCCCTAATAGATTCCGCATTACTGTAATTTTGTTCGCCACCGAGTTCACTCATTTTGGAGGAAGGAACAGGACGCGCGGGACGGTACAAGTGCGCTATGATTGGTTATTTCAAGGTCAAACTTCGAGTGGGCCGAATAATAGTGATGGGACAGCGATGAGAATAGGTTGTCAATAAAATATTGAAATATGGAATTAGATTACTTTAATTTGGTTTATTATTTTAGGTAGGTTTTAATTAGGTTCGGAAGATGATCAATGATGATACATTATAATTTTATATTTTTATTCAATGGGTGTAAAATAAAACTAAGCTACTATGAAAATCACTTTTATTTTAAATAAAAGTTCTTCAAGTATTTATCAAAAGATTAATAATAAAAAATATGAAAGGTTAAAATATACATTATACATTAAACATTAATGAATTCTTATACTAACACACAGCAAAATACACAAGAAGAAAAAAAAACAGAAATATAATTGCAAATTATGCAATATGTAACATCTTGTCTTGATGACATGTCTTGAGCAAATAACACTGTTATGGGTGGAAAACCAATTCTCCCCACGAGAGGTTCCATCTACCCATTTCTTCTTCCTCTCGGGGCATCTAGGAAACCTTTAAAATAATACATATCTCACTTAAATTACTGTTATTACTAAATCACATTAATTGTGTAAGTACTTTTATAAGTGACTGGACTGCTGCAGCACGGTTGAATGAAGTTTGGTGAAAATCGGTTCAGTAATTTCTTTTTACTCGACGCAAACACCTAAGTAAATTATAAGTCTTAGCAAAGACTGAGTAAATGATAGATAAGTTTAACAAATATGTACTCTCTTAAGCGCAGGCCACACCGCCAGCTGACGGACGGAGCGGGCGAAGCGGGCGGGTGAAACTACGCGAAATATTGGCAAGCCAAACTTAGGGTTCACACCGAAAACTGGCAGGCTGAGCTGACGAAGGGGGCGGAGCGAACGGAACGGACGGAGCGGGCGGGGATGCGGAAGGGAGAGCGAAAGGATAGCGTTCTGTCCTGTCAGTGCACTGCGCAGTTGCATAGTGCACGTCATTGTTGTAAGCATCATGGAAGAATTTATCGCGAGTGTCCAACAATTTCCTTGTTTGTATAATGTAAAATGTAGGCAATACCATGATTCAGTGAAAAAAGAAGCAGCATGGAAAAGAATCGTGCAGGAATTAAATGACCCATATTTCTGATAGTAAGTAATTTTAATTATTATTATTTAAATAATCACAAAATAAATCTCTTACACGAAAAGCTTCCCTAGAAGCCCGTAAGTTATTGCTGTTTATTCTTATAGTTGATGTTACTTGTTGTTGTATAATTAAATTATTAGTGTCCCTGGGTAACGTTCCTTTACATAATAAATAATTATGTAGAACACACGTAGCCTTTACTATCTCATCTGATGTATCCAATCTGCATGCAATAGGGCGGCGATATATTCGCCATATTGTAGCTAAAATTCCGAATGCATCCTCCACAACATTTCTTGCTCTGCTGTGGCGATAATTAAAGGTTCTTTTTTCTCTGCTGTCTCGGCACGCAGTTTTCGAATACGGTCTTAGAAAATTTCTCAGTAAGGGAAACGCCTGATCTCCAATAAACACATACGGAAATTCATTACCGCCAGGTTGTAGAGGCTCGTTAGCAGGCAAATTCAACTCTCCATTAGATAATTTTTTGCCAAAGCTACTATTCGAAAAAATTCCTCCATCACTGAAACGTCCCATGGAACCAACATCAATAATGGAAAACTTTTTTTTTGCATCGACAACTGCGAGCAAAACTATAGAATAATAATTTTTGTAGTTATAAAATTGTGAACCTGATTGAGGAGGGCATTGTAATTTAATATGTTTGCCGTCAACGGCTCCAACGCAGTGAGGGAATTGCCAAAAATTGTAAAAATCGTTTGCAATAGCCTTCCAATCTGTTTCATTCAAAACTCCCATATATATTGGCTGTAGAGCCTCCCAAATGGCTATACAAACATGTCTTATGATTTCCGAAACTGTTGACTTGCCTAATCTGTAATTATAGCTGATTGTTTTAAACGAGTCACCCGTTGCCAAATACCTGAAAAAAAAAAAAAAAATTTTTTAATATATGAGCCTCTTGCTGCGCATGGTGGCATTTTTTAGAGAACATGTTTCAATTGATCTATTTATCTAACTGCCAAGTACTGTATAATGTATATTTCATAATTTTTTACAGTTCCTACTGCAAAGAAACTATGGAAAAATCTAAGAGACAGCCACAGACACTCGCTAAATAAAGCTAAGCATTCCTGCAGCGGTCAAGCAGCTAGTGTCGAAAACAAATGGAAGTATGCTCAATTAATGGAATTTCTAGTACCGCACATGAAGAACCGTCCAACTAGTGGAAACTACCATCAATCGACTGGTCAAACGAATACCGAGAGTAGTTCGAATAGCCAAACAAGTGAAAATCGATCCAGCATTGATGTAAATGCGGATTATGACTGTACACAATCTAGTAATGAAAATATGACCATTTTAGGATCAGATTCAAATCAGAATATAAATGTTGAAGAAGGTGCTAATATCATCAGGACTAAAAGAAAATCACAAGTTGATGATAACGATATACAATTACTAATAGATGATATTGATAAAAGCTACCAGGAACGCAGTAAAGAAAGGAATAAAAGAAGACAGCAAGAAGTACTTGAAAGAGAAAAGGATAAACACCCTTTAAATTTATTTTTTGAGAGCATGTGCGAAACCACGAAGCGATTACCAGAATGGCTACAAAGAAGCATCAAGAAACAAATATTCAATATAGTTGTACAAGCTGAAGATTCCTTTGAAAATTGCCGATTGCGAGATGAACATCTTCCACACTATTCAGCGACATCACATAGAAAATCCCTCGGTGAGGAAAACATACAACTTCATACTTCACAAACCGCATCAGAAGAATACATACCACGAAACATACAACTTCATACTTCACAAACCGCATCAGAAGAATACATACCACGAAACATACAACCTCATACTTCACAAACCGCATCAGAAGAATACATACCACGAAACATACAACTTCATACTTCACAAACCGCATCAGAAGAATACATACCACGAAACATACAACCTCATACTTCACAAACCGCATCAGAAGAATACATACCACGAAACATACAACTTCATACTTCACAAACCGCATCAGAAGAATACATACCACGAAACATACGACCTCATACTTCACAAACCGCATCAGAAGAATACATACCACGAAACATACAACTTCATACTTCACAAACCGCATCAGAAGAAAACATACCACGAAACATACAACTTCATACTTCACAAACCGCATCAGATTGATTGATAATTTTATTTAGTATTGAAAGTTAGAATTGTTGATTTTATTTGTTTGTAAATCCTAAAATAATCTAAAACTGTTATTGATTGGTAATTTTATTTAGTATTGAAAGTTAGAATTGTTGATTTTATTTGTTTGTAAATCCTAAAATAATCTAAAACTGTTATTGATTGGTAATTTTATTTAGTATTGAAAGTTAGAATTGTTGATTTTATTTGTTTGAAAATCCTAAAATAATCTAAAACTGTTATTGATTGGTAATTTTATTTAGTATTGAAAGTTAGAATTGTTGATTTTATTTGTTTGTAAATCCTAAAATAATCTAAAACTGTTATTGATTGGTAATTTTATTTAGTATTGAAAGTTAGAATTGTTGATTTTATTTGTTTGTAAATCCTAAAATAATCTAAAACTGTTATTGATTGGTAATTTTATTTAGTATTGAAAGTTAGAATTGTTGATTTTATTTGTTTGAAAATCCTAAAAATGTTATCGGTCGTTAATTATTAAGGCAAATGTGTAATTATACATATTTGGTTTTACAAGTTGGTTACGCTAAAAAAGTTTTGTTGATTTATTTTATTTGATACTGTGAAAAAAAGTTAAAAATGTTGCACGTTATTGTTAAGAATGATTATGATGAACAAGCAGATGTAAATCATGTTGATTGTACAAATTGTGATATGAAAAATAAAGTAGGTATTTTTTCTAAACTGTTTTTGGAATTACGTAAATCCCAGTCGATAAAAATTATTACTTAGGTACTTTAAGCAGGTAGGATGATTATTCAATCGAATCATATTCACTGCTGACATAGAGCTCCTCCAAGAATTTCTATTATGGACAATCTCGTATTTCAATTAAAATGAAATACCTACTAGAGGCGCTTGTCAGCTTCGTTCAGATGGGCAATAATTATATTCGTAAACGCAGTATCTAAACAAAAATAAAGTATAGATTCTTACCTTAAGCACACTGCTAGTTTCTCCGGTGGGGTAATAGCTTTCCGGTAATTAGTATCCATTTTGGTAAGTTTGTCAGATATCATACTTAATATTTCTTGAAATTGTTCTCTTGTGACTCTATAATAATTTGAAAAATCTTCGTCATCCAACTCCAGAAACAAAGTATGAAATTCTCCAGATAGTTGCCTGAATTGAATATGTCTACGTAACCAAAATCTACGCTTTCTCTTCTTCATTTGCAGAGAATTTAACAGTAATATCTTTTTTTTAACATTTGTAGTTAAATCATCATCAGAACTTTCGTCGATATATAACATATTCGCGACGTAAGTATCTATCGTGCCCGTAGTTCTACGGTGATCGATTGCATATAAATTATATAGACACGCAACGTAAATACTACACTGCCATTCGAAAGACAAGCGTCGACTAGTCCAAATACTCGAAACGGGGAGGACAGGCGAACGAACAGGGCGAGCTAAGCTAGCGAAGCTAACAAATCTAGCGGAGCAGGCGAAACGAGGTGAACGAGGAGCTTCGCTGGACTTTCGTTGGCTTCGCTCACGTCTCGCGTCGCTCGCATCACTGACCTAGCTTAGCTCGTTAGTTGGCGGTGTAAACCCAAGTATGAAAAGAGGTGAAACGATGTCGTCCGCACCACCCGCTCCGTCCGTCAGCTGGCGGTGTGGCCTGCGCTTTAAGATTTAAGGTAATCTCTCGATCTCCCTGATATTCCATCGTTAGATTCTGATAATGGTGGTAATACCTCAATGGCATAGCCTTTCTAACAAAAAAAAATACGAAGATAACGAGGATATACTCGTACAAAAAGCAAAGTAGGTTCCTTTTTGTTATATCCTTACACAGTATTAACCAAAGTCGTTTCCGAACGTCTGTTCCTGCGGCTTTTGCCATCAGCGATATATTTTCAAGGAAGTGTTTCATATAGTTCTTCGCCGCTAACCGATATTCAAGCGGGCGAAGCCGCGGGCCACAGCTTGTTGTTTATACCTACTTTAACTTTAATATTTCAAATGACCTAGTTACGATTACGATAAACCATCGATAATGACCTATATCATCCGATATCCCAACACTATCGATACACGTATCATCGTAAGAGCAGGAATGCTATATTAATTTAGCTAATGAGTGAAAGGGACATTTCAAAAAGACATCAACGGGTTCGAAATTTTGAGGGTTTTTTTAAATAACTAACCAGAATAAATTGAACTCCGCTGCTTAGTCAATTTAATATTTACTTAAATTAAAATTTACTTACCGGTGAAATGTTATGCCATCTTTTTGGTAATATGATGTCTTCGCCGACTTTGCTCACCATTTCACAGAACAGGAAGCCATTTTTAGGGTAATATACGCACAAAGCAATTTTTATAATTATTATCAATTGCACGTGGTCGTAGGTCGTGAAGTTGGTCGTCACTGACGTCGTGATTTTAGGTATTGTTTTATATGCTAGCGAAATCAAGTATGAGTGGCGCGCGTCTGTTGCCCTGCATGCGGAATCTATTAGGGGGTAATCTGTGTGCTGATCAGACGACGCGAACTTTCTTATCCTGTTGGTTCTACTTATCAGACGACGCGGACTATTTTTCCTGTTGATTCTACTGATCGGACGACGCAGACTTTCTTTTCCTGTTGGTTCTACTGATCGGACGACGCGGACTTTCGTTTCCTGTTGGTCCTACTGATCGGACGACGCGGACTTTCGTTTCCTGTTGGTTCTACTGATCGGACGACGCGGACTTTCTTTTCCTGTTGGTTCTACTGATCGGATGACGCGGACTTTCTTTTCCTGTAGGTTCTAGTGATCGGACGACGCAGACTTTCTTTTCCTGTTGGTTCTACTGATCGGATGACGCGGACTTTCTTTTCCTGTTGGTTCTACTGATCGGACGACGCGGACTATTTTTCCTGTTGGTTCATAACGGACGACTCACGACGATCAACTGCTATTCGTAAACTTGTAAAGCCTACTTAGCTGTGATAGTTTTCCTTTATATTTCATTATATATACTACTACCGTGATTTTTTCACATACCCAACATAAACCTTTAGCTGGCGGGGGGGGGGGGGACACTTTGCACTTTAAAGCTTAATAATTCACAAACGGATCTCGGAACAAAAATCTAAAAATGATCTTAACAACCCAACGTTTTTGAAAGACCTATCTAATGATACCCCTTATCTTACATATAGGGAAGGTACCCTTAAAAAAGTTTTTCAAGATTTTATTCTTTCATTTTGTCGGCGTAAGTAATATGTGTATCCATGCAAAATTACAAGCTTCTAGCACATTCAAATTAGTAGAGGTTTCAAACACATTTTAACAAGGGAAAGTTTTGCCTTATATTCGATTTTGAAAATGGAATGAAAACAAAGACAACAGTTAGGTATTTTATTTTTCTTTAAAAAAAAGTAACTAGAATTGTGGGGTTGTTAGTCAGTTCCACATTACTAGCAATCCTGTTACCCCTCCAGCTAAGCTCTATGGCTTGTGTTAGGAGTGGCTCCACTTCGATGGTATAAATAATGGGTAGGATTTGAACCCGCGACCCCTGGATTACGAACCTTAGCCATTAGGCTTGCATGAATAAGGGGTTTTGTTTCCCCCACAAATATCTTGCAAAGCTACGCTTGCCGCAGAGAAAGGCATAATTTATAATGTATATTCGGATATTCTATAAATACAGCAGAATTGCTGTTGTTTTTTCTGGTCGCTTTTACATCTAACCTGCTTATTACAAAGAAAACGAACAGCCCCGATAAGTCTATCCAACAAACGGGATAAAAATGGGAAAATAGTAAATGAAACACCAAAAATATCCATTTACAATGTTTTTTTAATCAATATAATAATATTCTTAATAAATCCAAAATATTTACACAATACAAAAACATACAATACGACCATGATCGGCGACCGTCGCCAGCCAGAGTTCGGCCAGAGTGGTGACTATTTACTAAACAATTTTGGAGAACTGCAACAACTATATCTATTGCTTTACTTTAAAGTTCATTATCGACTGCCGCTTCCTCGTTATGTAGAATAGTATAACAAGATTTAGCGAGTCTTAAACATTAATGTTTTGTTACACAACTATTGCTTCCAACTTCATGTTTATATGTATGTAAATATTTGAGAACCGCCAGTCGGAAGCGACGTGGTCGAACTTTACGGAGATATCGCCATTCTGTGGTACGCCGGTACATCAATAATACATAAAATAAAACTATCGCCAAAAGATAGGACGGCATACCATCGAACGAATAGAATCTCCATCAAGAATTCATTTATCAACAATTTTAGAACCTAACTCCCAATACAAAATCTCATAGTTTCAAGCAGACGCGTCAGGACCGGCCCCACTCTCGCCCGGATGTTACACATTCTCTATCCTTCTTATACATACAAAAATAAACTGCTAAGGAGTGACGCAAGCCTATAAGGAAATGAAAGTGATTTTAAACAAGCGAAAACTGAACGCGGTCACACACCATCATTATTATATAATTGATATCTTTATAGCCATTTATTAAATCAATACGAGCCGATACTATTTGGATTTAATAATAAAATGTAAAACCCGCGAACGCTAAGCAACTTGCAATATATCGATAAAAATAGTGTTGTGATTAGCTACGGGAGATGATCGATTGTGTACAGCCTAATATTATCGATATTATTATTATTTAGTATCTGATTCTGCAGGCCTTTAATGAATCCTCCCTGTATGGAATGCGATTATAAAAAAAAGGATACGAAGTTATGACCCCACCGTTTACATTTTACTTATAAAATATAAATTATACAAGACAATATACATAATAATTAATAATATGTATAGAACAATTTATCCATCGAATAATTAGTGTTTTAAAAATAACTATATAACTTCCTAACTGAGAAGTGTAAATCTATGTATTCTTTAAATAACTATGCCATAATATATTATTTTGAACTAAAATAATGAATGTTCCTAAACGTTCCATGGAGACGTGGATCACAATTTTATTTAAAGTACCATTAGTACGATAACATAAGGTTTGAACTCAAAAGTTTTTGATTGATTGAAACGTCTCGGAGTGAATGACGGAATATTAGCCTAGACCTTGTGTACGAATGAATGAATGAACGAAGCGAACGTCAACAGAAAATGAAGGCTTACACAGGAACCTATCATGTGACTAAACTGCGTTATCTACGGGAAATATATTCTTTACTTATAAATATTATTCTAGCACTTGTTATTGCAAACATTTTTTTATCTAAACAACTTCGTTGCTGACAAAACATATAGTTTATAAGTATAGAAACATTGAGACAACCAATTTGTTACAGAGATTTTATATTGTTCCATAGTAATTGTTAAAAAACATGTGTATAAGTATATATGTATTAGATAAAATTAAATGTATATAACGAGTACACATATGTAAATGCACCTTCACCAAATAAATTTTGACAATATACTATATTGCAAACGTGATATATACTCTAGTTGGAGAAAAGGATGACAAAATAAAGGTTTAAGAATGAGAATGTCCCTTATCAGTACATATTGTATTTATAATAATCACCGCCTCCCCAACTGAGGTATATAATACTTTATTTATTTGTATAACACAAGCTGTAACTAAACGCAGGCTGTAAGTATCGCTACGGCACAGTGCTCTAACATGATACAAACAAAAAGTATATATAATCATTTTATTACATTTTCATTACAGTTACAAATAAGTTTTAAAACTAGTTATCATTTTTTTACCATTAGCTTGTTTTTTTTAATATTATATAATGTTTTACGACCACACCGACGCACACACGCCCCGTTTATATATATATAATAATGTGGAGGCCCGCGAGGCGTCTATTATATTTAATATTTAACATTGCAAGATCAATATGCAGATATACTATAGTTAGTCCCCGCGAGTCTCTATATATAACAATTAGCTAATTCGAAGAGCAAAATACACAGTATACTACGCCAGGCGTATACGACAGAACTGTATCGATAAACGTCTTTTGAACTAAACGAAGCATGATGTGTGCCTCGTGAAGGCGCGTTTAGTGCAGCAAGTAGTGGCGCTGGAGTGTGTGGGTCGAGTGTACGGTCGAGTGTCGCGCCCGCCCCCAGGCTCAGCCCGCAAGCACCTCACCTACTGGCGAATTTGTCTGAAAGTTTAAAAAAAAATACTTTTTCACTCATGTAATGATTTAATAAAGTAATTCTGTCTATATGGTACACAGAAGTTGCTTGAAAAGTTTGCCTGGGGAAGGACATAAAATGTGACACACGCAGTGTGAAACCAAATTGAGGGATGGCCGTTCTCAAAGAATCACTGTCGCTACTGAACTAAAACTACCATACCCTGTCCCATACCGCAATACCCTAGACAACACCAAAATGATGGACGTATCGCTGGGCACTGATCATATCGAAACAAACATTAACCTCATTAACCCTTACCTCATACTTAGTCAAAAGCTATAAAGCATAACGCACGGCAATAATAGCGACATACGGAGGCCTAAGTCAATGGTGGGGACGGGAAGTTAAGCGCCATCGTCATAAAGAATACTCTTCAACAAGACGGAAAACACCGGGAAAACTGAAGACTGGGACAAGCACAAACGTAAACAGAACCAATATAAAAACGCTCCAGGTACCGGAAAACGGAATTCTGGCAAAACTCCTGAAGCATCATCCACTCCACAAACCAAGCCGCCAGACTAAAGAAAAACCCAGAACATCTGGTCACACTCAAGAAAGACGACGGCACTTCACAACCACAGACGACAAAAAAAGCGCAGTTTTGTTAAAAACACACTTTCACAGCTGCATAATAAAACCAGAACCGAACTGGCCCACCAAACACCCCAGTACTCCCAAAGGATTGGGAAACCGCACAAACAGTAGTTACCACAGAAAAAACTAGAATGGCCACTGACAAGCTTTAAAACCTTCAAATCTGCAGGGCCGAATGGGATCTTCCCGGCACTACTGCATTGGCAACAACAAAATCACCTTTTGTTGTTGCCACTGCAGTAGTGTACAACAATACAATCTACAGCTGTAGCCTTTAGGTACATCCCTACCGTGGAGGGAAGCGAAGATATTTTTTCTACCAAAGCCTGGTAAGCAAATCCTACAGTCTCACCTCTTTCCTACTTAAGACATTAGAGAGGCTAATGGACAAACACCTGAGGGAAGGGAGCTAACAATAACTAATGAACTAACATAAATTCAAGAAAGGCAGATTCATAGTCTGCTCTGTACCTCACTGTGCATAAAATACAAATGGCCCTTAAAACCAAGGCATCTACCTATGGCAGGGTTTCCCAAAGTGGATTCCGTATAAGTTCATGGAAGTTACCAGGGATCCGTGAAATCTACGTAAAAAGAACAACAAGAAAATACGTTGAATAATTCCAATTTGTAGTCTAAAGTAAATAAGAACTATCATAACTGGACATTAATTGCACCTTGTTTGTTGTTGAGGCTGGAACACCTCCTCAATATAAGACCACTGCATCTTGAAATATTAGAAGCAGCTTACAGCAGCCGCACTCAGACTAAGAGCAAATGGACTCTGGAAAGATGTTAGGGGTCCATCCCAGGAGGAAATTCTATCAGGAATATTCAGAGAACACCCACTCCTCGAAGCTTCCATCGATAGAATTCCAAACACACACAACTTAGGCCTAAGATATAAAATTAGGTTTAAGCCCGAAGCAGCAGACCGCTCCGGGATAAAGGAAGCTGGCGTTTACTCAGACGACCTCAACATAAAGATATCGACCGGCCTAGACAAGAGGAGCACAATTTTCTAAGCTAAATGTATTGGCATTACTACTGGCGCTGTCGATTGCAGCCAGACATGTAAAGCATCTTCGTTGGTTTGTATTTGTAAGCGCATCCGCGGTACAAGCCCCACAGAGCAAAACTACAAGCTCAGTTCTCATCTAGGAATGCCATAAGGCGGTACAGAAGGTCACTTACACAAATGACGGGAGATCAAAGGAGACAGTAACCTGATTAAGAACGACGCAGCGGATGAGCTGGCCCGTACCATAGTCGCGGGTGCCTCTGTAACTGGCTCAGACAAAGGCATGGATACGTAAAGGAACAGTGATTGCAGACAAACAAAAGAGATAAGATACTCTCGAAGTCTCATTAGATTGGGTAGGAATATCAACAAGCACCGCCATACAATTGGAATGACGGACAGCCCGCCGTCTAACGCCCAGCCACATGATATTGGAGTGCAGGAGTGTGACCGAACACCGGGCGTAGTTCCCTGAATAATGCAGCGGTCTGAGTGGATTGCTAGCCTCTGAAGTAACGGAACTGATAGGATTAGCATTCTGACGCACAATGATCCAACCAGGAAACTAAATATGGTATTCGTAGATCTGTAAAAACAATAGGTATTGCAATAGAGAGTGTAAAGTGTAGTCAGTTACCATGTGTGGCGAGGTGTATCACTTGCAGCAGGTGGAGGCGCGCGGCTGCTCGCCGTCGCCGAGCCGCCGCGCGCCCGCCGCCGCGCCGCCGCCCGCGCCCTCGCTCTTTGGTAACTTGTTCGCTGGAACATCGACACATCGCTTGTGTTACACACGAACTGAAGTCCGCTAATCATCTCGCACCGCTGACCTCTATGGTACTGGCACGCTCAGGCGCGGAACTAAGGGGCGATGCTCTCCCCAGATCCATGACTTTTGAAGTGTTCGCCATATATTTGACGGGCAAAAGTGTTGGACCGCCCCAAGAACATGATCCTGGATCCGCGCCTGAGCACGCTGGACTGCCTATCCCGGCCAAAGTGACAACAATTTCAAATGCTAAATATTTTGTCATGTCACAATGGCTGTTGCCATTTAATTTTGTCAGTTTAGCGTCCAAATGTCAAAATCTAATGAATATTATTGTTATTATCAGCGATAGCCTGTCCAGCGTACTAGTAGTATAGAGGTCAGTGTCTCACACTAATTTCATGATACTTGGGACCCTTGGGAATAATTAAATAAACCTTCTAGATTTTTCTATTTGGGGTCATTTGCGTGGTACTTAGTTATAATTGGACCCGGTATCTGGCGCCAAGTTACAGAGTATTTTTTGCAAGATTTGTGACGGGACCAATTACGTAGAAACTTTAATTGTTTGGGTTTTATGGTCAAGGCGATTTTAATAAAACTTGATACAACGGTAGGTGATGAGTAACCTTCAATAACCATTGGATTCACCTTTGCAAAACTTCTATATATATTTCATATTACTACATATATTTCATAAAAAAACCCAATCAACTTAATCATCTTGTTAAGACAGTAAGAAAACTGAAGTTAGGTTACAGTTCCAAATGTAGGTAATATAAAGTCCAAAAACTCATGGTTTTTTTCAGTACAGATTAAACTCTTTTAAACATTATGAATATGACGCCGTGACCACGGCCGTTGCAATATTATTATTCATGCGATTAAGACCCTTTATATATCTATACATTTTCATAGTGTGTACAAATCGCGAAAGTTTATCAACTCTTTTAAATTCATCCATAGATGATCATTCTATTGTATGAACTGTGTTTCCTAAATAGTCTAATTTCATCCGTAACATAATCTTGGGTCCTCCCATAGTCCACATAATCGTATGTATTTGTCAGTATGTAAAATTTGACTCACCGATAGCTAAGAATATATCATTAACGTTCATGGCTGTCTTGGCGCTGGTCTCCATGAAGAGAAGCCCGTTCTCGTCAGCGTAGGCCTGCGCCTCCTCGAACTCGACCATGCGCTTAGCGGCCAGGTCGCTCTTGTTACCTGCCAGCGCTATCACTATGGATGGGGACGCTTGCCGCTGCAGTTCCTTTACCCAGTTCTTCGCGCGGCCGAATGTGTCCTGAAATTTACAATACATATATTAATATAAATGTACAGGTATATTTTATGCTAATCTACATAAACAGTTTATAAAAAACATTGGCATTTTGAAAGAAGTGTTTATTGCCTTGTTATTATCTCCGGCTTTACCTGTTGCTTTGCGACTTTCATGACTCATTACAAGCGTCACTTTTGCTTCCTAAGTGCCTTTGCCTGTTTCGTTTCACCCCTTAGGGGATGAATTATCAAATCTGTTCTATGCCTATATTATAATAACTATCTGTGTGTTAAGTTTCGGTCCTCTTCTATGTTTGAGGTGTGCGTTGATATATCAATCAGTCACGGTTAACAAACAATTATAAAATTGTAAAGAAGCCGTGTTGAAGAAAATGTTAAAAAAAACTAACATCTTAACCCGAAACTATGCTTTGTTTTTTTTTCATGTCAGATTCAAGGCGGAAGTTAGTGTTAAAAATCAATTGTCAGGAGTTAGTCTCACAAAGAGTCGGAAACGGCTCCAACAATTCGAATACCTATTTTCGTTTCATTTTATGGGTGGTTTAGGAAAACAGTAAGTTAGAAAAAAGCCCAAAGGAACAAATGAAAAATCAAAATTGTTCATATGTATGGAAAAGACAGATACGGATAATATACTTTCAGTTTTGTATAAAAATTAAATCCTGATGTTATCGCATCACTGAAGAAGGGATAGATCGAGAAGGCTATTTTTAAAATTTTCTCCAACCAATTCCATAACTATACAACGTTATTCTTGGTATACTGCAAACCTGAAACTAGTTGGTCAGAATCAGTAATGCAATGCAAATGAATTAATCAATCAACCATTAATTAATTCATTAATCATTCTAACAGTCTAACCCTTGTTCACAATGTGATGTGAAATGTGATCATCACTTATTTTTCAATAATGACCATGGATTACGTACTAGGGGACGCTATTGACCACGATAGCGCGTTGAACACAAGATTAGAGGCTTATAACTCTGCAAGTATTCAATATTATCATTTTATTTTTTTATGAGGTTTCTTGAAGTGAAAATCTTGTTGGGGTGTCTGAGTTTTGCACTACACCAAAAATAACCTTGTTTACCGTCGATCGATGTATAAGAGAATGGTAGAAGCCGCTTATCATCCCACGCCTGTTTTACTAATTGTCTTAGCGGCACTATGACGAGCCCGATATGGAAGACTTAAAAATAAATATATGCTATCGATTGGCGTCTATACATAGATACAGAATATTACACTGTTTTGTGGGTGTACGCAGTTCAAGTAAGGTAAATTAAAAACAGCATGGGGCTCTGGGGTTAACAAGATTGCTAGTAATGTATGACCCACATTGCTACTTATTTTAATATAAATAAACTCGTCAGTATTGCAGGCGTCATAATGTGCTAACTGTTCGAGTTCGTGTATATAAAAGTATCATGTATTTCATTATTTTCAGTTAACTTAGACGTCTGTTAAGTTTTTTAATGACTTTTTATTTTATAATTTTTAGTTTTTAAGTAAGTAATAATATTTCTTATACCTATGTGCTATTTGACCAAGGTTTTGAGATGTTTGTCCTTTGAAATTTCAGTGAAAATGTAAGCCAGCCTTCAAATTTACACGTTTTCGTTCATATCTTCTAAACTACCTAACCGGTTTTGATAAAACTTACACCGTTCCCTAAGTTGTGAGTAAATATGTTTTTTTAATAATTTTCACAATGTGATCTCTAGTTTCGAAAAAAAGTATTTGGACAAACATACCTACTAACATTTTTTTATATTATAAATTTGTTGAAAAGCCCTAATAGATCATCATAATTGAAAATCACGTAATTCCAATAATATCATATATCCACGTATCGAATACATAACAAAAATACTTTTTTAAAGTCTGTTGAAAAAAGTTCCATACAATAGGGTGGGCATAGTATAACAGACGTATAAACCAAAGCAAGTCTAAAACAGTACTGTTTTAGAGCTCGCTGTCGTCACAGGGGATGTCAATAACACGTTGCTGCACTACTAATGGAACAATAAAAGTATTGAAGACATGTATAAATTTATCTTATCTACCAAGTGAATGGCATATAAATAAAATAAATTGTTATGACGAAGTTAATTATGATTTTAATATCGTAGTTGTTATTTTATTGATGTGTATAAAATATAAAGGCCTTAATAAGCTAGCCTTGTGTCGCTTCTCCACTTGTGTGGATGTTACCGCTTTTAAAATACACAACTTTAAAAAGTTTTAAAATAAACCATTGAGTTAGCTCACGGTTCGGTTATAGAATATGGCCGTTATAGGTTTTTCCCGAACGTATTCATAGGCGAAGCCGCAGGCAATACATTACTTTGAAGCGGCGGTAGCCTTATGGCTAAGGCATCGGTCTCGCAATCGTGAGGTCGCGGGTTCGAATCCTACCCATTATACTACCGACGTGAACCCCCTCCTAACACAAGCCTTTGAGCTTAGCTGGAGAGGTTAACAAGATTGCTAGTAATGTGGGACTCAATCCAACATTGCTAGTTATCTTTAAAAAAAATGTTTAAATATATTTATTTAATTTCTGTTGAATTAGTTTCAACAAAGCTTTGATAGATACATTCGATATTTATATCCCGATAATAACTCAATACCTGTTCCGAACAGATTTCATGATAACGTAAGTTGACTAGCCTGTTGGTCAAGTGATTAGTGATCCTGTGTGCTAAGCTTTGGATTTATATCCAAAATATATCTTTGTGTGATGAGCATGCTCGTTTATTCTGTGTCAAGATGTAATTTATCTATTACATGTAAGAAATATATAAATGTGTTTAACAGTTGCCTGGTTGGCATAGTGCAGGCTCTGCCTAGTTTGAGATGACCGTGTATCAATGTCCTAAAATATTTATTCATTTATAATGACCTCCACGTCAAGAATCATGGCAGTTAGTTCACACTAAGCCATCTTAAGTTGTTTTTGTCACGAAACAAAGATCATTTAATAACAAAGTATTTGTACGTTAACAGAACAAACTGTTTGTTAGTACTTAGTAGATAATATAATATGATATTATATGTAGTGTGGTATGCTGTAGAATGTTATCAGTGCGGTGTCTGCGCGGGCGCCCTTGAACTCGCGAAGTCCTACTTGTGTAATACCATTTGTCATAGACGTTCTATTCAACAGAACCAAAATAGTTTAAAAGCTAGGCTAGACTGTAGATCAATAGCAACTAGCTACGCAAAATAATGATTATATTAGTAGATGTCGCCTGTGGCGCCGCCATGTTTAGATCGTTTGTTTTATGTTTTGTTTTATTTATTATTAGCTGTTCCGCGCAACTTCGTCTGCGTAAATTTTTCCCGTTTTTGCTACATTTCTCATTGCTGCTCCGCTCCTATTGATCGTAGCGTGATGTTATATAGCCTATAGACTTCCTCGATAAATGGGCTATCCAGCAGTGAAACAATTTTTTTAATTCGAATCAGTAGTTCCTAAGATTACCGCGTTCAAACAAAGAAACAAACTCTTCAGCTTTATAATATTAATATAGATTAAAAGATAACGTGGGGTTAAGTCCCACATTACAAGCAATCTTATTAACCCCTCCAGCTAAGCTCGCAAGGCATTATTTATTATCTCGTATTGTGTTAGGAGTAGGTTCACGTCGGTAGTACAATGAGTAGGATTCGAACCAGCGACCTTACGATTGCGAGTCCGATGCCTTAGCCATTAGGCTACCGCAGAGGTTTGAGTAAGGTTTTGTCGAGTATTAATATTATAATTTACAAATTATTCTGATATATCCATCCCATTATTATTATAAATGTAAAAGTGTATCAATCTGTTTGTTACCTTTTCAAAAGTAACAAACTGGATCGATCGTAATGAAATGTGGCAAACCGGTAGATAGAAGGACATAGGATATTTTTATCGCGAAAAACGAGGTGCCTTAATAACCTTTTTTAGCTTGTCACGTGATATACTAATGGAATCATTGGATTATTTTTTAACGTACTTCATGACATCCAAATAAATTACAATTATAAACCTCTAATGTGCCAAAGAAACAAATTTGCAGCTAAAATAAATCACAAACAAACTCACATTTTCGATTTCTTTTTGAAGAACAAAAGATAGTTCCTATTAGTATACTTCAAGTGAACGTCGTAACGCCTATGGCACAGGTTTATCCTAGAACAGGCATCTTGTTAAATTTAAATTTTATCAAAACAAATTTATTGAAGAAATTAAATGTTGTCTGTTTTCCATAGTACAAGCTCTGCTTAGTTTGGGATCAGATAGCGTTGTATGAGTTGTCCTAAGGTATTATTATTATCTGGGGAACTAGCTTATAAAGAAGTGCCGCTGTAGGATAGATAATTTTAGCAAGTCAAAAATAAAAGAACGTTCAAGAACAAATAGTCTTAGATAGCGAGATAAACTAATATGGAGGCACAGAAGGGGACACGTTCGTATAATTATTGTGTTATCTGATAACGTCCGTATCACTGGGTGATAACGAGCAGCGATGCATTTCTTTGGCTAAATGCTACTGAGTTCTTAGACAAGTGGCATCAACTCTAATAATCGAATAGAACGATGTTAACCAAAACCGCGAATGTTTTCAGCTAATTTTCATATTTGTTTTGTACGCGCAACGACGTCATGCCGATGTCATTCTATTCCCTTAGTTCCTAAAGTGGTCCAGGTGGACCCCCAGGGGTCCACGGGAGACTCGACGGGGGTCTACGTTGGCGTGACCGAAAAAATGGGGGTTCACAATAATTTGTAAAAAAGTTGTAGTCTCGGAACAAATTGGTCCCATATTCCGTGTCCGTGTAGTTTGTGATAATTGGGACTTCTGGAAACAAAATATTGCTGTCACATGTCCCATAACACAGACTAGTGGGACAGATTCGTAACATAATGTTTCAAGTTTCATCTCCGAATCAGACAAGAAAACAGACTGTCACTCACAACCTGGAACTTAAAGGTGGAGGGACGTAACTGTCATAGCATAGAAATTAGACCTACCTGTACTGGACGGAGGCCTATGCACGCACTGCTCGAGTCACAGACGATTATGAACTTTAATAGTACTGAACTAACTTCAATTTCCTTTGCAACATTATCTAATCTTCAGTTAACCGAAGGCCCAGAATCTTGCCTTTAACTGGCCAACAAATCACCCCAACATGTTGGTGAACAAGTTCGCTCAGTTCCGTGTGCCAATTTTTCAACAACAATAAAATTATTCGTAGTTGAAAATGAGCGTACATTCCTATCTAAGGAGGTCATCGGTCGGTAATTCCTACAGGTCATCGCTCCTACCGTGAAACTATGTTGATAACTTTATTATGTGCACTCTATATTGTTTCTAGCCTAGTGTACTTCGAACACATTAGCACGAGCATTTAAAACTTTGCATACATGGGAGCTAATAAGCCCGCTAGGTAATTTCAAAACGACGGAGCATAGCGTAGAAGGATCTCGATTAAAGCAGATTTTTAATAAAAAAACTTTAAGTTTAAGGCGTTACAACAGGACTAACAGTCACTTGATGCGCCGTTTTTTTGTCGGCGGGAAAATGCTAGCAACGCAGACATCCGACATCTATACTTCTATACTAATATTATAAAGCTGAAGAGTTTGTTTGAACGCGATAATCTCAGGAACTATTGGTCCGGATTGAATAAATATTTTACTGTTAGATAGCCCATTATCGAGGAAGGCTATAGGCTATATAACATCACGCTACGACCCATAGGAGCGGAGCAGTAATGAAAAATATTGCAAAAACGGGGAAAATTTCCGCAGATGAAGTTGCGCGGGTTAGCTAGTAATAAATAAATATGAAAATAGTTTGTTCTTGTGACTTTGCTTATGTATATTTATTCAGTAAAGGCTGTGCAAAGCATATACATAACTGCTAACCAAAGTAACACTGAAAGTGAAATATGAAATAAATACTAATTTGTTTATTTTCACGTGTTTCGCTAAAACGATAAACAGTAATATGGACTTTATTCACTAGTGTGAGGCTGTGATAGTTGTGACGTTGATGACGCGATGTTTTTCGCATAAATATGGCTTTGAAGATACTATTAAAGTTAGTCATCTGTGTATGCTAATATTATGTAGCTGAATAGTTAGGTTGAACGTGCTAATCTCCAAAAGTCCTGGACCGATGTTTTACAAAACAGCTTGAAGCTTGAGGAAGTATGTGGTCTATAATCCTTTAGGGCAGTGGCATGGGAGACAGGTAGTTAACAAATAACATCATTGCCAGAAAGGTTGAAATAGCTATTATTAACCCACTACCATATTTTATTTTTTTCCTTTTTCATATGTCATCATTACATTCATCCTTGTTAGTAACGATTTTAATGGCGTAATAATTGTAGTATGTTTGTTTTAATCACCTTATTCGATTACTGGTTAGCAATTCATTTTTCGAGAATCTAATTAGGCAGTGTTAGTCCAAGACTGTCTTTCAATATTCATTATAGTTTGAGATACATCCACTCCCAATTGAAATAAATGATTGTGTAGGTATATTATTGGACACATAATGTGTTCGCGACCATCGCAAAAGCCCCGCAATAACCAGAGACCATTCACAAACAAATGTGCGCGCGCGCAATCACGGGCCACGTGCGGCCATTATTTTTTGTCACTAACTTAATTAACCGTAACGTCACCTATTCAGACATCTTGCAAAAACAGCTATGATTATGTATGAGTTACATTCCATAACAAAAATGAGGTATTCAAGTATTTGTTAACGAATTTTAAGATTATTTTCTTGAGATGCTTTCGAGAATTGGAGTATGTCATACCAATACCACCAATGGAACTAGCACATGGTATTGTTCGATGATGTAACAACTGACACCAATTTCTCGCAGCAGTATCATGGGACAAGTGACACTAATATTTGTGTACCAAAAGTTCCATTGCCGTGGTCACTATGGGACTAATGAGCCGGATAGTCTCAGCTCTCAACAATAGACATTACACCTGCAGTCTTATTCATAAATACAGAGTTTGTACACCAATTTGAAATATTTTTTGTGTATATTTTCTGTAACTTGGCGATCTGTGTAATCACAATGAAAATGAACCATTAACATGACGTTTTGACTGTCTTTGTGGCGCGGTGGGAGTGTATCCGACTGCTACGCAAGAAGTCGTGGGTTCGATCCCCACCCAGGATAAAACTTTGTGTGATGAGCACGATGGTTTATTCTGTGTCTGGGTGTTATTTATCTATACATATAATAAAACTGTAAATTTCACGTGTCTGTACATGGCCGAACTTAGTGAAAAAAAATATTAGGAAATGTTCGAAAAGAGTATTTAAACACTTTGCTGCATTTTTAGAAATGTCTGTCTGTCTGTCTGTCTGTCTGTCTGTCTGTCTGTCTGTCTGTTTGTTTGAACACGCATCACGCAAAAACTACCGTACAGATTCGGTTGAAATTTTGCACGTGCAATCTAATAGATGCAGATTAACATTTAGGCTATAAATTATCACGCTTTTTCCCATAGGAGCTAAGCAGTAAGGGATAATGTCTGTAGCTATTTTTCGTTATAAAACAGTAACTACTTGACGGATCTTTATGAAAATTTGCAGTTTTATAGTAAATACTATAGGACATTATTTACACTATGAATCATTACGCTAACGTCTATGGGGAACGAGTAGCAACGTATTTTTTGTCGCACTATAATGGTTTATCACAAAAATTTCCACAATTAGACATTATCTATAATTGTAACCCGTGGAATGCATAACTTCACGCTAAAACTAAAAGGAGCTAAACACAACATTTTTAAGTTTCATAAGAACAGTTATTTTGACGTAGTAAGTAGTTAACAGTATAGCCTCTAAGCTATGCTAGCGGACTTTGACGACGAAGTCCCAGGCTCGAATCTGATGTCTGAATATGTTCTTTTTGTATTTATTTAAATTGTCTTTATCCTTTTTTAATATTTTTCTGAATGTTTTAGTTATTTTTTCGACCGTAGGTAACTTATTTACTTTGGTTATTACTTTTTATATTAAAAATCAAGTAAATTATGCAATTAATTATAGGTATTGCATGCACTGCTGAGAGTAATGAATTAATCGTAGTAGAAATGAAAAACAATATTACATTATAATTAAAAAGTATTCGACATTTTCCAGAAATGATGTGTTCGTCTAAAAAAAAAGACATTACACACGTAAAAAAAGTACATGTAGCGCCATCTATGAAATCAAATTGTGAACAACAAAACAACGGCAACATTCTTGAAAGTAGATGGCGTTGTATTCAATAATGTTCTATACTTAGTAAAAGAAGTTTTAAAAAGAAACACATTGCTATGATTTTTAGAAATGTTTGTCTGTCTGTCCGTTTGTTTAACCACGCATCACACAGGTGCATCGAGGATCATGTTTTGGGGTTATGGTTGGAGATTACGTGTTCATCAATTCAACGATAATGAATGGCTCAACATCGTTCAAGTGTGAGTAGTTCGGGTGACGGGAGGAGGGGGGTCGTTGTTTGTCAACCGTACCTTTAGGGATATCTGACATTTTCGCGGGCATGACACACATGACACGCTCTGTGTTTGCTTACTAAAGTGTTACAGCAGTTTTATTATTAGTATTGCGTTGTAACACTATATGAAATACACCCCATTTTTAGCCAAAATGACAAAACAGAACCCTTATAGTTCCCTTATGGCCGTCCGTCCGCAGCTTAGCTCAGAGACTGTTAGTGCTAAGGTTGCAACGTTTGCATAAATAAATTACTAACGCCGATAAAGTGAAAGAACAAAATCTTGAAAATCATTATTTTTTTAAGGGTACCTCTCTTATATGTAAAGGGATGTGATTTTTTTCTAACCTACCTACCCCATCGTGTGTGGTATCATTAGATAGGTCTTTTAAAAAGCGTTTAGGGTTTGTGAAGACTATTTTTAGATTTAAGGATTCCTTTGTGTATAATATTAGGCTTTATAGTAAACATTTTTGTTAGAGTCAAGTGTCCCCCTGCCAGCTAAATGGTTGATGTTGGGTATGTGAAAAAATTCAGGGTAGTAGTATAAATACTAAAATTATAAGGAAAACTATCACAGTTAAGTACTTAGGCTTTACAAGTTTACGATCACATGAGAAGTAACAACATTTTCGTACAAATTCTATTAAAAATTATTAGGTAATAAGTAGGTATAACGTTGAAAGAATGAAACAAAAACAACAGAAAACCCACTTCTTAAGCCGCGCACCAAACTAACTATCTAAAAGAATAGAACAGATCATTTTTTATTTAGTAAGTATTTAGTCAACAGGACTGTTTCCAACATATTTACACAGAAGTTATTTCCTACCTACTTAGTTACCTAAACTACCTTAATTTAAACCCGACTTTCACGCGAACGAAGTCGCGGGCACAACTATTGTGAATATATATATATATATTACGGGTCTTAATCGCGTTTAGATTAAATACCTTGCTTACCTACGTTTAATATGCATGATAGTTTAAGTATAATTTAATTTAAAGTCATCAATTATTAAAATAAACTTATCCAGTTTTGAAAATAGATGGCGTTTAAATACAAATTAAACAGAATCAGGTAAATTGATTTAAAAAATAAATCTGAAATTCTTACGATTATGTATTAAATATATATTATTTACGGATATTAATTTATGATGATCTTAATTAACGACAGGTTCATCATCATCATCATCAGCCTATCGCAGTCCACTGCTGGACATAGGCCTCTCTAATTGCACACTTTGTTCTATCCTCGGCTACGACAGTAGTTTAGTATTTAAACTAAACGTTTCTAAAAGATATACTAATTCACTATATCTTTTAGAAACGTTTGAATGTTGTCTGTTTGTTTGAACACGCATCACAGTACCGCGGGAAAGCAATGTTTTAAAACCAGGATATTTTTTTAAAAACTTATCTCACACTAGCCCTATTTCGCGCGAGTACTTGGGCGGTTTCGGGCTTCATTTAACCCGAAACCGATAATAGTAATATTTGATGTGATGCAAATCATTTTGGTAAAATACTATTATAATTTGTCTTCTAACCGTCTGGCGCCATAAACTTTGTCGCCCTTCATTTTGCTGCACTGGGCATTTGCTTGGCTTGCCTTGCCCTAGGTCGGGCCCTGATTAGAGCTAGGCCCTAATATCCATAGATGCCACAGAGCATTGTGGAGCATGTTTCCAATATGTTTTACACAGAAGTTAAATTGTAACATAAACTACTTTAATATAAACCCAACTTCCACGCGAACGAAGTCGCGGGCACAGCTAGTCTATAATATGTATGTATTTAGAAATATATAAGTATGTTTATCAGATGTCTGGTTTCCATAGTACAAGATCTGCTTAGTTTGGGATTAGATAGCGTTGTCCCAAGATATTATTATTCAGATGTTGCTTTCCGTTCCATAGGGGTTCCCTGCTCCTGTGTTGTAGCCAAATCTAGCTATTACCCAGATTTGGCTACATTAGATTGTGCCGTTTTAATCGGCTGTGTGATACTTCCAGTGCCCAGTAATTTTGAGTTTGAGATTGGGATGAAAAATCTCAACAGTTGTATAGTGTCTTCTTCTTTGAATTTAGAATTACTTTTCATAGAATGAGAGACAGAATACGACTTAACCGAGAACTTACTGTACTAAGACAACACAATAAGGTATCGACACTTTCCCTACTATCAAAGCAGTAACTTCCTCACAGAAACGCTCCAATAAATCAAATCGTTACGCTCCAATGTCCACGCACCTTAACATCGTAAAAAATGTGACGCTAGTACTAAGTGAAGTGCAAACTCGCTCGACCTTTGCCTACTGCCAAGTGCCAAGTACAGCAGTTGTGAGTCAAGGAGAAATGTTACTTCAATACTTAGTTCATCCATTGTTAGATAAATTGACATAGTTTCAGCAAAAAGTAGGTTTTGTAAGAACGCCTAATAGAAATATGTAAATTGGTTTATTTCCCAAAGCCATGAATATGAGCCATACATACTTATGGCTGGTCTCAATAATCTATCTATCGATGGATTTGGTTACTAGAGGTAGAATTTTAATATATTTTGTATAAAGGTTATGCCAAATATTTTATTTATTTAACATATCTAATGCGATAGTGTACATACATGTAATAAAAAAGGAGATTACATAACAAAGCACAACAAACTACACAAAATGCGATCTTTGTGAATTCGTTCAATGTACTTGAGAAGATATCTTTTTTTTTTTTTTTTATCTTTTTAAAAAAAACGACTCCCGCAGTAGGGTACAAGCCCTGTGTCGCGGGGGACTTTACAAACATACAAGTCACAGACACAAATTACACCCAGACTCGGAACAACAATTTGTGGATAACACGAAGTGGTGTCCCGTGTGGGAATCGAACCCACGACCTCTTGCGTAGCAGTCAGATACACTCCCACCGCGCCACCGCATTTGATTAGCGACCGCGTTGAGCGTGCGCAGGGTCCCGCACAGTGCAACAAGTTGGTGTGCGCTCGCGGCACATACATAAGCGGAGGCACGAACCGAACCGGGACACTAACCTGCATCATTTGTAGTAAAGCTAAGTGCACTTGAGTTGTGTATCATGCCACGCAGCACTTTGAGTAAATAAGTAGCCAAAGCCACTTCTCTTCTGACTGACCTCTAGTAACACAATCCATCGATAGATAGATTATTGAGACCAGCCGTTAGTTAAATGGTGAATACCATACATAATATGCAGATAAAAGCTATATCTAATGGTCATATATAAATATTTTTCTGTAGTAGATTGTATGACTATCATGATTAAACTAGTTGTAGCTCGGTTCTATCAGAGGTGGAAGTAACTACTCCGCAGGGGACCTCATCACCTTTGACTATGTACCGATGATAGCACACTGTCATTTACAAATCGGTTCGAGTCCACCTTGACGTGCCTATAACGAGGAAGTTTCCATTGGAATTTTAACACTGTACAAAAATAAGCTGCAGCCAGCTTTAAGTAAAATTATCTAATGCCTTTACCGGGGGGGGGGGGGAGTAAATTAGAGGTGGACCCCCTCCCGAAATTGCAAAAAGGTTACACAGGGTACACAGTGCTCATTTGGCCTGTTGGGTACGTTCATGATGCAAGCTACCTGGAAACTACCACATGTCATCAACATCGAGTTATTAAAATCAGACAGTGTCACACTTTAACAGTATGAATATAATTTATCCTTATTACGTAGTGTGTGACGTAGCTGCGGTCACAATTTCAATGGAATGTACCCACGTGGTTCATCATAGATTCGACCAGTAGCTAGCACCAATCCTTTAGGTACTATGGCTATCGATTGCGGGAGTTTCATGGTGTAATGGTTGCAACACCTTACCGGCATAACTGTATATAAGTACACTAGCTGTCCCGCGCAACTTGTCTGCGTAAATTTTCCCCATTTTTGCAACATTTCACATTGCTGCTCCGCTCTTATTGGTCGTAGCGTGATGTTATATAGCCTATAAGCCTTCCTCGTTAATGGGCTAACCAACAGTAAAAGATTTTTTTTCAATTCGGATAAGTATTTCCTGAGATTACCGCGTTCAAACAAACTCTTCAGCTTTATAATATTAGTATAGATATACAAATATATTGTAAAATTTGGCATTTAAAAAAAGCGGCCATGAGTTTTAATTGCCAAGTTCTTTTCTCACGGCTTTACTCTTGCGAACTTGGCATTAAATGTAGAATCATTCTATTCTAAATTGTATCTGATGTTTAGGTTACAAAATGCAACGCCTATCGTTGCATTTTGTAACCTAAGTAAATAAAGTACTTTAATTTTTTGAATTTTAAATCGTACTATGGTTTCGGATAGTCAACGCGATATGGCATACAAACTAGCGCCCCGTTGGCACAAAATACAACCAGATTTGGATTGGAACAACCATTTGTGAATTGCAGAAAATGGCGTTCCGTGTGGCGTTCCTGATTAGTCTGAGTGGGACTCTCCTCTAAGTTCTGGATAGCTTTCTCTCCAGAAGTCAGTGTCAACGTTGAATTCATTATACTAACAGTTCGACTAGTCTTTGGCTATATGTTCATAAACTTTCGGGATTTGTACACATAATAGAATTGTATAATTCATTCTATTCATTTATTCAGTCTACTCGTGACCACGGCCGTTGCAATACGGTCGAAACGTCGGGCAATAAAACAAAGCCTTCAAACCCTAGCTTTAAAAAAATCTATAGTCTTTGGCCATTGTAAACTGACATTAGTAAAGGTCGTGCGTGGCCAGCCTCAGAATTGACGAGTCGTCAACGTGCTCACAAAACGTCGTACGGTATATAGCATTAGTCGAACAAATCGTTCGTTATCAATCTGTGCCGTTACAAGACCGTGGCGAATTGAGTTTAAACTTGAACTAGATCGCTCGGTTCGCTCGTAGGATGTCCCATTTAAAAGATGTATGAAAGTAAAATTGAAAGAACGGCTACAAAATACCGAAAGTACAGAGGAACCTTCACACCAATGCGCTCGAACAACATAATATATAGACATGCTTCACCGACACTAAATCTCAGAAGGCCTTAAGAAAAAAGTGGTCTGAAGTGGACTGAGATTTCGTGTCTGTGAAGGTTACCTTTTTTACTCTCGAAACTTTGTGGCTAAGCATTAAAAACAATTGTATGGCATAGGAAACAGTCAAATGCAAATCCAGGAAAAGTCGCTGACGAAACAAAGAAGGAAATTTAATTTATTGTGAGTGAAAACAATAGTTGGTTTTATTTTACTTAGATTCAATTTTGCGTGTTTGTATTCTACTTCTATTCAAATCACAGAACATTTGGCGCGGTAGGTAAAAAAAAGTGAACAAAGGCGTTCATTCGTACAGCCTATTATGCTCAAAAGAGGAAACGTTGATGACTAATCCTCTTTAATCAATCGCCGTTACGTAGGATGACAAACAAGACCATATTCCTTTATGAATAATTATAGCTGAGAAATCTCAGCATTCACGTCGCTTTCTCACGAGGAGATCACAGATTACAAAACGTAAGATGTCCCCCTCCACTAGATGGACCGACTATCAAAGGTCAAGGCGGCAAGGAGACTCCAGACCGGTTGTCGCTGTGATAGTATACCGTATTTTTTTAATTGCATTGTGATGATAAATAATAGAGGCTAGTAGCTAACTGAAGTCACTAGTGCCTTGACGTAAAGTCATTATAAAATTGAAGAGTTTTGTTTGACCGCGATAATCTCAGGAACTACTGGTCCGAATTGAAAAATTCTTTTACTGTTGGATAGCCCATTTATCGAGGAAGGCTATAGGCTATATAACATCACGCTACCACCAATAGGAGCGGAGCAGCAACGAAAAATGTTGCAAAAACGGGGGCAAAGACGAAGTTGCGCGGGTTAGGTAGTTCAAAATAAAATGAGGTTCCTTTGACGTATTAGGCGACACCTGGCGGGACGCGGCCCTATGGTTACTTTTCGGAACTTGTTACCTGTACGATTTAAGATATTTCCTTTTGGTTCGTTACATTCCTAATATTATAAGTAAAAGTAACTCTGTTTACTTGTTTTATTTTCAGGTGTAAATTAGTAGCAGCGGTCCATACGTCGGTTTGAGAAAATTTTAAAGGACTTGGCTTTTTTTAAGAAGACCGCAAAACAGTAAAAAATAGAATAAAATACCTGATTAGTAATATCATATACGACGATCGCCGCCTGCGCTCCCCTGTAGTACATAGGTGCTAAGCTGTGATACCTGCGAACAATATGTTACTTATTAAGAAGATTCTATACTTATAAGCGAATCAATAAAAGCACAAGGCAAATATAATAAGAAAAAGTGTTCAAATCACTACAGGGAATTAAAATAAATATATATTTCAGAAAACTCGAGGTGTAAGGTGGAACGCGGGCGAAGCTTAATAAATAAATAAATTTGAATATTGGTAATTATTTTTTTCCAAAATGAAAAGTATAGTTTATTTCATATGTTGTTTAATAATGAAACATTGTGCATTGTTCATTACAAGTCAGCTTGTAAAAGCATTTAGTTGATGGTACAACTCATACTAACATTATAAATGTGAGAGTAACTCTGTCTGTCTGTTACCTTTTCACGCTTAAACCGCTGAACCGATTTAGATAAAATTTGGTATGGAGATAGATTAAGTCCCAGGGACATAACAACTTTGTGGCAATAACGTTATTTATATAATAGGATTATTACATTTTCTCTGATAATAATTGTCTGTTAATTGACATTTGACATACCTAATTTATTATTTATCTCTGTAAGACCACTGTCATATCGTACGTGAGTGATAAAAGTCAGAATTATTACGACTGAATCTTCAATATGGTTCGAATTCAAAAGCCCATCCTCAACACAAGACTATTATTATTTTTTTAATTCAGTAATCATTAGCTCTTACACTAATAATACTGTAATCAGTGGATGGGATTCGAATCGAAACAGTAGGCCTACTCTCTTTCGTTACAACGAAATTCATGAATTTTCGTTTACTTAAATTTCTTAAATTTACGGGGACTATTTTAATCAATTTTCGAATAGGCATAAGAAGTTCGAACCCATGGCAGATTTTCTGGAACGAGTGGACTAAATAGATGTTCCTGGCTCTGTATACTACCACCTCATTTTTGATCGAAACTTCGTTTTCATTGAATTAGAGTAGGCCTCCAGAATTATCGTTTACGAAACTAGCAAGCTACCGTTGCATATTGCATTCAAGTTGACCAAAGTACAACAATACTAATGTAGGTCATAACAAAAACGGCGTTTTATTCTTTGCATTATGCATCTACATATACCATACTTCTTTATTGATTCAAGGACTGTTAGCCAATCAGTTTTCCTCAAGATTTATATCTGCGTGTCTGAGAGGTAGGATAAATGTTCGGGCGGATAGCGCAGTAGTTTTAAGTCGTCGTTTGATTGATCATGTGATTGTTGTTTGGCAGACCCGATAGGGACCTAAGAGGGACCTAAGAGGAAGCCCTTCAAAACCCCAAATATGTCTGATTGAGTCTAAAGTCTAGAGAAAAACTCACAGCAAAGTCAAGGCCCCAAAAATCCTGTATTTCCCAGCGAAGTTGGATCCGTTGCTGATGTGGAAAGTCGTAAGTTAGCAACGCCAGATATCTACTATAAGTTAAGGTTCCTAATATCACAGCTTTTAACATCAAGTCGTTCGTTCACGAAAATTGTTTATGGGTCCGAACTTCAGTCCCAATTCAATTCAATTAAATTCATTTACTTTTGCATAATATAGGTACATTACGAGGTGTTAGTAATTACAATATTAAGCATTCCAAGTTTTACCAAGTTGGTGTGCAAATATTACTGAGAATAACAATTTTTATTGTATTTAGTGATTATTTATGTATTTATTTCATTACATTCATGCATATGATTAAGTATATTAACAATATTATCATCAAAATGTTCTTTCAACGTATCCCGAATCTATTTCTATGCGGGGCAAAACTTTGATTATAGCTCCTTTAACCTTCGGAAAAACGTGCTTACGATGGGGGGGGGGGTTGCATTTCGTTTAACGTTTACGACGACTGATAGCGTTTCACTACCACTTCAACATGTCATCTGGCGTCTCTTAAGCTAGGCGCCTGGAGCGCGTGCCCCGGTTTGCCTAGATCTGATCCTGCCGAGCTTATTGTGCTTATCCGAAAATGAATTAGGTAGACATGACAAATATAGTATCAAAGTTCTGTTGTTTGTTTACGAAGTTTCGGTTGGTTCGAGGAAAAATAGTAGTTAATGATAACCCTTTATAATTCGTCATCGATTCTATTTACACTTGTCTACATCGTATAAAAATTAAGTGACAAAAATATGCACAAGTTGTAATCACCGAACGCGAAAACAAAGACATGCACGTAAACTACCATCTTAACAAAATAAAATATGACTCATTTACCTCTACGTGACCTTGCTTGTACCTACTTACGCCATGATACTAAGCAAACAATACTTAAAATGAAGCTCTAATTTTCTATTTATAGTAATGTATCGCTACAGTATCGCGACAATCGCTATCGAAACGCGACTGTATCGCTAAAGTTAACAAATATCTTGGGACAAGACAGTAATGCGACAGATCGAGATGATATCACTACTGTATCGCGATCGTACCGCTAATAGCGGTGGACCCAAGACACAGTGTGTAAATATTTTTAGCATAAAAAAATCTCACGATAATTAAATTTAGTCCTTATCTCATTCAAATAGAGTTGTAAATCGTATGCAGATTGCGCACGCAGTTTTCTAGTTTCCTGCATACTATTTACAATTTTATTAAAATAAGATAAGAGCTATATTTGACTATCATTGAGAAAAGCTTGAGCAATACGCTTGGTCAGAATCAAGCCTAACAACTCATTTTCATTTAGCCATGCCATTACGACGAAGCGCGGATTTCATTAGTCGTAAAGGACTGTGGGTGTGGGTGCTTAATGAAATCAAAGCTATTTCACAGATTTAGAGTATAGGCTATACTATAGCGCATGAATATTAGATAGTATGAAATGCGCCGTAATGTTTAAAGACTAGTGATTATTACTACAAATCTGTGTATCTCATAATTATAACTATTTATTATATGGGAATTAACGCGCATTGTTTACCTTAAAATTGTGTGACGTTTCGACCAGGTTGCACCGGCCGTGGTCACAAGCGGACTGATCGAAACGTCAAGCAATTTTAAGGTAAACAATGCGCGTTAAATCCCGTATAATAAATAGTTATAATCATGCAACGCGAAAGTTTAAATGTCTCATAATTATGTCAACGGGTTATGTCTGTAATAATAAAGTCATTCATTAGTCGTCCGCTTCGAGGGATTTCCCGTATTCTGATTGATATTTTTATCGACTAATGAAAATAAGCTTTAAAATTAATAATTGTAATCGAGCTACAAGCTTCAAGGATGTCTAGATTAGTGATACCATATTGACAACAACGGCTAATTTCTGTTAGTGTCATGCATGATATAAATGAGTAATGTCAATAAATCCATATTGTATTTATACACTACAAAGATAAATATTATCAATTTTACACGCTTTACAAATATTTTCACAAATGAAACACAGTATACTGAGAAAATGATGACGGCTCAGTTCTTCGCCATTTACGCAATTATTGGCCTATCTGTTCTCAGGAATATTTCCGTCTTTCCTGAATAGTAAAGACAGATCCTTTAAATACAGTCTCCTTAAAATGACAGTGTCTGCGTGAGAGTTAAGGATGTCTTTTAATTAAGTTGATTAATTATTTTTTCAGTAATAAAGAGATAGTGGGGATCTAGTGGCAAAAACCAGGCAGGCGTAGTTTAGTAAAGTTTACTAAACTTAAAGGATTTGTTTATTCAACCCCGCCCCCCACTCAATTTCAAGAAATATCTAAAAAGGTAGGTATAGTTTGTAACTTTAGCCGGTGTTTAGTCGAATGTACCACCTAAACCTTCGTAAGTTCGGAGGTGGAAGGGGGGGCTACCCCGAACTTACGAAGAGCCGAAAAATGATCCTGGGTACGCCCATCGGGCTAAACAAGTTAAAGGATGTTTCCTCACCTCTCCTGCCCCGCGGTGTCCCAGATCTCAAACTTAACGGTGGTGTCATCGAGACAAACGGTCTGCGTGAGGAACGCGGCACCGATCGTGCTCTCCTGGTACTCGTGGAACTGGCCCTTCACAAACCGCAGCACCAGCGAGGACTTGCCTACCGCCGACTCGCCTAGCAGCACCAGTTTGAACTGGCATACTTTCGTTTGTGGGGCGCCGTTCGGCCGTTGAGCTGCACCGCTCCTGCTTGTCGCCATCGCCTATAACAATAAAAAAGACTCGTTAATGATTTGTGCATTGTATAGATAATATTTTAATTAAATTTGGTTGAGATAATATTTCAATAATTTCTGAAATTAAAAAAATAAAAAATAAACCCAACTGTGAAGGAGGGGTCAAGTGTTTCAATATGTTTGTATGTATGTATCCTTTTTATGTTCCTATGTCCGTTCATAACTCTTTAAGGCTCAATCGATTTTAATAAAAGACACGAGTGGCACTGGATACGTACATAAATTTTTTTAAGTCCAAATGGCGGTTTTTATTCGCGTTAATGTGCGGGGTTATTTTTTTTTTTTTTTCTATAACCTTGTTTAATCTCATAAGTCTAATCTTTCAATCGCCTGGAGGGATTTTGAGACATTCACTGTATCAAATTACAGAATATAACATTTTGCTGCATTTTAAATCCGAAAGTATTTAAGATTTCACGAAAAAAAAACTTTAACTGTACAAACATAGCTAGCTTTCAATCAGATAATCACCAGAATCCAAATCCATTTGGACGCCACAAGACATATATTATCAAGACACCCCATTGTTTGCGATGGGGATTAAAATATAAAAAGCAAAGATTGGTATCGCGAAAGTGCGGAATGGTCACGTAACGTAATACACTACGTACCTACTGTTCACAACAATTTACCTACATCGAATATACTTAAATAAGTCTGTCCTTGACCGAAGACCGGCTCACAAATGGCATGACCTTCTATTACTACATGAATATAACTACCGCTAACTTTAGTGGTATTCTTTTCATACAATCAGTAGGCAGGTACTATTCAGTGACCAAGTCGCGCCCACACTTTCCATACTACAGACGTTTTTGACCGCAGTTCTGCCCGCGTAGGACGCAATAATTTTTAGATGGTCACCTAATTCACTTAATGATACAATCAGGATATCCATTATGAAGCTTACCTATTCTACAGAATAAGCTTTTACACACTACAGATGAACAGCACTACTTACAAATAGTGCTGGTCAACTCTAAATGCGTAAATTATAATCCTGATGTTAATGAAAACATAATGATTTGTCAGTCCAAATACCCTATCATATAACAAATCATGACATGAAATCCGTTTTTCGACGATAGAGATAACAGAACTATACAATGGGGCGTTACCCACAAGATAACTCATTAAACAAGCTACACTACAGTCTCTATAAATCGCATTGGGTACTAGAAAAATACTATAAAAAATCCACTTATGCTCCCATTAAAAGCGGACCAGATTTCGCTTAATGGTCATCACATCCACCTAGTACAGGACTGTAACTAGTATTTAGTCATACAACAGCAGGGGGTCGCAAGAACAAACTAAATTTAACTAATTATAAATTGTGGAAGATAAAACTAACAAGTTGTACAGTGCAGTTAGGCTTTATAGCGATTATTATCAAAGCTTTATCTATATCATAATCTCAGTCGTGATTTCGAACATTGTTTGTCCATAACTATCTAACGTATCTGTGGTTTACATTAATCCCATGCGAATGAGAGATATTCCCTTTCGCAGGAGTTGATTAGAGCAGTTCTGTCAAGGTTATCAGGCCATGGACCCAATGTAATACGAAACCTATGATGAAATCCAAACTCCCAGATGGAAACTGTCAATGTGTGCAGCAGAGATGAATCTAGAATTTGGGTTTGGGGGAAGGTCATGACCCGCTTAGCAATTCAAATGTTTCTGCCATGTCGAAAATAATCAAGTGTTATCTTGCATATTTAAAGAGCTACAATCAATCAGCTGCATCAATACAATAAGCCGAAAGATTTCTCCATGACATATAACTGTCCAGGACAACGTTTTTTTTTATTGACGTAAAGCAATGCAGAATATTGTCCTTTAATTACATTAACTTCATTATAATCTGTATGTATGCAGGAAGTGAATTACAATGGTCAATTGTGTAATCAGTTTAATTTACCTTCTAGCTTTTACTCGTGGTTGCGCACGCGCATCGTGATTTTTTTTATTAAAATTTTAACAGGAAGAATAGCAATATTATGAATTAATGTTATCTTCACCTGCGTTAAGTTACAACCCCCGTTCACTCCTCTAGGGGTTGAATTTTCAACTCACAGCTCAATGAACGGATTCGGTTGAAATTTGGCATGGGTACAGATATTTATTATGACGTAGGCATCGGCTAATAAAGTGTTCTTGGACATACAACCCCTAAAGGGGTGAAACGGGAATTTCAGTCGTCGAACTTAACGCGGAAGTCACGGACGGAAGCTAGTTTCTCGTATGCGGGATAAACTTTCGATATGTGGGGTACAGAAGGGCACAGAATCTCTTCCCAAAATGAAGAACCTGACTGGAGAAATGAGTGAGAACGGCATCTACTAAATGTCGTGTTTTTGGAAGTGAGTAATCACGAACAAAGAAAAGAGATAGGAAGTCAACGACATGCAGCGTCCGTCCTCTTTCTCACAACAACAATAAACATGGCGCCGCTATCTCAGACCGGTGTTATTAGTATACCTATACATATATTTATCATATTGTCGACCCACTGACACTAAAATTAAACATGCTATTAAGATTAAGAATGAATATGGAATATTTGATATATTTTTTGCACATTCATTAATAAGAACACATCAACTAACTAATGCGTCCAAATTAAAAAATCCATCGACATGTGATATAAAGAGTTCTCTAACTTCAAATCGGCTAAAACAATTCTCATGAAACAAAGCTAAGAACCATCTCTGTTATACTAGCTTTCTAATAAAATAAACTGCATCAAAATTGGTTCATTCGTTTGACAGTTAAAATAACATCATTGACGCCATATCCATCGTACCATAGACCAGGGTCCGTATAAAGCAGAGTGTAACTGACGTAGTCCAATATTAAAATTCACATAACACGATGGGACAACATCTACATAGAACGCCTTGTCCAAGGAATGGGCATCCATGGGAGGGAACAACCAGATTAAGCCCGCAGTGAGCGACCCCTTGCACGAGTGCACACGCATTGCAGCCAACAGGGATGGATGGCGACGCATCGACAAGCGGATTACAGTTGCCCGAAATCTGACTACTAGATGATGACCACGACCACTCTGCCAAGAGTAAATCGCCGAAGAGGAACAATAGACAACATAATGGAACACACATCAAATTCCTTTTATTATATGGAACCCCAAGTTCATGACGGAGGGGGGAGATAGGGATTTAAAATGGTTTCTTGTTGTCCAACATAGACAAACATGTTCTGCCTACACAGGCACTACCAATTCCTTTTTCAAAATTTAAAAGAATTTTTTTTCATGGAATCCTGATAACTTATCTACGGAACCCACTTTGGGAAATGCTGCCATAGTCTATTTATAACTTATGAGTACTAATGTCAAAGAACAACTGTATGCCTCTGTCCAATAATGATAGCATCACTCTTATTTTCAATATTGATTATCAGCAATCCTTATCAAAATATAGCATTTGTAAACTAATAGAACTATTTATCAATAGCAGTATACTTATAACATCATTTTATGTGAGTGCATAATGAGTGAATATTTGACTAATGGAACGAAGATCATGTTATGCAAGATTTTGATGGCCTACCCAAGGCAGGAGTGGGTACAACTACTGAGCGAGAGGCTGTGGCTTTCATTTGGACATAAGACATCTTCGTGTGATCCACTAATTGTTCATTGGAGTCTACATGCTATATCTGTGACTAGCTGTCTGCATAAATGTTCTCTATTTTTCCAACATTTCTCATTGCTACTCCGCTTCTATTGGTCGTAGCGTGATATTATATGTGAGCCTATAGCCTTCCTTGATAAATGGGCTATCCAACAGTGAAAGAATTTTTCAATTCGGACCAGTAGTTCCTGAGATTACCGCATTCAACCAAACAAACTCTTCAGGTTTATAATATTAGTATAGATGTGCCCATGTGTTTAAAAATCTTTTAGGACACATTATACCATGGCAGAGTATTCATCTCCTTTCATGTTGTTTGTTTAATATGAGAAACACTTACTATAATTTTATAGGATCGGGTATTGCATGTATTACAATAACTTAGTGCATGTGAGTTGATTTACATAAATATCTGCATAATCAATACTAATATGAGCACTGTAAGTTTGATTGAATATGTAAATATTTCACGCAAATAATGAAGTGATGAATCTATGTTCATATGATAAAATGGATGAAAGTATTTTAAATATACATAGTAATTTGGAAGAATCTTGTAACTGCCAACTTATAATTTTAAACTTGTTTATTGTTTATTTAAAGTGTAAGCAGTTTTTATACTATTTTTTGTAGTTGTCTAGCCCATCGTAATTATATGCAACGATGTAAATGTCAATAGAATCAGTAAATGTTCACCCGTCATACAAGTGATTTACCAAAAGTCTAGGATTCAAATGTAAAGTGTTCATCATTCCCTCACACAAGAAACACATATAACTTAATTTTCAATCTCAGTTATCAAATAATTACTTATCATATGAATGTTTAAGTAATTACAAAGACTTAATGTCTTTCTTTATCAGAAACATATGGCTTTTGTTAATCTACAGGAAAACTTATAAAAAAAAAAATTTGTTCATAATGTATTCAAAATAATGTAAAATAATAGAATATTTATCAGTTGTTTGGATGCCATAGTACAAGATCTAAGATGGCAGTGTGTAAAAATTGTAACATATGTGTAAGAAGATATTTAATATCCATACTAACATTATAAATATGAAAGTAACATTGTCTGTCTGTCTATATGTTACGCTTTCATGCTTAAACAGCTAAATTGATTTAGTTGAAATTTGGTATGGAGATGGATTGAGTCCCGGGGAAGGACATAGAATAGTTTTTATGGCAATAACCAACATCCACGCGGGCGGAGCCGCGGGTGAAAGGTAGTTATATATAGAATGAAACATAATTTACTATGTCTAAAAAAGGATGTTTGACTGTTCAGCCTAAAAATGTACTCATGTGTTCCAATCTATATTAGTATTTTAAAGAGGTAATGTTTGTAAGTTTGTGAGGTTGTAGGGGGGGGGGTAATCTCTGGATCTAGTGAACCAATATTGAAAATTCTTTAGAAAGCCGCATGATTTGTGACTTTTATAGGAAGGAACGAAGTGGGCCAGGTCAGCTAGTTATAAACTAAAGTGATTGCATTGTTATGTATTTTTCTCTCTTTTTGATTAAGGTATCATTGGAAATACCAACAAATGTACAATATTAAGTCTAAGAGTTAAATAAAACCAAGAACAAAAAATTCCACACTTCTATAGATTAAAAAACAAACATTTATGTGAGCAAGATCATTTGTAAGTATGCATAGCAATCAATGAATCACCTAATTAAAGAGTGTCCATTACTTGTTGTTCATCATAAAAAGTTATGACAAGTTTTTATCTATTGTTGTTGACATAGACAATTATTGTTCTAGAAAATATGTAATATGATGTGAGAGAGTTTGTTACTACTTTTTTACAATAAACAAAATATTTATTGTTTGAATTTATAACTGGAAAAAAGGAGGAAATGCCATGCATGCATGGTATACAAAGGTCACAGCTTCATAGTAGAAAGTACCTATTATAGTGGAAAATAAGTAAGTTATCATCATAGCTAACCAAGAGATTATAAAAGAGTATCACAATAATACTCACCAGATAAAAGTCCAACAAAAACACAATTGGACACCATTGACAATGCTAAGATTACTTGTAAAATTAATCACCCATGCACAATAAAAAAATCCAATTTGTTGTTTTTTTTTTTATCAGACCTTGAGGCTTGAGAACTACGAAAGCGACTGCAATAAAGTCTCGCACGGTAAACAAGGATTTGTTATCTCCACGTCCGTATCGTCGCGAAATCACAAAGAAACAAAAGATATTACAATGACCACTTTATCAGACACTATTCGGCGCAGTTCGTCGGGCCTACATAATATTTCTTGATCAATTTATCTGTCGCACAGTAAAAACGTGTCTATTATGATGATGACTAACCGCTTATGCCCGTATCACTGCGTTTCCTTCGACTCGGACGATTAAAAATTACCTATAGACGCCCTCATCGGAATCAGCTGTATGTCACAAAAGTGCTGGACGTAAGCATTTACGCGTTTGACCGCATATCCATACGACTACCGTGCTGTTTGTTACATCTAATCTTCCCTTTTCATGAGCACTTTCGACAATATTCGATAAAATGACGCATTTACTTAACTAAAAGGATTTGAAAGACGTACCCTCCCTGTTATTATACTGCTGTTTTGCACTTTTCCACTGGCGACAAATCCTCACGAGGTCGCCTTGTCGCCGAAAATATCATTAATTACACACTTTAACGAATAAAATCATTAATTTTAAATGCTAAACTGGAAAATCTAGCACAGAAATGCAAAATGACCACGAACAAACATGGAAGCGAGAGAGCGAGCGAGACGTTTCATTTCTCAAAAAGTTGTCTTTGGTTTGAGTTTACGTCATTTAAAAAATAAGATAAAATTGTTTCATTGTCTATGATAAATTAAAATGTAAAGGTGTCTACAGACTAATCCATCCATCTTTAACAAAAGTACTCAGTGAGCTTTAATTTGTCCGATCCATCCTCTGGCCTCTATACTACAAATACGCGTACTTGTAGTATTGGTGGATCCATCCCAGAAAATGTTCAGTGTTAGTGTTCATAATGTAATCAATGCACACCTCTCAAAGTACCTAATTTCTTTGTTGCACACTTTATAACTACTAACCATATAACTTGATTTTAATTCAATTTCTGGTTACTAATCTAAAAATTTACAATTTGTGTCAGTTCATCTAGGTCAGTAATATCGGTATTTCGGTACCGATACCAAAATACCGATATATCGCAATAATGTACCGGTATAATATATCGGTATTTTATTTTAGTCTCTATTTACCGATACCATAATGTCAAGGGCTTTCTAAAGGAGCCATGTTTAACTGCACCTACGTGTCTGCTCTATAAGCAACTAATTGCTCGGCCAAAATAGTGTTGCAATATTGGGCTACACAACCCGGCAATTATGCAACTAATTGCTCTTCCAAAGTAGTGTTGCAATATTGGGCTGCACAACCCGGTAATAATGGCTGACAAAATCACGCTGCATCAAAATAAAATCATGAGATGAGAATGGATACACAACTTCAATTTTGGTATGGCAGTTTAACATTGTTGTTGGCAGTCGGTTTATACCTACAACGGACACCAACTCCTCACATACTTAAATCATAAACTGCTGATAATATTTAACTTATGTATTTAATTTCCTTTTTTGATTGTATTGTGGGGAGAAATAAAGACTTAATATTATTATTACTTTTAATACATTTTGGCTCCATTTTTTTTAATAACCTTTTTGATATATAACCTCAAAACAACATGAAACCTGACAACAAAACTGAAAATTGTATATTTATGTATGTATTGTATAAATCACAACGTCACTCACAACAAACATCGTGTCGTGTATAAAAGAGTACACTATGCCATAACAATAGAGAGCGAAATAAACAACATTAAAGCAAGCTGGGCAATTTAGTAGAAAATCAATAGCTCAGCGATCGGTCGGCAAGTAACCTTTCAAAATAATGTTCGCTATTCGCAAAAAAAAAAAATAAAAGTTACCAGCCTCTGTATTGCAGCCACATATTGCTGAAAAACATGGCCCGTTTAAAAGCCCCTTCAAGTTTTTGTTTAACTAGCAATACCAAAACATCAACATTTTCATTCTTGAGGACAAAAAAGTTTTCATCCTTTTCTTTTTCAATGGCTATTTTATTTTATGATATAAAGTAGGATGTGACCCAGGTTGCATGCCGAGCATGACAAACCACCAACCCAATTAAACACACTGTTAAATGTCCCAAAGGCGACAGATCGCAGTGAAATAAAAGACAAAAAAAAAAAAAAAAATCTTTTTCTTTTTCAATGGCAACGTAGTTAACTATCCTTGTCTTTCTTCTGGATGTCACGTCTTTCATACCTAGTAGTTTTTAATCTATGGTGCCCATCCCTTTCAATTAAAAAGTAAAAATTGACTGCAAAGCGTGAAAGAGAGAAAAAACTCGTGCGGCTTTTGATAGGTATTGTGCACAATATAGCGTTATCTCTTTCTAGAGGTGGTCAATTTTGTGAGGTTACGGCGCAGTCCTGTTAATGGCCGCACCCGCCGTACCTGGCCGTGCAACCCGGTTGCAAATATTTTTGATAAAAATATCGATGAAAAAAACGGTATTTTTGTTTTTAAATATCGGTATTTGAAGCGACATTTCTATAACATTATCGATAAAATTAGAATATCGATATCACTCCGTGTCCAATAGAATAAAACACTGGTTTCAGTTCCGGAGTATCAAAAAAAAAATACATTTTCATAGTGCTTGACATTGACAGATGTAATATAGTCCTTCGTGAATATAATTGCATGTGGTTTCTTTAATTTATGTGTTCTTTGGGTTTCTCATCCTCAGTATCTCAGATTTTATTTATCAATTGCCTTGCATTCGTATTGATACAGGTTGGTACTGTAGTTTTTGACAATGAAGATAACGAGATATAAAAAGGTTCAAAAATACTTGAAATTCTACTATAATAACTACGGTTTTCACCAACCATACCAAGTTTTGCTCGATGGCACATTTTGTTTTGCAGCATTTAAAGTAAGTCTTCTTCTATATCATTAGGTTTTAGCAACATCCTATAACACTTTCACACCAAGTCGTTAGTGGTGCCGATTAGAAATCGTGATGAACACGAGAAACTATTGTAACATGTTCCCCGGTGGCACCTCGACTAACAAAAACATGCTAGACGGCAGCATTAATTTTTTTAAGAAAAATAAAAACAGATGAAGAAGAAGGCTTAGTTTTAATTACTGCTTTCACATCAACGGTCCAACTAAAATTTTTAAATCTTAACAGAATGGACAGTAAGTACCGTCGTAACGGTCGTCTGATCGACATAGTGGATGAGGAGTGGAGAGCAGAGCAGTTGCCTCATGAGGACATTCAGGTCCCACTGGAAGAGCTGCCAGATCCGGAGGCAGACAGTGCTGACTCTCACCTAACACTCAAAGAACAAAGCATGCGTTGGCAAGAGAACTTTCCTGAGCCAGCAAGCAGTAATTAAAACTAGGTATTCATTGTTTAGTCAACCCTTGACACCTGTAGTCAGGTTTGTGTGAATAGAAATAACACCAATGTGACTGCAAGTGTCAAAAGTTATATAATATTCTTTGTGAAGGAAATCTAACTGCACCAGTTATAGGGCTGAATGATCATTTTCCAAATTATTATCAGGTTTAATCAAGTCATAAATATAAAATGTCTGGAGCAAAAAATATCTCAGATAGGACTCTAACCCGACAGTGTTTTAATGGTTTCTGCAATGAAACTCACAGAGCCATACAAGTTCCTGAGGGCATGGTAGATGTTGCAATGATTGCTGTAAAATTGTATCTTATGGAGGATAAATAAGACGTTGTTAGGCATGTTTCGGTGCCAAAGTTGGTTAGTGGCTTAGGGCTGGTTTACGGGTTTTAGTCTCGCCTGAGAGGACTTTTTTCTCCATACATTTAATATGTAAATAACATAACATAAAAAAAGAAAACCCTAAATATTTTTATTAAGAAAGATGCATTCACGGTATCATGTTATCTTCTGTATTTAATTGTAAGGAAGATAAATATGTTACTGACAAACTGTGTAACTATATTCTCAAACATACGTCTATTTTGCTTCAGGAACAAATAAACATAAGAGAACAAATACCTAAATACTTGAACTCTCAAACAAAACTGTTAACAACAAGATGTATAATAATTGAAACAGAAAAAATTGCTAAGAAGACCCACGGAGCCCTGACCATATTAAAACAGTTCGGGATACATGAATGTGGGCATAAAGACCCCATAGCAGGCTCTAGCTGCATATTATCTATGATTGGCAAACGGAATGACAAACATTATATTCTAGCAACACAGGACAGAGATTTACAAGACAAGTTTAGAGAAAAAGCCGGTGTCCCACTTCTCTATCTTCATAACAAATCACCAACATTAGAAAAACCATCTAAATTAAGTTACTTAAAAGCAGGACAAAGTTTAGAGTCAGTTTTTATTACAGAAACACAAAATGAGGCATTGCAATCAATGAAAAAAGTTTATGGATTAGAAGAGAAAGTTGAAGAATCAAAAATGCCAACTAAAAAAAAGAAAACTCATAATCCTAATCCTCTATCTTGTAAGAAGAAAAAGAAAAAGCCAAGTGGCAATAATAAGGTGCAGAAGGAGAGTGTAAGTGAAGGTAAAGTAAGGAAAAGAAAGAAAAAGAAACTGCCTAAACATGCTATAGAGCAGCTGAAAAGTGTTAGTAGTAATGGTTAATAAATTGTTTTTAATAAAAAGCTTTGTTTATTTTAATTTAATACAATCAGGTTTATAAACAGTTCTATGAAGAGTATCTGAATTTTACGTTTCACTATAGCAGCCTTATCAACCTTATTTTTAAAGGGGCCGAGAATACTGTCCAGGTGACCATTAGAGAACAAAAGAACATCTGTCTGCTATTATTATTATTATTTCTAACCTCTCTTGTTGTAAGAATAGCTGATAATATTTCTGAACATTTTTGCTTATAACTTTTTTATTTATTTAGTTCTACGACAAAAAAGTTACTGGACCAAAGTTGTAGAGAATTTAATTTGCAACAAAAATTGTTAACAATTTTTTTTATCAGTTAAATAGTTTATGAGATATATCGTAAAAACCATTTCAACCCCTATTTTCAAGATGGCGGCCGTGGGACAAGGGTGGCAACCCCACAAACTTGGTTTTAGCTTGACACTGACCCCCCCTACACATCAAAAAAATAAAATTGCGTCCTTTAAAAAACGCAACCCCGAATGTAACTTTTCAATGGAATGAATTAATTTACCTACCTACGTTGATTTGCATTCTCCCCCCCACCCCCCCTCCTTTATATATTTAACCAGTGCCATAGTCAAAAATTTGATAATGGTTTTTATTACTGCCTAATTTCCTTTTTTTTTTCAATATTAATATTTGTTTAGTTATATAAGTAAACTCATTCATTGCCTACGGGGATTTCGCGATGTGCGGGCGGCAGCCGAAAAGCGTCTGTCCTACTTGCCCTATACCGCGCCATCCCTGTTGTCTCCTCCCGTACCCTCTGTAACGCCCCAGCCAAAGACTGGCGGTATGTAATTATGTATTTCTGGTACTATGTTTTCTATTATTAGGAAAAAATACTGAACGATCTTGATGACGAGACGATGATGAAGGATGGCTTTGAAACGGCATCCTGACGACGGCGTCCGGGTTCTAATTTCGTAAACTTAATTTCCAAAAAATCTAGAATATCCTTGAGCACTGGTAGTTCTCTTGGGCTTTGTAAAGAATCGATGTATTCGTCATTAGTCAGTCACATTGTCTAACTCTCCTGACAAAATTTGTACGAGTAACAGATCCCATGTGCTCGTATCAACACCTAAGTTTCTAATGGCCAGAAAACTTTCCATGGTGATGTCATGTAGTTTTTTGATACCAGAATATGATTGAAGTAATTTTTATAGGCATTTCTTGCCAATTACTTCACAAAAATTGCATTTTTGAAAGATAGAAAAATTTGAAGTCCAGACCCAGGAATCGAACCCGAGACTTCCGTAGCCAAACCGGGGCCAGAAGCGAACCACCTATATGGACTAAGTTACTAGACCTCAAATCTTTCTATCTCTTGATGCTCGCGAGTTAGGGCCCTCGAAAGCGCCATCTAGTCCGTAGTTAAAGAAATATCACTGCTTTTGTTATTGCTTCGTTACAGAGAGCATTTTAACAAATTATGATGTCGCAGGCCGAATATTGAAGTAATTTTTATAGGCATTTCTTGCCCATTACTTTACAAATACAATAATTGCATTTTTGAAAAATGCAACGAAGCATGCTCTCTGTAACGAAGTCCGAGTCTCGGGTCTGGACTTCAAATTTTTCTATCTTTCATAAATGCAATTATTGTATTTGCAGAATATGATTGTTGATTCATTACTGGTAGATTTAAAAATAAGCTTGATAGAGATAAAAATATACGCTTTTTGTTATCGTATCGATGCTTTAGAATGATGAATGAGATCCCAGCAGATAATATAATTACCTGAACTGATAGAGATGCTGAATCAGACGCTCAGTCTCACCTTTGACATGTTTTTCAAACGTTGCGTTTTCTGAGCGTCGCGCGTCGGAAAGCGAGGGATTCTTGTGAATCGTCTCGATATACAAATCTTTTAAGGACACCCATTGACATCACACGATTTGCTATCCAAACATGCACTTACGTCGGCGCGCTCCCAAAGGGGCCGTGGCGCGGTTGGATTTGCTAGGTCAGCAACCCGTGTTCGATGAGAATGAATCGAACAGAGGCTAACATAAGTATATATTGAATTAAAAATTATCGAAAATAATATAAATAGACATTTGAATTTATTGGTTCTGTTTAGAAGCAATCTTAAACTTAGGTATGCCTATTTTTTCCCAAAAGGCCACACAATCTTTAGTCGGTAGGCCCCGAATGTTACAATATGTATTAGCGGCAAATTAGTCATGTACACAGTATGAAAGTGAGTGATAATGTCGTAACATTCATCTGGGTTGAACACCTCCTGGCCAGTTGGAGAATCCTGAAAATATAAACAGTTTATTAATTCTTAGGGATCTTTCAACAGTTTCAAACTTCTTAGCACAAAAAGCGCAAGGTCTTGTCCATAAAACTAACACTAGGTCCGCTAGACCCAATAAACATTGTTATGCCTCTGCGCCTCTGCTGCTACAGACCTAAGCGTTTCAAATGAGTTGATAACTGTCATAATGACATTTTGATTCGCATTCCTGCACTGCAACTTCATTGTATGACGTAAGGTCAGCAATAAAATTATTCGTAAAAAGGTGTCATTAGTATTACACAGAAGTACCTACCTACACTAATGAACTATACATAAGCACTGTATTTTACTATTTATTATTACAGATATGTTTTTAACTGAGAGACCACAAAAGTGTTGAATATTCTTAAATTTTGCCTATTTTCATATTTCTGTTTGGTGTTTATTATTTATTAAAGAATATGAAAATAAATATTACGTCCGTTCCATTACTATACACATACGGACTATGAGTTTCAAATGAGAAGATAATCGCGATCGCGACAACTTCACTCTCTACTACACATACGTACTTAACCCGACTTGGGAGTTTTTGTTGCTAGCGGTACAATTTTAACAAGTACAGAGTGAAGTTGTCGCGATCGCGATTATCTTCTCATTTGAAACGCATAGTACATCATGACAATGTAGTCATAACCGTTTATATTTATGCCCTGTAGGCCTACTAGAAAGTAGGTGTACAGGGCATAAAATTCATAAATAAACGAAAATTCATAAATTTTGTTTTAAATAAAGAGTTATTTAAAACAAAATGTATGAATTTTCGTTTACATAAATTTCTCAAGTTTACGGGGACTATACTATTTTAATTATTTTTTGGATAAGCACAAGAAGTTAGAACCCATGGACGATTTTCTGGCTCCTTAGAGCACGACCTCATTTTTGATCGAAACTTTGTTTTCATTGAATTAAAGTAGTCAAGTTCAGTGCAGTGTCATAAAGACATAAGAGCGTTTTTGAAGAGTTTAAGGCATATGACCTCGGCGCAGCTCTATTGGTCTGATCTTGTAGTCCTAAATCTGGACGGTCATAGTAGCTGTGTCATACAGACATCTCAGCACCTCGGTATATCGCCAGTCGATACGGCATCGTTGTAGAGCATCCAAAACCACAACTTCCAAATCCAAAACAACTTTTTGAAGTCCACAAAAGCCATAGGTACTCAGCGGCTGATCGTAGGTATTCTTCGGTTTTCTGAATAATCTGCTGAACAGTATGAATGTGGTCTACGGTGCTGAAGTCTTTTCGAAACTCGGCTAATTCTGAAAGCTGGAACTCGTCGATTTTTCTCGTGAGGCGGTAGATGTGACCAGTGACGTAGCGTGGGTATTCGCTACCCGGAAGTTCGCCACCTCCTCCCCCTTATTTTTTAACCGACTTCAAAAAGGAAGGAGGTTCTCAATTCAACTGTATTTTTTTTTAATATTTGTTACCTGACACAGTTACCTGGTTACTCGCAGACGGATGGACCGATTTGAAAAAATCTTTTTAAATATTAAAGGCTTATTAGACTATTTTGTTGCAAATAGTCAAACATTTTGAAGTTGGTGCCTAAAGAGGCGTCTAAACGGGCCATCTTTTACGGCAATTTGTGGCGGCACTATTGGCGACTAATTGCTCGCCAATAATGGCAATACGTCTGCAATTGTAAAGCGCATGATTCAGTCTCCTAAACAGGCTACACAACCCGGCAACAATAAAATAGAGAGCGACTGAAACAACAACAACATTGTCCGGGCAACATTGCGGAAAATGGATCGCTCAGTGTTCGTCTGGCAACCATCATATCAATATTGGAGAGTACTGCCATGTTGCTGGCCACAGCATTGCCGCCACAAATTGCCGTAAAAAATGGCCCGTTTAGACGCCCCATAAAACATAAAACTACATTTCCTGGCACCAACTTTAAAACGTTTCATTATTTTTTATTATTGTTCCTATATTATTTTTTGCTTAGCTTATATTTATTTTGGGAGTCTGGGTTTTTTTTTGTAGTCAAAAAAGTTTTATATTATGCGTTTTTAGGGTTCCGTATCCCGAATGGCAAAACGGAACCCTTTTGGAAGACGTGTTGTTGTTAAGACCGCTCGATTATGACTGCCGAATGAGACCAACTGCCACGCTCCCGCCATTTTAAATGTAAACGTCAAACGAGTGTCACGCCATGATGGCGGCCATGTTTAAAATGAGTCAACAGACTTGCTATTTAATCAAAACAGATGCTAGGTCAATGAAAATCAATGAGCAATCTAATAAATTCTCCGACATTGTATATATGTTGTAGAGACGGAGCCTGCATTAGGATTATCCTGTGTTACAAGTCCCCAGGACACCAGACAGGTAATACATGTTCAAAGAAACTTAGACAAAACAAATAGTTAATTTTTCTTGGTTATATTCTAAATAAAATCACCATGATTATGATTGCGTAGAAAAGACAGATTAGATTTTTTTTTTAAAGGCCACTGTCGCAGTAGGCTACAAGCCCTGTGTCGCGGGGGACTTTACAAACATACAATTCACGACGCAAAGTACACCCAGATTCGAAACAACAATTTGCGGATAACACTAGGCGATGTCCCGTGTGGGAATCGAACCCTCCCTCTCGAACCGACCTCTTCGAACGTAGCAGTCGAACACACTCCCACGCTGATGGTGTAAATAAAACACTAAAGATATCATGAAATAATTTCGATATTTAATGTAATAATTGGGTAGTAGGTGATAATAATTAATAACACATAATAATATCTAGTAGTTCTCTTCTCTTACTCTTTTTACATTTCAATTATTTACTCGCAATTTCAAATAAGTATATTGTAAAAAAAATGAAGGATTTCCTTGATTTACTTGTAACGAAAATCCATTGGGTCTAATCTATTGGAAAAATGACATGATCGACGAAGGGTTACCACAACAATTTCTGATTTAGTTTTAACTAAATCTTTTTTTAGAAAAGAGAACATTTAAGTTGCGATTAATTTTAAGTCCATCATACGTGTTCCCAACGTAAGTGTACGTGGTACCAGTAATTATGTGTATCTGCGGAGAACCGGTGAACAAGTTGTGTCTCTCTTGCATCATTGTTCCTGTCAGGTTGTGAAATTGTGGGGAGCCATAGTACGTGTTCTCTATTTTTTTTACTGTGTTCCCTTTTATTATGTGCTTCTGGTCAGAGCCGTTGAACGAATTATGTCTTTCTTCAATGTTTGATCCTGTCAGGTTGTGAAGTTGTGAGGAGCCATAGTACGTGTTCTTTATTTTTCTTACTCTGTTCCCATCTATTATGTGTTTCTGCTCAGAGCCGTTGAACGAATTATGTCTTTCTTCAATGTCTGATCCTGTTATGTTGTGAAGTTGTGGGGAGCCATAGTACGTGTTCTCCATTTTTCTTAGTCTGTTCCCATTTAATATGTGCTTCTGCTCAGAGCCGTTGAACGAATTAAGTCTTTCTTCAATGTTTGATCCTGTCAGGTTGTGAAGTTGTGAGGAGCCATAGTACTTGTTCTCTATTTTTCTTACTCTGTTCCCATCTACTAAGTGTTTCTGCTCAGAGCCGTTGAACGAATTAAGTCTTTCTTCAATGTCTGATCCTGTTATGTTGTGAAGTTGTAGGGAGCCATAGTACATGTTCTCCATTTTTCTTAGTCTGTTCCCATTTATTATGTGCTTCTGCTCAGAGCCGTTGAACGAATTAAGTCTTTCTTCAATGTTTGATCCTGTCAGGTTGTGAAGTTGTGAGGAGCCATAGTACTTGTTCTCTATTTTTTTTACTCTGTTCCCATCTATTAAGTGTTTCTGCTCAGAGCCGTTGAACGAATTAAGTCTTTCTTCAATGTCAGATCCTATCAGGTTGTGAAGTTGTGAGGAGCCATAGTACGTGTTCTCTATTTTTCTAACTCTGTTACCATCTATTAAGTGTTTCTGTTCAGAACCGGAAAACAAATTATGAGTTTCTTCAATGTCGCTTCCTTTCAGTTCGTGAATTTGTGGGGAGCCCGTAAAATCGTTCGTAAATCGTTTGATATAATATTTTTCTACAGAAGATGTGATGTCTATTTGTTCAACCTGTATTCCATACATTGTGTAACGCGATATGTGATAATGTTTATTTTCCACTATCGTCATATTATGATACTGCTGTGCTCCAAAAAATGTGTTCTTCTCTAAGGTTATGTTCGTTCCAATCGCTTTATAAGTTATATAATCGCCTTTATACGTGGTCGTATTCACAGTAATGTTCTTTCCTACCAGATCATGAGTTTGATGATCACCGGTATAAACATTATTAAATAATAATATGCGGTCTCCGGCTATGTAATGCTTCTGATTGGAGCCTTTGAAATTGTTTTCAAGTACCGTCACGTTCTGTCCAACTATAGTAAAAGCATGTTGAGTACTTGGAAATGAATTACTCTGAAGCAAAATAGATGTTGCCTTTATTTCACAAGGATTTTCGACTTCCAAAAATATCTCGTTTTTTATCTCAATGTTGTCTGTTGGAAGGCCAGAGCAGTTTAGATATGGTACAACAATACCATCGGTGTGAGTAACTGTAAAAACAACAATAATAAGTTATTTTATGAAAATTAATTATATTTATTTATAATATAGGTACTAGCGGACGCCTCGCGGTTTCACCCGCGTAGTTCCCGTTCCCGTGGGAATACAGTGATAAAAAATAGCCTATGTCACCCAGGGTTAGTGTAGCTTCACAACGATAAAATATTTTTTCAAATCCGCCCAGGAGTTTCGGAGTCAATTCAATACAAACAAACAATCAAATCTTTCCTCTTTATAATATTAGTATAAATATAAATTAATTGAAATAAATTATTCTACAATGAATTACTGTTGTACTGACAGTACCTACTATTTATGATTGTCTTTGTGTATGCTTTATGGTGGCTCTACCTCTACATTATTGCCGTGAAATTAAGCTGTGATTTTTCGCGTAATGTAGGTATAGCCGACATTAAACTCTCTTGCTCAATAAATTATTCGTACCTATTCGCTACGTGCATTATGTAATAAGCGATCACAGCGCATTCCTAGGCAAAAATATGCACTTAAACTGGACGGTCTCTCAAAACAACTACATAGATTCCCTACGAATTGTTTGTATTTTTAAATGGTTTTTAAGTGTTGTTGTGTTGTGAGTTGGATGTTAATTAACAAAAGTATATTAAAGATTGAATGGTTGTTAATTATAAATGTTTGACCTTATATATCTGGCATCTGATCGCTTGAAGTCAAGTCTGGCTGATGTAAATGCTAACATCTCCATTGTATAGATACTCTGGGTTAAATATAAATATAAAGTAACATATATTTATTATTTTATATGTATGTATAATAAATAAATAAAATAAAAAAATAAAAAGCCTTTATTTGACCATGCTACATCTCATTTTTCCTAATTTTACAAATCTATTAATAAGTATAGGTATGTGTAGGTATATAAAATAATTTCTTTTTTAATAGGTTTCCTTATTTCTCGTTAACTTCTAATACTAATTTACTATTTTTTACTAATTTCTATTATTAATTAACTTCTATTAATCCTATTATTTTGTTAAGCGAAGTCCCCCGCTTGGGTAAAGGCCTCCTCCAAGGATTTCCACTTCTCTCTATTTTGCGCTACATGACACCAGTTTGGGCCAGCGACTTTTTTAATTTCGTCGTCCCATCTTGTATAGGGCCTTCCTCTCTTTCTTTTCCCCTGTGGACCTCGCCATACCATATGTATGTATAGATAATATATATTATCTATGGATGTATGTATAGCCATGTGGTGCCGGCTTAAGAATAGTACCACCCCTTCTCTTCCCGAGGGTGTCGTCAAGGCGACTAAGGGATTTCACACCGGAGGACGGGCAGCAGCGTCCTCTGCGTACTTAAAGTCTTACTGCGATCGCCAACCCGCTCGCCAAGCGTGGCGATTATGGCAATTACCCCCAGGATCTACATACTAGTAGGTTCTACTGGGGAGACCCGTGCCCAGCAGTGGGCCATCATATGGGTTGAAATGTATGTATGTATGTATACATAAATATATCTACCACATACACACACACGTACACTCACACTCACACACACACACACACACACACACACACACACACACACACACACACACACGAACACGTTTCTTTGGGTTCCAGTTGAAAACCAGCGCCAGGCTCTTAATTCTAGCTTAAGCTGAACTGGACACCCATTCGTTGCAACCGCGAGGCACAACATTTTATGAACTTAATGTAATGCAACGAATAAATGTATCTTTTATTTTCTTTTCTTCTTTTCTTTCACTGTAGCAAGTGTGGCAAATCTATACTAATATTATAAAGCGGAAGAGTTTGTTTGTTTGCTGTTTGTTTGTTTGTTTAAACGCGCTAATCTCAGAAACTACTGGTCCGATTTAAAAAAATATATAGCCCATTTTTCGAGGAAGGCTATTAGGCTAACATCGCGCTACGACTAATAGGAGCGGAGCAGCCACGAGAAATATTGCAAAAACGGGGAAAATTTACGCATACGAAGTTGCGCGGGACAGCTAGTGAGACATATAAACAAATGTCTCAAAGAGGAAGAGAAGAGGAGCGCGGTACGGTGACATTCAGACTTTTGCCAAACAAGGATTTGGGTGACACTGATATTGTTATGGTCTAGCATGACGCTTACAATCAGGCGCACGACTTGTGGCTCGTCTCTTCATTTCGTAGTATTATAATAACTAGCTGTCCCGCGCAACTTCGTATGCGTAAATTTTCTCCGTTTTTGAAACATTTCTCATTGCTGCTCCGCTCCTATTAGTCGTAGCGCGATGTTATATAGCCTATAGCCTTCCTCGATAAATGGGCTATCCAACAAAAAAAGAATTTTTCAAATCGGACCAGTAGTTCCTGAGATTAGCGCGTTTAAACAAACAAACAAACAAACTCTCTTCTCACTCAACTTCTCTTCCGCTTTATAATATTGGTATAGATATATCTTTCTAAAATTAAGATTAATATTATAAAGCTGAAGAGTTTGTTTGAACGCGGTAATCTCTGGAACGACTGATCCGAATTGAAAATTTCTTTCACTGTTGTGTAGCCCATTTATCGAGGAAGGCTAGGCTATATAACATCACGCTACGAGAAATAGGAGTGAAGCAGAAAACGGGGAAAATTTATGCAAACGAAGTTACGCGGGACAGCTATATTAAGATACTAGCTGTGCCCGCGACTTCGTTCGCGTGAAAGTCGGGTTTAAATTAAGGTATTGTAGTTTAGGTTACGAAATAACTTCTGTGTAAATATGTTGGAAACAGTCCTGTTGACTAAATAAAAATCGATCTGTTCTATTCTTTTAGATAGTTAGTTTGGTGTGCGGCTTAGGAAGTGGGTTTTCTGTTGTTTTTGTTTCATTCTTTCAACGTTATACCTACTTATTACCTAATAATTTTTAATAGAATTTGTACGAAAATGTTGTTACTTCTCATGTGATCGTAAACTTGTAAAGCCTAAGTAGGTACTTAACTGTGATAGTTTTCCTTATAATTTTAGTATTTATACTACTACCCTAAATTTTTTCACATACCCAACATCAACCATTTAGCTGGCAGGGCGACACTTGACTCTAACAAAAATGTTCACTATAAAGCCTAATATTATACACAAAGGAATCCTAAAATCTAAAAATAGTCTTCACAAACCCTAAACGCTTTTTAAAAGACCTATCTAATGATACCACACACGATGGGGTAGGTAGGTGAGAAAAAAATCACATCCCCACTTTACATGTAAGAGAGGTACCCTTAAAAAAATAATTATTTTCAAGATTTTGTACTTTCACTTTATCGGCGTTAGTAATTTATTCATGCAAAAGTTGCAACCTTCTAGCACTAACAGTCTCTGAACTAAGCTGCGGACGGACGGACATAAGGGAACTATAAGGGTTCTGTTTTGCCATTTTGGCTAAAAATGGGGTGTATTTCATATAGTGTTACAACGCAATACTAATAATAAAACTGCTGTAACACTTTAGTAAGCAAACACAGAGCGTGTCACGTGTGTCACGCCCGCGAAAATGTCAGATATCCCTAAAGGTACGGTTGACAGACAACGACCCCCCTCCTCCCGTCACCCGAACTACTCACACTTGACCGATGTTGAGCCATTCATTATCGTTGAATTGATGAACACGTGACCTCCAACCATAACCCCAAAACATGATCCTCGATGCACCTGTGTGATGCGTGTTCAAACAAACGGACAGACATACAAACATTTCTAAAAATCATAGCAATGTGTAAAACGTGTATAAAACGTTATTATTCAATAACGTTCTATACTAAGTATAGAACGTTATTGAATATAAAAGAAGTTAGGTACCACAACAAAGTTATTCACAACGCCATCTACTTTCAAGAATGTTGCCACTCAGCAAGAAACAAATCCTTCATCTCAAGCACCTATACCCTAATAAATGTTTTCACAATTATGGAATTATTTGATCACGGTGAACAATTTGATTTCATAGATGGCGCTACATGATTTTTTTACGTGTGTAATGTCTTTTTTTTAGACGAACACATCATTTCTGGAAAATGTCGAATACTTTTTAATTATAATGTAATATTGTTTTTCATTTCTACTACGATTAATTCATTACTCTCAGCAGTGCATGCAATACCTATAATTAACTTACCTAGGTGCATATTTTACTTGATTTTTAAAATAAAAAAATAATAACCAAAGTAAATAAGTTACTTACGGTCGAAAAAATAACTCAAACATTGAGAAAAATATTAAAAAAGGATAAAGACAATTTAAAAAAAAAAAAAGAACATAATCAGACATCGGATTCGAGCCCGGGACTTCGTCGTCAAAGTCCGCTAGCGTAGCTTCGAGGCTATACTGTTCGCTACTTACCTCGTCAAAATAACTGTTCTTATGAAACTTAATAATGTTGTGTTTAGTTCCTTTTAGTTTTAGCGTGAAGTTATGCATTCCATGGGTTACAATTATAGATAATGTCTTATTGTGGAAAATTTTGTTATAAACCATTATGGTGCGACAAAAAATACGTTGCTACTCGTTCCCCATAGACGTTAGCGTAATGATTCTTAGTGTAAATTATGTCCTATAGTATTTACTATAAAACTGCAAATTTTCATAAAGATCCGTCAAATAGTTACTGTTTTTTATAACGAAAAATAGCTACAGACATTATCCCTTACTGCTTAGCTCCTATGGGAAAAAGCGTGATAATTTATAGCCTAAATGTTAATCTGCATCTATTAGATTGCACGTGCAAAATTTCAAGCGAATCTGTCTGGTAGTTTTTGCGTGATGCGTGTTAAAACAAACAGACAGACAGACAGACAGACAGACAGACATTTCTAAAAATGCAGCAAAGTGTTTAAATACTCTTTTCGAACATTTCCTAATATTTTTTTTCACTAAGTTCGGCCATGTACAGACACGTGAAATTTACAGTTTTAGAAGATAATGGCAATCGTGATAAAGCAAATCATCACACTAATATTATAAAGGCGAAAGTTTGTGAGTATGTGAGTGTGTATGTTTGTTTCTTCTTCACGTCTAAACGGCTGGAGCGATTTTAATAAAATTTGATATGGAGTTAGCCGACACCCGACACCCACCTTAACACATAGGCTAATAAACCGCGGGTAACACCGCGGGGCACAGCTAGTTGTTGTATATACATATAAATATGTATATTGTCAAAGCGTTTTGTAGACAAAATAAATACTCACATGAAGATTCTATGAGCGCGACGAACACAACAATCACTACTTTGACGAACATTCTATTAGGAAGCTGAATTTCAACTGTGAATTCCTCCGAGAGTCTGAAGCAAGTTTCATACCTACGGTCTATACTCTACGTCACCTCCAGGGTAAAAACCAAATACTATCATCAAACGTGGTTTTTTTTTATAACTAATCGTAAGGGTGGTTCCACACTAGCGTTTTTTTGCGCGTATACGGTCGTTTTAATTCCCCGCCGGTAAAGTCCCACTAGTCTACGTAGATAAACAAGGGTTCGAATCATGCGGCGGTAGCATAATGGCTAAGGCATCGGTCTCCATTATACTACCGACGTGAACCCACTCATAACACAAGCTTAACTGGAGGGGTTAACGGGATTGCTAAATTAAGTAGCAATGTGGAGTTCTGGTTCCACATTACTCCACATTGCTAAATAATTTTTTAAAAAAAAAACGCCAAAGTACCTCGCACTTATGAGGCCCTCTTGATGGCCTTTGTAACGTCATTTTTTTTTGCGAGGCCCCTAGGTGCGCGAGGCTGTCGGCGATTGACCTACGTCACGTACGCCTAGGGTTGCCAACTTTTATTAGAAGAAAATAAATATGTGGAGTTTAACTTATAAAAATAGTTTCATATATTTTAAATTTTTTGCTACTTTCTTGCAGCACATAACAATGTGTTATTGTTCTCAAAAGAATTGTACGACTTCAAACATTCTAAATCAAAGTTTATAAATATAAATCGGGACTAGTATAGTAAACATTGTGTAAAAAAGAATATTTTAGCGTACTTTATTAGTGTTATAGATTATAGAGGACGCTTACATGATAAAGAGTACAATACTCTATCTAAAGGGGGGTCTAAACGGGCCATTTTTTACGGCAATTTGTGGCGGCAATGCTGTGGCAGGCACCATGGCAGTACTCTTCAATATTGATTTGATGGTTGCTGGACGTTCGCTGAGCGATCGATTTTCCGTAATATTGCCTGGCCAATTTTGTTGTTGTTTCAGTCGCTCTCTATTTTATTGTTACCGGGTTGTGTAGTCATACAATTGCAGACATATTACTATTATTGGCCGAGCAATTAGTTGCTAATAGTGTCGCCACAAAATGCCGTGAAAAATGGCCCATTTAGACGTCCCTTTAGAGGACGGTTGGCAACCCTACGTATGCCTAACGTCGCCACTTCTTCCAACAACAACGCGCGTATGAAACGCTAGTCTATAACTGCCCTAAACGGCCCATGACCTGGTGAGATGATAAGAGCCATATATCTCTTATCAGCTGACCAGGTCACGTAACTAAAATACCAACTCATGTTTTTACCGAATGATTGGATTGAATAGGTATTCATTGAAGCAAGTATTAACTTGGTTTATTTATTATAGTAAGGCACCTGTCCCACCAACAACCCCAAACCAGAGATGAGCGTTTAAACGAAAAGCACGTATAAAAGTTATTTTGGTTGTATTTATAATATTTATATAAATACAACCAAAATAATAATATTTTATAAAATTACAATCAAATTTCGTTTGTAGGTACTCAGTATCTACGCACATAAAAACTTTTGTACAAAAAAATAAAAACCGAATTCCAAAATTTTGAAGTTGGGGCCAGGAAATGTAGTTAAAAGGGACCAACTAAAATCTCAGTCATATCTTTTTTCTGGTATAGGCTTTTTTGTCCTCTTAATATGAGTTATTGTTGACAATAAACTCAGTTAGTTACTTAAATGCCTTTAAAAAATATCTGAACAACTTACCATTTTCATAAAAATCGCATTATTTATTTTCTTAGAACCGTATTTTATTTCCCGGAGCAGATTTATTGTCACACACTAATAATATTGACAATCATTCATCAATTCTCTTTGGACAAAAGTCTCAAAGTTTCAAAATTTGAACCAAACTTGTATGGAAGAGGTGCATTGTCTTTTTTTAAAGTTCTGAGAAAAAAAATCGAAATCAATCTAAATCGGATTGATTTAAATTTTTTTTCTAGTAATATTTAAATTAAAAAAATAACGGAATTATACATTATGCGTTTCAAATAGGTTGATATGTCATGATGATATTTTGCAACTTCATTGTGTAACGTAAGGTCAGCAATAAAATGATTCGTAAAAAGGTGTGATTAGTATTACACAGAAGTACCTACCTACTCTAATGAACTACTAATATTATAATAAAGAAAAATGTTAGGTAGGTACCTACATAGTTCAAAGAAAATAAATATTACGTCCGTTCCATTACCATAATACACATACTTTACCCGACTTGGGAGTTTTTGTTGCTAGCGGTACAATTTTGACAAGTACAGAGTGAAGTTGACGCGATCGCGATTATCTTCTCATTTGAAACGCTTAGTAGTTAATCTCCATACATATTATTATTTTGGTATGATCAATGATGTAAAATCTCATTGGGTATGATGGTTTGAATTATTGTATGTACTTTTGCATAACGACTTATGTTGCCGACTATACCTACATATATTAAAATTAACCAAGGCGTTTAGAATAATTACGGTTATAGAGTCTGCATGTATAGCATGATATCTCAGTGACTACTGGGCCGATTTTGATGACATTTGGTATGAAGGTATAACCAACTATAGACTTTAGGCAAGTAAAAAGTCCAACCGTATCTAGATAATTAATAAAACGTCAACATAGTAAACAGGTCACGTTGTGTGCCTCTTCCTATTCTGCCGTCCTCAAATAAGGGTTTAGGGTCCCTGATTTAGTGTAAAAGCGCATTAGGCTTACCACACATTGGGCGTGTGCGTTCCTCGAGCGTGCGAACGCTGCGTGGCTGCCGCGACAACGCGGCGGCGTGAGCATTGCGTTTACTAGCGTGCGGCGTGTATACAGCGAGACGCCGTGCGCACGCCGAGCACACCCAACGATATTCGCCTTGTGTGTGAATGACTGACCGCGCACGCCCAATGTGGAGTCAGCCTAAAACGCCGCTAACTGCGCTACTTTTGAATTATGAGCTTTGAATTTTACCTCTATCGTGTGTCTGATCATAATTTCGTGGAAATAGTTCCAAAGAGCGACTGGTGATTGCCAATAATACCATTTAAAATAAAGATGAGCATCTATGTATAAAGTAATCAGGACTGATAGTTTGAAAGGGTTGAAGTCACGTTGTGCGGCATAATCAATCGTCTCCATTAGCAAGCTGACGAGATAGTTCCTCTCAGCTAAATCATAGTTGTGTATTATTTTCTTTTCAACTAAAATATGACCTGAAATAAGTTTATATGCTTAATTATATTGTGGTTGTTGGTGCGTACATATGTGCAATCTCATTTAGTTGTTACGTTGTTACTCGTTCTAAAAGGCTCTCGCGCGATTTAAAATGTAACAGCATGTAGGTAGGTATATTATGCTTCACCACAATTTAATTTAAATAGCAGATATAGCTAACTTTATGATATACTAGCTGTCCCGCGCAACTTCGTATGCGTAATTTTTCCCCGTTTTTGAAACATTTCTCGTCGCTGCTCCGCTCCTATTAGTCGTAGCGCTATGTTATATTCTTCGATAAATGGGCTATCCAACAAAAAAAGAATTTTTCAAATCGGACCAGTAGTTCCTGAGATTAGCGCGTTTAAACAAACAAACAAACTCTTCCGCTTTATAATATTAGTATAGATGTAGGTATATTAGGATTAGAACGGTTTGGGCCCTTTCGCGTTTAGGCCCGCCGAAAAAAAACATTCGCTATATGTCCCGTTCGATATATGGGCGATTCCAGGATTTTAGGTTGACCCCACTGAGCAATTCTAGGTTTCGGTTTGGGAAGGCTCAAGCTTTCAGTATATACAAATGTACTCTGTGGGAAGGCTTGATCCCGCTGAGAGAACTTTTCACTGAGGTTACAAACAGTACATAGCACATGTACCTACACTTGGAGGACTCAGAAAATCGGGGTTGTGGGAGCTACATGGTGATAAGAGGAAATTTAAATGTTTAGAAGCATACCTAGGTAAGTATGTTTTCTACAGATTTAGCATTGCTTCAGAGGTGAAAGATTCTATCTTATACGTTATTTTAACACAAGGACAGCTAACCTAAGAACTTTTTAAGTCCATTGTCAGCATCAACGCTTGCAATCATCTGTATAACATCTTCCTCATTGAAAATAGATCCTATTTTTAGTTTTGGTTGTGGTTCAGCGCCTGGCTTTACGAATGGAGGAGCGCTATTTTCTTTCAATGAGTGGAAGTAGGAAGGAGCAGATATTTGGTGCTTGAGATCTTCGCCTGAAGTGATAGGCACGATAGGTGTGGAAGCTGCTCTTATTTTACTTGGTTCGATTTCAGTCGGCGTTAACGTACTCGTTTTAGATTCCGTAGTCATTATTATCTCAGAGCAATGAGTTTATATGATTGAGAATTTTAATAGTAGGTAGGTACACCCAATATACCTTAATCTTTATTAACTTTTGTGTAAATACGTTGTACTTCTTACTTGTGACGTTTACAATGATTGACACCACAGAGTAAGTAATCACTTACTTTTAATTGATACACGCAAAAGTAAGCAGGTAGGTACCAAAGAGAATATATAACTTCGTAATAGTAAGGAGTAATCGTCATATATTTTGTTACGTCACAACGCCCCAGCCAATAACAGCGCGCTATAGCGAGCCAATAGATCATAGCCAATCATAGCGAACCATAGCCAGCCATAGCCAATCACAGTCATGCCAAGCCACTACCCGAGCTACCGAATGCCTTCGGTGGAAGGTTGAACTCATTGCTGGGCATTGTCTATTAAGGGAGTAACTCTGGATGTCGATGGTTACAACTGGAGGAAGAACAATCTCTGACCATTTTTGAAACAATACGAATTTGTTCAAAGTTGGATTGTTTCAAAATTAAATTGGTCATCATCAAATGGTTGGATTAGGACGGTTTGGGCCGCCCCCGGAACCGAGTTGTCGGCCGCCGCTCGCGGTTCCCAAACCGAATACCCCCCAGGTGCCACTGATGGCATCCCCGGCGCCACCACCCCGAACAGGGGGACGCGCCGGGCCGGTAGACCGAGGTGCACAGCCGCGGGGTGGAGACTCAATTCCTAGGCCGCAGCGTGCCCCGAGAGGGGCACCCCGAGCTGCCGTAGCTTCAAGCGCCCCAACGGCCCGGGTTGGTCCCCCGGCGCCAGCGCCTGCCCCCACCTCTGCGCCTTCTAATGAAGAATGGCGAACGGCGGAGAGCAGAAAATCGCGGCGCCGGCAGAAGAGGAAGGCCACTCCCGCCGTTACCGTGCAGGAGGTTGCCCCGGCAAAAGAAACAGTTAAGCGAAAGCCGAAACTGTCTCCGCCGAAAACGGCCGCCGTCCTTGTGACGGTGTCGCCGGAGGCGGAGAGTAGGGGCATAACATACGCCAGCCTCTTCAGCGGGGCGAAGGCTGCTCTTTTAGCAGCTGGGGGCGTGCAGGTGAGCTTCCGCCGCTCACAGACCGGGGCCCGGCTCCTCGAAGTTCCGGGGACAGAGGGCGCGAAGAAGGCCGACTTCGTGGCGGAGACGCTGAGGCGTCTCGTGGAAGGAGAAGAGGGCGTAAGGGTCGTCAGGCCAATGAAGTGCGCGGAGTTGCGCATTTCTGGCCTGGACGACTCCGTGTCGTCTGAGGAGGTCCGGGAGGCGATAGAGCAGAAGGCTCAGTGCTCTCCCGGAACCGTGAAGGTCGGCGCGATCCGCCCCGGCCCCGGTGGAGTTGGTGCGGTGTGGGCGCGTTGCCCCGTCGCTGCGGCCAAAATTTTGGCAGAAGCAGGCCGGCTCCTCGTGGGTTTCTCTGCCGCGAGGATCACCATCCTCGAGGCGAGGCCCGCGAGGTGCTACCGGTGCATGGGCGCGGGGCACTTGCGCCCGCAATGCACCAGTAGTTTTGACTGCAGCGGACTTTGTTTCCGCTGCGGTCAACCGAGGCATGCGGCAGCGGCGTGTTCTCCCGCTCCCCACTGCCCCGTGTGTGCGGCGGGCAATCTGCCTGCCAACCACATGATGGGGAGGGCGGGCTGTAAGCCTCCCAAGGCCGCAAAGCCGCCTACGGGGACTGGCCGAGCTCCTCGCACCCAGGCTCCGGTGCGGATGAAGGAGGGTGGGAACGAGGCGACTTCCCATGCCTCTACACCCTCCACCTAATGGACTCCTTAGCCATGCTCGCTCCTCGCCCCTGTCGTCAGTGATAGGGGTACTGGATGCGTTGCGCGGTAGGGGGTCCAGGACGCGGTCGCACCCTCCTGCGGGAAATTCATCTCGTGGGGGTAGGCGGCGGGGCTAGTCTGCCCCGTCGCCGGCGCACCGAGCGACGTCGAGGGGCAGTCGCGCGTGACGTCGCTTGGTGGGGCTGTGAGCGTGATGGACGGGGAAGTTTCCCACGCTCGCGGCCTTTCGCGATGGCGGCGTTCTGTGTGTACCCAGGACGCCGCAGGAGCAGGAATGCCCGATGGGGCTATGCCGCTGGGTGGGTCGCCGAAGATATAACAAGTCCTGGGGGCCTATCCGTGATGGCGGCGAGTAGGTACACGGCCGATTTTTTAGTGGGGGCAGGTCCCACACTACTTCCAGCGTCTGCCCCGGGTGCTGGAGGTGTGCGTTAGGCATTTTTTACGGCCATAAAAAATAAAAAAACGGTTTGGGCCCTTTCGCGATTGGGCTCACTAGTAAAAGTCTTAACGATTAGCGATATGTCCCGTTCGCGATATGGCCCTTTCGCAGTACGTCCCGTTCGCAGTACGTCCCGTTCGCAGTATGTCCCTTTCGCGACATGTCCCTTGTGTAATTTGTCTCGTTTGCGATATATTTATTTACTGTCTTTTGCTCGCGGATCTTATCTCTTTTTTAGGGTCGGTACATATCTGACGGAAAATGCGTCCGGTCGCGTAACGCCTATAGCTTTGCTGTGTCCAGCCGTCCGTCCGTATGTCTGTTCCTAGGTTTGTTCAGAGACCCTTTGTGCTAGAAAGCTGCATTAAAAGGTTCTTGTTTAGGCATTTAAAACAAAATAAAAAAAAGTAAAAACAGAAAATTTAACAATAAATACAAAAAATCTTTAGAACAACTTATTGATAAAAAAATTAATGTACATAAATTCATTACGAGATTAACGTTTGTATGCCTATCACCTGGCTATTAAATACATGCCTACTGTAAACCATTCCGAGAATAGGTCCTTTTTATCATCATGAGCCATTTTACGAATAGGTCTTATGTCTAATAATACTTGTATCTTGACGACGTGCTTCATTTTTTAATTTATGTGTAAACGAAAATAATGTTGGCCGTTTTTTGATTCTCGTATTTAAACGGTGATTCCAACCTTCCACAACATAGTAGTCCTGTGTACAAGGTTGGCACACATGAAAACAGCTGGAGATAATTTTGGGTAGGTACTACTGTCTTTGATAGTATTCAATAAATTGATTAATGACTCTAGTTTGCGGTACCTACTTTCTTAGGGATATCAGCCCATCCTTCTGGTATTTAATCTGGTGGTAACGATTATTTTTTTCAAAGATTAGATTTTCTAAACATAACATTATTTGACTTATTAAAAACAAATGCGGACGAGGCAAGAGTAAAAAGACAGTAGAATAATATATCGAAAATTTGGGAACGGGACAACGCGAAAGGGCCCTAACGCGAAAGGGCCATAACGCGAAAGGGTCATAATGCGAAAGGGACGTAACGCGAACGGGACATATGGCGAAGGTTTTTATTGGCGGGCCTAAACGCGAAAGGGCCCAAACCGTCCGAATCGAAATGGTTTCAGTTCAAATAACTTTTGTCCGCTTCATTCTTTCGCTTACATTACGAAAATCAGTAAACCAACGCAGATGTAGCAAAATCATATTAAAACGACCTTTACACCAGAGTGCAAAGTACTTGTTTTTATAAACTCTGTCGTGTAACATGCTAAATTTGTCAGGATAAAAATGATATAGTTTTATACCGACATAAATGTTCTTAGCAATTAAAGTCATTTATGATCATTCAAATTTATTTTATTTTATCACTAATTAAACTAGACATGGTTATGTTCGGTAGTAGCTAAAAGACGCAGAGACAGAGTTAACGCGACTTCTGTACAAGTAAATTATTATGAGCGAATTTTCTTAGGCTCTTGTTGAGTATCTTTTCTACTTTTAACATCAAAATTGTCCCAATATCGACCGGGAGCAGCTGTCTCTTCTTCAGAGGATGATGAACTGCTATCAGAATCTGTCTCTGTGCTACCTTTCCTACGTTTTTCTTTCCTTTTGAAGTAATCATCGTTGTCACTATTATGTCCCTTATTTTTTCTTTTGAAATAATCATCATCACTATTAACTTCTTGAATTTTCTTTTTATCTTTCTTTGATTTCTTTTCCTTTTTGCTTTTCTTTTTCTGTTCTTTCTTGCTCTTTTTTAATGTTACAACGTCTTTGCCTTCTTCGTGTTTTCTACTGTCACCATTTTGATGTCTTTCACTTTGCTCCTCATATTCTTTCCTTCTAGAGCTCGTTTCATCGTCGTCTCTATTGTCTTTTCCTTTCTTACGGTTGCTATCACGTTCATTTTTATCTTCTGTAAACTTCTTTTTACTTCTTGAATCTTCTACTTCTTCTCTTCGTGTTCTGTCGTCACCCTTACGATCTCTTTCATCTCCTTTTTGTTTTTTATCATCTCTAAATTCTCTAGCTCTATTATCATTTTTTCCACTTTTGCTGTCAATTTTCTGCGATTTATCGTCATCTTTTCGACCTCGATCTTCTCTGTAAGCCTTATCGTCACCTCTATCATCACGTGTTTTTTCATTATCTCTTCTACCTTTTTCTTCACTTCTTAGTACCTTATCCTCATCTACATGGCTTTTGTAATTATCTTTTCGTATCCTCTCATCCCGTTCCGTTCCGTCCCGTCGGGACCTATCATCACCTTTCCGGTATCTGTCATCAGTCCGTCTTGTTCTATCATTTTCATCACTGTCGACGTCCCTATTAGTTCTATCTTCACCTTTCCGTATCATCCTTTCGTTACCTCTGTGACTGCGTTCAACATCTTTACGAAGCATGTCTTCATCGTTACGCCTCCTTTCGTCATCTCTAGATGGTCTGTCATCTTCACCTTTCCGCATCCTTTCATTACCTCTGTGACTACGTTCATCATCTTTACGAAGCATGTCTTCATCGTTACGCCTCCTTTCGTCATCTCTAGATGGTCTGTCATCTTCACCTTTCCGCATCCTTTCATTACCTCTGTGACTACGTTCATCATCTTTACGAAGCATGTCTTCATCGTTTCGCCTCCTTTCGTCATCTCTAGATGGTCTGTCATCTTCACCTTTCCGCATCCTTTCATTACCTCTGTGACTGCGTTCATCATCTTTACGAAGCATGTCTTCATCGTTACGCCTCCTTTCGTCATCTCTAGATGGTCTGTCATCTTTAATTGGCCTGTCATTAATTTTACGACTCCTGTCGTCATGTCTATTAGTTTTTTCATCTTCTCTTAGATCTTTTCTACCTCTATTATTATTTTGATTTCTGTTGTCATCTCTTCTATATCTGTCATCATCCCTACGAGGTCTATCATTACTCCTGTCATTGTATTCTTCATTTTTGCGACCTCTATCTTCATCCTTACGTCCCCTCACGTCTCTGTTATCACTACGGCCCCTCTCTTCATTTCTTTGTGATCTATCTTCATTCCTGCGGTCTCTAAACTCTAAATCTTTATTACGTCTGTTATCATTATTCTGCATTGCATCTTCATATCGCCCGCCTCTTCTGTCGTCATCACCCCTATCATTTCTTCTATCTCGAGGTCTGGCAAATTCTTCTCTATCTTGCCTGTCTGGTCTGGATTCTATTCTTCTAGCGTCTTTTCCGTAAGTGTCGTAGAAACCGTCATGACCCCATCTTTCATTCTTCTCTTTAGCTACTTTTTCTGCGAGTGTTGGTGCTTCTTTTTGTTTATCTTTGTCCTTTTTAGTCTTTTTCTTTTTAGATTTTTTAGCTGCATCATCGTCGTCATCTTCTTCTGTATCATCATCTGAAAATGTAGGTAATTATTTGGCAACATTATGGTATGCATTTCCGACATTTGCGAGGATTTTGTAAAATCTAATGATATTTGAGACTTCTTTTGTATGCTTCCGTTTACTTATGTGTAAAAGGGCGTTTTTAAGAAGGATTTGGATGGTCAAATCCACTGTACACATAATATGGAGTTGAAAACGGGAAAATCCTTCCTGCATTGTTAGATTTTGAATAATGAACAAAGGACACACCAGTGATCTTAACAAAACAATGAATAAATATTAGCAAAAGTATAACAATTGTATCTCTAATTACCAGTGGAACTTGAACTGGTGCTTGAAGGATCTGTACTGGAATCGGAGTCCGAACTGGAATCAGAACTGGACTCACTGTCCACTTTGATCTCTTTCACTGTCTGTGGCGCTACCTGAAAACAAAAATTTAAATAATTTCACGATTTGTATAAAAAAAATAGCAGATAACAGCTGTTGTAAGTAAGCTAAGTAGACGATAAAAAAAAGGCTCTCTATTATCTATACTAATATTATAAAGCGGAAGAGTTTGTTTGTTTGTTTTTTTAAACGCGCTAATCTCAGGAACTACTGGTCCGATTTGAAAAATTCTTTTTTTGTTGGATAGCCCATTTATCGAGGAAGGCTATAGGCTATATAACATCACGCTACGACTAATAGGAGCAGAGTAGCGACGTGAAATGTTGCAAAAACGGGGAAAATTTACGCATACGAAGTTGCGCGGGACAGCTAGTCATAAGATATTAAGCGACATAAGATATTTATTTTTATGGGAAGTAAAAAAAAACAGCTTACATATGTTTTACTGAAAAATTATATAGCCTATCCTATAATTCTACATAACTATATCATTCCAACAATTGAGACGAATCCAACGAGACCTCATATGATGATAACCGTCTATTAGGGTTGTAGATAATGCCGAAGGAAATTTCACGAGTTACTTTTTAAAGATAAGTCTTATTTATACCTTAGGCATTTGTTTCAAGTGTTCTCTCAACTCATCTGTGAGACCGCCAAGACCAATAGAAGTGAAGAAGTTGATGGAAAACCGTGTGTTCTTTGGGTTGTCGCGAGGGAATATACCCGAGAAGGCATCCTGCAAAGTACTGAAACAAAAAGGAAAAGAAATGAAATTTTGGGTAGCTTAATATCTGATTTTAAATGCCAAATGTTATACTGCTACATTTTAATTGTTCTACAATGCCAAATTGACGGTGAAGTGTCAATTTATATTAACTGACAGTTTGGAAATTTTGTTTTATTCCAGAATCGAACTTAAAAATAAATACTCATATACTCATGAAGGTCATAATCTCTTTCGTATTACTTTAGCAAAATAAATCAGACATAGCAATAGGTAAGGATCCCTACAACAAATTTTAAAATGATACATTTAAAGCTGGAATGGTCATGGTAGCTTCGTTTTGACGAGACGCCCAACTTTATGTATACAACAACTTCATATAGTCGTATGTTAGTGAAAAAAAAAACAGGTGTTAAATACGATAAACGTAACTTTGTCGTTGGAAAACTATTATTGCCGTACATCAATATAGGCCGCAGTTAGTTTACCTGTAATAAAAAAAATACTTTTATTATGCAACGATTATGCCTTTTACTTGTACTAAGTGCCATGTAACTTGTAGTCAAAGCCATAATCATTGCATCACAATTTTTTTTTATTACAAATTCATTTGCGGTTGGTAAACTGATCGCGGCCTATGTTTTTCAACGGTAAAGTTAAGTTTGTCATATTTAACACCTGTTTTTTCACTAATGTACCGCTACATAAAGTTGGGCGTCTCGTCAATACAAAACTACCATGACAATTCCAGTTTGATATGTATCATTTTAAAATTTGTTCTAGGGATCCTTACCTATTGCTATGATGCAAATGCGACATCTTGTTTTTAACCATCTACAGCGCCGTGAGCGTGCGTTAAAAATACGTCGTGTGCATAGGCTCTAAATTTGTTTTTTTTGTAGTCATTTTAATTTGACATTACATCGTCGAAATATTGTTTTTATTACAATATATGGCATATTGGTACAAACGTAAAAAGAACAGAAACAATAATTAAATATTTTAAACTTAATCCTTTTACAGTCCCATTTACGTTTAGTCAAAAAAATATTCTACCCTGGTTAAACTTAGGCTAAAAAATTCTATACTTTAAATTGTAGTGATAGTCACTCACGGATCTTTGAGACGATCATTCAGTTTCTTCAACCCCATGTACTCTGCAAGCTCTTGAAACAATATCTTAATATAAATACGACTGGAACTTGTTGTGTCCTCTTCGTTCAACTTAACACAATCCAATACTTCCCAGCTAATGGAATCCGTAAACAATAAATGCGCAAAGAACTTGCTGACGTTTCTTAGTCTGTTTGTATCAAGTCTATGTGCTGTAGCATATGAATCTTTGAATATTTCCTCAAATGGTCCGATGTATATTCGGTTTATGTTACAGAATCTCTGGGCAAGTAATCCATAAAACTTTTCATATGTTCTCTGCTCAGCGCAGCAGTCTAGGAACATGTGGCATAACTCCACTTCTTGACCAGGTTTTAACTGCATTTTCATAAGTTTATGGGCACATTCTTCAAAGTCTAAACTGGAGTTAATAGTGAGATATATTGTTCTACGCAGGGCAACAAGGTTGGTTTCAGTATTGTCAATAATTGTGACTTCTTTTTGTTCCTCTTCATCATCATCGTCTTCTTCCTCACTGCCACTTTCCCCAGAGCTACCTTCCTCACCAGATTCGGCGTCTGAGCCTAAAATTTCCTTGCTCAGAGTTTTATATTTTTGTTCATTCTCCTCATATTTGTCGTCGAATTTGAAGACATCTGGAAAGCATTGAAACAAAAGTGTTAATAAAACTCAAAAAACCTTTTCATTTGAATTTAAAATGTGCTGATGAAGTTTTACTCAGCAGTATATTTTTTAAAGAATCACTGAATACCACAGTACTCATGAATTTATTTAGATAGAGTTAAGTACATAAGTTCTAAACTTTTGATTGACTGTTATAATCTTGATTTGGCAGTAAAAATCAATGCAGGTAAAATATAAATATAATTTCGTAGAGTGATGTTATATCACTACATAGTATAAAACAAAGTAGCTTTCTCTGCCCATATATCCCTATGTATGCTTAAATCTTTAAAACTACGCAATGGATTTTGATGCGGTTTTTTTTTATAGATAGAACGATTGAAGAGGAAGGTTTATATGTATAATAACATTTATTAAATAGTGGAGAAATAAGAAATGTTGTGCGGGTCAGCTAGTAGCCTATAACCTTCCTCGATTAATGCCTATCATAACAGTAAAAGAATTTTCCAATTGCAACCAGTAGTTCCTGAGATTAGCTTGTTCAAACAAACAACCTCTTCAGCTTTATAATATTAGTATAGATAATGTAACTGAAGTTGCTAGGAAAAGCTATCCTTACATCCTGTTAAATAACAACATAATTATAAAGCAATACTTACTCAGGATGTCCTGTGGGTCCGTAGCATCATCAAGCATCAATAGATGAGTGAACTGTTCCTCTTCAGGTACAAGTTCCAACTCTTCAATCAATGCTGGATGGTCTTTGAACCCATCTTTCCAAACTTGAAACATCACTTCTATCATGTATTGCACCCTTTTGTCCAGTTGCCCTTCATGCAGAATGTTCCTCAACATCTCAAATATGGCATTCACACCTTTAGAAGACACCTCAGTCAGTTTCTGACCACATTCTTTAAGAAATGCTATGGCAACCTCCACAGAATCATCTGTTGGAGTCTCTACTAGTAATGTAAGTAATTCTAATGCAAGTATTTCATGGGCAACTCTTTGGTTGACAAGGTGGGCGATAAAAGAGGCTGACGATATACATACAGATTTGTCATTGCGTTTAAAACCTCTTTTGAACTGGATAACGAGCCTCTTTAGGAGTAGTTCGCCAATGTTAGGGAAACGAGAGTTCACAGCGGCTACTAGCGCCGCGTAAACATTAGTGAATGTGGGAGAAGCAGCTTGAGCTTGTATGACAGACCTGCTTAACAAACCTCTTCCACGAACTATGTTTTCTTTGAGCAGTTCCTTGATAATAATACCTATGTTACCTACGTTAATCTTGTTAATGTGACCATGAATAGACTTCTTCAATGCTTCCCAAGCTAACCTCTGGTAAGCTACTGAAGCTTTGTCCGTAATTTGAGCCTGCATCATTCTGAGCCTCGCAGGAGGTATGTAAGCACCTCCAGTTCTTGTATTCAACATGTCCGTCTCTTTGGCACGACGGGTTGGCATCTCTTTCTTGACTTCTTGCACTTTTTCTGTGTTCGCTTGTTTTTCCTGTTTTACAGATGTATTGGGTGATCTTGATCTGGAGTGTCTACGCTTACGTCTAGAATCTCTTTCACAGTGTTCTGCAGGCGATCTGGATCTCGTTCTAGCCCTTTTGGACTTCTTTTCTCTGCGTCTTTCCTCATCATCGCTGTATTTATCTTTCCTACGTTTACCTCCTTTACTTGTTTCCATTTTGAGTTAACACTTAACTATTAAAGTAAGTATGTCACGGGCGCTTCTCTTTACATTAAGTAACAGCAACAACGCGCTATATATTTATCAGAATTGTAAATACTTCGTACAAATACGGAGTGAACATTCACGAAAACACGATGGCGCATCGGCCATTTTTATTTTGACATTTTATGTCAATGTGTCAAACAGGAATGAACAGGAAGACACTGAAGACAGTATTTTGAATAGTAGGCTTTTAGGAACAGTGTTACCAGCTTCCTTTTTTTGTTCTTCAGAATTGTAACTATTCATGCTATAATGTAAGAATTTATTTGATTTTTGTGTTGAGGAAAATAAAATTAATGAACCAAACGAGTGTGATTTACTTTAGAGTCAGACAATAAAATCACAACCTTATTTTATGTGTGGAGTGCCATTATTAGTTTCAATATTTTTTCCAAATTTTAAAGGAAACATTCTTTTATTTGTAGAATTAAAAATAACTGTATTCAAAGCTTTTCCAAAAGTTACTAGCCTGAGCCGGGAATCGAACCCACCGATTGTAGAAAATATACATCCAGTATTCTATGATACACAACAAATCGAACAAATCTCTCTAATTATCATAACATCTTAAGGTGGACCAAACCAAATCAGCATTGGTTTGGTCCACCTACCAGTTTATGTATATAATCTATGGGTCCTCCCATGTCATTATTAGACTCGTGTGATAAACAAAGTTAAGCTAAGATACAAGTCAGAGAGGGATTGTACTTGTAAGACATTCGTCTTCCTGGAAAGTATGGAAACAAGGCACCTAATTAACATTTAATAATTCGTTACAAGTACTTTGGCCAATATTTAAGCACATAAAGATTTTACCTTTGTTCTAAGTAGATGCTCCTACTATATTGTACCCACTAAGGCTGATTTTAGTTTATCTCATGTTTCAACTTTATGATAATACAGCTTGCATCAGTCCTATAGCATGTATATTAGTCGCTGCACCTTACCCCCATATCAAGTTTATTAACATTCAAACATTGTAAAATTGGCAATTTGAAAAGAGTTCCCGCGAGTTTTTATTGCTAGTTATTTTCTACAGCTTTACCTATTATTTGCGAACTTTGCATCACATGTAGATGTGGAATCCCGACGTATCACAAGAATTATTTGTCCTAAGTGAATAAAGAATTTTGAATTCTACAGCTGCAGCACCTGCGTTTTGTAACCCCGTCTCGGAATGAAGTCGAATTCCAGTTAGTGTATACCAGCAGCACATAACAGTACGGTCGCCAACTGCACTGCGTTCAGCGATTGTGGTATGCAGTTCCCTTCGTTCTTGTACCTTAGCTTTACTTTTACACCTACAAAGCTGTAGTGGCTATAGTAAGACGCTTGTAATAACCAAGGCTGGGGTTAAAAAAAATACAATATATTTATTAGTATTTATGACTTTATTTAATACGACAATGAAACTACAAAAGTTGCCTGCACTTCAAACAGCAATTTTCATAAACCTCACAAACTGAAGCACATTAATATAATTTAATCACATAAAATATAAAAATTAACGATAATAACACCATAATAAGAGATAGGAGAATGACTAACATTACGCAAAAATTACGAAAAACAATATAATTATCCGAAAAGCTATATGTTGCATCGCTATACATGATTCGTCTCGATTGTGAGATTTCTAAAAGGCTACACAATACCCAAGGCAAATTGGTCAGAGGTTTGCACTCCTTCACCGAGAAACAAGCTAGAACTTACAACTAGTTCCCTTACTCGTATTAGCGTTAGTAACATAGAATGAAGCAGGCAAGCTACTCGCCCCGCCGCCTGCACGCGCCAAGCAACGATACATCATTTCTTAATATTATATACAATTATTATCATATCTTTGACGTTAAAACAGACCGACGCTAAATGAATGGCAAAAATATACTATAAAATACAGGAATACTCTCACTACACCGCGTGTCTCGTCACCGCGCCTCGTCCTCGCGATACGATACGATACATTATATCACTAGAGCAAAAACATCACAGAAGCGGTTTGTGTCCAACACACCTTACGTCCGCGGCCCGGCGCCTTCGCCCCATCTACAATTAAAAAAATATAAAACGCTATCAAAGGCAGTTTTATATTATTGATATTATCCGAGAGCCAATTACCAAATATATTGAGGCACTTCCGCTGTTAACTAATAAACTATCGTTTTATATTTCATCGTGTCCGATTGATGATATTGAGATCATAAAAGGAAGTGATACGTAACGACTTGATACAATTTTGTAGACTTAGATGTAGTGGTCCGACTGTCCCGACTGTCCAAGGTCAGTTCGGGTCAGTCGGGCTCAGCGCAAGCTGCGACCAACTCGACGAACTAACGCAGCCACAAACCTGCGACACGACACTCCTCCCACAAAACAACTTCAAAATATCGTGAGTTATGGACAGTTAATAGCGTTACTGCGATCATTAGACGTGAGTTAAACTTAAATTTAGATTATATCATCCTAAAAATACTGTTGCGTATGATAAACATTAAAAATAATGATATAAGTCTATAACTAACGATTAAGGTTAGTATTCGTTTCACCAACTGCCTCGCCTCGCAGCTCGCTTACTTTACCTTATACTTGTGGGTTCCGTAACAAAAATAATGAGCTAGCCTCTGCTCTATACATATGAATTTATAAATTCAAATGTCTAGAAAATAAAAATATAAAAATAAATCGGCAATTGTACGGCTTTTTAGGTACAGAACCCTGTGTGCGACCGCCCAAGTTTTAGTATACCAAGATGAGATGTGAAAATATTAAACTAGAGATAAAATTGATCGATTGGAATACTAAAATTTGGTTTACAGTGGGATCACATCTAAGACATATTTATTTGTTATTCGAAATAGGCCATATTTATTGTTATTTAAAGTGTACAGCAATGTTGCCATAAAATGTCAGTGAAAATAAAAAATAACATTTTAAATTTAGAATCAAAGATGTCGTAAGCATGATCAAGAGGGACATTGGAGTCACAAAGTAAGCGCGTCTGGGTGTAACACAAATATTGTGAGAATGCCATATCGTGTGCAAATATTAGACAAATATTTTTTTTTATAATTTTTTTATCACAATATTTTAACATGTTACAACACCGACGCTGTATCGGCCGTCTACATGGCGCCTCCACGTCTTACCCCGAGGTACAAATTTTGCTACTGGACCAGCCAAAAGACCTTAAAACTATCGTCACAAATTACTATCACTGCGCGTAGGCATATTTGTACTGCAGTAAAAATAAGTGCACAAAACTTATGCGACAACGAATAGTAATCTATGACGCTCTCTCTCATCCTTTGAGGGTCGAAGCACCAGTAATATTTACTACACTAGTACGTCGCCTCCTCAAAACCATTCCACAAAACCTCGAAACTGAACATTAACAGAGTATTAATACTACATAAATGCGTAGAGCGTATCGACACACGCTCGCTAAGCGACCGTCTAACGACGTGCAAATTACTGACGATGTGACTACCCTAACAGTATGGTAACACGTGGCAACACTTTTTGAAAACGGAACATATTTGACAGCTAATTTTATTAACAAAGTTTAATCTTACACGGGCCACTAAAATATAACACACCCGCCGAACGGCGACATTCAGTCTAGACAATCAGAAAGACAAAAATAATTAGATAAGTATTCCATCGGTACCTCACCATACTGCCGGGTGTGGAACAAAAGTTGCCAGTGTAAAAAAATCTTTCCTTTTTTTTTTTATTGAAATTTGGATAGTGGTGATTTGGGCCGGTTTCTCAATTCTCTGGGGAGACTATCCCGAGGGTGTGTCGGTGTGAAGCCACGAGGGATGTGTCCAGGGTATTCAGAAACAGGCGTGCGGTGTCCGTCTAGCCGGAGGTAGCGGTTGCGGTGTTGTCTACACGCGCGCTTTTGTTCTGTCGCACCAGCTCCGCGCGTCGCTCCTACGGGAGAGAGGGAGTCAGATATATTTATTTTATCATAAACGTTATGCCCTATTTTTGTAGAGAGGCGGACAATAATAAAATATTTTTTGCCAGTGATGTGTTCATTAGGATACATACATTGGTTGTCCTAATTAAGGTAGTTTTGAATAAAACTTGTGATTCTCTTGGCCCATGGCGTCAACTTCATTAGAGATGCGAATGGAAACAAGTCGTGTCACATTTCTTAAAATGACTCCATTCAACTCGAAGAAACTTGCGGCCGTGAATAAAGGCTACGTTAACTGCTTACGTGGGCAGTTGTTTAACTGATATTGAAAAAGAACGCCACTCTATTTTGCAAGAGACGGTTTAAAACCATCATTGTAAACTGTACATACACAGTAGGTACACAATATTTAATATTTACGTTACTTACCTAGTTCTTCTTACTCCCATCATCTAAAAACTAATTGCATGGCTACCATCCAAATCTACTAAGAATGTTTAATAACTTTCCAATGTTTTGGAAAGTTATTAAATCCCTAGGGATTTATAGTATGTAATAAAAAATCTAACATATCGTCTATATTTCTACACACAACCATAGATTTCTTGCATTCAAGTCAAAAGTCTCATGATGAAAAAAATATTATCATTATATGGGAGAAATATGTTAAGCACGATTACACCATGAAAGAACAGAAATAATAAAATATAAAGTCTGCAATCAATTTAATAAAGATTCAATACAGATGAGAGAACTTTGTCGTTATTCATTTTATTTCATACCCTATTGCCCGCGATTCTGTCTTCACTTTAATATCGTGACAAAAACAATCCACTTCACTTCGACTGCCGTAAGGGACAGTATTGAATGTGCAAAAATTTCATTATTTATTGTTCCTTATGTAAGGAACTATACCAGGATGATTTTTAATAACCTCCCGCTCTTGACTTCTTTACATAACTTCGTAATATATTTTTTGAAAAAAAAAAAAAATAAAAAAAAAAATAACCCTTCACCACCTACCACCTACCACCTACTTTTGTCACACAACCATTTACCACACATCTGAGAGACCCTGGAGTAAAAAAAAAGTTTATAATGTAATAAAATCGACACTGCTCAGTTTAAGCAGCAAACATGATCGAATATGTCACGTTCGATTTACTTAAAAGAAGGACAAGTCTTGTTCTCTTTAAGGCAACTGTCCGACCAACAGCGAGAAAACGAGTAGCGATTTATCGCTCAAGAAACGTACAGACTTATATAGATCCCGTGTAAACAAAAGAGATACAGATATTAATAGTTGATCTTAGACCGTTCCCACTGTCGGCGAGTACTCGCTCTATACTGCATCTCTTTTGTTTACCCGGACGGGATGTACAATATATATATCGGCTATAGGTAAGTTTCTTGAGCGATAAATCGGTACTCGCTTCTTCATCGTCGTTGGTGGGACAGGTGTCATAAAGATATTTCTGCATCTTGGTTCAAACTTACAATATCAAATACTATCCGACCCGGAACCAACACGTAAAAGGTAAAAACCGATAGCCATTTGTATAGTATACTAAAGGCTGTATTACAGCCTACTGCGCTACTGAGGCATAAAATCCACACAAAATCGATATACAAATTCACGAACCCATGAATACAAAAACATTTAAATTAAATCTAAAGTCTGCAAATCCTGACACTTTTTAAACCATACAAAGTCTCTCTCATATGCATTGAATATTAAAAAAAAAACCAGATGTATGACACAACCAACCTCCTTTTTGACGAAATCTAATTTCTTCTGGATCTCTTTCTCTCTATTCTGTTCAGCGGTCGTCAGTTTAGTTTCAATGTCTTTAGTGATTACTTCAACCTTCGCCGTCGCGGCCGAACGCACCTCGGCTAGCTTAAGATTCTGCGTTTACGGGTTAACAAAAAAAAAGTAAAATAAAAAAAAAAAACATGCAAACACTTCATGCTGTCTTATGATTATGACAGATGAATGTTTGAAGCTACATATTCTATGAATATGCTGAACCAGTTTGAAATGGTATGCGAAGTTTTGAAGCTCTTTGACTTCGGTTCTTATTCTTCAGTTGTTATTTAGCCGGGTTTTTAGATAATTTCTGCTAGTAAAGTATTTATTGTACACTTTAACTACATAAAAGCTAGGTAGCTAGGTACATGTATTTCATAATTTCACACTTTTTCTCTTAATTAGCAACTTTTCAAAAATATTACCCATTATGTTTGATCTTTTTTGTTTTTTATTTTTAAAGTATTGTAACTCTTTTGATACAAAGGTAGATGTAAAATTCGGGTAGCAATAGATGTTACAATTTAATTAATACGAATTATTATGTTTTGAAATGAAATTTGAACATTGGCGTCGTTCTATATAAATTTAAAATGAGAACGAGGTTAAAAGGTTTAATGAGAAATGAAAAAATGTGATAATTTAATATCGAGGCAAAATTGCGAGAGAAATTTGTGGGTAAATTTGCACTAAGACAAAATCTTTTTACATTTTCGACGGACTAAATTATTACGTGGATTTTGTACTAAGTCTAAGTTGTAATGTTTCGTGATATGTACCGCATTCATATTTATATATATTACAGGAAAAAAAAGAATCGGCTATCACTTAAGATTTCTCTATTTTTAGGCACGATTTCATAAAGGCGTTATTCCATTAGGCAAGTCTTGCATACAAGTAAGACGTCACATGTGCATACAAGTTGCTTGCATTAGAAACAAGTTCACAACATCAACAACAAAACACTATTGATATCAATCTTTTGTACAAGTTTGAATACCTCATACAAGTTGTATGCAATTTGCAACTTGTATACAAGTAACTTGCCTAATGGAATGGCGCCTTTAGGCAAGTTACTTGTATGCAAGTTACAAATTGAATACAACTGGGATAAACCTGTATACAAGTTGCCTTATGGAATAGCTGCTTTGACTGCCTCTGTGGCGCGGTGGGAGTGTGCCCGACTGATACGCAAGAGGTCGTGGGTTCGATTCCCACACGGGACACCACTTTGTGTGATCCACAAATTGTTGTTCCGAGTCTGGGTGTACTTTATGTCGTTGTATGTTTGTAAAATCCCCGCGACACAGGGTTGTGCTTTAGCGGGAGACGGCTTTAAAAAAAAAAAGAGCGCCTTCACTACCACAAGCTGCCTATAAAATTACGACTATAATTCCAAGTCGACTTGTCGAATTTGTCGTTCACAACCGGTTCAAACTGGTCCACGCAAAACGAACATCTAACACCCAGCCATAGGCAGACGTAGATAACGCAAGTACACTTTTCAACTATGATCAACCAAGATGCCAGTCCACTTTTACTCAACAAACCTCATTTGAAAGTTGAAAAAGTTCAAGACGACGATATTGAGTTGGGATATCGATACTTGCATTATCTCTACCTGCGATCTAATATAATCAGACAGGAATTAGGTATGAGACGGGATTAAATACGATCAATTGATCTTATAGATTGGTGCATCAACAAAGGTCATGAACCAGATCATACCATTCATGTGTAAATGGCACAAAATAAAAAAAAAGTCTGTAAAGCCGGTTTGCGGACGATAATTATTATACGTGATAACGTCATAAGAAAACATTGATGACATATCGCCATTCGCGTTGCTTAGCAACCAGTCAATAACATTAGTTCCACTTTTATCGGATGTCGCTGCAATCGCCATTCGCACATAACGTGACTTTTTTTCATGCGTGCACCCGGTCATCGATTTATAAGACGTTATCACGTCAAAAAGCAAGGTTAGATAAATAATCATCGGCCATTGAATCGTGAGATCGCTTCCGCAGTTCATTTGTGACCACGAAATGGTAAGAAATCCAAAAATAAGTATGATCGCGTTTAGTCCCATCCCGTATTTCATAATCACGGATAGCGAACCTATTCGATAAAGTAGGTACTTTTCGAAAAAACAGTTTTGAATCTATAAAAACTGACGAGCCGTTTAAAAACGATGGTAAGGGTCCTTAAAGAAAAAGGCTATAGTTCCTTTCTCCTTTCAAGGCCGGCACTAGCACCAAGCATTAACTTACATTATCGTGTGCATAGGTTCGCCATCACTGATATATTTCATGCAACGCAGCTAAGAACATAACGAATAATTAACAACACTGACGAGTGACGTTTTCTTTTCCTCAGAAGTTTCTCGATTCGACTCAACCTCACTCAGACCGCCACCACTTAAATCCAGTTGAATCAAATCTTTGTCTCATTTTACGTTAAGAAACAATTAATTATCAAACGCAAGATACGCCGGTTGAGTACGAGTCGAGGAATTGTGAAAGAAACGTCTTAGAATATGGGTGTATAGCTACCAGACGAGTACATAAATTAAGAGGAAGAGGAGTGGGGGTGTAACTAACATGGTTGCGTAGTTTCTCCTTCTGCTCGGCCTCGATGAGCAGGCGGCGGTCGGCGGCCTGCTGCAGCTTCTCCTGGATGGCGCTCTCCAGCTGCTGGAAGCGCTCCTGGTTGCCCAAGCGGACCTTCTTTACTTGCTCCTCCTGGGATCACGCATGTAAATATTATTAGTTTTTTTCGACCGTTTTATCTTTGTCAGTATTAAGCAGGTTGGATAGAAAGCTGAATAAGTAGCCTTATGAGAACTAATCAGCATCAGGAAAAATGGGTCCATGATTATATTATTGCAAATTTAAATTCACTTAGGAAGTAAAATACTATTTATTTCTAAGTTGGCAAGCAATGCCAAAGAAAATAATAAGGCAATAAAAACTCGCGGTCATTGTTTTAAAATTGCCAATAATTACATTACAGTGTTTGTTTGTTTATAAACTGTATGGAATTTGGGGATTTCGCAAACATACAAATCACGGACACAAAGTACCTACACCTAGACTCTGAACAACAATTTGTTGATAGTGTTGTTAATAGGCTCGAGCTCTCTACGCAAAACTCGAATCGAAGCTGGAGTTCTGACTCTATACCACTCTAACTTCCATAACGAGCTCCCCGATTCAGAGCTTGAGCTTCGATTCGAGTTTTGCGTAGAGAGCTCGAGCCTTCTCTAATGTAATTAATGACAATTTTAAAAGAGTGGCCGCGAGTTTTATTGCCTTCTTCTTTTCTTTAAGCAACTTGCATAACGACCTCCCCGAGTCCAGAGCTCGAGCTTCGATTAGAGATTTGCCTAGAGAGCGTATATTTATTGTTGTATTATGTAGTTTCGGTCACAAATTGATCATGATATTGTTGATGATGGCATTGATGCTGATGATGACGATCATAATGATGTTATATTAATGCTGAGGCTGGTACTGATGATTATGACGTTGATGGTTATGGAGGTGGTGATGATGATAGTGACTGTGGTAGTGATTGTAGATAATGATGAACCAGCATCACCACCATCAATAATTATCGTCATAATCGCCAGTACCAGCCTAGTAGTAGTACTACTAGGTTGCTAAATAGAGGCGCGACTCGGAGCTCGTTTTACTCAACACTATTTGTAAATCACACCAAGTGATGTCCCGTGTGGGAATCGAACCCAGGACTTCTTGCGCAGCAGTCACACGGCTCTACCTAGGCAGTCAAATTCACATTAAACATACTTTTCTGATTCTCGGTATGTCACGAGTATATAATATTTTTAATGTTTTGTGTCTATCCGCTTCATATTGCACAAAGGGGCTTATAAACTGTGTATGAAAAAATAACGAAACATTAGAATAACGTAAATGACAAAAGTCAGTAGATCATATAATTCCAGACCCACTAAGGCTGATTTTAGTTTATCTCATGTTTCAACTATTTAATATTATAATTTGCATCAGTCCTTTAACATGGTGTATAGTATATTAATCGCACCACCTTACCCCCATATCAAGTTTATAAACATTCAAACATTGTAAAATTGAAAAGAGTGGCCGCGAGTTTTTATTGCCAGTTGTTTTTTCCGGCTTTACCTATTGTTTGCGAACTTGGCATTACATGTACATGTAGAGTCCCGACGTATGACAAGTGTTGTTTTGCATCCTAAGTGAATAAAGAATGTTGAATATGAGTAGTAATTAGCTCACGTGTTCGCGCAGGCGCTCTAACATCTTCTTGATATTCTCGTCGCGCTTGTCGGCCGCCGTGTTCATCTTCTCTTCGATCGCCTTGTACACCTCCGCCGTCTGCTGCTCCAGGGTCAACCTGGGAGAATCACGAAAACGTTCTTATTTTATTAGGTATATCCAATCAACCCATACTAATATTATAAATGTCAAAGTAACTGTCTGTCTGTCACGCTTTCACGCTCAAACAGCTAAATCGATTTAGATGAAATTTGGTATGGAGATAGTTTGAGTCCCGGGGAAGGACATTGGATAGTTTTTAACGCGATAACCGACATCCACAGGGCGGAGCCGCGGGCGAAAGGTAGTGGGAAATAAGAAGCTTATTGTTATCATTACTAGCCCATGTTCTCCCATTCCTGAATAAAAGCATAGAGAATGCTTTTCTTTTTTTCTGTTCGGAACTAATTTTAACTCAAACCGTAAAGAATTTGTAACTTACGGCCGTTTTCAATATTCTATCTATCAAACAATATGGCTGCTAGAGATATTATATTGATATGTCTAGCTGTTAGTGACCCTAACTGCTAACAGCCGGTCTCAATAATCTAACTATCGACGGATTTGGCTACTAGAGGTATGTATTTGACATAAGCTCCATATAAAATATGTCAAAATTCTACCTCTAGTAGCCAAATCCATCGATAGGTAAATTATTGAGACCGGCCGTAAGTCAGACTACCTCTGGTTTAGCAGTTAGGGTCACTAAGTATCGTTCGATCCCCACCCAAAATAAATTTTTGTGTGACGAGCATGATCGTTTATTGTGTCTGGGTGTTATTTATCTGTAGTATGTATGTATTTAGAAATATGTATATCAGTTGTCTAATTTCCATAGTACAAGCTCTGCTTAGTTTGAGATCAGATGGCGTTAGAATAGAATCTTTATTTTTCATAAATTGTGGTAACATGCAAGATAATTTTAATGAGTTGTCCCAAGATATTATTATTATTATATGTGTTCCTGATGGATATGTGTGGCGACGGTGCCGCGTTCGCGCCCGGCTTGTTGAGTGAGGCACCATTAACGCGGGCGCTTCGCACTCTCAACGTCATAGCTAACGAAACGGGCCTATTCCTCTGTTCATTAAATGAGTTCACTAGGGTATTGTTCACCCTATGTAAATGTTTAAAAATTGTTAAGTGCTATGTCGAATTAGGGCATAAATATATATTTTTTTTATCTATACAAATGATGACAATATTCTATCTTTAATAACCAAATCTATCGATAAATAAAATATTAGAAACGACCGTTAGACAGTGGATCAATCTAGTCGATTCTACTGTCTTGTATTTATGTTAATTCCTATTTTGCAGCTAGCAGCAGGCCTCATACTAATAAATGTATTTTCTTCAAAATCTTTATACGTTCTGGTGTAAATGTCTATACGTTCGCCCCCGGATACCTGGTACCGGCTACGCAGCAACTGGAACTTGTGAAAAGGGACTAACGGTGTGGTTTCGAAAACGGTCAAGCATCTATGGACCGAATCTGGTAACATTGCATCTCTAAGGAGTGAGTAGTCATTTAAAAAAAAAAATACCTGGTCTTTTCAACTCCCTCCAGGTGGTCCTTGAGGCGTGAGCGCAGCTCGTTGATATACGCCTCGCGCTTCTCTTCATGCGTCTCCATCTTGGCGTCAAGCGCCTCCTTCGTGTTCACGATGAAGCTGTTCGTCTGTTCGCTGCGGATTCGAGACGCCTCCTCGATCTTTTGCATCTTTTGCGCGATTGCAGCCATTCTGCTTGCTTCCAAACTCTGTGGAAGACAATTTGCAGTTAGCACGTCGACAATACTAAACAGATACGCCGAATGCATTTCTCCTTATCAGGAGGGACATATGCTCAGAAGTGGACCTATACAGGCTAGGTGTCTTATAGAAGGTTTATATGAGAACATGAGTCTACGCAGAGGTCTTTCTAGTGATTTCAGTGATTCTGAGGACACTACTACTGCACTACAACAGCATAGTCCCTGAGTACTAGTGAGAGTGTAAACTACGTATGGGTTATTTAGTTGGATATTCGATGGACTGCTAGATATAAATAATGCTCGTATTCAGGAAACAAAAGACAGCAGCATGAGCTACATTTTTATTTTACAATTCTATTTTTTTTATACTACGAAACGAAAAGACTAGCACGCCATACGCCTGGAGGTAAGGGCCATGCCTACGCTACAGTATCAGTGCTACTCCAATCCTTGTTTGGCAAAGATCTGAATGTTACCGCACCGCACTGTGTAAGTTTAATTTGCCCAGTAATTACACTTGCTGCAGTGCTCTTCAATCGATAGTGATTTTACATTACTGTGTTTAACACAGTGATACGTTAACATTATTATTTCACGGAAGAACAACTGACACTGTTGTAGTACGATTTATCTTTGGAAAAAATGCTTAATAATAGCATTTCCGATAGGTCTATGTGTTTCCCTTTACTTTACATAGAATTAGTCTTCGTGACACTTGGTTTATGTATAGAAGATCTACTTACACGTCTCCTTTCCTCGGCCGCTTTCAGTTTCTCCTGTATCTCTTCGACTGAGGGTGTCTTCTCAGGGGAGTCTGCGCGACGAGGCACTGGCACGCCCACAGGTTCCGCCAGGATAACCTCGTACGCCAGACCACCCTTCGACATCTCCTGGCAGCGGATTTCGGTGGCTGTAACAGATATGCATAATTAATTTGGTTAAAAAAGTGTTAAAGTTACAATTTGGTCAACAGAGAGTAAAATTACAATTATTTTGACCAACAGAGTGTACCTTTTCAATTAATTTGGTCAACAAATAGAAATGGTAGTTTAATGATATCGGTTCTAATAAGCGTACTACGGAACTGTAGGTTGGGTTTAGGATAAAACATGAATTACTAAAGTCCATAATCGGTTCTAATATGCGTACTACGGAACTGTAGGTTGGGTTTAGGATAAAACATGAATTACTAAAGTCCATAATCGGTTCTAATATGCGTACTACGGAACTGTAGGTTGGGTTTAGGATACAACATGAATTACTAAAGTCCATAATTCTAAGACGTAATGATAACTACTAAATCAAGTTCTATAGAAAAAGCCCGATTATAAAAGTTAATAAGTTAGCCGCAATAACAAAAATGATTCATATCAGGTGAACCTTTTACAATCGAGTTCAAACACCCAATAACTCATCATTCGATTAAAAAAATACATTACTGTACATAATATAAACATCAGTACTGTTAGACTGGAGTATGAATCACCTATGAGCTCGTAATTGACAACACTCTTCATACCAAAAACAAGATATTTAGAGTAGGATGTACTCTAAATCTGTGCCTAAAACCATGTTTTAAATACAGCGAGGTGATTGTATATAAACTTAAGTAGAACGGGAGGGTGCTAAGACATATGCTGACTTCAATTTGACTGCCCTGATGGTTAAGTGGTTAGTACTTACTAACCACTTAAATTAAACCTTTAGCTTAGCAGTTAGGGTTACTTAACCCTAACTGCTAAGCTAAAGGTTTAATTTTGAAGGATATTTTTGAGTGCTAAGCATGACTGTTTATTCTATGTATGGCTGTGTTTCTATATAATATATCAATATATCAACAGCCAGGCTCAGTTTCGGATCAAATGGCCTTTTGCGAGTTGTCTCAAGATTCATCGAAACACTTGGGTGTTCGTTATAAAACTAAAAAACTGCTTATCCGATTTGTTTTTTTTTTGTTCGCTCTTATACAGGACTGGTAGGATTATTTATGGGATGATAATAAGGAAACTCAAAAGAACAGATGAAAAATTAGTAATTTTGTATGGATAATATACAAATTCGGATTACATTCAATTTTAGGTGGTACGAAGTTCACCGGGACAGTTAGTATTATTATAATTTAAAAGCCAACTTCCGCACTGGGGAATTACACCTACTAAAGTGGGAGTTATACAAACTTTATCGGTAAAACTTCATGCGGTAAACGAGCTGCGTCGCCCTACACTTCGCGACGCTACGCTTCGACAACAGATTACAGTTACAATCATGTCTGGAAGTTAAAACTAAATGAAAATCTCGGAAATTGGCCGGTATCACAACATGAGACATCTAGTTACAAAAGATCGAGAGAACACACATACGGAATCTCAGAACACCCCCACAGCTTCGGATCAAAATGGTTCCAGATTCCGTGTATGAAACTATCTTTCTTACTCTTGATACTGTTCAAAATCTATACTTATATTATAAAGCTGAAGAGTTTGTTTGTTTGAACGCGGTAATCTCAGGAACTACTGATCCAATTTTTTTTTCACTGTTGGATAGCCCATTTATCGAGGAAGGCTGTAGGCTATATAACATCACGTTACGATCAATAGGAGCGGAGCAGCAATGAGAAATGTAGCAAAAACGGGGAAAATTTACGCAGACGAAGCTAGTTTTTCATATAATGGTGGGTTCATATGCACGCGTCCAAAGCGACAAGCAACGGGTACGAGCGCGACGGTGTGTTACTTTACAGTTAGATCAACGTAACATAATTAGTATTACCAACTCATGTTTTTTGTGATTATTTTCGTAAAGAAACTGTTTTTCAAAGTTTCTTTAGTATTTACTGTAACTGTTCTAAATTTAAACTTTTATAAACTTATCTAAATAGTATTTTTATATTGTTGAATTAAAATTTTGTAAGTAAATTTAATCGATTAAACATTAATCGGTTTTCGTAAGTAATTTTAGGGTCGCATCTCTATGACATGCGCGCAAGTGATAAGAACATAACTTCAATCCGGTCAAGCTACGCTGATCCTACTGTATATCGCGAATAAATCACATTTTGGCACGCCCTGATATGAGTACATCGTTTAGACACATTTCCGTTTTTCATTCCACAGACATTCGCTCTATATGAGAAATAAACAATGCAGCCATCATCGTCATATCGCGCAAGTTATGTCAACTTGTGAACTAGGAGCGAGTGATACGGAACGGCGCATCACTATCATACATAATGCCGTAATTGTCTGCTACAAATCAACAAGGAACAATGCGCTACTTTAATACAGCGTGTTTTACGGAACCACGATAATGATACAAACTTGCTGATACCAACACAAAAGAATAGTGTGAACCGCTGATTAAATTACTGCGCAGGAATACATCTAACACTTCACATTCTTAAAGCGCTTTTTATTTCATTGCAAGAAATATGACTTCTGTACTGATATATAACTTATCGCTTGAATATAATTGGGGTTACTTCACTTACATTTATATTAATTAAAAAAAGATCTATTAGACTACGGTCTACCAGTGGTAATACGATACCTATGTGGCATGTAAACAGGGTCTTTATTCGAAGGCTCCCCTTACGAACCTATTTTGCGCAGTTGAACTAATGCGTATTTTTAATTAGTCAACTGATTCCACATGCAGATTTTGTAACTAGTACAGATACAAAAAAAAAGTGTTAAGATTATTTCAATAATTGCGTACGTATATATTGATGTCATGATATCATTATCATTATGAAAATGATCCATTAACCCTATGAAAAAAGGGTTACAAATAAGCTATTTGAGTAGTCAATCAAATTACCAACTACTCATTTTCACTAAGTACTTATTATCTCAGTCACGCAATGTCCATGTTTATACATAGGGCCCTTCTATTTTCCTCTCGCGACCAACTAATTCCCTTTATAATATTTTACAAATTGACCATAATTTTAAATGCGTTAATTAACATCCCCATCTGAATACACTAGCAAAACTCATTATATTACATCCCCGACGGTTAGGGGAGGCATTCTTAAAACGCAACAGGGGTGCGTTGTACTAAATTACAGTAATATTCAAGGTCGGGTAAACTCAAGTTGGGCAAGAGGACAGGAATTCTGTATTGTTTAATTATCGGGAGGTGGAACCGGGGAGGTTGGGAGATCCGGGCGTTCTCCGAGACTCGACACCATGCCCCCTCCCCCCCATGAGTCACATGGTTGCGTTGCAATTGTGTTGAGTGCGATGACTGTGTCTGTGAACTGCGTCTAACAAAAAAAACATAACTAACTCGTGTAATAACGGTGATTATATTTATAATACTGCTAAAAATAGATACCTGTAGTTTTCGTATTCGGATAATTGTATCTACTTGAATCAGTAGGTAATCTATGTCTACAACTAACAAACAAGAGATATAAGACTATCTTACAATGTAAAATAGTCATAAGCTGGTTTTTAGTGAAACTTAGTGGTCCTAGAATACTTAGTCTTGTTTATTGATGCCACCTTACGCAGTAATTAACTTTTTAAAAATAATTATGTAAGCTTTTGCTTGGTAGATAATTAAAATTGCGAAACGAAGGAAATTGATTTGAGTGTACAAAGATGTTGTAAAATCAATCGTTTTTAAATTATTTGCTACTCTATCTATGTCCGTGTCAAATGTTAGGATTTGTACTTAATTTGGCTGTTAATTAAAAAAAAACAATGATAAATTATTTGCATAATATGTTTACAAACGATGTGTCAACTTCAACGTAACGTATGATACTTAAAAAAAAAACAAAGCAAAAGTAACAATAACTCACTTAGAAGGGGTGAAATACTTGACCCGGGACACAAAAGGGAGTGCCTCGAGAGGCCCTGAGGTGTGTACTATCTCTGAAAGGGATCTTGGAACATACAATGTACTCAGTGAAGGGTAAAAAAACTTCAGGCAGTAATTTAGCTCTTTCAGGACGAAATTGAGAACCCTTACGTCATAACACTTACTCATGTGTAGTTCTGTTGAAACTAAAGTTTTTTGGCAACGGTTTTGAAAAATTTCCAAATGGCTGACAATACTGTTTAAAATATTGCTTCGGGAACTTCTGTAGGTTTTAATAAAATCCATAAACTGTAGGCAGTTTTTATACGTCTGGAACTGGATCATAAAGCAAATATCGTCACTTTAACAAAGACTTACTTATAAACTTGACCTTCTTCGGTTGCTTGGTCCTAGGTTTTCCGACTGGCTTCTTGACGGGCGCCGACCGTCGGTGAGCTAATCAGAAAAAATAAACGACGTCAGCGGAGTCCAACCCCGCGACGTCCACTACTCACTCGGAGACAAACTGACCCTTTAACGTCGAAACTCAAATTGAATTCCAAAATCATACTCAATTGCCACACAAAAGAAACCAAATAAAACAATCACCACAACCAAGTACTTTCTCCACCCTAAATCCGCAAACCCTATTAGATTAGGCCAAGACCTCAAAACGTCGATTGCAAATACCATCAAAACTCGAGCCCTTCGGTGTCGAGTCAACATTCCCCCAAACATCATCGAAGGACAATCGAAAAACGATTACGGTCGGTGAATTCGTACCGACTAATGTTTATTTGAAGAGCATTCGGACCCACGTTTAAATGAATCGGCAATCGATGTTCGCGTGACTGCCAGAAACATCGATTGTGACTCGAAGCTTGGGCAAACATTCAATAGAAAATGTCGCATTTGTTTCTAGGTATAGTCCGCATAACATGCCGGCTAATGGCTGACATAAAGTTGATAAAGGCCGAAGTTAATAAGTGGATGACATGCATCACAGGCACCGCTACATAAAACTACTTTACGACGCCATGACACAGTAGGTATACATGTTTCCTGAAAAACTTTTTAAAGCCGACATTAAATCAGCTTGACTAATATTTTAAGGCTGTTTTGAAGAGCAAACAAGACTGAAACTTGTTTGAGTAACTGAACCTTCAGTTACTTGTTAGTTGAAAATACAAATATTGATTCAAGATTTTCAAACGATGTGAAACGTTTGAACTTACACCAGTCATAAATGTTGTCTAGGTTTACATGTGTATAATTACATGTAAGTAAACAATTTTCTTTAAACCAGACAAGCAACAAACTTCAAATTTGCAGCTCCCAAAAGTACCCTCAAAAGAATGGCGTCAAAGTTCAGACACTTTTGAAGTTTCGGCGCAAATGAATAGTCATTTATTAGATATTTTGGCCCCAACTCATGTTGTTGGGGACGTCGGTAATAGTATCGAGGTAATAACGGCGGCACGACGTCGCGAGATGAGAGCCCACTACGTGAGGAGAATGGCGGGGCGACGGCAAAATTCGCCGCAAATGCGGATAATCCCTCACGGCAAAGCTAAGTCCCAGTTTACGCCACAGACGATGCGGACACCAAGCTATACAAACTGTTAAGTCGGCTTAAAACTTTAATTCTCTGCCAATTCATAGTCCAAGTTTAAACAAGGTAAGCGTGTGTAAATTTTGAGCTGCTAAAAAGAGACTTTACGGGGTACAGACGTACGAAGGAGATTTATTTCAAAAGTATACTTGCGTGCGTTTGTCAACATTATATTGTCAAACTTACGTATACGTATTAATCAAAACAATATTTATGGTCCCCAGCGCACAGCCCTCCCTTCGAGAGGACTGTATATTTAAAGCTAATTTGCTTTCTATATAATTCATGTCAATTGAACAATCGTCAACAACTTCATGTCATCTTCATTCAGTGTAATTTGGTCTCACTTCATCCGTGATAAATTTCTTAAATTACAAACTAGAGAAAATGTTGTGGTGTAGGCTAGTATTTACGTAACCGCAGACGGCAGATGTTGTTAAAGAAAACCTAGGTTGTAGCTAGGTAGAACTGAAAAGCTCTAAGGAATTAAATCTAATTTTAAAAAGATCGGGTCATTTGATGCGTAAACGAAGATGGGGCACTTATGTTATGTTAACATAAAAAGGGCTTTATTAATATTGATAAGAATCTATTGCTTGTTGTTTTACGCTCTACACCATTTTTATTATCTACTAGCATAAGCCCGCGGCTTCACCCGCGTGGATGCCAGATTTTTACCAAAATATTTTAACGGCATTGTTTCATACTAACTTTGCACATTCCATATTACCCCTTAGGGGTGAATTTTCAAAAATCCTTTCTTAGTGCTTCCCTGCGTTATAAAAGGAACCCCTGTGCAAAATTTCTAAACCTTATAGTTAAGGCCCTGCGTTGATATGTCAGTAAGTCAGTCAGCTTCTCCTTTTATATATAATATATAGATAGATACAGACTTTGTTATAAGTCCATAATAGATGGAAACCGAAAATAGAAGCTTTATAGTCGATAGTTCCTGAATTTCAACATTCGATAACAAATTATTCAGTTTAATATTTGTTCAATCATATTTTGAAATGACTCGAAAAATAACAGATTGAATTTCATTTCAAGCAGACGTTAGAATTGAAATCAATTCTTCATACATATTCAAAGGCCATAGCATAAAATAACAATTTAATGAACGTGCATAAAACAATAAAGCAGAAAAAAGTATGGTAATCGAATACAAACAGGGCAGTTACAACTGAAAGGACGACGGGCAGACCCCTCTGGCGCCGCACGATACAACATAGAAAGACTGATAAAATATTTAAAGGCAAGCTTTAAAACCCACGAGGGGAGAGCTGAAAGTAAATTTACTACCGCTGGGAATACGAACGTTGGCACGTGGAGTGTTTTAAACACGGCGCAAATGCGGCTAGGTGATGCAGAAACAAGAGATATTCAATGCAGCGTTGAGAACATTGCAGAGCAGCGAGACGCCACCAACGTCCTCTTTACGAGTAACGCTCATTAGGAAAATGGGTGTGACTTTGTGTGCAACCCCGTTTTATAGAGTTCTGAGAGTATTATTTTCAAATCTATTCACGACCAAGTGTGGTGAAAGAAGAGTTGAAAGTTATTTTACTGAATGTCGACGTAACAAAGTAGTTGCTGGGGATTATTAAGTTTGTTGAGTAATAGCTCAAAACAGACCCAAGTTTCACACTTGCAACATACCACTGTACTTCAAAGTGAGAACTAAATCTATTCGAAGAAATAGGTTGTATAGTTTTAAGTATACTGCATGAAGATGTTACTTCCATCAGTTCAAGAACTAGAATGTATGTTTTATATCCCATACACGAAAGTACATTACATTTGTACATTGAAGGTCTCCGTACGGGATCAATATTCGCTACTGGTTCGAACAAAAAGCTTAAAACCCTAGTCTATTCACGTACCTGACCTTTTAAACACGACATTTTCATTTAACAGACCCATTGTAATGGATAGCAATATAAAAGTAATGTTTTTATTAAACAAAATTACATGGTAATAAAGATGATCAAATCTGTAAGCTCTCGCCGCACCCTCACAAAGGGTGACAAACTTGTTAAGCCAATTAAACCCTACTGTTATAATCGTCCCCTAAACAATTATGTGATCTCGAGTCCCCCGTTGTCGCTTCACAATGGCGTGTTTGCTAATCCAAACATACTTAGAAATATGATGACAAGCATTATCTGCCATTACTAGGAGTATTATGAGTAATTAATTTACCGCTAGTACGGTAATTAACAAGTTATTCTGAGTCCTGTTCGATTTCATGCGCAGTTTATACGAAGAATGTTCATAGGTAGTGTTGTTCACAATTACTGCTATTCTGGAGAAACTGTTTCTTGGGAATGTATACTTGGAAGTCTACTGGAATGTTCAGCGGTATATTTTATGAAGCAATGAAGCTGAATATCAAGGGCGGTGGGCTTCAAGATCGATAGTATGTTGTGCTAAAACTATCCATAAGACTATATAGAAAAAAGATTTTCTGTACATATTGAGTTGTATGAAAAGAGCTGACTCATTATTGAAGGGAAACTTTCGGCAAATTCATTCTTAAAACAATATTGCGGTTACAATCTTCAAAAGGAGATTCCCCTTACAGATGACGTAAAACCGGTTTGAGGGTATGCTATCTCATCGTAATCAATCTCAAAGATTTAAAATATTCCTAAAAATAACATCCTAGATGAAGACAAAATTATTAATTTTATTAACAAGACTGAATATAAAATCCTCATAATGCGTGTGTTCCAACGCACAAAATACCAAAGCAGTTTACAAAAGGCCCACTAAGTGATTATGTCGCTATTGCGTGACACAATTTAATCAGACCTACTATATGACGTGAAAACAACTATTTTTCCAAAATGCCCTCGTAGGCAACCCTCACAATTGCGTTTCAACTGCTTCAATATAACGGAATTCAAATACTTCATTACGTAATTTGAAGAAATAGTTTTGCCGAAAGGATTTACTGCGTTCGCATGTTCAGAGTTTTGGCAGAATGAAGTATATCGGCCATGCTTTGTGCGCAGAATGGTGGACGCATGCCATGGTATCGCGATTCGTAGCCGGTACAAAATGGTGGACATTATGCAGTAATGTTTAATCAATAGTTGTAGTGAGGCCGGCACTGACTGACAGGTATCCATAAACCTTGGACTACTAAACTCGAATCCAACAAGAGGTTCCACGTTCTGAAGAGAGAAGAAAACATGTGGTTGTAGTATTACATAAACAATGCAAAGAAAACCAGCAAAAATATGATTTGTCTTACATGAAATTTGAGTAATGTCTCAACAATAATTCTTACATAACGGTAGACATCTGCGATAAGTCTCATACAAGGCAGCGCAAAGTCGTTGACACTTGATTCACGTTGGTGATTCATCGGCTGTCATCTATCTATCATCCCCTCTCGCTCGTATCTGAGCGCAATAGCAGTAGATCACGTGATTTGCGTCAGATGCAATTTAAATATGGGTGCCGGCCGGTACCCCGCACCCCGCCGGCCGGCACATTCAATAATACGGCTTTATAAACTAAAGCCATCTTTCCAACTTCAAACCAATAAATGGTCACCATAAAGTGATAGAAGGAAGCATCAGCATATTTATATTACCTTAATTCCGGCGATCACGGGAGACAATTATTTACGACAAGACGCAGTTGACAGCAAAAACATAACCTTCGATATTCCAAGTCTACCGAAATACCTTCAGGAATTATGAGTTTTCTGCAATTTTTAATTATCTCCAACCAAACCACATGAAGGGCGTTTGTCTCCGCTATGAGAATAGTGACAGCGTCGCCGGGTAGTAAATTTTTACGAAAATTTCGACGTCCAAGGCAACGGCGGTTCCAACCTGCAGGCAGTACGGGCGCGCGGCATGAGTGGCAGAAGCACTGCATCACCGAGTCCCGAACAAGCCCTATCAGCATGGTGATGACCAAAATTTACTATCTAACGTGTGACGGAGTCGCGTCGCGGCGCTGGCGGACTGCGCGACTCTCGCCCGGAAACTGAGCCACGCCGGGGGGAGGGCAGCCGGTCGATAGCTGCTGCGCCCCTCACCCCGCAACCCCCGCCCTGCGGACCCACCCCGCAACCACCCCTTGCGCGCTACCGTCCCTAACTTGATAACCCGCACAAGAAAATAAGCCTACCAAATGGAAAAATAATGTCACCCATGACATCTATTATGTTACGTCAAGTTGCCCTCATGTGAGGATATGAGATTCTTTACAAAAGCCTCATTTCCTTTTTGGATGGTATCCGTTTGCGTTGCGGAAATCCGTCATAGAGAAACTGACATGTTACATCGAACGATGAAAAAGCAGCTACCTGTCTGCGAATGCACTTTTTCGAAAGTATAACTTGCTCCATTCCCTCACCTAGCAACTAAAGTCTAGGCTCGGGAAAGACAAACTAATTTAAGAGCAGCCCAGACTCGTGCAGGTCTCGACGGACTTCTCGCTCATAAAAACGCCTAGCTGTCGGGGTGAGCAGGAGGGTGCGTGGGGAGGGCACGCGAGGGGGCACCATGCGGAGGTTCCGCCGCCGTCTCGGCGCCGCCACCCGCAGCCAATTAACAGCCGGCAACGCCACGCTGAATTTGTTTCGCCACTCGGATTGCTTCCGATTGATTTCCTGTTCTTAAAATTGACACCATAGATGATGCCCTGACACCTCTATAATATTAGAATATCATAAACGGAATTACCGCAAGATAAGATTCCTCCAAGTTGTAGAGCGAGGTTAAACAACCAACCCTGAAACAGCTCGCGAAACGGCTTACCGAGTCCGATGCAACAGAGCAATGAAATAGGAAGACTGCAGTGGTGATGGTGTCGTAACCTCGTGCACCGGTAACACCGACGGTGGTGCGGCGGATCGATGCCGGCCATCAACCCCTAGACCGCGTCCCCCTGCGGTAATAACTGGGAATACCAGGAGCGAACTTCGTTCGGCCGATGCATACGCACCGAAATAGACAGCGGCATGGAAATACCGCCTGTGGCGTCCGCCTGGCTGCCGGTCGGAACTTACGAAGTAAACGCGAACGTTAATGTACTTACCATTGGCAAAAACTTAATGCACCTGCACCACCCTTAAGCTTGGCATAGCCTTGTAATAATTAACTTTATTACAGTCGTATTTTATTACGAATAAAAATGCAAATATACGAAATTCGTTGGACTGTTGGGGGTGACATAAAATCCCAGAAAATTTGCGGCACTCCATCAAAAGAACATGAAATTCAAGATAATGTCGGTAGTCAGTCTACCCTCCTGACGACTGCGTTCCATAGATCATATCACCGCAGTGATAAATTAGTTTCCTCAATAAAAGTTTGTCGTCGGCTCCGAACTGCGAGAGGTGACTAATATAACTTTATTCTGAGGCTTTTATTTACATTAAACTTTTAACATAAAAAGTAGTTGGCAGACAGTATTTAGTTTGAAATTAAATAAGAACATGGCATGTAATAATTTGTCTCAAGCTTCAAGTGGCTTTATAAAAAGGAGTATTTTAATTCAAACGACAGTATGGCGCCCAACATGGGGCAACATGATTTATATCTCCAGCTTAGGCGCTTATTATACGTGCAGTGCACGACTGCAATCATATTCACAGGCGATGCGGTAGCGATAATAATGAGCTCGTTTCATTCATTCATTTTTTTTACATCATGTAACATAATGAAAACGTTTAAATACTCGATAACGGTAACATTAGATAAATTATTAAGAACATTGACATTCAAAATGCCAGCCATATCAAATTTTCAACCTTCAATGTCCTACATAAAAAATAAACGATCATTCTAAAGTGAAACCAGGGCAATAACGGTGCCAATGGTGCTTCAAACAATTTAAATGGGACACTTAATATAATGGTCAATAATCCACCATCGGTGGCCGCGGTCTCGCCACCGTCATATTGCAAGCTATAATAATGTAGCCTTGTCTCACTCCAGAGCGGCAACAAGTTGAGTCACGTGCCGGCTGGATTTGGCTGAGAATATAATTCGGAGCTAGCGGCGCGCGTCCGCCTGCGACGGCAGCCGTATCGATTTTGCCTTGTTTCAAGCATTGCTTAGACATGACCGATCCGCATTTCGACACAGACACAGCATAAAACGGACTTCAAAGGAACATTATCTCACTGGATATATCTAACATAGTATTTGATGAGTTCCATCCGCTTATGTACACGCAGACGTGCGTAGTATCCTATAGCGTACATGTAACGGAGGTCGACATACGTGACTTAAAATAACTTGGAAGGGTAACATATTGTGTAGGTACTGCGGTTCAAGAATACTTGCTAATAGAGATATAATCATAACAGAGAAGTGTTATCTTGTTATAAATTAGAATAAAGTTATATTAATGGCGGTTGATGTCATTAATACGTATTAAGGGGGTCCCGTTGACAGCAATAAAGAGTCGGCAAACAAAATAATGGTAATTAAGGGTAGCTCTCGATTAGGTATTAATAATGGACCTCACGTTTGCAGATAAGTAATCAGAGTTGAAAGTTGAGTCATTAATATTGACTAGGACTTATAAATTATTCACAAGATGTTTCTGTATTTCTTTCGTATTATTCCTGTACGAAGTATTGAAATAGAAGTGGATAATATCATAAATTTTAACATGTCTGTTATTATAGAACCTCATTTTATGAATGCTCAGCGGAATATGAAATGAGGGCTTTTAAAGATGAAAATTTGTTTGTAAAAGATGCTTAAGTATGATTTAGTAGCAAGGTTCAATATTTGCGCAGATATTGGAACGCCATATGGCTATCCTTTACTTGCCATGTCGGGACGATTTCTAACCATCTGGAGCGAGCAAAGTTTGCGAGAGTTCGAAAAGGAACGTTTCTTGGTGAATTATTAAAGATATTCGCTGAGAACGATATTAATACTTTTATCTGATATGTTCACAAGGCCGCAAATTAAATTAATAGCTAACTAACACTAATTATTTTTTAACTTAACTAATTTTGACTGCCTCTGTGGTGCGGTGGGAGTGTGTCCGACTGCTACGCAAGAGTCGTGGGTTCGATTCCCACAAGGGACACCACTTGTGTGATCCATAAATTGTTGTTCCGCGGGTCGGGGTGTACTTTGTGTCCGTAACTTGTATGTTTGTAAAGTCCCCCGTAACACAGAGCTTGTACTATACTGCGGGAGTTGTATTTGAAAAAAAAAAAAAAAATATATATAAGATTTTGTAAGACAATAGCAAACGATCTTCCTTTGATCTTATTTATTCATTTTTAAGGTGGCTTCAGCAGTCTACTGTATTCAGAGGGATTTTCATTAAAAGCATAATAACCTGAATAAAATAATGAAAGAATCTTTGGTCGATTGTTAGATAATTTTGGGGCAATACCAAAATGGGGCACCCGTCCATGACATTGACAGTGGCAATAGTAATAATGACCTCAGTAATCAATCTATGACGCCGGAATGTAATGAAGAATGCGGTGTTTAAATAGAATCGTTCCCACGACCCACCAGTCAATGCTCTGACATTTCAATAACAATTTTATTCTCATAAAGTTACGCTACATACTGGAAAGATAGTCATTATATTTTCTCTATTAATCAACAATATTATCGTTAATAAAACATAAACACGCGTATGAATCACCAACCGTTAAATCGAATACCTACATACTCTCAATGAGTTATCTTACGAATATTAAGAAGTAATCCATAAACAAACAGTCGTCTTCAACAGACATCCGTGGGTGGCACATCAATCCAACATGACATCAATACTGAGAGGGTTCGAAATTGAGGGTAGATATTATAATGACACTCCATGTATAACAACATTATTAGGGTCAACACATATTGCCGCGGAAGGGTACAAATTTGGGACGGCCAACGGTGGGCGATATCACTGGTTTTAGCAGCTTTAGTTAAAGAATCTATTTAATTGACTAGCCTGTTGGTCTAGTGGTTAGTAACCCTGACTGCTAAGCCAGAGGTCGTGAGTTTAATTTCCACCCAGGATAAAACTTTGTGATGAGCACGATGGCTTATTCTGCAATTATATGTTATTTATCTATAATATGTATGTATTTAAAAATATATAAGTATGTTTATCACTTGTGTAGCTCTGCTTACTTTGGGATCAGATAGTGTGTTGTGAGAGTTGTCGCAAGATATTATCATTATTAATTAATTAGCCTATAAAGTTTTCTCTGCAGCGGTAAAAGTTTCCCATCTGACAGAAGGTTCATGCCGTGACCGACTACGCAGGATGTGGATCTTGAATTTTTTGGGTTTAGGCCTCGCAGGAATTTTTGGGGCCTGGAATTTGCCTGCATGGGTTTTGACCCAATGACCGAGCCGCGCCGATACCACTCGTGAAATATCACATAATCAATCATCATGTCAAATAATCGCGTTTTCGCGCGTAAACCCGAGTTAGTTGCCGCGTCTATATGGCCTGACCCTTATCTAATATATTATATTCTCCTACACCCCTCCGTGTCAGTTGATTTACTTTTATGTGTTATTTACTTTTATATCTCGAACAAATAAGACTATCTTACAATGTAAACACCGGTACAAAGTAAGAGCGAGCTTATCCCCGGTAATCCGACAGATGCAGGTAGGGTAAATGTACTAAAGCGGACTTCCCTTAATGCTATAAAAGCTGTTCAAGGCACGACCGTCGCCGACGAAAGCTGTAAAGAGAAAGACACGCACAAGCGCCACCCGGATCGATCAAGGCCAGACGCCTACTCGTACGATTAAGTTTTTTCCACATATGTCTTGTTTGAAGTTCATGTGTTCAACCCTGTGTATAACTTATGTCTGAGCATTTGTGGGTTCGTCTACACGTACTCAAGTAAGTAGTTCTCTTGGAATTCCATAAATCGAATTTTGACGGCGGTTTTACCAGCATGAAAGACCATGTCGCAGTTCTCAGGTATAATACCTTCTATTTTAAAACTAATAAACTTTTACAACACAGTATACAAGTAAGTAACCTACTTATTTTTACAACATAACATTAACATTATATTAATGAGGTTTAATGTATGTGATGTGGCTGTACTTTAATAAATAAAAAAATTACACAACATATATGCTGATGGTTGCAATGCGAAAAATATTTTTTCGTGATCATCCATGTAACATTTTTTAAAGTATTTATCAATACAATATATACAATACTGTACGTGACAACAAATGGCAGAATGCTGATATTTTTGGAACTAGAAGAGAAGTTACATATATTTTCAAGGTGAAAACTATTCGCATACCTTCGGCAGTAGCACCTCAAGGATACGCGGAAAATCAATAAGAACAATGAGTATAAAGGATCTCAATGATACGAAATAAAGATTGATCGAGGACTCGGGGCCGTGCAAATTGGAACAAGGCGGTTAAACGTGAAGCCAAAAACCGCAGTCCGAGGATGTAACATTAGAACAGAAGCCGTATGGAGCCGCGGTTAATTGGCAAGGTCCGGTCGTTGGCTGATTATAAACTTGCGTGACATAACATACTGTGATTGTTGGTAATAAGAATATAGATAGATAAGGTCAAGCTTTTATCGAATTTAAGTTTTTAGATAGTGATCATTGGAAACCTGCGTCATCAATATTTCAAACAAAATGGGGGTATTCCATTCATACTAAGTAATTTGCAAATAATTTTGATTTGTCCGTCCGTTATGAAGGCGATTTCTTTTGAACAGGTGTAGCTGGGCATTAAAAGGTCATCATAAAGAAAGGTGGCTTTTTAGGATTCATTGGCTAGTACCTTACCTACTATGAGACGGAACCCTTCGTATGCTAGTCCGACTAACCGGTTTATTATGAAAAATAAACTACGCAAACTACAGAAAGAACTATTTATAACCCCACGCGTAGTCACGAGGCAAGCGCTAGTTATTAACAAAGCTAAGTGAGCTCCCAATCTCATTTCTTATTATTGGCGAATCCAATCAGTTTGCAAGGGAGGCGATTTGGACATTATTTCGCCGAGATTGTTTTTATAGCGGTTTGTGCGAGCAGGGTACGATGGGTACTTACGTATCGGTAGTGTAGTTCCAAGAGTCTATTAATAGAACACGGTTAAGTACTTAGTTTTGTATACCACGCAAAGGGTGTTTAAGTTTAACGTGTGTTTCTGTGAGTATCGAAGTTGCAATGTAGCGCTCAAGCTAATGAACAAATTATGCAATTTTTATTAGAAAGCTGATGGATGGTTCTTAGCTTTCGTGTTGTTTGATCAAACTCCGTTAAACCGTTATGAAGATAATCAACTTTGATATCAGGACAACGCAATATTTTTTTTTTCTTTTCAATCCAACTTGTTATTGATGCCACTTGGATAAACAAAACGAACAAAAGAGGCGATTTTGGATCCAAGTCGAAATGAAAAAGGAGGTAAGCTGGTGAACACCTTATATAGAAATTTGAACGTTCAAAGTACATGATGTATCGCCAGACGGTACAGGATCAATATCCAGTGATATTTATTGCTTCCAGGGCGGCGAGTCATCGATGCTGATATTGCGAACAGCTGCCTGTATTTGCCTGCCAGGATTACACATGTCGTGTATTTCAGATGCTACTTAAGTTATACCTAACTGAATTTCAAGAATGGTTACGTACAAATAGATGTAATTTATTGTAAAACAACTTCGTGTCATGTTATTGTATAAGTAAGATTGGCAAAGTTCATCATGATGTTTAATGTAATGCAGTTCAGAAGCGGCGCGGGTTCGAATCCTAGTCATTAGAGTACCGACGTGAACCCACTCCTAACACAAGCCATTGAGTTTAGCTGGAGCGGTGAACAGGACCCACAATCCCACATTACTAGTTTTTTATTAAAAAGCAGGAAAAAGTCATTGAAAGTCCAGTAACTTTTCTTTTAAACATATGATGGGCAATACACGAGTGTCGTGTATAGTGTGAGCCCCTAAACACATATCTATACTAATATTATAAAGCGGAAGAGTTTGTTTGTTTGTTTAAACGCGCTAATCTCAGGAACTACTGGTCCGATTTAAAAAAATCTTTTTTTGTTAGATTGTCCATTTATCGAGGAAGGCTATAGGCTATATAACATCGCGCTACGACTAATAGGAGCGGAGTAGCGACGAGAAATGTTGCAAAACAACTACTTTACGCATACGAAGTTGCGCGGGACAGCTAGTGAAAAATAAAAAGTTTAAGTTGATAGGCGCTTATTACACTACACTAAATCAGGGACCCCAAACGCTGAAATAAAGCGGTGTAATAAGAGTTAGAGCCCTAACTCTCTAACAAATTTTCAAGGCCACCTCGATTTAGGGCCCTGATTCAGGGTAGTGTAAGAGCCGTTTTAGCACTAATTAGTTCCTTGTAAATCAAATAAGTACGTTAACAAAACAAAATAATAAGCCACAATGACAGCTATGAGTAATGCAGTACGGTATACGGTTTATCTTCGAACAAAGACTATCAAATATGTAACGAGGCCAGAAAAACATTACTTACATTCATACATAACCGTTATTTTTATTAGTCATTTTTTTAAACCTGATTCTCAATAGCACTTCAAAGACGAGGGAATGCGTGTGAATGCTGTCCAAGTGGTTCTGGGTTCGATTTCCCCAGTTCCTCCCACATGAGAGATTTGTGAAATTCATAAGTTTTGGTTTGTAGTCTGGGTGTATTATGTGCCCGTTGTAGTCTCCGTATTTGTATTTTAGTGGAGTTACTTAAAATAACTTTTTCTAATTTTTATCAATTTCTTTTTTACTAGCTGTCCCGCGCAAATTTTGTTTTGTAAATTTTCCCCGTTTTTGCAACATTTCTCATTTACGTCGAAACGTCGCCGTCGTACAAATTTGTACTACAGCAAATACGATTTAATAGTCTATGCATTTCAGTTCACCCTTCAGACGTTGAGTCACAGTTCTCAGAACCCAGGACCATTAATTTCACATCGATTTCCTTTGTCAAAGTTTTCGTACCAATCAACTATCTTTATAAATAATTCCTTTGATTTAATGTGTTAGGTAGCAGGATTTTGACTTGAGAGGTTAACCTGCTAAGCAATCCCGGTTTGGGTGATGTTTGACCCCGCCAAGTGGCATAAACGCTAATCGAATAGAATGACGTCATTACGCGCGCAAAACCGTGAATCGCATATTAAAAATTTTCATATGCGCGGTTTTGCACGCGCAATGACGTCAGTCGATTCGATTAGCCTTTATGCCCCTTGTCTAGGGGCTCAAGCCCTGCAACAAATTTTGATAGAGTATTTGTTTAACTCGTCCTTCAGTTCACTCGAAATAGGGCACAAGCCAGGCAAGCTACACCCCTGGTAATATTTATAAAGGTACACTTAAGTGGACACTCTGATACTACTGGGGGCAGGAAGGGGCGCCTTAGACCTTGAGCCCTGGATCCGCCATGTTAGCTAGATTAGGTTGAATCTATACTAATATTACAAATCTCAAGAGTTTGTTTGAACGCAATAATCTCAGGAACTATATGTTCGAATTGAAAAAATATTTTACTGTTGGATAGCCCATTTATCGAGGAAGGGTATATGCTATAATTATAACATCACGCTACGACCAATAGAAGCGGAGTAGCAATGAAAAATGTTGCAAAAACGGGGAAAATTAACGCCAACAAAGTTGCGCGGGACAGCTAGTTTCTTTATAAAGATAAGTAACTGCACCTACTTTAAGTATGGACTATACTCAAAGTAGGCGCAGATACAGACACAGATTTTAATAAATTTTGGTCATGTACCTACGTACGTCTCATGTGAGACGAATCTATTGCTATTATAAGTAGGTAAGTATAATAAAATTAACACGAAAGTACAGTGAAATTAGTCTCGAGAAATTTTTGCATATGTAGTGGTGTGTATGTTACTTAGATATTAGAGCGCGTTTCCACTATATCGTTCTGGCCCTTACAAAAATGTTTCAATATCCTAACATTACTATTTAATTTAATACTTATCCCTAGCAACACTCTGATTTTTGTTTTCAATAAAAACAAGTTTTTATTTTAAAGAAAAAGGTTTTGACTTTATTAAAAAAAATATGTCATTCAATTTCACGTCCTTGAGCAAACGACAAGGCGACTACCGTGAAACAATAAAATATCGTGTCGTTCTTTAGATGATAGTAGTTTAGCTATAGGTAAAAAGTTTTGACCATAATAATTACGAAACAAAACAAATAAATAAATCGTCACTTGATAGTGGAAAGTGGAAACACGCACAAAACCAGAATAAACCAGTTTACTCTGTCCGCAGGTGCCACGTGCAGTCTGACGTCAGTCGCTTGATACCGTTAGAACATAAAGCACGCATTTCATTAAAAAATTATAATTATTAGATACGTAGTAGTTTCATTGTGAAATTTTGTATTTGTTGATTGTTGTTATTGTTTGTTATTATTGTTAAAATATTTGTTGAAGTGTTTAATTTCAAGTGTGTAAGTGTTGTAACTTTATATTGATAATTCAAAATGGCTCCAGTGTTAAAACATGGTCGAGGCAAGCCTTTGACTTCTCAAACTAAGGAAGTTTTGTACTGTTTGTACAAATATTTCGAAAATGAGTGTAATAACAACCCGAGCAGTATTATGACCCCCACTCAATTAGTTGCTAAATCAACAGGAATTTCAATAGCATCCGTCAGAAAGGTAGTATCAGAAAGCAAATGTCGTCCTTCAGATCAGGAAGTAACATTTAAATCTCCTAAAAAGAAACCGAATCGTAAACCTACAATAGTAATCGATAACTTTGATCAGCAAGTTATCAGAAGAACAATTCATGACTTCCACATCACAAATAAAGAAGTTCCCACTTTAAAAACTTTGCACTCAAAATTGAAAGAAGATATCGATTATAAAGGTTGTGTCAGCACGTTACGAAAACACGTCATGTCATTAGGTTTTAATTGGAAGCAAACAGAAGATAACCGGAAACTTCTTATGGAAAAACACGAAATTAGATACTTGCGAATTAATTATTTGATGAAAATTGCTGAATATCGTGAACAACGCCGACCAATTGTTTACACCGACGAAACATATATACATACATCACATACCCTCTCGAAATCTTGGTCAGATGGAAGCACTTCAGGTTTGAAGCAACATATATCGAAAGGCAACCGCTTAATCATTGTTCATGCCGGTGGTATCGATGGCTTTATACCAAATGCATTGCTTATGTTTAAAGCCGACCAAAAAAGTGGAGATTACCACAACAATATGAATTATGACAACTATTCAAGGTGGATTCAAACTCAATTAATACCCAACTTACAACCAAATAGTGTTGTTGTTGTTGACAACGCACCATATCATAACTCAATACAAAATCCTGCACCGAATAGTAATTCTAGAAAACAGCAAATGATAGACTGGCTGACATTTCGAAACATTGAGCATTCATCCACGTTGCTTAAGCCTCAATTATATGAACTGATTCTGCAAAACAAGGCGAGATTTATAGAGTACAAGATAGACGAAATATTACGACAGCACGGTCATACTGTGCTGCGTTTACCACCATACCATCCGGAGTTTAATCCTATAGAAAATATATGGGGGATAGTGAAAACATATGTCGCAAAAAAGAATGTCGCAATGAATATGAAGGTTATAATGTCATTAGCTGAAGAAAAAATGAACGCCATAACTGTAGAGGAATGGAGAAAAGTTTGTTTGCATGCTATTGAGGAGGAAAGCAAATATCAGGGTAGAGACGCAGCTTTAGACACAATATCAGAACGAATCATAATTAATTTAAATAATTCATCTGATGAAAGCGAGGATGGGGATGATTGTGATATGCTTGATGAATTATTAGAATAAAACATTTATGGCCGGAGAACACCTAATTCATACACGTCTTCACTGAAGTGAAAACCGGCATTCAATGCTTGTAATGTTTGGAACTGGCTTGTCTGCCTCATACAGTTCCATAGATTACAATGCGGTGGATACACATTTTCACGACCGTATTAGTACGTAGTGCGTATGCGTAGACGTGCACGCATTTGGTGTGCTCCAGCCACAAACGTATATTACCTTTAAAACAATAAAAACTAAAAATAAAATGTTGTTTTTTTTATTTGCTGACCATACACTACTACAAACGCAAAAATTTCTTCAAGCTAATTTACCTGTACTACTCAATCCTAATCTCTTTGTCTATCATTTCTGTGTTCTTTTGCTGCACTTATTAATTTAGATCACCCTGTGAAATTATTATAATTCCATTATAACTGAGCATTCAATTATAATGGAATTATAATAATTTACTCGTAGCGGTTATTTATTGCAACCATTTTAATCATCTACCTTATTATAATAAGGAAAATAATGCCAAAACTCGTTGACCGATAACGCACAGAGGGCGACCTTAGCCTATAATTTATTTAAAAAAAGGATTAAAAAAAACATTACGCAATCATTTTTTAATAAGGTAATGATTTTATTGTAAACAAGGAAAATAATGTCAAAGCTCTTTGACCGATAACGCACAGACGGCGGGCGACCTTTGCCTATAATATATTTAAAAAGTAATAAAAAACAACATTGCTTTACGTTTATAATGTTGAAGAGACAGATAGAGGTCCTTCAACTAAGGGGTCCTTTGTCTCAAAAGGTACAGTAAGTACTTCGATGTCAATAATTACTACGATATTAATACGAAACGGTACTGCGATGCGATATTTATGCTTACCTACTTCCACATCAAGCGTAATTAATTCATTACAATTAAATTACAGGCAGTTAAATAAGTTATTACAAATTTCCTTTTAACCTTTGGAATTAGTATCTATAGTGAATAAATGAAATTTTAAAAGCCTGAAATCCTACCGCATTTATTTACATTTTGGTAAGAATATAGCAAAAACGTATTCTTTTATCAATAACTGTCCACAAAAGAATACTGGGGCTAGTGTATGTTGGGCCACGCACAATGTAGGGCTCCGTAGCTACCAAGCACAATAATGCGGTATAGGAGGTAGGTTTTCGTCTATTATTATATATATATTCATACTACGTTAGTAATTACATAATTTACAAAACTACAAATTACAGAACGTTTTATAATTAGTTTTCAATGGAATTTGTACGAAATGTTTGCTAGTTCTCACTTGGCCTGATGTTAGCTGTTGCTCGAAAACTTGTAAAGCCTACTCTGTGATAGTTTTTCTTTTAATTTCATTATACTGAATTTTCTCACATCTGCAAAAACAACTGACTCTGTAATTAACAACTCCTAAATATTTTTAAAAGACCTATCCAACAACACTCCACACGATGAAATAGGTGAAAAAAAAAAATTTTTTTTCAAGATTTACCACTTTGTTGGCGTAACTAATATGTATATCCATGCCAAATACAACTTTCTAGTACTAAAGGTCTCTGAGCTAACCTGGGGACATACAGACCTAAAAACGGAACTTTAATAACGGAATCCTTCTTTATCTGTCTGTAATACCCGCTAGTCTTTCTAAACCACGCATCGGAATTTGATGAGGTTTTTAACACAACGGACAGAGCGAAACTATAAGGGTTCCGTTTTGCCATTTCGGCTACAGAACCCTAAAAATGGAACTTTATTTACGGTTACGGTTACATAACCCAACCAACCAATTATATAATTTTGCACGGAAGGTTTATATGTATAGAGGTAGCGAAGAAAACTGCATGCGAAGCCGGGGCGGACCACTAGTTAATTATATTTTCGAAATATAGAAATTGATAAAAATCATAACGTTGGAGAACATGTTTGTATTTTTATGAATAAATAACAGTCAAAGATGGTAAAATATAAATAGTTTAGGGAAGTCATTTTGCGCGGGCAGAGCCGCAGGCCAAAGTCAGTAATATTTCAGTCTCTAGATAAGAAAATAGTGGCATGCGGTACAAGCCCGGAGCTAAAACACGAAGGTTTTAGGACCTGTTTAGCATAACACCATATCTATCTACTTCTAATGGAATGTCTTGGAAACTAAAACTGTTTCACGTACTCGTAACTAAGATTTCGAACGTATCATGTAGTTTTACCATAAAATAAATTTAAACTGTAAAGCAAAATATAGTAACATTTTCGTAGAAGGATGTTTTGGAAAATTGACATACTTGTAGAGCGACATTTTAAGATAAAACCTTATGATGTTTGTACTAATAGATTTCTTCAAACAGAATTGCGTCAGGATTTGGAATAGGTATCTCTTTCCTAAACGCGCTACATTACAATGTCATTCGTTACACAGCGAATAACTCTGAATCAAAATACATTCCAATAAAAAAAGATTCACAAAGTTAGCTAGCTCAAACTTACCTAACAAATACAATACCAAAAAAATGTCTAAATTCTATACACTAGACAAGAATCTTCAGAAATTGCTTTCAGACTACAATTGATCGTAACGAGCGGCCATTTTGGAAACAATTCGGCGCGAATTCATCTTGTTTTTTGCCCGAGTTCAGTGAAATTATTTCATTCAGCTGTGTGCGATGTACCGTTGCAGTGCACCGCTAGGCAATCGCACTAGGCTCTGCATACTATAGATTATTCACCCCGCGCCACTCGCTTAGGTCATGCGCAATGAACTTGATTAAATGTTTTGGGCACTATCCAAATCCTTCTGGCAAGTCCGCACATGGAAATTGAATGTTTTCCTTGCGAATCCTTCGCATTCCAACAGAAGCTTCTTGCGAAAAGTACTGAAATAAGTGCACATCTTCGCTTTAACATTCTGCGAAACTAATGTTCGTGGAGAAAATAAAATATATTTGTACTGTATTTGATGTATGTGATAAAATGTACCTATATGATCTACTATTAAGATTTCCAGAAAACTTTCAAGGCTGAAAAACAGAATGAGCTAGTTTCGAACTAGTTAAAACAACTACTCTATAAGAAATGTTAAAATGCAGATTTTTTTATGGAGATCTCATACAAACGACCGAACTATGACGTCACAATTTTTTTCTAGTCAAATGTCTTCTTTTTGTGATATGATTAATAATAAAAAATCTTATTTAACACAAAATTTAATCGTGACTTAATTATCGCTAGTTTAAATGCTAGTTTGATTTATTATTGTCTTTTGGATTTTTGTTTATTAGGGAAACTAGCCTATTCAAGAAACAATTACTATTAAAAAATAACTAAGTATATTAATGCTAATTAATAACCCCAGGGTCATCACTATTCTGGCAAAGACGAGGGTCTTTGTAAATACGTGAGAATATTTCTCAAGTAATTTCATCGTTCTTAAAAGAAACAGTTAAAAAAATAGGTTTTAAAGATTCTTGCAATAAGAAATTGCGTCGTTCTGCGTAGTTGGATGACCTTATACGAGGGCAGACTGCGAGTCCCTCATGAAACAATAAAATGACTAGTAAAACCGCTACTAGGTTGGATTTATATGACCAATAAAGTTCAAATTAATGATCAAACTCGATGTACCCCTGTGATAGGGGCTATGAAATAAAGATACTTTGGGGTAGGCTTTACTTTGATAACTTGAATGCATGTTCGAGAACAAATTATGTAGACGTTGTACATAACAAGAATGTCGCTGTATTTTCCGTCCGATAAAATTTTCTTTCTGCGAGTGCTATGAATACGAAATTAAGTTAACAACTATTGTAGATGTGTCCTATTAAATATCTATATTATTATAGGTAGAAGCAGCAGAGGTTCCGTTTCAAAATGTTTAAGTATATTTTAGCCTGTTTTACAATCTATCCTTGGTGATGTTTTTCTTTTTAACTTCTGATTCGACAATAAATCAGAAATAGACCCCCGTAATACAATTTCGTTAGATAGTGACAAATATTTAACTTCGTCAGCACGATACATGTATGAAAGCGTTTATCTTCAATACTATAATAAAGCCTCCAGAGAATTTCTTTGTTTCGAAGATATTTAGATTTAGTATGGAGGTAGCTTGAAGCGTGAAGGTTACAGACTTGTTTTCGCGATGCGATCCTCGAGGGAAACTGCAGATATAAGCTAATCATAAAATAAAGGATAACTGTATATACAGGGTGTAACAGAAAAGTGTGGCCAAATTTCAGCAGCGGATAGGGTATATTATCAGTATCACTCCTACCATGGTGCCATAGCTGGTTGCATTATTATAACATAGCTATAGAATATTCTTTTTGTCAAAATTCAGTAGTGAAAGGCCTATGGCATAAGAATTATACCTCCCCTGGTACAAAATTCGATTGGATTGTTATGGCACTGAACTTTTAAGTCATACTTTTTTTAATTCATAACATTTAAGTTATAAATAAACGTAAAAATAATAAATATTTTTTTAAAAATTTTGATAAAATTAGGTATGTGCACTCAGTATCCTGGACACATACCAACCCTTGAATATGACCACACCTTTCTGTTACATTCTGTATAATACAGGACACAGTATTTAAGTCATTAATCTACTGAAAAATACAGAAGTAAAAACTATTCCAAAATATTCGCAAAATAAGGAATCAGATTGCTGACATAAGATTATTTGAACCATTAGATACTCTGTTTACGGAAAACTTTAATTCATCTAATTTAATCATCTAAGAGTTCGAACCGGAGATGTTGTAATTAAGTTAAGACGAAACTAAAAGGGAACGAGCATTCGATCCAGAAGTTTCACGTTCCTAACTTTGTATTATTAGTTCTTTAGCGTTTGGAGCAAGGCCATCGTCCGTTGCTGTAATTATAGCAGACATGTTGACTACACCAGCTGAAAACTAAGTAGGTTTTGTACCAAGTTATTGCTTTATATCGTCCTCTCAGAAATATTCACTAACTAGCTGTCCCGGTGAACTTCGTACCGCCCAGTTATTTATTTTTCGTTATTTTCTTATTTTTTTTTACGAATTAACCTTCTACATAGTATTAAAAAAATTAAAAAACCGGGCAAGTGGTCACGCACAATGTAGGGTTCAGTAGTCTCTCCCCCCTCAGTCCGAATAATGTGGCTTAAGAAGTGGGTTTTCTGTTGCATTTGTTTTATACTTACAACGTTAATATTATTTTTCAATGGAATTTGTAGACACGATTTTTAGATTTAGGGATCCGTTTGTAAAATACAAACGAATTCCTAAATCTAAAAATCGTGCTTTTAAAGACCTATCTAATGATACCCCACACGATGGGGTAGGTGAGAGAAAAAATCACACCCCCACTTTACATATACGGGAAGTACCTACTTACCCTAATAAAACTTTTTTTTTCAAGATTATATTCTTTCACATAGTAGTGTTGGCATAAGTAATATGAAAAAAAAATTACAGCCTCCTAGCACTAACACGTCTCTGAGCAAAGCTGCAGACGGACGGACGACATGGCGAAACTATATGGGTTCCGTTTTGCCATTTTGGCTACGAAACCCTAAAAAAGAATGAATGAAATCGGTAAAGTCGTTCTCTAGTTAACTCGTGACCAAGAGAAATATGGATTAGTTTTAAATAAATCTGTGTTAGCTAAAGCTAACATATTTATATGTAACTAAAATTTACTAACGGATAAAAATATTATTTGTATATAAAAAAACTTTCGCCACCAAAATGTTTTATTCTGCAAGTTGAATCTTGAAGATTAATGACCTGAGTGTTTCTAGGTATCAGTCACGCGAAGCCAGTGCATTGTCTAGGTATAACTCACGCAAAACAACAACTTTCAATGAATAATGAATATCAAAATGGAATTTCGGAGTAGTGGGTAAGTGTGGGAGGCGTGGGTTGCGCCAAGTATCGCCCACTGTGGTCTTGCCTTTTCTGGTGAGATTGTTCAAGACAAGCTTTCATTGCAACGGGCTACAAAAACAACCCGGTTGCTATCGGGAACTATAGAAAGCTGTGTAGGTGGACATGCTCTGTTATTTTGATCGAACAGTACCTACATGAGTTTCGCAATGTCTATTAACTGTAATTATATTTTGATTGACTAATTCTTGAGAAAGTTAGACAGCTAACAGTTTATGGATTTCACGAATTCGACAAGTGACTTCCTCGGTGGCGACTGGTGCGCGAGAGGTCGTGGATTCGAATCACATACAAGACACCACATTGACATTATGTGATACTCAAATAGTTGTTCCGATTCTTAAAGTACTAGGTGAGTGTTGTAATTTTTCAAGTCAAGTGTTATATGTGGCGCGGTGTATCCGACTGCTACGCAAGAGGTCGTGGGTTCGAATCCCACCCAGGATAAAACTTTGTGTGATGAGCACGATGGTTTATTCTGTGTCTGGGTGTTATTTATCTATAATATGTATGTATTTTGAAACATATAAGTATGTTTATCAGTTGTCTGTTTTCCATAGTACAAGCTCTGCTTAGTTTGGTATCAGATAGCGTTGTGTGAGTTGTCCCAAGATATTATATTATTATTGTATGATTATCAAGTCCCCGAGACACAATGCCTGTGCGGGAAGTTGTCAAAACAGAAACCGCTATCTTATGTAGGAATTGATTAACCGAACCCATAAACTCTTGCACAGCAGTCAATATTTTTTTTTTTTAGTCGAGCACTTCCGCTGGACTACAAAGGTAATGAACCAATTAATTACATAAAACACGACGTTAAGGCAAACGATACAAATATGTGCGCGTCATTATCACGTCTTATCTGATGATAAGCTGACTCACGAGTTTTCCCCGTTTTTGCAACATTTTTCATTGCTGCTCCGCTCCTATTAGTCGTAGCGTGATGTTATATAGCCTATAGCCTTCCTCGATAAATGGGCTATCCAACAGTAAAACAATTTTTCAATTACGAACAGCAGTTCCCGACATCATCGCGTTCAAACAAACTCTTCAGCTTTATATTAGTACCTATAGATTCTTGCATTCGCTATAATAACGCGTTTGTTTACGTTCGGCTGCGGGCAACGGTCAACATTTGTTATAGGTGCGGCGCAATGAGCCTATGATTCCTTTATTGTCATGTTAATGTGTCTGGTATTCGCCAAACAGGGGCTGCGTCGAATCCACGCAGTCTTTAACAAATGAACAAAACAGTACAAGATTATACTGCGTCATTTCCGCTGTCGATCTGCTGAACAAGTTTTTGTATAACAAGCCTTTGTTTGTAACTTTGCTTGCATGTAATTTGGTTTTACTTGGTATTTCTGCTCATATGACAAGATATGGAATTTCTAGTTAAGTACTTTGTATAAGTCACTAACTGATGCGTATAAAATTACAAAACCGAGCAAGAGCATGTCGGATCATGCTCAGTGTAGGGTTGGGCAGCCTAGATCAATTGCATCAGGAGAAGAGCGTATGTTCATGGCACTTACGCCCTTTTGCTGAGAATCGCTGTTTTTCGGCAATAACTCAATGACGGCATATCCGATCTTATTTCCATATTTTTGGTCACATGGTTCAAAAGTTAAGAGGTACACGATTTATGCAATTTTCGGAGTGATTATTTTACTACACTCAATCAAAAAAGTTTATTAAAAACCTTATAATGTTTTTGAAAGACCTGTCGAATGAAATTTGCAGAAAAATTTTTTTTTTTCAGCCTCAGTTAGTTATATGGAGTGCCCCCCCTAAAAATATTTATTATTATTACTAGCTGACCCGCGCAACTTCGTCTGCGTAAATTTTCCCTTTTTTTTTACAACATTTTTCATTGCTGCTCCGCTCCTATTAGTCGTAGCGTGATGTTATAACCTATAGCCTTCCTCGATAAATGGGCTATCCAACAATAAAATATTTTTTCAATGCGGCCCAGTAGTTCCTGAGATTATCGCGTTCAAACAAACAAACAAACTCTTAGGGGGATGAAAAATAGATGTTGTCCGATTCTCAGACCTACCCAATATGCACACAAAATTTCATCAAAATCGGTCCAGCCGTTTCGGAGGAGTATGGCAACGAAAACTGTGACACGAGAATTTTATATATTAGATTTAGCTATCACACTAAGTAGCGGCTACTACAGACAAAACACACAAAATTTCATTAAAATTCATCAAGTAGTCTTTGAGTAACATGCCAGTAACATACGGACGGACATGACGAACCGTTTTTGCCATTTTAACTACGGAACCCTAAAAATGTCAACTATGCGGAAGATATTATCCTCTCTAAATGAAAGTGAAAACCTCATATGTATAAAAATAAACCCGAGGCGTAATTAAGACTAATCGCCACAATAAAAAAACTGGTTTTAAAATATAGTGTAAGTAATCACGAATGTAGGAAAAACAGGCACTTCTATTTTATTTATGTCTAGTGATTGAACAAGTCAAATCTGTTTTTTTTTTACAAGAACAATAATTGAATTCGTCCCGAGTCAATTCACGTATTTAAAGCAGTGCAGTTGCAGTTAAGTTTCGATTAAAACGGCCATTTTCGTATTCTTGTAACTTTGGGATCGATCTCATAAACGCTTGCGCACCGTACTAGAATGTCGTTATTGCGCTCTCCAGACGCATACTTGACGCCAGCATATTTGAGATCGATCCCAAAGTTACAAGAATACAAAAATGGCAGTTTTAATCGAAACTGAACTGCAACTGCACTGCTTTAAATACGTGAATTGACGACCCCCTGGAATCCAAAAAAGAGGTTCACATAAACATAAAAAGTTGTTTATGTATTTCCAAAAAGGTTGAACACAATTTTAATCAAAGTAACAGCTTAGAACCATATAGTTTCGTCGCTACGACGAACAGATATGGAGATACACTCAAGTGTAACAAGCCCTCCTTTTGAATCCAGTGTAAAAATCTCCCTACCGAATGAGCCGAAGAGTTTCGCTCAAAAATATTACACCACTGTTCCGCTGTATTGGAATTTACGTCCGCCACTTGGGGTATAGCTTCCCCGACCCAATTTCTGAGCTTTTAATCAACCCACCCTCGGAGATTTGAGACCTCTTAAGTGTCAATTCAATATCGTTTTAAATTGTGCGTCAAATTTAAACATGACTTCAGTATTCGGTAGGTAACGGTAATGAGTTTAATAAAGCGTATTCTTGGATGGTTTTTTTCGGCAGTTTAATTATGGTATGGTTTGTTTATATTCCAGTCAGAACAGCAGTGGGGAAGAGATTACATTTTTTTCTTCATAGGCCATTAAGTACGAACAATAGGACCACTGCTGTGATTAAAAACGTTAGTTTTTTCAATTATCGACTAAAAACTGTAGTTGTCGGTTTACGTTTATCTGTTTGTGGTGCATAAGTAATGGTGGTAGGTGATTTAAGGAACACGCCACACACACACACACACACACACCTGTTCCCTTCACATTTCATTACACCCATAGCACATTTAATATTATTAATAGACATACTATTTTATATTGGACTAGCTGTCCCGCGCAACTTCGTCTGCGTAAATTTTCCCCGTTTTTGCAACATTTCTGTGCTGCTCCGCTCCAATAGGAGGTAGCGCGATCTTATATAGCCTATAACCTTCCTCGATAAATGAGCTATCCAACAGTGAAAGAATTTTTCAATTCGGATCAGTAGTTCCCGAGATTACCGGCAACTCTTCAGCTTTATAATATTAGTATAGATTACTAACATTGTCTAACTTTTTAAAATTTAAAAACAATAGAGCACTTTGCACCTTCAAAATATTCGATCGTGGATGCAAAATGTGGAACGACGGAGTGGAACATAAACAAAGAAGTACCTACGTATCACCACGACAAGACGCCGGAACCCAGTCAAGTTTCTATACAAGTCTACAAGGAAGAATTTACATACGGCGCCGGTATTTCGCGTGCTTTGTAAACGTCGTCTCGTCCCTAAAAGGGTAGGTATTCCAAGCTCAAAATATGGCATAAACTCGTTGTGTAGGCGCGGAAGAGATGCGCATGAGTCACAACGACGGTTGGCGACCTTGCTAACCGTCGTTCGAAGTTTAAAAGATGACACACACCAACACAAACACTTTCTTAGTAGTGGAACTGGTTTAACGGTCGCGCAATGATGACAAATTGCAGATTTCGTGGCGCGCAAATTGCTAAAGGTTGTTAAGATATTAACAGACTATAATTAACAATCAAAATAAGCGTAAGGTCGTTGAACTTCGTATAATTGGAGTCACATCTTGCTAGATGTGACATCATGATTGTCGCAGAAGACAAAACAATGCTTTGTTTTATCTTCTGCGACAATCTTGATGTTGAGTCAACATTTGCCTTTAAGAGTAACTTCTATTTAAGACAGGATCGGCAACACATTCTTTCTTTGTTCAGACAGAACACACTCCTCTTGATTTTATCAGCCACCATGGGGTGGTGTAGTACCCATCTAAGTTCGGTAGGTTTTCGGATAAGACACAGTAGACCGTATAGAGGATTGAATATAAACTTTTTTAAGAAAAATGAACTGCCTGCAAGGAAACAAGTATCAAGCACGTCCGTCCGTCTGTTTGTAAGGACACTTTATCTTGGGAACGCGTGGAGGTAAAGAGTTGAAATAAAACCATAGTCAGATCTACTCTAGATCTTCCCTTGAAGATGTAAAAAAATCAACTCTTTATCTCGGTGACGCGTGGGGTTTAACTCAATACCTCTACGGTATCGAGTTGAAATTAAAACCATACACTCAGGTCTATGGTCCCTTAAAGATGTGAAAAAATCACTTCTACTTACACTTCTACTCGTAAGTTAACGTAGGGTATAGGAAAAAGACAGGACCGTTTATTTTAAAAACTGCGAGACTCGATTCCTGAGCTATTTATAGGTAATTTAAATAGGTACCTACAAATTTGTATGCAACCGTAAATATTGTCAGTTTTTTTGCCAGATGCCACAGACAAATACACGTTTAACTTATAACTAGCTGTCCCGCGCAACTTCGTTGCGTAATATTTCCCCGTTTTTGCAACATTTTTCATTGCTGCTCCGCTCATATTGGTCGTAGCGTGATGTTATATAGCCTTCCTCGATAAATGGGCTACCCAAAAAAAATTTTTCAATTCGGACCAGTAGTTCCTGAGATAACCGCAAACAAACAAACAAACTCTTCAGCTTTATAATATTAGTATAGATTTAAATACCTACAAATTTGTATGGAACCGTAAATGTTGTCCGTTTTTTTATCAGACTGTCTAATCATAAAAACGTTTGAAAGCTTCCACAGACAAACACACCTTTAACTTATAAAAACACTCATCCTTTCGCCTTAAGGGTTAAAAGATATAAAAAAGGTTAAGTCAAGGTACAAGTCATCTTTGTGTTATTGTGTGATGATGCGGAACATTCGATGTTCGAGTAAGACTTGTCCCTACTTGGCCGGTTTTAAAAACATGTTTATTTTAAAACCGAATACAAAACACATTAGTAAGACTAGAAATTATATAAATAAACAAATTTAGCGCCTATACCACTAAATCGATTTTGATAATATTTTTACTAATTTCTAATCCATGCGGACAAAGTCGCGGGCATGAATTAGTAAATATCGAATCGTATAAGGTTAGTGATTCTGGCTGCTTAGCTAGAGATCGTGTGTTCGATTCCCACCTAGGATAAATCTTCGAATGATGAGCACGATTTTTTATTCTGTGTCTGGGTGTCAAGGGTGTAATACAAATATTAGATATATTTCGGGACTTAATCGAGTGAATTATTTAAAGCTACGAACTTTATATTTACCCGACGTTTCGATCGAATTGCACCGATCGTGGTCACGGGTCGACACTTTCGTACCGGTTTTGTAATTCGGTTCGTACCTTTAAATAATTCACGCGATTAAGTTCCGAAATATATCTAATATGTATAAATGTGAGAGTAACTCCCGTCTGTTACTACGGTATGAAGTTTGATATGGGGGTAGTTTGAGAGCCGGGCAAATGTCCAGAGCGGCACAATTGAAGGGCGGCAAAATTGAAGGCGCCAGGCGGGTAGAACACAAAAATCTTACCGCTCCCACGTTGCGCGATGTGATTAGGGGTATCGGGTTGAAATTATATGCACCGCTCCCTCGTCGCGCGAGGTACCTTCTTACTTAAACAGCTATTACACTACCCTAATGCGCTTATTACACTACACTAAATCAGGGACCCTAAATCCTTAAAAAGAGCGGTGTAACAAGAGTTAGGACCCTAATTCTCTATCAAATTTTCAAGGCCAGCTTAATTTAGGGCCCTGATTCAGGGTAGTGTAATAGCCGTTTAAACCAGGGCCCTAAATCGAGGTGGCCTTGAAAGTCTATTAGGGAATTAGGGCCTTAACTCTTGTTACACCTCTCTTTTTAAGGGTTTAGGGTCCCTGATTTAGCGTAGTGTAATAGGCGCATTAAGCGGTATCAGGTGAAATGATTTGAACACTTACCAATTGGCCAAAAAGTATACAACATCCCATCAGGCAAAAGACGGTTATATGTATTAAGGGCGGCAAAATTATTTTGCCCAGAGCGGCTAAATGGCTGGATCGGACCCTGATTCAAGCTAGAATCTAGTATTTAATACTAACAGCTCTCGCGAGTACATTCACAATGGGATTTTTTTTTATTAAAATGTATCCGTTAGCCATGTGCTGTTTCAAACTTTAATCTATCTTTACGCAAAATTTCATTTAGATCCGTTCAGACGTTCTGGCGTGATTGAATAACAAACTTCCATCCTACCAAAAACTGTCGGATTTATAATGTACCTAGTAGGCAAGTGGCTTAATATAATGCGATACAGATAATATTATCTTTGTAAGCTGAATAAATAACGTTGTGTTTGTATTGGACGCGTAAATCTCAAGAACTGATGTTGTTTTATGCGAGGTGCCTACCTACCCTATTTTAAAGAATTTACTTAATTTTACGAATTACATCTCGCAGATTTTTCATAAAATCGATAAAATATAAATAGATTTTTCACAGTAGCAGGGCAGTGAAATGTGAGTGAGGGCATTATTATAGTTATATAGCTACTTACGAAAATATTAAAAAAATAATCTGTTAAAAGATTACAATAGCGTAAATATTTTTTAAAAGTCGGATAGATGTTACATTGGTAAATTGTTTTTTATTTTTACAGTTGTTTTGTTCCATGCTACCCTACCTACTTTATACAGTCAAAATAAAGAAAAAAGTGTAAAAGTCTAAATAAAATAAATATATAGTATGAACACACAAATAACGTATGACGATTTCAAAACGTTGATATTAAATCTATTTAAAATCTAATAAAATAAAAATAAAGCTCGACTTACATTTAGCAGCTTCAACTTCCATTGTTGGCTTTGTTTGAACTTGAAGTAGGTAACAAAGAAAGGATTCTAGCGCGTCCGCAGTTCACAAAGAATGCACACGTTTTAATGGAATATGTTCGATACACAACTTTATAATCTTCGTTGAAACAGTTATATTTTGAATTACATCTAAAGTAAAGAAAGACAGGATATGCGTTACAGAGAGACGTTTTCGTTCAAGTGAAGTTTTGTGTTTTCACCGCATCTTTCAACAAAACCGCTGAATGCAACCCAGTGATTGGCTGAAATCAAATCTGGCGCTTTTACGTTCGATTCATCGACCAGTGATCTAGGAAGCTGCGTTGAAGTAAACATAGATGTTGCCTGCTCACAAAATGATGCTATTTCGGTTTCTTATCAGAAAAAATGTTTTTTGGCAAAAATTTAATGGATTACTTCATACTCATACTCTTATGTCATATCTATATCTAAGCGCAGTTATTACTATTTGCAAATATTTAATTGGTAGTTGATTGATTCTCACATGTAGCGCCACCTAGTACAACCTACAGGAATCTTATTAGAAACTAATATGAAACTAACCTACATAGACACGCCATCTAGTGAGCTTTTTTTAAAACACGTCATGAACTTTAAGCAGATTATAATCTGGCACCAGCAGAAACGTTGAAGTAAAAGGGTAATGGTAACTATACTACATATTTATTTATAGTACGGATGTATACCGATACATATCATTCCTGTATTATAGCAATCCCTGCTGTGTAGTACTTAGTGGGTCGTTACAAGTTTTAGCAATACTGAAACTATTAATTATTATCGATACAAATAGCGGGTTTTAAAACTATGTATCGATGATAATAAGCAATGTATTTCTATGTATTGTCGGTATCTACGCTCGAAATCTATACTAATATTATAAAGTTAGCTGTGTGGCACCGGCTTAAGAATAGTGCCGCCCCATCTCTTCCCGTGGGTGTCGTCAAGGCGACTAAGGGATGTCACACGGGAGGACGGGCAGCAGCGTCCTCTGCGTATTTCAAGCCTTACTGCGATCGCCAACCCGCTCGCCAAGCGTGGCGATTATGGCAATTACCCCCAGGAACTAATAAGTAGGTTCTACTGGGGAGACCCGTGCCCAGCAGTGGGACATCATATGGGTTGTTATGTATGTATGTTATGTATTATAAAGTTGAAGAGTTTGTTTGAACGCGATAATCTCAGGAACTACGTGTTCAAATATAAAAAATATATTTTACTGTTAGATAGTCCATTTATCGAGGAAGGCTATAGGCTGTATAACATCACGCTTAGACCAATAAGAGCGAAGCAGCATTAATAAATGTTCTAAAAACGGGGGAAATTTACGCAGACGAAGTTGCGCAGGTAGTTAAAAATAACAGTTACATGAAACGGTTGCATATAGCAATGAAAACCGCATGAAAATCTGTTTAGTAGTTTTTGAGATTATCGCAAACAGACAGACGATGCGAGGGACTTTGCTTGTAGATAGATTATTTGTCAGTCAACATCAATAATTCGATCAACATCGATCATCCGTCGATTAAATATCGAGGTAAGTTTATTGGAATACAACTTAACAAATTGAAATAACAAATATCAGTGTACTTAAATAATTTAATAAATTAACAGTTTACTAAACATCAACTTTTACATGACAATAAATACATTTATAAAATATTTGTAAGTAAACCTACTTGTCTTTAAACTTTCGCGTATTTGCCGTAAGTACTGTACCTACCTATAGTAGATATACCTACGTATTACTATAAGTGCAATAAGTCGGTACTTACCATAAGTGTATTATGCACTTATTACACTATGATATTACTATTTATATCCGGATGAGTCAATCGCGTTATTTAACAGCGTACAATGATTCAATTTATCGTTATGTTGGGGAAATAAAAGGTCAAATCGCTGTTGTTACCGCGATTAGGTAGATATAATCCCCACATAATTATATTATATCTAATTCGTATACATATTACTTATTTATTATTGCAAAGTTATTAAGTTTACGCCACTCAATTATTGGCACTTTAAGAGTAAAATCTGTTGTGTCTAAATTCATATATTGGTTATTGGTATAGCGTTACTAATTTTGAACAGGAAAAGAATACTATTTTACTTTTGAATGCCTACCGAACTTGCAAAATAATGTTAATTTTTTTTTACTAAAACCTAAAGTGGCAATAATTGGAGGGGTGTCAACGATTTGGTAGTGTACCCTATGTATGTACGTTTTGTACTTCGATGTTTTATTTCTGTTTATTTTTGAATATTGACAATGTGGTTGAAAACATTTGATATCATGACGTCAATTTTAGTTTAGGTGACCTACACAAACATAAATATATAATTTAGTAGGCATATAAAGTTACAATATTTATGTAGGTACTTACACTTTTTTGTGTTAAAGAATTAGACGTTTAAATACATAAATATATTTAATTATTATTTTTCTTCTATAAGAACATTCGAGTCTTTATTATATAAGTTAAGAAAATTGAACTAAAACTAATGGACATGGCCAATTTTTCGTTGTTTAGAATACCCACTATAATATAACTCATAGAACTTGTATAAGTACGGGACGCAGTTTCTGACGACACGAGAGTGATTCTGTCGTACTAAGTATACCTAATAGGTAGGTATTACATATGATATTTACCTTACTAATGTACTGCTTGGGGAGAACCCGGTCTATTGTATGGGTTCTCTCACGTAGTTTTACACATAGGAGAGAGTGACGTCGGTGTTTATTGTAATGATATATACAGATAGTAGGTAGGTAGGTACAATATTTCCAAGTTTTAATGTGCCTAGGTACCCATTAAAAACTAAAACCTCCTTTATTTTAAATCGTTCCCTGTTGGACTTATCCGACAAAAATACATAATATAAAAGTTACGATGATAGCTTCATCTATCGAATAAACACGTCAAGACAGGGGCAAATAGGTACATATTTTTGTAATACATAATTAAATTGTAGGTATGCCCCGAAATAATTAAAATTAATAATACATTTTATGACACTAAACTTTAGGTTTTTCAAAAGTTACCTTTATCTATATCCAACCTGATACAATATTAACGTAGTTTTACAAAAATAAAAGTTTTTTTTTTTTATTTCTGAAAAAGTGCATTTCTGCATCAAATTCAACATTATTAATTGGGTACAACATTTATATTATTTGTTATATTGCCAGCAAGATACACAAAGCTAACATTTTAACCTTTGTTTCCAATATGCAATCTATTTTCTGTATTGATTTTGATAAAAATACTATTTAATTCAATTTAATACTTACCTATTATTTTAAATTAAAAGAGAAACTTGTTTGTAACATTTACCGAACAAAGTTTAGAATAGTCGGTCGATTGAAGTTAGGGAAAAAACAGTGCCGGCTTTATTTTCAAGAACCTGCAGCAAAATATGCCTATGTTAAGAAACACATATCAAGGCGCATGGCATTGCTTTTCCCAACTACCAATAAGGTAATAAGTTCGAAATGGTTATGTTTAAGTAATGAGTTTTTGAAAGGCTTGACCATTATGAAGACAGTATCTAAGTGGAGTTCCTTCTGAACGTCTTTTTATCTCTTTCTACAATATCTGGACATCCATCCAGATGAGAGAGATGGTTGATGTTTTTGGTGATAACATGAAAGAGCCAGACTAATAACAGCAAGTATATTGCATATTAGAAACATAAACATCATCCCAGTTAGAACCTTAAATAAAATATACCATTTAGGACATAACATTCATTATAATACAGCAAATAAATAATTTAGCATACTACATTTAATTATAATAAATTTGTGAAATACTAAGAGAGATAAACCATTTGCAAAGATGTGTTTATGTTAAAACTATAAGGTACAAGTGTTAAATATTATGAGACTTCTTTGACACAAGTACACAAACCATTTAGTAGCATATTCGTATCCAGGGGTTCAACCTCACCCCCCTACATAGCGGTTTAACTGAGGTTTTATTGCTTGCGTCAAGCAAACACCTCTGAGTACGACTATGTTTAGTGACATCATTAATTAGACCAAGTGGCCTGTGCAATAGGTACATTATGTAGGTACAAATGTTAACTCTTTAATAATAATTATGTAATTATAAAAGTAAAAATACTTCCTAGAAAATCTAATGGAAATAGTTGAGTATTCTAATAAATTAAAAACAAAATATGTACGTAGGGCGTACTTAATAACTTCATTAGAAAAATGAATCAATCAATAGGGTTGATTACAATACTTCATTAATTACGCACCATGGAATTGTGTTTCATTTTTCTACTAAAGCTGTACAATTCATGTTAATTATCTAGAAAATATTAAATCACTGTGGTCATTAACTAAGAAATGGTATACAAACTGAGCCTTCTTCTTATCTATGACCTGTTTATTTATCCTTGACTGCGGCTCCTGTGTTTGGCTAGGATTATCTCGGAGAAAAATGGAGCCAAATAGTGTTGATAATGTTTTTGAATCCAGCCCATTCTCAGCACTGTGTTGCAATGCCTCTTGCAGAAATTCACACAAGTACAGAAAAACATTTTTTCTAAATTCTGGCAACTCCATTATAATTTGCTTGCATTGTAAATAGTTTGCAGATGCCCTTAAACATACTGACTGAAGATTATAAGGTATAATAGGGTCGGAAGTGCTCTCTAGAAGCAATAGCAAGGCTTCTGCAACTGAGTGAATACTGCCAGGAATTGGGTCCACTGAGCCACTGTCTAGCCAGTCTCGAATCTGAAGGATTTCAGAATGAAATCCTGGCTGCTCAAAGAGATTGGGCTCCTTCAAACCATGTAAATAAATGTGGTCAACTAAGAACCAAATTTCTTTAGGAATAGAGTATGTTGATTGATTAGAAACACATGAATCTCTTTTGTTTTCTAACTCTATCAGCTTACCAACAGGTACTTCTTTAATTGGCATGTTTAGATTAACTAGAACCTCAATAGAGCACCCAAAACTACTTCTTTGGTATGTTCCATTAATTGTTATGAATATATCCTTTCCTCCATACAAATGAAGTACCAATATGTCATACAATTTGTCTGTCCCAGCATTCATTTTACATGCAGATGTCTTGTTTATAAGTACTTTAAGTTGAATTTCGCATATTTCCTCAGCACAAATGCATTTCTTGTAAGGTTCAACTATAAGCCATTCCTTGCAAAAACTTGTTTCATCTAATTTTTTTATGAATTCAAATTCAACAGGCAACTTACCAATGTTTTTGATTGTAATGGTACGTACTTGCAATTCTAAATAACGTACAGTACCAAAGTCAATTTCCGTTCTGTCTACTTTGACTTGAGGTATCAATTCATTTTCCATTTTATCCAATTGTTTAATAACTTCTTCATATACTTTTCTGTATTTCTCTTCATCAATAATTTTTATTGAAGAATTGAATATGGCTGATACTGGTTTGTGATCACTAATGTTTAATGCAGGGTGACTTCTATATGCTAGTTGTGTGATTTTGTCTCCTTTCCAAAATATTCTATCACACCAAGCTGGAGCTCTATTTTTTTCACTTGAGTCCCAGTTGTCTGTGCCGGGATCATACTTGTAAGTTGGCTTAAACATTATGTCACCTTCCAGATAACCCGCAAAAACATTGTTACTTTTATGTTGCTGTTTTAGTTGATCCCATTGTAACACTGGCTCAAAATTGTTATCATTAACCATCTTCTTTACTGATAGAGGATCCAGCTCTGTAATCCGATAGTTCAAATCTCCAAGCCAGTAAACATGGTCATGGTCTTTAATGGCCTTTGGAAGCTGGTTTGGCTGAACAAATCTGGTTCTGTTACAGATATCTCTAAAATCTTGGTTTCGCCTCTCAAATTCTTCTACATGCGCAGCTAAATGAGAGTTCACGAAACATAGGGAAGTGCTGTGAAGATCAAATCTTATTGAGACACCACCTTTGTTTCCCATCTTGCCCATAATTCCCGTGCCAACCGTGTCACATACAACATTACGTACATGAGATAAATGCTTTTCTTTAATTAGGACTATCAGCATCATGCCCACCAGTCTTACTTTCTCAACTTTAACATATTTTGCTCTTTTGTCCACATAATTTATAACTGCATTATACCATTCATCTTCACGGAAAGTTTGGTCAAAAAGGAATGTTTCTTTTGATAAGTCCAGTTCTTGAAAACCAACAGCGTAAATATCAGGAGGTTCCTTGTCAATATTCAACCACCCTCTGAGAGGGATTACAGGTGATTTGTCATTAACATTCCAGGTCCCACAAAATATTGTAAATCTTTTAGTAAATGTGTACTCATACTCTTTATCACTCATCTTGTGTTTAATCAGACTTTCTCTAATAGCGGGTGCAGAGCTCTGTGTGTGTGGAACACCTCCAGGCAGCACCATAGTGTGTGTCAGTATATCATTGTCAGTTTTACCATGATATTTCTTGAGCCACACAAACTCAGGCTGAGTTGGCACTTTATTAACAGCTTCTATTCCTCTGAATAGATCATCTACGAAGTTGTCGACGCGAGGAGTCATCTGGATTTCAAACTTATACTTATTGTTACGAGATTGCAGGTTCAGGTACAGTATGGCCTCAGGATCGGAAGGTTTGTTGTCTATCTCACACTTAAAACTCTTATCTATGGGCAATACTATCTCTATTGATAAATCCGTGAAGGACTTCGGCGGGTAACATGACGTAAACAAGCAGAATACGGCCTTTTCGTCACCAAACTCAACTATTGCTAATAGCCGATCCTTTTTCACCCAATCGGGATGCAAAACTTTGGCGTCACATAGAAATGCCGTAACTCGTTCGCTTGATAGGAATTTTTCCTGTACAACTGACTTTATCTCGTCGTGATTCATTGTGTTTCATCAGTTTATTTCGGTTCACTTAGCACATAACAACGAAATCATTTGATCTCCTTGTAATTTCGATTTCATTGACACAACTTTGACGAATTAAATTATTTTGACACCCTAAACGATTCCGTTTAGGATTTTTATGAATTAAAAAAACAATGATAAAATAAAAAAATAACTTTAATAAAACCAGTTATGATGGTTAGGTCTACACTTCCGAGTACTGAAACTGGATACGATACGGTTTTATTATCCAGCAGGATAAATTACTATTTTCCCTATGCATTTTGTAATCTCACTCGCTAACGCTTTTGAACGACTTAATCAACGTCACGTTACCCGTTTACAGAGCTAGTCCCCACCAAAGTCTTTTTTTGTGATTGTGATTGTTTATTATTAAAACTCATAATAAATTAAAGTAATTTTAGGGCATGATTTCAAATATTGTAAAACATAAAATATTGAATAAAGTTAGTGTTTAAATACATTTGAAACGCTTTTACCGTAAACTCAATTATGTAATATTTTATCTACTATCAGCATTTGTAAACGCTCCGGTAACATGAATCAAGCAATTATTTTGGTGTAACAACTGTTTTGTTTTAATTATAAATTACTAAATTGAGACAGTTTTCGGTAGCCACTACAGTAGTTTAAATTAAGTTTACTAAATTGGTCAGATACAATGGCGGGAGCTCCTACAGATTGGCAGTTAGAGTGTGTTGAAGGGAAGCAAAGAGGTGCTTACCTGTTACAGTCGGGGCAGTGGTCTGATTGTTCCTTTTTGGTGGGAGCTGAGCCTCACCAGGTTGCTATTGCTGGTCACAAACTGATCCTGGCGATGGCGTCACCAGTATTCGAGGCAATGTTCTACGGCGGTATGGCTGAGAGGAATGATCCTATCCCTATATTAGATGTGCAGCCGGAGGCTTTTAGAGCGCTATTAGAGTGAGTATGTAAAGAGAAAATCATAATTTGAATACCTACCTATTATTATTAGCCAAATAGTCATGTAAATGTAGTAAAAATTGCTTTAATTTTATCATACTGTGACATTTTCAGATATATTTACACAGACAATATAAACATAAGCTCATTTGACAAAGCTTGTGAGCTATGTTATGGAGCCAAGAAGTATATGCTGCCCCATCTAGTGAAAGAATGCACTAAATATCTTTGGTCAGACCTGTATCCAAGGAATGCATGCAGAGCATATGAGTTTGCAAGATTGTTTGAGGAAAATGTGCTAATGGATAAATGTATACAGGTATGATTTTTCACTTTTTGTGAAGTGGTAAATTACCACCTATTAAGTTTTCATTTATTACATACTAGTTTCCGCCCGCAGCTTCTCCTACGTTAAGTTTGAATTCAGTCACATGAAATCTTTAAAGGGGTGCCTACATCCCAACAACTATCTGTGTACCAAATTTAACCCAATCCATTTAATAATGTGAGCTGTGTGTTGATATATCAGTCAATCGCAGTTTCCTCTTATGCCTCTTAAATACACAGATAGCTGATCCTCGCAACGTCATCCGCGTCACATTAGGGGGCTAGCTCACTCATGTGACACAGACAAAATTGCGAGAGCAGAAAGTGGGCACCAATCTCTGCTCTCGCAACTTTGAAACAATTGAACAAATTTAATACAATTTGGTACCTACAGTGATCATTTAAAACATGCGTCCAAAACCAGGCGAATTATTATTCGATCTGTATGGGTATGGGTAATTTATTTTTATTATTATTGTTAAAAGTATAACATAGGCTATTTTAGGGTACACCACGCTATGATCGGTAAGACTGAAACTAGTCATGTATTACAAATACAATAAATGCATTTTTGAAAGATAGAAAAATTTGAAATCCAGACTCAGGAATCTGCTACGGAAGTCTCGGGTTCGATTCCTGAGTCTGGATTTCAAATTTTTCTATCTTTCAAAAATGCATTTATTGTATTTGTAAAGTTATTGGCAAGAAATGCCTATAAAAATTACTTCAATATTCGGCCTGCGACATCATAATTTGTTAAAATGCTCTCTGTAACGAAGCAATAACAAAAGCCGTGATAGTTCCTTAACTAACGACTAGATGTCACTGCGAAGGCCTTAATTTCGCGAGCAACAAGAGATAGAAAAATTCGAAATCTAATAACATAGTCCAGATAGGTGGTTCGCTTCTGGCCCCGGTTTGGCTACGGAAGTCTCGGGTTCGATTCCTGAGTCTGGATTTCAAATTTTTCTATCTTTCAAAAATGCATTTATTGTATTTGTAAAGTTATTGGCAAGAAATGCCTATAAAAATTACTTCAATATTCGGCCTGCGACATCATAATTTGTTAAAATGCTCTCTGTAACGAAGCAATAACAAAAGCCGTGATAGTTCCTTAACTAACGACTAGATGTCACTGCGAAGGCCTTAATTTCGCGAGCAACAAGAGATAGAAAAATTCGAAATCTAATAACATAGTCCAGATAGGTGGTTCGCTTCTGGCCCCGGTTTGGCTACGGAAGTCTCGGGTTCGATTCCTGAGTCTGGATTTCAAATTTTTCTATCTTTCAAAAATGCATTTATTGTATTTGTAAAGTTATTGGCAAGAAATGCCTATAAAAATTACTTCAATATTCGGCCTGCGACATCATAATTTGTTAAAATGCTCTCTGTAACGAAGCAATAACAAAAGCCGTGATAGTTCCTTAACTAACGACTAGATGTCACTGCGAAGGCCTTAATTTCGCGAGCAACAAGAGATAGAAAAATTCGAAATCTAATAACATAGTCCAGATAGGTGGTTCGCTTCTGGCCCCGGTTTGGCTACGGAAGTCTCGGGTTCGATTCCTGAGTCTGGATTTCAAATTTTTCTATCTTTCAAAAATGCATTTATTGTATTTGTAAAGTTATTGGCAAGAAATGCCTATAAAAATTACTTCAATAGTCATGTATTATTCGTGGCTACAATATGATACCAATGGTCTTTTAAAAATAAAATGTGCCTACATTTTATTTTTAAAGAGGTAGAGAAAACCGAGTGGGTAGGTATGCGGTAATACTTCTAACCTATGTACTAACTATTCTGCTCTAGCTGCAGATCTGGATCGGCGCCTGATTTTGTTGTGTAATATTTTAAAACTATGATATCTCCTAAGATATTTGTTGAAATCAAATGAAGTAAAAGCAGTTTTGTACAAAATTAAATATTTGTCATGAATAACGTCTTTATTTGGTTAAGGGTTAATACCATGTTTATTAAAACACTTTCGCAAATAATGCATTATTTTAGAACAAATTTATATACCATAAAAACCCGACGTTTCGACCGTATGTCCGTATGCAACGACCGTGGTCATGGGAAGACAGGTTCAGCTCAGCATCGCCTCCGTTGAACGCAGGTTTCGGAAACTACCCTCACTTGATTTTTATAACTCACTATTACGGAACTGTCAGTACTTCGACAGTTCGACACACTACACTAACGACATCTGCACACTGGCGTGTTATGGTTGTTCGGCGGCGTGTACCCTTGCTGATCACGGGATTCCACGATGTTGACAAACGATATCCATCGTTTCGGTTTAAATTTACGTGTTTATTGATTTCAACCGCTTCCCGCGCCATTTTGGAGTAATAGTGACAGTCAGAGGAGAGGACCTGTGGTTTGTGTACTTCAATCCAGTGGATGGATCCCGCATCCAGCAAGTGTTCTACTATTGCTGACTTGTTGTGTCGATTTTTCATAGCCGCGATATGTTCCTTAACCCTTTTCCGCTATTGTCGACTTTCGCGCTTGGTTTGTCCAATGTAGGAACTACCACAGCTGCAATCCACTTTATAGACGCCAGTCTGTAGAGGAATTACATCCTTAGGAGTACGTAGGTGCTTAGCTACCTTGGAGTGCGGACTATATTTAGTCTTAATGGAGTATTTCTGCAGTACTGTTCCAACTTTGTCCGTAACTCCTTTTTCGTATAATAGAAAAGCTGTCCCTCCTCTTCGTACATCGTGTGTTTCCTCTGTATCCGTTTCGCTTTAGTACCTCCTGAACATGTGTGAGCTCACTTTCTAAATGTTCAGGGTCACAAATGTCATATGCATAACAGGCTTAATTATTTAAACATGCTAGCTATGCATGGTTTACTGTCAGGTCACTCACTTCCTACTAGAGGAAGAAGCTGCCTTGATCATTTCATGTTAAAAATCAACACTTCAAACAAACACGCTACAATAGTCATTATTAATACTACTTTAACTGATCATCTAATGATATTCCTTAAATTATCTTATAACAAAACTACACAATGCAGAACTACCATTAAAACCACACTTAACATGGATAACGCAATAGAAAGCTTAAAACAGAGTGAATTTCACAACTTACTAAACCTACACGACCCAAACATTCTCACTGATCAAATGATAAACATACTACAGACTTGTCTCGCATCCAGTACCCTTACTAAAATAATCCCTCTTAAAAGTAGAATGATCAAACCATGGATGACCCTTGGTTTATTACGATGCATCCGTAATAGAAATGACATGCAGCGACGTCTCAAGCTAGATCCTTTTAACGATATACTGACAATAACCTACAAAAGATACCGTAATTATTGTAATTATATAATAAAAAAACAAAAGCGAAAATACGATAAAGATCAGTTAGTTAACGTACAAAAAAAACCCTAAAAAACTGTGGGATACAATAAACACTATAACCCAACGCAAACCAAATAAAACAACTAACATTGACTTATTACAACTAAAGACTACTCCAACTGAGTCAGCTGACGCTGTAAATAAATATTTTTCTTCCATAGGCGAAACACTTGCAAATGAAATTATTTCTAAAAACACCGCTGAACACAGTAGCGACATTAAAAATAATACCAATAAACCAGAAAATGGCCCACTCTATTCTCTAGCACTACACTACACCGATCTTTATGAGGTGAATAACATCCTGACCAGTCTTAAGCCAGATAGCGCTCCAGGATGGGACAATATACCAATCAAATTCCTAAAGGCCGCTCGTGTCTTAGTGGTTCCGATCATTGCTCACCTTGCCAACCTTTGCTTTGATCAAGCTATCTTTCCCTCTGCTATGAAACTAGCCCTAATCACACCTGTCTACAAGGGTGGGGACAAGACCGATCCTTCGAATTACAGACCCATCTCAGTACTGCCCTCTGTATCGAAAATTTTAGAAAGACTAATTAACTCACGTTTATTATGCTATCTTAATAAAACCAACTTACTATCACCCAATCAGTTCGGTTTTAGGCAGGGCAAATCAACCGAGGATGCAGTTTGGGCGCTCGCCTCCACTGTAACTAATATAGTTGACAGGGGAGACAAGTGTCTCGCTGTTTTCCTCGATTTAAAAAAAGCTTTCGATACAGTCTCTGTTCACACTCTCCTAGACAGACTAGAAAGCTATGGAGTACGAGGAGCTCCACTTGCCTTGCTCAAAGACTATCTGAGTAACCGTAAACAGAAAGTTAAGATCGGCAACTACGTTAGTTCCGAAGAGCACGTAACATACGGCGTGGGTCAAGGCAGTGTCCTGGGCCCGACCTCATTTCTGTTATACATAAATTCCCTGTGTAATATGAAAATACAAGGTGCTCACATTTATTCATATGCAGACGATACCGCAATAGTTTTTGGTAATACTACGTGGAAGAATACCCAGCAAACAGTAGAGGCTGGCTTGTCTAAGATTGCGCTCTGGCTTAACAGTAATCTCTTAACCCTAAACACCTCAAAAACTCACTTTATTACTTTCACTAAGTACCAAAGTACACAGCCCTCACCAGACTTTAAAATTAAAATTCATGTGTGCCAACGTCTGTCCGACCAAGATTGCTCATGTGGGGAAATTGAAAAAGTCAATTGCATCAAATATCTTGGCATAATGGTAGACCAGCGACTATCCTGGCACACTCACACGGAACTACTTATGTCAAGGATCAGGAAAATGATCTGGACATTTAAAACATTACGACACGTTACATCAAAAACGCTTCTTCAGCAGATATACACTTCCCTAGCTCAATCGGTACTGACATACTGCTTACCGGTATGGGGTGGGGCAACTAAAACTCAATTTTTGGATCTGGAAAGAGCTCAGCGGTCATTACTAAAGGTAATGTTATTTAAGCCTTTTAGATTCCCAACGGGAAGCTTAAATCAAATAGCCGATGTTCTAACAGTCAGAAAACTTTATGTGTTAAATATAATACTGAAAAAACACAAGTGTCTTCCTTTTGATCCTAACAAACTAACAAATCGTAGGATACATCTAGTTGCAACAACAGTCAAAACAAAATCAACATTTGCAATGAGACAGTATGAAAGACAATCATCACACTTGTACAATTTCATTAACAAAGAATTAGGTATTTACTCACTTACATTAAAAGACTGCAAACCTGCTTTGGTAAACTGGCTTAAGGCGAAAACCTACGATGAAGTGGAAAGTTTGGTTCAGACGATTAGAACATAAATGAACTAACAAACCGTGAGGATCAAAAGAGGAGGTAAAGATTAGTGAAAGCTATGGAATGTACCATAGCTTCCGATCCCAAGACAATATCGCACGGCTAATCCAAAAACACATCCACAAACACCTCGATACACAACCTCTTCACTCACACTAAAAAGCTCATCTTCATCTAAATAGTCCATCACATCCACAAACAACCGCACACACCATCACCATTATCTCTCAAACATACACTCACACACCTACCAACACACCCACACTCTCACACATACATACAATCGTCAATCAACCATAAATATGTTTGTACGCGCCCAGGTTCACTTGTAAATATGAAAGTTTGTCTGTGTATGTTACTTTTTGTTTTATATTATTTTTTTTTTATCACTGCATGTTATTAAAAATTTAATAAAAATGTCTAGCTTCGAACACGCTAATCCTGTTAATAACTCGGAAGAGCGGAGTCTCCTCTCACAAGCATTATATGGCTTAAATGGAGACTCCAAATGTAATGTAATGTACCCAAATGTAGAAAAAGAAATAAACATTTTTATTTTTTTTTATTTTTTTTTATATGCTCTATTTGTCAGCGATAATACCACGGATTGCAGATGTCTTGGATGGTGGTGCAAGTCAGCATGTAAATACCTGTGCGTCGGTTTTCTGTACACAGTGTGTGCCAGGGTACCACCCTAACCATTATTTTCACATCAAGAAAAGCCAGCGATTTATTTATTTCCTTTTAAAAAATGAACCTGATGTTAGTGTGTGGAGTTCAAGTAATCAGTAAATCCTTCTACTTCTAATAGCTTATAAAATTCTATAATGTGTACAAATCGCGAAAGTTTACGAACATATATTGCAATATTAGTAAAGATAATAAAGCCCCATCATTGAATACCATTAAAAACAGACAACCCCTTATTAACTTTGGCTAATAAGTGGTTGCCTGTTTTTAATGGTATCATAGGAGACACAGGCACCAGCTTAAAGCTGCTAGTGTGGTTTATGGTTTAATAATAATAAAATCCTTAAATTATGTTATAATAATGCAATCAGATATAGTACTTTAGAATGAACATTATTCATGCTGTCCATATACTGTCCCATTTCACCCATTGCATGAAATGGTAATAGTAGCTAACTATTACATGCAACATTGTTAGTAATCTTTACAAAATGAATATTTCAGATTATCAGCACCAACACAAGAGAAGTCCTAACTGATAGCAGTTTTGAAGATGTTGAGCTGAACACTGTCATCACTGTGTTCTCACTAGATCACTTAAATATAGACAGCGAATTGGATCTATTTGAGGCAGCTATTCGGTACGCTAAGGCCCATGATAAGAGGACAACTGAACGAAGTGTGAGCCCTCCTTCAGAGAACGGACCACCTAATGAGAAGAGGTCAAAAAGTCCTGCGGCTTCAACATCAAAGGATAAAGTCAGTGTAAGTTATGAAATCATCGCCACTGTATCACTTTTAGTTAAATACAACAATTGCATTTTTGAAAGATAGAAAATTTGAAGTTCAGACCCAGGAATCAAACTTACGACTTCCAGGATGCCAAACCGGGGCCGGAATCGAACTGCCAATCTGGAGTTGTTACTAGACCTCAAATTTTTCTATCCTTTCATGCTCGCGAGTTGGGCCCTCGTTCGATTTATAAATTAATTGACAAGAAATGCCTATAAAAAACACTATAATTAGTTATAGTTAGTTTAACAGTGCTTTAACAATGTAGTTTTTTTTTTGCTTCTGCAATTGCAATAAATACAATAAACTATTTCATGTATACTTTAAATTTCTAGGTTGTAAATGTCGAGAGCAGTGCTGAAAATAGTCCTGAAGCAGTAACAGAGAGTCAGAAAGTGGGTGAATCCGGTGACCAGTTAATAGCTGAAGCTTCAGATGAAAACATAAAAAAACCAGGTGAGTGACCTGCGCATGTACCTCAATTTTATTTCTACCCTTGTGTCGGAATATTTGATTCGGGTGGGATTTGAACCCGCTATATGCCATTTGAAGTCATACATTTTTTTATGCACACTATGACGCACTTCGAATGGCTATTGAAGTTAATTAAAGGATTGAATTGTTTCTTTTATAGACTTGTATTTTACCAATACCTAATCTGATGTTTCGCGATTGAATTGTAGAGTATTTTTAATATTAAATTATCTTTTTCCGGAACGGAAAGTTTCGTTTCAGGGAAAGAGTTTGAGTTGATCCGTCATCGTCTTTTCTTCCAGATACCAAAGACAAACCAAAAATTCGGAGTGCTATCGAAAAAATCCGGTTCTTGACTCTAACTCCGCAGCAGTTCGCCGAAGGTCCAGCTCGGTCCTCGCTGCTGACGGAGTCGGAAGCGTTCGCCGTGTTGATGAACATCCTGTCGAGTACATCTGATGTGCCTATGCCAAGTGGCTTCTCCACATGCAGGGTGCCTAGGAAACAGCTGATTGGAGATGGACCATCCTCTAATGTGAGTATGAAAGGTTATAAAATTAAAATAAATCACCAATTGACAAGTTTGGCAATCTATCTTATCTATGTTTTAATGGAGTATTGGGAGTAGCAGTAGGTTGAGAGTACTATTAACTTTTTTTTGATTCAGCATCTTTCTCAAACAAGTTGATGATTTCACACATTTTACACAGTTACAGATGGCAACTCTGACAGTGGACACGCCAAGCCCCGTGATGCTGGAGCAAGTGTTCGGTGCGCCCGCACCGCACTTGCCTACCAACTACCCCAGACCTACGCGACATGACGGTAAGCAAGTACATCCCATATTTAATGCAATACTACCCCTTATTTAATGCAAGACTACCCCTAGAAAGAGTGTATTTTTTTCAGAATTCAAATATATGTATGGTTTATCTTTTAAACATTTTACTGTATCAGTTTCCTAAAAGATGTTCTCGATGCCTCGGACAGCATATTAAGCCGTCGCCTATTGTAAACTAGGCGACGGCTTAATGTGCTGTCCGAGGACATGAATCGTACCTTATTAACTTCCCATCGGACTATGAGAGGGAGGGAATAGAGAGCGCACTTCTGTATGCCCTAAAATATTTCCAGCGAAGCAGTGTAGCCAGTGGCAGTTTTAAGAATTGTATTTGGGAGTCAAACATTTTAGTTTTGATTGACCTTGGGAGAGGGACGGTTGATCCTCTAAGCGTAGGTTTTATACTTCCGCCAGTAAAATTAGCCATGACCAACATAAGTTAAATTACTACTAGAGCTTCGTCACAATGTATCGTCGCAGGGGGTGTCCGGAACTCGTCAATGCTCCAAGCAATGATAAACCCAAGCATGTCCGGAGGGCCTGAACACCTGGAGCGTCACGGGGCCGACTTCAACAAGATCTACTGCCAGCGCGCCATCATACAACACACGGATTGTCTGAATACCAGCGTGTTAGACTGCTCCGTCACATTCATGGTGGATAAGAACATCTGTCTGCTTGGAGTACAGGTATTGTATATTTAACGGCCACTTATATAAAGCTACGTCCCACCTAGTGGTTTAACAATATTAACTAGCCTTATTTTTCTCTGATCTAATAGCATTAGTATCATCAGCCAATACAACAAGTAAACTGCCTCGTACAATTAAGGGAAAACAGAATTAGTCCTAAAATTGATCCCTGCAGAACTCCTGTAGTAACTTCATGATTTTTAAATCGATAAGTTTATGGTAACTGTTACTGTCAATAACTTAAATTTCTACATACATTTGTCTTTCATGTAAGTACGATTTAAAGGTTTAAAACTTTATACCGTACATGATATTCTATTTTTTTCATAACAAATTTGTGACCCACTGTGTCAAAAGCGGAACTTAAGTCTAGGGAAACGAAGATGATAAATCATTCAGTGTTCAGTAAGAATATAATATTTTAACTAAACATTGAATGATTTATCATCTCATAGTGGACACCAAGATGTGATAGTGTTTGTGTGCTCGCGTAGGTGCCAACACAGGCTCCGTCGGAAGAAGGCGTGTCGTGCGCGGGCGCGGGCGCGGCCGCGGCGGGGTACTGCGAGCTGCTGTACGCGCACCTGCTGGACGCGGACGGGGCGCGCCTCACCTACACGCACTACACCAACCGCGTGCCCTACCGACACCTGCTCGACATCATGTTCAACAGGCCCGTCTACATACAGCGGAACAAGGTACAGAACTGCGGTTACTACTACACTACACACCACACACTGAGCAATTCACACATAGCCGATGTTGCTCCCCCCTTCGTCATAAGTATGTAAGTTTTTCCCCGGGTCGAAATAAGCCGCCAGAACAAAATCCTAAATCCGTGCCTGTGTACAGAAAGCCAAGAAAATATACTCAAGCACATCTAGACCGCACGTACACATATCACGGTCGAATGTCAACTCATGATGCGCACGTTGAATTCTCCGTTCTAAAAATCAAAATATTGGAGATAATAAGTACCCGTAAGAGTCTACACGTGACCACGGCCGTTGCAATACGGTCGAAACGTCGGGCAATAAACAAAGGTATTTAGTCTTAAAATAAATTATTTACTCAATTAAGCTTATAAAATTCTAATAATCTATAATGTAGCTTATAAAATTCTATAATGTGTACAAATCGCGAAAGTTTACGAACATATTAATAAGTAATAATTCTACATTTGTGTGTTTTTGCATGTTACTGTTAATGACTAGATGCTCTGGATCGGAATGTACTTATAATAATATAACACCTATAAATGTACCACATCTAAAGCAAATAAATGATTTATTATGATTTTATGATTTATTGTCAAATTTAATAGATTTATAAATTATCAGTTAAAACTGAAAAAAAAAATTGCCATGAACACTTTTCGATTGGCATAAATCAGTTAAATTTGATAAAAAATATGCCTCATCTGGTTATAAGATGAGTAAAAATCGATATTCCACGTTTCCCGTACCATAGACTTCCCACCGGGCTCAATGTCCAAAAACAAAATTTTACATGATTTATTAACTAGAATATTTAATTCCAGGTATACAAAGTGGGCATAGTGTTCAACAAAGTGGGCTGGTACCCCATGGGCACGTGCGCACAACAAGTCGCGGCCGAGTCGGTCTTCTTCAACTTCGGCATCGGACAGAGCAGCGACTCGGTCCGAGACGGACTCATCCGGTCCATCATATTCACCTACTAGCCGGATGAGTGCTGCCATGGGACTCACTGTGGTTACGTTATTAACTTGGACTAAACTGTGCACCGTGTTCATAAATATTAGATTTAAATCGGGATTTAATCGCGTGAAATATTTAAAGGTATTATGGGCTTTTACGAGTTTCGCAAAAAAAAACCAACGATACATGTTTTGTAATTTTTTTGACGCGAAAAGTAGATAAAACAATCGTTGAAGAAGGTTGTATATCATTTTTGTGTTTTTAAAAAAATTACACTAATCAACTTAACAAGTCTGTGTGTAATAAATAATAGATAGTGTGAAGACGTCGTCCGTAACCTTTAAATATTTCACGCCATTAATTTCCAATAAATAAGTGTAAAAATCGAAAATATAAAAACAATCAATGTTGATAAAGTTGCGCGATTTGTACATGTTAAACAATTATATAGATAAATCTACGGGTTTTAATCGCGATGACAATCGAAATGAGTACTTGACTACGGCCGTTGCAATAGATACATTCTAAACGTCGCCGTCAGGCAATAAAAAGGTATTCACTTTAAAATATTCACGGGATTAATATCCGTAGTCTATATAATTGTATAATGTGTACTGATATTTCTCAACCTTCCACTGCCTACCTCGGAATTTGTATAAAAGACTTTGTCAAATAGGAAGTGTATTTACGAGCGTCAAAGCTCAGTAACGTTGCGTATATAAGTACATAGTATTTGATTGGTTGAAGACGTATTCAATACAACACAACGCAGCGCTATGCTTGTGCTTACCGCGCGTCTGGGTAAGCACGCGCGATATTTGAAGAAGGCTTTAACCAGCACTTTGGTAGTTGACTGACATTAAACAATTTTACACTAGCAATATTTAGTATTAAAATGCTACGAAAACATCGAAATGTTATATATTCTGTTGGTATGACGATAGCAACTTATGACGTCATAATGTTATATTCCATTCAAAATATAGAAAGTATCATTTTCAAAGAAAGAGATTGATTCAAATTGACAGTCAACTACCCAACTATTTGTTAAATCCACAATTTATTACATGTATAAGTAAACTGTGGTTTAAATCTGTGTTTTATATCTTGTCATGAGCGAGACACTGGTGGGAAACAATGGTAGTGCCTTAGGAAAGGGAGGGGGAAGCGGTTGGCATCATAAAGTCAAGAAATGCCCTCAATTTTTTTTACGAGCGTGAAGGAATCATTTGTATCATTATAAACATCATACCGCTTGCCGTGTCTCGCTCAAGATTTCGTTCGTTGCAAGCAATGTTACATTTTGGTAAACATTTTGACATTTTTAAAGATTACAGTGTAATATAGCGGACTTCATTATTAACAAAGTTCAAAATAATTGTAATTTCTAAATATTATAAATACTATAATATTGATGTATTTAAAATGTAATATAACATTCCACAGATTAAATTAATAACAAAAAAAAAAATGCACTGTGGTATGATATTTTCTGTTGGATCTTAAATGTCTGCGTGAACTGAAAAAAAAACTAGTGGAATGGCAAACCGGCTTGATATAATGAGAAGGATATCTATCCTTGACAAGAAAAATAAATAAGCAAAAAAGTTAAAATCGATGTGGAGATAGAAGTGAAAAATGATTACACATTAAAATATAATACACAAAACAGACACTGTTTCCTTTTTTATAAAATACAAAAAATATAATTTTGATGTTGGTAACATTTTACGTCTAGATGTAAGATGTCAGAATCATAATTACGCATTTACACTCTCGCGCGAGCCACGAATGCACGTGTGGCTCGTCTCATGTCTCACCGACCTCGCGTCTGGAGCGGTTTTTTAGGTACGAGTCAAAGGGATACAAGCGCGGTGTTCACAATCGCGTTGGCGTTTTATTAAATTACAAACGTTTGACCGTGCCGGTTGTTTGTATTGTACATTACGTTATTGGTTTTGTAAATTACGTGCGTAATAGTAAAAGCTCAATAAACTTCAGAGTGGATGCTGTTAATAATATATCGACATTCACCAATAACAAATGAGCACGCCGCGTGCGTGTAAATCTAAACTCGTTTCGTGGTCTGCTCGCGCCAATCTGGAGCCAGGTCAGAGACAAGCCGCGAGCCGCGAATGTAAATGCAGCATAAAAATGTAAATTTAAAAAATGATTTCGATGGATTTTTACTGATTGTGAATAAACTACTTTTGGGTTTGTATAATATAAACCTTTTTAAAGTATGTTGTATTGAAAATACAAATGTTACAGATTCAGAGCCTGTTTATTGATTCGAAACGAATCAAATGTAATATATGTAGCTATGTTCGTTAACTTTCGCGATTTGTACACATTATAGAATTTTATAAGCTACGGGTCTTAATCGCGTAAATATTTTAAGGCTAAATACCTTTTTTTTATTGGCCGACGTTTCGACCGTATTGCAACGGCCGTGATCACTGGAATAAACTTGTGTACATACCGCCGAACAAACGTTACACGCCAGTGTGAAGACACCCTTAGTGTTGTATGTCGAAGTACCGATAGTTCCGTAAAAAGTGATAATAATAAAGCGAGGCTAGTTTCTAAAACCCGAGCATCACGGAAGCTAAACTGAGCCAGTGTACAAGTGACCACGTCCGTCGCAATACGGTCGAAACGTCGGACAATAAAATAAATTAATAAAGGTTTTAAAGCCTTAAAATATTTACGTAAGTAAAACCCGTAGCTAATAAAATTCTATAAATCAAATGTAAACCATGTACAAATTTATAAAACAAATTATATTATGAAAATTTATTTATTACGGGTAAATACCTTATTTATTGCCCGACGTTTCGACCGTATTGCATCGGCCGTGCGTGTGCAACGGCAATAATGTGTACAAATCGCGAAAGTTTATCAACATTAAAACAAATTATAACTATATATATAGGTATACATTATATTTAGTAAGTGTTATTCATAATTTAAAATAAAAATAATTTCCTTTGATGCAAAGGAAGGAAAAAGTTATGGTATTATATTTTTTGTAAATTACGTATGTTCCTGGTGATTCGGGACTTGATTGATTCATAGAGTCAAAGGCAACTACAGAGTTAATCAGAGTTAAAAAGTTCAAAAGTATTTTATGTATTAAACATGGTTTCAGTATATGTTCGTAAACTTTCGCGATTTGTACACATTATAGAATTTTATAAGCTACGGGTCTTAATCGCGTAAATATTTTATTTTAAGGCTAAATACCGTTGTTTATTGCTCGACGTTTCGACCGTATTGCAACGGCACGGCCGTCGGGCTAAGGTACTTAGCCTTAAAATAAAATGTTTACGCGATTAAGACCCGTAGCTTATAAAATTCTATAATGGTTTTAGTATTCGCCGCATATGCAATAGTGTCCACGCCTACATAGGCGTATTCTGGATTAGGTATATATTTGGCTTGAATGGCAATAAAAAAATTAAAATAAGTTTGTAATGTCACAATAACAGTTTTTACTAAATGCATATGAAAGTATTTATATATATACAAAACACAAATTTATTTATTTTTATTTGTCTTATAATAATAATAAAAATAAATATTCACTTAGGAAGCAAAATACTACACTTGTGAAAAGTCGATTTTACATTTACATGTACATGCCTGTTCGCAAACAATAGGTAAAGCCCGAGTCAAGGTAAGTCTGTTTGTTCCGACTAATCTCCGAAATGGTGGGCGGATTTTATAAGGAATATCTTACCTACTTTCATCACGCTAACGTTTGTAGGGAAACAGTAGCACTAAAACTTTACGCGGACGAAGGCGTGGACACAGCTGGTTTACAAATAAAAAATAATCTTCCTTAATTTCCTGTATTTAATAAGTACCTGCTATAATACATTGTTTATAGTTCGCAACAAGTCCAAATTTCCCCAATTCATTTTTAGAACGTAATGAGAAAAGAATAATTTAAGACGGGAACAAGTGCAGTCTGAGATGTGACGGTTACTGCGTAAATGTAAACGCGTACCATCATGGTCTTCCCCGTCTAACCTTAAATGCTGATTGCCTTATGTAAGATAATCTGTATAATAAATTGGTAATCAAATACCTTAAGTTCATGGTCTTGATAGTAATAATAAAAAATGTTTTGTACCAATCCAATGAAAAAATATTTGTTCCATGTTCATGTCAAATATTTTAGTAATTATTATTGAAAAATCATATGTAGCCTGCAGTCTGTAGTGTGGCAGCTTTGTTATAAATATTTATTAAACTTATTTTCGATATTATTTCTTATTATTGTGTCCCACATAAACAAGGTTATTTTTGGTACAGGGCAAAGCTCAGACACCGCAATACGATTTTTACTTCAAGAAATCATATAAAAAAAAAAATTGAAAATATTGAAAACTTGCATAGTCATAAACCATACAAGTTGTCTTGTTTTCTTCGCGCTATCGTGCTCATTGCGTCTCGTAGTAATTTAAATTAATAATAAAAACACAATTTAAAAAATCACATTGAGAACAGGATTTGTACTGTAAGAATGATTAATAAATTAATTAGTAATTAGTCGATTAATTAATTAAAAAATATAACATGGTCCAAAACTACCAAACTGTTACTGATTCTGAGCAAACTACTTTCAGGTTTCCACTATACCAAAAATAACGTTGTATATCCTACTCCATATAAGTTAGCCATATTAGCTCCATATTAGTTGCTGGGGTCGCCACATACACGCTACATATCTGGGGTTGTTGTGTTTTTTGCATAAAGCCTTCAGATGTAGGTAAGTATACGAGTAATCTATACTACTATTATAAAGCTGAAGAGTTTGTTTGTTTGTTTGAAAGCGGTAATCTCAGGAACTACTGATCCGAATTGAAAAATTCTTTCACTGTTAGATAGCCCATTTATCGAGGAAGGTTATACGCATTATAACATCACGCTGCGACCAAAAGGACCGGAGCAGCAAAGAGAAATGTTGCAAACACGGGGAATATTTACGCATACGGAGTTGCGCGGAACAACTAGTACCTAATAAGGACACTTCTCACCAATATCTTACCATTCGATAACTGATGGTCACAACATTTAATAGAAAATTGAGAAGCGACGTACTTGAAGATAGGTACCTACATAAAATACAAGGCCTACAACATTCACTAACTTGTCTATTTTGTTTTATTGAAAGGTATCAAAGCACATGCTTTTGATTGACTCCACTGCAAGGGCGTTGAATCCTTTTGTTGTCAATGCTTTTTACACTGTATACGCTAATAAGCCTGAATGTGATGTGACATTGAAATGAGGCGTTGGTCGTGAAATCTTTTGTGCAAAGAAGTATTGTCTTTGCAAATTTACCGCGTAAATAGATACCTAGGTATCTATTACACAGTTATGTATCAGTTAAGGGTCTAGGATAATAACGCCGAAACGTGGACACTGACGGTACGGCTGGTCCACAAGTTCAAAGTCGCTCAGCGGGCTAGGAAAGCGCTATGCTCGGAGTTTCTCTTAGGGACAAAATGAGGTCAGAAATGAGGTAATTCGGCAGAGAACCAAAGTTATTGACATAGCCTACAGGATTAGCAAGCTGAAGCGGCAGTGGGCTGGCCATATTAGCCAAAGAACCGACAACCGTTGGGGTAAACGAGTTTTTGAGTGGAGACCGTCTCGGCAAACGTAGTGTAGGACGCCCTCAGGCCAGGTGGAGTGACGATCTACGCAAAACGGCTGGCAGGAGCTGGATGCGAGAAGCCGAGGATAGAACGAAGGGGCGTGCAATTGGAGAGGCCGATGTCCAGCAGTGGACTGCGATAGGCTGATGATGATGATAATAACGCCCTGCACCTCCAATCTCAAAACGTGCTTACATATTTGCCAATATTTTCATTTATTGAATTTTTTTTTTTTTTGTTTAAAAAATGTACAAAGTAGTAAAATGATGTACAAAGGCGGACTTAATGCTAAAAGGTTAATAAATTAGGTGCCAGTATCGCCATTGTGAGTATCTACCTCGCGCGACGGGAGTAGGGCTTCAAATCATTTCACCCTATTAAACACCCCTAGCGTTTAGCGCCCTTATCAACATAGCAATTTGTACCTACCACTTCAATATGCTTCCTCGGTTTGCCTCCCCCCTCCTTTCCTACAGCCGGCCCTGCATACCTACGTTAATCTATGTAGTAATCACACGTCAACCATGAAACTGATGTCCGAACAACGAGTTCAAAATCGAATCGATTTGAAAAGAACCATAAGTTATGTAATTTTTAACAAACTAGACGTGATTGACAGATTTCGAGCCGATTGTGTTAATTTGTGTCCCCCCAATGGTACGGATTTCCCTCAGATTAATAGTGAGGGATTTCCCGAACAAACTGTCAGACGTTAAGTCTTTGTTTTATTTTTATTTCATTGTATTTTTACCGAACGAAAATGAGATCAACACGACTCTTGCAAACGAACACTAGACGCGCTATTAAATGAATGCTCTACTAATTAATCATTTGTCAACGTTTCTACAGTTTAAATGGTTAAGGCCAGTTAAGGCCAAGGTGCTGATGACAGTGTCACCTTGACGACGCTAATTATATCAATTATTGAGTGCCGGGGTTTAAATAGTATAGAAGTTTGTGAAACTGTTCACCAAATCCGCAATCCATTATTATTTAGGTAAGTAGATACCTAGGGGTGCTTTTCTTATGAATATTTCTTCGTCATTTTTCCTTATTCCATAAGGAATAAGAAAAAATGACTGAGAAGAAATGATGAGGACGAAACTCAAATTACACGATTCTTTTGTTCTGAGGTCATCATAATAGTTTGCAATAGACTGCAATATCAACACAGCTTTAAAGTAACACAACATTCTTGTCTGACGTCAGAGAGTGAATATTTATGACATTTATCTGTGAAAGTTTTCGCCTCGGGCGTCTCGAGTGCGGCCTACAATAGCACAGGTGACGAGGAATGCCTTCCTTGTGTGTTTTGACAACTTCGTAATATATTATGTTTGCCATTGACCAGACACAGTCGTACCCCGAAACTTTACCATTACGGCACGGTGTTTGCTTACGTCGAAAGTCATATGAAAGTGTTTGGTTTACAAGTTAATCAAAGATGTTGTTACTTGTTTCCATTCTTGCATAACTTGATTGTTATATAATTTATGAAATTGATTGGCGACCCTAATGGGTACGCTATGCATGTACATCGCCTCCTAGCTATTACATTTCACATCCTAATTTGGTTGGATAAAGTAAGTAGGTATACTACCGGCAATATAATGTGTTTTGTTTACAAATTGCATAGCACTATAGTCCTTATTGCAAGGATTTAAGTTCTGTTATCCATTGCAATTTTGGTTTGTTTTGCGTAACATACAGACAAATAAGCAGGTAGGTGAGTACCTACTTACTCTGATTTAAAATTCACGCCATTAAATTTGCATCATGTGATAAAAATCTACTGAAACCGGACGCCTAGGGCAGCACATTGTTTAGCTCAGTAAGGCACAGCACATTTGTGTAGTACCTATCTAAGTATTTTTATTTTAAGTAGGAAGGTAGATACAAGGGTTGTTGCTGATGTATCATCATCATCAGCCTATCGCAGTCCACTGCTGGACATAGGCCTCTCCAATTGCGCGCCACTTTGTTCTATCTTCGGCTTCTATGTTGCTTGTATGTTTTTCCTATATTAGCGGATATGCTGATATTAATAAATTACATAAATAAACCATAACCTAACTACTTACTATAAAATTATTAGCAAATGTGATATATATTCAGGAGGAGGAATAAAGACATTTCACATCGTAAAAATTAAGGGGAAACTGGATTTTTGCATTCAATGAACTTGATTTTTGTAGTTCTAAAAAATTCAAAAGTCTCTATCAATTCATGCTGCTTAAAAAAAATATATGAGGTCAAATGTAGCAAAATTCGGATTCTCAACAGTTGCTAATAATAGTGAATTTTCAGTTTTCAGACTTGTTATTAGTTACCTAGCTTAGAAAATTGTCTGCCATAAACCTTTATGTAGTAGTTTTCAATCGAATACAAAAAATGTTTCTAATTTTTTGTTTGTTAGCCGAACACTCGAAGACGGTTGGAATGATTTAAAAAAAAAAAAAATAGTTTGAAAGGGACATACGACCTCATTGGTCCCATTGTAGATATATCTTGATTTGATGATGGGATTTTGAAGAAATCGAGGGAATTCTTCAAAATCCCATCTATGTATATTTTGTAGTAATTCTTGTATTTACTCTCAAAAAGCACCATTTAGTAAAGTGGAACTGGTGACGAAGACCACAGATGACCAGCGGAACTACTCATTAATAAATCATGAAAATGATCTTCCTGAGTGAATGACACATAAACGACTGAATGAAAATCTAATAGATACATTTTTGATGGGTAGGTAGGTACTTATGGGTAGGTAACTACTGATTACTGAACAAAGGCTGTCACTGCGCCGCGCCCACCTTGCTGCTCAAGAGAAAGAGTTACTTACATAACGTATAGGATGTGAAAAAAAAACTTAAAAACCATGTTTACACTGGCCCTTCTCGAGAATATTGTATTTGTTCTTACCTAACCTAAAAAACATTTTGGGGAGGTACCTAATACGAGTGATTCCATTGTAGCCCTGGTTCTATAAGCTTTTTTACGAACTCAACATGGGATAACTCACACACGGTCATCTGATCTTAAACAAGGCAGAGCCTTATAGGAAGGTAAGTAGGTATCTACCATATGGCAACCATGCCACTTATTGACATAGGTAGGTATACATATATTTTTAAGCATATTCTTATACGTAGGTATATAAATAATCATCAAAAGCCTAATCAATCGTGTTCATCATACAAAGACTTATCCTGGGTGGGAATCAAACCCACGAGTATTTAGTAGCCGTAGTAACGTAGCAGTCAGGGTCACCAACCAAACCACTAGACCAATAGGCCAGTCAATTGCAGCAACAGTGGCAGGGTTCGCATGCAAAAGCCAGTTTTATAGTGAACCCACTTAACTAGACAATTAGACTTTCTGGAACTACGTTCCTACATCTATCTACCTAAGGTATCTCGGTAGGTAACAAATAAATGCCAAGATACTTAACAGATTACAGTTCTGTATACTTAAACTAGGGATGTTACGGAGCCTTAGGTGGGGCTGCGGGCGGGCGTACGGGGTGATCTGCCCCGCCCGCGGCCTTCCGTGGAGGCGCGGCGCCCTGTGTGTATCCAGGGGCCGCGTAGGTGTGAAATGCCCGGAACGCAACAAAATCGCGTCCGGGCATTGCCACTGGGCGGGCCGCCGACGGTATAACCAATTCCGGCGGCCCGTTCGCGAAGGTGGCGGGAGATACACGGCGGGTTTTTTAGTGGGTGCAAACCCCACACTACCTCCACCGTCTTCCCCGGATGGTGGGGGGTTTCATCGGAACCGAAGTCGGAGTCGGAGTTTGGTTTGTCGGAGTCGGAGGAGGTGGGCGAGGACAAGTATGTTGATATAAGTCAATAAGATAAAAAAGGAACATTATTCAGTTATTCATATTAAATGTGTAAAGGAAAAATTAGATTGGGCGGGACTCGAACCCGCGATTATAAAGAATCCGTAACAGTTTTGCCTTCATACTTTTATTATAGGTAAGTACTTATATAAATTGGCATAAAGGAGCGGCCGCCGCACGCTTCGTACCTCCGATTTAAAAGTGTCGGAGCCGAAGTCGGATTCGGAGGTGTAAAATCAATCGGAAGTTCCGACCTTTCGTAGTCGGAGTCGAAGCTCCGTAACATCCCTGCTTAAAACCTGTTTGTTTAGCTTTTAGTTACCTACTATTTTAAACTTTGATGTAAAAAGCTGTTATAAGTTTAACGTATATACCTAGGTATCTGTGTGTCAGTGTTTGGCATCGTAGTACTGTAACGGCGGATCGACTGATATGGATCCGGTTTTTTTTATTAAGAAGTTAGAGTAATCGGTTTAGTTCTTAGCCTTCTTTGAAGAAAATCTGTTTAGTCGTATCGGGAGTTTTTAATGTCCACACATTATCTTGTAAGTAACCCAAACATAGGCGGATTCAGACGTCGTTTCACCCAGAACGATTAGTAAATCGTTAATCGTCGTCGTTGCACCCAAAGTATTGGGCATTTACCTCTTGTAGTATATAACTTGACTGCCTCTGTGGCGCGGTGGGAGTGTATCCGACTGCTACGCAAGAGTACGTGGGTTCGATCCCCACCCAGGATAAAACTTTGTGTAATGAGCACGATGGTTTATTCTGTGTCTGGGTGTATTTATCTATAATATGTATGTATTTAGAAATATATAAGTATGTTTATCAGTTGTCTGGTTTCCATAGTACAAGCTCTGCTTAGTTTGGGATCAGATAGCGTTGTGTGAGTTGTCCCAAGACCTTATTATTATAATCCTGGATCTGCCCATATAATATAGGATGGCAAGCTGCTGTCTTGCTTCTCGATTCGGCTATCAACAAAATCATATCTAAGTAGAATATTTTGTAAAACGAAAATACTTAACAATGATGTAAACCAATTAATTTAACACAACATTTTTGAAGATGATGCAAAGGACAATGATACAACATCGTGTGACTTATTCTTTATGCGCAATTTTTGATTTTAGTCTTGAAATTAGAATGGTGAACTGTGGCGCTTAGTTGTTGTGCTGGGGCCGCAGACAACCTCACGGCACGGTCACAAATTAGACAGATACGGCTGGCCGACTCCCTACAAAGAGCGAAAACAGGCTCATGCACACAAATAGAATACACGTACACAGATCTCGGTCGAATATTCACTTAAAACAGCGCACGTGTTCATACGCGTCTATGTGTTGGTCGATTTCTTGTTGAGCTGAGAGTCAGCCTTGTGTCGGTACGTATGTAATTTCTGTGGTACGGTCATGTTCTCATCAAACAGTTACGCAATATTACGTTCAACTCGTCTCCAGCCTTTCGATAATAACCTCGAGGGTAATTATCTAACTCGAGGATATAGCTGGAGAGGTTTCGAGAATAGATATTACATGAGAGCATCTGTGCATTCAACCTCCGAATCGACGTTTACGAGCAAAATTATGCGTTTATGATTTTGGTTTGTGTTTGCTTTTGTCATGCAAAGAAGAACATTGTTAGATAATTAAAAATGTCCTTGTACTTAATAGCACTAAGTCTCTAGATGTTGTACCTACTTACATAAAATACTAGCTGTCCCGCGCAACTTCGTCTGCGTAAATTTTCCCTGTTTTCGCAACATTTCTCATTGCTGCTCCGCTCCTATTGGTCGTAGCGCGATGTTATATATACCTAGTCTTCCTCGATAAATGGGCTATCCAACAGTGAATGATTTTTTCAATTCGAATGAGAAGTTCCTGAGATTACTGCGTTCAAACAAACAAACTCTTCAGCTTTATAATATTAGTATAGATTTGAAATTGTCTTAAGAAGACTTTTATTTTGATACCCATATTGAACCCGTCTCAAACGCCTGTTAGCAGGGTCGAAGAGTACCCCTCTCATTTATAAGGTATGGTAGTAAAAAATCATAATACCTATAGGTAAAACTTTAGAGAGGAGAAGAGGAGGAAGTGTGACATCACTGGGCTACCTAAATATTATCATGAAAAGCACACGCGGGATGACGGAGATAGTTAAGTTTAAGAGCAAAGGAGGGAGGCTGGACTCCTAACCCCCTCCTACCCTGGATCTGCCACTGGCAACGTTTGGCACTTGACTGCGTCGGTAGCGCGGCGGTAGTGTGTATGACTGGGTTCGATTCCTACTCAGGACACCACTTTGTGTGATCCACAAATTGTTGTTCTGAGTGTACTTTGTGTCCGTGAATATTTGAACTGACTATTAAATGTTTGTAACTGACATAATTAAATGTTTGTAAAGTACTCCGCGACACTTACTTGCACTCTAATGCTTGAATGTACTCTAATGCGGGAACTGTCCTATTAAAAAAATAAAACCTATCAAGCTACTGGGTCAATATATAATAAAACTTGGACAAGGTCACACGTACATTTTATCGCGATAAAAACATAGGGTACATGCAGAAACCGTGCGGATCAGCTCGTTAGATACATTCTCAATTGCATATTTTTGTATTTACAAAATCATAATACCATTCGACTGTAATTTATTCAATTTACAAATAGTTCTCCTAACCTTTCGTTTATTTTTTATTATATTTAGTAAATATCAGTGATTAGTAAATATTTACATATTTATGAAGTGATATTCAGAGACGTTATTTAACTGATATATATTACAGTGACTACGTAATCAATATTAGATAAGAAACATAATCAACTACTTAATTGAAAAATGTCTTAAAATGTTAGAATCGTGACGTTACACAAATTAACGTAAGTATAAATTATTATCCAGACTTAATTCAAACAATCACAGTTGAGGTTTCTAAGACCGAAGCTCAAAACTATTCATGGGTCAATCGTACAAATACCTAAACTCTTAGGGTTACGTGCCTAGTTCACTCACACACAATCTCTACACATTCAAAACCAGCCCCTCTCCTAGTGAGTAAGCTGACTAGCACTAGGAGAATGCTGTTTGTTTTCAACAGTTTATTCTCAGCACAGCTAAGGAACATCCAGATTAATCCAGCTTTATAATGGTATAAACCACATTTTAATCCGTCCAGTCGTTAATGTACTACGATGACACAGACGGACACATTAAACTTCTTTAGTGTCAGGGGCTAAAAGGACAACATAATAGGAGGGGGGGGGGGTTGTGGGGTACAATTGACAAAACACCGACCAAATGACCTACCTACCTATCTTTTTACCCAAAGGAGGGAAGGGTTATGCTTTTCGCGCGTATCTTGTATGTATGTAATATTCTTTATTACCTGATCACAATCCACTGAACGGATTTATACAATTAAGACGTCGTAAAGGTTTTATTAGCAAAATCAAAATTTACAATGTTAATAACTACAAGCTAGATAACCCTACATACGAACTATATACATACTATTAACATTATTTACAACTTACCTAGTAAACTACTAAAAAGAGTTAGGCGTCGAAGAATTCCTCCCCATCGATGTCTACCGGTATAGTGCCCAGAAGGCTGGCAGCATTGCCACGTTGTATGGCAATGCTTATTCTCTGTGCAAAGAAAAAGCCAGCCTTCTGGTCACGAGATGCACTGACAAGACGCTGGGAAATGTCTTTAAATAAAAGGCGAGCACTTGGACCCCATGGCCCTAGCGTCTCAACCCCAAACGGCTCAAATATGTAATCTCCGACTAGATTACTATATTTGCGCCGTTTGAGAGTCTCCGCAGATGCAGCAGCAGCGCAGGCACAGCTCGCAGTGTTTGAAAGATGGGAAGGCGCTAGTGTGTCGACACAGGTTGCATCCCCCACCAAAGGTCTTCCCATCTTCCAAGGTAGCAAAGACATACCGTCCGGCCTCTTGCCATCGCTGCGTGCCAAACCATTAGGTTCAGCAACAGCTGGCACACCAGTGCTGACAAGAGCCCGACGGATGATGTCATTAAGGCTAGCGTGTCGTGATATGCGGCCTGCGCTCCTGCTGCATGATAGACCATGATGCCCAAGGCTGCCTACGGCTTCTCCACAGTGGCATCGATGAGGAGAGACACATGGGGCACCTAAACGCAAGCAGGCAGCAATGCGGAACGTGGTGTCGTCCAACACAGTGCATATGTTGGACGATGGAAGAGTCTGAAGCCAAACAACTGATTCCCATTCACCCACAGCCAGCAGGTGAGCTCGCTCTGAAAGATTTGATGTAGTATTTAAAAGGTATTCTCTTACTGAACTGCAGAGCGGGCCGTCCCACTGTCCCTGGGCGAAGGGGTTGGTGGGCAAATCAAAGTTTGGGCAAGCCATTTTCCAAGCGTTCAAGGCCTCAGACTTGCACCGGACTTCAGAACTAATCAGGGTAGGTTCTAAAATTTTCCTGGTTAACTCCTCAATGCTGTGAAGTGAGGACAAGAACGCCGGTAAACTAACATCAGAAATTTTGCGAACGCCGAGGCCACCAAAGCGAACGGGTAACGACGCTTGAAGCCACGCTCGGTCGTTCAATGCCACATTCAAAAATTTTACACAGGGTTTTATGAATAATTTTGTCTAGTTTACCCAAAAGCTCAGGATGTTTCCAAAATTGAGTGGATCTGAGTATGTGAATTTAGGAACAAAAAGACAATATCGAACGATTGTAAAAGCCGAATGCATATTAATTTGCAGAAGTTGGTCCGAGACTATACAAAAATTTTGTATTTTTTCTTCTACGAACGATTTAATAATTGGGGCCCCTAGGAGTTGAAGAGATTGATTATCTACAATTTTTAGATTTGGAGCCAAACAATTAAATTTAGAAATAACCAAATCTTTATCTATTTTATCATTCATGAATATTTCACATTTACTAAAATTTAAATCTAAACCAATACCTTTGAATTTATCTTTTAGAAAAGCCAAGTCCTTGTATACTGTTTCTACGTCTCCCCCTAGGGTCCCATCATCCAGGTACCAAATATTAAACTTAGAATTTAGCTGCCGAATTATGGGATGAATCGCCAAACTAAAAATGACTGACCCAAGAGGATCACCTTGTTGGCATCCTATCGATGAACTCAAAAGGTTGTCCTTATATACTAATTTTGGAGGGTGCTTTGGGAGGAGAGTCTCGCACCACGGGGAACTCTCTTTAAAACCGGAACTGAATTTTTGTATTTTGATAAGATTTTCCAAAAAGGAATTTGGGGGCTTGGTGGTTCAGTAAATAGTAATGTTGGACTTGGAAGCACATTTTGAGGTTTGTGGACTTTACCAAAATGTACTTTCAAGCCCCGTTCGCCTTTAAAGAACCGGGCTTGGGGACAGTTAGGACAACGCACTAGGGACGTGGAAGGTTGACTTACATCCGCGTTACTGCCGCTGTGGTTATATGACATAAAAATACACTTACACTATATTTACACAGAAAATATTAAAAAAAAATCACAATATACACAAATACACTAAATAAACGTTTATGGAAGAGTGTCATTATTTGGCACCTCTTCACTGCACCGCCCGCGTTGTGCTGTTGTGCATGGGGGACTCCGCGCATGCCCCACCATAGATTTTAATATTACTGTAGTTTGTAGATAACAAGTATGAATTTAAGCCGTGACAGTTCGCACAAACCCTCCAATACCAAAGTAAGTATAAAAGCACAGCTGTATTAAAACTGATTAAAACCAATTAAAACTAATTCAACTTTTTTGCAGCACACAGAAATTTTCGTTTTCCAATTTTTTCACACATCATAAACGAGCGTTTCTCATGGTAAAAAATTGCATTGAACCCTGTGTATACCTTTTTATCTGCAATTTCAGCAATTTTGGTTTGAGCGGGCAATGTATTTAAATGTTATATTATTTTATATTTCGCTGCTGTTGTATTTGGGCAGCCGCCATTTTTTTTTACGATTAGACGTCGTTAGATTCGTCTTGATTGCCCAAGTGTTCTTAGTTATGTGACGTTTGAATAATAATAATAATAATAATAATGATGTAGGGGATCTTATTTTCATCTTTTTTGTGCAGGTGGGTTTTATATTTTTATAATTTATTTTTTTATTGCAATTTCGGAAGGTCAACCCCAAATCCCTAAGTACGCCCTTACCTTACCTAGTGTGTGAACCTATAACCTATCTATCTAGATAGATACTCTAGGTTTTAGTATCTATCTAGATACTCTAGGTTCTAATATTTATCTAGATACTAGGAGGTTCTATACAGAATCTACTGTGCATGAATTCAACTCACACTTGACTAGGATTTTTTTAATATAATACCGCTTAGACTGTTTCGTTTTACTTTCACTCAGCGGTTGTTATATTTACCTATATTACTATATCTAGGTAGGTAGCTACATCAAAACAGTCCGTTATACGACCTCGCATCGGATGCTATTGCATTTATATGTTGCACAAGTGCAATGAATGTTGCACTAAAATTACATGTTGAGTTAAAATAGTCAGTTACAAAATATACGACAATTCTGCATTATTGTTTTATGACAGCGATATTTTGTGCGTAGCCTGCCGGCTTAGTAGATAACTAGGGACCATAAACTTATAGCCGCTCAATTGTAGATGAAAAATAAACTGTCCTGGGTCTACCTTGTAGGTCTGTCTTTCTTTATAACGAAATTCATGAATTTTCTTAAGTTCACGAGGACTATTCTAATTATTTTTTGGTTACCTACTGCCACAGATAATATAATACTATACTAGTACTACTGCATAGAATTAGCTAAAGTAGTTACTGTTTAAAACGGAACCCAGTCCAGTAATACTGATCCACGTTTAAATAATTATAAATGTACAATAGGTACATATTGGTGATTCACTGTGATCGAGTGGTTATACGAAGAAACAGCCCTGTAAGCAGGGGGTTGGATGCTTCTGTAAGGTATATGTATATATTCTCACCTAGTCTTGGGATCCCGAGTTAGGTAGGGATATTTACTGTGTGCCTCGGTGTCAAGAGACCAAGCTGCGACATTGGGATAAGTTCTAGACGTAATTATTTTAGTATATAAGTATTTCATAATAGCTTTGTAAACGAAGCAAGTCAGCTACCAGATTTGTGGTTCCCTCTGGTGAGATGAACTCTGTCTAATTCCTCATCAGGGCGAGCCCTGTAGCTGACAACTTATATGATCAACAAGTATTTTTTGATAATAACAAAAAATATTTTTGAATGTTATATTTAAAAACCAGGCAAGTGCATGTCGGGCCATGCACAATGTAGGGTTCCGTAGTCCCCCCCCTCTCCCCAGTGTGCTTTATTTTGTTTTTTTTTCATACTTACAATACATACAACATACTTAACGTTATATCTATTTTTCAATTTATACACTTTTAAAATAAATAGCAATGCGGGATGGTGGGCCCTAACCCACAATCCCGCAGTGCTATTTATTAAAAAAAAAATTGAATACAATAGTCGGTGTTGAGTGGAATAAAATCAGGTCCCTCGTCGCACAAGCTACTCACACAAGGCCGTGCCCCGCATCGTTGTTCGTAAGTACGTTTTCATAAAACCAACTTTTTGCCCCGCCTTAAAATAATCGTAGATCCGGCACTGTAAGTTTTGTCTTCTATTTATTATCATGGACGTACCCAGGGGGCGAGATTTAGGGGTTGACACTCCCCAAAATGCAAACACTACACATTTGGCCGCTGTTTAGTCCATTGGCGGATACATATGGGAAACGCGCGGGGCACACGCCCCCCCTTATGCACCTGTCCGACCAACGGCGAGAAAAAGAGTAGCGAGTAGCGATTTATCGCTCAAGACACGTACATACATATGTAGATACCGTGTAAACAAAAGAGATACAGATATTATAGTTGATCGCTGAGTGTTCACACTGCCGGCGAGTACCTACTCGCTCTATACCGCATCTCTTTTGATTACACGGGCGGGATCTACAAAATACATCCGTTGTACGTTTCTTGAGCGATAAATCGCTACTCGCTCATCGTTGATGGTGGGACAGGTGCCTTACGCGGGCCGAAATAAGTTTTTCAACATTGCGGCGTACAAATACATGGCTGAGCTCGACAACGAAGAAGGATCGATTAAATGGTTTAGCTCTATTGAATACTCATCCTGACATTGATTGTCCTATTGACGATGTAATTAACCAATTTGTGAGGAAGAACAGGGTCATAGAATTCATAATTTAAGGAAGAGAACCACAATTGTAACTCTTTTATATCAAAAGATGGCATTGTCTGAATTAGGGATGTTATTGGAGTTGTGGCGCGGTGGGAGTGTATCCGACTGCTACGCAAGATGTCGTGGGTTCGATCCCCACCCAGGATAAAACTTTGTGTGATGAGCACGATGGTTTATTCTGTGTCTGGGTGTTATTTATCTATAATATGTATGTATTTAGAAATATATAAGTATGATTATCTTTATAAGCTCTGCTTAGTTTGGGATCAGATAGCGTTGTGTGAGTCGTACCAAGATATTATATATTATATATATTATTATTATAATATTATTGGATGATTTATCGGAACCGAAGTCTGAGTCGTAGTTTTTAAATTTGATTTGTCGGAGTCAGAATCGGAGTCGGAGGTGGTTGGCACAGACTAATGTGTTAAGATAAGTACTGAATGTGTTTAACAAATATTAAATGTGTGTAGGAAAAAATCGCTCATTCAGGACTCGAACCCGCGATCATCAGAGAGAATCCGTGACAATTTTTCCTTCATACTTTTATTAAAGGTATATAAATTAGCTTAAAAGGAGCGGCCGCCGCACGCTAGGGTAACTCCGATTTAAAAGTATCGGAGTCGAAGTCGGAGTCGCAGGTATAAAATCAATCGGAAGTTCCGACCTATCGGTGTCGGAGTCGAAGGTCCGTAACATCCCTGGTCTGAATGTGTGTGAATATTTTTTCTTAAAATTTGCATGTGACTTGGTTATTTTTTATGTAAAGTAAAAGTAAAGGTAGCTCCTTAAGGTTTTTCTGTATCCGCCATTGGTTTATATTTTTACGAAATTAATTATTAACGTAGATAAGGCCCCAAATAATGTGAGCACAGGGCTCTACAAACGCCCAATCCGCCTTTGTACCTGCAAGTTGCAATATTTGACTTAGACTTCGTGCTTGTTTAATTAAATTAAATAAAATTGTTTCTATAAATAGACAATTGATAGAATATTTAAAGACAAGGTGTAGTACTGTAGTAATATGATAATGAATATATATAATAATGATGTAGTCATCTACGCATTTTCGTTTTAATTGTTTTGTCCGTCAGAATTAATCAGAAAAACAGACTTAAATCCTAAAAACTTGGTTAAAAATACTTAAAATAATATTTTAAAACGTCCCGACTAACAGGAGGTCAACCATTCGCTGCTCAAACATATTTGAGTTCAATTCAGGGCAAAAAGCAGATCTACTTTATGCCTGACGTGTTATTTTTGAAAATATTCAATTTTGCTTCGACTTATGTTGACGCAAAAAAAACTTAGGTACTTAAAGATAAAGATAAAGAAGAGTTTAATAAATAAATAGTACTAAGGTAACTATCAATTAAAATAAATAGGTATACTTGGAGACCCAGGAATCTTACCCGTAAATACCTACTACCTACATTAAACTTATTCTGTGCTCTCGGTGATCAATACAAGCACGATTACCTATGCGTATATAAAGGCCAAATGTAGTATAAGCAGGATATCTATTGGCCGTAACGGCATTTACCTTTTCTGGGTCCTTATTCATAATCTTTTTTCCATATCAACGAAAAACTCGTGCGGAACTGTCAAATTCTTGTCCTAATGGTAAATAGAGAGCTGGGCTTAGAAGTCCACCAAGACCTAGGACTTGTGAAGATCACGTCACTATTTTTACAGCGAACAATATTGGAGGGAATTCGAAACGAACAAAGTCGTGTGTAAAACTTAGTCAATGAATGAAAAGCAAAAGTGCTATAATAATCGTAGTAGCTTCATAATTGTTACTCACGCATGAATAATGACTAAAGGTCATCAATCTCATGCGGCAATTAAAAAAGCAATTTAACAAGTCGTTTCTTTTTTGGCGAGTAGACACAAAAACTTATGTAAGAGTTACCTACATAACCTACTACTTATATGCAAATTGTGCGTATATAAAAAGTGGAAGTGAAATATAGATACTTCCCTACACTTAACAAAAAATCGTTATTTTAAATACTTAATGAGTAGGTAAGTGGTATCTATATATATATCAAAAGGGGCGTCTAAACGGGTCATTTTGTAAGGTAATTTGTGGCGGCAATGCTGTGGCCGGCAACATGGCAGTACTCTCCAATATTGATTTGTTGGTTGCCGGACGATCGCTGAGCGATCTATTTTCTGCAAAGTTGCCCGGCCAATTTTGTTGTTGTTTCAGTCGCCCTCTATTTTATTGTTGCCGGGTTGTGCAGCCCGTTTAGGAGACTGGATCATGACATATTGCCATTATTGGCCGAGCAATTAGTTGCCAATAGTACCGCCACCAATTGCCGTAAAAAATGGCCCGTTTAGACGCCCCTTAAGTAATATAATAAAGCTGAAAAGAGTTGGGTTTTTTCAACGCGTTAATCGCCAATAATAACGGGTCGATTTAGGTGAAATTTATTAATTTACTCATTACAAAATGCATACGAAAAAAAGATCATGAATAAGGCACGATATATCGTTACAGGGTAACCTTAAAACCGTATTCATTATCTTTTTTCGTATCCACGGCAAGCCCATGAGGAACTGTCAAAATCTTGTCGTAATAAAAAAAATAAAAAATCCTTCATATTTAACATCATACAGTCGGAGGCACATTTTTAAGTTCAACAGGATTCATTTTTTTAAGTTCAACTGTATTCATTATTGCCTCTGACTGCATGATGTTAAGACCTCATTCGCACGAGCGTAATTTTAAACAAGCGCGCGCGATAAAAATATGCTCAAATAGAACAAATTACATTCCTAAGTACACGTTCACACAGCAGCGATTTTAAACAGCAACGTAATTTTATCGCGCAGTGTTGTATCTCAACGCTTGGAAATAGAATAGGAACTTCTTAAGCGCATATAACACTCTAACTGTCCAACTCTACGATACATTGCTGGTTGTAGTATGAGTATTGGATGAAAGTAACACCAAGCCAGCAATGTATATTGAATTAGCCTGTCTAAATTCAGTGTAGTATAAAAAGTGGTTTATTGCTATTCACACGAGCGTAAAAAAAACGCCGGCGTTGCATTCAGTACGCCGTGGGCTCTCAGTCGTCAAGATAGTTTTGTATGAAGCTTTATCTACGTGTAGGTATAATCTGTTGTATTATTATTTGAGTCTTTCAACAATTTGTTTTATTACTTACGTTTTCTTAACATTTCTTATTCCAAATTACATTCACGTATATCAGTTATTACATTTGTTATCACCTTTTAAAATCCTTTATTTCAATACCCCACTCTATAGGTTTTAAGTTTTTTTAAACATAACTTTCATTGGCTCCAAAATGCCGCCATTTTATTTGTTTATAATTTTAAAGTGGGTACCATTGAGATAACGTAGTACAATATTACCTCAATAATGGGTACTTTAAAATTCCCTCTCACAACTAACTAAGACGAATCTAACGACAACTTTTATGCTAAAATACATCAAGCCGTTTAGGCTCTAGGCCATGCCAAATAAATATACATACATACATATACTCGAAAAACAAATCCCTCCATCTTGCGCAGTCGGGTAGAAAATCAATGGTCCTTTTATTTAAATTATATTAAGTAGGTGTAGGTATGTAATATGTAGCTTATAATTAGGCCTTGTGGGGTAGATCTAAGCCATAGGCAGCCTTGGTCATAGTAGTGTTTAAAAAAAATAAAAAATACACTTACGAACGAATGCCTCAGAATGATAAGGGCTGTGCAGTGACAGTGACATTGTGCTAAAATTTTAGTGGAGCTGCTACTGCAAAGGGCTGGCATGACGCACGACGCAGGTGTACGTCGTCTCTTCAATAACGACCCGGTGTTTAGTAGGCAAAGAGCACAAATTCCCGGTGTTTAGTAGGCGTAGAGCTACCATCATATCAGGCATCAGCCATATGGGGCCCGGCTACAAGAGCCCCGAAGCGTGTTAGCAGTAGCACCCCTCCCTTTTGTGCTAGCGACTCACATTCTCTATTAACTAGCTGTCCCGCGCAACATTTCGCCGTTTTTGGAACTTTTCTCATTGCTGCTCTGCTCCTATTGGTCGTAGCGTAATGTTATATAGCCGATAGCCTTCCTCGATAAATGGGCTATCCAATAGTTTGACTGATCCGATTTTTTTAATTCGGATCAGTAGTTCATGAGACTACCGCGATCAAAAAAAAAACACTTCAGCTTTATAATATTAGTATAGAAGTATTAGATTACGTGAGTTATTGAGGGGCAGGGGATCGGGGATCTCACCAAATCTCACGTAGGAGAGTCGGAGGACCTCGCCGGTCTTGTAAAGTAACACATTCTTTATTGCTGGAAACCGTCTAAAACTAGACTTTATTTAGTAAAAATCAATTATTTAATTTTCATATCTAATATTTGACTGGTTTTGACATTCATCGCTAACCGCGAGCAACTGACACTTGACCGACTGTGACCGAGGGCGGAAGGGGGTGGTAAAAAATCCGACAAAATAACCTAACGTAATTTATGGATGCCCCCTTACTTACATTTTAAATCAGAGCTTTCAGAGCTCCTCTAAGGCATGCTACGCCTCTGATCATTGTTTTAAACTTGCAAATATTTCGATCTGCTCGGTCACCTCTGACGGTGCTGTCAAGGAAGGAACCCTCATGTAATTCAATGTTGTTGACTCCATTTACTTATGTTCTTCATGGCCAAGACGTAGCACTTACTGGCGGTCAAAGATCTCGATGAGCGTGGTTGACATTTTAAGTAAGCAAGGTCAACATTGCTACAATGATAAACAATTGAGAAAATTACTTAACTAAGAGTGCAATGACGTTAAACCTCATTGTATGAGTGTGTATGAGTATACAACAGGTAAAACTAAGTAACCTTTACATTCTGTCATCCTGGCGTAAGCGTATATGTACCCAGGCTAGGGGTATTGGGGTCTAAAGAACCTACCGCAGACGGTCTGCGGTAGGTTGTGTGATCTCATATCAGCTGATAAAACAATCACAGGTTTGTTTTTAGGGTATAGAACTAAATGTAAGGGGTGAGGTGGCTGATTTTCAAAAAGTCGAAATATAAGGACCACTACATACAGAATGATTTTTAATATACTAATAACCTCCCGCTATTGGCTTCTTTACATTACACCAAATTACTTCGTAATAAATTAAGCCTTTACCACCTACTTTTGTCACACAACAGAGATGTTTCTTTGTCAGGTTTAAGGCCTGACTCCTCACAATAAACAACGATTTTACTCCAGTAAAATAATCTATAGATGGTAAAGGTTGTAAACTCCAAAAACAAGTGGTAGGTGATTAAGAATTTATAAAATATTTTATTTTCCAAAACATTACAAAGTTATTTAGGGCTATGTAAAGAAGCTACGAGCGGGAGGTTGTTGTTTATTACAAGTCACCCTGCCTCTGTGGCACGGTGGGAGTGTGTCCGACTGCTAAGCCAGAGGTCGCGGATTCGATCCCCACCCAGGATAAAACTTTGTGTGATGAGCACGATGGTTTATTCTGTGTCTGGGTGTTATTTATCTATAATATGTACGTCTTTAGAGATATATAAGTATATTTATCAGTTGTCTGGTTGCCATAGTACAAGCTCTGCTTAGTTTGGAATCAGATGACGTTGTGTGAGGTGTCTTGTGAAAATGTTGTTAGTATTTTTAATCGATTAAATATATTTAGTCGTTTTCGTAAGTAATTTTAGGGTCGCATCTCTATGACATGCGCAAAAGTGATAGAAACCTTACTTCAATTCGTTCCGTAATACGTATCCGTCATGTTACGTTGATCGTACTGTACACGCTCGACTCAGACCTGGGGGCTTAGATAAATGCCACACATTTCTTTTTCCGCACACGCTACTGTTGGTTTTTGTTTACAAATTCAGCAACAGTCGTGTGACGTTTTGTCAACCTTAAGTCAAATGCATACATTTTTTCGCGTTAGCGTGTGTGAAAAGAGAAGCGTGTGTCATTTGTCTAAGCCCCCTGAGCAACTTAGCCATAGCCTACCCTCTACCTATAATTTATAACGGTAAATAACTGAGCGGCTTCATCCGCGTGGATGACTTTACCCGGGTAATGGTTCATTTTCGCTTTCGATCAAAACGCTAAAATAAGTGTTTCTTTATTTAATTAAGCCGAAGCACCAATTTTCGCAGATCTTACTTCAAACTGACGAAATTTGACGCAAATTTTCAACCCTTTTTTACCCCCTTAAGGGTTGATTACCCTAAAACACTGAAAAGAGTGTTTCTCTTTTTTAAACCCAAAAGCCATATACGGAATTTCACAGATCTAACTTCATAACTCACAGAGAAACTTGCAACCCCTACTTTAGTCCCTAAAGTGTTTCCATAAACGCTGAAACACTTGTTTCTTTATTTTATAGCAAAAAGCCAAATACGAAACTTCATAGATCTAACTTTAATACTGACGGAGTTTGACACAAAATTGCAAACCCCTTTTTACCCCCTTAGGAGATGATTTTTTTAAAAACTCTGACACACCTGACACACGTCTTTCTTTATTTTGTACCAAAAACCTAGGAGCGAAATTTCACAGACCTAACTATAAAACTGACGGAGTTTCATACAATCTTGCAACGGAGTTTTTCTTTTTGCTTAATATACCAAAAGCGATGAAATACGCGATTCTTTATTTAAAACGATAAAGCTAAATACAAATTTTCACCGGTCTAACTTCAAAACTGACGGAGTATCATACAAACTTGCAACCCCTAATTTACCCCATTAGGGGTTGACTTTCAAAAAAACTCTGACACACGTGTTTCTTTATTTTGTACCAAAAATCTAAGTGCGAAATCTTACAGACTTAACTTTAAAACTGACGGAGTAACTTGTGACGGAGTTTCACACAAACTCGCAACCCCTAGTTTTACCCCTTTCTGGTTGATTTTCCAAAAATGCTGAAATATGTGTTTCTTTATTTTACACAGTTCAAATCTGATGAAGTTTTACCTATAAAAACTTGCAAACCCTATTTTACCCCCTTAGAGGATACATTTTTAAAAAACCATTCCCACCTTAGTGGATTCTTGCAACATAAAAGGTGGGTATTATGGTGGGTATTTTAGTCCAAACGATAAAATGTGTTAAAATTTAACATATAAAATACAGCATATAGTCGACTGGTCTAGGGGTTAGTGTCCCTGACTGCTAAGCCAGAGGTCGTGGGTTCGATCCCCACCCAGGATAAAACTTTGTGTGATGAGCACGATGGTTTATCCTGTCTTTGGGTGTTATTTATCTATAATATGTGTGTATTTATCAGTTTATCAGTTCTTTGGTTTCCATAGTACAAGCTCTGCTTAGTTTGGGATCAAATGGCGTCGTGTTAGTTGTCCCAAGATATTATATTATTATTATTATTTATCAAAAAGCCCTGTTACCAAATAATTTCTAGCAAAAAAAAACCAGCAAATTGCTAAAACGACAAATTGCCAAAACGGATTCAGATTCAGATTTATTTATTTATTTGCATAATAAAGGTATAAAAGATGTTATATGTTGTATAGGTACTGCTATGTTATGACCAATAACGGCATGCAAATATAAACTTATACGTAGATAAGGTAGGTAAGATACTTAAATATATAAAAATAAATGTCACACACACACAATCAAAATGTCAGTAACAATATGAGAATAGTAAGTAAATAGTTAATTATTTTTATACTAATACGTGATTGCAGCATTTAATCATAGAATATCAAATTAATAGGTATATTAAATACATCTAATAAAATATACAATTATGTCAAAGACAGCATAATTTATCAACTACCCAAACTAATCTTCGAAGAATTCGCGTACTGAATAATAACATTTCTTGGAGATTTTTTTAAACAGTCTTTTATTTTTAATGTTTCTAATTTCCAAGGTAACTTATTATTTCCAAGGTACTATGAAGAAAAAGTTTTTTTTTCATAAGTGTCGTTTTACTAGGCACAGCACATAACTTATCAACATGACACACACGCTTCAGCTTAATATAGTTTTCGTTAAAGAGCTCTTCATTAAATTTAACAAAAAATTCACATTCCTCAATATAAATACACGGCAAATTAAGTATTTTTTTAGGATTTAAAATATAGCCTACAACTATCCACCATTCTAACATTAAAAATACCTAGCTCTAATACATCGTTTTTTTTGCTATAAATGGTAGAGACCATCGGTCGAATTGCCCCAAAATATAATTCCATATCTTAATGTGGAAGCAACAACCCCGTGATATGCCATAAGTAATGATGGCATGCTTGTTATATTTCTCAGTTTATACAATCCATAGGCATATTGGGATAGTTGCTTACTCTTTAATGAAATCAAAGTTTCAATTCAATCCACTCCTTCCCGAAAATCGTCTACGGGTTCGGACTTCTTGTGCTTACCCAAAAAATAATAACTAGAATAGTTCGTAAAATTTGAACGTTTATGAATTTCGTTTTTAAAGAAATGGCCAGCTCACTCGACAAATAACCTAAACAAAATGCGATATGTATTTTATAAATAAAACTGACTTTAAATTGAAGGTTAAACACTGTTTTCGCAACTTGATGCAGATATTCAAATATTGTTTTCAATTACCTACTTCACGCAATTTATTTTTGTTTATTTTATCAAACATCATGTTGTTGTTATTTTGATTTTTTTATTCAGTGTTCATCTAGTTTGTTTCTGAACTACTACGAACTATAGAGAACACTCGACGTCTGTCTTACTATATGCCTACACCGCGTTGTGAGCTACTTTGGAAATATCGCAAGAAAGGAATTAATTTAAAAAAAAAATTAACGCCAGTAATTTGGAAAAGTTCGTAAAATTCAAAATTATTTATTTGTGATGTGATTGTATAAATTATTGAATGTGATACGTCGGGATTCTACATGTACGTTCGCAAACAATAGGTAAAGCCGGAGAACAGAACCTGGCAACAAAAACTCGCGGCCACTCTTTTCAAATTGCCAATTTTACAATGTTTGAATGTTTATAAACTTTATATGGGAGTAAGGTGCTGCCACTAATATACTATACACCATATCACAGATAATATAATACTAGACCATATCAAAGGACTGATGCAAATTACATTATTAAAAAGTCGGACCTTGAGATAAACTAAAATCAGCCTTAGAGGGTACAACATAGTAAGTAGGTGCATCTACTTACAACAAAGGTAAAAACTATATGTGCTTAAATACTGGTAGTGACGGGAAAGGTCGAAAACCGAAACGTTGGGCGGACTGGATCTTCGAACAGCTGGAGCTCCCGTCAGCGCCACCTTCCACAAGGCTAAGAACCGAATCAGTTGGAGGCAACCCACTGATCGACTGATAAGGAGTCACTATCCTCATGGGGGAACGATTAGGAGGAAGAAGACTACGACCGACGTCTGGACATCGGCCCAGGCGAGAGATAGAGAGACATAGCCAAATATTTTCACTTGGGTAGGTACTCATAATGTGAATTTCATTCATACTCGTATATCTTCATGACTAAAATAGATTTGCTCTCTGTTAGAACTGCGATATGGCCATTTACTAAAAAAAGAAGGTCATATATGGAGGTCAAAAAAAGTAAGACGATCTAAATTGGATCACTTGTGTTGATTTATTTATGTTTGCAATTGTATTCATTGATTGAACTGTCATCATTAAAATATTCAAGGTGTTAATGAATTTAACTTGTTGTACATTTTGCTTCGTTTCGTAATGAAGCCATTCCATTTTAGTCACTTTTTTTAAAGTTAACGATTGCAGGACATTATGACTTTTGCTAACGTACCTTCATAAAAAAACCCGTTTGTGTAAAAAGCGGGATAAGGAGATAATTACTTAGTAAATAGTAGGTATTTCTATTTCACAAACCTGCCTATTCAAAAATCTATTCAAGTGTAAACAAGGCATTTTAACGTCCAGCCCAACAGTTTACTCAAAGCTGACCGATTTATTTAATTTGCGTTGTAATTGTGTACTAGTATTTGTTATGTAAACGTATTCTCGTATCCGGCTGCGACCTCCAGAAGGTCTTTGGGTTCTGCATGGTGAGGAGGCGACGAAGCGGGTGGGTCTTCTCATTGGAAGTGAAAGTGAATGAATGTCGGAGGCTTAATTAGAGAGGAGTGCTGCGGCTGCGTCAGTCCCTCCGACACCGTCGCACGATACACCTGTGCATCGCGTACCGCCACGTCGTACGCGCACCGGCCCCACAAGCCCGCAACTACCGCATCATCCCGCTCCGTTCGTTCGACATATTCTCAGAGGTACGCGCTACCAACATCGACGCTTTATTTCAAGTGAAAACATATAATTAATCTTAATTTATTGTGTGTGTATTTAATATTGCTGCATTTTCAAGAATTCAATAAGGAGCTTTAAGACTCTTCGCTCAGTGAAATTGTGATTTTCGCGTTTTTATCGGCGTAAGATATGATGTGCCCTTTACCTTGACATAAAATACAACAACATAAAAATTATAATAACATCGTATGCGTCAAATTTTCTCCGTTTTCGTAATATTTTTCATTGCTGCTCCGCTCCTATTTGTCGTAGCATGTAATAATTTTTCAATTCGCCAGTATTTTTTCATTTATTACATATTTAATTAGCTAGTAGTTCCTGAGATTATCGCGTTCAAACAAAGAAATTCTTCTGCTATATAATATTAATAATTGGTTTAAAAGTTGTTGTATTGGGCATCCTAAAATAAACTTGCAACTCAGAAACTTGGGCTAAAGTTATGCTTCTACTAAAGTCGCTTGTTCTCATTTAAGTTCAATCTATTAGATATTATTAATATAATTTAAAAATCACTTTTATAATTGAACACACTTATCTAATAACTTTACCCATATAATTAAACGTAGTTATTTAATAATGAAAAAACAGTTTAACATCAGCCGGCAACGTTGAAACTTAATTTAAATCGTGAACATAAAAAGCAATGAACTCTGCTATTGTAAAGAAACATGAAAGAACATTGTAAAAAGAAAGTTACACAACTTTTTTTCTTTTAAACAGGTGTCTTTCTATTCGAGCTTGAGTCACTGTACAAACAAAAACTTGTAAAAACTTACATAACGAGGTTTCCATTTTTAGTTGTAATGCGTAAAGTATGACATAAAGTATTGAGCGAGACTTTCCGTCACTATAAAATGCGTCCCAAATCGACGATTTCTCGCACTGAGCAGCTTTTCACGCAAACATTTAAAGTCGAAGCAAGGAGGTCAACGAGGCGGGTTTTGCTTTCACAAATACAACAAAATAAATTCATCTCACGTATCGATTGTCCTCGACCATTCGTGGTCTGCATAACTAAAAGAAAGCGAACTTGCAATACGGGCTTACCCGTGACTACTTTCGTCAAATCGAGCCCGGCAGTGTCAGGTGCCACCAGCTGAGTACCGCCGCTGTCGTCGCCGTCGAAGCTACCTCGCCGCCACACCCATCTGACAACTCGCTTAATTGCCCATCAGTCTTACCTCGTACCTCTCTCCGATTTTAGATAGATATAATATATTATGTAAGGAGAAACGTCAATGAGATTATCGTTGCATGTACAGATGAGCCGGCACGTCTGCCTCGCGGCTGCCGCCTTCCTGGCCGTGCTCTGCGTCGCGGATGCCCAGAGGCGTCTAGCGCTACCTGACCCCAGAAGTTGTGCGAACCGTAAGTACTAACAGTGAAAACTGCATAGATATCGGCGATATTTGACTGGCCTGTTGGTCTAGTGGTTAGTGACCCTGACTGCTAAGCCGGAGGTCGTGGGTTCGATCCCCACACAGGATAAAACTTTGTGTGATGGAACGATGGTTTATTCTATGTCTGGGTGTATTTATCTATAATATGTATGTATTTAGAAATATTTAAGCATGTTTATCAGTTATCTGGTTGCCATAGTACAAGCTCTGCTTAGTTTGGGATCAGATGGCGTTGTGTGAGTTGTCCCAAGATATTATCATTATTATTTTAAATCACAACAAGTTAGCGTATTTAACGCTAATTTATTCTTTTATCAGAATAACGCTATATTTTACCGCAAATCTAGTAACCGCTTTATAAAAATACTTAGTTCTTATTGCGAACTAACGTCAAAATCTGTTTAGCCGTTTTTGCTAAAAAATATGACAAATATTCACACAAACTTTCGCATTATCATACCTTGTTAGTGGAAAAACACGTGTGAAACAAACTAGTGGTGCGATGGGAATGTATATTATAAACTGCTTAATGACGCTTAAAAAAGATTTGAATAGGTATTAAAGATTATCTTTAGACATTAGGTATATAATATAATAATAAGCTTAATAATATTCCTACTGCAGAGACACAGACCTTCTCGCAGGCTGAAGATTTTCAGATCTATTTTATATTGACATCTCATGAAATGCTTCATAAATGGTAGACTATTTACAATCAGCAAATCGTTATATTGAGGTTGTATGGCTGGCGCGGATCCAGAAGTTTGTTATGGGGGGGGGGGGGCAACATTATGTTCAACTGGTGAAGTGTGAGTCGCTCGCATGACGGAGGAGGGGTGCATTTGATTCAACACCCGTACATCATCCACCATCAACGAATGGGGCCAATTGCCTGCCTAAACACTCTAATCCAGTTCGAAAATTCTCAAATTCCCCCCAAAAAAAGGTCATTCGGTCGAGTCTGGGGGAAACAATTGACCCTGTTGCACCCCCCCCCCCCCTCTTGTATTCGTGGTGCCTGTGGTATGAGCTGGGACATTGCACAAACAATTGACAGAGTTAGCCTGTACTGTGTACCATTGTGAGTTATCTATCAAAGCACGTCCATAACAGACAATAAATTTAGAACACGATTTGCACTCCCACGCATGTTGCGGTTCGATTACGATCAGAGGTAAACTGCTACACAGATTTTAAATTTCGATATTTTAGTTATATTCTTAGTAGATAAAGCATGAACTAAGATGCATAGAAACGAAACTTCAATGATATTTCTAAATGAAACTGGTTACGCTTCATCAAAAGACTCTTCCAATTTACACCATGACACCCGGCTCTGCGTCTTCCATATCCAGTTGTTCCCAGAGATCTTCTTTAGGTCCTTAGCTAGCTGGAAGTCGTCGTACCTTTAATTTCGCGTCCAAAATAGGGTGGGGTTAACGTAAGGTAGAACGACTTCCAGCTAGATAGGCTTACCTACGTAAACTTGTGACGACTTACGCATTAGGGTACAAGCCCTGTGTCGCCTGGGACTTTACAAACATACCTACATACAAGTCACTGACACAAAGTACTCCCAGACTCGGGACAACAATGTTGTCTCGTGTGGGAATCGAACCCATGACATCTCGCGTAGCGGTCGGACACACCCCCACCGCACCACAGAGGTGGTCTTTGTCGGATGACTCCGCAATAAAATACATTTCAAAAGGCGCGACTAGATGACAAATAGAGAGAGAGAAGTATATATGGTACCTTAAAAACTCAAGGGAAAAAAAAATTACCATGACAATGACATAATTTCATAGACCATAGACAAGAACAACTAAATACCGAGCAACAACGTTCATGCTCGTATTTTTGAATGACCTTTATTATTGTAGATAACCCGTATCGTGTAATTCAGATATTCAAACGAAATATCCGATAACAACGAAGATAGTATTACTTACTTAACCTTGCAATTTCTGTACGATTGCTATAACCCATAAAATTAAATAAGTATGTAATTTTAATTTCGTTATAAATGTTGTTAAACTTTCGGGATTTGTACACATTATAAAATTATATATACTATGGGTCTTAATCGCGTGAAGTTTACCCGTGACCACGGCCGTTGCAATACAGTCAAGACGGCGGGTAAACAAAGTATTTTACCTTAAATTATTCACGCGATTAAGACCCGTAGTATATATAATTTTATTAATTTCGTTGCCGCGCGCGTTGATGTCGGTTGTACCAAAAAGACAAAATTTCATGATTTAATCAACATTACTCGGTATTCTAGTGGTTTAGCCGTGAAAATAATATAAATTTGTGCGTTCATATCGTAGATAATTTAGAATATTACAGTAGGGTATTTAACTGAAGTCAAATCAGTCAAAAACGACCAATTCCTTACAAATTTGTAAGAAACGCAAGCTTGTGACGTCACGTTTTCTATGGCTATATTATATAGTTCTAATATTTCTTTTAAATTAATAAACACGTTAATTATAGTTTAACATACTTTTTCAGAACACTTTATGACATTATTTCAAGGATAATATAAATATATTTTATTTTGACAGTAGTCAAATACCCATTTAAATAAATGAGATGCATTTTATCGTTTAAAAATTAATAAACCAAGAGTTCTATTGAAAATATTGTACAATTTCGAATTACTTACGAGTTTGTAGATCTATATAAGTGTTTTATACAAATGCATCGGGTGGTATACACCACCCGATGCATTTAGATCTTGATAGGTATATTTAAACTCTCACAGTAGGAAGAGGCATGGTAGAGGCAGGGTTCTTTTTATAATATTTTGGGACCTCTCACACAACGTAATAATGTAGGTAGACCCTGTACTATGGCAGCCAGACAACTGATACTTATTTATATAGTCTAAATTTAATACATACATATTATCTATATTAATATTATAAAGTTGAAGAGTTTGTTGGTTTGAACGCGATAATCTCAGGATCTAGTAGTACGAATTGAAAAATTATTTTACTGTTAGATAGCCCATTTATCGAGGAAGGCTATAGGCCATATAACATCAAGCTACGACCAATAGGAGCGGAGCAGCAATGTAAAATGTTTCAAAACCGGGAAAATTCACGCAGATGAAGTTGCGCGGGTCAGTTAATAGACAAATAAAATTACACCCTGACACAGAATTAACTGTCGTGCTCATCACAAATTGTAAGTACAAAGTAGAGTCCCGTGTGGGAAACAAACTCACGACTTCTTGCTCAGCAGTCGTACGTTCTGGCACCGAGACGGACAAGTTTAATTTTACTTTCCTAAGGGTACGATCACGTCTTGTCTCTATAATTCTATAAGTACGTGTAACCGGACTAGATGATAAATCAAATTGAGCGTTTTAAGATTTCTTTGACTGCAACTATAATTAAATAGAGTTATTTTTTATCTACTTAATAGCAATGTAGATAAAATCTACGACGGGCAGTCAGTTGAAAGTTCTTTCGATGGGTCGTCGGAGCGCTGGAACTGTGGGTATTTAATATACCGTAGACTTAGTGCTAGTTTGTATAATAGCTAGCATTAGGCTGCACAGGTAAATAAAGACTATGTAATCTTCTATAAATGAGTATATAAAAGGAGAAGCTAACTGACTGACTGACATATCAACGCCTATAAGAGTTATCAACTTGAAATTTTGCACAGGGTTCCTTTTATAACGTAGGGCAGCACTAAGAAAGGATAGGGTATATATAGGGTAAAGCGGGGGTGCGAAGATAGTATAAAACTTTGCCGTTAAAATATTTTGGTAACAATATGGCACCCACGCGGGCAAGGCCTCGGGCATAAGCTAGTTTGTGTATAATTTTTAAATACATTTAAAAAAAATATTTTTTTCTAACGGAAACACGCGATGCACCTTTCTGTAGCATTTAGGTACCGTTAGTAATCCATAACATATTTTTTATGCTAATTTACGAGCTGGAGAGTTTGTTTGTCTCATAATTATCTCTGTGGATACTGGGTCGATTTACATAAAATGTTGTATGCTATAAATTTAGGTAGCTTGAGGTAGGTTAGGAATGGCATCTTTCTTTCTTTCATTACATCGCGATTAAAAAATCGCGATGTAATTCAGAAAGGTGAAGCCCCGGTGCAAGTGTAGGTAATGAAAATATAACTGATAATAAAAAGTAAATCTAAACTAATATTATAACGCTGAAGTTTGACACCTGACCCGCGCACCTTCGTCTGCGTAAGTTTTCCCCGTTTTTGCAACATTTTTATTGCTGCTCCGCTCCTTTTGGCCGTAGCGTGATGTTATATAGCCTTCCCCGATAAAGGGGCTATCCAACACAAATATATTTTTTCAATTAAAACCAGAAGTTCCAAAGATTATTGCGTTCAAACAAACAAACAAACTCTTCAGCTTTATAATATTAGTATAGATTAGTTTCAATGATATTACATTACACATGTCATCCTATCAGTTTCCGCCTTCCGCGAGTATCGTAAAAGGAAGGTATCTAAAGAAATCTGCTAAGAATCTTTATTTGCTTTACGAAGACACGGAAATTGACGGAATGACCCTAACCACTGAATACCTACATACCTACCTATCTAATAGATAATATGGCCACGGCTCATTAACACAGTAATATTTAAGTCATTAGATATTATGCAATCTTAACAATGTATCTACTTAGGTACTTTGACGTTGGGTAACTGAAAATTTAAAAAAACATTCTTTATTCACTTAGGATGCCAAACAACACTTGTGATACGTCAAGATTCTACATGATGTAATGCTAAGTTCGCAAACAATAGGTAAAGCCGGAGAAAAGAACATGGCAATAAAAACTTGCGGCCACTCTTTTCAAATTGCCAATTTTACAATGTTTCAATGTTTATAAACTTGATATGGGGGTAAGGTGCTGCCACTTATATACTTTACACCATGTGGACTGATGCAAATTATATTTAAAAGTTGGAACATGAGATAAACTAAAATCAGCCTTAATGGGTACAACATAGTAGGAGCATCTACTTACAACAAGAATTATATGTGCTTAAAAATATTGGCCAAAGTACTGGATAAGATGAAAATATCTGCAAGACACTAATCAGCTACCTATTTAATTAACTACAAATCTAATTTTACAAAATAAAAGCTCGGAACTCTTTTTAATAAACTGAAAATACCAGTTGAGTTTCGTAAATAAAGTGACAAAAGTTGTTCTGTGATTTAAGGAATCCCTCCTCGTTAGTTTAGGAGGGTATTAGTGGTATTAGTATTTTACAAATAACCCTGTAAGTAATGACTTAAGTACCTACGAACGCAATTGATCAATTCCATGTTGGATCACCCATATGCAGTTAAATAAAACCTTGCAATCCGTAATACAGGAAAGGTTTTTATTACATTTAATCGTGCATTTACTCGTTCCATCTTTTCCTTCAACAGATATTCCCTAAGCCCATAAAAGCGCACTTATAATTCACTGTACGCATTACTTAGATATATCACTAGTACTTAATTACAGATTTTAGCATTTTATAGTTATGTACGGTCATAGTTTGAGAAATAACGCGAGGAACGTGGCTTGTGATTCTTGTGACTGGCGGTTTGCCTTCACTGTAATGAATCTCCTTTTATGCAATGAAGATGGTTTAGTTTGTAGGACGCGACGACTAATAACAATTATTTAAATACATTTTCATTAAAATGGCGATGACCCTTAGGTCATAATGTAGAGGTTGTGGTGTTGCTAATTAATGCTAAATGAAAGTGATGCAATGTTTTTGTGTAATAATGAGCTTGGTTTATTACTTATTCTGAAATTTCTTAAGCCTAATATGCCGCCTATACTTCGGTTTGTCAGGAAAACTTCTTTAGTTTCAAGTAACTTTTGTTCATTCTTCTTCATCAATCATTCTTCTTCTCTTTTCATTAACGATATTTGTTGGATGGAATGGATTGATCCGAATTTCTTGTGCGTTTTTTATCAGTAAATAAATTATAGGTACATACTTAATACCTATAGTATGTGTTACAAAATTCCTGTGAAAATATGTATATAAATAATTGTTGTTACTTTAGTTAGGTTACCGATGCTATTCCCTTCTATTAAAATAATAAGTAGGTATATGAAAATTCAATTTGGGTTGGCACTTGATGCGATAATTTTTACAACTCCGCATTCAATATGTGAAAGTACATGAACTCAGCGCAAAATAAGACTAAGTATTTGTCCAGATAATGGCAGAAATTGGCTAGATTTCCATCAACACAAAAAAACAATAAATAATAAAAAGAAGACAACGTAGATGATCTCTACAATTAAAGAGTAGTTCAAGGTCACTGTCAATTCCATATTGTTCATTTTTTCCCATTTCTCACATTACCACAGAACAATTTAGCGGTTGACACAAAATACTCGTCCTTATGGGAAATAACCATGTGTTTCGCAACACAAAGCCCGCATGGAAGGCGTGGCGCCTCTCATGCGATGTCATTTGGGAGCGCATTCGCAATCACTATTGAACGATCTATTCACCGCATACTATCCCACAATGCGAACAAAGATTCTTTGTTAGTTTATACGGCTTCGTAAGTACTCATATATTACGTACCGTACCTACATACCTACTCGAAAATACTTGGAATAACAAAACGATATTTGGAGGTCTGATAAATGTTTCAAAATTACATTCTAGGTACCTACAGTGCGAAAAGAAAACCTCTCGCTATTTAAAGGGGCATGCATGTAGGTATTATATTGACGATTTTAGTGGGTAGGTTATCTATTTCTTTTTCTTAGCATTAGGGTACCAGCCCTGCGTCGCGGGGAACTTTACAAACATTCAATTCACGGACGCAAAAGTACACCCAGACTCGAAACAACAATTTGTGGATCACATCAAAGTGGTGTCCCGTATGGGAATCGAACTCACGACCTCTTGCGTAGCAGTCGGACACACTCCCACCGCGCCACAGAGGCCCAAAATATAGCAACTTTTTAAGATGTGCTTTCTACCGTTGTTGGTCTAACGGCATCTTTGCAATCAAAACAGTATTTACCGCTTCCATCTGTATTGTCATGTGAATTTCCACAAGAAATTAAATTTTATAATTTATTTTACGAGATATTTTTTCATTAATAAAATCGGATCATAAAACCTAACAGCACATTAATGTATCGGACAGGGTTTTATTACACATTGTATAAGTACCTAATGTATAATTAAAATATATGCTTGTAATTTACTGATGAATAATTTCGCAATAAAATATTATAGTGAAAAGTTGAAACGAGACGTTTTGTTTCAAGACTTTCTCTCATCAGTAATGTGAAATAACAATGTTCTTTTTTGCATATTAGGTACATACAGACAGACAGCCATAGATAAGCAATAATTGTAGGTATTTTTGTTAATATCTTGAGACAGCTTACACCCAGCCATCTGATAACAAACTAGGCAGAGCAACCAGACGACAGATAAACATATATTTATATATTTCTAAATAAATACTACACTAATATTTTAAAGAGGTAAAATTTGTGAGTTTGTGTTGTTGTGAGTTTGTAAGGTTTTGTAGGGGGGTAATCTCTGGATCTAAGGAACCGATTTTGTAAATTCTTTTACCAATAGAAACCCACATTATTTGTAAGTGCCATAGGCTATATAATATCACTCTTTGACCGCACGAAAAGTTACAAAAACAGGGGAAACTGACGGAAACAAAGTTGCGCGGGTACACCCAGAAACAGAATAAACCATCGTCTTCATCATTCAATGATTTATTCTGGGTGGGAATTAAACCCACGACCTCCAGCTTAGCAGTGTGTTACTAGCAACTAGACCAACATTTAGGCATTAGCTTTTAGGAAGTTCTTAATAGCGCACACCACACCACATGTTACATAACTCTTCAGAAAGTAACAACTATGGATGCATTGACCAATAAGCATATCTATGATTTTAATTTATCTATTCACGCTCAGCACCATTCACTGTTATGTAAGGTGACATTCCTAAAATTACGTTATTTTACGGAAGACTCAAAATGGTTCCGGTACATACAAATCATACAATAACTCTCTGAATTTAATAATGCCAATATTTCTGACGTGATATGTAGTTATTTGATTATCCTAACCGATTACGGTCACGGCAAATCATTTCATTATGGCTTGCTAAATATGGAAGGGATTTAGGTACAAATGTACCTAATCGGATAGTCCGAGCATCCGATGGGACAAAAATCAGACACGAGGAGAAAGAGATTCTGTTCGGGGCGGGCAACATGGGACCCAACTGGCCGTGTGAGTCGCTCGCATGGTGGGGTAGCATTTGATTCAACACCGGTTCACCAGCCACCGCCGCCGAGGGGGAAGGGTGGCAATTGCCGGTCAAAACATGTCGGTGCGGTGTCAAAATTCTTCCAAAAATGTCTTTAGGAGGGGTTATTATCCCCGTCCCCTTAGATCCGCGCCTGGGCATAGGAGTGACGCTTTGACTCACAACACAAATGGGTGTGTCATAAGTAAACATTCTTAAGAAACAGTTACTCATATTATAGACTGACTGTGATAACGTTGCTTAAACTCGCTGGTCTCTAGTCACGGACTCCTCAAAAAGCATAAGAACTTTCTACTTGCCAACGAAAGATCGCTTCATTTAACGACGTGATGATGGGCTCGTTGTGATTACACAGTCCACAATCACAGTCCATAATGTCTCTCATTAAAGCGAGAGTTTAATACCTACGCACAAGTTAATGTGTTTATTAGGCTATTGTAGACAAATGACCCCGATTTAATCATCAATTTGACTGTTTTTGTATAAATTTGTATTTATTCAATGCTTCAGTGAATCTGCGCTTACTTTCCCGCTATTATTACGTATTTTTATATTGTTGGAATGTCGTCATATCTTTTACTATGCATAAAACAAATACTTGCCTATATTAAAGGAAAGTCTATAGTGTAGAATTCATAACACGGCCGGTCCTAGGGTAGGGCGGTCGCTCTTAGCGCCAAACTATCAAATGCGAAAAATAATCAATCAGAAAATTAACTTACAAACTTTTAAGAGTTATGTAAAATTTTAAACGTGGATCAAACAAAACGCTGAAAGACATGTTAAGCTTCCCTCGTTCGGGGCTATTCTTAACATTAATAGATACTTTATGTACCAACCTACCTTGACATGCAGGTAGGTAGGTACAAAACATTAAATATTCAGGTATTATCAAGTTATTAGCATACATCTACAGCTGATATAAGCATTATCTACTGGCTAGATATGGTTAGATATGCATACCTCGATAAACAATGCGATGTACCTACCTAAGACGATAAGTAAGATCTAGGGTCAAAGGGCCAATTAATCTCTTCTCTATTAACATAAGGAAATATAAAACGGCTTAGAGCGAGCAGATTCACATGAACTTTTGACCACGACGACGTTCAGAAACTGGAATCATATAGTTAGGTAACTAATAATAATTTTGAAAACATCGTCTAAGCTCTATTACAAACTATGAAAAGAACGTACCATTTTAGCAAAGAACATGCCTATTTATAAGCAATATTCACGTTGCAAATAACTTTTAGTTTATCTTATGTTTCAACTTTTTGATAATACAATTTGCACCAGTCCTTTAATATGGTGTATAGTAGATATATTAGTCGCAGCACCTTACCCCATATCAAGTTTATAAACATTCAAACTTTGTAAAATTGGCAGTTTAAAAAGAGTGGCCGCGAGTTTTTATTGAAAAGGTACAAAAGACATTTCTTAGATACCTTCATAAAAGAGTTTATTATTTCTTTCCCTACATGTACCCTACTAACTACCTCCTGGGGATATTAGGCTTTAACTCTTTGGAGGTAAGACGAGGCCTGAATCAGCTCATCATAGCCTGTAAAGTTCTACATGGACGAATCGAAAGCCCAGAGCTCCACTCTCTATTCTGTAGACTATACGTACCTGACAGATACCTCCGACACCGTGAGAGCCACCGACCTAATCTGTTTGCGAGGCCGGCATGTAGAACTGTCGCCAGAGCAAAATCCCCCATATGCCGCACTCTAGAGGTGCTCAACGCCCTACTGTCTGCCAACCCTGAGACTGATGTGTTTGCCGACGAGTGGGCAAAGATCATGCAAGTAGCTCTAATGTATTGCGAGAAAAGATATATGAGAGATTCTACTATTTCATATTAATTTGTAAATGTTTATGTATTATTAAATTTATTAATGTATTTGAATATTTTGTAAATGTTATTTATTGTTTGATATAGTTTAATGTTTTTTTTTTGTTTTTGTATAATGTGTTTAATTTTAAGTTAATTAATGTAATTGGTGATGTACCGTTTTAATTAACTATAAATAAATAAATAAATAAATAAATAATTGTCAGTTCTTTTCTCCGGCTTTACTTAATGTTTGTGAACTTGGCATTACATGTACATGTATAAAGAATTTTGAATTTTTGACTGCTTGGAGTAGAGTTGCAGATGTAGAATTTTGTTCGGGTGGGTCAAAGTAAACTTTTAAAAGGACACATACCTACAAGAGAAGACTCAGACTAAGATTCTTTTGGGGGTTTGCGCACTTTAGCCGGTTGCCCTGGATCCGCTACTGAAAACTAGTAGGTATTTAGTGTAGATCTAGATCGCCCTAGATCTATTTAAGTTATCTTCTACCTAAGTACTCTAGTTGCCCGTTATTCCATTGCGTGACATATCACACCTGTGAACGTTCTGATGCACCAACATAGCACAGATATGTAATTATATACCTCTAATACAAGCGTATTTACCGCAACGCCTGTGTGAATCAGGACAACATGGTGTCGCAAACAAACTTGTGAACGACAAGACGTTTCAGATAAACGCCATTTCGAAATGTTTAGTGACTCCTAGATCTGTCGTCATCGAGTTTTCAATAGGTGACATGCTTTGTACGAGCTATTTGTGGTTCTGAGACCTACCCGAATTGCACAATCACATGTCGAATATATACCTACTTACATGTGTTAACACTTAGGTACATAGATAGCTATTAACCTCATATTACTTTCCTACTTTACTTTTAAGTGATGTACGTTAGTAGGTGTTAGAATTTTAAGATCGCGTTTGTTAGATGGTAGTCTTGTCACGAGGAAATCTGCTATTGAAAGAAAGAAATAGCTCCCTTTCTGGTTGTTATTATAAAGATCAAGATCGTAATAAAGATCGATAGGTATATGATGGCGATCGAGTCGATGTCAATTAAAAGAGACCCGTGTCCAACAATGAACCAATACGGACTGATGATGGTGAATCTAATCAAAACTCTATCTTGTGTTAATTTCTGCAAGCCAATTTTCTAATTAATTTCTCAGTTTCAAATGGTTCAGTAACTCTTATGCCGATATTTAAGTAGTTCTCTTAGTTCCATGTCTGAGAGTAACTTAATCGGTTAGAGCTGCCTAAACTGTTAAACTGCCTACAGATTCTCATTTTATTAAAAAAAAAATACTCAAAAGTTGTTTGTCTATTGTGCAGGAGTCCGTCATTCAACGTATCGCGACGCGCGAGGAGTCCTACATTCGTACTTCTTCAGTTGGGAGCATGCGCCCACTCGCAACCTGGAGGTGGACTGGCTGGACGCCAGGAACATCTGCCGTCGTCACTGCATGGACGCCGTCTCGCTAGAAACGCCACAGGTACTTACCTACTCATACAATATTGACACATATAAGAGATGACAATTTTTTTGGAGTTCCTACTAAAATGCTGTCTTTTACCCACTGACCCCTATACCTACTATATAGGTAGGTGGGTAAAAGGCAGCTCCTAACCGATTTCTGTTACGGCGACCAATCTCATCGGACTATAGTGCACAGATGCACACAGACAAGTTCAATTTCTATTCTCCCACTTGACTCAAAGTCACGGAGGGGGAGACATATTTCGGTAAAGGTTATGGACCGACACTGGTACCGTTGCTTACAGGGGCGCATCCAGAAGTCGATTCTGGGGGGGTGGACACGAGAGGCAAATGGCAGTGCCGGATCTAAGGTGCTTACGAGTTGGGGAGGCATTTACGAAAATGTAACTCTTCGGAAATGTGTTACTTTTCAATTTGCGAAACTGTCATTTGTCCTTTAGAAAATTGTATGCATGAGAGGTGACTTTCAAAATTAATTTAACTCGTGAACATTTTCATTCAGTGACTTTTATGATTATCTTTGTGGCTTAAGTCATCCATAGAGTATCCAGAGACTTGAATTGGCATTTGGTTACGAAGTAACATGTCGCAGCTCAGTATCTGTGGTTTGGAGAATTTAGACGTTGACATGATTATCTCCATGAAGAGTTAAGTGAGCGAAGACTGCGGTTACAGACTCTAATAATGCCACCGTACGACAACTTATTGAAACTATAAAAAAATTACTTGCCGGCTGATTGCTTTGTTTTCGAGTGCTTCGTTAGGTATTGGAATGAGCCGAATGCAAAACATTTGACATGTGCATCTGAAGGTTCTGAAGCTTTGCACTTGATGGATACCGCATGACTTAACGGAGGACCAGAAACGACGGCGTGTTCAGTGGTGCCATAAAATGATAAAAAAATAACGAAAAAATAACAGTCATTGGCTGTCTATAATATAGTGACAGGTGACTAAAGCTGGGTGTACTGCTTAGAACCCGACAGAAAAAGTCAGTCGGCAGGGTGGGTCTTTCCTTTAGAAAAATTGCCGACGAAAGTTAAGAAAAGTCGAAGCATTGGTAAAAATATGGTTGCTTCTTTTTTCGGCAAATTAGTACATTCATCACAGTATCGCTTGAAGATCAAAGGACAGTCAACATTTGCTTGCCCAGAGTCTTAAAAAAAGTTTGCGAAAAGCGTCCTCGAAGCAATGTCTTCCTTTACCACAATAATAATACCTAAATCGACGGTAGGTAAATGCGTTTCATGAAGCCATTGAAGAGGTCCCTAATGAAGACTGGTACAACTGCTTTGTACAATGGTTTCAGCGAATGCGAAAATGCATGAATTGCGAGGGAATATACTTTCAAAAACAATAAATGTAGCGTAAGTAATAAGGTGCTTGCTACACACCATATTAAACGTTTGACATAGATGTCTACAGTTGACAAAAAATATGGCAACGTTGCCACTGTCTGGACTTTTGGTGGATACCCATCAGTAATCTACTTGAGATTTCCTTTAAAGTCACACCTGTTCTTCGAACGTAACGCAAATAAACAAACCAAACATATGGCTACTTACTAAGAATCAGAAGAACGTGTGCAATGTACTTCGAAAGTGGGTCAAAGTTTGGTACAATCGTATCAAGTAAATCTCGGCGGTCGTAGACAGCCTTGTGAGATAATCATCCTCATTTAAACACATCATTATGGTCATCTATCTGACACGCGCAATACACAGGTCGGATCCGCTCGTTACCATTACTATTCACCAACATTATACCACGAAATAGCAAGAGTAGAGAAGGTAACTTTATACGTAGTGACACACATAGACATCGTTCACGGAGTAGAATCACAGTCCACTTCGAACCCCTTTGTTCGAAAGGCGTTCCGAAATTCCATGTGTGTTGCTCCAGCGCGCGTTCTATGAAGGTTACATCTGTACTCTCGTTATTTTGTGATTACACCCAAGGCGTTAGGCATCTCGGAGCAATTTAATTTTGAATAGCATTTAGTGTTTCGTAAGGATAAAGTGCTGTATCAACTACACGGACGTATTTCACAATATAAAGAGCCATGAGAACCGAATATAACTCTTAAGATGGACTGTTGCAAAAATTTTATAATCGTTTTATCAAAAGATCGGATGTTCTTAGCAATTTGAATTGATGCATTCACCTACAGATAATGAGCAAAACATACCCATAAATTTGTATAGGTAATTATAATATAGACGGTGCAATGAATAGGTAAATGGATAAGTGCCGATGTTTTAAGATAGCTCGTAACTTTTTGCCACTTGGAACAAAGGAAATGATCTACACAATGTTGTCATATAAAACCTTAAAGGTGCCTACTCATACACTTTATTACATCGTTACAATACCTACCTATTGTTAACTTTCATCCGGTAACTTGTAAATGGAAGATACGCAAGTTTTCTCTAAATACTTCCGCCGCGCCGGCGTCATGAGATGCCAACGAACGCGATAGTCTATTGTTATGAAAGCAGACGCAAATGTCTCCACGTACTGGAGTCATGTTTTTACACGATTCTGCAAAAATCCGGAATTCTTTACGAGTGATACAACAATCATTAAGTCATCAATATTCATTAGCATAGATTGATTCGATTTGTAGAGCGTTGAAGACTTCGCGTGAAAGGGGTGCAACGGACGAGTGCGTCACGTTGACTGGTGAGTTGATCGGGCCGCAAGTAGCGCGAGGCATACATTCCTCCCACAGCCGTGTAGCCCACTTCTTGTGCCGGACATGGACTTCCCGTACATTAACATACATTATACCTCGCCCTACAAAACCTTCATTAACCATCAAAGAACAGTTTAATCAAAAGCTGTAAGCTAGTCACGAGCGCTAGTCACACCGCGAATAACTGCCGCGTAGTGTTCCTTGCCCTCAGCGGGCGAAAGTGTGACTTCTAAACAAACGAACAGAAAGTTTTCTTTATCTAATAACGTCAACTGCAATGCAAGTAAATAAACTCAATTGCTTCAAGTACTTTTCGTTATTTATATATGGTAATTTAACACGAGAACAATCCCCACAAATTTGTAGCAATTAGGTACGTCATGATTGTAAAAACTAAAAGCCGTTTGCGTAAAAAGCAGACTTAAAAAGATAGAGACATTATTCGAAGCCAAAAAAAATGGTAACATACTTGGAAAATACATCACCTTCTTTCTGGTGCAGTCGCCTCAAACATAAGCTCGTTTTCCTGTGAGCAACACAATCAAGAAAGCTTTCATTTCTGCAATCTTTAAGAAACCATATTCTCTATTTACTTTTAATAAATCTGTTTACGCATATAACGTTACCGTTATCAAAACGACAAACACTGTCCTCTAAAGTCGTTGACCGCGACCGTGACACATACTCCCCTTATACGACGGATAAAGTAGGTGTGTTTCGCGAGCTCCGCATATTTCACCGGTCGGCCGAGGAAACGAGAACGCCACGACAATATGGCTATCGTGACACAGATTCTCGTATGTGCGCGATATGGAATGTTACACGACACGACACACCTATCATTTAATTATAATGACGATGGGTAATTAACAACCCCGAAGAAAAATATCGGTTTCGAGCCTGTCTGTCTTTGACATCAGGAACTCAAACAGTAACCCGAATAAAGTTGTTTCTTGAATCTGTTTTACGAAAAGCTTTAGTAAAGTAACAGATGCGAATGTTAGAGAGTTTCATCTTGTACTGTAATGGTTGCAGCACCTTACTTACAAATATAATTTGATACAACAAAAAATAGGTACATTTGACATTTGAGAGAAGATTAAGTTGTGTTGCAAAATTTTATTCTCACTGGCTTAACTTTTAGCATTGCGTTCTAAGAGTTGCATTAAGTACTTATATATAAAGCACTAGTTATACCTGACTTCGATTTAGCCATTTAAAGGTCAGCTTTTTTATCCCACATATCGGGTTGTTTTAACCTCTTGCGCCAAAATCGGGATGTACTCGTAAACTGTACGTCTATGGCATCGTAGTGTCTTGCCCCATTTTAGAGTTCCGTAGCCAAAATGGCAAAAACTGAACCCTGATAGTTTCGTCATATCGGTCTGTCTGTCTGTCCATATGTCACAGGCATTTTACTCAAAGACTACATAATGAATATTAATGAAATTTAGTGAAAAGGTGTCTTGTAGTAGCGGCTATTTAAGTTGATAGCTAAATAATAAAAATAAATATTTTTAAGGAGGTTCCATGCCAAGCTGATTTTTTTTTTGAGCACACATCATACGACAGGTCTTAAAACATTTTAAGATTTCTATTTTTTTTTTATTAAGTGATTAATTTTGGAAATATTTGCTCCGAAAGCTGCATAAATGGTGTCCTCCCTTATCTTTTGTGTGCCCTAAAAATATGAAAAGAAAAACAAAAAGGTAGCACTTAACAAATAATTAAAATTAAAATTATTTCTTAAATAAATTTATAATATTTCATAAATGATCGGATATACCGTCATTGAGATATTGCCGAAAAGCTGCGTATCTCAGCAAAAGGGCGTAACATGAACACACGCCCTTCTGTTAGTGCAATAATTCAATTTATGCGGAACCCTACACTGAGCATGGTCCGACATGCTCTGGCCCGGTATTTTTTATTAGAAAACTTCAGCATTATAAAATCCATCATAAGTAAATTAATAATTAGGGAACCCACCCTGGACCTGTGAATCACCACGATTGAAGTGATGAGGAAATGGCTTTAATACATCATCGCAATAGATTGACAGACTGAACTGTCCTGAGGATGCCTCGTGTGTTTACACGAGGCATCCTCACACGTACCTATCGAAGTTTCACTTTGTGGAAACTGAATATTGTGAGTCAATGGCCCCGAGAATCTTACCATTACACTTGGCCGACTTCGGGGTCGTCCATAAATTACGTGATGTATTTAGCCACTTTTTGACTCTTTCCCCTCCCTCTTGGTGATACATGGTGAGGTTTTAGACCACCCCTTCCCCCTACCCAAAGATCAGTAGTTGTTTTCACACGAGTGTGAGTCTCCAATAACAGGGGGGGGGGACGCAACTGGTCTAACACCGGTCTAGTGTTGGACCAATTACGCATTAGAGAAATTACGTGTGAAAAAATACATGCAATTTCTCACTATACCTAGCCCTCTCTGCTGATGATCTGTTGTCATTTTTCCCCCTCCTTGGAGCCTCACGTGATTAATGGACGACCCCTTAGTGAGAGCACCTGTCACTAATTTTCTTTGTTGCAGGTCTCTCATTTTATATTCTACTAGCTTTCGCCCGCGGCTCAGCTCCGCGTGGATGTCGGTTATCGCGATAAAAACTATCCTATGTCCTTCCCCGAGACTCAAACTATCTCCATACCAAATTTCATCTAAATCGGTTCAGTAGTTTGAGCGTGAAAGCGTAACAGACAGACAGACAGAGTTACTTTCACATTTATAATATGAGTATGGATTTGTCAATCTATTTCGATCGTTGTGTTATGGGCATTTCCTTACTACTTCAATCGTAGTGATTCACAGATCGAAGGCGAATGGTGGGTCCGTCTTTAATAATCTATTTTTTTTAAATGTGGGTTTGTGGTCCCACGTTACTAGCAATCCTGTTAACCCCTCCAGCTAAGCTCAACGGCTTGTGTTAAGAGTGAGTTCACGTCGGTAGTATATGAACCCGCAACCTCACGATTGCGAGACCGATGCTTTGGCCATTAGGCTACTGCCGCTTCTATTAGAAAACCTGTTTAGGTGGTTCATATCTTTGTTAAATAAAAACTCGTTTTGAAGATGGTACTCAACTTTTTATCTAACGTGTCTTACTTTTTCTTTTTAGGAAAATGAATTCGTGAAACAGAGGATTGCTCGCGGCAACGTCCGCTACATTTGGACGTCGGGTCGCAAGTGCAACTTCGCGGGCTGCGACCGCGCGGACCTGCAGCCCCCCAACGTGAACGGTTGGTTCTGGTCCGGCTCCGGCGCCAAGATTGGACCTACCCTGCAGCGCAACACTGGAGACTGGTCATTCACCGGCGGGTTCGGACAATCTCAGCCTGATAACAGAGAGGCCGCTCAGGTTCGTTTATTATCTAAACAAATAATCCACCCAGAAACTGGAAGAATTATTTTCTACTTTTATAATCGCCAGCTGCTCAACGTACCGTAAGCGTTGAACGTTGTGTAACTGAACTATCGGTAGATATGTTTCTATTTATATTCACACTATCGATAGCTACTATTGATTTTTTTCAATATTATCGATTGAAAATTGTAACGATTACTTCGTTAGTTAAAAACTACAATTTAACGCCGATATTGCTTTTAGTTTAACAGATTTTTATAGCATTAGTATCAATACCGTCTATAGTACCATTACTCAATACTATTGTTCTTCACCAATAGTATTATCACATTTTCCTACTGATACTATAGATATAGATAACCTTAGATCAAGTCAGTCGATTGTTGGGCAACTCTAGTTCCAGCTCAATAGGCTCTTTTTTAGGAAGTCCCTAACCACCAAAAAACCAGCCTACATTTCAAAAAAAAAAAAAACCAGCAACGCATCTGCTACGCCACTGGTGTTACAGATGTGACCCGCTCGTGCATTTGCCTCCTCTAAAAAACTCAAAACCGACATAAACCTGATTTACTAGAGTTAATGAATGTTCTAAGGCTCATGTGTATGTACAGGGTAATGACGAGTCATGCTTGGCGATCCTGAACAACTTCTACAACGACGGCATCAAGTGGCACGACGTCGCCTGCCACCACGTCAAGCCGTTCGTCTGCGAGGACAGCGACGAACTCCTCAACTTCGTCCGCTCCCGCAACCCCGGCCTGCGCCTATGAACGCACAACACACCCTCGCCTTCTTAGCATTTTAGATGGCTGACATGTACAAAACAAAATGTCTATCATTATTAAGTTATTTATTAAATTAACTAATTCACGATTTGAATTTTACTCAATGATAGCCATATACCTTTAGGTGACAGAGTGAAATAATGAGTAACACAAATTGAAAATGAGATTGTTTAATCTGCTAAGTCGACATGAGTACTTTATATACCTACACAATTGCAAGCAGAAACGTAGGCATGATTTAAATTGATAAATGCAAATGACGGGAACTGATGCAGACTAACACCGTCTTGATCTTCCCCTTCTAATCTTATACCCAGATAGTCATGTTGTGAAGTACAGTTCCATAGCTTAAACATACATATTATTTTAATGTGTGAACAAAAGAGCCGTTACTATTATCATAAACTCTATAAAAGAATTATAACTGTCACATTCTGTACTCATTCAGAACAAAATGTCATATTTAATAGAATTTATACACAAAGAAAAATTTATCACTTTTGGCTATCTAACTTTACTAGCAGTTACCTTACATAAGGGGCAAGCGAAGCAAATTTTTTATTAAATATTCGCTAAGTGTTTTATTCGCTATTTTGGTGTCACAATTCTTAAACATACCTTCGTCAGTCATCCAGACACGTACCTAATTTATTTCACTCTATATTATAATGTAAAAAGTATTCTTTTGCACAAATAATATTAATTTAAGAATTAGGATGTAATAAAAAAATAATTATTAAAAAAGTATTTTTATTGAGTATACCATTGCATAGTTTATAAGTATAATATATAACTTACTTAAATAATCAGTAAAGAGATTAAATAATGCGGGCTTTCAAAGTCAAACGAAAGAGAAATCCGAACAGTTATATGACCGAAAATTTTAGGTATTATAATTTTCTGCTCGAGAGCCCACATTTACAGATTTCTTTAGAAAAATTACTCAATACATTAAAATAGGCTGCCTAAGCAATCGAAAATACGACTGCGTTCATTGGGAGTTTACTTTGGTAATCACTAAAATAGGAAACTTATTATCTAAGCAACTACATATACCCCTTAATTCGTTATACATACTTTCATAACAGTATTTTAACTAGGGAATGTTTTGTTTTCCTTTATTCTATTTTGAAAATATATAACGTAGAACAAAGACAAGACATTATTTAGTTAAAATGATGTTATTATTTATCGTATTATGAACGGGTTAGTTAACAAATATATGCTAACATAACAAAAATCATATTACATAGGCTGTCAGAAAAAAATTACATCAAGAGTTAAAAATACATTAATTTCAACATAATTCATATTAAAACTATAAACGGCTAAATCGCAGAGTCGATTTTTATGAAATTTGATATAGAAATAGCGTGACGTATGCGAAGAACTCTCATAGTGATTTTTCACGCTATAACCGTCATCTATACGGCCAGACCCGCGAACAAATACTAAATGTTTATACCTTATTAAAAGAAATCAATTTGGTTAAACAGTAATGTAATTCAACCATAACTAATAAGATTGAAACAGTGGCATAACCATTATATAGATACGAAATTAGTAACTCTTCTATTCTGTGACGAAACAGTAATTCGATGCAGATAAATTGAACTATTACGACAGTATATACATAACTTATTTTACGAAAAGTTAGTTGCCACTTTTTGAGTGGCCTGTTGGTCTAGTGGTTAGTGACCCTGAATGCTAAGCCGTAGGTCTTGGGTTCGATCCCCACCCAGAATAAAACTTTGTGTGACGAGCACGATGGCTTATTGTGTCTGGGTGTTATTTTAGTTAGTTTGGGGTCAGATAACGTACTGTGAGTTATTTACCTTTGGCTTTTAATTACCTTAAGTGAGCGTACATTTACTGGAAAGATAGGTTACGCAAGTCACTGAAGGGAAGACGAAAGAGCTGAGTTGTGAAGCTATCGCTCTAGCTGAAGCCGAACACAGCTTTGAGGATATTATATTATTAAACTAGGCTTTATCTACGGCTAGCCCCGCATAAATGTATGGTATTTTTTACTTATTACTTGAGAAAATGATTTTGTCGTCATTTGCTAATGGATGTTTATATTTCGTAATATAAAATAAAATAAAAAATTGTCATCAGATCACATTAAAATCGACTCGGCGGTTTTGCAGTGAAAACACGCAAACTTATAATTAATGTAAAGATTAGTGGGTTAACATTTTTCATCATTTATCAATTGGTATTTCAAACAGACAGGTATTATTTTTCCAACAAAATATGTCACCAGGGTCATTGATCTTTATTTAATACCTTTCTAATGACTAAATAAAATGATAATATTTTGATAATGGTCCTACAAATTCGAGGCCAAAAAACAAAGTCACGATTTAAAAACACATTGACATACATTTCGAATTAAAAAAGAAATTTTTGAACACAACAAGTTAATACTAAATCATAACACGATTAAAAAAACATTCATTTAAAGAAGGAACAAATATACAAATCACATATCTAAAACAAAATACTGTTTCAAAAAAAGAACAGTCAGGAATCTTACAATTTATTTACACCGACTTCACATGTTGGCCCCAACGTCGGTCCCAACGCCACTAGTCCAACGTGGCGCCAACGTTGGGACGGCCTTATTCTAGATCCGCAGACATAAATATATACTACAAAGGCTTAGAAATGGCTAAACACGACTCAAACCGTACTGCAAATTTATCTTTAAAGGTAATTTTAGGTTAATATGATGTAAATGCTATTTTTCAAACCCGCGCTTACTCTACGCTAAAGCGACACCACTTCCGCTCAGTTGAAACCTAGTTGCCGGCCGAAAAAGGATTGACATTTCGCGATTATAATATAGTGTGTGTGCCTAATAAAGTGGTCTTTCGAGCCGAGTTTTAGAGCATCTCCCACTATGCCATTTTACAAAGCCACGAAAATGAATGACTTGATACTAACACAGTCGAATAACTCATACAGTCGTTCGACGAAGTTGTTTACACGGTGTAATCTTGCGCAGGTTAAGGTGACGAAAGAGCCAGGGGGGGGGAGTAGACCTCGCTACAAGCACAGCGTGTTCTTAAGTATTCATGGTCGCCGTATTTTTAGACGTATATTAAACTAGCTTTCTAATAAAAGAAAACTACGTCTAAATATGTTACTCCTCTTCTCAAACGGAGGGGCAGACGAATAAAAATGACAAGGAATGGGAATGTTGTATTTTCTAATGTTGTCGAGTGCATGCAGAGTGCAGACAGCGCGCTACAATGTGACTAGGAAAGCGTTAGTATATGATTAGCATTGTCCTAGTCCTTATCGAAAGTAACATACATTATTGAATATAAATAAGTGCGTCATGACACCAAAATTGCGCATTTGACTGGCCTGTTGGCCTAGTGGTTAGTGACCCTGACTGCTAGGCTGCAGAGGTCGTGGATTCGGTCCCCACCCAGGATAAAACGTTGTGTGATAAACACGATGGTTTATTCCGTGTCTGGGTGTAATTTATCTTTACTAACATCATAAAGCTGAAGAGTTTGTTTGTCTGTTTGAAGGCGATAATCTCAGGAACTACTGGTCCGAATTGAAATGTTTTTCTGTTGGATAGCCCATTTATCGAGGAAGGCTATAGGCTTTATAAGATCACATTAAAATGTTGCAACAACTGGAAAAAATACTGAGTATAAATATAGACTATAATATGTACGTAGTTAGAAATATTGTATATTTTTGTTTGTTGGCGTTGTGTGAGTTGTCCCAAGATATTATTATTATATTATATTATTATTTAGGTCAAACTTCAGCAGGGGATAGTAATACTTTGTTTTTCGTATCCCATGTTGAACATCCGCTGTCATTGTTTCTTTAAAAAATCATAAATGAACGAATGAATAAAACATATTACGAAATTTTGGAGTTCTTAGATTTATATAAAATGATTTACAAGCACTCGATATCATGTGCATGTAACGACACTTGAATTTGACCGCAGTGCATAGGTGTGCTAACATGGACTGAATGTGGTCAAACCTACAATGTAATAATTGTGTTATGTAACATAGGTGAATCCAAGACTGTGACTTGGAAGTTCAGATTTAGGAGGTTGCTTTCTCGATATTTTATGCTAATTCAAACCACCTAAGTATTCCTTGTAAGCTTGCTAGGTTTCATCTGAGCGGGTGTAGGTTCGCTATCAACGGGAAGCAAGAATCAGCCATACAGCATGTTTGTAGGTACTCAAGGGTGTAACCGAAATCATAATTAATAGAGTATTTGACTGAAGTCAAATCAGCCTCTTTTTAAGAAATGTCAAAAACGACCCGCCTCTTACAAATTTGTATGAAATGCGTCACATTTTCTATGGTCAAGTCATTTACTTTTTATGTTTCTTTTTATGATTAAAAATAAATAAAAACGTTAAATTAATAAATGAACATGATTTTTCAGAACACTTTTTGACATATTTTTACATGGTCAGTATAAAATATTTTATTTTGATAGTAGTCAAATACCCTATTAGAGATGTTGTCAAGTTTCGGCCATATTGATTAGTCGTCGACTCGTTAGCGATAAGTCTCATAAAATCATCGACTAATGAGCCGGTTATGGTTAAAATTGTGATTGAAAAAAAAAATAGTTAACTATCAAAATGAACCTAGAAGACTTAAATTACAACTTGGCCAGCTAGTCCATTAGCCCATCTTTAATGTACTTCTTGTTGGCCAAATACTTAAGGCACGATCTTCTATAACGTATCACGGTATATACATTTAGTAAAGATATCAAACTAACAAAACATCACTTTTTGCTACAGAGGTTAAAACCAGGTTAAACATGATTCTTCGAATACAAAACATACAAAAAATATTCGTTTCGTAACACAATAATTTGTAGTTACATCTATCTGCTATTGTAAACCAATATAGAAGCGACACATTCGCTATTGAAATAAAAACGTGAGAAACAGATCTTTATGTAATGATTGAATAACATTTGAAATAGATACTTAACAATCTTAACATCTTGTAATGGGAATGGGAATTTGTAATTGTTTTTTCCCAAAACATGTGGTTTAGGTAAGAAATATATTACGTTACGGTTTATGGCTAATAAATACAATAAGTATTTTAAGATGAATTGAAATAGATACTCTTCTGAAGTTATTTGTATAAATGGACGATTAAGCTGTTAATTTAAAGATCTGTTATCCTTTACCGTAATGGCCAATGGACAAACGACAGGCAATTAAAAAAGCACGAATTAACAACGTTATATGTATGTAATTGAAATAAAATCAGTTCAAATGTCAAAGACAATCTTAAAAACGGTTGTCCGTTTTTCTGTCACCTAACTATACATCTCAACAGCAACCCAAATTTTAAAAAGTAATTTACATATCATTGGCGAATTCAGGGTTATCTTAAGGAGGGGTTTACAAATCTTTGTGTTGAATACCTAATCCAGGGTGTCTTGACACCTAACCGGGGTCAAGACACCCTGCGGGTCAATTCACGTACCTATTTAAAGCAGTTGCAGTTCAGTTGCAGTTAAGTTTCGATTAAAACGGGCATTTTCGTATTCTTGTAACTTTGGGATTGATCTTAAAAACGCTTGCGCACCGTACTAGAATGGCGTTATTGCGCTCTCGATACACATACTTGACGCAAGCGTATTTGAGATCAATCCCAAAGTTACAGGAATACAAAAATGGGCGTTTTAATCGAAACATAACTGCAACTAAACTGCACTGTTTTAAATACGTGAATTGACCCCCTGGATTAGGTATTCAACCCAGAAAAATAGTTTTCACTAACGTTAACACTAAAAATCACACACAGGTGATCTCAATTACTTTTAGGGCGGGTAGGTATTGTTAAGCCCTATATCCTTCACCTGAATCCGCTACTATAACATACCTACTACAAAAATAACAAACATTCTGCCAGGTCAGTCTCCCTGACCGTAATCAGAAACACAGCCATATAAATATTTCCAGATGTTTATATTCACTTAACACAATTATATCAGTCAGTAAATTAACCATCAAACATACGAATACACGAGACGTTAACAGTATTAACACTTAAAAGCTAAACAAACATCAGTGTCATCAATATTGTGAGTCAAATTCAATACAAAATATGTCAATAATTCGTTGAAATATTAGAAAACATCAAATAATTATCTGAATTTTATTAATTGGTGGGTAGAAGATGATATATGAACAATGTATTTTAGATATATTTCGGGACTTAATCGCGTGAATTATTTAAAGGTACGAACCTTTTATTTACCCGACGTTTCGATCGAATTGCACCGATCGCGGTCACGAATCGGTGACCCGTGACCACGATCAGTGCAATTCGATCGCGAAAGTTTAAAAACAATAATGAACATTGTATGTTTACACTTAAAATATTTAGGTTATAAATCCGTATGAGTACAAGTAGCGCGAGTTCTAATGTAGACAGAATGACTTTGAATTCCGTCGTCAAAGTCATCAATCAGTGTTTAAAATGTTTAAAGTAAATTTAAAATACCGCTTAAATTCGTATGTGACTTGAAGGATAAATGATTTATCAAACTGCAATGGTCTTTAAATTTATCCTGTCAATTTAATTTGTTGACTGACTTCGATTTTTGAACGAATTAAAGCCATCCTGAGCACATTTTAATTTTTTTTTTTTTAGGTTTAAAAGTAAGCGTTATTGTAAAATCAGCCTAAACCCCTGATGCTATTCTATTTATATAGATCTATGGTGGGGAATTAAATCTCATTACTGTGCGTACACGCAGGTCGCACTAAATACCACATGACACACATTAATTAGCCTCATACATATTATATAGATTTACATCACTGTAGTAATGAGTCCAATATGGAATCCACATTTATTGATGCGGAATCGCAAAAAGTCTGATAAAAAAGTTTTATATCCTTGTATTATAATGAGTTTGAGCTCGGAGGATATATTCGATGTCAACCGGCGTCAGTGGCGAATTTAGGGTTTTAGTTTAGTGACTTTACTAAGGAACCCAAAATTTTTACTCCACTTACCGGCATTGAGGTAAAAATCTTCGGTTACTTAGTTAGTTTTGTTAAGGTAAACACAGACTCATATACTTTTGGAAATGCTCGAGTCCTTTAGCCTTCTGGATAGCTATCTCCTAGATCCGCCACTGCCGGGCACTAAATGTGTGACAAACGATTCCAAATAAATAAATGCGATCCCTTCCAAATAACACAGGACAAGTGAAAAATTAAAAAATAAATAAAATTGAAACCTACATACGCTACAATTTATCTAAGGCACATACCTAGTCTAAACAACTGTGACTCGAGGACTAATGTGGGAGGCATTTGACGTCATCAAGTATGGAGGCTAGTAGTGGGCGGTCTCGTAGGGCCGCGGCGAGGTCGGAGGCCTGCCACTGTAGGCGCAGGCGCCGGGCGCGGGCCCCGCCGGTCCCCGGGGGCCCCACGCGCAGGGCCCCGCGGGCGTCCAGCAGGGAACACGCGGCTGATACCTCGCTCATGTCCAGGGGTAAGATGTTCCGAGCTTGAGCCACTCTATACAGAAAATATGGTGTATAAAGTATGTTGTTTATGCTGAGTAAAGTAAATATTAATATTAAAAGAGTTAGCTAAAGAAATAGGAAATTGTATTAATTTTAACCACTGCCTTATATATAGGACTAGCTGTCCCGCGCAACTTCGTCTGCGTAATTTTCCCCCGTTTTTGCAACATTGCTGCTCCGCTCCTATTGGCCGTAGCGTGATGTTATATAGAATTCCTCGATAAATGAGCTATCCAACAATATAACAATTTTTCAAATCGGATCAGTAGTTCCTGAGATGACCGCGTTCAAACAAACAAACTCTTCAGCATTATAATATTAGTATAGATATAGCAAGGCATTCGATAGAGTTATCCATGATACCTTATGAGTCATACACATAAGGTATACCGTAATCTTAATTTGTCTTACGTCAAACTTAATCTTAGAACTATGTTATATAAATCTCCAGAAATCATTATAATATTAAAATGCTCAAAACAAATACTGTTTAAAAAAATGTGTTAGGTGTTCCACAAGGCTCACATTTGGGACCTATTACATTGAACGACTTCTTTAAACAATGGTTTCTCCACGTTATTCATCGTTTTTGTAATATGTGTCGGCATGTAATACCTCAAACATTTCACAAATGTGTATACGCTTCAGTTATTACGATTAAATAATACAAAAAAAAAACATAAACAACTTACTTTTTATAGACATCATATAATTTTCCCATAGTTATATCCTTCACTTTTCCCTTTGTAATCATGAGCATTAGACTGCACAATATTAGCTTCTGTTGCAAAGGGAAGCCTTCATCTACATCAGTTTCGATGTTCCTTGAGCCACCATACACATCGTTTAGTACTTCAAGCACTTGTTTCAGTTCCACAGTCACTGTAGCATCTTTCATCATGTTATCTACAGATTTATTTTCAGAGAATTTAGTCCGACGGGCCAGTTCTATGACTCGTCGGCCTATGTCTAAAGCTCTTCGCATATCACCAGAAATAGCAGCGATTTTAGCTGAAAAAATATGTTTTTGATGAGCACATTTTCGTGACAAATAATATAATTGTTTTTTTTTTTAAATAAACTAGCAATGTGGGATTGTGGTTCCGCATTACTAGCAATCCTGTTAACCCCTCCAGCTAAACTCAATGGCTTGTGTTAGGAGTGGGTTCACGTCGATAGTATATATATATTTTTTTTATTTAAAACATGCAGGCAGGCAGGAGGCAGTCTATGCCAATTCTGCTTTCCATGCATATAATAATTTACAAAAAAAAAATAGCCAGCGGATCAAAATATCGGCCAATAAAAAGCTAATTATTAAACGTTACAATTAGTTTAATAAATACCTTTTTATTGGGCGAAATCTTTACCGTATCTTAACAGCCGTAAACGTAATTACCCGTAGTCTATAAAATTGCATAAAATTAAATCATGCCTAAAGAATTACCTGCAAGCATTTGTAAAGCCACCGGCGAAAATACATTGCTTCTGTCTTCCGAAGCTAACACAGTAGTAAATATATTAACGATTTGCTCTTTAGTATAAGGCGCGAAGTGTAGCGTATTAGGTCGTAATGAACAACGAGCTTGTAGCCGAGGTAGTGTACGTTCTGTTAGATCCAGAGCATTGGCAACACCGACTAAAACTAGGCGAGAGTCTGGCAATGCTGGCCATTCGAAGATTGTGTATAGGACTGATTGTCTTTTACTGTCTAGTTGGTCTATTTCGTCGAGTACTAAAAGTCTGGAACAAAGTTTGTGATTAATTTTGTATTAAGTGCCTCCTAGTCACGTCAAGTACAAAAATTTTAAATTTTTGCATCAGTCCTCTAATATGGTGTATAATATGGTAGCAGCACCTTACCTGCATATACAGTTTATAAACAGAGAAACATTGTAAACATTGGCAATTTGAAAAGAGTGGAAACGAGTTTTTATTGCCTGTTCTTTTCTCGGGCTTTACCTATTGTTTGCGAACAGGCATTACAAGTAAATGTAGAATCGAATTTTCACAAGTGTAGTATTTGGCTTCCGAAGTGAATATACATATATCATTTTTATTATGATTATTATTATTAAAAAAAAAACACAATTTGTAGGTATCTATTTGCTAAATTCAAATAGATAATAGTATATGTATTTTTTATAGAGTTAACGCCGTAGGGGCCGTGTAGAAGAAGATGGGGGACCATTTATAACTAACCTCACCCCCCTTCGGTTCAATGGTAGCAGATTTATATACAATATTTTATTTTTAAAATCAAATTGGTCACGTTTTTAAAATTATAAGTGAAAATGAAGAATTACTTACATCATTTTATGTTTCTTATGTAAATAATTTTCAATGGCATTAAAACATGCTTTCTCGGTTGAGCCGGAGGTTTTAAGCTGCAGTTCTTTACAGATCCTGGCGTAGATACTGGCTGCTGACTTCATCATTGTGCAGTTTATATATACCTGCTTGTAGCCTTCCTTAAACTGAAATTATTAAAATAATGTATAGAGATATGTTTTCGAAAGTATCCGTACTAATATAAAAAATGCGAAAGTATGTCTGTTACGTTTTCAGATTTAAACCTAAGCAGTGCCGTAACTAGGGTGGTGCCAGCGGTGCCCAGGTACAGGTCGCAGACCCTGGAAGGGCGCCGAATGACCATCAGGACCAATACCAAGGGCGCATAAAAGGCTCAGAAAGGCTGAACCAATTTTGATGAATTGTAGATATATGCTTTGGTAAAAGTGGTCAAAAAAATAAATGCAATATTTATGTAAAAATATAATATTTGTGAAAAAACATATTAAAAAGCTTTGTGCAAAATTTGAAATTATTTGAATGATAGGATAAACGGAACGATTGCATTTCAGCTATATCATACAAAACTAATGAAAGTGTTCTATATATTACCTTTGGTAAATGCAATATGTAGGACAAACTAGCGGTCTTCCCAGTGCCCGGTTGTCCGGACACATACAGTGATGCGGACTTCTCCTCTTCAAGATGTTGAGTTAAAAACTTGTCTAACCATTCTATCTCTTTTTCTCGACTTGTTAGAGGTTTCATATATTCTTCACTGAAAACAATAAAATATTTCTTTATTAGTTATTTAATAACAAAATATATTTAGATGATAACTAGCTGCCGGCCCCGGCTTCGCACGGTTGTCAGTCCTGACAATAATTAATGTAAAAAAAAAAATATCCAATTTGGTGCAGTCGTTCTAAAGTTACCAAGTAAGTTATCAAGTAACTTATCAAGTATATATGCATGGGCGTACCCAGCTTTTGACCTAGCGGGCGGCAACAAGTTTTAAGCTATTGTATAGCTTTTATCGCGGGCTGGGGCTTTGAGCGCGGCGACCGAATCAAGAAATTCCGTAACGAAAATAAAACCTAACAGCAGTAAAACCACTCCGCCTACCATGTAGCTCGGCCGAGCGTTCGCATGTATATGTTACGACTGTACGAAGCTCGGACGGATCGAGACGAGCTCCGAAAAAAAATGTTTGTTTTTCTTTTTAAAAAAATATATATTTTTTTTTAATTGCATAAGTTGATAACAAATGCTTTACCGCGGCAGTCCCCGAGTGCCACAATTTTTTTTTTTTAGTTTAGTCCCCATTTTCAATTTGCGCGCTAAGCGCAAAGGACTCGACTAGAGCTATGATTTTTTAGAACTGTTTTTTTACATAAATTCCCCCGTCACAGCTCGTCAGGAGAGGGAGAGGGGAGGGAGAAGAGAGCTGAATCCGATCCTGAGAAGCAGAGCATTTGAAAAGTGACATTTACGATTGCCAGCACGCAGCATAAAGTCAGTGTGCGAGTCGAGCTGTCGAGCGCAGCGCGACCTTAGAGGCCATATATACCCTTGTTCGACCGTATTAGATAGATAGATATATATTGGTACTAGCTGTCCCGCGCAACTTCGTATGCGTAATTTAACCCCGTTTTTGAAACATTTCTCGTCGCTTCTCCGCTCCTATTAGTCGTAGCGCGATGTTATATAGCCTATAGCCTTCCTCGATAAATGGGCTATCCAACAAAAAAAGAATTTTTCAAATCGGACCAGTAGATCCTGAGATTAGCGCGTTTAAACAAACAAACAAACAATCAAACAAACAAACTCTTCCGCTTTATAATATTAGTATAGATTAGTATAGATAAGCGTTAGGCATACAGAAACACAACACTAGACCATCTCTCATAGTCGGAATCGAATGGAAGTCCGATAAAAACTAAAAGAGATTACGCGTAGGACCGATGACTTATCGTGCTTATCGTGCTTAGTAGGTATAACAGGCACAGTATGTTTTGTTGCGGAGAGCTTTTATAAGCGAAACTTTATGATAATGTTGTCAGGCCTACCTAAATTTGAATAGGTAATCCCCAAAACTACTAGCCCGATTTGGATGAAATTTGGTATGAAGCTTAAAAATGGTAAATGGAATGTTACCTTACCTTTGTACATTTTGTAGAGTAGATTTTGTGTCCAAACAAGATTTTCTCGATATTTTTACAGCTGAACAATCTGAAAATAATATTTATTTGATCAGAGTAGGTACTGAATTAAATAATAGAACTTGTGTACTTAGATATTTGTAACAGACTTCAAAAAGGAGGTTCTCAATTTTTTTTTATGTATGTTTGGGCATAACTCCGTCATCTACAGACGGATTTTCTAAATTATTTTTATTCCAAAATGGTTACGAAATTTTCGTAAAGATCTGATGATAACTTTCGGAGACAGACAAACAAACTCGTCAGTAAATGCCAGCAAATCAACCGTGATTGAAGTCATATGATGTTTTTTTTTTTAAAAAGTTTTTTTTATTTCATCCTTCTAAGCAGAGCTTGCACAACCAGCTTGAGCTGCCATTTTTCTACTCACCATCATCCAAAAGACTTTTAGAGGTCCTCTCCACTCGTCTTTTCAAACTTCTTCCTTTAGACATTTTATCAATGATCAGGATATCTTCATTTTCATTTGATCCTGTGTCGTTATCATCCACATAAACCTTCTTACGGGATCTAAATGGTATACTTGCTTGAACTGCGGCCATCTATAATTTCAAAAAATGTGTGGTATAAGTGATGAGAGACATTAAGAGTAGATTTTAACCCGACTGCGCCGAAAGCCTTTGGCAAGTCCTACAGCCCAAATGGTAGGTATAACTTATTGGATTCCTCTCAATTGTAGGCATGGGCGTACCCATGATAATCCATAAAATTCCCTCGGTACGTCCTAGAACCAGGATAAGGAGGCGTTTGCGTTATTATTTTGATGATATATATGAATAAAGTACCTACTAAATAATAAAAAAAAAACTAAAAAACCTGCCTGCAAAAAGACAGAAACAAGATACCCAAGGGATAAATGTCTTCTGTTAACCTTTATATCGTACCTCCAACCGACTGCATGATGTTAAATATGAAGGGGTCTTTTTCCGTCTTGCCTGCAGGTTTTTTTAGTTTTGAAATTTATTTTTTTATTTATATAAAACTGTGCCCACGACTTCGTCCATGTGAAGTGCTGCTCATTCCCTATAGACGTTACCGTGATGATAAAAGTAGCCTTAGTTACTGCTTACATCATTAGCTGTCGAACAGTAAAAGTGCCGTTTAGCCGTTTCGGAGAATAGCGGGAACAAACAGGCAGACAGACAAAACACCTTACCTATGAAAAACCCTGGCCCAGGCTATGAAAACGCAGAACGTCAACGAAGAAGCGATAAGAGAAACGAACTTCATCATGACCTCAGGAGTGCTTAATTGACAGTAGTGGATACAGAGGAAGAGGGAGCTAAGAGGCTCAAGGACTCCCTTTATTTAATTCAACACTAGTGCACCAGTCACCACCGCCGAGGACGCACCGGCACAGTGTCAAAATTCTCGCTTCTGTCTTGGCTTGGGGGGAGGGGGCAGTTTTTTTTTAAATATATATTTAACTAGTTATGTGGGATTGTTGTTGTTGGTCCCACATTACTACCTGTGTGTTCTTTTAAAAACAACGGCGCAAAAGGAGCAGTGTTGTTTTCTCTAAAACAAATAGGGTAGATGACTGTCAAGTCAAATTAGTATCTTTTTATGAAACGTCAAAACGATGCGCCTCGTACTAGTTTATATGAAAAACAAATCAATGACGTCATTCTTTCGAATGATCAAATCATTTAATTTTAATGCGTAAAATTGTGGAGAAACATTGTTTTTCAGAACAGTTTTGCAAATGCTATTTCCTGAATAATTTAAAATAATTTATTGTTAATGTAGTCATCTACCCAATTCTTGGATCTCCTCCAATCTGGTACTGGTGATACAATCTATGACTGGTGGATCAGAGGAAGGCCTGGGGGGGAGGTGTCCACTCAAGACCCACTCTCCAAGGCGCGGATCCAGCGTAGTAGACACACCACCAAACACACAACCACCTTAGTAGACACACCACCCACCAAATGGTATTTTTGGGCTAATGCTACGAGCAAACATTAAAAGAAACCATATGTAAATCGGAACATTACATAGGTACAAATAGGTGCAATAATTTTTTAAGGTGTAAAATTTTCATGAAAATCAGAATTTTCGGCTTTTGGCCGTGCCCAAAATCGTTCAGCTGTCGGCTACCGTGCCCACAACTTTATTTGTAGCCTGGATCCTCGCTTTCACTCCCCGAAAGTAACTGATTTCTCCCGTATGTGTGATTTTTCTAAAAGCTGGATTCACCACAAAATACGATGTAGTATTAAACTTTTAGATAGGTAACCAAATAAATACTACTATTAGATTGGCACCTAAATTGTAATGTAATAAGATAGTATTGTAATAAATGTTGATAAACTTTCGCGATTTGTACACATTACACGCAACGGCCTTGGTCACGGGTAGTCTACCCGTGACCGTTGCAATACGGTCGAAACGTCGGGCAATAAACAAGGTATTTTACCTTAAATTATTCACGCGATTAAGACCCGTAATATATATATACACTGACGGACTTATAAACTGCATCAAAGTAATAGACGACTTTGAAATAAATATTTTAACCAAGTATGCAAACTTTCTATACAGATTTAAATTGAAACCTCTAGATTGGTTCGTGAACTTTAAAACAGCGTAGGATCATATCTTTAAGTTTAAGTTTATGTACTGGAAAGGACCTTAAGACCTTTTTTGAAGAAAAAACAGAAGTTTAAGGAAAAATTGTTTAATTAAAAAATTGGTTTTAACAATAGACACAAACTTTATGCAAGGGTTTATTTGTGTTTTAATAAGGTGTATTACCCCCACGTGCCCTTATTACGGATTCTAATCGGTTCCGCATAGATTTTATAAGGGTTTTTAAAAGATCTTGCGGAATATTGTCCCATTCTTCTGAAAGTGCTGTTCTTAGTGCTGCCACTGTCGTAGGCGAAGGGTTTCTCGCATATACAGCTCTTTTTAAATTGTCCCAAACATGCTCGATGGGATTAAGATCCGGGCTGCGTGCTGGCCAATTCATTGTACGTATCCCAACCTCTTCGCAATAATGTTGAACTTGTGCAGCTGCATGCGGCCGGGCATTATCCTGCATTAAAGTAAAATTTTTCGCCTATGAATCCCATGTAAGGCACCACGTGATCTTCTAATATCTCTGTTATGTAGCGATGTGCTGTCAAACCCCCTCTATTACCGTTTTGACGGACCATGTCTATGAACACAAGTTCTGTTCGCCCGTTCATCGATATGCCACCCCAGACCATACATGAACCGCCTCCAAAAGGAACACGCTCCTCAATGCAACTTTGAGCATATCGCTCCCCACGTCGACGTTAGACTCTTCTGCGACCATCTGCACCATATAAACATGTCCTACACTCGTCCGTGAACAATACAGAGGCCCACTGCTCTTCTGTCCAATTCAGGTGATGACGCGCAAATCTTAAGCGAGCTTGTCTGTGAGCTGCAGACAACTTTGGACCATTTGCTGGTCTAAAAGGGGTGATAGCCGCTTCCTTTAACCTTCTTCTTATTGTTCGTGCACACACGTTTTTTCCACGCACTTCATTAAGCTCGGTTTTGATGTTAACTGACGTGAGGAAACGATTTCGCAGGGAAGTTGTAACAATAAATCGGTCATCACGACCTGTGGTTGCTCGAGTTCTGCCTGTACCACGTCTCCTCCTGTAAGAACCTGTCTCTACAAACCTTCTGTATATTCTACAAACCGTAGACTGGTTTAAATTTAAATTTCTACCAATCGTTCGTTGATCCAAGCCCTTCCGCACCAATGCTACAATTTGTGCCGCTTGTTCGGACGAAGTATCCATATTATGGTTCAAAAACTCTCGATGTGTTAAAAAACTAACCCAACAATTATGCTGGTAACAATAATTCAATTGACCAAACAAAAAAAATCAATGAGAATTAATTTAAAACTTTGCTATAAATAACACGCAAATCTGATACTACGAGTAAATTTTCTTTTCCCGGCTATATTCATTTGTTTTACCGCAGTTCTATTTTTAAATTTAATTTTTTTTTAAGATTAAGAGCCAGTCTTTCCATATTTATATAATTTAATCTAAAAAGTTTGCATACTTATTATAAAAAAATCCTTTTAGAGTAAACCTGAACTTTGATGCAGTTTATGAGTCCGTCAGTGTATATATATATTTTAATAAATAGTATTGTAATGCCTATACTTAAGTTGTAATGTAATAGGAAAGTTATGGGTTAAAATAATAATAAATAAATTTTCAAACTGGCCAACCAGATTTATTTTCCAATGTAATTTCCAACATACCGTTTGCATAAAGCTTATTTTATTATGAATACAAATGATTGTTAAAAAATATCTATCCAACATTATTATAATGTTATTTTACATTGTTAGCCACAACACAGTTAATGAATAAAAGGAAATCAACTTATTTGTAGACAGGCTACTGGAATTCATGTACTTATTATACAAGTATAGGATTTTAATGTCACTTGTATTATGCTAGTAAAATGATTTGAATTGTTAAAAAACTAAAATGTTCCTCATTTCCATTTTAAAAGAACTATTAGCTAAAACCTGAATTATTTAAATATTTCATTAAATTAAATATACATACAAATTTATACAATGATTGGTTTGTAATGCAACAAAAACACAACATAAACTTCATCAGATCAAGAATTACCAAATCATTGATTTAAATTTAAAAATAATTTTATATACAAATAACTTAAACAAAAACAAACAAATTGTATATTAACCACCGTGGTGTTGCTTCAATAAAGAACAATTTACAGGACTGTTGGTAAATCCTCATTGCTTTACATATTTAAACTGCACATATGAGTTATATAAACCAATGACACACTTTATAAAGTCAAATTATATGTCTGGAACATAATATTGTGCTGAATGAATAAAATCAGTGACAGTATTTAGTATAAATGGGTAACATAATACTGTCTATATAATATCACGCCAGAAGATAGATATTTTATTATATATCTATAGAAAATCTCATTGAATGTACTAGCAAAATAACATATTTGTTATACTTTACATATAGAAATCTATTGTCACATGACTTTAAAATGACAATAATGTTCCTTAAAAACTACTGTTTGTCCTTATTATTAAATTCGTTTTGAATTTGATGAGCTATATTTGACCTCTTGTACATGTTATCAATTTGTAATTGTGCCCAAGCATTCATTTCCATTTGATGTCTGAACTGCATCATGTTATGATGAGCCAATAATTGTGGTCGTGCTTGGGACATGAGATACTCTGCAGGGGAAGTCATAGTTGGAGTTGGCTTCAAATTTGTAGGAAGAGACTGCCTTATACCACCCAGTTTCCCTGCAGAAGGCATAGGCTTAGATAACGATTTTGAAGGACCCGGTGCTATTTTAGAATGATCACTGTTTGAAGAATTCATACTTGGAATCTGGGTACTTGTTATTTGATTAGATTGGTTAACACTCTGTTCTGAAGTGGAACTTGCTTGTTTTTCTTCAGCTATAACTAACTTTGGTGAGGAACTGGGTGATCGAGTCTGTGATCTCGGTGACGGCTGGGCTGTGCTTGGCGGTGGTGGCACTGCATTTGGAGATGAATGTGAAGTCATTTGATAACTGGGTGATGCTACAGACGGGCTGGCATTTCTGGCTGCCTTCATTGGATTTCCAGACTTATTGCTAGACATATCAAGTCTACTATTTATTGGTGTTCCTCCGGAATTGCCCTTATCTGATTTCAATAAATTCATGTTAGGACCAGAAGGAATTCTTAGTGGGCTAACACCAGCAGTCTGGTGCAATGGTCTGTTTGCAATGCCAGGAAACACATTACTTTGTGGCATACTTAGAGGCATTCCCTTACTTGGAAGTTTTTTAGCTAAATTGTCTATAGACTGCATGGTTAGTAGTTGATTTTGAATGTTATGTGGAGAAGATAAATCAAGAGCTGCACCAGATTTGTTTTCAAGGATAGGCATACTGTTGCCACTAGGTTTATTTACTGGTGTAGTAGGTTTGTTTGCTGCATTAAACGATTTGGGAGTGGCTGGCACAAGCTTGGGAACTTGAGCTTTGTTTTTTGGCAGTTTACCTTTCTTATCAGTCTGCATATTTTGTAGTTGTTGTTCAAAAGTTTGCTGAAAAGTAATAGGTGCAGAGAAATTTCCACTTTGTTTTGCCAGTTTTGTATCAGCAATAGGTTTTAAATTGGGTACAGGGCCCTTTGCTGATGTTTCTGAAGATTTTGTGGGTTTAGTTTGAGCTGGTGTACCATCTGCTTTTGTTGGTTGACTTGATTTAGCTTCAGTGTTACTTTCAGGTTTACCTGGCTTCTTAGGATCTGTATCAGGTAATTTTAATATTTCTATATAGTTGTGTACTGGAGGACTTGGCACTTTATGTGTAGTATTACTAGCTGCTGCTAAATTCTTATTAACCATGTTTTTCTTTGGATCAGGGGCAACAGCTTCAGCAGGATTACGAGCATCTAGTTTTTGATCAGTCAATGTAATTGACAATGATGAAGGTATATTTATCTTGCAAGAATCAAATAAAGATTTCAATGGATCACCGGATGGTGATGTTCCTGGTGGAGTACCAAGAGAAGTTTTCACCTGAGATAATATTTTACTCCTGTCACATGTTGGATCACAGTTATTAGCTAATAGGTCCATCCTTACTTTATTAACTGGTTGTACTTTATTTTGAGACATTGGAACACCAGGTTTGAGGTCTGGCATTTTCTTGACAGGTGGTTTTTGTACTTCAGGTGTCTTTAAACTTGATCCCTCAGGCTTAGGTATTGCAAGTTTGAGTGGGGAGACTGTCTTTTGTGCAGCTGGAGGTGGCATAGAAGCTGCTAAGTCATTAGGAGGTTTACGTTTAGGAGATGAGATACTTGGAGGACCTGATACCATTCTTTTTACCCCAGGACTTTCCTGTTGCTTAGAAGTCGTAACTTGTTGCCTGGAATCTTTTGTAGGGCCAGGCAAAGAAGGTATACTATGAGTAGCTGAATGTCCTGAGGAATTTTTTGAAGTACTCTCACTCTCTTTCACTTTTGTGGGAGTATCCACTTTATGACTAACATTTGGAACTGATGTTGCTGTGTTTGAATTTCCAGATGAGGTTTTAACTGTACTGCCTATTTTTGCTTTTTCTATTTCTACTCTTAACTTTTTCAGTTCAGGTGCATTAGGAGTTGCTTGAAACTTTCTTTTAGCTGGTTCTGGCATCTTCTCTTCTGTTTTTACACTACTTGACTGAGTTTTGGGAGCCTCTTTAGTACTTGGAGGTGTTTCATCAGGTTTTACAGGTGAAGTTTTAACAGAGCCACAGTTGCTCTTAGCTGTGAGCTCAAATGAGATCAGAAACTGAGACTTTTCAACCTCATCATCATTTTTCTTAGGAGACATGCAAGTATCTTTCGTTTTTTCTTCACCTGCTTCTTTACTTGCCTGTCCAGCTTTATCATTCATCTTTGTTGTATCACTAGCTTGTTTCATGTTATCATCAGGCATTGGACTGTCAGTTCCTGAAGACATCTCAGAGCCTTGGTCATTCAAATGTGGTGCTGGACTACTTGCATTGGTATCTTCTGTTGGAGCCGGACTTGGCTTTCTGTCTCCAAAAGGACATATTTTCTGTTTGATTTCAAACAGTCTGTTCCGAATGGCTACATAATCTGTTATTTGATAGAAAAACCTCATTGGTTCATTTCTCTTCCAATTATATATGTAAGCAATATCCATTAATGTATAATAATCAGGTAAAGGAACTCTTTTGTATAAGATATCAATAGCAAATTGAGTACTGTCAATATCAAATTTCATACTTAAGAATTTTTTCAAATGGTTAATGTTAACCACTGCAGGACACTGCAGAAACCTTCTAGATGTTGCAGATGCTGGCTGAGGCTCATTGCTATCTGACGATTTACTTGATATACTGTCTGTATCTGTGACATCACAATATTCTAAAGAAAATGATATCACATCTTCAGGACTGAATATTATTCTTTCTGTATCTTCACCTCTTTGTTCTGGAGTTGCAGATGCGGCAGGACCCGGTCTAGAGGCATAAAACGTTTGACGGCGCTCCATTTCTTTTTGAAACAGCCCTGGTACTAACTTGTAAACTATATCCTGTAGCGCTTTGTCTAATTTGATATTTGGTTTTGCAGAATTTATCATCATTTCGCAAACGGGACAGTAGCTCTTTGCTTGTAAATGTTTGATGATGCAGCTTCGACAGAACGAGTGTAAACATTCTACGATGGTTGTTGCATCTATGTAATAGCCTCGACATAGTGGACACGTTATGTGTTCGTTAACTTCACCCAATAAGGTTCTCTGAGGTACCACAACAGCATTATTCTGCTCGGTCATTTTCACCACTTTTTTATCAGGCTGATTATTAGAAGTAACCATCTTTAGAATCCAGCGTTACTGTACCGATATTTTACGGGCATACGTAGTGATCACTACAACCAATGTGTGACACATAATTTCACTTGTTTATTGATTTATCGTTGTTGCACATCAATCACAATGTTTTATTGCTTTAGTTTTATCATAACTACGGAAAAAAACAATCAATAACACTACAAAGCAAAACGTTACGATGAAAGTAGACAACTCAACTTCGCATCGCTATCGCTAATCGCCATGAGAACCGATCATGTTGGTAACACTGCTTTATTTACTTTTCTAAACAAATGATATTAATAAAAACAATGTTATTTAACAAAATTGTGTTAGACGTAGCCAAACTTGAGATATTCTATTACACTTACCGCACAGATATCTTGTTAGTTGTGAAATAAATAGACTATCAAACACACAATGTAAGAGAAACTTTTGGCGCGAATATCTCGAGAAATATGACTAGTATGACTACCAAATGTCAAAATGTTCATTTTTGGTAAAAGTTGGCTAGCCTGCTTTTTATTTTTTTAATTTGGAGTACAAGACCACAAGCAAGATAAGAGAACACTAAACTAAAAATTTAGCACCATTAATAATTTTTATACAAAGTTGTGATTTTATGATCAAAACTCACTATCGAGAATATATTCAAACAGCAAACAATTTATAACAATGATTAACAGCCCTAACTAACAGATCTAAACGTTGGGTAAATAAAAGGTTAGTACCTTTAAATATTTCACGCGAATAGGTTTATTTATTTTTAAGATTAATTTAAGCAAAAGTTTAAAAACAATTATCCCTAACAAGGACTGTAATTTAAATTTATATTGAAAAGCTGAAGAGTTTGTTTGTTTGGTTGAACGCATTAATCTCAGCACCTACCTGTTGGAATTGAAAAAATCTTTTAGTGTTGGATAGTGTGGCTATTCATCGCATACCGGATACCGATACCGAAATACTGTCGGTATAATTTATCGATATTTCAGTCTCTATATAACCAATCTCTTTGTGCCATTGTTTTCTGTTTAATTATCGATATTTTCTTATAAACTAGAGAGAGCTATAGATTAGAGCTACCAGATTTTTGAAAATTCGACTGATTTATTGTTAAATTAATTTCTTTTGTTGACAAAATTTCGCGATTTGTACACATTATAGAATTGTAGCGGCCTGTCGACGTCTACGTTTACTTTTCATAAAGTGCTTCATTCTCACGGGATACCTACACCGCGAATTATTTCACTGGATTATCAGTCGCTAACATTACGCCGCCACAAAAATGTATGGTTTTAAGTATAGGACCATTAACATCCTATTTTTAAATGAGTTTTTTGTGTACAAAAACATAAAAATTCTGATTGTCGTGTTTTCGATTTCCACGGGTGTAGATAATTCTTTGTTAACATTGTACTATTCTGTTCTTAATATTATTTCCGAGCAACTAATTATGTATTTTTATTTTAACCAAGTATAAGTAAGTACTTAAGGACCTAAGGAATTAAAAACGAACGACCGGTTGCCGCCGCTGCTTTTGCACGTACTGCGATGACGCAATGGAATTGTAAAAAATGTTAGTTCTAATTTACTATTCGTTTTATTCAGACATCCGTAAACACAGCAATATCTTTTATTCGGATTATTTTGACGTTTAGGCTTAAAAGACATTGCGGGTGTCGAAAAGAAAAAAAATATTATCAAAGGTACACGCGAGCGTGACGCACGTGACCGCGACTGTCGTGCGAGCTGAGAGACAGCCCATTGCCATACGCCCTCCGAGGGGCGCGTTGCCCGGATATACCTAAACTTCGGAGTGACACCCCACTGCTTCTACTCAGGAGTTTTCTTATAAGTAAATTAACAAAAATTGACTTTAATGATAACTCCACTGAGTTATCATTAATTTACTGTAAAGTTATGAATAACGCTACAGCGCCATTGGTAGTACAATTCACCTTCAAACAACCTTCGACAATTCATCGATCTCTTATGAAATGCAAATCTGAGCTTCAAGATAATTTCTTTTTTGTTTCTAAAAAAGACATTCAAACGAAAAGTCATTTATGTATCGTGAAAATGATATATATTTGTGTTAAATGCTAAGTAGTCTAGAGTAGTTTAGGGTTGGAAAAATAGTTGGTTTTAAACATGTTGTGTTAAAAATTTCATTATTTCATCATTTTTTAATTTCCATTGAATTTCCAGGAAAACGAGAAAATTAGTATCAAGGAAATTGGATTTAAGTGAATAAATCATCAGGTCAATAAACTATGTTCTGGAAATTTAATTGATTTAAATAACCAATTTCAGCCGAAAAACGTCTTCTTTTTTGGGTCGGTTGGATTGTGGACATACCAAGGAAATTAATGAATATTTTTTTAAGTGTCGTAGTTTTCGAATTTGGCAATGCTTTTTATGTTTAATAACCCAGCCAGGTCAGAAATGAACGTAACTATCATTAGAAACAGGTATTATAGTCATTTGAAAATTATCAGCTTTTAAATAATGTTCACCTACCCAGGCATCAAAAAGCTTGATTTTGGCGAACTAAAGGGTAGTTCGCCGGTGGCAAAAATGATAACCTGCTCTCATGCCTACAACAGTAAATACAAAGAATACTAAAGCCTTTTCAGCCTATTCCTTTCTCAGGATCGCAGGGGTGTGACATTTTTGTTTGTGGACCGACGTTGATATCGTTGTAATTTTGTTAATTTTTCGCTTTTTGCTAAACAATATGTTGTTTATGTTACTTTATTAGGTAAAATAAAAATCTATCTGTTTTTTTCTTGATCTCAGCATATAGATTTGATTAGATTTTGGTTATTATATGATTAATATATAACAGTCTAAATACCGATATATTTATTTATTTGTTTAAAATCCATCTTGCACGTTGTCGTTCATTCACGTGCCCCAAAGCAAGCTGGCAACGCCGCCGCGTTGATTTGGTAGCGAGTATCGATAAAATTACTGGTTTTTTTTTAACGATATTTGTCAATAAATTTTACCGGTATTTTTAAAGTTTCTTCCCGGGGGTAGAGAGATGTGATAGATAGTAATTTTTTTGAGAAATGCTCTGGTCCAATAATCCGATCCGAGCCCAAACATTTGGACCAAGACAACGTGCAAATAAAAAAATATCGGATCTTAGTTATGATACTGATCAACCATATCAGTATCATAATATCATAACAACAGGAGGAAAACACTACATCCCTCCAGTGATCCTATTCCTCTGTAAGCTTCACGCTATTTTGTTTTGAGTAAGCAACCAATATCATACGAGCTGTGATTCCTATGTTGAAATATTGCGGCAACATTTTAAATGGTGATTTTAAAAAAAACATAACTAGAAATGTTTAGTTTAGATAATTTTCCGTGAAAATTTATTACATTTTATTTTTATTTTTTCAAACCATTTTTCAGGCTATTAATACAAACACCACAGTAGTATGTTTTGTGACAGTAGAAATTAATAATTTGAATAGCAACATTCGGTTCTACTGTCAGTTGCCCGACAATTTGTTTCTCTCCTTCTTTTCATTTCACGGAGTCCAAAGCACGACACCGACTGATTCTTTATCGTGAAATATCCAAGTAATCACGAACTCCTATTGAAGTAAAGAAGTTCTACTTCTTTCTTCCTTAACATGAGAGCCAAGGTAAATAATTATTTGTGATTTAACTTGAATTTACGGAATTGTTGAAAACCATGTTTCCCGTGTAACGAGACCGCATTTTCAGTGTTGTGTTTTTACTTGTTCTAGTGGCGTAAGAAGCGTATGCGAAGGCTAAAGCGTAAAAGGAGGAAGATGCGTGCAAGGTCCAAATAAAATGGTACGTATTTACTTTTTCTTGGTTATACTTAGGCCGGGTATATACTTTTTGGAATTATATATTTTAGTTAATGTCTCATGTTTGCAATCTCCTTACTAAATTGGCGAACTTAAATTTATTTAATTTGACTGAAAATATAGATCCAACGTGTTTATAACCTTATTTTTTTAGTAATCATTATAGTAATATCAAGATCAATGCATTTTCTCTACATAACTAAGTATTTGTATCTAGGCAGTACATAACATAAACCATCTTTAATTACTTTCTAACCTTACTAAAATACCGTTTATATTCGTATACTTACCGTTTAATTAGCATGTAAATTAATAACCTGTCACTTTGAATTGTTTAGTACATGCACGCCCTTAGGAACTCAAATTCATAAGTGCAATGAGGAACAATGTAAAATGCACATGTACAAAATTAACCTCCCAAAAAGTAGCCATTTTCATTCTAAAACACGTTTGTTTTGACATGGATGTGATCTAGGTTATATTTTGATTTAACCATGCTCATCTAAATGCTACTTCGTCTAATCTAGATTCTCTGAAGCGGTTGATTTCAGTTGTATCTACTTAGTTTTTCTTACTGTGTACCATGCTTGTACTATTCAAGTTTTGATATAAATCATGTGCCAAGCATTGACAATTCATTGACCAGGCATACAGTACGATCAACGTATCATGACCGGATTGAAGTTAGGTTTTTATCACTTTCGCGAAGGTCATAGAGATGCGGCCCTAAAATTACTAACGAAAACGATTAATTATGTTTAATCGATAAAAAATACATTTTAATTCAACAATATAAAAACACTATTTAAATGAGTTCATAAAAGTTTAAATTTAGAACAGTAACAGTAAATATCGTCGTTGATCCAACTGTAGTTTTTCTTACTGTGTACCATGCTTGTACTATTCAAGTTTTGATATAAGCCATGTGCCAAGCATTGACAATTCATTGACCAGGCATACGTATACATAATGAATAACCAATTAAATATTTTGTGATGTTAGTAGATACTAGGTAATAATTATTATGGCAGTATTTCTACTAAATTAATTAAAAACTGTTGTAATGCTGCTAGTGTCATTAACCCCTTGAGTGCAAACATGGAATGTAGACAGTATCTCTATACGGGTATCCAAGCTGTGACTATCTAGTTGTCATAATAGTAGTCATTGATATACTTACCTATTGTAATGGATGTTGAGACAGTGATAGGAGGATCATAATGTCCTTTTTTGACTACAAAATAAGTGTTGATACTGTGTACTCCATTTATGTAAAAATTCCCGTTTTAATTCATTTTAATAACTTAACTAAAAACACATCTGTAGAAAAACACCAGTAAAACAATAATTAATTACAAAACCATGACTAGCACCTCATCGTAAATTTCTTTGTCAACTATTTGAAAAATGTCACCAATCCTATCAAACTTTTTTTAAATTAAACTAAAACTTGCCAGTTTTATGTGTAATTCATCCTTCAACATTACTGTATTCATGAGACAAAGCTAAGGCCTTCAAATCTATAAACATAAGATTAACACCAATTTATAAATTTTAATTTCCTTACGAACAAGCCATTTTCAGAGTTTTTTTTTTTTTTTAATAAATGTTGAACTCTGATTAGATTCTTCATTCCATTGCAATTTACAATCTAGTCTTGACTAATATATATTTCGATTTTAACTTAATCTGCTATTTTGTAGACTCAAACTTCTAAGTTTTAGTATACAACATTGCAGATTAAGATGTCCATTGTTGGCACTTTCTCTTATTGTCTCTAATGAAGAGGATCACTTTGTTCTTGTTTTATTGGGTAGCACTCATTGCACTATTTAACAAATATATTATTGAGCCCGTAATTAAATTATAGTATTAACAAAGGCCCAAGCAACCTATTTTTGGGCCTTCATTAAAACTATGATTCACCAAATATAACAAAAATCTCTATAAAAGACAAGTAAATGTATTGAAACTGTTAATATAAAGAGAAAAATGAGAATGACTTATTTTGGTGTCTTAATAAATTTTTTTTCAATGTACCCCTTTCATGTTCCTGCAACTACACTACTACTACTTGCTTTTCAGTATATAATTTGACTTAATATCATTCTCATCCAGTTGTTAAAATAATAACGGAGTGACCTTGACATTGCCTATGACACATTTTCTACACTAAAGCCAAAATGCATGTAAAATGTTTAATAACAAAGTTGCTTAGCAACCATTGACAAGTATTAAAGCTTAATTGGTTGCTAAGCATTTTCATCAACATTTCACATCCATTTTGGCCTTATTACAGGTGAACTCTGCTTAGCTTAGTTCTGGCTTTCTCTTTAAATAGTTACCGACATTAATGATACCATTATGATAAAGTACTGTAGTATAATGCATTATTTATCAATAGGGTTCATGTTATCTATTGATAATTTCCTAGTAATTATAATAACACAGCTATACCCCTTCAAGGCAGTCATTCTCTCACCATGAGAGTAATGCAAAGAAAAGGAGGGCAGATTAAATGTGATTTCTCCACCCTTCTGACATACTTTATGTTAGAAGGACTATTAAATATCATACATTTTAAAATTTGTAGTCTCCCTAGTACTACGATGCCTATAAATAAATCTGCAAATCCCATAGAGGTGTTACGTATTTTTACTAATCATAAATGTTTCTATTTTTCAGGTATGCAGTGGAGTTAGTTGTAATATCTAATACTACCTACTACTTGTGTATCAAATAAAAACTAAAAAAATCCCAACTGTTATTTTATTTATAATGTAGCTACGCTAAAACCATCCTTCAAAATTAAATGACCATGTCCTGTAAGTTCAACCATGAAATCAAGTTCTGATAGAGAATACGGAAATTTTCATATAGGTAATAACTAGCATAACTATGTATTTGCGATGTCAATGCGTAGGTAGCATATGCGTACCCAGGGTGTGCTTAGCATAGGTACTTTGCGAAGTACCTAGGTACCTACCTATATTATTATACCTAGGTAGGTACCATGTTCAACCCCTCCTACCCGTACCTACCTACATAATATCTCGACCCGTACCTACCTACATAATACCTGGGCCGGTTTTTCATTTCGCGTGGTTCTATCTAGCTGCCCCTCCTGAGCTACAACAACGAAACCGGTGTAGGTACACTATTAATTGGCTTCTTCAATATACCTACCTACCTACCTTCGCCATTAGGACTAAATGTAGGTAATCGATAGTTCATCGAGACCGTCATCAAAACAGCTTAATAGAAACTTGGGTGTCCTGAACAAGATGAGACTGTTTTTCATGCCTGGACCCCTTGGTATACACTAGCCACAGGTCGCCCCTGGTCCGCTTTTTTGTCGAGTACTGCTCTCGCCTTTGGGATGGATCAGCTAAAATATCTAGGTAGGTAGGTACCTACTTGATGCCTTGGATGGGTTGCAGCAGCGGCAATTGACGATGCAGAGAGTATATTTGTTCTGTGATGCAAAGGTTTCTAATTGATGAAAATAAACTGGAACCTTGACAACTGCGTAGAGATGTACAGTACCTACAGTTGGATCAACGTAACTCGACCGGATTGAAGTTAGCTTATGCTAGGTTGCAACCCTAAATTACTTACGAAAACGATTAAATAAGTATAATCGATTAAAAATACTAACAAAATGCATCTGAGCAACCACTTTTCGCCAACTTCAATCCAGTCGAGTAACGTTGATCCAACTGTAGCAGCGCTAAGCGCCCATATACTTTACTACGGCGAATGCTTTAATGAACTCCCTCATCCCTTCCTAAATCGAACCACGCGTGCTAGCCTTCGATATCACCATCTGACCGTGGATATTTGTTTGTTTCAATAATTGCTACTTTCACGAATCAAAGTTTGAGTTTCGTACATACAATAGGTAAAAAATATACTTATTAAATTTAATAAAATAGTTAACACCTGCAAGGTTTGAATAGCACACTGTAGCAAAACCATATTGCCTTACTAAATTAATAGGTACTTCTTAGTACAAATTTTAATAATATGTAGGTACCTATATTTTTTTACCCATTGTATGTACAAAACTCAAACTTTGATTCGTAAAAGTAGCAATTATTGAAACCTCAAACGTGTATAAATGCTGCGTCATTCATGTTGAACACGGAGGCCACCAGCCATTCTGACGTCAGAATAACTGGTCAAAAAAATATTTAAATTCTCTGAAAGTCTCATAGGTAGCAATTATTGAAGAAATGAAGCAAATAGCCTCGACCAGCCATTCTGACGCTGACCATTTAGTTAAATCATCTGTGCGTACGAGCATTACTGTATCACTTGTTTTAGCGGGGCGCAAGAGTAGGTAGCTCTTTGCTCGCGCACTCAAACGCAGCACTGTGGAATACTGCGTTTGGCTTTAGTTATTATTCGTTGCAAAAAAGTTACTTAGATACTGCTGATACCAAATGAATCTACAGTAAACGTGATAAAACCTTTTAGCACATGCTGATTGCTGCGGATCTTGTTAGCAGAACCAACATTTTGTACAAGCATTTGTTTAGATGGCCATTCACTTTATGAGTTATTAGGTATCATGTTGTCATTGAGAGACAAGATTCAAGACATACAAATAATGTTTCCCCTGCTTTCTCGTGATTTTAAATTAGTACTTATTACCAAATTTTATCAAATTTTGTTCAATTGTTCTTATGTGGTTCGTGGATAAAAACAAAGAAAGTTTTAGCTCCTTTATGATTGTATGTAAGGGAGCGTACAATCATCTTTCGCTCCAAGCCAACCTCACCTGCACGCGGAACATCCTGCTGTATAACGAACGAGGCTCTGGCGACCGACTGATGGCGGTATAACCATCCCAAATTCAAGGCGTAGATAAAGTAACAGGTCAGTGACGGGCAGCAGCGTCACTGATGCGAGAGCTACGCCCTGCGATCGCCAACCCGCCTGCCCAGCGTAGCGATTATGGGCATTTCCCCCATATGCACCAAGCACAAAAGCCACGGCCCCCAGTTCCGGGAGTCACGCTATTCCTGGACATGGTGGCGTCCACGGTAACGGCGTGGCGGGGGGTGCTAAGAATCTCCGGGCTACGAAAGGCCACCACAACCGACTGACCCTGGCGACGTATAAGGGACGCACGCTACGGCTAGACTCGCATCTGGCACAACTTGAGGTGGAACTTGGGAGGATTAGGTGGCATATCCTCGGGTTAAGTGAAGTCCGAAGAGAGGGGGAGGACACCATAACCCTTGAGTCGGGCCACCTTATGTACTTTCGCGAGGGAGACCAACAATCCCAAGGTGGTTTTGGGTTTCTGGTAAATAAGTCCCTTTCTGACAATGTGGTGGAAATGTCCAGCGTGTCGAATAGGGTAGCGTACCTTATCATTAAGCTCACCGAGAGGTATAGCCTCAAGGTGGTGCAAGTGTACGCACCGACCTCGGCACATCCAGACGACGAGGATATGTTCGATGACATATCGAGGGCCCTCCACTCCACCACTAAGACCCACTACAACGTTGTTATGGGGGACTTCAACGCTAAAGTAGGAGTACAAAATTGCAGCGAATTGGTAGTAGGATCCCATGGATTTGGAAGCAGAAATCATAGGGGGCAAATGCTAGTCAACTTCCTCGAACGGGAGGGGCTCTTCTTGATGAACTCTTTTTTCAAGAAACAGCCCCAAAGGAAGTGGACGTGGCAAAGCCCCGACACTATGACGAAAAATGAAATCGACTTCATCATGACGGACAAAAAGCACATATTCAGAGACGTCACCGTGATCAACAGGTTTAATACCGGTAGTGATCACCGACTTGTCCGAGGCTCTCTGAATATCGACTTCAAGGCGGAACGTGCCCGTCTGATGAGGTCCAGGCTCCGACCTACTTTGCTCCAAACCATGATAGGATCCGAAGCGTTCCAGTCAAACCTGGATAACCGATTTGCTGCCATGGAAACCACAACAGACGTAAACCAGAAGCTCGTAAATGTGGTTCGGATACTCAGGGAAGAAGGTACGAGATTTTGTGAAATGCAGCGTAAGGGCAAGAAGTCGAAGCTTTCGGAAAAGACTTTAGAGCTAATGAAGAAACGACGTCAAAACCCACCCGTCATTTCGTCGGAAAAGCGCGCTCTAAACCAAGAGATCAATAAACTTATACGACACGACCTTCGGCACTCCAACACTCTCTCGATTAAAAGAGCGATCGAGCAGAACCGGGAGTCAAAAGTGTTCGTACAATCTCTTGGAAGAAGCCACCTGACGAAGTTGACCACAACAAGTGGAGAAGTCGTTTCTTCGAAGCCGGCAGTCCTCTCCGAAGTGGAAAGCTTCTATGGCCGGTTATACGCTTCGCATGCATCTCGACCTGATCCTGAAAATGAGAGTCCTAGAGCCACTCTAACACGCCACTACACCGAAGACCTCCCAGAAGTCAACATTGATGAAATCGTGCTGGCTCTTAAACAGCTGAAAAATGGAAAAGCCCCTGGAGAAGATGGCGTTACAACAGAGCTGCTAAAGGCTGGAGGTAAACCCGTATTGAGGGAGCTCCAAAAGCTCTTTAATGCTGTCCTGTTCGAAGGGAGAACTCCAGAGGCGTGGAGTAGAAGTGTAGTCGTCTTGTTCTTCAAAAAGGGAGATAAGACCCGGCTGAAGAACTACCGACCTATTTCTCTTCTAAGCCACGTCTATAAGCTGTTTTTAAGAGTCATCACGAACCGCCTTGCGCGAAGACTTGACGAATTCCAACCACCGGAACAGGCCGGATTTCGGAGCGGATATGGCACCATAGACCACATCCACACAGTGCGGCAGATTATACAAAAGACACAGAGGCTGATTATACTCTTGTATAATCAGCCTCTGTGTCTAGCATTCGTGGACTATGAGAAGGCCTTTGACTCGATTGAAATCTGGTCCGTTTTGGAGTCCCTGCAGCGATGCCAAGTAGATTGGCGATATATCCAAGTGATGAGATGTCTCTACGAAGCCGCCACCATGTCCGTCCAAGTACAGAATCAGCCAACAAAATCTATACCATTGCATCGAGGAGTGAGGCAAGGGGACGTTATCTCCCCGAAACTGTTCACAAATGCAATGGAGGATATGTTCAAGACGCTGCACTGGAAAGGGCGGGGCATCAACGTCAATGGCGAATACATCTCTCACCTGCGATTTGCAGATGACATCGTCATCATGGCAGAAACGCTGCAGGACCTACAACAAATGCTGAATGACCTGGCTAACTCCTCTGTACGCATCGGCCTACGGATGCACTTGGATAAAACCAAGGTCATGTTCAATGAACATGTACTACCGGAACCGATAGCTGTGCACGGCGCCGTTCTCGAAGTTGTACAAAAATATGTGTACCTCGGGCAGTCATTGCAGTTAGGTAGAAACAACTTCGAGGACGAGGTGAACAGGAGAATTCGGTTGGGTTGGGCAGCGTTTGGGAAGTTACGTCAAGTTTTCTCATCGTCGATCCCACAATGCCTTAAGACTAAAGTCTTCAATCAGTGCGTTCTACCCGTCATGACATACGGAGCCGAAACGTGGACACTGACGGTACGGCTGGTCCACAAGTTCAAAGTCGCTCAGCGGGCTATGGAAAGGGCTATGCTCGGAGTTTCTCTTAGGGACAAAATCAGAAATGAGGTGATTCGGCAGAGAACCAAAGTTATCGACATAGCCTACAGGATTAGCAAGCTGAAGTGGCAGTGGGCTGGCCATATTAGCCGAAGAACCAATAACCGTTGGGGTAAACGAGTTCTTGAGTGGAGACCGCGTCTCGGCAAACGTAGTGTAGGACGCCCTCAGGCCAGGTGGAGTGATGATCTACGCAAAACGGCTGGCAGAAGCTGGATGCGAGAAGCCGAGGATAGAACAAAGTGGCGTGCAATTGGAGAGGCCTATGTCCAGCAGTGGACTGCGATAGGCTGATGATAGGATTGTATTGTAGGTGCTCAACTGCCTACTCTCTCTAGTCCTCTCATATGGCGCGGACGAAGTTGCGAGGATCATCTATCTGAGTATTTATGAGGCATAAACGGAAACTGTGATTGACTGAAATTCACAGCTCACATTTCTGAATGGATTAGGTGAAATTGGGTACACAGATAGTTGTTATGACGGAGGTATCCATTACAAAGCCTAAAGCAAATCTATTAAGGGGTGAAATGGCAGTCCAAGCCTAACGCCGCCGAAAGGTAGTATGTCATAAGGGAAATTGTATTATTATAATTTATCTAAGTCATTCATCAACTGCTCATATCCTTTTACAAAATATTGCGTTTCCCGCTGCAGTGCCGTTATTTTTTAGGAGCTCATCTAATACCTACTTGACTATCAGCTGCACGCTAAACGGAGTGTCCCAAAAGTATACCACACAATGGGAAAGTGCCGTATATAATGTCCATAGAACATTTTACTGAATGAATACTGGTATTGGATGGAAGTAACATCAAGCCAGCAATGTATAAATTCATTGTAGTTTAAGTGTATTAAGCGCTTTAGTGAAATCATATCTTTCTGGGTTTACCCGCGGTTTCTATCTGGTTTTAGCGAAGTCTGGTTTATTTTTATAAACGACGTGTTGAATTCTCTTTTATACATACACCTCTATATTTATGATGCAAATTGGGTCCTATTAAAAGAAAGTAGGTGAAAGTTCAAATTATCTTTGAATTCTATTTTTGAAATTGTCAATCAAAGAGGATATGATGTCAATTTCATTGTAGGTAAACCATATATTATGTAAACTGAGAGGTATATAAACACAATATTAAAAAAAAACTAAAAGTCAATATTTTATCTATAAATTTGGATGTTTTTTTTATTTTTTAATGGATTTTTAATCTGATTGTCGTTATGGGGCGAATTACCGGTATAAAATGGGAAAAAACTTTGCAATGTAGACCTGTTCACAATATAATATCGTCAGATTTCCCCAAATATAATCCTCAGCCGTGGAAGTTCATGGTAAGTATGTATGTAGGAAGGTATTTAAAGACTCATCAGACTCGTCAGGTGGAGACACTTTGATAGATTTATGGGAATGCCATAGCTCAAAGCCTCAAACCTCAAATTGCATATCGGTCCAACATAATTCCTGGTTAGGTATATGTAGTTGGCAATTAGTTTGTGTTTCCTTGTTGTATTGTAACTACACACTTCTGCTATCGATCGCGCCACAGTTTTCTAAACGTTACATGTCGGAAATCCATCAATTGATTATTATGGATCAGTGGCGGATCCAAGGGGTTAGGGGCTTTCACCATTCACCCATTCAGTGTAAGTAGTGCAGCAACGGCCTTATCTGGTTTAAGACCCCCCTCTCCTTAAACGACAATCCTGAATCCACCACTGTTATAGATGGAAGTAGAACCCAATTTACTCACCCTCGATCTGTGAATCCCAAAGATTGAAGTATTCGGGGAATGCCCTCAATACAACCACTGAAACAAACTGAGAGTACCAACACTCTTAGTGGCAAAAAGAGAAATCTGTACTAAATTAGTGACATGTACTAAACCAGAGTGCCAGGCACCGGACCGTAGAGTGCCTCTACATGAGGTATGTTCAGGACAGTTCAGCAGCGACTGTCTCACAATTTATTTTGGGGTTGATGTATTGCGCCCTTAGAGCAAGCTTGTAGGTAATTAAGTACCTACCCATAGATTCCTATTCAAACTCTTTTTTTTTACAGGAAGGTAAATCCCGAGTAGAATTTTTGCTATCGTACGAGTATTTCAGGATGTGGGTAGAAGAAAGAGACGCGTGGCAGAAGCGAATGTATCCTGAAAATACGACAGTTAACGTAGATGTTGTGAAAAGTTACGTGTTGTCTTTCAAAACGAATCATCAGCCAGTTAAACCTGAAAAGAAGAAACCTTTTAAAATGAAAAAGTAAGTTTGGAGACCGGGTAAACAGTAGGTCACACTTTTCTGTTCTTATTTTGGTTTGATGGATAGTAAATTTCGTCAGCTTTTAGAATATTGGTAAATCATTGGCCTCCAGTGGTGGAAAGAATAGCAATTTACGTTTTTTTAAACAGCAGAATTACCAATGAGTAGCAGAAAAAAAATAAGTCATCCCTTGGTTAATAGGCAAGAGGTTTTTACATGTAACTAAAGACAGTTAACCGTGAATCTAAGCAGAATACTTAAATACAAAAACGGTATAATAAAACATATAATATATTGGCATTAAGTATCATAACATTGATCTCTTTGCTAAGGCGCCACTATAAAAAAAAACTGGCCAAGGACATGTCTGGTGTATAGGAGCCCCCCCTATATTAATTTTATTTTATTTTAATTAATTATTTTTAACGTGAATAATATAACTCAATATTCTGTGAATATTTCAAGCGTCTAATGTTTTTGATTTTTTAGAAGACGACTCCCGCAGTAGGGCTTGTATCCTACAAGTCACGGACACAAAGTACACCCAGACTCTGAACAACAATTTGTGGATAACACAAAGTGGCGTCCCGTTCCTGTGGGAATCGAACCCACGACCTCTTGCGTTGCAGTCGGACACACTCCCACCGCGCCACAGACGCAGTCATATCTGTTGCTGTTATCAATATCGAGCAAAAAAAAAACACGTTTGCTGTGTGGGAACCCCCCTTCAATATATTTAGTATTATTTTGTTGTAGCGGCAACACAAATACATTATCTGTGAAAATTTCAACTGTCCAGCTTAAAATAATTTCCTATGTTCTTCTTTCACAGATTTGAAGGTGTTGGTAGTAAAACTCATAACAAACGCCCCCCAGGGGATAAGGCAATGCAATTTGAAAAGAAATCTCAAGATAACGAAAAAAAAAAGAACCCTACGAAGAAAAATAATTAATTTTATTATAGTTTCAGAATATGTATTGAATATTAGTACATAGTATGTTTAATATACTTTAGTCTATTTTTGAGATTATACATATACACAAAACAACAAGTTTAATTAAAATTTACCGAAGTTTAAAATAGTACTTTCTATTTTTTGCCTCTTGCTTACTAGGACGCTGTGTAAATAAATCCATTGAGCGCAGAATGTATAAAACGCAAAATGAGCACGACACGCAAAATGTACAAATCGCATAATGTACAAATTGCAAAATGTACAAAATGCAAAATGAACACTGCACGTTAACCCACGTTTACCCCGCAGAGCAATAATAGAGGTAACTTTAAAATAAAAAACTAATTCGCATGTGGTTGATTTCTACTTTCATATTGCACGAACCATTCGTCTCCAACACTTTTTTGTTACAAATTCTGTGAACAACCGGTAATTGATCCAAAGTAGGGTCAAAAGTTTAAGATTTTAAAATGGACATTTTGTTGTATATATTATTATGTTGTATTGTTGACTCGATATTTTTAGTATTGGATAATTGTATGATCATTTTTCGAAGGATTTTAACCGGCCGGCCGTGGCTGGAGTTCGTGTTGCTTTTTGTTAATTTATTTTTAATGTGAATGTCACGTCACGACTATGAATGAGTCTTTAGGCCTTTCTTGTACATTTTGCGTTTTGTACATTATGCGATTTGGACATTTTTCGTGCCGTGCTCATTTTGCGTTTTGTACATTCTGCGCCGAAGGTAAATAAATAATTTGTGGGGACAGCAGTGTATACTTTCAAGTAATCATTACTTTCGAGGACTTTTCTAACGGTCCACTGCTTGATATAGGTCTCTACCAATGTAATATATACCACCTATGCTCCGCATCCAGTCCATCAGCGACCTTTAGGTCGTCGGTCCATTTGACTGAGGCTCTTGCCCCACCGACCACGAGTTTAGGTAGTCCAGTCTGACGGGGGGGTCCACGTGCAACGGGTAACAATAAGGCGCAATGGCTGTGGGCCCGAGAAGTTTCGCAGTTGTAGTTTCCTTAGATTACGGAAACTATGTAAACTTATTATTTTTGGACCTACAGTTCAGTAGGTAGGTACTAGCTTAGAGGATTTCATTTGCAATTTTCATTGAATTCGAGTAGGCCTCCTTTGTTAGTAGTCACTGTCCATTGAAACTGAGCGAGGCTGCGGAGCGGCGAAACGGAGTAATATTTCTTTCAGACTGACGCCTGCAGGAGGTAAATTCACGTTTTTAAGGCAGTGCAGTTGTGTTGTGCAAGCGTATTTGAGATCGATCCCAAAGTTATAAAATGCCGTTTTAATCGAAACTTAACTGCACTGCTTTAAATACATGAATTATATATAACTCTTTGCCAGTTGAGTGGAAAACTATTAATAGTCCAAATATGATCAAGAATAGGCTAAATAACCTTTTGGTGAAAGAGTGCTATTATTCTATATATGTCGGCGAACCTTGATCCCTATGACACTGACAGTTATTCCCACGACACAACCTTGTAGTAGCGTCACCGTTATATTATAATCGAATTGGCGGTGTCTAAAAATGATATTTATTAATTTTAGGCAGATATATGCAATTACAATAATATCCCGTTAGAATTATAATAATTATTAACACTTACAAGAAATTATCTCAATCAGACTTTACGTTGACGTCCTGCAAAAGTTACTCCGTTTGGAAGATATCGACTAGTGTGGAAAAGTATCGATAAACAAATATCGAAAATGGAAACGAGTGTACAAAATACATCAATAGAGTACCTACGCTCTTAGTGTCAGATTTATAATCATTTAAGTTGTTTGCGATAATAAAATAAAGGAGATTTAACAAATTTATTGTATATACCTACTCAAATAAAACAAAAGCGGTTTATTTATGATTTTTTAATATACATTAATCTGAATCTGACAATGATGTCACCGATTGCGTCTCAGACTCGATTCGATTCGATGCGATTTCAGCGACGCTAATAATTTTGTGCAAGTCGGCAGTTCACCTCGAAAATAATAGCCGTAAATATGGTTTCGTATCGCTGCCATGTCGAAATCATCGGGGTTAGTTACGGGTCGTGCCCTATTATGTTTTTTCTTCTTTGGAGTTGATAGTTTGTTCTCCTCCATCGACGATTCGCCGAACTTCTCCTTTGTAATTCGGGAAACGGTAGCTTTGCCAATTCCCAAAGCATCAGCAACACGGTCGCGTACGTTGTCAAGTGGCAACAAAGGTCCGCCATTTTGTAGTTCGCGAGCAGAATAGTCACGCAAGCGTACAACAAACTCCCGCGTTTCACTGTTGAGTACAGTTTTTCTCAGTCTTTTCGGCATTTTGAAACACCAACAAAAACAAAACAGCAACAATAACAAAAACAGAAAACAACAATAGTAACAAACAAAGGATTCCGATGACACAACAAAACACGTGGCGCATACAAGACTCGTACTGGCGTAGCGAACTGACAGTACTAGCGTAGTGACAGATCAGATAGTGTTGCTATAACTAAAATTTTAATTTACATTAAAATTATACAGTCCGACCATGTTACCTCTGCATCGGAATATTGGCAACCCCATATACAAATACACGGATACTTGTAAATATAACAAGCATTATAATTATAGTAATGTAGATTATATTTTAAAAACATGTTTATCGATGTGGCTGAATGCAAGTCACGCCTTTGCCTATAAAACTCTATATATCTTAGTCCCGTAGACCCTTACGAAGTAAACACTTTAATTAAAAGCTTAAAAAATAAAAAAAGCCATGGTATTGATGAGCTCCCAGCTATCCTATTAAGACAATGTGCGGACGAACTAACCTTACCGTTTTGCAATCTAATAAATCAATCTTTTGATGACGGTGAATTTCCTGAAATGCTAAAAAAAGCAATAATAATACCAATACATAAAAAGAACTCCAAAGTAGATCCTAACAACTATCGCCCTATTGCACTCCTGCCAACGGCATCAAAAATCTTTGAAAAAGCCGTCTGCACTCGTGTCAATTCCTTTTGCGAAAAGTATAACGTATTTGATGAGTGTCAAAATGGGTTCCGCAAGAACAGATCTACTACTTTAGCAGTCTATAAGTTTATCCAAGAAGCGCTTAATATAATAAATACTAGAAATTACGCAGTTGGCATTCTACTAGACATGACCAAAGCTTATGACAAAGTACAATACGATATTTTGCTTAACAAACTATATGGAGTAGGTATTAGAGGAAAAGCACATGATTGGTTTACTTCCTACTTAAGGAACAGAGAACACTGGGTTGAAATTGAATTCTTTAACAACAAAACTAACGAGATACAAAAAATTCGCTCAGATAGTAATATAATAAATGCTTCAATACCTCAAGGCAGTGTTATTGGATGCCTGCTATTCCTCCTCTATATAAATGACTTGCCGAAAAACATAAATGGACCTTGTGTTCTCTATGCAGATGATATTTCATTACTAATCTCATCTAAATGTGCTACGAACTTGAACGAAAATCTCAATAATTTACTCAAACAAACTACAACATGGTTAGAAAAAAATAATCTTGAAGTAAACTTTTCAAAAACAAAAATAATATCTTTTCACCCACATCAAAAACCACCTCTTCAAATAAACTTTAGTTTTAATGGCACAAAAATAGAAACTGTGAATAAGTTCTCACTATTAGGACTGGTTGTTGACACACATATAAATTGGAAATCACATGTCCAAAAAATTAAATCAAAGCTTTCTAAATTTTCTTACGCTCTACGTGAAGTGAAAATGACCACTGACATCAAAACTGGGCTCGTCACCTATTACGCTTATGCATACGCGTGGCTGAGCTATGGCATTATCTTGTGGGGAAACAGTACTGATGCAACAGATTTATTTATAACACAAAAAAAGCTTATAAGAATATTGGCTAACATACAACAAACCGATAGCTGCATGCCCCATTTTGTCAAATTCAATATACTAACTCTCCCTTGTATATATATTTTAGAAACGTGTAAATTTGTACGTAACCACAAAGAATTTTTCAATACAAGAGAAGATAAACAAACAAAATACACACTAAGGCACAAAACCAGATTAAACTTACCAACTTCAAATTTAAACATGCACTCAAATAGCCCTTACGTAATGTCCATAAAAATATATAATAAATTACCCGAGAAAATTAGAAACGAATCTAAATTAAATAGCTATTTAAATAAAATAAAAACCCTTTTACTTTTACTACAAAAATGCTATTACACCGTAAATGATTATCTAAATGACAAACAATTATCTAATTATACTACATAGATAATATCCTCCTCTCTCCTAATTAGATTTAAATATTACCTATTTATGTTATTTTGTTGTGCCCAACGGGGTCCACGATGGTCTAATTTTAAGCCTACCACCTAAGTATACATTGTGGAATGCAAATAAACTATTGAATTGAATTGAATTGATATATCGACACGACCCGTCACTAGTATGAACTGTCATAGGGATCAAGGTTCGCCGAGCTGATTATAAGTTTTAGTAACATGGTAGAGTGACTGTAGTTTTCATTGTTATTATCATCTATTAATATTGTCCTAATTTAATTATTATTATTTCTTATTATTTTTATTATTGTGTTCTATATTTATATTCAAATACAATGTAAAAATTGTTCATGAATAAATAAATCAAATCAAATTAGCCCCCTGGATTGTCCACTGGAACGGTGCGGAGATTTTATGAAATCCTATTGGTTATATTACTACGTTTCTCCGCTCCACAGCCTCGCTGCGCTTTAAAAGACAGGAAGCTAAATGCTCGGTCGGTGTGGACGCAGCTATTACCAACATCGTTTCAAAATGATAGGGCTTTGAAAAAAAAAAACCGAATGCTAGTATCAGGATTTTTTATTTATATGCCATTATTATGAGTTTAATGATTAAATTATTTATCTACTGAATGTCCTCAAATCTGTAGATTGGAAACTATTAAGATTGAACACATACTCTTAAAAAGAGGAACAAAATATTTCACACCTAATAAATGGAATATAATTTTCTGTGGTATCTACTAGAGTATTAACAAATATTGTCATAAGATACTATTTTATTACGATAATACATACAATTATTTTTTAAACATTTGTCTGTACACGAAGAAGACATATTTTTGGTTCTTATTGACACCTATTACTAACATGTTACATGTTAAAAGCTAGAAGACTGATTTTATAATTCCGCTTATGCGGTAAGCGGCACGAGTGTATGCGTCTGTAGTGTTTGTTGAGTCTACTTCAGCTTATTGTCGAAACTTTGACCCGAGCTTACCAGTTGCGGAGGGAATAAGCGTCACTGTAAAATCAGCCTTACACAGCGTGTTTAATATCTTGAGCTGTCATGGCGGCCGACTGCTTGATAAGAAATGCGCCACGAAATTATTCACCACATATCAATATATTTGACCAGTGAACATTTATATTTCTGATAAAATTGGCGATAGTTTGGCAAGATTGTATTTGGACATAATAAAATTAACTTAGTAAATGTGTGTATCATTTTTTAATAATTTTGCCACAAATGTTAAATGTTACCTCAATATTGATAGGGGCGTTCTTATTAAAAAAAATCCCGAGGTAGTTATAGTTATTTTCTAGCTTTATTCATTATAAAATTACACATAATGCATGGTCACACACCTTAAGTGGGGCTAACAATCAAAAATTACTTAACCAAATCAGTCATTATATTATAATAATTAGGTACTAAACGTCCTAGGCACTGAAGCGACACTGTCATAATTATTATGCAGTTACACCGGCTCCGGACGTTGGATCCAACGTTGGTCCAACGTATGGATGTACAAAATAGCATTGGTGCCAACATTGGGTCGGCCTTATTCTACATCCACATGTTGGACGAGTGACGTTGGGACCAATGTGTGGAGACGGTGTTACAATGATTACCGCTTAGTATTATGTTAGCCACGAACCTAGTTAATCGTGATGTTTAGACATAATTATGAACCAGAAGCTGCGCAAGCAACTGATTGAATGTGGTATAAAATAAAACAATATATTTTTTGCCAAATCCCAATCACTCATTTCAGAAACATTATTTTTTAATGTGGAATGATGTTGATGTGTTTAGCTAGAACTATTATCTTCCCAACGCTATAAAGTACACATACCAATTAATTTATTTATAACATTTAAATAAATGTTTTGTTGATTGTCGAAATGATTTACATATAATATTTTTGTACATAGAGTTACGAAATTAGCCAAATTGAAAGCTGAAGGCGGTTCCGGGAAAGCCTCCGCCGGAGTGGAAGTCGAACTGTTGTCCGCCGCGGTTGCAGAATGTTTGGAAAATTACGTTCGGGTCGATATCTGAAAAATAAACAAGAATTTATATAATTTTTGTGGGAGGAAGATTTAGAATTGAGTTTGGGGTTGCGTTTTCAAAAATACGTTTTACGGGCTCTGTATCAAAATTAGTTGGAGGAGAGGGGGAGGGGCGGTTAAAGGACTAAGGCGCTGGCATTAATTTGCAATTTAATCTTCTGTGTATCGCAAAGCAACAAGTCTTTAAGAAATGTCTAAACGCCGATTTTATATATAAATCTCATACAAATACCGGCCTATGATGTCACTATTTTTTTTTTTGTCAAATCACTACTTTTTATGATTGAAATAATGACAAAAAATACTATTTAACACAAAATTAAATCGGGACTGGTTGGTAGTTTAAATGCTAGTTTTATTTAGTAACTAGCTGACCCGCGCAACTTCGTATTCGTCAATTTTCCCCGTTTTTGCAACATATTTGATTGCTGCTCCGCTCCTATAGGTAGTAGCGTGATGTTATATAGCCTTCCTCGATAAATGGGCTACCCAGCAGAAAAAGTATTTTGTAATTCGGAGCAGTAGTTCCTGAGATTATAATATTAGTATAGATTAGTCTTTTGAATTTTTTGTTTACTTAGCCCTTTGACCCCTCTAGTCTGGGGGCTCCGCTGCATTGATACGGCTGATATGGCGATAGCTAAGAAAAGAAGCTCCTGGCCAAATATCAACCTCATCTGAGCGAACAGACCTCCTTGAAGCGCCGCTCCTGCTAGTTATGTAGTACGTACCCGCCATGCTGGAGCCGTCGTCGTTGAGGTCCTGTCCGTGGTCGTACCGCGCGCGCTTCTTGGGGTCGCTGAGCACGCCGTACGCCTCGCCGACCTCCTTGAAGCGCCGCTCCTGCTAGTTATGTAGTACGTACCCGCCATGCTGGAGCCGTCGTCGTTGAGGTCCTGTCCGTGGTCGTACCGCGCGCGCTTCTTGGGGTCGCTGAGCACGCCGTACGCCTCGCCGACCTCCTTGAAGCGCCGCTCCTGCTAGTTATGTAGTACGTACCCGCCATGCTGGAGCCGTCGTCGTTGAGGTCCTGTCCGTGGTCGTACCGCGCGCGCTTCTTGGGGTCGCTGAGCACGCCGTACGCCTCGCCGACCTCCTTGAAGCGCCGCTCCTGCTAGTTATGTAGTACGTACCCGCCATGCTGGAGCCGTCGTCGTTGAGGTCCTGTCCGTGGTCGTACCGCGCGCGCTTCTTGGGGTCGCTGAGCACGCCGTACGCCTCGCCGACCTCCTTGAAGCGCCGCTCCTGCTAGTTATGTAGTACGTACCCGCCATGCTGGAGCCGTCGTCGTTGAGGTCCTGTCCGTGGTCGTACCGCGCGCGCTTCTTGGGGTCGCTGAGCACGCCGTACGCCTCGCCGACCTCCTTGAAGCGCCGCTCCTGCTAGTTATGTAGTACGTACCCGCCATGCTGGAGCCGTCGTCGTTGAGGTCCTGTCCGTGGTCGTACCGCGCGCGCTTCTTGGGGTCGCTGAGCACGCCGTACGCCTCGCCGACCTCCTTGAAGCGCCGCTCCTGCTAGTTATGTAGTACGTACCCGCCATGCTGGAGCCGTCGTCGTTGAGGTCCTGTCCGTGGTCGTACCGCGCGCGCTTCTTGGGGTCGCTGAGCACGCCGTACGCCTCGCCGACCTCCTTGAAGCGCCGCTCCTGCTAGTTATGTAGTACGTACCCGCCATGCTGGAGCCGTCGTCGTTGAGGTCCTGTCCGTGGTCGTACCGCGCGCGCTTCTTGGGGTCGCTGAGCACGCCGTACGCCTCGCCGACCTCCTTGAAGCGCCGCTCCTGCTAGTTATGTAGTACGTACCCGCCATGCTGGAGCCGTCGTCGTTGAGGTCCTGTCCGTGGTCGTACCGCGCGCGCTTCTTGGGGTCGCTGAGCACGCCGTACGCCTCGCCGACCTCCTTGAAGCGCCGCTCCTGCTAGTTATGTAGTACGTACCCGCCATGCTGGAGCCGTCGTCGTTGAGGTCCTGTCCGTGGTCGTACCGCGCGCGCTTCTTGGGGTCGCTGAGCACGCCGTACGCCTCGCCGACCTCCTTGAAGCGCCGCTCCTGCTAGTTATGTAGTACGTACCCGCCATGCTGGAGCCGTCGTCGTTGAGGTCCTGTCCGTGGTCGTACCGCGCGCGCTTCTTGGGGTCGCTGAGCACGCCGTACGCCTCGCCGACCTCCTTGAAGCGCCGCTCCTGCTAGTTATGTAGTACGTACCCGCCATGCTGGAGCCGTCGTCGTTGAGGTCCTGTCCGTGGTCGTACCGCGCGCGCTTCTTGGGGTCGCTGAGCACGCCGTACGCCTCGCCGACCTCCTTGAAGCGCCGCTCCTGCTAGTTATGTAGTACGTACCCGCCATGCTGGAGCCGTCGTCGTTGAGGTCCTGTCCGTGGTCGTACCGCGCGCGCTTCTTGGGGTCGCTGAGCACGCCGTACGCCTCGCCGACCTCCTTGAAGCGCCGCTCCTGCTAGTTATGTAGTACGTACCCGCCATGCTGGAGCCGTCGTCGTTGAGGTCCTGTCCGTGGTCGTACCGCGCGCGCTTCTTGGGGTCGCTGAGCACGCCGTACGCCTCGCCGACCTCCTTGAAGCGCCGCTCCTGCTAGTTATGTAGTACGTACCCGCCATGCTGGAGCCGTCGTCGTTGAGGTCCTGTCCGTGGTCGTACCGCGCGCGCTTCTTGGGGTCGCTGAGCACGCCGTACGCCTCGCCGACCTCCTTGAAGCGCCGCTCCTGCTAGTTATGTAGTACGTACCCGCCATGCTGGAGCCGTCGTCGTTGAGGTCCTGTCCGTGGTCGTACCGCGCGCGCTTCTTGGGGTCGCTGAGCACGCCGTACGCCTCGCCGACCTCCTTGAAGCGCCGCTCCTGCTAGTTATGTAGTACGTACCCGCCATGCTGGAGCCGTCGTCGTTGAGGTCCTGTCCGTGGTCGTACCGCGCGCGCTTCTTGGGGTCGCTGAGCACGCCGTACGCCTCGCCGACCTCCTTGAAGCGCCGCTCCTGCTAGTTATGTAGTACGTACCCGCCATGCTGGAGCCGTCGTCGTTGAGGTCCTGTCCGTGGTCGTACCGCGCGCGCTTCTTGGGGTCGCTGAGCACGCCGTACGCCTCGCCGACCTCCTTGAAGCGCCGCTCCTGCTCGCGCCGCTCGCCGTCGGGCGCGCCCGCGTGCCGGTCCGGGTGGTGCACCAGGGCACGCTTCCTGCGCACACCATCACACTTGAGTATTTACCGAAATCACACTTTTTGATATGATATTTAGAATGGACGTTTCAAAAATAGACATACAAAGAAGAAAATGGCCAGTGAAATAGACGATCCGAGAAGACGTTCAGCAAAATAAACGGTCTGAGAAAACGGTCAGCGAAATAGACGGTCTGAGAAAACGTTCAGTGAAATAGACGGTCTGAGAAAACGTTCAGTGAAATAGGCGGTCTGAGAAAACGGTCAGCGAAATAGACAGTCTGAGAAAACGTTTAGTGAAATAGACGGTCTGAGAAAACGTTCAGCGAAATAGACGGTCTGAGAAAACGTTCAGTGAAATAGACGGTCTAAGAAAACGTTCAGCGAAATAGACGGTCTGAGAAAACGTTCAGCGAAATAGACGGTCTGAGAAAACGTTCAGCGAAATAGACGGTCTGAGAAAACGTTCAGCGAAATAGACGGTCTGAGAAAACGTTCAGTGAAATAGACGGTCTGAGAAAACGTTCAGTAAAATAGACGATCTGAGAAGATGTTCGGCAAAATAAACTGTCCAAGAAGATATTCAGCCAAAAAGATGGTCTGAGAAGAAAACGTTCAGCGAAATAGACGGTCTGAGAAGAAGACGTTCAGTGAAATAGACGGTTTGAGAAGATGTTTAGCGAAATAAGCGGGGAACAGACCTTGCGGGAAAAAGACTAACTTTGCTGTCCGAACATGCAATGACGTCGCCGCGTACTTAAAGGGGCCGCGGCGCGATTGAATATGCTAGATCAGCAACCCGTGTTCGATGAGAATGAATCGGATTAGGACGGTTTGGGCCCTTTCGCGTTTAGGCCCGCCGAAAAAAACATTCGCTATATGTCCCGTTCGCGTTACGTCCCTTTCGCATTATGTCCCGTTCGCGTTATGGCCCTTTCGCGTTATGGCCCTTTCGCGTTATGGCCCTTTCGCGTTATGGCCCTTTCGCGTTATGTCCCGTTCCCAATTTTTTTATATCTTTTCATCCTTGCCTCGTCCGCATTTTTTTTAATAAGTCAAATATTGTTTTATTCGGAAAATCTAATCTTTGAAAAAAATTATCGTATTGGGGTAGTCTGTACTCACAATGTTATTCTGGAACTTTTTAAACCTCTCAAGTAGGTAGGTAGGTATAGATTCTCCATAGATTTATTACGGGCCGTTTACTGTTCTGAAGTATTTTAGTCTTAATGATGATTGATGACATTATCATAGAGATAGATTATGACATAACACATTATTTGACATTATTTTTTTGCAAATAATTATTTCCATTTCATTTTCTTAATAAAATGGAGTTTGTCAAATCCAAAAAAGGAGTCGATAACATAATTTCGGGTGGCTTCCGCTACACTAAAAATCGAGTGAATAAAAGTGGAACAACGCAGTGGAAATGTGTTAATAGAGATAAGTGTAGTGCTTCTATTACTCTTGATGTAAATAGAGAAAATATAATACGTCAATCTCACCATACTTGCGAATCCGATACAATGGAAACAGATGTATTTTCAACATTGGATCAATTGAAAAAAAAAGTTTGTGAAGACTTTGGGCCATTAAATAAAATATATGATGATCATATGAAAGATTTGACAGTAAAATATAAAAACCAGAAACATCTTATTCCCGATTTCTCATCAAAAAAAGACAGCTTATACCGGGCAAGAAAAAAATTCCTAAATAGCAAATCTTTAATTTTTAAGCAGATTTCTGATGTAAGCATTCCAGAAGGATTAGGCAAGAATTTTTTGATTTGTAATGACGGTGATACTAATAAAATTTTGGTCTTTGTCACTACTACTGCTAAAAATATTATGAATGCATATAAAAATGGTCTGTATTATGGAGACGGTACTTTTAAAACTACTCCAAAGCCGTTCTATCAAGTGTACTCCTTACATTTGGATTTATATTCTAATAGTACCATGTGCACGAATACTGTTCCAGTATTATACGCTCTTCTACCCGACAAGCGACAAGAAACATACGTAAGGCTCTTCGAAATTATAAAAAATAGATTAAATATATCAATTAAAAATTTCAAATGCGACTATGAACAAGCTGCCATGAATGCTTATATAACAGTTTATCCTGAAGGCAATTTAAGTGGATGCTTTTACCATTATCATAAGGCATTATGGAAAAAAGCTAAGGAACTAAAAACAAGCAGCCGAGCAGAAGGGCGGAAAATAGTAAGAAGGTGTGGCATGTTGCCTCTGTTGCCACCAGAGTATATACCGGAAGGATGGGCTGATATCCTTAAGGAAGTACCGCAAACTAGTGTCATTAATCAATTTATTGAATACTATCAAAGACAGTGGTACCCAAAATTATCTCCAGCTGTTTTCAGCTGTGCCAACCTTGTACACAGGACTACTAATGTTGTGGAAGGTTGGAATCACCGTTTAAATACGAGAATCGAAAAACGGCCAACATTGTTTTCGTTTATACATAAATTAAAAAATGAAGCACGTCGTCAAGATACAAGTATTAAAAGGTTCTTGTTTGGGCATTTAAAACAAAATAAAAAAAGTATAAACAGAACATTTAACAATAAATACAAAAAATCTTTAAAACTACTTAATGATAAAAAAATTAATGTACATAAATTCATTACGAGATTAACGTTTGTACGCCTATCATCTGGCTATTAAATAATACTGTATTTTGTTTTAGTCCAGCTACCATATAATTTGTTTTAGTTTAACTACAAATAGCTTTTTACGTTTACTTAAAATAAAGTATTTATTCATTTATTAGCTACCAATGTACCTATTTACCTAATATTCCAATAAAGTTATATAAATTAGGTGTTTTTTTTTGTGTAGGTACTTTAACTAAATCCTTCATATTGTTGAGACACAAACGTATTTATTTATTAACTTCTCAACCAATCATCAAACCAATCCGTCTCTCATTGTATTAGTACCACAAAAGACATGGGGTTGAACTACATCTGGCCGCACCGAATCGCACTTTCTTAAGCTTTTATTCTTTTCTGTCACTTAAAACCGTCATTTACTAGTCGAGTATGGCCGCACTCCCGCTTTCCTTCTCGCTCAAGTAAATGACTATTCAAGCTCAACCCTGATGCAACAAACAAGTACTAGCCCACTATTTTTCTAGAACAATCAGAATTTTTACTAACGTACTCCATAGTATGTGGGCCCAGACACTATGGGGTACTTTAGGAAAAAAAAAACATATCCCCACCTTTACTTGTGGGGGAGATACCCCAACACAAGGGACATGTCGCGAAAGGGACGTATCGCGAACGGGACGTACTGCGAAAGGGCCATATCGCGAACGGGACGTACTGCGAAAGGGCCATATCGCGAACGGGACATATCGCTAATCGTTGAAGCTTTTACTAGCGGGCCCAATCGAGAAAGGGCCCAAACCGTCCTAATTCAATGAATCGAACAGACCGAGTGGATTTTCAAGTAAGTGTTTGCAATTCAATAATTGACAACGCCCACGCCTCTCTAAGGAATAAGTAATTGCTGCTATATTTAAGAGGTGGTTCCTATTTTCAATAATATAATTGGTATTTTAAATAATACAATTCTATGACAAAGTAAAAAAAAAACTCCCCTGACATAAAATGTTTCGTTTTTAAATTATGAAAACTTTAGTATTTGAAATATGAGACTATGAAAAACTCGTGAGACTATGAAGATTCGTGAAATAACATAGTCATGTTTGATTTAGGGGTTTAAAAAACACTGGGCATCATTTTGTCGACATTATCACATATTTACATTAGGTCAGGCTCATTTTAGAAACGTGGACGATTGTCCACGTTTTTAAAATTAGTCTTTAGCACCTTATTTATTTAAAACATTTTTCCGCTCAGGAATAATCTTAAAGATTGATTGCTTATACCTGCTCTAAAATTATAGTCTTCAACTGTACAGTATTAATTTGTGGAAACATAGTTAGCTGGGTAATCCGCAAGGTGACGGAGTAAGAGTTCAAAGTGTCATCACCCTATCTCATCCTAAAGGTGTCGTGAGAGGCGACTAAGAGAAATACACCGCATAAAGTGCGGGGAAAGAGAAACTCGAAACAAAAATCGGTATTGGTACCTCCTGTAAGACACGAGTAGGTCCTGCAACCGATCTGGCGCCGCACGTATTGTCTAGTCATTCCTGTGGATTCTGTCAGTTAGATCGAGAGGGTGACGCAAGTTCTGGGCATCCTTACGCCACCTTAATGGGGCCTCGCTCTTCCGCACACAACCATTACTTCACAGTGCGCAGGAGCGCAGGTGAAAATAAGTAGAATATTCGTTCGTACATATGTTAGATTACGAACGCCATGACTATGACAATACGAAAACGCTAGTTTTTGCATTTTTCCGCAACTTCAAGATTTATTTGCGGGATCATATTACGACATATTCTTAAATTTCTTTATTTCATCTACTAGAAAAACTCTTTGACTAGTGCCACAATTTTTTTCGTGTCCTAATATTTAGGTTTTCTATATAAATTTTTGAGAGAGCCGAACCCTGTTTCGCGTAATCTACCCTTAATCGCATCCCAGGCGATACAGCGTCCGTGGAGAGGGTAGTCACCAGCAAAAATGCTGAGGCTCTTGTAACGCTGTTTTAATCATCTGATCAAGATGGTACAGGCCAATGATGATGAGTTACACAGAACAAAAGGTTCACACAGAGTTTAATTCCATGTAGGAATGACGTACTCCCATTATGCTATTAAGACACCTAATCTTTTCATTTATAAACAATTATCTAATCAATTAGATCTATTTTAATAGATCTGCCATTTCTATGTACAAGCCACTGGTGGAACTTATGGGTCTTCTTTCAAATGAAATTCATAAACTAAGTTTTAAACTTTCGCGTAGCATGATTGTAACTATTTATTATACGGGAATTAACACACATTATTTACCTTAAAATTGCTTGACGTTTCGACCAGGTTGCACCGGCCGTGGTCATAAGCGAACTGCAGTTCGCTTGTGTTCGCAATTTTAAGGTAAATAACGCGCGTTAATTCCCGTTTAAGTTTACGGGGACAAGTGTAATTAATTTTTGGATAAGCACAAGAAGTCTTAACCCATAGACGATTTTAGGGAACGGAAACGAAGATTACCACTTAATATTTGATCGAAACTATGATTTTTTTAAGCTATTGCATAGCTTCTATCGCAGGCCTTGAGCGTGGAATCCAGAAATTCCGTAACGAAAATAACCTAACACCCCCCCTCCGACCGGCACAGCGGTGATACTTTTTAGTATTGCCATCTATCGATGAATAGCAGAACTTTAAATGACTTTTTTTTTAAATTAAAAATGAAAAAAAAAAAAAATTATAAACTTTGTTTTATTATAATTAAAAAAAAAAACTTTAAAAATTAAAAAAAAAAAAAATATTTTAATTGCTTCAATTGATCAAAATGCTATGCAATAGCTTTACCGCGGCAGTCCCCGAGTGCCACACATTTTTTTTTAAGATAACTAGCAATGTGGGATTGTCGTCCCACATTACTAGCAATCCTGTTAACCCCTCCAGCTAAACTCTATAGCTTGTGTTAGGAATGGGCTTACGTGGGTAGTATAATGGCCAGGATTCGAACCCACGACCTCACGATTGCAAGACTGATGTCTTAGCCATTAGGCTACCGCCACTTCAATTAGAGTCGACCGCCAGTGATAAGGGTCTAATGTGTATGTTTGCTTTGCTGTGTTTCAAGTATATTATGTACTGAGATTATAACAGTTAATATGACTTCACTTACCTGTAAGCCTTCTTAATATCCTCCTCAGAAGCACTTTTGTCAATACCAAGTATTTTATAATAATCCTTGCGTTTGGACTTTTTCAATGCTATCTTGGCCTCATGAAGCAGTTGTTTATTCTCCTTGCTCTTATCAATCTTGTATAGTTTTTCATAATCTTTGACAGCTTCTTCGAATTCAGAAAGTTCTGTATAACATTTGGCACGTCTGAGGAGAGCCTTCACATAATTTTCATCGAGTTCAAGAGCGGCGGTGCAAGCTTCGGCGGCTTCCTTGATTTGGTTCAGTTTGGAACAAACGGTCGCTTTGTTGAAGTACAGTTTAGCATTGACTGTCTTATTGTTCGGATCGATGGTTAAGGCTTCGTTGTATAAGCTTAGAGCTTGTTGCCATCTCCCCATTTTGAATGCCTCGTTGCCTGTAATTAAAAAAAAATTAAATAATTGCATTTGCGAAAGATAGAAAAATTTGAAGTCCAGACCCAGGAATCGAACCCGAGACTTCCGTAGCCAAACATGCAATCATTGTATTTGTAAAGTAACTGGCAAGAAATGCCTATAATAATTACTTGAAAATAATAGTTACAAATACCAGCATACCAGATATTTGTGCCACTGTGCGGTATTTGTGGCACCTCATTAAGAACTCTAACTACCTTGTAATATAATTCAAAAGCAATTAATTAGTGAAATATAATTGACCTTTTGAAATAAAGTAAATTAATATTTACCTTCTTCCTTCTTTAGTTTGAGTAGTTTAGCCTTTTTGTATATTTCCATAGCTTTTTTGTGATCTGGGGCAAGACGCAAAACTTGTTGGAAATGCTTGAAGGCTTGTTCATCTTTGTCCTGCAATAATAATAATAAAGAACATAGACCATTGACTGAGGACAAAACTCGCTAATATTTTTTTAAAACATATGTACAGGGTGATTTATAATATACCAATAACCTCTTGCTCCTGGCTTGCTTACATTACACCAAATAACTTAGTAATATATTTTTGAAAAACAAATTACAAATTTTAACCCTTCACAACCCACTACTACTTTTGTCACGCAACCATTTACCGTACATCTGAGAGACTCCGGAATAAAATCGATGTTTTTTTGGCAGGTTTAGGACCTAAACTTCACATTAAACAACAATTTTCCTCCAGTAAAATAGTCTGTAGGTGGTTAAGGTAGGGTTTGACTGCCTCTGTGACGCGGTGGGAGTGTATCCGACTGCTACGCAAGAGGTCGTAGGTTCGATCCCCACCCAGGATAAAACTTTGTGTGGGTGTTATTTATCTATAATATGTATGTATTTAGAAATATATAAGTATGTTTATCAGTGGTCTGGTTTCTATAGTACAAGCTCTGCTTAGTTTGTGATCAGATATCGTTGTGTGAGTTGACCCAAAATATTTTTTTTTTGATAAAAAGATATTATTATATTAAGGTCATAACTCCAAAAACAAGTGGTAAATGATTAAAGGATTACAAAGTTATTTAGTCTATGCTAATTTTATAAAGAGGAAAGATTTGATTGTTTGTTTGTATTGAATAGGCTCCGAAACTACTCGACTGATTTGAAAAATTATTTCATTGTTGTGATGCTACACTAACCCCGGGTGACATGGGCTATTTTTTATTCCTGTATTCCCACGGGAACGGGAACTACGCAGGTGAAACCGCGAGGCGTCCGCTAGAGTTAAATAAAGCGGGAGGTTATTAGTATATAACACCCCGTATAATACAGTTTGACCTAAGTCACAAATTGCTTTGCTTTACAATTGCTTCTTAATGTATACAAATTACATACACATATTAAGAATAGGATAGGTTAGGTATTTGGGTGATCGTTTGCCCCCCTCCCCCCCCTCGAAACGAACGCCGGTGTTGGGCGAAACATGACCTCGCTTGCGTATGGTTGCCTGTCGTGCCCCCCTCCCCCCCAGAACCAAATCCTGGATCCCCCCCTGTATACTACTACCAACATTCTAATTTACTAAAAATTACAGTGATTATTCTGCCGCATGTCGTTTCAACATCACAATTCCACACGTATGCGGTTTGGGTATCTAAACTTCGACCTTGGACCTTGTGGTAAACAATATTATAAAGTTGCAGATAAGATCTGTGAATTTAAAAATGTTGGTTTCAAATACTAAAAGTTATGATGATTTATTAAAATATTCACTATAGCTTGCGCAAACGCAGTACCTGGGATTTAAAAAAAGAAAATCTATAACAAGACTATAATTCACGTCGCTAGAGAGAGATTTCCGAACATCTATACTAATATTATAGAGCTGAAGTTTGTTTGTTTGTTTGAACGCGACAATCTCAGGAACCACGGGTCCGATTTGAAAAATTATTTTACTGTTAGATAGCCCATTTATCGAGGAAGGCTATAAGGCTATATAACATCACGCTACGACCAATGGGATCAGAGCAGCAATGAAAAATGTTGCAAAAACGGGGAAAATGAACGCATACGAAGTTGCGCGGGTCAGCTAGTTCGAAAATATTCATAATAATGTAGAACAGCAAGTTGACATAAAAATCCAATTTTCTGTACCAACTATATGAGGCTCAAATCGGCAACACTTGGGCACGCTAGCATTCATATGTCGTTCCACTTTTAGACGCTTTGACCTATGTGTAAATAGACATTCCATGAGACCTAAGGCCTGACCTATGTCTTAAACTTTTTTTTTTTAACAAGCCTATAAATCTATAATTTTATAAGTCTATAAACGGCTATTACACTACCCTAAATCAGGGCCCTAAATCGAGGTGACCTTGACGTTTATTAGAGAATTAGGGCCCTAACTCTTATTACACCTCTCTTTTTAAGGGTTTAGTGTCCCTGATTCAGTCTAATGTAATAAGCGCAATAAACCGCACGTGTGAGCGGTTTATAGACTTATAAAATTATAGATTTACAACACACAAATGTCCAGTAACTTTAACATAGGTATTATATCCTTTGTTTGTTTAATCTAATTAAAATAATGACATAACATTGTACCTATACTATAAGGCGAAGACTCTGGACTCTGAATAGGGATGTTTACTGTCAAGTCAAATCAGTCTCAGTAACATTCAGATAAGGTCTATAGAAATGTGTATGGAATAACAACCTATGACGTCATATTTTCCTATCGTCAAATTATTACTTTTAGAAAAGAAAAGAAAAGAAAACGTTTATTCTTTTCTTTTCTAAAAGTAATAATTTAAAAGTAGTATTTGTTTTCATGCTTTTAAACTTAAAAACATGTTAAATTGTAAAAGAACACTTATTTTCAGAGCATTTCATTTTAAGATTTACTATTACCTGATTAGTGTAAAATAATTTACTTTTATTGTAGTCAACTACCCAATTTCAGTTCAAACTAGCTCAAGGCCCAGAGAACTCACAACTTTTGTATGAAATTTATTTATATTTATTCAATAAATATTATTGTTGATAAGAGAGTTGGAGTAAACTGGAGGAGGCCAATACCCAGTCTGGGGTTCCAAATAACATAAATAACAATATTTTAACAAAAAAATAAACTTTCTTTATTCTAAGTAAAATTGTTATTTAAGGTTGTTGGAAATAAATGGGTTAATTGTTAATTATTATTATTATTATTAAATATTAATGTTATAAAATAGCAACTGAATTGTATTGTGCCGTGTGGTGCCGGCTTAAGAATAGTACCACCCCATCTCTTCCCGTGGGTGTCGTCAAGGCGACTAAGGGATTTCACTCCGGAGGACGGGCAGCAGCGTCCTCGGAGTACTTAAAGCCTTACTGCGATCGCCAACCCGCTCGCCAAGCGTGGCGATTATGGCAATTACCCCCAGGATCTACATACCAGTAGGTTCTACTGGGGAGACCTGTGCCCAGCAGTGGGCCATCATATGGGTTGATATATATGTGAATTGTATATCTTACCTCAAAGTAAAGGCACAGACCGCGAACATAGATAGCCTCAGCGTCAAAACTGTCAAATCGTAGCGAGTCATTTGCTATCTCCTGAGCTTCCTGACAACGTCCCAGCATGGCCAAACATTCTGCTTTGGTGAGTTTGGCTCTGAAACAATAACATTTTGTATTACATTTTTTTTCTGCAATCGAGGCAATTTAACCTATCTCCTTGATATCATGGAGTTAAAAATAAGATAGCATTTAGGTCATAATTAATAATAATAATATATACTTTATTGTACACCAATATATATATATATGTATATAAACAATAACATTTAAATTACTCATTAGTCTTTAGGATAGATTGTAATCAATATTGATATACTTTTGAAACTGTCTCAAAGTTAAGTATTTCTTTATTTAATTAATTAAAAAAAAAAAACGACTCCCGCATTAGGGTACAAGCCTTGTGTCGAACAACAACAATTTGTGGATCACACAAAGTGATGTTCCGTGTGGGAATCGAACCCCCTCTTGCGTAGCAGTCGGACACACTCCCACCGCGCCACAGAGGCAGTCCAAAATAATCAAGTATCGTTTGAGAATCCGATTTTGTACGAAAAAAATATCAAATTGAATGGGTAACCGAAATTATTTTTTTTTGTTTTTAATTAAAAAAAAGATAACTAGCAATGTGGGATGGAGTCCCACATTACTAGCAATCTTGTTAACCCCTCCAGCTAAGCTCAAAGGCGTATTAGGACTCGGTTCACGTCGGTAGTATAATGGGTAGGATTCGAACCCGCGACGTCACGATTGCGAGACCGATGCCTTAGCCATTACGCTACCGCCGCTTCAAAGCCTAGATACATGGATGCTGACTATCATTTAGCTTTTCTAGGATGTTTTTGAAAATAAATTCTGCAGGAGAGACTGTTTCATATTTCTATAGAGATGTTAATCTTCAAAACATTAGAATGATGATCACTTACTTAGTACAAGACGGGCTGTAATCAAGGCAGCGGTCCATGCAGAAGACGACGCGGCGATAGTCCTTAGCGTCCATGGCGCGCTGCGCTTCGTCGTGCAGCTTGCGCAGAGCCTCCAGCGCACGCCGCTCTGATGCCGCGCACTCTGCCCCTCCCAGCTCCGTCGCGCGACGGACGGCTACCGTACCGCCAGGCAAGTCACCTGCACACATGTACTATTCACACTGGCTGAACAGGAACCAACGCGAAAAGCAATAGGCATTCTGACGGCCCATTGTCCTTACAACAAGCACCTGCACACCATTGGGATCACAGATAGCCCACTATGCAGAGGATGCATGAAACGCAAAGAAATGCCCAAACACGTACCTACTCGTGGAGTGCACCAGTGTAGCCGAACACTAGGCACAGTTCCTATAGACACCGTCATCCACAAAAATAATACATTCACACATCCATTTACGACAGGGTACAATTTGAATGCTACCAAAATAATCAAGTAAATTATACTAACGTCTTATAGAACCCCTTCTATATCGAGGTGCCCAAATTACAACGTTTCAAGTTCCAAAATAAATATACACTCATCAGAATTATAGTACGTTTTGTATTTATGTTTATTATAAAATGGATAGATGCTCACCAAATCAAACAGTAATATTTACAGTATATCTCAAAAAGTAATATTATTAATACCAACATTTTCAACAGTTCTAAATAAATCCAAAATATATTGTCAAATTAAGATTACAGCCGTTTCAATTTATTCACCCCCACCGACACGTGCCGGTGGCCCCGACACGTGCCGGTGGCGGCCCTGTGAGTTGCGATGGCAACAAATAAGGCGTTCGTTTCGATGATTTTAAGCAACAGTTTTTTAAGTGAAAGGGAAATATGAAATGTCAACAGTGACGATTGGCTAACCGGTAGAGGTAACTGTCCTACGTTGTTGAAATAGTATCTAATAATCTGTATAAATATAATATCTGTAAACATTTCCGAGGTTAGAAATCAGGCTGAAGTACGTGGAATCGCGTCCTGAAGCCAGGAATATCCCTATTGGTGAGAAGAGAAAGAGAGGCCAGCTAAATCTAAAAAAAGATTTTTTTTGTACCGATTATAACTATTGGAACTACCTTCACCGATTACTAGGTTACATATAGTTGAATCAAATTCATATAACAAGTAACATGTGTTTCGGATACGCAATCTATACTAATATTATAAAGCGGAAGAGTTTGTTTGTTTAAACGCGCTAATCTCAGGAACTACTGGTCCGATTTAAAAAAATCTCTTTTTTTGTTGGATAGCCCATTTATCGAGGAAGGCTATATAACATCGCGCTACGACTAATAGGAGCGGAGCAGCGACGAGAAATGTTGCAAAAACGGGGAAAAATTACGCATACGAAGTTGCGCGGGACAGTTAGTATCACACTAATATTATAAAGGCGAAAGTTTGTGAGTATGTGAGTGTGTATGTTTGTTACTTCTTCACGGCTAAACGGCTGGAGCGATTTTAATAAAATTTGGTATGGAGTTAGCTGACACCCTGGATTAACACATAGGCTAATAAACCGCGGGTAACACCGCGGGGTACAGCTAGTATTATATATAGCTGAAGAATTTGTTTGTTTCTTTGTTTCAACGCGATAATCTCAGGAACTTCTATAGGCCTACTCTGTTTCTTTAAAACGAAATTCATGAATGTTCGTTTCCGTATTTTTTTTAGGTTTATGGGGACTATTCCAATTCATTTTTGGATAAGCACAAGAAGTTCGAACTCATGGAAGATTTTTTGGAATGATTGGATTTAATAGATGTTCCTGGTTCTGTATATTACCACCAAATTTTTGATCGAAACTTCGTTTTCATTGAATTAGAGTAGGCCTCCTGATCCGAATTGAAAAATTGTTTTACTGTTGGATAGCCTATTTATCGAGAAAGGCTGTAGACTACATACCATCACGCTACAACCAATAGGAGCGGAGCAGCAATGAGAAATGTTGCAAAAACGGGGAAAATTTACGCAGACGAAGTTGCGCGGGACAGCTAGTGGTATTATAAAAACTTGTACGATCGGCCGTTAAATGGCTACCTATTACACTACCTTGAATCAGGGCACACAATTTAGGGTGGCCGTGGGCCCTAGTTAGGTACAGCTGTTATTACACTACACCGATTTTACGTCCTTACTCACTTACAATATATAGTTCCACAAGTATTTTGAAGCATACGTTTGTCAAGTCACATATTTGCGTGAGTGAACGTACAGTACGATCAACGTAACTAGGCCGGACTGAAGTAGGCGACAAGTGGTTGCGCAGATGCGTTTTTTGGAAGTAAATGGTGACAGGAAGCGGGGGGCGGGGGCGGTAACTAAACCAAGAGAATTAGAGATGCGATTGATTACGCATCACATTGTCATAATTAATATTACTAACTCATGTTTTTTTGTGATTATTTTCGTAAAGAAATTGTTTTTCAAAGTTTCTTTAGTATTTACTGTAACTGTTCTAAATTTAAACTTTTATGAACTCGTATAAATAGTGTTTTTATATTTTTGAATTAAAATATTAATAGTATTTTTTATCGATTAAACATAAATAATCGTTTTCGTACGTAATTTTAGGGTCGCATCTCTATGACATGCGCGAAAGTGATAAAAACCTAACTTCAATCCGGTCAAGTTACGTTGATCGTACTGTAGTACTTTTACTCGGTATGAGAGTTTTATCACATTGAATTATTGAAAAGAAGTTTGATTACAAACAAGGTGCAATATACTACAACCCTGAATTTTTGTACATCTCCAAAACTACTATTTAGCTGGCGGGAAGTGGGGACGACGACGACACCTAAGTGAGTGTATCTAACACTTATTTGGCAAATATTTAACTTAGCCACTGCAATGACTAATGTACTTGAAATTAATTTGTTAAAGTTCCATCTTATACATGACGAAATTATTCATTTAAGATCACAATTTGATCTAAAAGGAGTAATTTCGTCACGTATTATAACTCATCTTGAGTTATGAAAAATTTAAGAGTTGAAATATTTTTACCATTGTTTTTGGAACTAACAATACCTATATTGCTAAATAATGTCGAGTGTGTGAATTCAATAATCACATAGGATTTCACAAAATAAACAAACTAGTTTGAATTTCATAGAAAACTCAAAACAATTATTGTAGAAGGAATCTTGAAATTTGTAAATAAGCCTATAAAAAAATATAGGCCTTGAAATGTGCTCCCTCAGTTTTAATATGATGTCATGTCTGTTGGTTTTATGTGAGGACCTTTTACAGCAATTTTATAATGCGATTTATATTTTAATTTACAACAAACTTAAGTAGCGGCTCCTACAAGACACCTTTTCACCAAATTTCATAAATATTAAATGAGTAAAATGCCTGTGACATATGGACGCACAGACAGATAGACAGACAGACATGACGAAACCTACAAACTACCTTTCGCCCGCGACTCAAACTATCTCCATACTAAATTTCATCTAAATCGGTTTAGCAGTTTAAGTGTAAAACTTTAACAGACACACAGAGTTACTATCACATTTATAATATTAGTTTGAAAATATTACCTAAAGCAATACAGCATTTTGCCATGCGAATGTAGCCCTTAGTGAAGGTGGAATCCAGGGAGACAGCTTTCTGAGCATCTTCTAGAGCCTTCTTATACATGCCCAGCATCATTTGGCAAGCGGATCTGTTCCCATAGTATGCTGCATTCTCTGGGCATAACTGTATAGCTTCATCATACATCGCTAAAGCACCCATGTAATTTTTGAATTTGTATAAATGGTTCCCACTTTCTTTTTTTTCTTCGGCCAACCTGTATATAAAAGAAAAAGGTTATTAATTCACTAGACGAAAAATTTCAAAACTACTTGAGACCTAAGAACCCACTTTATAAGGAACTTTTACTAATGCAATAGGATTGGATGCAACTGCTGTTGTTAAAGGTTGTGTACCTACATCTATAGTGCTGTGAGATACATAAAGAAAACTATAATCTAAAACCAATTGCAAGCAATCATTAGAGGAAACCTTTGCCAAGAGGCACACTGACCTCCATAGCTTATTATAAGAAAATTAACAACCAGAAAACGAAATTAAGAAAAAGAAGAGACTATTTAAATAAAATAATCTAAAAGTAAAGAAAATCCTAATAGATTCACACATTCTACCTACCCTTACATATGCTAGTCAAACATGATTTTTTTCAAACAAATTAAGGAACAAAATAAAGTCATGTCAACAAACAATAGAGAGAGAGAGAGAGAAGCCTCTTGAAGATATGGAAAATAGACAAAATAAAAACACAATAATACAAAACTAACAGATGCCCTTCATGGCTTCCAACTTAAAAGCTTAAATGGAGATGGGCTGGCCACATATTGAGATAAAAGGTGTTGACTGGAAAAATCTACATGGCCAGGACCTATAAGAAAGAGATGCAAAAGACTATCTTGTGACAACTCACACAATGCTATCTGACCCCAAACTAAGCAGAGCTTGTATTATGGAAACCAGACAACTGATAAACATACTCATATATTTTTAAATACATACATATTATAACACCCAGACACAGAATAAATCATCATCACATAAAGTTTTATCCTGGGTAGCCTGGGTGGGGATCGAACCCATGACCTCTTGTGTAGCAGTTGGATACACTCCAACCACGCCACAGAGGCAGTCAATACTATGGGCTGACAATATTGTGAAGAGCCTTAGCCATTAGGCTACTGCCGCTTCTATATTGCACACCACAGTTGTGATTGTATATGTATAAGATTGTGGATTTGATTCCCACCCTTGGTGTCTCCTACTATGAGTCTGTTAATTATTAAGTGCCCTGACACAGACTCGTACCATATTGTGGGAAGTCTTATAACAAAGAAAAAGAAATTCAACTTATTGATGAAAATTTCACTTTTCTTGTCCACATAAGGTGGACAAGAAAAGGGGCAAAGTTTGTATCAAAATCTTGGGACAGGAGTCAAAGACCAGTATAATTTATTTATTTATATACTCAGTTTTTATTAGTCTCATCTACATAGAATATGGGTTGATTCAATTAAAAGTTGATTATGGTTTCTCAAGCTTTGTTACTGAATTTCACCAAAACCAGCTGATTAGTTTTGAAGATTGCCATCTCCACCTAAACGCAGAAAATTAGTTTTTTTTTTTAAATTAATGTAAATAGTGATGATAAATGTATTGATTGATATTTTTTTTCATGACTTTGTAACATTAATTTGTAAGTTTTAAGAAAAAAATAATGCTATTATATTGATTTCATAATACACTATACTTCACTATAATTTTGGTACTACAAAATAACTTAAATGCTCAAGAGTTATTAGTATGTTTTAGTGCACTAATCTCCAAGTTACTAGGCCAATTTAGATGCATTTTAAGTAGTTTGAAACTTGAGAAAGGAAATATGCAACTTTTAATTGAGATTATCAAAATCCATGGAACTGGAGCCACAGGGACTAGCTGGTTTGTTATAAAGGAATTTGATTTCTTTATAAACAATACTGGCACATTAAAATTTCCATAAATATGCAAATATATTAAAATATGATTGAAAGTTAATGAACCTGACAAACAATAGGAGTACCTCATGAAGTTTAAACCAAATACATATTATATAAAATATATTAATTACTAATTTCATAGCTCAATCTAATTGTCTATAATAGTAGATTTAAACATGCAAAACATAATAATTTTATGTATAATCTGTTATCATTTCATTATCAGTAGGTTGCACATTCATAATAATGCACAGCTGATTAGCGACGAACTTGAAATATGGCTGCAAACGCAACTAAGTAAGGGCTTCCAATGAAACCCTTATAATCTTTTGATAAAATTGCATTTCTATACTCTCCCACACATGATTGTACTTTATGTAGGTCAAATGTCAAAGTACCCATAGTCTTTCTATTTTCAATGAGCTGGTCGACAAATAATAGCAAGATAAAGAAAATTTAATAACGTTTTAAAGATTTGACTAAGAAAATATTATGAAGAACTAAGCGTGTTACGATGAAATATATTATCAATATTGAGTCACAAACATTTGATATAATTTACCTTTCAGTGCTCTTTGGAACTAAACTATCGATGGTTAAATCCAAATCCACCACATCTGAGTCTGCCATGGTTGTATTTTTTCAAAATTTTCGAGTAGGTAAACTGCAACAATCCAGGAATTTTTGCCCTCTATTTTGACGACGAATTCACAAAAGAACTGAAAAGGGTTACCATGTTTAGAATTTACCACAGAGCACGAAAATGTGCACGTACTAAAAAAATACATCGAGCATAAACTAAAATAGAATGGTAATGCCTAGAAAAAAATGCGGCGCAAGGCCGCAAGTGTAACGTTACCACAGCAGAATGTTGTCTCCTTTGTGTTTTCAGGATTTGAATGATACCTAGCTACAGATTTTTAGAGGAACATGGCGTAGAAATATGCTAAACTTTGAGTCACCTATTCACGAAAAATATATTCTCGGTTACTGCGTGATCGTTACCCCAGCAGAAAGTTGTCTCCTTTAAGGATATGAGTGATACAGATTTTCAGTGCAACATGTCGTTGAAATGAGCCGAACCTTATAAATTTGTGCATCCAGTCAGTTTTTGATTATTCCAGAAAATTGTTTCTTTTGGAGAAACGTTACACCAGCCGATTTCTTTTTTCGCAATGGACCTTTCTGGATATAGAATAGGAAGTAGGAAAATAGCTTTTAATTTGTCCGAAATGTGCATGCAAAAGCTAAATTTGTGCATACATTTGTGAACACAAATAGGATGATTCCTCTTTAATATAACATCGTTTTATAAAATATACCTTAATATAAAATATCAGAGTCTATTTTTCTTGAAAGTTGAAATGATACGTATCTGTCATATTAAAAATGAGTACATATTACGGTTTGTTGCTCTCGAAAGTAGACAACATTTTGTTGGGGTAACCAAAGAGCATGGTACGAAATAGATTTATCGCAAGGTAACGCACATTATGACTACAACACTACTATGCTTGGTAACTGGTAACACTATAAATGTCAGCATTTTGATTGATTGTTCTCTGATCATTCAGTTTTAGATTGTCAAAAAAATTGTTTCGTGTACTACTGGTTGCGGTGTTGTGAGTTTGCGAGTCATAACTTTTAAAGCATAAAACACTCGAATAGTGTACACGGCTTACGTTAGATTGCTAAACACTACGGTTTTCTAACAGATGAAGCGAAAATGGAGGACGAAGCTATATCAGTAAGTGATGTTTTGCATAATAACGGTGATATCGAATGGCAACCACTCAGTCTCACTCTAGTTGAATATCCAAAAGGTAAGTTATTCTATTACACGTACTAAATAATTAATCATTATTTTATGAAGCGTTAGTAAAGGTATTTTATTTAACTTTCAGGTGATTGGTTGGGGAAATTCTTTGCGTTTATAAGTCTGTCCCCATTTGGTATTGGAGCTGGTTTTGTTGCGCTAATATTATTTCGTCGAGATCTTCACACCGTAAGTAATACCTTCATGTCATATTAATCATGTATATCTACACTAAAAGGTGCAATTTATAATTTGTATTGTAAGAAAACAAGTACTAAGTACAGGTGCACTACATTTTACCATAATATCTCGTGTATATTGGTAGGTAAAAGACAGTTTTTCAAACGCAGATTATAGTTAGTTTTGCAAGGCTGTCAACCATACTTGGCTTACTTACCTGCTTCTCATTTTGATCAGCCTAGATTCACCCAGAAATCTAGCAATCTGCAAAGACTTGCTGTAGGACTCCAGAAGCTAAAAGCTGAAAACACAGGGAATTTTTAAGGCTAATTTTCGGTAAATACAGTATTTAACCTTATAATACCCACAAATTACAAAAATCACTTTTAAACAGACACAGGAATATAATAATAAAAATTAAAAAGCTTTTATTTCATTATCAATACAATATTATAATCAAAATACAATAATAAAATTTAGCTTTATCTTTTAGTCTGGAACTCCCTTTTAAATTTCAGGACCTGTGACTGTAAAAAATATACATCAAGCAATCTATAAAGTAAATACTTTGCATAAATGCATTTATTCCTTGTCAGATTGTTGTAAATTATTGTGTAAATTGCAAAAATTTTTTATATAATGTATAATTTTTTTTATTCTGTTCTAGATTGCATTTTTCACGGGCACATTGGTGAATGAAGCGTTAAATATAGTACTGAAACACATAGTATGTGAAGCAAGGCCCCTAGCCAGGGGGAACTTGTACAATGAATATGGAATGCCATCATCTCACGCACAGTTTATCTGGTTCTTTAGTATTTACGTTTTATATTTTGTCCTAATCAGGTAAGCAAAATTCAATCTTTATGAAAATAAAGTTTATAAAAAAATACAATGTTGTATTACAAGGGGACAACTATTAATAATATCTACTAAAAACAGGGCAAGTGCTACCTAGCATAATAATGTGTTATAAGAAGTAGGTTTTATGTTTTATAGTACTTAATTTTGACACCTAACTAACAATATAGAACACTACTTTGTGTGATCTACAAATTGTTGTTCCGGGTCGGGGTGTACTTTGTGTCTGTGACTTGAATGTTTGTATAGTCCCCCGCGACACAGGGCTTGTACCCTACTGCGGGAGTCATCTTTTTAAAAAAAAAATATATATATATATATAAAATGTACACTTTAAGACTTAATATTTCACAAATGGATCCATAAGTCGTAAAGTTACAATTTTAATAATCCCAACCCCTAAATATTGTTAAAAGACTTATCTAGTGATACCTCATATAGAAGTAGGTGAGAAAAAAAATCACATCCCCACTTTACATGTAGGAGAGGTACCACATTTTACCAGTTTGTTGGTGTAAGTAATATGTAGGTACATCCAAGCAGAATTACAACATTCTAGCAGCAACTAACAGTCTCTGAACTAAGCTGCGGACGGACGAACGTGGCGAAATTATGATGGTTCTGTTTCTCATTTTGACTACAGAACCCTAAAACACAACAACTTAAGTTGTAAATAGTTGCATAAATCTAGCATCAAAGACTTCATAATATGTAAATATGGCTTGTGTTTGTATAAAATGACCATTATACAAAAAAGGGTGATTTGTTATGTTATTAAGGGTTATTTAAAAAATGCTAACAACCTCTTGTAAGTAGACATTCACATAACACCTAAAAACTTTTGTTTGTGGGCTCCAGCCAATGCCAACATCCCTATACCCCTCTCACACACTTGGCCGGCAGCTTCGAGTGAAATTAAAAGCCGCAGTAAGCATGTTCTTATTTATCGGCCTGGCGACATCATTAACATTTTGAACTGGCACTGTCTCATGCTACTGCCTCTTCAAGAACCTATTTAATGGTCATATTTTTGTGATTTCAGATTACACCACATAAATAACAACAGTATAATATCTGCCCTGTGGAGGGTAGTTATTGTTGGCGGCTGTTTGTTCATGGCCCTGCTAGTCAGCATCGGGAGGGTATACCTCCACTATCACACAACTGCCCAAGTAGTGGTTGGTGGTATTGTTGGATTTATTTTTGCAACACTATGGTTTGCAACAGTGCACAGAGTATTTACGCCACTGTTTCCGCAACTCGTGACCTTGTAAGTATTACTGCTTAAATTTACAAACAAATTTATGAAGTATTATGAAATTCATTTATCATTTTGTATTTAATGTGCATAATTATGTACAATGTAGGTACATGTGTATTTTTTAAGTGGTTGTAGGTGTGCTCAATTCGAAATTGTATGTCTGCCTCTAATTAGTCATATTTAATGAAATTATATGGTTTTTGATTTTAAATATTCAGATTCAGTAAATTCTAACCCCCTTATTTATAATAAATAAATAAATTAGCAGATATTTTAAAAATGCTTTAATAAAAGCTTGATAGTTTAAATGCTAAGCTAAAATATCAGCTAATTTATTATTTAACAGTGTTAGTTTCATTATTTTTATAAAAAGCAATCCCAATGCTAAAAAGAAATATTACAATGGGGCTTGCACATTACAAGCAAAAGTTAAGCAAAATTGCTTGTATCAGGAGCGGGTTTGTGTCGAACCTGCGACTTCCCGATTCAAAATTCAATTCAAAATTCTTTATTCACTTAGGATGCAAAACAACTCTTGTGATACATCGGGATTCTACATGTACATGTAATGCCAAGTTCGTAAACAATAGGTAAAGCCGGAGAAAAGAACCTAGTAATAAAAACTTGCAGCCACTCTTTTCAAATTGCCAATCGTAACCGCTGCTGCTGCTGCTTCTATTTAACAATTATTTTTTTAAATTTTATTTTCAGAAAACTATGCGAAATGCTAATGATAAGAGACACGACACTCATACCTAACGTGTTATGGTTCGAGTACACGACATCACGGCAGGAGGCCCGCGCCCGCGGCCGCAAGATGGCGGCTCTAAAGCCGGCTCAATGACGTCCGGCCGGCGGCGGGCGCGGGCCCGGGCCGGCGCGGCCGCGCGCGTGACGGCTCGCGGCCGTCGCGGCGCTGGCACTGCTAGCCGCCGTGCTGCTCACACACTCCGAGCCCGCGCGCTCCTTGCTCCTCTGAATCCTACGTCTTCGAGCGACCGCTGCCACCGAGCAGATGCTGACTCACCTTTGTACATTACGGTAACAAGTGTATAACATTGGCGCGAGTCGTGAGCACAGATACACAAAATCCATAGGTACAGGAATGACAACCAAAACAGCGCTAGATGTGATTGTATTTACATACGCGTCTATGTGTGCATGTGATTTATTGACCTGTGAGCCTGCTTTCTGTACCTATGTACTTTGTGTCTAAACGATCACCTAAGTCTTCGAGCGTCCGCGCTGATACTCCTATATACATTATGATAAAACTTGTATAGCATCGGTACGAGTCGTAAGCACAGATGTATATATATATTAGCTTGAAAATGGTATATAAATGGAAATGATTTAGATAGGTGCCGCTTGAAAATGATATTAAAATCTAAATATTTTACACTATAAATACCTATTTGAATTCCAAATAATTATCGTTGATACCTCTCATCCACTCAGAGATGTGCAGACTTTGTAGAAATTATAATAATAATATCTTGGGACAACTCATACAACGCTATCTGATCCCAAACTAAGCAGAGTTTGTACTATGGTAACCAGACAACTGATTGACATACTTATATATTTCAAAATGCATACATATTATAGATAAATAACACCCAGACACAATAAACCATCGTGTTCATCACACAAGGTTTTATTTTGGGGTGAGGATCGAACCCACGATATCCGGCTTAGCAGTCAGGGTCACTACATTAGACCAACAGGCCTCTAAAGTCAAGGTCGTGTATGTAATTTAATTACTATTTTACAGTAGTCAAATTACACATTAAACATCAATAAACAAAGAGCAAGCATGTAATGACTATCATGCTCTTAAATCTAAACAGACCAGGGGGCTTAGACAACTACCACACGCTTCTCTTTCCACACACGCTAACGCAAAAAAAATGTATGCATTTGACTTAAGGTTGACAAAACGTCACGTGACTGTTGCTGAATTTGTAAACAAAAACCAACAGTAGCGTGTGCGGAAAAAGAAGCGTGTGGCATTTGTCTACGCCCCAGTAACATTTATGCTCACGACTCCTACCAGTAAGTATAATTATTATTAAAAATGCAATAATGTGTAGTATTAATGTTTGTTTGAAATCGATTCGATGTTCGAAAGGAAATTTTATAATGTATGTGGTAGATTTTTATATTAGCAAATGGATATTTTTGATTGCTTCTCCTGAGCCTCGGTATACATTAGTTAGGTGTATAGAATTTTTCAGAATGTGAAGGTATTCTACTAGATAATAAAATATGATACAAAGAGTAACATTCACGGTTTTCGCGGTTGTGTTATAATGTAGTTATATTATGTATGTATTTGTACGCATTTGTATAAAAAAAGCTGTTTAGTAATTGTAAGAATTACAGAGTTTAGAAATAAATTTAATTATAATGTTAAGAATATCATGCGTTAATGTAATTTTTATATAAAGTTTTTATTTATGCATGAATTAATATTTACTATTGGTTGCTACTTCTTTTATCCATCTCTTTTCTCAATGAAGTTATTAAAGTACATTTTTCTAATAGGTAACTTGTCTTCGTAGTAATATAAGGAATTCCATTTATACTTTAGATCAGGCGTCTTTAACCACATAAGGCTTGAGTTACATACTTTAACTTTATTATACATAATATTGCTAATTAATTGATTTTGAACTCTATTTCGAAGTCATTACAGATCATATTGAGGTAGCAATATTACTGTCACATAGCCTTCTTCACTGGCGGTATGTTAGCCGGCGACAAGTTTTAGAACAGGTATAAGTGCTTTGTATTTATTTACAAATTTTTATCTACAAAAATAATATAAACAAAAATTCTCGTTCAATTTTTTAAGATCATTTAATTTTTTAAATTCTGATTCGACATATTTGATGAACTACTTGAAAGAATATTGTATCCTGGAAATATATGCAGTTATAGTAAACATGCGTTTATAAATTGTGTATATTGCGAGCAATTTGTAAAATAAATGATTTCAGGCTCCTGCAAACTTGCCACTCGTGACTGCCTTTGGTGGACAGCGATAGCCATTTTTTATTCGCAAAGTATTCGGCTAACAAAATGCTATGGACTGATAATCAAAAAACATGTATAGGGTAAGTCCTGACCCATTCATTCACTCGTCAATGAGCCTGAACCCTAAGAACTAGAAAGCTGAAATTTAGATGTAGACAATTTCAGGAAATATGAGCTCTGAGAAGGCCGAGACAGGCCGAGCATGCCCCAAGGAGGAGGCAATAGGGGCAATGTCCTCGCCATAGATTTGGTTCGTGTCGACAAGCAGTTGCCCTCCCCTCTCAGAGGCCCGTCCGTCGCGCGAACCACTCTTAATTGGCTGGTGTTGAGTCAAATTGTCCCCGCCCATCACCAGAAGATGGCCCTAGATCCACATGGTAGCAGGAGTGGTGTAGCTAGAGACCTATTAGTACCTACTAATACACCATTTGTCCCTCTTACTAAACCGAAATTGATTGGCTCGGACGAGCTCGGCACGGTTTTTAAGGTACCTACATACCAAAGCCGCCGGCATTTTTTCCCGTATAATTAGCGCAAAAGAAGCCCTGCGGCCTAATCCGCCGGATAATGATCATGGTTTCATCTATAGTGTGTAGCCACTTACGTAGCACCGCTAAGTAAAAACAGCTAGTAATATGTCGCGTGTGGCTTTTTTGCGGGCGTCTCTATAGTATATACTGTACCGCGCAACTTCGTCTGCATAAACTTTCCCCGTTTTTGCCACATTTCTCATTGCTGCTCCGCTCCTATTGGTCGTAGCGTAATGTCACATAGTCTATAGCCTTCCACGATAAATGGGGTATCCAACAGTGAAAGAATTTTTCAATTCGTATCAGAATTTCCTGAGATTAACGCGTTCAAACAAACAAACGAACAAACTCTTCAGCTTTATAATATTAATATAGATAGGTATTATCTAAATTCTAATAAAATCTATTGTATCATAATCATCATCACAAATTATAAATATTCAACATTTGGATACAGCCCTCTAAGATTCACTAACATTTGGAAATATTAGCTATTTACAATTGGTGCATTCTTCTATTGATCGCTGACTGGTAGATAGATTTCATTATAATATCTACTTATTTTCTATGACTCTTTAGTGGCAGATCCAGGATAGGGACGGGGGCTAAACTGAAATCCTAAATCGATCCTGGGTCGACTCCACTGATTGTAGGGGGATGGCTTGAGACCCTTAGCTCCTTGGAAACGCTATAGACGACCCCATTGAAATGTTGTTGTCACTATTTTGTACTATCACAACATAGGCCTTTCCTAATATTCGCCACAACACCCGGTCTGCTTCTGTCTCTATCTGCCTTACGCATCCAGTTCATACTATCCAATTAAAAATACTCTGCAGATATACTTTATTATTATCTTTAAATGGCTTTTAAGGCCGGTCAGTGTCCTATTATATTATGAATTGATTAGGTATAGGTGTACCAGAAACTCATAAAACGAAATTTAAAAAAAAACTTGTGATTTTTATATGGCAATGATAACTGACAGTGGCTCCTACTGCGATTACGACCTTTGATACTTTTTCTTTGAAAAATGTATTCTTAAATTTACATAATAAAAATGCAGCAATATGTCGAACTAATTTCAACAGGAAGAAGAAGAAAGTTTGTTGTGTTTGAATTTATATTATTTAATGCAAAAACTGACATTCGCGCGGCCGGAGCTGCTGTACGAAATATTTATTTTGTTTGACCAGTGATGACACTTAATTATGTTAAAGCAGAAAATGGAAATAAACCGTTATAAAACATTAAACAAATTCAATTAAAAAATACAACAATCAAGATTTGTTCCTCCTAGTGGTTTTAGGGCCTACTTACCTTCTCTATTGGTTTTCGGGGAGATTATTGACTATGATATTATTACATCGGTAAAATGTATAGAACTATTTAATTGTATTTTTGTAACGCGTAGTGAACGACTAGCAACTTTAATCTATATCCAGTAGCGCAAATAGTATCCATAATAATATAAAATATTATACTATCTGTGTAATTAACCAGAAATAGGCAAGTTATTTTTTTAAGCAGTTACGGTTGATTACTAACATTTAAACTTTCACGTTGAATGATTATAACTCCGCTTATGACCGCGGCCGGTGCAACCTGGTCGAAACGTCAAGTAATTTTATAGTAAACAATGCGCGTTAATTCCCGTATAATAAATAGTTACACTTGATCAATTCGTGAAAAATATAGAACTCATTTTTAATACTGACTCAATCTGTATAATGTTTCTAATTCTGTATTAAGTTGCTTAGATTTTACCTGAATGTATGACAACCTAACTTTTATCTATTGTAGTCAAGCATCTAAGCGTTAAGTTGGTAGAATACTCAGGTACCCCAGAGATATTCAAACCTTTAACTTTGAGACGAGTTCAAAAGTATCTCTGTAACTAATATTCAGGCAGTGAGAGTTAACGGCGTCTTAAATCTGAGTGACGTTTGAGTACCTTTTCAATTGTTTAATTTTATAACAAAGCTTCCCTTCTGGTTAGTTACTATACATAGTGCGTACAGCTGAGGTTACCATGTAACAGCTTACCTATATGAAATATCATAGAAGATAGAAGCCGATTACTCGAAGTAAAATATTCTAAAAAAAGCAATAACTTTATACCTAGCTAGATTCAACAGTAGAATTTACAGATTAATATTAACACTTTCACTGTCCTAAGACAATTATCAATATCAATATTGCAAGTCCAAAAGTGCGTTATATACAATGCACGGACGTATGAACTTCAACCGCCGACCAATAGTGTTGTCCAAGTACGTCGAAACACGATCGATGTATATGTAACAAACATGGTCAAATCGTTGCGAAGCAAGGAACCAACCAGCCTATCTTTAGACCTTTAGGGGTCTATGGGCAGCCCAAGGGTTTCAGTGTACTAGCAGGTATATAGTTCAAGTTTTGTTGTTATTATTCAATAAAGTTATTATGAGATATATACATATATTGTATATTTTAAAAAAATATATATACTAAGTTTTACTTTATTTTTCTTACATATTAGATATGGCAACCTAGGGAGCCAGATTACGTACTTGGCAGGTTTAAAGAATTATCTGTTTTTTTACTTAATTAATTTTTCAAGTTTCTTGTGATTAAGAACAACACTATTCTTGGTGGTTAATAGTGTATTGTATGTCATGCACGGACGTACGGAGCTAACTCATCAGTGCATTACATGTAATGCACGGACAGTGAAAGTGTTAAAACAAGGTAAAACATAAGATTAAATGACAAATAGTTCTTAAATCGGAATTAAATAAAATAACTTGAGTAAAATTTTATTTATTTGTATAAATATTGGTAAAGTAAATGTTGATAAACTTTCGCGATTTGTACACATTATGAAAATATATATATTACGGGTCTTAATCGCGTATTGTGTATTTCGACCGTATTGCAACGGCCGTGGTCACGGGTTGCAATACGGTCGAAACGTCGGACAATAAACAAGGTATTTTATCTAAATTATTCACACGATTAAGATCCGTAATATATCTATTTTCATATTGGTAAAGTGTCAGTGAACATAGGCCAAACATGTGTTGTTTTACATCATTCTGAACATTACCGTCTTAGATATTCAAAACTTTAGTTGTAATTTTGTTGTAAATAATAATATATTTTATATTCTCAATAAATTATATTTTTGCTCATGTGTTCCTAGTTTGTAAGGTTTGATTATTTTAATAATTTGCATATAATAAAAGTTTCATTTACGCAGCTGAATATATTAAACATTAACACAATATATGACTCACTGTGCCTCAGGTGTAACATTTATATGTTTAAGCTCAATAGGTATATTATATAATTTACCTAATGTTATCAGATTATATGAAAATAATCCAGTATCCATTTAATTATAGAGATGATGATGTATAAAAGATGATTGATCGTTTTTGTTCATGTTTACTTTGGCGATAAAAGTAAGCATAATAGATACACAAAATACTAAGGGTACCTACTCACTACTACACTTCCCCCTCTAAAGATCTATTAATGGATCTTTTTGCATTTCTATGTCCCACAAATCCCCATATTTTTTGCAAATCATATTCGAAGTTGGAAGTGAAAAAAATTGCATTACCTATCATTTTCAGACACTTTAGTTTTAAAAAATAAGTTTTGCAAAAATAAAAAACAGGGTTAAGGATTAAAGTTAACGTAAGAGTGCAAAATGATCAATGGATTTTAGTGGATAGAAGGTTCCAAACAATATTGTATTCCGCAAACGATGTCTATGAGTGTACCTTCGGTTAGTAGGGGAGACGTGGAACATCGACTTTCACCTATCTGATAACCTAATTTTATCGATTTATGAACAACTATGAGAGCTGGCTAATCGAAAAGTGTTCATAGTTATTTTCTTTTATTATTAGTATTGTTATTAATTGCCTGTATTTTTCCACCGTAGGGCAAAGGCCTCCCTACTCTCTCTCCACCTCTCTCTCTGTCAGTCGCTGTATGAGGCCAATCTTTTTCGAAGGAGTCAAACTCATCTCGCCATCTGCGACAAGGTATACCGCGTTGTCGCTTGCCATTTTGTGGAGTCCAATTTGTGATTCGGTAGCCATGAACATAAATAAGTTGGCAAACCTACCAAAACAATATGGAGATTATCCATATTGGTTTGCAAAATATGTTCGTAAACTTTGGCGATTTGTACACATTAAAGAATTTTATAAGCTACGGCTCTTAATCGCGTAAATATTAATTTAAAGCCTATCGTGACCACGGTCGTTGTAATACGGTCGAAACGGGCAATAAAACAAAGGTATTTTATCCTTGAAATAAAATATTTACGCGATTAAGATAAGCATAAAAATATCTATAATAATCCGTAGCATAAAAATATCTATAATAATCTCCATGGTTATCAAAAGAGCGAGGGATATAAAATTATATTATAAAAAAAAATTATAGGCGTGTTTATAAATCAATAAAATTTCATACAAAAATTATTTAATCTGGTCATCACGTAGGTGACAGTTGATGTTCAGCGTCTCTTAGGCCATGTACTTTCTGTATTTTGTAAATATTTGCTTACCTAATTCGTCCAAGCGATCATATAAAATCGATACAGTGGCGTCGTTAGGAGGTTACAATAATTAAAGGTTTCAGAAGGGTTGTGGTACAACTGTATTATGTAAGAACTATTATTATTATCTTCTGTAGATAGGTATTAAAGAAAACCGTTACTGACTGATATATCAATGACAAGTTCAAACCAATGATCGGATTGGGTTAATCAGTATACAGATAGTTAACATAGATATCCACTAAAGGTGTGAAACAAACCAAATATTAACAACTTCGTCTGCGTAAATTTTACCCGTTTTCTCAACATTTTTCATTGCTGCTCCGATCCTATTGGTCGTAGAGTGATGTCATACATTCTACATCCTTCCACGATAAATGGGCTATCCAACAGTAACATATTTTTTATAATTCGGACCAGTAGCTAAGATTATCGCGTTCAAACAAAGAAACAAACCTCTTCAGCTGTATAATATTTGTAAAGATAACGACCGGAGAATCTACGTGCCTCTTACCCTAACTACGCCACTGTGTTAAATTACTACTTTTCTAAATTAATCATATTCTCCAGTGATAATTCAAATGCTAGTGTATACAGTCGGCCACATAAGTGGTTAAACAGTTCTAACAAAACTTCCATGTAACTAAAATAGCAATAAAGTTGAGATAAGTAACTGATAGTATATTATTACATGTTATGAACCTTTTTGTTCTATGACGTGCAAATGAATTTCAACCTAAGTGTCATAGACGTAGACCACATTTTTGGCCGGCTGAACCACCTAATTTTCATCACTATTTACCGTGGTGATAGGATTATTAAAACTAAGACAAAAAATGTTATAATGGATTTATTTTTCGATCTTAATTATTTAAGTTTCATAGGTAGAAATATAATATAACGTTGTTATCTATTTGTCATATCAGTTTTGTATTTGTCTTCTTAATATCATCTTTAGGCATCAGTATCGGTCGTATCGCTTCTGCAACTAAATAAATTTTTAATTTTGTTAAAATGACCCTTTAGTTATAATAAAATACAAGACACGTTAAATATCAGTTATAAAGATTTTTGACATAATTTATTAAAAAAATAAAATTTTGGCAATCGTACTTATAATTTGTTAACGAATTTTATTTTTTGTAGATATATCGTGTAATCAAGGTACATAGTTATTATAGCAAAGAAATGGGCCAAAAAATAAAATTATAAAAAATATAGAAATGTTATTTTTGATTCCTATTAATATAGACACGTTTTTAAAACTGATAACTGCTACTACTAAGGACAACAGTGGCTGTAGCACGAACCTAACTGCACTTTCGCATAGTTATAGCAATATGGCATAGAAACTATTACTCCACGGTATGAATAGGGCCTTACTCTTGTATTTTAATTCAAAATACGCACTTTTGAATTAAAATATAAGAGTAAGGCCCTATTCATACCATAGTGACAGCGGCGCGGCAGCCACGAGCGTCCGGGCGGCCGTCAAGCAATGCTAGTCTTTCAAGTATGTAAATAAAGATTAAAATTCTTTGACACTGAAAGTGCTCCGTGCCGCTGTCATTTCCGTATGAATTGAGCCATAATATCTTTGACATAAGTTCACAATAGCTAGTCCTCGATTTAAAAATGGCAGTGACAATGAAAACGTTTTTGAATGACGATAGTATTAACGCACTCGGTTGCGTTAAGTTCGTGCTAAAGCCGGTTCTTACCCATGGTACTACCAGTAGATACTACTGGTAGTATCACTGAAGATTAGCACTACTATCACACGACTAGCTGACACGCGCAACTTGTATGCGTCATTTTCCCCCGTTTTTGCAATATTTTTCATTGCTGCTCCTATTGGTCGTAGCGTGATGTCATATAGCCATTATCGACGGGATATCCAACAGTAAAATAATTTTGCAATTGGCTTTTTAAATGTCAAGTCAAATCAGTATCTTTTTTATAAAATGTCAAAACGATTCGTTCTATAGAGATTTGTATGCAATTGAACATTGTGATCATTATGTTCTGGTTTCAAATCATTTACTTTTAGTATTTATTTTGATAATTATAAATACTAAAACATATTAAATTACGCACGAATATATATTTTTAAGATCATTTAAAGGCTGATTATTACTTGGTAAGTGTAAAATAATTTATTGTTATTGATTTGACATTCAAATACCTAATTTGGACTAAGAGTTCCTAAGATTATCGCGTTAAAACAAACTCTTCAGCTTTATAATATTAGTACCTATAGATACGTATTACTTACTTTAGATCTTTATTGTTTAATTTCCGTAAATTGCCTTGTTGCGGTTGCGGTGGTGGATGGTTAGGATTAACAGGGATTAATTTCTTCTTTTTCCTTTGTCTCATATCTTCAGGCTGGTCTGCAAACCCGCAGTCCAATTCGCAGTCCGCTTCGTAATCGCTTGATCGAGTCGCTTCACTTGTAACTACATTTGTATAGTGAGGATCTGGCTCATTATTTGTGACAACGATCTAAATAAAACAATTGACCTACACCACAAATGTTAGGGCGATTGACAACTACACAGGGTGTAACAGAAAGGTGTGGTCATATTCAAGGGTCGTTTCATCGCGGATCAGGGTAGACCGACATTGTTTTTCGGCGTTCTTTGGTGAAACGTATTTTGTGCCTATTTTGGCGACCTTTACCAAAATAGGCGCAAAATACGAAGGCGCATCTGGTGGCGTCTAGACCAACCGCTCCACACGCTTTGGACCAGCCCTGGCAGTTAGATCCAGTATGGTCTTCGTCATACATTTAGTCCGCGCTGACGGGCAAAACTTCTCCGGTATTGGGTCAAAGTGCCCCCCCCCCCCAACATGATCCTGGATCTGCGCCTATACCGGATACCCACCTAATTTTATCGAAATTTAAGCGCCCTACAATTTCGCAATTAAAAAAATATTCCAAAATAATGCTAGGTATTTTATTTTGCACCATGATAGATGCTATGCCAGACACTGCCCAGTAATTTGACCACACATTTCACGTACACGTCGTTAGTGTAACTAGTATTATATTATCTGTGGTACAACTATTTTACGATGTCTTATAAATCGGTAACTTACTGGTGTTATTTCGAGATTGTACAGAAGTCTGTGAATTGCTGCTTTCCATAACACTTTCTAACCATTGCTGTAAACAATATTTTTTATTAATTGCAACCAAGGACGACGCTGGCGAGGGACACGAGGCATATTTAAAAATTCACCTTGTCCGGAGGAATCAATTTATCAGCTTTCTTCATGAAAGTAAAATTAGCCTTTTGCCCAAGATCAACTAAATGTCGTGTTACTTCTGTTGTGGACATAACCCTATCTAGCATGCCTTGTAGTGTTTGTGGGTCTTTGTCTAGTAAACCGGGGAACATAATAGCCAAAGGTTTCATTTGAGGTCCATCTTCACATTCAACCTAGAAAAATGTAAGTTCGTTAGCCAATTTGACACGTGACACAACTTTTTAAGAGATCCCGTACGTAATATAAAGTGAGTAGATATTTAGTAAGTAGGTACCTAACTAAATAAATATAACTGAGTGAATCAGGTTCAGACAGTTCGGCAACAGCTGAGCTGAACAGTGAGTTCGAGGGTAATTGGTGGGTGCTCCCTTACCTAATATGTAATCAATTTATTACAATTACAAATTCCTGTTTTTCTGTATAGATTGGTAACCTAAGTTTGTTGAGATTTGTAATGTGAACGCAACAACTTTTATTAAAAATAGTTTGAGTAGGTAGGTAATTATATCTACGGGATGCTCCTAATTGTATACATTACATAAATAAAATTACGAGTTGTAATACTTCCTCCTCTTCAGGAATACTATCTGGAGAATTAATAGAGCTTGTTTGCGTGTCCAATATATCTACCCATTCGGAGTCTTTAGCTAACAGTGGACATAGTGGCTCTGACGTCAGTTTCAAAGAAGATCGTCGGTTTCTTGGTCTCTGGAAATGTAAATACCTATATTCGACGACAGGTCGACATGGTAACATGGGTGTACCCAGAATCGCAGGGTTTTAAGCAGTGCCACCGGCCCGAGGGGCCAATATTGATAAGAATGAATCACACGTACGACTCGGGTTGCAAATCATTTCACCTGATACCGCCTAAGTACCAAGTACAGTCGGGCCCTGAGTTTTCGTAATTTCGGAGCCGGATTTAAATGGTATACTGGAGTAAACACCGACCAAATATATAGGTACCATACCTCTTTGCATTTTCGCGAGGGGTTTGATTCCCTCAAATCCCTGGCCCATGCATGGCAATATGACGTTAGGTAAGTAGGTAGGTACATAGAGAAGACCAAGACGGTACGCGCAGCGCCGTTTCTTGTCACGGATTACGGTACAGCGATATTATCGGACAGCGACGCCTCTTAAAAGGCGGCATCGTAACTTTATTATCTATTAGATTATTTTTTTGGTTAGACTTTTTGGCGTCCCTTGCTATCTACCCCCTAGAGCGGCCGCTCCAATCTTTACCCTGCCTTACGCTTGTACGGCAATCGGTTAGCGTTCACCACCCGTGCAGCGCCTGTGCCATATTAATCTGCACCAGTTCCAATCTGATGATATTGTTAACCATCTAATGTCGACCTGTCTCTGAGTATAGGTAGAACACCAATTTCTGGCCCATATTAAGCCTAGTTGCTATACATACGTACAGACACGGTCTGTTCTCACCAAGGATTGATTAGCCTTAAGGCGCTAGAACTAAGAGGAGAGGCATCCTTAAGAGTTGTACACTCCGCTCGCACAATGCCTTTCACATCGAAGAGATCAGCAAAATTTAATAATGTTATGCATTTACTATTTCCATAGATGGGTGACCAGAATGAGGTACTTTGGCGGTCACCCATATACACCACTCTTTTCTTTCTCATCTAAAATTCTCTTAGTAGGTACCTAAATTGTTTATTTATGTATTTTGTATTGGATTCTCAAACTTATCTATACCTACATATAACAACGGTTACATACAGAACTGCCTGGATTTGTAGTCGCTATAGTTTTCTGTTTCGGCCTTTTGTATTTTTTGTTAGGTTCACTATTCATTTTGTAGATGCCATATTGTTAAAATATTTAGCTTACAAACAAACCAGAAATCCAGAAACCATTTTTATTTTGACTTTTGACATATTGATGCCCACAAATGTCAAGTTCATGGAGTTTTAACAATAAACAAGTAGGTATTGATTATGAAAACATTTAATCACACAGAGGTTTTCTTATTTTTTAATGTTTCGTCATTTGTTACAACAGGCATGTCAAGTACATGAGCACAAAAAAAGAGTATAGATGCAAGTAGATACTTAGGCATATAAAATCTCAATCAATGTGCTCGAAGTACTGTACAGGATTAGAGATATAGGAGTAACATCTTTTATGGGAGTTTAGATGAACTAGACAAGCTGTAATTAACAGTTCAAAGTGGTGCATACATGGTGGTATGATTGTAACAGTTGTATCATTCATTATAATTGATTCACTCGTTGTTATAATTCATTAATCAGTGCCCTGATTAGAGTATTAGAGTATTTTACCCTGTTAGATACTACTGTAACACCAGATTTGTCGATGGACACTTTCTATACAGAGATGTTGCTACTTTACCTCTTGTTTACATGCACGAAAATTCTCACAAAATACATAAAACACTAAGATGTTATATATTTTTTACATTCGGAGATCCAACCGTAATTTAAACTTTGGTTAGATCGCGACCACTGGACGACATTGCATCGCAAGCAATTGTTACAGTGGGCGAAAAAAGGAGTTTAATACCACTTTTGATAAAACTTCCTGTGTAAAAAAAATAGCGGTAAAATTTCTATCTTATTGTTTTATGACATCATTGAGTGATAGACCACATTTTTGGCTGACTGTACTTTGTATACTTATTATACTAAATTTAGAGGGTAGTAGTCGATTGACACGTAATATTCAATGGCTGACGAACTGATTATGTAACGTAAAGACAATATATGATTAAAATAAATTACTATTGTCATTGGCCTCAAGAACATTAGGCCAGTAATGTAAACTCAGTTGACATTTGACAACACTCATCCAAAACATCAAGCTGAGTGGCGGGAACGCAGTAAGCGACGTCACTAGTTCATATTTTGTGTTACATGACATTAAAGCGCAGGCCACACCGCCAGTTGACGAGCGAGCGACCAGGGCGAGCAGTGTTTCACAATTTTTTTCATATTTCGGTTCACACCCCGAATTACACAGGTAAGGGCGTTCTAGTCGATGATTCTACCATACAAACGCGCATAAGTGATTACCTCTATGTTTAAGGTCGTAAGTCAAAGCTTAAAATAAATATTATTTAGTTTTCTCATAAACTAGGCTGGTAGGAAGCGATAATTTAAATAAATGAATATTTTGAAAGTTATAAACCCCTGAAGAATTTTAACAATTTTGTAATTGTATGAAATTAATAATGAACTTACTATGTTTTAAGGCAAAGCTACGTCAGCAATTCAAACAATGCGAGCGAAATAGCCCACAATTCCTCAAAATCTCGTTAACATAGTTTAGCTCTGTTCGTCGCGGGGTGAACCAAAGTGTGAAAAGAGGTGAAACGATGTTCGTGCGGCGCACCCGTCCCCTCTCTCTTCCGCCTATAGTTTTCAGTGTGAACCAACATAAAATAGCTCACCTAAGCTACACTTAGTTAATAAGCGAATTTCCCTCGTTGCGCTTCGCCCGCCAACTCGCTCACTAGCTGGTGATGTGACCTGCGCTTTAGCCTCACCCCTTAATCCTAAAAGTTAGCCGAGACGGTTTCCATAATAAATGTTTATGGCTAGATTTTAATGTCTTTGATGTATAGTGTCTATAAACATAGCTTGCCACACTACTCTCAAATCCAATGGATCAATAACATTTTTGGTTATGTCTCATGTCCTTGCGTCTCAACTTCAAGTCACCTGTAGTTTTAAATCATATTTCAAGTTAGCTAAGTCGGTCATAAAAAACTAAATGTCTGGTCACATGTTAAAGTTGAAGTGAAATCTTTAATAACAAAGTTGCTTAGCAACCACTCAAAATTCAATACTATTGTCAATGTATGCTAAGCAACTTTGTAATTAAACATTTTATATCCATTTAAGTTTTATATAGTAAAGTTAGACATGCTTATTGTACAATGAAACTTATAGGGACACTTGATTAATTAAGTTGAACTAATTCTGCCTATGAATAATCATCATCTTCTTCGTCATCAGCCCTGGGGCCAGGAGGGGGTGGCACATACGGTGGTGGGGCTCCATCAGTTCCTAAGCCAGCTTGTTGTAACAATAGCCACTGTTGTTGTTCCTGTTTCGCTTGTTCTTCACGTGCCTGGATAAAGAAAATATTATGCTTTCATTTAAGTTAAAAAACTTTATTTATAAAGTGCATAATTAAAATATGTACTATGTCAGGCCCAATATCATCATAAAAATTTTAAATAAATAAAAACTTTTTCCTCTTCAAAATGTTAAAAATAAGTTAAGTTACGGTTAGAGGCTAAGGTGTTCAAGCCCCCCAAAAGTATCCAAGTCTTCCTATGTATGTATGGTTCTCCTTTATAAAACATAACCCCAGTAGGTGCAAGCTGTTCGAAACCAAATACTTATTGAAGCAATTTTTATAGGCATTTCTTGCCAAAGACTTTACAAATACAATAATTGCATTTTTGAAAGGTAGAAAAATTGTTTGAAATCCAGACTCAGGAATCGAACCCGAGACTTCCGTAGCCAAACCGGGTCAGTCTCGGGTTCGATTCCTGAGTCTGGATTTCAAATTTTTCTACCTTTCAAAAATACCAAATACTTATGTTCCAAAGTGGAGTCAAACCCCTCCCAAAAATCTGCCACTTTGCTACATATTATTGTAATAACATGTTATAAAGCTGAAGAGCTTGTTTGTTTGGTTGAACACAATTATCTCAGCTACTGGTTCAAGTGCTAGATAGTCTTTTATTGAGGAAGGCTTATCCCACTACTAATAGGAGCTGAGCATCAATGAAAAAATTGCAAAATATAGGAAAAATTATGCTGATGGAGTTGCAAGGGTCAGCTAGTTTTACCAGGTCTTACATACAATCTCACATCTTATTGTAATAATACCTTAGCAAATAGTTCTTGTTGCTGCCTCAACAGTTCCTCTTCAGGAATGCCTAGATTTTCAAGTCTAGTGCTTTGTCTTCTTCTCTTTGCTGCCACTGCTTTACAATCCTTTAGTACAGCTTCTGCTTCTAAGGTATAGTCACTAAAACCTAACCTGTCCAGTGCTGAAAATGGAGATTGACATCTTTCATTAGTGATGTGTGATAAGTGGGGCAAAATATATGTGTATGTCCATCTATTTTTATGAAAATTTTGAGCAAACTATGTGCAAGGTTTTAAAAGTCAAACTTTAAGATTATTTCTTACAGAGACAAAGTTACCAGGTTGTTATTGATGTTGTTGGTCCATTTTCTGATGAGTATTGACAACAGGGTCAATATTCAATATATAAATTTTGAATTGTGAACATTATAAGTTCTTAAAAGCGAAAGATAAATCGATTACTTTGACAAAACAGTTTTTACAGGTTATTGATATAATGAACAGCTTGTACACATTTGAACTTGTTGGGAGTATTATTTTGTAGCTATTTGTAAGGAGTTAAGTATTACTGTCTCTCTAAAACCTACATATTGTTATTTTTCTAGCTAAGAATCTTACTAATAATGTAAAATAAAGCACCTGTGAGTACATGTTCCGCGTTAATAGTCTTCTTGTTGTTTTGATTGCATACTTCGTTGGCCTCTGAACTTAAGAGATGAATAAACTCTGTGCAGCAGTTTAGAATTAATTCACGAGACTCAAAAGCAACCCGAACAGAGGGAACTAATTCCTTTATCATTTTGTTGATGCTGGCTCTTGGTAGTGTTAGCTCGTCTTCCTCTGAAGGTGGCGGACATAATTCTCTTTCTGGACTGCCCATAGTGTATTTAAACTTATACTAGTGATTATTATTTACTTAGAAATATACTATGAAGCAAATTAACAATAGTGTACATATACAAAGAATAAATCCTTTTGCAAGTATTTGTTCTGTGTTTTGCACTATCTTGACGTTTCCAATTTTTGCTGTTGCAAATTTTGACAGCTTATCTCGTGTTTTTATGATAATCATTTTTCTATTATTTGGTAACTTTCCATTTTTACTTCACTTTATTTTCTAGGTATTTAATCATTCAGATCATAACACTCGTCTAGATACAACTTTTTACATTTTAGCTTTACTTTTTGTGTAAAAAAATGCAATAGATTTCGCTTGTTTTCAAGTTTTTAGTTAACCATTTCTGAACTTGAATGTCTTTGTCAAAACGTCAAATCAACAAAATGTCATCTTATGGGTCAAAAAATCAAGAAGGAATAGTACGACGAAGTTTCACGTGAATTTTTAAATTTCTTATTTTTATATTGTAGACAAATTACTGTCAGTATGGTTTTCTATTTTACAAGTAATGTAGTAGCGCCACCCGTTACTCTCTTCATGGGTGCTGATAAACACGAAAGTAAGAAATATACTTTGGAATACCTCCCGTTCAATGCTTTTGTAAAACCCTAGTTCATATGCCGGCAATTACTGTCGGATAATAACGCTAAGTCGACGATACTGGCTGATGATGATGAATAATTAACGTTTGTTCTGTTTGCAGATGAGGATTTAATAAAGTGGGCTTGGCCAGAAGACGTGTGGTTTCATGTTGACAAGGTGTCCTCTGCTCACGTATACCTTCGTTTGGCTCAAGTGAGGCTCTACTCTCTTACTTCATATCCTAAGGGTTTCAAATCCCATGTTCGATAATACCTACCATCAGTGTCAAGCATCTTCCAAATCGAAATCCTAGATCCGCCACCTACTGTCATATTCTATGTATATATTTTTTTTATAACTAATTTTATTTATCATAAATAACCAGCATTGGCTGTCAACAATCTGCACCTACATCATCTTATTTTACCCAAAAGTTGTCTGGTAGAGAATGCTTTTTGCATTATGTTTGTACATTATTTTTGTGCATAAGGGCAATAAAAAAAATATTCCATAATATTTCAAAGCTTTAGTCCATTATTATGGTGCATGGTAATCTTCTAAAAAAAATCAAATGCAAAAGTTAATAACGATATACCATGCAAGTTGGAGATAAACAGTAGTTACATTTCATAATAGAATTTTTTTTTTTTTTTTGCAACTTTAATTTTTGTTTCCAGGGCCAAACTATAGATGATATACCTAACTTAGTTCTGGATGATGCATGCCAGCTAGTCAAAGCCAATTCTATAATGGGAAACAAAATGAATGACATTGATATTGTTTATACCATGTGGTCAAATTTGAAGAAAACTCCTGCAATGGAGGTAAGTATTGACACACAATTTGTGTTTACTAGTAAATTCCAATTAACATCAATTTGTAGACAAGGGATAATCTTATACCTCTAAACAAGCAATTTCTGTATATATACAGGGTGTCCTACAGATATGCAACATGAAGGGAAAGTACCTTGAATATTGTGGATGGAAATGTTCCATTATTGTATTTGTAAAGTAATTGGCAAGAAATGCCTATAAAAATTACTTCAATATTCGGCCTGAGTTTGGGTTTCGCCAAAAACACGCTACTATTGAGCAGGTCCACAGACTCACGGATGAAATTGTCAAAGCATTCGAGAATAAGATGTACTGTGCGGCCGCATTTTTGGACATATCCCAGGCTTTTGACCGTGTCTGGCATGAAGGCCTGTTGTACATCTCTACAAAATTATAAGATCGTTCCTCACTGAACGTCACTTCGTGGTCCAGTCTGGGGATGCAATATCTAAACTATGTCCAATATCAGCGGGTGTCCCACAGGGAAGCGTGATAGGCCCTATACTGTACTTGCTGTACACTGCCGACTTACCCACTAGCACAACAACCATCACTGGAACATTTGCTGATGATACGGCCATATTAGCCATCCATAGTGAGCCTGAAATTGCAGCTAAACTGCTACAAAAGGGTTGGACAATATCGCCACATGGTTGAATAAATGGCGAATTAAGGCAAACGAGAGTAAATCAGTAAATGTGATATTCACACTCAAAAGGAAACTTTGCCCTGCAGTCAAGCTAAACAATGTGGAGGTCCCACGAGCAGATCACGTGCGATACTTGGGTTTGCACCTAGATAAACACTTAACTTGGCAGAAACATATATTTACTAAAAGGAAACAACTAGGTCTGCAACTTAGAAAATTCTACTGGCTTGTTGGACGCAAATCACAGCTTTCGCTAGAAAACAAGATACTGTTATACAAGGCTATCCTAAAGCCAATCTGGACGTACGGCATACAGCTATGGGGAACAGCTTCTCATTCCAACATAGAGATTATTCAACGCTATCAAAATAAAATCTTGCAAATAATAACGAATGCCCCATGGTTTGTTACTAATGAACAACTACATAAAGACCTGAAAATGCCAGTCAAGGAGGAAATAACAAATACATGCAGTCATATAAGGACAGGATTGTAAACCATCCAAATATCTTGGCACAAAGTTTAATGAACAATCAGCCTTTAAGGCGCCGATTGAAACGCAGAACTCCACAAGATGTGCTTCAATAAAAGCGCATAGGAACTATTCAGGACGAGACACAGGTCACGTTCCTGAACAAGACCCATATTAGACCAGTCAAAACTGCAACTTAATGTCCCTATAATGGCGACAGATTGTTGTATTGAGCAAACAAAAAAAAAAAAAAAAAAAAAAATATTCGGCCTGCAACATCATAATTTGTTATAATGCTCTCAGTAACGAAGCAATAACAGAAGCCGTGATAGTTCTTTAACTACCGACTAGATGGCGCATGCGAGAGCCCAAACTTGCGAGCACCAAGAGATAGAAAAATTTGATGTCTAGTTACATAGTCCAGATAGGTGGTTCGCTTCTGGCCCCGGTTTGGCTACGGAAGTCTCGGGTTCGATTCCTGGGTCTGGACTTCAAAATTTTTCTATCTTTCAAAAATGCAATTGTTGTATTTGTAAAATATTCAAGGTATTTGTTGCATACAACCATGTAACTACTAATTACGTATCTAAGTATTTTATCATGCACTTAAATTATAATGGGGAAATGATGCATACTTTTCAAATCGGTACATAATATGTCAGTTGTATGTCCTTTTTATTTTTCTGAACAATATTTTACATGAAATGTCAAAATTCATGACCTTCATGGATATTTTTTTTTTTAAATACTACTCCCGCAGTATGGTATGAGCCCTGTATTGCAGGGGACTTTACAAAATCTCAGACACAAAGTGCACCCAGACTTGGAACAATAATTTGTGGATGACACAATGTGGTGTCATGTGTGGAAATCGAACCCCTACATAGCAGGCTGACACACTCCAACAGCTCCACAGAGGCAGTCATTGATCTATCTAGGTTTAATTTGTAGAAAATGTCAAATAAACCAAGCAATGCTCTACAGTGGCAATTATGCTTCCAATAAATAGTCATGTGATCTCATTACTGTGAACCATCCCCATTAAACTGCTGTTATATTTAAAATAAAACATACAATGCCACAAAGATTACACAGACATATCGGTTCACATGTTAAATTTATAACACCATTACTTTTGCATCATGGTTAACAAACATTAAGAATAAAAATAACCATAGTCATTTTTTTGCAGGTTGGACAGGTGGCATTCCATAAAGACAAAGATGTTAGAAAAGTGAAAGTAGCCAAGAGAAATAATGAAGTTGTAAATAGACTAAATAAAACTAAAAAGGAGTCATTTCCAGACTTCAGAATTGAAAGAGAGACTAGAGATCGATTAGAAAGAGAAGATAAAAAGAAAATATTAAGAGAAAAGAAAGATAAAGAAAAGGAGGAGGAGAAGAAAAAGAAAGATGAAGCAGAAATGAGAAGCTACTCCACATTAATGAAAGCTGAAAATATGACAACCAATTATGATGGGAATGATTCTGATGACTTTATGTAACATACAATAAATATTTGTACACACCAAATCGTTATTTTAATAACAAAAAATACATAAGTTCTTTCCTAGGCTTCAACAAGATTTAAACAAAATTTACCCTACAGTTAAGACACCTAACATAAATGTAACAGAGTTAACCCTTGGTCAGTGAGGCTGCTTGAGATTGTTTTTAGGGGTCTTGACAGACAGACAGACAACAAAGTGATCCTTAAGGGTTCCCAAAAGGAACCCTTAAAGGATTATCTTTGTAGTTCTTCTGTCTCGTGGAGATATCGAGTTAATATTACCATATACTCAGTTCTACAGTCCCTTGAAGCTGTGAAAAAATCAAACTTCTAAGTTAACGTAAAAAAGGTGCCGCCGTTTATATAAAAAACTGCCAAGTTCGATTTCTGTACTATTTATAACTAACTAGCTGACCCGCGCAACTTCGTATGGGTAAATTTTCCCTGCTCTGCTCCTATTGGTCGTAGCGTGACGTTGTATATAGCGGTCAAACAAACAAGACTTCAGCTTTATAATATTAGTAATAGATGTACCTATAAATTTGTACGGAACCCTCAGTGGGCGTGTTCACTTGTCCGGTTTTTTGGTATAAAACAAAAATAGTTCCACAAAACACTAGGCCTGTTCTTGATGATACACTCTTTCGCACATCATAATTTTCTAGTGCATTTCTTTATAGTAACTGCTACGGAACCCTAAGTTGAGTATGGTCCGACATGCTCTTGGCAGATTTTCAGTTTTAGGCTCAACACATACCTCGCGAAAATATTCTCGAATACTTCTAATGCAGCTCCGTTTAAATAGAGACCTGTGCAACAAAAGAGTGGCTTGAGCTCTCATACTAAAGGGTGGTTAAATTTCAAGGGCCGATGTTGATTTTGAATAAAACACAAACTATTTAGGAAATTATTGTAATTTTATTTTATTATGATATATTGGTATTACTCAATTATGTATGGAACAAAATATCGGCCAAATGGGCGCCGCGACCACGGCGGCACACCTCCATCCGATGGTCCAAATTTTCGATGACCCTGAGGCATAATGGAGGTTCTATGCCGTTAATGTGCCGAATTATCTCATCCTTTAGCTCTTGAATTGTTGCTGGCTTATCGACGTACACCTTTTCTTTCAAATAACTCCAAAGAAAAAAGTCCAACGGTGTCAAATCACATGACCTTGGCGGCCAATTGACATCGCCATTACGTGAGATAACACGGCCATTGAATTTGTTGCGCAAAAGAGCCATTGTTTCGTTAGCTGTGTGGCAAGTGGCACCGTCCTGCTGAAACCACATATCGTCCACATCCATATCTTCCAATTCGGGCCATAAAAAGTTCGTTATCATCTCACGATAGCGAACACCATTCACAGTAACTGCCTGACCGGCCTCATTTTGGAAAAAATACGGCCCGATGATGCCGCCAGCCCATAAACCGCACCAAACAGTCACTTTTTGTGGGTGCATTGGTTTTTCGACAATCACTCTTGGATTCTCATTCGCCCAAATGCGGCAATTCTGTTTATTGACGAATCCACTGAGGTGAAAATGTGCCTCATCACTGAAGATGATTTTCTTCGAAAATTGATCATCCACTGTTGCCATTTCTTGCCACCATTCTGCCCATTCACGACGTTTGGAATGGTCAAGAGGCTTTAGTTCTTGAGCCAATTGCACCTTGTAAGCGTGTAAATGCAAGTCTTTATGCATAATGTTCATCAACGACGAGCGTGAGAGGTGCAATTGTTGGGCACGACGACGAGTTGAGGTGGACGGCTCTTCAGCCACACTATCGCGAACAGCAGCAATATTTTCTGCAGTACGAGCTGTACGAGCACGCACTGGTGTTCTCACATCTTCTACAGACCCGGTTTGCTCGAATTTTTCCACGATTTTTGCGATTGTACGCACATTTGGACGATCAAATTGACCAAACAAAATCACGAAGTGCACGATATGCATTTTGATTTGAACGCCCATTTTCATAATACGTCTGGATAACTTTAACACGTTGTTGGATTGTGTATCTCTCCATGGTTCAAATTGAGTAAGTCTGAAATAGAGAAATGTCAAATAAAATTCGGAAAAAAACTTGGCGTTTAGGTGTGGTTCATATTCAACATCGGCCCTTACAATTTAACCACCCGTTATTTACAACTTTATTCGAATTGTATAACAACTATATGTTCGTAAACTTTCGCGATTTGTACACATTATAGAATTTTTATACGGGTCATAATCGCGTAAATATTTTATTAATAAAATATTTACGCGATTAAGACCCGTAGCTCATAAAAAAATCCATAATGTATATCAACTATATTTAATGTACCATCAGAACTCAAGCAATTCTTCTACAGGTGTACAATTGGGCTCTGTTCATACCGAAATTGCAGCTGCGCGCGAGTACTTTCAGTGTGAAAGATTTTGACACTTTATTGTACACTAGCTGACCCTTGCTCACTTCGTTAGAATTGCACGGGTCTGCTAGTTAAGTATATCTAGATTTATCCCGGTACTTATAACCAACCCGCTGTCCCGCGCAACTTCGTCTGCGTAAACCTCCCCGTTTTTGCAACATATATCATTGCTGTTATGCTCCTATTGGTCGTAGCGTGATATTATATAGCCTATAGCCTTCCTCGATAAATGGGCTATCCAACAGTAAAATAACTTTTCAATTCGGATCAGTAGTTTCTGAGATAACCGCGTTCAAACAAACACTTCCGCTTTTATTTTTAATAATATAATTATAGATATCGCTTGAACAGCTGAAAAAGGTCGCGTGTTGGTGCGCGACCATGCGCGCAACCGCCATTCCAGTGTGAATTGAGCCTTATGCCTATTTAGGAACTAAAATGTAAATAAAACAAAGAAATATGGTTTCACTATATTTATTCCAACTGAACTTAGGGAATTAATAACCCAATCAGGATAATTGCCATCAGGATAGTAATCTTTGACGAATTTTTGTACAAAGTCTGGAAATGTATGTTTTTCAATGTTTTCTCTCATTGTTCTCATGAGCCGCATCTAGAAAGAAAAAATAATAATTATGTAAAGTAAAAGTATAAAGGGCTTATTAAAAATAAATCATGTTTAATCTTCCTCTAGCACAATGCCGTGAAATAGAGTACTTTCGGTAGACATTAAGTTATGAAATTCAATAAAAATTTAAATTTATGTGAAAATAAACATAAATTATTGGATTTTTGAAAGATATTATTGTTTTACTCAATTAAAATCTGATATTTTTGACTTGTAAATCATGTCACATAAAACACGAGCTGCCATCGTGTGACGTAATATAGGCAAACCAATTCACTGTCATCTGTCACTACTGTCTCCGAAAAATGCATATAGAAAGTAGCGCCACCTAGTGCTCGCGGAATATAAATAATGGTTACGTTGCCTTATAGACAGCACAGATGGCATTGCCGACCCTGTATTAGATGACGACTAATACTATTCCGATTGGTCTCTGCCAATATGACATGTTTAAATTTTAATGTAATTTTATAGCAGAAAAACGTGATTATTTTGCCGAAATATCTGTTTTTGAGACTTTTTATTACGAAATCAACATTTTTATTTGTAGAATAACCTGTACCTGTACTCCATCTCTGTTAAATAAAAAATATGAACACAATGTAGGCCTTACCCGTCATATATCAAGGGCTATCTTTGCCACGCAATTAGGAAATCTAATATCCTTATTATATAGTTCAAAAGGCTGTAATATGGCCCTGTACAGTTTAAAGTTATCTTACCTGATATGCAATGTTATGAACTGAGACCAAGTGACAAGCCACAGTCTCCACAGTTACAATACTATGTAAATAAGCCCTGGTGTATTTCTTGCATGTTGAACATGTACAGTCCTCATCTATTGGGTTCAAATCAGCTTCATATTGCTTCTGCTTTAGATTCAATTGACCTTTTGGTACTAGGGCACAACCAAACCTCTGTAAAAAACCATAATACATTTTTATAGCTAATCTTCTTCTTTTGAATAAACCTATTTACTTCCATACTATTTTTTTTTAGGAGCAAAGACTTGTTTGTTATTAATATATTACAAACTACTAGGTCAAATTTGATGAAATTAGATACAGAGTAACTGAAAGTAACTTAAACAGCTGAGCCGATTTTGATGAATTTTGGTAAGGAGATAAGTTTGAGTTCAGGGGAAGGGCATAATATGATCGGTTATATTGCGATAACTGATATCCATGCGGGCGGAGCTGCGCGCAAAACCTAGTCAGTTATATGTTACCGTTATGCTTATATACACTCGAAAATTAGTAATTATTTGTTTTAGTCCATGGTATCGAATGCGCATTGGTCATACAACATACATTCTAAACTTTATCAAGATCAGCCCAGCAGTTTAGTAAATAACATTTCTTTAGCAACATGAAATTGGGACTATCAAGTAATTCAATTACAAGACTGTTTTTAATGTTGTTTTTGATGATCAAATTTACAAATCACTTACAGCAGTGCGCGTAGGGAATACACAGTCGAACATGTCAACCCCCAGAGCCACACAAACAACTAGGTCTATAGCAAGACCCACTCCCATCAGATATCTTGGTTTGTTTTTGTCAAGAATTCCTGTCCCTAAACTGACCATTGGCCAGAAATCATCTTTGGCTTCTCCTCCACTAAAAAAGAAAGAATTCCAAAATCAATTATTAGGCAGACCTAGTTGCAATACAGAAGACTGCTACTAATGATCTTTAGCAAGATTGCAATAGCTGATAGTCTAGTAGCAAACTAATTAAACTTTGAAAGCAACTCCACCTTCAAATATGGCTAAAAGATTAATTTGTAACATATTTTTTAGATGTTGATAAATGTGATTTGTACACAATAAAACATATGTTACGGGTCTTAATCGCGGTAATAATTTAAGGTAAAATACCTGGTTTTTTGCCCGAAGTTTCGACCGTATTGCAACGGTCGTGGTCACGTGTAGAATGATTCACGCGATTAAGACCCGTAATATATATATATATATATATTATCAGGTTTTTTAGAGACTAAGTAATAGCTGAAACTTGGCAATAGTTTAGGGCAGTTTAATTTGCGGGATTTTCTAATGTTTAACCAGCTGCTGAACTTTGAATGTGGTACTCTTCCTGCCATCAACAATTGGGGTGATGCTATAATGATAATAAATTATTTTCAGTAATCAGGCAATAGTATGTCATAACAATATGAGACAAGATCTGAATAAATGTGATATTCAACAATTTAGCATCTGTAAGAATTTGTAATCATCAAAAATACTAAAAGTAATGATTTGATGATCCTGAGAGTTGCGATGTCACACCTCCATATTCTATACAATTTTCTAAACAGTGTGTAATTTTGACATTTCATAAAAAGATACTTATTTGACTTGACAGTCCACATCCCCATTGATTAGCTGAATGCCAAGTATAATAATTTTGATAACATTTTATGGTGGTAAATTGTTTAATTAATGAGAACACAGTGAAATAAAGCATTTTTTAAGTATTTTCAAGCAAAATTTCTGTCTGTCATATACCTTAGTCCTCCAATAGCAAATCCATTAACATCTTTTGTCATATGATCCTTTGCACTCTGTTCTCTTAATTCTTTATTCAGTAATCCTTGTACAATAGGAAATATGCTCTGTTCTGTAGGTCTTGTGTGGGCACTCAGACATCTGTCTAGCCATCTGCTTGTCCTTTCAGTGGCTTCCTTAATGCGATCGTAATCTTGAAATGTTGTTTGAACCACATCATCAAGTTGCATAATGATATCAGCACCTGAAAAAATATTTTAAAAAAATGTAAAAATAAAATAAATGTTGGGACAACTCACACAACGTCATCTGATCCCAAACTAAGCAGAGCTTGTTTATTATTATAGATAAATAACACCCAGACACAGAATAAACCATCATGCTCGTCACACAAAGTTTTATCCTGGGTGGGGATCGAACCCACGACCTCTTGCATAGCAGTCGGATACACTCCCACCGCACCACAGAGGCAGTCTTTGGCAGATATTTTTTCTTAATATTCTCTAGTTTAAAAGTAGAACTATGTGGCTGTAATATTTCATTGTGTTTATTGCAATAATTTAGTATTTCCTTGAAAAATCATTGCATATCATCCAATATATTTAAAGACAAAAGATTTGTGATTTGAAGTGCTGAGTGAAGAGTTGTGCGCATTTAGCACTTCCTAAATAAGTGAAAAATTTCTGTGAAGTTATTATTCTTACCTATACAATTTTGAATTTCAATTGACTTCTCAGGGGTCAGCATAATTTCAGAATCATCGTAAGGTGATCTAAATTTGACACCCTCCTCTGTTATCTCCGCTAATTTCAGAAGAGATACCATTTGGAAGCCCCCTGAATCAGTCAGAAGTGCCCGGTTCCATCCCATGAACTTGTGAAGACCTCCAGCTTTTGCTAGCACATCTGTGCCAGGTCGGTTACCTAAATGATAGGTGTTACCTAAAATTATTTCACAGTCTAAGCTTTCCAGCTGATCTGGTAAAAGACCTTTCATTGTACCCTGAAAAAAAACGACATATGGATACCTGTTCAGTTATATAATCTCTTTTTCACACACTATCTCCAGGCATCAACTAATTAAATAGACACTATAATGCTGAGATGTGCAGATATCCTAATGAGGATAGTTTTCAAGTTCAAGGTAAACATTGATGAGTACACATACATGTGAGAACTCAGACACTTTGGAGGGGAAGAGGGACTTTAGCACCTTATCTCCCTTTCCATTATTCTATTCGTCACTATGAAGTGGTATACTTAACCTATGCATACCAACCTGAGTTCCAACTGGCATAAAAACTGGTGTCTTAACTTCATAGTGAGGTAATTTCATAAGTCCAGCACGAGCTCTAGTTACATTACACTCTGCTTTTAAATGAAACGATAGTGCGATTGGTTTAGCACCCATCTTTAACAACAACAAGGCCGTCCGGTGTTTTCGATTTTGTAACGGGCTGTATTTACAAATTGTAGCTATAATTCGCGCGACTAAGGATTTTTATGTTATTCTCTTTGTTGCAGGCACTATTATATTTGTTATTCTTTTGTATTTCATTTATTAGTTTGATAATGATAACCTCGTTTATAAATTGCCACTTTCCGGCCAATTTCCACCAGACCAGATGTCCAGATAAGATAAATCCAATAAATCTGACATTCACACTAACGACAACAAAAAATTACGAAAAATACTGTGCTTGACAATTGACATTAATGACACATCCACACACGCGAGACGTCATGGAACTTTGCAAACCATTGCAAATTCTGCAAAGTGCAATATTTCTAATCTGTGGTGTATATTTATGAATGTCTAGTCTAAAATCGTAACTACAACGACCCAGAAAAAAATAATGAATTAAAAATGGAAATCTTTACGGTTTGGTTCAAAGAGCATGTATAATGTTTGAATGGATATTCAAAATTTTCAAAGGTTTATAAAAATATTGGTAGTAGCATATCAGTAAAATTTATCTTTTTAATCTGTTGTGTTGTACCTGCACCCTAGTGACATCTGTTTGTTATGTTGTAAAAATATTTTATTCTCTTACAACTTTATATTTACTATTTTGATAATCAATTATAGACCTTATCTCTGTGTACTAAGGCTAATTTAACATAATCTTCATCAGTTAAGCAATCACTGGACTGAAAAAAAAGTATTGTCAGTTTCGTCAGATGAATGATTATAACCTATACGGCGGTCATGCGAATTCGGTTTGCGTATTTTCATGCAGTAATTCATGTATTTTGTAAAACTGAATTGTTTTAAGCATTATTTTACACGGGGAAACCTTTAAGTGAGCAAGAGACACGGCCCGTTAGTGTTTTGTGGCATCGAAAACAGTTTTATTGAAGTTTTAGTGAGCTTTGGGAGTGTCAAATAAAACGTGAGTTTATGTAATTTTATTATTGATTCACTACTAATTCTAAGATTTGACCAGCGGTAAACCATTGTTTTTTTTTATTATCATATTTGTAAAATATAAAAAGGAAATAGAAATTATACAAGTGAGCAGAACTGTCGTTTTAGCTTAGTTGCGAACACGTGTGATTAATGATTTTGATGGTCGTGGTTCGATCCCGAGTCACAATTTCGAGTTTTATTTTATTTTTGTGTCGAATTTTATGTTTTTTTAGGAATTGTGTACAACAAATTAATAAAGTTTTATGAAATTGCATCATATTACAATGTATTGATTTTGTTAGTACTTTTCCACAAAACGGAAGAGTTGATAGGGTACTAGATAGACCATATTATAGATAAATTACGCATAATATAGATATCTACTTATGTTCTAAGTAGTTGAAATTTGTCTACAATATTGTAGTAAGTACATTCAATTATATTTATATTTATTATGTGTCACAGTCACAGATGATAGATATATCAGACTATTTTTTTTAAAACTTTATCAGACTTCAAAAAATATGTTTTGTATTTTGATATGTAATATGTATTTAATGGAATTGCGTGATTTTCACTTAAGATTTATGAATTAAAAAAGAAAATTGTATGTTTTTCCAATTATTTCCCCAAAACTAAAGATCACATTGTGACAATTCTTTTTATAATAATTCATGTTTACTCCAACTTAGGGAACAGTACAAGTAAAGACATGAATTAAAACATGTAAATTTGACAGGCTGGTTTACATTTTTATGGAAATTTCAAAGGAAAAAAAAATCTCAATAACAAATAGAGCATTTTGTATCACCTGATATTGGCCAAGTGTAAATGTTATGCATTACAGAAGGATGACTGCTCCAAAAAGAACTGGAACTGGGGGGGGGGGGGGTAGGAGGCCAGGGCAGGAGGCAAATGGTTACAGAATTAAAAAGAATGCAATTATTCGGAACACAAACCAACCACCTGGGGGAGGGGATAACTTTTGAAGTCTGTTTAATTTTATTTATTGCTGTTGTATTCATGTTATAATAAATATATTATTACTTTTAGGGTAGGTAGTTACAAACAGAATAAAGATATTAATTCTAAATGATATCATTTTCTAATACAAATGGACATCAAAATGGATACAAAGAACCTGAAACATCGTAAAAGGCAGAAAAAAAGTAAATCTGGCATTGACAAAAGGAATAATGATGTGCTTGTGGTCCCTCCAGACATTTTGAAAAAACTTGGTATCAGTATTGGCAACACTAATTTTGTTCATGAAATTACCAATAACAATAATGCTGGACAAAGTAAGTATCTAATAAATATTTTTCAAAGTAAGTTTCAAAAATACTAAGCCAAGTTTGAAAGTTAAAAATAAATACATATTTAACTATATCTCTTCTTAAACTTCAATCAATCCTCATTGTAACTTATATCAAATTTGGATGGGTAGTTTTTGAGATACCTGTATCAATGTAACAAACTTTACCTGTTTGTAAATAGGTATTAATGTGGATTAACACTACAATATTACTTATTTTCCAGATATTGGCATTTTAAATAATGAAGCAACTGCAAGCATTTCAATGCCAATTAACATCAATAAATCTAATGAATCATCTATTCTGGAAACTGCAAATCTAATGAAAAAATCAGTTTTTTTGAGCCCTACCTTTGTCTCCACTGTCAATAATGTGATTCCAGGACAAGTGGAAATTTCAAAAATAAACTATGATAGCTGTGAGACAGACAGGGAAAATTTGCCTTTTGAGTTACCAGAAAAATTGCCACACAAAGGAAGAAAAAATAAAAACAAAAATAACCTAATGTCAAATGGTAACATCAATGGAGACTTTTCTGGAATGGCTGTAATAAATAACACAGGGAATCTGGATAAAAATAATCATGTCTTTGAAGATCCAAAAAAACTATACACAACGGCAGAAAAAGATAGCAATAGTAAAGATATTGCAACTAAAATTAATTGTAATCATATGGCACTAAATGGAACAAATCTTTCTGAACTAAAAAAAATGGATGAGCTCTCAAAACCTTCTTTGGAAGGTAATTCTTTTCTGACAAACAATGTTAAAGAAGCTGCAAATAATTTAAATTCTATTAAAGTCAATGTAATTACAAATGGTCAATCTGGGACCGATGATAAATCTTTAAAAGCAAGTGAAATTTATGAAGAAAATATTCAACTTGATAATAATGTTAATTCTGTAGAAGAGTTTACAGTTCTAACAAAACAAATGGATATGGAGATAGAAGGAAATGAAATTCGAATAGTACCTGAAGCTGAAAATGATCGAATTTCTTTAGAAAAACCAACTTTACAGACAGAAAGCTCAGAGGTTGCTAACAATTCAATTTCGTTAGAAGGACTCGAAATTAAAATAGTACAAGGAGAAAATGAGAATAATCTTGAATTAGAAGGATTGGCTATGCAGATAGACCAAGAAGACTTTCAGAACAATCTCATCTCCTTAGAAGGATGTGATATCCAATTGGAGCTTCCTGAAGATGACAATACTCTTATATCTTTGGAAAAATCCGCTATAGAGATAGAAAAAGCAGAGGTTGATAACATTGTTTATTTGGAAGAATGTGAAGATAGAAACAAACTTGTTTCTATAGAAAATTCAATTATTCAGATAGGGACAGTTGTTAACAACAATCTTATGTCTGAAACTGATAATCTTATTACTTTAGCAGATTTAGCTGTACAGATAGAAAAAGGACAAGTTTATAACAATTGGAGTACTTTGGATGGATATAAAATGAAAGTAGGAACAATTGAAAATGAGAACAGCCTAATTTCCTTAAACAAATTAGGTGTAGAAATAGAAAGGGCAGAGGTTGATAACATTCAGATTTCTTTAGAACAAATCGAAATTCAAAGAGATGAGGTTGACTCTGCAAATATTAAAACTTTAGAAGAAGAACCTTTTCAGTTAGAGTCAGCTGTAGAAGAAAGTAATATTCGTCATTCTACTGTACACATAAAACAAGCTCAAGTTGAAAATAACATCAATATAATACTAATTGATCAAGACTCTTATAATAATGTATCCATGGAGGCTAACTTAGAAATCATATGTGAAGACTTAAAGGAGATATCAACCAAAGATTACAAAGATATACTTACGGGAAAAGAGACAAATGTTGATTCTGATATTACCATGAATGAACAAAATATCACTTTTGAAAAGATTAATGAACATATGTCACAAATATCTGAAGGAGACATTCAAATGCAAAAATCTGAAATGGAAGTTGAAAAGACTGACAACAATAATATTGTGCTTAATGATTGTAGAAAGGCTGAAAATGTATGTAATGGTTTTTCGAAGGACTTGTCAATACAAAACGACAAAAGTTTAACATCTACAGAAAATACAAATGATCATGATAAAATGATTCCACTAAATAAAGCAATTCAGAAAGTAAACATAATATCTGAAGAAATCATTCCAGCTTCAGATCTTAAAGACCTGAAAAGATCAAATTCTCCTATTATTAAATCTTTAACACCAGTACCTTTAAACACTATTATTGCTCCCAAAAAAGCGTCAACAAGAAAAAGCAAACGTAAAGCTGCACCTAAACTATTATCAGCTTCAGTAAAAGGTAATACTGCACTGCCAGTTATAACATCAGGTGATGTTATTGAAGAACAAAAATGTGAAGAATCTTGTGAAAACATTTTAAATAATAAACCATTAAACAAAGAAAATTTGAAAAACAATAACGACAGCTTTAGTTGTGTTGATAATGAAGTTTCAACAAATCAGCAGCATATTGAAAACAAATCTTTAATTACTGACCATAGCAGATTGCTTCATTTACCTAAATCAGAAAAAGAAGACATACTTTGTGAAGGTAAAGACATTAATGATGTTAGTCATTTAAATGGGAGTATATTAGAAGACGATTGTGTTAAAGATAGTAATTGTATTGAAAATGAACCAAAGTCAAGCACAAATTATACAGAAAAAACTCTTGATAAGAAAAGTAACTCTGATGACAATATTAGTAGAGAGACTTCAATATCAAACCCAGACTCAGAATCTAAGCAATATAAAAATGAAGTTATAGAAAAGAAACGAAAGAAGAATAAAAATGCAGGAGAAAGTAAAAATATAGTTGTAAATGCCACTGCAGACAAAGCATTTTGTGATACTCAAATAAACAATATTTTAAAATCTGCTAAGGATAGCGATACTAATAAAGTTAAGGAAATAGCGGAATACATTAAAAGGTATTCGCACGTATATAAAGATAACAAGAAAGAAATAAGTAAACACATAAACAAGGAAACAAACAATATAAAAGATAGTATAAATTCTAAAACTAATATGATTAAATCGAAATTATGTATACAAGGAGTTGAAAAACCTGGTGGAAATAAGGTTGAAAAAGAAGTATCTGGTAAAAAAGTTCTTAAAACTTATACCAGAGAGAGGAAACAGCAAAAGCCAAGTTCTGTACCTACTGTAGATAAAAATGATACCGTTTCTTGCAATATAGTTGATGCAACTGAAACTGACCTGAATATAGCAGACATTTCAACATCATATAAAACACAGGACTTTTGCTTGTGCTATGATTTCGGCCACCTAGATGATTACGACAACTCGTACGAACATATACATTTTTGGCTTCATAATGACAATACTGATTTAGAATCTATACTAAGTATTTATAATGACGTCGAGCCTGGTGATCGAACTAAATTAGATGATTTGAAAATAAGTGAAGTCATGGAAGATAATGCAAGAATAGATAATATATGTTGGAATTATTTCCTAAATTGCAAAGGAGATGATAACAAAGATGTCGAAAAATCCAATCAAATACAAGCAATAGATGAAAGTGTCAAAGAAGAATCTAATATGGATGTTGCTACTAATTATGTTAAAATTGAAAATAGTGATAGTGTATCTAAAATGCTAGTTGAAGCTGATGATAGTGTAGAGCAATGCAATATTAGCAATAAAGTAGTTGATTCTGATACTGCTTCTGATGTAAATATGTTACAAAGTGTTAGTAATGGTTATGATGTAATTACAATTGTTGAAATGATAGATTGCAAAGATGAAGACATTTTGGAATCTGCAAAATCGAATTCAACAGTAAGTATGAGATATTTGGACAAAATATAACAGCTATAGCAACATTTAATGCCTCTCCATAAAGTACAATGTATTGCAATATACTAAAGTAAAACAATGTTTCTTCTATTCCAGTCGAATACAACTATTGAAAAAACTATATCAAATAAAAATGACACACATGATCATATTAAACAGACACCCCAAGAGACTCAAAAAGAATGTCCTAAAACAGATACTCCTAAGGAAATTAAAAAGAATAAAAAGGTAACTTTTTAGCTTCACCCTCATCAGTCTTGTTTGTATTTTGTTTGTTTTGATGAGGCCTGTAATGTCACACTTAGCCTTTTGATTGGTTCATTCTGCGGACTCTTGCATCTTGTAAGTTCAGTTTCATTCCAGGCAGCCTAAACATTTTTAGAAGCCCAGCGGTCCTCTAAGACTACTGCAAGCCTTGGAGAGGGATCACTGTGTTTCTAGGAACTGTGTTCGTCCACGCAGCTGTATTCCATTAGTACATGCTTGAATATCGCATATCGCATTTAACAAATACAAATGGAATCAGAATCTTTTCATAGGATTTACCAATGACTGTCTCAAGTCAATAAAAATAATTACAATTCCAGGTAACCATTACAAATACTGATAATAAAAAGGAAGATGACGGTGATAACAATAAGACTGAGGCTGACAAACAAACGACATCTAAAACTAACAGAGAAAACAAGGTAGTGGATGACATTACTGAACCTGAATCGAGCAAGCAAAGCAATAGGGTAAGTGGTTTAGAGTGGGCGGACGCCCATAACCAGAATGATAACTATTGATAAATCTACACAAAATATATGCTAGCGACTCCACCATAAATATATTACTGAGACTCCAGAACCAAATTCTTAGAATCATATCAAACGCTATATGGTACACCACAAATATCGAAGTTCGTGAAAATTTAAATATAAAAACAATTTAAGAGGAGGTTCTTAACACTATTATTCACTACAAAACAAGACTAGCTAATCACCCCAGTAACTTAGCAGCCTAGCTATTAATAGACCAGAGCGAAACGCGTTTGAAACGGCGTTTTATTCTGCAACTTGACTAAATAGAGTCTGTTCTAAGAGCAGTTGCACTCAGTGGAGTACACGCTCGACATGATATCCTGTGCTAATCAGATTTGCTTATAGTCTAGGACTGATTGTAAATACACACACAATAGAAAAAAATAAAATAAAAATAGATGCACAAATTCACTGGTTTCGGTTGAATGACAACCACGCAAGTTGAAATCGTACTTACGTGTGCAATAATGTGTGTGTTGTAGGCCTGTGAACTGACCTTCTATACCTATATATTTTGTGGTGTTCCGTGTCACTAGATAATCTACTTGTTATTTACAGAAACGCAAATTTCCCGTAAACGACGCCAGTGATGAACCATCGGCGAAGAAAAATGTCAAGTGTGGTGTCTGTGACAAAGTGTTAGCTCAAGATAAATGGGATCGTCACGTTGTACACAAGCATGGCTTTATCGCTTGGAAATCGGGACAGTCTTTTGTAAGTATACTTTGGTTGTAATGAGATTTTGAATGAAGATTTTTTAAGAAAAGTATTAAGATATCACACAATGATTCTGGCAATATACTGTGTCAATTATGATTGTTTAGTATCGACTACTACTTCTATTATTCTTCTTCTATATAACTACTTATATTATAGAGCTGAAGAGTTTGTTTGTTTGTTTGAACGCGATAATCTCAGAAACTACTGGTCCATTTGTTATTTTTTTTTTTAAAGACGGCTTCCGCAGTATGTTACAAACCATGTGTCGCGTGGGACTTTACAAACATCCACATCACGGACACAAAGTACACCCAGAACAACAATTTGTGGATCATATCAAGTATTGTCACGTGTGGAAATCAACCCACGACCTCTTGCGTAGCTGTCGGACACACTCCCACCGCGCTATAGAGGCAGTCAATTTTACTGTTAGATAGCCCATTTATCGAGGAAGGCTATAGGCTATATAACATCACGCCACGACCAATAGGAGCGGAGCAAAAATAAAAAATGTTGCAAAAACGGGTTCAGCTAGTGATTTTATAAATAGGTAATTTACCATGACATTCCTAGTACTCACCAGTGGCTCCGCCCGTGTGTATGTCGATTATCGCGTTTAAAACTATGTCCTTCCCCAGAATTCAAACTATACCATATTTCGACTAGAGCGGTTCAGCAAGTTTAACTTTAACAACGTAACAGACAGACATACCAACAGAGTTACTTTCAGATTTATAAAATTACTTTGGATATTAGTGTGGATTTATCACAATTTTATCCTTATTATGTTATAGGATAATGGAAAAGTAAATTTTTGAAAAATTCACTTCCTGTCTGTGAAATAATTAAAAAAAAAAGTAGCTTACATGCCAGTATACAAATACAAAGCGATTAAAAATGAAAAATACTTATGTTAGAAGGCCCTCTCTATTCTTGAATGTTTATTTTGAATGTAATTTGTTAGTTTTTATCAAAAATGGCGCCAGGACTCCATATAGCATTTTCTCTTTCAAACTAATACACAATTTCATTTGATTTATTACTAATATTTCAGAACTTTGAAGATCCAGATTTAATAAAGAAGTTAAAACAAAAAATAGAAACAACAGGCCATCTGAGGTGTGCAACATGTTCTTTGCAAACAACGAAATTTAAGAAATATATTTCACATGTCAAAGTGTGTTCGCAACATAAGGTTGGTTATCAATCAATCAATTTTTTTTTTATATAATCCACAGTATAATAATATCTTGGGACAACTCACACAACGTAACTAGGCAGAGCTTGTACTATGGTAACCAGACAACTGATAAACATACTTATATATTTCTAAATACAAGCATATTATAGATAAATTACACCCAGACACAGAATAAACCATCGTGCTCATCACACAAAGTTTTATCCTGGGTGGGGGATCGAACCCACGACCTACGGCTTATGAATTGGGTAGATGACTACAATAACAATAAATTATTTTACACTATACAGGAAATAGCATTTACAAAAATATTCTGAAAAACAATGTTTCTCTACAATTTTACGTTGTCATGAATTTATAAACATCAAAACAAACATTGAAACTACATGATTTGACCATACAAAAGAATGACGTCATTGTTTTGTATTTCATATAAATTAGTACGAGACGCATCGTTTTGACGTTTCTTAAAACTTGAAAGATTTGACTTGACAGTCATCTACCGTATTAAGCGTCTTCTAGACGGTTGGAAATAAACCTTCCCGCCAAGGTGAACTTACTGGTTTCCAACAGTGTAGACGGCTGTTGCAAACCAAGTACCAAGTAAAAATGGTCGGCCACACAGCTACCGCCAAGGTCACCTTAGTTTGTACTCTTGTTTCCAACCGTCTGGAACATGCTTTAAACTAAATTTTGACTTCCAAGTAGGTGTTTAGTATGCACTTCATTAGGGAGATGGACTGTGGTGTATACCTTCCTAATTAAGTATTTTATATGATTCAAGGAGTCCAGACGAGGGTCCACTTCTAGAAACTTAGTCGAATGTGGAGTGTGCCATCAAGATGTGTCGTATTTGTTATGGAATGAACACATAGGGAAAGAACATAACTACCTAGCTTGGATCGAGGGTCAACCAGCACTGGTGAGACTTTATTTTGGAATAATTTAAGTAATATCATCTAATAGGGCATTTATTTACACTTTATTTAATGAGTTTACCGTCTTTGCAATACTTACTGTATGTACTTATGTAAAAATAATTTTGTAAATTATATATAAGTACTCATAATTGTTTATAATTAAATCATAGTTATCAAATCGGTCGCTGGTAGTGTTATTGCCATTTAAATAAAAAAAATAGTTAGGAATTTTTATAACTAGAAAACAATAGTTGTTGGATATAATTAAAAAAAGTCTTCTTTGAGAGCTTTTATAATCTATTTTTTGTATCTATACTAATATTATAAAGCTGAAGAGTTTGTTTGAACGCGGTAATCTCAGGAACTAATGGTCCGAATTGAATAAATCTTTTTCTGTTGGGTAGCCCATTTATCGAGGAAGGCTATAGGCTATATAATATCACGCTACGACCAATAGGAGCGGAGCAGCAATGAAAAATGTTGCAAAAACCTACTCTGTACAACAATTGGAATTCAGTTCCTTTCACAGATTTTATCCATGTGTCATAAAAAGAGATTATATAGAATATTTATTATACCTTTATGGTCAATATAGAACTTTTTTTCAGAACATCGCAGACGAGGCTGCAGTGACGAAACATTTGCAAACGATACTCAAAGCTAATGGCGGCCTGACATGTTACAAGTGTGGTCTAAATCGCAAACGAGTTAAGGTGTACCTCTCACATGTTGAAAACTGCGACGGCAGTCAGGTTAGTTAACTAAGCAAAGATAACATGTTTAGGTGGGGATTCTTAGCGAGTAACCTGAGTTGTTTGTGCGGTCTAATACAAACAATGGCCCACCTTACATCGTGTCCTGTGCACAGGAGGATTTGATGGCTGCCTCGGATAATGCAGTCGATGTGGCCACGTTCTAGGCCACATTAATTGATTTAGCCACATAGATTGTTTGTTAGTATTGAATAGGCTCCGAAACTACTGGACGGATTTGAAAAATTCTTTCATCTTTGTGAAGCTACACTAACCCCGGGTGACATAGGCTATTTTTTATCCCTGTATCCCTTCGGGAACGGGAACTACGCGGGTGAAACAGCGAGGCGTCCGCTAGTAGAAATATAAATACGACGACAATATCGCCGCGATTTTCTCGCTCGTGTAGATTGCCCCCATAGTCATTGAGACTGCACTAAGCGTTCCCTTCTAGGTTTGAAGTAAATACAGACACAAAAAAAATGGGCGCATTGATGATTTTTGAGACTGCATGTCGTCAAACGATACTAGCTGTCCACTATTTTTCTTAAAGAGTGTTTCTAGTTATTTCGTAATCAGTCTGTGTCAATCAATTTTTATTTTTTAAAAAGTCGGCTCCCGTATTAGGGTACAAAGCCCTGTGTCGCGGGGGACTTACAAATATACTAGTCACGTATACCCAGACTCGAAACAACAATTTGTGGATCACACAAAGCGGTGTCCCGTGTGGGAATCGAACCCACGACCTCATGCGTAGCAGTCGGACACACTCCCACCGCGCCACAGAGGCCGCCATCAATTATCTTTATTGCAATAAACGGGGTACAGTACTCCAAAAGTAATAATGCGCATAGAAATCTTCGGAAATCTTCGTCATTGTTCGGCAACGGTCGTATTACCCGAGCGTCGAAAGACGATATTTATATAGAGTGGTTAAGAGCAATTTCTCTATGCCTAATTTTATATATTATGTGTTTTGTGCTAAAACAGATTTGATTTACCTGTAACGAAATTTGATTCGATAATTCCATGTAAGTAAATAGCGAAAACGCTACAATCATTGTTGGAGTGATTAGTTTTCAAGTGTCTTACCGAAGTTGGTGTAATTATGGAGGAAAAGGTTTAAATAACATAAGGTTTTATTAGAAGGAGAAAAAAACGTTTTCAAATAGAGGTTTACATAAAATATAATCAAAATCTCAGTTCAAATTTGTTTACAGCACTAATCATTCCAGAAAAATAATACAATTATAAAAAAATTAATCAGAATCGAGGAAGACCTCTATTCCCGACATCGCAGATTCATCAGAAGTTTCATTATGCTCTTGTTCATTTACACTTTCCTCACTGCTATCACCTGTGTAAATAATCAGTTTATCGGAATAACTATCGATTCTTGGCTCAAATTTTCTATATTCATCTTCGCATTGAACCGCATGATCAGAAACTTTTTTCCATTCTTCTGGTCCTATTTTATTGATTTTTTCTAATATAGCATCTTTAACTGACGTCACAGTCATTGCAATATTTCTCTTGGCCACGTGTTGCTTTATTTGGGACCAAATATTTTCAATAGGGTTAAAATCGGGATGATATGGTGGCAATCGTATAATTTTATGCCCATGTTCCTCCATTATACGGTCAATGGCAAATTCTGTGTAATTTTCTTTGTATCTTTGTATAATTTTATACAAATCGGGTTTCAGTTTCTTTGGGTCATGCGGAATGTTGTGTTGTTGTAACCAAGCTGTCATTTGTGGTTTAGATGTGTTTGAGTTTGGTGGTTTCACAGACAGCTTATTATGATATGGGGCGTTGTCTATTACCAACACACTATTAGGAGGCAAGTTGGGAATCAATTGATTGCGTAGCCAAGTTTGATAACGTTCCGCGTTTATTTCTTTATGATAGTCACCTTCTGAGTCGACACATTTATGTAACATTAGAGCCCCTGGGACGAAGCCTTTTTCATTGCCTGCGTGTACAATAATTATTCGCTCTCCTTTGGAAATGGGTTGTTTGATACCTTTTTTGTTGCTATCTTGCCAAGTTTTACCCTTAGTATGTGATGTGTGCACATACGACTCGTCCATAAATACTATGTTTCTACCAGAACTCCTCAGCTGTTGTATTTCTCTGAGATATTTGATCCTTTTTAGGCGTATATCATGTTTTTCCATAAGTAATTGTCTGTTATTATCAGTTTTTAGAAACCTAAACCCCATGTCTTTCAAGATCAACCTTAAAGTCTCGGCACAGCCTTTGAAATTAATAGCTTCGATCAACTTTATTCTTAAATTATTTACAGTTGGGAGTTCTTTCAGCGTCAATTGAAAATTGTATATCATATTACGAATAACACAGTAGTCGAAATCATCAAGTACCAGCCGAAATCTACTTTTAGGTCTTCCTTTTTTCGGTGTAGAAAATTTCTTTGATTGATTATGTTTTTTTTCGTTTAAGATATTACTCAAAGTTCGTCGCGAAATTCCTGTAGCTTTTGTAACACGGTCTTGAATTTTTTTAAAATAACCATCATGGTCTCTGTTGAAAACATTGGCTTCATTTAAGAAATAAAGGTACACATTAAATACCATTTGCCGTGCTTGTGAATTAAGCGGTTTTCCACGTTTAAATTTATCCATTTTGGAAGAATTCGTCTGAAAGAAAATGGCATGGGCAGAGTTAGGTATATATTTTTTATGCATGTTTATCTATTTATTTAATTTAAATAAATCTCATTTTTTAAATGTTTTTCTAGTACTTAATATGTATTTAATGTAGGTATTTTATTTTTTTAATATTAAAAAAACGTGAAATATGTTATTTATTTTCCTTTTTTCAAAATATACTATTTAAATCTGAATAAGCTAATTAATGTTGAAATTATATTTACCAAGAAGGGTGTGTAATAGCAGCTCTATATATTTCCACAAATAGAGAACACGTGCAGTCACTACCAATATATAAAGACGACTGACAGACATTTCGCTGACCGGCGACAGCTGCCGAACGCCCGATTTGTTTTCGATTGTGCACACATGATATTGACTCCTATCTCTTTTAAACAAGGTGCAAAATGCAAATGCCTTGTTTAGGGCTCTTACGATTCCATGATTCGAGTGTTTCCGGGAATACGACAATTAGCGAAGATCTGCATGTGCATTATTAATTTGGGAGTACTGTACATAATGGATGATAACTCGATCTAGCCCATTTAGCCATCACAGATAGCATGCAATTATTTAAGTAATAATATGAAGAAATAATTTATCATTACCGGTCCACTGCTGGACATAAGCCTCTGCTAATTTACGCTACAACATCCGGTCCTCCGCCTTCCGCATCCAATTCATCCCAGCGACTTTTAGGTCGTCGATCCATCTGGCTGGTTGCTGACCTTCCATTTAGTTATTTAAACTGTTAATATTAATTTGTAGGTGACGTTAGACGAGTCCTCAATGAGTGTCGAGGCTAGTATTCAAGAGAGTCAAGAAGATAGTGAACCATTGAGTTCGTTGTCAACAAAAAAAGACAAGAAGTCAGTCACGTGTGGTGTGTGTAAAGATGAGGTGCCAGTCGTGAATTGGACGGAGCATATTGCTAAAGAACACTATTATATGGCTTGGGAAGATGGTGATACTCCTTTGGTAAGTACCTATTTAATGTTATTGAAGTGGTGGTAACCCAGTGGTTAAGGAGAGGAGGTGGTAATAATTAAAAGGGTATCGGATTCGCAAGCGCGGGGTCGCGGATTCAATCCTCACCCATTATTTTACCGACATAAACCCAATCCTGATACAAGAAATTTAGCTTAGCTGGATGAGTTAACAAGACTGATAATATGCGATCCAAATTGCTGATCTTTATTAAAAAAATAACACAGTATAATAATGAGTACAAAACCGGCATGTATTAAAAACAAAAACTCTAATTTATGTACAGTCATAAGATCATACATATTAGGGTGAATATACACTTGAGCATTTGCTAGAGCATTACAATGTAATGTAACGTTCTAACGAATGGTACAATACAGGCAAAAGCTCAGTTTCTTAAAGTATTTCATGTAATGTAACGTTCTTGCGAATGCTCGACGTTGTGTTTGACATAATTACAAAATGCTGTAAGGCATTATCTATAACATTTCTTTCTGTCTTGCATACACTCCCGTCACCCGCGCTCGTGCCTTTTCTCGATAAAGCGTTACACCAAAACGTTCGTTGGTTTTTGAAATCGGGTTTTAACAAAACATCGCACGTCATGTTCTAAGTGTGGTATCGAATGCTCGACGTTCTGTTACTAATAAATGCTGAAGTGTTTACTCACCCTAAGGCTAAACCGTAGCGGTTTATAAACGCGAATTTTTTTCACACAAGGAAAGTAATACAAAGGGCTTGACTGCGGTTTTTTTCCACGACTGATTACTGTTCGCTAGTAGATGAGGGCGCGTCTGCGGTTGAAAAAAAGACGAACATGTTCGACCTGAGGCTAAGTGTGTATCATGCTTTAAATATGATACAAGACAACTAAGCCGGTGTGAGTTCGTCTTTAGTTGATATTTTCAGTGTATTTATTTTATAAGCTATTAACTGCTATTTCAGGATATGGACGATGAGGAAGCGGTAAGGAATCACTTGCAGGAGTTCATCAGACATAGTGGGGGACTGATGTGTTACAAATGCGGACTTAACCGAAAACGTGTCAAGATGTATCTGTCTCATATTAAGACTTGTGATGGTCAAGGGGTATGTAGACATTGTTTTTTTTAAAGACTACTCCTACAGCAGGTTACAAGCTCTGTGTCGCGGGGGACTTAACAAACATACAAGTCACGGACACAAAGTACACTCAGACACGGAACAACAATTTGTGGATCACACAAAGTGGTGTCCCGTGTGGGAATCGAACCCACGACCTCTTATTTAGCAGTCGGTCACACTCCCACCGCGCCACAGAGGCAGTCATAAATAGTCATAAAAATATGTGTTGTTCTAAATGTTATGTGTTAAAATTTAACACATAACATTTAGAACAATAAAAACAAACATTATATTTAATATAATGTTTGTTTTTAATTAATAGTAATAAGAAATACACGAATTGGATATAAACACAGACATATTCCTTAGTCAAACTATTCATACAGTTTTGCGAGTTAATGTTTTAGTTTGGGTATAATAGCTATACTATTATACCTTGTAATAAAATAAATAAATAATAAAAGTATGTTAAAATATATTTTGACGTGATAACGTCTTATAAATTAATGACCGGATGCACGCACGAAAAAGTGTCACGGTCCGTCACGTTCCGCCTGTTGATAGGCTAAAGTATTGTGGCCGTACATGCAATTAAAAAAATAATGATATAAAAAGCTGTCACATGCATGGATGTTTAATCAATGTCATCAACGTTTTCTTATGACGTTATCTCGTAAAATTATCGTCCGTAAATCGACTTTATGACAACCATTTTTTAGGTTAATTTGGACGCATCAGCAGTAGAGGACGTAAATATAGAGGAGACAGATGCGAAGATATTCGAATGTGGTGTTTGTCACGCGAAGGTAACAGTGCTGGAATGGAACGAACACATTGGCAGAGAACACAACTATTTGGCCTGGAAAGTTGGAGCCACACCTTTGGTAAGAACATTAGGCGTTTGTCCCACTGCCCGCGAATAGCGAGCATATATCAACTAATTTTTCGCTCAATAACATACAATCCATGTTGATCCGGTTTAAAATATATATAGGTATAGTATGTGGCGAGTTCTCGCCGGCAACAATCAGAAATCAACTATTATTTGTATTCTTTTTGGCTTACACGGGATCTGCATCTCGATGTCATCTACGTATGTTTAAAAACGCATCTTGCGGGAAAGCGATTTAAAGATAAAAGTGTGTAATTTTGTTGTTTTTTAAGACCTACTACTACAACTACTACTATACGTAGGAGGCATCGATTATTCCATTGTACGTTTCGAAAGAATGGGCTAGTTTCCATCTAGTCAAAATGACAACTCTTTTAGAAATGTCATAACGCAGATTTTATATGGAGATTTCATATAAATAGTGGTCTATGACGTAACTATTTTTTTTCTCGTCAAATCACTTCTTAACGACGAATAAATAACTACATATGAAAACTTTCCCTGTAGATTTTCGTTTGCGCGATTTAGTATCAAGTTCCTTTTGTTGACTCTAGATGGCGTTAGTAATAATATACAGTATCTGGATAACCGAACTTTGCTCGGTATATTTTTTTTAACGATATTTTCTAAAAACGAAACCTAGATCTATTTATCGCCCCCGAAACTCCGTGCATACTAAATTTTATGAAAATCGTTTCCAAGATACACATTATATATCAGAATAGAAAAATTGCTCGTTCAAAGGTATAGTACCTGAATGACCGAGATTTGCTCGGTTATTTTTAACGACGTTTTCCAAAAATGAAATCTAGCTAGATCGATTTATAGCCCCCGAAACCCCCTGCATACTAAATGCCGTTGTCGAGATTCAGATTATGTAATATAGGTATATAATATATATATACAAGGATTGCTCGTTTAAAGGTATAAGATACATAATATGTATTTATTTTAATTCCAGGATGTGAATAATGAAGATGCTGTCAAAGAACATTTACTTGAAATAATCAGGAGTTGCGATGGGTTGACCTGTTACAAGTGTGGCTTGAATCGGCGAAGGGTTAAATTGTATCTGTCGCATATTAAAACTTGTGATGGCACTGTAAGTAGTTTGATGTACTTACATAATATTTATTGTTACAGGAAACATACTTTTTACATTGTCTTATTTTTGCTCCAATCAATCAATCATTTTATTTGCATGAAATGTGTTCTTACATAATAGAGATGTTGACTGTCAAGTCAAATCAGTCTCTTTTTATGAAATGTCAAAACGACAAGCTCTATAGAAATGTGTATGGAATAACAACCTGTGACGTCACAAGTTCCTATCGTCAAATCATTACTTTTAGTATTCGTTTTCATGCTTTTAAATTAAAAAACATGTTAAATTGTAAAAAACAAATATTTTCAGAGCATTTTAAGATCTATTATTACCTGATTAGTATAAAATAATTTACTTTTATTGTAGTCAACTACCCAATTCACCACGTTTGATGTGTAAAAATTCTATAAATGTAAATTAAAGTAATTCAAATTGTATTAAGAAATCAAATCAATTAAAAGCTTGATGGCAATCTATTTATTTTCAGAATCGCCAAGATATATCGATAGCTAGTTCTAACTCGATGATAGAAATAACAATAGATGGACCCATTACCGTCTTAAAGTGCGGAGTGTGTGCTCAGAATGTCGCAGAATCGTTGTGGTTCGAGCATATAGGCAGGGAACATAAGTACCTAGCGTGGGAACATGGACAAGAGCCATTGGTAAGGTTTTTATATTTTTATTTATTTAAAAAGAAATATATTTTTAAGCTTATTTTATAAGGGACTTTTAATCAGCTCTATTATAACCTAATGTAATCACAAAACACCGGGCAAGTGCCTGTCGAACCACGCACAATGTAGGGTTCCGTAGTTGCCCAGCACAATAACGCGGTATAAGGAGTGATTTTCTGTTGTTTTTGTTTCATAGCTACTACTAACAACGTTATATTAGTATTTTTCAATGGAATTTGTACAAAAATAATGTTACTTCTCACTTGGTATGCTGTTACTCGTAAACTTTTAAAACCTACTAAGCTGTGATAGTTTTCCTTTTAATTGCAATATATTTATTACTTCCCTGAATTTTTCCACATCTCCAAAAACTGTAACAACAATTTGCACTTTAAGGCTTAATATTTGACAAACGGATCCCTAAATCGAAAAGTGAAATTTGCAACCCCTAATATTTTTAAAAGACCTATCCAAAAACACCCCATACAAGTGTTTTTGGATAGGTCGAAAACAATCACAACCCTACTTTACGTATAGGGGAGGCCTCTGAAAAAAAAATCTACCACATCATACATATTTAATATGTATATCCATGCCAAATTACAGCTTTCTAGTATTATGGGTCTCTGAGCTAACCTGGGTACAGACGGATAGACGAACAGAGTGAAACTATGAGGGTTCTGTTTTGCCAATTTGGCTACGGAACCCTAAAAAGATAACCGCATTATAGAATAATATCTGTGAAAGGTACGTGTGTGTCTGTTATAGATATGCGTGTGTGAGTTCGTGCGTGTGTATGTTTATGACTGTAGTCAGAAAAAAATACTTATATGAGACAAAATTATCGTCAGAAACTTCTATATTGCTAAATTGACAGCCCGCATGCGATGATGTTCTAGAACAGCGTTTCTCAAAGTGGATACCGCAAAACCCAGGGATTACGCGAAATATTTTTTTAGACCTGGACATTTCGTAAATCTACTAAGATCTTTGATAGATTAATTGTGCACTTCCGGAGAGGAATGGTGCAATTAAAACAAACCTGTCATTAACTTGGGGTGCCATAAAATATAAGGTATTTGGTGGGTGTTCCGTTATGTTAAAAGGTACGTAAGTAAGTAAGTAAGTAAGTACTTCGACGCTTTTAACATGATTTTTGTGTGAATTATTACAGGATATTGAGGATGAAGACGCAGTGAAGGAACATTTACTGTTCATATCGAAACACAACAACGGCCTCATATGTAACAAGTGTCAAGTTACTAAGAAATATCCCAAAGTATTTCTGCAACACGTCAAAGAATGTACTGGATTACCGGTTAGTAATTTACTTCGAACATACATATTACGGGTCTTAATCGCGTGAATGATTTAAGGTATATACTCGGTCACGGGTAGCTACCTTAAATTTACCTTTCAGTTGTCATAAGTAGGATTCGAAACCGCGACCTCATGATTGCGAGACCGATGCCTTAGCCATTAGGCTACTACACACATTATTTTCACGTATTGCAATCAGGATATGGATGCATTGATTTATAAGACGTTATCACGTAAAAACATAATAGGCAAGCATTGTATTTTTCACATTACCGCAAAAAATCAAGATTTTGATTAATGTCAGTCTTGCATTAAGTGAGCAATTTATCGATAAATCTCAACTCGATTTTCAGATACTGGATGAAAGTTTGAAAACTGAACTAGAGAGTATATTCGACGTTAGTCACGTGACAACAGCCACAGTTACGTGTGGCGTTTGCCACAACTCAGTACAGACTGACCAGTGGTTGACTCACATGGAGAAAGAACACGATTACTTGGCTTGGCTTGATGGGAAGGAACCACTTGTAAGTATACATCTATATTACTAGCTGTCCTGCGCAACTTTGTCTGCATAAATTTTCCCCGTTTTTGCAACATTTATCATTGCTGTTCCGCTCCTATTGGTCGTAGCGTGATGTTATATAGCCTATAGCCTTCCTCGATAAATGGGCTATCCAACAATAAAATAATTTTTCAATTCGGACCAGTAGTTCCTAAAATTACACGGTTCAAACAAACTCTTCAGCTTTATAATGTTAGTATAGATACAGTAGGATCAACGTAACTAGGCCGGACTGAAGTAGGCGATTAGTGGTTGCGCAGATGCATTTTTTGGAAGTAAATGGAGACAGGAAGCGGGGGGCGGAGGCGGTAACTAAACCAAGAGAATTAGAGATGCGATTACGCATTACATTGTCCTAATTAGTATTACTAACTCATGTTTTTTGTGATTATTTTAATCAAGAAATTGTTTTTCAAAGTTTCTTTAGTATTTGCTGTAACTGTTCTAAATTTAAACTTTCATGATCTCATTTAAATAGTATTTTTATAATGTTGAATTAAAATTTTGTTAGTATTTTTAATCGATTTAACATAATTGATCGTTTTCGTAAGTAATCCATAAGACAGGTTTTTAACCTAGCTTGGAGACCAGTCTCACATATTTGTGTATAACGATGTTTGTTAAATACTTGTGTACATTTGATTGTGTGAGAAATAAATAAATAAATATATTAAAAATAAAAAAAAATATAGGGTCGCATCTCTATGACATGCGCGAAAGTGATAAGAACCTATCTTCAATCCGGTCAAGTTACGTTGATCCAACTGTAGCTGCTTCGCACGGGTATCATATCGTAGTTTTTTTTACCTTGAGATACATTATTGTAATTTTTATATTACACTAGCTGACCCGCGCAACTTCGTCTGCGTAAATTTTACCGGTTTTTGCAACATTTATCATTGCTGCTCAGCTCCTATATGTCGTAGCGTGATGTTATATAGCCTATAGCTATAGCCTTTCTCAATAAATCGGCTCTATCCAACAGTAAAATATTTTTTCAGTGCAGCCCAGTATTTCCTGAGATTATCGCGTTCAAACAAACAAACAAACTCTTAGGGATATGAAAAATAGATGTTGTCCGATTCTCAGACCTACCCAATATGCACACAAAATTTCATCAAAATCGGTCAAGCCGTTTCGGAGGAGTATGGCAACGAAAACTGTGACACGAGAATTTTATATATTAGATTATAATAATTATATTCTAGGATTTAGAAGACATAACAGTAGTACAGAAGCATTTAATAGAAGTATCAAAGAGGACGAATGGTCTGAAATGCAAGAAGTGCGGTCTGGTGAGGAAGTACGCTAAGAGTTACCTCCAGCATACGGAGAGCTGCGGGAGCGGGTTCGGCAGGAAGGATATACCTAATGTTAATGGAGGTATTGCTCATGGTAAATTATATGAAACCGGGGTAGAGCATGTCGCACCATGCTCAGTGTAGGGTTCCGCAGCCGATATTACAAATAAATGCCACTACATATAAAGCGTTAAGCGGCGGCAGCCTAATGGCTAAGGCATCGGTCTCACAATCGCTAACACAAGCCTTTGAGCTTAGCTGGAGGGGTTAACAAGATTGCTAGTAATATGGGACTCAATCCCACATTGCTAGATATCTTTATTAAAAAAAAAAAACATGAAAAAATCCGATTTTAATAATTGTACCAGTAGAAGAGTTTATGCTCATGGCACTTACGCTCTTTTGTTGAGAAACGCAGTTTTGCGGCCATAATTCATGGTTTCAAGTATTTATTAGGTGTGTACATTGTGACTTTTTTCATATTTTTTGGTCACACGGTTCAAAATTCACGGGGGACACAATTTATTTATGCAACTTTCGGAGCGATTATTTCCAAAAGTATTCATGGTGTAGTGTAAAGCGTGAGTAATGCATAGTTATTAGTGTAAAGTTGTCAATAATTTTAAAAAGTAATAAATGTTAGAAGTGATACGAAGATGTATCTTGTTAGAGACGGTTTTTTTACATACAATATTAACTAAATACAATTTAAAGGGAAGCCGAAAATAATGGTTTTATAAGTACCCCCCCTCCACTATTAGAAAGATAGTGATCCTTTAACATTCTTTTAAAAGATGCCAACAATTGAGCTTGATTTAAATTTGAAAAAATTAAAAGTTACTATTTTTTTATTATATTTCGGTAGAGTATCATGGTGTGACCATCTTCACGCGGGGATTCGACAAACTCAATCGGCATCCAGTATATAAATAACTATCTTTCGCCCGCGGCTCCACCCCGTAGATGTCGGTTATCGCGATAAAAAATCCTATGTCCTTCCCCGGGACTCAAACTATCTCCATACTAAATTTCATCTAAATCGGTTTAGATGTTTGAGCGTGAAAGCTAACCGAGAGACTAAAAATGCTTTCACATTTATAATATTTTTTTTACAATGTTTTTTATTTGGTTGCAGGCGCAGTAGAATGCGCCGTGTGCCACGCGGAGGTGGACCCGCGCGACTGGCGCGACCACGCCATGAAGAAGCACTACAACGTCGCCTGGGTGGTCGGCGGTACTCCTATCGTAAGTAGAATACAAGAAGCTGAAAGCTTCTTATCACGGCTCTGCCCGTCTTGTTGTCAGATATAGCCTGATTATGAAAAGAGAAAAAACGTGTAATTCTTTCAAATTATTGGTCTAATTAGTGACCTGACTGCTAAGCCGGAGGTCTTGGGTTCGACCCCCACACAGGATAAAACTTTGTGTGATGAGCATGATGGTTTAATGTGTGTTTGGGTGTTATTTATCTATATTATGTATGTATTTAAAATTATATAAGTATGTTTATCAGTTGTTTGGTTTTAGTACAAGCTCTGCTTTGTTTGGGGTCAGATAGCGTTGTGTGAGTTGTCCCAAGATATGATTATTATTGTACAAAATATAACACAAACATTTTTATGGAAAACAGAGTGTAACAAATTTAATTTTCGTTTTGTGGGTTTTTTATGTTATCTTTATTTGAACAAAATTTTTAATTTAAGAAAATTTGGCTATTTAAATGTGTAGGTACACTAGATGCTGTTGACACTGTTGTCAATGACGTTATTAGCAATTAAATGTCAATTAAAAGGCTCCATTACTTTTTCTTCACCAATTCAGCCTTTGATGGGGTGAAACACAACCTATTAATCGCAAAATTGAATAGTACGGGGTCAGAATGTTAGCCAAAGAAATGTTTACTTCGTACCTTCATAATAGAAATATGTTTGTTGAAATTGTTTCGAACATTGTAACTAAAAAAACAAGTTTCTTATAGTTTCTTGAACCATCAAAATTCCCTATAGTTATACTGTGTTGTACATTATCATCTCACTCGTGGTAGCGCATCAGAGTAGCCAACAGCCTAGTCTTTGACAGAAAACATTAAAAGTTTTAATGTCTTAAAAGAAGCGATTAAAATATATTTAGACAACATTTCAAAGCCACTTAATAATTCTGGTTTATCACGCCATACGGTTATTTTTTAGGAAATTAACAACCCGTATGGAGTAGAGCCTTGTATAAAGGAGTACCAAGCTCGTCACAACAACAAACTGGTGTGCAAGACGTGCGGGATACACAGAGTGTCCGCTGTTGGGTTCTACGCACATATCATTACTTGCGGGAAAACTGAAGAGGTAACTTTATCTATACATACTAATATTATAAAGCTGAAGAGTTTGTTTGATAAACGCGATAATCTCAGGAACTACTGATACGAATTGAAAAATTATTTTACTGTTGGATAGCCCATTTATCGAGGAAGGCTATATAACATCACGCTACGACGAATAGGAGCGGAGCAGGAATAAAAAATGTTGCAAATACGGGAAAAATTTACGCAGACGTCAGCTATTAACGTTATATGGGTTTAAGTCAAAATAAGTGTACATTTGAATAAAATATCGTGTCCACCGTTTCTTGTGCATGATAGTGTATTTAATTCTTTCATTAGTCAACGTTTAAAAATTGTTTTTATATGTGATAATTCATATTTATTCTAATTTAAGAGTAATTTGTACACTGGTATGTATTCTTCTGTTTTTTTTTAATTTAAACCAGTTTTATAATTTACGCGTCCATACATTTGTAAAATGTCCATCTCCTTGCTCCATGAAAAAAAGCTACAATCTGAAGCACCAAGAAGTATAAATTACAAACGAAAATAAGTCAAATCGTTAAATTATGATCTCAGCTACTGATTTCTTAATGTTTTATCACCAAAGCTAAGGAAATAATAAACAAAAATAAATAAAAAAGAATATTCCTCGATTTTTTACCTGTGAGAAATATTATGTGAGAAACGCTAATTTAACCATAATGTAATTGTTAAATCTGTCATCTCGCTATATTTTTCAAAGCTGGCAACATCTGAGAACATTATTTAAAAAGAAAAAAGTCACTTTAATTTTATCTGTGAAAGATAAGGAAGATTTTTGTGAGACGTCTGTGATTATTTTTTAAAAAGTCCTGTGAGAAACGCTGCGTTTATCAAGAAAGGTAAGTATTATTTAAACTAAACGCTAGTTCAAAGTATTGAGGTACATAAGGTAATCCTAACGCTACTAGAAATGTGTTTCTATAACATACAGTTTTTAGGTTATGTTGATCAATATTCCTTAAAACGTCCATTTTGTTGCACCTGTGAGTAACGGTCGAAAAATTAGGTACGTATACACTGTTCATGTTTCTCACAGGAACGTTTCTCACAGTTTGTATTTGAGAATTTGCCCGATTTAAATTATATTTAATTTTTTATGTTTGCTTTTAACTTGTCATATTTTTCTAAAATAAAATAACATTGGTTAAATTTATAGTTGTTTTTTTTTACCTTTTCGCTTGAACATTATTTTACCTAGTTGACCTATTTTTCTTCTGGAGTGAAAACAACAAAAATAATGTGAACGCACCTTTGTGAGAAACGACGCACTTTTGTGAGAAACGTTTCTCACGAGTCATGTGAAAAATGTACAACTATTTTGGCTTAAACCCATATAATGTGTGACACAAAGATGTAGTCAAATACACATAATACTGAGTGATTGCAACAGGTTTTATGAAAATATAAGTACTTTAATATGTCGTGATATTTTAATCACATGTTTGTTAATCTTTTAAATAGTTACAGACAGATTTTTTTAAAATTGTTAGTGTGAATACAGAATATTTTTTTTAAGATTACTAGCAGTGCATCTGGCACATTACTAGCAGTCTTCCCTAAACCCTTTCAGATTCAAATTGCTTGTGTTAGATTTGAATGTGTAGGATTCAAACCGGAGACATCTCGATTTCGAATCTGATACCTTAACCACTTTGTTACCACCACCAGCTTATAATTTTGTTCCTAAAAGGAACTTTTAGATGTTTGCAATACTATACTTTTAGATGTTTGCAATACTATACTTTGAGATGTTTGCAATACTATACTTTGAGATGTTTGCAATACTATACTTTTAGATGTTTGCAATACTATACTTTTAGATGTTTGCAATACTATACTTTTATATGTTTGCAATACTATACTTTTAGATGTTTGCCATACTATACTTTGAGATGTTTGCAATACTATACTTTTAGATGTTTGCAATACTATACTTTTAGATGTTTGCAATACTATACTTTTAGATGTTTGCAATACTATACTTTTATATGTTTGCAATACTATACTTTTAGATGTTTGCCATACTATACTTTGAGATGTTTGCAATACTATACTTTTAGATGTTTGCAATACTATACTTTTAGATGTTTGCAATACTATACTTTTATATGTTTGCAATACTATACTTTTATATGTTTGCAATACTATACTTTTAGATGTTTGCCATACTATACTTTTAGATGTTTGCAATACTATTAAAAAATACACTTATTTTATAGGAACAAGAGATATACAAGAACCTATGTGAGATATGCAACAACAAATACCTTCGCATATACAAGAGTCAGCACATGACGATGCACAGAGAGAAGGAGCACGCAATAAAACGTAAGATACTGATGGCGAAGACAAAAGAGTTGAAGAAAGAAGAGAATGAGCCGGTTGAGATCGTCGGCGGACGGAGGAAGGCCGCAGAGAAGTAAGATAAACTATTATTTTTTTACTAGCTTACTTTTGTCCGCCTGGATGCCGTTTAGCCTTAGATTGGTTTTATTTTCAGGATTTATTTAAATTTTTTTTTTTTTTTTTTTTTTAAAAGACAACTCCCGCATTAGGGTACAAGCCCTGTGTCGCGGGGGACTTCACAAACATACAAATCACGGACACAAAGAACACCCAGACTCGGAACAACAATTTGTGGATCACACAAAGTGGTGTATCGTGTGGGAATCGAACCCACGACCTCTTGCGTAGCAGTCGGACACACTCCCACTGCGCCACAGAGGCAGTCAAATCAAAGTGAAATTAAAAAAATCTTGTATTCAAATCATATTACTCTGTCTGTGTGCATAATATATTTTGACATATTAATTATTCTTTATCTACTGACATTCATTTTCATTATCACTTAAACTTAATAATATAATTGTAACATTTATTATATTCTAATATAATTTCATTGATGGAAATATACCTAAATATGAGCACATTTGCATGTTGTTAAGCTGATCACTGTGAAACTAAGTAACAAATTGTTACTAATATAAGATCCTCATGTAACCCATTATTAGCAAATAAATTATTGAATAGAATTAAATAGACCTAGGGACTGGACTGCGAACCTCACAAAATTGACTACTCTCTAGAGAGAGACAACGCGACTGTGCGGCCAATACGCCTCTAGACATAGACATAAACCTATGACGTGGACCAGTCAGATTTCTAGAAAGAGGTAACTACTGGCCGCACGAGTTTTGTCTCTTACGCAGTCTGTATTTACTTCATACCTGAAAGAGGCGCAAGCGCAGCCCAGTCTCTACTATGTCTCTGATTGCAACCATTGTACTACCTCTCTAATTTATGCACAAAGTTTCTTAGCAACTATTCAGTCTTTAATACTTTTGTCAATGGTTGCTAAGAGACTGTGTTATTAAACAGTTCACATCCATTTCGGCTTGAGTATAGTAAAAGGGAGTTTAAAAGCTGTATCTACTGTTATATTTAACCGAATGTAATGTAACTGTGTCCTGTGTTCGACCAATTGCACCCACCACAGAGGGGGGCTTAGTCTAAAACTTCACCAAGTATCACTAAAGAGGAGGGGGGGAGAGGAAGGTCCGAAATGGCTTAAAAACATAATGTACATGTTAGCTTATCAAGTATTTGTTGTGACGATTAACATTTTATTTTATTATATTTTTCAGGGCAAAGACAGTTATAGAAAAGTATACCAGCAAGATAATTGACGTAAGTATTTATAATTATTACATATTCTTTTATATCGCGCCATATAATTCCACACGTGTTTGTTCTATGACTAGTTGTCTGAAACTGATAAACGTATCTTTCAGACTTATTATACAGGGTGATTTGTAATATACTAATAACCTCCCGTTTGTTTCACCAAATAACTTTTAATATCAGTTTTGGAAAATATTTAATATTTTAACCCTTAACCACCTGTTTTTAGAGTTCCATAGCCAAAATGGCAAAACGTAACCTTTGTAGTTTGTCTGTCCGTCCGTCAGTCCGCAGCTTTGCTCAGAAAGTGTTAGTGCTAGGAGGCTCTAATTTTGCATGGATACACATATTACTTACGCCGACAAAGTGAAAGAATAAAATCTTGATTTTTTTTTAAGTTACCCCTATATGTAAAGTGGGCGTGTGTTTTTTTCTCACCTACCCCATCGTGTGGGGTATCATTAGAAACTTAGGTCTTTTAAAAACGTTTAGGGGTTGGGAAGACGATTTTTAGATTTAGGGATTCGTTTGTAAAATATCAAGCTTAAAATGCAAATTTTTGTTAGAGTTAAGTCCCCCTCCCCCCGCCAGCTAAATGGCTAAATATTGCGGGTTGCGATCTGAGTACCGTGTTCGGTCCTTGATACTTCGCCTCTATCAAATCCTGTAATGGAACTGATGGTCTAGTATCAGACAAACTCCTCAAACGCAACGGCCGTGTAGTGCAAAATGCAACATTTTGTACATGAGGACTTTATATCAACTACAAACCAATACACTAAAAAATGTGAATAATGGTATACAAAAAAATAAATCCGATATTTATTTTTGCTTTATTGGTAAAAAGTGTTTTTTTTATATACCACACCACCCTTTACTTCCAACCATACATAGACACATACTTATACTTGATCTGACTAGTAAAGCAATCCCGGGATATGATTTTTAATAAAAATATTTTCAGAAGTCGCTTCCATAATATGTTAGCGAAATTTGACTTTTTATATTAGCCGATTATCCGATCTCTTTTTATGACAAATGTCCTTGTTACACAAGTATAGACTTCCACATGTCAAAATCAAATAGAAGTCTCGTTTCTGTCGGCGGTAGCCTGTCCACCTACTAGTAGTATGGAAGTCAGTGAGTGGGAGTCAGTCTCATGATCTCTATACCATCTACAGGGCTCCCGCTGCTCTCAATGCGGCTTCATCTCCGAGACAGAAGCAGAGATGAAGGACCACGTGTGCACGGCCCAGATGTACTCCGGGTCCGACTCCGACGAGTCTGTGGACCTGGAGCACTCCTCTGAGGAAGACGACGATACTGACGTGGACTCTAACATCTCTGACGAGGAGAAGGAGGCCAGGGACCGGGAGATGACCAGGTCCAGGAGACATGGTGATAGCAGTAAGTAGTTTTACTCACAATAATAAAAAAATATGACCCGACTTCTAAAATAAATACAATGTTATTAACTTTCATTATATAATGTCTAGATTCCTAATCTGGCATCTAAAATTGAAGCAAAAGTCAAATAAGTACGGTCAAATGGACGTACTTTTTGAGAGGTAAGAAGACTCCTATCAGATGTTCTAGCCATAGTTATTCTAGCGCGCCATTTTCAATGAGTGTCAAACGTCAAAAATAGTAGCTTAATTTTTTTTATACTCTTACTGAGGGAATGCTCCATCTAGACATTATATAATCAAAGGTTCTTTACTAAAAACCAAAACAATATAACAACAAAAATTACGATGAAATCACTCAACGAGTTTATTAGACTTACACAAGGAACACAATTAAAAATAGCATGCTACGGTCCTATACTTGAGAGGACATGAGACGGCGTAATGTTACTGTCGAACCCCATAACTAAATGTACGTTATCGGTTATGAAACACTTTAAGAAATATTAAGTAAACATAGGAGTCTTTTTTTTTCATTTCTTATTTATTTAGGGGATTTTTGTACACGGAAGTGACGATGCCAATCCCATCGTAACTTATACTAGTTAAGTTAGTATAAGTCACGATGGGATTGGCATCGTCTAACGTTAAATAAACGAAAACCGGACTTTGGCTGAACTAGATGTGGGATCTGCCAAAAAACATAGGAGTCGATAGGCTACAATTTATATTAAACAGTGATATTTAGGAATTATTTTCACACACTTTTAATTAACGTTACATATTGCGTTTTTTATTATTTTTAATTATAAATTTCTGAAAATTTATGTGTGCATTATTGTTTGAAGAAGAAGAAATAATAGTCGTCTATATATGCCATTTCACACACGTTAACTATGTTGCTTTTAACAAGAAACGCGTTAATTTCTGTAGGTACAAATGCTTTAATTTGGTGTACTGTTTACACTTGTAAATACAAAGGACCAAAAGGGTCCGGCTGGACGGACAAACTTACAATTTAATAATAACTGCCTCTGTGGCGCGGTGGAAGTGTATCCGACTGCTACGCAAGAGGTCGTGGGTTCGATTCCCACTCAGGATGAAACTTTGTGTGATGAGCATGATGGTTTATTCTGTGTCTGGGTGTTATTTATCTATAATATGTATGTATTTATAAATATATAAGTATGTTTATCAGTTGTCTGGTCCATAGTACAAGCTCTGCTCAGTTTTGGATCAGATGACGTTGTGTGAGTTGTCCCAAGATATTATTAGATATTATTATTAATTAATTTCTACTATATTATTATAGATTTTCGGAAATAGTAATCGAAAATCTATATTAATATAGAATCTGTCTATATGCTTTTCATTTCTTTAACAACTAAAAAAAAGGGGATAATGCTAGATGAAAAACTAAATTAAATGCCGTTTCTGTCCTAATGACGTACTCAATGAACTTCTGCATTTCAATTTGATTTATATTTTTCAGGTGCCAAGATAAAACGGTTGCCGTACCAAGTTAAGAACCTCAACACTTACATGAGGAAAAGTGCCGAGGAGTTGTAAGTTGAATGTTGATAACAAATACACTTAAACAGTAATAATAATAATATCTTTATTTGTGAAACATTATTGTACTTACAGCATGCAAGATATAACAGTAATATTTTGGTTCCTCATGTTTAGTTTTTGCGGCGTACAAAATTCAGCATGAAGTTAATGTTATAAATTTTAAATACAAATGCAATTAATTATTAAATAGAAAAACAATGTCAATATAAAATTAAATATAAAATTGTAACAGTTCAAATACTCAAAATAATAATGACAAATAAAATTACAATTCATGTAGGTATATATAGAACCTCTGTAATTATGTTTTATCTCTACCGCTATTGTCTATGCTTTCCAACGAAAAGCTTTAAAAGTTAGTCTCGCGATCGTGAGTTTGCGGGTTCAAATCCTACCCATTATACTACCGACGTGAACCCACTTCTAACACAAGCCTTTGAGCTTAGCTGGAGGGGTTAACAGGATTAATAGTAATGTGGGACCACAATCCCACATTGCACAATCCAGCATTCAAATATTCTACTAACTAGTCTCAACTAGCTACACCCTAGCTAGAAATGTAGTTATGGTGATGAAAAGTTTTCTATGTTCCTCTCCAAACTTCACCATAAAGACCAAAACCAGCTCTGCTGAAATGTACCATGTAGATAACCAGACACAACCCTGAAGACTGCTGTCTTCTTCTTCTAAAAAGACAATTATCCGATTATTCAGGCATTTTCAGTCTGCGTCAAGTATTAACTGTACACTTTATCTATAACATGTATGTATTTAGAAATATATAAGTATGTTTATCAGTTGTCTGGTTTCCATAGTACAAGCTCTGCTTAGTTTGGGGTCAAATAGTGTTGTATGAGTTGTCCCAAGATATTATTATTATTACTTTAACCTACACAAAGGCCCTGTCTTATAAATTTTAAATTATTTTTTTTAAGTATTTTTCCAAAATGTTACTTCCAGTGTCACTCTACACCTGACAGACAAAGATCTGTTTCCCGAATGGCGATATCTGGAGATTGAGACGGTACTTGAAGAAGAAATACCTAGGTATATGCCGCCTTTAGAAGAGTCTTGCAAAGTGAGACATGGTGAGGCAGGTACTTGGCAGACTTATAAACGTTTTGAAGCTAAGAAACAAAAAGGTATGTCATTTTGTATTTGTCTGTGACTTTAATTTAAACCCCACCTGACTTATAACAGCCAAATTTTTTAACCCCTGACGCAAAAGAATTGGCGATCTCTTTTGCGTCAGGGGTTAAAAAATTTTGAGCTACTCACTTATAAAGGTTTATTATAAGTGAGTAGCTCATTGTCTGTGTATCTGTGTATCATCATTCTCAAACAGGAAGACGGATTGGGTGCAGATTTTTAAATAAAAAAGTTACTTAAATTTGATGACAATCTGAAAATCATAATTGGTACAGTTGGATCAACGTAACTCGGCCGGATTGAAGTTAGGTTCATATCACTTTCGCGCATGTCATAGAGATGCGACCCTAAAATTACTTACGAAAACGATTAATTATGTTTAATCGATTAAAAATGCTAACAAAATTCTAATTCAACAATATTAAAATACTATTTATACGAGTTTATAAAAGTTTACTTTTAGAACAGTTACAGTAAATCATAAAGAAAGTTTGAAAAACAATTACTTTACGAAAATAATCACAAAAAACATGAGTTAGTAATACTAATTATGACAATGTAATGCATAATCGCATCTCTAATTCTTTTGGTTTATTAACCGCCCCCGCCTCCCGCTTCCTGTCCATTTACTACTAAAAAATGCATCTGCGCAACCACTTGTCGCCAACTTCAATCCGGCCGAGTTACGTTTACCAACTGTGTATAAGAAGAATTAGATATTCACAAACTATTAAGAAGATCTTGAGGCCCTTTCCCACCCCTCTGGATTTCTCACAGATAGCTTGTGTATTTGTCAGAACAGTTATTGTCAGTATGCCTCTTTATGCTTAGTGATATTTCAATTCAACTAAAAACAAAACATGATTCCAGACATAACAACAATGTTCACCCATCAGATACGTTGATACTTTTGAGAAAATCTTGAGCCCTCTTCTTAGTCTCCCTCATATCACCTCCCAACCTGTTAGATGCTGTATTTGACAGGATGGTTATCGTCATAGTATATAATAATAATATCTTGGGACAACTCACACAACGCTATCTGATCCCAAACTAAGCAGAGTATACTTATATATTTCTAAATACATACATAGTATAGATAAATAACACCCAGACACAGAATAAACCATCGTGCTCATCACACAAAGTTTTATCCTGGGTGGGGATCGAACCCACGACCTCTTGCGTAGCAGTCGGATACACTCCCACCGCGCCACAGAGATACAAATGCTACAATATAACCGACTAAAAGAAACAAAACTCACTTCCAGATGTAACAACAATGTTCACGGGTGCATGCATACAATGCATATGCTGGGTGCCCCCGTACACAGGGCAGTGTGACGTAGGCCCGGTGAGGGAATATTTGTCAGTTGTCACACATCTGTCCGCTGACGTGCCCAGGCATCACTGGCAGGATAAACCTGCGGAGGGACCTGTGCTTGTACAGATCTGGGATTGCGGTGATTTAGTGCGGTAAGTATTTTTTAATTTCGTTTTTTTATGCTCGACTTTGGATATATGTCCTCTGTCGAGTTTACAATCAACGTACGCAACTTACATTTATAATTCAAGTCCGACAATTTTCTAATTTAGATTAGACTCATGACGTTTCTAAAAAAGAAAAGCTTTCTACCAAATTACTTAATAAAAGTAGACTAAAGCATTCGACTATGTTGATCACAAAATTTTATTGGACAAATTACATTTGTATTGAATCTGGAGAAAAATACTAGACCTAATAATAGAATGTAATGCACGCAAATTAGTAATATATGTCCCGTAACAAGAAATGGGACGACATAGTCTTTAAATTATTGCAAGGTTATGTTTAGTGTCCCACAAGGCAGTGTATTGGGGCCACATTTATTCACCATTTATATAAATGACGTACCTAAAGTACACACGTAACAGTAACACAACATAGAGCAGTATTATTTGCTGACTATAGTACAATAGTTTCTGGTAATGAAAATATTCAAATGCAACAAGAATTAAATAAAACATTGTCCAATGTAATTGAATGGTTGACATTTAATAATTTGAATAAAACTAATCTTGATAAAACTAATTATATGACATTTAGGAATGGGATTAATAGACTAATAAACATGGACATTCATTATTATGATCACAAAATTGAAAATATGAAAACTACCAGATTCTTAGGCATTAATTTATATACTAGCTTAAATTGGTCGTTACATGTTGAGTCAGTATGCACAAAACTCTATCAATTCTCATATGCACTTTATGTATTATCTAAAACGGAAAACATATCAACTGTTTTAACTGCATACCATAGTTATGTTATGGTATTCTGTTCTGGGCAATTGTACAAGCAAGGAAGCAGTAGAATCTGTAAGTTAAAACAGACTTAAAGCTGTAGACCCTACTTTATAAATTTAAATCTCTTGACTGTTCCATGCATATACATACTGGAAGTTGTACTTTTTGCGAGGAAAAATATGAACCTGTTTGAGAAATTTGTCAATAGTAAAGAAATACGTATTTAGTAAAAAAAACTGTTATTTTGATATTACAAACAGATACTTCTGCTATTTTATTGATATTGACTTCAGCATTTCGGGCCAAAAACCTCTATATATCCACGGTGTATAATATAATAATAATACTTTATTTCCTGTTATATATTATTACCAGTTATACCAATGATGTATATTCAGCTCAAATTTATGATGGCGTTATTATTTTGCAGCGATGTACCAGAGCTAGTGTTGGGTGTATCGTTGGAGTATGGTACAATATGGTCTTTGGACTGGTGTCCGTCCGGGGCTCGAGATGTGTTCGACCCTGAGGGACTCACTACCGAGACGTACCGGCTGGGCTTGTTCGCGGCCGCTTGCTCTAATGGGTCAGCTTATGTGTTTGCTGTGCCACATCCTTCTACGATAAAAGATAAGTAAGTACATAATGACGATCTTTGAATTTTTTTTTTTTAAGACGTCTCCCGCATTAGGGTCCGAACCCTGTGTCGCGAGGGACTTTACAAACATACAAATCACGGACACAAAGTACACCCAGACTCAGAACAACTATTTATGGATCACAACAAAGTGGTGTCCGGTGCGGGAATAGAACCCACGACCTCTTGCGTAACAGTCGGTTACACACCCATCACGCCACAGAGGCAGTAAACGATAAACAAAGAGGGTACCTACTCATCACTCACTCTTTATCTATGAATCGTTGAGATTTAAGAGTCATTTCATAAATTTGACATAATTTTATGGAATGACGTTTGTGGATCGTAATTTATTGAAATTCGGTTTGATAATAAATATGTTTTCAGGTCTGAATAATTGAGATAATAAATATGAAATAGTATAATTTCATCAGTTGAAGGTTAAAACGCATTTTGTCATATAAATTTATTTGTAAATACGTTTTATTTAATACAAAAATCATTGTAAAATTACGACTATTTCGTAAATTGACGGCAGATTTTATTTTTTTACAATTTAATAAATTTTTTTTTAATTTGGTGAATTATGTGTCAACAAATTTCTATATCTGATGTTTAGGTAATTTTTTAAAGTCGAATTTGTTGTAATATAGTATGACCATTAGTGCTGTGCACTCCCTGAGGTATGCGCGCGGTGAGACGGGGGGGTTAGAATCGGCTGCTGCGCTGTCAGTGCGCCGTCAACGCTTGTGACGGCAGGTAGTGTTATTTGTATCGGACTGTCTATGTCAGACGCACACGAGATAAATATTCAAAGATGGGTCGTGCGTTATCTCGTGATATGAAGACTGTCATTTTTAAGGTGGCTGAATATTTTAAGAAAAGAAAAGCAGACAAAGAAAGCTTTGAATTTAAAAATGACGTGAATATTGCTAAAATCGTTGCGGAGGCTACGGGATACAGCAAAAGAACCGTACATAATGTGATTTCTGCGGGCTATTTATCAATTGAAAATTCAAGCCAATTAAAATTTCAATCGCCAAAAAAACCAAAAGTTCTAAAGAAAAAACACGTTGTGGATGATTTTGACCTTGGAGTTATCAGAAGAAAAATTCATCAGTTTTACGAAGTTGAAAAAAAAATACCAAGTGTCCGTAAGTTACTATCAAGTTTGAGACAGGATGGCATATTGAATTGTGGACGGGAATATTTAAGACAGCTTTTACACAAAATGGGCTACCGTTACAAAAAATGCAAATCAAAGAGACATCTCCTTATAGAGCAGCCTAATATTACAGTGTGGCGGAAAAAATATCTTACACAAATCAGAAATTACAGAACGGAAAACCGAAACATATATTTTCTTGATGAAACATACATCAACGCCAGTCACCATGCCAGCAAATGTTGGCAATCATCGTCAGAACCCGGTATTCATGCTGATATTGGGAAAGGACGGCGACTAGTAATACTCCACGCTGGGTGTCGAAATGGCTTAGTGGATGATACATTGACTATATTCAAATCCGATGCTAGAACCGGTGACTATCATGGAGATATGAGCGGACCTACTTTTTATAAGTGGGTAGATGAAAAGTTAAAAGATAAGTTGCTGCCGAATTCTGTGGTTGTAATGGACAACGCGTCTTACCACAGCGTTCAGATTGAGAAGAAACCAACTATATCAAGCCTCAAAAGTGAAATGCAGAACTGGTTGCTACGCCATAATGTAGAATTTTCAGGAACCATGTCAAAGGCTCAACTGCTACTTCTTATCAAAAATACACAAAAAGAACCCGTGTATAGAATTGACGAACTCCTGAAAGCCAGTGGACACACTGTTCTGCGTTTACCTCCGTACCATCCAGATTTAAATCCAATCGAGTTGGTCTGGGCTGATATTAAAAACAACATAGCCCAAAACTATATTAATTCTTCTCTAGACGAAAAGATAATCTTATTGGATAAATTGTTTTCGGAATTCACGGCGGAAAAATGGCAGAAATGCGACGATCATGTCCAGAAAAATGAAAATGATTACTGGAGTCGCGATAGTAGGTTCGATAATGTTATCGATTCATTCATAATAAATTTGCAAGACTCTGATTCAAGTTCCGGTGGCGAAGAGGAAGATGAAGATGATGACGAAATGGAAGATGAAGTTGAAACAGAATCTATGTCAGAATAACTTTCGTTAGAATATATAATTGTTTGTAAATATAAAAAATGTTTAATAAAACAAGTCCTGTTGTGAATTATAACTTTCAATTCTTATTTATCACCTGCATATTTTTGATAAAATATGAGTATATTTGGGTTACATTTTAATCAACAAAGTAAGTATATATTACAGATAGATAGCCTCCGACCAACGCAACGTCCCGCCACAAGTCTTGCCTTAGAAATGCAAACTGATATCGTAAGATCTGTCCGACATGTATCGACCTCATGTGAACTCATGCACTTTTTTCTTCGCCCCCCACCTCGCCGTGCATACCTCAGGGAGTGCACAGCACTAATGGCCACACTATAATGAAATAGATTTACAGGGCGAGGACCCATAACTAAGAAACAACCTGTATCAACAAAATTAGGGACAGGTAATCTCAAAAGAGGTAGAATGAGTGAAAATCTTCTTTGTCGGTTCACTCTTGGCAGAGCGGTCTTGGTCATCACATAGTAGTTCGTTTTCAAGTGAGAATACCTGCCATTTCCTTTGATACTTTTGGTTAATTAGGCTTAAATATTGTTTTGTATATTTACAGAGACAACAAGTTTTTTAAATTGACACCAGTTGCGGAACTGAGGTTGGCAATGTGTTCAAACAGAAAGACATATCAGGCAACTGCCATCAAGTGGTCTGCGGTAAGTAGACTTTGTTTTGTTCTGTTAAGATGATTGGATCAAAAAGTATGTATTCAAATTCGTGTCTTATCTAACTTATAATAATAAAAATATCTTGGGACAACTCACACAATGCTATCAAATCTCAAACTAAGCAGAGCTTGTACTATAGAAACCAGACAACTGATAAACATACTTATATATTTCTAAATACATACATATTATAGATAAATAACACCCAGACACAGAATAAACCATCTTGCTCATCACGCAAAGTTTTATCCCGGGTGGGGATCGAACCCACGACCTCTTGTGTAGCAGTCGAATACACTCCCACTGCGCCACAGAGGCAGTCAATGGCATATCCGTACTTGGCTTTTAACACGGCTTGAGTTTAATTTAAATTTCGTTTCACCCCCTTAGGGGTCGATTTAAAAAAAAGTCATTCTTAGCAGATGTCTACGTGTGTATCAAATTTCAATCTAATCTGTTTAGCGGTTTGAGCTGTGCTGGAAGGCCCTGAATGTGACGATCTAAGTATTTTTCTTTTCAGCAAAAAGGCCATGCGCACATAGTAGTCGGATATGCGGATGGCACTACGGCATACTTCGACCTTAAAAATGAATCCCCCATGTTGAAGTCGAGGGAGAAAAACCTCACAGTGTTTTATCCTTACCACGATGAGCGCGCACAGAGTATGTGTATTGAAGGTGAGTTGTTTTGTATTTTATACAATTATAGTATAAAAGCATAATTATAGTTTAATTCCAAATGCTCACAAATAACGTAATTTGTGTTTTATGTAATTATATTAGCCAGTATTTACTTTATACCTGAAAGGGGAAGGCGTAATCCAGTCTCTATGTCGATGAGCAATACATAATTGGTTTCCTTTTTTTTTTTTAAATAATGATAACATTTCTATCACTCTTTTTAGGCTTTCGAATTTAGAGTAATTGTAGGTAGAAAAATATATATAACATATATTCAAAATTACTAGAAATGTGCCGACTATGACTTGGGTCGATTAGCCGATTAGTACTAATATTATAAAGAGGAAAAATTTGATTGTTTGTTTGTATTGAGTAGGCTCCGAAACTACTGGACGGATTTGAAAAATTCTTTCATCTTTGTGAAGCTACACTAACCCCGGGTGACATAGGCTATTTTTATCCCTGTATTCCCACGGGAACGGGAACTACACGGGTGAAACCGCCGAACGCGGTTTCGGGCTTTTCCGTGACGCTTCGATTACAGCTGATGCGCGCGCTAGTCGCAACCAAAGAGCGTGTAAAATATTCGCAACCACCGTCTGCGAACGTGTAGGAACCTGTTTTGTTTACTTCGCATTGTTTCTTGATTTTTGCTTTCGTGCGGGTCAGAGGAATGTTTGGTGTGAAAATATATTTGTGTATAAAATTAATACAGTTATTGTTTATTAACGTGAAAAAACTCAATTAAAATTTAATTATGTCATAAAAAAAGTGGCGGGGTCATGGCGTCTTGAGGTGTTAATAAAAGATGGCAGTGGACTGTATAATTATTGTAATGAGAAACAAAGAATAGTACAATTGTTAGTCGCGGCTACGTAAATATAAGGACAAATAAATGATACAAATATAAGGTGCGCGAGCGCGGCTGTGCGTTGAGTAGTTTAAGAGATGACTGGTCGCCGGCGCAGCGGTGCGGCGGCGGGCGCGTCGACCGGGGAGTCCCGCTCCCGCACCCCGCCGCCGTCCCCTGCGCGCCGCCTGAGCGCGGCACTGTGTTGAGTGAATGACTCAACACTCTGTCTGTATACAATACATGCGCTGCGGTGCGGCGGCGGGCACTTAAAGCCCTGGGGGTCAATTTACGTATTTAAAGAAATTTGACTGTAACTGCACTGCAACACTGTTTTTAATACGTAAATTGGCCTCCTGGTATTTTCTGTTTGCATACTTTACAGTTAGTAATTTGCGACCTAAGATTGCTAACGTGTGTTGCTAAGTCGTGACGTACAATTCCAGACGTGGACGTGTTCCCGACGCGCTCAGGCGGCGGCGTGGTGGCGGCCGGCAGCGTGGGCGGCGCGGGCGCGTGGCACGCGCAGTCGCACGCGGCCGCCACGCGCGCGCTGTACCCGCCGCACTGGCCCGCCGCGCTGCTGGCCGGCGACGACAACCTCGGTACGTACGGTCTGTAGCACATTGTGCACGTGGGCGCTGTTCTATCGGCTGGGGATAACAACTTGGTTGTCAGCACTCTTGATAGGTACCAGTATTGACTTGGACGTGATAATAATCAGGGTGTCCACATTCTGGAAAGTCAGGGAAAGTCAGGGAAAAGTCAGGGAAGCTCAAGGTGGTCAGGGAAAGTCAGTGAAATCAGGGAGCCACCTTGAAAGTCAGGGAAAAATGATGAACTTACCACAACATTTTCCAGTGATTGTAAAATGAGAAATATTATTTATTCATGCCCCAGAATGACATTAACTCTAACTGTTGGAGCATCTTTTTTTGTCACAATTAAATTACTCCTTTTTAGTTTTAATAGGTTTTCTTTAAAATATATTTTGTTTTTTTGTTAAATTTATTGAAATGTTTCTATCCTCTGGGGTGATTTTCAACAGGCTGTAACTTAAAAAAAAATGGTTGTACAGCCAATTTCAAAATAAAAACCAATAGTAGCTGCAGCTTTTTAACGAAAATATCGACAAAAAATAAAATAAAAAAAACATTTTTTTTTAAATGCAATCGGATAAAAAGTTTTTTATTTTCGACAAAAAACTTTTAACTTTTAGGATTCCGTAGCCAAAAGGGCAAAAACGGTACCCTTATAGTTTTGTCATGTCCACCTGTTGTCTGTCCGTCCGGGTGTCACAGGCATTTTACTCAAAGACTCTGACTCAATGAATCTTGAAATTGTGAAATTTGGTGAAAAGGTGTCTTGTAGTAGCTGCTACTTAGTTTGATAGTTAAATAATAATAATAAACATTTTTATAATAATATCCCCATACATGTAACAGAAGCTGATTTTTTTTTTTTCAAGGTTTCTATGTTTAGAAAATCTCGGACCATGCTCAGTGTGGGGGTCCGCAGCCTTAAATAATTGCATCAGCAGAAGAGCGTATGTTCATGGCACTTACGCCCTTTTGTTGAGAAAAGCAGTTTTTCGGCTATAACTCAATTAAGTTTAAGTTTAAAGTATTTGTTAAGCGCTACCTTTGTGATTTTTTTCATAGTTTTTGCTCACGCGGCTCAAAAGTTAATAACTTTCGGAGCAATTATTTCCAAATATATTTACTTAATGTACAACACAATGATGTTAGCTGAATATTTTTTTTTTCAGTTTCTGTTACATGTATGGAGTGAAAATATTTATTTTATTATTGAGCCATCAAACTAAGTAGCGGCCACTATAAGACACCTTTTCACCAAATTTCATTAATATTCCATGAGAAGTCTCTGAGTAAAATGCCTGTGACATACGGACAGACAGACAGACAGACGGACATGACGAAACTGTAAGGGTTTTCTGCCATTTTGGCTACGGAACCCTAAAAACGAATACGATATATCTGCTGTAGAGTATGATATAAGTTGAGTATCCCGCAGACTAAAAATAAGTTAAAGTTTGCCATGTTTTGGAAATTCCAACGAAGTGATAGTAGGTACACCAAATTTGAATTCAATTGGACCCGTAAAAGTTGACAAGACCTCCTTGTAAAGCAAGATATGAGCTGATGATCTTTAAACGCCTCGAGAGATATTCGTAAATTATGGCTAAGAACCATCTCGGCCATATCCGCTTTCAAACAAAAACACCGTGTTTAATCGGTCCATTGGTTTAAGAGTTACAGTTGCCCAGACAGACACACGTTAAACTTATAACACCCCTCCTTTTGCGTCGGGGGTTGTTTGTTTGTTTGTTTGTTTGTTTTAACGGGGCCGCAATGTCGCACTTAGCCTCTTGATTGGGCCATTGTGCGTAAGTTGTAATGTGTCAGTTCTTTTCACTCCAGCCAGCCAAAAAACTCCCATAAGCCTAGCATTCCCCGCAGGTTGATGCAGGATTCAGGGAGGGATGACGGTGTTTTTAGGAACTGTGCCCGGTGCTCGGCCACACTGGTACATTCCATGATTACATGCTAGGGCGTTTCCTCATGTTCCATGCACCCTCTGCACAGTGGGCAATCTGTGATCCTGATAGTGTGAAGGTGCTTGTTGAGGGGACAATGGCCTGTCAGGATGCCTATTGCATTTCGCAGTTTGTCCCTGTTTAGTCTGATTAGATTCCGAGCGTACTTTCTGGGCGCTGTTGGAATCGCCTCTTTCGTTTGTCTGCAACCGGTGTTTTTTCCCCATTCCAGTTGCTGGTTTTTCTCTGTTTTCTCACGCAGCCAGATTCGTACCTGGGCTTGGGGTAAGGGCATTATCGGTTCGGGGCCGTGGATGTTCATTTTAGATCCCCGTCTCGCTAGTTCGTCCGCCGCGTCATTTCCACAATTGAGTTGCTGTGTCCCCTTATCCATTGCAGGGTCACTTCATTATCTTGGGTAATGGCCTTAAGTGATTCATGAAATTCTTGTATAAAGGTCGAGCTTATGCTGGTGTTTGACAGCGCTTGTAGCACTGAAGCGCTGCCGATCACAATTTTTATTTTTAGATCTTTTGCATTTCTGGCTGCGACTGTTTGAGCCGCTTTGGTTATGCTCAATGCATTCTGCTTGGAAAATCGTATTTCTTCTGTCCAAAGCAGTAGATATCTCAATATTGAGATCATCTGAATAAACTCCTGCTCCCGTGCCTATCGCGGTTTTGGATCCATCCATCTGTGTTTATTCTAACTTCAGATGGTCCGGAGCTGTCTTTTGATTCGGGGTTAAGTCTGCTTTCAAATGAAAAAAAAACGCATCCAAATCGGTTCACTCGTTTTGCGTCGGGGATTAAAAAATAAAAATTAACCTAGTACCTACCAAACAAACGTTCCAAAAAATTGTTTATTTGCAAAATAAGAATTCAAAACAACCGTGTATTCATATTTTCTTCAGTTTCTTACGTAATAATTATTAAACAGGGGGAAGGGTCAGCCGATTCTTATTTTTGTAATGTAGGGGGAAGGGGGTCAAAAACTGCCCAAAATCATCTTGCGTAATAAATGAATGGCGTCTTAACTAAAAAAAGTCCAAGTTTCTAGACCTAAAAAAACACACAAAAAAAATATTTTGTTTTTGTTGGTTATCTTACAATTATTTGTAAAAAAAGTCTTAAAGTTCAGTTCCAAAAAGACAGCTATATTTGATTTTTTTTTAATTTGCTAAGTAACCATTTAAAAAGCCGGCACTCAAAAATGTTGAAAATTTTTGGCTCTCTTAATTTTTCTAAGAAGTATACTTGGTCAGGGAAATTTGAAAAAATGGTCAGGGAAAGTCAGGGAAAAGTCAGGGATTTTTTTTGAACATTTTCAGTGGACACCCTGATAATATAATAATAATTATTATTTATTCACTTAGGAATCAAAATACTACACTTGTAACTCGTAGTCAATTTGTTTAAAAATTGCCAATGTTTACATTTTTCACACTCCAGTCGAGTAATTGATAGTTGACATCACGTCTGGCGTGATGTCAACTATAATTTTTTTTTGAATCCAAGCTAAAATTAATCCTTTATTAATGTCATAACGGCTTGGATGTTTACTGACTGCTATATACCTATTTGTTCAGTGAGCCAAGTGATCAACGAGGTGGAGTGGTTCGGGTGCGGGCGGCGCGTGGGCGGCATGCGCGCGTGCTGCGGCTGCGCGTGGTGCGCGCGCGTGGCGGCCGTGAGCGCGCCCACCATCCGCCTGCTGCGCACGCACCCCGCCTACACCGACCTACATCGACAGGTGAGACGCCACACATACATGGTCAGGTTCAGCTTGTCCACTTCTCATAATGTCTCACAGTTTCAAAATGTCAAATTCCCGTAATGTACATTTCTCGGAATGTCCAACTCTCAGAATCTTCAATTCCTTAAATGCCCCATTTCTAAAATTTGAAATTTTGGAAATAGTACATTCAGAGAAATGAACCTAATGAAATTAGAAATTGTAGAAATTGGACATTTTGAAACTGTTGAACATTCATTCAGTTGGACATTTTGTGCAGTAATACACAAAAACATATGTTCGAGAATTGCGCTTAACTGAAGCCGGTCAAATAGTTTCGGTCAAGTAACTTAACTTTCACATACTCTCAGCACAGCAGTTGCATAGTGGAAAAGCACCCGAAATCTCGGGCCATATTCCGGAATATCTTTTAATATAATTTACCCCCCAATTTAAAGGTTGCCTGGAAGAGATCGCTATTAGCGATAAGGCCGCCCATTGTACCTACATATAAGTTATACAATGTATACGACCTTGTTCTTGTATATTTAGTGTACAATAAAGAGTATTACTACTACTACTACTACTACCCCCACTTTGTATTGCAGGGTAAAAAATATATAAAACACAGGGAATAAACTGCATTATTTACCTTAAAATTGCTTGATGTTTCGATGTTTAAAGCATTTTTAAACGTCACTGACGTTAATTGAACCCTTAAAAATGTCAACGGACTTATTTCCAATAGAGAATTTGTGGCATAAAGTAAAGAAAACATTACCGACAAAAGATATCACTAACATACACGAAGTTTTTGACGCATAAATTTGTAGAAGTTTGGCGAGATATTCCTGTGGAAATGAATAAAAAAATATTCCGAATGAATTATTTAAATTATTTGAAGTTATTTAATAAAAAAATTCAAAAAGAATCAGTGCAACGTTCGTTGTATGCAGAGCTGTAATTGACAAAAAAGGCTTTCTAACCAAATATTAAATGTTATTTTATTTTTAAAGTTGTACAATTTCACTTTATTCATTATTGTTTCGTTAACTTTGTTACCATTAAAAAAAAAAGGTAACTAGGTATGTGATATTGTGCTCCCGCATTACTAGCAATCCTGTTGGTTAACAGGATTGCTAGTAATGCTAGTATTAGGAGAAACACAAGCCATTGAGCTTAGCTGGAGGAGTTCCTCCAGCTAAGCTCAATGGCTTGTGTTAGGAGTGGGTTCACGTCGGTAGTATAATGGCCAGGATTCGAACCCACGACCTCACGATTACGAGACCAACGCCTTAGCCATTAGGCTATCAGCGCTTCGTATTTATAATAATATTTTTTATGTTTTAAACTTTCACGATGTTTACGCATATTCAAATTTCTGATTAGTTGTCTACTGTATTGTTAGTCTCGTTCATTATGGTTTTTTTAATATACCTATTTTTATATAAACTGTTGTATGATATCTTTATCATTAACTTATTGTGCATCAAATAGATTGGTACGTTATAAATAAAAAGCCATCTAAGACATGTTATATCATTATTCTATAGTTAATTTGTACTAAAGATATAATCCATACTAGGTGTTTCTAATTGTGTGTCCACCACTATGTCTTTGTAAAAAAAAATCAATACTATAAATAACTTGCTTCTATTATTTCCAGGTTATAGCAACTTTACAGATGGTCCCCTTCGGCAACAAAAGAAAGAGGAAGAACGATGAATTGTCTATGATCATGGAGCCGCTCACTTACGAAGATGCCATAATTAAATACGGCATAGAGTTTAAACAAATCACCGCCAAAGATAGGGTAAGATAATGTGCAATCAATATTCACTTATTCTACAATTTTTTGCTATCATAAAATACACGTAAATCAAACATCCATTAACTGCTGAAAAATGACCCTTCCTTGCCGTAGTCGGGTAAAATGAATTTAAAATAATTGCAAAAATTAAATTTCAATATCTATACTAATATTATAAAGCTGAAGAGTTTGTTTGTTTGTTTGAACGCGATAATCTCAGGAACTACTGCTCCGAATTGAAAAATTCTTTCTCTGTTAAGGGTAAAGGCTATATAACATCACGCTACTACCAACAGGAGCGGAGCAGCAATGAGAAATGTTGCAAAAACGGGGAAAATTTACGCAGACGAAGTTGCGCGGGACAGCTAGTCACTTATAAATTTTCTCCACGAGCTGATCAATGGAATCGATATTATCACGCTTTTGTTTTTATGTTGTTTTGTTTTACGCATACAGTTTTATGACAGCCTCTTTGGCACGGTGGGAGTGTGTCCGACTGCTACGCTAGAGGTCGTGGGTTCGATTCCCACTCAGGATAAAACTTTGTGTGATGAGCACGATGGTTTATTCTGTGTCTGGGTGTAATTTATATGTATTAAGAATAATATGTATGTATTTAGAAATATATAAGTATGTTTACCAGTTGTCTGGTTACCATAGTTCAAGCTGAGCTCAGATGACATTGTGTGAGTTATCCCAGGATATTATATACTAGCTGTCCCGCGCAACTTCGTAATTTTCCCGTTTTTGAAACATTTTTCGTCGCTTCTCCGCTCCTATTAGTCGTAGCTTGATGTTATAGCCTATAGCCTTCCTCGATAAATGGGCTATCCAACAAAAAAAGATTTTTTCAAATCGGACCAGTAGATCCTTAGATTAGCGCGTTTTCGATAAATGGGCTATCCAACAAAAACATTTTTTTTCAAATCGGACCAGTAGATCCTTAGATTAGCTCGTTTAAACAAACAAACAAACAAACTCTTCCGCTTTATAATATTAGTATATATTATGTCAAGAAGCTTACCGCCTATCTTACACTACAGTTATCTTATTATTGTCAGAAAATACTAATATCAGTAAATTTATCACAGAACACCCAACAGAAGCTGTCAGGGTTACCTCGCGAAGCGTACCCGGAACGCTTCCCTCTCTCGGACGTGACTTCCATGCTGTTCTGTCCTTCAGCCAGGAACCATCACAAACTGGCCGTGGCTACCCACGCAGGGCTGCTGTTCATCATAAATGTATGATATCTTATTTATATAGTATTTCCAGTTTGTAGTAGGCAAGAAATTGTGTACAGCTTTTGTTTATGACATTGGTATTCTACTTTTTGGTCTATTTGATTTTAAATGACAATATTTAAATAAAAATTGTTTGGTAATGGAAAATATAGTCGTCTTGCAACTCAGCCCTTATGTAGGTACAGATTTTTAGAATCGATTTGTTGAAACTGTCGGAAAAGAACGTTAGATGTTAGGTAGTTACACATTATGAAAATATATATATTACGGGTCTTAATCGCGTGAATAATTTTAGGTAAAATACCTTGTTTATTGCCCGAGGTTTAAACGTCGGGCAATAAACAAGGTATTTTACCTTAAATTATTCACGCGATTAAGACCCGTAATGTATATATTTTCATTATGTGTACAAATCGCTAAAGTTTATCAACATATGTAGTACAAAGTTCAATGGGTCGACTATAATTTTGTATTATCAAATAATTTAATTGAAATACTCATTATTATATCGAAATTGTCAGTCTACAATAAACGCGGCCTTTTAAAATATATAAAATAGAATTCGTTTTTAGAGAAAAACTACCTTAAGCAATGTTTGCTTACAATATTATGTGTATAAAATTTGAATGCCAAAGATAATAAATGATAAATGGCTGGTATTGAGAGAATGTGTTTTGAGAATTATAGGGGCTATGTCGACTTGGTTCCCTGGAGAACCTCGTCTTTAAAGATATAGGAAAAATGGTGATAACAGGATCGTTGCAAAGATCCTAGGAAGGAAGATTACGAAGTAACAGAGCTATGATACATTATCGCAATTGTTGTAGCAACTTTTAGGATAGTTGCGAAAATACAAGTTGAAATGGTTAGTTGTATTTGTGACTATGGCGTTTAAAGCATTTAAAGCAAGTGATTTTTAGTCACAATTATTGAAATAATTACTATACGTAATTGTTTAAGGCATGTTATACAAATTATAGAGTGAATATAGCAATAATATTATCTATATTGTATTTTGTTATTCAAATAAAAGTTGATACCAGATAGAAATTAATAACGAAACTATGGAATTGCCGACGCGAGAAACTTAAGGGGCGTCTAAACGGGCCAATTTTTACGGCAATTTGTGGCGGCAATGCTGTGGCCGGCAACATGGCAGTACTCTCCAATATTGATATGATGGTTGCCGGACGATCGCTGAGCGATCGATTTTCCGCAATGTTGCCTAGACAATTTTGTTGTTGTTTCAATCGCTCTCTGTGTTGTGTAGCCCATTTAGGAGACTGAATCATGCGCTTTACAATTGCTGACATATTGCCATTATTGGCCGAGCAATTAGTTGCCAATAGTGCTGCCACAAATTGCCGTAAAAAATGGCCCATTTAAGATTATTTTGTTGAAATTGACAATTATTGACACTTCAATACATCATCAGGGGGCCTAGACAAGTTCCATTACCTTTGAACGTTAACGTCTGCGGAAAGGTAAAACTGGCATGCATTTGACATTAAGTTGAGAAATTTATGAGAAGGTAAAATAACAGAAAACAAAACATTCGCTCGTTAAAAAAAGTAACAGAAGTAAAGTAACAGTTTATTATTTGTCTCTGGAGAAAGGAGTGGACCGTGAATTGACGAATCACTGCCCGAAATCATAGCCAACATTATTTAGCACTGTAATTGGTCAATTCAGGTTCCGCTGCTCTACACTCCGGCCAGCATCGCGTTTGTAGAAAATCACCCTTTAAGTCTAGCGTGATCTTTCACCCTGTGGTAGAGACAGTCTTGGTCGGTACCACTACAGTGTCAGTTATTCTCCCGTGAAATAGTAATGTTAACACATCACTGTGTTTCGGTTAAAGAGCACTGTAGCAAGTGTAATTACTGGGCAAATGAGATTTACGAGCTAATGTCTCAAATGAGGAGCGCGGTGCGGTCACATTCAGATCTTTGCCAAACAAGGATTTGGGTGGCACTGATACTGTTATGGGCGACGCGTGACGCGCGACCATCAGGCGCACGAATGGCTCGTCACTTCATTTCGTTATAAACAAAAAAAAAGTGAAATCTATACATATTAGCTTTCCGCAGGCATTAAAATATAATCGTTACTCGGACTCCAACTGGGGTCTTCTGGTTTCTGGACCGCCCATTTTCCCCACCTGAGCTATAATAACTTTTTAGATGGTGGCGAAATTTACCTTCGTATTCTAATTATATTGTAGCAGTTTTTCATAAAGTTTATAAAGGATTTGTCTAAGCTCTCTGACCATCTTACACTATCTTGTATGTAATAATACTTATAGATATAGAATATTCAATATGTAGCTTAAATGCGTTATCAAATGTTATCGTTGCATATATATAATATTATGTACTCTGTACTAAATATATTGTTATTTATGATAATGCGATTATGTTTATAATTAAGTTATCTATACATCGTGTAACAGTAAGGTGTGGTCACATTCAAGGATTGTTACATACACCATGAAAAATGCTTCTATCAGTAACCCTAGCAGGAATCATACTAAACTCTTTTTAAAACAGACAACACCTGCACTAGGGCATTTTTTATTTTATTTATTTATTGCGGTAAAGGAAACACAGTATTATGACTTACAACTAACAAATATAAATGGTCGATTTAATTCGGATGTTGGTTAAAACTATTCCATGTCCTTCCCCGGGACTCAAACTATCTCTATATCAAATTTCATATAAATCGGTTGAGCGGTTTAAGCGTGGAAAGGTAACACACAGGCATACAGAGTTACTTTTACACTTATAATATTAGTATGGATTTGCGCTAGAGAACAGGTGTTTGTCAAATGCTAAGTACAGGTCAATTTCACGACGTTTTAATAATTTATTTACTTCTTACTTAATGTATTGATAGATGTTACTAAATAAGCAAATCCTATTACTATGTCATGGAGAAACCATTCCGTAGTAATCGGATTTAATATGTTGTTTAAATTCATATTCACCTTTCTGTTACACATTGTATTAGACTTCCATATTATGTATGTTATTATAACAAGTTTAAGTACATACAGATATTAAATAAGCCTTCTGTAATATAATATCTAATCTAATCTATAATGTTATTTAGACTAACATTAAAAGTAAAGCTGAACAGTTTGTTAGAACGCTGAATGAAAATGTATGAAACGGTAATATAATAGCAATTTGAAACAAAATTGCCTCACATGAATAAAAGTAATGAGTTAGTATCATTATGTAAATTGATTTTTACAATTTATCGTATGTGCTTATTTGTTGTTATAATATACAAGTTAGTAATGGCGCATCCAGGATTTTAGATGGGAGGGATGAGAGGGGATTTGCCCCTGTTGAACGAACCTAAATTTCGATTTGTATTTATTATAAAATTCAGCATTGGAGTCAAACTTTGAACCCACTGAGCAATTCTGAACTTCAATTTGTAAAAGGAGGGGTTTGATTGGGTTGGGGGATGGGCAATATACCCCGTACTCAGTGGGGTTAAAGTTGGGGCACTGACCACACAGACCAATCCTGAGGGTCTGTGTGGTCACAGTGAGGGGGGGGGGGAAATAGAACCCGTTAAACAATCCTGCACTTCGGTTTGTTCTATGTATATATTGCCATACAAAACAAAAGTGTAGTTATTGTAATTACATATGTAAAATATAATTTAAGATAGTTGTAACTATTTATTTTTAGATTATAAACAAAACCTTGTATATCGGATACTACAGTGATATTATTATTTAACTTTCTTGTATATTCTTGTTTATTGTGATATTTGCTTGCAAATAAACTTTTTTATTTAATATCTTGTGTCTTTTGTGTTATATTATCCTCTATTGTCTGAGTTCCACTTCCGAACCTGTATTTACCCTCGCCCGAGTAAAAAAAACTTCTTTGGGGGTAATGAAGATGGTATAAATGCCCGGCCCCCTCGGTGTGGACTTAATTACACCCCCCGTTGTGCGAGCGACTCAAACTTGGCGGATGTTGGAGGTAAAGTGGGTTACATGGTAAATAGTCAATAGGAGATGAAAAAGCTGTGGTCGTGGCCGTTGCAATACGGTCGAAATGTCGGGCAATAAGTAAGGTATTTTACTTTACAAATCGCGAAAGTTATTAACATTTAGAGATGAAAAAGGTTAGGAACCACTGCTCTATTGTATAGATTAAATGATTTATAGTAAGCTTCACAGCTTCTCGTGTGAACAGACCGTAATGTGTAAAGTTTATAAGAACTTAAGACATTGACATTAAAAATTATAATAAACATATTTATGACTGCTAATCAGCTAGATATGCAATAATACGTTAGTGTTTGTTATCTTTGACCAGACTAGTGAAAGTTTTTTTTTTGTTTAAAAATAACGACTCCTGCAGCAGGGTATAAGCCGTGTGTCGCGGTGGACTTTACAAACATACAAGTCACGGATACAAATGACACCCAGACTCGCAACAACAATTTGTGGATCACACAAAGTGGTGTCCCGTGTGGGAATCAAACCCACGACCTCTTGCGCAGCAGTCGGATACACTCCCACCGCACCACCGAGGCACGAGTTTGTTACCTTTGTGAATAAATTGACTTATTCACAAAGGTAACAAACTGCACGTCTCTATAACTACTTAAAAAGTGATAAAATTTACTTCTTTCATTTTTTAGATTTAGTGTAAATATTTTGCACAAATACTTTTATTTTTAGTAGTTATCGTCTGACAGGATAGAATAATTCTACGATAAAAACTAATTTTCAATTAAATATCTTTACTAATAAATATATACCTACTAGCTTTCGCCCGCGGCTCCGCCCGCATGGATGTCGGTTATCGCGATAAAAACTATCCTATGTCCTTCCTCGGGACTCAAACTATCTCCATACAAAATTTCATCTAAATCGGTTTAGCTGTTTGAGCGTGAAAGCGTAACAGACAGACAGACAGAGTTACTTTCACATTTTATAATATTAAGTATGGAAGTATGGATTTTACTAGTGGGTAGTATAATATTTTTGTTTATACTTATATCCTTGTCATTTTTAGTTCACAAATGCAGGCAAATTCGTAAGGAGCCATTCATTCATTACGTAAACCCTACTGCTATGTGGCGACATATAAATAACATCTTAAAACCTTCAGCGGGGTCGAGTCTGCCTGCTCACTTAGCTGATCCTCACACTTTAAACGATCATTTTGTTAATAGTGTCCCTCCAATGAGTAACGTGGGGTCTTCTTATAACCCGCACTATCAGCATTTCTCGAACTCTGCTTTTGAATTCAAAAGTGTGTCCGAAGAAGAAATTATGCGACTCATAAGGTCTAACTCCTCTAATTCGTATGGCTGTGACGATATCACTATGAATATGATTTCGCTCACCTTGCCATATTCCCTGTCTGCACTGTCAGCCATTATAAACAAATCTTTAATTGATGGAGTTTTTTCAGATCACTGGAAATGCGCGCTTATAACTCCGATCCCCAAAAAAAGTAAAATAAACAACGTAAGCGATCTTAGACCAATTAGTATTTTACCAGCATTATCCAAAATAGTTGAGAAAGTGGTCCAACAACAAATTTCACGCTATCTTGAAAGCAATAATATTATACCCGCTTTACAATCTGGCTTTCGGAAGCATCATAGTACAACCTCGGCATTGTTACATATAGTTGATGACATATTGACGGTGTCTGATCAGGGCTATGGTACACTTCTTGTTCTATTGGACTATACCCGTGCATTTGACTGTGTTCATGTTCCACTCCTTATAGACAAACTCAAGTTTTATGGGTTCTCAGACTCGGCTCGTAAATGGTTTGTTTCTTATTTTTCAAATCGCAGCCAAGTAGTTAGACTCACAAGCGCTAAGAATCTACCTGAGCGATCTACCGCCATCCCGGTAAAACGAGGTGTTATCCAGGGATCGGTGCTCGGTCCGACCTTGTTCTCTGTTTATACTTCAGACGTTACGAAAGTCATTCAACACTCGAGTTATCACTTATATGCTGATGATACCCAGCTGTATATTAACACTCCATTATCGGCTGAAGGAGTCGCCTCCGCTGTTGATAAGTTGAATAGCGACCTACAAACTCTTTTCCAGTGGTCAAGTGAGAACGGATTAGTACTAAACCCTATTAAAAGTGCATTCATTATATGCGGGACCGAAGCCCAAGTACGTTCCATCAAATCCCATAACCCTGATGTAAAAATAAATAATTGTTCAGTTCCACGGACGGATTGTGTTCGGAATTTGGGACTGATTGTAGACGAAACTTTAAGGTTTGAAAAGCACGTTCAGCAAAAAGTTGCAAGATGCTTTGGCTCTCTTAATACACTATACAAGCTTCGACCATTTCTTAAGACTAAGATTAGACAGCAGTTATGTGAAAGTTTGGTGTTGTCTCATCTCCAATACTGTGATATAGTTTACGGGCCGTGCCTCTTTAATAAAACGGTGAATGCTATTCAAAGAGTACAGAATGCTTGCATTCGTTATATTTATGAGATCCCAAAACGGCACCACATTACACCTCATTTAATAGAGGAGGGGATTCTGGGCATGGACAGCCGGCGTACTTTAAAACTCGCATGTCTAATCAATTCCCTATGTAAACATAAAACGCCTAGCTATTTATTCAATAAACTGGAATGGATATCTGACGCGCACACGTATGACACTAGGTCACGGAATCGCCTATTGCTCATGCCCAGGCACACCTTATCTAAGACCAGAGGACGCTTCAAGATCGCCGCTTCTAAGTGCTGGAATGTTTTACCTCCACCTATATTACTTTTATCTCACTCATCCTTTAAAGCGCATTGCTTCAAGTGGCTCATTTTGAAGCGTTCATTGGATTTTGGGAGCTCTCAGTCTACCTAAAATGTAATTTTATGTTAATATATTTCACACTTCTTATAATGTAAACCTGACATAAATACAACTTACAGGTTAATCATCCTTACTGTGTAATCATTGTCATTATTCTATTCAAATGTTATCATTATAACTAAAGTCAGTCGTGGTCAGGGATATTTAATATATACAGGGATATTTTTTTACTGCCAAATGTTTAAAAAATAACTGAAAACGTAAATATATATAAATAGTAATTAACACCAGGCTTGGACAGAATATCAGCGGTCGGCATGTTTTGTGCTGCTGACTATATGCTGAGTCCAGGACCTTTTTGTCTTTTATTTTTATTTATTGTTTGTGTAATATGGCTAATGTAATTGTACTTATATAAAGGACAAATAAATGCTTATTATTATTATTATGTATGTCGTTTCCATATCACGGGACTATGGAGTCCCGGTCATTTGGGAGGCGTGCGTGGGGCCGAAGCCAACACGTAGAGGCCCGTTAGACACTTTAATCTAAAGGCTATGTGACACAAACCGGCGAATATCGTTGTATACACTATATAAATGTACCAAACGACATTCCCCGGTTAGTGTAAAAACTATTGCCAAAAAGTGGTAGCTAAAAAACTGGGTTATGGAGGTGATGTGTTAGTGGAATGGTTAGCTGGTACTATTGAAGAACTATTATTATTATTATTATTAAAGACGATTTTGACGGTTTTTGACCCCATGCAGGTAAGGACACATTTCTCGACTTTCCTCTCCCCTTCTTACGTAAGATTTTTAACCGACTTAAAAAAGGAGTGTTTTTTGTATGTTTGTTACCCGATTATTCAAAGACGGCTGGTCTTTTTCTGAAAAAATAAAAAATGATTGTTCCAAAGAATATAATTCCAAAATGGTCCCAGTGTCATCAGGTTAAGACCTAATGAAGGGATCCCGGAGAAATGAAGGAAATCTTCAAATGTTAAAGGCACACCTTAGTGATTTAGGTAGGTAGGTTTGGGTATTTTTTAGTAATTTATGCATTTACTCTCAAAAAGCATCATAACTGATGATGAACCACAGATGACCAGCGGAACTAATCAATAAAAAGTATTCCGCGGATTGCAGTTCGGTTACTATAATATGGGTCAGCTGAAGATCAAGTATCAGAAATAGGTTTCCTTTTCAATTTCCTTTTCGGATGCTGAATGGGTTTTTTCGATAAAGAATTTCGACTTTTAAAATATTATGTAAGAATGGATGGGTTCCCTATCCATTTGCCTAAAATTTTAAGACCTAATATAACTTAGCATATTTTTGTTAGGCATAATTATATATTCGCATAATATAATTACGCATAACAGCTTACGCATAATGTTTTAGGCATATTTTTTCAAACCATAACAATGATTAGGCATAACCTTCTAATGCATAAATATATTAAGCATAAAGTTCTATAGCATAACTTTTTTAAGCATTATATCCTAAAACATAAATTTATTTACGCTAATTTAATTGTTTTTTTTTTAGTAATTGTAATAAATAAAAGTTGATTTAATGATAATTATTTGGTTTTTATATCCTTGCCCATGAGAGCATGTTCGTTTCTGGAACTCGCCGGCCGCTGCCGCGGCACGCTCGCTTCGCTCGCTCGGCTCGTGCATAAGAGGTCACAGTTCTAACCTAACCTAACCTACGCATTTTTAAAGAAGAAAGTAACCCAATCTATATTATTCTAATTGAAATTCTATGATCTTCATAGTTTATGTGTAATAAATAATTTGCATAAAAATTGTTTTTGTTATTTACCTATATTAATTATATGCTTAAATATTATTATGCTAATAGTCATTAGGCCTACTAACGTCATGCTAATAGTTATTAGGCCTACTAACGTTATGCGAATCTAATTTATACCAACACAAATTAGTCTTTAACATGATTGTGCCAACATAAAAGGTATGCCATAAAAAATTAGGCCGAAGTATTATTATGCCAAAACAAATTGTGCCAAAATCGTTATGCCGAAGTATATTAAGACAAAGAACATTATGAGAAAAGAAGGGATCCCGAATGGATGTTACCCCCTCCCTCTTCCCCTCACTTCTCGTGACCCTTACGTAATTAATGAATGGCCCCTAAGTGAGATTAAGATGAAAATGAAAAATGCATCTTGCCCTGTTGCAGACTAAGATGTTATAGGCGCTCGCGCTAGAATTTTTTTCAAAGATGAGTTTTGATAATTTAATTAAGGAGGGCTTGAAAACGCATCGTCACCTTCTCGCCTATTTAGGTTCGTGAGCGTGTCCGGAGGTGAGATGCGGTGCGTTAGAATTTTCATTATTTTGCGTTGAGATTGAGGTAATGATAATTTTAACTCAGCACTGTCAACTGGTATTCATAAGTAGGTATACGAGTTAAAATATGTGCTGAAATACCTTCAGGTATTTCAGCACATATTTTAAGAATATCTCTTCAATTTTCTATATTAAGTAAGATTGAGTCTTAGATTTCTACGTGGCAAAGCGTGTGACGTAAGCGGTGACCGTTGAAATTATTGGTTTTAACGCCAGCATTATTATATTATACAATGGCTATATTTAATCTTAGGTGATTATGTTTATAAAATCTATAGTCAGCATTGTCAAATCTAAGTTTGAGCTATCGTTGCGAATATCAGCATCAGCGTCCGCGGATAGTCGGCATTGTTTTTAATATCAGCATCAGAATCTGCAACAATCGATGCTGATTTTAATGCTGATATCAATTGAATGTCAGCATTAAAAATGTAATTTTATGTTAATATATTTCACACTTCTTATAATGTAAACCTGACATAAATACAACTTACAGGTTAATCATCCTTACTGTGTAATCATTGTCATTATTCTATTCAAATGTTATCATTATAACTAAAGTCAGTCGTGGTCAGGGATATTTAATATATACAGGGATATTTTTTTACTGCCAAATGTTTAAAAAATAACTGAAAACGTAAATATATATAAATAGTAATTAACACCAGGCTTGGACAGAATATCAGCGGTCGGCATGTTTTGTGCTGCTGACTATATGCTGAGTCCAGGACCTTTTTGTCTTTTATTTTTATTTATTGTTTGTGTAATATGGCTAATGTAATTGTACTTATATAAAGGACAAATAAATGCTTATTATTATTATTATGTATGTCGTTTCCATATCACGGGACTATGGAGTCCCGGTCATTTGGGAGGCGTGCGTGGGGCCGAAGCCAACACGTAGAGGCCCGTTAGACACTTTAATCTAAAGGCTATGTGACACAAACCGGCGAATATCGTTGTATACACTATATAAATGTACCAAACGACATTCCCCGGTTAGTGTAAAAACTATTGCCAAAAAGTGGTAGCTAAAAAACTGGGTTATGGAGGTGATGTGTTAGTGGAATGGTTAGCTGGTACTATTGAAGAACTATTATTATTATTATTATTATTAAAGACGATTTTGACGGTTTTTGACCCCATGCAGGTAAGGACACATTTCTCGACTTTCCTCTCCCCTTCTTACGTAAGATTTTTAACCGACTTAAAAAAGGAGTGTTTTTTGTATGTTTGTTACCCGATTATTCAAAGACGGCTGGTCTTTTTCTGAAAAAATAAAAAATGATTGTTCCAAAGAATATAATTCCAAAATGGTCCCAGTGTCATCAGGTTAAGACCTAATGAAGGGATCCCGGAGAAATGAAGGAAATCTTCAAATGTTAAAGGCACACCTTAGTGATTTAGGTAGGTAGGTTTGGGTATTTTTTAGTAATTTATGCATTTACTCTCAAAAAGCATCATAACTGATGATGAACCACAGATGACCAGCGGAACTAATCAATAAAAAGTATTCCGCGGATTGCAGTTCGGTTACTATAATATGGGTCAGCTGAAGATCAAGTATCAGAAATAGGTTTCCTTTTCAATTTCCTTTTCGGATGCTGAATGGGTTTTTTCGATAAAGAATTTCGACTTTTAAAATATTATGTAAGAATGGATGGGTTCCCTATCCATTTGCCTAAAATTTTAAGACCTAATATAACTTAGCATATTTTTGTTAGGCATAATTATATATTCGCATAATATAATTACGCATAACAGCTTACGCATAATGTTTTAGGCATATTTTTTCAAACCATAACAATGATTAGGCATAACCTTCTAATGCATAAATATATTAAGCATAAAGTTCTATAGCATAACTTTTTTAAGCATTATATCCTAAAACATAAATTTATTTACGCTAATTTAATTGTTTTTTTTTTTAGTAATTGTAATAAATAAAAGTTGATTTAATGATAATTATTTGGTTTTTATATCCTTGCCCATGAGAGCATGTTCGTTTCTGGAACTCGCCGGCCGCTGCCGCGGCACGCTCGCTTCGCTCGCTCGGCTCGTGCATAAGAGGTCACAGTTCTAACCTAACCTAACCTACGCATTTTTAAAGAAGAAAGTAACCCAATCTATATTATTCTAATTGAAATTCTATGATCTTCATAGTTTATGTGTAATAAATAATTTGCATAAAAATTGTTTTTGTTATTTACCTATATTAATTATATGCTTAAATATTATTATGCTAATAGTCATTAGGCCTACTAACGTCATGCTAATAGTTATTAGGCCTACTAACGTTATGCGAATCTAATTTATACCAACACAAATTAGTCTTTAACATGATTGTGCCAACATAAAAGGTATGCCATAAAAAATTAGGCCGAAGTATTATTATGCCAAAACAAATTGTGCCAAAATCGTTATGCCGAAGTATATTAAGACAAAGAACATTATGAGAAAAGAAGGGATCCCGAATGGATGTTACCCCCTCCCTCTTCCCCTTCCCTTCTCGTGACCCTTACGTAATTAATGAATGGCCCCTAAGTGAGATTAAGATGAAAATGAAAAATGCATCTTGCCCTGTTGCAGACTAAGATGTTATAGGCGCTCGCGCTAGAATTTTTTTCAAAGATGAGTTTTGATAATTTAATTAAGGAGGGCTTGAAAACGCATCGTCACCTTCTCGCCTATTTAGGTTCGTGAGCGTGTCCGGAGGTGAGATGCGGTGCGTTAGAATTTTCATTATTTTGCGTTGAGATTGAGGTAATGATAATTTTAACTCAGCACTGTCAACTGGTATTCATAAGTAGGTATACGAGTTAAAATATGTGCTGAAATACCTTCAGGTATTTCAGCACATATTTTAAGAATATCTCTTCAATTTTCTATATTAAGTAAGATTGAGTCTTAGATTTCTACGTGGCAAAGCGTGTGACGTAAGCGGTGACCGTTGAAATTATTGGTTTTAACGCCAGCATTATTATATTATACAATGGCTATATTTAATCTTAGGTGATTATGTTTATAAAATCTATAGTCAGCATTGTCAAATCTAAGTTTGAGCTATCGTTGCGAATATCAGCATCAGCGTCCGCGGATAATCGGCATTGTTTTTAATATCAGCATCAGAATCTGCAACAATCGATGCTGATTTTAATGCTGATATCAATTGAATGTCAGCATTAAAAACAGCATCGATAAATCGTAATGTGTTGGTTGAAGGCGGGATCTAGAGCTACGCAAGAGGTCGTGGGTTCGATTCTCACACGGGACACCACTTTGTGTGATCCACAAATTGTTGTTCTGAGTCTGGGTGTACTTTGTGTACGTGACTTGTATGTTTGTAAAGTACCAAGCAACACAGGGTTTGGGCACCTGACTGTGAGAGTCGTCTTTAAAAAAAACCACTTCACTAAATGGTGCTTTAAGAGAGTAAATGCACGAATTACTTACTACAAAATATACCCAAATTACTATATGTGTGCCTTTATTGTTTGAAGAGTTCCCTCGATTTCTCCAAAATCCCATCATCAAATCCCAACTTGATAACCAATCTGGAAGTAACTATATCCCTTTTAAACAAAAATAAAAGTTTTTTTATGGCATATGCCGTATTTAAGTAACGGGTAACATACAAATAAATACAGCTGAATTAAGAACCTCTTTCTTTTTTGAAGTCAGTTGAAAACTACTAGGTTATGCCGGCAATTTTCTAAGCTACTAGTCTGAAAGTCTCTATTTTTCTTTAATGATAATCCTTATTTTGCAGCAATATTTTTTTAGCAGCACTTGGATCGATGGACACTTTTGAGTTTTCAGAATTACAAAAATAAGGTTCATACAAAATCCAGCTTCCCCTAAATTTTACATTTTCTAATTTATAGTAGAATATGGTTTATTTAGTTTAGATAAATATGATTTATTAAGTAAGATATTAAACTAAAAATATCAGCATCAGCATCCGTTGATATAGGAAAAACTTACATCAGCAACAACTCTGATGGTAAGCACGCTCCAACGCTTCTAAGTGCTCGACATGGCGTGATTCTTCTGATTACATTACATATAACAGCATTTCAATTTTATTGTCAGTAGATAATTGTAACATTGACACCGAGACTGATAATCGCGTGTCATGTCAGTCAAATGGTTAGCCACACAACTCATACACCACACGCGGGAGTCATGAACAGACTACAGATAAAAGTTTAATCTGACTTTGCATTTCACGGATAAAGACATAGATACTCGTATCTGCGAATATTCTAAAAATAATATTAACACGGAGTTACGCAACTGGTCTGGTTCTATAACTCAATGTAGGGGCCGATCTAGGGGGGAAGGGATCAAGCCTTCCCTTTCCGAAAGTGTCTTCCTCATCAGTGTATGATACTGAAGAGGAAGATAATTTCGAACGCACGTTCGGGGCCCCTTAATCTTGAGGGCCCCACTTAATTGATATAGCTGATATGGCGCGGTAGCTACGCCCCTTTTAAAGTGGTTACATAGGTCGCCGGATCAAAATCCAGGCCAGTAACCATCTCTAAGAGAGGCCTGTGTTAAAAAAGGCTAATTTGACCGGTCTGTTTATTGGCCTGGTCTAGTGGTTAGCGAGCTTAATACTTAGGTGTTGAGCACGGTTCTTTATTCGTTGTCTGGTTGTCACAGTACAGGCTCCGGGTGGTTTGGTATCAGATGTGTGTGAGTTGTCCCAAGACTTCCTAAGAATGTTTGTTTGAAGATATGAAGCGAGTGTTAAGGGTAGATTACGCGAGACAGGGTTCGGCTCTCTCAAAAATTTATATAGAAAACCTAAATAATAGGACACGAAAAAAATTGTGTCACTAGTCAAAGAGTTTTTCTAGTAGATTAAATAAAGAAAATTAAGAATATGTCTTATGGCAAATAAATCTTGAAGTTGTGGAAAAATGCAAAAATGAGCATTTTCCTATTGTCATAGTCATAGCGTTCGTAATCTAACATATGTACGAACGAATATTCTACTTTATTTTGACCTGCGCACTGTGAAGTAATGGTTGTGTGCGGAAGAGCGAGGCCGGCGATTGTCGCTGTGTATGTAGCGTTAAATAAATAATTCTCTCAGTGTAATGCCCCTTAAAGCGACCTACATGTCGCTTTAACACTCGTTTCATATCTTCAATCTTGAAACACATCCCTCCAACCTTTAGATGAGTCATGTGATCGCAGTCATGTATTTCAAAACATAATCTGTCCTCCTATAGGGTTGTTACAGTACAATATCTTTGTGCTGTATCTACAATCTACATCACAATCTTATGTTCCTTATCGCACGTTCAGTATCTATTAAATGTTTCCACTATCTGTTATCAACACGAAGTCGTTAGTATATAAGATGCACCTTTAGATAATTATAACCAGACTATACTACATCTTTTGTCTCATTTATACCTAATCATATATTGCCAAGTAGTTTGGCAAATTGGTGACCCCGACGAACGAATACGCAGCAAGAAACATGGCACAATCACCGTGCAAGGCGAACATAAATCAGCAAGGAACACTTGAAGTAGCTGCTGGCACCTCGGTTTTATCCCGCATTCCGGAATTTTGGAAAGACCAACCAAGATTATGGTTCACGCAACTAGAAGCCATATTAGCACCACAGAAGCAAGGAGACGAATACAAATACTGTACAGTAATAGCAAAGTTATCCAAGGAAGAAATACTACAGGTTAGTGACCTAATCACTTCACCACCGACTACAGATAAATACAAAAACATCAAGGAACGTTTAATTGATTGTTACGAAGAAACAGAACAGCGACAGTTTCAAAAATTAATATCAGAGACAGAACTCGGTGATCAAAAACCTTCGCAGTTATTACGTCAAATGCGAGTCCTCGGGAGAGGAAAAATCAGTGACGAAACAATTAAACTACTATGGTTCAGGCTTTTACCAACATCAGTTACTACGGTTCTAGCAGTTACGGAAGACATGGAAATTGACAAACTGAGCCAAATTGCAGACAAAATAATAATGAATTCAAAAGTAACCGAAATATCAGCTGTTAGCAACGACACTTCAAACGACAACAATACAGCATGCATTTTAGCCCAGCTAGCAAAATTACAGATAGATATTGACGCAATTCAGCAAGGTCAATATGGCTATCGACCCAACACGCACAATCATTTCAAGAAACGTCAACAATTCCCGATTATGAGGCCGAGAACAAACTATAGAGGAGCAAATCGATTTTGTTACTACCACGAAAGATTCGGAAAATATGCAAAGAACTGCATTAAACCATGCAGTTGGAAACCAATGACTTACGTACGGAACCAGGGAAACGAATAAGAGCACAGACAACGGCGAAACTCTGTGCAATCCACCCATCCAATCGCCTCACCATTACCGACCGAAAAAGTGGTATGAAGTTTTTGATTGACACGGGCGCAAATATTTCAGTCATTAGCAAGCAACAGAGACATTCAGTTTTACAAAATGAACAATACACACTATACGCTGCAAATGGGACTAAAATTAGGACTTACGGCGAGAAGACGCTTACCTTGAATTTAGGACTACAACGATGTTATAAATGGAATTTTGTAATCGCCGATGTTACACAACCAATAATTGGAGCAGATTTTCTAGAGCACTATAAACTATTAGTCGACATAGCAGGTCGCAAACTTATCGACAAAGTTACAGAGCTGACAACGCATGTAACTTCGGAAAAAGCGACACAACAAACAATTCGTAATATCGCAGTGGGAACGAATCCACGTATTACGCAACTTTTAAACAAATACGAAGACATCACGAAAGGGTCCTCTCTCCGCAATGCGCCCAAACATAAGATTGAACATCACATTATCACTACAGGACCACCCGTCGCAGCTCGGGCAAGACCATTACCTCCAGAAAAATACGACATAGCCAAAAAGGAATTTCAAAATATGATAGAACTCGGAATTTGCCGACCGTCAGATAGCCCATGGGCAAGCCCATTACATATGGTAAAAAAGAAAAATGGCGAATGGAGACCATGCGGAGACTATCGAATGCTCAATAGCACGACAGTACCGGACAAATACCCACTACCAAGATTAACTGACTTTACATACATATTAGAAAATAAGAAGATACTAAGCAAGATAGATATACGTAAAGCATACCATTGTATTCCTGTTAAAGATATAGAAAAAACAGCCATCATCACACCTTTTGGACTTTTTGAGTACTTAAGAATGCCTTTCGGATTACGCAATGCGGCACAAACATTTCAACGATTCATGGATTCCTTATTTAGAGATTTAAACTACGTATTTATATTTGTAGACGACTGTCTCATTGCATCGGACAACGAAGATTTGCATTATCAGCATTTAGAAACGGTTTTCAAACGTTTACACGAGAATGGAATAACCATTAATCTCGAAAAATGCGAATTTCTCAGAAGGGAAATAGATTTCTTAGGTTATCATATAACGAGCCAAGGAATACTCCCTACCGAAGAAAATTACAAAGCAATCATGGAATTTCCCAAACCGAAAACAATTCAAGAATTAAGAAGATTTTTGGGCATGGTCAATTTCTACAGAAGTAATATTCCATGCGCAGCGGAAAATCAAAGAATTTTAAACGAATATCTACATGGTTCAAAAAAGAACGATAATTCACCTGTTCCTTGGACAACGGAAGCAGACAAAGCTTACGAAAAATGCAAGGAAAGCATGAAAAACGCAGTGTTAACAGCGCATCCTTCCCGCAACGCATCACTAGCGCTCATGACCGACGCTAGTGCTACTTGCGTTGGTGGAGTTTTACAACAAAAATCCGGACGCAATTGGGAACCATTAGGATTTTTTTTCACAAAAATTGAGCGAAACTCAACAAAAATATTCTACGTTTGACAGAGAGCTGTTAGGAATATACATGGCCGTCAAACATTTTCACAGATTAATCGAGGGAAGAGAATTTACAATATTTACGGATCACCGACCTTTGACATACGCATTCTCCCAAAAACCATCATCAAACGATACACCGCGACGGGTCCGGCAGTTAGATTTCATTTCACAATACAGTACCAACATTCAACACATAAGCGGACGTGACAATATTACCGCCGATGCCTTATCTCGAATAGAGGAAATATACGTGCCATCACCTATCGATTACGCTGAATTGGAAAAATGTCAATCAACAGATAATGAACTAAGTAAATTACATGACAATAAAAGATTAAAATTCAAAAACATTACGCTTCCGGGTTCCACAATAAACATCACCTGCGACACCTCTACTGGAAAAAGCCGCCCCTACTTACCAAAGCATTTTCGCAAACAAATTTTCGATACCATTCATGGTATGAGCCATCCAGGAAAAAGAACTACGAGAAAAATGATAACCCAAAGGTATTTATGGCCGTATATGAACAAAGATATCAATAACTGGTGTAGATCATGTATAGCCTGCCAAAAATCAAAAATACAACGACATACGATATCACCTCCTGGTACATTTATGACAGCGCAACGTTTTGAACATTTACATATTGACATCGTCGGACCACTTCCGATTTCACAAGGGAAGAGATATTTAATCACAATCATAGATCGTTGTACGTCATGGCCCGAAATATTTCCGGTAGAAGATATAACTGCAGAAACAGTAGCCAAGACACTTTTCGAGGGATGGATTACTCGTTTTGGATGTCCATTGCGCATTACTACGGATCAAGGCCGACAGTTTGAATCAAGAATATTTGAGTCACTCTCACAATTTTTGGGAATACATAAAATTAGGACAACACCTTATCATCCACAATCCAATGGAATGATAGAGAGATTTCATAGAACTTTAAAGGCGGCGTTAATGACAAGAGAATCCAACGAAAATTGGTTAAAAGAAATTCCAACAGTTTTACTCGGGTTGCGGAGTAGCTTGCGAGAAGACACAGGTTATAGTTCAGCAGAGATGACATATGGAACGCCAATACGACTCCCTGGAGGATTTTTTGAGTCATCAGCAGCACAGTTATCAACGTACGAAGAGTTTGTAAAACAAATTCAAAAGGACATCACACAAATGACATCAATTCCGAAAAGAAAAAAACACAATCAAGCTATATTTGTGCATCCCGAACTCAAAGAATGCTCACACGTATTTGTTCGGTGTGATAGAATTAAGAAAGCCCTGACACCGCCGTATGAAGGACCCTACCCAGTAATTAGTAAAACAGATAAAACATTTTGCATTAGAATTAGGGATAAAGAGACAGTGATATCAATTGATAGATTGAAACCAGCTTTCATGATCAATGACGAATCAAACTACGTGCCAGATTCAAAGGATTGCGACAGGCATTCACACACGTACACTACACGATCGGGACGTAAAGTAAAGCCAGTAGTACGTCTATAAAAAATCGCTGATATAAGCAAGCTATTCGTATATATATTAACATAGATCTTAACATATACCATTAATTCACAACTACTCGTAACAACAAGACATCTAAAATGGGAAATCAAAGTTCTAAGGACCAGATAACATACAATACGGACAATTGCCTCAATCAAAACGAAGCGGACCAACTCCGTAACCTGATCCAGGAGGACTTACGGTGGACAAGAAATGTTGCAATGGGACAGATTATTTTAACAATCGGCGTGATCCTAATTTACGGCATAATGAAAACACTGGACAGAAGAATGAAGAGTTTAACGGAAAAAAATAATAAACACTCGTGCAACAGCTAAGTCAAAATTACAGACGTCAGCAAATCACACCACAACAGGCGTCATCAAATTCCACCGCGTACAATAGCATTATTATTTATATACATCAGCAAATAACTAGTAAGGTCTAGGTCAAATTTATATTGTAAACACTATTACCATATTTTTTTTTTTTTTTAAAGGGGGGTGTACTGTTACAGTACAATATCTTTGTGCTGTATCTACAATCTACATCACAATCTTATGTTCCTTATCGCACGTTCAGTATCTATTAAATGTTTCCACTATCTGTTATCAACACGAAGTCGTTAGTATATAAGATGCACCTTTAGATAATTATAACCAGACTATACTACATCTTTTGTCTCATTTATACCTAATCATATATTGCCAAGTAGTTTGGCAAAGGGTCATAGTCATAACACTCATACTTTCACATATCATCGCATTACTATCTCTTGACTAATAAATGAACAATATTTTCGATCTTACCGAATCTAATCTCCCTGAGAATGCTGAGTCTAAGATAAGATTCACTTTTATCGTAGTAGGTATCTACAAATCCTAAAAGAATACGTATTTTAGGAAACTAATCTTATCATCCAAGCATTGTATCTAGCATTATTTTTCTGAAGAGGATTTTGTTGATTAAAATGGGTGACAGACGTTTGACTCTTGAAATAAAACTGGTGATAAACAGTTTTATGAAAAGGGGGGGGGGGATCTCCCCTGGGTTTACCTATGCATTCAAACAAGGCATAGTTACCTACCTAATTCAGGCCTAAAAAAAAAAGACTAGTGCAAGTCGGGACTCGCCTACGGAGGCCGCGAGGATACATATTATAAAAAGTTTAGGAATCGAATTTCGCAGTTATTTAAAGACTATATTTTTTATGATTTAATTACAAATGTTTAGTTTTTAGACTTTTCCCTATATTTGTAGTATAAGATGGTATTACTTTCAAATTTCATAGTTCCAGGTCAACGGATAAAAAAAAGATACCGCCGTTTATGCCGCAAAAAACGTATATTTCGACACTCGCTAGGGAATCAAAATTTTGATTCCCTAGCGAGTGTCGAAATATACGTTTTTTGCGGCATAAACGGCGGTATCTTTTTTTACTTTAACCAGAAATTTGATTATTTAACAGCTTCAAGGGACTGTAGACCTCTATAAATGGTTTTAATTTCAACTCGTTCTCGAGATAAGGGGTCTTGACCGACAGACGGACGGACATCAAAGTGATCCTATAAAGGTTCCGTTTTTCTTTTTGACGTTCGGAACCCTAAAAAAGAGTCTAGAATTACTAAAGTTTAATATGAGAATCACTTCATGACAAGGCATGCCACAGGGTTCAATTCTTGGCCCTTTATTCAATTTTAACACTATTTACGATACATTTAGAAGAAAGAATACATAATTAGCCATTGGATCTAAAGGCCTTCGCCTTTCAATATACCTAAAATATTTAAATGATGATCTTATATACCTAAACTAGCTAGCAATATAATTTACCTAAATTGATAAGTATAGGTACTCTCTGGTTGGTATCAAAGTTCTGTGGGTATACTCATGACCATGGACAATGCATTCGACAAAACGTGAACGTATATACCTAAATAAATATTTACCTAACTTAAATATCAAAGCGGTAAACTAATAAATATAAATTTATCAGTTTGTTTGTTACATTTTCACAACAGCGACTATATATACCTATAGCTTTAAGGCTTCAAGCTTATCGCTAAACTAAACTTTATCAAAATCTGCTCAGTGGGTTATTCTTAAAAATAGATAGACCAAATTGCCTAGGTCGAGCTGTGGTCGTCTACGACTGCTGCGCAAGAAGTTCTGGATTTGCCTCGTACACGAGATACCTACCAGTGTTATCAACATTTTTTTTTTAATAATATAATAATATCTAGGGACAACTCACACAGCGCTATCTGATCCCAAACTAAGCAGAGCTTGTACTATGGAAACCAGACAACTGATAAACATACTTATATATTTCTAAATACATACATATTACAGATAAATAACACTCAGACACAGAATAAACCATCGTGCTCATCACACAAAGTTTTATCCTGGGTGGGGATCGAACCCACGACCTCTTGCGTAGCAGTCGGATACACTCCCACCGCGCCACAGAGGCAGTCAATTGTTGTTTTGGTGTACTTTGTGTCCTTGATAAGTATCTATGTTTGTAAACTACCCCGAATTTATTATCTACAGTGATACTTAGTTGACTTTTATTAAAAAGCGTCGCATTTATAGAAGGTTTATCGGAGATAGCTTTACGCCAGAGAAAGAACGTAGACTACTTTTTCTAAATGTCCAGTTGCCGTTTAAGGTAGTGAGATCGTTTGTTGGAGGCTATTTTAGAATGTTTATCTATCCATCTATTGACAAGACAAGTATTAGTCATTTCTTCTATGCATATAGGTCTAGGTACATTGAATAGAGAAACAACGGAAATAGGTATAATTTTCTACCCACTTTGTTATTTTGAAAACATAATTTCACTAAATTACCGTTTATGCTGATCTGGTAACTTCCACTGTCACGATTTTAACAAAGCATTATTGTAGAAGTTATTTACTCAGATATAAAGAGAAATGTTACTGTATTTATAACTTTAGAATAAAGGAATATACTTATTTAGACTGCATAATCTTGTACATTCAAGGATTCCCATTCTTCGCGGGCAAAATACTGCTCAATATTTTATTATGACCATTGTATACAAAAACATCGTTGACTTTGTCGGTAACATCGTTGAAACAAGAGTTTGTCAGCGTTTATTTTATAGAGTCAGTCTTGTATCGCGTCTTTGCTGCGTGGTTAAGGCAACGACGAAGCGACTGAGCGGCTAGTGAGGCCGCAGTGCCAGACGAACCGTTGCGCGCACAGAACGTCCCGTCGACCGTTCAATCATTACAAACGCGCGAATCTTCACGATACACGCAAATTAAATTAAATTTCTTGCCACAAATTGCTAATAAAAAAACCTACACTATACCGTGAAATTGACTACTTAACTCTACATTAAATTAATCAAATTACTATGAGGTGTTTATTTTCTGAAAACAAAAATATGAATTGAATTGCTCCTTCAGACTTAGATTCTTGTTTTATTTATTCAATTGTGTCGTTGACTTTTTGAAAATGATGATGGCTAGTGCGAAAATGGTGAGGGATTGCAGCTCGGAGCTGAGCTCAGACGTGCGGTCCCTGTCCGTGGCCTCGTCCACGGAGGAGCAGGAGTCCACTACCACAGAGTCTGAATACACCGAGGAGGAAAAAGAGTACGAACTGGAAGACCTTCAGATATTGAAAACTATAGGTAAGTGAGCTAAATCTAAACTACCATTATTTAAATTTTATTTTTAAAAAAACTAATATTCTACGTAAACTATCGAAACTGTCCTACTATTTTCTCGTCTCACAGAAGTTGTAGATATAAAATAAAGTTGGCCAGCATTCAGTTTTCTGAAGATCAACGAGCAGCGGCCACCAATTCCTCCAGAACTCTGGAATCGTCTAATAATAGTAAAGACTCATATTTTGCTAATTTTACAAGATAGTCACCGATATAGTCAAACTGAATCATAGCTTCTGCCCACATGACGGATTATTATAACGATAGTTTGAAGAAATATTATAATTTATTTTTCCAGTCTGTCAGTTTTGTGTTTGCAGACGATGCTTAAATATTATATGTTCTGTAGTTATACATAGTACTAATTTATTTATTTTTAATTGTGATTGAACATGAATTTTTCTTCAGGTATAATTATCTTTGATTGTAATTATGTGTGAGGAAATACGGATACGAGGTGATGGGAACGTTTACACAATATCAATCTCGGTTGTGTTATCAAACTTTTAATTACTACATGGATATGAAATAATAGCGGAAGTAGATCGTCCATAAATGTTTTATTTGTTGTCCTCATTGTAAGTCCCACTGCTAGGCATTGCTGTTTAAAGAACAGAGTTTTGTCGTAATCAAGGCGGTTGCTTGCGACACTGCAATCGGATGTTACTTTGTTTACACAAGTGGATGGTGCTATCCATCAGCTATTATTTCCGTATACGCTTGCTGCATTGTGTAATGTGCCTACCCGTGGCAAGTGACGAGGTCACAAGTCACGGTTGATTATGACCGACCTAATGAAATTTCTTTATTGGTTTTCTTTTCAATATTCATAAACTTACTTCGGTATGAGTACCTACCCATTCATTTTCGACCTTTGGTGGCAGTTTTATCTAGACTATTAGATTTTATTTTCAAACCTCATGTTTTTAACATTTTATTGCGAGGTGCTTTTGGTCTAAGGTTCAAGTTGAAGTCAACACAGAACAAACAATAGGTAGGTACTTATTATTATAAATTCTACATACGAAAATGTTAATTTTCAAAACACAAACAGATATTATTGGTAAATTTAAAGGTTGTTGCTTAGTGACTGTCTCTACTTAATACTACAATAACAATATTTATAATATTATCTGCAAAAATGACCAATGGCATCAATTGGTCTTGGTGCCATTAGTGGCCCTATTTATAATAGTAAGTATTGCTTGTTCTGTGTTAACAAAAGGATGCACTTCCTTCCACCAGAGGATCTTCCAGATTTAAAACTTCGCAAACCACAAAATATTTATAACTAGATTGAAGCTAGCTCCCATTCATCTCAGCATTATATCAGCGGTCACAGAAATAAGCTTACGTTATGCAAGCAAATGAAATTACAAATATCTTGTGAATATAAATTATTATTTTTTAGATTATTTTCTTTTTGATAAAAAAAAATCCAAAAATAAAACGGTTGTTTGTCTAACAATTCGAGTTACGTACATAAATTTAAACCAAAATGTATTTGTAGAAATGTGTTATGAAAATAATTATTCAGAGCATAAATTACAATTTTAAGGTTTATTTGTTTGGCAAATTACAAGATCTAATGAAATACAACTTAGTTGTCCAAAATGACGTCTGAATTGAAATCATAATGATTAAATGACAGGTTTATTAATATGTATTACGTAAACACATTAATATTCTGTAGTTACGGATGCCAAATGGTTTTAAATTTTCTTTGTTTCAGTAGACAATTGTATGAAAAAGTAGTTTTTAAATTTCTGGTATAAATAACTGATGCACATGATGGTTCATGATTAATTAATACATTCGCGTATTGTCTGGTGTAGTTATATTTCAAACTTGTCATAAGACTATTTTCTTGTCCACTATAAAAGTGTTCATAGTAATTTATTGTTGGCAATATGGGATAAAACAGGTTTTTTACGAGTTTCTTTTACTTTGGGTTGTAGAATATCGAAAGCTCTTTTCTTATCTGACAAGTCATGATGGATGGTGTGGAAATTGTGCGTATTACACCGAGCTACCTATTGCTATATTAATGAGCGGAAATTTATGAAGTTATACGTTACAACTGCGTGATATCTTGGCAGGATAGTTTTTAAAAGTCTGCAAGAGATAAATTGGGACATGATTGCGCAAATATTTATCATTTGGTACAAAGCTTAAAACTGTGTGGGACGATTAAGAATAGGATACATCTTTCTACAGATATTTCAGACAGTGACTAGGAAATCTGCCAGGAGGTGGATTATATCGTCCACCTGTGTCGTTCTTAATAGTATAAACTCATTGCATTCGATGAATATTTTTTTTTTTTGTCATTTCAATCGAGTGCATTAGCCGTGACGCCAAATTGGTTTGTACCGAAAATTAGGTCTCCGAAAGACGAGTTCTCTAATTAACTTTATGTTTTTATCGCGACAGTGATTGTTATGACATGCCAAAATAAATAGATCAAGGACGTAATGACAACGCAATTATTGATACGATAATCACTGATGAGTATATTGAAAATGCAGGTGGTAAATTCGCGACCTATTTTCTAACTGTGGTGAATATGGGACAAGGTCGCAGCTCGGTCTGACCCGGTAGGATAACGGTCAGGGAATTGGAGCTTCCTGTTTTCTTTGCACGCAAATGTCACATGAATTGATAAAACGTTTGCGATTTTTGATTGTGAGATTTGAAGCTGAGATTAAATGTCTAGTTTATGTCTGCAATGTTAAATAAATACTTTATTTATTTCATAGGATAAGACATGCTTTTATGACAGACACTTCTCTCGTATATACCCTAGGTACCTAGTATGAAAAGAGGCAAGAGATTCACCCATCGATGTATCGACAGTGGTAACGTTGCTTTGCTTTGTAGATATCTCGATCTGGTCGGTTGCCACTGAGTCATAGACCAATTTTTCAACCGACTTCAAAAAGTAGGAGGTTCTTTTTTTTTGTATGTTGTTCACCTTGTTTTGATGTTGGTGCCGAATAAAACATCAAGACTATTATTTCATGGCACCAACTTCAAAATGTTTAATTTGTAAGTCGGTAATATTTTTTGTTAAATAGTTTTTATTGTTATGACAACTGTACGAACGACTAATATCGATTGATATTACTTAACAATATTTCATAGTGTATAGGGAGCTTATGCAATAAATAATTGCTTTAACTACTTAAGAGGAAACCATAATAACACAGATTCGAATTAGAATGTTCAAATAGTTGCAATATGAACGATACTTCATAAACACTACTACCTACAGGTTGACCTACTTACATATTAAATACCACAGAAGTGTCTCAGCTACACTAATCATTTTCGATACTTTACTTCTAAACACTACTCTTTGACCTTGGTTGCGTATTTTGCGTAATTTCTATGTTAGAGATCGTCGGTCTTAATTCCAGCATAGATACCGCTTTGTGCGTTCCATAAACTGTTGTCCCGAACCTGGTTGACCTTTGTTCTGTTGTTTGATATTTGCAAAAGTCTCCCGCGACATTGGTAATTATTCCATAGTGTGGGGTCCCTGACTCAGTGACGACCGAGTAGATCGAGATATCAGACTGGATGTGCTTTGTATTCTTGATTTGTATATTGTAGTCCCACGCAACTCAAGAATTATTTCCTGAGGGAGTTGTCTTATAAAAAAATCAAAGAATATCGAAACTACGGACATTGATAGCGAAAGTGAAATGACATCACAAAGAACATGGAATAGACGATCGTAATCAATATTCTGAACGTACACAGATTTGTATTGCACTCATATCAGTAGAAAACATTGTTACATATTGAAATGCGATACTTGGCAGAGATCTACGCACTTACGACAGTTAAAGGAGAGAAAACAAGAAAAACGAACAAAATATTATTTGTATACAAAATACGCAGATTGTTTTTGATGTTTATTGCACTTATAATCTGAGTAGGTATCATTAGATACAACTACATATAAACAAGATAAAATGTGCACATATTTATTTAAAAACAATGAGTTTTAAGTTTATAACCTTCATAAAGGCTCCACACATTTCCATCAAGCAAGTTTAGAACCATCTCGATGAAACTAGATTTTGAATTAATAAATCGTTTTCAATTGCGTCCATCCGTTTGCGAATTTGATGCCACCGACATACAGGTAGAGTCGAAGGTTAATATTTAAAGGAAAGATTTGACTTGAATCCTTCTTGTGCTTTTACCAAATTGGCAATCCAAGGTCTATGAAGTCTCGATGTTTTCCTTATTCCTACTAAATGATTGTACAAAGTCATCTGCATTTTTGTGTTGGTGTTGATGTTTGGTATCGTAGTATCTACTTATACAAGTAAACCGATTTGAAGAAGGTCTTTTGCAATAGAAAGCAGCGGTGCATGCAGCATTGCGTTCGTACAGCATCTATGGCACATATATGTGTTACGCATTAACGTAAATAAAGTGTTGATTGATTGATAAGGGTTAGTACTTTTTATCTAAATCTGTATAACAGTTTCGAATATAATCGAAATAAAAAAAATATATTGCATGTTGTGGTTTCCTATAAGTTAAGGACTATACACGCTTATGACATAATGTTTATTTGTAATGTAAGACACTGTATATTCTTTTGTTGGAAATCCTTAAATAAATAAATAAATAAATAAATAAACTTATAACTCTTAAGTAACGAGTTCCCCAGCCTTCAAGTTGTCTCTTTAAATAGTAGAAGAAGAAGATGAAGAAAAGTTTCTTTATTGCCCATTGACGTAGAGAAAAGGACTGCGCCACAACCTCACAAAATTGACCAGCTCTAGAAAGAGACAACGCTACTTTGTGGACAATACCTGTCAAAGGCCACAAGAGTTTTTTCTCTCTTCACGCTTTGCAATCAATTTTTACATTTTTTTTTAAAGGACCGCGCGGTCCTGGTCTATACGTCAATGTTTATTGCCATATACAGGGTGTATTTTTGAAACGGGTCAGTAAGGGCAAGTACCTTAACCGTTGCAGTTACAGCAAAACGTTCTTAGAAGACCTTCCCTAACTTTTTGACATACTTTGAACTGCATTCACAGATTTTGTAAAAAACTTACAGTTGGCAAAAAAAATGCAAAAAGTCCAAAAAATTTTTTTTTATGCCAATCGATTCTATTTCATGTGGGGATCAAAAAACTCTATGAAACCATTTTAGCTTTCAGTACTAGAAAAGACAGAAATCGCCAAAAACGTTTCCCATACATTTCGGCAACAGAAACAAATTTCTACGATGGTCGAACTTTTTGTTATGGCCAGGAAGTGGGTAGAATTGACTGTAAAGTAAATAAAAATAATTTTTACCTTCAAATTTCGAATTTCATTCGAAAATCTGTGTGTCAGCTGAGAAACTTCGTATGAGTTATTATTAATTAAGGATTTTCGCTAAAATGTCTTCTAATCGTGAAAAAATTGACTTATTAGAATCTTATTTTGTCAATAATCGAAATGCGGGAGCTGCATTAGTGTGGTACCGCAATAAGTATCCGTTGCGACATGTGCCAACAAGAAAGGTTATTAGAAATCTTTTGAAAAACCTGGAATTGCAGGGTTCTTTCAAAAGAAAGCGGCAGCCTCGTGTGGACATGGACACGGAGATTGCGGTTCTGACTTATGTCGAAGCATATCCAGAGGTATCGTCCAGGCATGTCGCCTTTGAAGTAGGTGTATCCCACTCCCTTGTGATAAAGATATGGAAGAAATACGGCTACAAGTGCTATCGATATGGGCGCATAGTTCAAGTGTTACATCCGGGTGATGATGTTCGAAGGCTTACTTTTTGCAGGTGGCTAAGAGGAAAAATAAGCAGAGATCATGAATTTTTAAATTACATACTGTGGTCAGACGAAACGAATTTTTCCAATAACGGTATGTACAACAGAAAAAATCACCACTATTGGTCCAAAGAAAATCCTCTAAGAGTTACGGCAAGTCATAATCAGGTTCGCTTCTCATTCAACTGTTGGTGTGGTATAATGTCCAATCGAGTTATAATGGTGGAATTTTATGAAGGGAAACTGAATTCTGCCATGTATAATGAAGTCATTTTACACCATCTTGAAAACGAGATGGACGAATGGCCCCTGTCGGAATTGCGAAAAGTTCATTTTCAACAAGATGGTGCTCCGCCACATAACAGTCACCTTTCACGTTCCAATTTGAGCCGCCTATTCGGTACACAGTGGATAGGTACACATGGTCCAACACAGTGGCCACCTCGTAGCCCCGATCTAACACCACTTGATTTTTTTTTATGGGGCTTCGTGAAAAACGAGGTGTATAAGACGACGTACGCCAGTGTTCAAGAGCTCAAGGATGCATTAATGACCATTTTACGTAATATTCATCCCAGAACATTATTAGCCGCCATTCGTTCAGTGCAAAAAAGGATAGACTTATGTATTCGTGAAAATGGAAATCATTTTGAGCAATTTATTTCATAAACCAATTTCTAAAATGTTTAAATGATTTTTTTTATTTAAAAAAGTTTAAAATTTTACCTGTCCTATGAGTTTCGAGTTGATTTATCATATTTCCGTAGGAAATGTATGGGAAACGTTTTTGGAGATTTCTGTCTTTTCTAGTACTGAAAGCTAAAATGGTTTCATAGAGTTTTTTGATCCCCACATAAAATAGAATCGATTGGCATAAAAAAAAATTTTTTGGACTTTTTGCATTTTTTTTGCCAACTGTAAGTTTTTTACAAAATCTGTGAATGCAGTTCAAAGTATGTCAAAAAGTTAGGGAAGGTCTTCTAAGAACGTTTTGCTGTAACTGCAACGGTTAAGGTACTTGCCCTTACTGACCCGTTTCAAAAATACACCCTGTATATGACGTACAGAAAAAAACAATCTTTTATTAAAGTTTAGAATAATGGTCTTAACCTTATTATACAATGAATTGGAGTTTGCACATAAAAACTAGGACAATAAATGGTCCCATTCAGCATATTATATGTTGCGAATTTTGCGACAAACGTGCAACGCTTTGTTTCAATGAGACCATATAGCATTTTTAGCAATAAAGTAGACTGGTGGGTATATTTCCCATTAGATTGTAGTAGTATGGATACATAGTTTGCAAATATGGCTTCAGTAAAAAATATTGTAATGTTTTTACTGTAGAAGAAGAACTAGGTTATTATTATCACGCTCTCTGTAATTGGAGTACGGGCAGGATTCCAAGCGGTATCATTATGAGGTGCGAATAACGAGTTCGAACTAAATATCACATCACTAGTGCATTATTATAAGTGAATGGAGTCGAAATGTAGCCGTCATAATAGACAAAAGATTAGGCACGTGCTCAACATTTGCTAAAGAATGTCTAGTGTGTTTATCAAATTGAAACATGGTCTAAGACATGTCTTATTTCAATACTAGCTGTCCCGCGCAACTTCGTATGCGTAATTTCTCCCCGTTTTTGAAACATTTCTCGTAGCTTCTCCGCTCCTATTAGTCGTAGCGCGATGTTATATAGCCTATAGCCTTCCTCGATAAATGGGCTATCTAACAAAAAAAGAATTTTTCAAATCGGACCGGTAGATCCTGAGATTAGCGCGTTTAAACAAACAAACAAACAAACAAACAAACAAACAAACAAACAAACAAACAAACAATCAAACAAACAAACTCTTCCGCTTTATAATATTAGTATAGATTTCGCAAAACATGACGGCCGATGTTTGTGTCATGACAACGTCTTTAAAATCCTTTTTTTTAGATTGGTTTTAGAGCAAATAATATATCTTAAAAACTCTATCATAAAACTATCTTGTTATTAGTGGTTTTACTCTTATAAAGAAGCATGAATTATTCGTTAATTGCTGAAAGTTTGAGGCTTCACGCTCGTCAAAACCAAATATCTAACACACAGGCAGAGTTTATCTTCGTATTTATAATATTGTTTCTACTCAAGGATTTTAGTATTTCGTCACAGTTTCTCGTTTTGTGGACCATGAGATGTATGCACAACGTAGTGTAGACTAGACAGAGGCTAATTGTGGCGGGGAAACAGAGCACAAAAGTCTGTTAAGTACTAGGGCTATAGATCTAGAGCGTGCTTTATTCTCGCAGTGCCATTCGGTGCTCTACTTGCTGTGGTAACGACTGTATCACGAGTTTAGTGTTATCAATTAACCTACGAAATTTCTCCCCAAATTTTAAGGTAAAGATGCGGATCGCGGACCTTTTTTGCAACTAATTTATTGTAATAATAAGTGTTGTTACAATAAATTAGTCATCCCTGTTTTTCTTCAGATTTATAATTATAAAAAATGTAGTAAAACACTTATGATGTTTTGGGGTTTCTATTTATTTGTAATGCTTATTTTTTTTATTGTGAAATTATACTTAAGTATTTATTTATTTTCCAAGTTGAGATATAATTGCATAGGCGTGTAATTGGTAATATTATTGTTAATTTAATGTTTAGCAACTTTTTGTAAATGATATATCATGTAAATGATATGATGATATCTAAGTTTTTTAAAATGCATGTAAAAACACATTTGTAAGGTTTGGTTAAGTTGGCCGCGGAGACTCTTGTCAGCTTTTGCTCATCACACTCCAGACATGGGAACTGGCGTCTAGCATCTACTTAAGCATTGACTTGATTTTTTTAACGAAAGATTCTCATCTTATTTGACTGCTCGGGTCTTGTGCATAAAAATCAAAAGATAGCTGACTTGTAATCTAAAAATTCTACAGCTATCTCTTTCGCCTGTACAGTCTTTGGACGTTAATGAAAGAGATACCTTTAAAGGTGAAATAGGTATTTACAGCGCAGATTGGGGGAAGTAGGTAGGTACTTAAATTAAACAAGGTAACAACACTGCCAACTTGCTTGTCACTACAACTTGACAGTTTCGAATCTATGCCAGTTTATTAAAGTGTAACTCCAAAATGCCTTCTGACCTAAATTTTGATGCAAAATAATACAAGTCGTACGTTTGTTTGTCATTTAGGTAGCTACCTACCTAAATAGTTTCAAATATCTGCATTTCCTACCACTTAGGTATCGTTTTATTGATTTTTTTATGAACGGAAACAAATATATACCATTTCAAATGACATTCAAATAGTGATCTTTGAAATGTGATAGTAAAAATATGAGTTAAACGGATGTGTACTAACTATAGCAAGCAAACTACAAAAGTTTGTTTTTTAAATAATGATAGAAAATTGAAAATATGTTTTTTGCAATCAGGTAAAAAAAACAAAATAAACAGTATAGTGCACTTACAGTGCCGTCGATCTAGTACTCGTATCTAGCCGATAAAAAAATGGGATTCGTATGTTTTGTCATGTGCATTATGTGGGTACTAAACAACGGATTTCTACTATAGGTCATTGAGATATTTATTAACTAATTTGAAGTTTTTTCACTACTTAATCCACCCACCGAATCGTTGTATGTTCACGTAGCTTCATAATATAACTCTGAAGAATTGTACAAGTTTTCGACCGAGAAGAACATGGTCATGACCACAGAAGAAATAAATATAGTACTACATTTAGGTATCTCTTCTGTGGTTATGACAATCTGTTGCTGGCTCGTGGACTATACCGTCTTCGTGGTTGTCGCGTCGTAGATACAAGCAAAGTCGGTCCCTAGTCGGTACACTTAGATCCTGTATACTACACAACGAATATTGACAGTTTATATGTAAGTTAATTAGTAGTTTTCACTATCATTCGGATCATTTCATCCGGATAGTTAATACAAGCTGTGTGTATACAGGTACAGTGGAGTAAAGTAAATTTATTTCTAAATGTATCGTTGCGAGACAGTGAGCAATTTTAAATGAATAGTTATGACAAGAGAATCCATTTGTGGTTGTTTACACGCAAACAATTGTGTTTGTCGCGCGTGATTAACAGCAGATATGTAGGTTACTGTGTCGCTAATGCGCTCGGCAAATATCATGATAGCAAATAAATATAAAAGATAGTTTGTTATGTGTCACATGTTTGTTATTTGGAGCAGTCGGTGGCGAACGAGAACAGTAGTGGTTTAGTAGCAATGTATCTCGTAAGCACGAGACGTAGGTTGCATGTACAAAGCCCGGGCACCTCCTAGAGGTGAAGTATACTAATGCCGCCAGGTACAACTATTTGACCCCCCCCCCCCAAAGGTAGAAAAAAAGAAAAAAAAAATTATTTGGTGCACTTACAGAAAAAAAATCTTAAAACAAGTACACTATGTGTTGATAAATATGCACTTTAAGGCTTAATATTTCATAAACTGATCCCTAAATCGATAAATGATCGTCACAACTCCGAAATATTTTTAAAAGACCAATCCAACGACACCCCACACGATGGGGAAGGTGAGAAAAAAAAATGAGATCCCCATTTTATGTGTACCTAGCGGAAAAATATTTTTCAAGATAGTGTTTTACTACTTTGTCGGCGTAACTTTCTGGTACTAAGGGTCTCTGAACAAACCTGGGAACAGACGGAGTTCCGATTTGCCATTTTGGCTACGGAACCCTAAAAATGGTTCTGTCATAATGCCTACGCTAGACATGCGAATTTGAGATCATAGTAAGATATCTCGTTACTATATCATTTCCTTGACAGATAAAAAGGGGTGAAATAACCTTATTTCGTACTTAAGAAGAAACATCTACAAACGAATGCTATCAATTTAATAACATATCGGTCAGCGTACAATTACAGTTACGATAGGATAGATGATGGTCTGTCGTCGAAATGGGGCTACATGGGTGGCTGGAGTAATATTACTAAATCTAAGGTGATATATTTGTGTTAGTTGATATATTGGGTGCGAATATATTGAAAGTGTAGATACTATTCCTAGAGGCAACAAAAAAGATGTGCCTATTTTGTGATTTTTTTGGGTACTGGGTAAGGAGAATTATTGAGATCCAGTTTTTAACGACTATTAAGAAGATATATCATGAAAATAAAAATAAATCATAGTTACTTAAATAAATCGATTAAGAAGAAGCTTATTCTCAAAAATAGAGTCGACATTGCGCGTCGGCGTCAGCGAACCATAAGTTCATGAATGTTAAAGTTTTCAAACAAATATTAAAATGTAGGTATAGCGTATAGGCGATTCTTTATAAAAAAAAGTAATTTCGCAGTAATCTAACTTCACGCCAACCAATCGAAAAAAGCTAGCTAAAAAGTATATTATAAAGCTGAAGAGTTTCTTTGTTTAAATCTCAGGATCTACTGATCCGAAAAATTCTTTAACTGTTGGATAGTCCATTTATCGAGGAAGGCTATAGGCTATAATAACTTCACGCTACGACCAAAAGGAGCAATGAGAAATGTTGCAAAAACGGGGAAAATTTACAGACGAAGTTGCGCGGGACAGCTAGTTACATATAAACGTGAAATCCATCTCGTTAAACAAGCCGTTCCCATAGTTCACTTGCGTACAATTGAAAGTTACTTGTGCTCGCAGTTAAATTTTAAAAAAGAAAGTTGTTGAACAATGCAGCTGCCGGGTGGTGGCGGTCTGACCCGGACGAACGGACGTCCAGCCGGATATTAAACCGGTCATAATATCATAATACATAACATAAACATAGGTACTACGGACTCGGTCGACCGGAGCAACGAGAATTTGCTTAGGTGGGGATTTTTGGTAGGTAGCAACTCGAGTTGCATAGGAGGTGCAATAAGTAAGTGCACAACTGCGTAGACACAAAGCCACTCTTTATTCTCTCACTCTCTGAGACCGATAGCGATAGCGAGAAATAAGGCCCAGGCACGACGGCATATCAGTAACATGCTTATTTGAAAGATAGAAAAATTTGAAGTCCAGACCCAAGACTCGAACTTCCGTAACCAAACCGGGGCCGGAATCGAACCACCTATCTGGACTATGTTACTAGACCTCATTTTTTTCTATCCCTGGATGCTCGTGAGTTGGGCCCTCGCATGCGCCATCTAGCCGGTAGTTAAAGAACTATCACGGCTTTATTGCTTCGTTACAGAGAGCATTTTAACAAATTATGATGTCGCAGGCCGAATATTGAAGTAATTTTTATAGGCATTGCTTGCCAATTACTTTACAAATACAACAATTGTATTTTTGAAAGAGAGATTTTTTTTTCAATTTTTTTAACTAACAACATAACATACTTTCCGTTTCCGTGGCATGGCCGGGTGCGACATTTTTCGTCAATGGGCAGTGGGAACTACCATCACCTAATCATTGCAGAATACATGATAGACTACTAGAATAGAATCTAATGATAATAATCTTTAGTGATGTGTTGCCTACACATTGATTATGGTAATTAGAAATTGTTTATTGAATATTATCGTCCGCGATCAACATAATTTCTTTCTAAAGGCGTCTTTATTTAGTGAAACTACATAGCTGACGGTCGGATGCTGACGACATAACCAAGATTAATCTGTAGAAAAAGTTATATTTTACGATCTTATTGAATAGTTTAAAACAACTCGTTTTTCGTTATAGGCCTATGACTTAAATAGCTATAAATTAGTTTACTAAATTACTTTCATTTTTCAAATATGGACTAGTATCGTTAATGTCTAAAAATTTATGTAAATTCATCGAACTATTTTGATTTTAATTTAGTTTATCGAGATTTGGATTGTATGTCTTTGGTTAGACAGCTTTCTAAGATGGATTGGGAAAATGGAGATACCTTAGCTGTAATATTAAGTTTTTAATTATGCAACCTACTCAGACTCAAACAAGTAATTTCTTGACTATATCACACAAGAAACCTGTCTGCAAAATTTCAGCTCTATAAGTCTAATTGGGCGTTGATGAGTAAATGAATATCTTAATATCTTGGAACAACTGACACATCATCATATGCTCTCCAATTAGGCAGACCCTGTATTATGACAGCCAGTCAATTGTATGTGCAATTCTAAATACATACATATTAACCACACATAGGATAAACCATCGTGCTCATAACAAAAAGTTTTGTCCTGGGTGAGGATCGAACCCACGACCTCTGGATTAACAGTCAGGGTCGTGTCAGTCAACCACTAGACTAACAGTCTAGCTAAACGGCCAGAATTAGGACATTTATTTTTATTTACAAAGTTGAATGGATAGCCATTCAACTTTGTAAATAAAATAATATAAGATGGCACGGACACTTATTATCTACGTGACTTAGTTGTAAAACATGTTTCGAGATTTCAGTTTTTTTTTATACCACGACGGTGGGAAACCATCATGCCTGCCACCGTAGTATATGGACGACTGCAACATTAGAAAAGTCACGGGCGCGTTGCCGACCCTTTAAAAATCTATTTATTACCCTTTTGAAGAACTCCATACGCAGTCTTTTGAGTAAACTTCGGCAGGTGGCTCTTTTATTGGATGTGCTTCTGAAATCGCACGGTGCGAGCCCATTTACGCTTTTTAAACTACAAAAATATTCCTATTGTCTGTATAATAATTTGAAAATCACTGCACCTAAATTCAACTGCCAATTTATATAAATGACAGATGCAAACACGTTGGTGTTCGTTTGTTATCGTGACGTTACAGAATCAGGGTCTTTTCTTTTGTTTTATATGTGTGACCTTGTTATTAAATTATTTATGTATGAATACAGGGATACGGGCAAGGTCATTGAACATTCATGGCGGTACTCAATTCTTTAGTAAATAAGATAATTGTGAAAACAAAACGCCTGCATAGATTTGGTTTTTCATTTTTTAAATAATTTTATGTGTGATAATCATCTGTTAGCATTGACAAAGCTTCTAATTTACAATCATAGTGTGCGACATCTCCATCATATGGAGATTATAAAGTTACAGGGGAAAGACCAAGGTACGCGTTCTACGCCTACACAGCGAGCGTGACCTCTACTAAGCACCCATACTCGTCTAATGCATTCAATTATTAATGCATTCAATTACTATGTCCAGCTGTCGCAAACTATATCTACGTATGAAGACATCACTGACAATCCTCATACATAAGGCAAGAATATAGTATACAGCAATCAATAACAAAATAGTTTGTACTTGCCCATTTTTTTAATAATTTCGAACTTTGCAAATAACCCTATTGAGTAACAGCTTGTGTATTCAGAAGGTATGACATCTATTTATAAGTCTTACGCGGTCTTTAAAGGTAAAAGGAGAACAATGTTGGCAAAGTATTCGAAATAAACTGGTCATAAAAGTCCGCACAGATTCTTCCAATGACCAACAAATCTTTTAACAAGTTCTCGTTGTACGTGTAGAAATACACAGATCAAAAGAGTAAGACTAATTTAAAAAATAATTATTTACACGCTGTTACTAACAGTAATACTCAATTTCATTGCTGTGGGTTATTTCTTCCTTCAGAATTAGAGCTATCTTTAGGTAAACTTGCTAAGTATAGCACAAATACCTACTGATAAAATTGCTGTAGTAGGTAAGGTAATCGCATATTTAAGAAATTAATTAACATTAGATTATTTTCTCAATTTTCTCTTTTGTTTATAAAGTAAATAATCAATAGATAGGTAGGTTCATAAAATTGTATCTTTCTTATATAGATACACACATCCAAGTTAAATTAAGGTTGATTTCTTTCTTTATTTTCGGTAATAATAAATACCGCGTGTAACCTGTAACACTACCTAGTAGTAAATGCTTGTAGACTCGTGTCTGAAGTCCAACTGCTTATGATTCGCGTGTACTTTCTCCGTGGTCGCACCGTGTCAGAGCGTCCATGACATTGCGCACGCGCTTATCAGTCGCCACAGGCTGCACAGCAATAAAAACACATTGTTTAAAACACTGCATAAATAAAACGTAAAGATTTAGAAATGATATACGATAGGTACCATCTTTGAGTACCTAGTCGTTAATTAAGCAGGTACTTATTTATTTTATTTATAACCATTTAAAAAAACAATTACTTAGACACTAAAATCTGCGCACATGGTTTTCATTCATGCGCTCATTAACGCCCAGCCCAAACCGTGAGATCTAGAACGCTGAAACGTTGTAGAGAGATTTCTTTGATAATGTTTTTTAATTATTTATATAGCCTTTATTACCAAACTTACATTATAAATTTTACAATTAATAAAATGTTTTAATTCCAGACATCGGTAGGTTTGTTTTGCTTTTCAGCATAGGCCTCCCCCAGGCTTTTCCACAGTTCAAGATAATGTTGATAAGGGATAAAAAAGGATTTTAGGAAATTCGAGGTTTAAGGAGACCCAAAACAAATCTATACTAATATTATAAAGCTGAAGAGTTTGTTTATTGGTTTGGTTGAACGCGGTAATTTCTGGATCTACTGGTTCGAATTAAAAAAATCTTTTAGTGTTGAACAGCGCATTTATCGAGTAAGGCTATAAGCTACATAACATCACGCTATAACCAATAGGAGCTGAGCATCACTGAAAAATTTTGCAAAATCGGGGCAAAATGACGCAGACGAAGTTGCGCGGGTCAACTCACTAATAAATGATTTGATTTTAATATGCGGGCGGCAACGCGGGCTAAATAGCTATAGTAAACTGTTCTGCCCGCTATTAAAAATAAAATTAACATTTTAACTAATTCGGGGGACCGGAAATAGGCGAAATATGAATTGAAATATTCCATAACATCCTTAGTTACAAGCAAATAAAAGGCTTGTTAACAATGAAATATCGAAGTGAATTACTAACGAGTACAATGGCTATTTAGAATTACAAACAATGGGTTTACGGCAACAATAAGTTTGATAATTACCTCTCCACTTACACTACACGACTATATATTTTATTTTTTGATTCGATAGTACTTTTCCTTTTGTTTTTATAAATTCGCAGAGTGAATGCTTATCTTACTTTCAAATGGTTTAAAATTGTGTAACGAATACCAATAGCTTTGTATTACTTTATTTGTTGTATACCTAGTCTCAGTTAAGATTATAATCAATCCAATATTTTACGTCAGATCTTTTTTCATTTTTACCATTTTTAAAAAGTGGCGTAGTCACGACTCCACTGGTTGCGACTTGAGCACTTTATGGGAGTCCATTAAAAAATTGTATGTGAAGGAAACTAGGAAGCTTCCATGATAAAATTACATCGATAACTAAACGCTTTGGTGTATTTAAAAAAAAAAAAGAAAAACAAATAAGAAACCCGGAATCGCCACTGATAAATTGGTTGTTAACGTAAACGTTCATACTCAAGTGTTGCAAGCCTTTATTTTTATTATTTGTTTGATTTATCAGCCCGATTTATTTCCCACCATAACAAAAAAAAAAAACAAACGTCAAATGTGTAACCTAACCTCCACGTACCGATCGAAGACAAGTTTGTTTATGCAATATGGCGTAATCGAATACGGTTTTCGGTACACGATAAAACCCGTTGAGAGACACGAAAAAAAAGTGAAATGTACCGTAGAGTCAACAAACTCGAAAGTAGAGAAGCGCAAGTGATTTAAGGCGAAGTGAGTTTGTTGGCGGAAACTTGATTGTTGACAGATTTCACAACGCCGAGACCTGTGCCTCATAATGTAAGAGGCTGTTAATATTGCCGGAGAGGTGCTAAATGAAATTTGTACAATAAATAGGGAATATTAATAATATTATATAACGATAAATAATGTTACATTGATTAGATAATAGCTCAAAACACTTAGGTTTGCAGAAGTGTTAAAATTGGTTGTCTGTAAAGTCGGTTTACAGACGATAATTTTACGTGATAACGTTATAAGTAAACATCGATGACATATCGCCATTTGCGTTGCTTCGGAACCAATAAATAACGTTAGTTCCAATTGTCGCATGACAGGCTACACTACAGCCGACAGGCTAGAGACGTCATAATTTTAAATTTCGAATCGAGCATAGACTTACGATACACTAGCGTTGTATAACTTTTGCCAACAACTTAATTAATGTCCGATATTGTACCTACCTACACTTTTCTGTCTGACAGGCGTTATAGTGTTACCTGATGATAAGAATATTATCGTGACTTAATCGCGTGTCAGACGATGGACGTTTTGATCGAATTGCACCGATCTTGGTCATGAGTAAATATTTCACACTATTAAGTCCCGACAATCTATACTAATATTATAAAGCTGAAAAGTTTGTTTGTTTGTTTGAACGCGATAATCTCAGGAATTAGATAGAAAGAAAATACATTTAATTGGAAACAACACACGAGATAAGAGTAATAACCAAGGATCGGAATAGGTGGAGTATATTTACCTAAACTTGAAAGAAGTATCTAATACTGAGTGAATAATACCTCCTCTAAAATCCCGGAATTATAAATATGACGATTGAATCCCGGAAATCAAGAAATTGCCAATAATTTATTAGATTTTGAAAACTTTTATAACAAACTAGCTGTCCCGCGCAACTTCGTATGCGTAAATTTTCCCCGTTTTTGCAACATTTCACGCCGCTACTCAGCTCCTATTAGTCATAGCGCAATGTTATATAGCCTATAGCCTTCCTCGATAAATGGGCTATCCAACAAAAAAAGAATTTTTCAAATCGGACCAGTAGTTCCTGAGATTAGCGCGTTTAAACAAACAAACAAACAAACAAAGCAAACAAACAAACTTTATAATATTAGTATAGATTATTATTATTATTTCAAAGAATCTGAATACGTTTTATGGGTTATTTAAGGGCTATTAACTAACCCAACCGAATAACGGTTCAAATATCTGTACAATAAAATGTATGTAGATATGTATTTAAAGTAAAAGTTTTATTTTAAATAAAACAAAACATTTGAATTTGACACAATTTTAGTATGAAAATCAAATCAATAACTTGTAACTATATTTATACAAAATCCAATAATAATTCATGATTTTAAATTCCGAGATTAATACGTCATTATCATCATTACCGGGATTTTAGTAAAGTTTAGGTAAATATACTCCACCTATTCCGATCCCTAGTCACACACAGATTTCACAGACAATCGAAAAAGAAAAAAAACATATACATACAAAAATAGGTAAGCGCTATTAACAATTAAAAACAACTACTGGTCCGAATTGAAAAGTCCATTTATCGAGGAAGGCTATAGGCTATATAACATCACGCTACGACCAATACGACCAATAGTAGCGGAGCAGCAATGAAAAATGTTGCAAAACCGGGGAAAAATTACGCGGGTCAGCTAGTATTCTAATATGTGTGAAAATCGCGAAAGTTTAAATACAATTACCTGACGATGCCGTCAAAAATGCCAAATGTTTTGCAACACATTTAGAAATTCGGCAATGTGATCATCTGATCATGCATTGTGTATATTAAGATTGTTTGACTTGTTGTTTTGTAAGCATGTAACACATTTCATTAATTAACCGTTTGTTTGTCTAGACACAGCACATTAAATAAAGAAAAAGGCGGTTGTTGTGGTTGCGCTTGCGCAGACGTCAATAAACCTAGAAAAACTCCATTAAGGGTGACATTTAGAAATATCCTATTTCTATTCATTAATTTTTAACATATCTTTGCCCAATGGATAATAAAACTCATAGATATAAGATCTATTATGCCGGAAAAATGTATGTTTTTGGGACAAATCAATGTTACAATTCATATTAATTAGGTATTAGATATATCTAACTAGCTGTCCCGCGCAAGTTCGTCTGCGTAAATTTTCCCCCTTAGTGCAACATTTCTTATTGCTGCTCCGCTCCTATTAGTCGTAGCGTGATGTTATATCTTGGGACAACTCACACAACGCTATCTGATCCCAAACTAAGCAGAGCTTGTATTATGGAAACCAGAAAACTGATAAACATACTTATATATTTTTAAATACAAACATGTTATAGATAAATAACACTCAGACACAGAATAAACCATCGTGCTCATCGCACAAGTTTTATCCTGGGTGGGGACTCGATCGAACCCACGACATCTTGCGTAGCAGTCGGATACACTCCCACCGCGCCACAGAGGCAGTCAGTAAATAGTGAGAGTATAATATTTCTTATTCCAGCGAAGTCGACCTAGTTACAGCTCGCGGCTCCACATTGAAACTCCCACGCTTCTGGGAAGCGCGCATTTACTGTTTTGACAATTTAATAAAACGTCAAATATGTCTGCTACGTTGAAAATTGACGAGTATATTTAATGCTTGGTTATTTTGTTTACGCTGCCAGGATTGTAGTACATTAGGCATGTCAAAGTTAGCGACTGCTGGGCTGTATATAAATAGTGTTTATTTTGTTTGCGGAATTGAGTTACTTATATTAGTTTGTGGTAGGTATATTTTTAATCTTTCTGCTCATAAAAAATAATGGGTTTTTAGCTATGTTCTTGTCAAATCATCAAGTAATAGACAAACGAGCGACGCGACGTCGTGATAGTTTATTTTTGTTATAATAACACTAGTAAATACGTACTATACATTTTGTGAACCAATTTATTTCAAGTCCGTAAATAAAAAAAAAAAAAATTAAAGTCCGTATCTATAATAAGTTATGGTTTATAATTCCGTAATTTTCAACTGTTAATTAATTAATTTATCTTTCTGTAACATACTAGGTACCTACGTCACAAAGGAGGGATGAATTTACAGCGAAAATACATTTTTTTATTATAAAGCTGGTTTGATTAAAATGGTTCTTAGCTCATTGGTAAAAAGGCGTTCCGTTCAGGCGTTTTAAAGATTTATTCGACTTTTAATCTAAGACTAACATAACACACACACTACCTTGTTACAATTTTATTTGCAATAAAGTGAAAGTAACAGATTATAAAACTGCCGAAATTTACAAATAGATATTAAAGTAAAGAGCATCATATATTTTTTCATAATTGACTGTTTTATAATAAAACGATATGTTAACATTGTTTACCCGCCACTCTTCAAATTGCTAGTCAGAGACAGTCAATATCTGCGCCATAACAACCCGTATTATTGGGCACTTTGCAAACAAACATATAAACAATTTTCTAAAACATTGAATGATTTATTTACTCTATATTTTATTATCTTGTTCTGCTTACAAGTTTCTTTGAAGTATAGGTTATAAAACAATGCTATAAAATATTATAATATTATTTGTAGAGTTCACGCGTTTCATCAAATTCGTCGCTTATAGTAAGTATGAAATATTGTTATTCTTGGAACGAGAACGGTATGGATTGATTTGAGTTATGGAATGTTTTACGTCAGCAGAAGCCATTAATGATTGGTTTATGGGAAAATTGGATTTTAAGGCGACCTTAGTCTGATATAAAAAAGTTAGTACTTACTAAAAATATAATTCGCTATTTACATACTTAGAATTTTGATTCGAAGTTCGTTTCACCACAAAGAAATGCAACACTTGTGATAAATAAAAGCCGAATCAACATGACTCTACATATATTACGCCAGTTCACAAAAAAAGGCACACCATTTCTTGACTCAAACTCAAACATAAAGCAGTCGTTATAGAATTTTATAAGCTACGGGTCTTAATCGCGTAAATATTTTATTTTTAGGCTAAATACCTTTGTTTATTGCCCGACGTTTAGACCGTATTGCCACGGCCGTTGCAATGCGGTCGAAACGTCGGGCAATCGCGAATGTTTTGTTTTTTGTTTTTTTAATATTGAACTCAATCTCTCTCTGATGGTGTCAAATGTCCGTCCTATTGGTTTGTGGTAGTGAGGGAGTAGTGTACATCTTGATTTGAAATTATTAGTAATACAAAATACGTTGTATTTGTGGTGGGTAGCTCAAAAGGAAAAGCGCTAAGAATACAGGTAATGTAGGCTGACCTCTCGTTGTCAACATATTACCATGTACATCAGAATATGTTTATTATCTTCACAAACATATGCGAAGGAAACTTTCTTTAGTTAGTGTGAACGTTCGTCACTGCGCGTTTATGTTTGATGGGTTTAGCTCCGAGAGAGATCAATGTGCGTCAGAGTTTGGGTTGCCAGACTAACTCAACTAATATACCTATAATTTAAAAAAAAGGTGCGCCTTTAAAAAAAGGTGGTTCATTGTTTTTTTTGTTTTTTAAATGTGACTCCGCATAGGTACGTACAAGCCCTGTGTCGCGGGGGACTTTACAAACATACAAGTCACGGACACAAAGTGCACCCAGACCTGGAACAACAATTAGTGGATCACACAAAGTTGTGTCCCGTGCGGGAATCGAACCCACAACTTTGAGTAGCAGTTGAACACACTCCCACCGCGCCACAGAGGCAGTTTGACCCGTATGTATTGTATGATAGCGATTTTCTCGAATGCTAGGAATCCCATAAAAATAGGCATTTAAAAAAAGTGGCCATGAGTTTTTATTGCCAAATTCTTTTCTCATGGCTTGCGAACTTGATATTAGGTGATTGTAGAATCATTCTATTCCAAATTTTGTCTGAGGTTCATCTGTGCGTTGCATTGTGGGACCTAAGTGAATAAAGTACTTTGACTTCCTATTTATATGGGGTTTTCGTTATTCGACTGTTTTTTTTTTGTTTTTTGAGAAGGTTTAAAACTTTATTCTAGCTTATAAAACACCAGAGATAAAGACAAAAACATAGGGGTGATTCAGCTAAATTTGCATTCGGTGAAGTGTTTAAATTTTTTTTTCCCTAAAGGCGGTTCATTTTTCTTAAAAAAAGTTTTATTCTAAGATTTATTACCCACTGAAATTGCCATTTGAAAAGGCAGATTTTCTATTAATGATACTTATTAGGTGATGTTTATAATTGTTACTAATCTAACCTAACTGATTTAAATTTGTAAAATTGAATAGAGTGGTTAGTTAATTAGACATGTAAATGAATTACAAAGTACCGTAGTAGGTACGCAGTACATAATACGGGCGACATAATATCGAAAAGTGTGTATGTATCGTTTAAAGTAAGTTACATTTTAATTATCAAATTTGTTAGAAAATATCGGCATTTCAGTTTCGCCATTCAGAATATTTATAATGGATTTAATCAAAAATGTAGAGAATAGATAGTACAGGAGGAATTCATTTTAGACTAGCTAACTCGCGCAACTTCGTATGCGTCAATTTTCCCAGTTTTTGCAACATTTATCAATGCTGTTCCGCTTCTATTGGCCGCAGTGTGATATTATATAGCCTTCCTCGGTAAATGGCCTATCCAACAGTGAAATAGATTTTCAATTCGAACCAGTAGTTTCTGAGATTATCGCGGTGTATAAAAACAAACAAAACTTTATAATTATTTTTTTATATATCTTCCATGTACAGACAGGGATCCGCTACATTTTTATTATATGTATTAATTGATGATGATAATGATTGATTGCGTGACGTTTCAACCAGATTGCCTAGGTCGTGGTTACAACAGGATCGTAAAAGAAGTTGAAGTAATGTCACGATTCTTTTTTCCAGATCTATGAATTTGTAATCTGCAAAAAAGTTATAGGTAGAAGTAGGGTGTTAATAAGAAGCGGCGGTAGCCTAATGGCTAAGGCATCGGTCTCGCAATCGTGAGGTCGCGGGTTCGTATCCTACTCATTATACTACCGACGTGAACCCACTCCTAACACAAGCCTACGAGCTTAGCTGGAGGGGTTAACAGGATTGCTAGTAATGTGGGAACAATATCCCACATTGCTAGTTATCTTTAAAAAAAACCCGAAAGAATCGGTTAAAAACTGGCAACACTAGCCTTTCCCACACTAAGATCACATGCTCAATCCATAGATAACTTTTACGATATCTAGATTATAGTTTCAACAACTGAATCTGCATTTAACTTTGTTATGAAAGATTACTATACGAGTATAGGGTTGCTGCCAAAACGTGCCGTCCGTTCGGAAGTTAAGGAAAAACATAATATCTACAATGTTTAGGCGATTTTAGTACTAACTGACGTCATCAGTATCATTTGAAGTACCTACTACAACATTGTTTTAATAAGTGCTTAATTCGTTAATAGGTGTTCCTTCTAAAATTGCCCGCCTGCGTTTGGTTGTCACGATAACAGTCATCGATGTCTCACTTTTAAAGGGTAAAACTTTGTTTATGCCTTTTCTTCAAGTTACTTCCAAACTTCATTAAAATCAGATTTTAATAGTTTAAAAGATTAGCCCAAATGTTTATCTATACTAATATTATGAAGCTGAAGAGTTTGTTTGAACGCGGTAATCTCAGGAACTACTGATCCGTATTGAAACATTATTTCACTGTTCGATAGCCCATTTATCGAGGAAGGCTATCCATACTAATATTATAAATGTGAAAGTAACTCTGTCTGCCTGTCTGTTACGCTTTCACACTCAAACAGCTAAACCGATTTAGATGAAATTTGGTATGGAGATAGTTTGAGCCCCGGGGACGGACATAGGATAGTTTTTATCGCGATAACCGACATACACGCGGGCGGAGCCGCGGGCGAAAGCTAGTAGGTTATATAACATCACGCTAAGACCAATAGTAGCGGAGCAGCAGTGAGAAATGTTGCGAAAACATAGAAATACGCAGACTAAGTTGCCCGGGACAGCTGGTTTGGAATATAAATAAAGTAGGCAGAGGTACAATTAAGCATTGGGTGCAATTAATCCCTAGTGCCTCAGTCTAAGTGCTCTATCTTGATTTTTTTTTTTTAAAGTCTTAAAAGGTTTTTCTCAGGAAAAGTCTGCCTGCCTGTTCAAAGTTTCCTACTTTGAATTTAGGATTTGCCCGTCGAAAATTTACCTTTTTGCACTAGCTTGCATACACGCGAAAATCGTAGTAAATACATTATGTATTGCAAGGCAACCAAGATATTTGATATATTGTATAAACAGAGTAATCTTAATTCTTTTGAAACGAGTGCATAGCTTAGTCTAGATTTTTAAACCAACAAACAGATTTTTTATTTGAACTATTTGTTATACATGTATTAAATTATATTGCCAATAATATTTGAAGTGATGTTAGCATAGTTTGTGCTAAATTATTGTTATTTCATATTTACAAAGCTCAAACTTCCGGATGATGTATGATTCTGTTTTTCAGGTTCCATATTCACTATATTTTTTTCATTTTTGCGTCAAGCCCGCGCTTTTAACTGTCAAAATCTTGACATAATGGTATATTGAATGCTGCGCTTAGAAATGCATCGCGCATGCGCGCGGATATCTTTGAGCGCACCGCGCATTCGCCAATTCGCGCGGGCTTGCCGCGAAATCGGAAAAAAACATAGTGAATAAGGACCCAAGTCAAATGAAATTTGAACAAGCTTTTACTCGTGGCTTCATACGCATTCATGTTTGTTATCATGTTGATGCGATTCAGGTGTAAACAAGTAACAGGGCTAAAATATTAAAGGTTTAATTTCGGTGTATTTTGAAAGTTTCTGGGTCGATTTGGATTAAATTTGGTATGGAGACGTAGGCTTTTAACACTACAACATCATAGGCTGTCATATGTAATAGCTGGTACTTTATATGTTGTAATAAAGCCAGAGTGTTGGTTGATCTTTGATAGAAGATTCAACTCTTGTAGGTACAATAGGTGGAATTGACCAATAGCATTCATTCTTTCATCTTCAAATAGCGAACTGCAACGATATGAACGATACGAAAATGCCATTAGTTTATATCATCGGTCAGACATTAATAACAATTTGGATTGATTTATAGTATTTCTGACCTATACCTAGGTTGTCCCCTATATGTTTTATTTTATTGACCTCAAATTTGAAAAAATAATCAGAGCACTAGGTTATATAGTTTTTGCAGTACCACGGATAAACAACTGTATTGTATTATAGAAATAAAACACTCTTTCTTTCATGAGAAAGTAGGTTAATTCTCATGTCAGTATTCTGTAACTAATACAAATACATTGTTTTTATCACAATCGGCATCTTGACTCGATTGGAAATTAGATTTTACGTGTGTTAAGTGATTTTTATCTCGTCCTCGCCTTGTTTATACCGTCCTTGTTACCTATAAACATACAAACAACTTACAAATAGTTAAGAAGCAGTATGCAGTGTTTAAGTTTATCAAAGGATACAATGTTTTGATTCTATTTGTAGTGAGACAACTGTACTTACTAACATTGTCACTATTTGGCTTTAAATGTTGACAAACTGGCGATTTGTATACCTACAAATCGCCAGTTTGTTTACGGCCAGTATAGTCGTGACCACGATCGCTGCAATACGGTTGAAGAGTCGGGCAATCAAAAAGTGATTTATGACATGTCTATAAAATGTTGCTTAAAGGGGCGTCTAAACGGGCCATTTTTTACGGCAATTTGTGGCGGCACTATTGGCAATTAATTGCTCGGCCAATAATGGCAATATGTCAGCAATTGTAAAGCGCATGATTCAGTCTCCTAAAGGGGTACACAACCCGGCTACAATAAAATAGAGAGCGACTGAAACAACAACAAAATTGGCCGGGCAACATTGCGGAAAATCGATCGCTCAGCGAACGTCCGGCAGCCATCAAATCAATATTGGAGAGTACTGCCATGTTGCCGGCCATAGCATTGCCGCCACAAATTGCCGTAAAAAATTGCCCGTTTAGACGCCCCTTAAAATCATCAGGACTTGTTCTTTTTACTGGCTTTGCTTGTAAAGTTACTTATACATAGAGTAATATCAATTGTATTTACGACTTATCATCATCATCATATCAACCCATATGATGGCCCACTGCTGGGCACGGGTCTCCCCAGTAGAACCTACTGGTATGTAGATCCTGGGGGTAATTGCCATAATCGCCACGCTTGGCGAGCGGGCCGTGGTTACGACTTATACCACTTGGGTAAATAAATTATTAAAAATCTTCTGAAAAATGAATGATCCGTTTTTGACAGTTTCTTAATTTGCGGATTTCGGAACTCCTTAATGGAGTTTAGAGTACCTATTGTATTTCTGTATCATAAATCGTTTTATCCGAATCGCAGCATGAATTTCGAAATGGGATAATAGATACTTTTAAAGATTAGTTATTTTAGTCATACTCTTCTAAAATCTCTAATTTGAGGGCCATTGAACTGACAAGACAGTGGTTTCAAGTTGTAAGAGTATTCGCTTGGAGTTGTTTGTGAGTGTAATATGTCATTCTCGAAGGTACGATGGTGGCTGTTGACTCCTATCTGTGTATGCCAACTAGTAACAAAATCATACAGAGTTTGAAATAGTCATCATAAATAGATCTTTTAACAATAATATTCAGATTAATAATTTATTGGATAGAATTAACTTTAGTCTGAAGTTATTATTTTTAAACTTTCGCGATTTTTATACGTATTGAATATATTTCGGGACTTAATCGCGTTACATATGTATATTGTTAAATAATTTCACCGATCGTGATCGCGGGTCGACTGGTGACCACGATCGGTGCAATTCGATCGAAAAGTCGGCTTAAATAATTCACGCGATTAGGTCTCGAAATATCTATAGCCAATAATAAAAAGCTGAACTTATCTAAACGCAATAATCTCAGAAACTACAGAAGAAGTTGCGCAGGTCAGCTAGTTCTAGGATATACCGTTTGTGCTGATGTGCATAAAAACGTGAAGTAAAGCGACACCCACGACAATCTTCAACTTTAGTGTCATGTGAGCCTTCCTCGATAAATGGGCTATCCACAGTAAAATAATTTTTCAATTTTGACCAGTAGTTCCTGAGATTATCGCGTTCAAACAAACAAACAAACAAATAAACTCAGCTTTATAATATTAGTATAGATAAAATGTTTGATTCTCTCATGATGTTTTCTTTAATAGATTTTTTTTCGACCAAAAACATCACACAGAGTACACGCTAACCTGAGCTTTGAACCTGTGCCCTACGGTTCACACGACTGGGCAGCCACTGCTCTATTTAGCTGGTATAACCTATCAATAATGAATGTAGACTACGATCAAAGACCGCTGAACTATCTGAACTTGTTCTCGATGAATATAAAATGGCTTTATGTCCACTGCTGCTAAATATTCATTGCTTACCTGCAAGAAATTAGCATATCGATTGACACAATTAAAAACTTTATTTTCTCACACTGCGACAACCACTTTATAAATAAAGGATTCATGACTATATTTAAATATCAACTATCTTTCACCCGCAGTATCGCCCGCGTTTTTACCCCGTTTAGGGTTGATTTTCGCTTTCAATCAAAATGCAAAAACATTTAATGTGCATGTTTATTTTACAAAGCCAAACACAAATTTTCAGATATCTAATTTCAAAACTGACGGAGTTTCATTTCAACTTCCAATACTTGTTTACCCTCTTAGGGGTTGATTTTCGAAAAACACTGAATCACGTGTTTCATTATTTCAACCATTAACCAAAAAACCAAATATAAAATTTCTCAGATATAACTTACAAATTGACGGAGTTTCATATAAACTCGTAATGCACATATTTTACTTCTTTAAGGGTTGATTTTTCAAAAACGCTGAATTCTGTATTTCATTATTTAAAACTAAAAAGCCAAATACAAAATTTCAGAGATCTAGTTTTAAAACTGACGAAGTTTCATACAAACTATACAAACTACATATATTCAACCGCTTAGAGGATGAATTTCTAAAAAAAAAAAACCTTTTCGGATGCCTACATTATATAAGGAGTACATCCTCGAAATTCCAAGTCTCTACGCTGGTGTTGCTGGCTGTGCGTTGATCCATCAGTCAGGACAAAGAATTTTATATATTTATATGATGGAAAGATACAAATATCTGAAAAGCTGTTTGGGTCAGTTTTTTTTCGAATCCTGAACAATTTAAACGTCGTTTTGGTCAAAATAAAATTTGATCAAAATGGTGTTTCAGTTTTTTTTCTTTACACAAATATAAAAACCGTATATTATAGTTCGTAAAATATAGCTTGATACCTGTGACTTTAGAGACTACGTTTAAAAGACTGCTACAATAAATTTGTTGTTGGAAAAGTTTTAATTTTTTAAATATTAATAAGACATTTGTATAGAAATCTAGAACACTTTTTTCAAATAGAACTTGTTATCAAGGAGATACTAGTATAAACAAAGGTAATTTAAAATATTTATTATATTTTATTATTTATATTTTTTTGTTAGCTTACTTCGTAAACTCTTTTCGCAGCCTGGTAGGGATGTGTAATCCACTGGCCAGCAAATATCGATAAAATAAATGTATGACAATTTCATTAATATAAATTGTATAAATGATTATATCTAATCGTTTTTTCACAACGAATTCGTATTTTTTTAGTCTTGCAATACCTACTGCTTTCGCATGCAGCGATCAAGCTTGTGTACATGTAAATGCTGATGATTGGAAAAAGGTAGTTGAGAAGACAAAAAATGTGATTTAAAAAGATTGGGAGCGCGATATTCAATTTGACAACATATGCGATCAAGAATTAATTATTAATCTACAGGACTGCTCCAGTGATGAATCAGAATTCGACTTGGAAGTTGATCTCGGCTGTACACCATTTGACAATTAAACTTTTAAATACCTTCAAATTCATCTTTCATTTCCTTTTTTCTTTCTTTCAATATCGTTAAAATGTATTTTTTTTAATAAACTCATTCCATATAAATATCGATAAAATACGAAAGACGTCCCATACCTATTACATGTCATTCTGACAAACGTCACAGGTATCAAGCAATATTTTACGAACTATAGTAAAAGAGTGTTATTTTGCTGTCTACGTCTACATATATATATATATATATGTATTTGGTATCAAAGCAACCAAATGAAATACCTGATTTGAAGGCAGCATTTTATTAGATACTAGCTGTCCCGCGCAACTTCGTATGCGTAATTTTTCCCCGTTTTTTAAACATTTCTCGTCGCTTCTCCGGTCCTATTAGTCGTAGCGCGATGTTATATAGCCTATAGCCTTCCTCGGTATATGGGCTATCCAACAAAAAAAATATTTTTCAAATCGGACCAGTAGATCATGAGATTAGCGCGTTTAAACAAACAAACAAACAAACAAACTCTTCCGCTTTATAATATTAGTATAGATAATTAGATATAATTAAGTAGGTAGATAATGACTTAATTTATATTAATCAGGATAATAATAATTGGGATAATATTTTTTTTTTCTTTTTTCAGAATCACAATAATTTTATTTGCAAGAAAAGTGGTACACAATTGTTGTTTTAAAAGAGCATTAGATCATCACATTTTAGCAGTTTAGGCATGCAAACTTAATAACATTTTGATATTAATTATTTTTGATTAAAAATTCTTTCAGCCATTTTGAAGATACCTAATAATATTTTTTTCTCATGTTTAGGTTTTAACGTCCGCGCTTTATATTCATTTATTTATTTTGGTCTGTAGCAGGACATTGACCTCTCTGGAGTTTAGTAATTAACGCGTCTGCTTTGAATCAATTTAAGGCCATATTCTATTCTGTAAGGTAATCAGATTACTTATGTTGTTGGAGTTGAGGCAATTGTATGAAACGTGACAACAACTGAAATCTTTTATTAAAAAAAGGGTTATCTGTGAAGTCGGTTTACGGACGATAATTTTACGTGATAACGTCATAAGAAAACATTGATGACATGTCGCCATTCGCGTTGCTTAGCAACCAATTAATAACGCTAGTTCCGAGTGTGCGATGTCAAGTCGCTGCAATCAACCAATCAATTACGTGACCGTTACTTAGCAAATCAATAACGTGACACTTTTTCGTGCGTGCACTCGTTCATCGATTTATAAGACGTTATCACGTCAAAGAGGTTGCTCTTTAAACGTTAACGTAAACTTTACCATGGTGCGTTATTACAGAATACGATTTTTTTATTACATTTCTTTATTAGTTTGTAGTTCTGAAGATTCGTTTAGTAACGTGTAGTAACTTTGGTTCACAGTAATACATTAATTTGTTAAATTACGTAGAGTTTCTAAATACTGTAATTTTAGCTCAAACGGCCTCATAAAACATCAAATATATGGACAACAACACACACAGTTGTTCCTAATATTGTAATAAGAAATATCTAAAAATTCGCGAAGCAAAAAATAGGCAATAAAGTGTAAGACATGTGTATCATTGCCAACATCATTTCTTTATTTCAAACAACGATATTTTTTACGTTTTCTAGTATTTAAAACTCATAGTTTAGAAGATACAAAATATAAGAGTAGCGAAGGATAGCTTGATAATTATAATTCGCGCAACTTCGTATGCGTTCCTGTTTTTGCAACATTTTTCATTGCTGCTCCGCTCCTATTGGTCGTAGCGTGACGTTATATAGCCTGTTGCCTTCCTGAATAAATCGGTTATCCAACAGTTAAAGAATTTTTCAATTGGGACCAGTAGTTCCTAAGATCATTGCGTTTAAACAAACAAACTCTTCAGCTTTATAATAATAGTTTAGAATAGATACAACACGCTTCGAGCAACGCATATACATACATCCGTTTTCGAAGAAGATTGACAATTTCTAGACTCGAACAAATGTCACTCAAACAAAATTTGTATTGCTAGTTGCAAAAAAACCCCCACTTCAGGTGGGGAAACAATTGTCAAACTCAAAGTACTTTGGGACCTACCATAAACCTGAGTCGAGTTCACCCTCGACTCAGGTCAGGAGGGGAGAAAGCGAATTCTTTGCCCTGTAGTGGGATACGGGCTAAAAAAAAGAGTGATGTCTGTGTGTCAGTTAGTGTTGTTTGAAGTTTTGCTTCTGTATTCTTGGTAGTTTGTGTCCTAGCCCACTGTGATATAATAAATGTGGAGGGAAGTGGCTTATTTTTAACGATTTAGGTCATGGTTTGAAAGTTGACCGAAGTTTACTGCAGTGGAGATCACACAAATATTAGTTTTCTCTCGTAATATTACTACGACACCGTGAAATGTTTATTTTCTTAAATACACAACGCTTACGTCAGATACTAATTTATTAATACTACTATTTGAGTCATCGCTTCTTGGTTTATGACGGAAAATCTTTGGTGATGTGATCGGTGGTAGTAAGAAGCAGTACGCCCTCTTAGCGGGTACCACCACAGTGTTTCTGTTGTAGGTCACTGTAGCACGTGAAATGACTGGACAAATGAGATTTATTTGAGAAACTTCGAGTCGAGATTCGAGATGCCTCATTAGAGTTTGCTAGGGGTTATGGAAAGTTCTCCTGTCTTTTAGTTTTTGTGACATTTTAACTTTTTTTTCGTCTCAAGCGGGATTCGAACACGTGATCGTAGGGAAGAAGTCGTAGATTAAAATTACTCGACACAAAAGATATAGTTAAATCAATGTCAAATATTTTGATTTCGAGTGAATATTAAAGCGTGTACCTATTCCTTTTTTTATAATAATAACATCTTGGGACAACTTGCACAACGCCCTCTCATCCCAAACTAGACAAAGCCTGTATTTAGATACTATCATAGCAGTACATCCCGTAGCCTTTAGTAACTCCCCTCTCCCCAGGCGTCCATTGTTTGTTACAATAACGACACAAAAATAAAAACAAGTACAATATTATTTATTTATGTACTATGTAGTGATTAATAATGTGTTCGTGATTCACCGTCACACGCGATTGTAGCGAACATGACTGTTTCATGTTCAAATCTTTTGCTTTCAACACGAACTTCCTTTGTTTCCGTATTAATATATTAAATTGTGTATCGCCTTAATGGAATTCACTTGAATAAAGTCATTAAAATAATAGGAACAAAGACTTAACACATTTAAAATAAATATTACAAAAAAATATTTTTCCTTTAAAGACTTTAAACACACTTTGAATTACATTTGATCTTGAACTTCACCTACACATTAGCTATGTGTAAAAAGCGTCTTCTATACGGTTGGAAACAAACGTACAAACCGGGTGGCCTTGTTTGTTTCCAACAGGGTAGACGGCTGTTGCAAATCAAGTACCAAGTAATTTGGTTTACAACAGCCGTCTACACTGTTGGAAACAAGCAAGGTCACCTTGGTGGGAACGCTTGTTTCCAACCTTTCGTAAGACGCTTTAGGTACTGTGGCAGGTGGATTGAGGATACCATCACCTCACATGAATCTTCATTAATGGTTGTAAACTATTTGCTTTGACGTTCTAAAAGTGGAATTCAAAATAGAAAAAGGAGAAAAGACAAAACAAAAGTAAAAAGAGAGAATTGAAAGAACCGTCATAATGAATGGGCGTAGAGAAACATTGAATGTAATAATTATTGAATTTGTGAATAAAGCGTGGAAATTAAGTGAAATAACTCGTTGATTCCTCCCTCCACGTGGATGTACGGCCCGGCTGCGTCCCCTACCAGCAGTACTGTGGTGTGACAATACCTACTCGTTTTAAATCTTCGGCTCACAACAAAAAATTATATTGGAATCCGGACAGACAAACAGATAGACAGACAATTGCCGTAAAACTCATTAAGTTATTACGTCTTTTCAGTCGGGAGTATAAATAACATTTATTTCTCATCAGCTTATCCTTCGCTTCAAAACAAGATCGACTGAGGCTTAAATTTCATACAGATCAGTTCAACATTTAGGGCGAAATTAACTAACAAACATTCAAACTTGTAGTACATAAATATTAAATGGTAATAGTGAAAAACCTTCACCAATTGTTACAGATAGGTATAGATTATAATCTGTGATAGATAGCCTCTAAAATCTCTTCATTAGTCACGATTGGACGTCACCAACCGCTAGACGTAACATGGATTATTCCAAACTCACATCATCAAAGTTTCTAAACAAAAATAAAATTTACGTCGTTGTATTTAGGTATGTTTTGGCACAAACACAGTCATATCAAATTTTAGTTAACGAAAACATTTCCCTCCATTTTCCTGTTAGTTATTTACAGTATATCCTTGAGTAAAACAATGGACAGAGTTTAGTGTTACCTAACTATTGTCACAAGTACCGGAACCTAATACTTTAGAAGGAGAAATGTAAAGTATGGCACGTAAACTGCATAGATAGAGTTACTGTACTGCTTACTTACATGCAAACCTTTTTACACTATGTAAGTGAGGAAATAGAAAGTTAACGTATAGGATAACAAAGAAAATAGTAGGTAGATAAGTATTTCCTTGATACCACCCTCAACTGGCATACTCAAATAACAAATGTAAGTCAAAAGGTTACGGGTACTTTGCGGGCGTTATATCGTCTCAAGAACTTTCTTCCTTATAAAACTAAAGTAATGCTCGTCCAAACGCTAATATTCCCCCTGATTGATTATGGTGATGTATGCTATCTTGACCTGAATGCAGAGCTCCTTAATAAACTTGACCGACTTCTAAATAACTGCATTCGATTCATTTTCAATCTTCGTAAGTTTGACCATGTTTCTTCCTACCGTTCCGAACTTAAATGGCTCCCTATTCGCCAGCGACATAGTTTACGCGCTCTCACTACACTCTATTCTATTCTTAATTCTCCTACTGCCCCTTCTTACTTGACTTCCTACTTTCAGTACCTGCACTCAAATCACAGTAGAGATCTTCGATCTTCCGACAATCTACTTCTTTTATGCCCTGCTCATTCTTCTGGATTCGTCGGATGCTCTTTTATAGTTCAATCTGTTTCTCTCTGGAATGCCCTGCCCCCCGAAATTAGGATGGCACCCAATCGCCTTAATTTTAAATGGAAGGTACGCACTTTATTCCTTGATGGATCAGCTGAATCATCACAACATTAGTAACATAAATATTAGTCTGTATGTATGTATTTATTTATGTATGTATGTATTGCTGTAAGTATGTATACTATTGTATAGTTATGTATGTAGGTATATATGTATATATGTATTTTTGTAAGTATGTATAGTATTGTATAGTTATATTGTTTTATTTGTGTATTATGTAAGAATAATAAGGAAGTTCTTACAATTAGGTTACTGCACCTTTCACACATTCCATTTCTACACCACCCTAAGGTAGACTGGCAGAGAATGCTTTTAGCATTAAGTCCACCTTTGTACAACTTTGTGCATAAAGTTTTAAATAAATAAATAAATAAATAAAAAATAAGTACGTATAACGATACGCGCGGATGTTTCCGAGGTAATAGTTTCCTTTCAAACATTCAAAGCCTTTCAAAGCTTCTTCATACTTAAATTTCGTCAAAGTATGTTCAATTGTTTAATATTCCCGTAAAAAACGACATGTTTTCTAAAATTAATTAAGAAAAGAGCCTGGCAATAAAAATTCGCGGCCACTCTTTTCAAATTGCCAATTTTACAATGTTTGAATGTTTATAAACTTGTTATGGGGGTAAGGTGCTGCCACTAATGTAGGTACTATATGTTAATGTTTTTTTTAAAGACGATCCCGCATTATGTACAAGCCCCGTGTCGCGGGAGACTTTACAAACATATAAGTCACGGACACAAAGTACACCCATACTCGGAACAACAATTTGTGAATCACACAAAGTGGTGTCCCGTGTGGGAATCGAACCCACGACCTCTTGCGTAGCAGTCGGACACACTCCCACCACCCCACAGAAGCAGTCAAAAGCATAGTCCAGTATACTGACATTCACGTTTTTTGGCGCCGTTTTCATTTGAAAATAATTATATTCAACTAGAAAAATTATGAAATAAATTTTTGAATGTAGTTATATTAAAAAATAATATTAAAGTGAATTATCAATTGCAAATCAATTTTTAATCAATTTAATTAATTTATGTTACTGGACGCTATTGATCACATGATCAAAGTACTGCGAGTGCCTTACCTCGGTAACGCCATTGTTCGTAATACAAAAATGGCGATGATTAACATCACATATCTACTTAGGATACTGCGGCAGTATACTGTCAGTCCATAACGGAACGAATTTCTCCCTAGTAAAAGCACTGAACAGTGATTGTAGTGTATATAGGAACATACCCTAAGTATATTTATGAACCTAAGATGTTGCAGTCAACTCTCCTGCATCTACACGCCATTGTTTTAAAACAAAATAACTCGACCGTGGCTAAACAGTAACACTACACTCAAGTTTATAAAACAGATGCACACACGAGGCAGAAATTATGTACGATGATATAATAGCAACAGTCATTTTGCTAACGCGTTTGTATGCCTTCAGGCATTCTCTGTACCATACAACAATGTTATTATAAGACGGTGTTGCATATGTTCTACTTCTTATAATGATTGGGTGTATTTATATGTGTAGATAATATTTAGACTAAGTTTCGTAAGAATATTCTCATATGTAGCATTGCGCTTGTCGCTTCTTTCACGACAGTTTTGAGCAAAGACAATTAGTTATATGTTGATATTTTTCTGTGCTACTTATGAGAGCAATGACGTTTTAAGTACATAAAAACTTTTTACTTAACTACGAAAATGATCTGTATTTAATTTTATAAATGGGTGGAAGCTACAAGAATAAAACAAAATGGCTACTGTTAAGAATAAAATGTCCTATTCTACAGTAAACGAAGTAGGTATATTATACTAGCTTTGTTCTACAGCCAAGAGTTCCAATTGCAGAAATAATATGTTTTTGAAAAATAACATATTGTCTATTGCAGAAACTTTAAATATAGCGGCCGTAATACGACGTAAAGCAAGAAAATATTTATCCATTAAAATTCCAGCGTATTTAAAAAAAAATAACAACAGCCCACAATGGTGATTGGAAAATTGTTTTTTTTACTTATATTTTAAGATTTTTTGTATAAACATTGTAAACTAACCCTATTGCATACCCGATATGGGTAAACTGTTGTTACTTAATTAAATATTATAATGACACCTTATGTACACATATAAGGAATAAATCTTTATCTTTATCGAATATTTGGAAAATTATTTTAATTATTTGGATGTTTATGTATGTTTATATGGAGGAGTGCAGAAAGATAATATTTTAGTATGCCTTAGAAATAAATTAAAATAAATATACACACACTACCGCGTGTATGATACACGGCCTATATCAAACATAATTGACGTTTTTTTTCTCCTCCCTCTACTATTATTCGTTAGGGATTATGGCTCGCACATTATGTAGTTTATTTTATTTCTAGTTTCCTTTTTTGAATCATAAGGTCTTGTTGCCAGTTTCAAGTATATATTTTTTTACTTTTCTTCTTTTAATCACAAAGTCTCGTTCTTATCCAGATAACATGTATCTCAAGTTTATTTTACAGGTTAAACGCAGATCTGTGGAAAAGTGACATGTTGGTTTGCCGCCATTTTTACAATTCCAAACTTAACCACAGATTGAATTTCGTTTTAAAGCAGAAAAAAAATAAGAACAAGAAGTATCTATACCACCAATAAAGTAGTAATTTACTTTAGACCATCAGACGATCCCTTGTCAGAATAAATAGACATGTCCTCGATAACAGTTTTTTAGGAAGGAATAAAGTGCAACAATAACAAACTACTATTTTTTTGCGAAACACGTATTTTAAGTTTTTTGTCGACTCTAATACATTAATTAACAATCTTGTTTCTGATCTAGATAAATAAATGAGACAGGTACAAGAAGCTTGCTCGATTGTAAACATCACACTTTGTGGTTCCGATGTACGACTTAATTTTATCAGCAATATCTCATTAAACTCAATGATAATGATTATTGCTACTCGACAATTGCTAAACGAACTGTGTCGTAGCTATTTGGCTTAGTATTATTTCGTCTGAGTATTCGACACTTAGAATTTACTGATTGGAACGTTTAATTGTGGTTTAACCTTCGTTTGCGAATTGTTTCTATTCATAGAAGGTGCAATTACTTGCTCCTGTAATTGTTATTAGCTCTTGGTATAGTTTTAAAATGCTTTTGATTTTATGGTTATAAAAAATAAATACAAAGAAAAGCCTGACTCATTCATTTATCCAGAATTATATGTCCTAATGGCCTAAAAAGCAAAAAAATGCAAAGACATTTATTTTGTCATGTATAATAAGGAAGAATTCCAGGAAATTTAACGTGGGTGGAAATTGGTTCTGTATCATGGGTGGTAAAATACGGTTCTTTATCAAGACTACTAGATACAGGGCTCTCCCAATCCACATTACAATAGCAGGTTCTAATTCCGCGTCCAATCTGTTTACGTCATCAGGATGCAGAGCTTCCCCCTTTATGTTTGTTGCATCTTAATTCAAGGACTTGTCTGCTTCAACTACCATTACTTCTAAGACAGATGCGGCTTATCTAATGGGATTTCTATAGCCTGTCACTGGTTCTAGATCTATACCAAAAGTTAGTTTAGGTGTCACTACGTCTGTTAAAGAACTATTATTCTAGAACTTATTAAATCTAAAGATTCTCCGAAGTCATTAACCTTACATAATGTATACCTTCATTAATTTCACGCACGTCAACTTCAATACTTGTAAAATTTTCGCGTCACATAAATACTTTTTTTCAAGACTCCTACGCTCTTCTGTTCGAGTCATCGTGGTGTGACACTCTGTTTCCGTCTTATTATTTCAGACAAGAGTCGTATGTACACGCCTATAACACGTAAGAGGACGTAAAGAAAATCTTTGCCCATCACACACTAAAGTTTGGTGCGTTCATTCATAAATTAAAGTAATGAAAACGGTGACACTTTGGATTTCGTCCAAAAATCACAACTTTGACTTTCATCCTTGACACGCGGTAGACGGTTACATATAGTGTCGGATATAGTTTAGTAACGCGAGCGGAGTTTATTATAGGACGATGTATTCTAATAAACCAGCACTCATAACGAGGTGGCTGTGACTAATGACAACGCGGGTTCTCAGAACACACAATATGGTCGGCGTTGACCACTTAACGACCCGAATAAATGTTTTCAACGGGTGCACCAATTTTTTTGTTACTTTCCAGAAATTTGCTTTTATAATATCATAATGTTATATTTAACATTTCTTCTGATAGTAAGCGTTGTCCTAATTTCGTGTCAAACGCCATATTATGGCCTTAGTAACAAAATGGAAGTTTGAGTCTAAACTCTTTGATGATTTAATGATTGATTGGCAGAAATAAATCAGTTTTCTTGTGCCAAGAATTCGACACCAATTAGATCAAAATTGATATGAGTGTTGTCTGTGAAATAACGAGTTGTTTGGAGACCATTAGTGAACTGTGGTTGTAGTCAGTCAATAAGTTTGTCGCCAAATGCTTAAGATTCTTTCTTTTGATGTAGTGTTTTGGCTGTAAGCTTATAAAGAGTGGTGTCTCTTTGTCTGATCGTAGTCGCTATGTGATAATGTATTTACGTATTTTGATACGACAACACTTTGTTGTTGGTTTTAATTTTTAGGTTTTGGATTTCCCAGTTTGACCAAAATACTGTTCGATTTTTCCGTTAGGAAATACCCCCAGACAATATCAGAATTGAAATCATCTGTCTAGTTGCTCTAAAGCTTCGCCTAGTGTAAGCTTGACACTCTTCTATTTATAACTGTAAGGAAGGGTTATGTTTTTCCGGCGTATCTTTTATGTATTATGTAATATTCTTTATTACCTCATGTTTCACAAACCACTGAACGGATTTATACAATAGGCTTAATGTTTCCTAGGTAAACAAAAAAAATGCAAAAGTCTAATTAGCACATAAACTAGCATTCAAACTACCAACGAATAATTCCTTATTAAATTTTGTATTAAATACGATTTTTTATAATTAATCATATCATTAAAATAAGTGATTTGACTAGAAAAAATAGTGGCGTCGTATGAGATCTCTATATAACCTGCGTTTTGACATTTCATAAAGAGTTGTTGTTTTGACTAGTTCTAAACAAGCCCATTAAGACGTCCTTCGATTAATCTTGACCGCCCAAGTGTTCTTAGATAAGTTACATTTGAAAAAAAACAAACATGGCGGCTGCGAGATGTCAAAATAAAGAGGTTTTAAAAAAAAGTTGATTCGAATACTGCATTATGGGTATCAAATTAAAGGCTCATCTTAGGCATTTCAAAAAAGTATAACATGATTATGATTATTATACTAAAAAAGTAAGTCAGCAGCCATTCTTTTTTCAATTTTCAATACTTGACAATAGCTGTGATAAAAGTTAGTTGTTACATCCTAAAACTACTGGAAAGTATTAAATAAAAATAAACTTTACTAAGGTCATCGAGATTCATTAATGCCTCCGACTGCATGAAATTATATAACTATGTAGGGGATCTTGTTTCCATCTTTTTTGTGCGGGCGGGTTTTTTATGTTATATATATATTTTTTTTAATAGGAAGTCTATAGCAAATGTACCTGCAGAATATTTTCAAACTGCTGGAATGTCTTTTCAAGATATGGCAATAAAAAGTAATACCTAGTCCTTTTTTAAATACCGATTTTAAACTACTTACTAATTAAACTATTTTCCATTTCAATTACCGCCTTACATGGTACAGAAAAACTAGTCGACTAGACACTTTTTGTGCTGATTTTCGCTGCCTCCGACTGTTCATCGGCCACAATTTATTTTTGTATAAACAAAGAGGTTAATTGATAATGTTATATATTTAACTGTTTGGAAAATTATCAATTTAATAGGGTCAATGCCGGCGTGTGTTTTGTAAAGCCATGTGCTGCTACCCACAGCAATATTGCATTGAATTTTATGATAGTATCAATTAGTGACGGGATGCAGGTCCATCGTGTATTTTTGGATATTTAATTATTAGCTCAAACAGACTTATTTTTACTTCTACTTCTTGGTTTGAATTGGATGCAGATGTGTGTTGTGCATGTCCCTTGGCTTAGATATTAATGGTATTGTCTTCATCAAATGCAAGGTTTTGTTACACTATTCAATAAAGACCTCAGAGAATGCTTGTCAGTATTTTATTTTAACGTTTTATAAAGGAGCTTCTAAACGGGCCATGTTTTACTGTAGTATGTGGCTGCACTGCAATTGCTTGGACAATACAATTTCCTCACTATTGTACAAGCCCTGTATCGCGACGGGCTTTATAAACATGGAAATCAGGGACACAAATTTCGGCACCCAGGCTCAAAATAACAAACGTGTGGGTATCGAATCCAAAACTTCTTGCGCTTCAGTAGTATACACTTCAATTGCGCCATCGTGTTGTATTGAATATATTTTTGATTTCACTGTCGTCAATTATTTGTTGTACTTATAAATTCCACTTATTGCATTTGAATGAGCAGCAAATACTAATGAGAATTATAATTTTAGTGTTTTATTTAACACGTCGTACCTAGTTAACAAAATATTTTTGTTTTTATTGGTAATATGCATTATATTCTAAATAAAGTGTAACATTTCCATAAATAATGCTTTGTTTTTATGTAGATGTTTTATGTTACCTTCGGTTGAAGGCCTCCATAGGTTGGCTGTTGGCTTGCCAGGACGTCATCCGCCGTCCCGTCCCGCGACCGAGATTAATGCTGATAAAAGTGTTTTAGAATATAAATAATAGTTAGTGAGTGTGTGTGTGTCACTTCTGTAGACAGGGACAGCTGCGTGCTTGCGTCACGTTCTCGCAAAACACCTCTCCACTCTTCTTTATTATGATTTATACAAAACTGAAACGTTGAATAAGTTCGCGCGTAAGTCAAATATATCAGCGATTTATAATGATATAAAAATATGAAACGGCACCCACTGCTAGTTTAAATAGCCAAAATGATTATAACATGTATCATATTTACTTGCCTAAACATTTTAATAATGATTTACGAGTTTATATTTAAAATTATGTAAGAGGTAATTGGTTTTTCAAGTCTCAAAACCTAGTTGGAAAGGTTAAAGAACTTTTGATAGCTAAAAAGTAGAGCAAGATCTAATGCTGCATCTTCTCATAGTGAACATAAAGTCATTGCAAATTAAGGAGATGGGGCCAAGAAACTAATAAACTATCTGATGAACTAATGATGTGTTGAAAATATGTTTGAACTTCAAACGTATTCTTTTCTCTTAAGAAATGTACCACGCTTGGCAGCCGGCATAAGTTTCGATCAATTTGTGAGACATCTGCGTCATAGATGACTGTACCAACTTTACCATTCAGATGATGTAGTCTAAAAAAGTGGGTAGTGTTATACAATTCAAAATTTCATATAAAAATGTTTTTTGTCAGTATTTTTTTTATTAATGTTTTGACTGGCCTGTGTTTCTGTAGCGGTTAGCGACCCTGACTGCTAAACCAGAGGTCATGGGTTTGATCCCTACCCAGGCTAAATCTTTGTGCGATGAGCACGATTGTTTATTCAGAGTTTGAGTGTAATTTATTTAGAATATGAGAAATGTACAAGTGTATTTATCAGGGTCTTTTTTCCGGTTTCACAGCAAGCCCGTCCGAACTGTCAAAATCTTGACATAATGATAAATAGAGAGCCTTTTGAGCTTAAAAATGCATCACCGCGCATGCGTGGCGAACATCTTTGAGCGTAAAACGGTGAAATAGAACGTGAATAAGGATCCTGTTGTTCGTTTGCCATAATACAGGCTCTGCCTAGTTAGGGATAGATGTCGTGTGTGTCCATTTATTCTATAATGGTACAATGAAAATAGCACTAGTCAATTAATGGTTAGGGCAATTAATGGCCTTTACCCTCTCGGACAAAGGCCACCTCTAGCGCTTGCCAGTTTGCTCTATCGTGAGCTATGACTGTCTAGTGTTTGTGGACTTTAACAAGTTTATCAGTCCAACAAAGGTGAGGGCTGCCGGGTCTTCTTAGGCCCATTCACAATGTGACACTTGACCTTTGTCCACCTTTCGTCTTGCATTCTTGCGATGTCCAGCCCATTACCATTTGGACCCTAACGCGAAATTTAGAGCGTCGATCATTTTAGTTTTTGTTTAGCTTAAAATTTCAAGATACTATTCATCATCATCATCAACATCAGCCTATCGCAGTCCATAGTGGACATAGGCCTCTCCAATTGCACGCCACTTTGTTCTATCTTCGGCTTCTCGCATCCAGCTCCTGCCAGCCCTTTTGCATCCTACACTACGTTTGCCAAGACGCGGTCTCTACTCAAGAAATCGTTTACCTTAAGGGTTGTCGGTTCTTCGGGTAATATGGCCAGCCCACTGCCACTTCTATTATTATTATTAAAATGCGCATTCTACAGATTTGCAATTTCTTTGATGGCGAAGAAAATTTATCCATACTTTCATTTACATTTGTAGAAAATAAAATATGAAAGTATAGTCTTTTTCTCTTCATTTGTATACTCAGCGGATAAATGGTATTTACAAGATTTTTTTCTAATTAATTAGAGTAAATGGAGCAGCTGCCAAAATTCAGCATAATCAAGAGAAAGATGTTATTCTTCTTTCTCTTCATTATACTCACAAATAATTAAAAATGCATTCAATCTAAAATTCAGTGTATGTATTTATTCTCTTCTATCTATTCTCGTCTTTGGATTTTTTCCTAATTTTCTAAGCCATATCGGTATTGAGGAGAACGAAATAAAAATTATGCGAGATTAATAAACTGTCATAAGATTGTTATAAATATGGATAGATGAAAATGTTCGTTAGTTTGCCCATCATATACGTAGCAGAAGCCGTTGTCTTTGGGGTCGGTACAACAGGGGGCTTAAACAAGGTATATTCGTTCTGTGGTGAATTCGCTAAAGCCTACAAGACGTCGATTCCAAACATTGACGTATAGACAACGACAAAATATTGACTTTGTCTAGGCCTCCTAAGGCCTCCTAGGAATGAAAGTCGAAGTCGGCGAGTGATATCACTAATGTTAGGTTAGTTAGTAGTTGTTACTCCTACTAATCTTATTTATTGAAGGAATGCATAAAGGGTGGTGTTCATTATCGAACAGTCTGTATGTGTTTGCGACCTTTGCATAACAACCAGATGTAGGAAACTAGGTAGATACGTAATTGATTTCCTTTCCTTTTCCACATCAAAATCAATATTTTCTAGTTTTGGCGAATCATATGGCCGTTTTTTATAACCCCCCTTTATAAATCTGCGGCACAAGCACGAATAGTGCAGAGCCAACAAAACAACAACGAATAAGACAGTGGCCACGTGGTGGCAGACCCACAATTTTGGTTTGCAGTGAGGAGGGGGGGGGGCGGATTTCGGTTTGTTTGAATAGAAAGTTTAGGAAATTACCCTTAGCGAGATCTTACTAAGGGTAATTGAATGTTGTAAAAAGCACATAGACACGTGAGAAGTCAGTCTACCCGTGACCACGGGAAGGGGGGGGGGAGGCACTAGAGTAGCCCTACCCCACTCAATCCGCCACTGCGTACAGATAACAGAAATAAGAGAACTTAAGTGGTATTTCTTTATGTCGCCAGAACAGATGTCGTCGCGGTATATTCGGTGACAGATGTAATTGTTTACACTTCGCATGTCACTACTATTTTGAATTTTTAATTTATCATCGAGTCTGCAGTAAAAATAGCATTCAATTTAATCTCCTGGCGCGAAGAGTGTTTGTTCAGCTTGACTTTCATTTACATTTAGATTGCTTTACATTTAACAAGAAATCAACAAATCTTATTAGTTGTTATAGTTTTTTTGTTGTTCTGTGATAGCTATCGCCGAATCCACGCCTATCAAGACTTTTCATACTTTATTGATAGTTGATTATATAGTTTTTAATTCCTTGCATTACAGTAGGTTCTAAAGCTAAGTTATTCATCTTTCTTTTAAAATATTTTCTTGTCATTTCCTTTGATGTCCCGTACCGTGTCAATTATTCTTCTATTTTTGAATTTAATACAAATCTAGCCGATTTTTCAGACAATTTCTTATTACCTACACTTTAACTGCACATATACATATTTTCACACGTTAAACGCGGAGCTGGGAAAATGATGACATTTATAATTTGACTGGCCTGTTGGTCTAACTATATAGTGGTTAGTGACCCTGATTGCTAAGCCGGAGTTCGTGGATTCGATCCCCACCCAGGATAAATCTTTGTGTGATGAGCATGATGCTTTATTCTGTGTCTGGGTGTAAATTTATCTATAACTAGCTGTATGCGCAACTTCGTATGCGTAAATTTTCCCCGTTTCTGAAACATTTCTCATTGCTGCTCCGCTCCTATAGGTCATATTGTGATGTTATATAGGTTAGTAGCCTTTCTCTGTAGTAATGTATTTAGAAATATATAAGTATGTTTATCAGTTGTTTAGTACAGGTTTTTTACAAGCTCTGCATAGTTTGGGATCAGATGGCGTTGTGTGTGTTGTCCCAAGATATATTGTATTAATAATGACAGTTCGGTTTACTGCCATTTTCACAACTCTGTATTTGTGCTATCAATCATCTGTATAACGTCAAAACTTCTTATAAAATTTCGAGGTAAAGGTATCCTGAGCGTCATAATCGACCGTCATCATTCCGTAATTACGGTGAAGTAATTTCCGTTCAAATAATTCTGCAAATAAACTAACCAGAAGGTAATTTTATTTCCTGCGTAATTACTTTACCCCAAATAAATTGGAAATTAGATAGAGAAAGTGAATTATGATGTACAATTTCGACAGTTTGACAGGTAAACCAATGTACCCAATGATGAATGTGCTTAAAACATGCACTCCACCGAAAATGGAACAAGGTTCACTCCTAAATAAACTTTATTATTAAGGTTGTAAAATGAAAGAAAATATTTTCAATATCGGCCAATATTTGCGTAATAAAATATTTAAATATTAAGGTTTACATCTAGTGTAAAACTGAGATACTTTATCGGCCTTAAAATGAGTCGTAAATTTTTATTGATGGTAAAATATGAATATCGGTTGAATGTTGCTTAAATAACAGACTGGTGGGCAGGTCGTTAACCTCTTAAGTGATTGGTTAAACATGTGTTCGGATACTGAAGCACTAAAAGCTTTCATAATAATTGAACTCATAGTATAAATTCTAATCTATGCCTTCGACTTGAATAAGATTTTCTCTAAATTTCTTCGGTAAATTTTATATTTACATGTGGTCATTACATTTTTATTTTTAGTTCAGATCTAGATAGATACTTTTTGCATATGTTTTTTAACAAAATACAAGATGTTATCCATATGTCCAAATGTTGCACTTCACGTAGCTACCTATTCTTTTTATTATTTTTATTCTTTTTTAAAAAGACAACTCCCGCATTAGGGTACAAGCCCTGTGTCGCGGGCAACTTTACAAACATACAAATCACGGATACAAAGTACACCCAGACTCGGAACAACAATTTGTGGATCACACAAAGTTATATTAATGTATAACCTACCTATTAATGTATACCTTGGTAAGTAGGTACCACTATTATAAAATAGATAAATATTTATATTCACTATGTTTTTTTTTTTCAATTTTGCGGCAAACCCGCGCGTTTGGCGCATGCGCGGTGCGCTCAAAGATGTCCGCGCGCAAGATGCATTTCTAAGTGCAGCTTTCTACAAACCATTATGTCAATATTTTGACAGTTAAAAGCGTGGGCTTGACGCGAAAACAAAAAAAAAAAAGATAACGAATATGAGAAGGTATGGAAAGCCCGTGACACTAATAATGACTGCTCTACACAAGAGTATAAACTCATAGCAATTTGTAACATATTGTTTTCTTTTATAAGTGTATAATTACCTGTCTTCACCGTTTAACTAATCAAAACTTAAGCTATATTTAAAGTGATTAACGACTATACGCGTCAATAGTGTGAAAGTGTTCGCCTCTGAAGTTATTTTTAACAAGGCTAAAAGCGTGTCAATAAGAAATTGATTATTTCCATGAACAAATAAAAGGTAGGTACGGCTGTGGCAAAGCAGTGATTTAATTATACTATTTATTTGAATACGAATGAGTATTCTATACCTTGACGAATAGGTACGCGTTGCTTTAGTTGTTAATTTGACTTTACATACAACCAATGACGTAGAGATCTGCGCCATAACCTCACAAAATTTACCACTCTCTAGAAAGAGCTACTTTGCGGACAATACCTGTCAAAGGCCGCACGAGTTTTTTCTCTCTTTCACGCTTTGCAGTCAGTCAATATTTACTTTTTAATAGAAAGGGATGGCGCGGTCTAGGTCTATACGTCAATGCAGACAACAAAAAAACGTCATTAATTGAAAGGTTTTTTACAGACTTGTTTTTTTAAATGTATCAGTGAAAGTAGATTTTTACAATATTAAATGTTATTGAAGCCTTATTTCTAAGAATACTGTTGATTAATAATAGTTTTTAGAACTAATTGCCAGGTATTTTTATACATAACTATAATAATTTACTCATTTAAAGCTAATGCGAATCTTTGTGACACTGACAGAAGTAAGATGGAAAAAACTTTTTTTACAAAAAATCATTTATCGACTTCAATCACAGTTCATTGTTTTTTATCTGTCTCCGAATCTCATCATCAGATCTTTACAATATTAATATGGGACCATTTCGGAATAAACCTCTTTTAATAAAAATATTTAGAAACTCCGTCTAGCTAAGACATGCAAACGTCCGAATTGAGTACCTCCTCATTTTTGAAGTCGGCTAAAATTGACATTAATTAAAAGAAGAAAAACAGTTTATGGACTTACGTCATTTTTTTAAAATCCGAAATGGGAGTGGTAGGGTTAGACAAACAAACTGTGGCATACCGACAGATAATGTTTAATGAAATGATATTTACGTTGTTATAAGCTAAGATAAAACCTAAATGTCAATGGGATAAGATACGTTTTAGATAAAGTTAACAATAAAACATAACAAATATTGATATGCTTTGGTACTTTCCTGAATTGTTAATATCATCCTTTGATTATATAATGTAGATTCCTAATCTGACATCTAAAACTGAAGCAGAGAACTGACAAAAAGTACGGTCAAGTGGACGTACTTTTTGACATGTAAAAAGCCGTCAGCCGATGTTTTAGTCATAGTTGTTCTCATCAACGAGTGTCAAACGTCAAAAAGGGGTTTGCTTCATTTTTTTATAGCTTACTAGCGGCCCGCTCCGGCTTCGCACGGACATTTCTCCACTATAAATAAACGCTGTTTTCGTGAGGATCTAATTTTTTTTTGCCATTATTTCTCGTAAAAAGTAAAGGATAAAAATTATATATCATCGCGGACCTTTTACGGTGTACAATACTATAGTACATTATTTTGATCTATCTCGTAGGGTTCAGTCAGCGTTTGCAATGTAAACTCAAAAATTGTTTATTTACCACATCGCATTAGAAACCTTTAAAATTATCAGTGTTTATCTACAAAAACATGCATGTTTTATAAATATAAACCTTCCTCTTGAATCACTCTATCTATTAAAAGAAACTGCATCAAAATCCGTTGCGTAGTTTTAAAGATCTAACCATACATAGGGACAGACAGACAGCGGGAAGCGACTTTGTTTTATACTATGTAGTGATTAAGATAATGCTCCACTTAGACATTATATAATCAAAGATATCATCATAACAATATTGATGTAGATAGTATAAATGTTTAATATCATCAGATAAATAAACCATGGAAATTATTTGATGCTGTTATTACTTTTAAAATCGGAAGTGCTTGAATTGTTTGTTTGTACTTTTTGATACCTAGTCAATTTACGAGTTCCATTTTAGATATATTTCGTAACTTAATCGCGTGAATTATTTAATGGTATAACCTTTAATTGACCCGAAGTTTCGATAGAATTGTACCGATCGTGGTTACAGGGGCTCAATTCGCGTATTTAAAGCAGTGCAGTTGCAGTTCAGTTGCAGTTAAGTTTCGATTCAAACGGCCATTTTTGTATTCTTGTAACTTTGGTTTAAACGCTTGCGTCAAGTATGCGTCTCGAGAGCGCAATAACGACATTCTAGTACGGTGCGTAAGCGTTTTTAAAATCGCTCAAAGTTACAAGAATACGAAAATCGCCGTTTTAATCGAAACTTAACTGCAACTGCACTGCTTTAGATACGTGAATTGACCCGCAAGTCGACTGCTGGCAGCTTAACGATGTCTCCGTGAGGCGTGGGGTTTTTCAACTATCCTCGCCTGGTCTTGATAATTTGTACTGTCGGTACTTCTACACACTACACTTACGATGTCTTTACACTGAGGCGCGGTGTCGTTACGGCTACGCATTTGTTGATAACAGTGTTCCTAGATAGTAAGAGTCGGTATCCATCTTCTCGGTTGAAATTCCATTTGATTTAGGCATTTGGTCATTTAATAAAATCAACAGCCATTTGTCTTATGTGTCAAAAATATCACAGGACGATCATAATATTCGATATTTGAAATTGCTATCACTTTGTACAAGGTAGTCCAGTTTGGCGTACCTACAAGTACTATAAAGGTGAGTGGCTGATGGGAATTATATTTCCTTTAAGTACCACCGGTGTTACTCAGTAAGTAGTGCTATTTGGAACAAAGGGTTAAACGGCCTTCATAATAAATTCTTCAAAATAATAATTCCATAATAGTTTAATAACATTATATAGTTCAATAAAGCGCCTAGTTTATTATTGTATTCGTTTACGTGCTTTCTTGTAATAGACATAAATAGGTACAGTTAGCAACGTAAGTTATATAAGACTTTGTATTAAAATGTACGCAAATCATATCAGCACGAATATTTTTTATATAGCATAGTAAAGTAACGAAAATTTAATATTAAAGAAAAAGGCTTAGCTAAAATTGATGGGACTAAATAATGAAACTGCCCAAAGTTATTTTTAAACACTAAAAATATGTATTTGAAACTCATCCCTTGTTCATTTGTTTATAATTTTGATACTTTTCTCCCTTCCTTTTCTCTTTCTAATTTTTCTTTTCGTCTTCTGTTTACTTTTTTTTAAGATGTATATACATAACTAGTAGTCCTGTCCTCCAGCTAAACTCAGTTGGCTTGTGTTGAGACTGGGTTCACGTCGGTAGTTTATTGGGCAGGATTCGAATCCGCGACCTCACGATTGCGAGTCCGATGCCTTAGCCATTACGCTACTGCCGCTTCAAAATTGCTGGGAAACTGAGAAAAACACATAACTATAAGTGTCACAGAAATCGCGTTCAAGCAGCGGACATTTAGATAAAGGTCATAGACACATGATCTTGAAACACCCTCGGAACACAGTGGTCCGAAAATCCATGTCTGTGAGCGAGACAATAAACAGAAAGTTCAAAAAAGTTTAAAGAGCATTGATTTTACAAGTCTTGAAATATTTAATTCCTTAGCTTCATTATGTTGCTGACTGTACTTATATGACCTTTAGTGTGACCCACTAATACATATTAATAGCCGCGCTACTAACAAATCGAACTATGTGATACTATTATAGTCCATTGTACCTATTAATGCTTTTGTATTTACGTGAACAGAATGCCAATAAACTTGTAACGGCCCTGATATTGAAAGCAATCATTGCGCAAACGCAGCTGTATGGCTTGATATTCAGATTGAAACAGCTATATAATATATAGCTACTATTGAACTACAATAATTAGCTATGTATTGTATTCGTGACGCACATGTGAGTAGTAGGTTTAATTTTACTATGAAATTAACTGTGTCTTCGTATAACTGCTGTTATACAGGGTGTACTTATATTAAATCTCTGATAGCTCCCATAATGCTTTGTTAGGTATCATATTTCAATTCGATCAAATCAGAACCCTTATAGTTTCGCTATATCCGTTCGTCAGCTTAGCTTTTGTGTTATTTTGCTATGTTTGTCTTTGCATGTCTTGTTTATTTACTTTTTTTTTTTTTTGTTAACATAATTGCTAAATGTGGAAGCTTGTTATTAGCAACATCTTCACTACCCATATAGTAGCACAGTCTGTTATTAGTCTGTAAGCTTTCCTAAAAGTAAATAAATAAATAGATAAAATAAAAGACTGTTAGTAGGTATTAGAAAAATGACATTTTGTATGGATATACGTATATAACTTACGCGTAAAGTATTTTTTTAGGGCACCTCCACTACATGTAAAGTTTGATGTAATTTTTTTCCTTACCTACCCCATCGTGTGGGGTCTCGTTGAATAGGTCGTTTGAAAATATTTAGGGGTTGTGAAGACCATTTTTCGATTTAGGGATCCGTTTGTGAAATATTTAACCTTAAAGTGATTTTTTTTAACTTTATGCCAGATTCCTTTTGTGTCATTTATTTAAGTCCTTCAACTTCAGTTTCACTTTTCCAGGTAAACTCTTTGTTATTCATCATAAAATAATTTTTATAACACATTTACTCGTAAAGGATCTCTTATTTCACCAATTTCAATATCGTAATGTATCTCCATTATGTACTTGTGCGTTATTGTAATGTAAAACGCACTGTTTATCAAGATGCTCCGTCTAAAACGAAAGGCACTTTTTTAAATTTTAGCAAAGAGTTTTTATGTTAGAAAAATGGTCAGGTGTGAACCGCGAGACCAAAAAAATATGAAAAAAATCGCAAAGGTAGCGTATAATATATACTTTACAATCTAGATTAATTTCATTTTGTGTTTGTAGGACCATGAGACGTTTCTTTCATGTATTTAGTCCGAGTTGTGATTATTCCAAGTCCTTAAAAACAATGCATCTTTAGTTGTAGGCATAATTGATAAGTAAAACCACTTTCCCACATTATAATATTAGTGGTAAGTGGTAAACAAATCAATTAATTTAGATGTCAAATACAGCTTACCCTAATCTCAATGTTATGATTTAAATACGAGAAAGTGAGAGGCCCATGTACCTAACTGTGTCTAAATTTAGATATTATTGGGTTTATTTATAAAACTCTAAAGTTTATAGAGGTTTGTAGGGAAAGAGTTATAGGCGTTAATCGCGTTAAATTAAGTTGATTTAACAAAATAAGCTATATAATGGGTAGTCGGAGGTTACAAATTTCATTGGATTATAGAGATTACTAAGTCAATATTTTAAATTAAATAACATAGTCGCGAAGGCTGCGAAAGTAGCTGTTCTAATTTAACTGAAATTCCAAGTAATTTTTGACAGTACATGTGTAATTGTGTGTACTTATCTGTGTTTAAATCATACAAAAATAATACTTACTACTAATAAACTAATTTTATTTGTGAGGCCAATAACTTAATGTGTAATTACGACAACGCAAGAAACGTCACTCACTTTATCATACTTCCCCCATTAAAGTATGACATTTGTATTTGTCAAACTACGTAGTAGTTGTCATTTCAATGACAGCTGTCACACAAATGTCATCCAATTTGTCATGAAATGTCGTGTATCAGAAATAGCTCAAGCCTTACACCTATTTTGTGGTCTCTACTTACTTTTGACTGCAGTTCTGCTCGCATGGATGTCGTTTACCTATATTGGACATAAATTGTACGTATTGCCTATTTTGATCACAATCACTGTGTTTATGAATACATGAGCTACAAACATTCATATACTGACAAATTTCGTGTTTATTATGTAGGATAGCATACACCGTAATTTGGAATCGTTTTGGAGCCAAAAATGTTGAACTCCATTTGAACCTAGTCTATAAAAAATATCTGTTTAATAAAATATTAAGTTTTTTTTTTCCAAAAATAAAAAGTAATGTCGTTTGCGCAAAAAAATGAGTGCTACTCGATTTAACATAAATAGGAATCGTACTGCTACAGGGTACCTACTACGATCATTCATAGTTTTACAACAATCAAAAGTGCCCTTTAGGGTAAGTATTTTATTTTATAGACTACTAGCTTTCGCCCGCGGCTCCGCCCGCGTGGATGTCGGTTATCGCGATAAAAACTATCCTATGTCCTTCCCCGGGACTCAAACTATCTCCATACCAAATTTCATCTAAATCGGTTTAGCTGTTTGAGCGTGAAAGCGTAACAGACAGACAGACAGACAGAGTTACTTTCACATTTATAATATTAGTATGGATGTTATTTTTTATAGACTATGGATATGGAGTTCAAAAGTGATTACAATTTCATTCGGCGCACAAAGTTAAATCAATGAATAGTAGGTAGGTACTAATAGTTGGCACCTTGACGTGAAAGTGACGCTTTACACAAGAAACAGATGTGCCGGTCTGCGTAAGACTACGGAAGTGATCTTGCTTCCCATCATCTCACAGCGCATCGTAGCCGTAAATGACATATCAAAATTGCGATTTCTATTTACGATTTGTCGTACCAAGTGTCATTGCCAAAGTCGCGTCGTGTTTTCGACTGGACGCGATATTTATCAGACGCCTAGTCGTGTTGAGCCACCTGTGTCGTGTCAATCACTGATTACGTAATATCTTAATACATCTGAGTTTTATAACTACATGTACCTACATATACTGTATGTATCTACAACATTTATACTTATGTAAAGGGAAAAATTGACTGGTTTACGATGGTTGATCACTAATCAAACCAAGTCGACGTTATAATAAATTCGTAATCTATTTCGGAAACAGTGAAAAATCTCATCATAGATTAGCCACGTAAGAGATGTTCCAGTGCATCAGATACACGTGTGCCAGTAGATACAAGTGGTCTATTCCCTCGTTCCCATAGTAAACGCGACGAAAACAATCGATGGCTAATGGAGCAATCGACTTCTGGAGTAGACTCGTAATATCTACGTAAAGTAGGACTAGCCCTACATCGATGAAACCAAGACTTAAAGAGAAGAAGGCGGAGGATCGAGTGTCGTAATCAGTTTTCTAGATATAGGTACTTAAGTTTCTCCCACTGTACATTTGATAAAAGTAATATCGAGAATTAGACCAATAGAAGCCGATAATGATGATAACTTTTAGCAATTTAAGCAACCCGTGACCACGGCCGTTGCAATACGATCGAAATGTCGGGCAATAAACAACGATATTTAGCCTTAAAATAAAATATTTACGCGATTAAGACCCGTAGCTTATAAAATTCTATAATGTGTACAAATTGCGAAAGTTTACGAACATATAACTTTTAGCAAGTGTTAGAACCTATGTACGTGTAAGTAACAGACGACATTAAAACTATGGTAAAAACTGACCTACAGTACTGAAAAAATATTGAGCCAAATTTACCCATTACGTGGTCTCAATTACCGTCATCTACCGACGAAGCTCGTATATCATTCTTTGAAATGAAACAAGAGTAGCAACAGTTTCAAATAAGATCTTTAAAACGTCTGGCCTCTTGTTATTTTATTTATTGCTATCTTTTTCACGTGGTTTCGCTTGTATTGGTTTCGGTTATCGCGGCAAAAACCATCTTATGATCCTAGCTTTATACTATCTGTATACCAAGTTTTATCAATATCGGTACTGTGGTTTAGACGTGATAATGTAACATATAAAATACTTACTTTTGCATTTGTAATGTAGCTAACAGTTCCTTGTTAGTAGCATTAAAGTACTAATTACTACAGAGATAAAGAATTCTATTTATATGCCACCTCTTCGCCTGAACCCACTCTTGACCAAGGTCAAAAACAATGGCACTTTCAAGATCGCCTCCGACCTTTGTCTGAGGATGAAGTGCTTTACTGATTACAAGATTAGAATTTCTGTTAGCTCAGAGAGGGTCGAGACTCTATGACCTCTTTAGATTCATCTTTGCTTCAATAGAGTATTTTTTAGGACTCTCAGTGAGTTGAGAGTTTATTCAAATTAATCTGATAACATTCTTTTTTTTCAGGTAAGACAGAGGTTTCGAACTGTTTGATGTCTCAAGACTACGTAAGTAACAATTTGGTTAGGGGTTGAATATGGCCGTATTGGGCGAAGTCAGGATATATTTTCGGGGGTGTTATTGTAGTTTCAGGAGTGTTTTAGGTGGTATAATTAACTAAACACCAGTCAGATAAGTACCATGTACCTTTTTGTAATTGCAGTGGTGGTGGTGTGTATGTGGGAGGAGGAGGGAAGGGGGGGGGGTAGATCGCTCCCTGGGTGAAACCTAAAAAACCCGAGTATAACATATATTAATAGTTTATAAAATTATTTTCAAATTGGTTGAACGAACAAAGCAAAAAATGCTGTCTCGATTGAACTACCTTCCTTAGAAGTACGCATAAAATAATAGTTACAGAATAGCCTTAGGTATCAATGTCAGGCAAATCGGTTTGTTGTTTTTTAAACAAACAGGTTTTTGGACATATCATCGGACATTTCACACAATCATGGTCATCTGATCCCAAACTAGGCAGAGTCTGTACTATGGCAACTAGACAACTGATAATCATACCTATATATTTCTAAATAAATATTATAGATAAATAATACACAGACACAGAATAAACCATCATGCTCATACACAAAAATTTATCCTGGGTGGGGATCGAACCCACTCCAGCTTAGCAATCGGGGTCACTTACCACTAGACCAACAGGACACTCAAAATGCCCCATAATCTTTATTTAAAAGTATTTAAGCTTCATAACTTCATCATATTGTAATTCTATGGCATTTTAAGCCTATTTTTCTCAAAAGTAAGAGTAATTATTAACCCGTATTGGTTTGCAATATATGTTCGTAAACTTTCGCGATTTGTACATAATAGAATTTTATAAGCTACGGGTCATAATCGACCGTATTGACCGTTGCCATACGGTCGAAACGTCGGGCAATAAACAAAGGTATTTAGCCTTAAAATAAAATATTTACGCGATTAAGACCCGTCGCTTATAAAATTATATAATTATTAACCGCCTCCAAAAAAGGTGGTCCTGTATGTATGCATGTATGTAAGTTCGCGATTTTCTCGAAAGCTATCCAATAGCGATCCGATTTAGATGAAATTTTCACTATTCGACTGCTTATTTTTCTGGGAAGGTTTTAGTGTATAAAACGTTGTCCTAGCTTATAAAACACCATAGATATAGATAAAAATATTGGAGAGAGTCAGCGAAATTTGTATTCGGTGTTTTGCTAGATTTTTTATTCCTTGAAGGCGGTTAATTTTTCTTTAAAAAAGTTATTCTAATAGATATTACAATAATTGCATTTTTGAAAGATAGAAAAAGATACCCAGAAATCGAACTCGAGACTTCCGTATGCCAATCCGGGGCCGAAATCGAACCACCTATCTGGACTATGTTACTAGACCTCAAATTTCTCTATCCTTTCATGCTTGCGAGTTGTTCATATATATTCCCAAAAAACTGAACGTATCAACTCGATTAGATTCGTAAATATATCATGTCTAATTTTACTCCCAGTGAGCTAACGCTGAATACAAGCCAAGTTCCGATTTTTTTTTTAACTTTTTCTACTGAATTTATTTGACATTTTATTAAAGCGACACTGGTCAACAAATCAGTAGGTACTACTTAAAATATTAGTTTATCTAAATAAGTAAACACCGGACGAGTTGCTAAGAAAATATACGTATTTATTACTGTCAAAAAACTGCCTAATAATCTATAGTAATAACAAAAAGCGGAAGAGTTTATTTGAACGCGATAATATCAGGAACTACTGGTTCGAGTAGAAAAAATCTTTTAGTGTTAGATAGCCCATTTATCGAGGAAGGCTATGGGCTATTTATCATCACGCTATGACCAATAGGCGGTAATTGTAGCAGCAATAAAAAAGGTTGCAAAAACGGGTAAAATTGACGCTGATGAAGTTGCGCGGGTCAGCTAGTAAACCATATACAGGTTGATTTGTACTAATAAACTCCCGCTCGTAGCTTCTTTACATAACACTAAATAACTCTGTAATATCTGTTTTGGAAAAGTAATAAAACGCAATACAAACTGTTTGTTTGATCTTCACAGCATTTTAAAATCACTAAGCCGATTGCAATTGTAAATACCCTTGATTTTTTTCCTTTTATGATTAATTCTCTCTCTAGTGTTTGAAAATCTTGTTGATTGCCTTATAACAGCAATAAATCTTTTTAATTGATATCTTTTTCTATACTAATATTATAAAAAGGAAAGATTTGTATTTTTGTTTGTAACGAATAAACTTAAAAACTACTGGACCGATTTCAAAAATTCTGTCTCCATTAGAAAGCCACAATAACGGGGAGTAACATAGGCTATACTTTATTGTTAAAAAAACTAGAGATCCCTACGAAAATTACAATAATAAACTCAAGGTATAAAAAACTACGATATGCCACCCGTGCGAAGCCGGGATAGGCAGTTAGTAAGTAATAAATTATTTCTATTTCTACATGGTTTTCTCATTGTTAAGCGTCCCTCAACAAGTAATAAATAAAATAATTTTCTAATAGCGAAATTCATTGCGAAATTTGATCATAGTTTCCTAAGTTTCAACATAATTACCTACAAGCTCTCGGTAGCATAATTATACGTAACTAAATGAGGGCCCTTGAATTCGACCACACCTCTTAATTACGTTGTATATTATAAACTGGCGTGGAAAGTTAAATAAATCTGTTAGTTTTTATACATAGTCTGTATGACGTAAAAGTCGTCTGAGCACAGCGTGCGTTATGATCAATAGTGAAAGTGGTGTGACCGGTACACGGTTCAACTCCCGGCGAATAAATTAGTCAATGCCCTTCACGAATACCACTAAACACTGAGGATACAGAAGGAAAACGTTCCACGTAGTACTACTTCGCGCCAGCAACGCATGGACATTGCTCACGGACATAGATAAGCTATTGCATAGCTTTTATCGCGGGCTCGGGCTTTGAGCGCGGCGACTGAGTCAAGAAATTCCGTAATGAAAATAAAACCTAACACCCCCCACTCCGCCGAGCGTTCGTTTAACATATGTATATGTTCCCTACGACTGTACGGAGCTTGCACGGATCGAGACGAGCTGCTCCGAAATGTAATGGAAAAAAAAAAAAAAATTCTTTTTAAAAGAAAAAATAAAAAAATAATAATTGCGTAAGTTGATAGCAGGCTGTAATTCAGTCGACAAACTTCCGGGTGTAAACCCGCGTGTAGTCATGGATATATGTAAAAAAATAAAAAATATTATTTTTTAGGAAAATATTTTACAGATAATTTTGATATTTGTGTCGCGTACGCACCTTATTAAATTGATAATTAGATTATTAGTTGATTTGTTTAAGTATTATACCTGGCCTGATATACTGGCCTGTTGGTCTAGGGGTTAGTGACCCTGACTGTTAAGCCATAGGTCGTGTGCGTCGTCGTCTGTGAGCGCGTTACTTATGCGCGTTTGTATAAATGATGCCTTCTGTACTTTCAGTGCTTTATGCAGACACCGTATCTGTATTGCGATCCGAACGTCACTCGTAATGGATTTATATAAGAAGATAGATATTCATGGCTCTATGATTGAACTATGGTGTTTTAGATCATCAGATATTTGTAGTTATGACGTGGGACCGCTGTCAGATGCACAGATACATTAGCTTTGATACTAGTTGCTGTGTAAACTTTGTGTTATGGATTCAAGAATTGATAGTTTGGTAAATAGTAGGTACATAAGTTAATGATATTTTATGGACTAACGACCGGTCTTAATAACTACCTTTAACTGTCTGTTAAATAGCTAACTCTAGTAGCCATTGTTCTGGGAGGATATTTGACTCAACCGGTCAAGTGTGAGTTGCTTTCATGAGGGGGGGAGGTGCATTTGATTCAATACCGGTACACCATCCACTACCAATAAGGGGGGGGGGGAGGTTGCAATTGGCTACGTAAACAAAGGTTCCCCAAAAAAAAGTCATTCAGACGAGTTTAGGGGGGAAATTGCCCTTGATGCCTCCCTTGTAGTCGCGCCTTCTATCGGAATTAACAATTATGCGTTTCGATAACCGTCGATGAATATAAAACCTTTCGGGTTTAGACGAAACAATGTCAGTCTTGCTATTAGAGTGATGTAGAGTATTTTAACAGTAGATAATTTATTAAGCTCGGCTGTTAAATGGCAGAAAAGTCAAGCCGTTTTGGAGGAATATGGTAACTAACATTGTGACACGAGAATTTTATGTATAAGATAATCTCTGTGGATAAAGGCGAAAATTAATTTATTCATCTTACAAAAAAAAAAAAACTGAATATAGTTGGGTAGGTAGGCATAAAAAAAATCGTCACAGGCAGTTTTTTTTATTTTATTATACCAGACGTATATTATTGACTGACTGATATATCAACGCACAACTCCCACTGAACGGATTAGGTTGAAGTTTGGCACACAGATACATATTAAGAGTTGTCGTATTTTTTTTTTTTTTTTTGTAAAATGACTCCAGCATTTGGGTAAAAGCCCTGTGTCGCGGGGGACTTTACAAACATTCAATTCACGAACACAAAGTACACCCAGACTGGAAACAACAATTTGTGGATCACACAAAGCGGTTTCCCGTGTGGGAATCGAACCCACGACCTCTTGCGTAGCAGTCGGACACACTCCCACCGCGACACTGAGGCCGCCAAATCCACTAATAACATTTTTTTTGAAATTCTACCCCTAAGAGGTGAAAATGGATACAATTTTTAATATCGAAGTCACTGGGTTAAGCTATATTTTTTTATAAATAGATCATTTTTTCAATGTTTAAAGCTCATTTGTCTTAGAAAATCTTCTTCGGATCAAACATTTGAGTAAAAATATAACAGTCAATCTTAACTTTTACAATTTATTATCTGTAGATCCTTGAGATAATAAATAGTTTGGATGTTACGAGTTTCTCCAAAGACGTAAGGTCACCATGAATATCCCACTAATATTAAAAATTTAAAAATTTGTGACGATGGATAGATATTTGTTGTTCTTTCATGAAAAACCGACTGAATGGATAAAACTTTACTATAATATAGTTTATATATAGGCTTTTAAAATCAAACAAAACACGGACAAAGACACGGGAGAAGCTGCTAAAACCGGGCAAGAGCATGTCAGACCATGCTCAGCGTTGGGGTCCGAAACGGTTGTAGTATGAAAAATTCCGATTTGAATAATTGTACCAGCAGAAGAGCGTATATTCATGGCCCTTTTGTTGAGAAACGCAGTTTTTCGGCTATAACTCAATGACAGTATATACGATCGTGTCCAAAATAATTTTAGTTAAAAGTATTTGATAAGCGCTACTTTTTTGTTTTTTCGTTTTTCATATTTTTGGTTACACGGTTGAGGGAAGGGGGGGGGGGGGAGGGCACAATTTATGCAACTTTCGAAGCGATTATTTCCAAAAATATTTACTTAATCAAAAAAGTTTGTCTGACTGTGATACTGAAAGTCCGCTGCAGTCGCTACCACTCCGGTGTAAATTGGGACTAACTATTAAACTTTTGCGTAAGGATTTTTTTTTTTAAGTTAACTAGCAATGTGGGATTGTGGTCCCACATTACTAGCAATTCTGTTAACCCCTCCAGCTAAGCTCAATGGCTTGTGTTAGGAGTGGGTTCACGTCGGTAGTATACTGGGTAGGATTCGAACCCGCGATCTCACGATTACGAGACCGACGCCTTATCCATTAGGCTACCGCCGCTTCAAATGATAGCACGACCATAGGCTGAAATTCATCATTTTTTGACATCGCTTCACCATTCAGTCACCATTGTTGTAAGTGGGTGCTTCTAATACATTGTCTTCATAAATAGGCTGTAATGATAATTTATCGATTTAAAAAAATGTATATACGTACATATCAACCCATATGATGGCCCACTGCTGGGCACGGGTCTCCCCAGTAGAACCTACTGGTATGTAGATCCTGGGGGTAATTGCCATAATCGCCACGCTTGGCAAGCGGGTTGGCGATCGCAGTAAGGCTTTAAGTACGCAGAGGACGCTGCTGCCCGTCCTCCGGGGTGAAATCCCTTAGTCGCCTTGACGACACCCACGGGAAGAGATGGGGTGGTACTATTCTTAAGCCGGCACCACACGGCACGTATATACGTACCTACTCAAATTTTTGCATTAACCTCTTTCACCTTACCTGCATATACATTTTATAAATAAGCAAAAACAAACATTGTAAACATTGGCAATTTGAAAAAAGTGACTCGCAATTTTTCATGCCTTGATCTTTTCTCCGACTTTACTTCAGCATTACTGACATCGAATGCCTCTGTGGCGCGGTGGGAGTGTATCCGACTGCTACGCAAGAGGTCGTGGGTTCGATCCCCACCCAGGATAAAACTTTGTGTGATGAGCACGATGGTTTATTCTGTGTCTGGATGTTCTTTAACTATAATATGTATGTATTTAAAAATATATATCGGTAAATAAGTATGTATATCGGTTGTCTGGTTTCCATAGTACAAGCTCTGCTTAGTTTGGGATCAGATTGTTTTGTGTGAGATGTCCTAATATATTATTTTTATTATTATATTAAGTGTAGTATTTTGTTTCGTAAGTGAATAAAGAATTTGGAATTTAAACCAATCCAAAAAGTACCTACTCGGGAATATACTTAGTGTTAGTATACTTAGTCGCGATTATTCCTATCTCGTATTGTATAAAATATACAATTCCCATATTATTCCAGAATTTGTATAAAACATGTACATTTTACTTCAGTTAAACGATCGACTATTATTGTATGCAAAGCGTTAGCTCTTATCGATTTTGTTATGACATGCATAAATACATAAAATTTCAACGTCATTTCGTAGTTTATGAACACGACAGTGAGTCTTTATGGGTAGGATTTGTTTTTTAAAGATTTAAGTATATTATGTTACAGAAAGCTAAAAAAAAACATGAAGATATTATAGTTAATCGTCAATATATTTTATTTTGAAGTCTTTGTTTGTGTTGACAATATATCAAATCTTGTTTTTAAATTTTCTTTGTAGGTTGTCTCTCGTCAGTAGATGAGAACATCAACCAACAAACGTTCTTAGGTATTCAATAGAATACCTACTTGTATTAAACAATATGGTATTATTTTTTGTTAGAACGAGCATCAGCACCGTACTTATTCACACAATTTGAAATCAAACTAATATTTATAAAAATTGAAAAAAGTGACCCTTAATTGTTATTGCCATTTTCTTTTCCTAATTGCTTTGTGAACTTGGCTTTAAATGTAGAGCCATCTGACAGAAAGAGTTACCTACCCTTTTTTTATAAAAAATACTGTCGTTTTGTTGGTTCCGGCTAGTCTCAAGAATAATTGGAAACATTTTAATGTGACTTTCATTGTGAGGTAGCTCATTTTATAGAATGTAACATGATGCTTTTGATTTTTAAATATTCATAATTAAAAATGCAAAGCGTCATTTTAAAAGCATTCTTAAAATACATAGAAATGTCTATCTTAGGTTTTTTTTTTGTTTTTTTTAAAGAGAAATTAAATTGAATGAAAAAATACATTCATTATGCACTTCTTATCTTAATGCTGTTCAACATCAACAGTTTTAATGTCTCTCCTCATAATGACATATTGACATGTTTATTAATTAGGTATTCATGTTCTGATTCTAATGTTTTACAGTAAGCATAAAAACAACTAATTGGTGTCGTAGAAACTGTAGAAAGTGTCTGTGTAAAAAATTACAAGGTATTAATGATGAAGCGCCAGTATAGGTACGGAGGTACGGCATGAACGTACCAGGGATCATTTTTTTGGGGGGTGGGGAGGGGTTTATTTGATATAATTGACTAAACACCGGCCAAATGAGTTACCTTATGTACCTTTACCTTACCTTTTTGTAATTTCAAGGGGGAGGGGTGGTCAACCCTCAAATCCCCTCCCTGGGTACGCCCATGAGATACAGTCAGCTATACTTTTTTTTTTAATTTTTTTTCTGTATAAAGATAACTAGCAATGTGGGATTGGGTCCCACATCACTAGCAATCTTGCTAACTCCTCCAACTAGGAGTGGGTTCACGTCGGTAGTTTAATGGGTAGGATTCGAACTCGTGACCTCACGATTGCAAGACCCTAGCCATAAGGGTAAAGTTTGTGAGTTTGTGAGGTTGCAGGGGGTAATCTCTGGATCTAATGAACCAATTTTGAAAATTGTTTACCAATACAAAGCCACGTTATTTGTGAGCGTCATAGGTTATATAACATCAGGCTACGACTTAAAGGAGCGGAGCATCAATAAAAAATGTTTCCAAAAGTGGGAAAAATGACGCAAACGAAATCACGAAACACGTACACGTAGGCACCATTTACGGACGTACGGACGCGGACTCTTGGAACGCTTTCTTAACGAAGCGGCCCGATGTGGTCTGAAGTTAATAATAATATCTTAATAATATCTTGGGACAACTCACACAAAGCTATCTGATCCTAAACTAAGCAGAGCTTGTACTATAAAAACCAGACAACCGATAAACATACTTATATATTTCTAAATACATACATATTCTATATAAATAATACCCAGACACAGAATAAATCATCGTGCTCATCACACAAAGTTTTATCCTGGGTGGGGATCGAACCCACGACCTCTCGCGTAGCAGTCGGATACACTCCCACCGCGCCACAGAGGCAGTCATTGTGCAGTTTTGTTATTGTGGTCTTAAACGGTGTGTGCATTGCTCTGGTGAGGTACGTTTAAAGTTATACGTATGTATAAATTGCTGGCAGACTAAAAAAATCAAGTGAAAATGAGAGAGAGATGAGAGTGAACAGAAAAAAGAGAGTAAGAAAGAACCATATCTAAATCGGTCCTTTTATTTGGACTTTTTGTGTACATTCTCTATGATTTGTGTGTTCGTAAAGTCCCCTACGACACTGGCCTTGTATCCTGCCATTGACGTAGAGACCAGGACTGCGCCTTAACCTCACAAAATTGACCACTCTCTATAAAAGAGACAACGCTACTTTGTAAACAATACCTGTCAAAGGCTGCGCGAGTTTTTTCTCTCTTTCACGGTTTGCAGTCAATATTTACTTTTTAATTGAATGGGATGGCACGGTCCAGGGGTTCGAGTCACGTATTTAAAACAGTGCAGTTGCAATTCAGTTGCAGTTAAGTTTAGATTAAAACGGCCATTTTCGTATTCTTGTAACTTTGGGATCGATCTTAAAAACGCTTGCGTCAAATATACGTCCTAAGAGCGCAATAACGACATTCTAGTACGGTGCGCAAGCGTTTTTAAGATCGATCCCAAAGTTACTAGAATACGAAAATGGCCGTTTCAATCGAAACTTAACTGCAACTATACTGCTTTAAATACGTGAATGGATCCCCAGATTGTGATGAAACTTTAGCAGAATGTTCTGGGAAGGACGGCAAGTGTTCCTGGCTTTAAAAGCCACAGCGAAACGTAGCCGAGTTTAGCTAAAAGTCGTAGTTGCTTTCACATTTAAGGTATGGAAGTACAACCGATAACGGTGATATCTTCACATCATTATGACTTAGAGAGTTGTCAAGATTTATATAAATAAAAGTAATAACATAAATATTTGTATCGGTATATAAATAATGTAGTGAAAGTCAACTCATTAAATATGGTTTAGTAGATTTCCAAATGACTACTGGCTTCGTAGCTAAACATGTTTTTTAACGTCTAGTATAATAAATTTTGTGTCGCCGATGCATTTATTTTTATTTGATGTAGACTAGACTAGTTTTTAATTATTGGAAATCTGTTTTAAAGTTTTTTAAATGTTATTTAAAGAAAAAAATATGCATTTAGAATTCAGACTACGGGATGACCCATAGTCATATGCATATTTTTTCTATTGGTGTAAGTATATTAAATATAAAATGGACGCTGATTTGCATTGCAATGACGCTAAAAATAGATAGAAATGTTGGGGAATTAAAAGAAAATAAATAAAATGTCTACGCGATGAAATGTTGAACATTTTATAAAAATCACATAATGACTTGATAATCTAAGACTTGAACTTTGTTTGATTCACTTAGGACTTATTAATATTAATTAAATAATATATTAATAAATGCACATGTAAATCATAGGTCATTGGGTTATCATATTGATTTTATGAATAGGAAAGTATAAAATCATTGTTTATTACCGCTTTCTGTCCATTTTGACATTTTATGCGATTTTGATAATGCACTTCTGTTGTATTAAATGATTATTATAATAGAGAGAGAAGTATTATAATAGAGACAGGATCTACAATAAAACATGTGTCTACATTGGAACAATCTGGGTTAGAGAGCATCATGATCATGCGACTGCACATAAACATTTATTTAACTCAAGATGACAATATTCTCATTATCTTGCATAGGTAGCTGGTAACATTACCTATATATATATATATATATATATATATATATATATATATATATATATATATATATATATATATATATATATATATATATTCTTGAAAGTAGTTTGCTCAGAATCAGTTACACCGTCCAATGCGGTAGTTTTTGGACCATGTTAAATATTTCGATTAATTAATCAGTAATTAATTCATTAATCATTCTAACAGTCCAAAACCTGTTCACAATGTGATGTGAAATGTGATCATCACTTATTTTTCAATAATAATTATGGATTACGTACTACGAGACGCAATGAGCACGATAGCGCGAAGAACACAAGACAACTTGGCCTATAACTATGCAAGTTTTCAATATTTTCATTTTATTTTTTAATATGATTCGTTGAAGTAAATATCTATCTATAAATAAAGTGTAACAAAAAGGTATGTTGGTATGTGCCGATAATACTGAGAGCACATAACTAATTTTATCAAAATCGGAGTACCTACCCTAAAATAATATTTATTATTTTTTCATTCGTTTATTTATGAGTGAAAAAGTTATTAATTAAAAGCTTGACTTAAAAAGTTCTATGTCATAATAATCAAATCGAATTTTGTACCAGGGGAGGTATAATTCTTATACTGAATTTTGACAAAAAGACTATGCTATAGCTAATTTACACCATGGTAGGTGTAATACTGATAACATAACCCTATCAGCTGCTGAAATTTTTTAGTCATCAATTTTTTTTTAATAATAACTGAATGAAAAAATAATAAATATTTTTTTAGAGTACTCCGATTACGAACATTAGGTATGTGCACACAGTATCATGAGCACATACCAACCCTTGAATATGACCACACCTTTCTGTTACACAAAGCTCTGTCCCGCATTTAGTGTTTGAATCCAAAGCATAACCTATTACAGAGCAGTCGTACTCACTTTACCACCAAGGCAGTCAAATTTATATCAATCTAGTCGAACAAGTAACTCATATTCCTCCCAATAAAACACGCTTTGGTAAATTGAATCAAAATCTATATTGTTTAGCCTCTCCATAGAGATTGATAAACCAAACCTAATCAATGTTTCTGATAGATTAGATTTTTGATACGAGACGAGCTTTATTGTGAGCGAAATATTTGATCTTGTTTTGATAAATGAATCATTCGTTTTCTTAGAATACGAAGCGGGGTGTTAACTTCGTTTGTATGTTGATATTAATTTAATGTGTAGGTACATGTGATCAGGCGCCGATCCAAGGACCTGTTTTTGGGGAAGCCCCCAAGCGGTGGCTTGTGCTCGACCCCCGTCATGCGAGCGCTTAACGCACGACAAACAAAGTTTTGGATATAAACATCTAAGTATACCTATATAGATATATATATATATATATATATATATATATATATATATATATATATATTTTGTAAGATAACTAGCAATGTGGGATTTTTGGTTCCACATTACTAGCAACGCCTCATAAGCTAAGCTCAATGGCTTGTGTTAGGAGTGGGTTCACGTCGGTAGTATAATGGGCAGGATTCGAACCCGCTACCTCACAATTGTGAGACCGATGCCTTAGCCATTAGGCTACCGGCGCTTCGAATAATAAAATTATAACTAGCCAATGTCTGCGATATTGTACCTATATCCGTGTTTCAGTCGCACTTTAAATACCTAGGTACCGACTGAGACTGTATTAAGACATCGTTATATCAACATGTGTTAATGCCCCCCCAACTCCTCCGAATTACTTTTTTTGGGGGAATTTGAGTATTTTGACACTTAATCGTAGTGTTTGCAGGCATTTCCCTACCCCCTTCAGTGGTGGTGAATATGGTGTACCAGTGTTACCCTTCTCATCTAACCGGAGTCCAATGTCCCCCCCCCCCCGATCAAAGTTCTGGTTCCGGGCCTACGAGGGTAAATTGTTCCTGTACTTCCACTAATAAAATTGCCTTGTCAACACCTATGTACTGATAAGCCAACGTGATAAAACATATTCAATGTAATGAATCACTGCAACGACACAATCTATGGTTTTTATTATTTTCACAATAGGAATTCCCAGTTGTTAATAATATCTACGGCGCATTATGCCTTGGGTTATCAGATCGGCATTTTTTTTCTGATGATAACGAATAGATAGGTACCTGCCAATGTGACGGATAGCAATTGTTAGAGTACTAGATCGGGTTTGAAGAGTTTTGGCTATCGGATATCTGACTCCGGATATGTTACGGTAAACGTACCGTGCAATTTGATCGGAACGTCGGGTAAATAAAGGTATCGTACCTTCAATTATTTCACGTCATTTAGTCTCGATACACCTACATCTTATGAAGACATTTTCAGAGCCTGTCGTTTGGGTAAACACTTTATAATAATATTTTCAGTGTTAGTTGTTATTTATTGATAAGATTTGTCGCTGTAAAAACTGTTACGCAATCAGGCGTGGATCCAAAAGGGACGGGGGGGGGGGGCTCCCAGAGAATGGCCACACTAGACGTCACGCGACACACTTCGGCCGGATTTGGGTCAAATTGTCAGAACATGATCCTGGATCCACGTATGCTTACAAGATATAGAGAAAGATCTTATATTAAAGTGACTTTTTCTAAGTATCTAACTACTTATTTAGAAATGTTTATGTCAGTCTATCTGAAGTCAGTCTAGTATTTTTTGCTGATCTCATTTTTAAAATACCGTATGATTTTTAGTATTTTATCAAGTCATCTGTGCTCTATGAATTTCTAGATTCGTCAGTTTGTTTTTATTTTCTAATATGTACACTTAAAAAAACACGCTTAAGTGCCATCCAATGAATTTAACCTACTTTAGTTTGTAGATTCTATTAGTTTAATAAAATTAAAAATGCATTCGTCATTTTTTGTAATTAATAGGTATGAGTAGTTTTTTATTTTATGGTAGCATTTATTTTTAAGTAAAAGTAGGTTAGGTTAGTTTCATGTATTAATACTTAATCAATTAAAATTTACCAATTACTTTTTTGATAGGTAACTAAACGTACAATTTGGAAGCGCAAAAAATAAATACTTATTTATACCAATAAAATAAAAGCTGATGATATTTGTTGCTTCTTTACTTAGGTTATAATTTAGATTGAAAGTTTATTGACTATCTCATTAAATTTATTAAAATTTACTACCTTTATCTTGATTTAATGCAGTTATAAAAAATATATACTTTCAATCAATTAGACGTTTGAGTTTGTTATGTATTTTAATGTAGGTATGTACCTAAATCATCAATAATCTTGTAGAGGCATAGCTTTCTCCGGTCAAAATATAGGTATGCCAAAGCAAAAAAAATATAGCACTTAATTGTTTACAAAATGGCGGATGTCTGGGCAGGGCCATTAAGAAACTAAACTTATTAAAATTTACCCGCGTTACGTTGGCATAGAAGTGAGTTTCCTTTGCCTCGATGATAATTTTATGGCGCCCTATTCCTATTTTCTGTGAAGCAGGCCAGAACCTTGCGCAACGCAGCAGAAAATAAAATGTAGAAGATGCTCGTACCACGTCATCAACACATCAACTAGTGTTACGAAAATTATAGCTTATATTAAATAACATTGGCCTATTAACCTATAAAAATAGTGTAGTACCATAGAGTTAAAATAGTTTTCTTTTTTTAAATCGATACTGTCACGGATATTTGGGCAAAGGTATCTTATTTTCATCCTCCTTGGTTAATGTTTGAACGTTCAAGTGGGTTACTCGGAAAGAAGTAAGCGGATATACACTGACGGACTCATAAACTGCATCAAAGTTCAGGTTTACTCTAAAAGGATTTTTTATAATAAGTATGCAAACTTTTTAGATTAAATTATATAAATATGGAAAAACTGGCTCTTAATCTTAAAAAAAAATTAAATTTAAAAATAGAACTGCGGTAAAACAAATGAATATAGCCGGGAAAAGAAAATTTACTCGTAGTATCAGATTTGCGTGTTATTTATAGCAAAGTTTTAAATTAATTCTCATTGATTTTTTTTGTTTGGTCAATTGAATTATTGTTACCAGCATAATTGTTGGGTTAGTTTTTTAACACATCGAGAGTTTTTGAACCATAATATGGATACTTCGTCCGAACAAGCGGCACAAATTGTAGCATTGGTGCGGGAGGGCTTGGATCAACGAACGATTGGTAGAAATTTAAATTTAAACCAGTCTACGGTTTGTAGAATATACAGAAGGTTTGTAGAGACAGGTTCTTACAGGAGGAGACGTGGTACAGGCAGAACTCGAGCAACCACAGGTCGTGATGACCGATTTATTGTTACAACTTCCCTGCGAAATCGTTTCCTCACGTCAGTTAACATCAAAACCGAGCTTAATGAAGTGCGTGGAAAAAACGTGTGTGCACGAACAATAAGAAGAAGGTTAAAGGAAGCGGCTATCACCCCTTTTAGACCAGCAAATGGTCCAAAGTTGTCTGCAGCTCACAGACAAGATCGCTTAAGATTTGCGCGTCATCACCTGAATTGGACAGAAGAGCAGTGGGCCTCTGTATTGTTCACGGACGAGTGTAGGACATGTTTATATGGTGCAGATGGTCGCAGAAGAGTCTATCGTCGACGTGGGGAGCGATATGCTCAAAGTTGCATTGAGGAGCGTGTTCCTTTTGGAGGCGGTTCATGTATGGTCTGGGGTGGCATATCGATGAACGGGCGAACAGAACTTGTGTTCATAGACATGGTCCGTCAAAACGGTAATAGAGGGGGTTTGACAGCACATCGCTACATAACAGAGATATTAGAAGATCACGTGGTGCCTTACATGGGATTCATAGGCGAAAATTTTACTTTAATGCAGGATAATGCCCGGCCGCATGCAGCTGCACAAGTTCAACATTATTGCGAAGAGGTTGGGATACGTACAATGAATTGGCCAGCACGCAGCCCGGATCTTAATCCCATCGAGCATGTTTGGGACAATTTAAAAAGAGCTGTATATGCGAGAAACCCTTCGCCTACGACAGTGGCAGCACTAAGAACAGCACTTTCAGAAGAATGGGACAATATTCCGCAAGATCTTTTAAAAACCCTTATAAAATCTATGCGGAACCGATTAGAATCCGTAATAAGGGCACGTGGGGGTAATACACCTTATTAAAACACAAATAAACCCTTGCATAAAGTTTGTGTCTATTGTTAAAACCAATTTTTTAATTAAACAATTTTTCCTTAAACTTCTGTTTTTTCTTCAAAAAAGGTCTTAAGGTCCTTTCCAGTACATAAACTTAAACTTAAAGATATGATCCTACGCTGTTTTAAAGTTCACGAACCAATCTAGAGGTTTCAATTTAAATCTGTATAGAAAGTTTGCATACTTGGTTAAAATATTTATTTCAAAGTCGTCTATTACTTTGATGCAGTTTATAAGTCCGTCAGTGTAGATACATACTGTGTCTGTTTATTATTAACTAGCTGACTCGCGCAACTTCGAATGCGTAATTTTTTACCGTTTTTGCAATATATTTCATTGCTGCTCCGCTCCTATAGATCGTAGCGTGATGTTATATAGCCTATAGCCTTCCTCGATAAATAGGCTATCCAACAGTATTTTTCAATTTGGACCAGTAGTTCTTGAGATTATTGCGTTCAAACAAACAAACTCTTCAGCTTCATAATATTAGTTTAAACGTTATGTGCCTATAATTAACTGGAAATAATTGAGCTGATTGAAGATTATTGTATTAGGTAATGATCCTACGAATGTACATGTTAGTATACTACTGAACTGATTAGTAGATTTATTCTGACCAAATCTATCGACTAATCTTACATCAGCCATCATACGAAGACGTCATAGGTAGTACGTGAATGACATTGGTCACTTTTAAAGTGTTAAAGACAGATTTATTTCTAAATAAATGGTAGGTCAGTCACGCCATTAATTTTGATGACACAAGACCTAGAACTAGTTGAAGTCTTCTCAATTTTATCTCAAATATCACCACGTAATATGAATATATCACTTTATGACTGAAAGTTGGTCGAGGTTGATATTACAGAATTGTCCATTAGAAGCCATTACTTTACTATTAAGGCCAATTTGCATGTGTAGAGTTTCGCGCGCTTTTTAGGCGGGTTGAGGCTAGTAGATAATCTTCAAATATTTACAGTATCTATTTCACAGACTTAAATAGGTATTAATGTTATCCTACTTCCTCTTTTTAAATGTGAAGTTTTAAGTATTTGATATTCAGTTATGACCTGTGAAAAGGATTGTATTAATAAATAAATAAATGCCATAGTCTTACAAAAAATCATTGTCAGGTATAATTTTTGTTATAAATTGTTATGAAATTTTTTTTTGGAATACAAAATCCATAGGATTGGGTGTTAGTTAGTGAATGAAGCAGTCGGGATTTTTGTTTTTATGTATTACTAGCTGTCCCGCGCAACGTCGTCTGCGTAAATTTTCCCCGATTTTGCAACATTTTTCACTGCTGCTCCGCCCCTATTAGTCATAGCGTGATGTTATATACCTGTTAGCCTTCCTCGATAAATGGGCTATCCAAAAATAAGTTTATAATTCGGATCAGTAGTTCTTGAGATTTTCGCGTTCAAACAAACAAACAAACTCTTCAGCTTTATAATATTAGTATAGATTTATAAGTACTCGATGTTGATTGTCTTCGGATTCTAATCATAATTTTATATATTTTTTTAAATAAGTATTCATTTTTATTTTTTTCGGTTGTGATCCCCCTTTCACAGGGATTCGACTAATTAAATCGGCAGCACTATAACGACTTTACTGTAAATATTAAGCCATAGTTATGAAATTGTTGCTTTATCATCGGTTCCTAATATTTTGTGCAAACTTTTAAGTAGATTTTTTTAAGTTCTTTAAGGAACAGAAAGTGAGTGAAAATTGGGTTGAACGATTCCATTAAATTCATAGTTACATACAGGTCAAGCTATTAAAATCGTTTCAGAACAGATGTACGCAGGTGTCTACAATAATATCACAAAACACACAAAGTGCAGAAGGTTGATACAAAAGCTTTATACAAACGCGCGAACAACGCACACATTATTTATCACTATGCTCAGTACCTACCTATAAAAGTGACCCTGTTTCGGTAATAATGCCAGTGCTTTTACTCGTGCAGCCTGTGGGTCAAGTACGCGCAAAATACCTATAATGCCCTACGTGTGTTAGGGACAGCCCCGCTTCTGTAGCGCATCGGGGATGTTGCGAAAGAGAATTGCATCCCTAATGCGTCGGTTGCGGGATAGCTCCAATAGTCTATTGGCTATAGTAACCATAGCTATTATAATAGCATATAGAGACACTGGCTAACTATTCAAAAGCCATTAGCCAGCGAAGTCTCTATATGACTTTTATCGTTTTTAGTGTTTTCATAAACTAAGCAGAGCTTGTACTATGGAAACCAGACAACTGATAAACTTAGTTATATATTTCTAAATACATACATGTTATAGATAAGTAACACCGAGACACAGAATAAACCATCGTGCTCATCACACAAAGTTTTGTCCTGGGTGGGGATCGAACCCACGAGCTCCGGCTTAACCGTCAGGGTCACTAACCACTAGACCAACATCTTTTTTTTTTGTGAGGTGAATGGTGTGTGTAAGTTGTAAGCTATGTACACCCTTGCGCGGTCGTGCGGCGAGCATGTGCTTCTAACCTAATACTAGACCAACAGGACAACACAAAGTATAAATACTAATCACGACACGACACGGAATCTAGGACCACAAACAACGTAACTCTTGTGATACGTCGGGACTCTACATGTACATGTAATGCCAAGTTCGCAAACAATAGGTATAGCCGGAGAAAAGAACCTGGCAATAAAAACTCGCGGCCACTCTTGCCGATTTTACAATGTTTGAATGTTTATAAACTTGATATGGGGGTAAGGTGCCGCGACTAATATACTATACACCATGTTAAAGGACTGATGCAAAGTGTATTGTCAAAAAGTTGAAACATGATATAAACCAAAATCAGCCTTAGTGGGTACAATATAGTAGGAGCATCTACTTACAACAAAGGTAAAAACTATATTTGCTTAAATATTGGCCAAAGTACTTATCTTCTCTACACTCAGTTCTTTATGGGTCAAGCTATTAAAAATGTGTTAAAACAAATGTAGGCTGGTATGCAACTATTTTCAAACAATAATATCGTAAAATAATTGAAAGGTCAACGTACTATTGTTCTGACTTCGTGGTTATTCGTGACATTGGTATTGACTTCTATAGCGTGTTTATTGTAGGTACGTATTTTAAATGCCTTGTTATTAAAATTGCTAGGTTCGAGTTACCTTTTGTATTGTTTTGTTCCAAAATATAATTAGATTACTAAGATAGAAATGGATTAATTTATGAAATAAATCGTTTTATTTTATTTTTAGGGTTGCGTACCTCAAAAGATAAAAAGGGAACCCTTATAAGATCACTCTCTTGTCCGTCTGTCTGTGTGTGTGTCACCACCGATTTTCTCAGGGACCTAGCAAGTTAAAATAATAATTAAGGTATTGAGTCAACACGATAAAAATATATGGGCAAATGTAGATTTTCGTAAAAATTTGTAAGTACCAAAATATACCTTAATTTTCATCAACCGTTACGTGCTACTAAACATTTTTGTTAAAAAGCAATTAAGAAATATAAAATGAGTGAATAACAAATGAGTCCATAACGAAAAACCATAACGAAATTGGAAAAAAAAACAACTTGCTTCTAATAGGTTCATTTATTAAATAATTTTTTTAAAATGGAATTATACTCTGGCTGCCCCTGTGGCGCGATGAGAGTGTGTCCGACTGCTACGCAAGAGGCCGTGAGTTCGATTCCCACACGGGACACCACTTCGTGCGATCCACAAACTGTTTTTCGAGTCTGGGTGTAGATGTATGTTTGTAAAGTCCCCCCCGACACAGCATTGCAACAAGTTATAGGTACTTAATTTATTTGTTATGTATATTAATAAATAATACATAATTAAATGTGTTTTGCTTTTTAAACTTATTAATTATTATTTACTTACTTATTAAACTGATATTTTTTATGGATTTTTTATGGAGGTTATTGATATGGAGTTCAATATTTTCGGCTCGAAATACAGAATCACGGTGTGTATATGTATTAGTACTTACTATATAATGGGAATAACCGCAGTCATTTACCACATTGAATATGATATACAATACAATATGATAAAGTATTAATGTCTTTGTTATTGAAAATATTGAAAATGGGTCAGCCAATACTTATAATATAAATAATAGTCAATTTTAAAAACAATACCTAACCGAAGTGCATGTTTTGCTTTTAAATGATGATCTTGGAAAACAAAACATTTTATAAAATTTATCCTTTTTCATATTTAAACTTTTCACACTTATAACGTCGGGTAAATAAAAGGTTCGTACCTTTAAATAATTCACGCGATTAGGTCCCGAAATATATCTAATATACACACAGTCAGTTTGAAATAGATAAAATAAGCATTACAACTTTTTACAAAATTAAAAAAAACACCTACATAACACAACTTCTATATTTTAGCTTCTTAAATAATAGATTTTTATTGATGTCAAAATGTAACACTTTTTTCCGTCTAGCTTCTCAGCCCGTAAACAAATGATATATGCGATAAGGTTTATATAATAATAATAATAATAATATCTTGGGACAACTCATACAAAGCTATCTGATCCCAAACTCAGCAGAGCTTGTACTATGGTAACCAGACAAGTGATAAACATACTTATATATTTCTAAATACATACATATTATAGATAAATAATACCCAGACACAGAATAAACCATGGTGCTCATCACACAAAGTTTAACTCTGGGTGGGGATCGAACCTACGACCTCTTGCTTAGCAGGCGCGGTGGGAGTGTATCCGAATACACTCCCACCGCGCCATAGAGGCAGTCTAAGTTTTGACAGATTAAAGATAATAAATTCACTGTCGAAAATTGGTTTCCGTTTTTTGAATGATCTAGCCGATTTTTGAAGAAAATTTGATGTTTAACTACTATGAGCGCTTAGAAAAAGTATATTAATTCACGATTCAACATGTTTATGAATTTATAATCTTTAAAAGAAATCCTAAAAAAATTAACACCACAAGCTTGAAACTAATATCTCAATTCTGCATGTCAGTCTGTTTCGTTATCACTCATTAACCGATTTTGATGAAATTTGGTATGGAGACAGTTTAAGTCCCGGGAACGGATATAGTTTTTATCGTGGAGCCGCAGGCAAGCTTGTTTCACACATACACGTTAAATGCGGAACTGTAAAAATAATGACAGCTCCATTTGCCGTCATTTTCACAACTTCGCCATTTTTCCGACTCCCTTTATTATCTATAAACCAATTGCATTTCCTCTTTCCTCCGATATTATTCGGTAGGGAGGGATTAGTTCGCATATTCTGTGCATACGCCAGTTTCAAGTATAATATCTTTCTAGTTTTCTTTTTTCAATCAGAAAGTCTCGTTCTTGTCTAATTGTCACGTATTTCAAGTATATTTTACACGCGGAGCTGTAAAAATATGTGACATATCAGTTTGCCGCCATTTTTACAACTCACCATTTGCATTTGTGTCTCAATATTTTACATATAAACACGCAAAGGTAATCAATTACACGGCCATGTTGGGCTGCAAGCTCGACTTTGTAGTTTATTTTATGTAATTTAGCATGAAAATATACATAAACCAATTGATTATTTGCGGAGGTGTGTCAAAACTACTTTAATTTGTCTTTGACATATTGAAACTAGAGCGACCTAGTTATCGAGAACGAGACGGCGTGGTCTCTTAATACTTATATAATTCTGTCTGTTTTTTTCATGACACCAAACTGTTATTTATTTATTAAAAAAAAAAATACAGCTGTCGCACAAGGGTATGACCATTGACGTATAGACCTGGACTGTGCCATCCCTTTCAATAAAAAATAAATATTGACTGCAAAGCTTGAAAGAGAGAATAAAACTCGTGCGGCCTTTGACAGGTATTGTACACAAAGTAGCGTTGTCTCTTTCTAGTGAGTGGTAAATTTTGTGAGGTTATGGCGCAGTTCTGGTCTCTACCTCAATGCGTGTGACGTAGGTAACGTAGATACAATTAAGATATATTTATTTTGAAAGATAACTAGGAGAGCTTTGTTTGGTTTCCACATTATTAGCAATTTTGTTAACCCCTCCAGCTAAGCTCGAGGGGTTAACAAAATTGCTAATAAGGCTTCTCTTAGGAGTGGGTTAACACCGGTAGCATAATGGGTAGGAAGTGAACCCGCGACCTCACCTGATGCCTCATGAGAAGAAGCTGTCAAGAGCCTTATGGGCCACTCTTAAAATCATCAAGTTTTTCTTCACAGTGCTAAGAACGAACCAGTGTGTTTGGTGAAGGTAATTGTTTATAAAACATACATAAAATGTTTTTGCAACATTTTTAATTGCTGCTCCGCTCCCAATGGTCGTGGCGTGATGTTATATAACCAAAAGCCTTCCTCGATAAATGGGCTATCTAACAGTAAAATAATTTTTCAATTCGGACCAGTAGTTCCTCAAATTATCGCGTTCAAACAAACAAACAAACATTCAAACAAACAAACTCTTCAGCTTTATAATATTAGTATAGAAATGAATCCATACTACCATACTACAATCTCTAGCACAGTAGTCGAAAGTCAAGCAGTCAAGAATAATTAAATTTGTTATAGCTGTAGTTTGAAGCCACTGAAAGGACTGTATGGGCTGTAATCACTTTAGCTAATCATATCAGCCACACGGGCAGAGTCGTCGACAACCGCTAGTTCTATCTAATTCGGTTTTATCGATATTGAAACCGGATTCAAAAATGCCATCAAAAAGAAAAACAAAAGACGAGCTCCTTATTGTCATTGATGGAGTGTTTCATGATTGATTATCTGCTTAAACAATATAGATTGCGTCAGATTCGACAAAGAGATTGTTTTTTCGATTAAATTAGCATGCACACTAGACAATCTTGTAAGTGACATCTTTTGGAGATAGTTTGGACTTAAAATATAATCGGATTGGTGTCCTTATTTTGAGACACGACGATAGCTGTCCGAAGACAAGTTGACAGAAGTCAAAGATACATAGAGTTCTGAAAAAAGCGGCAAACCCAATAGTCATCGTATTTACAACTACGCAAATACTTAAAATAATATTAATCTATACTAATATTATAAAGCTAAAGAGTTTATTTGTTTGATTGAACGCGGTAATCTCAGAAACTACTGATCCGGAATTGAAAAAATCTTTTTCTGTTGGGTAGCCCATTTATCGAGGAAGGCTATAGGCTATATAACATCACGCTACGACCAATAGGAGCGGAGCAGCAATTTAAAATGTTGGAAAAACGGGGAAAATTGTCGCATACGAAATTGCGCGGGTCAGCTAGTATTAAATAAAAATTGGAAACTGAGTGTTTGTACAGTAAAAATGTACAAAAAAAACACATAGTGTATTTTCCCACGTTAAATGCGGATTAATTTTGCTTAACCCATATTATACCTGTTCCATTTAAAAATACCATCAGTGGCATTAAAACACTTAAACATAGATGAATGCTAAGGTTAATTGCAATGTCAGTCATACCGGGAACGCTACGCAATGATGTAATTAAGGCCACTGGTATCATGCTTTTCATTACCAGATTAATTTTACTAAAAGGTTCACAGAATTCAACGAAGTAACAATATTTATTATATATTTAGTTTTAAAAGAAATTGTGGCATTGTTAGTGAACATTTTCCTTGTTTATTGCGATCGTTTGCAGAATGTGGTTAGCCGCAAAAGTATTATTTAAAATAATAAACAGATGTTTCGAATAGGTTTTGTTTTTAACATAGCAACTCGAATAGATTAGTTGCCAGAGTAAATAAATATTTTTTAATAATTTTTTGGCTCGCTTTGATGAAGGAAATTCAAAAATACACGACATGTCATGTCTTAATTCAAGATTCAATGAAGTGCGTTAATTTATTACCAATTTATATCTTATGATTGCTTGGATTTTTCAAGATAAGTACTTGTTTTGGTCTCAAAATGCGGAAGGAAGATAAACGAAATTTCACCAAAGAGTTCAAAAAATATGTTGAGCTTTTTATTTAATCAGAGATTGAGAACACAGCAACAAAGTGTTCCTGTTTTTATTTATGTAACAGTAATGTGTTTCATGTTGTATACAGGGCTTTAATTGAGGCTATTTGGATACAACTGTAAATTGAAATCGTCGGCAAAGCAACTAAATATTGAGAGATGGATAAAAACCAAATACAAAATGTTTGATGATTGAAATTTGTTTGGATGTAATTTATTTTTCAATTTGTTTATTATTACCATGAAAGCATTAGGCTCATCACAACATGGCGGTACTTATACTCAAGTGGGAATCTCCAAAAGTGAATCATTTATTTATGGGAGCACGTACTGAGAATTGTTTTTGGAATACGGATAATATGTTATGTGTGTTTGTTTCTTATATGAAACAGGATTAGCCAAGCAATTCAATCGAATGTGGGTTAGGTGGTTCGATAAGATAGTGCTGTTTGTGCTTAGTAATTGATGGTAATCAGGTTTATTGTTTTACTTGTAGTAATTACGAAGTAACATTTATTGGAATAGTATAATATACTATTCCAATAAATATATATTTGTTACATTCACCTATTGATATATAATAATATATATTATATATCAATAGGTGAATGTAACAAATTACGTACTTACCTGCTTACTTTGATCTTGATAAAACCAATTATTTTGATTGTTTTGTGGAATCTAGTTTTATGTTTTACTTTTTCATATTTTTCCTTATTTTGAAATTGATTTTTCAATTGACCGGATTGATTTGATTGAGATTTTCAGTTAATAGGCAGATTCGATCTTTCACTTTTTTTTTTTAAATATTTTTTTAGACGTTAGACAACGATTACTAGGTAAGGTTTGTAGTATAGTAGGTAGGTTTATATAATAGGTAAGGTACATTTAGATAAACTGAAAAGTTCACATATCCTACCTATTCAAGAACTGGAACTTTTTGTTCTAACAGGTTCTTGTAACAAATAATGTTACAGAAACCCAAATCTTACAGCAGAAGTTTCAATCGGAATTCATTAAATCCAATGATGTAAGTGTTGGATCAACAAATACTACTTGTTGATTGAAGATGTAAATAGTCTTACTCGATCCATCAGTGCTTTTCAAAGGTACAAAACGATTGGCGGAATAACGAAGATGATTTACTTGTTACCAAGCATTATCTACTATTACAAATGCGGTAATTGTGCTTTCCGTTTATTACGAGGAGGATTAATTAGACAGGAGTGACTTTATGCGGAGGATCTAGTGGTCTATTTACAATTTACTTAGTTCACCTAGATACAGCATCAGGTGCCTTGTGGTTTTGTCCGCGGTTCTGCCCGCCAACAAAGGTATACTCGTAAGTTACAGACATTGAAATAGGGAACAGCGCGTCAATTCAATTATTTAAAGCAGTGCAGTTGCAGTTAAGTTTTGATTAAAACGGCCATTTTCATATTCTTGTAACTTTAGGATCGATCTTAAAAACGCTAGCTCACCGTACTAGAATATCGTTATTGCGCTCTAGAGACGCATACTTGACGCAAGCGTATTTGAGATCGATCCCAAAGTTACAAGAAAACAAAAATGACCGTTTGAATCGAAACTAAACTAAAGGGTCTTTCAACAAAGACGGGTCGATGTTAAAATTGAATAAAACTAGATGTGTGTGAGATATTAACGAAATTTATTTTTTATTTGAAAGGCCCGTTTATGCCATTATGCATGAAATATGACATCGTTCAAATGTCCGCCGCGGCTTCGCATGGTGGCACAAATCCGAGAGGTCCAATTTTTAATGACTCTGCTGCATAGATCCGGCTGAATCTGAGCGATGGCCTGCGTTATGTTGGCTTTCAGGGCAACGGTCGAATGTGGTTTATTGGCATAGACCTGCGACTTCAGAAAACCCCACAAGAAAAAGTCTAGCGGAGTCAAATCACACGATCTTGGTGGCCAATTCACGTCACCTCTGCGAGAGATAACCCTACCCGCAAACCGTTCATGCAGAATGTCGATTGTGTCGTTCGCTGTGTGGCAAGTAGCGCCATCTTGCTGGAACCACATGTCATTCACGTCCATATTGTTCAATTTAAGCCAAAAGAAATTGTTTATCATTGATCTGTAGCGCTCACCGTTGACGGTGCTGGCCTCGCCAACTTCGTTTTCGAAGAAGTACGGACCAATGACGCCGCCAGACCAAAATCCGCACCAAACAGTTACTTTTTGTGGATGCATTGCTATCTGGTGAACCTCATGTGGGTTGTGGTCATCCCATATACGGCAATTTTGCTTATTAACAAAACCATTCATTCAAAAATGTGCCTCGTCGCTAAAGATTATTTTTTGGCCAAAATCGGGGTCCTCTTCCAAGCGTTCCGACGCCCATTCAGCGAACACACGGCGTTGTCTATGGTCATTAACTTTGAGCTCCTGGGTCAGTTGGATCTTGTATGGATGCAGACCCAAGTCCCGACGCAAAATTCTCCAAGTTGAAGTCTGCGAAAGGCCGAGTTCTTGTGCACGGCGAGAAATCGACTGCTTCGGAGTCTCCTGAACACTCTCACGTACAGCGGCGATGTTCTCGGCCGATCTGGCGTTCCTTTGACGTAAAGGTGTTGGTTGGTTGTTTACCGAACCGGTCGTCTCGAATTTAGTCACCAATCGTTGGAGAGTAGACTTTGAAGGGCCACCGCGTCTGCCGTAAAATGGGCGCAATGCGCGCAACGTTTTCACTAACGAACACTCATTTTGATAATAAAGTTTTATCATTTGCACATGCTGCTCAACCGTGTAACTTGCCATGGTGATTTGGCATCAGTGACTGAATAAGAAAAAACAGATTTGACAGATGCCGCCAAATCAAAATGGCCGCCACAGATTATTAATATCGACCCGCTCTATTTGAAAGACCCTTTACAACTGAACTGCAACTGCACTGCTTTAAATCCATGAATTGACTCCCAGGACTGCGCCATAACCTCACAAAATTGACCACCTCTAAAATGAGACAACGCTACGTTCTGTACAATACCTGTCAAAGGCCGCACCAGTTTTTTCTATGTTTCACGCTTTGACGTCAATTTTTAACTTTTTAATTGAAAGGGATGGCGCAGTCCTGGGCTATTTGTCAATGGTTACAGTAGATACTCTAAAGTTAGATCAAAATCTGTTTAATAGTTCTTGCGTCAAAGAGTAACAAACATCAATTCATCCTTACAAAATCGAGAAACCTTATAGCCTTTTTTATTTCAGGTACTGGCACATTCGGCCGCGTATGCCTGTGTCGCGACAAAGCTGCCGATGAGTACCTCGCTATGAAGATATTGTCTATGGCTGACGTCATCCGCCTCAAGCAGGTCGACCACGTCATGAATGAAAAGAACATCCTCGCTGAGATCAACCACCCCTTTATTGTTAATTTGTAAGTATTTCTTCATGTTCTGTATCTTGAATAGCAGTTCAGGTGTTTTCAGTCGTGTTACATATACATTTTTATAATATTGATATTAATATTGCTGTTTACAAGCTTCCGCATGTAGATAAACAAAGGTTCACAAATATAATAAGAAAAAACAAATATTTTTTTCATTATATCCAGTGAAAGAGAAAAAATGAAATGATACTTAATCAATAATTAATAGAATTGGTGCTGTTATCAACAAAATTTTGCCATACTTTTGATGATAATTTATTAAGCTCTGAAGCACTACGTTAACAGAAGGTATTTTTTCTGTAATTGGTTGTTGCAAAGGGTGTCTCTTGTAATGGACGCTTTCTAAGTTTGTTCTGATTTGTTCTAAGATGTATTTTGCTCAGCAGTGCTCGGCAATCAGCCAAGCCCTAAGCAATTTTGACTAGCAAGCTAATGTCATTTATATTACGCCTGTTTTATACGGGCTTTTAACTTTTTACTTACTACCTTCGCATATATGTCTTGTTTATGTCAGACATGACTTCCAGGAAAATATAAATTTCCTCTAGCAGTCTTGGCGTTTTGTCGACATTAGACTGATTTTTGACTGAAAGAATTTAAAATTTCTTACTATATTTTACTTTACTGCGAAATCAAGTGAAGTCTTTTCTGTCGTAAGCTTTCCACAAGTCACAGGCGTTCCTCAGGGTTGAATATAGTACTCATATAACATACCGTCTTGAGTCTACATGTTGTATATGTATTTACTTATTACAAATACTCACGTCCCGTCAATCTTCCTCGTTGCAATTAATATTCTTGGTGTTTATCCAAGCCGTCTAGACAGATGCCATGTATCTTAAGGGTGTCATTATTCTCTTGGGATCATAACAACGATGTTTACTATTGGAGAACGTTGGCTGTGTAATTAAACGTGCATGGATGCATGTGACGGACTTCACATACGTCAATTAAGTTGTAACGTCGAATGTAGGCATTTGGCCAATGTTGGTTAGGTATAGGAAGTATCCTATAACCAACATTGTCCAAATGTGGCGTTATTTGCGTGCACTGTCACTATCGGTTCTGTCAATAAGCTGTATACAACGTTTTTGTTGTTGCTGGTTGGAAATGAAGCTACTTAATGCGTTTAGATAATAGTTTTATTTTATTTAAAGGTTCAGTCCGCGATTAATTGTCACAAATAAAAATTAAATTAACAAGCGCAACCGGCGGAAAGACGGGACAAGAAGGATAGATAAACAATGTCTGCTTTAAAGATTTTCGCTTGTGTATTCTATTTTCTTTTCGATGTTTTCTTTCACTGTTTTAAGTTGAACTTGTCCCGGTGCCGACAATAGCGAGCAACTATCAACTATTTACTCGCTCAAGACACGTCAAGAAATGTATACAATAGATTAATGTACTACATCCAGTGAAAACAAAAGAGATATAGTAGGTATGAACAATCATCGATCAACTATTAAAATATGTATACATTTTGTTTACGACGGATCTATTGTACGTTTCCTAGACGAGAACATCGTTCAAAGTTGCTCTCTTTCTCGCAGTTAGTGGGACAAATGCCTAAGTTTGGTAATGAAACAAATGACACAAGTTCCTGCTAGGATTCCAAAGATAGGCCTGCTTCTTAGGTCCTTTTCATACGTTTCGGTTTCAACCCGGGAGTTTGGTACCCTGCGCGAAGTGTATGACGAGGTACGGTAGCTTTCACACTATCTGGTGTCCGTCCGTACCCGGTCGCTATGCTTTCGCCGCCGGCACCCGGCGCCCGATTGGAACCGGGTATAATGGACCTTAGTCGAGGTCTTCACTACTGACGAAATAAAGTTTCTGCATGGGTTCAAACAAATAGTCTCCTGTAATTCCTGGTACCTACAACTAAGCCATTATTGTATATTTTCATGATCGTTTAACCCAAATACTTTTGTTCTTAGTACAAGCGGCCGTTTTCGTATCAGATTTATTTGACCCAATAAACATAACACTAATAGGATTGTTGTTATTGGACTATTTGTTATTTTTAAAGTGTTTTAGTGTGTGCTAATTTGTCGAAAGTATTATAGACCGTTTAAGTCCGATTTTTAAGTTGTTTTTGGCAGTGTGAAAAATACAAATAGATCAGTGACACAAAAAAACTTGGTTCCTGTAAATAAATTAATATAATTGTTTTATAAACTCAAACTAAAGTAGTTTTCGCTATTACATGGTAATTTGTTTTTATGGTAATATATCGTAAAAGATTAAAGTAATCTCGTATCTTCGAAGAAGAAGCTAGAAAATCTTCTAAAAGTTGTCAAACCCATTATTTCCGCCATAATTCGTTTACCCCAAAAAGTTAAATTGATTCTTTTTATAAGAAAACTTTGTTATAAAGTTGTAACACACAACATTATGTGCTTTTATTAAAATTATAAAGCAGTTTTAACATTAAGAGAACTTGATGGCTGCTTCCGACAATGAAATGACGTGGCCGCGTTTCGGGACACATCCATAAAACACTAGCTAATCCGACAGACGTTGTAATTTCATATTTTTTTTATTAAAATTTTCTTATTTTTTTTTTTAAGAATATCGTTACAGAATATTGTTATATTTATATAGGTACAAGGTTAGTTTTCATATGGCGCAAAGCTCGGACACCCCAACAAGATTTTTAGTTTAAGAAATCATATAAAGAAATAGAAAGTAATAATAATAATAATATCTTGGGACAACTCACACAACGCTATCTGATCCCAAACTAAGCAGAGCTTGTACTATGGAAACCAGACAAATGATAAACATACTTATATATTTCTAAATACATACATATTATAGATAAATTACACCCAGACACAGAATAAACCATCGTGCTCATCACACAAAGTTTTATCCTGGGTGGGGATCGAACCCACGACCTCTTGCGTAGCAGTCGGATACATTCCCACCGCGCCACAGAGGCAGTCAAGCAAGTGTTGAAAACTTCCACAGTTATAAGCCATTAAAGTTGTCTTATGTTCGTAGCAGTATCATGCTTATTACATCGCATAGTACGTAATCCATTGTTATTATTGAAAATAATAAATGATTAAATTTCTCACTACATTATGAACAAGATTTGAACTGATTAAATGATTTATTAATAAATAAATAATTAAAAAAATATATTTATTGTGAAATATAACATGCTCCAAAAACTATCCTATTGGATTCTAAGCAAACTACTTTCAGGTTTGCACTATACCAAGAATAACATTATATAAAACAGGTTTATTTTTGTACCTACAATGTTTGCTGTTAAAACGCCAAGAAAAAAAAACATAAAAAAAAAACAATTTCTTTGTATACCTAGTTTGTTGTGGTCTCCTACAATATATCATTTAGAGAAATGCAATCGTACATAGTACGAGACATGGCAGTGTAAACCAGTCTTTAGCGCCAAGTGCGAGTATATCGAGGAGACAAATGACAAGCGCGTGCGCCATTGATGACGATGCGATGTGGGAGCTGCGCCACGTCTCTTGTCAACACTGCCTTGTGCGACATTTTGATTTACGCACCACTCTGGTTCTATCTAAAGCTATTGTTTATTTAAAATGTAACTGACTAGCTTTCGTTTATAGCACCGCCGGCGTTGTTATTCTACCGTCTTTTCCCGGGACTCAAACTATCTTTATACCAAATTTTATCTAAATCGCTTCTGCAGTTTAAGCGAACAGTAACTTTATCGGTCTGTCACGTTTTCAATATGACAGTCAGATAAAGTTACTTTTACATTTATAGTATTAGTTTGGATGCAAATTAAAAAACTCTATCGATATTAATGTCCTAAAGATAAGTAACGTTTTGACTGCCTCTGTGGCGCGGAGGGAGTGTGTCCGACTGCTACGCAAGAGGTCGTGGCTTCGATTCCCACACGGGACACCACTTTGTGTGATCCACAAATTGTTGTTCTGAGTCTGGGTGTACTTTGTGTCCGTGACTTGCATGTTTGTAAAGTTCCCCGCGACACAGGGCTCGTACTATAATGCGGGAGTCGTCTTTAAAAAAAAATAAGATAAATAAACGACATGTATTATCTATTATCTTCAGAATGACTGAAATCTAGGCAATTAATAAGAAATTCTAAAGAAGATTAACGTGTTGAGCGGTATTTTTTATGTGTACCTACTTAATACTCGTTCATTACCACTATCTAAATAATAAAGCTGACTGCTTTTTAAATACATGCTTCCGAATATAAATAGGTATGTACCCATAGACAGCAAAATAACTATTTTTTTTATTTAGGTTCGCTAAACTAGTCATTACACTTTGAAATATACAATACTAGCTTTCGCCCGCGGCTCCGCCCGCGTGGATGTCGGTTATCGCGATAAAAACTATCCTATGTCCTTCCCCGGGACTCAAACTATCTCCATACCAAATTTCATCTAAATCGGTTTAGTAGTTTGATCGTGAAAGCGTAACAGACAGACAGACAGACAGACAGACAGACAGACAGACAGACAGAGTTACTTTCACATTTATAATATTAGTTTGGATTGCTTATAAATGATGACTTGCAAGTGCATGACCTACTAGAAGCAAACACTGCATTTTATATAAAATATGCTTAAGGTTTCAACGATTAAACAGAGGAACTGAAAATATCGATTTCGTCACAAACATTGTTATTAGCTGAACACATACGGTAGAATACTATGAAAGAAGATTTAAATATTTTCAAACTAACTATCTATTAACTCTAGAAGAAGCCCTCGAAAAAGGCCAAGTCAGAAGTACCGTATCCGACGACCGTGAATGAAACATGTCCCAGAAATAATCTCAACTATTACTCGACACTAACATATTGCCAAAATAAGCTAATATTTCACATGGACAACCTCCAACCCATTGACGTATAGACCTGGACCACGCCATCAATTAAAAAGTAAATATTGTAAAAGATAGAAAAAACTCGTGCGGCCTGTGACAGGTATTTTCCACAAAGTAGCGTTGTCTCTTTCCAGAGAGTGGTCAATTCTGTGAGGTTATGGCGCAGTCCTAGTCTCTACGTCAATGCCCCGACCAAAGAGTCAATAAAAACTGATTGACAGATGCATATACGTAAAATTTATAACAACAAAGAGTGTTTTATTCTTCCTTATGAAGAAAGTAGGCAACCCTATGTACAGCTGATGACAATATGGTATATTGCAGGCGCTGGTGGACGCATGACGACTCCTGCATCTACATGCTCTTCGACTACGTGTGTGGCGGCGAGCTGTTCTCTTACCTCAGAAATGCTGGCAGATTCAGCAACAGCATTGGTAATTATGCACCTTGTTTATACTTCCCATGGAGCAGGCAAGCTATCTGTTAGAGAAGAAAAACTCATTAAAGTCAAATCTATCTTCTATAACAGTCCAAAGAACATCTATGAATCTCTATGTACAAGAGTTGGTGTATAAAGAGTCGAGTCTTCAAATTCGTGTTGCAAAAAGGTCTGATTACTGAAAATCGGTCACTCGCTATGTTGTTTAACCTCGTCTAGTCGCAGTCTCCTGGTCTGTTAGGTCTCCAGTGACTCATGAATCTCTCAACCACAGAATATACATTAAATACTAAATACTAACCAAACGTAACACGTTACATTCATTACGATTGCCTCCCTGACCGCATAACATAGCCCGACGTCCTCCACCTTCGATGACTAGATCAGAAAACAGTAAGAATCTTGGCTATTAATCGTTGTAAATAAATAAACTGGAGCGGAACAAATAAATATTAGTTGGATAAACGCCAACACTTCGCAAGCAAACGTAAGTTTTGTGCGCACGATGCTCTGCAATCACACACGATGTCCATTTTTCCAAAGATTTTATCACATCACTCCAAACTACATCTCAATAACTATCTTTATCTACACCAAGATAAAGCTTCAAATCTATTGTACTAGTATGTCTCTTACACTGTTTTAAACAATCGTTTGACGACAACTACCAAAACGATATTATCTTTCTCTCTCTTTTATATAAAATATTTCGGCAAATGAAAATGCGACAGATGTTTATTTGTACAACAAAGCTAAATAAACGGGTTACACAACCGTTACTATTAAATAATAGTATTGTCTGATACAAAAATACTCTTTTCATACATGAGCAAGAAACGTAAAATTAGATCGGATAGCTTTTCTTTTTAACTTTATACGTGTACCATGATCATACGATGGTATTAGGGTGGGATATAATCACTATGAGCTTTCGTATATCTCCATCTCCTTCTATCATTCAGATTTATTATTTTTTAGAATGAGAGCGAAAGATTGACTGCGTCCAACACTTCGGTCCCACGCAATTTCAAGAAAATCTCAAGATATATTGAGTTTAGTTTTTCAAATCACTTACTCACTCTGGTGACCCATTGCTGTCACTGTCTTCTTACCTCTTAATTTAAATCATCATCATACCTCTAAAATATAAATAATCTAAAGAATGGTCTAAAGTCTTATCGGTTTCCACAAGGAGCGATCTTGGGCCGCCTACATAGTCAGACTAAAAAAAAAAATTTTTTTGGCAATAGTCCGTTAATATATAAATGTACGTTACCATAATCTAAATTTGACCGTTACTTTTTGTTATTTATGGAGCGATGATGTCAATCGTATCTGTTATATTTAAGTCTTTACGTACCTACATAAAAACATTTAGAAACACTAACATAAAGAAGTATCTTTGGTGAATGCTCTTCGTGTTGCCTGGCCTTCTACAAACTTCTGCCCCCTTAGCCTGATTTCTGCCCCCGTAGTCAAGTTTCTGCTCATTTCACCTATTTTATGAGTCCGTCCCCAAACTTCTAACCGCTTAAGCAAAATTTTTAATCTTATAGCCAAATTTCTATCTGTTTAGCCAAGTTTCTACCACTAGGCAAACCACGGAAAAAAGCATTTCGATCCGTTTTTTTACTTGATAAAAAATACAACCTAATTTTAATTCCATGTGTTATATTTTTGGAACTGACGTCATTGGTTTCAAAGACAGTAAATAAATAGATGTACCTACAATTACGCGTAGTGAAATAGAATTGTACAAAAAACAGTAAAAAATACGGCAACGACCGACTTGTATTTCTGGAGAAAAGACAAGACAAAAATAGTTTCACTGAAGCGAGGAATAAGGCTAAGAGTACATCAGTGGGCCAAAGGGAGAGCATGTGGTTAGACCGTGGTTCTGTCAAATCGTATCAAGTTGGGGCTGCGGAATCACGTAAACAGGGACCTTAGGTGGTCGTAACGAGCCCTGATTCTCCAGAATCTTCATCTGGAGAGTCACGTAACGAAATTACGATGGTCATATAGGGCAGGACTACTAACCAAGATTACTTTCTTTTTTAAAAAGTCAAATATACAAAATAATTGGACGCAGAGTACACGTACATTGGGAAATAACTTTTATGAACATATGAGGCAGTCAAAAGATTAAAGGTTTAGTTTAACATTTTATTATTCCTGTTGCTCAGAGGCAAGGTTAAAGTTAGTTACTAGCCCTCCTACATCTTGTCTAAATAAACAAATCTTGGGTTTGAATCGTGTTAAGTAATTTTAGTCTAGAGTTTGGAGTTTGAGTAAAATTTCTTCTTCATATATTTAAGACGAAGAGGTTACATAGAATTCTGAAACATAAAAAAATATCTTTTGGATTCAGACGACATCACGCTAGCTAATATGTACGTACAGTATATCCACAGACGATCTGGTTTGGCATCTCCGACCGATCTCATTGAATAATAAAGACATAATAAATTAAACACGAACATAATTTGTCTACATATCGAATACAATCAAATCTGTTGAGGGAGTTGTCAAAATAAAAAAACAGATCATCTCTTAGCATTTACCTTCGCCCTGCGCCGTTATGTCCTATCCTCAACTCTGACTTCAGTCGTATATTAAATAATAATACTAACGTCTGTACGTCTTCTGCCGTGCCTTGAAGGTGTTTTCGGCAGTTTTTCTTGGGTGGCAGTTTATAACGATGACGTCGGGCAATATAACTGACAATAAAAACGTCTGCGCCATTTGGCGACCGTTGATTGCCGTTCAGCCAGACAACGTGACGCCCGCGCTCGCGCCGATTGTAGCTCCACATGAATTGCATATAACAATGATATAATTTGTATTGTGTGCTATTCTGGCTTACAAATTATAGACCTTATGTTAACCAGCATAAAATTGTTTGTTCTGTGGAGTACACAATTGAAAACATCCAAATAAATAAAATGTTTTAAATAAAGCTGACATAGATATAATTCGTATTGTATGCTATAGTCAACTTATTTTAAACGAATATGAACCTTAAATATATATGACCTATATGTATAATAAATGTTTATTAAACTACGACTGGCCTATTGGTCTAGTGGTTAGTAACCCTGACTGCTAAACCGGAGGTCGTGGGTTCGATTTCCACCCAAAATCAAACTTTGTGTGATGATCACGATGGTTTATTCTGTGTCTGGATGTAATTTATCTTTAATATGTAGGTACCTAAGTATTTAGAAATATGTATATAGTGATATGTATGTAGTTTTCATAGTACAAGCTCCGCTGAGTTTGGGATCAGATAGCGTTGTGTGAGTTGTCTCAATATATTATTATTATTATATAGGTACAATTAAAAAGTGTTGATTCAAAAATATCCTAAAATATAATAACGACATTAGGTATTTGTATTATGCAAGCACAGACTGTAGGTACATTGCTACCAACTAATGCTAAGTTGGTAGCAGTTGGCCGAAGTTGAAGCCCTGTAGCAGTCCAAAAGTTTCAAAGACTTCCATGTAAGGAGTGTGCAGTTTGACGTGGTAATTATTACTACCATATCACCATTTATACACTATCTTCAAACTTAGAATATTAATACTTTCAATATACATAAATAAGTAACGTAAATATTATGAAATATATTAACACCGCTATAACCTCTAGCGTAGCTACATGTTTATCCAGGATACGATATGTTTGTTAAACATAAATACAGTAGATATTAGCTAACCATTTCGCCATACAAAACAAATCTTTAAACCTATCAAGAATATTAACGCCATTAAAAATAAGTAAGAGGATTTACAAGACAAACAATAATATTTTTAAAAATCGAACATAATAATATCTATAAAATTCATCTGACAAGATATGAGTGGCATGCACTTATGACTGGCGGCAGATAGAAAATAAAGTGCACTTATATCGCTATATGTATGGATAAAATGGATGATTTCAAAAAGCGATAATATAGTGATAAAATACATAACAAAAATGTGTTTATTAACGGTCAAAATAAGAATTGTGCCAAATATCTGTGAGTCAAATTGCTTTTCAAAGAGGAACTATCCTGTCTATCATTTGTACTGGCTGTTTAAGTGGTAAGCGTCCTAATTTAGAAAAGAAAAACAAATTAAATCGTATTATTTTTATAAATGTATTTTTAAACACGGAACTTTTAAATGGTGAACGTTAATATATTTTTTTAGAATTGCTTTTCAAAGAGAAATTACCCTTTCTATGTGTCTGGCTGTCTATAAGATAACGTTCGAATTAAGAAAAGAAAAAACAAATTGAATTATTTCTAAACATCGAACTTTTTTAATAAACTTTTTTAATTGGTTTTGGTCGAGGTTTAGGCGCGTTACTCATAACGTGATGTCATTTAGCTACGGCCGCGAAGTCGCCATATTTGTAATGGTTCCGCGTGGTACCATCAAGCATCTCGCCCACTGAAGCTTTCTATAGGCATCTTGATTAGTTCATGGACTTAAGGATGTGTTTAAAATATAATAAGATCTACAATCGCCATTGTTACTAAATCCAATCCCGTTAAGGGTTAATATTTGAAATTGTTTTAATAATACTTTTTTGTAAGTACTCGTATAACTATTTATTTTCAATCGTTATGAAGAAAAATAAATAGAGTGTGACTTTAAACGTTTAAATGCCAGTCATATTTCTGTTTTAAATATATGGTGGAATAAAGAAACTCCCAAGCACACATGAGCCCTAGAAACAGTCGTTTAAACAAGGTCTAGTAGGTACTTGTAACTTAACACGAGTGAACAAAAATTTTCCTGCATAATTTTACACTACAGATATAGGCTCGAATTTACGCAGGCATAGCCGGGCGTAAACCTATAATACCAACTTCATATTTCATTTCCCCAGTTATTTACAACTCTGGATGTGTCTCTAAGCAGTAAAATGTGATTTATTTCGGTTTTAGTGCCTATTATTTTTTAATGATTTGTGAAATATCACAGTTCTATTCCAAACGATTTCCATTTCAAAATAATATGGCGCGGAGTGACGCTGCCCGTACCTCTGGCATTGACTTTACTTAAAAATAAACGAGATTTAGCTAATCCTGGGATATATCTAACGTACGTTAGTGTATTATAAACACATGCAACTTACTCTTGTACAATATATGCAACGTATTCATACAATTCTTTTCAAATCAAATCAAATCAAATCAAATCGTTTATTTGCTAAAATGTGGTTACAAGAGATGTTACATTATTTCATTAATACAGCACATTTTAAATTAGGACGGTAAGTTTGTTGTATGATTTCTGGGATCTATCAACATCTGACTGGTAGCTATATCATACGTAGGTATATTATAGCTATAATAATAATAATAATAATAATAATAATATCTTGGGACAACTCACACAACGCTATCTGATCCCAAACTAGGCAGAGCTTATTCTATCAAAACCAGACAACTGAAAAACATACTTATATGTTTCTAAATACATACATATTATAGATAAATAACACCCAGACTCAGAATAAACCATCGTGCTCATCACACAAAGTTTTATCCTGGGTGGGGATCGAACCCACGACCGCTTGCGTAGCAGTCGGATCCACTCCTACGGCGCCACATAGGCAGTCACATAGTACCAACCTGAGTTCTCCTTGAACTTTCTAGTGCGGTCCAACACAAACAATGACCCATCTTAACCTGAATGAGAGGTACCTAAATCAAAGGTGGCCTTGAAAAATATGCATTTTACATGGAGCCCTAATATTTGCCGTTGAAACGCTACGCACGGCAAATATTAGTAACATTTTAACTGCAGTACTTGTGTCTTCGTTTTGACCATTTTGTAAGTTACTATGTGGTAACCTCATATACTGTTAATATTATTTTATGCCAAGTAGGCAATAACAGAAAAATGGGCAAAGGAATTCAATGAGGAATGATGAAGGACCACTATCTCTCTGAGTAAACTTTAAATTTTTAATAATTACCTATATTTTCTCTTCGTTGTATATTTTCTTGTCGTTGTAGTTCTTGATAACTATAAATTAATATCACGCTGTACACTAGCCCTACCTAATTCGTGTATTTATGTCTCTGTCCATCCAAAGGTTGCCTGAAAGAGATCGCTCTTAGCGATAAGGCCGCCCATTGTACATTTTTATTATACGATGTATACTTTGTTTTTTTATATTGGTGTACAATAAAGTATATATTATTATTATTATTATTACAATGTATAAAATTCAGTACATAAAACAAACGACTTTACGAGCCCTCGTGCCCCCTGGGATCCACCTATGGGCTACAATAAGTCAATAGAACAGACTAAGACTAGCTTACAGAGAAGTTGACAAAATTTGATAAAGCGCGTGGTGACCGTAGGAATGTTTGCTCATAACTTAAGTTTAACATAATCTTTGAATATGTCTACAAAAAAAAAAATAGTGCTCGGTAGGTAGCTACGTTATCAAATATTATGCAAAGTTTTACCTATAGGTACTAACCTTGAGCTTAACTTAAGCACCGCTACTACTACTAGGAGACGCTTAACACTGAAATGGCGTCCAAATTTGTTAAAAAAAATAATACTAAAAGGTTTTATATTTGCCAGAGGGTTTATATTTTCGAGGAAACGTAAAACGAATAAATAAGATATGAATAATTTTGCCTTAAAAAGGATTTCATAAAAGTTTTACAACACTTTTACTATCTATTGCATCGTAAAATAAAAGCATATGAAAACTAGATCTATCGTTACGTTTGTGGTTGTAATAAAAATAATATTTTATGTTTAACCCAGTCTCATGTTGAAATGTTTAATTTTTTACAAGTGGCAATTATTTTTCTTATTCATAGAGCGGGAAAAAAGTTTTGATTGTCTTTATTGCAAAAAATACTGGTGACCTTTCATAAATTCTCTTTTTTCTAGCTGGTTATGATGACTTTGACATGATTTGGAATGTTCTCTGTTACTCTATGATGTATAAATGATATGAATATTCTTTTTACATCCGGTTAAATCGTGATTACTAGTACCAAAAATCATAATTAATTTAACAAATGTATGTGAAACACATTTTAGCTGATAGCTATGTCTACGAGTTTCCTTTGTTTATTTTTTCTAAATATTACATATGTGACAGTACTAACAAAAGGTCATAATTCATATTATTACTGACTAATACTCTTTCAAACTTTAGCCATCAATAATTTAGACCATAGATATAGAGGCTGGATTGAGCAATAGCCTCACAAAATCGACTACTCTCTAGAAAGAGATAACGCGACTTAGCGGACAATAACCGTCGCTTTTATGTAGATTTGTAATGACAACACAGTAGACAACGACCCAAAAGCCATAGAGACATCTGCTGTCATTTGAGACGACTACCGCACAGCACGATTATTTTGTCTCTCTCACGCTTTGCGACCTCTATTTACTTTATACCTGGAAGGGAACGCTCAGTACATTATATAAATCTACAATCTAGATATAATTCGGGAAACAAAACAGACTTGTGAAAATGGCGGCAAACTGAGCTGTCACTGTCACCATTTTTACTTATATTCATCAAACCGCGTCTTTGCGCAGTTAAATCCCTTTCTTCGTAATAAATTAGTAGACAACGTTTCAACAGCATTTTAACTAGCGAATGTTTTGTCTTATATTCCATTTTCAAAATAGAATATAAACAAAATATTTACAATAAAAACGGGACCATTAATTTTTCAATTGAAAAATAAGAATTAGAAGAATCAAAAGTGTGTTAGGAAAGTACTCTAGGATTTTCCCCCTTAAACTACATAGTGTTTTAATCACAGACATTTCAACTACGTCTTAGAATAATAAATGTAATAAAAAAAGTTACTGTTTATATGACCGGCTGGTTGTACAAAAAAGTTGTTTATATACCTACCATATGATATTTTGATCTTTTTCATAATAACTTGTTGTTTGAACTGTAAAGTTTATAGAAATTTACCGGAAAAGAGGCATCAACTCTAAAGTCGAGACATAAAATAGAGCTATATTTTACGTACTAAAGTTTTACGTCATAGCGTAGATTGTAAACAAGAGAAAACAATGTAACTAAAGATCGTAGCGCACTTGACTCTTGCTGGATTATAATTATCTTTATTCTCCAACTAACAGATGCAAGGATGGATTTGCCAAAATTGTTTTTAAAATATAGTCGTGGTAAACGAGTCCTTTTTAGGGATATATACCTCAAAAGGATAAAACGGAAACCTTATTGGATATCCCGGGAACGCGTACGGTATTGAATTGAAATTAATACCATATACTCATGTCTTCAATTACTTGAAGCTGTGAAAAAAAAAAACTTCTAAGTAGCGTAATAAAAGATACGGCCGTTTATGCCGCAAAAAACGTACATTTCGACACTCTCGAGGAATCAAAATTTATAGGATATTTTCTGTTGACCTAGAGCTATGGAATTAGGCAAGTAATACCGTCTTACACTACAATAAAGGTAGCGCTTATACTAAAATTATTTTGGACATGATTGGATATACCGTCATTGAGTTATTGCCGATCTGCATTTTTCAACAAAGGGCGTAAATGCCATGAGCCGACGCTCTTCTGCTAATGCAATTATTCAAGGCTGCGGACCCTACACTGAGCATGATCCGACATGATCTTACCCGGTTTTTAGTTTATGAAATACTCCATACAGAATCTGGTGCTGACTAAGATGTCAAGGACGCTGCGCGGGTGTATCTTGGTTATCCCGCATAATCATATCCCGATTGCCAAGTCGATTATAGACTATACTCATGCATGCATAAGTCGCATGTTGTTTTAGCACAGAGTATCGCATGTGTTATGGCCCTAATTTATGCATATAAAGTGAATGTATAATAACAGTTAATCGCAGTAAATCGGTGAAAGTAGTATAGGCAGAAAGATAGCATATATATTAGTTGCATCTAATGTGATCTACTAGACCCACGTAAAAACATGAATACATTAGAATGTTGTTTTTCAATCATTTCTTGAAAAAATATTGTAATTCGTGTTCGTTTTCAATCAAATTACAAAGAACTAATTGATCCAAATTGGTTTTATTTCCTGATTCATTTATAAAACCTGTTTTAGGTAATACGTTCTATTTGGATACTAAAGATTTTATATATTGACAACGTTCAAACATTGTTGGTAGGCAATTATTGTTTTTAAACTTTTATACATATTTTCGGGACTTAATCGCTTGAATTATTTACCTTTAAATAATTCACGCCATTAAGTCCCGAAATATATCTAATATTGTTGGAAGGAGTAGTCGACATGATATTTTTTAAATGAAGTAACAACGCCTGATTCCTCCCCTGGGTATGCTCATGGCTAATTATATTCTTCTCTTTGCAGGTAACTTCTATGCCTCAGAAATAGTGTCAGCACTCGAATACCTTCATGCTAGAAATATTGTATACCGAGACCTAAAGCCAGAGAACCTGCTGCTAGCTAGAGATGGACACCTCAAGATCACAGACTTTGGCTTCGCGAAGAAGCTGACAGACAGAACCTGGACCCTGTGCGGTACTCCTGAATATTTAGCCCCTGAAATTATACAAAGCAAAGGACACAATAAGGCTGTTGATTGGTGGGCCTTAGGTGAGTTTAACAAATTAATAAGTAGTTATATTATTCTGTTTGACATAAAATAACGATTTAAAGATTCAAGACTTATTTGGACTGGTCTTTTTTTCAAAACCGAGGCGGGTTTGAGTAATTCGTAAGTGAAAACTGGCATGTCCTGGTATCAAAAATTCGTAGACATATCACTAATTCCCAGTAATTACTTACGTCCACGGATCACGGCCCATATCCACTCTCAGAAAATTAATGGGACGTTATATGTATAATAATAATAATACTTTATATGTATACTTAGTACTTTACAAAAAAAAGAATTGTGATTCCAAAATTGGGAATTTCCTCAGAACTTTCATGTACCCAATCACGCATTGCCTACTTTTGTTTTGTTACTTTACGTAAAAGTATCCATAGCTCATTTACTAACAAAAACATTGGACTTTAATGCGGTATTTAATTTATGTCATTCAATAATCATCATATCGACACGCAACCGAGCTCATTTGATGCAAAAAATGGCAATTCCGACAACGTATACGAGTATAAGTAATTCCAAATTTACTTTCAGGAAAATCGTCATTTATCCCCATTTACATATTTTGCGTTCCAACTTACGATTTATTTTCCCAATATTTGGGGTAATATTATTAAATCACGGAAGTTATAATATTTTCGTGCTAAGTTAATTGTGTTTCTGAAAACAAAATGATACTTTATCGTTGAAAATGTCATTGCAGTTAACGTAAATGGTAAACGAGAGTGAGTCACGCTAACAAACTCTTTGTGTTTCAGTAAACTGTTTGTTGTTAAAAGTAGGGTTGTCCATACTTTGAAAATGATTAAAAATACCTGGAAACCACAGGGTTTTGGATTTCATTTATATAAATAAAAATGAGCTAGCGGATTAGCAAGCTGAAGTGGCAGTGGGCTGGCCATATTAGCCAAAGAACCGACCACCGTTGGGGTAAACGAGTTCTTGAGTGGAGACTGCGTCTCGGCAAACGTAGTGTGGGACGCCGGAGTGATGATTTATATAGAACAAAGTGGCGTGCAATTGGAGGCCTATGTCTAGCAGTGGACTGAAATAGGTTGATGATGATATAAAAATGAATGTTTGTCTGTCTGTATGTCCTCTATACGTTTCGAAACCATTGATCAGATTGTGATGAAACTTTGAAAGGTTGTTCTGGGAACACCCACGAATGTTTCTGGACAAAAAAAAAGGTACAGCGATGCGTGGCCAGGGTCACTAGTTATAAATATTTATTACCGTCTTGTCTCCCGCAACTCCTACTATGTAATTGCAGTGTATCATGATCACCCAGCAGCTACATAGTTGGAGATGCGTTTTAATGAAATTTGAACAATAGGTAAAGATTTCTTATGATAAACCCTTACCTCTTGTTCAAAATTCATTAAAATTAACGTAGTAGTAATAGAGATTAGTATAAGTACTCTGACTTACAGCCATTTACTAAATCATAAGTTCAGCTATCTTGTAAGGAGCCCTAGAGCTTTTACAATTGCCTACACACACATACACCCACACTCATATACACACACACACACAAATGTACTTAATTACCTATAAGATAACTGTTAACTATTACTATGTCATAACATAAGCCACGGACAAAAGAGGACTCTTCTAACACAGGTTTTCTCAAACTTAACAGAAGAGCTCCCAAACCATATTTATAAAAAACATGTAATAGTTGAAAATAAAGATTTTTATTTTATTTTTTTTTATAATTGCCTTAGTAATTTTATATTTCAAAATGGAAGTTTGAACTGTGAAAATAATAATAATAAAGTAGTCCAAAGTCTAATTAGTCAAATATTATTTTATTTGACTGCCTCTGTGGCGCGGTGGGAGTGTATCCGACTGCTACGCAAGAGGTCGTGGGTTCGATCCCCACCCAGGATAAAACTTTGTGTGATGAGCACGATGGTTTATTCTGTGTCTGGGTGTTATTTATCTATAATATGTATGTATTTAGAAATATATAAGTATGTTTATCAGTTGTCTGGTTTCCATAGTACAAGCTCTGCTTAGTTTGGGATCAGATAGCGTTGTGTGAGTTGTCCCAAGATATTATTATTATATTATATTATGTAATCTTACGCGGCGATGGCCTACTGGTTAAAGCATCGGACTCGCAATCATGAGGTCGTGGGTTCGAATCCTACCCATTATACTACCGACGTGAACCCACAAGCCATTGAGCTTAGCTGGAGGGGTTAACAGGATTGCTAGTAATATGGGACCCACAATCCCACATTGCTAGTTATCTTTTAACAAAAAAATAAAAAATAAAAACAAATATTATATAAATCCCTTAACAAATACAAACAAATAAAAAAAAATACTTAGACATAAATTGTTATAAGTATATTAAGTACCTACTTACTTTGTACTTATTATTATCTGTTCTTGCGAGAAATAAAAGGCTTTTTTATTTTATTTATTACTAGCTGACCCGCCCAACTTCGTTTGCATAAATCATCCCCGTTTTTGCAACATGTATCACTGCTACTCTTCTCCTATTGGTCATAGCGTGATGTTATATAGCTAGCGGTCTATCCAACAGTAAAAGAATTTTGGAACAAAAGTTCCAGAGATTATAGCGTTCAAACAATTAAACAAACTCTTCAGCTTTATAATATTAGTATAAATATAGTAGGTACAATATCTATCGAAATTTTAGTAAAAAAATAATAGTAAAGTCAATTAAACAATCATTCTTTGATTTTATCTTATTATTCAACTTTTATATTCAATATGGCGTTGTATACAAATATGGCATCCCTGTGTTAGCGAGTTAATTACGTTAACTGGAGCCGGAGGTTGCAGAGAAAGTCTATACATCTTAAATAAATTTAATTATAAATTACATTAAACTAAAATCTAAAACTAGTGATAAATGGTCGATGTATGTACCAAGAATGAATCGTTCTTTATTAAAATCTAAAACTACAACTATGGAAAGACGGTTGCGAAATCGAAGTGGCGAGATGTGGAAATCACGTAGCGCTGACTCGACGCCTCGTGCCGGTCCGCAACTGCACTGCTTCGATAAATGGTGTCAACGGTCCGCCTCTTACACCAAAGCGTAGATAAATGGTGTCGACGGTCCGTCTATAACACCGACGCGTAACACCTCCCCCCGAAGAACAGCAACTATTTGTCAAGCGGAGTGGCAAATATTGCTGCCAGACCACTGGTGTTCATCTTACTTCTTCTGGTCGGATGTTCCGTCTGGGTTCAATAAGTGTATAGTTGGCCCCTCTGCAGTATCGATGTCTGGATACGCCTCTGGCTTCAGCTTCCGAAGATCCGGATATTCGTTGAAGGTGCTTGGAAACCACCCGGGTGACTCGCGAACGCGGATATCGATTTGAGATATTCCTAATTATCGCGAACCAATCGCGAATATCCTACCGACTGCGCCAATTACGTTAACTGGAGCCGGAGGTTGCAGAGAAAGTCTATACATCTTAAATAAATTTAATTATAAATTACATTAAACTAAAATCTAAAACTAGTGATAAATGGTCGATGTATGTACCAAGAATGAATCGTTCTTTATTAAAATCTAAAACTACAACTATGGAAAGACGGTTGCGAAATCGAAGTGGCGAGATGTGGAAATCACGTAGCGCTGACTCGACGCCTCGTGCCGGTCCGCAACTGCACTGCTTCGATAAATGGTGTCAACGGTCCGCCTCTTACACCAAAGCGTAGATAAATGGTGTCGACGGTCCGTCTATAACACCGACGCGTAACAAGTTCAATGTTATGATTGTAAACGTAGGTATGTTGTGGAAAGGCTGGTGATATAAACCTCCCACGTAATCTCACCAATACTCATTTAAATACGAAAGTTATGGATGTTTCTACCACGTATTAGCGGCTGTTGTGAGGTTTGAATGTAACCATAGATTACACGGTTTGTAGATGAATTCATTTGCGTGAATAGCAGAAAGCGCGTGCTATGATAACCCAAAATAATACGTGTAACAGAAATATGTGGTCACATTCAAGGCTTACCCATGATACTGTGCTTACCTATTTTTATCAAAATCTAAGTTCCGGGCCATCGGCCGTTTTGGTCGGTACCACAAACTGTCAGTTTTTTCTTCCGTGGAATAATATTCATGCATCATTGTGTTTCGGTTGAAGGGCACTGTAGCAAGGGTATTTTTTTTTTTAAATAGACGACTCCCGCAGTAGGGTACAAGCCCTGTATCGCGGGAACTTTACAAACATACGAGTCATAGACACAAAGTACACCCAGACTCGGAACAACAATTTGTGGATCACACAAAGTGATGTGAATCGAACATGTGGGAATCGAACTCATGACTCTTGCGTAGCAGTCGGATACACTCCCACCGCGCCACAGACGCATTAAACGGCTATTACCCTGAATCAGGGCCCTCAATCAAGGTGGCTTTCAAAATTTGTTAGAGAATTAGGGCTCTAACTCATATTACACCGCTCTTTTTAACGGTTTAGGGTCCCTGATTAAGTGTAGTGTAAAAAGCGCATTAATGGGCAAATGAGATTTACGAACTAATGTCTCAAATGAGGAGCGCGGTGCGGTGACATTCAGATCTTTGCCGTGGCACTGATACTGATAGCGTGGTGGTGGTGGTGGGACCATTAGGTGCACGACTTGCTCGTCTCAAAACCTGTGAACTTTTGCATTAATAAAACAACATACATTTTGTTTGTCTAGTCTAGTCTGTAAGTACTTTTAGAATGAAATAAAGCTGCGACCTGAACATTTGAAATATATATTGGACGGTATTCATCTTTTATGACGTTCATTTATATAATTTGTGAATACTTTTGACTAATTGGCATTGACAGTTAAAATATATTAGACACTTCATTATATTTATAGATGAGATATATAATTTATGTTAGCAGAGGCTAATGCCACGCTGGCTAGTGACTAGATCGAAGTTTAGTTTGGCAAACTGTTAAAGGATTTTTGTCAGAATATTCAAGTAGAACGTAATCTTTGCTAATTAATTATAGTTGTCGCAATCTATAAAAGTCTTGTTTCTATCTCGTGGCAGAATATTTTTGTTCTATTTGACTGGTTTTTCTGTAAGTAAATTGCTCTGTAAATCCGTTTTATGATTTATCTATCCAAACAGCTCGTACGCGTTTTTTTTTGGTCAAAGGAAACAAAAATTTCATGTACGATGTAATTGCATTGTTGAAAGATCGAAAAATTTGAAATCCAGACCCAGGAATCGAACCCGAGACCCACCTATCTGGACTATGTTACTTGACCTCAAATTTATTTATATTGTATTTATAAAGTAATTGGCAAGAAATGCTTATAAAAAAACCTATATAAATTTCATGTGGCCGATATCGTTTCACTTTGTTCTTAAAGTTTTTCGAAATTCTATGCCCGTAATCATTGAAAATGATAACCTACCTAATTGTGCCTAAACTAGATCCGTTTTTACCCACAAGATAATATTGTTCCATGCTGGGATCAAACCCGTTATACTTTGGATCACTATCGTTAGTTCTAGCGCTGCAGTCATTTAAACAACGAAAGTCAGTAAAATCTAAAATAGCATTTTCTTAATTTTATATTTGTCAATTACAATTTGGCCGAAAGTACTTCGCATAATTAGAAGGGCAATTTGTCTTTGTATTTTCATCATAGACTAATTTATTTTAGACACACGCCTTCTGTGGCGCCATTTCAATGAATTGTTTACTACCAAGTACGTAATAAATTATTTTCTTGATTTACTAGCTCATCTCATTTAGGTAGTCTTGAAGCCAAATTATACGTTGTATATTTTGTAAACGATTTTAAAGTAAACGCAACATACCTACTTACTTGCAGACGTCTAAATTAAGCATGTATCTATCGGTTTAATGCTGGATATGCCTCGGCTTCTAATCTACTCTACGCTGGTCTTCTGCCTTCTGTATCCAATTTTCTCAGCGACCTTCTTCAGGTCCTCTGTCCATCTGCCTAAGGGTCATCCCATCTTACGTTTACCAAGTCGTGGTTTCCACTCACTGGTCAAGGTTTAATCTGCGTCACCTTAATAAAAAATAACCTCAGCCGGAACTATTCCCCAAATTAAAATCCTAGATTGCTAAGTGGTGTTACTGTCATGTACCAAAACGAAATCCTGAATTCGCCTGTGTAGAAGTCCTATGTAGTATCTATAATTCTTTTGGTGAACTTCGAAACTGAAATTCCCCAGAGTGGCATAGGTAGGTATTGCTTTTCTGTAACATACTTATTGCAAATTTTGGTGGCCCATGGAAAGCAAATACCGTATCTAATGTACCACGCGTTACCGACCAAGTATTTGAGAAGAAACTGATACATACCTTTGTTTTATTATAGAACCCAGATTGTGAAACTTTGGCACAAATATTTTAATGTTTATAACGTAGCTGTTATTCTTAATTAAATGTCTCATTAGTTCAACTATTCGACGGTAATCGCGCTATGAAAATTGATTTTATGACTATCATGCCGCCATAAAGTTATTAACGTCCGATAATTTTAAAACTCGTTGAAAATTACTTCATTGCTTCCGTTACCGTAACTAAGCGGACTGTAATGGCAGGATTTTATTGGCAGAAATATTGAAATCTCCCAACGACTGTCACTTAGTAGAAGCATATAAAACCGACTATTATTGCCTCACGAGCTTCGAGTCTTTATATCAGTATGACGTGGCTCCCGTTACTGTACTATGCAGATAGTTATTTTACAGAATAGCAAGAGGATTTTGCGTGTCCGTGGTATTTTGTGGATGAAGTCAGGACTGAAAATATAATCCATATTAGGATCAGGTTAGAGAAATTCATTGTGTAACTCCTGCCCCCACGTTGGGCGCCATATCGCATCGATGATATTATGTGTGATATTAAAAAGGCGCTAGATTGGTGAATTTAACATTAATTCTCTACGATATGTCTAGGCTAATATACTATATCGTTTATTTATCAATAAACAGTGTGCTGCGACGCGCTCTGTGTTCTGACGTCTTATCAGGTATGTACCTGCGCGTGCGTTTGTTGTCGGACGGATATATGTACGAAATCATTTATTTTATTTAGGGAGCTTACAGCTACGGTACGTCACTTAATTGAGGGCTTTCACCAGTGGATTTTTAGTAACAAATCGTTCATCACTAATGTTATATTTCTTTGGTTTCCAGGAGTGCTCATTTACGAAATGTTAGTCGGATATCCACCCTTCTATGATGACAACCCTTTCGGTATTTACGAGAAGATCCTGAACGGTCGCGTGGAGTGGCCCCGACATCTAGACCCCGTTGCCAAGGACGTCATCAAGAAACTATTAGTGCAAGACAGGACGAAAAGGCTCGGAAATATGAAGGTATGTAGGCTTTTTAACCCTTGTAACGTGTATGTTTGTGTGTCCTTTTTAAGGCATCGTAACGCCCAAATGACTGAGTGATTTTAGATGAGATTTATTTTATTATAAAGGTAATAATAATAATAATAATAATAATAATAAAATTTATTCATAAAGTATAGGTACAATAGCATAACTTAGGTACACTTATAAATAATAAACGGCACAGTTGGATATTTGCCTGAACTAGGTTGAAACCTGTGTTTCAGGCGAGAAAGTAAAAAAGTATTTAAAACAAATACTTTCTGAAACTAAAACTAATCTTAACTAAAAATAAGAACTGTTAACTAAATATAAAACAAAGATAAATAAATTAACTTATTTTATGCTAAGGTGGTTGAATCAGGATGATTCTTAGTTTTGTTTAATGGAAATTCATTCAGCTGTTAGGGAGATAGTCAAGTTTTTGTGTCACGAGTCGAGGTTATTTTTTAATTGAATCATATTAACTTGTTTGCGCGGTTTTTTTAACGTAGTACCTAGATAAAATTTAAATAGAAATCAGGTGAAGGCGGTCTTGAGCTACTCTACGAGGTAAGTGGAAAGCCAACGTCTTTTCGAACTGGAAACCATTTGGAATAGGTAGTTCTTTTAGTTCAAATCGCATCCCTTTCTAAACTTACGTACTATATAGGGTAGATTTAGTAACGAAATCATCGCATTTGTTACTTCGCATTGAATCGCCAAGTTACGATTCCCGCATCTGGTGTTGGCTATTTACACGCTTCACTAGGTGGACATGATGAAATTGTAGGGAAATATCAAGAAGATTAATAAATTCAACGTTTAACTTTACATAATGACGTATTATTAGGAGGCAATCAATTACTAAACCATGTAGATTACTCTTTTTCACACTCATTAAGAAATTAAAACTGTAATAAAGTGTTAATGTTTTTAATTGAACGTTAAATCAGTCAGTTTGAAGCCAAACTGACTTTTACGATGACAGTGAATTTGTCTTAAAAGATTACCCGAATGATATTGTTACTCGTAATCAGACCTTTTTTTTTTAAACATTATCTATGGTGCAAAACCTTTTAATCGTTTTTGATGTGATAACGTCTTATAAATCGATGACGCGGTGCACGAAACAGTGTCACGTAGCAACGTTCACGTTGTTGATTGGTTGCTGAGCAGTCACGTAGCAACAGTCACGTTATTGATTGGTAGCTAAGAAGTCACGTTATTGACTGGTTGCTAAGCAACGCGAATGGCGATTCAGCCTGCTGATAGGCTAATGTATTGTGGCCGACAGGCGGGTTCACTAAAGCTGTCGCAGCCAATGTCATCAATGTTTTCTTAAGACTTTATCACGTAAAATTATTGTCCGTAAACCGACTTTACAGACAACCATTTTATTAATTTATTAAATTACAACAACCGCGCTAAGTTGTTTACCAATATACAATGAATACAAAGTATAAGATGCACATTTTAAATCTATACTAATATTATAAAGCGGAAGAGTTTGTTTGTTTGTTTGATTGTTTGTTTGTTTGTTTGTTTGTTTAAACGCGCCAATCTCAGGAACTACCGGTCCGATTTGAAAAATTCTTTTTTTGTTGGATAGCCCATTTATCGAGGAAGGCTATAGGCTATGTAACATCGCGCTACGACTAATAGGAGCGGAGCAGCGACGAGAAATGTTGCAAAAACGGGGAGAAATTACGCATACGAAGTTGCGCGGGACAGCTAGTTATTAATATGTGAAATGCATGGACCTTGATATTGTCATGAAAACATTTTTTTAAAGATACTTGTAGTATAAACGTTTTTGATATATACTACGACGTACAATTCTGTAATATTCCACTACCTACGTGTATTGTATGTAGTAAACAAATAAATACTTCATTATTAAAACACTTACAAGTGACATTATTGGCTGATAGGACATGACGTAGCGATACATTTTCCACAATGGCCGTTGCAATACCGCTCACACAAACTATTTCCACTTTCAATGAAACTGTTTTTATTTAAAACGATTTTATCACTACATTTAATTGCCAACGTGCAAATTCTATTTCATTGCCAAATAGGTTTTTTTTTTTATAATTAAACTGGTCGCGCGATGGTAATTTAAAAATGTTTTAAAGTGAAAAATAATATTTTTATTTCTAAGTAGGTTTTTCAAGTAATATCTGAATAAATATGAATTTTGAAAAATGAACAGTTTTTTCAAAATTCATATTTATTTAGATAATTTATAATTAAAAAATAAACATTTTTCTATTTTTTTCAAGTTAAATTAGACTTATAATTACAATTTAAATTTTAATGTGTTTTGTCTACGGATGAAATGTTATTTACATGTTTTGTCAACAGGAAGCCATGCCAATAGTTTATTACCTAATGAGTGTTGTCGCAAATAAATGTTTACGATAAGTGACTATATTTTACAAAGTTTCATACTCGCTACACTTGAGCCTATTTTGTATGTGTTTCTAGATATTTTTACTTTTTCTTTTTTTAAAGCAACTTGTCTTGGTGTACTTTGGGTCCGTGATTTGTATGTTTGTAAAGACCTCCGTGACTAAGGGATTGTACCCTAATATCTTCTTTTTAAAATTAAAAGTAGTACCTATATTTAACTACTAGCTGTCCCGCGTAACTTCGTCTGCGTAAATTTTCCCCGTTTTTGCAACATTTCTCATTGCTACTCCGCTCCTATTGGTCGTAGCGTGATGTTATATAGCCTATAGCCTTCTTCGATAAAAAGCCTATCCAACAGTGAAAAAATTTTTCAATTCGTATCAGTAGTTCCTGAGATTATCGCGTTCAAACAAACAAACAAACTCTTCAGCTTCATAATATTAGTATAGATGTGTGTACCAAATTTGAATTTATCCTTTGAAATTTGTCTGTGAATTGAATATTTGTAAAGTCCCCTACGACCCCAGTCTTGTACCCTACTGCGACAGTTGTCTTTTCTAAAGTAAGAAAAAAAAAACAATCCGATCCGTTCAGTAGTTTGAACTGTGAATCAATCACGGTTTCACCAGACCACTGGCGACTGTGTTCACAAAATTTTTATACGAGTAATGTACAATTTCCACCAGCAGCCGGACAACGCAAGCGATATTTAAACTTCTGAACTTAGCCTTAAGTTTCATATTTGAATGGAATTAACACTGCTTGAAACTCGGTTACATTCGCGCGCATGCCGCGTCAGCCGGTCGGATGCGCGTGAACGCCGCGGCAGCCGGATGGCTCCTCGCGCATGCTCGCGTACGCGGACGTAGGCCCTCGGCTGCCGACACACCCGTCCGGTTCAGAGGGTCAATTCACGTAAATAAAGCAACGCAGTTGCAGTGCAGTTGTAGTTAAGTTTCGATTAAAACGGCCATTTTCGTATTCTTGTAACTTGACGCAAGCGTAGGTATTTGAGATCGATCCAAAAGTCTGCTTTAAATACGTGAATTGGCCTCCTGCTCGGCTACCGCCGCGCGCGCTTGTGTGTTGTATCTCTATTAGTCGTTGAGAGCATGCTAACGGATATGCGAGCACACGCGCGCAGGCGCCTGGGTTCTAGCAGATTGTGGCCATAGGGCGGGCGCAGTCGGCTGCATGCGCATGTTCGCGCTGCGCTACGCTCCCGCATCGCCCGCTTGGTGGAAATCTTACATAAAGTAGCCTATTTCTGGTCTAATTATCGCACTAATATTGTCTTTGTTTCTAGTACAATGCCAAGAAAGTAAATAATGTCTAAATTGAAATAAAAATAATTAAGTCTCTTACCTAATACCGAGTAGTCCATTTAATTGTCAAATATATTATTCTAAATGTTTTTCAAGTGACTTTTGATTCGATTCCAACTTTTTATATTGATCTTGATGCTTTTGCAACGTGTTTACATTAAAAAATACGTAAGTACATAAGGCCGGCTTCTTACAACTAGCAAAAATAGGCTTACGGGTATAGGTGTTCACGGGTATAGGGTCTATACTTATATATTCTGTGTTTACATTGTAAAGATGCAACGTAGTAATTATGCGCTTATTACACTACCCTGAATCAGGGCCCTAAATCGAGGTGGCCTTGAAAATTTGTTAGAGAATTAGGGCCCTAGCATTACACCGCTCTTTTTAAGGATCAGGGTCCCTGATTCAGTGTAGTGTAATAAGCGCATTATTTGGTTAGGCGAGCTCAAGATATTCTGATAAATGTGGATTATCTTTAAATCAGGATGAACTGATTTTGATGCGATATATCTAAAAACTACCGTAAGGAAATGCAGAGCTTTCAATTAAAACAAACCGCGTTCAAATCGGTTCACTCGTCTAATAACTACGATGTCGCAGGCATACCACACACATAGAGACTTCAAACTTATAAAACCTTTTTTGATCGGGGGATAAAAAACAAATTACGTTAGCTTTTTTATGTAAACAAATAAGTAATGTTCCTTTTTTAAATAGGTACCTACTTTTACATAAAAACATCAGGTTACAAGTTAAAACTAAAAACTAGTCTATGGAAGCTTTGGATGGAAGCCAAATACAAAGTCACATAAATTTACTTTTGGACACAATCCACTCGAATTAAAGTAAATATCAGAGCCAGGTATTTAAGAACATGGACGGCATTTTCGAAAAGTAGATATAGATTCATTTTTAGTTGTGGTTTTTCTTTAAGTGCAATATAAATTTATAATTGAGGAAAAGCGCTTGCCAAAATGTCCAACTTCATTATCTCATGATTTAAGATCGATTAAAAAAGAGTTGGCAAGGCGACAAACAGTCTGTGTACACCCAGGATTATTAAGGAGGGTCAGTCCAGTATCAGTAATCCGACTAAATGGGAAGGGGGGGGGGGATACCAACTTCGGCCGAAACCGATTTTCATCACGGGCGGACGATTTCATCAGATGCCTACTAGCCAACTACGCAAAATATAGAATTTTATAAGCTACGAGTCTTAATCGCGTAAATATTTTATTTCAAGGTTAAATACCTTTGTTTATTGCCCGACGTTTCGACCGTATTGCAACGACCGTGGTCCCGGGTAGACTAGGTCTATCTGTAATAAACAACCTTTTAAAAGTTTACGAACATATATACGCAAAATATATTATAGCGCATAGGTATTATAGTGTATATCAAAGTGCCTTATTGTCTTACTTGCATAGTCCGATGGGAAGAAAATCCTGCACAACCGGGGAGAAATTAGGCGCAGAAACGACTGCGTAACGTCATAACGTGCTTTCTGAAGCACGGAGACAAACGACATTAAAAAAGAAATACCTTCAGGGTCTCTTGGTTAAGTTCTGTACGTCGTAGTAGGAAACCGCAGTAAATGAACTTGATATTGTATTTCTGTGAATTGTGACGTCAAAGCTCATCCGAGTATCAAGTATCCTAACAGCTGCATAACGATATAGTTACCGTCATGAGTTGTCAACATAAACGTATCAGTTTAACTACATTAGAGAGTATACGTAACCTACGTGACTGTTTTTCAAGTTCAATACTCTTTATTCTCTTAGGAAGCCAAAATATTACACTTGTGAAAAGTCATATTTTTCGGGAGCATGTAATGGCATATTCGATGAAGTTCAAGAAAATAACAAAGCTTGAGATTAACTCGAGGACATTATTTTCAAACTGTCAATGTTTACGATGTTTGTTTGTTTATTATCTGTATTATGTAAGTAAGAGGCTGTTACCATTTTTTAAACATTAAACACCACATGATTAATGTACTTAAATGTAGACATTTATAGTAGTTTATTGGATTTTAACCATACTTTTATCTATACCATAATTTGTGTAAGGAAAGCTACATTGTCGTATATAAAGTCCAAATCTATGGAATTGACATGACGCAGGCGCGTATCCAGAACTTTGTTCGGTGTGGGGGGGGGGGGGTAACATGAGACCCAACCGGCCAAGTGTGAGTTGCTTGCATATCGGACGACACGTAGTCTGCAGTCCAACATCTGAGACGTTGCAAGTTTACTCGCATAAACATTACTGCGTTATATTCTGAATCTGTTGCTAAAACAGGTCAAGCACAAGGCTGAAGTATTTACAATTTGCGTAAACGTACACACAGACGTATTTCCAAAATAACATTTGTATTTTAGAACAAATAATATGAAACATATTTTTGTAAGCGTCTGCAGTAATGACAAGTTAATGTTCGCACATAACAAAACCCACTCACAATTGAGATTAAAAAAGCTGTGATGATCTTTAAACGGCTGAACAGATTTTGATGAGTAATATCTCAAAACCACCGCAAGGAAAACAGCTTTCAGTTAAAATAAGCCGCATTCAAATCGGTTTACTCGTTTAAGAGCTACGATGTCACACACAGATCAACTTCTAAATTAACAACACTCGTCTTATACGAAAATAAAAGGTTTGGTTGATTCGTATTCAAGGATAACATACTATTGACGTGAATCTACGTCTTACACGTGCATTTTCAGGTATAAAAAGCATTGCCACTGTCTGACTCAAAACCTATATCTACGCAAACAATTACGTCGGTCTATTGCAGTGTGAAAGTTAGATAAACAGATATAAACGTTGTGTTTGTTGAAACAAGAAGGATTATTCAATAACTCCCATAATTATTTGAACAGTGCCCACATATTTACGTACAGCTCTGTAATCCTATTTCCAAAATCTATACATAACTTTAACCCTTGACATTCCTGCTAGGGTCTGTCCCGAGGACCCGATTAAAGATATCCAGAATACTGTCCATATTAAGTAGGTATCTAGTACAATATAGACTCGAAGTTTTTTTGTGAAAATATGCAACGACTGTTCATTGTTTGCGTTCTCTATATAAAGAAAGTCGCTGACAAGCGCAACTTCGTATGCGTCAATTTTCCCCCCTTTCGTAACATTTTTCATTGCTGCTCCACTCGTATTGGTCCTAGCGTGATCTTATATAGCCTTAAGCCTTTCTCGATAAATGGGCTATCCAACACAAAAAGATTTTTCAATTCAGAACATTAATTCCTTAGATTATCGCGTTCAAACAAACAAACTCTTCAGTTTTATAATATTGTATAATTATTATAATAATATAATTTATTAATATATATGTACTATTTATCAAGACAACACTACGTGTTTATAAAATCGTAAATTTGATTAAGACATAAGAAGTGAGATAATTACTAACGAGAGAAAATATTATGACGCCGATATAAGATTTTATCAGACTTTTGGAATAACTTTTAAAATGCAAAAGCAAAGGTTTTGTTCAGCTTAGTACCTATTATCCATTCTCAGGTGAAATTAACTGGGCTTGCGCCATATTACTAAGTACTTTGACCATCGTAAATCGCTGAAAGTTGCGACAAAAGAAAGCCATATTTTGTTCACAACACTATGTTACAAATATCCATTTTCTATGCGGTCACGGTTATAGCTAGAAATCGGGATGCGTGCCCAATAAAGCATCGTTCGATATCACTCTGGGAATGTATTTTTAAACGGCTACACTTAGCAGTTGAATGTTTTCTCCGAGCTTTTTGCCGCGATGTCTCCAAGATGTTGAGAAAGCCATCAGTCAGGTGGCCGCCGGCGACATCAAACGCTGCTTGCCACTGAGTTATGTCTCGACGCAAATACACCACATTACCGATGTACTTGTACCAACTCGTTGTGTGTTAGAAAACTAACGTTGTGGTTTGTGTAGAGATGAGAAAAATGTAAGTTATAAGTATCGATAATAATTCGATAGTAAGTAATCTTATAGAATTTTATAAGCTTAAATATTTTATTTAAAGGCTAAAAACCTTTGTTTATGTATTGCAATGGCCATGACGGGTAGACTGGTTTAGCTCAGCGTCGCCTCCGTGAAGCGTGGGTTTTGGAAACTCCCATCACTTAATTTTTATCACTCACTATTACGGAACTGTCGGTACTTCGACATACAACACTAACGACATCTGCACACTGGCGTGTAATGTTTGTTCGGCGGAGTGTACACTTGCTGATCACGGGATTCTACGATGTTGACAATCGGTATACACCTTTTCGGTTGAAATTGACGTGTTTGTTGATTTCACCCGCTTCACGTGCCATCCTGAAGTAATAGTGACGGTCAGTAGCGAGGACCTGTGGTTTGTATACACAAACTACAGGTCTTCACTGACCGTCATCAGTAAGGTGTAAGCCTGAATCGGATATGTAATTTTTGTCTTAATTTATTGAGTTTTGATCCAGCAATTTCTGCAGAAAACAATCTCTTTCTGTAATCCAAATGTTTAGTCAGCTAGACCGAAAGGTGTGATAGTATTTACTACACTATTCTATCGAACTTTTATTGGTTGATTAATCCTTATCGAACTTACTGCTTGGTTCCTTTGGGCTGTAGCGTAACATATGTTATAATATAACCTAAATATGCCTAGATAAACGGGCTATCTGGCGTAAACAGATTTTTTTTTATCAAACTGGGAGTTTTCCTGATATTAGCGTGTTCAAACAAACACTTCAGTTTTGTAATAATCGTTTGTACATATAGATTTTTATTGATTTATAATACATATCGAAGTGTATCGTATGACCATAGCATCATGAGTATGACTTATCACAAGTCATGACTAAAATACTCACGAGTGTATTGGGTATATTATTTTATTAGCGAATAAAAATGTTGAATTATAATTTGATCGTTTATCGAAAGAAAATATCGATATGTGAATATAATATATCGATAAATTAGGCGTCTCTAGTCCACACTTGTTCCACGAGACGACTTGCGTGATATCAAGTAATCGGAAGTTTTTCCAAACAGCTGCTATTAGTTCGATCACGCTTCTAGTATGACCTATATTAGTGGCTACCTAGAATTCTATATAGATACCAATATTTTTACTACGCTATCTATATTAACCGTGTAACCTGCTGTTATGAATATAATAATGAGAGGATTACTTCATTCAAATTCAATAGCTCGACTAAGAAAGTGACGTGGTTGACTGAATTTAATAATCTCTTAACCAATTCGAAAGATAGGATGATTTGATTCCAGTTGTTGCTGCTTGTGTTGAACAGTATAGATAATTTGTTTTATGAAAATCTGTTCAGCCGTTTAGAAAAAAATATCACTATGTTGTACGCACTAAGGCTGATAATGGTTTATATCATGTTTAAAATTTTGGATAATACAATTTGCATCCATCCTTACCCCCATATCAAGTTTATAAACATTCAAACATTGTAAAATTGGCAAGAGTGGCCGCGAGTTTTTAATGCCAGGTTCTTTTCTCCGGCTGTACCTATTGTTTGCGAACTTGGCATTACATATACATGTAGAATCCCGACGTATCACAAGAGTTGTTTTGCATCGTAAGTGAATAAAGAATTTTGAATTTTGAATAAACGTTTTATTCACGTGACGGAGAATATCAACATATAAAGCATCCGAATAATCTATTGCGTAGTTGAGAAGATCTAAGCGACGTCGCTTATATTCTCTATTCTATATAGTCACTATGTACGAACATAGTGACTATATTAAGTACGCTGGGATAGTGGGAGGAGTATGTAAATAATGGGTCAAAACAACGACCATAACACTAGTTTTGACAACTTATGGGACAATTTCAGCTGGAGCACGACGATATTTTATGTCCGTGGCAGTTTGCCGTGGCAGTGCAATAAAAAATAAACTCCGATATGCTCGGTTAACGCTAAAACTAACAATTTACGATCCCTAACAGTTGAAGACCGTCGCGATCGCCAATAATAACATAGTTGCTCTAAATCTGGCCACCCATTAATGCGTATTATAGTAATAGTCTATACTAGAGATGTAACTGATAATCGGATATCCGGATATACACTTCACTTGACTGCCTCTGTGGCGCGGTGGGAGTGTATCCGACTGCTACGCAAGAGGTCGTGGGTTCGATTCCCACCCAGGATAAAACTTTGTGTGATGAGCACGATGGTTTATTCTGTGTCTAGGTGTTATTTATTTATAATATGTATGTATTTAAAAATATATAAATATGTTTATCGGTTATTTGGTTTCCATAGTACAAACTCGGCTTAGTTTCGGATCAGATAGCTTTTGTTGAGTTGTCCCAAGATATTAATATTGTTATCAAGATATTATTATACAGACACTGTTTTTGTTAGTTACTTTAAAGTAATGTATAAATAGAGTCTTAGATAATCAGCATGATACATAATGCAGCATGATATATTACGCTGATAATCATGATATATCAATATAATAATGGCGCATGTGCATTGTCTCTTTTAGATAATCATGCTGATTATCTAAGAGAGACAATGCACATGCGTGGTTAGCCGGACGGTTTATCGCATGGTAGTACGTTAGGAGTATGCGATTGTTTAATATAAGAGTAGACATACGGTAAGGTGAACAAGAACACTTCGTACTTTGGCTAACCGTAAATGCAGTTTGCACCTTGTACTACTAGTGTCGGATTTCCGATTCTTTGAACTATGAGGAAACATAGAGTACCTAATTAAATAGTGTCTTGCTAAGAGTGAAAGCGTCATTGCTAAATTTCTCAATTTTTTGCATTTTAAAATAAGTAGTCTCCACCGTCTTACATATACCTACTGCTAATAATATTTTCTGTGTTAATTTAGGCCTCAAGCCGTTAGTATTCTAAATTAAAAAAAAATACATAGGCATTTGACGCAATCTCTATTTAGGAATATAATAACCAATACGTATTGCTGTCCTAAAAAGTTCAATTAGCATAAGTCCTATCTCAACGTAAAATTTTCTTGTAATGTTTTGCCAACGAAAATCCGGTAACCGGACATGTTTCAGTTACATTTTAAACCAACACTAGTTTATGATTGATTGATATTTTACTGATAGATATCGTACACAATTCAGTTATTAAGTGGTTTGAATAATGATCTTATCTCTCGCTCACTTCCTTTGTTTATTTACACTGTATTTATGTTGTTTATCTCTTCTTACAGTGCGGCACAGAAGACGTGAAGCGACACAGATGGTTCAAGCATATAGACTGGGCTGATGTCTTCCTGAAGAAACTACAGGTGAATATGAATATTTATTTAGTTATCTGTCTGCCAATTCTATACGTATCTAGGCATCTAAGGCTGATTTCGTAGTTTCGCTTGTAATTAAACGCCATGCTGAGAAGGTACTAAGTGAAAAGCTCATGACTCATGATCCTTACGCTTAGTAACGTCTTCTCCCTTAACCATTGACAAAAAATTAAAAAGTAAAAAACCCGGCCGCACTAAAAAGATGCAACAAGATCCCATACATATGTAATACCTATCATGAAGGCGGCATTAATGAATCTCGATGAACTTAGTATTGTGCCTCTGACAGCATGATATTACATAACATGTAGGGGATCTTATTTGCATCTTTTTTGCGCAGACAGGTTTTTTATTTTTATAATTTATTTTTTATCTAATACTTTTTAGTGGTTGTAGGATGTAACCGATGTAACAACTAACTTTTATCACTTATTGTTAATTATTGAAAATTGCAAAAATAATGGTTGCTAACGGACTTTTTTAGTATCTACTACAATCCTAACCATGTTATACTTTTTTCAGTCCATATTGAAAAAAAAATATTCGAAAGAACTTTTTTTTCATACTTCTTGTTTTTGACATCTCACAGCCGCCATGTTTTTTTTGTCAAACGTCACGTATCTAAGTACACTTGGGCGGTAAAGAAAAATCTAAAGACGTCTTAATTGTTTAAATCCATCTTGTGAATATAACATACATACATATATACAAGATACGCGTGAAAAATATAACCCTTCCTTGCAGTCGGGTAAAAAGAGGGATGTTTTGCTCTGTTCTGGTCTGTGTGATTGTTTGTGCCACTAGACCTCCAAATGGGCCATTGTTGATGCGGGTTTTTAACAAATAATAAACGTTTAAAAAGTTATTTTGGGTTGCATAAATACGATTAATGTAGGCTCTTGCTTGCTCTCTTATACGGTTAAGAACAAAAATAGCAGATAAAGTAGTTTATGAACGTAAGCAAAACAAGGGGTCACACTCACACCGCGGTCGCGTTTCCCTTTATTTCCTGAAGATATAAAAAAGAACATTGCGCCATACACAGTGTGCGCAGTTGTAAAAGTTCGTGTAATTGGGTCGCAAGCCCCGCCAAGTTCGGGGAAGTTTACATTGCCTGGTTTAAATATGTTACATTTATGTTTTGATTATATTTATTTACGGCACGTTTTTTGGGTTTGTTTAAAAAGACAATGGCCGATAAAAACTTCCGCCAACTAACATTTGCGGAGTCATTGACTTGCATTTACAATTAAACTATTTCTTTTAATAGTTTGACCCTCTTTACGTACAAATGTTTTGTTCTTTTTTAATGTGTATTTAAGTCGTTCTGTAAAACTGTTTGTTTTTTTTAATGGAAAAGAATGTTGCCTTTCTTTTGCATACTTTTGAATAATGCCCTGTTAAAATAAATTGGTTAAACAAACTGATCTATAAACATAATTTTAAACAAATTAAATACGTACTAAAACCTTTTATGAAACTCTATTATAAATACTTGGTTATCCTATCCTTTTGTTCTTCCTTCGTAAAAACCTCAAGTGATTGATCAAGTTAACAACGACTTGTTGACTTGATCAATCAGGCAGACAATTTCATGCTTTATTTCTTTAGGTTTTTTCTTCTAAATAGTTCAATTTAATTTATAAATTCTGTATTTTTTGTCCACAGCCACCAATTATTCCAGCAGTGTCATACGAAGGTGACACTTCCAATTTTGACGAGTACCCAGAGACCGACTTCAAGTCAGTACGCTCTCTGGATTCGGACGAACTCAAACTATTCGCTAACTTTTGATGCTCTAAACGAAAACAAATGGTCTAAGTAAGTTAATAGTAAAATCTGGGGCTTAATCGTCGCATAAATAATGAGAATTACTTTTAACAAAGTATTTTTTCATATTACATTTAAATGGTATACACTTACAGACTCCTTAATTAAATTACCTGGATTTAAGTTGTATGATTTCGTAATAATAGTAGTTACAAACCATAATGTAGTAGTATTGAAGTTGATACTGGTCATCATTTTGGCTCATTTTTGTCTTAAATTTGAATTTATGAATTATGAAAAATATTAGAAATGCATTGTGGTAGAATTTTGGAGTTCGTAAGTATAATAAGAGTATTTTTGTCAGTCGTTGAAGGGTATGTGATGAGTCAATAGAAAACCGTCCGTATATTTGATGTAGAATAGAGTGAATCATTATGTTTAATAAATAACAATTTGGTTGGGAAGCTGACGGAGACGTGGAGTTATAAGTGGATTTACATAAAGTCAGTCATTGACTTCATGTTTACAACAAAGCAGATCGCTTTTCAAAACAAAGCAGTGTTGATCTATTACTGACATCTTGTAAACATAGGTATTATAAGGTCAGTAGGTACGTTCTAATTCAAGGATTTTTGATTTTGACTTGGTAGTCAAATTTTTGAGTAGACATTGTTTACTTTAAATAAATTTGACTGTAAATTTACTGTCAACACAAAACTAAGTGTTTTGCTAGAATACTTTAAAGTCGACAAAGCACATTTTTTGTGATTGACTCTATGTAAATCCGCCTTAATTTTTCAAAGAACTTGGCTGTAGTTTCAATGTCTAACTAAATTTATAATTATTCTAAGTAGTAGTACCAATTACTTCGTTACATCAGGCTGTTCGTTGTAAGCTCTTGATCCTGACATTTAAAAAATAACCATAGTTTGCAAATGAATGTGCCTACCTACATATTTTTTAACGATATCGATTTACTTCGGTAGGTTTACGAACAGATAATTATACTTTACAATAATTCTAAATCATAGTTTGCTGTCATATAGGCCTTGACAAAGTTTGGAATCGACACTAAAAATGAATGCCTAAAATGTAGAGTTGGGCAATCACTTCGAAAGATAATTCACAATTTATAAATTAAATTCTTGTTTATAAATGATTAAAGTTAAATAAGTAAATAAAGACATAAATTTTCATTTATTTTTTAAATTTGCGCTACTCTTTCTAAAATAGGAGCAGGAATAATATAATACTGACACTGATGTCGTTTTTTCTGTAGGTATAATATGTGAATCCCTGTACCTACTATTATACGTTGGCAATATACCGTGGTCTCTTTGTTTGTGAACAATCAGTCAGCTAGTATGTAAGTTGATACACCTAAGTGTGCATTTAAATGAACAATTTGGCTAAAATTTAATAATTGCATTAAACCTTTTTAAAAGTTTTTGTACCTAATTGTTTACCATTGAGGACTATTTCGAGTATATAGAAAACATCGTCATTTATGATTGTGCACTCAGAATTTAGATCGATTCCACACCATGAAACCTATTTGAAGTCAACATGTTTGACCTTTAAAGGTAGATGTCTATCTCTTTCTATTATATTCGCATTCAAGTGAGAAAGATAGACCTCCAAAGTAATTATTCATTGTCTCGAATCTAAATTTTTGTCTTCTTGTTTAAAACATGATACATTTTCCAGGTGCAATGAACATTTATTCTTAGTAAACAAACTTAATTTGCGGTGTTTTCTTTGTATGTAGAAGTAATATCTCAATGTTGTCCACTCGGTCAGTATGCACCGAAGTATGCTAGAAAAATGTAAATATTTTATTTTTAAGTTTATGCATTACATTTCCAATGCTTTCTAGTTCAAATGTTAGAATATAAGTATTTAGATTAGGTTGTCAATAATGACAAATCATGTTTGTGATTTTTATGTATCATAATAGTATTGTCCTATAACTTATCACTTAGAAATTAATACTATTTTACGTATAGAACTACATTTTTGTTTTTTCATATCCTCGAGTATGGAGTTTGTAACGCCATCTAGTGAGTAAATATTTAAACTATAAGTTGTGTTTAACTATTTTAAACAAATGTGTAAAAACGGCAAGGATTGAATAAACATTGTTGACGTTAAAAACGTCACTATTCAAATGACGTCATAACTTATTACTACAATTTTATTCAGATGTTTAAAAATATTTTTATAGAGCATTTTGAGAAATGCTATGACCAGAGTTTGATCAGCCATTTATTTTGAGTGTTGGAGAACCCAACTAATGGCACTATTGTCACTATTACCAGAAATATCTATGCAAAGAAAATTTGGAGAAAATGTGGTACATGTTTTAATGTTGAAATTTAAGAGTAGGTATACCTACATAAATCAATAGTTTCATGGTTTGTCTATTTTTTATAAATCTAGAAACCAAATAAGTCGATTTATTTTCCCTCTTTTTGACGAGATATTCATTTGGTAACTTCAATACTGTGTTTTCTTTATAATTCGTTAATCAAGATCCTTGTCGTTCTATAGTACTTGTTACATAGATATTGTCATCAACATTGAAGATCTCACAAATAAAAAAAAATAAAAATAAAATGTCACTATTGTAATTAATATTTTATCGTCATGTCGTTTGTTCAGGCCATACAGTATTCCTGTGATCTTTTTAGTCTTGACAATGATAACTTATTGACGTTGATTACTTTAAAAAGATTGTGTCATAATCAATACAGCCAGTAATTTAAAATATTTATGTTTATTGTTATTGAACAAACCTTATTTTAGAACGAATAATTTTAACAAAAAAAAACCTTCTGTTAACTGATTTTTCTTTTTTTAATATTTTATTTTTTTGATTCAATTTTGTTGGTCACTTTTGTTGTCAAGTTACCAGTGCTTATTTAAAGTAATGTCATTATCATTCGTTCTAAAATCAGGATTGGTCATTAATACTTATAATAAATTATGTAACAGGGTTGTAGATAAAACTAAAATTTATAACTGTAAATACACAAAAATAAATGTGTTGTTAAAATAATTGCAAGTGTTTGATTTTTTTCCATCGAAATTTATTACAAAGAACCAAAAGTTGTGAAAATAACGGCAAACTGAGTCCTTATTTACTATCTTTTTTTTCCTTGTCGCGGCAAGCCCGCGCTTTTAACTGTCAAAATCTTGTCATAATGGTCAATAGAGAGCTGGGCTTAGAAATGCGTGCGGACATCTTTGAGCGCACCGCGCATGCACCAATTGCCGCGGAAACGAAAAAAGAAACATAGTAAATGAGGACCCTGAGCTGTCGGCTTCAGAAGATTATTGGGGCTGCCCCGCTTCTGTAGCGCATCAGGAATGTTTTCTAATTCACATATGACTTCTGTGCGTCAGATGCGGGATAGCTCTATTAAGACCAATAGACTAGGTACTATCTACTGGCTATAGTAGCCGATAGCTATCTCGGTAGCATAATGGAGACCAGTAGTCGACATAGTCTCCATATGATTTTTTTATAGTTTTTTTTTAATATTTTATAAAAAAAAATCCAGAATGAAGTAGAAAAAAATATTATAAGTTTCACTGCCTTTAGTTGTATAAATAAATGAAATAAGTGCTAAGTATAAAAAAATAGTCATTGAATCATTCTTAACATTTGCAGTCATACATCATATTTAGAGAGCTTGATTACTTATACTTACAGTTAAAATACACGGGCGTCTGTAGTCAAAATTCAGCCTAATAGTAATTATTTTCGAAAATGATCTTATCCTAATCTTTCAAGTCATGACAGAGTTGGATTTAAAGATAACAAATTGTTATGATTCTGGCGTGAAACAATTAAAAACACATTTGAAACATTTTGTTTCTCGGGTATGCTGTATAAACATGCTATCTCACAAACAGAGTTTAAAAATTATTGGATAAACATACAAGACTTGGTGATAGCTTTATATCGTCATTATAATATTTACATATTTATGTTTTAAAAACATATTTCCAAACACAAACAAATATTGTTCTGTCGAATTTGGAAAGCGCACCATTGAAACAGCGAGTTTCAAGTCAACAGTTTTGGGAGGTCAAAATCTAGGTCGTTGGGGTAGAGATTCCTCGCAAACAGGAAACCACATTCGGATGTGAATATGACGTGTCGGAAGGCAGACACATAGGGGAAGGAGAACACAACTCAGGCAGGTCATTTGTGAACAATTACGTCAAGTTCCTTATGGAAAATTTGACTGTAATATAGGTATTCATTTACCGTGCACGAAAATTTATTTGGTTAGAACTCAAGGTTTAGGTAATCAGTACGCTAAGTGGAAATCGAATGATTGTTGTTGTTTCACTGCAGACTTCTACATGGTAGAGGTAAATAGAACAAGACAAAGTAGCTTCCAAAATGCACAAAACATACACATAATATGATCTTAATATTCACAGTGATTGTTCCAGTTGGTCACAATGTTTAGACTGCCTCTGTGGCGTGGTTGTAATGTATCCGACTGCTACGCAAGAGGTCGTGGGTTCGATCCCCGCCCAAGTTATAACTGTGTGATGAGTGTTATTACAGGATGTTATTTGTCTATAATAATTTTGAAATACATAACTATGTTTATCAGTTGTCTGGTTGCCGTAGTACAGGCTCTGCTTAGTTTGGGATCAGATGACGTTGTGTGAGTTGTCCCAATATTAGTATTATTACCATTTAAAAAAAAAAAAGATAACTAGCAATGTGGGATTGAGTCCCACATTACTAGCAATCTTGTTAACCCCAGCTAAGCTCAAAGGCTTGTGTTAGTCGGTAGTGTAATGGGTAGGATTCGAACCCATTAGGCTACCGCCGCTTCATTATATAATATTATGTGCTTCATAGTGATAACCTATTGGGTTTTCAACAGGCTATAAAATAATTTATAATAAAAAACGATGCTCGATGGGCAGCCAACTTTTTGATCTATGAATCCGTTGAGGATGTTGCTATTTTTGCTACACTGCTCCACATTTATCTTCGTGAACTGTAAAATGAAATAGAAGATATCAATTTTCAGGTATCGCTTGTAAATCACAGGATAGGGTCTTCAGAATAGTAAAATTATTTTCGGATTATCAATGTAGACAAGGTATACTTAATTGAAATCTGGTCAGCTGACCGAAATAGTGATTAGCTGGCTAGGTTTAAAAAAATACATTGTTAATGGATGTAGAAATCCCCCTATTTCTCCTCAGTCTACATCCATAGTAAATTAGATATATACTATGAATAAAAATCGCGAAACTACATTAAGTAGGTTCCACTAGGGAGACTCGTGTCCAGCAGTGGAACCTACACAGTGGACATCATATGGGTTGCTATGTATAGAAGTCGTTTTAAACACAAACATGCGCTATCTAATCCAGTGATGGAACAAGAACCGGATTAATAATAAAGAATTCACCATTTGACAATAATCTATAGTCAAATTATGGATAACTAAAAAGGTAATTTACTTTAAAAAAAATATTTATAGAGCTAAGGAGGTAAGGCATTGCGACGAATTGGGATTGGATATCTCATCTAGGGCATGAATTAAGAAATTATAAAAATTAAAAAAAAAACACCTGCACAAAAAGATGGAAACAAGATCCCCTACATTAATGAATCTCGATGAACTTAATAAGGTTTCTCCGACTGCATGAAATTATATAATTATGTAGGGGATCTGGTTTCCATCTTTTTTTTGTGCTGGCGGGTTTATTATTTTTATAATTATTTTTTTAATTTAATACTTTTTAGTGGTTGTAGGATGTAACCGATGTACCTAACAACTAACTTTTGTTACAGCTATTGTCAAGTATTGAAAATTGAAAAAATAATGGTTGCTAACTTTTTTAGTATTACAGTCATAATCATGTTATACCTTTTTGGTATGCTTAAGATGAGCCCTTTATTTTGATACCCATATTGCAGTATTCAAAACAACTTTTTTTTCACACCTCTTTAACATCTCACACATTTTTTAACATCTCACAGCCCACATGTTTGTTTTTTTTAAACGTCACATATCTAAGAACACTTGGACAATCAAGACCAATCTAATGACGTCTTTATTGTATAAATCCGTTCAGTGGATTGTGAGATATCAGGTAATAAAGTATATTACATGCATACATACATAGTGCCGTGTGGTGCCGGCTTAAGAATAGTACCACCCCATCTCTTCCCGTGGGTGTCGTCAAGGCGACTAAGGGATTTCACACCGGAGGACGGGCAGCAGCGTCCTCTGCGTACTTAAAGCCTTACTGCGATCACCAACCCGCTCGCCAAGCGTGGTGATTATGGCAATTACCCCCAGGATCTACATACTAGTAGGTTCTACTGGGGAGACCCGTGCCCAGCAGTGGGCCATCATATGGGTTGATATGTACATACATAGAAACATACATACAAGATACGCGCGAAAAACATAACCCTTCCTTACAGTTGAGTAAAAATAAGAAAACTTGGCTTTTATATTATAACTATCTAGAGTTATGATATAAACTTTTAGAACTAACGGAATCATTTTTAGACTTTAAATAACTTCGGCTCCATCAAAAGGGCTAGAAATTTTTGGAGGCCACTTTGGTGTCTAAGCATCTATTACATTTTGTTGAAAATATAAAAATGATGATAGTACTTATGATTTTAGCCTTGCCCATACGATAAAACATTACGGCAACCCTATTAATCTCGAGCTGGAACATTTTAGAACGTACTGATTGTTTTATTGCCTTAACAAGAAATGATTATTGGTCAATGGTCATTGGCAAAAGAATTTCAGAATGTTATGTAACACTTAAACGTACTCTTTAATAATATTGCAATTATATCGTACAGAACATAGACACACGTTCGACGAACAGTAACATATAACGTGGATATTTCTTATCTAACAAGTGTTGCTTGATAACATATTGATATAAACTCGTATGAGGATTAGCAGACAGATAACTATAATCAAAAATTATTTTGGAATAGTGGTGTAATCGATAATTGCAGAGTAGTGCAAGATTCTGCGTGGGTAAACGTCTTTTTCATTCAAAATGTCTGTAAGACCACTACCTCCTGCCCTAGCGGAAAAGGCGCGTTTGGAATTGAATGAAGAACCGAAAAGATTACAGGCTGATCTTCAGAGTATTAAGGAATGGATTGCTAAGCAGCCGCATTTGAATGCTAGAACAGGTGAGTCGCAGGATTTTATATTGCTCCAATCGATAGGGTTGATATCTTAAAAACTACCAATGAATGCTTTCCAATCCGATTTAAGTTTTGCAACGTGGTCATTATCAGGATCATTTATGGATGACCTTTTTCAAGCACATCCCATTTTCTTTTTCTTCTTTTCGGTTGGTTTTTTAGGCGGTTCTTGTTCCATCATTTCGTTAGATAGCACATGTTTGTGTATAAAACGACTTCTATATAGTGTTATTAAATTATTCATCAGAAATGTTCAACTGGTGATGTTTTTATTTCACGTAAAATAAAAATGGTTGCAGATGACCAATGGCTCCTGGCCTTCCTCCGGGGTTGCAAGTTCAGTTTGGAGAGAACAAAGGAAAAATTGGACTACTTCTACTCAATGAGGACTCTTGCACCTGACATGTTTCGGGTCAAACACACTGATCCACTATTTGATGAAATTCTTAGTTTGGGGTACGTAATTAAATTGTAGAGTTCTGAAAATAATGAATTAATGAGTGCAAATTCTTGATAGTGGATAAGGCATACACTTTAGGCAATTAAAGTGGACAATATAAATTATAAATATGTATATAAAAATAAATACATGAAGCTAGGCTAGGCAGAAATTAACTAAAAAAACTGCTCGATTGCCAAAAACTAAAATAGAAGAAGAAAAATAGAATTTATAAAATCATGATGGTGATGCAGTTACACAGTTTGCAAAGGATACTTAATATTTGCAGTAGATGGCGTTATTTTTATTAAATATGGATTTAATATGGAAGCAAGCCATTGGTTATTTTAATTATTTCAATATTTTGTCATGTTTTCAGATCTTTTCTCTTGCTGCCCAAAGTAGGAGGACCTGACCAGCCAAGAATTTGTTTCGTGCAACCAGGAAAATATGATCCGAGCAAATATCACATATTGGATGTGATGTCAGTTTCCAATATACTTACAAAGGTATTTAACATAATGCACTTTTGTTAAAATAACAACGTAATGTACAAGATTCATCGACCGAAATGGATTTAAATAAAAATAAAGTGTGATTTAACTTGTAATGGCTGCGGACGTAAGATTATTTTACAAGGAGTGAGATACCGAGTGCAATGACATTGTGGCGCATTAGAGCTACAGGAAGCAACACAAATATAATTTTAATTGGTACCACTTATTGAGCAGGCGCTAATACTATATTTTAGTTAAAGGATTTAGACAGTGATTCCCCACATTCGACGTGCCCTCGTTTCTAGGTATTAAAACCTCACGTGAGTGCTGAAAAAAAACCTCAAGTGATTTCATAATAGTCTTGTTGGTGTATCTGCTCAATTTGAACGATGTAGCTTAAACGTTTCTCGTCAACTTTTGTAAAATAGTGGTATGGTAGTATACTGACTTGTGCCATGATTATAAAATATGATATTTGGTTATGTTTATTTTTTTACTTTATTTTTTTTTTAATTTTAAAATAATTTTATAATGTTGAATGACTTTACCATGATTAAAATTGTTTCATTAATAAGTGTATCATTTCAGATCACATTATTGGAAGATGATCACGCTACAGTCGCAGGTGCCACAACTATCCTAGACTTAGAGGGAGTATCAATGGGACACTTTTTACAAATGACCCCAGTGGTGATGAAGAAAATGGTTGTCGTGGGACAGGTGAGACTTAGCCCCAATAGTGAACTATGGAATAAATAAAATTATCATTTGGCATATTGTAATTGACAAGAATTAGTAGTGTAGGTACGTACGTACGTATTACGAGACGTTTAAACAACGATGTTTTAAGTAAAAAGGTGTAGACAGGTTATACAAGTTAAACAACATTAGATCTTTTAAAACGGCAATCTAATTCAATTCATATTTATTCGTGGAACATAGGTTACAATTAGTTGTTAATATACAGTGTAGGTTTCGCTATGCCCTGCCATGCATCAGGCGTACAAATTTATTATTTCGGTACATAACATCATTAATCAATTTGGACATAAAAATAGTAATAATAATATCTATAAGGTCAACAAATTTTAATTAAACAATAAACTGTCATAAATATTACCTAATACCAGCCATGTCTCACATCTCAAACGATTTTTTCATTTAAGAACTCTAAAACGGAATAGTAAGTTTTACCTACTAAATGAAGTTTTAATGTTTTTTTTAATTTGTCAATATGTGTGATGTTTTTTACCGAATAGGGCAACTTATTATACATTTTCGGGGCCATACTGATGACGCTGTTACTAGATAGCGCAGTGCGAGAGCTGTGTATTCGAAGTTTATGTGGATACCTCCTATTATTACAGTTTTGGTAATTATTTATTAATAACTAGCTGTCCCGCGCAACTTCGTATGCGTAAATTTTCCCCGTTTTTGCAACATTTCTCGTCGCTACTCGGCTCCTATTAGTCGTAGCGTAATGTTATATAGCCTATAGCCTTCCTCGATAAATGGGTTATCTAACAAAAAAGATTTTTTTAAATCGGACTAGTAGTTCCTGAGATTAACGCGTTTAAAGAAACAAACTCTTCCGCTTTATAATATTAGTATAGATAGATAATTAATAAAAAAGTAATATTTTACTTTTGACAAAGACGGCACACTCATAAATATAAAGACTAGGCGTGGTAAGTATTCTGAGTTTCTTGTAGTGAGGTTTACAACTGTCAGTTTATTGTAAGTTGCACATTGCACGTACACATCTTTTTTGAGATTTAAATACCATGTCTTTGCCACTAGAATTACATAATTAAATCATGTTTGTGTGTGTTATCTATGTGTGCATAACTAATCACACAATACACATAATACACACAAATATGATTTAATTATCACAAGTGAAAAAGAGAAAAATATAATCCACTGCTTTCATCTGTTGACGCCGGCGATGCGACACTGACGTATAAAAACAAAATCAATTATATAGATTTTATGGTACCGCTTTCTGAGCGCTTGTAACCTATCTACACCTTTTTACATAAACATAGATCCACAATTATTTCATTTTTAAAGCTCACTTTTCATTAATTAAAAATTTTAAAAAATTATTACTTTTTAATGTAAGAATCTACCATAATAATATGATGGGATTTACTATAAATCTTATTTTTTAGGAAGCATCACCTCTACGTATGAAGGGCACGCACTATCTGAACACACCTCCTGGTTTTGAAACCGTCTTTAATGCGATGAAGGGAATGCTTAATGAGAAAAATAAAAATAGGGTAAGTGTTTCAACATTAGGTGTACCTATCACATTGATATTTGAAGTGTTCATAGTCATAAAAAAAAACTCATACTTGATGAATGCAAATTTAAAACATATTTTACAAAAATGTTTGAGTAGTTTGCACTAACAAAAAAAATTGAAAATTTTGCTTCAAAACTCATAAAACGGTAAGCAGATGTGTAAAAGTCATGAAAAATATTTCAAATGTTCCTTTATTTTTTCATAACTTTAACATAAGTTTTGGAACGTGTGAAAGTCGGTTATTTTTAATATGAAACTCTATAGTATAGGCACAGTTTTAAGTTGTAACACAGTATAGGTACAGTTTTAAGTTGTAAAACTAAAGTATGTAAATTTTATATAGCTCTTCGTACACAACAAGAACATTGAAGCCATGTACAAGCACATCCCTAAAGATATTTTGCCTAACGAATATGGTGGAAACGGAGGTACCATCGAAGAAATTACAGGTAACTAATAATTGAAATTTGAGTTATTACAGTCCACTAAAGAATAGATTACCTATTCGTAATAAAAGTCAAAAAATGTGTAACATAATTGTTTGTTCAAGTATGAGTCAATGGAAAGTCTTTTAAAAATTCAAACAAAAAATTAAACTTGTTTTTACCCGATTGTAAGGAATGGTTATGTTTTTCGCGCGTATCTTGTATATTGAAGTTTATTTTTTGTTTCTATTCTTTATTACCTGATATCTCACAATCCACTGAACGGATTTATACAATTAAGACGTCGTTAGATTCGTGTTAATTGCCAAAGTGTTCTTAGATGTGTAACGTTTGAAAAAAACAAACATGGCGGCTGTGAGATGTGAAATAAAAAGTTGTTTTGAATATTACAATACGGGTATCAAATTAAAGGGCTCATCTTAAGCATTTCAAAAAGGTATAACAAAAAGGAATATGACTGTTATACTAAAAAAGTTAGCTAGCAACCATCCTTTTTTTCAACTTTCAATATTTGACAATAGCTGTGATATAAGTTAGTTGTTACATCGGTTACATCCTACAACCACTAAAAAGTCTTAAATAAATAAAACTAAAAAACCCCACCTGCACAAAAAAGATGGAAATAAGATCCCCTACATAATTATATAATTTCATGCAGTCGGAGGCACTTTAATAAGTTCATCGAGATTCATTATTGGCTCCGATTGCATGAAACTATATAATTATGTAGGGGATTTAGTTTCCATCTTTTTTGTGCAGGTGGGTTTTTTATTTTTATATTTTTTTTATAACCCAGTACTTAATATTATTTATGTCTTTACTCAAGTCTAATATATGAGCACAGATTTTTTTGATTATTTCAGTCTGTGGAAAGATGATTTCCATTAATGGTCAAAGTGTACCCTGAGGTACATGTCTAACAGTCCTACAGGGATATAGGGCGCCTTTCTCAAAGTAAAGGTTGCAATCCATCACACTGTTTTTGGTTTAATGAAATGCTGGTTTACTTACTCATTTTCGTTTAAATATAATTTTAAAGTTAATAAATGTATGAAAGTAATTCAATGACCACATTATTACAGTGCGTTGTCATAACTGTTCCTACTCAAAAATTCAACAAACTCCTTTCGAATTGGAATTCTCTCCTTTTTCGATTTAAAACATGTTTATTTATTAGTCTTGTGGTTATTTTACAGAATACTGGAGAAACAAAGTAAAGGAATATAGTTCGTGGCTTGAGGAGGACTACAAGTACGGTACTGAAGAGTCAAAGCGTCCAGGAAAACCACAGACTTCAGAGGATCTATTCGGCGTCGAAGGCTCCTTCAGAAAACTTGATTTCGATTAATTTTTTCTGCTGTTTTACCTACTTTTTATACAGATTTTTGTAATATATATATGTACACTCACATAAAAATTGTATTATTTTTATACGATACTAGCTGACCCGCGCATGCGTGATATAGCCTATAGCCTTTCTCGATAAATAGACTATCCAACAGTGAAAGAATTTTTCAATTCGGATCAGTAGTTCCTGAGATTACCGCGTTCAAACAAACAAACAAACCCTTCAGCTTTATAATATAAGTATAGATCAGTATCTAAGTATGTGTTATTGTTTCTATATCTTTTTCTATTTTCCTATTGATGATATTTTTAAATGATGCGCTAAGATTATCGTAGCACCTCTTTAGTGCAGTATAGTCGATTTTTTTAATAAGAGCACAATAAAAAATCGACTATACTAAACCATATGGCATTAGCCATATATGGTTTTAATCCACCTCAGCGGCTGAAAAATAAAATGTAGGCAAGTATATCACAATGTGAATATTGACCCTGAAATACAGAGTAACAACAAATTCCACTGATATAATATGTAGGTAATTATGAGTGTGTGAATTATGACATGGATAAGATAGCTAATCGAAGATAATTTCCAAATATCATGGCATCGAAGTAATTAGACGTGTTCAATTTGGTTGGGCGTTTAAACGTTTTCAAGAATGTCCGTCAGATCTTTGCCTCCCGCATTAGAGGAAAAGGCGCGAGTGGAGTTAAATGAAGACCCAAAAAGGTTGGCGAATGATCTTCAAGCGATTAAGGAATGGATTGCTAAACAGCCCCATTTGAGGGCCAGAACAGGTTAGTAACAGCTTTTTTCAAAGCTTTAATTGTAGTTGATACCCGAGGATAAATTCGACAGCAACTATAAATCGGTTAAATTAACGACTGCGAGACGATTTGTGGCGGATTCAAAAGATTTTATGCGGTCTGTTATTTATCTGGGATTGGGTGTATTCTTTAATTGTGATTGTAACGTTTAAAAAAACACCTGGGTCTGCAGATTTTGACAGTTCGCACCGGCTTGCTACGAGGCAGGCCCGTGCGAACTGTCAAAATCTTATCATATTGGTAAATAGAAACTTCGCTCGGAAAAACACCAACGCGCATGCGCGGCGGACATCTTTGAGCGCACCGCGCATGCGCCAATTCGCACAAGCTTGCCGCGAAAACAGAAAAATGACGTGAATAAGGAGGTGTTGTCTTTATAAAAATAAACCTAATAATCGCCGGTTGAGTACAATTTTAATTTTTACAATGTGACATTTATTTTGGATTGAGAATTTTGCTCCCTCTCGATTGGTATGACTTAAAATCTAAAACATACCCTTTTGACTTAATCAAAGTAATTACTTAACTGTATTATTTGTAGTAAATTATTTAAACCCTTACATTAAAATTGAACTCAAAAAATGTAGTAGTCGACATCAGGGTCCTTATTAACGTTCTTTTTTTCCGTGTCCGCGGCAAGCTGTCAAAATCATGTCGTAATGGTAAATACAGAGCTTAGAAATGCATCAATGTGTATGCGTGACGGAAATCTTTGGACTTGCACTTGCACCAGGTAGGTATGCGTCAGTTCGCACTGAAATAAAGATCGTTAATATGGATCAATTTAACGTAACAATTTAAAATAGTTTGTAAAAAAAAAATGAGCAATGAAAAAATAAATTGGCGTTCTTTCGTCATCTGAAACAATAAAAGAGTCCCTTATACTAAAACGATCTACATTTAACGGTTTACATGTAAACGACATAGTACAACTTTTTTGTTAGCAAAATCAAGATCTGTACTGCCCTCAGTAGTTCAAATAATATACCAAAAACGTAGCTTTACACCGAAATAAAATAAATCTTGAATCTGTTAGGAGTTCCTTTTTTCATATAAAATCTATATATTTTATTTTTAACAGAGAATAGAGAAAGCTAAAATTCAAAAATATTGAACATTCTTCATTGATGCTTCTGATTTATTTGTTAATATAAATACAATTTTCCTTGTGCTAATGCGCAAATAAGATGATCAGTCACTATTTAAGTAATACTGAATACCTACCTAGATTAAAATCTATTGTCAGACTATTTTAAGACACTGTTAAAAAATAAATGTGCTATTAATTTTACCGTCTTATTATCGTATCTTATAAATTGTAGATAAGATAAGTTACAAAAGTAACGGTTTAGTAGTTGAAATGAATTGCAATATTTACACATTTATAATGTTTATAAAGATTACTTATAAAACCATAATAGTCATCATTACAATTGCAAAGAATCAATTACAAGATTACGTATTATGTAAAGACTAAGCTTAAGTATTTATTTGATTACAGATGACCAATGGCTTTTGGCGTTTCTTCGAGGTTGCAAGTTCAGTTTGGAAAGGACTAAAGAAAAATTGGACCTCTACTATTCTCTTCGAACTCTAGTACCTGAAATGCATGCTATTAAGCATACGGATCCCCGTTTTGATGAAATTCTTGGTTTAGGGTAGGCAGATGACTATATTAACTTTTCATACAACTAGATATTTGGAGAAACACACTTCTTCTTCTTCTTCGTAGCGTTTCGATGTCAAACACAATAAATATATTATATTGTGGAGGCCCAGAACGTGGCCACGTCAACTGCATTGTCTGCGGCAGTCATCAAGTCCTCCTGTGTGCAGGTGGTCGGGCACACAGGACACGATGTCTATATTGCACCGCATAAACAGCTCAGATTGGCACCTACTGTGAATCTCCACCTCAGCATGTTTTATTTGCTCCGACCGACCGGAGTCCGAAGTCTATTTAATGACTTCCAAATCGGCCATGGTAATTCATGTCCAGGAGGACGACCCTCAGCAGGTCGCACAAAAGGGATTGGTAGGGCTACTTCGTCTCGCTACAAATTGCATCTGGCCGTTGATGGCTCCACTGTTAGAGGATCAACACTATTGGCGAAGCTCTTATGGCTCTTTAGCACTTGTAACCTTTGATTATCTAATGTCTAGATGAAGCATTCCCTCAGTGAGCCTATAAAAAAAATGAAGCAACTATTTTTGACATTTGACACTCGCTGAAAATGGCGCGCTAGAATAACTATGACTAGAACCATGGAGATAGAGTATGAGGAGCCTAGAACATTTGTTACTTCTTACCTCTCAAAAAGTACGTCTATTTGACAGTTCTTTGCTTCAATTTGATATTCCATAGATGCTGCATTATGAATCTAGACAATATAATATAATCAAAGGCAACACAGTGATTTCTATAGTGTGCTGTAGTATATCCAGTATTACTACCAACCCCGTCCAAATTTACAGCAATTTCAATTGACGATTTGAATGACCGTCCTGTAAACTTTATTGAAATTTATGACAAATGGCCGTTGTTATTATCCTTGTGACACAAGTTATGATATACCATTTGATGTTGTTCAATGACCGTCTAAATGTCACAATCAAATAGTTGTCTTGTTGTCCAATGTATTAGTAGGTACTATAGAGGTCAGTGTAGCTTTGCATTATTACAAAGAGCCATCATCGAACTTTTGACTGCCTCTGTGGCGCGGTGGCAGTGTATCCGACTGCTACGCAAGAGGTCGTGGGTTCGTACCCCACCCAGGATAAAACTTTTTGTGATAAGCACGATGGTTTATTCTGTGTCTAGGTGTTATTTTATCTATAATATGTATGTATTTAGAAATATATAAGTATGTTTATCAGTTGTCTGGTTTCCATGTTACAAGCTCTGCTTAGTTTGGGATCAGATAGCGCTGTGTGAGTTGTCCCAAAATATTATAATTATTATTATTAACTTCACAATTGTTGTTTTCACTATTGAAAAAAATATCTTTACTCTGACGACTTTACTCGCTCTCAGAAACACGATATAAACTTTCGTTTGTTTTACGATGGTGGAGTTAATCGTATAGTATAAAAAGAGTGTGTAGATTTTAGAATGAAGTACTAAGTAGGTATGTTATTTTTCTATTTTCACAGATGCAATATTTTGTTGCCTAAAATTGGAGCGCCTGATGCACCTAGGATCAGTTTGATACGACCGGGGAGATATGACGCTGGGAAGTACAACATTTTGGAAGTCTTGTCGGTTTTCAATATAATTATAAAGGTAACCTAATCTATAAATACAATAATTGCATTTTTGAAAGATAGAAAAATTTGAAGTCCAGACCCAGGAATCGAACTCGAGACTAAAAGGATCTAGTAATATAGTCCAGATAGGTGGTTCGATTCCGGCCCCGATTTGGCATACGGAAGTCTCGGGTTCGATTCCTGGGTCTGGACTTCAAATTTTTCTATCTTTCAAAAATGCAATTATTGTATTTATAAAGTAATTGGCAAGAAATGCCCACAAAAAATACTATAGTAACCTAATCTAGTTGAACTTATTTAAGCAGGCAGGTAGTATACAATTTAAAATTAATATATCGAGCGACGTTTGTAGTAGAAATAGGAGGTCCAGGTTAGAAAGAGATGGTTGAATAAACTGATCACACGGTAAAGATTTTTTAAATGTTTTTTTAACAAAAATTATATCTACTACCTATGTGTGTCGCATATTACAAGAATATTGTATATGTAATGCTGTGTTATTACAGTTTTGAGCCCAGGATTTTATTGTATGAACTGAATTTTATTGTTTCAGATCTTGTTAATAGATGACGATCACGCGACCGTCGCTGGAGTTACCACTCTCCTTGATTTAGATGGAGTATCAATGTCTCACTTTTTACAAATGACGCCACTGACAATGAAGAAAATGGTTGTTCAGGGACAGGTGAGACTGAATAATGAAGTTCTATATTTTTAAGCAAATTTAGTGACGTGATCACTGGTTGATTCTGAACTAGAAAAATAGGACAAAAACTATAATGCGAATAAAGACCATGATCATAATGATTTCTATACCAAGATATTAAGAGGAATAAGTTGATCTTGAAAACCAAGTCTTCTTACACTGAACACTGATCGAGCCACATCTGACACCGCTGAATCTAAAAACGGCATGGGTTTTGTTCGATTATGAGATATTTGTAACGTACGTGTGCATTAAGAAAACAATCCCAATTTACACTTCGATGGTAGTTTAACAAACCTTTACGCAGCTGGAGCTTAATTTAAAATTAATAATGTTTTAGGATGCATCACCACTCCGTATGAAGGGAACGCACTACGTGAATACACCGACTGGCTTCGAAACTATATTTAACGCAATGAAAGTTTTGCTTAATGAGAAGAATCAAAACAGAGTAAGTATTGTACTTGATTTGGGGACAGTCGACGTATAGGGAGCTTGTGTTTAAGATGCAAAAACGGTGTTTGCGGTCAATGTGTGGTTTAAAAACTAAAGACAGTTGCATTCCATATTTTAAAAAATATAACATACTACCTCTTTACTGTCACTTTACATCTTGGAAACTGCATTTTTCGTAATAAACTAATCCACATCTGTTTGAAAAGCTATCAAGTGTTAAGAAAATCCCAATACGTGCACAATACGCAAATCAATTTTGTACCTTAAAATGTAAAACTGCATAAATGACAAAAAAGCTTCTTTGGCATGGCTCCCGTAATTTATAATAAAATACCAGAAGAAATAAAATGTATGTCCCAACACATTTTCAAAATAAAGCTTCAAGAGCTATTAGTTTAAAAATGTTATTATACAGTAAGTGAGTTTTTGGATGACCAGTCACTCTAATCGTTCTAAACGTGCGCTATATTTTTTTGTAATAAATGTTTTAAGTTTTTATTTTTAGGATTGGTAATTTTTGTAATGTTTTTGTGTTTGTATTCGTTTACGTATTCTAAGTTTTATTTATTATGTCCGATTTTTACATTTGTATGCCTTAATAGCAAAAAAAACGAACTAATAGTATTTAAGATCTTTTATAACCAATCTATGTTTAACAAATAAATAATTCTGATTCTGTAAATAACAAACATACCAATTCTCGCAGTACCTAATAGTAAAGTGGAACCCAACTATTATTATTCAAGGAATAGTGTCAAGACAGGCTTACACTAATTTTACTTCACTTTTATTTATGAGAGAGAGCTTAAAATGCTGGTACTGTAAATGCGTCTGGATAAGATAGAAAATACTTTTCTAGAGGGGTTCCTATGCTGTCTAAATACTTATATTGTTCTCATATAGACTCAATAACCGGCTCCAAGTGCTGGTTAAAAGCAGTTGATAATTTTGTCTTGTTTCATTAAATCTAATATTTACTGTTATCACAATTGTTGAGCTATTTTAATCTTGATGTTTTTTGTCTGTTTAGCTCTTTGTACACAATAAGGACTTCGACGCGATGTACAAGCATATTCCTAAGGAGATTTTACCGGCTGAATATGGCGGAACTGGTGGTACCACTGAAGATATTGTCGGTAAGTACCTCAAAAACTTTTAAGAGATATTCTCTTAGCAAATACTTGGTAGAGTTTCACGTTTTACATCGAATACCTACTGGATACAAAAGACTTCGGTATAACAAAAGTTTTGTCTTCATGGCTCAATTTTCAATCAAAGAGCTCGTTTTTAATGTAACTAATCCAAAATAAACTCTAACCTAACATACCCCAAAATAGTTATGTTTAAGTTTATTATAAACTAGCGGACGCCTCGCGGTTTCACCCGCGTAGTTCCCGTTCCCGTGGGAATACTGGGATAAAAAATAGCCTATGTCACCCGGGGTTAGTATAGCTTTACAACGATGAAAAATTTTTTCAAATTCGTCCAGTAGTTTCGAAGCCTATTCAATACAAACAAACAATCAAATCTTTCCTCTTTATAATATTAGTATAGATATAGATATAGAACTATCTATATCTATAGAAGTATAGATGGCCAATGGAGAAGTATAAATGGGGGTGGCAATATTTATATTTTTATGGATTATCAAAGAAGAGAAGCATCATTCCATCATTCTGGATTTTGAAGCCATTCAATTCCTTTTCAGTTATTTAACTAAAAATCCTTTTCTCTACTATTTACAGATTACTGGAGAAGCAAAGTTAAGGAGTACAGCTCGTGGTTAGAAGAGGATGAGAAGTATGGTACTGATGAGTCGAAGCGTCCTGGAAAGCCAAAGACTTCGGAAGCGATGTTTGGAGTTGAAGGGTCATTTAGACAACTCGAGTTTGATTAAGTAGTTGATTGTGATTTGTTTTGCCATTTTGTACCCTTATTTTAATACATATTTAAATGTGGTGTATTTTATTTTATTTGTTATTATCTAGTTCGTCTTTAAGCAAAACATAGAGTCTGTCTGTTGAGGATATCGGCTTTTACAACTAGGAAGTCATTGGTGCTATCCCGCACCGTCGCATAAGGGATGCAATTCTTTTGTGTAGTGTGTGTGTGTCAGAAAACAAGTTCGAAAGTTAACGAGCTGCTCACTCATAGAATAGTAACTAATAGCCGGATAACTAAAGACCAAACTTATAGTGAGCACCATTAATTCCATAGAATATTCAACTTGACCCGATCGGAATTTCTGTCGCGTAGAAATTAGGAATGGTGGTGGTGGTGAATGAAGGAGATCACTTGGTTCAAAGCTTACATAAACCAATTATACAAGTGAAATTACTAAACTAGACTTATACAATAATAATAATAATAATATTTTAGGACAACAATCCTACTAATATTATAAAGCCGAATGTATGTGAGTGTGGAAGTGTGGATGTGTGGATGTGTAGATGTGTGGATGTGTGGATGTGTGGATGTTTGTTCCTCTTTCACGCACAAACTACTAAATGGATTTTAATGAAACTTTACAATAATTTAGCTTATACATCAGAATAACACATCATAGGCTATAATTTATAAAGATATTGTGTAAATTGTCTAAAATATAACGCTAAGTGTCAAGTAAGTAGGAAAAAAATCTACAATCGGCTACATGTTTTGGCGTGCGCCGCAAATATCGTTGAAGTTACACATATATAGTGTAAAAACGATATGTTTATCATAAATAGTCCTACAAAAAAGTGCGCGACAGCATATGTCTATCTCTTATGTGGAGGCAATTATCGTCAAAATAGTGAACCTAAAATTATAAAGCTGGAGAGTTTGTTTGTTTGTTTGAACGCGGTAATCTTAGGAAGTAGTAATCCGAGTTGAAAAAATCTTTCACTGCTGGATAGTACATTTATCGAGGAAGGCTATAAGGCTATAAGGCTATATAACATTACGCTACGACCAATAGGAGCGGATCAACAATAAGAAATGTTGCAAAAGCGGGCAAAATTTACGCAGACGAAGTTGCGCGGGACAGCTATTAATATAATATAATAGAAATAGTTGTGATCAACTAAAAAAAATTCACAGTTTGGATTGGCCTCCTTGAGGGCATTATTACCTAGTGGCAAGAACTCGCGTCGCGGCACAGGGGATGAAGCGCGCGCCACCGTGCTACACGTGGGTGCAGCCAGCGAAGGAAATTATTTGGAGCGTTAAGTGTGTAAATCTGGAGTATATATCTGCCCAGGACATATTATTACCATTTATCCTTCAAAATCTTGTGTATTCCTTAGAGACACCAAAAAATCGAAACCCAACCTTTGGAATTATTTTTTGGCTATCGTGGCGATATGTTCGTAGAATGTGAGCTTCTGATCGTACCATATATAATATATACCACCCTCTGTTTAACTCAACTACTAAAACAAAGATAAACAGTTATTAGAATTCATTCAGATGTTGCAGAGGTAATTTTAACGGACTGAAACTAAAAGACAGTTATACCTTTTAATACGTTGTTTTTGTAATAGATGTCAATAACGGTAACAAATTAGAAAAAAAAAACAATTTTTATTTTTTTTGATTGATATAAGGATAATATTATAGATAAGTAATCGAAGATAACTCGTATCGTTCTATATCAATTGATTACCGCAGAACAGGTGTAGTTTTCTAAGTGGTTGAACGTGACAAGATGGCTGTCAGACCATTGACGCCTGTTCTTGCAGAAAAGGCTCGGCTGGAATTAAATGAGGATCCTAACGGGCTGATCAATGATCTACAGGCTATTAAAGACTGGATTGCTAAGCAACCTCATCTAAATGCCAGAACAGGTTAGTCAAACCAGTAATCAAAATTCCACGTTAATAAAAATAATAGTGTACACCAATGCTTGATGGCAGATTTTTTGGAAATAAGTATTGTTATAAAATGTTCTTGTATCATTCAAAAATTAATTAAAAAAGTGAAAAGAAACAAAGAAGTAATGAATTTGTCTTCAATCTTTCCGTTTTCTATATCTATATCTATACTAATATTATAAAGATTTGATTATTTTTTTTCTTTTGTTTGTATTGAATAGGCTCCGCAACTACTGGACGGATTTGAATTTTTTTTCATCGTTGTGAAGCTACACTAACCCCAGGTGATATAGGTTATTTTTTTATCCCTGTATTCCCACGGGAACGAGAACTACGCTAGTAAAACCGCGAGGAGTCCACTAGTTTGTTATAATTAAAATAAATATTGTTATGGAAAAAAAGTTATGCGAATGATGGTGGTCGAGTATCTTCTGATTCTCGTTCATGATCTCAAAAAAAGTGAATCTCTTTTATTCCATAACCATATTGATTAGACTCATATTTAATTACAGATGATCAGTGGCTTGTGGCCTTCCTCCGTGGTTGCAAATTTAGTTTAGAAAGAACTAAAGAAAAATTGGACCTCTACTACTCCCTCCGATCTTACATTCCTGAAATTCATCACATTAAACACAACAGTGCCCGTTTTGATGACATTCTTAATCTAGGGTAAGTAAGTAAGTAAAGAAATGTTTAGGATATTTTTTTATTCACTACTAGTACTAGTATCGTCGTCTTCGTCATCATCGTCATTTAAATTAATGACCAGTTGATTGTCCATTACATTATCAAAGTGTACGTCTCTTTCGAAGTCGTCCATTATTATTTTCTTTGTTTTTTGTACTACTTTACTCCAATCTTCCTGTGTAACTTGGGCACATGCTTCCTTTAATAAACCTTCCATTTTCTTGACACTGAAGGGTGGTTTTGTGTTGTGTCTTGCTGCATAACCTGTAAAACAATAATGTAACTATTTGATAGCAGACGAAAACCATTGTTTAAATTATAAATGTTAGAAGTACTCGTGTTATTATTATAATATTATAAAATATTACCTTTAACTTGGGCCCAAATCAGTTCAATGGCATTATATTGGCAATGGTACGGAGGAAGTCGTATGACTTTGTGCCCGTGCTCTTCGGCCAATTGGTCAATTACATATGTCGGTTTTGGTGGTTTATGCAATTTCACTAACTGTAATAATTCAGCTTTTAATAGTGACATGTCGGCATCCACTCCTTTTCTTTGCAGCCATGCCACCAAATCTGCTTTCTTATTGGCTGACGTAGGTGCTTTATCAATTTGCACAGAGTGGTATGGGGCATTATCCATTATAATTGTGCTGTTAGGAGGGATATTCTGTAATAAATTTAAGAACCACTCTCGGAACCTTACTGTGTCCATTTCTTCATGATACTCTTTAGTGCTTTTGGATTGGAAAGCTAATAAAGAGTTTTCCACGAAGCCTGTAGACGCTGACCCAGCATGGCATATTATGAGGCGTCCACCTTTTCCTATCGGCACCTTCGAGCACGAAGCTTCAGAATCATCAGTCCATGTTTTCGGCACAGAATGGTTGGAATTTAGCCAGGTTTCGTCCAAAAATATTACATTATCCCAGTTTATAATTTGTTTAACTTCGCGCAGGAATGTTAGTCGCTGCATAATTATGTCATGTCGCTCCATAACAATTTTTCGTTTGTCAACTTTTTTGTATCTGAAGCCAATTCCTGTTATTACCGTTCTCAACGACTCTATGCTTCCCTTATACAGCCCGGCATCTTTTAAAGTTGCACATAACTTTGCCAATGTTGGAAATTCGCCTCTTGTAAAATACCCGTATATATGGTTTCTAATAGCATGACTATCGAATTCATCGATGCCTGTCACAGGTTTATTTCTTTTTCGTTTTTTCGGTGTGTGAAGTACGTTACTGTCACTCCCCGAAGGCCCATATTTTTCACTTAATATTTTGCCAACGGTGCGGCTACCAATACCGAGAGCTTCACCGACGCGATCCCGAACTTGTGTAACTGGCAGTAGAAGTCCACCATTTTGAGATTCACGCTCAAAATACTCGTGTAATTTCACCACCAATTCACGAGCCTGGCTGTTCAAAGTACGTCCTCTTTTCGACATTATTAATAAACACTTGCTTAGTTCGGAGTCCAGTATAAATATTGCCAAGGTAAACGGATAAAGAATGATCAGTCCAGAAAAGTAATAGCCAAGTCACAAATTGTAAAACACAAACGAGAAAGCAAGTACGCGCACAGTCAGCTTCCAAGATGGCGAGAGACTGCTGACGCCGAACCAACCGAGCGGACCGCGTGCGCTTGTAGTTGGCAGTGTTGCCAGAAAAAAAAAATTGTAGAGACTTGGACACCTGCGATTTTGCCTATTGACCTAAAAATAATTAAATTAATTTATTTTAGGGTATCTGTGTATTCAGTGCATTATGCGGTCGCGCAGTAACGTCGTTAATTTATAACATCAGGCAACAACATTTTTGTGAATGGGTTCTACATACCTTATTTTTATTAGTTTTAGACGTAGAAATAAGACTTAGAAGAAAAAATTGTAATTGTAAAATCAATGGATGTGCTTGTTAAAAATTTGTTTATTTCTCTGTAATATGCAAACCCATACTATCATACACAAAAATAAATGTAAAAAACACTATCCCTGACTCCATTTACTATTTCGACAGCGTTAGCGCGAGAAACCCCGACTTATTTGGGCGCGAAAATCAAAAATCGACAAATCGCTTTCGACAACTTTTTAAAGAAGCAAATATATTTGATTTATAAATACGTATTTTTGGTGAATGGGTTTTATCTCATATTTTACGATTACATAACTATTTAGTTATGTAATCGTAATATGTGAGATAAATCCCATTCACATGAAAAAATATTTGTTTGGTTGTCAAGTGTAATTTGTAAATAATACATTCGATTTTTCGTATATGTAAACGATTTTTTTGCATACAAGTGTATCCGAAGAGTCGCAACACTACGTGCAGTGACCTAACTACGTAACTTTGTAATGAGGTCAAGAATATAAGTATTAGAAATTATTTACTGTGTAAATATGTGTTATTTTGCTTTGTTTGAAAGTTTTCAATTACATTTAGATATTAAGAATTGTACATTTTTAGATACAATAATGAAATCTTTCTAAATTCATGGTTTTATGAAAAAGGTTATCGAAACTGAATAATGTACGTATGAACAAAGTTGTTTCGGTTTGAAAAATATGAAACGTCAAACGGTACCTCTTAGATTTGATGGACTGTACGTTATGATAGATTTGTAACGCCTGCCGCGTTAAATATAGCAAACAATTTTGATTGGGATACTTTTTATAAATTGCAACAATGTTCTTGCCTTTTTTGTACTTTTACAGATGCATTTTAAATTTGCCAAAAGCAGGAGGACCTGATACACCTAAGTATAGTTTGGTGCGACCAGGAAGATATGATCCTAATAACTATAGCTTTATGGATGTCATGGCAGTTAACAACATAAATATGAGAGTAAGTGTGTTATTGTTAAATACAGGTTGATTTGTAATATACGAGTATATAATAACCTCCCGCTTGGCTTCTTTACTATACACTAAATAACTTTGTAATATCAATTTAGAAACAAATTTAATATATTAATACCTACCACCTGTTTTTGGAGTTATGACCTTTCTCACCTACCTATTTTAATGGAGTAAAATCGTTGTTTCGTTTAGGCCCTAAACCTGAAAAAAAAAACAACGATATTACCCCGGGGTCTTACAGATTGTGGTAGGTGATTGTGTGAAGTAGGTGGTAGGTGGTTAAAGGTTATTATGTATTTTGTTTTTCTAAAACTAATATTACAAAGTTATTTTGGTGTAATGTAAAGAAGCTACGAGCGGGAGGTTATTGGTATATTACAAATCACCCTGTATAGTTAATCGAAGTTAATCTTATATCTCATGATTGGCAATTTTGAGGTTGTTCAAAGCTATGTTTACCTCGGATCTACGATCACGAATTCTGAGGACGTATTTCGAAGGAGATGTGCTATTACAAGATCCGCCTTTGATAAGCTAAAAAGCATCTGATACGGATAACAAACACCACGAAAGTCCGCCTGATGAGAAGCTTAGTCTTTTCAATATTTCTATACAGTGCAGAAACATGGACAGTTCGCCTGAAAGATCGACGTAAAATTGATGTGCTCGAAAAGCGGTCCTGGTGGCTAGTGCTGCGGATTCCTTGAACAGCGGTTCGAACCAATGCCACGATCGTTAAGGAAAGTATATTCTCGACTGTGTTTATTCAAAACGAATCCTCAAATAATTGGATACGTTGTTTGAAACCAACACTCCATAGAGCGACTTGATGTAATGCATAAGCCTCAATGACCCAATGTTTCCGTAATGCTGAAAACTGAAACAGGGAGGCCCATCGCGAGAACCGCAATATGCTCAGCAGATGCGTCATCATGAAACCAAGACATGACAAGAGGGAACGACTAGGAAGAGATGTTACATATTGCTACTTCTTAAAATATTAGTATTTTTGAAACCACGTTATCATAATTTAATTAAAGTTTTACGTTTAAGTAAAAACTACGTAGAACGAATCAATATCATCGACGACCCATTTATAATTCAAGCTAATAAATACCTAAATTAAGTGAAAAATCCATTCATCATTTTGGTGTTACTGAATATTAAATATAGATTTATTTATTTATTTAATTTTATTACAACGGCTTTCACCAATTACAATAACTAAAAGTTTTTACACAACATTACAAAAAAATATAGCACTAAAGAAAAAACAAAATTAACAAAATTACAAAAGTTAAGTTAATTATGACTTATAATTATTAATCTTCACAAAAACACAATGTCTGACCATGCACAAACAACAACAAACACAGTTAGATTTGACACACAGGAATGCGTTGAGTGCAGAGAGGGTCCGCAGTATGGGCGAATTAGCGCGCGCGACGGTACGACAGGATGGTACGGCAAACAACGTGTGCCTTCGGTTACGATGATAGTTGCCAAGGACATAAAATCGACTTACACTTCATGTAGATCTGGTGCATCAATACTCCCTCTAAGAAATGCACATGACCGCAAGCTAATGCAACTCCCGTCTGACCTCCAAATATTATAACCCAGACTTCCTAAAACAAATTTAGTGGGATACATATCGAATACGTTTAAATGAGCAATTCTTTAATATAATCTGAATCTCGGAAACGGCTCCAACGATTTTTATGAAATTTAGTATGCAGGGGGTTTCGGGGCGATTAATCTATCTAGTTTGTTTTAATTATTAGAAAAGTCGTTTAAAAACAAAATACCGAGCTAAGCTCGGTCATACAGGTACCAGGGGGAATATCCGTAGACGCGCTTGTATAGGTACCGAAGAATATATTATAGTGACCAACTCGACATGGGCACTATATTATTTAGATTACGTAATTACACTGGTTCTCTATTTTTATTCCTACGATTTTATGTCATAATTTAACATTGCATAATGTTTATACTCCTAATATTAGTTACGCATAATTCTCATGCGTCATAACTTTTTTAATCATAATTTTTTAATCCTAATCACTATAAGCATAATATTTAAAACGCATACTATGCCAAAGCATAACTTTACTTACGCATAACGACGCATAACCATAACTATTATAAGCATACAAACTATATGCCGAAAAATTAACTACAAAAGTTTTAATAACAATATTACACTATTTTATACATTGCTATCGTCAAACATGTAGGCGCATAAAATTGTACTATCTTCGACGGAGCCCCGCTTCGCGGGGCTCCTACTTTTGGGTGGTTTAAAAAAAAAAACCTAACACGAAGACTAAGGCGGGAGCTCCGCTTCGCTTCGCTCCCGCCTTAGTCTTCTAACCTAACCTATCCGAGTCGGATTGCTCTGAGTCGGGGTGTTAAAGATAATTAATTTCGACCTAACAATATTATGTATTATTTTCATAATTATATCAAATTTTGATTATGTCAAGAGTCGATTATGCTTTACAACTTTATGCATATCAAAGTTATGAATAAATATAATAGGATATATAATATTTATGCTTAATAACACAGTATGCTAAAAACCAGTTATGGCACACTATTTTTATGACAAAGAAAATTATGCCTAATTTATTATGACAATTTTAAATAGGACAAAAATCATTATGAGTAAAAAAGGTATCCCAATTACACTTACGTAAGTAATTTGAAGTTTGATGAATTGCTTATTTTTACAAGCATGGTGGCCACATATGAAGAAACTTTGAATAAACGCTTCAATAAAAACTTAAATAATGCACGATCACGGTGATTCTGATGCCTCTAATATTAGAGTCAATCATAAAAATATATCTGTTTTAATTTTTATACAGATTAGACATCATTTGTTTCAGATCGTGATTTTAGAAGATGATAACGCTGTAGTAGCTGGTGTAACATCTATCTTAGATTTAGAAGGAATGACAATGGCACACTTTCTACAAATTATGCCATTTATTTTGATGACGGCTTTTGGGCAGGTTAGACTTAGACGACAAGATTCATACTTTGTACAATGTTAAGTTATATTATGAGAGAAGTAGATGCTGGTACATTAAACTTGTGTTACAATCTCTAAATTAAAATTTGACCATTTTTCATCAAGATCTGGTACACCTATAGATCAGTTTTAACAAGTCTTTCGATTTCGGATTTTTTTTTTTTTTTTTTTTTATTCTTTTTTTTTTTTTTTTTACAAAGGGTTTAGTCAAGAATGACTATGCCACCCTTATCAGTCTATACAAGTAGTATCTAAGATCTAAATCCCTTTTCAGCCATCATAAATAAAAGGTGTGCTTCATCGGAACAGGGTGATGCCAAAATGTTATTACATTTCCCAGTGTCAAAGGAATGTAAACCCAAAGATATCCTCTCAGCTTCGTTCCTGACACATTCCATAAGAATATGGTAAACGTCTTGTATTTTATTGCAGTCTGGACAGTTAGGTGATGCAACTTTCCCCATTAAGTAGGCAAAACTGTTTAATGGGATGTGTCCTGAGCGGAGCCGAAAAGCCCTTACGATATCTGGCCGACTCATATCGGTCTGGTCAATCCATGAAGATCTGGCTAAAGACGGTTGTATCGTTTTGTACCAAACACCCTTTGTCAGTGATCTCATGTCGAAGTATTCGTGCCACATGACTTCACATTGATTTTTAACAACATATAAAAGGTCACTGAAAAAGGGCAGCTGATGACATGAAATACCATCTTCTGAGGCTTCTTTTGCTAATCCATCGACTACTTCATTACCTACCAGACCGACATGAGCCGGTACCCACTGTAATACAATTTGTTTGTTTTTACCAACTAAACTACATATTGAATTTAAAATGCTATAAGCAATCGGTGTACCTCTATAAGCTGATGTACAACGGACTAAGTGCTGAAGTGCACTTTTGGAATCCGTAAAAATTACATATCTCTGATATTCTAAAGTATCAATGTAGGATAGTGCTTCTCCTATTGCAATCATTTCAGCGTACATAATTGACATATTCGCATTAATATTCAATTTTATTGACCCATGCTCTTGTGGGTCGAAAAAAGCTACACCGATTTTATTTTTATATTTTGACCCATCTGTAAAGATCTTGTGAAATTGCCTATACGTTGTATTTATGAGTTTTGAGCATTGCTCATTTAAAAAGTTTCTATTATATAATCTTTTTGACTTAGTAACTGAGTCTATATTAATTTTTACAACTGAAGATAGATCCACACTGTTAACCCAAGTATCTAATGAGAACATTTCTAATTGAGGACTAACGTGAACAGGGAGAGCATTGAGAGTTTCGTGCATTTTAACGAGTAAGGGCTTCTTTTTCAACCTCCAATATGGTTTTTGACAAAGCTTTTGTAATTCATCTATTGTAAAAATAATGTTGTTATCTGCATAAGATTTCAATTTCAGCCAATATTTGCCAGCTAGATAATGCCTTCGAAATTGTAAAGGTTGAATGTGCAGCTCGCTTTCCATTACGTGGATCGCAGTGCTCTTTATGAACCCTCCGATAATTCTCATACAAATATTTTGGGCTCTGTCTAATTTAGCTAAGTGCGATTTACTACTGTTATCGTAAAGAAAACTTGCGTAATCCAACCGACTGCGAATCAATGCTATATATAAGCGTCTGAGATGTTTTGGATGTACTCCCCACCCCGGTCCCGCGAGTACTTTAAAGATATTGATTAATCTAGATATTTTATCACGAATCTCATTTATGTGTTTAGACCACGTCAGTGATCTGTCTAACCATAGCCCCAAGTACTTTATATTGTTCACCACTGGCAGGGGTATGTTATTTAATGTAAGGTTTAATGGTGGGTTATCCCTATTAAAGCGTGATTTAAATATGCATACTTTACTTTTTACGGGCGAAATTTCTAAGCCAATGTTTAATAGTAATTTAATCAATTTGTTTAATGCTAATTGCAAACTATCTAATGTTGAATTTATATTACTGCCAGTGGTGTACAATACAAAATCATCTGCGTATTGGGAGACGGAGACATGCTTAATATTTCTACAAATATGTACCGTTGCAATGTTAAACAGTAATGGAGACAACGGGTCTCCCTGTGCCAAACCTCTACCTGTATGCCGGCTAGTTATAGTATATCCTTGGATTCTGAGGTTTCTCATTTTGAGAAAATTCCAAATATAGCTACATATCTTAACCCCTACCCCCATGTTGTCCATAATCTCTAGTAAGTGCTTAATATCCACATTATTGTATGCGTTATCGATATCGATAAAACAAGCGGTAGTAATAAGTTTTTTGGAAAATCCTATTTGTATTTGATTGACTAGGTTAGTTAAGTTGTCTACTGTAGAACGAGATTTTCTAAAACCTGTGGTGTTATGCGTGAAGTATTTATTTTTTTCGATAAACCATTCTAATCTATGCATTAGAATGTTATGAAAAACCTTGCATAAACACGACATCATAGAGATTGGACGCAGGGATGATGTACTATTATATTCACGTCCCGGTTTAGGTATTGGCACAATGGTGATGTCTCTCCATTGGCTAGGTACAAAGCTAGTACCTAAAATATTATTATATATATAAAGAAGTATATCTTTTCCATTTTGGGGTAAATGTTTAATCATCGAATATGATATTTGATCATATCCGGGTGCGGTATCCTTAGGTCGTACACATTTATTTAGCTCGGCCATAGAAATTGTACTTTCTAATTTCGGGTTATTATAATGAAAAGTAGGTGAGCATGGAAGAACGTAGTCTGGCGATAATGAACTTAACAGTTCCCTGGCTTTGCTTTCCTCGACATGTCCTGACAAATGCCTATTATTATATCCCTTTAACCACTTCATCTTTTGCCATACCTCCGTCTGACAGGTTGAATGGTCTAGAGAAGAGCAAAAAGTATGCCATGCGTCATTTTTAGCTATGCGTATATTTTTTTGGGCTATACGTATCTTATCTTTGAGGATAGTGTAATTAGTCGGTGTTGGATTGCGTCTAAATTTCGTTAACGCCAGGCGTCGTTCCGCTACATACTTTGATAATTCTGAATTCCAGTACGGCTTGGGGGTAAATTTACTACGGGGATTCGGACTGAATTTGCTATCGGGAATACATACACCGGCCGCCGTATTAATGTAGTTAATAAAATTATCATAGTCTCCCTGTAAGTTATTTGAGATAACATAATTTGAGAACATCGAATTTAATAATGTTGTATAAGCAACCCAGTCGGCATTTTTAAAATTTCTTTTAATTATTGGAGCAGATTTCACGAAAGAAGAGGACATTTTAATGAGGCGGTGGTCACTCCCAAGTGTCTCATTCATGACGTACCAGTCAAATGATACAGCAATATCTGCGGTCAATAAACTTATGTCAGGAGATGACTGTATCACAGTATTACTAAGTAAGCTTAAGCGAGTAGGCTCATCGGTGTTTAGGCTAACTAGGTGGCTATCTATTAAGGCTTCAAAAATCTGTTGACCTCTATTGTCAGTTTTATATGACCACGAACTGTGATGTGCGTTATAATCCCCAAGAAATAGGGTTTTTGTTGACCGCACAGAAAATAAGGCATCCCAGTCATTTTGGGTTGTTCTAGAAGATGGTGAACAATAAATTGAAATTACATTTTCAACAGCGGTACAATTAAAAATCTTTACACCAATAACTTCTATATCCAGATTGTTTAAACTTATATCAAAGGGTTGAGATCTTACCGACTTATGCGTCAAAATTGCAACTCCGCCGTACCCGTCTATCCGGTCTTTGCGATATATATTGTAGTTGTTGAGTTTTAGAACACTATCGGGATCCAACCATGTCTCACTTAGGACAACAATGTGGATTTTTTCTTGTAGTAATAAGCTTTCTAGTGCAATTAATTTTGGTCGGAGTGATTGAGCGTTCCACTGTATTATGTTTAATTTTAATAAAGTATTTTTATCACCCATTAAGGTAATCGTAAATATTTTTTAATATAGGCCAATCCGAAAAGTTATTCACCACTACCAAAATTAACCACTCCATACAATATTTAGCCATCATTTTAAGTTTGATGCTCCACGGATCACTTTTAATAAATAATATCTCTTTAAGCCTCGATAAAAGTTCATCTAAACTTCCTTCTTGTTTCCTCCGTAATCCTTTTGTTCTATATCCCAGTTGATGGCCTTCTTCTTCCTCTTCATTTCCTTCAGTTATTTTTACATCCTCTTCACTACTGTCTTGCATTAAAGATTCCTCAACTCGTTGACGTTTTGAGTCGTGAGTTATTTTTTTTCCTTTCTTTTTAGGGTGTTTTATCTCATTCTTTGTAGCCTGAGCGTAACTATTTCTATTGACGTCTAGATTTAAGTCCGTAGTTTGTACCAGCTGATGTTCACCTAGTTGTTGTTCTAAAGGCACTGTAATATTTTGCATAGGTGGAGACGGCGGGACATACATCATTAGAGCTTTCTGATACGTGCAATTAAATTCCGCCATTAAATCTCGAATTCTCTTTTGTTTCATGAAGACAGGACAACTTTTCATTAAGGCCATATGCCTCCCTCCGCAATTGACACATTTGTAGGTATTTGTTTCGCAGTTATCATGCGAGTCACCACATTTCGGACAGACGATTTTTTTTGACGGACATATTTTTGCCGAATGGCCAAATTTCCAGCATCGCGAACATTGTGTCACGGGGAACACAAAAGGGTCCACTTTAATCCTTAGACTATTCATATAGACATAAGCCGGTAGTAACGCGCCTTTAAAGCATAAACGAACAGCCTCACTTGGGATCCATAACTCCTCCTCAATGATGCTGTTTTGATTTCGTTTTTTTAAGCGATTTAACGAGATTATTTTAAGCTCAGAGTCAGTACAAGTTATGCTATTTTTTAAATCCTCCTCCGAAATATCCAGATCAATGTCCTTAATGACCCCGTAGGATACGTTCTTAGTCATGGCTCTTTGAAATCTCCATCCCATATCTTCTAGATCCTTGCAGTTCTCAAAATCCACAGCACTCTCTTCCTTTAAAAATTCTACACGCATCTTATATTGATTTAAGTATTTAACACCCACTACATCTTTTATTTGTTTACTAGATAGTAATTTTGCGAAGGCAAATTGCTTAGGCAACTTTTCAGTGCTACTGACGTATACAAGTATCTTATCCGACATTTCCTTTCTTGTCTTCTGCCTTCGACGGACTAAAATCCATCGAGAGTCATATCCCTCCTCTTCAATCTCCATAGTTCTTTTGCGTTTATCCGATGTTACTATATCCTCTCCACTTTTTCCAACCTCCTCATCCATAGCATTATTGCCACATAGCGAATTATTACTACCGTAAACGTGAGATATCGGTGTATTTAATAATTCGTCAACATCAGAATCTTCTTGCATTATAATAATTCGTAGGTAGCCCCAAAGCACATTTTATACGTAAACAACTCGAGAACAATAGGCCGGCCGGCCGGCGACCGGTTCTTATCTCTGCGGTCGACACACGAGCTAAAAAGGTCATTAACTAATAAGCAGGTAAAGAATTGATTGTCACAGATGCGCGTCCGCTTCGTACGAACACCGTAACGGTACTGAGCGATTTCGGATTTAAATAACGATTTATCTACTTTTTAGTATTTATAATTTTAAACTTGCAATATCACAGTGAACTGTGAACAGATATTATCAAGTGATATTAAAAAGCAATGTATAAATAAGTTTAGTTAAATCATTCTATTAATATTTTGCCTATTCTTTACTTGTTCAGGATGGGCAACCTCTTCGTATGAAAGGCACACACTTTGTAAATACGCCTCCAGGTTTTGAAACAACATTTAACGCGATTAAGAGTATGCTTAATGAGAAGAATAAAAATCGAGTGAGTATTTAATTTTTTTTATTATTCAACGTTCATTACTTTATTATAATACTAATACTTATAATTTATCGGTAGAAGTATTACGGACTATAAAAAATATTTAGCATTTTCTTGCACATGCACACATTGTTATAAATGTGTCAAATGAAATATTAATAATTCTGTTATTTGCTGGAATGGAGGTTTACATTTATTTTGTATCAGGTATCAGTTTAATCACAATATAGGGATAAAATTATTGTTTCTGCACAATAATTTAATCCTATGACTTCAAAGTGCCATGTCATCGAAATACCCTGCCACATGTGTCCTTCTATAAATTTAAATTGTATTATGAATATTTTTTGCAGCTTTTCGTACACAATAAGAATTTTGAAGCTTTATATGAGCATATACCCAGAGATGTTCTACCTAACGAATACGGTGGAACTGGAGGTACTACGGAAGAAATTATAGGTATTTTTTTTTTTAATATGCCGGTCTCGGTATGGTGCCTTGAAGTACACCTATACTTTTAAAGCTAAAGATGAAAGTTAAAAAGGAACATAAAGACGAAACGGATCTTCTTGATAAAAGAAAGTCTCCTTAAAAAGCTAAACATGAAAATGATATTAACAAGAAGTTCCGTTTGATCAAAAGTTGTATTACGTTATGAAAAATGTAAAGATGATATGTTATTCAAAGTTTTTTTAATTAAATACATATAATTTTTTGTAGTTGATAAAAACACCAAGAAACCATCGAAGCTTTACAGACCTTAGGAGTAAACCAAATAACCATTATAAGCACAAAATAGTTGGTCTTTTTTTTTAGAGATTTTACTTTTTTTAGAATACTGGAGAAACAGAGTCAAGGAACACAGCTCATGGTTAGAGGATGATGAGAAGTATGGTACTGATGAGTCGAAGCGTCCTGGGAAACCAAAAACTTCGAAAGCCATGTTCGGAGTTGACGGCTCTTTTAGACCACTTCAGTTTGATTGATTCTAATGTTCATTTGGCTAATTTTATTTAAATTTTAATAAAAATTATATTTAAATATCATGATTGAGTTTTTATTTGTAACATTAATTTATTTATGACCGTTTAAAATTGAAAGTATGATAACTACTACTACTGGTTGCTGCCCTACCTTGGATCGCCCATAATGTTTCTTAGACCAATACTAGTCTGAAACCCAAAGCGCTTTGGAATCTATCCGAGGAGTATTGAAAATAAAAAATCTACTGTATAGGTTTTACATTGACAAAAAGTCATAACGAACTCCTTATTATTAAATTAAAAGACGGTATATTATAAAAAAAACAACAACACTTAGGTCTGTATTACAGAACGAAACTCAAGCATCAATCAAGCATCTACATAAGTACGGACTTGAGACTGTCATTTCATAAAAAATACATCTAACAAACGTTACTCAAGCAGTGATTTAGGCCCGAGTGTCCTTTTAAAATACGGGCCTTGGTTAAGGATACTCATTTAATCAATCAACTATGTATTCGTTACATAGGTTTACAACATAAATAATCCTCTATGTTTGGCCTCATAAATACCTAATCAATCGTCATCCTCATCCAGGGGCGTAGCTACGGTGGGGGCGCTTCGCACCGGATGTCACCCTTTTTGGGGTGACACCCGGTGTCCACTTTAAGTACAAAATGCAAACACTAAGAAAAAAAATCACTCAAGTCTTTTTCGGGAATTTCTTCAGAAGCACTAACAAAAAAAAATACAAATAAATAGTTGAAAAGTGTAGTGGTAAAGGGTGAATGAAGTATTATTCTGGCAAGAAAGTAACGGGAAACGATCAATAATGCACAAATGTCAGTTATTAATCCAAATTTATTGTATCGTCTTCAAAGTATGCTCCTTTAGTTTTTGGGGTAATTCCCGGCGACAACTTCAAGAACAAAATACAAATAATAAGAAAAACAATCGCTGGCACAGCTGTCTTTTGCGGGAATAACCTCACAAGCACTAACTAAAAATATGTATTACTAGCTTTCGCCCGCGGCTTCGCCCGCGTGGATGTCGGTTATCGCGATAAAAACTATCCTATGTCCTTCCTCGGGACTAAAACTATCTCCATACAAAATTTCATCTAAATCGGTTTAGCTGTTTGAGCGTGAAAGCGTAACAGACTGACAGACAGACAGACAGACAGAGTTACTTTCACATTTATAATATTAGTATGAATTAGTTAGTTAGGGTGGTGAATGAAGTACTACTCTGTTACACTACTACTACTTCACAAAATATCAGTCATTCACACAAATTTATTTTATCGCCTTCAAAGTATTCTCCTTCGGAAACGATACACTTAAACATTTTTTAAACGCTTTTTTCGGAATTGAGTTTAGTTCTCGTTGCGAATTCTCCTATACGTCTTCTATCGAATGAAAACAGTTACCACGAATAAAATAACCACTATTTGAGTTTAGAAAAAGAAGGAAGTCGGCTGGAGCCAATAACGTGGTTGCTCAATGGTATTTGTTGAGATTTTGGTTAAAAATTTGTTCATAATGATGGTCTTATGCGAAGGCGCATTTTCGTGATTAAAAATCCAAGAATTTTCTTTCCAAAAATCTGCCCTTATTGTCGAATTTGCTCTCTTTAACGCCGTATAACACTCAAATAATATTGTTTATTTACCATTTGACCTTTCGGCAATAAATCCGAGTGCATTACACCGCGATAAGTAAAAAAAACAGTCAACATGACTTTATAAAATTATGCATACTACCGGTCTTAATCTTGTGAATAATTTAAGGTAAAATTCCTTACTCGACGTTTCGACTGTCTTGCAACGGCCGTGGTCATGGGTACAACGACTAAGACTTTGGCTTTTGATCAAATTTGGCGTGTTTTTTTTTTGGTTTAGATTCAGTTGGAAGGCGCCACTCCGAAGCTTGTTGAATTGTTTGCATGTGAAACTGGTAAACCTATGTCTTGTTATCAGTATCAATGCGTTTCATGAATGTTGGACCTTAATTGACTCGTTCTAGCTTGTCCTCAACGACTCTTATGCTATAGAGTTTTTGGACAACATACAGATCTTTTGAGACTAGCCGAGCGGCAACATGTTTCATGCTCAATTGATTATTTAAATAGTACGAATCGACTCGTGAGACACAGAAGAAAGCGGCTATCTCTCTCAAACTTGAATCAGGGTTTTCCGCCACTATTTCCTTCACTTTTGCGATGAAGTTGTTAAAGAGTGAGGCAAACCTTCCATCACATCTCAACCGCTTTTAAACATTTTGTACTAGTCATTCACAGTAAGCCTTCTGTAACATTTTCAGGGACTCCAAACAAGAATTTCCATTGACGATGAAAAATTTAAGACAAAACTCTTTGTTTGACATTTTTGTCCATTATGAAAATCGCGACATATACCAGCACTGTATTTAATCTAAATAACAGATGCAACTCAAGCTCTGCGCCAAAATGGAAAACAGTTGTGCCTATTACGAAAATAAAAAAAATTCGAACCACAAAATAATCATTCATTTCCGATGTTTTTTGGACTAAATCAATCATATATCGACCATATCACTAAATTTAGAAGTGGTTGGAAGCAGAAATACAACCAATCAACTACCCCTGACTTCTACAAAAGACCTAGATCCTAGACCCTCAAAGTTTTCTAAAATTTAAAAGAGCAATACTTCAAAATTTAAAAACATGAAAAAAATTTCAAGCGTCATATGTCAAAAACTAATAGACTGATAATATAAAACCCATAATTTTGGATTTAAACTGTTAAATTTTGCAGTTCTTCGCTGCGAAAATTTCGTACTTTTTTCTGTTTCAAACATACCAAAAGTTTGAGGATTTTTATTTGTAAAGTTTTACTGACTTCTGATATATATGTGGTGAACACACAGTAAAAAGTCAATATAGTAATGTTATATAAAGGGGCGTCTAAACGGGCCATTTTTGAAGGCAATATGTGGCGCCAATGCTGTGGCCGGCAACATGGCAATACTCTCCAATATTGATATGATGGTTGCGTCCTTAAAATTTAAATGACATTCTGATCACTCGCATGCCTAATGCATCCGATAGCCAGGAAATGTCTTGTTGAGATTTTTTAATTGCTAAACTTTTTTCTTAGAGTCTGCTAAACGACCTAGTAAGAGACTTAGTTCTTTCAAAATATGTAGTCGATTTACTAAGAAAAAATAAAAAGCTAATCATCATCAGGGACCCAATTTTCGTTGTTTGTTTGTTTGTTTAAACGTGCAGGTGCTTGTTGAGGGGACAAAGGCCCGTCAGGATGCCTATTGCTTTTCGCAGTTTGTCTCTGTTTTTTCTTCATTTTAAATGGTGGGTTTTCTCTGTTTTCTCACGCAGCCAGATTCGTACCTAAGATTTGGATATGGGATGGGTGTTATCGGTTCGGGACCGTGGATGTTAATTTTAGAGACCCGTCTCGCTAGCTCGTCCGTATTTATTCGTGTCATTTCTGGCTGCGACTGTTTGAGCCGCTTTGATTATGCCAATTCATTCTGGTTGGAAAATCATGTTTCTTCTGTCCAAAGCAGTAGATATGTTAATATTGAGGTCATCTGAATAAGACTCCTGCTCCCGTGCTCCGGTTTTGGATCCATCTGTGTATATTCTAACTTCAGATGGTCCGGAGCTGTCTTCTGATTTTGTTTCGTTGATCAAAGTTATGTTTTTGGGGGTTTCTATTTGTTGGAGCTTCCAGGAATGGATATTCTTTTGTAGTTTCTGATATAATTCCCGTGTGTACTATCCCTTCATCGTTTTTCAAAGGCTGCTTGCTTTTAACCTGAGTGCAGTGGCTGTCGCTGCCTCCATGATTTTGAGGTGTAGCGGTCTCAGGTTAAGAATATATTCTAGCGCAGCCGAAGGGGTGGTTCTCAAACAGCCTGTCGTGGCCACGCATGCTAGGTGTTGAAGGCTCTGGTTGGCAGTTCGGTCTTCGTGGTGATCAATTGTGTTCTAGGTCACCACACCATGGAGCCATAAGTGATAATTGACCGTATTATTGCGGTGTAGAGTCACAGCGTTAACTGTGGGCTTAGTGCCCACTTTTAACCTATTAGTCTTTTGCACTATAATTAATTTGCTGTCCAGGGTAGAGCCTTGATATTTAACTTTGGTTGTTAGGGTTAATTGGGTTTTTATTAATTATTGGGATTTATTTTTAAGCGAGAGTGAATATTAACTCAGTTTCTCTCCAGAAATTTAAATCTAATTTATTGTACCTTAAGATGTTCCTGGGCTCTTGAAATCGTTTATGACTCATCAGATGGCACATATTGTTGTTGTCACAGTTATTTATTAAATTTAGCAAAAAAATGCTTTAAAAAGTTACAAAAAGTAATATTCAGGCCCAGCGTCAACCAAAATCTGTGTTTAAATGGTATCTGCAATGAAACTCACAGAGCCGTACAACTTCCTTGAGAACGCGGTAGATGACGTCACGATTGCTGTACGACTTTGGCGGGCAAGTCTCGGTGCCGGAGTTGATATTAACGGCTTAGGAGTGTTACACCTAAGGTGGCGATTTCAAAACTTTAACTAAACAAAAATATAACTGTTGCACACTAATTCATAAAAAAATTGTCATTCTTGTCAACGAAAAGTTGTCAAAGTAAACTTAAATTATATGAGCTACATAATGTTGGAAGATTTCCCTCGATTAATCAAAGATATCATCAAACCCCGACATGGTGACAATGGGACCCACTTAAAAATATACATTAACAAACAAAAAAAATATTTTTTCAAATTGGTCCACAGGCGTGTTCGAGTAATCGAGTAACATACCTATATAAAAAAAACAAATATTGTAACTAATTAAGAACAAATTAAAATCGGTTGATAAACTCATTAAGCTCAAGAAAAATAAGATTTGCTGCTGTGAAAGCTTGAAAGAAGAGGTTTTAATTGCAAGATATTTTTATATCTTACTTTTTATTGTGTTTAGTTACTAGTTCAATATTTTAAATATAAATAGGTATTATGGAATCTATGATGTTTCTCATATAATTATTGCTTATAATTTTCGATGGGGTGCCACTACCAACTTCCGCACCGGGTGCCATCCAAGGTCGCCACTGTCCTCATCGTCGTCCTTATTAAATAAAAACAGTTCTAAAGAAATATGTAATTTTCGTATTGCTTACAAAAAAATACTTGCTTCGAGCGAGACTAGCGAGGTCGGGACTAGATTCGGGAGGTAGGATAAGTAATAATAATAATATTAATATCTTGGGACAACTCATACAACGTCATCTGATACCAAACTAAGCAGAGCTTGTACTATGGTAACCAGACAACTGATGAACATATTTATTGATTTCATACTTTTAAATGGCCATCAATTTATTTTCCACGGTGTCATAATCTGTAAGTGCTAGCTGTAAGTTTTCCTAATAAAAAAAAAAATACACCCTGACACAGAATGAACCATCGTAGGATATCTTATGGAAAAAGATAATATTATTTAACGTTAACGTTAAACAAAATATATATATACTCGTATATCATAAGTTAAAGCACCAAAAAGCCATAAGACAAGTTCTTTTAGCATTTGGTCCAGAACGGACAATCTCTCTTAGTATGTTTATGATAAATAGTTTTTGAATTATGAAGGGTCAAAAGTGGCTCCAAATGGTTCGTGTAAAGATACACAAAGGTGCTGCTTGCAAGTTCCCTTGAACTTGGTTTGACACGCTCCCGTGTGCTAGATATGGTATCTAGCTCGCTTGCTTTGTTCAATCTAACGTACGACCAATAGCATCTTTGGGGTTAATCCCCAAATTCCCTCCCCACCCCAGGTACCCTTGTGCACCAACTTTTTTAACCCCTTCAAGTGCATAGAGTAAGAAGTATAGTCTATTTTAAAGACTGTTTACACTGTACCCGTAATTTTATTTTCATGAACAAGTGTCAGGTTGCAACTCACATGGAAAATGCTATATCACCAATAGACAGATTCATTGACTTCATCATCCCTGATTGATTGTGTTATGTATATTTGTAAAGCCCTGGGGCTCAGGAATTATTACCTGGGGAAGGAGTTTTAAAAAAAGAGAAATTGAAATCAAATTGATTCCATTTAAGTTGGAGCTCTGTAGCTAAAGAATTCCCTGATTGTCATTTTCCATGTATAGAACAAGCACTTAACCGTTTCTCTTAATTTTGCAGATTACTGGAGAAACAAAGTTAAGGAGTACAAATTCTGGTTGGAAGAGGATGAAAAGTATGATACTGATAAGTCCAAGCGTCCCAGGAAACCTAAGACTTCTGAAGCCTTGTTCCGAACAGAAGTATCTTTCAGACAACTCGAGTTCTGATGATTTGTTTAACCATTTTGCATACCTTTTTTAATATATTTTTAAATGTGTTTTATGACATTTTATTTCGCAATATCTAGTTCATCTGTGAGCAAAACATAGAGACTGTTGAGGGTATTGGCTATTACGACCAGAAGGATATTGATGATATCTCGCGCCGACGCATCGGAAATGCAATTATTTTATGTGAGTCAGAAAACATTTTCAAATGTCTATGAAGTACTTACTTAAAAAAGAGTAGCTGTCTATATACATACATAAAAATGAATGTTTGTCTATCTAGGTAGTCAGTTCTCGACCAAACTTTAAGTATAATAATTCAAGAGTAGATTCAACTCGAATCGACCAGAATTTCTGTCGAGTTCAATTTATCAAGTTGTCTCATTCTGGGCTGGGGGGTCTTCTAGAAGTAACTAGATGCAGACGTTGTTTATGTTTCTAAGTAGGTAAATAAAGATAAGGGACACCTGCGCGTATTTACGCTCGACTACGATGAAATTACTTATCGATCCATATATAGGAATGAATAAATATATATTTAACTAGCCACTACCTCCGAATCTGTCTGAAAAAAGAAAATTTGTTACCAACAGATTTATTAGATGATTTTTTGCGATTTATTAGATGAGTTTTACACATTTTCTAATAATTCCAATAGATTGTCTTAGTCATGGTATAATAATATAATTAAATATTATACCAGGGTCTAAGTCAACTAACAAAAGAAAGAGTTATCATTATAATCTGTTCATATATTGCAAAGGTTAGAATTCGAAACATAAAGACAAACATAGTAAAACACTGATTATGGAAATGAACCTTAATAGATGTCAATAACATTAACAATTAAAGAAAAAATAAATACAAAACTTTCAATTTTGTTCATGTGCATTATATTATGTTGATTGATAGTAGTAGGATAATGTTTTAGATAGCTAATCGAAGATAACTCTTAATTATCGTCCTATATCAATTAATTACCGTTTACGGCAGAACAGCTGTAGTTCTCTAAGTGGTCGAACGTGACAAGATGGCTGTCAGAACTTTGACGCCAGCTCTTGCAGAAAAGGCTCGAGTGGAACTGAATGAGGACCCTAACAGGCTGATCAATGACCTACAGACAATCAAAGACTGGATAGCAAAGCAACCTCATCTAAATGCCAGAACAGGTTAGCAAATCATTTTACGTCTTTTTTTGGCTTTAAGTGACAATATTCAAAATATTAGAAAAATCGGGCAAGAGCATGTTGGACCATGCTTAGTGTAGGGTTCCACAGCCGTTATTACAAGTAAATGCACCTATAAAAAAACTGTCGAATGATGTGCAACACCTAGATGTTTACTGAAAAAAAATTGTTCAGCTTCTGTTACATGTATGGAGTGCCCCCTACCCCTAGAATTATTTATTTTTATTAAATAACTATTGAACTAACTAGCGGCTAAGACACCTATACTCCAAATTTCATCTGTATGTATAAATTAAGTTGTTTTTGAGTAAAATGCCTGTAACATACGGACGGACGAGCAGACAGACAGACATGACGGATAAGACGAAACTATAAGGGTTTCGTTTTGCCATTTTGGCTTCGGAACCCTAAAAAAGGGAAAAAGATACTAAAAATAGTATAGTAATAGTGTTTTTTGTTCTAACTAAAATTATAATGGAGTGGCCGAAGAATAGGTAATAAAAATAATAGTTGAGTTTTCAGTCATTCAGTCTTCGCCTACATTCTGAGACTTATAACCCAACATTGAAACCATATTTGATTACAGATGATCAGTGGCTTGTGGCCTTCCTTCGTGGTTGCAAATTTAGTTTAGAAAGAACTAAAGAAAAATTGGACCTCTACTACTCTCTCCGTTCTCTCATTCCTGAAATCCATCACATTAAACACAACAGTGCTCGTTACGATGAAATTCTTAGTTTAGGGTAAGTTAAATGATAAAAATGTACTAAGTTCTATTTCGATTGATCGATCGATTCGATTTGATCGATTAGATCGATCAATAGATTTGTAACGACTACTGTATTCAGTTTAGCAAATAATTTTGTTTGTAAAATTGTGCTTTTAATTTTGGGATTCCTGATGTTCCTAGACCACGAAAAAACTTGATAAATAACCCTTGATATGCTAAAACTACCACAGTTTAAGCCTAATAATAATACTATCTTGAGACAACTCACATAACGACATCTGATTCCAAACTAAGCAGAGCTTATACTATGGCAACCAGACAACTGATAAACATACTTATATATTTTTAAATACATACATATTATAGATATTACACCCAGACAGACAGACGAAACCATTGTGCTCATCACACAAAGTTTTATCCTGGGTGGGGATCGAACCCACGACCTCCGGCTTAGCAGTAAGGGTTACTACCCACTAGACCAACAGGCCAGTCATACTAATGGTAAAGGCATCGAACTTTCAATCGAGATTTCGAATCCTATCCGTTATACTACTGACGTTAACCCACTCCTAACACAAACACATTTGGCTTAGCTGGAGGGGTTAACAAGATTGCTACGACCCACATTCCTAGTTATCTTTTTTGATAATGAAAAAAAATAAGCTTTTTATTAAATGTTGATAAACTTCCTCGATTTGTACACATTATAAAATGATATATACTACCGTATTGCAACGGCCGTGGTCACGGGTAGACTCAGTCTACCCGTGACCATGGGCGCTGCGTTGGTCGAAACGTAAACAAGATATTACACCTTAAATTATTCACGCGATTAAGACCCGTGGTATATATAATTTTATAATTACTAATTGTTTTTATTAATTGCTTAATGTTCACAATACTTATCATTACAATAATGCTGTTTGTACTGTTACAGATGCATTTTAAATTTGCCAAAAGTAGGAGGACCTGATACACCTAAGTATAGTTTGGTGCGACCAGGAAGATATGATCCTAATAAATATAGCTTTATGGATGTCATGGCAGTTACCAACATAAATATGAGAGTAAATATCTTGTGTAATGTTTATTCTCGAAACATTATTAATTATGAAAGCATTGTAACCATACTCAATGAAAGTTTTAGGTATAAATAAAATCTAGGTAAGACGAATGAATATCATAGACGACCTCTTCATAATCCAGCCTGCTAATAAAAATATATTATATACGTAGTAAAAAAAAACTATTTCTGATGCTGGTGTTACAGAAATATAACACTAGCTGACCTGTGCCCACTTCGTTGAGCCTATGAGACTAACAAATAACGTAGCTTTTAATTAGTAAAAGAATTTTGAAAATTGGTTTAGTAGATCCAGAGATTACTCCATACAACCTCACAAACTTTACCTCTTTATAATATTAATATAGACAACTAGGTACCAAACACATGATACACTCACTACTAATCAGACTCACTACTAATTCAGATTTCAAGACATTACAATTGGTAAATGTCACACACAAAACATAAGTATTAAGAAGTGGGATAAATTTATTTATTTTATCCAACTTATACTAACAGATAATCTAACCATATAAGTTTTAAGCTAAGTACATGAAATATTATTTAGTATAAATTTATGAAATTATACAATAATATCAGTTTTTTTTATAACTTTAATGGTACTAGGAGTGGCAATAGTCTCCAAGTACTGACAAGCTGCAGTCAGGAATCTTGTTTCCGTATAATTAAATATATCTACTGTTTCATCACTCAATAGAAGACTGTTGATGTGAGTGAGAGCAAGGTAAAGTGGACTGGTTGAGAGGGTGATAGTAGAATTAGGTACTGAAATTAAATTGTTATTTTCGCATGTATGGTGGTCACGTATGAAGAAACCTTGAAGCGTCTAGTAATAAAAGTTAAATAATGCACGATCACGGTGATTCTCATGTCTTTAATAAATGAGAGTCAATAAAAAACGATTAAGTTTTAATTTTTATAGATTAGATATTATTTGTTTCAGATCCTGTTTTTAGAAGATGATAACGCTGTAGTGGCTGGTATAACATCTATCTTAGATTTAGAAGGAATGACAATGGGACACTTTCTACAAATGACGCCAGTTATGATTAAGAAACTGATTACTTTTGGACAGGTTAGATTTAGACGACAAGGTTCATACTCTGTACAATGTAATATTATTATATTATGGTTATGTTATTTCATGGGATTATTAGATGCTGGTGCTAATATAGGTATACTGGGTGGCGCAAAAGTACTGGCACTAAAGAAAATACTTTTTTTTTTTATATGACATTTTCTGTCCTTCTGTTGTTGAAAATTGTGTAGTGAACAAATGTAAAATACACTGAAAATAAACATGGACCGTTTTACTCCCCAAGAACGTGGAATAATTGTGTCAATGTTCTTACGGAATAATTCATCAGTGATAAGAACACAACGTGAATTTCGTCGACGATTTCCCCACCGTCCGGCACCGATTGGTCGCACAATTCGACGCTTTGCCACACGCCTTGAAGCAACTGGCTCAACATTGGATAGACCTAAGTCTGGGAGACCAAGAACAGGCCGTTCAGCTGAAAATATCGATGCTGTGCGCGAAGATGTGGAAGAGTGTCCAGAAACATCAACGAGGCGACGTGCCACGCAATTGGGCATTTCCAGACGGACCCTGCAGCGTATTTTGGTGAAAGACTTAAAGATGTTCCCGTATAAAACTCAAATGACTCATCAGCTGCTGCCTGCTGACCACCGAGCTCGTCTAGATTACTGCCAGCGCGTCATAAACCTCAACCTTGAAGAGGATGATTTTCCTTCAAAATTGGTTATGAGTGACGAAGCGCATTTCCATCTCTCAGGGCATGTCAATAAGCAGAATACTCGGTTCTGGGGCACTGATAATCCGCGCATTATTCAAGAAACACCTCTACACCCACTAAAAGTTACTGTATGGTGTGGCATCTGTGTTGACAGAGTGATCGGACCCTATTTTTTCGAAGACGCTGGAGGCAATGCGATAACTGTCACTGGAGAACGCTACAGAACCATGTTACGTGAGTTTTTGATACCCAGTTTGGACGAATTGGGGCTGGAGCACATCTGGTTACAACAAGACGGCGCTACGGCACACACAGCGCGCGACACTATGGACTTAGTGAGGGACGCTTTTCCAGGCCGAGTTATCTCTCGTTTTGGCGATTTGCCTTGGCCTGCAAGATCACCCGATCTGACCAGTCCAGACTTCTTTCTTTGGGGTTTTTTGAAATCTCGGGTGTATGTGAACAAGCCACAGACTCTCGCAGCTCTAAAAGAAAACATTCGTCAAGAAATAACGAACATATCGCAGGAAGTGTTACGGCAAGTTATGAAAAATGTCATAAATAGGGCTCAAATGTGTATCAACTCTGGAGGTCACCATTTAAAAGACATCATCTTTAAATCCTAATGGTACGAAATTTAATGGCATAAATATACATTTAAAAAAATCTAAATCTAGTTTTCTAATTTAGAAAAAATGTTATAGCTGAACCAAATAGGGTCTTTACTTTTGCGCCACCCAGTATAATATACAATAGGGGTTACTAGTAGACTTTGCTTATTAATACATCAAGTATTAATAAGCAAAGGTCTGCTATGATTATATGGATCTTTTTACCCGACTGTAAAGAAGGGTTATGTTTTTCGCGCGTATCTTGTATGTATGTATGTATGTATGTATGTATGTAATATTCTTTATTATCTGATATCTCACAATCCACTGAACGTTAAGGTGTTGTTACACCCGTATTTATAAACGAGTCATTACTTATTACTTAGCAATTACTTCATTGAGACATGGCTAGTTCTTAAAGTAATTACTTAGAAAAATCTATTTTATAGACAAGAACTATTCTTTACTTCCTTGAGCAAACTAACCAAGTATTACTTATTACTTAGCAACCGGTGAGCCGCAAAAAACGTTCCATTTCATAAACAAGATTTTATTAAATTTGCAAAATAGAGAACCAAAAATATATTACGACTAACTAAAATAACTACAAATTTTAAAACTTTAAAAAAATAATAATATAGAAATTAATCAGACCAAATTTTGATTTTATCGATATTCTTCAATTTTAGTTTTCTGAATGTAACGAAATGCAACATAATTGAATAGTAATGCTACCAAATGAAATAGCCCGTCACACGTATTTAAAGTATTTTTGAAGAACTTATTTTTAATTTAGCATCATAAAACTCGCTTGATGTCACCAAAGAAATGTCACTGAAGATATCACCTGTGTTGTTTTATTTAAAGGAAGTTTTGCTGGTTAAATACGGGCAAAAGTTACTATATTTATGTAGCAACGGTATAATTTTTAATGGTTGTAAGCCCGCAAGCCTGCGACCGCGGTCAGACTCCCCGTTGTGTCGACTGCATTGCTTGTCCCGGTGAAATCTCAAGTACCACAATCAATAGATTTTGTCGGAGTAAGAACTTAGCCAGAAGCCCCTGTCAAGCATTACCCGGATAGGACAACGAACAGAAATAAAGAAGATACAGAAGATGGTTTTGTGACGGTGCAAGGAAAGAAGCGCCAACAGCCAACCGTCAAGAACCGCTGCGGCAAAGCTAAGTTAAGAGGAATATGCGCGCGCGTACGTGCGCCAGAAGTTCCGCTACAAGACGGGGCTGCAGATTCTGGGTCGCGACGCATGGTACTTATGAGGAAGTGAAACGTACCTACTGATATAGTTTTAATATATAAAGGTTTTAAGTTGTATTTACTTTTACTAGCACTTTACATAATGTATTATTGTAAATATGTTAGACGGTAAGGTATAGATTTCTGTGGGCTATTGATGCCTAAAATAAATGGTATATTATTATTATTGTTGTATTATTTATCGACTGGCTGGCATAGCGCCAAATAAATTGTTTTTATTTTCCAAACCTTCCATATTTTTAAAATATCTGTTAAGAAAAATAACCTCTACATAAAATTCTTAATTAAAGCTATTACTCAAGTAACGATATCGGTGACTATTGCTTGGCTAAGTATTCTAACGTTTGACGTTACTTACTTTACTCATTTTCTTAACTATAAAATAGAAACTGTTACTTAAGTAATTACTTTTACTTAAGTAATTGCTATTACTCGTTTATAAATACGGGGGTTAGATTCGTCTTGATTGCCCAAGTGTTCTAATATGTGACGTTTAAAAAAAACAAACATGGCGAATGTGAGATGTCTAATTATGAGATGTGAAAAAAAAGTTGTTTTGAATACTGCAATATGGGTATTAAATTAAAGGGCTCATTATAAGCATTTCAAAAAGGTATAACATGATTATGACTGTAATACTAAAAATGTTAGTTAGCAACCATTCTTTTTTCAATTTTCAATACTTGACATTAACTGTGATAACAGTTAGTTGTTAGATCGGTTACATCTTATAATTACTAAAAGTATTAAATAAAAAAATAAATTATAAAAATAAAATAACCCGCCAAAAAAATATGGAAACAAGATCGGAGGCATTAATGAATCCCGATGAACATAGTAAAGTGCCTCCGACTGCATGAAATTATATAATTATGTAGGGGATCTTGTTTCCATATTTTTTGTGCAGGCGGGTTATTTTATTTTTATAATTTTTTTTTTTTTATAATAAGCTTCAAATGATTTAGTCTGGGATTTTACGAAAAAGGTCTAAAAATAATTTTATCTCAAAATCTACCGAATTTCATTTATTATATTTCAACCTTAAAACTTATGACGTTCTTCAAGGAGTACCTCGAGTTTAAATAACTTTGTATACTATAGATTGACTTTATATATCGGTCTTTCAGGCAATCGCAAGTCACCAATTTCGATTTCTTATTCAAATATCGATTTATTAAACATTATTTTATATTTATAATTTTAACTTGTAAATATAGTGAAATGTAATGATTCAACTCAACTAATTTATATATGTATTACTCATTATTTATTTAGATCATTTTATTATTTTGCCTCTTTTTTACTTTTTCAGGATGCACAACCTCTTCGGATGAAAGGCACACATTTTGTAAATACGCCGCCAGGTTTTGAAACAATATTCAATGCAATTAAGAGCATGCTTAATGAGAAAAATAAAAATAGAGTGAGTATTTACAATTATTCGATATCTTATAACGTCCATTACTTTAAAATAATCCTTAGAATTAAACTTTAAATAATACTGACAGTTGAAACTTATCTGTAAAAGTTTAACGGAGTATTAAGAAATATTTTTTATTTTCTAACATTATATTTTAATATTTGTGTATGTAATAATAATTCAGTTAATTGCTAGAAAGGAGGTGTACCTACATGTGTACATAGTATGATCTTATGATATTATTTTGGCCTGGGGATCAATTCACGTATTTGAAGCAGTGCAGTTGCAGTTAAGTTTAAAACGGCCATATTTGTATTCTTGTAACTTTGGGATCGATCTCAAATACGCTTGCGTCAAGTATGCGTCTCAAGAGCGCAATAATGACATTCTAGTACGGTGCGCAAGCGTTTTATAGATCGATCCCAAAGTTACAAGAACACGAAAATGGCTGTTTTAATCGAAACTTAACTGCAACTGCACTGCTTTAAATACGTGAATTGACAAGCTGGTGTGCATCAGGTATTAGTTTAATCACATTTTTTAAATGATAGGGTTAGATTATTGTTTCTAATAAAAAAGTAATTCAAACATTTTAAAGTATCCTACCAAGTGCATGTCACCCTCTGTAAATTGAAATTGTATTATGAATGTTTTTTGCAGCTTTTCGTACACAATAAGAATTTTGAAGCTTTATATGAGCATATACCTAGAGATGTTCTACCTAATGAATACGGTGGGACAGGAGGTACTACGGAAGAAATTATAGGTAAAAATATTATTTTTAAAATATCGCTAGCAATAAGGTACCCTGAAGTACACCTTTACCTTTAAAAGCTAAAGATGAAAGTTATATTATCAAAAAGTTCCGTTTGGTCTAAAGCTGTTTTACATTATGAAAAATGTATGGATAATCTTTTCATATATAGTTTCTCTATTTTAATACTTATGTAACTTTTATCAGTTGATAAAAACACCAATATTAAAATTATAATTATTTAAATTTAAGAAGCTGTAGAATGTCTTTCACCAGGTCAAATCAAATATCTATCGAAGTTTTACAGATCCTAGTAGAAAACCAATTAACTAATATAAACATAAAATTGTTAGCCTTTCCTAATTTATTTTACTCTTTGTAGAATACTGGAGAAAGAGAGTCAAGGAACACAGCTCGTGGTTAGAGGAGGATGAGAAGTATGGTACTGATGAGTCGAAGCGTCCTGGAAAGCCAAAAACTTCGGAAGCCATGTTCGGAGTTGAAGGCTCTTTCAGACAACTTCAGTTCGATTGAACAGTGACTCTTTTTGCTAATTATATTTCAAATTTAATAAAAAAATATATAATTATAATATGGATAGTTTTAATTAATGAAGGTCTTAGTGTAAGTACCGTTAAATTATTGGTAAGTAACAAGCCAGATCAATGCGGTGAATAGAAAACCGTATTACAACGGCCGTGGTCACGGGTAGACTGAGTCTACTCGTGACCACGGCCGTTGCAATACGGTCGAAACGTCGGGCAATAAACTAAGGTATTTAGTCTTAAAATAAAATATTTACGCGATTATGACCCGTAGCTTATAAAATTGTATGCTCTTACATTCTTGTCATGTAAAGTGTCGATTAGTTGTATTTTTTTTATAGTTATACCCATTCATTAATTTTATTTCATTAACTAATAAAGCCGCAAGAAACGACTTTTCATAAAATTTGTTACTTGCCAATCAAGCTCATCAAAAAGTGGAGTTAATAAACAGTCTACATTGAGTTTTTGGGTTGCAGTGTCTGCCGCGCGCGGCTCGCGATCTTCCGCGATGCACGGATATGAACCTTTACTCAAAGTACCTACCTACTGTAAATTTAAAATATGTATAAAAGCTTAGTAGCTATTCTGTAAAAACTGAAATAGATATCAAAAAACATTAATCACGTAACTAATAGGATTAGTTACAACTCATTGTAAATACAGATAACATAATAGATAAATAAATCCAAGATAAATTTTCAAATATTATTTTCATCGATGTAATTACTTCAGAGTTATATATATTATAAGTGTGGTTGGACGCATTGCGATCGAAATGACTATCAGACCGTTGACTCCAGCTCTCGCTGAAAAAGCCCGTGTGGAACTAAATGAGGATCCAAAAAGGTTGCAGGATGCACTACAAAGTATCAAGGAATGGATTGCTAAGACGCCTCACCTTAATGCCAGGACCGGTGCGTTATAGATTTTTAATATTTTAGTTACAAATCCATTTGATGTATGAATAGATAACTCTTTAGCTTCTACATCTGGACCCGTTTATAAATTAATATTGTACGAATGTTTTTGGTTAATGAATGAAGAATTTGTGAAGGATTTTTGACGAGCCCGTTTTCGTTACCGATGTATATATCTATCGGTACAACATCAGGCGATATTTTATCGTGTCTAATAATTTTAGGATAAGATTAATTTACAGATTATATTTATTGTAACTAACTAAACAACCCACTTGATCGTCTGAATTGTAAATATGCAGGCACGGATCCAAGGGGGGCGGGGTATGCAACAGGGGCAATTGCCCTCCCCCTAAGTCTGGCTCATGAATTTTCAAGTGGTCACCATACATTTGGTCCATGTTGACGGGCAAAACTACTCATACTTGGTCGAAATGACATGATTCTGCATCCGCACCTGTGTATATGGATGATTTATCTATTTTGTCTTTACTATTTTTATCTTTACGTCGAATATCCTTTTTAGGGAATATTATTTATTTAATTTATTATATATATATTTAATTTTATATTTGTTACATATTTCGTTAATATCTTAGTCTTAATTAAGTATTGAGAAACCCGTCAAGACCTACATTATTTTCTTTTTAAATAAAAAGCACCAAAATATGATGATATTTCCAGATGACCAGTGGCTAGTAGCTTTCCTTCGTGGTTGCAAGTACAGTTTGGAGAGAACCAAAGAAAAACTAGATAACTTCTATTCTTTTCGGTCCACTGCTCCTGAGTTTGATCGCCTCAAGCACACTGATCCGCTCTTTGATGAAATTCTGAGTTTGGGGTTAGTATTTAATTTAATTTAATTTTATGGTATTTAAGCGACCGGTCATAGCTTGAACGTTCGGTAGATACATAATGTTTTTTATCAAATAATTTCTGTGTATTTAAAATTTTAAGGGTTCCGTAGCCAAAATGGCAAAGCGGAACCATAAAGCTACGCCATGTCAGTCCATCCGTCCGCACTTTTGCTCAGAGACTATTAGGCTACCGCCGCTTGATTAATGTTTCAAATGACAATATTTAAGTGAAATGTTGTAGTCCAATCACCCGACTTTTAATTATAGCCTGTTAGACAAAGTGATGATCAGGACCGATCCTCTGGCTATTTTAACACTTTATATATTTGCAGAGTCTTTATTATGCTGCCCAAGACCCAGGGACCTGATGGTCGACGGGTCAATTTGATGCGAATGGGCAGATACGATCCCTCCAAGTACAGCATTATAGATATAATGAATGTTAACACCATACTGATGAAGGTAAAATCTATACTAACATTATAAATACTTGAATAGTAATATTATAAAGATGTAAAGTTTGTCAGTTTGTGTGGTTGTAGGGGGTAATCTCTTGATCTACTAAACCAATTTTGAAAATTAATTTTACCAATAGAAAGCCACGTTATTTTATTGAACGTGCGAAGCCGAGTGGGCAACTAGTTATCTATATATTCGTTTGTTACGTTGTAATCCTGTAAATCAATGCCCTGATTTGGAAAAGAATGTGAAACACCACAAAATGGGTATAAAGTGAAGACTGGGACTGTGCTTTTTATTGCGATAATCTTCTCATTATATCTTTATTTTTTCCAAAATGTTATTTTAACATAATATCTTGTATCATCCATCACTATCACTAGTTGCCGATTTATTCATAATGTTCTTTTTCACACAAGTTACTAGACAAGCTATATTTTGTACTAATATAAAATAAATTCAACTTTTATAATTAATTAATAAAATTATCTTGAGACAACTTACACAACTCTATCTGATCACAAACTAAGCACTTGACTAAGAGCTTGTACTTTAGAAACCAGACAACTTATTTCTAAATACATACATATTATAGTTATATAACACTCAGACACAGAATAAACCATCGTGCTCATCACACAAATTTTAATCCTGGGTCGGGGGATTGAACCCACGACCTCCGGCTTAGCAGTCAGGGTCACAACCACTAGAGCCAACAGGCCAGTCAATTACTTCATCTTTACTAATATAATATTCACCTAATTATAGTAATAAATAAAAATAATAGTAATAATATCTGACGATAGTCTGATTGCTTATATGCTTGATTCGAGACATGGGACGAAGCATAAGCGAAGCCTACTTAATAAATAAAACGCAATATTTTCAAAATTTTAAGCTAATTGTAGTCTGAATTTTGACTTGACTATTTTAGATCCTTTTGATGGATGATGATCACACCGTGGTAGCTGGTATAGAGGGAGTCGCTGATTTTGAAGGGGTCACCATGGCACATTTCTTACAAATGACGCCAGTTCTAATGAAGAAAATGGTTGCGATGGGACAGGTAAAATAACTTAAATTTAATATCCAAAATATTAAATGTACCTATGTCAGATCTATGGAATTACAATCCACTTTTTTCTGTTGTAAAAAATATATTTAATAGACTTTATTTGAAATGTTTAGGATGCGGCGCCTCTTCGAATCAAGGGAAACCATTACCTAAATACACCAACGGGTTTCGAAACTGTTTTCAACGCGATCAAAGGCCTTCTAAACCAGAAAAACCAAAGTAGGGTAAGTGTTTCAGATATTCGTCGTTTGTATAATGGCTTTTTATAAAAATCAGATTTAAAGCACTCTTTTAAAAAAATCACATTAAAATATTTAAGAATAAAAAATTGTTTAAAAAACTAAAAAAAAAAATGCTTTTGTAAATAGCTGTAATAAAAAGTAAAAAAATATCTTTTTTTAAGTTAAAAAAAATAGAGTTAAGAGAAAAAATACAGTTAATTGTAAAAAAGCGTGGGGTGATTTTATATTTATATCTTCACTAGCATCCCACGTTTTTTTACGATAAACTGATTTTTATTATTTATGAAGAAAACATATAAATGAACTATCGGAAAAACTTGCAAAATACTTAAATATATTTAAAGTATTAGCAGGTCCAACATGGGGAGTACACCCAAAACATTTACGGACCTTATATATAGCCATAGTTAGAAGTAGGATTGATTTTGGTTCTTTTCTTTATGATAACTGTGCTAAAATGCACTTGTATAAATTAGATAAAATCCAGAATCAATATTTAAGAATTATCGGTGGTTTTATCAAAAGTTCTCCAATCCATGTTATGGAATCAGAATTATGTCTACCTCCACTAGTTAATAGAAGACTGTATCTTGCATATAAATATTGTTTAAAAAATATGTCAATTGTAAATAATGTAACTATAAAGCTTTTGGACGAGTTGAATGGACTTTCACACACAAGATATTGGTATAATAAAAAATTGCCACTTTTAGTAACTGTATACACCCAGTGCAAGGCTTGTAATATTCATTCTGCTAATATTCTAGATATGTACTCCTTAGGCATATGGGTTACACATATAAATGTACGTGAAAAAATAAAATGTAATTTAGAATGCATCAAGGGACCTAAAGATGAGCAAGAGAAAACATCACTTAAATATAATGTTAATAAAGAACTAAGGGAAAAGTATTCGGATTGGATAATATTTTGTACCGATGGGTCTAAGAGTGGGAACTGTTGCGGGGCCGCCTTTTATAACGTTCATAGGGGAACTTCAGCTCTGTTCAGATCTCTTGATGCAAACGTATCAATAATGACTTTGGAACTCATTGCAATCTCAAAAGCTTTAGCTGAAACTCACTGTGAATATGAGAACAATTGCTTACCGAACCGTAATGTTGTCATTTACACAGATAGTAAAAGTGGATTAATGCATTTGGCTCGGTGCGCCTCTGGGCACAGAGGTCTACCGGTAGCCTATGCGATCCTTAAACAAATGTACGAATTGAGTCATATTAACTTGAGGTTGCAATGGATTCCATCTCATATAGGTATAAGTGGAAATGAGGAGGCTGACAGATTAGCAAAAGTAGCTAGTGTGGAAGGCTTAGATATTAATATAGTTCCATTTTATACTGAAGTGCTTAATCGTTTTAAAAAGATGTGTTACAATAGTTATAAAGAGTATTTTGATCTTAGAAGTAAAGAAAAAGGCGTGTGGTATAAGACACTGCAATGTGAGCCTCCTCGGATCCCTTGGTTTGCAGAAAATAAATTAAATAGAGCGCAAGTAGTTATGGCACACAGACTACGGTCTGGACACTTTCCATCCAGGAAGTTTGGATATCTCATGAAGAAAGTTGACTCCCCTAATTGTGAAATTTGTGGCAAGAATGACGATGTCCAACACTTACTGATGGAATGTGAAAAAAACCAGAGGGAGAGAGAGATAGTGATGCGACAGCTCAATATTAATAAGTATGATGTGGGCGCGTTCATAAGAATTCTTTCCCAACCTAACTCCGAAGCTGCAATGATCTTGTACGATATGGTGTATGCGTCGCTGTCCTTCTCTGCCTCACAATAGTACATATAAAATAGCATATAGTTAGTAGAGTATACAGGGTGTATTTTTGAAACGGGTCAGTAAGGGCAAGTACCTTAACCGTTGCAGTTACAGCAAAACGTTCTTAGAAGACCTTCCCTAACTTTTTGACATACTTTGAACTGCATTCACAGATTTTGTAAAAAACTTACAGTTGGCAAAAAAAATGCAAAAAGTCCAAAAAATTTTTTTTTATGCCAATCGATTCTATTTTATGTGGGGATCAAAAAACCCTATGAAACCATTTTAGCTTTCAGTACTAGAAAAGACAGAAATCTCCAAAAACGTTTCCCATACATTTCCTACGGAAATATGATAAATCAACTCGAAACTCATAGGACAGGTAAAATTTTAAACTTTTTTAAATAAAAAAAATCATTTAAACATTTTAGAAATTGGTTTATGAAATAAATTGCTCAAAATGATTTCCATTTTCACGAATACATAAGTCTATCCTTTTTTGCACTGAACGAATGGCGGCTAATAATGTTCTGGGATGAATATTACGTAAAATGGTCATTAATGCATCCTTGAGCTCTTGAACACTGGCGTACGTCGTCTTATACACCTCGTTTTTCACGAAGCCCCATAAAAAAAAATCAAGTGGTGTTAGATCGGGGCTACGAGGTGGCCACTGTGTTGGACCATGTGTACCTATCCACTGTGTACCGAATAGGCGGCTCAAATTGGAACGTGAAAGGTGACTGTTATGTGGCGGAGCACCATCTTGTTGAAAATGAACTTTTCGCAATTCCGACAGGGGCCATTCGTCCATCTCGTTTTCAAGATGGTGTAAAATGACTTCATTATACATGGCAGAATTCAGTTTCCCTTCATAAAATTCCACCATTATAACTCGATTGGACATTATACCACACCAACAGTTGAATGAGAAGCGAACCTGATTATGACTTGCCGTAACTCTTAGTGGATTTTCTTTGGACCAATAGTGGTGATTTTTTCTGTTGTACATACCGTTATTGGAAAAATTCGTTTCGTCTGACCACAGTATGTAATTTAAAAATTCATGATCTCTGCTTATTTTTCCTCTTAGCCACCTGCAAAAAGTAAGCCTTCGAACATCATCACCCGGATGTAACACTTGAACTATGCGCCCATATCGATAGCACTTGTAGCCGTATTTCTTCCATATCTTTATCACAAGGGAGTGGGATACACCTACTTCAAAGGCGACATGCCTGGACGATACCTCTGGATATGCTTCGACATAAGTCAGAACCGCAATCTCCGTGTCCATGTCCACACGAGGCTGCCGCTTTCTTTTGAAAGAACCCTGCAATTCCAGGTTTTTCAAAAGATTTCTAATAACCTTTCTTGTTGGCACATGTCGCAACGGATACTTATTGCGGTACCACACTAATGCAGCTCCCGCATTTCGATTATTGACAAAATACGCTACTAATAAGTCAATTTTTTCACGATTAGAAGACATTTTAGCGAAAATCCTTAATTAATAATAACTCATACGAAGTTTCTCAGCTGACACACAGATTTTCGAATGAAATTCGAAATTTGAAGGTAAAAATTATTTTTATTTACTTTACAGTCAATTCTACCCACTTCCTGGCCATAACAAAAAGTTCGACCATCGTAGAAATTTGTTTCTGTTGCCGAAATGTATGGGAAACGTTTTTGGCGATTTCTGTCTTTTCTAGTACTGAAAGCTAAAATGGTTTCATAGAGTTTTTTGATCCCCACATGAAATAGAATCGATTGGCATAAAAAAAAATTTTTTGGACTTTTTGCATTTTTTTTGCCAACTGTAAGTTTTTTACAAAATCTGTGAATGCAGTTCAAAGTATGTCAAAAAGTTAGGGAAGGTCTTCTAAGAACGTTTTGCTGTAACTGCAACGGTTAAGGTACTTGCCCTTACTGACCCGTTTCAAAAATACACCCTGTATATTGATAAGGTTACGATGAGGCTGTCATACTTTTGTAAAGTAAAAGCCTCTTAATAAACACAGAATAAAAAAAAAAAAATTATTTATTAACTTACAGAAGATTATTTTTTACTTTTAGTACAGCTATTTACAAAAGCGTATTTTTTTTAGTTATTAAACGATATTTTTCCTTTGTTCTTTAAATTTCTTTGAGAACACCTTGTAAGCCCAGTCTTGAAAATGAAAATGAAAAAAAATGAGAAAAATATTTACTGCAGCAATAGATACAGTATTACATTAAATGCAAATATACAATCATTCATAATCTAAAGCTGGGTGGACATTTACTGCTGTATTACTGTTGGTCTTCTCACTAGGCTAGCCTGTATCGAGGAGACCGTATGTTAACTCGTATCTAATTATCTACCTTTGTTACATTATTAATTTTATAATATTTAAAAGTTTCTAAAGTGTTATATTGTTTTATTTTAAATTGACTATAGTATCTAGCTAGCCAGCTTATTTACTTATCAACGAATGTGGTTCCACCATTTCCCTAACGTTTTATAAATACTTTAATTCATTCTACATTTATGAATGCTTTTTTCCAGATGTATGTTCACAATAAAAACTTTGAAGCTCTATACAAATATGTTCCAAAGGACCTTTTGCCAGTTGAATATGGCGGTACTGCTGGTACTACTGAAGAAATTATAGGTACAGTTCTCAGTTTTCATATTTCTTATTGTTATGTTAATTGTTTTAGAATTTTCCTCATTATTTTCGCAGCCCGACCCTTATTATAATATTTTTGTAATTGTGTTTACTTTTTAGATATTATTTTTTAATTTTCTATTTTAGTTCTAGATACCATACTGAATTTGATTCATAGTGAAGTGATCTGCGTAGTTAGTGCCATTTAGAACCATTGATTCTGACTTGACTTACCCCAATATTACAGGATTTTTAAATTATCGTTAATAAATAGTATAATAAATATAAAAACGAAAGTTTATAAACGATGTTTGTGTAGGTAAGAGTCTTACTATTGAATCGTAACATATTTCGCAATTTGGAAGGTTTATATGTAAAAGTTATACAAATAGCTGTAAAAGGTTTGTTAATTAAACATTGGTGATATTAGTCAGATGGATATTAAATTCCGGGATTGTGAGATAAGGTGCTATGACCACATTATGCCACGGTTGATGAATCCCGCTGCCTGCGCCGATCACTAATTGTAACGAATACCGTTACTGAACTAAATCAGATATCTTGATGACCTTGAGCATGACGTAAATAAGGCAATCGTTTTTTTGTAGATTACTGGAGAAACAAAGTAAAGGAATACAGCTCGTGGTTGGAAGAGGATTATAAGTATGGCACTGACGAGTCAAAGCGTCCTGGCAAGCCTAGGACTGCTGAGGACATGTTCGGAGTAGAAGGCTCTTTCAGACAACTCGACTTTGATTAACCATATGAATATATTTCACACTTTTATATTTTTTAATATAGATTTAAAAAAATGAATAAATACTAAATTTATTTTAATATAAAACTGTTTTTTTTTTAAAATTCAGATTGGCATCGAATTCATCATTATTATCATTCCTGTCATAATATTGTTCATAATTAACATCATCAAAGTTAAAATGATCGTCATCATCGTCATATCGGCACATGACATAAACATTTGAATGAATTTCTGAATTTACAATAATATACGGACAATAAGATGCACACACATTTAGCATGGATCTTCTAGGCTAATTTTTACAAATAATAATAATAATATAATTTTATTCCTCTAAAAAGGTACATGTTTTATTACATAAAATAACTTACAATTTAGTAGCATAAAACCTTTATGAGAGCTGGAGTCCGTAGCAGGTTCGAAACCTGTGTGACAGATCTCCAGGCTCCCATCTTTACAATCGTGAAGGGTAAGTTAAGGGTATTCTTAAATAAACCAGTCACGTAGTTCTCACCAGTGCTCCTTTTACCCAAAGCCAGCTTATTTGCATGTCAAATGTTAACTACATTACCATTACAGGCCTAAAGTTTTTATCCGCCTTAATGATTCAAGGGAAAATTATAGAGGCTAAATGCAATAGTGATATATTAATCTGAAAAGATTGTTTCTTATTCGATATAAAATCAGGATTAGAAGATAGACCAGACTTTTCGAATACACTCATTTTGGAAGTCGGGTAAATAGTAACAATAAAAGCATTTTTGCTTCAACTGGACACCGCAGCCATAGATTAGATTGATTGTATTGTTTTGATGAGAATCTCATTCATGAATTTAATTTTATCAATTTATCAAGAGGCAAAAGCACGCAAGCAACACATCATAGACCATCTTGTTAAATTTATTAGTGACCAATCAAGCTCATCAGCTACGCGGACCAATAAGTCTGCAGTCCATCGTACTTTTGTGTTGTAGTGTCATAATGCTCTCGTTGTTTCTCATACTTTTATCGGCAATGTTATAGATGTATAACAGCTAAGAGACTATTACATAAAAATATAAATTAATATCAATGAACATTAATCATATAACTAAAAATAGCACAGATACAGTTATAGACAAATAAATAAGAAATAAATTTTCAAATATTATTTGATCGATGTAAATACTTCAGAGTCAAATAAATTATAAGTGTGGTTGGACGTATTGTGACAAAATGACCATCAGACCATTGACTCCAGCTCTTGCTGAAAAAGCTCGTGTGGAACTTAACGAGGATCCGAAAAGGTTGCAAGATGCTCTACAAAGCATTAAGGAGTGGATTGCTAAGACACCTCACCTTAATGCTAGAACAGGTTTGTCAAAATTCTGTACTTTATTTCCAAACCCAACGAATTTTAAATAATTTACAAGTACATTGCTTCCAACATTTTGTATAGAAGTTGGGTCGTTTTGACAGCTCTGATTTGCCCATTACTAACTTTGGATCTAAAAGGCTTTCTATAAGAGGGAAAAAAAATAGTTCAGGTTAAAGGCTGATTGGTTGATTGAACTTTGGATCAGACTTAGATATTTAATTCATAAAATAATTATAATTTTACTAATAAAATTGTTATTATTATTATGTATAATTTTATGTAAGCTTTTGAAACGGTATTTTCTTATAAGCAATGTTTGCTATTCTCATCAAATTCAGTTACCGTTTGGAAAAAAATCTGCTCTAACAAAAACTTCAAAAGTCATCATAAAATGTCTAATATTTCTAGATGACCAGTGGCTTGTGGCGTTTCTCCGTGGTTGTAAGTACAGCTTAGAGAGAACTAAAGAAAAGTTGGACAACTACTACAGTTTGCGGGTCACTGCTCCAGAGTTTGACCGCATCAAGCACACCGATCCGCTCTTCGATGAAATTCTTAGCCTTGGGTAATGTATTGTCAATTAGTTTATTGCTTAGGTTGGTTACAATGGTAAAATCACTATCACCAAAGGCACCCTATGATTCTTATATTAAACTTAAATTTAGAACATTTTCAAACCGGCATGACATTTAATGGTGTCCTATGTGTTCTTCATTTTCAAAAGAATGAGTGAGTGCGATGTTGTTATGACCGGACAGATTACTAGTTAAATATGAACTTATTTACTTGCAGAGTTTCAATTATGTTGCCTAAGACTAATGGACCGGACGGACGGCGAGTCAATTTAATGCGAATTGGAAGATATGATCCTGCTAAGTACAGCATTATTGATATTATGAATGTTAACAATGTTCTGATAAAGGTATGACAATTAGTTTCATTGATATTGTTGATATCTTTTGGCTATAAACTGTTGAAAAGAGAATCGTTCAATTAACTGTTTATTAAACTCGCAGAATTAAAACAAAAATGTCTGCATTAAAAAATAAGGAAAAACTAATTTTAGATTTTTTTTTAAAAAGACGACCACCCTGTGTCGCGGGTGACTTAACAAACATACAAGTCACGGACACAAAGTACACCCGAACTCGGAACAACAATTTGTGGATCACACAAAGTGGTGTCCCGTGTGGGAATCGAACGCACGACTACTTGCGTAGCAGTCGGATACTCTCCTACCGCGCCACAGAGGCATATTATTGGTAATAATTAAATTATTAACAATAGTTTCAGAGATTCTTAAAATTTAGACCGTACTCTTTTAGATTATGTTGCTGGATGACGACAACACCGTAGTGGCTGGTATAGAGGGAGTTGCAGATTTTGAAGGAGTCACTATGGCACATTTCTTACAAATGACGCCAGTTATGATGAAGAAAATGGTTGCAATGGGACAGGTATAATAAATCTATCATTTTAATGTCAATTTCTGTTCCTTGAATTGATTTGTAATAAATTGTGTATATTTTTTTTAGGATGCAGCGCCTTTACGAATCAAAGGAAATCATTATCTGAATACACCACCGGGCTTCGAAACTGTTTTCAACATGATAAAGGGTCTGCTTAACCAGAAAAATCGAAGCAGAGTAAGTTTTTCAAAGTATTGATGTTGTTTCCAAGTAGGACAAAATAAATTTATAATGCTTAATATTTTCAAAAATAACATTTGCCTTTTTCCAGCTCTATGTCCATAACAAGAACTTTGAAGCTCTGTACAAACATATCCCAAAGGAACTTTTGCCTATCGAGTACGGTGGTAGCGCTGGTACTACGGAAGATATTATAGGTACAGTTCCTAGTTTAGTGTTTAACAATCCTGATGCATAATTTTCTTCCATATTTTTAGTTTAAAGCTAGCTCTTGTGTTTCCCATATGTACTGTGTGGCATCATTTATTATTTACAATTATTATCGTTTATTATTTATATATCGTTTATTATTTTATTTTATCATATTTAGTAGTAGTTAATGAATTGAAATAATTAAACAAATGAATTTCTAATTCATTGACATTCGAATTATCTGAAAACTTAGGTTTCTACAATCCCTGAGCATTGCTCGAACACAAAAAGATCACTGTAAGATCTTCACCAGATTTGACATATAATTAAATACCAAGTTTATCATAACCGATTGCTAGGTAGCAGGTTTTCCTTAAAATAAAATTTTTATTTTTAGATTATTGGAGGAACAAAATAAAGGAACACAGCTCGTGGCTAGAAGAGGACTGGAAGTATGGCACCGATGAGTCGAAACGACCTGGCAAGCCCAGGACTGCTGAGGATATGTTTGGAGTAGAGGGCTCTTTTAGACAACTCGAGTTTGATTAAGGTTTAATAATAAGGATTTTTAGAATAGGATAATCATTACAGTAATCTACTTTTTTGGTATTATAATATTAAAGACATTGTAAAATAAATATAACGGTAATTAAACATTGTATTTAATTTGTCACCACTAAATAAAAAGTTTTCGTATTTACCATCATCGCCATAATCAGCAAAATCATCATCGTCAGAACTGTCATCATAATCACCATTGTTATCAATAACAGCGGCATTCATTAATTCAGCCATTATCAAAATCGTCATTTTCATCAAAGAAATCATCGACCTCCAGATCATCCTCAACGACAATGATTATGATGACAATCTAGATGGTGATGATTACCGACTTACTCACTCCCAGAGATATAACATGAATAATTTGTAATAAATATATATCGTTTTTATTTATCCTGCAGAAGGTGTCATTGTTTTAGATAATGCAACTGATTTTACTCGTTTTACACTTGACAAAAATGAACACAGAAAATCAATTACAATTTTTGATAAAAATTTAATAAAATATTGACATTCATATCACCGATTAATTGATAGCACTAGCTGTAAACAGATAATATTACTACTTTGACCTTATTTTGTAGGTAGGTACCCGTTTTGTATTTCCTGAAAACTTCGTACACTGAGTACGATATTATAATACCTGGACCCACGACAAAATAAGTTTACGAATTACAATAATTAAAACGCTTCATTATTTTGAAGCAGCTGCCTCGACATATGCAAGGGAAGGGAAGGGGCAAAAAGTGTAAGGGCTTAAGCACTTCCTAAAATCATCATGGTATGTTTGCCTTCTTGAGGTTGGTTCGGCTCGGCCCAGACCAAATTTTGGTTCCCTAGTGTGATCTGAAAATAGCGTTACTGCTCCTTAGTTATGTGTAAATTTTGCTGGGGTCTTTATAATAGCTGAATTTTGACTACTAATACTATGCTATGATACAATATCTAATAAAAAAGTTAAAGCAGTTTTATAGATTTAGAAAATGTAGAGCAACCTTGCTGTAGTCCGGTAAAAAAGGGTGGGTCTGCTGTATGCCATAAAACAGCGCCAAGTCGTAACCAAGCATTATAAAAAAGATAACACAAAGTAACATCGAGTAGATATCTAATCAAAGATAATTTTCAAATGTCATTTTGATCGATGTAATTGATGTTGAGTTGAACAATTTATTTATGTGTTGGACGTCCAACGAGCAAAATGTCCGTCAGACCTTTGTCTCCCGCTCTCGCGGAAAAGGCTCGTTTGGAGCTGAACGAGGATCCAAAAAGGCTGAAGGAGGATCTACAAGCCATCAAGGATTGGATAGCTAAGCAGCCTCATCTCAGGGCTAGAACAGGTATTAAAGTTATTATTTTTAAACATCAACCAATCTAATGTTGTCAAACTGACAACACAGGTCGCGGATCCAGGGGAGGGGGAGTAGCTAAGGTGCTCAATTCTCCCTAAAGTATATACATACAAACATTGCAAAACCGGCAATTTGAAAAGAGTGGCCGTGAGTTTTTGTTGGCTTCTTCTTTTCTTCAGCTTTACTTAATAGTTGCGAACTTGGTATTACATGTACAAGTAGAATCATGACATCACAAGTGTGTTGTTGTTTTGCTTCCTAAGTTAATATAGAGTTTTGAATCTGAAGTATTGCGGAGTCTTTTTAGTTTTTCCTCTCCACATTATAATGGTAGATTTGTCACTGTGTTTTAAACCCTTCTCAGAATATCAAAGAGTTAAAATTAAAATTTGGAGTAGCTATATACTCTTACTAATGAATGATCACGGTTCTTTCAGTTGTCTCAAGCTATAAAAAATGTCAGCTTCTAATAAAACCAAGGTCGTTTGTTAATCGTCTATGACTTCAATATGGCAAACATGGTACTTGATAAATTGAAATCATTCTATTTCAAATCATAGTGCAGTAATTTATGTTTCTGTCTTGCTTTCGCAATATAACATTCAATTTTTACATTTTTAGTGTTGGCTGATAATTGTTTTATATTTAAAGCAAATTATACTTATTGTTCGATACTATATCGCAGTTATAATATTGTGGATAAGATTATAACTGTTATAGGTAATATTGTATTAAATAGATAAAGACTTAAACTTAAGCTTAAACTGACAATGTTTGCTGTAGGTATATAAAAATGTATTATCATCATTAGTTTCGATTTAGAATAGCTACCTAAAACTTCTGTTTTGACAACCGGTCAATATAATTTATCTATCATATTAGTTTTAAGTCCACAAATAATATTAATTGGCACATTCAGAAATACTTCTCTCCTCTTTTGAGGTGAAATTGGATTGGTAACAAATAAATAGTTTTCACAGACAAGCTGGAATGCTTAGATCACAGAGTAATATTGTAAATACAATAATTGCATTTTTGAAAGACAGGAAAATTTGAAGTCCAGACCCAGGAATCAAACCCGAGACTTCCGTAGCCAAACCGTTCTTTAACTACCGACTAGATGGCGCATGCGAGGGCCCAAACTCGCGAGCATCAGATAAGTGGTTCGCTTCTGGCCCCGGTTTGGCTACGGAAGTCTCGGGTTCGATTCCTGGGTCTGGAATTCAAATTTTTCTATCTTTCAAAAATGCAATTATTGTATTTGTAAAGTAATTGGCAAGAAATGCCTATAAAAATAACTTTAATATTGTAAACCCGATAACGACAAATCGATGCAGATACGTTATTGGCCGAAGGAAACGGTCAGATATCACAACTCAAAACTTTAAACTTAAGTAAAGCGTTTGAATTCGTAATCGATCCTTTTCATAATGATGATGATTACAGATGACCAATGGTTGCTGGCATTCCTTCGTGGTTGCAAGTTCAGCTTGGAGAGAACCAAAGAAAAATTGGATAACTACTACACTCTACGGTCCACCGTCCCAGAGTTCGAAAAAATCAAGTACAATGATCCACTCTTTGAGGAAATTCTAAATCTTGGGTTAGTATTTTAATGACTGTGGTAGAAGAGTTATAGTTTTAAATAAGTAACTTTACTGCTTTTTGGGTGGAAAATGTACCCTAAAACAGTGAATTTTCCAGCAAAATGAGTAAAGTAACTTCAAAATATTTTTAATGGTTACGTAACTGATTAAGGAATTTCTTGCAGATTAGGCTGTAGCTTGATCAGTGATCAACAAATTGAATCAATATATTCTTTTTTTAAGATTTACGAAAGCTCCTTACCTAATATCAAAATCATCCAAATTTACCTGATGGTTTAGAATAATAATAATGGTTTCCTAAATAATGTTGTTAACGGCGGTCAATCTTACCAGAGACTATGCAGATATTATGGTACAAAAGAGTGTGCGCAGACACAAGTGCACTCTCTATTGCCTCAATCTCGTAATCCGATGGTACCAAAATCGAGACGACCAAGATTGAGCGAGGACGATGGTAACGTTGCTCATCCACGCAGATACGAGTATCTTGATCTGTTACTCAAGAGATTACCATTACATTCCAAATTACAAATGTAGCTACTTCATCTCATTTTTAATAGTTATGCATTTATGTACACAGTAGACCGTCTGTTATGTGTTTCTGATGGTTTATGGTAGATATTAACAAATAATTGAAATTAATAACTTTCAGTGTGTTTGTTCTATTGCCCAATACCCATGGACCAGATGGACGACGAGTGAATTTAATGCGATGGGGAAAATATGATCCCGCAAAATACAGTCTTTTTGACTTAATGAGTGTCAACAATACTCTTATGAAGGTAAATGCGTCATTTTCTATTTATTTGTAGAATCAGAGTGTAAAGTTCTGTCTCTGCGGACGTTTATAATTTGTATTCAGTTATGTATTTAGTTGTTTATCTACTAGTTTCGGCGCCGCTCTCGTGGATGTTGGTTATCGCAATATAAACTATCCTATGTTCTTCCCCGGGACTCAAACTATCTCCATACCAAATTTCATCTAAATTGTTTTTAGCTGTTTGAGCGTGAAAGCGTAACAGACAGACAACTATTTACTTCTTGTGACGCTACAGCCCTCTGTGGATCTTAATCAGCTTCAATTATACAGAAACAAAAAATGTGTCCAGCGAGATTTAATTTTTGTATTGAGTTTCCCTTTTTTAACCCTTTTCCTCCGTAGCTATTTACTTTTTAGTTTTTATTTGGTCTTGCAATTCTTATAAAGATATGCACTATTAAAAATATGTTTGATTTTATTGTCTAGGTCATGCTCATGGAGGATGATCACTGTATAGTGGCGGGTGCAGAGGGCATCCTCGATCTTGAAGGAGTCACAATGGCCCACTTCTTGCAAATGACGCCTGTTTCTATGAAGAAAATGGTTGCTTTCGGACAGGTACAGGACACTATTATGGATAGTCAAATATGTATCTTATCACGATGCGTGAGAGTTTCTTTTGCTGTAGTTGACGTATGATATTTTCAAGATTATACATAAAAAACAAATACAATCCAAAACCCCCTGACTAACACGAGGTAAGTAACCGAAGAAAATCGGTTGGGGTTTTAAAAAATTATTTGCTTCTTTTTAAGTTCTTCGGGGATTTTTATTTCAAACTTTTTAGAGGTTTATACAAAATATTTTGCGCCCATTTTGTAGCCAAAAGAACAAAATCAAAATTGGTTCATGGGTTCGGGAGCTACAATGCCACAGACAGACACACACACACACACACAACAAACTGCCACGTCAAACTTATAACACCCCGTTTTTATTTCATCTATTGAAGTATTTTGACATTAGCCATGACGTCATGGGTTACGGCTTATAGCAGCTAATTTATTGCAGAAAGTTTTATGTATGAAAAATAATTCTGCTTCAGTAAGGTTCGATTTTTCTTTCCAATAATATTCTGACATTTACCAACTATAATGCTAATTTGGTTATATGATGTCAACGTACTAAATTATGTGTAAGTACAAAAAGATAATGCCACGATATTTTCTTTTTTCAATTTAATAGGATGCGGCGCCTTTACGACTGAAAGGAAATCATTACAGTACTCCAAAAGTAATAATGCGCATAGAAATCTTCGGAAATCTTCGTCATTGTTCGGCAACGGTCGTATTACCCGAGCGTCGAAAGACGATATTTATATAGAGTGGTTAAGAGCAATTTCTCTATGCCTAATTTTATATATTATGTGTTTTGTGCTAAAACAGATTTGATTTACCTGTAACGAAATTTGATTCGATAATTCCATGTAAGTAAATAGCGAAAACGCTACAATCATTGTTGGAGTGATTAGTTTTCAAGTGTCTTACCGAAGTTGGTGTAATTATGGAGGAAAAGGTTTAAATAACATAAGGTTTTATTAGAAGGAGAAAAAAACGTTTTCAAATAGAGGTTTACATAAAATATAATCAAAATCTCAGTTCAAATTTGTTTACAGCACTAATCATTCCAGAAAAATAATACAATTATAAAAAAATTAATCAGAATCGAGGAAGACCTCTATTCCCGACATCGCAGATTCATCAGAAGTTTCATTATGCTCTTGTTCATTTACACTTTCCTCACTGCTATCACCTGTGTAAATAATCAGTTTATCGGAATAACTATCGATTCTTGGCTCAAATTTTCTATATTCATCTTCGCATTGAACCGCATGATCAGAAACTTTTTTCCATTCTTCTGGTCCTATTTTATTGATTTTTTCTAATATAGCATCTTTAACTGACGTCACAGTCATTGCAATATTTCTCTTGGCCACGTGTTGCTTTATTTGGGACCAAATATTTTCAATAGGGTTAAAATCGGGATGATATGGTGGCAATCGTATAATTTTATGCCCATGTTCCTCCATTATACGGTCAATGGCAAATTCTGTGTAATTTTCTTTGTATCTTTGTATAATTTTATACAAATCGGGTTTCAGTTTCTTTGGGTCATGCGGAATGTTGTGTTGTTGTAACCAAGCTGTCATTTGTGGTTTAGATGTGTTTGAGTTTGGTGGTTTCACAGACAGCTTATTATGATATGGGGCGTTGTCTATTACCAACACACTATTAGGAGGCAAGTTGGGAATCAATTGATTGCGTAGCCAAGTTTGATAACGTTCCGCGTTTATTTCTTTATGATAGTCACCTTCTGAGTCGACACATTTATGTAACATTAGAGCCCCTGGGACGAAGCCTTTTTCATTGCCTGCGTGTACAATAATTATTCGCTCTCCTTTGGAAATGGGTTGTTTGATACCTTTTTTGTTGCTATCTTGCCAAGTTTTACCCTTAGTATGTGATGTGTGCACATACGACTCGTCCATAAATACTATGTTTCTACCAGAACTCCTCAGCTGTTGTATTTCTCTGAGATATTTGATCCTTTTTAGGCGTATATCATGTTTTTCCATAAGTAATTGTCTGTTATTATCAGTTTTCAGAAACCTAAACCCCATGTCTTTCAAGATCAACCTTAAAGTCTCGGCACAGCCTTTGAAATTAATAGCTTCGATCAACTTTATTCTTAAATTATTTACAGTTGGGAGTTCTTTCAGCGTCAATTGAAAATTGTATATCATATTACGAATAACACAGTAGTCGAAATCATCAAGTACCAGCCGAAATCTACTTTTAGGTCTTCCTTTTTTCGGTGTAGAAAATTTCTTTGATTGATTATGTTTTTTTTCGTTTAAGATATTACTCAAAGTTCGTCGCGAAATTCCTGTAGCTTTTGTAACACGGTCTTGAATTTTTTTAAAATAACCATCATGGTCTCTGTTGAAAACATTGGCTTCATTTAAGAAATAAAGGTACACATTAAATACCATTTGCCGTGCTTGTGAATTAAGCGGTTTTCCACGTTTAAATTTATCCATTTTGGAAGAATTCGTCTGAAAGAAAATGGCATGGGCAGAGTTAGGTATATATTTTTTATGCATGTTTATCTATTTATTTAATTTAAATAAATCTCATTTTTTAAATGTTTTTCTAGTACTTAATATGTATTTAATGTAGGTATTTTATTTTTTTAATATTAAAAAAACGTGAAATATGTTATTTATTTTCCTTTTTTCAAAATATACTATTTAAATCTGAATAAGCTAATTAATGTTGAAATTATATTTACCAAGAAGGGTGTGTAATAGCAGCTCTATATATTTCCACAAATAGAGAACACGTGCAGTCACTACCAATATATAAAGACGACTGACAGACATTTCGCTGACCGGCGACAGCTGCCGAACGCCCGATTTGTTTTCGATTGTGCACACATGATATTGACTCCTATCTCTTTTAAACAAGGTGCAAAATGCAAATGCCTTGTTTAGGGCTCTTACGATTCCATGATTCGAGTGTTTCCGGGAATACGACAATTAGCGAAGATCTGCATGTGCATTATTAATTTGGGAGTACTGTACCTGAACACGCCAACGGGTTTTGAAACAGTCTTCAACGCGATAAAGGGTCTACTCAATGAGAAAAACAGAAGCAGGGTGAGTGTTTTAAAGAAGTAATAACTAAAGTATGCGAGTGTATAAACAATATATACTACATGTATAATCCGCGACAGATCTACATGACATTTTTCTTCTTTGTTCTCGCCTCGTCCCATTAAGAAGGTTCAGTTTTCTTTATCATTCGGCGTCATATATTTCGCTGGTAACCATCGCCAATGGACAATGGAAGGTAGGACCATTGCGGCCTTTCCTTCTTTTGTAGCCATGGAAAGGTCTTTTTTTTAATAACGTTGTCATCGGGTCTTCGCATTATAGGTTTGTTCAAAAAACTCAGTAATTTCGCGGCAGTTTTAAAATCACACCTATTACAGGTGTGATTTAAAAACTTCACATAAACTTGTTACTCACTTGATCCTTCAAAGTAATTCCCACTTTTTATCACACAGTGAGGTTAAAATTATTATAAAATGCATCCGATTGGAAGTCTTCACCAGAGTCTTTCTAGCTGTAATAGGTGATGCGCGGGTGTAGAACGTGTACTGCTTTTAAATTCCCCTTTAAATTTTGTAACTCAATTGCCATGTCAATCTACCTACCCATGCTGTGACAAGCCTGCTGGGCTACCAATACAGTAACGACTTTATTATAGTTACAGGAAACTGCTCAACACGTGTCATACAAATTGGGTATTTGATTAGTAGTAGTAGCATATACACTGAAATTAAAAGGAAAACTATCACGTTAAGTAGACTTTAAAGTTCACGAGTAACATCTTATCAAATGAGAAGTAACAAAATTTTCGTAACAAATTCCTTTGAAAAATATTATTAAGTAAATATATGTATGAAACAAAACCAACAGAAAACCCACTTCTTAATCCACATTATTCAGTTGGGGGGAGGGGGGTCTACGGATCCCTACATTGTGCGTGGCCTGACATGCACTCGCCCGGTTTTTATAATTTGTTCTGAGGTTAGTTTATAAATTTTGTATTATTTTTCCAGCTGTATGTCCATAATAAGAACTATGAAGCTTTGTACGAGCACATCCCACAGGAACTCTTGCCCAATGAATATGGAGGCAAAGCTGGAACAATTGAGGAAATTAATGGTAAGTATTAGCACCTTCGCTTTGAACGATTTCATAATGATAAACAGAATGTCTAATGACAGACAGATAAAAGAACAGTATGGTAACAAGAATATTGGATAACAAGAATTAACGCGCATTGTTTACCTTAAAATTGATTGACGTTTCGACCAGGTTGCACCGGCCGTGGTCACAAGCGGACTGTCGCAGCGATGTTAAGACTCCGTCAGGCCGATGAATCTTCATCCACCCTCACTTTTTTACTTCTCAAAGAGTGGGAGTCACTGCACACTACACTGATTTTGTCCATGTTAACCGACTGCGAAACATTTACGAATCACTGGATTCCACATCACGGATAGTTTGAAGCCCTTTTCTCGATTGAAAGTTTTATGTTTTTTAATTTCAATTGGTTTTCACGCACAATTCGTGAATAAAAATGGCGGTCTGTGGAGAGGGTTTGTGGACGATGAAACTGAATCCAGTGATTGGTGTTCGATTGCAGTATGTGTTCTGCAATTGCCGATTTGTTCGCTTGCCGGTTTTTTACTGCTGCGATGTCGCAGCAGTAAAAAACTATCCGTGAAGTGGATCCAGTGATTCGTAAAACACAATCTCGTATAGTTTCGCAGTCGGTTAACATGGACAAAATCAGTGTAGTGTGCAGTAACCCTAACTTTTCGAGAAGTAAAACAGTAAAGGTTGATGATGATTCATCGGCCTGACGGAGTCTTAACATAGCTGCGACAGTCCGCTTGTGACCACGGCCGGTGCAACCTGGTCGAAACGTCAAGCAATTTTAAGGTAAACAATGCGCGTTAATTCCCGTATAATAAATAGTTATAATCATGCAACGCTAAAGTTTAAATGTTAGTATGGATAACAAGAGTATATTTATTGTAGATTACTGGAAGAAAAAGGTGAAGGAATATAGTTCTTTCTTAGAAGAGGATTTGAAATACGGAACTGATGAGTCTAAACGTCCTGGCAAACCCAAGACTGCTGAGGACATGTTCGGAGTAGAAGGCTCCTTCAGACAACTCGACTTTGATTAACAAAGAAACAGTGTTGTGTTTTATAAATAAACAATTGATGCGATTTGGTATTTATTTGTTTGGGCTGCTTTGTTATTCCAGGTTTATTCCATAATGATCACATAAAGGATACCACCTGGATCTAAATACGACACTTTAATGTCCTCTGATCACCTGCAAATATTAACACCTAGACGTGCAATATGTGACTTTATGAATTACAAATACAAATACAAATATTTTTTATTTACTATAAATAGGGTGGATACATGAAGTGGTCTTATAAGTAGTTTACATTAGTAGGTACTAGCCTATTTAGCCATTATCAATAGCATGCAAATATTGATCACTTAAAACTAGATATTAATTATAAAATGATTTTCTTTGTATATATCCATTACCACATTTATTTTCTACTCTTAAATAACTTTATTATCAAAGAACTCCTCAAGTGTATAGAAAGTTTTCTCGGTAAGCCAAGAACCAAGAGCTGACGGAAACTTTTTTAGAGGTAGTAGTTTTAAGTTAGTAGGAATTTTATTATAAATTTTAACACACATTGCATAACAATTTTTTTGAAACCGACTACTCTTAGGAATCACGCCCAATACAAGCCGATCAGGATTTCTTGTATTTACTCTGTTTGTGGTATCTTTTGCTTGCTTAAACAATTCAGGGTGATGTTTAACCATTTTTCCTACTTCTAAAATATAAAGGCAAGCAAGAGGGAGTATTTTTAATGTTTTGAAGTGAGGACGACAAGATACATTTGGTGCAATGTCGCAAATGGACCTTATGCACCTTTTTTGGGCAACAAAAGCCTTTTGTATGTCTGTACCATTTCCCCAAATCAGCAAGCCGTACCGCAGCACTGATTCGACATATGCAAAATAGGCTGTGCACGCTGTTTCCTTATTTGCAACTTTTGCTAATTTGTACAGAGCAAAAGAAAACCCATTTATTTTGTTGCTTACTTTTTCTATGTGTTCTGTCCAATTTAATTTATTATTAATAATAATTCCTAGAAATGTCAAGTTATAAGTATTTAGTAAGGTATGTCCGTTAAAATTTATAGAAATGTCATGACTTTTTAAATGATTAAAATTAATTATGTTCGTTTTAGATAAATTAACTTGTAGATTATTATTATTCAGCCATTCAATAATTAATGTCAACGTATTGTAGATATCCGCCTCATGTAGGGTTGGCGTCATACTTTTATTAGTGGTAACTATAATCGAGATGTCATCAGCAAATAAAATAGTTTTGTAGTGTGTAACTTTGGACAAATCATTTATGTACAACAGAAAAAGAAGTGGTCCTAGGACACTCCCTTGCGGTACCCCAAATTGGTTTATCAGGTAGTCTGAGTTGTATGTTTGCACATGGTTAATTGTGTTTAATTGGGAGATCTCTACACACTGGTATCTATGTTCTAAGTACGTTTTTATCCACTTTAGAGCTGGTCCCCTAATTCCGTACATCTCGAGCTTTTTTAGAAGTTGTTCATGTGATACAAAATCGAACGCCTTAGACATATCTAGGAATACCACTGTAGTATAATTCTTGTCGTTTAATCTCTGAAGAATATCATTTACAAGACAGAAAGTGGCATCTCTAGTGGATTTATTTTTTTGGAATCCATATTGATACTGATCAATTATATTATGTTTAATTAGATATGCTGTTAATTTGTCGTGCATAACCTTCTCAAATACCTTCGAAAATATAGGAAGTAATGTAATAGGCCTGTAATTGTTAGCATCATTTTGGTCCCCTTTCTTATACATTGGTTTCACTACCGAATATTTGAGTTTAGTGGGAAATGTTCCAGTTTCTAGTGAAAGATTGACGAGATATGTTATTATCGGTGTTAATTGGTTGCTACATAATTTAATAACCCTTGTACAAATCGAGTCGTAGCCTTCAGATTTTGTATTAGTGAGAGACATTATTAACCTATATATGTCATACTCCACAACAGGAGACAAAAACATAGAGCCTGACTGTTTAAATTTTAAATCTGTGCTACGAATTTTACTATTTATTTTATTTGTAGTGCCAATGAAGTGCTCATTGAAAGTATTCGCTATTTTTGTAGGATCTGTGATTGATACGCCATCTTTAGACAATTTTGTGACATACTTTCCAGTATTTACACAACTCGTTTCAGTTTTAATGACTGACCAGGTGGCCTTGCGAATATTTTTACTATTTAAAACAAAGTTTGTATTTGCAAGCTTTTTTGCAGCGACTACACATTTTTTGAACAGCTTATTAAACTTCAGGTAATTTTGTTTATCTGTTTTACTTTTAGTAGAATAGTATTTATACCGTAGCTTCCTTTTGTGTGTACAACTTTTTGTAAGGCCTTTTGACATCCAGTTGCGCTTTTTTGCAGTATTCACTCTTACTTTATTAATAGGAAAGCAAAGATAATACAGCAAGCAAAAATAATCATAAAATAAATTAAAAGCCGCGTTTAAGTCAGATTTCTTATACCAGTCGAGGTAGTATATACTAGGTAGGTATTTCTTAAATATATTTATGTTTTCATCAGAATAACACCTTTTAAAACTGTATATGTTCTTAGGTATGCTATTTTTAAATGCTACCGACCAAGAGATAATTTGTGCAGTGTTGTGATCAGACAAGCACAATGGTAGAAGTGAGCCTGTTGCATTTGTAATATTACTAATAATCATATCAATACACGATCTGCCTCTGGTTGGTTCGGTTATATGTAATATTAAATTGTATTTTTTTAGAATGTCAGTAAATTGTCGAGTAAATGAATTATGAATGTCAAAAGTATTAATATTTAAGTCACCAGCAATTATAATTTTATTTCTAGAGTATTTTGATAAATATTTGTATAACATTAAATCTAAATTATTAAGAAAATATTCAACATGTCTTTTTAGCTTGGAAGGAATTCTATATAAACAAATAATTATTATATTATGAGTAATTAATTTAATTGAACAAAGTTCAAAATGGAAAGTCATTTTGAACTGATCGAAACATGTGATTTTTTTATATGGTGTACCTCTCCTTACCAGTATACATGTGCCTCCTCTCTTTTTTTCTCTACTAAAGGATGATGCTAATTCATAATTTATAATGTTAATATTCCGCTCAGTACCCATTTTCACAAAAGTTTCTGTAAAACACAATATATCAGGCCTAGTTTGAGTGTCAATTTCAGATAACGTGATTTCGAGTAATTCTATTTTCGATAAGATACCCTGAATATTCTGGTGAAACAGTATAAAATTATTAGTTTGGTTCGGCTCGAAAAAACTTACTATTCTCACATTGAGTAGAGTTATAAATCACATTTGGTTCATGTTCACAGTGAGTACAGCTTTTCAGTTTCTTTTTGCGGTTAATAATTTCAAAATAATATGGTATAGTGCCTCTCTTATAATAACTGTGTCTATCTAACTTATTCTTATTTCTGCAGGTTTTTGAATTATTCAAATATAATTTTATTTTAGAAGGTAATAGGTATTCCAATTTGTACTCATTACAATCAATAAATAGATTGACCCGCTTACATATATAATCAACATAATTAATATAATTCAAATAATAATTTCTATCATTGTATTTATCAATAAAGGTGCACTTTTTCAAGCATGTAGTCCATAACTTTATTGATTTATTAAGCATAAGACAGTTTAAGTACTGGTTATGAGTAACAGTCGTTATAAATATGTGTGAAGCTTTACTTAGTTTACCAATTATCAAACTGAGATTGTAATGTAATAATTGTATATTATTGTCATAGCTACCTATATTAAGAACTACTAAGTCGTCTTCTGATATCCCCTCTGCAATATGATCGCATTCTGAAAGTAATTCAGTACTTGTAGCCCCCGGTTTGATCATGGAAAACGGCTTGTATTTATATTCGTGTTCCTGATTCCTCGATCGTATAAAAGCAGCAGATATACCTCTCATTTGAATGTGATCAGCGAGAATAAAAATATTTTTTGTTTGGGTTTTTTTAGTACTAGTAGCGCCATCTAGTATTGAAATGTTGTTACATTTTTGCGGACATTGATTTGAGTGATTGGTCTGTGTTTCCAAAGCTTGACCGCTAGGAGGCAGCTGGTGGTTCAGTGGATATTTATTTTGATGTTTTTCGTTATCGATTGTAAAGTCGAGCCTAGTTTTAATGTTTTTTTTCTTGTGCATTTTGCTTGTAGACTTTTTTATTGTAGTACTTTTACATATTGTAGTACTTTTACATATTGTTGTTAGTTGGTCAATTTTTAGCTTATATTCCTGTATTTGCTGGTTTTGTTTGCTATTCTCATGTAATAAATTGTCAATTTCATTTTCAGCGATTTGTAATTTTTCTTCCAAGGTGATTATTTTTTTCCTCATTTCATGAATGTCGTCAATTAAAAATGTATTCATATTGGGATAACTTCTATTCAATTCATGTGTAGGTGGTGTATTTAAAGAAGAGTATGTATCACTTTCTTTTTCCGAGCTTTCAGATGACTCATCCGAGTAGTTTTCGATAGGAATATTCATTTTTGTTTTGTCTCTAAAGGTAATATTTTGTGACATTGAAGTGTTTCCGTATGATGAACTGAAACGAGACACTGGTGTTTCATCTAAGTCGTCTTGTTTTTTTTTTTGCATTTTTTCGGCCATCTTAAGTGTTAAAATGACTGCCTTAAAATATAAAATTACAAAAAGATATCTTTTGGTTGAATGGGATTTGAACCCGCGACACTCAGTATACCACCGAAATAAAACAGCTATGGTAGCGCCCACTAAGCCAATTTGCCTTTAGAAGTAGTTGTTAAATTTTGTTATTGGTTTCGGGTGTAAGAGCAACTCTGTCGTGTCAGGTATATATATATTTATGTTGATAACTCATTAGTCACTGTTGCAAGTCACTCACACCAGTTAATTTTTTAAATCACAACGTCTAGTTTAATGATGTTTTTCATTAATAACTTTCACAATTCCTAATATTTCACTTTGAAACTTTTCACTTATTCGTATACATGAATTCTACATCGATAGGTATAGCTTTCGAGTCAGTTACATAAAATTTTACCACTTTTAAACTTTTTATTTCACGGAGCAAATGAAAACAGGACTGTTCCGTACAAGCGCAGCGCGCATCCTCCTAGTAGTTAGTGTCGATATTCTGTAATCACCTTGACAAAGTATTTGCGTTATCATTTTATTTTTGCAAAGTCTTACATCACCAGATCCTGTATTCTTAACTGCATTTAAAAATGACGGAGTCAATGGTTTTTAATTATATTGCATTAAATTAATATCTTGCATTCCCCAAGGATGTATCTTTGAGCCCCTTTTAGCATATCAACCCATATGATGGCCCACTGCTGGGCACGGGTCTCCCCAGTAGAACCTACTAGTATGTAGATCCTGGGGGTAATTGCCATAATCACCACGCTTGGCGAGCGGGTTGGAGGCTTTAAGTACGCAGAGAACGCTGCTGCCCGTCCTCCGGTGTGAATCCCTTAGTCGCCTTGACGACACCCACGGGAAGAGATGGGGTGGTACTATTCTTAAGCCAGCACCACACGGCAATTGCCTTTTTTTTGCCTGCCACGGCAGAGCCCCTTTTATTGAACATTATTTACTAACGACATAAGGACTCCGTCACACCAAATATTTTTTGACGACAGATGATCTTAAAGTCTATAAATGTTTTTATTTATGTACAGACTTGTTAAGATTGCCTTAATCTGCAACTGTTTTTGGGCCGAACATTGTGATGCAAATAAACACAGCTTTAACTGCCGGGATGTTAACCTTAACGATTATCAAAACGAACACTACTTAAATTATCTACTATTATAATGTATGACATTATTGATAAAGTCACATCTATAAGAGACATCTTTGTTTCAAATTGACTCCAAAACTTTTAAATATCATTGTATGTTTGTACAAAGCACTCGTCCCGATTTGGACAGCACCTAGAACTATCGACAGATGTAAATACCCTACGTCTGTTCATAGTTCTGCAGATAAATTACCCTTTGTTGCTGGAGAAGGACCCACGTTCTTTTTTCCATGACCGCGGCAAGCCCGTGCCAACTATCAAAATCTTGTCGTAATGGTAAATGGCGCAACGCGCATGCACACGGGCTTGTCATGAACACGAAATAAAGATCGTGAATAATGACCCTGTGAACCTTTGCCGAGTGTATGTATGGATTTATATTTGTTTGGCATGCCCTAGAACCTAAACGGGTTTTCTTTCAAACGCCACATATCTAAGAACACTTGGGCGGTCAAGACGAATCTAACGACGTCTTAATTGTGTAAATCCGTTCAGTGGATTGTGAGATATCAGGTAATAAAGAATATTACATACATACATACAAGAAACGCACAAAAAACATAACCCTACTTTATAGTCGGGTAATAAACCATCTAACCGACTTCAATTACGGTTGATTTGCTAGTATTTATTGACAAATTTCGTTGTCTGTCTCCGAAACTCACCATCAGTTCATCAAATTTATATCCATCCATTTGAAATTAAACTGCTTCGAACAACAAAATAATTTTAAATATCCGTCTATATAACGAAGTTATTTTTTTTTTTTTAAAAGATAACTAGCAATGTGGGATTTTTGGTCCCACATTACTAGCAATCCTGTTAACCCCTCCAGCTAAGCTCGATGGCTTGTGTTAGGAGTTATGCCCGAACATACACTAAAAAAAAAATAAACAATAATCCGGATTCAGAACCTCCTCCTTTTTGGATTCGGTTAAAAATAACTAGAGTGGAGTGGGTACTGACCAATGTTACGAGGTGTAATGACATCTGTCAAGATGAAACCACACGAACAACTATAACGAACGATTTAAACTATGATAACTCGAAGCAGAGCCCAGTTACATCTACAAGCACACCCTCCACCCTCGGACTCGTCGCTCCGCTCCGCCTCGCAACCACAGGATTCAACACCAGCCGTTGCTGAGGCGTCGAGCTCGTCGAGTGACGAGTATTTCTCTCCGCCAACGTCGCCACCACCTGTACGTCGGCGAGGGAGAGGCCGGCCACCGACCAGCTTAGGACCCCGAGGCCCACCGGCCTCAAACAGGGCCCCCGCGGTCGGTGGTGATGTGCGCCGCATGCGATGGACGACATCGATGAACGAGAACGTCATGCGGGCATATTATGCGGCTACAGAGGGGGGAATTAACCTTACTGTGTACCGTGAACGGATGCTGCCTCTGTTTCAGGTGCTTGAGCCGACTGTCAACGTTTCGGCACAACGATTATCGGACCAAGTGCGGGCCATTCAGCGCTGTCATCTGCTAGATGAGACCGCACTTGAGAGACTACGCTCGGAGTACGCCCAGACTAGCCGCGAGATCCCTGCCCCGGTACAGGTTCCTACAAATGTAGTTGACTGTGAAGCTACGGGGCCGGATACCGCGGCTATTGTGGTAAGTACTCACTGCAATGAGGAGATTAAGGCCGATTTGGAATTTGCGCTTCGCGAATATCGGCCCACGCCCCACAATATTAGGCCACGCCTGCCTCGGTTACCTATGCATAGACGGAACATTTCGCTGGTGTGTGCTCTTGATTCGTTATTGCCTACTTACCTAGACAATAGCGAAGACCTCGGCGATAGCCACTCAATTCTGTATTGTACAGCTGTTGCGGCATGTCGTATAGGAGGTGCTAAGCTTTTAGCAGAAACCCCTACTATACGACCAAGGTGCGCCGTACCCGCGTGGCAATGCAGGATTGAGCGCCGTATTGCCGGGGCAAGGGTACTCATCGGCAAGTTGTCCTGCTTCAGGACCGGGAACACTCGCCCGAGAGTGATGCGCTTTGTGAAACGGGCATTCTTGGGGACTGACATCAGACCTCAGGATTATATGTCGCGTGTCACAGAGCGCATCGACTTCCTGAAGCAAAAAATCTATGCATGGGCAAACCGAATACGCAGGTACAAAAAACGCGTGGACAGGTATAACGTGAACTGCATGTTCCAAAGGGACCAAAGGTGGGTGTATAGAGACTGGCAGCGAACGGATCAAGGTGTGGATGGCGGTCATCTACCAAATGCTGAAGCGACAAGCTCGTTTTGGCGTAACATTTGGGCGGTGCCTGTCACCCACACAGAGGGGGAATGGATGCGTGATGTTGAACGAGCGTGCGAACTTATTCCGGAAATGGAAGATATTAACATTAACAGCACAGACGTAGCCAGTGCAGTCCGTCCTTTTTCTAATTGGAAATCTCCAGGCCCAGACGGACTGCACAACTTTTGGCTGAAATGGCTACGCAGTTCGCACGCTTGTTTGGCATCGCAATTCCAGTCCGCCCTAGAATCTGCGTCGCTGCCAGCCTTTATGACTAAAGGAGTGACCCACCTGCTCTATAAGACCGGTAGTACCTCGGACCCTAGAAATTATAGACCGATAACTTGTTTACCATCGATCTATAAACTTCTTACATCCATTCTGAGAGCTAAAATAAATAAACATATACACACAAACTCCATCATGTGTACCTCTCAGAATGGATGTAGAAGTGGGGCCCGCGGTACTAAAGAGCTTCTCCTCATTGATATGACTATTAGCCAGCAGGTTCGCCGCAACCGAAAGGATCTATCGGCATGTTGGATAGATTATAAGAAGGCGTATGACTCCGTGCCACATACATGGCTTCTGAGGGTGCTGAAGTTGTGTAAAGTTAATACAACTTTATGCACCTTCTTGAAGTCGTGTATGGGACAATGGAATACGGTTCTTACCTATCCAGGGTGCCGAGGGATCCAAGGAATGGGCGGCGTACCTATAAGGATTGAGCGGGGTATATTCCAGGGTGAGTTCCCTTTGGTTCTGCCTAGCACTGAACCCACTTAGTACCTTACTAGAGAGTTCGGGGTAGGTTGCAGGTTGCGACGTGGTGGTCAGGTCATATCCCACTTGCTGTATATGGATGACTTGAAGCTCGTTGCCCCCACCAGCTCACAGCTAATAGCGTTACTGAAGGTAACTGAAACCTTTAGTAATTCTATTAGAATGGAGTTTGGTGTTGACAAATGTGCAGTCGTTCATATAAAGCGAGGACGGGTAGTGGAATCCGAAGGGACTCAACTCTCGGATTCCATTCACTTAAGATCACTTCTCGCAACCGAGACCTATAAGTATTTGGGTATATCGCAGGCACTGTGCATTAATGAGGTTGACATGAAACAGCTGTTGCAAGAACGTTTCTTCGGTCGCCTGAAAAAAGTGCTTAATAGCCTTTTGTCAGGTGGCAATAAGATCCGGGCTTGCAACAGTTGGGTCATGCCACTTCTAATGTACTCCTTCGGTATACTCAAGTGGACTCAGACAGAATTAGACGCCCTGGATCGAAAAGTCCGTACACTCATGACGTCATACCGAATGCATCACCCGCGTTCATCTGTGATGAGATTGTATATCCCACGGAAGTGTGGAGGCCGAGGTTTGTTGAACCTCAAGTCCCTTCATAACCGCGAGATATACAATCTCAGAGAATATTTTCTCCATATGGACGTGGGTGGGATCGGGATGTTGTCGCGGTGGACACCGGGCTTACCCCGCTCTCCTTGGCTAAAGAGAACTGGCGCAGGCCTGTAGTACTTGGAATCAACGAACGCAGGGAGGTATGGCAGAGCAAGGAGCTTCACGGTAGGTTCTTTCGGGCTCTTCATGGGCCCGATGTGGACCTACTAGCATCTGTGGCCTGGCTACGGTTCGGTGACCTCTTCAGGGAAACCGAGGTTTTGTCTGTGCAATTGCTGACGAAGTTATCATGACGAATAACTACCGGAAATATATACTGAAGGATGGCACTGTTGACATCTGTCGTGCATGTCACCGACCTGGTGAGTCCCTCAGACATATCGTTTCCGGCTGTTCACGTCTTGCTAACGGCGAGTACTTGCACAGACACAATCAAGTAGCCAGGATAATCCACCAGCAACTTGCTCTGAAATACCACCTTGTGGACGTTGAAGTCCCGTACTACAAGTACGTTGCTGAGCCAGTTCTTGAAAATAGTCGTATCACGTTGTACTGGGATCGCTCTATCATCACAGACAGGACTGTTGTCGCTAACAAGCCTGATATTGTGCTGATAGACCGATCTAAGCGCCGTGCAATGATTGTCGACATCACCATCCCCCATGACGAAAATCTCGTGAAAGCCGAAAAGGATAAACAAATAAAATATCTGGATCTGGCGCACGAGATTGTCGACATGTGGGATGTTGATTCGGCAATCATTGTACCGATAGTCGTCTCCGTTAATGGTTTGATTGCCAAGAGCCTCGACCAACACCTTGAGAGGCTCGCGTTAGACGGTTGGATCAAGCGCTTGATGCAGAAGGCAGTACTTCTGGACACGGCTCGCATTGTGAGGAGGTTCCTTTCTCTGGGGCCGTAACCACCGGTAGCTTGGTCCCTGTACCCGATGCCGGTGGGACACTATTTTTTATATTTTTAAATGTATTTTTTATATATATATTTAAAAATGTAATTAATAAGAAAAAAAACGAAATAAAGAGAATAATAATATAATAATAATAAATCTTTTTATTGCATCAAATATGGTACATACATAGGTCTTAAAAGCAGTGTCTGAGTTTCACATATTTGGCTAACTTGAGCATGCAATAATATTAGGTTAAAAGAGTAGGTATCTATCTAGAAAATACGGAGTTGTAATAATTAATTCTTATTTTCGAGAAATTCTTTAAGAGTGTAAAAAGTGTGATGTATCAACCACTTTTTCAACTCCCTTCTCATTTTTATTATTGGTAGTTCACGAATAGGCTTGGGCACTTTATTGAACACTTTTATGCACATTACATAGCAATTCTTGTGAAATAGGGATGTCTTACAGGCAGGCATTATTAACCTAGAGGGATCTCTTTTACCTATAATCGAAATATCACGAGCACAGATATAACAAGATCCCCTACATAATTATATAATTTCATGCAGTCAGAGGCATTAATCAATCTCGATGAACTTAGTAAAGTGCCTCTGACTGCATGAAATTATATAATTAGGTATGTAAGGGATCTTGTTCCAATCTTCTTTGTGCAGGCGGGTATTTTTTATTTTTAAAATTATTTTTTTAATTTAATACTTTTTAGTAGTTGCAGGATACAATTAAATATAGGATATAGGATCTTTTTAGTAGTTGCCTGCGGTTTTGCCCGCGTGGATGCCAGATTGTTACCAAAATATTTTAACGGCAAAGTTTCATTTTTACTTTGCACACTCGTTTTACCCCCCCAGGGTGTAAATTTTCAAAAATCCTTTCTTAGTGCTCCCCTACGTCATAAAAGGAACCGCTATGCAAAATTTCAAGTTTCTAACCCATAAAGTTATCATGGTCATCGGAAGCCAAAATAAATGGTACGATTTTGGTAAAAAAAACAAACGACCCTTTACTTTTTAAAGTAACTTATATATATACCTAGTCCGGCCATTAGTTCTGTTACAATTTTTTTATTTTTAATGAAGTAATGTAATATTACAAAAACTTAAATGTACATATTTAATAACGTCTCAGCAAAAAATAAGAACAATATTCTATTCAAAATCGCCACCTTTGGCGTTTATACAGGAATCTATGGATCTACGCACTGTTTCCACGGGAAATTTCGCCACTGCTTGCTCCAGAGATTTTTTATGAGACTTAATGTCGCCGTGTCGTTTAGAGCAAGCCATGTCCTCTTTCTTTGTATTCTAAAGTGTTGAGGTCTGGGCTAGAAGAGGGCCAGTCTTCAGTTCTTATAAAGTCCGGAACGTTGGTTTCAAGCCAGACTTGGGTAGTTCATGCCTTGTGACTAGATTTAGAGTCCTGCTGGAAAGTCATGTCACATTTTTAAAAAGCGTATTGCTGAGAGGTTTCACAACACGATCCAAGAATGTCTCTTGATACACTTTGGGTGATGTTTACACTTCTTTTTCACAATAATGTAGCTTTGTGACGCCTTGATAAGACACGCTCCACCAAACCATCACTGACGCAGGATGATCACCACGCTATGCCTTTCTGACCACTTGAGCAGCTTCTTTAGAACTGTGAGCGTACACTTTATCATTTTGGTTATTGTAGTGCTCTTCAATCGTGTTTTTTTTTTTCGGTAAACATGATATTTCTGTGGCCTTCACCTATGTATCGCGACAGAAGACGTTTTGATCGATCCACTCTCTTTAATTGTAAAGATTGATTTAGGGTATGTCTTGTATATCAAAGATAAGCACCGAGCTTCAGGTCTTGTTTAATAATACGCGACAGAGTCCTAGCGGGAATCTTAATTTTCTGCGATAAGAATTTTTTTGCTTCCTAATGGGATTTCGACGAATTCTGGCTTTAACAGCATTAACAGCCTTTGTAGTACTAACAGCACGCGGCCGCCCAGATCTTTTATGGTCTTCGACAGAGGAAGTGTTGTTGTATCTGTTGATAGTACGATATGCGAACATACGGCTGATACCAAGATTTTGAAGTGTCTGGAACATGACCGACGACGGCTCCATGCCCACTTTGTGCAAGGCGATCACCGCAATCCTATTTTTTTAACACCCAATATTGTTATTTGATAATGAACACGAAAAATATGTGAAATGGCGCGAAATCAAAAGAACTTTTAAAAATAATAAACGCGTTCCAAATTCAAAGTAATAAAAAAAATAAAAAAAAGTTTTTATGTAATAGGATTTATGGCCGGACTAGTTAGTTCAGGAATCAAATCTCGCAGTTACTATTATAAACGGCCGTATCTCAATTTTTAAGTTAATTTTTAAAAAGTTTAAAAAAATAAAAGTTTTAATGTAACAGTATTTATGGCTGGATATATATTTATATTTATATTTCTTGTGTGCGTGTGTATGTCACTGAACTCCTCCTAGACGGCTGGACCGATTTTGATGAAATTTTTTGTGTGAGTTCAAGGAGATTCGAGGATGGTTTAGATTCACAATTGAACCCGATTTACAAATATAATATATATATATATATATATATATATATATATATATATATATATATATTGATATATATATATCATTATATATATGGAGGTATATTTATATATATCTCTAATTTTTTTTAAAGAATCATAACTAGCAATGTGGGATTGGGTCCCACATTATTAGCAACCGCCCGCCGCTTCAAAGTCGTTAAGTCAAGTTTTCGACATGGACTTAGATCTTACAAGGAAAGCTATTATATCTAAATAATAACATTAACAAATAATAATAAAAATCCTTTCTGGCTTTCTTATTGTCTATCGAAGTTCAAAATTGATAAGGGTAGTAGGCATTATCACAGTGATACGTCGCATCGGGATTCTATATGTAATGTAATGCCAAGTTCGCAAACAATAGGTAAAGCCGGAGAAAAGAGCCTAGCAATAAAAACTCGCGGCCACTCTTTTCAAATGGTCAATTTTACAATAGTTGAAGTGGAAGTTCTTCCACCTTTCGGAGTCGGAGTCGAAGCTCCGTAACTTATAAACTTGATATAGGGGTAATATGATTGCCACTAGTCTATATATATAAAAAAATTATGTTGGTTTGTGTACGCTTCAAAAACTCAAAAAGTTCTGCACCGATCGAGCTGAAATTTTAGCATGATATATAATCCGCATCAAGGATTGTTTTTATCAAATTTTTGCATCAGTCACATATCCGCGACCGCGAAAAAACAGTTTTTTTAACGTTCAGCTGTGTACCAATGACAGCGCCATCTGCCGGAAGCGAGTAAAACACTCGCTGACAACCGCAATAGTAATGGCGCAGTCACATGAGAAACAATATTCGTTCCTAATTACATTGTTCATTTACAAAAAAAAATGCATTTGATTCTGATTAAGGTCAATCTTTAGAATTGTGTGGTTTAGATTTAGATGCGGATTGCTTTTCATATGGACAACTGTATGTTGCGTGTTCCTGAGTCGGCAAACCAGATAGTCTTTATATCTACGCAGACAGTGGAAAAACAAAAAATATTGTACTTACAAGTATTGCAAAATTAAACTTATATGACATGTATTTTTTGTTTTGTTTCTCATTTCGCAACCATTCAATCACAATGTGCCACAGCGAAGCGTGGCAGGGTACAGCTAGTATACTATAAAGATGATAAAGGACTGATACAAAGTAGCATGTATAGGTACATGCTTTTTCGGTGGGTAGGTGTAGAAAAGAGAACACATTAGTGCAATTTATAATATTCAATTTTAATTTATTTATCCAGTTTTAACTGCTTGTTGCAACTTTTTTACACTTGACACAACATAAAAGCATAGTACTTACGTTTGTACAGTTTCTTATGCTAGTTTCTTAGCCACGCCCTATACCACCTACCAGCATAGCACTCATACATCAAAATGTCTCAACTTAATGAAATTAAATCAACTCAAAAATCACTTGAAGAAACCTTCAATCGGCGAATGACAGAACTCGAAGCACAGCTGAGCGGTGGAGCATCATCAAGAGACACAGTGGCTAAAGTTGCTGAGGAGCTCCGTACTTTCCGGGAACTAATGTTCAAGATGCTGAGTTTGCTTCGCAACCAGATCAATGACTGTGTTCGAACTGTAGATGAGATGGAGACAAGGTCACGAAGGAAAGCACTGCTATTCATTGGAGTTGCTGAACAGGAGAAGGAAGACTGCACCACTACAATTTTGGAACTAGCACAGCACAAGTTGGGTCTTAAGGATATTGCACCCTCTGATATAAAGGTCTGCCATCGAATCGGAGTACAAAGGGATCGATCCCGTGCCATTCTAGTTCGATTTACTAGCACAGCTTTAAGATCCGCTGTATGGAGGGCTAAGTCCGCTTTAAAGGGCTCTTCTGTTTCGGTTAGGGAGTTTCTAACCAAAACCCGGCAGGCGGTCTTCAGCAGAGCTCGCCTGCATTTTGGAATAAAGGCTTCATGGACACAGGACGCCACTATCTTCATTAAAGCGCCCGACAGCAGCCGACACAAGTTGTTTACAATGGATGAGCTGAACCTTCTGGTGGAAAAGTATCCTTCAACAACTACTAAGTCTGCGACGCGGGCCGGCGTCGGTGAAGCGGGGTTGAAGTCGTCCTCAACGCGTAAATAGCTTGCTTGTATATACTGTGCCGTGTTATTGTTATGATTTCTTTTTACGTTTAGTGATACACTCGTACGCATCTAGTTGGCTTCGCCGAGTGACGTAACTATCTACCTTCTTTTCTTCATTTATTTACATAAATTTATCACATATTCACCTTTTTTAATGTAACGTATAACTATACCCACAAAATTTCATAAGTTTTTGTAATCCATTAGTTTGACAGTTTGACTTTGACACTTGTCATTTGACGTCGACTGGGTGCGTTCCGAAGTATGCACTAATAATTATTGTTTGAATAATGTTTAATTTTGTTGTTTTTAATTTTCTCTTACATTTTTTTTTTTAAAATTTAGAAGTTATGTGAGTGTCGGCTGGCGGGTGGTGCAGTTACCTTTGTTACAAGTACGTGCAAATACCATACTAATATTTATTTATTGAAATATTTTATATAAACTAATTATTTATTTATTTTTATAAACTTATTTTTTTATATTTTATTTATAATTATGTCTGATAATGAATCTTTTCATTCAGCTATAGAGTCCAGCGATTACAATTCTTCCAACGATGAAAGTTTCATCTCGGTTACTGGTACACTCGGTGACTTTGTGAGGGAAACATTTCACGAACTAAACAAATGTTTAATCAATGTCTGTCACATCAACGCACAAAGCATTCCCAGCCACTATAGCGACTTGGTTGAGACGTTCTCTGACTCCAACGTCCATGCCATTTTGATCTCGGAGACCTGGCTCAAACCTCATCTTCTTTCTACCTCCTACGCTCTTCCCGGCTTCATTCTTATTCGGAATGATCGAGTCGACAGAAGAGGGGGCGGAGTGGCTATTTATCTACGTAGCAACTTTTCTTTTAAAGTCTTATCTTCGTCAATTTCTAGCAACCATACTTCTGCGGAATTTCTTTTCCTTGAAGTTTGTGCCAATGGGGCTAAAGCCATTCTAGGTGTAGTTTATTCTCCTCCTGCAGTTGATTACTTCTCCAATCTCGAAACTATTTTAGAATCTTTAGGTTCAGAGTATACTCACCATATAATCATGGGCGACTTTAACACCGATCTCCTCTCGCTTAACTCAATCCGTTCGCGTAAACTACTCCAGCTTGTCGAGTCCAGCAGCCTCCACATTTTACCAATGCAAGCTACCCACCACAACGTTGATGGGATAGATACCTGGCTAGATTTGATTCTTACCTCTGCTCCTTCTCTAGTTCGTCGTCATGGTCAAAGTATAGCACCTGGTTTCTCACATCACGACTTAATCTTCCTCTCATATTCCCTGAAACCACCTAAACTCTGTCCCAAAGTTATTAACGCGCGTTGTTATGGTCGGATTGATGAGGGTAAACTTCGAGAGGATGCATCAAAACTGGATTGGGAACCTATATACGAAGCTCCCACGATCAATGCCAAGGTTACTACTTTCAATAAACTGGTGGTGGGGTTGTATGACGTCCATGCTCCTTTCAGGAAAATCAAAATCAAGCGGTTCCCCGCTCCTTGGATGACGGAAGGCATCCGAATGGCTATGCGGCGAAGGGATCGGGCATTCCGCAAGTTCAGGAGAGACCGTGATGACGACAATTGGGCCCTTTTTAAGTCTGCAAGGAATAGGTGTAACCAAATGATTCGCAACGCCAAACGCCGTCATATCCTTAATAACATCGATTCTTCGTCACCCAATAATATCTGGCGGTTCTTAGGGACTCTAGGAATCGGTAAACGGGGCCGTATTGATTCACAGGTGATGGTTGGTTTAGATGATCTCAATAAATATTTCACAACCTCTGCTCTTATTGATCATCAAACCACGCGTTCTACATGTGACTACTTAGCCCACCTACCACGTCTCAACATTGACTTCTTCCATTTTTCTCAGGTTGCAGAGGCCGAGATCAAAAAGATTATTCTTTCTATTAAATCCAAGGCTATAGGTAACGATGGCATTAGCCGTCGCATGGTTACACTTATCCTTGACTACATCCTTCCTGTTCTTTCTCACATTATTAATTTCTCTCTCGATTCCGGGACATACCCATCTTTATGGCGACACGCCTTCGTTATTCCCCTACCTAAAATTTCAAATCCTACTCTTCCTAACCACTTTCGACCTATCTCTATTCTTCCTTTTCTATCTAAAGTGCTTGAAGCCTGTGTCCATAAGCAAATGACACAATTTGTATATCGCAATAATTTGTTAAGCGATTTTCAATCCGGTTTCAGGCCTGGACATAGCACCAGCTCTGCTCTTCTCAAAGTGACTGGCGACATCAGGGCAGGCATGGATGAGACCAAAGTTACAGTTTTGGCCTTGGTGGATTTCTCGAATGCCTTTAATGCCGTCAGTCATGATATCTTACTTTCTATCCTCTCTCATCTGATGTTCTCGTCCAATGCTCTTAACTGGTTCTCATCCTATCTTCGGGGGCGCCAACAGTCGGTGCGCGTAAATGATTCTTCGTCGAAATGGCGCGATCTTGACGCTGGTGTTCCTCAAGGCGGAATTCTTTCTCCTCTATTATTTTCCATTTTTATTGATCTTATTACTAATGTCCTCCAGTGTACGTTTCACCTTTACGCCGATGATCTGCAGATATATGCTCAGGCTAGTGTAAATGATTTATCTGAGGCCATCACAAAGATCAACGGTGATCTTGCTGCTATCAAAACCTGGTCAGACAGGTTCGGCTTGACTGTAAATCCGTCCAAGTGCCAGGCAATTGTGATAGGGAGTCAACGCATTTTAAGCCGACTTAACACAGACTCGTTACCACCAGTCATCTTTAATAGCTCCACTATCCCTCTTAGTTCATCAGTCAGGGACCTCGGCATTTTACTAGACACAAACCTCAACTGGCAAGCTCAGGTAACAAGTGTTAGTCAGAGGGTTACAGGTACTTTGCGAACATTATACCGTCTCAAGAATTTCCTCCCATTTAAAACTAAACTTATGCTCGTCCAGACGTTGATTTTTCCCCTAATTGATTATGGTGACGTATGCTATCTCGATCTGAATGCAGACCTCCTTAACAAGTACGATCGACTTCTAAACAACTGCATTAGATTTATTTTTAACCTTCGTAAGTATGACCATGTGTCCTTTTACCGTTCTGAACTGAAATGGCTCCCTATTCGGCAGCGCCGTAGTTTGCGCGTTCTCACTACTCTTTACTCTATTATTAACTCTCCTCATACTCCATCTTACCTGTCTTCTAGCTTTCATTTCTTGTCCTCCAACCATAACAGAGATCTCCGCTCTTCCAACAATCTCTTACTTTTATGCCCCGCTCATTCTACTGGATTTGTGGGATCCTCTTTCTTTGTTCAATCGGTTGTACTCTGGAATGCGCTGTCCCCCGAAATCAGGATGGCACCTAACCGTTTCAATTTTAAAATAAACGTTCGAACGCTACTCTTTAACAGCAGCTGAATCCTTACAAAGTTATCAACTTATTAGTTTATAATTTATGTATGTATTGTATATAAATATGTATGTATGTAAGTAATGGAATTTATGTATATTTTATATGTATGTATGTACATATTAGCATGTATTCGATTATGTATTTTTGTGTATATATAATGCTTTTTTTATTTCTCGACCTTTAATATACTTTTATTATTATCATTTTTATATATCTAGTTTTCTACAATCTGCACCTACATATTCTTAAGTTTACATCACCCAAAGGTAGACTGGCAGAGAATGCTTTTAGCATTAAGTCCGCCTTTGTACTCTATTTGTACATTAAGTGTTAAATAAATAAATAAATAAATAAAACATGGAAACAGCAAATGTTTAATACCTAAAAAATGGGATCTAAATCTGGGATCCAACAATAATAAATAGTTTCTTTTCAACCGACTTCAAAAAAGAGGAAGTTCTCTTATTTTTATGTTTGAAAGGTTATACTTCCAAGTTGGTCCCATTGTCATCAGATTACGATCTGATGATGGGATCCTGGAGAAATCGAGGGAACTCTTAAAATATAAAAGGCAGACCTACAGTGATTTAGGTATATTTCATAGTGATTCGTGCATTTACTCTTAAAAAGCACCAATTGGTGAAGTGGAACTGATGATGAAGACCACAAATGATGAGCGGACCTATTCAATATTTCACAGTTTGCGATTTAGTTGTGCAGATAGAATCTTTAATAAAATCAGCGACTAAAATTGTTTTTTTTTTTTTTTAATGCAACAATATTTAATTCTTGCCAACAATTTCGGTATTTTGTTAAATACTATTGGTGCCATACAGATAGCAGAGTGCAGTTCTAGCGGGATGTAAACATACTCGTAGCTTCATGTTATTACGTCTATTTCTTGGTAGTATGATTGATATCAGCCATGCGAGGAAACAGATTAGGATTAGATTTAACAAATAAATATACTAATAAATAGATAAATAATATAATAAATTATAGAAAAAAGAATAAAAGAATATTTTATAGTAAAAATTAATAAAATTATTAAATATCCTAAATACTTTACACACAAATAATATCATTATCAGAATCACAGCGCATTGTGACTCCTGTGAGTTGGTGGGAACCGCAACACATCGAACCCATCGACATTCCTAGAGGTGCATATCTACAGTTGGATCAACGTAACTAGGCCGGAATGAAGTAGGCGACAAGTGGTTGTGCAGATGCATTTTTTGGAAGTAAATGGTGACAGGAAGCGGGGGCGGTAACTAAACCAAGAGAATTAGAGATGCGATTATGCATTACATTGTCATAATTGATATTACTAACTCATGTTTTTTTGCGATTATTTTCGTAAAGAAATTGTTTTTCAAAATTTCTTTATTATTTACTGTAACTGTTCTAAATTTAAACTTTTATGAACTCATTTAAATAGTGTTTTAATATTGTTGAATTAAAATGTTGTTAGTATTTTTAATCGATTAAACATATTTAGTCGTTTTCGTGAGTAATTTTAGGGTCGCATCTCTATGACATGCGTGAAAGTGATAAAAACCTAACTTCAATCCGGTCAAGTTACGTTGATCGTACTGTACAACAGTGTTAGCATCAAGGCACATGCGCGGTGAGTGATGTAACGGAAAAAAGATCTTGAAGAATAATATAAAAATAAGGTTTTAAAAGACATGACGAATGTCTTTAAAACCTGTTTCATTATACTCAGACAAAAAATGTATATTTTTCATCTCCCTGGCAGCACGTTTTGGATTTAATTGTTTTTTTGTAAGTAATTATTATACTTTTTAGGGTTTCGTAGCCAAAATGGCAAAACGGAAACGAACGGCAGCTTTGCTCAGAGACTGTTATTATGTACGGATACACATATTACTTTCGCCGACAAAGTGAAAATCTTGAAAAACATTTCTTTTTAAGGAAGGTACCTTCCTTAAATGTAAAGTGGGGATTGGAGATGTGATTTATTTTCTTACCTACCCCATCGAGTGGGGTATTATTAGATAGGTCTTTAAAATTGTAGGAGTTGGAAAGACTATTTTTTGATATATAGATCCGTTTGTGAAATAATAAGCTTTAAAGTGCAAACTTTTGTTAGAGTTAACCCCTCCCCCTCTGCAAGCTTAATGGTTGATGTTAAATTCACGGTAGTAGTGTATCTCACAGATAATTAGGCTTTGCAAGCTTACGAGTAACAGCTGATCAAATGAGGAGTAACAAAATTTTTGTACAAATTCCATTGTAAGTAGGTGTAACTATGTAAGTATGAAACAAAAACAACAGAATTACCACTTCTTAAGCCGCATTATTCGGGAGGGGGGGGGGGAGACTAAAGAACCCTACATTGTGCGTGGCCCGACATGCACTTGCCCTGTTTTTTTATCTGAATTAACATGAGTGCATAAGTATTTATGTCCTACAATGAAATGACGTCAACAGATCCGCTTTTATAATAAAATTATGAATTATTCTAGAATTACAAAATTTGTATTTTTTAATAACTAAGCTGGATCATGTCTGTGTTTCTTTGTTTGTTTGGGGTTGATGCAAAACTATGCATAATAAAATTATTACCTACCCTTTACCTGGATTTACCGCGGCTCCTTTTATTAGAGGCATGAAACGACCATATACGGCCAGAAAAAAACGGTAGTTTGAAACCACTAGCGTTTTTTTCTGGCCGTGTAATCTTAGGCGCGCTTCAAAAAATCAGACTCACGTACAAATGTCGCCAGCTAAGTTTGCGTGTCTTATGTTGGCGTGTAAGCTGCGCACAACTCAAATCTAGGTATCGGAGGGGATGAAGGAGACGGGTGGGGAACGACGTCCCTGCGCAGAACATTTGAATACAACTTCACAAACGCAAACTTAGGTGGCGCGAACTGTACACGGGTATATTCCAACATGTTCGCTCGAACCGGTAGTAGTGAGTCTGATGAAGAAATATTGCTAATTGCGTTACTTATTCTCCGTTGTCTGAGAAGAGGAAAAATGCTGGTGTCATCGATAGTTGCATCAAGAGTGACAACCTGTTAGTTTACGCTAAAAACAAGCTTGGTTATTTATTTAGGGACATTTAAAAGTTAAACGGTACAATACTATTACAAAGTTTACTATGTCCAAATATGTAAACGTATCATCATCAGCCTATCGCAGTCCACTGCTGGACATAGGCCTCTCCAATTGCACGCCACTTTGTTCTATCTTCGGCTTCCTGCTCTTGCCAGCCGTTTTGCGTAAATCATCACTCCACCTCGCCTGAGGGCGTCCTACTACGTTTGCCAAGACGCGGTCTCTACTCAAGAACTCGTTTACCACAACGGTTGTCGGTTCTTAGGCTAATATGGCCAGCCCACTGCCACTTCAGCTTGCTAGCTAGCAAGCACAACAATAATGGTTAAATGGTTTGGAGCAGCAATTGATATCTCAAGATGATGGTTTTAAGATATCAATTGCTGCTGTTTTAAATTTAGATTGTAATAGTGCAAAAATATCGATTTCGATGAGGTGTGCGTTGTAGGTTTTCAAAAGACTGCGCAGAGGAGCTCGTGTGCCGGCATTAGTTCTACACTTTGTAGTACAGAATAGCCGAGGCACGCGCACCTCTCGCCGTATTGCGGTTCTAGGTACTACATAACATATCTGACTGGTCATTTCACTACAATCAAATTTATTGTTGCATATTCCATGTAACATCATGCGCTTATGTAACATTCGTCTCGATTCCAAGCTTAGCAAGTTGTATTTCTTAAGCAAGAGTTCGTATGGATATTTAGAACGATTGAATTTGTAATTAATGGTTCTTAGAAACTTACTTGTACCGATTCTATTCTATCAACATATTTTCTACACTAATATTATAAAGCTGAAGAGTTTGTTTGTTTGAACGCGGTAATCTCAGGAACTGATGGTCCGAATTGAAAAAATATTTTTTTGTTGGGTAATCCATTTATCGAGGAAGGCTGTAGGCTATATAACATCACGCTACGACTAATAGTACCGGTGCAGCAATGAAAAATCTTGCAAAAACGGGGTAAATTTACGCATACGAAGTTGTGCGGGACAGCTAGTTTATTATAAATAGGATTCCAAATAGGGACTGCGAATTTAAACTGAGATCTAACCAGGGTCCTTTACAAGTTAAGCAAAGTAGATGGGCGCTTAAAATCCTTACGTGATCTCATGACTAAGCTGAATATGTGGTAGGCCACATGTTCAGCTAAGGTATTGTTAATAATAACAATACTTTATAAAAATATTCGAGTCAAGATGTAGTTTAGAGTCCAGAGTGACACCTAATTCGCAATATAATATTTTGCAAGGTACCTATAATGATATGTTAAGACATTCCTCTTTTTTGTAACGTATAATAATAATAATTATATAATAATAATATCTTGGGACAACTCACACAACTATCTGATCCCAAACTAAGCAGAGCTTGTATTATGGAAACCAGACAACTGATAAACATACTTATATATTTCTAAATACATACATATTATAGATAAATAACACCCAGACACAGAATAAACCATCGTGCTCATCACACAAAGTTTTATCCTGGGTGGGGATCGAACCCACGACCTCATGCGTAGCAGTCGGATACACTCCCACCGCGCCACAGAGGCAGTCAAACGCTAGTCTATGGTTTGTCATATGTATCAGCAAATCCATTTACTTTAAAAGCTAAATTTAACTTAACGACCCAAAGACCTTGTCATAGGGTCGGTATTTGGTCGATATAATGTGTATACAGAAACAATCCTAAAAACACACACACACTCACACACCATTCACACATTTTGCACACACCACACGCACACTATACCAATTACACAACTTACACAGACTAACATCGACACGCCTTGAATTATCATGCTTTAAGTAATCCTAAATATGTGATACTATACTTACCTTTTGTTATTTGTATTGTAGACATAATATGCAATTCCTATCACAAGCAATTCCTTGCTTAAAAGGAGACACCAACGTATACTTTGTTTGTTATCTCAAAAAAGTTCTATGATTATTTACTAGCTGTCCCGGGCAACTTCGTCTGCGTAAATTTTCCCAGTTTTGGCAACATTTCTCATTGCTGCTCCGCTCTTGTTGGTCGTAGCGTGATGTTCTATATATATATATATATATATATATATATATATCCCCGATAAATAAGCTATCCAACAGTGGATGAATTTTTCAATTCGAATCAGTAGTTCCTGAGATTACCGCGTTCAAACAAACAAACCTTTCAGCTTCATAATATTAGTATAGACTTACAAATTCTATGGTTTAATTTTTGAGGTTTTTGAAAGATCGACAAATGTTTGTTTTGTCACTCGGTTTGTGTGTTTTAACGTGTGTCAAGAATTAAAACAAGAGTGACAAAAACACATTTTCTGGAGGACCAGCATAATAATCAATAGATGTTTTGTTACGAATCTCATCGTACAGTCAACGGCAAAAGTACATGATCAAAAACGGAATGTCAAAATTATTGAATGATATTTGTGGCAAATCTAGTTAATGCTACAATGCCCCTAAAGTAAGTGATGGAATAAGTTACCGATAAATTATCTGATTGTACTGTCGCCAGAACTGGATGATAAAAAAAGTTCTAAACTAAGTGATAGAATTGAAAATCATAAGTTAATGAAATCGTTCCATTTGCATTCTTGGATTTTGTTTTTTTATTCTTTGGCGAATTGCAACTAACTTTCAAAAGTAAGCGATAGTCTTACAAATCATTACTTAATAAAAACCTGTATTTTTGCATTGTTTGGCGAGTTGCAAATGCCATTATAAAGTAAATTATAGTCTTGAAAACACAACTTTATGAAATTTGACATTGACTGTTCTATACGAAGCCTCATTTCAAAGTAGGTGATTAATATTATACCTTATAATAAATGGTTTTCATTTTATAAATCGGATGACATCCTCGTGTGCTAGTAATTAAGTAGGTACTCGATACAACTTTGTAGTTGCAAGAGGTATCTAATATATTTTTATTTGTATCGCTCTTTGTTGTAATATTTTATTTGGCAGTTAATATATTTTAAACTAGCGGACGCCTCGCGGCTTCACCCGCGTAGTTCCCGTTCCCGTGGGAAAACAGGGATAAAAAATAGCCTATGTCACCCGGGGTTAGTATAGCTTCACAACGATGAAAGAATTTTTTAAATCCGTTTAGTAGTTTCGGAGCCTATTCAATACAAACAAACAATCAAATCTTTCCGCTTTATAATATTAGTATAGATTATATACGTAAATTAAAGACAAAAGCCAACAGTTTCGAATTTATTCACTAACTACTAGACCAACAAGGCCAGTTGAAGCCGGTTAACAAGATTACTAGAATGCCTCTGTGGCGCGGTGGGAGTGTATCCGACTGCTACGCTGAAGGTCGTGGGTTCGATCCCCACCCAGGATAAAACTTTGTGTGATGAGCACGTTGGTTTATTCTGTGTGGGTGTTATTTATCTATAATATGTATTTATTTAGAAATAAATAAGTATGTTTATCAGTTGTCTGGTTTACATAGTACAAGCTCTGCTTAGTTTGGGATCGGATGACGTTGTGTAATAAATGTTGATAAACTTTCGCGATTTGTACACATTATTAAAATATATATATTACGGGTCTTAATCGCGTGAATAATTTAAGGTAAAATACCTTGTTTATTGCCCGACGTTTCGACCGTAATAGTGAGTGATAAAAATCAAGCGAGGGTAGTTTCCGAAACCCGCGCTTCACGGAGGCGACGCTGAGCTCAACTAGTCTTCCCGTGACCACGGCCGTTGCAATACGGTCGAAGCGTCGGGCAATAAACAAGGTATTTTACCTTAAATTATTCACGCGATTAAGACCCGTAATATATATATTTTAATGACGTTGTGTAAGTTGTACCAAGATATTATATTATTAATGAGGGACCCACAATTCCTCATCCAGTTAGGCATTTGAGAAGGAGAAGTCTTAAAAGAGTTCTTTATATTATATGTTAGCAGTAGATATAGGGAGTCTAGTGGAAAGACAGCTTAAGGTCCGAAACGTGTCTGGCCGATAAATATGTTGAAACCACACATTTATCGGTCTGACAAGACGTACAGTAAGTTAGATGCACGTCGACCGTGTTCGTTGATGTTAACTGTTTCAATACTTGTATTTTAATATTTATAAAAAACAAAAAAAAATAGTTATTCTAAAATATTTTTGTGAATAACAAAGTGTAAATACTTGTAATATTAAAGAAGTTTTAAATTTTAATATATGTGTTTTAGAAAATTTAAATAAAAATATAAAATATACTAAACATTTTTAAAATTTAAAGTTGCATACGAAAAATGAACTTTACAGTCAGACCCTTATCTCCGGAATTATCGGTAAAAGCGGAAGTGGAATTGAACGAGACTCCAAAAAGACTAGAAGATGGATTACGGCATCTAAAAGAATGGATTGCTAAGCAACCTCATTTGAGGGCTAGAACAGGTAATGATTTTATTGTATTTTGGAGGCCTATTTTAATTCTACGAAAAATGTAGTTTTGATGTACCTAATAAGTTATTATTTAAAGATTTCCCCGTATAAAAACTTCGTTAGGTGTCAATGTTTTAAATTTTCATTTTTTGATAAATGATCAATTGGATAAATATTGAACTAGCTGACACATACAAATTCGTCCGAGTAAATTTTACCTGTTTTTGCAACATTTTTCATTGCTGCTCCGCTCCTATTAGTCGTAGCGTAATGTTATGTAGCCTATAACCTTCCTCGATAAATGGGCTATCCAACAGTAAAATAATTTTCAATTCGGACTAGAAGTTCCTGAAATAACAGCATTCAAACAAACAGGGCCCCTTATATACTAAGATTTATAATATTAGTATAGAAGGGGCCCTATGCTGAGATGTTATGCAACTATTTTTCGTTTCTAATAACACCAGTATTCACCTTCGAGTGAGAAGGGCAGCGATTGTGTTGCAAGACTCACGAACAAAACAGCACGTCGTCAGTGGGTCATCGAGGTGGAACCATGACTATGGTTAAATTTAAAAAAGTCATAGTACATACTTTATTCACTTAGGTTACAGAAGGCAACGCTTATGAACGTCAGACAAAATTTTAAGTGAATGGTTCACAGCAAAGCCGTGAGAAAAAACTTGGTATAAAAACTCATGGCCACATATTTTTAAACGCAAATTATTACAATATACCTAGTAAGTAAGGTGCTGCAACCATTACACAATTTTTATCTCATGTAATTATACCAATTGTATATTTTTAAACGATTAGTACCCGGAAAAATGAAATGCAATATTATTTAAATTAATTTAAACGTACAAACTTGCTTTGCTTAACAGAAAATGAATTATCTGTGTCAATGAACAACGAAAACAACTAAAGCTAACTAGGTTTGTTTCTGGAAAAAGAGCGTAGTGATTTTGTATATGTACATACAGAGTTGAAGTTGTATCAGAAGCAGGTAGGCACATTATATAATAAGTGGGTACATTACATAACACGATAGTGACATCGTAACCCGTAACCCATTATGTATACTGGTTATGTAAAATGATGTAATACCCAAAACAACAACAATAACAAGAGGTTTTATTTTTGGTGTTTATGTGAATATGGTAGAATTCTTACACACAGTTATGGAGAGACATTTTGCGAAAGAGACAATTCGCCAAAGAGATATTCTGCGAAAGAGATATTTTGCGAAAAAGGCTTTCTGCGAAAGAGACCATCCACGAAAAAGACTTTCTGTGAAAGAGACAATTTGCGAAAGAGACCATTTGCGAAAAACACATTCTACGAAAGTAGTATTCGCGAAAGAAACATTCTGCGAAAGATACATTTTGCGAAAAAGTCATTTCAATCACAATAGTGACATTTCGCAAAAGAGACATACTGCGAAAGAGACGTTTTTGCGAAAGACATTTTGCGAAAGGGACATTCTGCGAAAGGGACATTCCGCGAAAGAGATATTCTATAGTTCTATCTCATCTTTACAACGGTTATGTATGACGTAAACAGCCCAATTATTTGCGTCAACACGACCTTTAGTAATAGAGTGTAGTTATCGTCAACAATACCTATAACTACCTATGGAAGTATGTTGTTGACAATAACTACAATTTTATGTGTTTTTATTCATTAACTAGCTTGAAGCTGCAGTGCTCCTTACTCTCTTTAGCAGTTAGCGTAAAGATGAAAAATTACTCCTTACGTCATACTGTCTCACAATGAAAGTGATAGACTCCGTGGCGCGGTAGGAGTGTGTCCGACTGCTACGCAAGAGATTCGATTCCCACACGGGACACTGGGTGTACTTTGTGTCCGTGACTTGTATGTTTGTAAAGTCCCCCAGTGACACAAGGCTTGTACCAACTACGGGAGCCGTCTTTTAAAAGAAAAAAAAATGGATTTATGGCATAAAATATTTCAATTATAATTTTAAGCAATTTTTTTTTGTAATAATTTAGTTATAAAAATATTTTTGAATTATATTGAGTGATAATCGAAATTAATCATTTTTCTTTTAGACGACCAATGGTTGACAGCTTTTTTGAGGGGTTGTAAACATAGTTTAGAAAAGGCGAAGGAAAAGCTAGACCTGTATTATTCTCTGAGGAATCTTACCCCAGATCTGTTCGCATTCAGACCTCAAGATCCAAAATTCATGGATTTACTTAGAACCGGGTGAGTTAACATTCTATAGTTTTATAAACTACTAGCTGTCCCGCGCAACTTCGTATGCATAAATTTTCCCCGTTTTTGCAACATTTCTCGTCGCTGCTCCGCTCCTATTAGTCGTAGCGCAATGGTATATAGCCTATAGCCTTCCTCGATAAATGGGCAATCCAACAAAAAGAGAATTATATAACATCACGCTACGACCAATAGGAACGGAGCAGCAATGAGAAATGTTGCAAAAACGGGGAAAATTTACGCAGACTAGGTTGCTCGGGACAGCTAGTATAATATAAGAAATTCGGTACAAAACAACCGTCTCGGAAGGCTGGCACGAGCCCCTGTATTCGTCTATGCGTCTCTCTATAGATTTTCAAATTTCCTTTGTTACAGGACAGTATTAATATTGCCGAAACTTCAGAATCCGGTTGATCCCAGAGTAATTTATGCAAGACCCGCCTTATATGATGCAAACAAGATTAGTGCGTCAGAATTCATTAGTTTTTCTCACATAATACAGCAGGTAGGTATTAAGCAATACTCTTTTGAATTCATAACCTTCACAAAGGTCATTTGGATGATTGTCTTGTCTGCTACATAAAAGTACATTATACTGGTGTATGTAATTTGTTATTTTTTACATGACTTCCCAAAAAAGTCTGTGTATGTCTGTGAGTTACTTGACTGGCCTGGGGGCTTAGACAAATGCCACACACTTCTTTTTCCGCACACGCTACTGTTGGTTTTTGTTTACAAATTCAGCAACAGTCGCGTGACGTTTTGTCAACCTTATGTCATATTTTCGCGTTAGTGTGTGTGGAAAGAGAAGCGTGTGTCATTTGTCTAAGCCCCCTGTTCGTCTTGTAGTTATGCCTAGTTTCCATCAAGCTAGTAATTTAGTGAAGTGGCGAGTAATTTTGGGACTAAAGTACACGTTACTGCCCAAAAACTTTGATTGCGTGGTGGGAGTCTGTCCGGCTGCTATGCAAGAGGTCGTAGTTTCGATTCCAACACGGGACACCACTTCGTGTGGTCCACAAATTGTTGTTCCGACTCTGGGTGTACTTTGTGTCTGTGACTTGTATATTTGTAGAGTCCCCCGCGACATAGGGCTTGTACACTAATGCGGGAGTCGTCAAAAAAAACCCGTTCACACGACGGCCGTGTACTAATTGAATGGAGAGTGTTTTGTAAGATGAACAGACTGCAACGCAATAAAATGAATAAGCCAATAAAACTTATGTTAATGGGTGGTTGAGAAAACGTTAAAGAAGAAATTGTTGTGATGAAATAATAAAACTATGGGACCGAAAATGGGAAAATGATTAATAGGAAAAACGAAGTAGGTGCTACGAAAACGAATTGTCTTCTGAAAGAATTATCATTAGGAGATCCCAAATAATTCTGCAATAGCTTATTTAGAAATCTATACTAATATTATAAAGCTGAAGAGTTTGTTTGTTTGTTTGTTTGAACGCGGTAATCTCAGGAACTACTAGTCCGATTTGAAATCCATTTATCGAGGAAGCCTATAGGCAATATAACATCGCGCTACGACTAATAGGAGCGGATCAACAATGAAAAATGTTGCAAAAATGGGGAAAATTCACGCATACGAAGTTGCGCGGGACAGCTAATAAAGCGGAAGAGTTTGTTTGTTTGTGTAAACGCGCTAATCTCAAGAACTACTGGTCCGATTTGAATTTTTTTTATAACATCACGCTGCGACCAATAGGAGCAGCAATGAGAAATGTAGCAAAAACGGGAAATATTACGCAGACGAAGTTGCGCGGGACAGCTAGTAAAGAATATGTTTAGAATTATTTTTTTAAGGTTTCTTCGCTTCAACGTTTTTACTGCTAATGAACTAGACTAATTTCAACAGTTCAGACTTGTTTAGCCCCTGAAGGATTAAGCAGTGACGCATGGTGGGAGGCGTTACTTGCCACTAATCGTCTGTGTCACAATAGAAAAAAATGAATCACTAAATTAAAACTTCACTAAATTGTTGGTGTTCCGACACGTTTAGTAACTAAATTACTCGCTACTGCACTAAATTTCAGCCTAATGGAAACTAGGCATTAGGGACCCTGACTTCTAAGCCAGAGGTCGTGGGTTCGATCCCCACCCAAGATAAAACTTTGTGTGATGAACACAGTGGCTTATTCTGTGCTTGGGTGTGATTTATCTATACTAATTTATTATTATAAAGCTGAAGAGTTTGTTTGTTTGAACGCTGTAATCTCAGGAACTACTGAACCAAATTGAAAAAAAATCCACTGTTGGATAGCCCATTTATCGAGAAACGCTAAATGCTACATATCATCACGCTACAATCAATACGGGCGGAGTAGCAATGATAAATGTTGCAAAAACGGGGAATATTTACGCTGACGAAGTTGCGCGAGACAGCTAGTCTATAATTTATGTATGTATTTAGAAATATATGTATATCTAAGTATGTGTATCAGTTGTCTGGCTGCCATAGTACAGGCTCTGTCGAGTTTCGGATTAGATGGCGTTGTGCGAGTAGTTCGAAAATAAGATATTATATTAAAAACGACTCCAGGCTTTTCAAATTTTTTTTTTTTATCTATTTTCAGATAATGTATCTAGAAGACGACGCTTATTTGGTCAATGGTTCTATATCTATTGTGGATTTAGAAGGACTTAGTATAGCTCACATTCTCCAAGTGACACCGATATTGATGAAAAAGTTGATAGTTGCTGCTCAGGTGAATGCTACTATCATAAATCCAAAGGTTGAGGATGGATGAATAGATAAATGATTGTTACCCTTTTATGCAAAGGCCACAGTGAACACGGCAAATCTACGCGGAACTGTAAAAATCTTGTCATAATGGTCAATGGAGAGGTGCGCTCCGAAATGCGTCCATGCGCATGGACGCATTTTAAAGCGTGCCGTGCATGCGTCATGATGCGTTTCTGAGCGCACCTTTTTATTAAACTGTACAGAAATGTATATATAATCTATACTAATATTATAAAGCGGAAGAGTTTGTTTGTTTGTTTGTTTAAACGCGCTAATAATGTAATCAGGAACTACTGGTCCTTTTTTGTTGGATAGCCCATTTATCGAGGAAGGCTATAGGCTATATAACATCGCGCTACGACTAATAAGAGCGGAGCAGCGACGAGAAATGTTGCAAAAACGGGGAAAAATTACGCATACGAAGTTGCGCGGGACAGCTAGTGTATATACAATAATAGCACAAAGGCTGTAAATACCTAACATAAAGCGGGCAAAGCTACAAAACTAGTACCTACCTAATCTATACTAATATTATAAAGCTGAAGAGTTAGTTTGTTTGTTTGAACGCGGTAATGTCTCGAACTACTCATCCGAATTGAAAAAATCTTTCACTGTTGGATAGCCCATTTATCGAGGAAAGCTATAGATTATATAACATCACGCTACGACTAATAGGACCGGAGCAGCAATGAGAAATGTTGCAAAAACGGGGAAAATTTACGTAGACGATGTTGCGCGGGACAGCTAATTTGTGAAGATGGATGGACTTTTGTTGCTCTTTTACGAATAAAAAAACTTTTTCAAAAACTACTGCATGCATTATTTTGAAACTTTACAGTAATGTTGTTTATTCATCTGAATAGCACGTAGTAAATGTCAAACATAATAGATGACGTTGTTGCGAGAAAGAGCTACGAGTATATATTTACTAAAATAATGTCGTATTAGCCGAGTTTGGTTGAGATTAATAACTAAAAAAAACCAGGCATTTTTTTTTTAAGTCAAAAAAAAAGAGTCAAAAAATGTTAATCATTTAGGTTACAAATGCAACGCTTATGACGTCAGACAAAATTGAATAGAATGATTCTACATTTATTGCCAAGTTCGCAAGAGTAAAGCCGTGAGAAAACAACTTGGCAATAAAAACTCATGGCCACTTTTTTTAAATGCCATTTTTTACAATATATTTGTATATATACAGTAAAGCTATTAAGGTGCTGCAACCGTGAAATTCAGGCAAGCATCATTATTCTAAGCGGTTTACGTACTATGGTTATCCATAGTACGTAAACCGGTATAATCAAGTTTTAAATGAATTAGCCTCCTACGGTGTGGATGGCAGCATCAACTTACAAAAATACAGCAGAGGGTAAAGACAATATGCGATTCGATTATTATAAGAAAAAAAAACTTGAGAGGTGTCAAGGGACACCCGGATGGAACGAAGTTCTTATCTTAATTTTTTTTTTATAATCTTCGCAACACCACACTGTTCAATGCGAAATAGAAAACCGAAACGAAAATAACTTACAAAAAGACGATAGTATACCGAAGGTTCGAACCCACAACTATACAATTGTCACCAATACTGTGTACCGAATTTATGCCTCTAGCCAGCTATACTCTAAGTGTGTTCCGCCAAACCCTAGGGTTCCGTGATACCTCTGTCGGGGTTCCGCAAGAATTTAGAAATAAAAAAATCAAAACACCTCTCTCTGGTCGCTCCGCGGCTGTGCGGACTCCGCGGCCGCGCGGAGACAAAACGCTATGAATGTTATTTATTTATTTATTTGTATTTGTATAAGCTTGTGTTACATTAGCTGGTACAATATCTTATAAGTTTGGTCTCAACAATTTTATACTTGTACAACGCGTTCGCTCTAAGTTTGCCGGTCTGTGGAATGCGCGTACCCTCCCCCACGTGACAACAAAACTTATAATGTGTCATAGTTTTACCCAAATATCTACCGTACACAATTTTTATTGTTACAATTAAATAAAAAATTTCGAACGTCATACACTCATACCTATCGCCAGCGGCAAACTTAAAACGAGCGGGTAGTATACTTGTAAGCGCTCAGTCTCTTTGATAAAAGCCGCCTCTGAATTAGACGCTATAGTTGTCAACAAGCGACTTTCGTCTCTAACTTCAAAGGATAAAGTCGATATTGTTTACAACGCTACTTTTAAATTTCTGTTTTTATTTTTGCTTTTTGTTTATCAAAGGTGCCGACTCGAGTATTTTCGAGAATATTTGAGATCGAGTCTAGGACTAAGTATAAAAGCGGCGATCGCGCGTTGGCGTCGTCAGTTGATGATTAGCGTTCGGAGCGATAAGTTACTACCTACTTACAAGCTCGCTAGCGAGAAACTAGTGTTCATTGTTTTACTGCCTGCTGTATTCTGTTGTCTCAGTTTTATACATTTCTTCCCTGTAGGTTCTAAATTTAGTCTCTTATACGCAGTAACGATTGTGCATTATTTAAACCCCACTATCCTGACTTGTAACATTATAAATAAAGAAGAATGGAACGTTGGCTTAAAGGTGTTAAACGTGTTCCAACAACATCTTCTAATGACGCTGAATGTTCAAAAGCAATGCGCGCGGAGAATTTAGCAATCACCGATCCAGAAGATGATGCCACGAGTGCCACGACGTCAAGCTCGACGGTTTCAAAGACGAAAAAAAGGAAGTATGATGAATCTTATATCAGTTTCGGATTTGTTGATTCCAACGGCTCACCTCTCTGCATGCTCTGTAGTAAACTGCTTCCTAATAGTTCCATGGCACCTGCCAAATTGCGTCGACATTTAGAAACCGTACACCCCGAGACTAAAGACAAGAATAAAGAATTTTTTGTTCGCAAAAAAGATCAGTTATTAGAAAGTCAAAAAAATATGATGCATGTAACACAAACTACCAACGAAAAGGCCACGGAGGCATCATATTTAGTTAGCTATCGCATTGCACAAGCAGGTGAAGCGCACACTATCGCTGAGAAATTAATAAAACCATGTGTATTAGACATAACAAAATGTATGCTTGATGAAAAATCTGCAAAGCATCTTTCTACTGTTCCGCTATCAAACGATACTGTTTCACGACGAATCCATGATCTGGCAAGCTACGTCAAACAAGAACTAGTTACACGTCTACAAAATACACGATTCGCTTTGCAAATGGACGAGTCGACTGATGTCGCTGGTTTGGCTATCCTGCTGGTTATTGTGAGATATCCATATAAAAGTTCTTTTGAAGAAGACATGCTTATGTGTTCATCGCTGCTTACAAACACTACCGGGGAAGAAATTTTTAATAAAATAAATATATTTTTTGAAGAACATAATCTCAGTTGGAACAATTGCATTGACATTTGTACAGATGGGGCCAAGGCGATGACAGGTAAAACAGCAGGAGCAGTGTCACGAATGAAAAATAAAGCGCCTAATTGTAGTTTCAGTCATTGTATTCTGCATAGACAAGCACTTGCGATGAAGCAAATGCCGTCTAATCTAAAATTAGTTATGGATGAAGCGGTATAAATAATTAATTTTATCAAATCACGACCACTACAATCCCGATTGTTCTCATTATTGTGTGAAGATTATGGCAGCAAACATAAAACACTGCTGCTCCATACAGAAGTGCGATGGCTGTCTCGGGGAAAAACTTTAACAAGGCTATTTGAACTTAGAGCCGAGTTACAAATGTTTCTTTCAGCAGATACTTCTTTTAATTTGAAGGACCGTTTGTATGATAAAACTTGGTTGTTCCGATTGTCTTTTATGGCGGATATCTTTCAAAAACTTAACGAATTAAATTTATCGTTGCAAGGTAAACAGACAACAGTGTTTCAGGCCTATAATAAAATAACTGCTTTTAAAAGAAAATTAGATTTTTGGATCATTTGCATTGGTAAGAAAGAAATAGAAAGTTTTACGTTACTCAGTGAGTTTGTTAGCGAAAACGACTCAGAAATGTTTGAAGATAATGTGTTTGAAGAATTGGTCCAATATCTCAGTTCGATGCGCGCATCTTTTGAAAAGTATTTTCCCGAAGAACACAATACAAAAATTAAAGTGAACTCCTGGATTCATAATCCTTTTTTACCCAACTTGGAAAAGCCTGAAAACATGTCAAATGAGATATATGAATCTCTTTTAGAAATGTCATCAGACACAAGTATGGAGTCATTGTTCAAAACGACGCCTCTTAATGATTTTTGGTGCAGAATCCAAGATGAATATGCAATGCTTGGCCAAATGGCTCTGGATATTCTTCTCCCGTTCCCAACTACATATTTGTGCGAAACAGGATTCTCTACCTACGCAGCCACGAAAACAAAATATCGCAATAGACTGGACGCCGAAGCTGATATGAGACTCCAACTTTCTTCCATCAAACCTGATATCAAGCAATTGATGAAAAATAAAAAACAGTTTCATACCTCCCACTAGTTAGATTTTTTCTTTTTTAATGTTTTCTATTATTGTCCTTACCAAGTGGTGAAGTAAATAATAATTAGTAACTGATACATTGTACTTTTATTATGCTGATTAATAAAGAATACACTTATAAAAATAATTGTTTTATTGTAGGGTTCCATCAAGTATTTTGCTTCCCAAAAGGGTTCCGTCATTTAAAAAGTTTGAGAACCACTGCTCTAGACCAAATCGACAGGTGACTTCTTCGTCAAATTAGATGTTCATATCTTACGCGCACGCCGCACGACTTGTGTGTGTCAAAAAGTGTCGTTACAACTTTTCGTGAGATTTTTTTCCGTAACGCGCGATAAGGAACTTCTTTTCTGACAACTACTTATTTGAATCGATAACTAGCAACTTCTCACTTGGTCTGGTGTTACTCGTAAACTTGTCACGCTTATGTAGCTATGACAGTTTGGAAACTTGACTCTTACAAAGATCTCTAACGGCTTATGGTGTAAATAGACGATGAAATTATGATGCCTTCAAACGAAGACAGATCGTTTTTATAACATGATAAAAATGAATTTTATTTAATGTTATATTTTACTTTCCTTCCTTTTCAGGATGCTTCTCCATTAAGGATTAAGAGCATGCATATTATTAACTCTCCGCCCGTGTTTGAAAAGATTTTTAACATTGGCATACATTTTCTAAATGAAAAACATAGTAACAGAGTAAGTAAACAATTTTACTATAAAAGAAATATTAGACCACAGGTCGACTTGCTGATTAAAGTCCAAGGTAAGACGGATAATATCAAGAGTCTTAGACAAGTACCTACCATTATTTTTAGACGCTTATAGAAAGGAAAAGTTGTATGGGTTTGACATTTAGTTGCTCGAAGTTTTCTCTTACATTTAAGCACGGATTTATGTATCACATTTTTTCTTCCTTACGTGGCTTATAACCTTTTTTATAATGAGTTCTGTCTTTTATAATCTATGCTATCATTACAAATACAATAATTGCAGTAGGTGGTTCGCTTCTGGCCCCGGTTTGGCTACGGAAGTCTCGGGTTCGATTCCTGAGTCTGGATTTCAATTTTTTCTATCTTTCAAAAATGCAATTATTGTAAGTATTTGTAAGAAATGCCTATAAAAATTACTTCAATATTCGGCCTGCGTCATTATAATTTGTTAAAATGCTCTCTGCAACGAAGCAATAACAAAAGCCGTGATAGTTCTTTAACTGCCGACTAGATGGCGCTGCGGGGGTCTAACCCGCAAGCATTAAGAGTTACAAAAATTTGATATCTAGTTACATAGTCCAGATAGGTGGTTCGCTTCTGGCCCCGGTTTGGCTACGGAAGTCTCGGGTTCGATTCCAGAGTCTGGATTTCAATTTTTTCTGTCTTTCAAAAATGCAATTATGCCATCATTCATTCCCTAAAATAAAAATAACATTCTAAAGGAACTATTCTATGCGAGTCTTGCATATAAGTATGACGTTAGATGTGCGTATAAGTTCATCAACGACAAAACACTATTGATTTAAATTTCAACTAACAATTTGTAACTTGTATACAAATTTGTTTATGTTTTATGCTACTAGCATACAAGTAAATTGCTTATTGGAGTAGTGCCCTTAGATACGAGATGTTAAATGGATAACAAATAGCTTACGACTTAGCTTAAAAATGGATCTGCATTGAGAACATTTTCGTGTGATGATTTTCTACGATTTTAAATGTGGCCTAAAACCTAATGAGTCATTTGATCGACTTTAAATGGCTATTATGGATGAAGGACCTTTAAAAGCAACCATCTACCGTTGGCATTGCGACTTCAAGTGCGGTCGCCTTACTTTGAGGGATGAAAAAAGGAGTGGTCGTCCTACAACGCGGAAGAAAGTGTGCTGACATTAAAAAATGTTTCGAAAATTGACGCATGAAACTTTGTATCTACGAGATAGAGGCTGGTAGAGATTTATTTGAAAGATTTAATTATTAATTTTAGTTTCTCAAAACTTTCTCAGTGTTCCACGTAGGTACAGACTATTATGGGGCAACTCAATAGATGCTTCTCGAGCAGGTTTTCCTTCTTACGATCATGCAAACACACATTTAAGCGTCTTCCAGACGGTTGGAAACAAACTACAAACCAAGGTGGCCTTGCTTGTTTCCAACAGTGTAGACGGCTGTTGCAAACCAAGTACCAAAGAAAATCGGTGGGCCACACAAAGCTCCCGCCAAGGTCACCTTGGTTTGTGCCCTTGTTTCCAACCGTCTGGAACATGCAAGTCAAATATCCTATTTTTAAAGCTTCCTTTCACACGTGTAGCGAATTATTTTATTACATTGTTATTTTAATGTAATTATGTTTTTATTGTTTCTAGATATTTGTACATAGTAAGAATTTAGACGCGGTTCACAAGTATATACCTAAAGATATACTGCCGGAGGAATTTGGAGGCAATGGTGGTACTACACAAGAGATTATAGGTAAGAAACATTTTATTAGAATGAGAGTTGTGAAAATGAGAACGAGATTCGCAGTTTTGCGCGCGCAATGGCGTCATTCCGGCGTCATTATATTCGATTATTGTTCTTTAGCTTCTTGTTCTTTCTGTGGATGAATAATATTTTTTATTTATTCCTGAACTATATACAGTATGTACTACAAATTTGTACGGAACCCTTGTCTGGTTTTTATTTATTATTGTATTAATTCTTGACTGGTTTACATCAAATAACTTGCTTTTAAATTCTAAAAAAAATGTAGGTATTAAATTTAGTTTGCTAAATGTAAGAAATATCAGTACAAATCTTGTTTTAAACAATGAAGTTATTCATTTTGTTAACGGTTTTTTGGGAACTACTTTAGATAGTAAGGTACAGTGGGGCGCCCAAATATCATGTCTCGCAGGGAAACTCAGTTCTACAGCATAGCCAAGTCTAATTTTTTGAATTTTAAACACCCTCTTAATAATATTGATGTTTATTAACAGATTACTGGGTGAAGAAAATAGAAGAATACACGCCGTGGTTGGATGAGGATATGAACTATGGAACAGACGAATCCAGGAGACCTGGAAAACCAAGGAATTCTGAGACAATGTTTGGTATTGAAGGGTCCTTTAGACAACTTGAAGTAGACTAGGGTTATTGAAATGTAAATATATTACATTGTGTTATTCTGAGTATGTTTTAAATAAACAATGTGTGATAATAAAGAATTAAAATTTATTACATATCAACCCATAAGATGGCCCACTGCTGGGCACGGGTCTCCCCAGTAGAACCTACTAGTATGTAGATCCTGGGGGTAATTGCCATAATCGCCACGCTTGGCGAGCGGGTTGGCGATCGCAGTAAGGCTTTAAGTACGCAGAGGACGCTGCTGCCCGTCCTCCGGGGTGAAATCCCTTAGTCGCCTTGACGACACCCACGGGTAGAGATGGGGGGGGGGGATAAAATTTATTAATTCAATTTTATTTTTATATTTTTTTCAGATTTCGATAAAATTTGGTAATATTTTTTTTAATAAATAAATAAATAACTAGCAATATTGTGGTCCCACATTATTAACAATCCTGTTAACCCCTCCAGCTAAGCTCAATGGCTTGTGTTTATTTGATTTGTAATTAATCCAAGTTGTAATTAATAATTTAATTTAACTTATTATTTTTTATCATTTTAATAATTATCGTTAAAAAAATAATGAATAATTGTAAAATGGATTTTCGCCTGAAATAAATAAATATTATTATTTACTTATTTGACTGCCTCGGTGGCGCGGTGGGAGTGTATCTGACTGCTACGCAAGAGGTCGTGGGTTCGATTCCCACACGGGACACCACTTTGTGTTATCCACAAATTGTTATTCCGAGTCTGGGTGTAATTTGTGTCTGTGACTTGTATGTTTGTAAAGTCCCCCGCGACACAGGGCTTGTACCCAAATGCGGGAGTCGTTTATAAAAAAAAAAAAAAAAAAAATTGGAGTGGGTTCACGGCGGTAGTATACTTAATGGGTAGGATTCGAACCCGCTACATCACGATTGCGAGACCAATGCCTTGGTCAATTCGTTGTCGATTTGTCATAAAATAAAGATTATTTAACTAATATGTATTTTTCTTATTTACATTTCCAAATATTAACTTTTGTTCTTAAGGGTACGAATTAAGAAAGTTTACCAAATCATGACTTTGTGTCATGACTTTGGAAAACTTTGAATTTTGACCCCCTGAAATTTGACCACACTTCATCATCAGCCTATCGCAGTCCACTGCTGGACATAAGCCTTACCAATTGCACACCACTTTATTCTATCTTCGGCTTCTCGCATCCAGCTCATGCCAGCCGTTTTGCGTAAATCATTACTCCACCTGGCCTGGGGCGTCCTACACTACGTTTGCTGAGACGCAGTCTCCACTCAAGAACTCGTTTACCCCAACGGTTGTCGGTTCTTCGGCTAATATGGCCAGCCCACTGCCACTTCAGCTTGCTAATCCGGTGGGCTATGTTGATAACTTTGGTTCTCTGCCGAAACACCTCATTTCTGATTTGCTCCATAAGAGAAACTCCGAGCATAGCCCTTTCCTGACCCTGATCACACTTCTGTTACACGTTTTACTTACGTATATTTCGCTTTTGAATATTTGGAAATGTTACCCGATTAATGAAGCTTAGCTACTGTTTTTATTTTAGAGTTACAAAAATGTCATTTGCATTCATAAATCGAAGATAAACATGTGACTATACTTAAAGGTTCATTTTTGTGTGCCGCGGTCACGGCGCGCTGCTGACCACGTGTGGTTGACGCGCGCGGCCGATGCGACTATAGTCAAAGTATAAAGAATGTGTGGTGCCGTTTTCTATGTCTGCGACAGACGCCTGCGGCCGACGACTGACATAGGCTGCGCGCGCACTCTGACTTCAGTATATACAAATGTATTCTGTGCTCTGACTGTTGTCGCATAGAATCTTTACAAGTGTAGCAAGTAACCTGTCTTCATGTTCACGGGGTCTTTATTCACGTTATTTTTTTCCGTTTTCGCGGCAAGCCCGTGCGAACTGGCGCATGCGCGGTGCGCTCAAAGATGTCCGCCGCGAGTGCGCGTTCATGCATTTCTATGCGCAATTCTCTATTTACCATTGTGATACCAAGATTTCGACACTTCGCACGGGCTTACAGCGAGAACGGAAAAAAGAACATAAATAAGGACCCAGATCCGATATAAACGTGTGAATATACCTACTGTAGTACGCGTGTAAAGTTTTTATGTATTTTAGTAAAAACTTCTCCTCACATGCCCTCGTGCCCACCCCCCCTTGATCCGCCTATGCACACCGCCGATCTACAATCTCTCTTGCTGACATAATCACCATCCAACTAAATAATACTTGAAGTCTAGATTGGCATCAACTCGTAAAGATAAAAAAGAAATTGATTATAATACCCACCGTTCTTATCTTAAGTAATTAATTTAGTAGTCATATTTTTATTAAGTATCGATCTCATTACATATTAAAGGTACTTATGACTCATTATATCTCGACGCTTTGGTATGTATCGACTATGACTACGGGAGTACCAAGTAACAAGTTGCCACAAGACTGATTACTCACTGTGGAAAGCTACTAAAAATATGAAGAGACCAATAGTACAGTGGGATGTAAGGGGGCGCATCACCATCTTTCGCTCCAAGCCAACCTCACCTGCACGCGGTACATCCTGCTGTACAACGAACGAGGCTCTGGCGACCGGCTGGTGGCGGTATAACCATCCCAATTTAAGGCGTAGCTGAAGTAATAGGTCAGTGACGGGCAGCAGCGTCACTGATGCGAGAGCTACGCCCTGCGATCGCCAACCCGCCTGCCCAGCGTGGCGATTATGGGCATTACCCCAAATGCACAAAGCACTAAGGCCACGGCCCCCAGTTCCCGGCAGTCACGCTATTCCTGGACATGGTGGCGTCCACGGTAACGGCGTGGCGGGGGGTGCTAAGAATCTCCGGGCTACGGAAGGCCACCACAACCGACTGACCCTGGCGACGTATAACGGACGCACGCTACGGCTAAACTCGCATCTGGCACAACTTGAGGTGGAACTTGGGAAGATTAGGTGGCATATCCTCGGGTTAAGTGAAGTCCGAAGAGAGGGAGAGGACACCATAACCCTCGAGTCAGGCCACCTTATGTACTTCCGCGAGGGAGACCAAAAATCCCAAGGTGGTGTTGGGTTTCTGGTAAATAAGTCCCCTTCTGACAACGTTGTGGAAATGTCTAGCGTGTCGAACAGGGTAGCGTACCTCATTATCAAGCTCACCGAGAGGTATAGCCTCAAGGTAGTGCAAGTGTACGCACCGATCTCGGCACATCCAGACGACGAAGTGGAGGATATGTTCGATGACATATCGAGGGCCCTCCACTCCACCACTAAGACCCACTACAACGTTGTTATGGGGGACTTCAACGCTAAAGTGGGAGTACAAAATTGCAGCGAATTGGTAGTAGGATCCCATGGATTTGGAAGCAGAAATCATAGGGGCCAATGCTAGTCAACTTCCTCGAACGGGAGGGGCTCTTCTTGATGAACTACTTTTTCAAGAAACGGCCCCAAAGGAAGTGGACGTGGCAAAGACACTATGACGAAAAACGAGATCGACTTCATCATGACGGACAAAAAGCATATATTCAGAGACGTCACCGTGGTCAACAGGTTTAATACCGGTAGTGATCACCGACTTGTCCGAGGCTCTCTGAATATCGACTTCAAGGCGGAACGTGCCCGTCTGATGAGATCCAGGCTCCGACCTACTTTGCTCCAAACCATGATAGGATCCGAAGCGTTCCAGTCAAACCTGGATAACCGATTTGCTGCCATGGAAACCACAACAGACGTAAACCAGAAGCTCGTAAATGTGGTTCGGATACTCAGGGAAGAAGGTACGAGATTTTGTGAAATGCAGCGTAAGGGCAAGAAGTCAAAGCTTTCGGAAAAGACTTTAGGGATAATGAAGGAACGACGGGAAAACCCACCCGTCACTTCGTCGGAAAAGCGCGCTCTAAACCAAGAGATCAACAGGCTTATACGACACGACCTTCGGTGCTCCAACACTCTTTTGATTAAAAGAGCGATCGAGCAGAACCGGGGGTCAAAAATGTTCGTACAATCTCTTGGAAGAAGCCACCTGACGAAGTTGACCACAGCAAGTGGAGAAGTCGTTTCTTCGAAGCCGGCAGTCCTCTCCGAAGTGGAAGGCTTCTATGGCCGGTTATACGCTTCGCATGCATCTCGACCTGATCCTGAAAATGAGGGCCCTAGAGCCACTCTAACACGCCACTACACCGAAGACCTGCCAGAAGTCAACATTGACGAAATCGTGCTGGCTCTTAGACAGCTAAAAAATGGAAAAGCCCCTGGAGAGGATGGCGTTACAACAGAGCTGTTAAAAGCTGGAGGTAAAGCCGTACTGAGGGAGCTCCAAAAGCTTTTTAATGCTGTCCTGTTTGAAGGGAGAACTCCGGAGGCGTGGAGTAGAAGTGTAGTCGTCTTGTTCTTCAAAAAAGGAGATAAGACCCGGCTGAAGAACTACCGACCTATTTCTCTTCTAAGCCACGTCTATAAGCTGTTTTCAAGAGTCATCACGAACCGCCTTGCGCGAAGACTTGACGAATTCCAACCACCGGAACAGGCTGGATTTCGGAGCGGATATGGCACCATAGACCACATCCACACAGTGCGGCAGATTATACAAAAGACCCAGGAGTATAATCAGCCCCTGTGTCTAGCATTCGTGGACTATGAGAAAGCCTTTGACTCGATTGAAATCTGGTCCGTTCTGGAGTCTCTGCAGCGATGCCAAGTAGATTGGCGATATATCCAAGTGATGAGAGGTCTCTACGAAGCCGCCACCATGTCCGTCCAAGTACAGAATCAGCAAACAAAACCTATACCACTGCATCGAGGAGTGAGGCAAGGGGACGTTATTTCCCCGAAACTGTTCACAAATGCAATGGAGGATATGTTCAAGACGCTGCACTGGAAAGGGCGGGGCATCAACGTCAATGGTGAATACATTTCTCACTTGCGATTTGCAGATGACATTGTCATCTTGGCGGAAACGCTGCAGGACCTACAACGGATGCTGAATGACCTGGCTGACTCGTCTGTACGATTCGGCCTACGGATGAACTTGGATAAAACCAAGGTCATGTTCAATGAACATGTACTACCGGAACCGACAGCGTTGTTCAAAAATATGTGTACCTCGGGCAGTCATTGCAGTTAGGTAGAAACAACTTCGAGGACGAGGTGAACAGGAGAATTCGGTTGGGTTGGGCAGCGTTTGGTAAGCTTCGTCAAGTCTTCTCATCGTCGATCCCACAATGTCTAAAGACTAAAGTCTTTAATCAGTGCGTCCTACCCGTCATGACATACGGAGCTGAAACGTGGACACTGACGGTACGGCTGGTCCACAAGTTCAAAGTCGCTCAGCGGGCTATGGAACGGGCTATGCTCGGAGTTTCTCTTAGGGACAAAATCAGAAATGAGGTGATCCGGCAGAGAACCAAAGTTATCGACATAGCCCACCGGATTAGCAAGTTGAAGTGGCAGTAGGCTGGCCATATTAGCCGAAGAACCGACAACCGTTGGGGTAAACGAGTTCTTGAGTGGAGACCGCGGCTTGGCAAACGTAGTGTAGGACGCCCTCAAGCCAGGTGGAGTGATGATATACGCAAAACGGCTGGCAGGAGCTGGATGCGAGAAGCCGAAGATAGAACAAAGTGGCGTGCAATTGGAGAGGCCTATGTCCAGCAGTGGACTGCGATAGGCTGATGATGAATAGTACAGATTCCTCCAATACGGGGAGAAAATAGAACTTGGGCCGTAAATAACGAGCAGAAAGCGTCGAGATTTGCTCGGCATTTGGAAAGTATTTTTCAACCGCATGTTGGAAACCATTTAATAGAAACTAGAAGACGAATGTTGACTAGAGACAGCGTTGAAATAAAACTCGTAACGCCTAGAGAAGTTTGAAAAGAGATCATTTCAAATATAAATACAAAAAAGCTCCCGGGTATGATTTGATCACAGGAGAAATCTTACGACAACTACCCCGCAAAGCTATTGTGAAAATCACCACCTTGATAAATGCTTCTTTTCGACTAAAGTATGTACCTAACCTCTGGAAAATAGCAGAAGTCATTATGATAGCAAAACCTGGGAAACGAGAATCATCATCATAAAGGCCGATTTCTTTACTACCCATAATGTCAAAACTATTCGAAAAGTTGTTGTTAAAACGTCTAAAACCCTTAATAGAAAATAGACAGCTAATTCCTAACCATCAGTTTGGCTTCAGAGAAAAGCACTCTACAATCGATCAGGTACATCGAATTACAAATATATATGAGAAAGCTCTAGAAGAAAAAAAGGTTTGTTCCATTGTCTTTGTCGATGTGGCACAAGCTTTTGATAAAGTCTGGCATGAAGGCTTGGTATATAAACTGAAAACAATGTTACCAGATCAATTTGCTACTATCCTAGAATCTTACATTTTTAGTAGAGCATTTCGAATACGACAAGAGGATGTTTGTTCTAAAACTATAGAAATAAAAGCTGGAATTCCACAAGACAGTGTTCTAAGACCGGTCCTGTACCTTTTATACACCTGTGATATTCCAGAGCTCGAAAATAATGCTATTGCAATCTTTGTATGTAAACATTGTCATCATTGTTTAAATTCCTAACAAATAGTAAATGTTATCAATAAAGCTCAGAACAGTGAACAAATAGTGAGGGTTGCCAGAGCAAGAAACACAAATTGTGCCGAAACCGTTCCATTACACATACCAAATAAACACGATAAATTAAGCAAGTTCATTTATTCAAAATCAAAATGGATAATGTAACATTGCGGAAACATCAAAGAAGACTGTCAGACTGCGACATATCGAGTAATACTATTTTTAACTCCACGATTTTAAATATATCTGCGCAGAGTGAAGATGCGACACCAACACTGGATATTACCATGATTGCAGAACTTGAAAATCAGCTGACTAGTACAAACACAGAGCTAGAGGTAGCACATAACGACGTAGAGGAATTAAATATAGAAATACAAAAATTGAAAAAAAAAATTGAAGCTCAAGATAAGACAATCAGTGTACTCAAGAAAATTAGCACTAACACTCCGCTACATAATACGTCCACCCGCCAAAAAACATGTACACCACTAGGACGAAAAATTATAATCAACCAAATTAAAACACCGCGCATCTCACCTCTCCATTCAGCCACTACCTGTAAAGAGTTATATAAAGAACTCAAAATTAAACAAAAAGTAAGTAATAATCTAAACCTGCAAGATCCTTCAAACATAATGCCGAAGCAGAATCAGGATAAATCCTTCCACAGCAGTATTGATCTAGCAGAACTAACGACAAAAACTCAGAGTACTTTCGCTGTATCCAGTTCGACCAACAGTATAAAAAGATCGCCGAAACAACAAAAGGTACTTGTGCTTGCTGATCAGCGTGGAAAAAATGTTCAACGCACATTGCAAAACCTTCTGGGTAATAGGTTTAGTGTCTCTGTTTTTTGGAAACCCGCAGCTAAACTTCATGAAATCGTCAATACAGTAAAAAAAATAATAGAGACAATGTCAAAAAACGATTATGTAATAATACTGAGAGGAGTGAATGACAACAACCCATTCGAATTTAAAAGCTGCTTATTGAACTGGTTACCTAATGTGCTTCATACAAATATTATTTTTAGTGAAATACCGTATAATAGATCTCTTAATACTTGAAACTCAATTATGAATTAAGATTTATATGCAGACAATACAATAATGTAACTTACGTAGATATGAATTATATGAACTTCATTCCTAAACACAAATACTTTTCTCTGGTAATATGTCGTAATCTCTTGAAGGATATATTATGTATTGATTATACTATTAAACGTAAGTGTTACGTTGAATCGTTAAACACATGTGTGACTGTGTGTTCTAAAAAGTGCGATAGTACGGTGTGTACACAAACAGATGAGTTCATAATTTCTTGCAAGTCCATGGGTACCGGCACAGATGCAACAACTCAAACTGATGACGATAACGCATATGAGTGTTTTCGTGAACATTGATTCAATTTAAGGACAGGCGTCTAAAAATACATTATCCAATAAAATTAGTTTAACTATTTTTCATCAAAACTTGTGTGGAATCAGTAATAAAAAAGATGACGTGGAACTTTATATTAATACTTGTTCCAATAAAATAGACTACATTTGTGTGACTGAACATTTTTGTAACAAAGTATCTGCACAAATATTTAATTTCTCAAACTATGACTTAGTTACTTACAATACCAGAGTTAATAAGAAACGAGGTGGCACTCTTATATTGGGTCTTAAAAATAAAGAAATTATAAATTGCTCTCAAATTAACAAATTATATAAGCAGGATTCTTTTGAAATGTGTTGTGTAAAGGATGTAGAAACTGGACTGTATTTAGGTTGTTGTTATAGAAGCCCCTGTGACAAAAATTTCTATACTTTTTTAGAAAATCTGGAAATGGTGTTAGAATATCTTTTTAATAGGAAGTCTTTAATATGTGGCGATTTTAATATTGATTTACTCTCGGATAATAAAAAGTGCACAGAATTCTTAAGTCTATTGCGCTGTTATAACTTTAGAGCTCTTGTGAAGAATGTTATTTTTGTTCGTAATAATTCACAATCTTGCATTGACAATTTTTTAACGAATTTAGATGATCAATATATAGAGAATATAAGCGTAGATCATAATGGCTTAGGAGATGGACATGGGGGTCTTTTTTGTAATTTATCTCTTCAATATGTTAAAAATAAACCATCAAGAAATGATAACGCGTTCATAATAATTGAGAAACGAATGTTGACAAAAAAAAAACCATGACATTTTTGAACAACTTATATATGAAAAAAAATGGACTACTATGGGTATTTATAAACACCTTTCTTCGTAAGTTTAAAACCTTAGAATTAATCTTAACAGAAATAGTACTGGAATAAAATGGACTACTAAAGGTATAAAGGTTGCAAGTAAAATGAAACGATTTTTATGTAGCATTAATAGAAGTTCTTGTCATGGTAGTATTTTATGTTATAAACATAGTTATATCAGACTTTACAGGAGAATAATTAAAAACGCTAAAAGAAATGACGTTTCAAGACAGTTAAGTAAAGCTAAAAATGTTAGCAAAGAAATTTGGCAGGTTGTGAATCGCCAAGAAAAAAATATGAGTAAAGTAGTTTTGTCGTGTAACGGAAAGTTCATAAGCGAGCCGAGGGATGTGGCTAATGCGTTCGCAGATAATTTTAACTTCAAAAATAATGAACAGCTTTCAGATTTACGTCACAAAATAACGCAGGCACAGATAAACTTACAGAAGACTACTGAAAAAGTTCAAGACATTTTATATTTTTCACAAATAACATTCGATGAAATAACAAAAGTTGTTAAAGCAATGGCATGTAAAAGTTCTAGTGGATACGATGAAATTCAAATATCAGTGGTAAAAGAGCATGTCAAAATATTAGCTGAACCTCTTTCGTGTTTCTATAACAACTGTATAGAGGCGTGTATTTTTCCTGAACAACTCAAGATAGGGAAAGTCGTTCCCTTACATAAAAAAGGTTCGCTAACAGATGTAAATAATTACAGACCAATTTCAGTGCTGCCTGTGCTTTCCAAAATTTTTGAGAAGCTTATAAAAATCCGTCTTGTTAGTCATCTAAACGCAAACCGAATCATAAATAACAGACCGTTTGGTTACCAGAAAAGAATAGGTGCTGTAGATGCAATAAATACTTTGGTTAATGATGTAGTTCAAGGTATTAATAATAAAATGAAAGTAGCTGGAGTCTTTCTTGATCTCAGCTCCGCGTTTGATACTGTTAATCATGATATACTTTTAATGAAATTGGAACATTACGGGATACGAGGAAAGCCTCTGGAGCTGTTTCGATCATATCTAAACAACAGAAAGATTTACGTAGAAGTAAGACATAAGGACGAAAATAACTGTCTACAAGTAATAAAATCATAAATGATGACAGTTACTAGAGGTGTCCCGCAAGGATCAATATTAGGCCCTATCTTATTTATAATTTTTACTAACGACTTAATAAATTATATAAGTGAATTGCAGCCCGATATTAATGTTATTGTTTTTGCTGATGACACAAACGCTGTATTAAGCGCAAATAGTATGCAAGTGTTAAATACTAAAATAAATACAACACTTAGGATTTTTCAAAATTGGTTTCAGACTAATGAACTTAAAGTAAATACAAAAAAAAAAACGTCATCTTATTTTAATCTACTTCCAGGAATAATTTTAATCTAGACATAGTATCAAATGGAGATAAAATAGAATTAGTTAATTCGGTTAAGTTTCTGGGTGTTCACATAGACTCCTTGCTTAATTGGAAAACTGAACTAAAAGCTATCGACTCATCAATATCATCTGCTTGCTATGCACTTAGGAGTTTACGTGACGAAGTTAGTGTTCTCAATTTCAAAATAGTTTATTACGCCTTGGTGGAGTCGAGATTAAGATACAGCATCCAACTCTGGGGTAATAGTTTCAGATATAATACATACAGAGCTTTTGTTTTACAGAATAGGGCAATCAGGTTGTAATTGTACGCATTCCTCAATGGAAGTCATGCCGGGAACATTTCAAAAATCTTTCAGTTCTGACGGTACCGAGCCTATATATATTGACAGTCTTGAGTGATTTGGCTAAATACATTAGCAACTATGAGACTGAAATTGAAAAACAGCTAAGAGAAAGCTAACGGACAAAACACTTAAAAAACAAAATAAATCCTAAACTGGATATTGTCAAACACAGTGCACAATTTCAAGCCGTAAAATTATTTAATTCTTTACCTATTGCCTTAAAAATGAAATTTACAACACACAAATTTTTAGAAAAAGACTAAAAGACTTCCTATTAGAAAAATGTTTCTATTCAGTAGACGAATTTATAAATTTCAATTAAATCGTTCAAATTATTCAATTAATGTTTTAATTTTATTTCATTACTTATTTAATTAGATGTTCTATTTTTGTGTAATAATGTATTTAGTTATTTTTTAACTTATTTTAATAAATTGTTGTCTATAGAAATGTTAGAGTTATAATTTTTAATAGTGTAAGATGTATTTTTTATTTGTAACTATTATGTATGCATGTACAAAATTCAAACACAGTTAAAAAATTGTTCTTGAATAAATGAAATGAAGTGGAATGAAATTTGCTGACGATACAGCAGTAGGAAATACCCACAACGAATCAGTAGAAAAGGTTCAAGTAGCCATCAACCAAGTCTTAGAGTGGACGACAAAATGGAGAAAAAAACTTATGTCAACGTCAACGTCCCTTGGTACATAAGAAACTGTGATCTCCACCAGGACCTTAAAATGGATGACATAGAGACAGTTAAACAAAAAATAGCTGAAGCACATCAAAGCAGGCTTCAACAGCACGTGAACGTCGAGGCAATCCAGCTCCTTGATACCACTGAGTTAAAAAGAAGATTGAAACGGCTGAAGCCGTTTGAATTAGTGTAGTGTAACAGTGACATATTAAATGTGGTATAAGTGCAACGTAAAAGGACACATGAACAAAGTGACTTCACATATGTAATAGAGACTATAAGATAAGTGGTATTGGACACATTCTTAGATTTAAGTCCTTATAGCAATTTAGGTCATAATTAAATTACTCATTAGTCTTTAAGCTAGATTGTAATCTATATAAAGTATTGTAATAGATACTTTATCATAAAAAAAAAACATTCTTAAATCCAAACTACTTCCTTTCATGGTCAATATTACCTCCAGATAGATGGTGTCGCAATGGGGAGCCCAATAGCCCCGGCACTAGCTAATCTCTGGATGGAGCATTTTGAAGAGAAGGCACTAACTCTGGGTCCACCAATCATCAAACTGTGGATGACGTATTTGCTGTCGTCAGAGGAAGCCAACTGATTGATGATGTGGATCAGTATATGGGGCATCTTAAACTCCATTCATCCGAAGATAATATTATAAATGTTTAAGTAACTCTGTTTTGTGTAGGCACACACAACATCTAAATCGGTGCAGCGGTTTAAGCATGAAAAGGTTGCAGACAGGCGTCTGTTACCGGCCGTGTGGTACCGGCTTAAGAATAGTACCACCCCTTCTCTTCCCGTGGGTGTCGTCAAGGCGACTAAGGGATTTCACACCGGAGAACGGGCAGCAGCGTCCTCGGAGTACCTACTTAAAGTCTTACTGCGATCGCCAACCCGCTCGCCAAGCGTGGCGATTATGGCAATTACCCCCAGGGTCTACATACTAGTAGGTTCTACTGGGGAGACCCGTGCCCAGCAGTGGGCCATCATATGGGTTGATATGTATATGTATGTCTGTTACCGTTCATGCTAAAACCGCTACACCGATTTAGATGTTTGGTAGGTATGGAGATAGTTAGAGATCCGGGAACTGACATAGGATAGTATCGCGTTCATCTACGCAGGCGGAGCCACGGGTGGAAGCTAATAATAAATATAATGTGATGTGGAGTCTACTACAGGTATCATCGTTTCCATATTATTGTACTGTGTATAAAGTGTTGCAAGTTCAAAATAAATCGCAAAAATATGATGGTACGTTTCATATATATATATTCAAAATTTAAGTCATAAACATGGTATTTTTATATCTATACTAATATTATGAAGCCGAAGAGTTTGTTTGTTTGTTTGTTTAAACGCGCTAATCTCAGGAACTACTGGTACGATTTGAAAAAATCTTTTTTGTTGGATAGCTCATTTATCGAGGAAGGCTATACGCTATATAACATCACGCTACGACCAATAGGAGCGAAGCAGCAATGAAAAATGTTACAAAAACGGGGAAAATTTACGCATACGAAGTTGTGCGGGTCAGCTAGTATTTTAATAAAGCGATTCTTGTCAGACTGTGAAACCAGCTACAGAGTTGCAGTTCTTCTGGATTTTCATTCAATAAGTCTTAATTAATTTATTTAATCCAACGTTCTAAAAATGTGAGTCTACGACGACTACTAACATTCGGATATTTAAACGATACTTAGCTTTGAGTCATGCAAAAAGGATTTTGGTTACTGCTGTTTAAGGTTCATTTCTGTGCATCACGACCGATCGCGAGCCGCTCGCGGCTTACGACAAGCGGCTGACGCTCGCGGCCGATGCGACAATATTCACAGTGCGCGCGCAGGCCTACGACAGTCGTCGGCCGCGCGCGTCTGTCACTTACCTCAGCCGCTTATTTAGTCTGTAGTGACAATGACAGCATGAGGGTTCACGGCGTGGCGTCATAAACCTGAGTGATGATTGAGTATTCGACTTAGGTAATAGTGAGATTTTTTTCCAAAAATATTTATACCATTCAAAAGTTTTCATTGATTTGAAATTTATTGAAATAACACTCATAAAAAAGGAGGATTGGATCCTCCTTTTTTTGCTTCTGTAGCCAGGATGGCAAAGCATAAGCATTTTTCGGGTACAGGGGAAGTACACGTCAAGAGGGGACATAATTTTTTTATTGGTATAAATTAAAGATTACATAACTTTTTTTTTTTTTTTGTAAAAACGGCTCCCGCATTAGGGTTACAAGCCCCGTGTCGCGGGAGACTTTACAAACATATTAGTCATGGACACAAGTACACCCAGACTCGAAACAACAATTTGTGGATCACACAAAGTGGTGTCACGTGTGGGAATCGAACCCACGACCTCTTGCGTAGCAGTCGGACACACTCCCACCGCGCCACAGAGGCAGTCAAAAATAACTAATAGCTGTATGTATTTTTCTTATTTACATTTCCAAATATTAACTTTTGTTCTTAAGGGGTACGAATTAAGAAATTTACCATATCATGACACAATCCCCTGAAATTTGACCACACTTCTGTTACACATATAAACTAATATTATAAATCTGAAGAGTTTGTTGGTTTGTTTGAACGCGGTAATCGCAGGAACTACTGATCACAATTGAAAAATTCTTTCACTGTTGGATATCCCATTTATCGAGGAAGGCTATAGGCTATATAACATCACGCTACGACCTATAGAAGCGAAGCAGCAATGAGAAATGTTGCAAAAACGGGGAAAATTTACGCAGACGAAGTTGCGCGGGACAGCAAGTAACTAATAGAACACGAGGTTAACATTTTTTGAACGTACCTATGTGCCTATGTACGTATAAATTATTGTGTATCTATATGTCGTTTGGCACGCTCGATAGTGTAAATGACTTGACAAATTTTAACATATTCAGGTAATCATTAAAGCCTACGCGATACGGAGTCATTTTATATTAGTCTAGGTGTGAGGAACATAAAGTTAAACATTCAAAATTGGCGGGCTCTGACGATTTTAATTAAGTTTTTCGTTTAATAAAAACAAAACATATTAACATTGAGTATTGGTATACGATTTCACCTTGCCCAATTTCACCGGTAGATATCACGTTATCAGTAATGTTTGCTCCGCTATCATTGGTTGATATTGACAACCCACCTGTCTCGTAGTACCGAAATGATAAGACTTGCATTTTATCTGTTAGTCGGTACTTACATTGCTGTGACAGACGAACGATTGGTAAGTACTGTTTTATATATTCTACTGTTATTATTCAAGTAGGTTTTTATGTTCCTAACCTATTGTTTTGGACAGAATTGAAGAGACTATATTTGATTATACAAAAAAGTATTGCTTAAATATAAGGTTTGTTGCTCAAATTGATCAGTCCAATATTTGAAGTGTCTACATTTAATTATGTGGAGTTTTTTGCCGCGCGCCTAAAGAACATGCGGCATTTTTACATATGGACTACATTACATTGCGACGAGTTTATCGTTAACCAAGTCTATGATACAATACTGTGACAGTGCCGTAGTAGCGGAGCCAGCTACAGTTATATATCGGTGCCTAGTACCAGTCAGTACTACCACAAAACACCAAGAGTAGCTACTGTTACAACTAGTACCAACGGCAAACAGCTCTACTGGTAATATATGTTCGTAAACTTCCGCGAGTACACATTATAGAATATTACAAGCTACAGGTCTTAATCTCGTAAATATTTTATTTTACTGACCGTATTGCAACGGCCGTGGTTGCAATACGGTTGAAACATCGGGCAATAAAACAAAGATATTTAGCCTTAAAATAAAATATTTACGCGATTAAGACCTGCAGCTTATACAATTCTATAATTGCTGCTAATGTCGTCCACTGCTTTGCTGAAAGGGGGACGCAGGTACCGGGTAGTTCCACTTCGAGAAATACCTTTTAAGCAGTGTTTATTAACATTTACATCAATTTAATTATATTTTATAATCATGACAACACACGACTTCTCCGCCTATAGGCTTTGACAGTTCTCCCCTTTTATATTCATACTTTTTCACAAGTTTCAAATCAGACTTATAGAACCTCTTTTTTTTTAAAAAAGTTCCTGCAGTAATGTACAAGCCTTGTGACGCGGGGGACTTTACAAACATTCAAGTCACGGACACAAAGTACACTCAGACCCGGAACAACAATTTGTGGATCACACAAAGTGGTGTCCCGTGTGGGAATCAAACGACCTCTTGCGTAGCAGTTGGACCATCCCATTAAAAATACCTATAGAATTTGTATCTATACCTAATTTGTATCTAAACCATATTATAAAGCTGAAGAGTTTGTTTGCTTGTTAGAACGCGGTAATCTCAGGAACTACAGATCCGAATTTAAAAAATCTTTTACTGTTGGATAGCCCATTAATCGAGTAAGGCTATAGGCTATATAACATCACGCTAGGGCTAAAAGGAGCGGAGCAGCAATGAGAAATATTGCAAAAACGGGGAAAATATACGCAGACGGAAGTTGCGCGGGACTGCTAGTGTAATTTAAACGTTTGAACCACTTACCCCTCTGTGGTTTTAACCAACTCGGCTCTTGTGCTTTGTTTTTTTGTATGAGTAAAGTTGATAGAACTGTTTGCTGTTTGAGATACAGTGAAGCTAACTAATATCGTGTAGTTAACACGGTAAATTCTCATCGGTTTCAAGGCTAACGAACAATTAGTTATCACTGTGTTGATAACTGCTAATTTGACTAATTTGAATGGAAACTCACCTAAATGAAATACGTCTACTTTACAGAATACGTTTGGTATTTTGTAAGATGAACGCCAGTCAGGTGGTGAACGTACATGACGTGGAGAATTTTTAAGTTGGAAATATGTTTTTGATATTGTGTAGTTAATAAAATTCAGTTAAAAAAAGTATTTTTTGGTGATATTTTTATTTACAGTCAAGTACGTAAGACTTGTGTTGCGAAAGTGCTATGATTGAGAGATTGAGTTTATAAATTACAAAAAGTGCTTCATCTGTTAACATTTATTCTTTAATATTTTTTACATGTAGTGAATACTAAACTAACTACTTAAAAAATATTTACAGCTTTTTTTATTTATTTTTTTAAAGACGACTCCCGCGTTAGGGTACAAGCTCTGTGTCGCGGGGGACTTTACAAACATACAAGTCACGGACACAAAGTACACCCAGACTCGGAACAACAATTTGTAGATCACACAAAGTGGTATCCCGTGTGGGAATCGAACTCACGACCTCTTGCGTCGCAGTTGGACACACTCCCACCGCGCCACAGAGGCAGTACTATAATACAATATAATTTAATAATAATAAGCATTTATTTGTTCTTCATAAACAATTAAAGTTTGACAAGTGGTACATAAACAATAAATAAAAGACAAAAAGGTCCTGGAACAAGCATATTGTCAGCAGCACTATTCATGCCAACCGTTGATGCATTGTCCAAGGCTGGTAAAATAATGGAGGAATAAACGGAAGATACAAAACAGTTTAGGCGTCGAAAAATGCTAATCTATATTTAATAAGTATTTTTTTAACAGATTATATAGCCTTCCACAATGATTCGCGAATTGTCACCTGAGTTGGCCAAAATAGCGAAGGATGAATTAAACGAGAACCCAAGTTCAGTACCCAGTGACTTACAACTGTTGAAGGAATGGATTTCGAAGCAGCCACATTTGAAGGCAAGGACAGGTAAGCAAACCTTTATATCTAAGACGGTAAATGAACAAAAGCAATGTTCGAGATTGAAACTTTTCTGTTCATTTGGGTGATAATGGATAGGATTATATATAATTGGTTCACTCCAAGTAATAACTACACATTCGCGAGGACTTTATTGGCTTTATATGTCACTTTATTATTGTTACTGTAATATTAATGGTGTATATCTGCCAATAAATAAATAAAAAATAATTAAATAAATTCTACGGTATGACAACGAAAGAAGATGTTTTGGTTGCTAAGAGGCATTTGTCGTCAAGATCTATAATTTATTGGTTTGTAAACAAGAATTAGACAGTACGCTTCATAGCAATAGCATCCAGTATAAGGCTGTGTGTGATTTTAAATAGCCTGACAACAAAAACAGACTATGTTGCAGGAACTCTGGAGATACCTATTGCCAATTGGTTATATTGGTGTTTAACTGCGAAGTTTTACTAAAATATTTTGCTCAAAGCTGTGCGTACAATGTGTAACCGAAAGGTGTGGTCAAATTTCAGCAACGGATAGTGTATATTGTCTCCACATTTTTTCATCGATAATATATACATTTTTAAATTATAATTATATATTATAGATAGTTTATAATTATCTTTAAAAAATGGTTTACAAACCATTAAATTATAGATCTTACGATGACAAATGCCTCTCAGCAACCAAAACATCTTCTTGCGTTTTCATACCGTAGAATTTAATTAATTCTTTTTTGTATAATATAGATAATTTATAATTATCATTTAAAAATGGATCTGCATACAGAAGATTTTCGCGCGTTAATTTTCTACGATTTTAAATGTGGCCTAAAACTGATAAGTTTAACTTTAAATGGATTTTATGGATAGAGGATCTTTAAAAGCAACCATCTACCGTTGGCATAGCGAGTTCAAGGGCGGTCGCCTTACTTTGGGGGATGAACAAAGGAGGAAGAAAGTGTGCTGGCAGTAAACAAAATAATTCAAGAAAACAGGCAAATTACAAACGAAGAGATTCAGCACACACTGCAGATTGGTTCGGGAAGCGTTAACAAGATTCTACACGATCACCTTTGCGTGAGGAGGATAGTTTCGCGCTGGGTGCCGCTCAACCTCACCGAAGCTCAGAAGCAGGCCCGTCTGGAGTGGTGCCGTGATATGATTCAAAAATTTGAAGCAGGCTCGTCTCGGCGCGATTACGACGCTGTGATAGGTGACGAATTCTGGATTTATCAATACGATCCAGAAACAAAGCGGCAGTCGACAGTTTGGCTGTTTCAAAACCGAACCAACGTCTACGAAAGTGAAGCGATCGAGAAGCGCAGGGAGAATTTTGATCGCAAGTTTCTTTACTTTGACGGGATATCTACTTTCAATTTCATTAAGAAACCAAAGCAGTATCAACGCCGAATTGTGTACCACAAAATGCCTGCCAGAAGTTTTGTCTGCAATCAGGGCTCCACAGAGTACTGCTTGACAACGCGCCCGTGCACCCAGCGCTCAAAACGAGGGACTTCCTGGACATCACACTAGTCAGAGTCTTGGGTCACCCTCCTTACAGCCCTGATTTCCTAAAATAAAAAATATGCTGAAAGGGATACAGTTTTCATCGTCGGAAGACGCGCTAGCAGCGTTCGAGAAGGCCGTGGAAGAGGTGTCTGCGGCGGACTGGAAAAAATGTTTCGAAAATTGGTTCAGACGCATGAAATTTTATAGAGGCTGGTGGAGAATTCTTTGAAAAGATTTAATTACAATATTTTATCCATAGAAGTTTTTTGGTTTCTCCAAACTTTCTGAGTGTCCCACGTATTATAGCATAAAACTCTTCAAGTGTTACTTTTTTAAATTTATAACTTTTAAATTTGAAAAAATAATAAATAATAATTTTAGGGTACTCAGATTTTGAAAAGTTCAGGCACTCAGCACCATCGATCCTTGAATATGACCACAGGTTTTTGTTACGCGTTGAATAGTCAGCAAACGTTAGTTCAGCAAAACATTTGTATTGTATGTGACCGTATATTGCATAGTAATTACTGGCAATTACTTCCTTGCATGTCACAAAGGCCAGGGTCTTTTAAAAGAAGACACTCGTACTAGAGAATAATCATGAAGGACTTTACTAACATCTAGACTCGAAATTACAGTGTAGTTTACAACCATGATGTCTTGATAAAAGATTCTTTAGTTATTAAGTGTAGTCCGTTATCTTTATATCAGTTGACGGTTCCATTATGTGATCCCTTGAGGAAAAACCCTCATTTCCTTGTTAGAAATTATGACCAACATAAAACTATAATGGTCTCTGATTGAATTGTATTTATTGAAGTAATAGCTGTTCTGTTAAGGTACATTTCCGAGCATCGCGGCCGATCGCGAGCCGCTCGCGGCTTACGACAAGTGACTTGTGAATATTGTCGCATCGGCCGCGAGCGTCAGCCGCTTGTCGAAAGCCGCGAGCGGCTCGCGATCGGCCGCGATGCTCGGAACGATGTTCAACTCTATCTTTATGATCATATGTAATTATTTAGTACCTGGGTATTGAGATACCATGACAGAGCGATTTGTTTTATGCTTTCACATGATTACAGTAATGCCAAAAATATAAGGTTTATCGTTGCCAGTTAAACCTTATTTTTTGTATTTTAATTATGCTTTCCATAAGGTTTGGTAGCAGAACGTCCCATTCCCAAACTCGTCACGCTGTTTCAGATGGTCCCAATCCCAGATGGTCCTATTCCCAGATGGTCCTATTCCCAGATTGTCCTATTCCCAGATTGTCCCATTTCCAGATGGTCCCAGGGATGGTAACGCATGACACAATTTTAATGATAGGAGTATGAATAAAAAATGCTTCTTGAATTAACATACAAATTAACATTTATTGAAATTTAAAAAAAAGCACTGCACTCTTTTCTTTTCACACAACGCCATTTGGAGCTTCCATCACTGTTATCGTTATGTTTATTGTATGTGTATGTTCCACAAATTAAACTTCGTCCTCCTCGCTGATTTTTTATAAATTCAAAGTTATGATCCATCACACCGTTATAATTTAAAGAGAGAATTACAATGTATCCGCGATAAATGACTGTGCACTTAGTTGGGGAATGAACTAAACAGAAACGTAAACATCATAATAATATTCTATGAATAAGCATCTACCCTCATTTTTTTTATAAAATACGATATTAGTAATTTTTTAATTTTTGTACGGTTTTCTGACAAAATGACACTTTAAAGTAAGGAAAAACACAATATCAAGGATTATTAAAACATGCACACTAAGTTTTTAAAACAATATTTTTCATCCATGGTACAAAACACAAAAAAGCGCCTGATTTTAAAACCTTAGCAATATTGGAAGAATGCTGTTCTTGCTGTAACGAATTATGCAGGCGTAAAGTTTATAAAAAAAGTATCCAGGTACTTTTTTTCATAAACTTACACGTTAAAATAAATTAAAGTCATGTCAAAATAGATTGAAGTAGTATTCATCAACGTCATTAACAGGCCTAATAAGGCCTAATAATTAATTCAAGAAGCATTTTTTATTCATACTCCTATCATAAAATTGCGGCATGCGTTACCATCCCTAGGACCATCTGGGAATGGGACAATCTGGGAATAGGACAATCTGAGAATAGGACCATCTGGGAATAGGACCATCTGGGATTGGGACCATCTGAAACAGCGTGACGAGTTTGGGAATGGGACGTTCTGCTACCAAACGTTCCATAAGAAGGAATTGAAAATAAAGTTGTAATCGAAATCGCGTTATAAAAAAAAATATATATTCACTTAGGAAGCAAAATACTACACTTGTGAAAAGTCGATTCTACATTTACATGTAGGTAATGCCTATTCGCAAACAATAGGGAAAGCCCGAGAAAAGAACAGGCAACAAAAATCTCGCGGCCACTCCATTCAAATTGCCAATTTTTACGATGTTTCTTTGTATATAACAGTATATGCCAGTAAGGTGCTGCCACCATTATATTATACATCTTATTAGAAGACTGATTAAAAAACAACAGGTCAAAAATATTTAAAAAAAGAGTACACGAGATTGGATGTATTAGCCTCAATGGGCACAACATAGTAGGAGCATCCACTTACAATGTAAAAACTAAATATTGCCCAATTCATTGTTACTTAATGAATAAGTATACATGTTTTGCGTTTATAGCCATGCAGATAAAAAGAATTGTTTTTGCAACTGGTTTAGTTCTGGAATGACTTTGCTTGTAAAATCTTCTCGTACTTATTTTCCTTTCGACATGTTCCAGTAATTACACCGTAACAGTTTTTAAAACAAAATTCTCGTGTAAGGGACACAATTTAGTTCAAAATTTATTGATCTCGTAAAATGTGTCCCAAGTGGGAATCGTTCTCCTGAATTCTGGCACAGCCGTCGTATACACTTCCTCTACGACATATAGATTATTTTAGTAGTAGTCCCCACTACAGCGGCATATATTTTTTTGACACTTACAAATGTAAAACTTATTGGCGAGAAACTTTTCTTTTCGGCGAGTCAGACAAACTTTCTAATGCGAAAACTTTCGGCGCTGCTGCGTTTTCGAATGCCCGATTCCCGGAATTGTTAATATAACGTCACTATGACTCTCCGTATATACGCAGCATGATTTTTGTCGCAAAGTTGACCACTATTCTTAAATTCCGAGAATCAGGCATTCGAAAACGCAGCAACGCCGAAAGTTTTCACATTAGAAAGTTTGTCAGGGTCATCGCAAAGAAGGCACTCACAAAGTTGTACATTTGTATGTGTAAAAAAAATCAAGTTCATATATCCGGCAAATATGTCGTATCTCTACTATAGCGGTATACTCGTATGTCTCTGAAATTTACACCATACGCCCTTGAAAATGTTCCACTGTCTATCTATACAGAGCTATAATCTAGTCTAGCTTATTATTTTGCATTGTTTTGTGTTATTTAATCTCGTTATTTATTGTTCTTTGTAAACGTTTTGTTTTATCGCAATTTGCGTTATTATTAATAACAGTTTAATCAAGATAACTACGATCTGTGTGTAGATATAGGTATCTATCTAGTTACTACTCGTAGTCTTATTGATAAGATACGAAGCTGAGTCATCGAAGAATACGCTAAAGGATATAGATTTAAAGTAAATAAACTTAGATTTAATCTAACACTTGTGAACTGTGCTATGTAATTCGTATGTTGACATTATTATTATTAATTTTTGTTGTTTATTAGCTATAAGTTTTTCTATGATTCATTCGTAATCCTAATGAATTGACATGACCTGTATTCCATTGACTATTATTATTTTTGTTACTAAATTTAGTAAATTATAATTTGTGACATGAAAGAATTCCTTACCAATAAATAACTATGACTATGACTGTGTCATACTTTAATCTTTTAAGGTTCATTTTCGTGCAACGCGGCCGATCGCGAGCCGCGAGCGCCTTACGACAAGCGTCTGACGCGCGCGGCCGATGCGACAATATTCACAGTGCGCGCGCAGCTTACGACTGTCGTAGGCTGCGCGCGCACTCTGACAGTATTAAAAGTATGCTCTGTGACTCTGACTATTGTCGCATCGGCCGCGCGCGTCAGTCGCTTGTCGTAAGCCGCGCGCGACTCGCGACCGGCCGCGATGCACGGAAATGAACCTTTAGCCGCGCGCGGCTCGCGATCGGCCGCGATGCACGGAAATGAATCTTAAATGTTACTGCCAGATTCTCTGTTGCTGTTCTACCTGATTTCTAATTTACTTATTTATTTAGTTTTTGCTACGAAAGACGTTCGATTGAAGATTTTTTTTGGTTTTTTCTTTATATGTCTGGGTGATATCACCTGGTTTTTGTTTCACAAACGAATATTAAGAGCTAAGTGTGCTAAACCCACCTGAACTTATTTATATAGGTACTCGTACCTCTAGTATTTACTAGTAGCATTATCAAGTAGTGTCCATTAAATTGAATCGTTTGATATCATGGGACGCCCGTCATCCTATCAAATGTTAAGTACATTGATACCGATTATATTTATGAAGCTTATCTAAAAGCCATCTATTTATAGATTCTATCAACCTTAACCATACATTGCTTCCTGTCGCCTAAATAACTCAAAATTTAGCAATTGATAATGTTTAAAAATTAACCTAAAATCTTTAATTTTAGTATTTTTAGGGTTCCGTACCACAAAAGGAAAAAAAGACTACTTTCTTGGCCGTCTGTCTATCCGTTTGTCACCACCGATTTTCTCAGGAACGGGTGGACCTAGCTAGTTGAATTACCAGATATCTATGGTCTATAGTCCTAAACCACCTATTAGGTGTATAAAAAGCAAGGTCCTGCGTCAAACGACTAGAATCCCGAAATTTGGGAAATAAAGCAAGGCCTTACAGCACAAATAAAAGTGAAATTCCAAAAAATAAAATGAAAATTAAAGGTATATTTATAACTAGCTGACCGCGCAACTTCGTATGCGTAATTTTTCCCCGTTTTTACAACACTTTTCATTGCTGCTCCGCTCCTATTGGTCGTAGCGTGATGTTATATAGCCTATGGCCTTCCTCGATAAATGGGCTACCCAACAAAATAGATTTTTTTTTATTTCGGACCAGTAGTTTCTGAGATTACTGCGTTCAAACAAACAAACTCTTCAGCTTTATATTATTGGTAGAGACATGTACTACAAATTGGTACGGAACCCTCAATAGGCGAGACCGACTCGCACTTGTCCTGTTTTATTGCAATCACTGAGAAACTATTTTATTGGACAGTTTTAATTCAAATTACTCTAAAGTAATTATTCCACAGTTTTTTTAATTTATAAAACTTTTTTTTTTCAGATGATCAATGGCTAATTGCCTTACTACGTGGTTGCAAGTTCAGTTTAGAAAAAGTTAAGAAAAAGCTAGATTTTTACTACACTTTGAGGACCACTGCACCCGACATTACTTTGAGGATCAAACCTACGGATCCCAAGTTCATAGAGTTTTTCAGACTAGGGTAAGTAATAGATCATTAAAGTGTTTCTTTACCTAATTAATCGAATTCGATTGTAAAGTCAAATCGATATAAAATAGCTATCTCGCTAATTGATGCCGATAGAAGTTAAATCGCTTAGGTACATTATTTTTTGAAAATATATTGGTATCGATGCTGTTGCACTAAATCGATAAAACCATGCTATGTTTAATCTATACTAGGTAATATTATAAAGCTGAAGAGTTTGTTTGAACGAGATAATCTCAGGAACTACTGATCCGAGTTGAAAAAATATTTCTTGGATAGCCCCTTTATCGAGGAAGGCTATAGGCTAAAAACTAACTGTCCCGCGCAACTTCGTCTGCGTAATTTTTCCCCGTTTTTGCAACATTTCTCATTGCTGCTCCGCTCCTGTTGGTCATAGCGTATAGTATAGCCTATAGCCTTCCTCGATAAATGGGCTATCCAATAGTGAATGATTTTTTCAATTCGGATCAGTAGTTCCTGAGATTACCGCGTTCAAACAAACAAACTCTTCAGCTTTCTAATATTAGTATAGATGTATAGATAAGACATTGGCTAAACTTATTGCCTTGCAAACTTGGCAATACATGTAGAGCTCTATTAGTCCTAAAAAATATGACAATTGATCTTTATTATTCTGCCAGACATTCAGAAATAACCCCTTTTGGTCTTGACCTATCTCTTTAATACTTATTGTGCTTTTTTACAGAACATGCTTAGTACTGCCAAAGCCAAAAGACAAGTTGTTTCCACGAGTCTTATTGATCAGACCAGGCTTGTACAATCTCGCTACACAGAGCGTGGCTGATGTCTTATGCATGTTATATTACTTAGTACAGGTAATATTTTAATTACTATTAGGTATATTTTAATCAACAATCTTGTAATCTAACCAGATTAGCTTGAGTATTTTTTGTATTTGTTACTACGTGTCTTAATCGTGTAGATATTATAAAGACCATAGGATAGTTTATATGCATAGTCAACGCGTGACCACGGCCATTGCAATACGCTCGAAACGTTAAAGCATACGCCAGGCCACGTACTACGCGATTAAGACCTCTTTACGTCTATAAAATTGTATGATCTGTAGGTACAAGTCGCAAAAGTTTAAGGTGACATTGTCCGCCTCTTGGCAAACCGTAAATGTAACCCGTAGAGAGTCAATTCAGAAAAGATGTGGATATTCCATATAAGCAAAGCTGAAATAGTATGGCACACCGAAATTTGTAATATATAGTGTAAAGTAGTCTTTCAATATGACAAGGGCACCAAGAACAAGTCATATTTTTGAAAACGCACGTTCAAAAAAAAACTCTTCAGCTTTATAATATTAGTATAGATTATCTTAAATCTAATCAAGTTTATTTTTTCAGATTCTGGTCGTAGACGATGACGTGGCTACAGTCCTTGGAACCTTCGTAGTCGTGGACTATGAAGGAGTAACAATGAACCACTTAGCACAAGGCACCACTATCTTAAGGAAAATGATCGCAGTTGCTCAAGTATGTACTGTAACTTGCTTTCAATTTAATGATCATTAAATTGTTTAGTGAAAGTGTTTGACGTATTTTAGAAACAACACTTCGACCACTTTTTCACTTCCACCAGTCTGCAATGGACCTGCATATTACTAATGTAGTACTATTACTTATTCTGTGGTTATTGCCCGTATCTTCTCTTAGTTTATGCATCTCTACAGCTACGGCAACCAATTTTATACGATCAGAGACTTGTGAGAGATCAAACACGTCATGCATTTCACTAACGACATCCAATCCCATTAGATCAGCACAGTCGAATTGACCACATGAACACCATTGTTTTACTATCTCTCAAAATATATTTATTACTAGCTGACCCGCGCAACTTCGTCTGCGTAAATTTTCCCTTTTTTTTTTACAACATTTTTCATTGCTGCTCCGCTCCTATTGGTCGTGATGTTATAACCTATAGCCTTCCTCGATAAATGGGCTATCCAACAATAAAATATTTTTTCAATGCGGCCCAGTAGTTCCTGAGATTATCGCGTTCAAACAAACAAACAAACTCTTAGGGGGATGAAAAATAGATGTTATCCGATTCTCAGACCTACCCAATATGCACACAAAATTTCATCAAAATCGGTCAAGCCGTTTCGGAGGAGTATGGCAACGAAAACTGTGACACGAGAATTTTATATATTAGATAAAAGTCCTGAAGGAAATCAGGTGCAGGACCAATGTTTCATCAGTGCGATTTCTTTGGAAAAGTCTCCAGTCTATATGTATGATATTTACGACTTTGTTTGGCTCAATCTGACAGAAGACCTGTTGAGTACGTGGGTTTAATCGTCCCTACGACTGCAGGCCACTTTCATACCCTTTATTTTCATTCTGTGTTAACCTACCATATGTTATATCTATGGTAATGTGCTGATTCTGTTCTAAAGATCTGTAATATATACTACATTTAAGCCTCTTCCCACGAACGATTTTTTAATGCGCGTTAAAAAATCGCTCAAATGAAATAAATGCATTCCTAAGAACACGTTCACACGGCAGCGATTTTTAAAGTCGTTTGTGTTGTATTTTTAACGCTGGGTGTTTGGAATAGATCACATAATCACATCGAGAGGCCGGGTCGCCGGGTTTTAGACGCGCGTTAAAATTAAGGCCATAAGCAAACGATTAAATAAATAAATACTTTTAAACGTTTCAGGATTCGATGCCACTAAGACTGAAGGGCAGCCATCATATGAATCTACCTTCAGGGATTGAGAGGATCTTCACATTGATCTCCGGACTTTTAAATGAAAAAGCTAAGCAAAGAGTAAGTCTGTGTTCGTAAACTTTCGCGATTTGTACACATTATAGAATTTTATAAGCTACGGGTCTTAATCGCGTAAATATTTTAAAAAAAATTAGAGAGGTGTCAAGGGACACCCGGATGGAACGAAGTTCCTTTCGATTATTTCGTGAAGGAATTGAAAAAAAAAATATTTTTTTTAAGTTATAATAATATTTTTTTATTATTAACAAATATAATGTAATATATACTTAATCAGTAGGCTCAATTTTAGTAAGTCTACATGCGCACGCCCACGGCTTACAATAGGTTACTATAGCAAAAAGTGTCGTTACAACTTTTCGTATGATTTTTTTCCGTCTAGCCCCCTTTCACAACGCGCGATAAGGAACTTCGTTCCAAAAACATATTAAATATTTTAATAAAGGTATAAAATATAATATTTACGCGATTAAGACCCGTAGCTTATAAAATTCTTTAAAGAGCAAGTCGTTTCAAAAATATCTAAAAAGTGGCTTACCTATATGCTGTTTTAATGAGTTAAAATGTATGGAAAAACCTGAATGTTCCATAATTTTTACCCGATTTCACAAGAAGGAGGGTTATTTTTTTCGAGTGTATATATGTCTGTATATGTTTGGGATACTAGAGCCTAATGGCTTGGTGGATTTTAGCTTGAGAGGTAGCGTTAGATTTGTGTCAGTTGTGAAAGTGCCGCTGGATACATCAAAATATTTCAATTACATATTAATTTTAAGCAATTGGGTTTATTGTTTGGTAATCATTTAGCTGCTTTTTCTCTTAATGTCAGATGACATTTAAATGGGCAAGTAAACCATCAACATTAATTAATCTCAGTAAGGGTAAATGTTTAAATAAAAACGATGACCATATTATTTTCTGTTTACAGTTGAAAATTCACAAAAATTGTGAAAGCTTGGTAGATCATTTGCCAAAAGAAATTATTCCTAAAGAATATGGAGGCGATGGTGGTACGTTTGCAGAAATTACAGGTTGGTATCGTTTTATATATTTTAAATTGATCTGGATAGTGTATGGAATATGACTGAAGAGATGAGAGAAAATAAGCAATATACTGCCTCTGTGGCGTGGTGGGAGAGTGGGTAGGTAGGGTTCGATCTCCACCCAGGATAAAACTTTGTGTGATGAGCACGGTGGTTTATTCTGTGTCTGGGTGTTATCTTATCTATAATATGTATGTATTTAGAAATATATAAGTATGTTTATCGGTTGTCTGGTTTCCATAGTACAAGCTCTGCTTAGTTTGGGATCAAATAGCTTTGTGTGAGTTGTCCCAAGATATTATTATTATTAGAGTTTCCGGGTGAACGGTTGAAGATCCGACCGATAGACAATAGGTATACCGATTATTATAGTGTTGTCACAGGATAGGACAAACGAAACCAAGGCGTGGGGCTGGAGAGTTAACCAGAAGTGTCGGGATGCTGTAGAATATAAACATGTTATCATTTATTATTCTGACAGAGACAACTTAAAATGGAAACAAAAACCTATATTATTTTTTCTATTTTAAAAATATAACTAGCAATGTGGGATTATGGGATTGTTAACCTCTCTAGCTAAGCTCAATGGCTTGTTTGGAGTTCACGTCGGTAGTATAATGGGTGGGATTCGAACCCGCGACTTTACGGTTGCGAGACCGATGCCTTAGGTAAAGCTTAAGGCATCGGTCTCGCATCTTAACCTATAGAAAGCGGCGGTAGCCATTAGGCTACCGCCGCTTTCTTGCCATGGCAATGGGTCTTCTCTAACCTAAAATATAGGTTCCACTTTCCCCATGTGACTACTTAGATAAAATAGTATCCCCATCAGGGCTTGACCAATGACAGAATTTTATCTGATCATTTGTTTGTTACAAAGCAACTACAAAAAAAAAAAAAACTTTATCGTCTTGGAAAAATCTCTACCTATCTCACCATTACCACAGCACAGCTACCATAAGCTTTTTTTTTTAATTTCAGAGTACTGGGTATCAAAATTAAAGGAGTATCAACCATGGCTGAAGGTGGAAGAACAGCTGGGAACTGACGAGTCTAAACGTGTCGGTCCACCTGTCTGTTCCGAACTCATTAACGAGGGATCTTTCAGAAAACTTGATATAGACTGATTGTTTTAGTCTAGATGACAATTGACAACATAAGATTAAGTAATAAATATAATAAATGTATAATTGTTTTGTGGCTTAATTTTTTTTTAATTTATAATCTACTCGTTTTTAGGGTTCCGTAACCAAAATAGCAAAACGGAAGTCTTATAGTTTCGCCATATCCGATGTCAGATACTGTTAGTATTAGAAAATTGTAATTTTACTTGGATATTCATATTACTTACGCTGACAAAGTGGTAAAATAAAATCTTGAAATTTTTTTAAGAATAAGTACCTACATATACAGTGGAGATATGTTTTTTGTCACCTACTTAATTTTTGTTTGAGTCAAGTGTCAAACGCCAAAGAGAGGGGGGGGGGGAGACTGCCAGCTAAGTTGTTGTATATATAAGTATAGGAGGTAGTGTTATATATGGAGATGTGAAAAAAATATGTAAGTATATAGGTATGATGAAATTGATTGAGAAAGAAAAACTGTCACAGGTATGTAGGCCAACCAAGTGAAAAGGAAGTTTTGAAAAAATCAACCCCTAAGGGGGCAAGACAGGTGTTGCAAGTTGGTATGAAACTCTGTGAGTTTTGAATTTAAATGTAAAATATTGTATTTGGATTTTTAACTTAAAAGAATAAACACGTTTTTGGAAAATCTACTCATAAGGGGCTGTAGTAGGGGTTACAAATTTGTAAAGAAGTCTGTCAGATTTGAAGTTAGATCTGTAAATGTTGTATTTGGTTTTGTGGCTGTATTAAGGAACCACGTGTTTCAGCGTTTTGACGAAGCGAAAGTGATAAATCGACCCTTGTAAAATCAACTACGCGGACAAAGCCGCGGGTAACAGCTAGTTACTTATATAACGTTGTTGTATGTGTTGAGTAGTATGAAACAAAAACAACAGAAAACCTACTTCTTATACCGCATTATTGTGCTCTGTACTTGCCCGGTTTTATTCATTTGCTTCTGTTAGTACCTATGTTTAGATTTTGGTTCCTGTTATTCTAGGGAGTTTTTTATGTTTAATAAACATAAAAAAAATCAATTGCTTGAACGAGATTTTTCTGATGCTGTCATTACTTACCTTAAAATCGTAATCGTCGATCATTGGCTTGTGTATGTTGAATGTAATAGCTAGGTTTGAGGTTATTGTTTTCTTTTGGGGGCATTTTGTAAAAGCTTGCTTTTTAAAGTATTTCATAAGTATTTACTATAGTTTTATTTTCATTAACAAAGACCCTGTAAGTTGTTTGGAATTACACAAATGTGTGAATTGTAATGTTTTTGCTACGAACAATCCATGAGGCGAAAACGATTAAAATTTACAGTAATTCGTAATTTGCTGGGTTCCTGAACTGACTCGATTCATGAACTATTTTTAATGTAGGTACCTAGAAATGTATACGGAACCTTCAATAAGCGAGTCTGACTCGCCATTGTCTAGTTTTTTATTGTAATAGTAACGAATGCTTCGAATTGCTTTGACCACTACCTAGATTAACTGAGCCTGTAATTTGAACCTTTATGATATAGGTAACCTCTTATCCCGATATAAACGGGTGGAGCCACAATCTAGAAAGTGTTTTATAAAACAAATTTTATTAATGACAATAAAATAAACCATGGTTAAGCAAGTACAAGATAAGGTATCAAACCGGCATGCCGCCCGTCGTCGCCTTTTGGAGGACTTATCGCTTGAAATAGCGATTTCTTAAATTGTAAACACACTATTCGATTTAGTCGTAGAGTATTAATTCATACATTTTTTCTATAATTACTTAAACTTAATGTTCTTTGTTTATGACTTTGCTTAGGGCGCAAATGTAACACTCGTGATAAATCATTGACATAAATAAGATGAATTTGTTCTACTCATTACACTACCCATTATACTACCGACGTGAACCCACTCCCAACACAAGCCATTGAGCTAAGCTGGAGAGGTTAACTAGAATGCTTATTATGTAGGACCTTCAATTTCTCATACCTTATTTAAAAAAAAAAAAAAATGTGAATTTACTGCAGAAGTCAGCTTAGTTTGTAGACAGGTAGGTCTGTACCGATTGAGATGTATTCCAACAGAGTTTCGTTCTAGCAATGTTTCCAGAATGAGTATTCGAGCTGTTAGGAGCAATACATAGGTGACAAGGCGAACTATCAATACTAGAACCTGTTTCATACCAATCTTAAACATCAATAATCTAATATTCTAATGCCTCTGTGGCGCGGTAGGAGTGTATCCGACTGCTACGCAAGAGGTCGTGGGTTCGATCCCCACCCATGATAAAACTTTGTGTGATGAGGATGATGGTTTATTCTGTGTTTGGGTGTTATTTATCTATAATATGTATGTATTTAGAAATATAAGTATGTTTATCAGTTGTCTGGTTTCCATAGTGCAAGCTCTGCTTAGTTTGGGATCAGATAGCGTTGTGTGAGTTGTCCCAAGATATTATATTATTACAATTATTTTTTTTTTGCGGTTTCACCCGCGTAGTTCCCGTTCCCGTGGGAATACAGGGATAAAAAATAGCCTATGTCACCCGGGGTTAGTGTAGCTTCACAACGATGAAAGGATTTTCTAATCCGTCCAGTAGTTTCGGAGCCTATTCAATACAAACAAACAATCAAATCTTTCATCTTTATAATATTAGTAAGTATAAGAAGTATGGATTATATCCAAATATAATCAGAGTATAGAAGTATGGATTATATCCAAATATAATCAATCATTAATAGTTTTTAATAATAATATAATCGAAAAGTTAATTAATATTACAAGCTAAGGTTGGTAACGTATCGGAAGTGATAGTAGCGTTGGTATCGGTTACTAACACAATTTTTACGGGGTAAGTGCAGTTAAAGTTGAATTATTGTCTTTAAAGACGACGAATAAGCATATAATTATATTTCATTTCGAGGCTAATCTACTAAACGGCCAGTGTGATTGAGCCATTATTACACTACTTGTAACTTATTTATCTAACACGATATGGCTGAAGTAATAGAAAGTTGTGACAATCACACCTGCAATAAACTTGGTTTTATTATCATTTATTCTGTAATCGTTTACACGGGGAATTAAATTTAAGGTAAAACTATACTTAGCCAAATGTGACGTTGACGTTACATGACAAATGTATTATTGAAGTAATTTTTATAGGCATTTCTTGCCAATAACTTTACAAATACAATAATTGCATTTTTGAAAGATTTGAAATCCAGACTCAGGAATCGAACCCGAGACTTCCGTAGCCAAACCGGGGCCAGAAGCGAACCACCTATCTGGACTATGTTACTAGATATCAAATTTTTCCATCTCTTAATGCTTGAAAAAAAAAAAATTGCTATCTTTCAAAAATGCAACTATTGTATTTGTAAAGTTATTGGCAAGAAATGCCTATAAAAATTACTTGAATATTCGGCCTGCGTCATCATAATTTGTTAAAATGCTCTCTGTAACGAAGCAATAACAAAAGCCGTGATAGTTCTTTAACTACCGACTAGATGGCGCTGCGGGGGCCTAACTCGCAAGCATTAAGAGATGGAAAAATTTGATATCTAGTAACATAGTCCAGATAGGTGGTTCGCTTCTGGCCCCGGTTTGGCTACGGAAGTCTCGGGTTCGATTCCTGATTCTGGATTTCAAATTTTTCTATCTTTCAAAAATGCAATTATTGTAAATGTATTATTGTTATTAGGACCTTTTATTATTTACTATGTTAGCGTTAATGTGGATACTTAAACGCCACTAAGTTTTTTATTATCACTTTAAGGGGAATAGTAAAGACAAAAGTGTCGAGTCTAAATTTTTTTGGCAGGATGTTTTCATTAACCAATTGTGTATAGTAATAATAAATCAATCAGTTAATTTTCAATGACTTATTATTTTTGTAAGTCAGGGTGATTGCCGATGGATTACCTGCAACTTTTTATTTTTTTAATATCTTGGGATAACTCATACAACGTCATCTGATTCGAAACTAAGCCGAGCTTGTACTATGGCCATAATATTCTATAGCTTTATTTGTTTGTTCAGAGGTCTATAGATTATTGTGGTCGAATTTTTCGTAGTCTTTCGTAGACTTTGACTTTATCCGAGGTGTAGCTCCACCTTTACATAGGTGAGTTTCTTCTATAAAGACAAAATTTAACTAAACGGTTCTGTTATCTATGGTAAACTAATGACGTAATAAGTGGAGCGAGAAACAACGTTCAATGTCATTCAATGTTCTAGCCGCTCGTTCGATGCGCCGGCGCAACTAAACTGAGTTAGAATACACGTGTAGTGTGAGAAGGAAAGTTTTAGTTTACATTATGTAATTTGTGTAAAATTAAAAAGTATTTTTTATTTGTAATAAAATTTTAATTGTGCATGTGAAGTAGGTTTTATTGGATTTTGGAAATATAAAGGTATGGTCACGGTTAATTTATTTATACTTAGATAGACATATTATATTATATTAAAAAGTTGTTCTGTGTACTGATAACTTCTTAATATTGTATTTAACTTTAATAAATTCAATACATGTATTTACATGTATTTAATTTATTAAAGTTAAAAACTTTACTCAATAATATAACTACATATTTTACCTCTATTACACCAAGCGGGGAATATTTTCAGTAGGTAATATAGAATTAATTTACAATATAACAATTTTGTCCTGTTTGACTAGTAACATTAATCGATAATGTACCAATTTTACTGCGTAGCCCACGAGTTCAGCTATATATAAGATGCTAGATGTCCTGCGCAACTTCGTCAGCGTAAATTTTTCCGGTTTTTGCAACATTTCTCTTGGCCACTCCGCTCCTATTGATCGTAGCGTGATGTTATATAGCCTTTCTCTATAAATGGGTTATCCAACAGTGAAATAATTTTTCAATTCGGATCAGTATTTCCTAAGATTACCGCGTTCAAACAAACAAACAAACAAACTCTTCAGCTTTATAATATTAGTATCTGCAACAATGAGGCTTTCACTCAGTATGAAGCTATATTGTAGCATGAGCCACAACAGCGCTGATTTTCAGTGCCACTCCGCGTGACTTTCGAAATCGTTAAGTACTCAGTATACCTAGCTAAGTAGGTAATTGTGTTTACTCATTATTATTATCTAGTACACCGAGAGTACTAGTGTTAACATTTGACATCGTTATCAAGGTTCGCGATTGGCTGTAACTTAGTTTATATTTAAATATACAGGGTGTAACAGAAAGGTGTGGTCATATTCAAGGGTCGTCACATACACATGATTAATAGCGTGTGTACCTAATCTTATCAAAATGTAAGAACCTTAAAATTTTACGTCATTTTTAATCAGTCCATAAATTGTTATGCAAAATATCGCCACGAATAATGCTACATCACTAACCAATCATTCAAGATTTTCATCGTAGTATAGTAGTAGTAGAGAGTTCAATTATGTTGGATGACCCTGCACAATGATCTCTTATGTATCACTGCGCGCCTGGTACCCGTCACGCGTCGAACATACGGACGTCCGCGCGTTCGTAAACCAAAGAAACAAAGGCAAACAAATGAATACCAACTAACTACTAACCTCTGTACGTTTTCCGTCGCCACCGGCTTTCACGACGACCACATCGAACGGACAAATGTTAATCACCATCTCACTGTTGTTGGTACCTACTTTGTTATCACATCTGGTGGATGATCATTTGAATGCACTTCACGGTACAAAATAACGTACTAGGTACCTACGTTCGACTTTTACATCCCTACATTTTTGATATTAATGTTTTTAGGGTTCGGGGAAGTACCTACCTACCGTTTTTGAAACTTCAATAAAAATAAGATTTAGGTATTTACATACTTTAAGTTACGAATACACAGTATCACAAATCACAACACATCAATTTAGCACTAACTTAAACGCGCACTTGTTTGTTCGAATTGATAATACCTACATAATGAAAATAGGCGCGAAACTCGGTGACGCTTCCCCGCATTCCTGGCACCACTACATAACTAAATCGGTACCTACCTATCGGTCAACAAAAAATATTTGTTGCGTTCGCCGAAAGTGGTAAGTACCTACGGGTTACGGGTCACGCATTACGGGCCACCGTTGGATCCATTAAGGTACGTTTCGTCCAGGACCGAGCAGACTGTTTCTATCAACTTACTTGGTACCTAACCTACATCACGTAGATTACGATCGCGTCATATATGCAATTGATACACAATTTCGAAATTATTCACTGTTACTAACTTAAAACAAAATTTCTTTATCAATTTCACATCACTTCCACAAAGAAAGACAAACAAAAACCAAGAAACGAAATAGATCGAACCGCTTCGGGCTCCTCCGCGTCGAAAGCACTGACTGACGGACAGTGACGGAATAAATAAGCAACTCCAAGAATGAAACAAAGAAATGAAAGTGCCTAAAAACTTAAAACTTCTAAAATTACAAGAAAATGTATGTAAATTATCTTAGAAAAGTTTTAATTTAATGAATGGCAATATCAAATTATTTTATGAATCATAATAACAACAAAAGAGTATTAAAAACTCATTTTGAAATTACAATGACTTCCGAATATTTCTGCCGAGCTTCCGATCAAATACCGAATTATTTATTGCACACGTTTTGTTTATGACGCCACCGCCTTGAAATGTTGGTGTCTCTGTCTAACTAGGTAATAAAACCAATAATCGGTCAGTTTGAGTTTGAGGCACTGATATTTGTTTTGAATAATTATTTTGTTTGGAAAGCTAATTTCCATGCATTTGAAGTTTTTGAAAAAATCTTTACGTGTTTAATGCAATAAGTTGTAATGCGTTAATAACGCGGGACTTCGCCATGAGTGTTCGAAGTTGAGCCGTGAGTTTACAATTTATTTTTGTTGCAAATCAACTGTTCACCTGAATGTCTGTGTGTTTGTCAATTACTTTTCAACACAAAATAATGAATATCGATTTAGATTGTAGATTGTTTTATTGTTTGTGGTATTATTTAAACTATTAAAAAACTACCTTAACACCTCAATGATTTTAATCCTACAATGAAATAAATTGTTGGATTTTGTGAAATTATGTAATTCTTTTAACGATTTCATGTAAATAGATTTAAAAAGTGTTCTCTGATAATAAAAAAGACCAAAACGATGATTCATGTGAGTATAACATTTTAGAAATCGGTCACCCATCTATGCACCAACTGTGGTAAGGTTGCTTAACTTACGCAAACATTATATCATAATAGAAGTTGGTTCAACTTTGAGGTACACCGACAAGTTACTATAAGAATAACAAATTCGTATAATGTAAACAGTGTGTCGTCGCCGACTAGGGTCAGTAGGTACCTTTGTTTATTTGTGATGTAATACCTACCTACCGTACCCTGGAAGACGGGGAATTTGGGAAGAAAGTTCGAAATTATGGTGTGAGCGGTGATGTTCAAGTTACAAATAATGTACGGTTTAATGCTGCCTGAATTCGTTACCTTGTCAACAAAATCAATGAAAATATTTAAATGACTTAAGTATCATATTTTATTACGTAGGTAATTTAAAGTGTCCTATTTAAAGCAATAGATGGGCGTCAGGCGTCATACCTGTTGTTCCCAAGTACTCCTCACAATGTCTGTTACCTTGGTACTCCGAACATTGGTTTTCGGGTTACCTACGTATAGTGTTTCTGTGTGTGTGTCTACATTTGTGTGAGTGTGTAGGTTTACACACACTCACACAAATGTAGTCGACCAGATAGATTATTGTGTGACAGAGATAAATTATTTTTATTAATGAAAACTGCATTTATTTTACTCTTCGTCCATAAACAATGATAAAGAACGAGAGGCAAGCTACGGAAGAGTGAAACAAGATACCAAAGGACGAATGAGAGTTAAAATGATAGAACGAGACTGGCTTGTCTCACTCACACATCATCACTTGTTTCATCTTTGCAGGAACAAAAGAGTGAAACAAAATGAAAGTGGGTGGTGATTTAAGGTCAAACCTGAAGTTCATTGCAGTTCATTGGAAACAGCTGATTATCTGTTAGTGTTGGGTACCTATCGGTAAAGTCGTATTTTCAGTATGTCGGTGTTACGCACTCGATAAGAAAGAAAATTCTTTATCTCAGTCATACTAATAAAATCAGAATTGATACCCCCGCAGATGTTATACTTATACCTAACACTGTTCATTGCTAAAATATGACCACACCTTTCTGTTACACCCTGTATATTTACTTAGTTAAATGTCTTTGACCGCGTCTGCGACTTTCATGACATGGCATTGCATGGATGGATAGATGGTACATCCACTGCGAACTCTGTGGCGCGGTGGGAGTGTGTCCAACTGCTACGCAAGTTGGACACACTCCCACAGGTCTTGGGTTCGATTCCCATACGGTGTGATCCACAAATTGTTGTTTCGAGTCTGGGTGTACTTTGTGTCCGGATTGAATGTTTGTAAAGTCCCCCGCGACACAGGGCATGTACCCTAATGCGGGAGTCGTCTTTAAAAAAAAAACTTTTGGGTCGGTTAGGTCTTATCATGAGATATCGTTTTATGCGATCAAAAACTTATAGTCCTTGTTCTTGATTTATAATTTTGTAAACTACACATGTAAATACCTGTCCCTCTCTACTGAGAAATGACGAATCTTATGAATTATCATTCACCAAAATCATTTTAACCGTTCAGTAGTTACGGGGTAACATAGTCACTGATAAACGCAAATGCAGGTCAAATACATCACCCTTTTTGGCTTCACCTCAGTTGGGTAATAATAAAATCTTAACATAGTAAATTTCATTACTCGGTATTTTCCTATCGCTACTGGTAAGTAAACAAAAATTGATTTAACTACAAATTACGAGTAGAACGATCAAGTGATAATTACGAAGACAATTAGAGCAAGCAGATACCTAAATGATTAACGTTAATACGACGACTTAATAGAAAAAAATCGCCTACTAGTAAAACTTGACGTCATGGAAAGGGAGAAATAAATAACGTGGGTAAATATGCTTTTTGATTACAGAAAAAGTTCCATAAGATCATTGCATAAAATGATTAAAAAAACCAAAAGTTTTGTTAATACAGAACCTAAATATAAATCCAAATATGTATCCTTTAGTTTATAAATAAGTATTGTTTTCAATTTCATAGTACGTCCGCAGAGTATGGTTGGTTAACTCAATTTTGGGTTCATTAAAATTCAGAGCACGAGATCTAGTAAAAGAACCAACTATCTAGTTATTTAAGTAAATTCGTATCTTTGAGAATCGTCGTAGACTAATGAAAACTGGTCGCTTCGTTAGTCGTGTTTAGTACTTTTAGAAAACTCCGTATTATATTTTATTTATATTATTTAGCCAATATAGTTTTTACATTGTAAGTGGATGCTCCTACTATGTTGTACCTATTGAGGTTGATATATTCAACTATTTTTTTATTATTATTGCCTCGTTCTTTTCGAACAGGCATTAGGTACATTACATGTGGAATAGACTTTTCATAAGTGTAGTATCTTACTTCCAAAGTAAATAAAGAATTTTTATTATTATATTGTTGTTATACGTAGTTATGAAGCGTTAGTTTCTTTGGCGTAGGTACAGCCTACGCCAAAGAGACTAACGCTTCAAAAAAATATAAAAAGAAGACACAGACTTTAACAACTACTTAGATCTAAATGTTTAGTTACTACATAAACACTACATTCTTGATGATATTGATCTATACGTTACATATTCAGTATTTTGTGTGTGCTACTTTACTTAGACCTCAAATAACTATTGATAATACAAAATAAACAAGATATTTTTAAACTACTCTAAATTATAAATATAATAATATTAATATTTACACTACCTGTGCACAAATTACTACATAAAATAAAATCAAAACAAGCAGGCGTGCACCGGCACCGTGCCCAGAAGGCTGGCAGCATTGCCGCGTTGTATAACAATGATGATTCGCTGAGCGAAGTACAGGCCAGCCTTTTGGTCATGTGAAGCGTCAATCAGGAGTTTACTCAAAATTTTATAAAAAGATCGTGCACTCGTACCCCATGACCCTAGCGTTTCGACTCCAAACGGCTCAAAAACATAGTCTCCGACAAGGTTATTGTGTTTGCGCCGTTTGATAGCCTCCGCCGATGCGGCAGCAGCGCCGGCACATCCCGCTGTACCTGAAAGATGTGACGGCGCAAGGGTGTTGACGCAGGTTGCGTCCTACACCAAGGGCCGGCCCATCTTCCGAGGTAACAACGACATACTATCCGGTCTCTTCCCATCGTCACGCACCAGCCCCACGGGTTCCCGTATGGCTGGTACAACGGCGGTGACAAGAGCCCGGCGGATTATGTCGTTGACGTTGGCGTGTCGCTAGATGCGACCTGCGCACCTACCGCATGAAACCGAAGGCCGAGCTATTGATAGTTTTCCGAAACAATCCTAATGAATCGTAGTGAATATCAGCCTTGTCACTGCATTCATTATATGTATAATTTAGTCATTCGGCTAAGAGTTGAGTTTGATCCAAGCACTGTTCTACGCAGTGGAAGGACTGACTGTGTGATTGGTTTACGTGGAATGTTAATCGGCACTCTAAAACGTTTCATTTGTAACAATTGCGGGCAATTGATCATATTTCCCGATCATATTTCTAGATGTCCCGCGCAACTTCGTCTGCGTAATTTTGCCCGTTTTTGCAACATTTCTCATTGCTTCTCCGCTCCTATTAGTCGTAGCGTGATATTATATAGCCTATAGCCTTCCTCGATAAATGTGCTATCTAACAGTAAATTACCGGGTTCAAATAAACAAACAAATTCTTCAGCCTTATAATATTAGTATAGATTAAGTCGGTTACATTTCTCCTCATAGAAAGTTCCATCATCTTGAAATAATCTAACCTGGATCCTTATTCACGTTCTGTTTTTTCGTTTTCTCGGCAAGCCCGCGCGAACTGTCAATAACTTGTCATAAATGTCATAATGGTAAATAGAGCGCTGTGCCTAAAAATGCATGAACGCGAACGCGGCGGACATCTTTGAGCGCATCGCGCATGAGCCACTTCAGGCGGGCTTAACCGCGAAAACGAAAAAAAAAAGAATATGTTATGGACCATGGTTTTAAAGTCGACATTTCTCCCCCTCATTCCCACCGAGTATGACAGGTGCCGAACAAATCTCTTTTGAATGCGCTCTATTCTGAGAGCGTGTATTACAGAGTGAGATAATATTCTATCTATCTATTTAAATGCGGACTGACTGAGAAGCTGACTGACTGACTTATCAAAGGGTTATCAAAACTTTATGGGTATGAAACTTGAAATGTTGCACAGGGGTTCCTTTTATAACGTAGGGAAGCACTAAGAAAGGATTTTGAAAATTCACCCCCTAAGGGGGTAATACGGGGGTGAAATGAAATGAAATGAATTTTATTGCAGTAATTGTGGTTTTACAAAAATATGTGGTCTTAAAAGTAATGGTGTGCAACACAATTTACCTCATTAGGCATGCAATTTTATTTAAGATTAATTATATAATTAAAAACAGTAATTAATTCAACATATTTATAAAATACTCTGTAAGGTTATAGAAACAACGATTTATTAACATTTTTTTAAGCGTTCTCTCAAACCGTGGCATATCTAATTGCTTAATGTCATTTGGTAAGTGGTTGTAGATTTTTATACAAGAAAAGTATATGTTCCTTTTAAAAATGTCTGTTCTAGCAAGAGGCAATATTATATTGTTTCTATTTCGTAATCTTTTATTATAATCTAAAGTGCCTTTTTTCGGAAAGTATGTGCTGTGTTTTTTTACGAAGCTAGCTGCCTGTAGAGCAAAGTTAGTATGCAGCTTTACCACTAAAATATTTTTGTTCCAATCTGGCATCCACATTATGTGGATGCCAGATTGTGACAAAAAGCTAGTAGAAAGTATAGGTACCCCCATCGTCAGTTAGACAATTTGCTCTGATTTTCATCAGATAATAATTAATTGTACAGCATCATTCCATAGCCCATTTAAGCCAAGTGTTGTCTAGCTCTCTCTCTCTCTGTTCTTAGCACAACATTTTTAGAATAGCTACAGAAAACCTTCCTTGCGTTCCTTTTGTACTCTCGGCGTTTTGTGTTATTAGTCATATTTCTTAGCTAATAACTGTTATAATTACTTTCTTAGATCATCGCTTATCTAAGATTCTAAATTAAAACTTCGAAACCGACACCGCTAATCTGAGCATTTATATCTAATCTATACTAATAATAAAAAGCTGAAGAGTTTTTTGTTTGTTTGTTTGAACGCGGTAATCTCAGGAACTACTGCTCTGAATTGAAAAAAATCACTGTTGGATAGCCCATTTATAGGAGAAGGCTATAGGTTGTATATCATCACGCTACGACCAATAGAAACGGAGCAGCAATTATAAATGTTGCAAAAACGGAGAAAATTAACGCATACGAAGTTGTGCAAGTCAGCTAGTACATTTATACTTTAAATACTAGTTTGCACACTAGCACAAAGGAGGACCTGATGTTGTGACGTAAATTAGGAGAGGCCTATGTCTAGTAGTGGACTGATACGGGCTGATGATAATGATGAGCAGTTGAGCACCACTCGAATGTTTGATAACGCACAAATACCTAAATTGCTCACGGTTATACTTGCTTGAGCAATGAACCTACACAAGGAAAGCCTCACACGTACTTCGCTCGAGCAATGAACACATAGGAATTGTTTACGGAGACGCGGGGCGTTGAGCGTCGCGTGAGGCGTGGCGTCTCGCGTCGCGTTGGACGTTTTTTCTGTTCACGGAGAGGAGGCACGTGAAGCGACATTTATCATCGCGGGCGTAAACACAAGCATAGGTATGGCAATATACGATGTTTTTTATAGAGATCCGTAGCGGGGAGTATGGCGGTGCCCAACGTTGCGACGCCCAAAGCACGCGCGACGCCTCGCGTCTCCGTAAACACGTAATCTCGGACCAGTTCGGACCACTATGTTCCGTAGGTCTTCCGAGAACGATGTCTATGTGTGTTTTGCTCGACACTCGCGTTCAAAGCGACATTCAACAGGCACGAACACAATCACTAGCGTGTGAATAGACGTGAATGTGCTGCTCGGCTGTTTGTACCGCCAACACGTGTCGGGCTGCTTGCTAGTGTCTAAACGCACTTTTATTATGCACTTTCGGTGTTTCCTGATACTAGTTTAGTCACTATGTTATCAATATAAAGGTCTGTGTAATAACATCAAAGTATATCGATCGAGAGGATTGCGAGATAATTCTATGCCTAGATAAGATAATTGTAGCCATTACATGATTACAGGGCAGTTTTGATACTAGTCTAGGAGAAAATGCCGGTGAGGCCGTTGTCCTCTGCCTTGCTAAAGAAAGCTGAGAAAGAAATAAATGAGAATCCAAAAAGATTGGTCTCTGATTCCAAAGCAATCAGAGAATGGCTAGCAAAGCAATCTCATTTAGAATCTGTTAGACCAAGTAAGTATCTTTAACTTTATTGTTAATTAATGTATCTAGCTACTATCTACTACTAATACAAAACTTTTATCACATAAAACTTTAAAACTTACGTGTTGCATTATGACGTTTCGACCGTTACACACCGACCGTGGTCACAAGCTGACTACGGTCGGTGTAACCCGGTCGAAACGTCAAGCATAAGGTCAATACTTTACCTAGATTAAACGTGTTTATTCCCGTGTCAAATTGTATTCATCACTTATCTGCTAACTGTGCCCACGATTTCGCCCGCGTGAACTTGCAATGCTGCTTACTCCCTATAGACGATAGTGTGATGATAAAACTAGGTACCCGTAGCCTAAGTCACTCCTTATACCATCAGCTGTCTAATAGTGAAAATCTGTCCAGTCATTTCGGAGATAAGCTGAAACAGACAGCAGACTAAAAAAGGAATTGAGTAAAAAACTGTTATTTTGACATTACAAATAGAATTTTATTTATTTGTCTATATCTACTCTATACTAATAAGATTTGATTGTTTATTTGTATTGAATAGGGTCCGAAACTTCTGGACGGATTTGAAAATTCTTTCGTCGTTGTGAAGCTACACTAACCCCGGGTGACATAGGCTATTTTTTATCCCTGTATTCCCACGGGAACGGGAACTACGCGGGTGAAACCGCGAGACGTCCGCTAGTATAGAATATACCTAGAATGTATAGAAGATAAAGTATACATTTCACAAATCACTATCACAAAAACAACTGTTTTTTTTGTAGTAATAACAGTACCTACTGGTAGGTAGATTACTACATCTTTAAAATGAACAAATATTTTTTCCTTTCGTTTTCTCCATTATCATTTTAATTTGACCAATTTACTAAGTACATAGTCCCATTCACATTTATAGTCCCTGTTTAGTGATTGAAGTTCGTTATAAAAACAACAGCTTATCAAATCCATTCCAGCTAAAAAAAATATTGATAGTAACGCCATCTGTGTTCAGATGATCAAAATAGTTAAAACAAGAAGTATCTGCTTGCAACACTTTGCAACCTGTTAGTTAACGCGTCATTTTGTTCGATAGTGTCTAAGCATCCGTATAGATGTCGCTAGTAGTTACATTTTATAATTTCGATATTTTAGTTTTAAAGCTTTACTATTTTCAAAAAAATGCACGATATTTATGTCAAAATTAATTTATACTAGCATTATTGGAGACTTTTATTAGACTTTAATTAGACCTTTAACTCTCTATAGAAAGACTAGAAAGACAACAGAACCTACAAATAAACTGTCCAAGCTATATAAATTAAGCGTCAGTGATACCATGAAATTATCAAGTATGGAAAACTATAGATACATAGGTATATCTAAGTACTTCTTAAAACTGCGAACATTGGTACAGTGAGATATGCTTATACCCTATGACTGCTGCACAAGACGTTGTGCTTAGAGGTTCGGACCCCACATATTATAAGGCGTTAGTTATTATAGAGCTGGAGTTGCCCCGCACTAAGGAACAAGCTATGAGTTTCAGTATTTGGTCAAATTAATTAAATTATATTTAATATTTTCCAGCGGACCAATGGCTGTTAGCGTTTCTCCGTGGGTCCAAATTCAGTCTCGAAAGATGCAAGGAGAAACTAGAAATGTATTACACCTTCAAAAGCATAGTACCAGAATTCTTTAAGAACAGAGATCCTATAGGACATGAGATACAAGACATACTTAAACTCGGGTAAGATGATAATATTTTAAAGCCTGACATCGACAGGCGAAGGCGAGTGTTATTCCAGGATAAATTAACCACAAATTCCAAGTTTGGTTCAATTCCATTTACCAGTTTAACAAAAAATAAAGCCTATTTTCAGACTAAGAGACCAATAACTGCCTCCGTGGCGCGGTGGGAGTGTATACCTACGCAAGAGATCGTGGGTTCGATCCCCACCCAGGAAAAAACTTTGTGTGATGAGCACGATGGTTTATTCTGTGTCTGGGTGTTATTTAACTATAATATAATATAATATGTATTTAGAAATATTTTAGTATGTTTATCAGTTGTCTGGTTTACATAGTACAAGCTCTGCTTAGTTTGGGATCAGATAGCGTTGTGTGAATTGTCCCAAGATGTAATTATTATTATATTATTAGAAGTCTTCTTGATCCAAAAATTATGTTTTTTTTTAACTTGATCTTCCACCACTACCACCATTTTGACCAGATTTCTATTAAGATGCATTTCCTTCATTTTCAGGGTGTTTCTTCCATTAAGACATTGCTCCTCAGAGGATTCTACCCGAGTGAGCATAATGAGGATAGGAGTGTTCGATCCCTCTAAGTATCATTTAGCAGACTTGATCAAAGTAGCTCTCATGGTCACTGAAATATTAATGCTGGAAGATGATAATTTTACTGTTGCTGGAGAGGTAAGCACCATCCTGTCATTTTACATGCCGATCCTTGATTGCAAGATGCGGCAAAGCAGTAAACAGCCGAGGGGCTTAAAGTACCTACAACATGTCAAGTTAAAAAAAAAAAAAATGCGAAAGAGTTCAGAGCAGCTGGTAAAGCTTTCACAACCCAATATATCAGCAGTTGACATAAGCCTATTAAATGAATTACAAACCAACCCACTAAAAAGTGAGAAATAAAAACCTTTTTTACAAAAAACTATTACCGACTTCAAAAATAAATACAAGGCAACTAAAAATTAAAAAATAATATCTACCTAAAATAACAAAAACAAATTAACATTTTGAAGTTGGTGCCATGAAATAGCTGTTTTTGTTTAATTCGGCACCAACTTCAAAATGTTAATTTGTTGTTATATTTTTTTGTAAAAAAAGTTTTAATATTTAAAATTCTTTCTTAGTAAAAGCTCATTACAAAATTGTATGTTGTGAGTTAAAAGAACTTCATACGGAGTTCGTCCAGCTTGTGCTGAAAATATGTCTATTTTTGTCATTTTTTCACTCACAATTGAATTTGATGATTTAACATTTATTTTAGTGAGATAGGTATGTAGGTACTTAGTAGCTCATCACTTCACCGCTTGTCTCCTGTAATGTCAAATCGTTTTGTTTAAAACTAACAAAAAATTGTGAATTTATTTCCAGGATGTGGTAGTAGATCTGGAAGGCGTAGGATTCACAGTACTGAGTCAATGGACTCCAGCTCTGGCGAAGAAGGTGATATACTGCTTTGAGAAGGCGCTTCCAGTGAGGGTCAAAGGCAACCATATCTTAAATACACCAACTGGATTCGAAACAGCTTATGCGTTATTTAAATCGTTTTTGGGAGAAAAATTAAAAAAGAGAGTAAGTTTGGTTTAAGTATTAAATTTTGAACCTATTGACGTAAGGAATTCATAAATACAATTTGACATGGAAATAAATGCGTTTAATCTAGGTAAAGTATTTACCTTATGCTAGCTAAGTTTAGTATTTACTTATGCTCAGTCAGCTTGTGACCACGGTCGGTGTAACTCGGTCGAAACGTCAAGCATAAGGTAAATCCATACTTATATACTTATCCATACTAATATAACATTATAAATGTGAAAGTAACTGTCTGTCTGTCTGTCTGTCTGTCTGTCTGTCTGTTACGCTTTCACGCTCAAACAGCTAAACCGATTTAGATGAAATTTGGTATGGAGATAGTTTAAGTCCCGGGGAAGGACATAGGATAGTTTTTATCGCGATAACCGACATCCACGCGGGCGGAGCCGCGGGCGAAAGCTAGTACTTTATATAGGTTAAACGCGCTTATTCCCATGTCATTTTTTTTTTTTTTTAAGATAACTAGGAATGTGAGTTTGAGTCCCACGTTACTAGCAATCCCGTTAACCCCTCCAGCTAAACTCAATGGCTTGTGTTAGGAGTGGGTTCACTTCGGTAGTATAATGGGTAGGATTCGAACCCGCGACCTCACGATTGCGAGACCGATGCCTTAGCCATTAGGCTACCGCCGCTTCAAATTGTATTTATAATGCAACGCGTAAGTTTAAAAGTTATAAGTAAGGCATTCAGTTAAAAGTTCCCATGGACGCTAGAAACTCCAAGTATATTACAAGGAGATTGCCTTCCCTATGATCGAATAGAAATCTGGTCGCCTCCAAGAACAGAACCAGTAGAAACAGCAAATTTCGAAAAAAAACAGTCACAGAACAGTTGGTTCCCTGCAGTGCTCTGCAACATTATGTGTAGTCACAAATTGTTCTTTCCTGTGCTTACAGATAAAAGTGCATAATAAAGACTACGATTCTATGTACAAAATTATACCCCAGTCTATTTTACCTGTGGAATATGGAGGAACTGATGGAGATCTGCAAGAATTAACAGGTACTTATGTGAAACGAAAATCTATACTAATATTTTCTTAAACTCTCAGCTCTCTATTTACGTATTTTATTGTGAAATGAAGTTTTGTTTGAGTTATTATGACAAATAGAATGAAACAATCGTTTTGAAGTTAATAATCTTTTTTTGGTTCTCGAAAGGAAAAAACGGAACCGTCTGTCAAGACCCTTTTTCTCGGGAACGCGTATTTATCTCGAATTGAAATTAAAACCATATACTCAGATCTACAGTCCCTTGAAGCTGTGAAAAAAGTAAACTTCTAAATTAACGTGAAAAAAAGATACAGCCGTTTATTTTAAAAACTGCGAGACTACTACTCGTACTTAGAAATTTGTTCGGATCACTCGATGGGCGATTCCGACGTTTTTTATCTTACGTAATATTACACGGGATTTTACCCGTATATTAGCTACATTTTCAAATTAGCTTGTACCTACCTACTGCTATCATTTGAATGACAATAACACTTGCATCGGTAACACAAACATATTCAGCACAACATAAATAACTACTTTAAGCGATACACGCCACATAGTACACAAATCACCCGAGTTTCAACGCTTAACAACACATAGAGAAACTAAAACATAATGTAATTTTCGCAGCTCACTGGAAAGCTAAAGTAGAGAGCTACCGCGACTGGTTTTTGCACCAAGAAGACGCTCATTCCGACGAAACCAAGAGATCTAATGGTACCGTCAAGAATTCCTCCAACGTCTTTGGAATTGAAGGATCTTTTCGTAAATTAGAAGTAGATTAACAAGAAATGTATATCTGACTATTATAAATATTTTGACTGCCTCTGTGGCGCGGTGGGAGTGTGTCCGACTGCTACGCAAGAGGTCGTGGGTTCGAATCCCACACGTAACATCACTTTGTGTGATCCACAAATTGTTGTTCCGGGTCTGGGTGTAATTTGTGTTCGTGACTTGTATGTTTGTAAAGTCCCCCGCGACACCTGCGGGAGTCGTCTTTTATAAATAAAAAAAAAAAAAAAAAAATATAACTGTTTTTAAACTTAGTTTAATTTTTGTTTTTATTTTTTATACAACGTGTAACAGAAAGGTGTGATGGTCATGTTTTCAGTATTGCACGTACAATAGTGCCATAACCGATAAGCCTCTATGGCGCGGTGCAAGAGGTCGTGGGTTCGATCCCCACCCAGGATAAAACTTTGTGTGATGAGCACGATGGTTTATCCTGTGCCTGAGTGTTATTTATTTAGAAATATATAAGTATGTATAACAGTTGTCTGGTTGACATAGTGCAAGATCTGTTTAGTTTGGGATCAGATAGCGTTGTGTGAGTTGTCCCAAGATATTATTATATTATTATTAATAAACTTGTAGCATTTCATTTGTCAAGTTCCAAAAAATAGTTTAATGCAAAATTGGATTGGAATATTATAGCATAGATCTATAGAAGTCATACTTTTTTTAATTGATGAACGAATAAAAATAAAATAAATAAAATTTTAGGGTACCTACTCCGATTTCACAAAACTAAGTATGTATACTCAGTATCATGGGTATATACCGACCCTTGAATATGAACACAAATTTCCGTCACGGTACAGCTGTTAGTCGTGGCTTTGCAGGGTTGATGTGAGTTCATTATTAAGAGTCTGTATCAGTTTTCTAAAAATGAAACCTATCTAGATAGATTTATCGCCCCCAGAAGCCGCCTACATACTAAATGTCATGAAAATCGTTGGAGCCATTGCTGAGATTCGGATTATATACTTATACTTACTTATATATAACTGAAAGTTAGTGAAAACTACGAAACGGATTTTAATGATTTTTTACTGTAGATCATAAATAAGAATAGCACACACCGTAAACACAACGCAACTGGAGCCGCGAGGAAAAGCTGTTGCTTCATTAGCATTAGGTACTTATTTGCACGAGTTGCAAACTTGTTGCAAGTTTCTTTAAAATGTCCTAGACGGCATTAGTGATAGATATCTATCACAGAGTTCAAGCTATAAACGTTTATAGCACACTTTATAGAGCTATTTATCACTCAACCAAAATCCGTGGGGCAGTAAGATAAATATAAAACAAGTAGACTACCAGCAGTGGGTGTAGTAAACCTTGGCCTGTTAGACACAAACACTTTAGCAATTAATGCTAACACTCCGATTAAGTAACAGAGAAACTATTTCATACCTACCTACTGCTATTTTCGAATTCGCAATTTAAAATCTGTTATTTAATCTACCTGACCTAGCTTAATAGTATTCAAAAGTAATTACTCATTACATTAAAACATTTACGTCAGATGCAAAAAGTAATTTTTAGAACTCCGAGAATGTGTTTCGGTTGAAGACACGGTAGGATGTGAAATTTATAGGCAAATTAGACTTATTACTATTACAGTACGATCAACGTAACTTGACCGGATTGAAGTTAGGTTTTTATCACTTTCGCGCATGTCATAGAGATGCGGCCCTAAAATTACTAACGAAAACGATTAATTATGTTTAATCGATAAAAAATACTAACAACATTTTAATTCAAAAATATAAAAGCACTATTTAAATGAGTTCATAAAAGTTTAAATTTAGAACAGTTACAGTAAGTAAATACTAAAGAAACTTCGAAAAACAATTTCTTTACGAAAATAATCACAAAAAAACATGAGTTAGTAATACTAATTATGACAATGTAATGCGTAATCGCATCTCTAATTCTCTTGGTTTAGTTACCGTCCCCGCCTCACGCCTCCTGTCACCATTTACTTCCAAAAAATGCATCTGCGCAACCACTTGTCGCCTACTTCAGTCCGGCCTAGTTACGTTGATCGTACTGTACAAACTAATCCTAAATGACGAGCACCGTGCGGTGACATTTAGATCTTTGTCAAACTAAAATTTGGGTGATACTGATACTGTAATGGACTGGCGTGGAGCTCACCATTTAGTATTTTAAATCTTTAATGAATATTTTTTTTATCTCAAAGCTCAAATATCTTTATTTCGTAAAATCAGGTTAATGATTATTTGAAAACGTCAAATTAATACATACTAAAAGAATTATAAAGTTATTGTTTAAAAAAAAACAAAATGAGGTTAAGCGGCACTTCCAAGTGTAAAGCTCATGAGAAGAAGCTGCTAAGAAACTCATGTGCCACTCTTTTAAAATCATCAAGTTTTTCTCTACAAAAATATTTTTTACTGAATGAACCAGTGTGTTTGGTGAGTGTATGTGAGTGTATCATACTTACTAGTAGCCTTCAATCCATTATCCATAGTCCATTGCCAACTTTGTCTTCATCAGATCCTCGTACCAAATGTATTTGAAGGAGACTCGTCTAAATTACTATAATTGATAAGACCAACCAATTGGTATTAATTAATCTACTGTCAAATCTCACACACTTGCAAAGTATCAAAATGATAAACAGCAATGTATAGATCGACTACCAAAATTTTCATTGAGAAGGTAAGGAAATAATTTTTTGTAACAAAAAACATAATAAATGTGGGTAGGCACTTACATTATCTACCTAACATTAGTTAATTAAATTAGGCTCAAATACCCTCTGATGCTAATGAGTTAACAAGAAGAAGTTAGAGCCCATCCTCTAATTTGTGACCTATGAACACAAACACAATGTGTTCAGTTTGGTAGGAGTTAGTGAGTATAACGAGATTATACCAGCTTATCATGAGCAGCTATATGAATGATTTGATTTATTTTTTCTTACCACAACATTGGAAAACATTACATTTTCATACATTTAAATATTATTCTATATGTTAGATTAATATATTTGTATGAAAATGTAATGTGGTGTGGGAGACTGGTGCTTAAACTAGGCTCGGGACTTGTGTTTCAGGACACCTGGTCTCTACCCTTTATTCTTACATTTATCTTGTCTAAGATGTGCGTTGAATATGGTTTACTATATTACAGTTAAATTACAATATTATAGAGAATCCTCTAAAAGCAAAGCCATTTTAAATAGTCCTTTATCAATACCGTGGGTATGATAGGTATTATGGCCAAGCGCAGGACTTGTTATCTTTGCATTCATTATCATTACATTTCTGTCTTTCATATTGCCCAGTCTAACTTGAGCCGTTTGTTCCGTTTACACTTTACAATCTACATACAATTAAGCAGTGCCGCTATCCGAGCGGTGTGCGGTGCGGCGCGGGCGCCGGCAGTCAGTCGCGATTCGATATCGCCACCGCGCGCGTGTCGCTCTCTCCGCGCTGTGTACAATGTGATATGAACCCGTCTACAATCCCTCGCGGCCGCTTGTGTAACTGTGTGTTTGCTAACATTGCGCTATGACACAGGAGGAGTTTTGCACCAGGCTCGATCACGAGCTCAACTTGTCTTCGGGAAACGCCTCCGACGATGACGGCGTTATCATCAGGAAGGAGAGGGCAAGCGTCAAAGATATGATTCTACGCTTCGAAAAGACTAATTTAATTCATAACCTCAGTGATTCTCGGGAATCTTTGACAAAGTATAGAGATCCGAGTTTGGGAAGTTTGACAAGTGTAGTTAATCCTCTTCAATCCCATTTTCAACATTTGTGTCCGGTAACAAGGTCACAAGATAGGAATTCGAACGTTTCAGTGAATTCTATTTTATCTAACGCTTCGGAACATAGTTATGAATCTAGTTCGTCTGGTTTTATATCCGATAGGAAATCTGGTGTGGACAGCTTAGTGCCTCATAGACCGGCTCCGCCTCCTCCGGTGCAGTTCCGGGATAGTCATTCTCCGGAAAATAAGTCACCCAAATCGGGGGAAGAGATGACACGAAGGGAAAGACGGTTTTCCTTTACTTCACCTCCTTCATCGCCAATGACGTCGAGACGAACTCGACAACCTCCAGTCATTAGAAGAAAGTCTACAGCTGGGAGCCAAGGACCTCCAGGCGAGAGGCATTGGTCCTATGGTGTCACTCAAACAGAATTAGAAAAATTACTAAGACTGAAAAGATCAGACCCATCTGATAATGAAGAAGAAGCAGCCCCGGTTCAAGAGTTTGCTCCTGATTCATCAGAAAATGAAAGTAGTGATGATTCTAGTGATTCAAGTAGTGATAACTTGAGTAATGGAAAGGAGTATGTCATTAACGTAGATGATAGTGCATTGGATACATTGTCAACTGATCATTCAACAGACACTTTGATAAATGAAGGAGACAGTGATATTCAGAGTGAAAGAGGAGACAATGAATCTGTCTCCTCTGGTGAGAGTGGTGACGGTAATCGTGCTAATTATGACAATGTTAGCATTAAATCTATTTCGTCTTTCGACATGGTACCGTATCAGAAATATGATAGTATTACAGTGTCGTCAGACGAGTTTGGTTCAGAGGTGTGCCATGCGCCAGACACAGAGTTTCTTACTGTGAGTGCAGTGAACGAATGGTGTGTTTCCAAGTCGGAACCGGTATTGCTACCTATTGAATCGAAAAAGGAGAAATATCGCAGGTGAGGTCACTTGATTTTTTCAAGATATCTTGGGAAATATTTGTGATATCGCCCGGCTTTGTCACGGTATGATAAGTTATCTTTTGCCTGAGTGCGTATTGGAGCAAGCCTTTGTTTCATTTGTTCATTGGTAAATGAGTTATGTTTATCAATCATTGGCTTACGAGTATTCATGACATAAAACATCGAGACTACAGACAGAAACCTTCGTTCGAGCAACTGTGACGTACTGACCTCTATACTAGTATTTAAACTGCTATTACACTACCCTGAATTAGGGCCCTAAATCGAGGTGGCCTTGATAATGTGTTAGAGAATTAGGGCCCTAACTCTTATTACACCGCTCTTTTTAAGGATTTAGGGTCCCTGATTTAGTGTAGTGTAATAAGCGCATTAGCAATTTCAAATTTGGAATCGAATGACCGTCCTGTGAACTTTTTTGACACTTATAACAAATGGCCGTTGTTCTAATCCTTGTTTCACAAGTAGTTACAGTTTGATTTTGTCAAATGACCTTCCAATTTTTAAATCGAATGGAAGTCTCTCCAGTGTACTAGTACCTACCTGCTATAGAAGTCAGTGCTGTGAGGTATATCTACGTGTGCGTTGCTCGAATGTATTTTTATGAAACTTTCTTTCTGTAATCTTGGTTGTTTTGTGTTTATGGTCTAAGTGAAAAAATGTGGAATGATTGCTGCATACAAACGAATGTACTATGTTGTTACCGTATGAGGCTTTACCTTGATGTTTATTCATATGGTGCTAGCAAGTGGGCAGGTGGCTAATACATTATACTACGTTTGATATGTCATTAAGCTATAGTAGCTTCTATTTGCGGTTATGCCTGCATATAGGTCGATTAACCTCTTTAGGAAGTGAAATTGCGAAATGTTCTAGAAAGACATTCTAAGAATAGTGGACACTATAAGTTACTTTCGTAACTATTCATGAACGTTCAGGCTTCTAATTAGTTTTTCGTTCATTCTTCTTTGCTTCCCGCGACGAATCCTAGCTGTAACTTAGATTTTTTCAGTTTTTTTTTCATTTTAAATATATGTAGGTACCGAATATTTTATATTTGCTTGTAGATTCTTAAATCGTTTTAACCTGAATAAATAATACCTATACATTTATGAGTATTGGAATCAAGGTTCCATACAACATTCTATTCGTTTATCTCACGATAAGCTGAATTATGACATTCTTTTATTATCAAATGATTTTGAAAATCGACAATTACTACCTATCTGTAATGCGATGTTGCCAGCTCAAAATCAATTATCATTTATACTAATATTATAAAGCTGAAAAGTTTGTTTGAACGCGGTAATCTCAGGAACTACTAATCCGAATTGAAAAAGTCTTTCACTTTTGGATAGCCCATTTATCGAGGAAGGCTATAGGCTAATAAAACATCGCGCTACGACCAAAAGGAGCTGAGCAGCAATGAGAAATGTTGCAAAAACGGGGAAAATTTACGCAGATGAAGTTGCGCGGGACAACTAGTACCTAACATATATTATAGCTTCTTTGCATAGTATAAAATAAAATTGTCTCCCACTGTCTGTCCCTACGTACGTTGAAATCTAAACTATGCAATGGATTACAAAGAAATAGATAACAAAGAAAAGTCCGTGAGAAGACTAAGCGGGCCGCTATTTAAATTAAACATGTTAATGATTGTTGACACAAAAATGTGACGTCATTTCACAGTATTCGTAATTAGTCAAGTAAACACAGCTGACATAGCGTACTATCGCTAGTACTTGATTACTCTATGTGCAATGAAAGCCTATGGCCCAACGTTATGGATTGGGAATTGCAGTTTTAATAGACCTACCCCCGAATTCTCAAATGTCATTCAGTTTGACATCCTTAGCTCTCATGCTGTCACTGTCATTTCAAGGTCAATACTTGCAATGGGAATACCTTTGAACCTACTCAAAGATAAGTAAAACGGGTATTATACTACCCTGATCAGGGCCCTAAATCGAGGTTGCCTTTTAAATTTGTTAGAGAATTAGGGCCCTAACTCTTATTTCACCTCTCTTTTTAAGGATTTAGGGTCCCTGACTTAGTGTGGTGTAATAAGCGCATTAATACTTGAGTACCTATATTTTTTTAAATTTCGCTGTTTTTCCTCATTGAGGGAGATTGGTTACTCAGGGTCATTCTCCGCGGATTATTGCTTGCCTTTTGGTTGATTTTCGTGATAAAAATATCCACCTATTTTCCGCTCCCTGCTTTAACTATCTCTATACAAAAGTTTACCAAAACTGTTCCAGTGGTTTTGGAGATTAGGATTCTCTATCTTGCGCAGTAGGGTACAAGCTCTGTGTCGTGAATGACTTAACAAACATACAAGTCACGGACACAAAGTACATCCAGACTCGGAACAACAATTTTATTGTGAATCACAGAAAAAGGTGTCCCGTGTGTAATCGAACCCATGACCTCTTACGTAACAGTCGGACACACTCCCACCGCGCCACAGAGGCAGAACTTGCTACTACATAAAAAATTGAAAAAAATCGAACGTAGTTCCTTTTGCTATATATTTATGTGTTTGTATGAAAAAAAAATCTGGAAGAACTTAACATTTTAAAAATTGCCCTATTAGTCTAGCGCAAACATAAACGCGCTATTAAGGACTATGTTTCTACAGCGTCTTCTAGACGGTTGGAAACAAGGCTTCCCGCCAAGGTGACATTGCTGGTTTCTAACAGCGTATGTATGTAATTTGGTTTGCAACAGCCGTCTACACTGTTGCAAACCAGCAAGGTCACCTTGGCGGGAAGCCTTGTTTCCAACCATCTGGAACATGCTTAAAAATATGAGGACAACCCACACGCGGCCATCTAATCCCAAACTAAGCACAGCCTTGTACCTACAGTATATGAGCCGATAAATATTGTACCAATTGTTAATTTCAATGTAAAAATTTGCAATATCAGTGGCGAAGGGTCCTCACAACACCAGTATTTTCGGTTTCCCTTTGGATTGTAGTTACATAGTATTATAAATACAAAGAACTATGTCCAGCAAGATATATTTTTGTGAAAAATGTTAACACTCTGGCCAATATCAATCGGTTTTGCGGTTGTTCCTTGGGGATATTCCTAATTGTTTATTTTTCCTAAACTACTCCAATGGGTATTGTACCGAAAAAAACAAAAAAAGATAAAATAAATTTTCCGAGATTCACTAACAAATGATTTTCTATACTCATACAAAAATTAGGAATTAGTAGTCCCTCGCACTATCACCAAAGATACTGCGTCGATTAAGATGAAATTTAGTAAAGAAGGTAGCTTGATGATTATAGTCCGAATAATTTTATTTTTTTGATTCTGCGATTCGTCTCATTGCTATATTCTTAGGAAATGTATTTCTTTTTGTACAGTCGATAACACGATCTTAGTTAGGTACCTAAATAATAAGATTTGTGTTTTCTTTTGATTTTGTGATAATTACTGTAATTTTACAACAAGGTACTGTTTTGTTGTTAAATAAAATCATTTATTATCTCAAACTGTTGCACTTACTGCGTTTTTTTTTAATATATTTTACTTAAATTACTTAGTTTTATTGAACCTGTTACAATTTACATAACTAAGATTGTGTTACCGACTGTACTAAAAGAAATAGATTTCATATGAATATAGCAATGAGACAAATCGCAGAATCAAAAAAATAAAATGATTTAAACTCTGTTATTCGTCTCATGGGCCGAAAGAATCATGAGACGAAACAGCGAACGAGAACGAGTAGTTTTTTTTATCTCGATGCTACATACAGGAGCGGAACCACAGGCAAAAGCAAGGTACGCGATATAGATTAACTGCACAAAATAATCTTATCGAAATAATACGCATTACAGTGTCTTCACACGTTTAACGTGTCGCTGTAACAGTGATGATAGTTCAATTTACCGCTATTATCACAGCTTCTTTGATAGCCTATCGTTATCTGGGGCTCCATTCTGATTCAATCGCATCGTAACGGTGTCAGAATGGCTTCAAAATATGAATGGAATTGTCGGTTTTACGGTCAAAAGTGACATTGTTGTTCTGACGCAAGTAAAGTAGGTTTGCGAAGCTAATATATACTAATATTAAAAAGCTGAAGAGTTTGTTTGTTTGAACGCGGTAATCTCAGGAACTACTGATCCGAATTGAAAAACTCTTTTAGTGTTGGATAGCCCATTTATCTAGGAAGACTTTAGGCTATATTACATCTCGCTACAACCAATAGAAACGGAGCAGCAATGAGAAATGTTGCAAAAACGGGGAAAATTTACGCAGACGAAGTTGCGCGGGACAGCTAGCCCCATATAATGCAATTAAAGAAAGCGTACATACTTAGTTATAATAATTCAATTAATAATAATACGTTACACGATAAATAATAATATGTTTTTACTAAACTTACAAACAAGCAAACAATTTGCTTGATGAAAGAAATAATACCTACTTATCGTTTAAACTGACCACTTGTAATCACGACTAGTACAACTTACCAAAACGGCAAAATACTGGCCTTGCATTGCATTACTTTGAATACATTAAACTTACAAAATACATTAAAAACAAAATATTTAATTAATTTAATATTGGACTGGCTTGTTGATGTAGTGGTTAGTGACCCTGACTGCTAAGCCGAAGTCGTGGGGGTCGATCCCCACTCAGGATAAAACTTTTTGTGATGAGCACGATGGTTTATTCTGTGTCTGGGTGTAATTTATCTATACTAATATTATAAAGCGGAAGAGTTTGTTTGTTTGCTTTGTTTGTTTGTTTGTTTGTTTAAACGCGCTAATCTCAGGAACTACTGATCCGATTTGAAAAATTATTTTTTTGTTGGATAGCCCATTTATCGAGGAAGGCTATAGGCTATATAACATCGCGCTATGACTAATAGGAGCGGAGAAGCGACGAGAGATGTTTCAAAAACGGGTAAAAAAATCGCATACGAAGATGCGCGGGACAGCTAGTCTATAATATGTATGTATTTAGAAATATTCAAGTATGTTCATCAGTTGTCTGGGTTCCATAGTACAAGCTCTGCTTAGTTTGTGATCAGATAGCGTTGTGTAAGTTGGCTCAAGATTTTATTATTATTAGTCCCCACAAGTCCACCTTTTGCCACTGTTAATTGTTACGACCGATACGCGCAGACACGTTTATTCGCGTTTCCATTACACACACTATTTATAATCAAAGTTTGTCCCGTACCGGATCGAACCCACAATTTCTGGCACAGCAGTCGTACACACTCCCATTGCAACATCATTTCAACTCATCATTCAACTCAATACTCAATTGTTCATTTACTTTCCACAATGTTTATTTGTGGTAAAAATATAAATTAAAGAACAATTGGGGGCCCTGTCAGGCACTGCAAAATTTTAACATAAAATGTTTTAAATATATTAAGTTCTAAATGTAATAAATAGTAGAGAAGAGTGTGTACCACTTAAAAAAAAAATGGTGTATCTATTATTTTGTCTGTAGTGTAAGTGTAGATTGGTTTTGTAAAGTTTATTTTAATTTTATAACTAACTTACCCGCGCAACTTCGTCAGCGTACATTTTCAACGTTTTTGAAACATTTTTCATTGCTGCTCCGTCCTTATTAGTCATAGCGTGATGTTAGATAGCCTATAGCCTTCCTCGATAAATAGGCTACTTAACAGTAAAATATTTTTTTCAATTTGGGACCAGTAGTTCCTGAGATTATCGCGTTCAAACGAACAAACTCTTCAGCTTTTTAATATTAGTATAGATTTATCTTGTAAATATTCAGTAACAGTATAGTAGCTTTTACGTTTTAATGGCCCTATAAACGATAATATTTATTTGTCAAATACCTATTGATGAAATTGCTTTAGAATTTTGACATATTTTGTATGGAGCTTATGTCAAATATATACCTCTAGTAGCCAAATCCATCGATAGTTAGATTATTCAGACCGGCCGTTAGTTGGTTAATGGATTTATTCTATTTTCATTTCTTATTTATGTTCTGGTAGTTTATTATAGATCTTAATGAACATTGTGTATGGACTGATTGAGTGTATACACCATAGCAGTCTTTGAAAAGTATCATATTTTTTAAGTACTCGACGAAGATTATTATTCGATGTTACTCATTCATGGAAATACTTTTATCTTTCTTATACTATTTCAGACTATAATCTATCTCTGTGCAATATTTCATACAGATCCGTCGAGCCGTTCTTGCGTGATTAAGTAACAAATCATAATCAATCAACATTCAAACTTTAGTAGTTATCATAGTAGTTAAACACTTACTTACCGATAAATAAAAATATAAATTATAAAAATAGTCGGAGGCACTTCACTAAGTTCATCGAGATTCATTAATGCCTCCGACTGCATGGAATTATATAAATAAGTAGGGGATCTTGTTTCCATCGCTTTTGTTAAGGCGGGTTTTTTTATTATTATATTTTGTATTTTTAGTAGTTGTAGGATGTAATCCATGTAACAACTAACTTTTATCACAGCTATTGTCAAGTATTGAAGATAAAAGTGAAAAAAGAATAGTTACTAACTTTTTTAGTATTACAGTCATAATCATGTAATACCTTTTTGAATTGCTTAAGATGAGCCCTTTAATTTGATACCCATATTGCAATATTCAAAACAACTTTTTTTTCATACCTCTTTATTTTGACATATCACAGCCGCCATGTTTTTTTTTTCAAACATCACCTAGCTCTTGGGCAATCAAGACGAATCTAACGACATATTAATTGTATAAATCCGTTCAGTGGATTGTGAGATATCAGGTAATAAAGAATATTACCTACATACATACATACAAGATACGCGCGAAAAACATAACCTTTCCTTACAGTCCGGTAATAATAAAAAGAGATTACTTTACCAAAAGACACTTAGATTTTACATATGGGGATGTATAACTATCCTATGTCCAATTTAATAAAACAATAACAATTCAATAATCTATTTCTATGTGTGATTCATTAATTGTTTTGTGGCTTAGTATAACAAAAACATGGTAGGTAGTGTGGTACAATAAATATATGTTAATAGTCAGTGTAGGAGGCAAGGGCGTTTGGTTTGTTACTATGGGCGATTGAAGTCGCTTGTAATCGAATTTTTCTATATGGATTACCATTTATGTGATGACTGCCTCTGTGGCGCGGTGGAAGTGTATCCGACTGTACGCAAGAGGTATTGGGTTCGATCCCCACCCAGAATAAAACTTTGTGTGATGAGCACGATGGTTTATTCTGTGTTTGGCTGTTATATATCTATAATATGTATGTATTTAGAAATATATAACTATGTTTATCGGTTGCCTGGTTTCCAAAATACAAGCGCTGCTTAATTTGGGATCAGATAGCGTTGTGTGAGTTGTCCCAAGATATTATTATTATATAGATTATTATTTGCGTTTGACTGTACCTTGGATTCGGTTAGTTATTTTTTTTTGTTTAGTTAAACGAATTTAAATATTGTTATTTAATGTTGCCGTATTAGGTAACATGGCCCAATCATTATAAACAAACAACATTATGATAACTAGGAATTAATTTATGGTAACATCTATGTAACACACTCCCACCGCGCCACAGACTGCCTCTGTGGCGCGGTGGGAGTGTGTTTGACTGCTACGCAAGAGGTCGTAGGTTCGATTCCCACACGGGACACCACTTTGTGTCCACAAATTGTTGTTCCGGGTCTGGGTGTAATTTGTGTCCGTGACTTGTATGTTTGTATAGTCCCCCGTGACACAGGGCTTGTACACTACTGCGAGAGACGTCTTTAAAAAAAAAAGGGAATGCAGTATTATGAACAATATCCTACTTCCTAATCACACTAATATTATAAAGGCGAAAGTTTGTGAGTATGTGAGTGTGTATGTTTGTTACTTCTTCACGTCTAAACGGCTGGAGCTATTTTAATAAAATTTGGTATGGAGTTAGCTAACACCGCGGGGCACAGCTAGTAATATTATAAAACGCGGTTATTGTTTACTTTTAGTTATCTAAATGTTTTAGTCTGGGTCCATAAACACTATGTTTTTTTCGTTTCCGTGGCAAGATTGCGCGAGCAGGCGCATGCGCGGTGCGCTCAAAGATGTCTTCGCGCATGCTCGATCCATTTCTAAGCGCAGCTCTCTATTTACCATTATGACAAGATTTTGACAGTTAGACACGCGGGCTTGCCGCGAAAACGAAATAAAAGATAGTGAATAAGGACCATGGTCTACAGTAAGTAGCCTAGATATATATAATAATATGTATAATAATATATCTTGGGACAACTCACACAACGCTATCTGATCCCAAACTAAGCAGAGCTTGTACTATGGCAACCAGACAACTGATAAACATACTTATATATTTCTAAATACATACATATTATAGATAAATTACACCCAGACAAACAATGAACCATCGTGCTCATCATACAAGTTTTATCCTGGGTGGGGATCGAACCCACGATTGATTCAAATCAGTTGTCTGGTTATATAGTAGCTAAGCTCTGCATAGTTTGGGATCAGATTGCGTTATGTGAGTTGTCTCAAAATATAAAAAACCTAACAAGATAAAAAGTTGATCTTCAAAACTTCTAAATTGATTTTTATCTAATAAAGCTAAGAACCGTACTCAATAAACTCATCTGTTTATGCATTATGATGCCACAGAAAGATACACAGAAATCGTCAAATTTATAACACATCTCTGTTTCCGTCCGGTATTAAAATAGATACTAATGACCCCGAACTGACGCCTACAGCTAATACCTATCTGCATTTAAAACAGCAACAAAATAACTATGACACTATTGTCGCAAAATACTCAGTGTGCAGAAGGTAACATTCATACGTACCTCGCCCGTGCTACATACACATAGACATATTAGACACTAGCGGACTCCTCGCGCTTTCACCCGCGTAGTTCCCGTTCCCGTGGGAATACAGAGATAAAAAATAGCCTATGTCACCCGGGGTTAGTGTAGCTTCACAGCGATGAAGGATTCAATCCGTCAAATCCGTCCAGTTGTTTCGGAGCCTATTCAATACAAACAAACAATCAAATCTTTCCTCTTTATAATATTATAGTAGACACTCGCAGACCCGCGCAACTTCGTATCCGTAAATTTTCCTCGTTTTTGCAACATTTTTCATCTATAACTTATATTTCAACGCTGCTCCGCTCCTATTGGTCGTAGCGTGACGTTATAATAGCCAATAAGCTTCCTCGATAAATGGGATATCCAACAGTAAAATATTTTTTCAATTCCAACTAGTAGTTCCTGAGATTATCGCGTTTAAACCAACAAACTCTTCAGCTTTATAATATTAGTATACCGGCCCGTCCATACGGCGAATGGAATGACTGAATAAGGCACAAAAGGTCATGGGGCGCCGAAAGCGTCCCCTCACTAAGGAACCTAGGGCGCCTATTAGTATAGATACAGGACCGGCCCGTCCATATGGCGAACGGAATGACTGAACCAGGCACAATAGGTCAGGGGGCGCCGAAAGCGTCTCCTGGCTAAGAAACCTAGGGCGCCCAATACTACCAAGGGGTGCTAAATTCATATTATGTTCATTAAAATAGTTCGCTTCCCCCGCACTTGCGGTAAAAAATTGATCGCGCCTAATTCTGGCCACGGGCCTGCACTGTGTGCGCTGCTCGGGCGCTCAAGTCAAAGTACTTTATTCACATAAGTAACAGAAAATCCGTCAGGGTCTGCCATTCGGTGCCCTGTCACATGCTCAAAATTTTTTAGTTAAATTCAAGGCAGACGCATTTTCTTCGGTTACTTATCTCAGTTAGACAGGGGGTTTTAAAATTGTATTTGTTTCTTTTTCACGTTCATCGGGGGATTTTTTTAAATGTTTAATTTTTTTTTTAAAACTTATTGTTGGTGTAAACAATTGTTGGTGAACCTTATCTTTACATGTATAAAATAAAGTCGTTCCCACTGTCTGTGCGCTTAGATCTTTTGAACTACGTAACGGATTTTAATGCAGTTTTCAGCAATAGATAGAGTGATTCAAGAGGAAGGTTTATATGTATCCTCCGGGATCCATGCGTACAAAGTCGCGGGTGTCCGCTAGTAGTAGACAAAATCTATACTATTCATACTAATATTATACAGGCGAAAGTTTGTGAGTATGTGAGTGTGTATGTTTGTTACTTCTTCACGTCTAAACGGCTGGAGCGATTTTAATAAAATTTGGTATGGAGTTAGCTGACACTCTGGATTGACACATAGGCTAATAAACCGCGGGTAACATCGCGGGGCACAGCTAGTAATATTATAAAGCTGAAGAGTTTGTTTGTTTGAACGCGGTAATCTCAGGAACTACTGATCCGAATTGAAAAATTATTTTACTGTTGGATAGCCCATTTATCGAGGAAGGCTATATTACATCACGCTACGACCAATAGCAATGGAGCAGTAATGAGAAATGTTGCAAAAACGGGGAAAACTTACACATACGAAATTGCGCGGGACTGCTAGTTAAGAATATAATGATTCTACATTTAATGCGTTTGTGTGAAGGATGCCTTCTCTACTCTTAATACTTATTTTGTGCTACAGTTTACTAATTAGTAACCTAGATGTAAGTAGGTATTACTAATAGTCTTGTTATGCATGTTGATATTATAATATTCAACAAAAACGAGTCTTGGAGGAAACGGTGACATTTAAAATCCGATAATAAAACCATTACTAGAAATAGCTGTAGCGGATGCATTTTTTGCATATTATTGGCATAAACATATCAGAATGGACCAGATTCTGATTTTGGATGCAATCTTCCTTTTCTGGTAGTTACGTTAGTCTACAGCAAAGCCTGTATGGATAAGAATGGATCCAAGGATGGCTTATGTTGTTTTTCAGACGATGTATCCATACTAATATTATAAAGCTGAAGAGTTTGTTTGTTTGAAACGCGACGATCTTAGGAACTACTGGTCTGAATTGAATGATTATTTTACTTTTGGATAGCCCATTAATAGGGGGCATTAATGAAAAAGAGAATAGAAATGAAAAATGTTGCAAAAACGGGAAACATTGACGCAGACGAAGTTGCGCGGATCAAGTAGCTAAAGAGTTCCTTTGTTTGTTTGAGCGCAATGATTTTTAGAACTACTGATTTAAATTGAAAACTACGATCAATAGGAGATGAGCATCAAAGAAAAATATTGCAAAAAGGGGGGAAAATGACGCAGAAGAAATTGTGCAGGACATCTAGTGTGATTTAAAATGTATATTTGTGTATAGGTACTTTACACTTCATCATATCGATAAAATACTCTTCATTTTTGTAAATTCAGGAGTCAGTCTTTTATTTGTTTTAAAACTTTTGTTTTAAGCTCAATGTTCTAAATTCGTGTTAATTTCTGTTGTTATAATTTCTGTCTCCCTCTTGAGAATACAGACTGTTTTTCACTAGACAGTATAGTACTGGTTGCTGGATATCTTACAATTTGTTATTACAATAATTGCATTTTTGAAAGATAGAAATATTTGAAATCCAGGCCCAGTATTCGAACCCGAGACTTCCGTATGCCAAACCGGGGAAGGAATTGAACCACCTATCTGGACTATGTTACTAGACCACAAATTTTTCTATCCTATTATGCTCGCGAGTTGGGCATACTGAAGTCTCGGGTTCGATTCCTGACTTTGGACTTAAATTTATTCTACCTTTCAAAAATGCAATTACTGTAATAATAAAGTAGTGGTTCTGAGACATGTCGTTTACACGTTTTTCTCCACTGTGCAGTGACAAAGTATCATACAAGATAAATGCTTGTTCACAAAGCAACGAGCAAATGGTAGTTATGAACACAAATATGAGTCAGACATTCTTGCATTAGGAATGCAAGTCTTTTTGTACCTTTATTACGTTTGCATAGCTTAGTCTAAGAATCGTTTGCTATGAAATGTTAAAGAGTTATATAAGACGAGCTGACCCTCGCAACTTCGTCTGCGTCATTTTAAACTGTTTTTGCAATATTGTTCATTGATGTTCAGCTCCTATTGGCAGTAGCGTGATGTTATGTAGCCTATAGCCTTTCTCGTTAAATAGACTATCTAACACTAACGGCCGGTCTCAATAATCTACTTATCTAACGATGTGGATTTAGCTACTGGAACTTTTTATCTGACGTAAGCTCAATATATCAAAATCAAAATAAGTCAAAATTCTACCTCTAGTAGCCAAATCGATCGATAGGTAGATTATTGAGACCGGCTGTAAAAGATTTTTTAACAAACAAACTCTTCAGCTTTATAATATTTGTATAGAGTATAGATAAGAACTGCAGAATCGCTTGGGAATATTTCCTAATTTTAATTATATAGTTGTACTACTTACTTACTGCTTGCTTGACTAGTTCTTATGGTTGGTGCCAGTGATTACTAGCCAGAGATCTAAAATCTTTGTGATGAGCACGATTCTTTATTCTGTGTCTTGGTGTAATTTATATAGGTATGTACTAGCTAGACCCGCGCTAGAACTTCGTATGCGTAAATTTTCCCCGTTTTTGCAACACTTTTCATTGCTACTCCGCTCCTATTTGTCGTAGTGTGATGTTATATAGCCTTTATTCTACCTCGAAAAATGGGCTATCCAACAGTAAAATAATTTTTCAATTCGGACCCGTAGTTCCTGAGATTACCGCGTTCAAACAAACAAACTCTTCAGCTTTATAATCTAATATATAAAATTCTCGTGTCACAGTTTTCGTTGCCATACTCCTCCGAAACGGCTTGACCGATTTTGATGAAATTTGCTTATCCGGTATCTATGAGAATAGGCCAACATCTATTTTTCATATCCCTAAGAGTTTGTTTGTTTGTTTGAACGCGATAATCTCAGGAACTACTGGGCCGCATCTATTATGCCCCTAAGTGATAAGGGTTGTCCACCCCTACCATTTATAACTATACTATAATATTAGAAGAGAAAGAAGAGTCGGTTTGTTTGTTTGTTTGAACGCGATAATCTCAGAAACTACGGGTCCAAATTGAAAAAAAAAAATTACTTTTAGATAGCCCATTTATCGAGGAATGCTATAGGGAGCGGAGCAGCAAGGAAAAATGTTGCAAAAATGGGGAAAATTAAAAAATAAAAATAAAATGGGGTCAGCTAGTATTAGTATAGATTTACATTTTCTGCTAGTTTGGAGTGCGTGAGTTGTACTAATACATTTATCTTTATAATTATTTTGTACGTGTATTTGTCACTTAACTCATCTTAAACCGCTGGATGGAATGTTGGGTGTATACTTGAGTGAGTACCTGGATGGTTCGTGAAAATAATTGAGCCCAATTGACAAAAAAAACATGCAAGACGATATAACATTCGGCTGGATAGCTAGTTCATTATAAATAACCAAACGGACCCTTCCGTTTGGTTATTTATATAGTTTAACTTGTGTATGTCTTTGTGTCAGTGTAGTGTCCAAACTACCACGTAATTTGGATTATATCTAGTACCTGTAAGCTTGTTTAAAAAAAAACCTGCTCCCGCAATTTGTTGGTATAAGGTACGCACACTGTCTCGTAGAACTTTACAAACATACAGAGAATGGGCACAGACTCGGAACAACAATTTACGGATCTCACAAAGTTGTGTCCTATGTGGGAATCGAACCCACCTCTTGCGCAGCAGTAGTAAACACACCCACGGCACCACCGAGGAATTAAAGTTTGATAAAAATCCTTTTAGGCGTTTGATAATCGATTGTTTATTTCACGTGTCAGGATTTTTTCATGTGTACACTATCTTGTTTTTAAAATATATAGCGGTTTGTTTTGTTAGGAATACAGAATGAGTAGCCTAGATTAGTCATTCATATGTTTTTTAAATGAGACAACAATAATAAGTAATTCTTTAATTATTTTTCAACTTTCGCGATTGTTATACATAGACTAGCTGTGCCCCGCGGTCTTACTGGCGTTATATTAGCCTATGTATTAATCCAGGATGTCAGCAAACTCCATACCAAATTTTATTAAAATCGCTCTAGCCGTTTAGACGTGAAGAAGTAACAAACATACACACTCACATACTCAAAAACTTTCGCCTTTATAATATAAGTGTGATATTAGTTATATTTCGGGAGTTAATCGCGTTAATTATTTGAAGGTACGAACCTTTTATTTACCCGACATTTTGATCGAATTGCACCGATCGTGGTCACGGGTCGACTGGTGGCAGCTTAGCGATGTCTCCGTGAGGCGCGGGGTTTTTCAACTACCCTCGTCTGGTCTTGATAATTTGTATTGTCGGTGCTTCTACACAATGTCGGGTACAGAAAAGGTTCGTACCTTTAAATAATTTACGCTATTAAGTCCCGCAATATATCTAATAGTTTTCATAAGTTGTAAGTTCTTATGACCTTCACAATAAACCAGTAGTTAGTGACCTAAGCTAATACCAAACTTGTTATCCGTGACCATTATAGGTATACCTAGACCATATGTGACATAAATGGATATAACAATCCAGCTGCGTTATTATAAAAATTTATAACATTCATTATTATGGTATGAATTAACTTATGTACAAGTCTCAGGCTTGGCTAGCGTTGATAGCAGTTGAGGTAAATCATTAAAATTTATGTACTTGGCTATGTTTCACTCACACAACGCTATCTGATCGCAAACTAAGCAGAGCTTGTATTAAGGAAACCAAACAACTGATAAACATACTTATATATTTCTAAATACATACATATTATAGATAAATAACACCCAGACACAGAATAAACCATGCTCATCACACAAAGTTTTATCCTAGGTGGGGATCGAACTCACGACCTCTTGTGTAGAAGACGGATACACTCCCACCGCGCCAGAGGCAGTTTAAGTTTCAACAAATCCGTTTAATCTATACTAATATTATAAAGCGGAAGAGTTTGTTTGTTTGCTTTGTTTGTTTGTTTGTTTAAACGCGCTAATCTCAGGAACTACTGGTCCGATTTAAAAAAATATTTTTTTGTTGGATAGCCCATTTATCGAGGAAGGCTATAGGCTATATAACATCGCGCTACGACTAATAGGAGCGGAGTAGCGACGTGAAATGTTGCAAAAACGGGAAAAATTTACGCATACGAAGTTGCGCGGGACAGCTAGTAGTTTTATAAAGTATAAGAGTAACAAAACATACTTACTGATCCAGCCGCAGATTTTGGGGGACATTTGACCCGCCACCGAAGGGGGACAATTGCCTGCCTAAACACTCCGATCCAGTGTAAACATTCTCAAATTCCCCCAAAAAAACGGCCATTCCAAGTCTAGGGATGAGGGGGGGGGGGATTGCCTCTGTTGCCCCACTCTTGTATCCACGCTTGTACTCAACAACTTTCGAGTTTGTATGGAATGCTATTTTTCAATGGACACTATCAAATACAACCAAATGGGTTCACCTCAGAATTTTATCGCATTAAGTCAACGTCAGCATTACAAATGTATATTTTATCTATATGATGATATAGATATGTAAATAACTAAGTAAATATATCATTTATAACCTAAACTTACGCATTGCATTATAACTAGCTTATGCCCACCGCTTCCCCCGCGTGTATGCCAAATTTTTAGCAAAATATTTATACGGCAAAGTTTCATACTAACTTTGCACCCCCGTTTTACCCCCTTAGGGGGTGAATTTTCAAAAATCCTCTACTTTATAAAAGGAACCGTTGTGTAGAATTTCAAATTCCTTACCCATAACGTTTAGACCCTGCGTTGATATGCCAATCAGTCAGTCAGCTTTTCCTTTAAAATATAGATTTGACACGGTAATACATGCGTTTAAAATAGGTAAAGTATTTACCTTATGCTTGGCGTTTCGGCCGGGTTACACCGACCGTAGTCACAAGCTAACTGCAAATACAAGTAAGCAACTAACTAAAGCGTGGTCAACTTGTGACCACGGTTGGTGTAACCCGGTCGAAACCACAAGCATATGGTAAATACTTTACTTAGTTTAAACGCGTCTATTCCCGTGTCAAATTGTGAATAAATGATTGACTGCCTCTGTGGTGCGGTGGGAGTGTACCCGACTGCTATTCAAGAGGTCGTGGGTTCCTTCCCCAACTAAGGATAAAACTTTGTGTGATGAGCACACGATGCTTTGTTCGGTGTCTGGGTGTTATTTATCTATAATATATATGTATTTACAAAATAAGTAAGTATGTTTATCAGTTGTCTGGTTGCCATAGAACAAGCTCTGCTTAGTTTGGGATCAGATAGCGTTGAGTAAGTTGTCCCAAGATTATATCAATTGGGTAGTTGACTATAATAAAAGTAAATTATTAATTACTAATCAGGTAATAGTAAATCTTAGAATGCTCTGAAAAAAGTGCTCTTTTACAATTTAACATGCCTTTGAATTTAAAAGCATGAACACGAATGCTAAAAGTAATGATTTGACGATAGGAACTTATGACGTCACAGGTTGTTATTTCCTAAACATTTCTATAGAGCTTGTCAATTTGACATTTCATAAAAAGAGACAGATTTGACTTGACAGTCAACATCCCAATTGCAATAGTACATTCGGTCTTGTTAAACATCTATACTAATATTATAAAGCTGAAAAGTTTGTCTGTTTGAACGCGATAATCTCAGGAACTACGGATCCGAATTAAAAAAATATTTTACTGTTGGATAGCCCATTTATCGAGGAAGGCTATAGGCTATATACCTAACATCACGCTACGATCAATAGGAGCGAAGCGGTAATGAGAAATGTTGCAAGAACGGGGAAAATTAAGCAGACGATGTTGAGCGGATCAGCTAGTATTATAACCTACCTATCTTCGTTCCGCAGTTACAAGTACTCAGCGAGCATACCTACATCAAGACGATCTAAAAAAAATCGAATTACACATACCTAAATATAAATACATAATTATGTTAAAGAAACGTAAATATAAGCCAACCTTGGCATCTACGACGCGTGCGCATTCAAATAAACACGTCGTGTGACGTCACACAACCAGACGAACTTCGTGGACATGTGTCTGTCTCTTTCTTTCTTTTGTCTAAAGCGTAGTTTTTCTCTATTATCTGTTGAGTGATCTTTTTGACTGATAGGTATTTGTTTTCTGAGAAAATGTTATATTTTCATTTCCTTGTCGTGAAGGTTTAGGAATCAGTTTAGAAAATTAATTACTTGCTGTATTTGTTTACAGTTTGTAGTAAGTTATTTGTTTTATTATTTAGGTAACTTTTGCTAACCGCTTCCTAAAATCTTCTTAGATAGATAACTATCGATGTCCTCCCATAAGGTCAGTTATTATGACAAGATTTTGACAGTTCCATATGGGTTTGCCGTGGATACGAAAAATGATCGTGAATTAGAACCCTGATTTCGAGGTTTTAGACCCAGCGGTTTCTACAGTGACTTGATTTGTTACTATGAAAACCGCTGATTTAATAATTCGCTAGATTTAGATCATCCATGGCTCCGCTAGCGTGACTGTTGGTTTTTCCTCAGGATACTCTCTATTTGCTTGCCAAATATAGAGTGTCCTTCATTTCGATCATAGTGTTTGGGATACGCCCCAAACATGTATAATAAACATTTTTTTTTTATTCGAACCCACGAACTCACGATCGTGAGACCGATGCCTTAGCCATTAGGCTACCGCCGCTTAATTAATTAATTGTCGTGTAGCTAAAGTTATACCCTTTTACTTTAGCATTTATTAATAATTTTAAGGCTTTTAATACTGGCAACATTGAATTGCCGGAAATGCATTATTATGATATGTTCAAAATTTTACTCCAAAGAGGGTTTTTCGTAAATCTAGCGAAAGCTGCGGACCAATAGTAAGAAATAATCTATGAATATTCCCAAACATAATATACGTACTGCGTGTTACGCATTTGGCCCCAAAAGTCTCGCCGTATACATATTTGTATTGTGAAACAAATACGTCACTCGATTAACCTCAAATGATGACGCAGTCCCAAAGTGTTTCGTCGTTTATGACGTCACTACTCATAAGTGGTGTGACTCTTTATGATTTTTTATGAACCATAGAATATGATAGAACAGTGGCAATAAATGTGTAATTAGAATGTTATATCTCTTGGGTTTCATAATCACTGTAGTTATTTGGCTTTTAATAATAAAGTATTATCTATACTATTGTTATAAAGCTGAAGAGTTTGTTTGGTTTTTTTAAACGCAATAATCTCAGGAACTACTGGTCCGAATTGAAAAAATCTTTTACTGTTGGATAACCCATTTATCGAGGAAGGCTATAAGCCAGGGATGGCGAACCCTATTTTTAAATAATTAGCATATGACGTGCCCGACATGCCGTCTTTTTCGGTGCCGGTTTCGCAGCTCGCACTTCTCGTCATATTAAACTGACTGTTGATCAACACAAGTAGCAACAACTGGAATCAAATCAAACTATCCTATCTTTCGGAATTTTACTTTAAATTCATATCAACCCATATGATGGCCCACTGCTGGGCACGGGTCTCCCCAGTAGATCCTGGGGGTAATTGCCATAATTGCCACGCTTGGCGAGCGGGTTGGCGATCGCAGTAAGGCTTTAAGTACGCAGAGGACGCTGCTGCCCGTCCTCCGGAGTGAAATCCCTTAGTCGCCTTGACGACACCCACGGGAAGAGATGGGGTGGTACTATTCTTAAGCCGGCACCACACGGCAAAGCCGGCACCACACGGCAAAGCCGGCACCACACGGCAATACTACTTTAAATTAATGTGACAAAACCGTTTTGCTTACTTTGTGTTATCCACAAATTGTTGTTTCGAGTCTGGATGTACTTTGTGTCCATGACTTGTATGTTTGTAAAGTCTCCCGCGACACAGGGCTTGTACCCTACTGCGGGAGTCATCTTTTTTTTGAGCACGATGGTTTATTCTGTGTCTGGTTATTATTTATCTATAAAATGTATGTGTTTAGAAATATATATGTAGTTGTACGTTTATCAGTTGTCTGGTTTCCATAGTACAAGCTCTGCTTAGATTGGGATCAGATAACGTTGTGTGAGTTGTCCCAAGATATTATTATTAAATTAGCTTAAAGGAGCGACCGCTGCACGCTAGGTACCTCCGATTTAAAAGTATTGGATTCGATGTCGGAGTCGGGGTTGTAAAACCAACCAGAAGTTCTGACTTTTCGGAGTCGAAGTCGAAGCTCCGTAACATCCCTCGTAGGTACTACTAACTTACTATGTCCAACTATTATATACCTCGCACTAGCGATTCGCCCTGGTTCGCACGATGCAATCTAACGATGTTGATAATGTTAAACACAATACACATATAGTATCCAACTTTCCTTTAGAATTTCCCTACATTTATCAAGTTGAAAGCGCATCAAAATCTATAGAATATAAACGCATGGGAAACTTATTTAATATGTATAAATTAACCATGTTTATTATAATTTTAATGTCGTCTTAAATTAATTAATAGTTTTTGACGTAATAACGTTTTATAAATTGATGACCGGGTCGTCTTATAAATCAATAACCGGGTGCACGCAAAAAAGTATCACGTAGCAACGCTCATATTATTGATTGGTTGCTAAGTAACGGCGAATGACGATTGCAGCGACATGACATGCGATTGGACTTAACAGACAACCATTGTTTTAGAATTATTCAATTCACTGTATCTTAAATTTAAATAATACAATTTTATTGTATTTGTAACTTGCTAAGCCTTTCAAGTTTGTTTTAGATTATTTTTAGATACATGAGAACTTTCAAAAAAACGTATTTTTTTTAAAGACGTCTCCCGCAGTAGGGTACAAGCCCTGTGTCAGGGGACGTTGACTTTACAAACATACAAGTCACAGACACAAAGTACACCCAGACCCGGAACAACAGTTTGTGGATCACACAAAGTGGTGTCCCGTGTGGGAATCGAACCCACAACGTAGCAGTCGGACACACTCCCACCGCGCCACAGAGAAAGTCTATCTAGTCTATCACACCCAGTAAATAAATATTAATTTAAAGTCTGTTAGATAGGGGTAATTCCCCAACAGTCAACACCTTATCTTTATCATTCGTCATGCCTACGTACAAATAAAGATCAGATTGTTAACACTATCAATTATCAAAAGAAACAAGTTAATATTCTACGCCAATTTAGAACCGACACTTTTTTTAAATAGATTAGTTATTACTTACTTGTATGTCGCAAAAAAATGATCCTATATAACTCTATGAGTGGCTTATTGCTCTAGTTGTTAAGAAGTCGAGATAGGTTGTGTGTTCGATTTCCACTCAGGAAAAATAAGTGTGTGATGAGTGCGAATGTTTATTCAGTACCTGGGCTTGATCCACAATAATATTATGAAAATAAGACATAATATTAGAGTGTATACTTTCACTTTTGTGAATGTAACTATGTCTGTCTGTTACGATGAAATTTGGTAGTTTGAAAGAACATAGGATAGTTTTTATAGCGATAACCAACATCCACGCGGTCGAAAGCTAGTTTATCTACAACTAGCTGACCAGCGCGACTTCGTCTCCGTCAATGTTTCTTCAACTTTTTTTATTGCTGCTCCGCTCCTATTTGTCGTAGCATAGCCTTCCACGATAAATGGGCAATCCAACAGTAAGAGATTTTTTTTCAATTTGACCCAGTAGTTCCTGAGATGATCCCGTTCAAACAAACAAACAAATAATATTAGTATGTTGTACTTACATATTTAGAAATTAAATAAGTACGTATATCAGTTGTCTAGTTGGCAATAGCCTCTGCCTATTTTGGTATTAGATTGCTCTGTATCAGTTGTCCCAAGATATTATTATTAATAATAATATCTTGGGACAACTTACACAACGCCATCTGATCCCAAACTTGTGTAACCTCAAGTAAGCTTGAACTATTGCAACTAAACAACTGATAAACACACAAATATTATAGAATAGCTGTCCTGCGCAACTTCGTCTTCGTAAATTTTCCCCGATTTTGCAACGTTTCTCATTGCTGCTCCGCTCCTATTGGTCGTTGCGTGATGTTATATAGCCTACAGCCTTCCTCGATAAATGGGCTATCCAACAGTAAAATATTTTTTTCAATTCTTGAGATTACCACGTTCAAGCAAACAAATAAACAAACTCTACAGCTTTATAATATCAGTATAGATATTACACCCAAACGATCAGCAGTCAGGGTCAATAACCACTAGACCACCAGGCCAGTCAATTCGTTCATTAGTTGGTCAATCTATCACCAACGCAAGATCAACTCAAACTTGGATAATTTCTGTTCAAAACAGAGATGGATTGGCCTCAAACTGACTTCGGCAAATAATTTGCATAGTGTTGCCAATAGCATATACAAATAACACCTACTTATAACATCTGGTGAATGGCAACTACTTGAAAATTTATTTCGCAATATTTACATTTTAGTTTAATCCTTATTATATGCTTATCTAATGTTTACATAAATATTATTTTGAGAAAGGCTTTAGAAATAGAAACTGGATAACCTGAGGGAAGTCTTGTGTTACGGGTTTTAATTGTGATATCTTCAATGATGATTTACTATTATAAAGATAATTGATTTTTAAATGTGTTGAGTATAACGTTCTCGAAATGTCAAAAAAAGGACTTTGTGTTTGAAATAATTAGCTGCATGGCAAAGTATCACAATTAAATAGAGCAATAAACCCTTTCCAAATCGTCCTAGCCATATCCGATAAAACCGATTTGAAAAAAAACATGAGCACTGTAGCCCCTGGCGATCTAGAACAATCAAAATTAGCTAAGAATAGTCTCGGGAATGAAACTTATGCAACGCAAAAACCGTTTCGAAATCGGCCTAGCCGTTTCCGAGAAAAAATGGCAACATACACGAGCACAAATAAAGCCATCTTACACGAAACGTTGCGGGCAAAAAAGTTGCCTGAGTGTTGTAACTTGGATTTTTCAATATTCTTTTGCGCGTGCCCAAACCGTTTTTAGCCAAATTCCATAAAAACAATCGAATTCCAGAAAACGAATTACAATAAAATTGTAATTGCATCATTAGTCCTTGTTTAGATAGCCCCGGTTAGCCTCAGATTTAGATTTTTTTAAATTTTTTTTTTATGTTTAAAAAGATAATTAGTAATGTGGGATTGTTGTCCCACATTACTAGCAATCCTGTTAACCCCTCCAGCTAAACTCTGGCTTGTTTTAGGAGTGGGTTTACGTCGGTAGTATAATGGCAAGGATTCGAACCCACGACCTCGCGATTGCGAGACCGATGGCTATCGCCGGTTTTCATTATGATTGTGATGTTACTTTCTTCTTAACTGTAGGTATTTAGGCAGGCAATAACAAAATGATGCAATGATTCACCAAACTGGTATTAAACCTACCTACCTTTTTAAAGATTGGCGTCGCCATTTTATCCGTGGCTAATTTCATTTTAACGCAACGGTAACCTGTGTACTGATTGAAAATTACAACATCATGCCTTGAATTGAAGATTTGAAAAAAATATCTAGTTTTGACTACAGAATCTTCTTCTAGATTCTTATCCTGAGCATACATCTCTACCTGGATATCAGAAAAATAAGTTAATTCCGAGTTTCAGACCACTGGCGACTATAGTACCTACCTACGTGGAAACATTTTAAAATTGAAGCGGCGGTAGCCTAATGGATAAGGCATCGATCTCGCAATCGTGAGGTCGCGGATTCGAATCCTACCCATTATACTACCGACGTGAACCCACTCCATACACAAGCCATTAAGCTTAGCTGGAGGGGTTAACAGGGTTGCTAGTAATGTGGGACCACAATCCCACATTGCTAGAAGTCTTTTGAAAAAAAAAAATAACATACTATCAAAACGCGATGCCACACTACGCCTTTAATACGCTCAGAACCTTAGAGAAACGGCAATTTGACTACTATTTATCCGTAATTAAAATATCTCATGGAAGTTTTTTAAGCCTCTCCAGCGTAGTATACCTTCAATTACTTACCATATTTTCTTACCATATTTAAATAAATAAATAATCACTGACTTATAAGCGAGTGATTATTTATTTATTTATTAAATACGGAAGACTTACAGCTAAACAAATCATAGCAGATCAATTAGTAGATAATTTGCCGACAATTCTGACAATGTCAGATGTGCAATGGAAGAATTTATTTAACCTTAATGGTGGTAAAGATACCTACTTATCAAGTCTGTTATGTTTGACATTGTCAAAATGTGTCATTCACGCGGTACCTGATTATTTTTATAAAAAAATTAATTGAACGTTCATTTTGGTTTGGGGTATGTGAATGTTTATTATAATTTATATAATGTTTTTCTATTGCATATTAAATAACACTTTTAATATTATGAAATGGACACGGACTATGCTCAACTTCTCAAACGACTGAAAAACTATTTCAAAATTCATCGCAAAGTTTAGTGTAGAAACATACAGCCACGGAAGGCGACTTTAGATGTACTTTGCGATGCAAATTGAGGGGTGCTTGTATGACATTAGAAAAAAAATGAAAACGGCATATTTTTTATTAGATAGGTATCTAATATGTATAAAAAGCTCGAAAGTTTAAAAACAATAATGGCATATTTTTATTAACTTTATACAAACCAAAAAGTTTCTTTCACGTCACACCTAAAATTACTTTCTTTTGATGAAAATATTTATTATAGCGGACGCCTCGCGGTTTCACCCGCGTAGTTCCCGTTCCCGTGGGAATACATCGATAAAAAATAGCCTATGTCACCCGGGGTTAGTATAGCTTCACAACGATGAAAGAATTTTTTAAATCCGTCCAGAACTTTCGGAGCCAATTCAATACAAACAAACAACAAATCTTTCCTCTTTATAATATTACTAGCTGTCCCGTGCATCCTATGTTACTTCTAATACCTCCAAGAATATGTGTACAAAGTTTCATGATGATCGGTTGATGAGTTTTCGCGTGAAAGCGTAACAAACAAACTTACATTCACATTTATATATTAGTAGCGATTATTAGTATTAGTATAGATATAGACTACTGGTAGGTCTAAGTGCTAGGCCGTCTTGATGGATACCACCGCAGTGTCAGTATTTTTTTATTGAAATAGTTAAGCCAACGCATAATTACGGTGTTTAGGTAAATAGGTACTGTAATAAGAGTGAGACTTCCAAACGAATGTCTCAGAATAAGGTGGACGGATCTTTGCAGAACATCCTTGAGTAGCGCTGATGCTGCTTTGGGATAGCGTTAGTATAAACCCGCTCGTCTCTTCTTAAAGAGACGAGCGGGTTTATACTAACGCTATCCCAAAGCAGCATCAGCGCTACTCAAGGATGTTCTGCAAAGATCCCATTTGTATAAAAATATATACATCATGTATATTTAATCCCTGTCCGGCCTGTTAATCTGTTGTTAGGTATCATGTGCCCATTCCATTTATGCCATTTAAAAAAAAATGTGACGAAAAAAGTACTTCATTTTCTTCTTGATAGAAGTCATATGGGGAAACATGTACACTTTATGCAAACAATGTTGATAAAAAATCTTAAAAATGTACACATTTCGACGAAATTGTGTACCTACTTATGTCATCAATTTTATAATTCAATAAAAAAATCAATAAAACGGATATATATTTTTTCTATACCTTTACCAATAACAGAATACCTACAGACCCCTTTCGGGTCGGACAGGGATTAATGTACAACTTGTTGATACTTTAAAAAAAAACAAATAGGTTTCAACATTGATGAACAAAATAATATCAATGGGTCCCAATTAGGAATATTAGAACTAATATAATTCATATATCGCGAGACACTTTACAAAGTACCTACGCCGAAACTCGAAACAACAATTTATACAAATGCAATTGAAGCATTAATATCTGCATTGTTTATTGCCAATAAAGCACCCAATAAAGTAATAACTATACTGAAACAATCAAAGTTTGCAAAATGTATTTGTGAAATATAACATTGCAATATGATGGTTTAGTTTTTAATGTAAAATAGTATAAATAATATCTTGGGACAACACACATCGCTATCTGATCCCAAACTAAGCAGAGAGAGCTTGTACTATGAAAACCAGACAACTGATAAACATGCTTAAATATTTCTAAATACATACATATTTTAAATAAATAACACCCAGACACAGAATAAACCATCGTGCTCATCACACAAAGTTTTATCTTGGGTCGGATCGAACCCACGACCTCCGGTTTAGCAGTCAGGGTCACTAACCACTTGACCAACAGGCCAATCAAGATGTGTTGGTTTAATTACTTTAGATTAAAAAATTCAGATAAAGTAATAGTAAGTTTTAGTATATCCGATATACACAATCTCCAAAAACAACCATTTAGCTAGCAAGGGACACATTTAGCTAACACTTGATTCTAACAAAAAAATGCACTTTAAGGCTTAATACTTCACAAAGGGATCCCGAAATCGAAAAGTGATATTCACAACCCCTAAATATATTAAAACACCTATCCAACAACACCCCACACGATGGAAAAAAAATCACATCCCTACTTTAAGTGTAGGGAGAAGGTATCTACACAAAAAAAAAACAAGATTTTATAAATGCCAAATTGCAGCTATCTAATACTAAGGGTCTCTATGCTAACCTGGGGAGAGATAGACAGACGTAAAAACGGACAAAGCAAAACTCCAAATATGGATTCCGTTTTGCCATTTTGGCTACGGAACCCTAAAAATAAAGATCTTTATTGACATTTTTACATGGAGCGGGATTCGATCTCATGACTTCTCGATAGCCAATCTCATGCCCTAGCCACTCAGCTAATATGTATGCATTTCAAAATTTGACGCAGGGTCGGAGGAACTTCCTTGTAAGTGGAAGGTAGTTTGTTTAAATCACCTTCAATGTCACGAATCTGTTATTAATGCAATCAAAATGCAACGAACGTTCGTCTGTTATAGATGATTCTAGAATTGAGATACTTGTAGTTTAGAATTTTCCTTATTGAACAGGTTTTTATTAGCAGATTTTAGTATCTCTATAACTTTATCCATCGCTTAATTATAAGGAAATATAATTTAAGAACATGCTTGGCATGAGTTGGCAACGTCTGTTGTTTCAGTAGATTTTATAAATACTAGTTTTTAACGGATTCTCCCACATTATGGTTGATTTTTATAGGCTACTAGCTGTCCCGCGCAACTTCGTATGCGTAAATTTTCCCCTTTTTTTATAATCCTATGTTACTTCTAATACCTCCAAGAATATGTGTACAAAGTTTCATGATAATCGGTAGAGTAGTTTTCGCGTGAAAGCGTAACAAACAAACTAACATTCACATTTACATATTAGTAGGGATGTGCTATTCCGATGTACAAATTATGTCACTGTAAAGTTTCACATATATCCGTTCTGTGATTTTGGCGTGAAAGAGCAACAAAGATTGATCCGTCTATTCATCCAACCTCACAAATTTTAGGATTTATATTTTTAGGAGTTCTGTGTTAGGAGTTCTTGTTTTAATGTCCTACAAGAAGATTTTTGATTTGTTACCTACGGGACAGTTTTCTTAAAAAAGTCACACTACTCCCTACTTCGAGGTACACGGACCACTGGTCTGAGTTCTCCCCAATAGAGCCGGATTTCTGTTTTATCCACGGGAATGAGAGAATTGCGATTGATAATCCACATTTATGTTTTTACTAGATAACCCGCGCAACTTCGTATGCGTCAATTTTCCCCGTTTTTGCTACATTTTTCATTGCTGCTCCGCTCCTATTGGTCGTAGCGTGATGTTATATGGCCTATAGCCTTCCTCGAAAAATGGGATGGGCAGATTTTTTAAAATTTGGACCGGACCAGTAGTTCTTGAGATTACCGCTTCAAACAAACTCTTCAGCTTTATAATATTAATATAGATGTACAAGTACTTTGAGTTTATCATCGTATTGCAAAATTATATTTTAATGTCAGGTACGATGTGGAAATTTTTGTATTTATAAAGTCCCCCGTGACACAGGGCTTGTACCCTACTGCGGGAATCGTATTTTTTAATAATAATAAAAAAAAACAAGCTGTCCAGCGCAACTTCGTCTGCGTAAATTTTCCCCGTTTTTGCAACATTTCGCGATGCTGCTCCACTCCTATTGGTCGTTGCGTGATGTTATATAGCCTTATAGCCTTCCTCGATAAATGGGCTATCCAACAGTAAAATATTTTTTATAACTCGGATCAATAGTTCGTACCGCGTTCAAACAAACAAAGAAACTCTTCAGCTTTATAATATTAGTATACTCTAGATTGCCAGGTTCACGTTTCTCGGACTGTAACATATCTGTTTCTTTTTCAGGAGGTTAACAGAACGAGTCAACGAGCTGATACACACAGAAAACGTATACGTAGAAAGGTTAAGGCATGTCGTCGAGGACTATATCCCGAATATGAACCAGCCCGATCTCCCTCCAACGTTCCGAATGCTCAAACCCGAGATTTTCGGAAACATAGAAAGAATATTTAGGTTTCATTCTGAAGAGTTCCTGCCCGCTTTGAGGGACTGTGAAAATGATCTCAGGAAATTGGGACAGTGTTTTAGGAAATTTGTAAGTATTATTTTTATTTAGATATTTCGTCTTGTCATTATCTTAGGCGAGGTTATGAAACATTACCACCTATCGGTCAATAGATGAGTGACCGGGAATAAAGAGTGCCTGATGCCTAGAGTTGCCTAATCACTGGTGAGATTGATCGACGTAACTGAAGTCGGTTAAACCATAAACATCTTATGTAGACTTTTGTCTTGGGCCTTGGGGAACGCAAAGCCGTCGATACTGTGCCGAAATTTCCGCGGTGACGTACGCGGTGGGAGTGTATCCGACTGCTACGCTAGAGGTCGTGGGTTCGATTCCCACACGGGACAGTACTTTGTGTGATCCACAAATTGTTGTTCCGGGTCTGGGTGTACTTCCGTGACTTGTATGTTTATAAAGTCCCCCGTGACACAGGGCTTGTAACTTACCGCGGGAGTCGTCTTTAAAAAAAAATACTATAGAGGTCAGTGGATGGCCATCTTGTAGTTTTATGAGTGAGGGAACAAATGACAATTATTGTATTTTTCCGCACATGCTTGTAAATTTTAGTGTCTCATTTAGAGGATGTTATTAATTAGATTAAGTCCTAGACATTGTTTATAAATGCTGAAGGTTAATTTAATTTGGACGAAATTTAGCTCAGATACCAACGACGGACGAAATTAACAAAACAAAATCCATTCAGATATGTGACATGTTAACAGTAATTATAAATAAAATAAAAATTAGTCTTTTCTTTTTTTTTGTCTTTTTTAAAGAGATAACTAGCAATGTGGGATTGAGACCCACATTACTAGCAATCCCTCCAGCTAAGCTCAAAGTCTTGTATTAGGAGTGGGTTCACGTCGGTAGTATAATGGGTAGGATTCGAACCCGCGACCTCACGATTGCGAGACCGATGCCTTAGCCATTACGCTACCGCCGCTTTTAAATCTAGTCATTTAACAATTACTAAAAGCTCCTGTCACATACACACACAAACTTTAGAGACATTTTGTAATTATACAACGTAAATTTGATCAGTTATTAATTAAAAAAAGTAATTGTTATACACTTATAAACAAAACAAAACGTAAAACCAAATCTATTCAACAAACTCCAGAGATAATAATTACTCTACTAGAACCAATAAATACTCAACTTATAGAAACATCGGTGTCACGGACTGTCGAGCCCGATTTGACACAGTTACAGCAACCGCAACAAGAACATTATTCTTTACACTTTTGATTGATACAAAAACGGTTAGAATACAATTCTAAATACCTCTCTTTACTGTGGTTCAATGGACGTATAATAAATTGAATCTGTAAATACATTATAATATAAAAATAAATTGCTGTGCGTTTCTGAAATACTCAAAAGTGGTTCGACCGAATTGAATATTTTTCGTTTTGTTTGACTCAATGTTTCTTATTTTGTAAATCACTGATGTAATACGTAAAATGTGTTATATAAAATATAATTACGCATATTAACTTAGTATTCTCATTACCGCTACACTATCATAGCTACGATGACCAATTATAAGGCCGTTTGTCCACCGCAGGCCGTCAACGGGACGTCAACGGGATTTTAACGTAAAGGAGATTATTTAAAGCTAAAGATATTCTAAGCTTGACGATGAAGGACGTGCGGTAGACACGCGGCTTTAGTAATTATATGTATCGCTACTTCAGCGATGCCATGACTTTCCGTTGACGGGCTACTGTGGACAAACGTCCTAACGTATGTTATATAACATACTTATTATTATAATATAATAATAATATCTTGGGACAACTTATACACAGATATCTGATCCCAAGCTAAGCAGAGCTTGTACTATGGAAACCAGACAACCGATACACATACTTATATATTTCTAAATACATACATCTTATAGATAAATAATACCCAGACACAGTATATATATATATATATGATGATATCTTATATCATCATATATATATATATACAGGGTGTAACAGAAAGGTGTGGTCAAATTTCAGCAGCGGATAGGGTATGTTATCAGTGTTGCATTTACCATGGTGCCATAGCTGGTGGCATTATAATTTCATAGATATAGCTTATTCCTTTTGTCAAAATTCAGTAGTGAAAGGTGTATGGCATAAGAAGTATACCTCCCCTGGTACAAAATTCGATTGGATTATTATGGCATAGAACTTTTTAAGTCATACTTTTTTAAATTAATAACTTTTTCATTCATAAATAAACGAAAGAAAAAATAATAAATATTATTTTAGGGTACTCCGATTTTGATAAAATTAGGTACATATGTACACTGAGTATCATGGGCACATACCAACCCTGGAATATGACCACACCTTTCTGTTACACCCTGTATATATATATAGAAAGGTGTGGTCAAATTTCAGCAGTGGATAGGGTATGTTTTCAGTATTGCAACTACCATGGTGCCATAGCTGGTTGCATTATTATTACATAGTTATAGCATATTCTTTTTGTCAAAATACAGTAGTGAAAGGCGTATGGCATAAGAATTATACCTCCCTTGGTACAAAATTCGATTGGATTGTTATGGCATAGAACTTTTTAAGTTATACTTTTTTTAATTAATAACTTATTCATAAATAAACGAATAAAAAAATAATAAATATTATTTTAGGGTACTCCGATTTTGATAAAATTAGGTATGTGCACTCAGTATAATGGGCACATACCAACCCTTGAATATGACCACACCTTTCTCTTACACCCTGTATATATATTTCCCAGCGATATAAGACTTGTACCTACCTAGGAACTGAGAAAATGAGAGCTGTCTTTAAAAAAAAGAAAATCAGTAGCTTCTCAATATCCACTTGCGACAATATACTCTCGTAAAAGATGACATTACATTTTATGGTAGTGGAGATCATTCGTGTGCTTTTGAAATCGGCTGGCACTTTAGCTCTTTACCCTGACTCTACCACTGGCGGGGTTATTACAAACGAACTACTAAATTTGATCGTGTTATTTTGGGTCTCATTTCTTCTAGAACAACGTGTCCAACAATTATCCACAGTTCACCGAATTAACGCCACATTACCTCGAAAATTCAAGTTTTATTTCACTTCGTGTTCGGTGAAAGTGGATTGCAATGTCAAATTATACAGAAAACAGCAGTGAAATGTTTCGATGTTTTGTCTTTTCACGTGCAAACAACTCATAGAAGATTTAGGCTGAATTTAGCTTGATGAAGAGTTCATTTTCATAGCTGTTATTTGTTCAGACTCCGATTTAACCATTTGTAATGTCTTGGAAACTGTATATACCAAGAGGAAAAAATACTATTCGGTCATCGTTTGGACAGCTAAATCACTGAGAGTCAAAAAAGTATGGACCCTATTAAGGGGGCATTACACTGAGAGAATTATTTATTTAGCGTTACGTACACAGCGACGCGATCGCCGGCCTCACTCTTCCGTACACAACCATTACTTCACAGTGCGCAGGAGCGCAGGTCAAACTAAAGTAGAATATTCGTTCATACTTAAGTTAGATTACGAACGCCATGACTATGACAATACGAAAATGCACGTTTTTGCATTTTTCCGCACCTTCAAGATCTTTATATCATCTACTAAAAAAACTCTTTAACTAGTGACACAATTTTTTTCGTGTCCTAATATTTAGGTTTTCTATATACATTTTTGAGAGAGCTAAACCCTTTTTCGTGTAATGTACCCTTAACATGTGTTTGTTTGTTTCAGGAAAAAAGATTCAATTTGTACGTAATGTACTCTAGGAATAATAAAAGAGCGACAAGACTTGTATTTGAAAACAAACAATTTTTCCAGGTAAGTCCTGATTACGAGTATTATTGGTTATTAGTTGAAACAGAACAAAACCTTGAAAGTGTCTTCTAAACATCGAAGTCATTATTTTAGGGTTGGTACACAACACTGTAAAGGCGACGCGATAACATTTACCTAATTATGTCCACCAAATGGAATATGACAACGTTGAGCGATAAAGAATGACCGATGAACGTTGAATTAAGATTTTGAAAAAATGATTCACTCAGTTGATTTAGTGAATGGAGTTGTTATTAAGTAATAATAACAACAACAACTCCGTTCAGTCTTGTATTTCGTTGACGCATAATAGGGGTGAATGGAAGAAATGATCATATAGCACCGTCCTTTGATAAAAATGGGAACAGGCAGTAGCGGATTTGGCTGGAAAATTCACTGATTACTCATCCCTGTTGCACATGTACAGAACCCTCGGTGCGTGGTCAATTTTTGTAATCATCACTGATTTTTTTGTTCGGGCTTACCCGACAAATCCGCTACTAGGGACAGGGTGGGTAGATGACGATTATAATTATATTAAACGCAATATGATAGGTGAGAACCAACACTATAGTAATGGGTTGATTATGATAGTGAAAACTCAATACAAATCGTTTTTTTTAAATGGCTATTATTTGAGATAAAGAACCTAAATTAACACGAATTAGTGTCAAAGTTTATATAAATAATAGACAAAAATACATTTCGAACATATTTTATTTTTTTAACTTTGAATATGCCCGGGGCTTCGCTTCTATTGAGCGATTCATTATAAAAAGTAGCCTATAACGTACCTCAGGCTTAATGTTCTAATATTTTTGAAACAAACTCTTCAGATTTATAACATTAATATCGAAGTAAATATTATACAGATGTATAGTCATTATTGTATGTGTGTTCAATATAAAACACCTGCAGCATTTTTGCGTCATTGCATTCAATAGCGATACGCCATCGCGCAAAACGATGCGTCGTCACATTGCAATATTATGTCCTATCCCTTACTATAGGTACCTACTCAGATAATGAATTAGTACGACCTTGACACAAAATAAGCCTTTTAGTATTCCTGTTTCTGCGTGTCTTGATGATTATCGCTAATTATGATAGTAAAGTTATCAATAGAGCTACATTAGTCACGGCCAAAGTACGCGACATTTGATAGTAAGCGATTGTTCTTAGGAATGTGCGTAATGAGTTTGAGAATTCAAATCTCGATATTTTTACTAGACTGTTGAAAGAAGGGGAATTGTTATAGTGGGTGTCGATAGACGATATTAGAGGCAATCGCAAAAATGCCTCAAGATTGCCGAAACAAAACTGCAGGAGTCGCAAAAAATGATCAATTACTCTTTTAAAAATTGATCATAATGATTTCTATGACATACACCTAAACAAAAATAAAACTAAATACATGTATTCCAATTGGATTTTTTTTAGAATAAGGGGGACATGATTGTGTGTAGTTAAAAAAAATAGGGGAAAAACTAATCCCCGTTATTTATTAAATGTATTTCTGTTTTTCCCCCGTGATATAAAACCTACTTGTCATAAACTCCTACACGTTTTTGATAAAAACTGTTATAAATAATAAAATGGCGCAATGATTCACCCAGTCTTGATAACATTGTATCTTAAACTAGCTGTCCCGCGCAACTTCGTATGCGTAAATTTTCCCCGTTTTTGCAACATTTCACGTCGCTACTCCGCTCCTATTAGTCGTAGCGCGATGTTATATAGCCTATAACCTTTCTCGATAAATGGGCTATCCAACAAGAAAATAGTTTTTCAAATCGGACCAGTAGTTCCTGAGATTAGCGCATTTAAACAAACAAACAAACAAACAAAGCAAACAAACAAACTATTCCGCTTTATAATATTAGTATAGATAAAGTACCTAGTTAGTTGAGGCTTAAGTGGGCAAATATAAATAACTCGTGAGATAAAAAAATGGTTATATCTTAAAAACTCCTGAACAGATTTTCATGAAATAAAGTTAAGAACCATTGCGATTTAACTTAATTTAGTAATCAAAATTGCACTCAAATCCGTTTATCCGTCTGAAAGCCACAAACTACCACAGAAGTATAAAGGTCTCAAAAATCAAACTACCAGTCTTCTGCAACTCCTTGCGCTAAAAAATATCCGAATAAATATTAAAAACGTGAAAGTAACTCTGTCTGTTTGTCTATTATGTTTTAAAGCTTAAACCGCTAAACCGATTTAGATGATATTTGAGTCCCAGGAAAGGATAAAAGATGGCTTTTTTTGTCACGATAACCGATATGCACGCGGGTAAATCCTCGGGCGAAAGCTAATAAGAAATAAATCTCTATTTTCACCGATTCATCAAGACTCACTGAGTTTAGTTGACTATTAGTTAAAACATAATATTTACCGAATTTTATCGAATGAATTAGCGTCTGATCTACAAAGGTAGATGCAGTAAAAAACTGCAACGTTCATAATGAGATGTTTTTTTTTTTTCAAGATAACTAGCAATGAGGGATTGTGGTCCCACATTACTAGCAATTATGTTAACCCCTCCAGCTAAGCTCTATGGCTTGTGTTAGGAATAGGTTCACGTCGGTAGTATAATGGCCAGGATTCGAACCCACGACCTCACGATTGCGAGACCGATGCCTTAGCCATTAGGCTACCGCCGCTTCTTTTAGTTATTATATTTTTGTAGCACACAGAAGACACTTATCGTTGTGGTTTTAATAAAGATATCAGTGGATACGTTACAAATGATTTGTAGTACCGTAAAAAGTATATTGAGACATTATCGGTTGGCCGCATGTGCGTGTCGTGTTCGTCAATGGAAATTGACTGTTTTAACAAAATACTGGGAATACAGAAGGTTAACGTGATACGCACTTCGTTCAAGCCACACATACATAGTTATCGTTCACAGACGGCGAATTACGACTACTTTGTTCGTAAGGCGTCCCAAGATTTCGTGTCCTAGAGAGATGTCTATGTCTATCACTTTCATCCAGAATGCGTAAACTCGTCTTCATCTTTAAAAACCTACGTCATATTGCAGACAAATCAATCATAAAACTAGTATACCAGGCCCTTTGCCAATCAATAACTTCTTATTGCATCATATCTTGGGGAGGTGCAACTAAATCTGCACTTTTAAAACTGGAACGAACCCAACGGTTTATACTGAAAGTAGGGTGGCATTTGCCATTTATTTATCCTACCACGCAACTATATTCAATTTGTAAGGTACTGACAGTACGTCAACAGTTTATTTTAAATGTTACATTAAAAACCCATTCGCTCACCCCATATAATCCACATATACTGAATGTAACGACACGACGAAAGCCTAATGTTTGTCCTACTGTTTCCTTTAATTCTCAATTAGCACGCAGTAGTTTTTACTATCTTGGTGGTCTGGTTTACAATAAACTAAACAAACTCCTAAATATATATCCGAAATCCAGAACAGAATGTAAATCTATAGTTACCAATTGGCTCCTTGAGCAAGATTACGAAAGCACCGAAAATATTATTGCTAAAGCTCTTACATAAAGTCACACACAAACAATAAATACACACTCACGCACACACAAATCACAACTCACGCACAAACACACACACACACACACACACACACAAATAATTCTATTGAAAAAACATTTAAAATGTTGTCTTCTCTCTTTTGTAGTATGCACATGTTACCCTTAAATTAAAATTAACATAATTTTGTATTTTCCCGTGGTCTCTGAGGGCCTGGTGATCTGTAATACAGGTTTCGCATGAAACCCAGCACAGACACCAGCTCTCACAAAGGCTTAATGTTCAACTATTAGCTGTAAGCAAAACTGTAACTACATTTGTGGAGAAACAATAAATTTTATTATTATTATTATTATTATTATACTAAAGCTTCAACCCATATGATGGCCCACTGCTGGGCACGGGTCTCCCCAGTAGAACCTACTAGTATGTAGATCCTGGGGGTAATTGCCATAATCACCACGCTTGGCGAGCGGGTTGGCGATCGCAGTAAGGCTTTAAGTACGCAGAGGACGCTGCTGCCCGTCCTCCGGGGTGAAATCCCTTAGTCGCCTTGACGACACCCATGGGAAGAGATGGGGTGGTACTATTCTTAAGCCGGCACCACACGGCAGTGATGTACTAAAGCTTTCGTGAAATGGTTTTTTCTGCTTCTTCTTTGAGTTTTTGGCAATCTAGCCGTTTTAACGGCTAATTTCTGCCAGTGTCAAGTATTTATGCGCTTAAAACATGCACAAAGTCTCGTTCTTAGTCAATTATCACGTATTCAAATCATTTTTTACAAGTTAAACTCGGAGCTGTAAAAATAATGGCCGGTCAGTTTGCCGCCATTTTTACAACTCCGAAACCGTTCTTGTTTCTTGAAGTTCTTTTAAAACAAATCGTGAAATGGTTTAATAGCATAGTTTATTAGCAATAACTGTCAAAACTGTCAAAGTTATAGTTGTCATTTGTCAAATTCATAACTAAGTAGTTAATTTGTGCTTCATTAATAGTTGGATAAGTGAAAGCAAAATATCATTGTTATCTTATATTTAACTAGTTGACCCGCGCAACTCCGTCTGCGTAATTATTCCCTATTTTTGCAACATTTTTCATTGCAGCTCCGCTCTTATTGATTGTAGCATGATGTTATATCGCCTATATCCTTCCTTGATAAATGGGCTATCCAACAGTAAAATATTTTTTCAATTCGAACCAGTAGTTTCTGAGATTATCGCGTTCAAACAAACAAACAAACGAACGAAAAGTTCGTTTGTTTGTTTGAACGCGATAATAGCGAGCTTTTTAATATTAGTATAGATTTACGACAATTGCAGTGGTGTGAAAACCCTACAATTTGGTTTGTTAGTAATGTTTACTAACAACCCACATACTTACATGTGTGTTGCTGTGTGGAGGTTGCCTTCTGTATTGTTGCTGAATTGTGGTGTTATTTCCTCATTTCTGAGTTTAATATCGTGAATAGCGAACCATATAACTGTCTATATTACCGTTAAACTTGCACATTCATAACTATGGTATACGCCATCGCTAAAAAAATACATCCGTTACGTATAAGCGAGTATTAATTATACTAATTTAATGTGCGCTTGCGCAGCGAGTGTTAATGTACGTATTCTAGATCTTTTTCAGCTCTCATTACTTTGTTTGTTATACTTAAATGTGAATTTTCGTAAGAATTTATTCTAAGTTATTTATTAATTTACCCACTTTCAAATCTATACTAATATTATAAAGTTCTGTAGAGTTTGTTTGTTTGTTTGTTTGTTTGTTTAAACGCAATAATCTCAGAAACTACTGGTCCGATTTTTTTTTTTTTTACTGTTGGATAGCGCATTTATCGATGAAGGTTACGACTAATAGGAGCAGATCAGCAATGAGAAAATACAAACAACAAAATTTTAAAATACAACGTCTAAACGATTTGTCTGAATAGAGTAGGTATCTAATAGTGATGAAGAGTTTATACCTAGACGAAGGTAGATAAAAAAAAGGATTAATTTGAATACTACGATGATCGTGATTTGGCGATCAGGTTTCGTATTTTCATTTATTAAAATAAGTGCATTTGAAACTTATTTCTAAAAACAGAAAACCCGAAAAATCACACGTAAAATTCAAGTAGGTAAAACAACAGACTGACAGGTCCGGTCCCACGCTATAATGCGACAAAAGCGCGTTGACATGACATACACTTTAACACCATCCCTTTGTAGAACAACGCATAAATGCCGGGTATTACGTTTGTTCATCATTCATTTTGCTATTCGCGCATAGATAATCTAAGTGTAGCTATACTGTAGATTGCATATAAAAACGTTTTTGGTATAGTTAGTCGTGTATAAATTTCGGTTTGGTTGAATCCACTCTTAATATAGTTAACTAGCTGTCCCGCGCAACTTAGTCTGCGTAAATTTTCCCGTTTTTGCAACATTTCTCATTGCTGCTCCGCTCCTATTGGTCGTAGCGCAATGTTATAAAGCCTATAGCCTTCCTCGATAAATGGGCTATCCAACAGTGAAATAATTTGTCAATTCGAATCAGTAGTTCCTGTGATTACCGCGTTCAAACAAACAAACAAACTCTTCAGCTTTATAATATTAGTATAGATTATGTTTATCTATACCTACATTAAACCGAAATGATTCTTACTATTTTCCATTGTAAAGTCAAAAACGTCCACAACCGTTCAGTATCAATCTAGATAATAAGACGAATTAAAGTTTATAATTTTAATAATATAATTGTCGCGAACCATTTCCCTCTCAGCAGTCTCAGTCTAGTTGCGCAGATGTAATTCTGCTCCACTTACCTTGCCGCGATCGCGATCACATATCATTCGACCCAAATTACTCACGAAAGCCGGTGAAAGGCAATATTTGCTAATGTAATTTAACGATTATAGATATCGATAAATAAAATCGATTCGCAACCGATTTGAAATTGCTCTTTTTCATTGTTTTACGTGAGAAATTTGGGGGTTAATTGTTAAATGGAATATCAGCAGTCGTAAAATAATGCCTTGCTTCGAATTAAAAGCCTTTTCTTAGGTTATATACGATTTCGGCTCACTTACCATGTTATAGAGGAAGAATAGAGAATAGAGACTTAACACATAAAGTTCCGTTGGGGTGTGATAGAGCAAATTTAACTATATCTATACTTCTATACTAATATTATAAAGAGGAAAGATTTGATTGTGTGTTTGTATTGAATAGGCTCCGAAACTACTGGATCGATTTGAAAAATCTTTCACCGTTGTGAAGCTACACTAACCTCGGGTGACATAGGCTATTTCTTATACCTGTATTCCCACGAAAACGGGAACTACGTGGGTGAAACCGCGAGGCGTCCGCTAGTATTATAATAAATGTGAAAGTTTGAAAGTATGGATGGATGTTTGTTAATCATGTCAAAGCCGCTGTACGCTTCTGCAGAAAATTTAAGCCAGGGTCCTTATTCACTATCTTTATTTCGTTGTCGTGACAAGCCCGTGCGAATTAGCGCATGCGCGGTACGCTCAATTTGTCCACCGCGCATGCGCGGCAGAGAGCTGCGCTTAGAAATGCATCAACACGCATGCGCGGTGGACATCTAGCGCTAATTCGCACGGGCTTGTCACGACAACGAAATAAAGATAGTGAATAAGGACCTAGGGGTAGATTTTCTTCTGGAACCTTGTAGTAGATACCGTTTGAAAATTAAGAAGGAGGTTAAGAAAGCAGGATGGAGGGGAGTTTAACACCGGCTCCACATGTTGGTCCAAACGTCGGAACCAACGCCACTCGCCCAACGTGTGGATCTAGAAAAAAGCATTTTCCACATTAGATCCACACATTGGACGAGTGGACGAGTGGACGAGAGGCCAACGAGTGCCGATGTAATAAGTAACTTATAAAATTAGAAAATCGTTCCTTTAATCTAGAGATTTCAGTCAGATATTACAACTTCAATCAACAATCAATCTAGCCTAAAAATACATGTCAATTTTATTTCGAATGCATTACAAAAACCTTATCATCTAGAGATAAGATCAATCGATTACAATTTCTTTCGATAAATGGAATTTTTATTTTCCAGGCAATACAACTAGAATTAGGTGATCGCTTAGATCTCTCAAGTTATCTCCTGGAGCCGGTTCAAAGGATACCAAGATACAAGCTCTTCTTAGCGGACTTAGTGAAGACTTATACGAATTATGAGAATGAGAGATGCGAGTCTGATTCGAGGATATCTAAACTGAGTGTGGATAGTGATGAGACAGGAGGCAGTAATGGCGAGTCATCGGAAAATGACGAGACGCCGCTGGAGAGTCTGAAGTTGGCGAAAAAAATGATCGAGTGCGTTTTGACGGCAGTTGATGAGATTATGGCGTTGGAGAATATTACTGATTGCCCGGTAAGTTATATATAATATTTTACTACTATGGTACGAGAGCTATATTGCCGACATTTTCACGACAAACATAACTTGAACTCATTGGCATAGGATATCTGACATCGCGGGAAAGACCTGCCAAGAAATTAACTATCAAAAGATCTACTAGTCTGATAACTATTCTAGAATTCTAATATGGGTATATATTTGAGGATATCGGCTCACCATACTGACCTAGTTGGCAAAATAAGCCTACTAAACATACACAATTATTAAGTATTTGAGAAATAGATTGACGGAAAATGCACTAGGTACGCCTGACTATTTTACTAGTAAGTTTCAATTTTTAAATTCAAATATTTATTTCTAATTCTATTATTGTAATTTAGGATTTCTAAGAAACTTTTTTGATTAAGTAAGTATTTTCGAAAATAAATGCTCTAAGTTGCAGTTATTTTTTAAACCGTTTGACCAAAAACTATGAAAAAAATACAAAGTGAAGGCTTAATAAATACTTTATTTATGATCGCAAAAAAAAAATAGAATAAGAAATAAATATTTCAATTTAAAACACAGGAATCGCACCTGAGAGTTCCGATCGACAAACCGGATTCATGAATTCATTCTTTCTAATGTAAAATTATATAAATAATGTGTATAAATAAAGTAATTTGCAAGAAATACCTATAAAATTACTAATACAATGCTTATTATCTTAGGTATACATTTTTGTGATACTTTTGCATTATGACAGAGTTGACATAGTGGAACATTGAACTGGTTATTTTTAAAACAAAAATACAATAGAAACATATCGTTTACTGTTTACTGTTTCTTACTGATTCATAAACGCGTTCGAATAACGCACACATAGGGTAAAATCCGAATAGATGCACCAGTGGAATAGTTGCCTCTGTTTTGAATATACTATGTTAGGGAGGTTGGTGTTGAAAGAGCTTTACTACGGTTAGAAGTATCCGTCTTGCAGACTATATTGCCATGTAAACCATCAGATAAGGCGCAAGTCTTTTGTCGATGTGAACAGAAACTTTCCGCGGCGATACTTTAACGTGTATCGAAGTTATATTGATGAGTAATTTCTATTGAATATTTTTATTACCAACTGCGGATTCAGTATTTTTTTTAAAGAAACTTGATTGACGTTGTAATTTTATTGCAGCTACAACTATTGAACCAGGGCCGACTTCTCCGTCAGAATGAGTTCTACGCGATGGACACAGCACGCCGGCGTCGACAGCTAATGAGGATATTCCTCTTTGACAAACTCGTACTCATCACTATTGTGTATCGAAAGGTTAGTATCTTGTTAACTATAGATATGTTTGTTTGGATCTGTACAGTAGCTCCAAAACGAGTTTTCGTTAACTCGAACAGAGTTTTTCCTCCATCTATACACATAATAGGTATGCAGGTATTGTTATAAATCAGAAAGTTTGAAAAACTACAGGACGGTTTTTATGAATCTTCTTGAATTTTTCGATTCGTGGTTGCCCCTTTTCTGTAACTCTTGTTTCTTTCACTTAGGCGTGCGTTGACTGTTCTAAGCGCAAAAGGTGTGCATCCCAGGTTCGTAGTTCTAACAGCATCATAAACATGATTGTAAATAGATTTGATTATATCTGCATAAATGTTTGCTGTTCCATTTTACATGAAATGATACAGCGGTGATTTGTTAGTTCTTATCTTCCATGTCTATATCTATTTATTTTCATATTCATTAATCGTATTAATTTTATTCTATCCCCCATCTGAAAATGTAATTATTATCTGTATCTGGTATTGTACATAGAAATCATCAATCATCATCAATCAGCCTGTATCGATCTACTGCTGGACATAGGCTTTTCCTACTTTACTCCACAACATCTGGTCCTCCGCCTTCCGCATCCAATTCATTCCAACAACCTTCTTTAGGTCGTCATTCCATCTGGCTGGGGGTCGTCCTACCTTATGTTTAAGGACTCGTTTGCTCCATCGGCCATAGGGCCTTTGGCAAATGTTGAAGTTGCACCCCATTGCAACTTCAACATGCTTAGCCTGCGTGATATGTCGTTAACTTTGGTTTCTTTGTAGGATGACCTCGTTGCGAATTTTATTTTTCAAAGAGTTATCAGCATAACTCGCTCCATAGCCCGCTGCGTGACTTTGAATTTATAGACAAGCCCAACTGTAAGTGTCCACGTCGCGGCACCGTAGGTCATAATAGGTAGAATGCACTGATCATATACCTTGGTCTTCAGGCATTGCGGTAGAGGCAAAGAGAAGACTCGACAAAGTTTGCTCAACCCAATCGGATCCTTCAGTCGCCTTCTTTATCGAAGTTTAGCACCAATTCGCAGTGAGCCAGTGTGGTGGCTCATTGCGGATTGGTGGAGATCATGATAAAGCTGAAAAAATAAACGCTTTTCAATTTTAATAATAAAATGTTTTGAGACTGAAAGACTTTATTAGTTTTTACACAATGCCATAGTAAACATTCACAACATTCCTTTTTGTTTCCATTCACCGCAAGTGTACGACGATTTTAACGCGTATTTGATTTCGATAATTCACATCACGGAAATGACATGAGGTCATATACCTGGCAGGAATTGAACTCATGTCACTAAAACTACTAACTAACACCGTCGTAAATGTACATCTATACTAATATTATAAAGCGGAAGAGTTTGTTTGTTTGATTGTTTGTTTGTTTGTTTGTTTGTTTAAACTCGCTAATCTCAGGATCTACTGGTCCGATTTGAAAAATTCTTTTTTTGTTGGATAGCCCATTTATCGAGTAAGGCTATAGGCTATATAACATTATTACACATACGACTAATAGGAGCGGAGAAGCGACGAGAAATGTTTCAAAAACGGGGAGAAATTACGCATACGAAGTTGCGCGGGACAGCTAGTATTGTATACACTTTTGCGCGTAGGCACAGGCATAGTATATTATATTAAAGATAGTTATCAAAACTACTAAGGTTTAACGTTGAAGTTCAAACATATAATAGGAATTGAACTCATGTCATTACCGTGCTAAAAATAAATAGTTAGGTACCAGAACTACAAAGGTTCGATTGTTAATTATATTCGGACGCCTTTGTTTCAAAACCACTAAATATGTTTTAAAAACATTATTCTGTATTTGTATTAGTTATGCTAAATACTTGTTAATATTAGTCACTATAAAACTGTAACAATGAAAGATTCGCTACATGTATAAGTTTCGAAGAACTTGAAACTGTGATAGTTCAGCATTAGGTAACTACTTCGTGTTGGCGAGGAAGCGTCGGGCTGAGTATTTTCTCACTTATGAAACTAAAAATTTCCGTGTTATTAAATGTGATGCGGGTAAGTCTTCACATAGTACTTATAAAGATCACAGAAAGAAAACGTAAGGAAGTAAATTTAGAATCCGTTAAGCATTTGGCTAAAATCTGTAAAAATAATACCTTAACAAAATAACCAAAAATAATTAAAAACGGAACAATTACATTACTTACTTAAATTACTATTGAATAACTGACCTGCTAAGCCTTTCATTACTCTAAGTACTCTAAGTAATATTAAAAATATTTTTTTTAGTACACGGTAATGACTACGTTAATTAAAATTAAGTGTACCTATATTGTCGTACACGGTAATGACAAAGTCATTACCTTGAACGAATGTATAAATGTAAGACCATAAAATATGCTCTCGATAAATCTTTATCGATTAACCAATAACTTGGTGGTGAGTTAAGTAATTAAGTTGTTAATTTTGTTGCCTAATGACGGTTTTCATCGGTGTTTTGACGAGAAAAGGTGATAGACAATTGATCGACGTGACCGCGTAACAGAACCAAAACTCTGCCGATATTTGAAAACATTACTGAATGTTGATGAACTTAGATATTAAACAACTATCGATATAAAGGCAGAAAAGAGTGATTTGTAATTGATTCAATATTTTTTATAGTTTAGATATTTTAAAGGGCAATTTTCTTAGGTAAGTTGTTTGATGTAGAAGAAAAAAATAATTCAGATCAGTAATAATAACCTGTATAACAACAACTCCTAACAACTAAACTAACAACAGCTCAACAAAATTACAAAAACCGAGCAAGTGCAAGTCGTGCCACGCACAATGTAGGGTTTCCCCATACGGCTTGTAATATTGCGAAGAAGCTTAGAAAGTGGGTTTTCAGTTATTTTTGTTTCATACTTACAACGTTATATTTAATAATCATTTTCAATGGAATTTGTACGAAAATGTTGCTACTTCTCATTTGATCAGCTGTTAATAGTAAACTTGCTAAGCCTACTTAGCTATGATATGATAGCAGTATATATATACTACTACCGTGATTTTTTTCACACACCCAACATCAACCATTTACCTGGCAGGGGCCTCAATATTTCACAAACGGATCCCTAAATCGAAAAATGGTTTATACAAATTAGTTATATTTCGGGACTTAATCGCGTGAATTATTTAAAGGTACGAATGTTTTATTTACCCGACGTTTCGATCGAATTGCCGATCGTGGTCACGGGTCGACTGATGGCAGCTTAGCGATGTCTCCGTGAGGCGCGGGGTTTTTCAACTACCCTCGCCTGGTCTTGATAATTTTGATAATTTGTACTGTCGGTACTTCTACACACTACACTTACAACGTCTTTACACTGAGGCGCGGTGTCTTTACGGCTACGGTTTATACAAACCCTAAAAGTTTTTAAAAGACCTATATAATGATATCCGATACGATGGGTTAGGTGAGAAAAAAGTCACATTCCCACATTACATATAGGGGAGATACCTACCCTTAAAAATATGTAATACTAGCTTTCGCCATATTTTTTTTTTAATAAAAAGTATCCTATGTTACTTCTAATACCTCCAAGAATATACATATGTACAAAGTTTCATGATGATCGGTTGAGTAGTTTTCGCGTGAAAGCGTAACAGATAAACTTACATTCACATTTATATATTAGTAGGGATGTGTATCCAAGCAAAATTATAGCTTTCTAGCACTAACAGTCACTGAGCTAAGTTTCCTAAAAAGTAACATGTTTGATTATTTTCTTTATTATAGATACAGTTTTGTTATTTATCATAACTCGTTATACATCCAAACAGACGCATTAGTAGATACACAAACGGTACCTAACTCTAATCTATGTAGGTTAAGACACAATTGAAGGTAAATTTATAAATAATATTTGTGTTATTGGACAATACCTAAGAGCCATTTTGAGCTTAGTATACTTAGATAATAGGTTATAGCTTAATGTAGGTAATTATAAAATAGGTACTATTTTAAAAAATAGATCAAAATAAATGGGATCAATGTCCTTACCAGAAAGATTAATCTTAGATATATTTTTTTATTAAATAAATAACTAGCAATGTGGGATTGAGTCCCACTTTAGCAATCTTGTTAACCCCTCCAGCTAAGCTCAAAGGCTTGTGTTAGGAGTGGGTTCACGTCGGTAGTGTAATGAGTAGGATTCGAAACCGCGACCTTACGATTGCGAGACCGATGCCTTAGCCGATAAGGCATCGGTATCTTGCTATTATTATTATTATACAAGAATTACAAACTTAGTTTAAAGAATAAAATTATAAAACGCTTCTTAGTCTAAACTTTTGGAATTAAAATTTATCGCGCTAAGTCGATACTTGAATAAGCAAGTTTCTCTAAAACATCACGAGCTTCAACTGATTTATAATTGGCTTCAAAGGAATCTGAAACTTCGAAGATCGAACAATTAATTTTCCAGGAATCATTTACTAGTAAGTCTTCTAACCTTTTCGAAAGCACAAAGTTAATTGAAGTTTATTCAGAACTTGACGGTATTTGATGGAAAGAGCTGATCTTTCAAATCAAGTTAAAGGTAAGGTAGGAACGTGACCATTAATAGGTCCGGTGATGACATTGTTGGTCTTTTTCCAGTCGTATATGATTGCCTACCCTCTGTACTATGAAATGGGGGGGGGGGGGGGGTTAAGATAGTACTTTTGTTTGCAGTATTATTTCTTGCGTTAACCGTGCCCGTTGAGATAAAATGCGATGCCCAACTTTTGGATTCGAGAATAGATACGTTAGGCAGACATTTAAAAAAACCGAAGATGTTTAGACAAAACTGACATTTATTATTTACTCCTGGCGCTACTATCTATGAGATAAACACAGCCACTTTTATCGCGACTTTTCATTCGACAGACAAAACTCTTACAAATATCCCTCAACAAAGCTTTTTATCGAATTATTTATTTAAATAGCAATAACAATACAAAGTTATACAAAAATTACCATTAAAATTTGTCATGAAATGGTCGGTGTTCTCTTATCATATCAGCCGACACTAGGTAGCTACCAACTGGAATAATTATAATAATTTTATTGTTGAACTGATAAGCTCTGACTCATTGAATTATGATTCATCACAATAACATTCGATTAATCATGTAATAATGTCCTCTTGACCGAAAGTCCCTTACTTACTGCAGCCATTCCATTTAACAAACTAGCTGTCCCGCGTAACTTCGCCTGCGTAAATGTTCCCCGTTTTTGCAACATTTCTCATTGCTGCTCCGCTCCTATTGGTCGTAGCGTGATGTTATATAGCCTATAGGCTTCCTCGATAATTGGGCTATTCAACAGTGAAATATCTTTTCAATTCGGATCAGTAGTTCCTGAGATTACCGCGTTCAAGCAAACAAACTCTTCGGCTTCTTAATATTAGTATAGATTCATTTTTGGTTTGATTTTTAATTCTAGTGATTTCATGTTATAGATATAAACAACCTAGTTCCGCTAGATATGTTTTTGTATCGGAATACCTCAGGCGTAAAACCTTTGCCCTTAAATTGGTTACTTTTTAAATATCTTCGTTGACAGTAATGTCCTGATTTATTTTGAAAGTGATATATTGTTGCAAGTTTTGTCCCACCCTGACCAGTTTGTTATTTAAGTGAATGAAAAGCAATCGTTAAAATGCAAACGTGTTACACAATGCCTTACTTGCTTTCTCTGTGGTACATTTTATAGTTTAGCACCGATTTCTACAATGTACTGTGTAATTATATTAATATCGGCAACAGCCAATGTCACGCTGCTGCTTGCGAATGCCACAATAATAATAGGTATATCTACATGCCGAAAAAAAAACAAACGCTTGCATGTAATACATAACTTTAGCAAAATATATTTTTTACAAGAAGTATATAGGTACATACTTATTGCAAGACATACATAAACAGAATAAAAAGATCAACGTTCAAGTTATTTTAAATGATGAAAAAAAAAATTAAGCAAATTTTTTGTTCAACGTATCTATACGAATAGTCATATAACATTATCTTTTAATTAACAAGATTAACCGTGTTTTGTATTAATTTCGTACTCATATCAATTAAGTTTAAGAAGATTTATTTTAATGACGCATTCTATAACGTGAGTCACGATTTACAAAAGTTACAAGCTAGCAATATTATTATTTTTGATTACATATTATGTTTGCAAAGTAAATATGTTAAATCACTATTACCTACATTATTTTATTAAATATTTTTGACAAATATTTTACTAACAAAATATAATTCATACTGGAGTCGTTTATTTACATAATGGTGTACTTCAAGGTTTGTTATTAGGCCCCGTATTGTATAACAGGACTAGAGCTATACACAGACACATTATTACGGTTTTACTCAGATATATTTGTTATATACTCTCTATTTGATGGTGACTACAAACAAATAACGGTTTTATAGACACCCATGAAACAATGGCTAAGAAATTTATAATTATCTGTAACTGTACTGCTCAAAAGAGGCCATTATTCTTCAAGTATGTAATTTAATTTGTTGGATGTCTCTTAACTTGCATCATAATGAGATATTGTACATCGGAAGTTGCGAAGTGTTTATTACGCAGACGCGACGCACTGGCGTCGTCTTCTACACAGTTATCTGTATTCAGCATTCTCATTCCGTATATAGCATTAGTTGAAGCAATAAATTTGCAGCCAACTTGAAACTAAATATAAAAGTTACTGACCTGATAATGTAGATATATATTTTTTAAGATAACTAGCAATGTGGGTACATTACTAGCAATCTTGTTACCTCTCCAGCTAAGCTAAAAAGATTTTGTTAGGAGTGGATTCACGTCGGTAGTATAATGGGTATATTCGAACCCGTGACCTCTCGATTGCGGGTCCAATGCCTTAACCATTAGGCTACCGTCGCTTCCTTAACTTTGTCGTAACTAGGCAATATTCAAATTTTCGATTTTGTGGAATTGATGTTTTGGAGCCTTTCTGTTCAATTACAATAAAATAAAATTGCTGGTTTCCATTATACCAGTAATAGAAATGAAATGTGCCTCCTGTGATGAGTAATTTATGTCGAGTTGTACCCTTTTTGTGATTTTTACTTAGAAAATGCAGAAAAAAGTGTTTTGTTTTGTCTAATTCACGTTTTTTATCTACTATAGTTTTGGAGATAACTATGTGCAAAGTGATGAAACTGGGAGGATTTTTCCAATATATACATTTCTAGTTGTAACCAATGCACACAACATTTTTTGTGCTTTGTTATTTATGCGTAATTATATTAATTTTCACATTTTAATCTTCAAAATATTTATCGGAAACAATAATATAATTAGAGTTATATCACTATAAACAGATTTTTCTCAATATTGATTAGGGTACAATTAGACATACTCCTTTCAATTTTGTTAAATTGCATCAAAATTATGAAAATAGATACATAATATGGAGGTGGTATTTTTACCTTTTGTTTGAGCAACATTGCGATTAATGAGTTATTAGATATCGTTAAATTCATGTACTCAAATAAATTTACACGAAGACAACGTTTAGGTACAAAGTAATGTAACTGTTACTTGTATAATTTATCATGTAGTTTTAGTACTAAATGTGTGTATTAGAAAGTGAAAAGAGTACAACTCACAGGTTTTCCAAGGAAAACTATAATATTTACCACTAAAATTTAAATGGACAGTGAAAGTTAATGTTTTTATCTACAAAATAAGGTAATCAAGTCAAACCTAACCCCCTTAGATCGCGAACTATAATTTTCAAAATCTTTTTTCTCCTGTAAAGTGTAAATTTTTTACTTGAATCACTTATTGCAGGAGGAACAGATATAAAATCTTTAAAATCCTTATCAAAAAACTGCCGCGATACTCTACCTTAGTCATTAGCTATTATAAAGTTCAGAACACAAAAAAAGTGAGACGCAAAAGCAAATTATAAAGATATTTTAGTAATCATGTAGTTTGTACACAAAGCAATTGTAGTGGCGAGAGTTAAATGACCTTGCCAATGCTTCGGAACGACTAATTCATCACGCATCGTCGGTTTCAGCTGTTTGACGGTACAGGAAATACGTAATATTGTGGGAAGCTATTCTATTGGACGCAATTATGCTTACGCTTCAAATGCTTCTATAAATTCCTATATAGAGTCGTATCAGGTCATGTTAGAAGACATTTGAACAAATTATAATACATTTTCAAGTATGGCTTAATACAGCTTACTTCCAACTATCCATTCTCTAGACTCTAGAGTACTCTAGGTATTTTTCCAGTTGGGTAATAATGCTAGCTTGGCTTTAAGTGAAAACAGAGTGTGTATATGTGTTATAGTTATGACACGCACAGTCTATTGTTTATGAATTAGTATTTTAGTTTCTGATCGATATTAGTCGAATATTTCTTACATCCTGAATTCTATCATAATTTGTTTCGTTTTTCATTTCTGAAGCATTATCTTCATATATCACATTGTTCCGGTTTTCCGGTTGCTGCTTGAAATCACCATCAATTTTAAATGTTCTTTTGTAATTGGCCGTTTATATACAATATACAGTTAGGTTTAAAAAGTAGGCGGAGCTCGTGTGTACTCGTTGAATGCGCGATGTAATAATGGCAGTATCCACTCACGCGATCCATATTTAATCCCTGGGGATTGCCAAGTTTCTCTGGTTGATGTGTCACTGTCGCAGAGAAATTACGTTGGGAAACGTCAGTCTATAGAAAGTTGTAAAACTACTTATAGATAAGTCATCGTGCGTTGTCACACCATAAAAGTTCCAGAGCACAATGGACTAGTTTCCAACTAGTCAAAACAGCAACTCTTAAAGAAATGTCAAAACGGAGATTTTATAAGGAGATCTCATACAAATGCCGGACAAATACGATACTATTTTTTTGTCAATTCTACCACAAACCTTAGATTCAAACCAGTTCTTTTTATGATATGATAAATGATTAAAAAAACAAATTTAACGCAAAATTTAATCTGGCCTTAATCATTAGTAGTTTAAATGCTAGTTTGATTTATTAATTAGTCTTTCGAATTTTTGCATTTACAAAGGAAACAGGCCCATTGTGTATAGTTAGACAGTTACTATTGGCAACTTTAGCAACCTGTCTAACTCTCTGGCCCTATGACTAGCTATACACTTTAGAATATCTGATTGCTGAAGTCCAAAAGCTACTAATCAAACTTAACTGATCTTATTAAATTACCAATGCAAGCGCAGTCACGCATATGTCAAAGCCAAATCTCCATGACCATGTTTTCTTAATAAATTATTTTGCTATTAAAACTCGTCTTAAATAACGACGATTTTATGGCAAGGAGATGAAAGAGAATATTGTTTTAAGACGTGGTCTTCATAAGGCTGAGTCTGGCTTTGCCATATGTGCCACCGCTCTCACATCAGGTTAAGAAAGGGCACCGGCGACAAATTTAATTGCCAAGATGACTATATCTTCACTACTTTATTTGTCCCGTTCATAATCCAGCTATTGTTTCCATTATTGATGTTTAATTTTCCTTTCAATTGTGATTTCAGCAACCGAGGGTAGAGTACTTTGTATATAAGGACCATATTCGCGTGGACGACCTGGGTATAACGGCGAAGGAGCAGGATCAGTTCAAGTTCACAATTTGGTACAAGAAGAGGAACCTGAAATCGTACAAGGTGGAGACGACGGAGCCGAGCATCAGGAACGCGTGGGTCGAAGACATCACTTCGTTGCTATGGGAACAGGCGATGCAGAAAAAAGGTAAGATTTAAATTTGCTTCTTCAAGGCGTACGGTATTTGCCGGTTAATAAGTCTTGGACCATTATGGCAAATCATATTGCGTTATTGTAGATAGTCGTAGAGTTTTCGTGTTGTTAAATTTCAGCTAAGTATTACACCTCCCGTGGTGCTAAATTTGATTGCATTGCTATGGCATAGATTTTTTTAATGTCATAATGAACCTTGAACACTTAGATTTGATAAAACGAGAAACGCACACGTTGTCATTAGATGCCTGAATTCTCGGAACACCTTCGGAACAATGTGGTCCGAGATTCCATGTCTGTAAACTGTGTCTATTAGTTTATTGCTCGCGCGTATATTGTATGAAGATTTTCTTTTATACTCTCAATAGTAGTCGCCCGCGGTTCCGCCAGCGTGAATGTCGGTAATCGCGACGAAACTATCTTATGTCCTTTCCCGGTACTCAAACTATCTAAATACGCAAATTTCATATAAATCGATTCAGCGGTAGCGAAAACGTAATGGATGTTAGAAACTTTTACATTTATTTTAATAGTTTAGATAAATTATTTTTTTAAACTTTTGCGATGTTTACATATATTAGAATCTAACTGTTCCGAGCAACTTCGTCTGCGTAAATTTTTCTCATTTTTACAACATTTCTCATTGCTGCTCCGCTCCTTTTAGTCGTAGCGTGATGTAATATGCCTTATAGCCTTCCTCGATAAATGGGCTATCCAACAGTAAAATATTTTTTCAATTTGGATTAGTAGTTCCTGAGATTACCGCGTTCAAACAAACAAACAAACAAACTCTTCAGCTTTATAATATTATTAGTATAGATTATCGGAACTTAATTGCGTGCAATATTTAAAGGCCTTTCTAGTTTAGATTGTTCCTGGTAGCGATGATTATCATTGTCCTTACGATAATCCAAAACTCATTATCTACCATTTATTGTAACGGGCTTTACACAATATAAACATAACAGTACAGTTTCCTTTATCTGACGTGTAATCTATACAGCGAATAATTTTCCCCCATATTGTAATTGCTATTGCAATATGGAAGATAATGATTCGCTTGGAACAGATAATGTGACTGTATTTTTGTTATCTATCAGCTATTGTTCAAATACAGTTTCTGTTATAAGATTAGATCTGATATATAGACATAAATAACTGACTTTATTGATAAGGTGTGAGCAGTTCTATGTTTGCGAAAATCTCTCTGGACGGTTGCTAAACAAGACATCCATTTGATTTAGACATTTGGGACGGTCGTAGTTTACAGGGATGTAAGGGGGCGTACTACCATCTTTCGCTATAAGCCAACCTCACCTGCACGCGGTACATCCATCCTGCTGTACAACGAACGAGGCTCTCGCCACCGACTGGTGGCGGTATAACCATCCCAATTTAAGGCGTAGCTAAAGTAACAGGTCAGTTACGGGTAGCAGCGCCACTGATGCGAAAGCTACGCCCTGCGATCGCCAATTAAAATCAGATGGGATGAATCTGCCTCTATTAGGGAGATCAGAGACATGGCCGATCTATTTTCGCCATTGATGGGTAATCGTTTTCAAAAATGGAACTCCGTCATGCTTAGAGGGTCGCTTTAAAGTCATTGGACTTTTGCCATAACTGTGAGAACCAATAAATGTATAAGCGTAGGAATTGAGAACGCATCTGTGTATTCATTTTCACAACAACGCTATAAATATTTGTAGTTTTGTCTCTTTCGTAAAAGGACTGACGGCCTTCTACCAAAGGGGACAAAACAATACCTAGTTGTCACTTTGTTCTATTTTAGGACCCAAAGATAGCATTTATTTAACACTTGTTTTACTTTTTCTGTAATAAATCCAAAAATAATGTAATTATTAAATTATCAAAAAAGTCATAATCATATCTCGTCGCGCGACATATCTCGATTAGCTGCGAGCTATCTAGATAACATTCGAGATATGTCACAAGTTGCCTTTATCACTACATTAAAGTCTGTTCATAATTTGTGTTCGTTGTAGCAATAAATAAAAATGATAGGTATATCTGCATATCCTCTTTAGATAAATGTATGAAGCATAGTTCAGGGAAGTAGGCCAATGCGTTTCTTATGACGGTCACACAAATGCTTAAAGACATTCGTATATTTTAGAGATGATATTCAAGCCTTTTTTTACGTGTGCGAAAATCCTCTTGAATCCCACTCCTACGAGGGTACGTAAGAGAGTATGTCGGAGTCGAATCGACTAAAAATTACACAGTATTCCTTCAGTAGCCTATGGCTGTCTCTTGCGGATTTGGTGCATCCACATCAGCAGGCTTTTTCGTCGTTGAATGACGACATCGGTGTTGTTTACGTTGACGGCTTCACTACCACTTTGTGTAAGAAGGCGCGCCACACGCGTGACACCTCTCGCCATTACTTCTGTTAGGACGATAGGTTGCCCTCACTGTCGCCCTCAAGCCAACGCTTACGGAGGTCGAAGGTCGTTTAACGTTCTTCGGCGTCCCGTTCGTCTGCTGCAGGATGGGAGTGAGCTGGACCTCTCCCGTTCTCTCTCTGCCGCCTTTTTGGCACTCATAACTTCATGGCAGAAGGTATCGACAGATTCCCAAGACCTCTCGATTTGTACCATCGATAATATCACAGTGTCAAGAGAGAGACTTTCTAAGTCCATTTTTCCGCAATCTAAATCGCACCTTAAAAATCTTTTCTAATTGTAAATGTAGGTGTATGTCCATATATGTATCAAGGCGTACGCAAGCGCGCTTAAAATGTCAAAAATTCGCACGCGCTCGCGCCTTGATGCATATCTGAGCACACCTCCATTTACCATAAAGACAAGATTTTGACAGTTCCGCGTGACCTTGTTTTGCCGTGATCACGACAAGGCAAGGCATTTAATTATTAACTAAAGCATGCCCGTGTGCCGTTTACCTACTTAGAGCTCCAGTTTCTTGAAATCCTATCTGATACCTGTAGGTCTACTCTCTTTCTTTAGAACGAAATTTATAAATTTTCGTAATCTTATTTTTTTTCAGTTTATAGGAAGTTTTCCAATACCTTTTTGGATTTAGGCAATAGCTCAGAACCCATAGACGATTTTTGGAAACGAATGTATTTAATTGATGTTGCTGGCTCTGTATATTATCACCTTATTTTTGATCGAAACTCCATTTGCATTGAATTAACCTAGGCCTCCTGATCTATAATATAAAAAAAAACTATGAAAGATTTCGGCTCTCTAGGTTCAAGGGCTTAGACTGGACGTTGAATGAATGAGTCAAGATATGTTATGAATTAGTACGGAATACGAATTACAATTACATAGTCACCGCAGGATGCGCATGAATCACTTTTATTATGCTGCAGTACTTACAATTCGAAGTTATTTCACAATACCATTGTATATATAGAAGAAATAACAACCTACATTGGTAATAGTACAAAATAGCGAGAGTACAGAAAGTAACATTTATTACTTAGCAACGCACGCATAGACACCGCAAGATTCTTAGACCACTTTCATTGAAGGGCGTATGGACACTGCCCTCTATATTCTATAGTTAGGTACTAGCTCGCTGAATTGGACAACCATTTGATTTTGACGTTTGGTACACCCAGTAGTACAGTAATACAAAGGTTGTTTATCATAAGTGTCAAAAAAGTTCACAGAACACTCAACAAGGTGAGTATAGATTTGAGCATTTGCTTGATCATTACAATGTAACGTTCTTAAGAATGGTACAATACAGGCAAATGCTCAGTTTCCTAAGGTATTTTCAAGTAATGTAACGTTCTTGCGAATGCTCCACGCTGTGTTTGACGTAATTATAGGTAAATGCTGTAAGACGAGTGAACATTTACCTGTAACATTTCTTTCTGGCTTGTATAGACTCCTGTCACTCGCGATAAAACCTTACACCAAAACGCTCGTTGGTCTTTAAAATCATGTTCGAAGTGTGGCTCGAGTAAATTTAACAACAGCGAATGCTCGGCGTTCTGTTACTAGTAAATGCTCAAGTGAATACTCACTTTAATTGCAATTTCTTGCATTTTGTACGAGTAGCAAGAGCAGTGTGCTAGTACTATAGATGTCAGTGTGTTCGGAGATTCCGTGTTTATGAGCGAGGTCTACCTTCTGTACTTTCGATATTTTGTGCTAATAGTCTAAACAACAAAGAAATTACATAAAAGATTTAAACAGCAGTTTACTGTTATCGATGATATCTTAGCGAATAATGTGGCATTGTAAAAAGAGTTCTAACATCCGCACAGGAATCTCACAGTTCCCTTGCGATACTTCTAGCTAATTATTACTAAAGAAAGCTTGTTAGCCGACTGGGCTACATAATTATATTATGTATGTATAGGTATTCATTTATTTCACACGCTCTACAAACGGCTTGACCGATTCCATCAAGTCAGTTGTCATGATTTGTCTCAATGTTGTGTTAAGCGAGGGTATAATTTTTCGGTTATTTAATAAACTAAACTGCTTATAAATATAAGTTGGTTTGTTCTAGACAATGCAATATACGGGGTGCCGATGGTGTGGGAGGGATGATCAGATTTTTTTTTAAATACTGTTAATTTTATTTTTTGTTAGCGAACCCACACCATTTTGTTTGGCGAGTATACCTCGTTCGGTGGCTGGGTACCAAACTTTTTGCTGAGTAAATAATAACTTTTTTTGCTGGCTAAAGTACAAGGTCACACTTTGAGGTGCGGTAACCGTTGTCGTGGGTTGAAGTGAGAATCTTCAGATTCGAATTTTGATCAACTGTTTATGTAAAAAAATCGGGAACTTTTTTTGTCAAAAATGTTGGTTTAGTATCACACTCTGATCACCTCCATGCAAGGATTCGACTGACTTAATCGGCACCCTGTATAAAGACGAATAAAATTACGAATAGTTTTACCTAGAGCAGGTGGTATTGTTACTAACATAATTATGGATGTTAAACTGTTACGCCGGCTCCACCCGTTGGTCCCAACGTTGGTCCCAAAGCAGCTCGTCCAAATTATAGATCTAGAATAACGTTCGTCCCTACGTTGGCGCCAATGCTATTTTCTAAATCCACATGTTGGATGACTAGAGTTGGGACTCACGTTGGAGCCAACGTAAAAAGGTGTAGATAGGTTACATAAACAACATTCGATCTATAAAACCGGCAAACTAATGCACACGTAGATAACCAATATATTGCAAATATTGCAATGTCAGATTATAAAAAGGCGTAATAGTTGGAGAGCATAATTTAATTATCCCGAGAGAAAATTTAATCCACTGCTTTCATCTGTTGACGCCGGCGATGCGCGACACTGACATAAAGGCTTGCTAATAAGCCATATTTTAAGAGACCACTTCCTGAGCGCTTGTAACTGGTCCAAGTACACCTTTTTACTTAAAACATCATTGGTTAGAAATAAAACACATTTCATTTCATTTATCAATTAGTCTATAACGTGTGAAAATACAGGGAAATATATGACCGGGAGTTGTGACATAAATTAGGAGAGGCCTTTTTCCAGCAGTGGACAGATACAGGCTGATTGAAGTACCTATATTAATAAGTTATCTGTTCCTCTAGCACGGGCTTTAGTTTGAGATGAGATGGCCGTGTGTGAGTTGTCTCTATTAAACAGCACAATACACAGATTGTCTTAGGTTTGTTTATTGTTATTTTTATCATTAAATAAAATTACGAGCTGTTTATTAAAAACATGCAGGCGTTTGCTATGAGTTTCAAATGGGAACATTCAAGCGATATATTTCTTAATGTTCATACAAGACATTTAAGGAAATTGTGTGCAAAAATCCTTGGGTTAGATCCGGCCGTTTTGTCAGTGCATTGATGGGTCAGTCAACCAGTGACTTTTGGCTTTTAAATCTTAAATGTGGAAGTTTGTATTCTAAATTCTTTATTCACTTAGGATACAAAACAACTCTTGTGATACGTCGGGATTCTACATGTACATGTAATATCAAGTTCGCAAAAAAGAGGTAAAGCCGGAGAAAAGAACCTGGCAATAAAAACTTGCGGCTACTCTTTTCAAATTGCCAATTTTACATTGTTTGAATGTTTATAAACTTGATATGGGGGTAAGGTGCTGCGACTAATATGATTTAAGTTTCTTTTTGATGTATATGATCAGTCCATGGTGTATCATGGACTGATCATATACATCAAAAAGAAACTTAAATCAGCCCCAGTGGGTATAAAATAACCTTTCCAAATAAAACCTATAAAATATCATATATGTTCGTAAACTTTCGCGATTTGTACACATTATAGAATTTTAGAAGCTATGGGTCTTATTCGCGATTTTTTTTTTATTTTAAGACGAAATAGTTTTGTTTATTGCCCGACGTTTCGACCATATTGCAACAGCCGTGGTTACGGGTAGACTCAGTCAGACAAAGGTATTTAAAATATAGCGATTAAGACTCGTACCTTATAAAATTCTATAATAATATGTCATGGTATTATTTCCCACAAAAACTTAGGCCCACAAGATCGTTGCATATTCGATTGCATTTACAAAACAACGTCGAAGAAAAACATCCAGTTCCTGTCGTTCCCACAGTCGAGCACCGTACAGAGCAATGCACATGCAACTGTCCAATAAAAAATTGTGCCGTCGACCTCACGCCTTGTCTGTGCGTCACTCGTTGATAAAGAACCGCGCTCCTTCCGTCACGTATTGTAACGAAGAGTAGTTTAAGATTCGCCGTATGTTTATCGCGCGTGTTTACGCGTTGTCGCCTTGACGCGGGGTTACAATTTCAGACATTTCTAAGGCTCAAGACATTCAAAAAGGAAGTAAGGCGGGGAAAAGTAATGCATCGTTTTCTTTTTTATAATTTGAAATGTTTCCCGCGCCAGATTTTCTCAAAGTAAATGTTTTGTATTGCAAAACTTTCTAACGTTTCGTAAAAAAGTCTGTCGCGTCCACACATTTTCCTTGCTTTATGAGCTTTCTATCTGGCCTGCCCTTTACATGCTGCACTTCAGCGTTCTCGCGCGTTTATACGCGCGACAAATACGTCAAATATGTAACCGCTCTAAAGTGCAGACACGGGGAGCAGATGACGATCAATTAAAAAGTTTGTATGCATTAACTATGAGTGAATTAGTTCTGTGCGTGCGTGCCAGATGGACGCAAGCATCAACTAATTTCTTCATGAGAAATGGGATCTTGTTAATCGTTGATGTTCTTATACTTATCTATATGATTCGTGTGTTGATTGAAGACGCATTAGGCCACTGTTCGTTCAATGGGACATATTAATATCACACTGACATGTGAAGAGAGGGAATATTAACGATAGGGTTACTAAACTAGTAAAATAATAATTTGTGATGGTACCCGAAAAGGAATGGCGTCCAACCAGTTTTATAATATCGATGTGTCAAATTAGTAGATGTTTTTAAAACAAAGGTGCTGTCATATTAAGGTGAATTTAAAAGTTATTTTAATTTTATAACTTTTGAAGTAAAGTCAAGGAATAGGTAATAAATAATCCTTTTTTTAAAAATAACTTCTAGCTGACTTCAATTACGGATTGCTGGCATTTAATGAGGAGTTTTGTTGATTATCTCCGAAACTCATCATCAGATCTTTACGAAATTTATATGGGACCTTTTCGGAATAAACTTCTTTTGATAACAAAAATATTTTTAAAATCCGTCCATATATGATGGAGTTATGCCCGAACATACATAAAAAAAACATCCGAATTGAGAACCTTCTTCTTTTTTAAATCGATTAAAAAAGTAAAAAAATATAATGCAACTTTAGGGTGTTCTTAAATTTTAATAAAATTAAGTATAATTACTCAGCATCTTGATTAAGTAACCCTTGAATTAGATCACACTTTTACACATTACTAACACTTAACCCTTAAATATACACATTACTAAGATACGTAGTTAAGATAGACGTTATCAAATAAGCAAATAATGCTTTCTTAATGAGTTTGTTTAAACTCACATTTACCAGATAATATGCAATGTTTGAAAAGTGACGTACTAACTGTTGACAGATCGTCGGACACACTTTGTTTGTCACGCCTTGTCACATTACATAACGACTCGTCAAACTCTTACATCTTTACTATTTCGCTTCTTCTTCAACTTTTGTTTTAGTAAGTATATTTTAGTGTAATAATATAATATCTTGTGACAACTCACAGAACGCTATCTGATCCCAAACTAAGCAGAGCTTGTACTATTGAAACCAGACAAAGAATAAACATATTTATATATTTATAGATAAATAACATTATAGATATATTATAGATAAATAATACCCTGACCCAGAATACACAATCATGCTCATTACGCAAAATTTTATCCTGGGTAGGGATCGAACTCACGTCCTCCGGTTTTGCAGTCAGGGTCTTACTCTCTCACTTATGCGCTATACATAATAAAATAAATGACAAAAAACATATGCATTTTGCCACGTTTAACATATGGATGCCAAACATGGACATTAATGGAAAAACTAACAAGGAAAATAAATTTATGCCAAAATGAAATAGAAGGAAGTGTAATTGGGGTAAAAAGACGAGATAGGGAAAATAGATATAAGAAAATAAAAAAATAAAACTAAATTTAAAAATATATGCAAAATAATAAAATGACAATGGGCAGGACATATGTTAAGAGAGAGAAATGGGAAATGGACAAAAACAATATCACAATGGTACCCCAGAGATGGGAAAAGGAACAAAGGGCAACCACCAAAATGCTGGGAATTTAAGACTTCAAGAGAACTGCTGGTCCAGAATGGATGAGAATTGCGAGGGATAGGGATAAGTGGAAATCTTTAGAGGAGGCCTATGTCGAAAGACAAGCTGGGGAAAAAAGTAACGATCCATAGTGATACATGAGAATTAAAATTAATTAACCCTTAAATATACACATTCCATCTATAGGGTTCCAGTTGAAAACCAGGTTGTCAGCTTGGCAAAATGCTGAACTGGACACCCATTTGTTGCAACCACGAGGCACAACTTTTATCATTATAGTGTTTTAATTGTAATTAACTTCTGTAAAGTTGTGGTGCAACAACTAAATGCTTCTTATCTTCTTTTTTTTAAATAATTAATTTACTTACTTTTCTTAAATTAATTAACTTGTAAATTTAGCAATAAAGGCATATTTTACTTATATATTTATTTTTATAATAGCCGTTTAACCACTAGACTAACAGGTCAGTCAAGTGCCTTTAAGTACTTTATTTTAGCCTCCTTTTAACCGACTGCAAGGGTTTTTAGGTTTTTAAATTAGAGCTTCCATCTACATTATAAAATCACATCGACATATTTTAATCATACAAACAATAGTTGTTGCCTGCGACTTCGTTCGCGTGAAATTGTTGAAAACCAAACTCATCCCACGGAAGCATTTCTCCAAATAATATATATTTATATTGATAAAGGTGAACGTTAAAATGTAGTTTGACGTTCATTAATGAATAACACTTATTATAACGTTAGTGAAAATAGTTAAACATTTGATTTACGTAAGAAGGCACAAGGACAACAACAGCAAAAGTTGATACACACATAAACAATTTTCAAAATAGCTCAGTGGACTCAATTTTATATCACATCTTTACAATCTATATCAGTCTTAGCATTGATAACAATGTAGAGTCCATTTTCGTGTAGTACTTATTGAACAAGGGTTTTGTGATAATTCAATAATCATTAATTGCATATCACTTGTCTTTATTAAAAGCTTCGGTGATGGCACAGCCACAACGTGCCGATAGCCGAAAGTAACCCTCATATCCTCTTTGCACTTGACAGCAATTCATCGACTGGTTCAAATATGAAGTTCAACTGCCCTGCCTTTAGTTATGTTTCTGGTAAGGCCCCAGAAGGTGACTTTCATGCGTACTTTTGAGCAACAACAAATAACATCTCGACAAGAATCTCAGACTACTTCAGACCACTTTGTTCTTTCATGGTACGGCCCCAGAAGGTAACTTTCATGCGTACTTTTGAGCAACAACAAATAACATCTCGACAAGAATCTCAGACTACTTCAGACCACTTTGTTCTTTCATGGTACGGCCCCAGAAGGTAACTTTCATGCGTACTTTTGAGCAACAACAAATAACATCTCGACAAGAATCTCAGACTACTTCAGACCACTTTGTTCTTTCATGGTACGGCCCCAGAAGGTAACTTTCATGCGTACTTTTGAGCAACAACAAATAACATCTCGACAAGAATCTCAGACTACTTCAGACCACTTTGTTCTTTTATGGTACGACCCCAGAAGGTAACTTTCATGCGTACTTTTGAGCAACAACAAATAACATCTCGACAAGAATCTCAGACTACTTCAGACCACTTTGTTCTTTCATGGTACGGCCCCAGAAGGTAACTTTCATGCGTACTTTTGAGCAACAACAAATAACATCTCGACAAGAATCTCAGACTACTTCAGACCACTTTGTTCTTTCATGGTACGGCCCCAGAAGGTAATTTTCATGCGTACTTTTGAACAACAACAAATAACAGCTCGACCTGAATCTCAGACTACTTCAGACCACTTTGTTCTTTTATGGTACGGCCCCAGAAGGTAACTTTCATGCGTACTTTTGAGCAACAACAAATAACAGCTCAACAAAAATCTCAGACCACTTCAGACCACTTTGTTCTTTCATAGTACGGCCCCAGAAGGTAACTTTCATGCGTACTTTTGAGCAACAACAAATAACAGCTCGACAAGATACTCAGACTACTTTAGACCACTTTGTTCTTTTATGGTACGGCCCCAGAAGGTAACTTTCATGCGTACTTTTGAACAACAACAAATAACAGCTCGACCTGAATCTCAGACTACTTCAGACCACTTTGTTCTTTCATGGTACGGCCCCAGAAGGTAATTTTCATGCGTACTTTTGAACAACAACAAATAACAGCTCGACCTGAATCTCAGACTACTTCAGACCACTTTGTTCTTTCATGGTACGGCCCCAGAAGGTAATTTTCATGCGTACTTTTGAGCAACAACAAATAACAGCTCGACAAGAATCTCAGACTACTTCAGACCACTTTGTTCTTTCATGGTACGGCCCCAGAAGGTAATTTTCATGCGTACTTTTGAACAACAACAAATAACATCTCGACAAGAATCTCAGACTACTTCAGACCACTTTGTTCTTTCATGGTACGGCCCCAGAAGGTAACTTTCAAGCGTACTTTTGAGCAACAACAAATAACATCTCGACAAGAATCTCAGATTACTTCAGACCACTTTGTTCTTTCATGGTACGGCCCCAGAAGGTAACTTTCATGCGTACTTTTGAGCAACAACAAATAACATCTCGACAAGAATCTCAGACTACTTCAGACCACTTTGTTCTTTTATGGTAAGGCCCCAGAAGGTAACTTTCATGCGTACTTTTGAGCAACAACAAATAACATCTCGACAAGAATCTCAGACTACTTCAGACCACTTTGTTCTTTCATGGTACGGCCCCAGAAGGTAACTTTCAAGCGTACTTTTGAGCAACAACAAATAACATCTCGACAAGAATCTCAGATTACTTCAGACCACTTTGTTCTTTCATGGTACGGCCCCAGAAGGTAACTTTCATGCGTACTTTTGAGCAACAACAAATAACATCTCGACAAGAATCTCAGACTACTTCAGACCACTTTGTTCTTTCATGGTACGGCCCCAGAAGGTAACTTTCATGCGTACTTTTGAGCAACAACAAATAACTGCTCAACAAAATATCTCAGACTACTTCAGACCACTTTGTTCTTTTATGGTACGGCCCCAGAAGGTAACTTTCATACGTACTTTTGAGCAACAACAAATAACAGCTCAACAAGAATCTCAGACTACTTCAGACCACTTTGTTCTTTTATGGTACGACCCCAGAAGGTAACTTTCATACGTACTTTTGAGCAACAACAAATAACAGCTCGACAAGAATCTCAGACTACTTCAGACCACTTTGTTCTTTTATGGTACGGCCCCAGAAGGTAACTTTCATACGTACTTTTGAGCAACAACAAATAACAGCTCGACAAGAATCTCAGACTACTTCAGACCACTTTGTTCTTTTATGGTACGACCCCAGAAGGTAACTTTCATACGTACTTTTGAGCAACAACAAATAACAGCTCGACAAGAATCTCAGACTACTTCAGACCACTTTGTTCTTTCATGGTACGGCCCCAGAAGGTAACTTTCATGCGTACTTTTGAGCAACAACAAATAACAGCTCGACAAGAATCTCAGACTACTTCAGACCACTTTGTTCTTTTATGGTACGGCCCCAGAAGGTAACTTTCATGCGTACTTTTGAGCAACAACAAATAACAGCTCGACAAGAATCTCAGACTACTTCAGACCACTTTGTTCTTTCATGGTACGGCCCCAGAAGGTAACTTTCATGCGTACTTTTGAGCAACTACAAATAACAGCTCAACAAGAATCTCAGACTACTTCAGACCACTTTGTTCTTTTATGGTACGGCCCCAGAAGGTAACTTTCATACGTACTTTTGAGCAACAACAAATAACAGCTCGACAAGAATCTCAGACTACTTCAGACCACTTTGTTCTTTTATGGTACGACCCCAGAAGGTAACTTTCATACGTACTTTTGAGCAACAACAAATAACAGCTCGACAAGAATCTCAGACTACTTCAGACCACTTTGTTCTTTTATGGTACGGCCCCAGAAGGTAACTTTCATGCGTACTTTTGAGCAACAACAAATAACAGCTCGACAAGAATCTCAGACTACTTCAGACCACTTTGTTCTTTCATGGTACGGCCCCAGAAGGTAACTTTCATGCGTACTTTTGAGCAACAACAAATAACAGCTCGACAAGAATCTCAGACTACTTCAGACCACTTTGTTCTTTCATGGTACGGCCCCAGAAGGTAACTTTCATGCGTACTTTTGAGCAACAACAAATAACAGCTCGACCTGAATCTCAGACTACTTCAGACCACTTTGTTCTTTTATGGTACGGCCCCAGAAGGTAACTTTCATGCGTACTTTTGAGCAACAATAAATAACAGCTCGACAAGATACTCAGACTACTTTAGACCACTTTGTTCTTTTATGGTACGGCCCCAGAAGTTAACTTTCATGTGTATTTTTGAACAACAACAAATGACAGCTCGACAAGAATCTCAGACTACTTCAGACCACTTTGTTCTTTTATGGTACGGCCCCAGAAGGTAACTTTCATGCGTACTTTTGAGCAACAACAAATAACAGCTCGACAAGAATCTCTACTTCGGACCACTTTGTTCGGAAGGCGTTCCGAGATGCCATGATTCCTATGTTGTGACCGACTTTGTTTTATAATATATATACATTAATGTACACAAACAATATTATATCTACTATAATAAACATATCTCAGCTAATATGGTTTTTTTATTGTTTTCATAGTATTGGATTTATAATGATACATTTACAATGCAAATATTTTGTTGTGAATAGTTTTAGTTATTGTCCAATGAGTCTTGGAATGTGTTGTTTTATCAGTTCCGTTATCAACAATAAAGGACTTAGGTATGGCTTTGTAAAGATAATGTAGTTATACTTATTGGAAACTAGATATTGCCCGTGTCTTCATCAACTGTTACTTTTTACTTATTTTTCTTTGTTATTTTATTTTAAGAGAGTATAAAGTATAAGAGAATAATCCTTCTGCCGGAGGGTATTTTACAAACACAAAAATCGCGGATCTATTAGATAGTACATCCAGACACGAACAAAAATAATACAAAGTGTCGGATTCAAAATTTAATTCTCGTGTGGGTAAATACATTTTTGGCGCAGCAATCGTATACATTAGCTATGCACCATAGAGGCACTCAAATTTTAGTAATACCTAGCAGTACCTAAAATGGGAGGTATTTATATACCTACAATAAATACTTACATCAGAAAAATCTAGAGGATCAGAAAAAAACTATATTAAAGTTTATAGAATTTTATAAGCTACTGGTGTTAATCGCGTAAATATTTTATTTTTAGGCTAAATACCTTTGTTTCATGGCCCAACGTTTCGACTGTATTGCAACGGCACGGCTGTTGAAATACGGTCGAAATGTCGGACAATAAAACACGGGTAATTAATAAATCACGGGTAGACTCATAGCTTATAAAATTCTATAATGTGTACAAATCGCGACAGTTTACGAACATTTATATTATGGTTATTTAATACATACATCCCTGAATCGATTAAATCATAGACATGCAATGATAAGCAAAAGTGGAGAAAAACCCACAAGAAATTGGTGTATAATAAAAAACCAAAAGATAAAACACTCAATATAATTAGTGATTAATACTGATAAATACATGTTTAATCAAAAGATAAACATTGTACATTGAACATTTAGGAATTTTGCTTTTAAAATCCGAAAAAGGTAGGTACATAAAATAGATACTCTTACAGTTTGTATAATGTTTTTTATTCCTTCAACCTTCGTTCTTTATTTTATCAGTATCTATTTTTAGTTTTACATAGCTGATTAGATCTGACTCAAGAGTATTTAGAAGGCTGAGCTAAAAATATTTAAAATAATACCAAACATAGACTATCTGTATCTTCACATTCATTTCTTTTAATTTTCTTTTAACTTCTATAAAAAAATATAGGTACTAATGTATCTATGCTTTTCAACTTATTATCTTATTTCAAGCGGTTTTTTTTTAAATGATGGCAATCTTGTCTATTTATAGATAATTTCTACGAGTATCAAATATGAATTATACACTTTAACACACATTTTGTATACTTATTAACACAACCATTAAAAATTTAGAAAAACCCAAGACGGGCGTAAAAAAGAATCTAATAAATCAAAATCCCCAGGAGGTAAGAAACCAAGGAAAGTCCGCCGGGGTCTCCATTCGCTGACTTATCACATGGACAAAAATAATTGACTTCAATTCAGAGCAGTACATGGCAAACCCCGACGGACTTTATTTGGTTACTCACCTCCTTTTTGTGAGACACAAAAGCGTGTACTGTAGCGCCCCCTGGCGATCTATAATATTAAGGGAATAAAGGAATGAGACTTATACAGAGCAAAAATCCGTTTCCAAATCGTCCTAGCCATCTCTGAGAGAAAAATGAGCATTATAGCGGCCCCTGGCGGTCCAAAATATTAAAACTTAGCTAAGAACATGCCCGGAAAGGAGGCTTACAAGTATACAACGCATGAAACCGTTTTGAAATTAGCCAAACCGTTTCTGAGAAAAATGGTTTTCTTTCTTCTTTCTTTCCCACACGGACACACGCAAACACCTCTTACCCCAAACACATACAAAAAGTAGAGTTCTGATAACAGTTTGCCGCCATTTTCAAAATTTTAAACTGTAACTGACATCATTCTTTTTTTTGAAGCTTTGACTTTAAAATCTTCTAGACAAGAAGTAGTGAAAATAAAACAAAAATCTACGAGTAAATTCAAATGTATCGTTCAGCAAATGAAAGGCACGCGAGCATAGTGTAACAAAACTATTTTCTAGTGTCGATAGTATACTCGTCCAAAATTGGTGTTAAAATTGTCCGTATATTTGAGTTGATTGTATGTGTTCAATCAACGAACTAAAATAGAACAAACATTTTTGTGAAAATAATATTGGTTTCAGCACATTATTTTCTGACACTTTTTTAGGGTTCCGTAGCGAAACGGAACCCTTATAATTTCGCCATGTCCTTCCGTGAGTCCGTAGCTTTACTCAGAGACTGTTAGTGCTAGAAATCTGTAATTTTGTATGGATACACATATAACTTAGCCGACAACGTGAAAGATTAAAATCTTGAAAATTCATTTTTTGGGTACCTACATGTAAAGTGAGGATGTGATTTTATTTTCTTACCTACTATCGTGAGGGGTATCGTTAGATAGGTCTTTTAAAACGTTTAGGGGTTGGGAAGATTATTTTTAGATTTAGGGATCTGTTTGAGAAATATTAAGATTTAAAGTGCAAATTTCCCTTGTGAAAATTTTGAGTCAAGTGTCCCCCGTCCTTGCCAGCGAAATGGTTAATGTTGAGTATGTGAAAAAAATCACGGTAGTAGTAAAAGTATACATAGTAAAATTAAAAGCAAAACTATCGCAGCTAAGAAGGCTTTACAAGTTTACGAGTAACAGCTGATCAAATGAGAAGTAACACAATTTGGTACAAATTCCATTGAAAATTATTATTATGTAGGTATCAAAATGCGAAATGTTTTGATATTTTAATCCTATTTTAAATTATCCCATAACTATCACTCGTTGTCATAGCAGCCGTATAAAAACGCTTTACTGGGCTATTTGTTTCAATAAGAATTACTTTTTTGAACAGATTTGAACTAAATTATTCAAATTATATTTTGTGTTATGCGTATGGTATTATGAAACAAATTTAGCAGGTTTCATAATTATAGTTACAAAATAACAATTGCATGTCACTATTGACTGAAGTTGTGAGAGCTAAATAGTTTTTAAGACCACTTGTACTTACCAACTTTTATGCAAATAAAGAATTTATGATTATGATTTATTAATGGCGCGGGGTTTAGAAAGTCTTTCGTATTAATTCACGAAAAAAAAAACGATTTATTTTTCCCTTCTTCCCTCCCATATTATTCGGTAGGGGTTATGGCTCTAACATTCTGTCCAAACGCCAGTTTCAGGTTTATTTTCTTTCTAGTTTTCTTTTTTGAATCACAAAGTCTCGTTATTGTCCCGTTATGACGTATTTCAAGTATAATTTACACTGTTTTACAAGTTAAACGCGGAGTTGTAAAAATAGCGACATGTCAGTTTGCCGTCAAACGGAGTATAGATGGAGTTCACGCTATGAACCTTTGAAGGTCTATCCTCGTATCCGACCTCGTATCCTCTTCTACAACAATAGGACATCCGTACGAAGAGAGGCAGATAGACAGATGTCCAAAGGAAATTAGCGACAATTTTTTTATTTCAAATCATTCATAGTGTCTACTCCTATTCGTTACTATCTCTATGGTATCTCCATAATACATCAATTAATAATGTTATACTATACCTGTGTATAATTCTTACCAATTAAGTTCCCGACAATTTTATTATTTCTGACGTGATAATGTCTTTTAAATTGATGACTGGGTGCACGCACGAAAAAGTGTCACGGCCCGTCACGATCCGTGTCGTTTCGCCTGCTGATAGACTAAAGTGTTGTGGCCGTCGGGCGAATGCGCCCGGGTCCAATATAGCTGTCACAGGCATGGTTTTATATTACAATGTCATCTATGTTTTCTTATGCCGTTATCGCGTAAAAATATCGCCAGTAAACCGACTTTACAGACAACCTTTTTTTTTTCTTTTACAGAACTACTACAGCAGCAGCGTAACAAAAGGATATCGATGATATCAATGAATAGCGAAGAGTCTGCAGATTCTGAAAGAAATGAAGACAAATGTTAGTATTTTTTATAATTTTTTATTGTTTTTAGTTGTCACTAATGGTACCTACTAACAAATTGTAGTACAAACCTGTGTAAATAAGACACTGTTTCCTGTAGAATACACGTAGATGGTCTACATTCTAAATTGGCCATAACTTCACTTGGGATTACTTGTAGTTGAAAGAATAGATACATAAATTGTTGCCACAATAAAAGAAAAGTAAATTACAAATAAGTAACTTACTTTTTACTTGTAAATAAAAACGACAAGCTATAGCTACACACCCCAGTATAAGATAAATATTTTAAACCAACAAAACGTCTTAATACAGACTCAAAGAAGTAATAAACATTATTATTATTTGACAATAACGAAAAATATTCAGTACTCAGTTACTATTTAGAAAAGAAATTGTTTTTTTTTCTTTTCGGCGTTGTGCACTTTTGGGATAAGTAAAAAATGTTGAACTCGCGTCAGGACACGTGACCTGATCGAAAATTTGTAGACCGCCGGCGCGGCGAAGGAGAGGAAGTAATATCCCCCTCTCTTTCTACCGCTACCGCGTAAAATGTATGCCTGCTCCTGCTGTTTATGTTTGTGTACGATAAATGATAGTACTTTTATATCGATAAATAAAGCAATTCGTGTGAAATTATTCCCCAACCATTCCAAAATATTCAAATGCACAACGTTAATGTTCAAGTTTTCACTTCTACCGGCACTCCTGGAATACAGTCCGTTTTTTTTTTTATATTGAAGTAGATATTTTTTTCATAGATCAATAGTGTTATGTTATATAAACACTATATTAATAACAATAGACGTAAGTAATCAATAAAAAATAGTACTATTAAAACTGAAAAGAAATACTGATTTGAATAAGTTTTCGAGAGGACGTGCGACCAATGCAAAAAGGTTCTTTTCTTAATGAATTCTACTAGAATTCCGATGATCTTGCTTTAGTTTTTTAAATCAAACTAATTGAAGAGACTAGCAGCTTGCACCTGATGGCAAGCATCACGCTAGTCATAACAGTATCATTGCCACCCAAATACTAAAGGGGCGGTAGCCTAATGGCTTAGGCATTGGTCTCGCAATCGCGAGGTCGCGGCGACCGACGTGAACCCACCCCTAACACAAGCCACTGAGCTGGATGGCTTATCAGGAATGTTAGTAATGTGGGACCACAAACCTACATTCTTCATCTTTAAAAAAAATCCTTGTTTGGCAATGATCTGAATGTCACCGCACCGCGCTTCTTATTCGAGACATCTCTTCGTAAATCTCATTTGACTAATAATTACACTTGCTACAGTGCCCTTCAACCGAAACACAGTGATGCGTTAACATTACTATTCCACAGAAGAATAACTACGACTAATAACGACTACCGACTAAAATGGCCTATGGCTAAGACCTATCACTCGTCAAATTTACTATTATAATTAAAGTACTTGGCCCTCAGGTGTTTGTCCGTCACTCATAGCACCATCTCTGCCGCAGGTCCATTAGGTGGTTTCGTTCTCGTGAAGTTGCACCAATGAATTGCTTTGTAGGTCAGTACTTTAGGCACGCTTGCTGAGCTTGCATTTACTATTAGTTTAGCTTCGAATTCTTTCTTCTTGCTTTTTATTTCCACTGGTATTGGTGCTGCGGTTTTTGGTTTACTTTAGACTTTTTACTTTTTTATATTTGTTTATCACGGTAAGGCACAAAGGCGGACTTAATAAAGCATTCTTATCTACTTTAGTTAATTTTATGTTTTTAAATGAAATAAGAATAATAACCTAAAAAAGGCTTCTACTTAAACACTGATAAGTAAAGTGCTTGTCATTATGTTGATAAACTTTCGCGATTTGTACACATTATGAAAATATATATATTACGGGACCTAGTCGCAGTCTACCCGTGACCACGGCCGTTGCAATACGGTCGAAACGTCGGACACGGAAAACAAGGTATTTTACCTTAAATTATTCACGCGATTAAGACCCGTAATGTATATATATTATATATATTTTCATAATGCTTGTCATTAATTAGGTACCTTGTTTAGTTTTAGGTTAGTTTCTTGTTTTAAAAAATTGTAAAAAGGCGACCAATTATAAAATGTATTATTTTGTCTTTTTGGAACTTTTTTTAGAACTTGGCTGCTACACTACCGTGAATCTATACAGGTTGTTTGGTGCATAGACCGACACATTTTTTTCAAGGATTTGGGTGGGTCACTAGCTAGGTTCCACCCATACTGGATATGTTCCAAGTGCCACTCTTGATTAAATTTGATTTTTTAAACGTCTACATTTATGGGTGTAACATAAACGAAAAAGTAATTTCGCATTAAACTTTAGTATTTTTATAAAAAAGTTTAAAAATCCTATTTAACCAACCATGGCACTTGGGACATAGGAAGTATGGGTAGAACCTAGCTAGTGACGCCCCAAATCCTTGGAAAAAATGTGTCGGTCCATGTACTAAGCATCCTGTATAGGTCATGTATCGCTTGTTCTTTAAGTTATATGTTCTAACTTCTAACTCTATTTATACTGAAATTCTTAAAAATATATAGAGGTAATGGTTGGTGACGAAACGTAAAGCTGATTTCAGGGTGAAAATTAAAAATAGTGAAAATGAAAATGAAAATAGGTATTTCAATCTTTTTAAATGCATGACAATCGACATTCTAAAATGATTGCTAAACCTTATTAATTGGAGGTTTTATTTTTCATTGGATATTAGTGGACAAATAGACAATAACCAGGAAAAATTGTATAAATAATAGTGAAAACTAAATCAAATTTGTTGTAAAAGTTTAGTGGGTATATAGTTTATTTGTTTGTTGATTGTGCTTAGGTATCCTCTTCACCGCGGCTCTGGCATTTGCTTGATTTTTATATTGTTGTTCCGAATCTGCGTGATATAAACATAATTTTTAATGCAGATGTTTTAAAAAAAAAATGTGTGGCTCTCGGGGACTGCCGCGGTAAAGCATAGCATTATTTATCAACTAATGCTATTAAAAAAAAAGCTATTTCTTTTTTGTTTTCATTACATTTCGCAGCAGCTCATCTCGATCCGTGCGAGCTTCGTACAGTCGTACCACATACAAATACTTTAAGCAAACGCTCGGCCGAGCTACATGGTAGTCAGAGTAGGTTAGGTTTTATGTTCGTTACGGAATTTCTTGATTCGGTCGCCGCGCTCAAAGCCCGCGATAAAAGCTATACAATAGCTTAAAAATAAATCGATGCCTGTTTAGTGCTGATATATCTGCTTTTTCCCTTATTGGTGGGAGTTTTGCATCATTTTAAAGGGTTTGGCGAGATTTTTTTGAGCAACTTTTATACTTCTAAAGTAACTATTTGCGTTTATCGTTACAGATAATTCATTACGAGGAGTACCAGGCGAAGTCAAAAGATCCGGCGAAGTTCCATTTAGAAGAACTACGTGGTACTGTGAATGAGGAGTTAGTATTATGTACTTTTGACTTACATCAGTATCCTGAAGTGGATTATAATGACGAATGATGAAAAAGCACGTGGCTTTACTCAAAATTCAATGAACAAAGTTACATTTTTAATTTGTCAGACTATTCAATAGGTCTTCGACTGACTGACATAACCGATGGTATTCATGTTAAGTAGGTATATAGATAGGTGATGTTGCTGTTTTGTAAAAGGCGGGATGGAATGGTAGGCGCACTACTGAAGACTCTTCCAAATTAGCGTTTCATCTGCGCTCATTTCGATGAAAACCAGTTAAGGCGCTTTCCCGTGCAAAACCCAGCGCTAGCCGTTTATTGTGCACCTTTGTGGCGCTATCTGCTCTATATTTAAAAATAAATATCAACTAATAAAAATACATTATATTTCTAAGTACATCATTTTGACTCCAAAATGGATTGAGGACTGGAAACAAGAATGCTCAAGGTTATTTGGTCAGGGTACGGCCTTAATCTTTATTAGCTTATTAACGAATCTATATGCGCCTAAAAAACGCTAATTTGAAAGAGTCCCAGCTCAACAAAAAAAATGCCAATCTGTTGTATCCACGAGTGGCATGCTACTGACATCTAACTTTATGCTGCCGTCTTGCCTAGCCTTTTATGTAACCATAAGTATAGTTGCCAGTACTAGTCGTGAGCATAGTTGACAGAATGGCAATGATAAATAAGCTCACCAGCAATTCACGGAGGAGTCGAATGTTACTTTACACGTCAATAAACAACAAGCATTTACATAACGACTCAAAGTGCCGCGTTTCTCAAATCTAAACGAACCAATAACTTCTATGCTCACTGCTCGAACCGGTAACTATATCTTGAATGTTTAAACAGGTGTATTTTTGTACGATTTACTTATTATGTAAATAACAAACTAAAATGTTCTTTTAGTAAAATTCAATGTATTTTTAAAAGATTCTGCAATTTTAATGAAACAGTACAGAAATAAGTAGACTAGAGTGTAGCGTAAGTCCAAAGACATTTTATTGTTAGAAGTAAATGCTCTGTAAAATTTAAATCGAGATTTATGTGAAAAGTAGTGGATAACTGTTGGAAGATAAAATGATAAGATTCAGCCAAAGCGTCGCAATAGAATTTTTATTTAGGTATGAGGAATGTGATAAAAACGTTATTCGGAAACGAATTAGGGTTTGCACACATTAGCGAATATGCCACGAATCGCGGCATACGCCAGTAGCACAGTGACAAAAGTGATCATGATCGTCTTTATAAATAACAAAAATGGTATACTCATTTAAAATTGTCTTAATGTGGTGTTTATTTAGATACCCATATCTATGGGCGGATTCAGGACTTTATTCTGGAAGAGGAGGGAGAGTATAGTATGGGAGAACAAGGGGCAAAGTAGCAAAAAAATACCTTAGACCGATACCAATCTGATTTGAATAATCTGAAAAAAAAAAACGTATTACTTAAACTATTCTACCGTGTTTAGTAGTAATGTCGTGGACTAAAGGAACCCTCGAACTGACTCGAACATACATTCATGAACCCACAAAAAAACGCTAGCGAATCGCCAATATTCTACTTCAAAAAACAAACACTATAGAAAAACGAAATTGAATACATCATAGTAAATGTGCTTCTAGTGAAAAGCATAAAGATATTATTGTAAATTTAACTCATTTTCATCAAAACACAATAAGAGAGAACCATATTAAAATTGGCGTATTTTTGGCATACTCGTTAATGTGTACATAGCCTTAAACATTATATTATTATGATAATTTCAGTCATTATTTTATGGGACGTAAATAAGTATATTGTTGCAATGTTATTTAGTGTTATTTTTGTAAATAAATATTAAGTATTTTATCAATAAAATATTGGATGTCCGATGTAAAGTGATTAAAATAAATGTTAATTAAATTAAAAAAGTAAAGAATAAATGTATTTTTTGTCATTATTTTTTTATTTTGACTTCTTATCTACTGGGCTCTATTATATAGTTAAAGATGTTTTTAGAAGTGATGACCTAGATATTATTTAAAGTGATAAAGGTTTGAACACATCACGTTCAAATTATTGTATTTGTAGTAAGTTATACTGAAATATAATGTTCGTAAACTTTCGCGATTTGTACACATTATAGAAGTAGAATGAGTCTACCCGTGAGCACGGCCGTTGCAATACGGTCGAAACCTCGGGCAATAAACAAAGGTATTTAGCCTTAAAATAAAATATTTACGCGATTAAGCCCTGTAGCTTATAAAAAATCTATAATTTATACTGAAGTAACTCTACTAGTCGATATCTACGATTATCGATTACGATATCCGTCTAACCCTAGGATCATACTGAACCAGTGTCGCAGAAGACCGAGCTCAATGGAGAGAGCTGGAGGAGACCTATGCCAAGAGGCACGCCAAATTGCGAGATATATTATGAGAAAAAAAATCATAAAATCAAATGTTAAATAGCATGTTTGACATAAAAGGGCTTTATTATTATTATTAACTCTACTAGTCAGAACGGGAGTTCTGACTAGTGCAATGGGATTAGCTAGCTAACATTATAATAATTATTAATAGGTTAGTACATAACTATTTATTATACGGGAATTAACGCGCATTGTTTACCTTGGCCACCACGGCCGGCGCAACCTGGTCGAAACGTCAAGCAATTTTAAGGTAAACAATGCGCGTTGATTCCCGTATAACAAATAGTTATAATCATGCAATGCGAAAGTTTAAATGTAAGTTAGTACCTACATAAAGTCAAACTCTTTTATATGTATAGTAAGTTCTGGAATAGAAGATCATCTTAGCCTACTTTAGATATCCACCAAGCCAGAGGTCGTGGTTTTGATTCCTGCTAAGAAATTATTGCGATTATTGACAGTACCTGGCAGGGTGTAGGTAATGTCTTGTTTTTGGTATTAGGTTTATTTTCCTTCCATAAATAAATTGATCATATAGTTCATTAAAAAGGAATCTTTGAATATATTGTTTGGCTAACTTAGCTAACCTAGGTACCTATTATATTGTATCTGGATAAAGGCAGGATCAATTGCCTGGAAGTCGCTGCTACTTAAAAATATCTATTATAATACCTCTTTCTTCTTTAAAAGATATTCCTAAGGTTTAGTCTGACCATGGAGTGGAATTATGCACCTTTGTGGAGAGGACTTAATGTCTTTTTAAGTAATTAAGTGTCTTCCAAAGTGCTGGCTTCTGGTATTTTGGATTGCCTCCCGCAGAGGATGTGAATGGGTGTTTTCTCATTCTTTTTTTTTATATCTTTATTTTGTTTGGAGGCTTTTGTCCTGTTGAAAATGCAAGCCTCATCGTGCCCTGATCAGATGTATTACAACAACAACAAGTAATCTATTTAATTTAAAATTACAATATAAGAAGATTCATTAATGCAATATCATTTCTACTATTTTTTTGCAGCTTCACCTGATGGCTTCATTAATACTTTTAAAAAGGCACCCGTATCCCATCTGTTGATATCATATGTTTGCATCAATGAGTCTCTAAATTTTTTATGTTTAACACATTCCATAAGGATGTGTTGGACATCGTCTAATGTGTCACAAATATCACAATTTGGTGAATTACTTTTTTTCATTAGGTAGGCAAATTTTCTCATTCTTGCGGCAGATCTTGCAAACATTGATATCGTTTAGGCCAATGTTTTGTAAGTATGCATTTATTGAGTTTGAAGAGCCCGGTTAGGGTTCTGGTTAGAATCCTGATTTGATTCCTACTCATGGTAAGCGTTTATTTAGAGAATCTGGCATTGAATCCTATCCTAGTAGGTACATAAAGACTTTGCCTAGTTTCAGATGGCATGTGTAAGTATTCCCAAGATATTATATTCATTGTAGATATTAAAATGTTTAAGCAAGTGTTATTCAAATTGCTCTCAAAGGTGAAGTAGCAATAGGTAAAGACGGAGAAAACATAAGTCAAAAAACTTACGTCCACTCTTTTCAAATTGCGGAGACAATACAGGACTGCAGGTAAAGTGCTGCCACCAATTATAGGTAGGTTAGATACACCACACCGGCCGTGTGGTGCCGGCTTAAGAATAGTACCACCCCATCTCTACCCGTGGGTGTCGTCAAGGCGACTAAGGGATTTCACCTCGGAGGACGGGCAGCAGCGTCCTCTGCGTACTTAAAGCCTTACTGCGATCGCCAACCCGCTCGCCAAGCGTGGCGATTATGGCAATTACCCCCAGGATCTACATACTAGTAGGTTTTACTGGGGAGACCCGTGCCCAGCAGTGGGCCATCTTATGGGTTGATATGTATGTATGTATAGATACACCACCTTAATAAAAGAATGATGAAAATTGTAGTACCTACTTATGTAAGTATATTATTAAGTTTCAACCTTTTATGATACATCATTGTTTAAAAAACTGTCCGAGCTAAATGCAACAAATCATTACAAATTGTCTTTTTTTTTTAATCTTTATTTAAAGGAACTTCGTCAACATTGTACAAATTCTCTTTCAATAGGTACTATCTCGTTTCCATTTCACCACGACCACCATGAAGTTTGCATGTAGTTCTTACGCCTTTCGCTAGATGGCGCTATTCACAGTTTCTGTTATTTTAGTTTTTGGTATTTTTTTTACATCATGAAGACTATAATTTTCACTTTTTAATATACCTAAATAGAATAAAATAAAATGTTTGAATACAGTTTTAGTAGAAACCGCCGTAGATGCCTTTCCTTCTTGACTGCTTCGGTCACACTGTGGTAGAGTACGACTTCGGCGTAAAAGGTTGTGAGTTTGATTTCCACACGGTACACCACTTTGTGTGATCCACAAATTGTTGTTCCGAGTCTAGAAAAGTCCGTATGTCACAGGTATTTTACTCAAAGACAGGTTGTTGCTGATGCTGGTTTTTATTAAAAATAATAAAAACCAGCATTAGCAACAACCCTGGTATGTACTAAAACCAGACAAGTGCATATCGGGCCACGCACAATGTAGTGGTCCGTAGCTAGCCAGTATAATAATACTACTAACAACGTTAAATGAGTATTTTTCAATGAAATTTGTACGAAAATTTAGTCACTTCTCACTTGCTCTGCAGTTACTTGTAAGCCTACTTAACTGTGATAGTTTTCATTTCATTATTTAAACTATAAACCAGAACTTTTCGACACCTCTAAAAATAACCATTTAGCTGGCAGTGGAAGGGGGGACACTTGACTTTGACAACAACAAAACCACGATCGGTGCAATTCGATTGAAACGTCGGGTAAATAATAGGTTCGTACCTTTAAATCATTCACGCGATTATGTCCCGAAATATATCTAATATGTATAAAAATCGCGAAAGTTTAAAAACAATAATTTGCTTAAGTGCAAATTGTTAAAGTCAAGTGTCCCCTCCAATCCTCTCCAAGGCTTAATATTTCACAAATGGATCCCTAAATCAAAAAGTGCCAATCTCAAAATAATTTTCTTAATTCATAACTCCTAAATATTTTAAAAATACCTATTCAACAACACCCTACACGATTGGGTAGGTGAGAAAAAAAATCACATCCCCACTTTTAGTTAAAAATATTTTTATCAAGATTTTATTTTATTTTATTTTAATATAATCCATGCCAAATTACAGCTTTCTAGTACTAAGGGTCTCTGAGCTAACCTGGAGACAGACGTACATGGTGAAATTATAAGGTTCCGTTTTGCCATTTTAGCAATGGAACTCTAAAAAAAAATTGATCGCTGAAAAAAGATGTAGGTAGACGTTTTTTAGTATAAGTTTTGAGTAGGTATTCGACCGTAAGTTCCGTAGCCTGTAACTACTTATATACTAACATTTGTAGAAAAATAATTCTGAAACATTAGACGTAAAATCTTAAAACAAAATAATGATATACACCTGAAATCCGCAATGCGAAAAATTATAGCTACGGCAGGCAAGTAGCGGGGGGTGTACCTACCTGTTTTCTGAAGGCTACATTTTATTGCTTTGCTCTGTTTTCGAACAATTGCATTAATAGTGTATCAACACAGAGCCCCGACTTGCTTCTTTACGGCTATGAAACCCGGCGCCGGAATACAATTAAAGTTTTAATATTTTAACGCCTCGTGAAATCACAAATGTAAGTGTAGCGAGAACTGGCGTAATTAAATACGTGAAATAAACTAATATTGTTGATTTAAATTAGTTGTTATGACCAATAATAAACCTATGCAAAGATTTTGTTATACCTACTAATAAAAATAAATGGATAACTCTAATTTGTCTTATAGAATTTTATAAGCTACGGGTCATAATCGCGTAATTATTTTATTTTACGGCTAAAAACCTTTGTTTATTGCCCGACGACGTTTCGACCGTATTGCAACGGCCGTGGTCACGGTTAGACTATTGTAAAGCCTTAAAATAAAATATTTACGCGATTAAGACCCGTAGCTTATAAAATTATATAATGTGTAAAAATCGCAAAAGTTTACGAACTTAATATACACATAACATATTGCAAATCTGTCTGTTTGTGGATTTTGCTATTGGTTTTCATGAGGAGTGATTTTTTCATACATATTATTATTTTATACTGGTAGAAGCAAAAATCATTGTGAGGGTATGTTTTACCATGGAAGCTAATAAATTGAACCTGTTTGCTAATTGAAGTGACCAACAGAGCTTTAAGTACCTATCAGAAATGGTAGAAATAGTAAAAATGTTTTGAATAAGTACCTATCTAAATTTTACATTTCTACTTAGGTGCTACATTTTCTAATAATACCAAAAAGCTCTATTGATTTTGTTTTATTAATTTAAAACCCTAAAACAGACAAATATGAATTTGTAATTGATATAAAAAAATTGGACATTCAATAATAAAAATGGCCACAAACTACAATAAAGGAACTTCAGCAATATCAATTGACGCCAAAGATTGGCTGTCTGTACAATATTCTTATTATATTTTTTGTGTTCCAAATAGCAGTTTCTTACAAAGAGCGGAATGACGTCTCGGCGGATAGGGTGGTTTACGGCACATTTCTCTAAACCCGACTTGTTTCGAGAGGAGTTCTTTGGCGGCGTCTTTAACACTCCCTTGAGAGTTCATTTATATATTCGCAACACGGAGTTGGCAATAAAACTGCGTTATCCTGGTCATTATTTAGTCATCGCCCGGTCTTCCTGCCTACTCCAGGAAAATAAAATGCATTTGAATGACTCTTGTGTTGTGTATGTGCAATTTTATGCACCATCAAGACTGCTGTGTCGTAACTTTATTTCTTATCTGTGTTTATAATAAAAAAAGTTTTATATGGCTGTTTGAAAAAAAAAATGTAGCAAAGGTATCATGTTATTCAATTTGGAGTTTGTCTTTGAATATGCTTTGAATCATTGACGTATAGACCTGGACCGCGCCATCCTTTTCAATTATAAAGTAAATATTGACTGCAAAGTGTGAAAGAGAGAAAAAACTCGTGCGGCCCTGTCTCTTTGATAGGTATTGTCCACAAAGTAGCGTTGTCTCTTTTTAGAGAGTGGTTAATTTTGTGAGGTTATGGCGCAGTCTAGGTTAATGTCAATGTCAATGCTTTGAATGTAAGTAGTTTTTTTTATATGGATTAGGCTTTGTTAATGAAACGTTCTAAAATAATATTTGAAAATAAATTATTCGCAATTTAAAAGCTGTATTGATAAACAAAGTTGTTTAAGGCTGTCGGAAAAAAAATGATTAAATAATAGACTATTTAAAAAAAAGAATATCGGTTGTTCAAAATTTAAAAATTGTAACCAATAAATGTTGATAAACTTTCGCGATTTGTACACATTATTGAAATATATATAGGTACAGCGGGTCTTAATCGGGCAATAAACAAGGTATTCTACATTATATTATTCACGCGATTAAGACCCGTAGTACCTGTATATATTTACATAATATAAAGTTATAAACCAATAAATTATTAAGTTTATGATTCTTTTAAGTGTTATATAATTTCGAACATAGCACTAAATTAAATAGAGTGCATAACAAAGTCATTCAGCTAAAAGTACGTATTTATAAAATCGATATTCAATACAGTGTAAAGTCCACACTTATTCGAGAACAAAATAATCGAGAATCGTTAGTTAGGGGACTGGCCGCGGCCGGTTACGAGCAAGCCATTTTATGAGGCGGCTCTAGGCGTCGCCGCTAAATCTCCTTATTTATCCGGGAAAACATAAACCGAGGTCTCAGCAAAAATTAATTGGCTCCCACGTTTCTTCTTGGCACATTAACTATTTGAGGGTTTATTGTTTTACGTGTTGTTTTGTGGTTCATATTGATTTATAATAAGTACTTACATTTATTTCGATTATAAAGAACGTCTCTATCGTCTACTTTCTGGTGTTCTTTTTTAAAATTAATACATTACTGTCTATTATAAATAGGAAATTATAATATAATAATAATAATAATATCTTGGGACAACTCACACAACGCTATCTGATCCCAAACTAAGCAGAGCTTGTACTATGGAAACCAGACAACTGATAAACATACTTATATATTTTTTAAATACATACTTAATATAGATATATAACACCCAGACACAGAATAAACCATCGTGCTCATCACACAAAGTTTTATCCTGGGTGGGGATCTAACCCACGACCTCTTGCGTAGCAGTCGGATACACTCCCACCGCGCCACAGAGGTAGTCAATATTTGTTTATTATGTGTAATCAACGAAACTGCTGAAACAATTTTGATCTATTTATGTTAAAGTTTGGGGAAAGATAATATGTCATGGCCCACGGCTGTAATCTTAATGAACATACATGGGACGGAGACGTCGGGAACCACTAGTATATAAAAATTATATACATAAACTTAAAAGCAGGTGGATCTCATTGTTTAATTTGTTAATTAGGGTTCCATACCTCCAACCGAAAAAAACGGAACCCTTACAGGATTACTTTATTGTCCGTCCGTCGGTCTGTCAATACCTTTATCTCGGGAACGCCTAGAGGTATCGAGTTCAAATTAAAACCACTCAAGTCTACAGTCTCTTGTAGCTGTGAAAAAATAAACTTCAAGTTAACTTATAAAAAAAAAGATACGGCTGTTTATGCCGTAAAAATCGTACATTTTGACACTCTCAGGAATCAAAATTTATAAGGTTTTTCCCGTTGACCTAGAACTATGAAATTTGGCAAATAATACCCTCTCACACTACAAGTTTAGGAAAAAATCTGAAAACTATACATTTGTAATTAAATAATAAAAACATAGTCTTTAAAAAACTGCGAGACTCGATTCCTGAACTATTTATAATATGTACCTACAAATTTGTACGGAATCCTCAGTTGGCGAGTCCAACTCGCTTGTCCACTTTTTTTCATACTTAGACTAAATTATTGAATCGGTTGACTATTCGTTTCACAAATTATCATCAGTTTTATCCGACTTACATTTTCAAAAACTTTTAAGAACTCTACTTTATTTAAATTCCACAACGACACTTTTCCATTTTCGTTCTGAAACTGTATCGCAAATTATTCAGGACCTTCCCGAACGTGTCGTAGGGATGATCTTCAGAGCACATGTTATCCAGACTACTTTACTTTTTATTTTTATGACTACACCAAATTTGGTGTGTTGCTGAAACGACAGATCATAACCGTTGGACACAGCAACTGTTTGCGATACTATTCGTAAACCAGCCAGTGTTTTGTTCACAGAGATACAAACTTTGAAATGAATTTGACCTTTACACTGTTGTGTTTAAGGTGGTATTCCTGTGTATTCTCATTGTGGTTGCATCCATCGGGATCTCTACTTACTTACGCGTGGCGATTTTATTTTAGCCCCTATAAAAAGAGCTTGCTTCCACCTGGATCTTCTTAAAGTGTAGCTTGTGGCTATGAGCGGACACACTTCATTAAGACTCGTATTTGTTGTGTTATAAAACTTTGTAGTTTTTTTTATTGGAGTTCGCCAGACAGAAAAACGACTTTGTTTTAAAATAACCTTTGAGTTTGAAGAGAGAAAATAAAAAGGGTACTTTTATATCGGGTTCCAAAATACTGGAAAATATTTGTTTGGTTATCGGTTTTGTATCACAAAACATTTAGAGTTCAGAATAAAAGCTTTGTATTACACATGCTCGAGCAAAACATACACAGGCTTCACTCACGGATATAGAATTAATGACCACTCTTAATACCCGTGACCACGGCTGTTGCAATACGGTCGAAACGTCGGAAAATAAACAAAGGTATTTAATCTCAAAATAAAATATTTACGCAATTAAGACCCGTAGCTTATAAAATTCTATAATAATGACTACTCTGTTTCGAATTTCGATTTAGGATAAATGTGTGATGAGCATGATCGTTTATTTTGTTTACAGCCTACCAGTACCTTCGTTTAAGAGGCAACCAAGCAGATTGAGCTATTTGTGAGGCTAAGTAATATTACTACTATCAGTCCATTGATGGATGACTGTTTTCGAAAAAATGTCACACCCCTCCGTGCCTCGGGTCGTCGGGCCTGCGCCCAATCTCTCTCCGATCGTATCGGATTTACATCCCATCGGACTATGAGAGTGAGGAAACAGAGAGTGTACAGTGAAATTAGTCTCGAGAAATTTTTGCATATGTAGTGGTGTGTATGTTACTTAGATATTAGAGCGCGTTTCCACTATATCGTTCTGGCCCTTACAAAAATGTTTCAATATCCTAACATTACTATTTAATTTAATACTTATCCCTAGCAACACTCTGATTTTTGTTTTCAATAAAAACAAGTTTTTATTTTAAAGAAAAAGGTTTTGACTTTATTAAAAAAAATATGTCATTCAATTTCACGTCCTTGAGCAAACGACAAGGCGACTACCGTGAAACAATAAAATATCGTGTCGTTCTTTAGATGATAGTAGTTTAGCTATAGGTAAAAAGTTTTGACCATAATAATTACGAAACAAAACAAATAAATAAATCGTCACTTGATAGTGGAAAGTGGAAACACGCACAAAACCAGAATAAACCAGTTTACTCTGTCCGCAGGTGCCACGTGCAGTCTGACGTCAGTCGCTTGATACCGTTAGAACATAAAGCACGCATTTCATTAAAAAATTATAATTATTAGATACGTAGTAGTTTCATTGTGAAATTTTGTATTTGTTGATTGTTGTTATTGTTTGTTATTATTGTTAAAATATTTGTTGAAGTGTTTAATTTCAAGTGTGTAAGTGTTGTAACTTTATATTGATAATTCAAAATGGCTCCAGTGTTAAAACATGGTCGAGGCAAGCCTTTGACTTCTCAAACTAAGGAAGTTTTGTACTGTTTGCACAAATATTTCGAAAATGAGTGTAATAACAACCCGAGCAGTATTATGACCCCCACTCAATTAGTTGCTAAATCAACAGGAATTTCAATAGCATCCGTCAGAAAGGTAGTATCAGAAAGCAAATGTCGTCCTTCAGATCAGGAAGTAACATTTAAATCTCCTAAAAAGAAACCGAATCGTAAACCTACAATAGTAATCGATAACTTTGATCAGCAAGTTATCAGAAGAACAATTCATGACTTCCACATCACAAATAAAGAAGTTCCCACTTTAAAAACTTTGCACTCAAAATTGAAAGAAGATATCGATTATAAAGGTTGTGTCAGCACGTTACGAAAACACGTCATGTCATTAGGTTTTAATTGGAAGCAAACAGAAGATAACCGGAAACTTCTTATGGAAAAACACGAAATTAGATACTTGCGAATTAATTATTTGATGAAAATTGCTGAATATCGTGAACAACGCCGACCAATTGTTTACACCGACGAAACATATATACATACATCACATACCCTCTCGAAATCTTGGTCAGATGGAAGCACTTCAGGTTTGAAGCAACATATATCGAAAGGCAACCGCTTAATCATTGTTCATGCCGGTGGTATCGATGGCTTTATACCAAATGCATTGCTTATGTTTAAAGCCGATCAAAAAAGTGGAGATTACCACAACAATATGAACTATGACAACTATTCAAGGTGGATTCAAACTCAATTAATACCCAACTTACAACCAAATAGTGTTGTTGTTGTTGACAACGCACCATATCATAACTCAATACAAAATCCTGCACCGAATAGTAATTCTAGAAAACAGCAAATGATAGACTGGCTGACATTTCGAAACATTGAGCATTCATCCACGTTGCTTAAGCCTCAATTATATGAACTGATTCTGCAAAACAAGGCGAGATTTATAGAGTACAAGATAGACGAAATATTACGACAGCACGGTCATACTGTGCTGCGTTTACCACCATACCATCCGGAGTTTAATCCTATAGAAAATATATGGGGGATAGTGAAAACATATGTCGCAAAAAAGAATGTCGCAATGAATATGAAGGTTATAATGTCATTAGCTGAAGAAAAAATGAACGCCATAACTGTAGAGGAATGGAGAAAAGTTTGTTTGCATGCTATTGAGGAGGAAAGCAAATATCAGGGTAGAGACGCAGCTTTAGACACAATATCAGAACGAATCATAATTAATTTAAATAATTCATCTGATGAAAGCGAGGATGGGGATGATTGTGATATGCCTGGGGTTGATGAATTATTAGAATAAAACATTTATGGCCGGAGAACACCTAATTCATACACGTCTTCACTGAAGTGAAAACCGGCATTCAATGCTTGTAATGTTTGGAACTGGCTTGTCTGCCTCATACAGTTCCATAGATTACAATGCGGTGGATACACATTTTCACGACCGTATTAGTACGTAGTGCGTATGCGTAGACGTGCACGCATTTGGTGTGCTCCAGCCACAAACGTATATTACCTTTAAAACAATAAAAACTAAAAATAAAATGTTGTTTTTTTTATTTGCTGACCATACACTACTACAAACGCAAAAATTTCTTCAAGCTAATTTACCTGTACTTAAGTTTACGCATACACTTGTGCACTATAATATCACCTGCATAGTTGGCCAGTCTCTGTCATCCGCCGTAACCGACGGTTGGGAGACCATTATTATTCTCTTAATTTGTTTTTTTTTCTTATAAATTACATTTTTAAATATATATATAAAAAATACATTTAAAAATATTAAAAAAAAAAAAAAATATTATTATTATTATTCTAATAATACCTTGGCATGACCTACACAACGTCATCTGATCCCAATTAAAGCAGAGCTTGTGCTATGGAAACAAAACAACTGATAAACATACTTACACCCAAACACAGAATAAACCATCTTGCTCATCACACATCTTTTTATCCTGGGTGGGGATCAAGCTTATGACCTCTGGCTTAACAGCCAGGATCACTTGCCACTAGTCTATAGAGTTGTTTCAAGACAGATTTAATTTAATTGAATTTATTTACGTCTATATGTGTTGCTCGAGCAAAGTAGAATCTTTCCTTCTGTACTGTCGATATTATGTGCTTAATACTCAGTACACGTTTCAGAACGATAGAGTGGAACAATGAGTATGAAACAAAGATCACAGATGTGGCCACTCGGTGCTGTGCCAATAAGAACTGATGAGATTGGAGTGTCTCCAGGAAATCCACCTGCCTATAAAATAAACAAAGTAATTATATTATATGCTTAGATGCACTTTGTAAAATAGCGGACGCCTTGCGGTTTCAGCTGCGTAGTTCCCGTTCCTGTGAGAATACACAGATAAAAAATAGCCTATGTCACCCGAGGTTAGAGTAGCTTCACAACGATGAAAGATTTTTTTAAATCCGTCCAGCAGTTTCGAAGCCTATTCAATGCAAATAAACAATCAAACAAACAATCAAATCTTTCCTCTTTATTATATTATTAGTATTAGTATATTAGTATTAGTATATTTAGTATTAGTATAGAAGTATAGACTAGCACATTCCACCTGTTTCGCACGGATCCGAAAGAAATTCAAAATTCTTTATTCACTTAGGATGCAACACAACTCTTGTGATACGTCAGGATTCTACATGTAATGCCAAGTTCGCAAACAATAGGTAAAGCCGGAGAAAAGAACCTGGCAATAAAAACTCGCGGCCACTCTTTTCAAATTGCCAATTTTACAATGTTTGAATATTTATAAACTTGCTGCGACTAATTTACTATACCTACACCAAGTCAAAGGACTGGTGCAAATTGTATTATCAAAAAGTTGAAACATTAGATAAACCAAAATCAGCCTTAGTGGGTATAATATAGTAGGAGCATCTACTTACAACAAAGGTAAAAACTATATGTGCTTAAATATTGGCCAAAGTATTAGTAACGAATTATTAAATATAAAATATTAATTCTGATATCAATGGGAAGAAAAGAATGGCCTTAACAAAAAGCGTAGTTTAGAAGATACTACGATGAAAACATATGGACATTGACGTAAAAAATATTAAGCCTAATTTGTATTACAAAGCTAGTTCAAACTAGTGATATCCGTATACGCGGGAGAAAAAAGATCCATATTCCTCCCATCTCCTACCTTTTTTTTCGGATCTTTTATCTTATTAATTTTTAATACGTACATTTAATTCTATATCTCCTTGTCTGTCAAATGCCTTTATATAGTACTAGCTGTCCCGCGCAACTTCGTCTGCGTAAATTTTCCCAATTTTTTTTATAACCTATGTTACTTCTAATACCTCCAAGAATATGTGTACAAAGTTTCATGATGATCGGTTGAGTAGTTTTCGCGTGAAGGCGTAACAAACAAACTTACATTCACATGTATATATTAGTAGGGATTTGAATTAAAAGGTTTCATTTTTAATAAACACATTTTTTCTAAAAAAAAATGAGAAAAAATCATGTGACGCGCTTTTACCTTCGAATTGACAAAATACTACAAGGTGAAATGTGCACATTTATACTTTTTCTGATAGCTTATTTATCAGCGAAACATTAAATATATATATTTAAATAGCCTCAATACATATTTCTAAAGATATAACGTAATTATGCTCCTCGGGACGACGTCAGACGTCAAATGACAGATGTTCCCGTGACAGAACTACTTATGAGCCATTTTATCCTGGGACTGACGAGTTTGTTTGTTTGTTTGAACGCGGTAATCTCAGGAACTACTGAACTGAATTGAAAAATTCTTACACTTTTGGATAGCGCATTTAACGAGGAATATATAACATCACGCTACGACTAATAGGAGCGGAGCAGCAATGAGAAATGTTGCAAAAACGGGAAAAATTTACGCAGACGAAGTTGCGCCGGACAGCTAGTTATATATAATCCGTTTAATAGAAATATCTATGGAGGGCAAGGTGTTAAGTCCCTCCAACACAAAGGGAGGATCCTCCGACCAGGCGAGGTGATCATGCCTGGCGGGCTGCGGCCCAACGGTTAACATAGGGAGCTTGTATTTAGCAGCTGTGATAACTTCTATATCGCGATTCAGGATTTGACGCGAGCTGTCAAGTGTCAATTTATTTCAATTATTATATGTGGGTACCGCCACATATCTTCTAAAATCACATATAGAAGTTATAGATATACGTATGCATATGCTGAGTTCCTTTAATATCCTACCCAAAGTATAAAGGCACCAGATTTTATTTGCTTAGAAAAAAAGAGTGCTCTGTGCTCTCTAGCCAAATTTCACCGAACAAAGGTTAAGGTTCATATTTTTATGTATTCGGCCGTAAAACTTGGAGTATAGTTTTATGGATATGTTTTTTAAAGTAGGATCAGTTTAAGAGAGATTCCTTTTTTTGGAACAAGGTGTTATGTCATAAAATGGTTCGGTGTTCATATTTTGGACATTTTAAGATTCATGAGTTGGTAAATTATTTTACCGTATTAAGTGAAACGATAGACTGTACCTAGCAATACTTATTTATTCATTTATTAACTGACCCTTCCAACTTCGTGTGAGTCTATTTTCTACGTTTAAGCACTTTATCAATTTAGTGTTAAAAGTATTTCCTAAAAAATTACCTACACAATCTATACTAATATTATAAAGCTGAAGAGTTTGTTTGAAAAATTATTTCACTGTTGGATAGCCCATTTATCGAGGAAAGCTATAGGCTATATAACTTCACGCTAAGACCAATAGGAGCGGAGCAGTAATAAAAAATATTGCAAAAACGGGGAAAATGTACGCATACTAAGTTGCGCGGGACAGCTAGTCTTAGTTATAACGACATAGAAACCCTTATAACTATTTTCCAATTATATTTTTTATTATATCGACATACGTACATAGATACTTACACCCCAAAACAACACACACACACACACACCCATATAAACGAATAGTTGTATTTTATGTTAAAGTCTGAACTAAGTTTGGAGTCGGTGACTGAAGTCCTGAAGTACAGGACCTTTCTAGTTTAGGACAGCCCACTCCAAAATAATTACTTTGTTAAATAAAGTTTCACATACAATTACAACTACTTTTTCCTACGGCTTTGCCCGCTTTATGTTTTATTTTTATAGCTTATCTGCTATTTTGATATTAAACCTTCATCACTGAAAAGTTTAATAGAAGCCATTGTTTAGTTGAAACTGCAACAAACAGTCATAGATAGATTAAATAATATTTATAGAGATAGGACGCTCAGGGAACGTATATAAACTAACTTACTGAACAGTACGACTGGGGAAATCAGAAAATAACCCAAAATTAATCAAATTAAAAAAAAAAAAGAATAAGCTACCTTAACTAAAAATAAACTGCTTAATAACAAATAGCTTTTGACCACTGTGTAAGACTGATCCTACAGTACAACTGTAGGTATTTTTAGTTTTGTGGGACTATTGCATTACACTACACTAAATCAGGGACCCTAAATCCTTAAAAAGAGCGGTGTAATAAGAGTTAAGGTTCTAATTCTCTAACAATCTTTCAAGGCAACCTCGATTTAGAACCATATATATCGTAATGATTTGACCAAATCTAGAGCGAATCCAACATTCAGAACATTCAACTTAATGGGAATCCAACATTCAGAAAATTCAACATATTGGGAATCCAACATTCAGAAAATTCAACATATTGGGAATTCAACGTACTGGCCAATTCAACATATTGGGATTCAACATATTGAGATTCAACTTAATGGGAATCCAACATTCAGAAAATTCAACATAATAGGAATTCAACGTAATGGTCCTGAAGGCATGATTCAGAGTAGTGTAATAGCCGTTTATGTTTTAGGTTTAAATATTATGCCAAGTAACCTTTAATCAGTAAATAATCTATTTGCCCAACCTCTGCGGTATGTGGCACCAATGTAGGTGCAATACTATGCAATGCCCAAAACTGTCCATTGAATAAGACTCGCGCAAACTTCACTTCACATTGCACGTTGCATACTAAAAAGGCACCAACTTAAACATCACTAACCCTCACAGAAGATCAGTAATGAATTGTACCTAAAATGTAATTTCTTTTGTTTTTTTCCATCTCCTTTGTCTACTGTTCTCTCTCTTCGAACAGGAGTAATTTACGTAGGCTGGTTCACCAAGTCAGGTGCAGTTGTTTAGACACCATATTAGAGCCAGCCGTGATCCATTGCGATGGCCGAGTAATCCCAACTAGAGGCTTTGTCTCACGTCCGGCTTAGTTTTATTACCGTGCCTGCATCGCGAAATAAAACAAAATTGGCGGGAATTTATGGGCCACACCACCGATATGGCGGGCTGGTAGGGTGAAAATTTTTCAATTTGAAACGTATAACCTGTTTGTCTCGTGTTATAAGGGGTTTTCTTGGTGATATGGGGCCCCGATGTCGCTGGTTTCCTTACTTTCTGGGTTTTATTACCTAAGAGCTGTGGGGCGTAAGTCTCTTAAAGGTGTGTTAGTGTAGTTACAATGTTTGCCATAAAACTTGCGACAAGGAGTTGATAGAGTTTGGATAAGCCGTGTAATATTTTGTTTGGTGTTGTAAATTTGTGTTTAAAGAGCTTTTTGCTTTAGTACTTTTTGGTTATAGCTTTGCTCTCTTAGGATTCGGGAACACCATAATCGTAAATTCTTGGTGCTCATAGAATAGTCGATGTAGCTTTTCAAGTGAGAAGAGTGAAGTTTTGATTTATGAGGTTTTAATAATAGTAAGTGGTTAAACTCTGTGATTGGTGCAAGCAGTATTAAAAAAAAAACAAGAATGGCTTTCCAGATTTGTCATTATTTCACTTTTGTCATTTTTGTAAACATAAGTAATTTGAAACGATTTAACTTTCATAATATTATCATGGCACAACTCACACAACGTCATCTGATCCCAAACTAAGCAGAGCTTGTGCTATGGCAATCAGACAACTGATAAACATACTTTCTTAAATATTTCTAAATACATAGCTCACATAGATAAATGACACTCAGACAGAGAATAAACCATAAATATTGTTATTGTTGGGAAACATTAAAACTTCGTCGATAAAAATAGCTTCACTTCAATAGTCTGTCATACAATCAAACAAAAAAAAACAATCTTATTAATCCCTAAACTAAATACTCTTTTTTCAAGTTACAGTTTCACACTTACTACTCTCCTACTGCACTCTGATGTTACCAGAGTTTTTTAAAATGTATACAAACTGTAGAATATAGTCTATGGTTCCTTTACACCGGCAGTAACGTTTCTTCTGCGGCAAATTGAATGTTAAAGCGCGTTACCTGCCCCTAACTGAATAAGTTACGAGGCCGAAGCTATTGGTAATGAAACTTGAATGACCCCGGGCGTGTAAACGTCTGCAAGATGGAATTTCCGTGTTTACATGTTTCTGAACTGCCGGTTTATTCTGTTGCGTTAAGGGCTACTTGCTAGTACAGCTCTGTTTAACGACGCCATACTGTTTCGGTTTGAAAATCAAATTTCGAATATTGATGGAACGATTTGTTTTTATTTTTGTGATATTGAAACAAGTAGGTTTTATTTCGTTCGGAAGTTCGTCTTATGTATGTTGGGGTTTAGATAAGGTACTGACAGTTATACTAGGTATTTGTTGAGGAAATATTTTATACACCCATCACTCATAAGTACGTCTGAAACAATGTGTTTTTAGGGTTTCGTACTTCAAAAAGAAAAAAACGGAACCCTTAGTTGTCCGTCCGTTCGTCTGTCTGTCAAGATCCTTTGTCTCTGGAACGCGTGGAGGTATCGAGTTGAAATTAAAACTTTATACTCAAGACCTGAGTATAAAGTTCCTCAAAGCTTTAAAAAAATCAAACTTCTAAGTTACCGCAAAAAAAATACGGCAGTTTATGCCGCAATAACGTATATTTCGAGATTCGATTCCTGAACTATTTTATTTGATTTGATTATTGATTATTTAGATTTGATTATTGATTATTTGATTATAGATGATTGATTATTATTTATACGGAACTCAATATTACTTTTTCAAAAGGAAGGTAGACTTATTAATGGTTTTATTATATTGTGTTTACACCAAGGTGTAAACACAAACCTATCTGAAACCGTTTTTATTTTACCAAACATAGCATTTTAGTAAATTATATGACAAGCTTTTTGAAGATAAGACAAAAAAGTAAAGTTAAATATTTTCAATTTGCACAAAGAAATTAGCTTAAGAGTAAAAAATGCTTTACTCATCAATTTTTTTTTTCTGAATGGAATTAAAAAAACTTTGTACCTTATCTACATAGGCCATTTCAATTTTCCGACAGCGCATATAACCAAAATTTGCCCAATGATTTACACTAACAAATCCATCCAATTTATAAACCGTGAACAAAATGTTTCACAGATCAATACCACTGTAACAGAATGAATAAAACCCCTGTAGGTACACTAATATACTTGTAATACTCAGTAAGGAGTTCGTGTTAGTTCCACCGCGAAGGTTCGACATGTCGACTTTGAACCCGCGACCTTTCGACCCTCTACTGCGAACAAGTCGTATGTTTTAGTAGGTATTATAGCTGCTTAAAACTCTTTGGTGAAAAATAAAGACAAGAGTTTTCTTTTTAATATTATTTTTGATTCGATTCTAAATTTGAAATGGATTTGAATGATGTGTTATGTTCTTTTACGACTTCCATTTGTTTTTAAGAACGTGTGTCGCACGCGAACTAAGGACGTCAATATTTTAAATATTTTTAAGAATTAATAATAATATAATATAATATCTTGGGACAACTCACACAAAGCTATCTGATCCCAAACTAAGCAGAGCTTGTACTATGGAAACCAGACAACTGATAAACATACTTATATATTTCTAAATACATACATATTATAGATAAATAACACCCAGACACAGAATAAACCATCGTGCTCATCACACAAAGTTTTATCCTGGGTGGGGATCGAACCCACGACCTCTTGCGTAGCAGTCGGATACATTCCCACCGCGCCACAGAGGCAGTCATAATTATTATTTTATTGGATTTAAATGATAGAAAACATAAAAAGTGCTGCCTTAACGTTTATTTTTTCTCATGTTGGTAGTTCATTGTACATATAGTAAGTCTCTACTTAAAAAATAAATGGGAACATGATAAATGTAATATCGGATACTGTACTTTGAGTGTGGTATCACAAGGATGTTGTGTTTTGCGAAGATCTTGATTTTTGGAGAATATAATGTTATGAGATTTGATTTGATTGAGTGTTCGAATGTGATGATTTACTAATGTGATCTTTTAACATGATATTTAGCGACGGAGGGCTACTACTAAGGCTGTTTATAAAGTCCTCCCCTGACCAATAAAACTATTTTTATACATATTGTTCTATTATCTCAATCCACTCACTGCATTGATCTTCTAGAACTACTAAACCTTTCAGTCGATCTCTAAAAGTCATCAAATAATCAAAAATCTGTGTCAGCTATTAGGTACCTCTTCTTTGTTTGGCAAATGTTGGACAACCATGTGTTTTTTTCTATTAAGAAAGAGACAATGGTCTGATTGAACTATGTCAATCGAATAGGATGTGTGGTTTAGTACTTTTAACTGGAGTTCATGGAGCATGTTAGACGTGGCCACAACAGACCTGTGCACGGGCGCATTAACTTGATGTTAAGGGATCTTGCTTTTTCCAATTGTGGTTTTCCAATTGTGGCTATTTTCCTAACAAGTTAGCTTAATATTGACCTTTAATAGTTTGTCTTTTGAAAAAGCAGTTTATTATTTTTTTAAGACCACTCCTTCTTTGGCCGACGCACATGACTTGGCTTTCTTCGGCGAAGAAGAATTGCTATGTTTCCAATGTTTCGATTGTTTTTTGTTTCAGAACCTTGGCTTTACAGTGATTATAAATTTTATTGTTTCCGAAAGTCACTAGTATTAATTGGAAATAACACAATAAGAATCTAATTTCTAGGGAAAATCCCCGTTGAACTTTCTTTCTTCGGCAGGCGGCAGCCATCTTGCTGAAGATTTATTTAGTCATAATTCCTCAGTTAAAAATTGATTTTGCCACTTAATTATAATCTCTACAGTATCACTTACTCCTCGCACTCTAAATGTTCGATTTTTGATGCACACATATTTTGACTTATATTGATGTTTTATGAAGAATTGGACATCGACGGCCCGCCGCTGCCCTTAAAAATAGAAAATCAACTGCCCTTTAAAAGTGTGTAGTAGCGTTTTTACAAAAACATTGCAATTTCTGCATCGAAACTGAAAAACAATGCATCGATATGAAGCGACAACATCATTTGACATGATAAGAGTTGATGAGAGTAGTCAGAATATTGCAAGCTGGTTCCAGGCAACGTACTGAAGCGACGACATCATTTGACATGATAAGAGTTGATGAGAGTAGTCAGAATATTGCAAGCTGGTTCCCGGCAACGTACTGAAGCGGCGACATCATTTGACATGATAAGAGTTGATGAGAGTAGTCAGAATATTGCAAGCTGGTTCCAGGCAACGTACTGAAGCGACGACATCATTTGACATGATAAGAGTTGATGAGAGTAGTCAGAATATTGCAAGCTGGTTCCCGGCAACGTACTGAAGCGGCGACATCATTTGACATGATAAGAGTTGATGAGAGTAGTCAGAATATTGCAAGCTGGTTCCAGGCAACGTACTGAAGCGACGACATCATTTGACATGATAAGAATTGATGAGAGTAGTCAGAATATTGCAAGCTGGTTCCAGGCAACGTACTGAAGCGACGACATCATTTGACATGATAAGAGTTGATGAGAGTAGTCAGAATATTGCAAGCTGGTTCCAGGCAACGTACTGAAGCGACGACATCATTTGACATGATAAGAGTTGATAAGAGTAGTCAGAATATTGCAAGCTGGTTCCAGGCAACGTACTGAAGCGACGACATCATTTGACTTGATAAGAGTTGATGAGAGTAGTCGGAATATTGCAAGCTGGTTCCAGGCAACGTACTGAAGCGACGACATCATTTGACATGATAAGAGTTGATGAGAGTAGTCGGAATATTGCAAGCTGGTTCCTGGCGGTCGCTCTTGGCAATATTATGTATATTGCCAAGAGCGGCCTCTGGACACGCTATCGTATCACGGCATAGTGGAGCGTGGAGGACGATCACACATCACCACTTCAAAATACTGCAAAACGAAATCGTACCATGACCGCCATGATATGGTTAAGAGGCTTCACAGCTCTACAGGGCTGTTGTTAAGTGACCAAACCATCAGAAATAGTTTACACAAAGTGGGTCTGCGTTCCCGAAGGCCGTTGCAATCGTAGGGCCCGTTTAGGTACAATGGGCCCTACGATTTCTTAGACTGGCGTTGTGTTTGCTTTTCCGATGCATGTCATTGCGATATGAGGCCGAATACAAGACGTACTCGAGTTTTGAGGACCCCTGGACGTCAATAACGTTTGAAGTTCACTCATATGGTTTGCGCCGGTATTTGGTTCGGTGGCAGGACCAACCTCATTTGGAACAGGGGTATACGGAGAGGATTGTTTCAGACATGATCATCCCTTTACGAAGCCGGTTGGCTGATCCGTTACGACTAATGCACGACAATGCACGGCCACACACGGCTAGAGTCGTAACACGCACACGACGTTACAACACGCACTATTGCCGAAGCTCGCATCAACGTTCCGCTGTGGCCTGCTCAATCGCCAGACCTCAACTAAATTGTGCACGCATGAGATATGCTCCAAAGAAGAGCTCTGTCTAGTATGAATGCCGTGCATATCCTTGCTTTTTGACTTGTTAGAAAGCACGTGGACCAGCCGTTCCTCAAAAGTGTTTTTAATGAACTGATTTCAAGCATGCCAAATTGCTGTGATTATTTAATTCGTGTCAATGGTGGAAACACAGACAATGTTTTTTTTTATCTTTATAATAAAAAGTTTAAAATTCTTATGTTTAGGTTATTTTCCCACAATTTGCAAATATTGCATTTTTTTTTAACTTTTACATAATATGTTATCTCAGACATAGGAATTAGCGTAAGAAGCCAGTCTGGAAGACTGCGTTTGTTAAATATTTATTGTATATTAGTTCAAAAAGTACTTGATTTCTAGACGATATTGATGTGTGGAGATTCTAAGTACTACCATTAAATCTCACAGCCTCTAATACCTACGAAATTACATACTCTTTAAAAATGGGTCTATGTCATCTTTACAAAACAGCCAGACCATGCAGGAATCGAACCCACAATACTTGCAGATTCATTGCACCACTGAAGCTAAATCCACTGTTGTTCTAGAACAATAGGATTAAGTAAACAAACCAAAGTGAATACATTTCACGTAGAAGCGACTCTCACCTAAAGTTTGTGAAGAATACCAGTTACTCAGTTAGTCTCGATCCTAGTTCTAAGAACTTTCTATTTTTGGATTGCTAGTGTTACGAAGTTTGCAAATGTAGTTTATACTAGTTCACACTGTCGCCCCCCAACTGAATTTTATTGGTAACTTATTTTGCATTGTGTGTTGCTTGTATAACATATACGAGTTTTGAATTTTGTTATTTTTATTGTTCTACTAGCGGATGCCTAGAGGTTTCACCCGCGTAGTTCCCATTCCCGTGGGAATACAGGGATAAAAAATAGCCTATGTCACCCGGGGTTAGTGTAGTTTCACAAAGATGAAAGATTTTTTAAAATCCGTCCAGTAGTTTCGGAGCTTATTCAATATAAACACACAATCAAATCTTTCTTGTATAACATATACTAGTTTTGAATTTTGTTATTTTTATTGTTCCACTAGCGGACGCCTAGCGGTTTTACCTGCGTAGTTCCCATTCCCGTGGGAGTACAGGGATAAAAAATAGCCTATGTCACCCGGGGTTAGTGTAGCTTCACAAAGATGAAAGAATTTTTCAAATCCGTCCAGTAGTTTCGGAGCTTATTCAATATAAACACACAATCAAATCTTTCCTCTTTATAATATTAGTATAGATACCCAAACGGTACTTCTTGATTTTTGCCTATCCGTGTTACACTTTGAGCCGTGTCTTCTCGCGGGTTAAATTAAAATAAAATAAATATTTTAGTTTGTAATGTTGTATAGGTAATGGTACGGAACCCTTCGTGCGTGAGTCCGACTCGAATTTAGTCGGTTTTTATGGGAATTACGGTTTTAATGGCTTATTTGTAAAGTTTCTCAGTGGGTAACAATACCAAGTTGAGTTACTAAAGTGCCTAAACAATAGCGTATCTAACACTCTATCCTAGATAGTTTTATTATATTTTTATTATTATTTTCAAATAGAAAAAACGTTTATTTTTGGAACACCCTACTGCACCCGGAAGGACTGCCTTTGACGATGCAGTTGATGTGGCCACGTTCTTGGCTTTACTGTTACCAGAACAGGATTCTGTTCTATTTGCTTCGTAATTGTTATAGGTCCTTTTGCGATTATGCGAGTAAAGATTGGTACATTGTACGAATGTTCAAGCAAGTTTGCAAGTTGTATTTAATTCATATCTGTTTGTTTCTTTGGAGTTTGATATACTTTAATAATTTTATTTCTCTAATTTTCATCAAACTGTTTTTAGTTAAACGATATACAGCTAGATCTCTGTTGCTGAGCAATACATTGGAGAGCTTAAGGCACCTGTCCCACCAACAACGATGAGCGAGAAGCGAGTAGCGATTTACCGGTCAAGAAACGTGCAACAGATGTATTTTATAGACCCAGTCCGTGTAAAGTATAGAGCGAGTACTCGCCGGCACGTTCACACTGCCAGCGAGTTTTCAGCGGTCAGCGGTCAGCGATGAACTATTAATATCTGTACCTATTTTGTTTACACGGGATCTACATAAGTATGTACGTTTCTTGAGCGATAAATCGCTACTCGCTTTCTCGCCGTTGATGGGACAGATGCCTAAATAAAATGGTCGTATCTACGACGGTAAAGCCGGGGGCATAAGGTGTCATACCTATTATATTTATAGTAAATAGAGAAAAGCTTGTGTAAAAGCGGGGCAGGTCTCAAGCAAGGAATAATAATAACTTCACTATACACTGCACTGTTATAAATCATGCTTGCCGTACAGTCTTCTTTACGATATCCACATAAATTGAGACTCAAAATGGTGCCTATGAAAACGGTATCAAATCTCACTTGACCTAAATACTCAGGTCAAATTATCCATTAAAATAGTATTTTATAACCGTTGAGGCAATAAACTGGTCACACTAACTATATGCGTAATAACAACCCTAATGAACTAGTTAACTAATTATTTTAAGTAAATAAGGCTTTGCGCAAACGAGCCACTTTATTGACAACTGAGCATGACATTTTACTCGGTTGCCAATAAAGTGGGCAACTGAGTAAAATGTGGATATCAGCAAAGTTAAAAAACTTTACCACTTCCAGTCATCGATGGGTAACCGCTTATCTGATAATAGCTTACCATGGATGTAGAAACGTTAAACTGACAGTTGTGCGTCTTACACAGTCGTTTCTGATTTCCTTTCTATTGGGCTATGAAATTTCGTAAAATCTTTAAATCTATACTAATATTATAAAGCTGATGAGTTTGTTTGTTTGTTTGAACGCGGTAATCTCAGGAACTACTGATCCGAATTGAAAAATTCTTTCACTGTTGGATAGCCCATTTATCGAAGAAGGACCACGCTACGACCAATAGGAGCGGAGCAGCCATGATAAATGTTGCAAAAACGGGGGAAATTTACGAAGACGAAGTTGCGCGGGACAGCTAGTATTTTTATATGTCTTTTGATATACTACCGCCCGGTAGTATATCAAAAGACAATGGAACAATAAATAAATACTTTATCAATAATATCGCTACTTAGACCGATCTTTTTAGTGTGTCATGCCTCATCATCACCTGCCAGCCAACAAGAGTAAAAGAGGTAAATGAATCTATGAGCCCTGATACCGTTTGCCTGTGCAAACACAGTTACATGGAAAGCGAAATGCAACGAAGGGCAATGCTCTTCTTATGATATTTCTTAGCGTTTTAGGAAGCTTTTGCTTATCTAGAACAATATTTGAACGCAGTATTGTAATACTCGTATTCATATTATAAGAAAATAAGAAAGGCGATGAAAGTTGGCAGATATACCCGAATGATCGCATTGTAAATACATTTATAAATTGAGAAGATGACATGTTGTTTTATTCATCATGGTTAAAACCAAAGAGTCAAAGCCACCAAAATAGACGAAACATGCCAGACACGACAGTAGCATGTATGCTAGTTGCATGCGGGTAAATTACTCACTCGGTCACTGTGGTTAGTGGCTCGTTTGTGAGGAGCCTTACGAAATGGAATATCCTCAACATCGTGTGAAACGTCCGTACACAAAGCTTTGTTTTAGAATTTTATGACATTTTGATAGTTTTTTCAAACTAAGTAACGTTTTAATTTAAAATGCCATTGTGTTTTCGCTTGTAACCTATTTAAAAGGTAGGAGAATTATGAAGGTAGGTAACATTACGTATATACGTCATTTGGAACAATTCTTACCTACAATAGTTCGATAGTTAAAAATAAATGTTGTATGAGTATTAAGTACATAAATACCTAGGTAGGTAGGTACTTAATTTATGTAAACTGTTTTAAGTCATATCAATAAGCGGCGATAGCCGCTTAGCCGATAACGACTAAGGGAACGGACTCGCAATCGTAGGTTCGCGGGATCGAATTCTACCCATTATACTACCGACGTGAACCCACTCCTTTTTTTTTTTTTTTTTTTTTTTTTTTTTTTTGTCTGGCGGGAAAAATTCCTGTCGAACACCCCCACCGTCCGGGGAAGACGGTGGAGGTAGTGTGGGGTTTGCACCCACTAAAAAACCCGCCGTGTATCGCTCGCCACCTTCGCGGACGGGCCGCCGGAATGTGTTATACCGTCGGCGGCCCGCCCAGTGGCAATGCCCGGACGCGATGTTGTAGCGTTCCGGGCATTTCACACCTACGCGGCTCCTGGATACACACAGGGCGCCGCGCCTCCACGGAAGGCCGCGGGCGAGGCAGATTACCCCGTACGCCCGCCCGCAGCCCCACCTAAGGCGGCATCAGGCGCAGATGTGCGCGCCGACGCCGCCCGGTTCGCCGGCGACGGAGCGGATCCGCCAGGGAGCTCTCTTCCCTGACGCGCTCCGCCGCCTCCTTCTGCGAGATGATGTCCTCACAGAAGGATGCGACCGCATTCCACGACCCCTCGCTCCGGACCATGGACAGAACCACGGCCGGCAGCGAGAGGTCACTTCCGACCACTGCAGTGAGAACTCGACGTTGCCCTCACCGCAGTCGCAGTGGTGGCAGGCGGGACTCGGTTCCCTCCTAGCAACCGCGTGCAGGTACTTCCCGAAGCACCCGTGCCCGGAAAGGACCTGCACCAGCCGGAAGGAAAGGGTCCCGTGCTGCCGCCCTGCCCACTCCTCCAGGACCGGCTGGAGCGCCTCCACGGTTCGAACACCTGCCCGTGGAGCCTCCAGCCGGCCCTGCCACCGGGCCATGATTGCCCGGTGGGCCTCACCGCGCCAAGCGCGTAGCTCCTCGGGCAGGGGCACCGAACCCCCTGCCCGAACAGCCACCGCCCGCCGATACACTTCGGCGAGCACTTCCGCCTCTCCTAACACACTAACCTAACCCACTCCTTTTTTTTATTTTTTTTTTTTCTTTTGGCGGGAAAAATTCCTGACGAACACCCCCACCGTCCGGGGAAGACGGTAGGGGTAGTGTGGGGTTTGCACCCACTAAAAAACCCGCCGTGTATCGCTCGCCACCTTCGCGAACGGGCCGCCGGAATGTGTTATACCGTCGGCGGCCCGCCCAGTGGCAATGCCCGGACGCGATGTTGTTGCGTTCCGGGCATTTCACACCCACGCGGCCCCTGGATACACACAGGGTGCCGCGCCTCCACGGAAGGCCGCGGGCGGGGCAGATTACCCCGTACGCCCGCCCGCAGCCCCACCTAAGGCGGCATCAGGCGCAGATATGCGCGCCGACGCCGCCCGGTTCGCCGGCGACGGAGCGGATCCGCCAGGGAGCTCTCTTCCCTGACGCGCTCCGCCGCCTCCTTCTGCGAGATGATGTCCTCGCAGAAGGATGCGACCGCATTCCACGACCCCTCGCTCCGGACCATGGACAGAACCACGGCCGGCAGCGAGAGGTCACTTCCGACCACTGCGGTGAGAACTCGACGTTGCCCCTCCCAAGCTGGACAATGCTGGAGGGTGTGCTGCGCCGAGTCCTCACCGCAGTCGCAGTGGTGGCAGGCGGGACTCGGTTCCCTCCTAGCAACCGTGTGCAGGTACTTCCCGAAGCACCCGTGCCCGGAAAGGACCTGCACTAGCCGGAAGGAAAGGGTCCCGTGCTGCCGCCCCGCCCACTCCTCCAGGACCGGCTGGAGCGCCTCCACGGTTCGAACACCTGCCCGTGGAGCCTCCAGCCGGCTCTGCCACCGGGCCATGATTGCCCGGTGTGCCTCACCACGCCAAGCGCGTAGCTCCTCGGGCAGAGGCACCGAACCCCCTGCCCGAACAGCCACCGCCCGCCGATACACTTCGGCGAGCACTTCCGCCTCCAAATCCCACGGGGGTGTGCCGGCCAATGCGCACGCCGCCTCTGCAGACACCGTGCGGTATCCGCGTATGGCCCTGACCGCCATGGTCCGCTGGGGTCTCCCTAAGCGGACCCTATTCTGGGCGGTCAAGGACGCCGCCCACACGGGTGCGCCGTACAGAGCCATTGACCGCACCACCCCCGTGTACAACCGTCTACTCGAGGCACTAGGCCCGCCCAGGTTCGGCAACAGCCTCCCCAGTGCGGTCGCCGTAGCCTCGAGCTTGGGCGCCAAAATGCGGAAGTGCTCGTCGAAGAGCCACCGCCCGTCTACCACTAGGCCCAGATACTTCATCTGGGCCCGGACCTGTACGAGGACCGAGCCGACGGCAATCGAGGCGCCAGCAGGTGGACCGCGACGGGGCCCATGGAATAATAGGGCCTCCGTCTTGGAAAGGGCCACCCTAAGCCCCAGCGCCTCGATGCGCCCGACCATTCGGGAAATCCCTAGGTTGGCCAGGCGCGCCGCCTCCTCAAAATTCCCACCCCGGGCCGTGATGAGGGTGTCATCCGCATAGCAGATGACCCCTATCCCAGGGGGGAAACCACACCGCAGGGCCCAATCGTAGCCAATGTTCCACAAGAGGGGCCCCAATACAGAGCCCTGTGGAACACCGCACGAGACGTCCCTGCGGATTACCTCACCCTCTCGGTCCTCGTACAGAATCCTTCGGCCTTCGAGGTAGTCTGCCACTAGCTGCCTCAGGTACATGGGCACTCCATGATACCGGAGCGCCTCTCTGATGCAGCTGAATGGCAGAGACCCGAAGGCGTTGGCGATAACGAGCGATATCGCCAACATCACTCCTCCACCGGCGACGGCCTCCTCCGATGCGGCCCTCAGGCGCAGAATGGCCCCAATGGTCGAGCGCCCAGCACGAAAGCCGTACTGAGCGTCCGACAGATCGGGGCCGACCTCGTTCAAATGTCGGACGATGCGGGTAGCGAGAATCCTCTCCAGCAACTTCCCCGCCTCGTCCAGCAACACGATAGGCCTGTAGGCCGCAATTGAGTCGGGAGCCCGTCCCGGCTTCGGAAGGAGCACCAGCTTCCCTGCCTTCCAGCAATCAGGGAACCGTCCGGACGCCAGGCACACGTCGAACAGTCCCCTGAGGCGGTCCCCCATGTGGTCGAGGGTTAGGGCCAAAACCCGGGCGGGAATCCCATCCGGCCCAGGGGCGGTGTTCTTCGAACGCATTCGAAGAACAGCCGCGCCCACCTCCGCTTCGGTGACAGGCGGCACAGTTGTGTCGGCCTCCCGGTCGTCGGTCTCATTCTCGGAGACCATCGCCGGGGGCGCGTGCTCTGCCTGCAGCGGGAATAGGCCCTCGACCACTTCCGCAAGGAAGCTGGGCTGGAGAGTCTCGGTAAGGGGGGGGCCCGCTGAGCGGAGCTTGTTCAGCGCCGCTCGATATGGACGACCCCAGGGGTCACGGTCGAGACCCTCCAGCATCTCCTCTCTCGCCCTCTCCTTGGCGCGACAGATAGCCAGCTTAAAGGCGTCCCTCGCTTGGCGATACGCCTCATAAAGCTGGCTCTCCTCCTGGACATCGCGGTGACGAGTCCGACTGCGGGTATAGGACCTCCGCGCACTGATGCAAGCGGCGCGGAGGGAGGCAAGCTCCTGGGACCACCAATACACCCCCTTCCTCGGGGTGCGACGTCGTGAGCGGGGCATGGCCGCATCGCAGATCTGCGTAAACGCATCGCGAATGCGGCCAGCCATGACGTCCACCTCCTCGGTCGGAGCCGGAGACGACCACGATGCAACGATGGCCGCCTCTTCCAACAGGTCCCTGTCCAACGCACCCACAGCCCACCGCGGAAACCGAGGCGTTCTGCGCGCCGTGTGACCCCTACCTGGGTTCTGGATTCTGGAAGACCGGGAGAGCTCCAATCGGATGTAACGGTGATCCGAGAGCGTCTCAACCTCATCCAGGACGACCCAGTTCCTTACTCGCGCTTCGACGACAGGGGTAGCGAACGAAAGGTCCACTATCGACCCCCCCTGCCGCCGAACGCACGTGTCGGTGGCGCCTCTGTTTAGGAGACAGAGACCCACCGACGCCGCCCACTCCTCAACCGCCGAACCGCGGACGTCCGTGCTGGGTGACCCCCACGCCGTAGATTTGGCGTTGAAGTCCCCCAGCACCAGCACGTGGCGAGGTGCCAAGCGCCGTATCGAGGTCTCCAGGTTGGAAAGGAAGACCTCGAAATCGGCAAAACTCCGGTTTGGGGAGAAGTACACTGCGTAGAGTGTGACTCCCCCCCAGTCGGCAGCAACATATCCCGAGCCCTTGTCTCTGATCGACAAGGGCAGGGAATGAAGCGCAGCGGAGCTGACGATTGCCACGGAGCCGTCCCGATCACCTGCCCAATTCGGGCGGGGAGGAACAAAGTAGGGCTCCGCGGCTACGGCGACACCTATCGACCACTCCGCCATGGCCTGCAGGAGAAGGTCCTGGGCAGCGGCGGAGTGGTTGAGGTACGTCTGGAGGATGATGGAGGAGTTACCGCTGTCCATTTAGGAGTGCGGCACTACATCCATCACCTCCACCTCAGTCGGCGGCTGAGCTCCGGGGGCAGCCTGGGTCGATTGGCTGCTGCCCGGGAGTGGCTTGGAAGCCTTGGGGGGCTTACATCCCTGCCGCCCCATCATATGATTGGCGGGCAAATTGCCCGCCGCACACATGGGGCAGTGGGGGGCGGCAGAGCATTCCACCGCCCTATGTCCCGGTTGACCGCAGCGATAGCACATTGTGCTGCAGTCAAAACCGCTGGTGCACCTGGGCCGCAAGTGCCCCGTGGCCATACACTTGAAGCACCTCGCAGGCCTCTCCTCCAGGACGGTGATCCTTGCGGAAGAAAGGCCAACGAGGAGCCGGCCCGCTTCGGCCAAGACTTTGGCCGAAGCGACGGGGCAACGCACCCAAGCTGCACCCACTCCACCGGGACCGGGGCGGATGGCGCCGACCTTCACGTATCCGGAGGCACATTGAGTTTTTGACTCGATGGCCTCTCGGATCTCTTCGGCCGTGATCGAATCATCCAGACCCGAAATGCGCAACTCTGCGCACTTCGTGGGCCTGGCGATCTTTACGCCCTCCTTCCCCGCGGTAAGCCCCCGCAACGTCTCCGCCACAAAGTCCGCCACCTTCGCGCCGTCCTGACCGGGGCACTCAAGAACTCTGGCCCCGGTCTGACTATGGCGGAAGGTGACCCCTGTGCCAAGATTGTTGGCGTTAAGGGTCACCTTCGCCTGGCAGAAAATCTCAGCGTAGGTAATGCTGCCACTCTTCACCGCCTCCGGTGACAGCGTCACCACGACGGCTGCCGACTTAGGCGGAGTAAGTTTCTGCTTCCTTTTGCCTTTTTTCTTAAGCTGGGCTGGTTGAGCAGTCTCGGGTTGCACCTTCTTCTTCCCGCGATGCTTTTTACGCCCGGCCGTTTGCCACTCCTCGCCGGAGGGGGCTGAAGCTGTGGGGGCAAAAGCGGGCGCGGGAGTTCGAGGTGCAGTCGCCGGCGCATTGGTTACTCCGGTGATAGCCCGAGGCTTACCCCTTGATGCCTGTTGGGAAAGCGGTTGGAACTGAGCAGTACCTCGCCTTTGTCCAGCAGGAACCGCCCGAGGGGGCTGCACAACTTTTGCGGCCGGTTGAACCGCCGGGACCCGCAACGCGTTCGGTACGGTCGCTAGAGCGAATGATCCCACGCGTCCCCCGGAACAGGGTAAGGGCGTAGGAGGTGTGGCCATGTACCCCTGCGGGTTCTTAGGCCTATTCGCCGCAAGCGGAGGCCGGCAGCTTGGTTCGGGGGGGAGACGCTCCTTGATCGTCTCTAGCTTTGCGTCTATCAACCCCCCGAACATGAGCGCTAATTGCCGACATTGCGCATCTGAAAAGACGTCTGCCGGCTGCTTCGGCGTCGCCTGAGCGATCTGGACGTCATTATGGGTTGGTGCTAGGGAGGACTGCGCCATACCGACCTGGGCCAGAACAGAACCGGCTGGGACCGAAGCGGATGATGTAGTCGGGGTAGACACAACTCTTGCCGATTGTATATCGGCTCTCAATTGGGCAAGTTCTGTACGCAGCTCGCCCAACTGCCCTTCCAGACGAGCGTTGTCCGCCAAAAGCCGCAACACAGTTTCTGACTCGGAGGCCGTGGCACGCTGAGCCAGTATTTCCACGACCTCCGTCAACACGGAGGCAGACTCCTTTAGGCCCTTGGCGAAGGTGCCCTTGAGGTTCCTAGATTTGGTGGCAACTTGCATTATCAGGGCCACAGATTTAGTCGCGGTCTGGATAAGATCAACGGCGGTTTTCGGGGTACTATCCCCTCCCGCCGCGCGTAGATTATCTAGAATCTGCCCCACTTGGTCTTCCGCAACCATCTCCCCCTCTGTACGACTGCGCATGTACAGCTCTCGTCGGGAGAATACAGCAGACGCGCCTGCCGAACCAAGTTCGATAGCCTCCTCAGGCGCTGGTGTTTGGGGGCGAGAGAAAGGCGTTGACGAACGGGTTCTTGCCGCTGAACCTCCTCTATTAGAGGACCTCACCTTCCGAGGGACTCTAAAGTCTACCTCAGGGATATCCTCATCATCACCTGGTGAGCGACTGCGCTTTTTCTGTTTTGTGGCGCGTCCCTTCCTGCTCGCCAGAGCTTGAATAGCCACAGTCTCGTCCCCCAACAGCTCCAATTCACTGACGGAGGACACTGAGCCGCGTCGACTCCTTCGGGTTAGGCTCTCCGTGGATCCGGTGAGCAACGGAGATCCCGACCTCAATACTTGGGACTCCTCCGCCGTTGAACCTGGCACACGTACTGCCCTCTTTTGGGGCGCGACCTTCGCGCCATTCTTGGTGCCGGATTTACAGCTCGGCGACGGGCTGGTTTGTCGTGGGTTGTCCCCCCCAGAGTACGTGGGACTGACGGAGCCGACTGGCTCCGCAAGGGATTCCCCGAACGAGGTGCGTTCGGGACCCTCCTGGGTAGATTTATCTGAATCATTTACCTGCGACATAATTGCTTTCAGTTTATAGACCTGCGTCTAGGTAGCCCTTGGGACTGAGATCCCCTCAGCCATTCATCCCATTGCCAGGCACCACAAGCGTAGGATTAGGGTATTTTTTAAAGGGGTTTACTTCCCCGCAGCCCACAAAAGTGGGCTCCCGTTCCTGTCAATTCAGGGTTACGGGTCGGGCCGGTCGGTGGTCTGCATCAGACCGTGTCCACCATCTATAAATAGATGGTGAACCCGCCGCCCCTCGCCCTTCTTCCGAAAGGCCCAGGGATGGGCCTTAAACCTTCCCTGTTTGCCCGGCGGCAAAGTGCAGCCGAACCCTTCACGGATCTCCATTACTCCCATCAAGTTAACAAACAAATAAAATTTAAAATAAAATAAAAACAGTGTAAATTAAAGTGTAAAATCAAAATGTAAAAATAAAAGTGTTAAATAAATGTTGTACACAAAAAGAGCCAAACCAAAATAAAATAAAACAAAATAAAGAAGATAAAGAAGACAAAACAAGAGATGGAGAAACGCCCCAAATATGCGACCTTAAGATGGGCCACCCCTACTCTCTGCCAGAACATTAGCCGTGTGACGGTAGTTTCGCGAAAAGACGCGAATCTATCGGCACACGTTGCCCAGGGTGCACCACGAGGAGGTTTTCCGGCAAACAGCACCCCAACCTAACCCACTCCTAACACAAGCCATTGAGCTTAGCTGTAGGGGTTAACATGATTGCTAGTAATGTGGGACCCACAATTCCACATTCCTAAAAAATAAAAACATAACAAAAACTTTTTTTTAATTTGAGTTCAATTACATTTAAGTTTTGTTTCGTGTCGATCAAAACTCACAACCCCCCAATGGCTTACTTGCCCTTGTGTAGTCAAAATTGTTTTGTTGATTGTTTCATGAAAACATCTTCGTTTAACTGTATCTTGTAAAATAACAAGCGTTGTAGGGTTATTTCAGACAATGTTCTTGCGTCATTAGTGACGTCTCAGGCGGCGATTATCAAAGCAATCAGGCGTTCTGCAAACTGTTACCATCCGACTGCAGATAGGGCTAGCCATTATATCGATACTTTTTGTTTTTAAGAATCGATTCAACTGGATAATGAAATTAAATCGATACTGCTACCGAAGGTGAAACAATATTGAAATTGTACAGTTTTAATTTATTGTATAATATTTAGTACTAGCGGATGCCTCGCAGTTTCACCGGCGTAGTTCCCGTTCCCGTAGGAATACAGGGATAAAAAATAGCCTATGTCACCCGGTGTAAGTGTAGCTTCACAACGATGAAAGAATTTTTCAAATCCGTCCAGTAGTTTCTGAGCCTATTCAATACAAACAAACAATCAAACCTTTCCTGTTTATAATATTATTACATAGTATAAGTATAGAAGTATACATATAGATAAGTCCGGCGAAGTCAGGATTTTGAATTTTTGTATTGCGTTTTTGCACTTACAATTTGTGTTTTTTCATATGTTTACTATAGTCCTAATTCATATTATTTTTTCCGTGTCTACGGCAAGCCCGGGCGAACTGTCAAAATATTGTAATAATGGTAAATAGAGAGCTGCGCTTAGAAATGTATCAACGCGCATACAGTTCTCACGGGCTTGACGTGGACACTGAATAAAGATTGTTAATAAGGACCCAGGGTTAACAAACGCAATGAAAATGGATATTAATTGGGAACGTTCAGTATGTTCTGATCATGTACTTTACATTATGACAGTTGCCAGAATCTAAATCCAGCGGTTATGGCAGTGACGTGGTTAGGTTAGAATTCACTCACACCGACAAATACTTAAACCGTATAAAATAATATTCAACAGGCGTTTAACTAATGTGTGAGCTATTGATAGATCACTTCTTTTTATATCTACTTCTTACATCTAAACCATTTTTTGATTTGCCACTTGGTCTAGTGGTTAGTGACTGCTAAGCAAGAGGCCGTGGATTTCCAGTTCTCATAAGTGACACAGCTTTATGTGTGATCCATAAATTGTTGTAAATTTGTATGTTTGGAGAGTCCCTCGCGGTACAGGGCTAGAGTACCCTAGTGCGAGATTTGTCTTATAAAGTTACCGGCAATTTATTGATAAAATCTAGTCTTAATCAACAATATTTCATATCGATAGAATTTTGTTTTGATTGTTGACATCACTAAGGCAATTGAGGAGTGTTTGGTATAGTTAGAACGGGCAGAGCTGGGCGGAAGTGGTCGAGTGTTGTTCGTAGTTTAACTGTTGCGTCGATAGATTGTCGCGCCCGACCAGCGCCTAACTTAAGTACTTACTCTCTATTTACTGCTTACAACACTATGCATCTATATCGTTAAGTGATGTTAAGATTTCCGGAAAGGAAAATGAGTATTACAAAAATTTGATTACGAAATTTTTAAATTGGCAAATTCACTCACAAAATCAGCTATCTGCCAGTAAAAGTCGCATCGAAATCGATACAGTCGTTGCTGAAAAATGATTTTAAAATTTAGTGGTTTGATTACAGTGTAAACATTTATTATATAACTAGTTGACCCGCGCAACTTCGTCTGTGTAATTTTTTCCCGTTTTACAATATTTTTCATTGCTGCTCCGCTCCTATTGGTCGTAGCGTGATGTTATATAGCCATAGCCTTCCTCAATAGATGAGCTATCCAACAGTAAAATAATTTTTCAATTCGGACTTGTAGTTCCTGATATTGCGTTCAAACAAACAAACTCTTCAGCTTTATAATATTAGTATAGATTATACATCATCATCATCATCATCAGCCTATCGCAGTCCACTGCTGGACATAGGCCTCTCCAATTGCACGCCACTTTGTTCTATCTTCGGCTTCTCGCATCCAGCTCCTGCCAGCCGTTTTGCGTAAATCATCACTCCACCTGGCCTGAGGGCGTCCTACACTACGTTTGCCGTGCCGTGGTCTCCACTCAAGAACTCGTTTACCCCAACGGTTGTCGGTTCTTCGGCAAATATGGCCAGCCCACTGCCACTTCAGCTTGCTAATCCGGTGGGCTATGTCGATAACTTTGGTTCTCTGCCGGATCACCTCATTTCTGATTTTGTCCCTAAGAGAAACTCCGAGCATAGCCCTTTCCATAGCCCGCTGAGCGACTTTGAACTTGTGGACTAGCCGTACCGTCAGTGTCCACGTTTCGGCTCCGTATGTCATGACGGGTAGGACGCACTGATTAAAGACTTTAGTCTTTAGACATTGTGGGATCGACGATGAGAAGACTTGACGTAGCTTACCAAACGCTGCCCAACCCAACCGAATTATCCTGTTCACCTCGTCCTCGAAGTTGTTTCTACCTAACTGCAATGACTGCCCGAGGTACACATATTTTTGAACAACTTCGAGAACGGCGCCGTGCACCGCTATCGGTTCCGGTAGTACATGTTCATTGAACATGACCTTGGTTTTATCCAAGTTCATCCGTAGGCCGATGCGTACAGAGGAGTCAGCCAGGTCATTCAGCATCAGTTGCAGGTCCTGCAGCGTTTCCGCCATAATGACAATGTCATCTGCAAATCGCAAGTGAGAGATGTATTCACCATTGATGTTGATGCCCCGCCCTTTCCAGTGCAGCGTCTTGAACATATCCTCCATTGCATTTGTGAACAGTTTCGGGGAGATAACGTCCCCTTGCCTCACTCCTCGATGCAATGGTATAGGTTTTGTTTCCTGATTCTGTACTTGGACGGACATTGTTGCGGCTTCGTAGAGACATCTCATCACTTGGATATATCGCCAATCTACTTGGCATCGCTGCAGAGACTCCAGAACGGACCAGATTTCAATCGAGTCAAAGGCCTTCTCATAGTCCACGAATGCTAGACACAGGGGCTGATTATACTCTTGGGTCTTTTGTATAATCTGCCGCACTGTGTGGATGTGGTCTATGGTGCCATATCCGCTCCGAAATCCAGCCTGTTCCGGTGGTTGGAATTCGTCAAGTCTTCGCGCAAGGCGGTTCGTGATGACTCTTGAGAACAGCTTATAGACGTGGCTCAGAAGAGAAATAGGTCGGTAGTTCTTCAGCCGGGTCTTATCTCCTTTTTTGAAGAACAAGACGACTACGCTTCTACTCCACGCCTCCGGAGTTCTCCCTTCGAACAGGACAGCATTAAAGAGCTTTTGGAACTCCCTCAGTACGGGTTTACCTCCAGCCTTTAACAGCTCTGTTGTAACGCCATCCTCCCCAGGGGCTTTTCCATTTTTTAGCTGTCTAAGAGCCAGCACGATTTCGTCAATGTTGACTTCTGGCAGGTCTTCGGTGTAGTGGCGTGTTAGAGTGGCTCTAGGACCCTCATCTTCTGGATCAGGTCGAGATGCATGCGAAGCGTATAGCCGGCCATAGAAGCCTTCCACTTCGGAGAGGACTGCCGGCTTCGAAGAAACGACTTCTCCACTTGTTGTGGTCAACTTCGTCAGGTGGCTTCTTCCAAGAGATTGTACGAACACTTTTGACCCCCGGTTCTGCTCGATCGCTCTTTTAATCAAAAGAGTGTTGGAGCACCGAAGGTCGTGTCGTATAAGCTTGTTGATCTCTTGGTTTAGAGCGCGCTTTTCCGACGAAGTGACGGGTGGGTTTTCACGTCGTTCCTTCATTAGCCCTAAAGTCCTTTCCGAAAGCTTTGACTTCTTGCCCTTACGCTGCATTTCACAAAATCTCGTACCTTCTTCCCTGAGTATCCGAACCACATTTACGAGCTTCTGGTTTACGTCTGTTGTGGTTTCCATGGCAGCAAATCGGTTATCCAGGTTTGACTGGAACGCTTCGGATCCTATCATGGTTTGGAGCAAAGTAGGTCGGAGCCTGGACCTCATCAGACGGGCACGTTCCGCCTTGAAGTCGATATTCAGAGATTATACGCTTCAATTTATCTTTTTAGCTAATAAGCATACCTAATACCCTTTTTTTAATTGTATTAATTTTATATGTAATCTACACAATTATTATTATGAACATTATTTTTATCTTGTATTCATTGATATTATTCTAATTATTCTCAATTACATTTACATTATCACACTATTATTTATATACATTTTAAATTGTTTTAAATGAATGTGATATAATATTTCAGTTATTGCGAATGGATTGTACTGTCAGCAATAAGAGATCTGTAATAAACAAAATAAAATAAATAAATACGCAAACTCATTTGACAAAATGTTTAAACTCAAGTCTAGTGTAATTTTATCTACATCATATTCATTGGAACCAAATCATGACCTCAAAACAAATGAATTTCGAAGCCATTTCTTCTATTTTCCTACTCAATGCAAAGCCGATCCGACTGTTGATTTAAGGACCCGAGATCTCGTTATTTAATACCAATATCGAGTTACAACCAATCGACTTAACATCTCAAATTTACATACTAAATAAAAGAAAGTAGATATCAGAAAATTAGACAGTTAAGTGGTGAAAATCGGGACAGTAAAAGTGATTTACATTTAACAGAGAGCAAAGAATATATACTTCGAATTACTAAAGCAATTCGGTCCTTAATTCGTGGGCAAGCTAAGAAAGATGGGAGACCAACACTCCCAAGCGCCCGGCACCCGACTTTAATTACAAGAACGTAGGTTTATTCATTCTAATTTCGAGAATTTTGCATTCCCCACGCGAACCGCGGAAGGGTCAGGCTAAAAGAAAATGACACTGGTTATTCTATTACCCCGGGTAAAGGAGCAGAGGAGAGCTCTGTAGGCACTGGTAATTACTTTTGTTGGCATTATATCAACGGGATCTGTTTTTGTAATAGTAATCTGCGTCGCTATAGGTACTGTGGCGCTGAGCGAACCTGTCATGCGTATAGTTAGATTGTTTCTTTGTTATTCATGTTTCTCTGCAATCAAATAAAGAATTTCAGGATGCTGTTATGTAACTTCTGTATGTTTGATTGTACCTATTTATTATATTTTTCATAAGTACGTCGGCATTTTTGCAGCGTATTTTTTTGTGTTAAAGACGCCAGGCGCATAAAATAAAACTACGTACAAACTACATATTTATGTTTGATGTTGACTCGAGACATTATGAATCTAATTTTAAGCTTTTGCTTTTAATTAAATTATTTAATTAATTTAATTTGGGTTTGTTGCGTTTCGCACCTACATGGTACAAAACGTAAAACGTAAATTTTTTTGAAATTCAAAGTTGGGGAAAAAACATTTTTCATTTCCACCCATAAGACTTCCAATCGAAGTTACAAACCATTTCTTCATAAGGCACCCACAAATTCATTTGCCAATTAGAAATACGGTCTCATTAAACTTTGCCAATGAAAATTAACGAACCGATTACGAGCAGAGTTTTGCACACGGAGGCAGAGGAGGTCAAGTGTGTCGCTCTCGTGTGTCGACGTCTGAGCGCGGTGTGGGGCAAGTTGAGACACGGCTGAAATGCCGGGTCGACCATCGTGCCCCAAACGGGCGAAGTTTTCTCCACCCGGTCGTTACGAGGCGCGAATTGCCCGCGTTACAATTACAGCGCGGCCCAGCATATTTATGCCAGCGGTAACCAAATTGCCCGATATTATTCCATCCCATTGAGTGCGAAAAGCGCAAATTAAACCGATTTTATATTGGACGATTTTCCTTGGAGCTGGGGGCGAGATATGTCCGTTGTTAGATAAGAACCAGAGAAGATTGCGTTATGAAATAAGAAAGGAATTGCTCTTTATAAAGAGTTGCTTTCGAATAAATATACCCAAAGTGGTTGAGTTTTTGATTGCGATTAATTTTGTTAACGGCATGAGTTTGTTAAACAATAGCGGTTAATTAAATATTAAATGTTTTTGTTGTTTATTTATGATTTGCTTTTGCCCGTTTGGTTATCGGTTAACTCGTACTTTTATTTAAAACCTAGAAGAGACTAACGGTATTTGGCACATTAGATAAGTGATATGCTAAAAATGGTCATAACACATTTAAGAAGAAATGTCAGTTGTAAATCCATAAATCTCAGTTAAAAAATTATAGGTATTTCACAAAGTGGAAAAAAAATGAAATCTGATATCAACGATGGATTATTTAAATAATTCAATAACAACATACAATGAGACTAGGTACTAAAGAAAAAAATATTCTTTAATGGTTGTCGTTATCCACAAGGAATGATTTCTGATTTCAAGATAATACTCGTATATCTAAATAAAATAGTTTTCATTTTAGTTTTGGTGGTTCTTACTTAATTACATCAGGTGAAGTATATTTTGACCATACTTATTAGTAAGCTCATGTAAACATGAGATTATCTATACTAATATTATAAAGCTGAAGAGTTTGTTTGTTCTCATCTCAGAAACGACTGGTCCGAATTGAAAAAAAAATTCACTGTTAGATAGCCCATTTATCGAGGAAGGCTACCTGTAGCCTTCCTCGATAAATGGGCTATCTAACAGTGAAATATTTTTTATACGCCTGCTATATACGCTATGACCAATAGTAGCGGAACAGCAATGAGAAATGTTGCAAAAACGGGGAAATTTACGCAGACGAAGTTGCGCGGGACAGCTAGTAATTTACAAAAATATTAGACATAGGTGCGATGCAATGAATGGCTTAGTAAAGAATAAAAACATTTGTGTTTTGTAAACCATAAAATAATTCTACCAATGTTTACTTTAATTTAATGTAAATAAATAAGACCTCGGCCCTATTTCTAGTATTCTGAATAAGTTGAGTATATTTCAAGTAAGCATCCTACCGAGCAATATGGCAAGATACATAACACTAGTAGTCGCAGTAGTACTTAAGTTAAAAACAATTTCTAAGTCTCGCAATCGAACACCAAAAATAGACATTTGATTATTTATTCAAAATAGTATTCTTTGCATGTTGAAGAGGCCTGCTCGGGGACTCAAACAAACCGCGAAACACTACTAAAATTTTACAACTCAGTTCTTCCCCGCCTCTCGCATAAGCTGTACGAAGAAAATGGTAAAGCAACCAAAAGATATATCTCTGAGGGCTCCAGATATTTCCGAAACTATATAGCCTAATGAAAACGGACGAGGGTGGTGGGGCGCTAACAACTAATTGGCTATTCCGAAAACTCATTTTAACGCAAAATGGATTTTGTATTTAAATTTCAGCATTCCGTAAAACAACGGCGAAAGTTAAATGCATAAGGCATTTTGGTTCATAGATTTATTCGGCGTTTATCCTGTTGGATTACCGGCGAGTTTGCCGTGTAGGTACCTCATGTGGGTACACGCTGTAATGTAAGGAATTACAAGGGGAATATGCGTATTATATTTTTGTTTTCTGCTGTTTGCGTTGAATATTATAAGTTGTTTGTTCTTTTACTCTGCTAAACAGTCACAGATTTTGTGTTAGTAAGTAACTGCCTTATTTTTTTTCGTACGTATATATTAGTAAATTAATATCGAGTCCTAAAAATTGTGTTGAGATTGGATGACATTTTATTATCACACGCATTAAGAAAATTAGGACATTTGTAAATAGCACACAAAGACAAAGAAGCTATGTCCGTGAAATGATTTCAATCTAACGATAGATCTTGTTATCTTAAGTTTAATGAGATACTATAATAATCTAAAAAAATAAGAATAGAAACTTCATTTCAAATTGAGTTAATAATGTCATCATTATTCGACAGGACTAGGGTGGGCACAGAGGAACTGTTGGGAAATCCAACGTCTGGCTCCGCTAATGACGGCTACGTTCGGAATACTAACGGCCAGTCTCTATATGAACCGGGTATACTTCACAAACATTCGTCTAGGGCACCGGCTGACAGACCACTTGTGTGTTGTTGAAAGGCAATTAGATGTCGTATGCAAATTCAATTGTGTCAAAATCGTGTAATATAAAATTGGGTAGTTTTATTATTATTTTTAACACCTGAACCAAAAGGGGATAATTGCGAAATGTGTGACGTAGTGGCGGACATACTCGTACAACATGTCTTGATGGACTGTGCCCGGAACGACAGACTCAGGACACTATTGTTCAAATCCCATAAATGTGAGATACTCATAGGTAGATGTAACTCGATCCTCGCAAGCCCCTTGTCCGAGGCTGCTGGAAATTTATATAAGTTATATAATAAGTACATTAGCCTATGTAAATAATTATAAGGTTTTTATAACGGAGCGACATAGTCAGATCTGTGTCTAAGTCTCCTTAAAATAAAAAAAAAATGAGATGTTAAAAACTGAACATGTTTAATGCATCTGGATTTGGTTTTGTATGGTTTTTATTTAGGTTCAAGAAAACTCGTCGTGCTGGTTTGGAGGTAATAAAATGTTTAATTTTTAATTGTCTTGTGAATGTACCTTTCTATTTAAATAACACGTGTAAGTGCATACATTACAGTGAGTTCCCTGGCTCAAATGATAACGGATTTTGAGCAGCACGCCTGATGTAAAAACTGTGATGTTACTGTGATGGTAACCTGATAACTTTATTTAAGTCATCAGGTTACAGAACCAGTCAAGGGTTCGGTCTGGATGACCTTCGGTACCTTTTTTTAAACATATCACACTCAAGCACGAAAGATTCTAACCCCTCTAATATCTCGACCAGCTTAAATGCCATGTAGTATTGCCAACTCCAATTTTGCCATCCCTTAAGTTAAAATAAAAGACCCTAAAGTGTCCAGAGTTAATTTTAAAATTGCCCTAACGAAAGCCAGTCAAACGCGAGCGGTCAATTTTGAATCTCTCGCGCGACAAAGGGGGGATGCTCTGTTAACTTTCGCTCGTGTGAAGAACTCTGGTGTCCCAAAAAACAGTCCCTTAAAAATATGAAACCGATAAAAATGTGTTGCCTTTTCTGCAGTTTAGGGAGAAAACCCCCTAAGTGATACCGCGGGCGTATAAAAACATTTTATTGTACAATAAAGAACTATACATCAACCGGAACTTAGACGCCACCAAAAATCACATGGCCTTGAAGACCAAAATAGTGTTAAATGGTCCCTCACGACAAAAGGGTTAAGAACTACAGTTATAAATCAAAGAGTTGACTCCCTCGTAGGGTTAAATCTTGTTTTGTTTAAGTCGTTCGATCCTTGTGCGTTTGCTTGGGTGGATCGCGACATATTGTCTAAGAACAGAGAACTCCGCCGACGCTTCTCCAATAAATAAACAGGTCACATATTGAAGGGGGCAGAGGGGGAATACAATTGTAACTTTCTTGCCCCAACTTACGAGAAGGCAAAAGTTTAAAAAATACAAGTTTTCTTGCCCCTAGCTCGCAAGCACGCATCAGGACGTTTGCACGTACCGTTTTGCAAGACCGGTGGGGCAAGGCATTGGTAGATAATATTTACTTTATGGTCTCACCTTAAATATGAAATTGAAAGGATAAAAGTAAGTATATTAGGTTAAATGTTTCCTTTTTGTATGGTTGCATTGTGGCTCGAAGCAATAGTGGGCCACGTGCCCCTCGTTCAGTGCTGTGACGTTATAATTACGAGTTTAGAATGATGAATTTCATGTTTGGAAGTTCGTTACTATCTATTGAGCGGATTTAATGTAAATAATAATCTTAGGACAATAAACTAGACCGAGTCAGTACTGTGGCAATCAGACACATACTAACATTTATTTCTACTTATATATTACTAGCTGTCCAGCGCAATTTCGTCTGCGTAAATTTTCCCCTTTTTGCAACATTTCTCATTGCTGCTCCGCTCTTATTGGTCGTAGCTTGATGTTATATAGCCTATAGCCTCGGTGAATGGGCTATCCAACAGTGAAATCATTTTTCAATTCGGATTAGTAGTTCCTGAGATTACTGCGTTCAAATAAACAAACAAACTCTTCAGCTTTATAATGTTAGTATAGATTAGTTGCCCCAAGCAACTTCCTCTTTCCCTCGTAATTAAAAAAAGGCTTTACGATCTATTATCATACCTACCAAATAAACAAAAAAAAAAGGTTTTGGTTTTGGAGGAGTTCGACCGCAAACACAGTGACACGAGATTTTTATTTATGTTTATGAAATACTAGCTGTCCCGCGCAACTTCGTCTGCGTAATTTTCTCCCGTTTTTGCAACATTTCTCATTGCTGGTCCGTTTCTATTTGCCGTAGCGTGATGTAATATACCCTAAAGCCTTTGTCGATAAATGGGCTATCCAACAGTGAAATAATTTTTCAATTCGGTTTAGTAGTTCCTGAGATTACCACGTTCAAACAAACAAACTCTTCAGCTTTATAATATGTATTAATATAGTTAAAGAGATACAGAATTTTGATTTTTTAAATTTTGTTACAACGGGTCAGTAGCTTATCTCTACATTTCACATACTACAATTTAAGTTATCAGTATTTTATACCTGACATGTATGCGATCAAATCTGCGTGTAAAAGCAAGTAAGAAAATAATAATTGTTCTTAGAGAAAACAACTGAAAAATAAATTCAGTAATGTACCATTGGTATGCGGTTATCATCCTCGATGGCCATCCTCCGTGACGTTAGTCGGAATAAGAATGAGTCCCCATTAAAATATCCGAAGATTTAGTGCATGACAAGCAGCTACTCTTTCAATGTTTCTCTCGATGAAATTGGCAAGCGCGACTTCGAAATATTGAAGGTTCCGTAGACAATATTTTTTCAAACATCAAGAAAAAACCGACGCCATGGGAAAGTTTATTGTATCTGTTTAAAATTTCACAAATTCAAATGTTGTATGTGTTTAAATCTAAGTTTTGTGTGTGAGACTTAAAATGAAGAAAGCGACTCGCCAAAAATAATGTAAGTTGACTTCCAGCCAGATGGAATGACGATGTCAAAAAGGTTGCTTGGAAAAAGAAGACAGAGACCAATGATTAGCAGTGAACCGATTGAGGCTGATGATGACCCACTTTAACTAAATCATTCAAGATGATGAGTTTAAGTAAAAAATTATTACAGATGAAAACAAATAATAATTTTTATTCAACAGATTAATATAAACCCGTACCTAAGTAGGCGCTTTATTGTAGATGATATGTATGATTATAATAATATGGGTCTTAATCACGTGAATAATTTAAGGTAAAATACCTTGTTTATTCCCTGACGTTTCGACCGTATTGCAACCCGTGGCTATGGTCACGGGTAGACTGATACCTTTGACTGTTATGTATGATATGAATTATGCTGTTATTCAAAGTCGAAACGAGAGGAGATTAATGAATGAAACAAATTCTGTGACATTCAAATTAATATTATATCTGTAGTACCTAAAGTATAAAGGGTCTACGGACCCCTAAATATTAAGATTATATCCATATCGAACAAAGTGGCGATCGAAGCTTATAAAAAGGCCTATGCTAAGTGACCGATCAGGGGCAAAAGTTGAAAATCTTGCCCCAAAGTTCCGGTGGGTAAGTTCGGAATATTACTTAAAGCGAAGCGTCACAACAAGCAATTAGTATGCAGCAGGGACGCGTAACATTTTTTCACATTATGTTAAGTCCCAAAGAAAAACTGTAGAAAGTCAGGGAGGCAGGGAGGCACTCTAGCGATTCCCAATAATTCATTAGAGCGACCGTCGTCACGGGGAACGAATTAAAATTAATGATTCGCGAGGACAGCCGCCTTCGAAGGATCTCATTGTATTATCTAGTCACTTTTTATCTACGGAGATAATTTAAAGTTGCCGCCTAACAGGTGTCGCAACGACTTTTCAGTATTAGCGATTTTAAGAGGCTAATGAATTCTGAATCGAGGAGTTATTAGCATTTTTATGTAGCTACGTTCATAGAACATATACATAGATAAAGCTTGTGAATACATAACATAGATAAGGTGTTCTCTTACGTAATATTAACGTGACCTATTTTATATTTGAAATTCTGTTCTTACGCTAATTTTCTTGGTAATATATTTTCAAGCTTATTCTCTAATGGAAATTTACTGCAGATAAGATGAGCTGTTTTCGTGCCAAAGTTCAAATTATGCAACGATGACAATGGATAGGTTTAAGGACCGTATGTCTTTTCCTTATTTAAATATGAGAATCTTCTTATCACGGATAGTGATTGACTGTCATGGCTGGATATCGCTGTTGTGTACGTACGTCTCAGAACTCTGTGCCTGCATTTCAACTGGTCTGTTCTTATTACGGTACTGTACCATAATGACGACAGGTATTTGCGCCGCCAGCGTGTTTTGGACTTGAATGACTTATATTGAAACAGCTGAAAGAATTTCTAATAAAAATGCATCTTATCCCACGCTACTTTTATCCTGCGCAGCGGCTCTGCCCATTTGAGTGCTTGAAAAAACTTTGGTTATAAGTACTTTTGACTGGCAAAATCAGTCAAAAGTACTTTTGACCGCAGCCTTTAGGGAACAGTACTTTGACTGATATTTCAGTCAAAAGTACTATTGCCCAATGAACCTGGTCAAAAGTAGTTTTGTATAACTAACATAAAAACTAAAAATAACAGATTTAAAAAAAACCTTAAAAAGTTGATTAGGTCCCTAAAATAAAAGTTTTACTTTTGGTTTCTAGCACCTGACAGTCGCTGCCGCGGCACGCTCGCTCCGCTCACTCGCCTCGTGCCCAGGGGTCACAGTTCTACCCTAACCGAATCGATTCAGTGCCATGGGCACTTACATATATTTTATTTTTATGTACTATTTCTAACACTCGTCAAGTAGTACAGATTCTGCGGACCTCAATTTTCATGGACATCTTAACATTTTGTCTGTGGCTAAACGTTGGATGCCGCTTTGGTAAACGTATCGTCACCACAATCTGACTGAGCGTGAGGTAGCCACATTACATTGAGACGACATATTATAAACACCATAGAGGTGACGTTTTTCAATCTGGCGCGCCGCGTCTTGTAATACTGTACAAATGCAAGGTAATAAACCCACTAGGAGGTCGAATGGTCTTCCATGTTAAAAGTAGTTTTGACCAGAAATTTACAGTCAAAAACACTGATTTTCAGGCAAAACTAATATTGACCAACCTGCGCAGTCAACAGTACCTACTTTTGTCTGTTTTTTTTATAGCTTAAACTACTTTTGGCTAGTAAAGAGTTTTGCCTGTTACATAAACATTACAAAATAAATCTATCTGCTTTTGCTTCAGCTTTCTAAGTGCAAGGATTTGAATGAATGTCAGAACTTTCATTTTTGTAATGTAGAAGATAATTAACTTAGAATTACGCTCTAAATGGCTTTAAAAACAGACAGATATTCATATTTTCTTTAAATATATAAACAATGCCGTACTCAACACAAATCAAGAAGCAAACAACACAAAATTGAACGCACAATATTCCCATAAACATTCGCATCTCGTATGAAATATGTATAACAACAAACATATACGCAATTAGGTTTCATCCGCTTCAGTTCAATTTGGCTCTAATATCTTTTGATCCCGTGCCGGGATTTGCAACGACATTGTCGCGGGATGATTTGATGAGAATTCTGGCGGGAAGACGGCGATGCGACAAGACAAGTTTCCAGTTTCTTGTCACGCGCGCTCGGCTCAAATAAGGCTTACTACCCCCTGCCGGCAGCCGCCTCGCCTGTCGAGCTAGTACAAAGTATACTGTAGAATACCTAATGCTGAAACGTGTTAAAACTATTCGGCTTTCTTTAACATGTTGCTAACTTAAGTTCGGTGATCAAATTAGGTGACAAAGTACTTTGAAGAATGTTGCTGACGACAAGTGTTTTATTAAAATAACAGGGACCTTCTTTATTTAGTTGCGTATTTTTAGTAAAAATGTTTGTGACGCCTGGTAATCAAGTGTCGAAAGGATTTTTTTATTTGTAGCGTAGCGCCATGCAAGAGCTTCTCGGTTCAATTTTTTAATAGGGCATAGCTTTGTGCTACCTGGATTCTGGACGCGGAAAGAAGATTTGAATGCGTTATTTTTAATTAGTAAAGTTTTAGAATGTCTTTGCACATTATAGAATGTCAGCGTATATAAAATATTAAATACCTAAATTATTACATCTTAATTTTTTTTTTTTAATTATTTTGGTCCCGATATATAATTATGGCATAAATGGTTTTCGAAAAAACAAAATAGATATTATACCTACCAATCCATACTAATATTATAGATGTGAAAGTAACTCTGCCTGTATGTCTGTTACGCTTTCACGCTCAAACAGCTTAACCGATTTAGATGAAATTTAGTATGGAGATAGTTTGAGTCCCGGGGAACCACATCCACACAAGCGGAGACGCGAGTGAAAGCTAGTTTTAAAATAGCCGTCAAATTTTCCTAAAAATAAAACTGAAGATACAGATAAACTTACTAATTAGTTGTTCGCCAATCGTTAAAGAATGTTTTTTTTGTGATAAAAATTCAATAACTATTTTAAAAAGTATCGTAATACTACGATATTTAAAAATCTAAGTTCTGGTAACAAGTGTAGAAACAAAGTGGACACTTTGATTCGAATTTTATCGAGAAAAATCCGGAACACAAGAGCCCGTAGGCGATAATTAGCAATGTCTCTAACTGCATGCTAAACAGTAGGTAAATACTTTGTTTCTACTTTAAAAATGGAGTCACAATGCATTTTCTATGAGGACCAATACGCATAGTCGCATACATGCTATTAAACGATCGACTCATGCAATCTCGAAGTACTTACTAAATATTAACGACTTCAAAACTTTTAACTAGTTATCTTTAAAAAAAAAGCAAGGGGAAGATCTTAATTCTTCATATTTTTTGATGTAGGTATGTTACTCGATTATTTGAGCTAGACCTATTTGGATAATACTTTTTTTTCATGTAAACCATGTTGTCTCGATTCAAACATTAACTTTATATAGGTACTATTTTTAGCTTCGTTTGCTTCAAAACGGTTTGTATTTTATTATCACTCAAACTCAAAATAAAGCTCCGAATATGATTCTGTTTAGAATCATATTCGGAGAAACAGATCCCGCACCTCAATACCGAGTTCCAACGTCACATTTGTAAACTAAAACTTAAATTAAGTACGCGTCATTAACACCGTAAATACACTGCACCTTACACACCGGCAAATTTTGCGTATTGTAGTGATTCCTTATTAGGAAACGATGCAGGGCCGTTCACTGTTGAGGAGTTCACTATAAGCTCTATTACATTGTGTAATATTAAATTTCACTTCACCAATCGATGCTTTTCAACCGACTTCAAAAAGGAGGAGGTTCTCAATTCGTCTGTATGTTTTTATTTTTTTTTTGTATGTTTGTTCACCGATTACGCAAAGACGGCTGGACCGATTTGAAAAATTGTTTTTGTGTTTGAAAGGGTATACTTCCAAGTTGGTCCCATTGTCATCAGATCACGATCTGATGATGGGATCTTGGAGAAATCGAGGGAACTCTTAAAATATTAAAGGCACACCTACAGTGATTTAGGTATATTTCATAGTGATTCGTGCATTTACTCTTAAAAAATACCAATTGGTGAAGTGGAACTGATGATGAAGACTACAAATGACGAGCAGACCTTTAGTTAGTTACTTTAATATGGTATTGAGTAGCACTTTATTCTCGTTATACTACTATTCTACAATGTAATAGAGCTGATAGTGAACTCCTCAACAATTAACGGCCCTGCATCGGGGTAAGCAATATTTTGTAAAAGGATTTCAGCAGTTGACATAAGCCTATTGTAACTTAAGTGAATTACAAACCAACCCACTAAAAAGTGAGAAATAAAAACTTTTTTACAAAAAAATATCACCGACTTCTAAAATAAATACAAGGCAACTAAAAAGCAATAAATAATATACCTAGAATAACAAAAACAAATTAAACATTTTGAAGTTGGTGCCGAATAGAACATAAAGACCACCAGTTCATGGCACCTACGTCAAAATGTTTAATTTGTTTTTGTTATTCTAGGTATATTATTTATTGCTTTTTAGTTGCCTTGTATTTATTTTAGAAGTCGGTGATATTTTTTTGTAAAAAAGTTTTTATAATTTAACAATACAAGGTTGTTTTTCTTATAGTGCAAAGCTCAGACACCCCAACCAGATTTTTACCTCAAGAAAACATATAAAAAAAAAGAAAATTAAAATATTGATAACTTGCAGAGTTATAAGCCATTAAAGTTGTCTTATGTTTTTCGCAGTGTCAAGCTCGTTGCGACGCATAGTACGTAATCCATGATTATTTATAAAAATAGGTAAACGATTACACTTCTCATCACATTGTAAAAAAAGATTAGGATTGCAAGTAATGAATAATTAATTCATTAATGATTGAATAATTAATTAATTGTAAAATATAGCATGGTCGAAAAATTATCCCATTGGATTGTGTTACTAATTCTGAACAAACTACTTACAGGTTTGCACTATACCAAGAATGACGTTGTTTATCCTACCACCGTGATTTTTTCACATACCCAACATCAACCATTTAGCTGGCAGGGTGGGGGGTTTAAAGCTTAAAATTTTACAAACAGATCCCATACTACATCCAACTCCTAAACGTTTTAAAAAGACCTATCTAATGATACCCCACTCGATGGGGTACGTGATAAAAAAAAATTACATCTCTCACTTCTCATATAGGGGAGGTACCCTCAAATTTTTTTTTTTATATTTTATTTTTTCACTTTGTCGGCGTAAGTAATATGTGTACCCATGCGTAATTTCAGACTTCTAAGACTATTCTGAGTTAAGCTACGAATGGACACGGCGAAACTATAAGGGCTCCGTTTTGCTATTTTGGCTACGGAACCCTAAAAATGTAACCTACTAAACACCCAAACGACTGTTTAATTTATTAAATGCAACACTGTAAATTAAATGCAACACTCAAACCCAACAATAGTCGGAATAAACATCGTTAAACAAAATACATTCACATGTACGAAAAAAAACAGTTAATAACGTGACTCGTGGCTAATCGGTTGACATCTCAACTTTGTTGTTCTTATTGGTGGTGTTCATAAGTCGGCTCGGCTCGGGACGAGCGCTGCCCGAATCCTAAATAGACCCGAGTCGGGACTAGCCGAAACGCTGAAACAAATTGACGACAATATCACTTGGCAGTTGCTGTCAACAGCGTTGGTTATTAGTGTTGCCATACGCCACGTCCCCGCGTATATACGACTATTATTATTTATGTGCGTTGGTATTACTTTCTTTGAATTCATTGTAATTGTAACTTATTTCGCAAGTGTGGCGTTCGTTTGTTGGCCTGTATAAAAATATGATCGGATATAATGTGTTATCCCTTAAGACTATGCTCGTATAACCATTTAATAAAATACTATTGATACAGGAAGCAATAAAGATGCCAGGAAAATAAAATTGTTTATATTTTTTTCATTAATTGATTTAACTATTGCGGCTAAGCGGTATCTTTAAAAGTTGTCCCCCTTGCTCTATTCTCTAGCGTAGAAGTATGATTATTACTAATTCGTAAAAGATAAGGTAAGGTCTAGACAAAGTCACGTTCGAATAGCGATATCGTGAATGGAAAATAATTAAAGTATAGAATTTGACGTTTGCGATGAAGACCATAGACATTTTTTTTTTTGCGTTTGAATGTACCTTGACTTAACCCCCTGATCTCAACAAATGTCAATTTAAAAAAGTTTTTACATTGTGTGTCGTGACTTCAGCTCTAAAGTCCAGGACCTAGTCTATTTTAAAACGACGGGGTCATCATTTACACAAGATTAGGATTACTAATCACAGTATGGGAGCCAACGTTTAAGGGAGGAAATTGCCTGGTTTGTCAAGTTGAAAATAAACTAACCGTTGTCGCTGTCTATCGCTCCCCATCATACAGTTCGAATGATAACTTTGATAGTTTCTTAGCTAGTTTAAACAGCATTTACGTACAAACGTCAGGCACACCTAATATTGCATTAATAGGGGACATAAACATTGACATTGGAAAAAATAATATGACTGACAGGAGCCTTGACTATCTGATATTAAACGCCTCTCAAGGATTGTTACCTGCGCATCTATTTCCCACACGACTAGAAAACTGTTTGGATCACATTATTTTAAAAACAAACCTAACAGCTACAACACTTGTTCTAAACTCCTACATTACTGACCACAAACCGATTATATTATCTGTTTGCAACTCCAATCCTGCGAGAAAAAAAAGACAAATGTACACTCGGCTCAATTACGAGGCGATCAAACTTGAATTAGAAGCTACTGATTTTACAACAATATATACAATTACAGATGCTAATATAGGCATGAACATTTTCATAAATATAATTACATCCGTCATGTCTAAGCATACAAAAGAAATCCAAATTCCTAAACGAAATATAGCTCTAAAACCCTGGATTACCCCAGGCTTATTAAGATGCATTAGACAAAGGGACAAGTTACATATGCAAGCTAAGAAATTCCCCGGAAACCTTATTCTAAAAGTCACCTATAGCCGGTATAGAAATTTCTGTAACGCACTGCTACGTAAACTGAAATTCAATTATTTTCATGGTGAACTTGAGAAAGCAAACAAAAATCCTAAAGCACTATGGAAAACGATTAAGGATATAACTAACACCCAAAAAATATGCAGTAGTCCAGTTGAGCTGCTTAAAATTGATGATAATCCTAAAGCATCAGTAGATAAAATATCGAATTTTTTTGGCAACGTGGGAAAAAATATGGCTGAAACAATTATTTCAAAGGGTCATCCACCGCCAGCAACTACCCAGAAACGGCGCCTTGCTGAGGTAGAAACGCATTCACCCGCAAATTCTCTCGGAATAATAGAAGTCGATGAAAGTGAGATTGAGACTCTTATCCTCCAATTACGCAATGACTGCGCCGTTGGGTGGGATGGAATCTCGACCGAGATATTAAAAAACAGTCGCGTAACACTAGTGCCTCATATAACTCATCTCTGCAATCTGTGTTTACAAACAGGTGTCTTCCCGGATTGCCTTAAAAAAGCAATAGTACACCCTATTCACAAGGGAGGGGACAGAAACTGTGTCAACAATTATAGACCAATATCAGTACTCTCTGCCCTCTCTAAAATTCTCGAAAAAGTTCTCAATAACCGATTGAGAACGTTTCTCGAAAAATATAGGCTTATAGCGGACAACCAATACGGCTTCAGAACAGGAGTATCAACAGAAGACGCCGTACTCGCACTAACACAATTAGTTTCCAATAAACTGGACAACAAAACTAAATGTATGGGAATATTTTTGGATCTCTCCAAGGCGTTTGACACAGTTTCTGTCCCATTGCTAATATCTAAGTTAGAACACCTAGGCATACGTGGTGTTGTACTCGAAATTTTCAAAAGCTACCTGAAAAATCGCACTCAAAAAGTGAAAATAGACACATTTTTAAGTGATGCAAACACGGTAACTTACGGCGTTCCCCAGGGTAGCATACTCGGTCCTACTCTGTTCCAAATTTATGTGAACGAACTTTGTCTAATGAACTTTTCAAACTCAAAAATATTCGCTTATGCCGACGACACCGCTATTATAGTTTATGGCCCGACTTGGAATACCGTTAAAACAGAAGCGGAAAAAACCCTTAATAGAATAACGAAATGGCTAAATCTAAATCTATTAACACTCAATTTAAATAAAACCTTCTGTATTCCCTTTGCAATCCGCCGTAACACTCTCCCACCACAAAGCTTCTCGGTAATTGCCCACTCATGCTCAGATTCATCGATACCTTGTTCTTGCCCCACAGTCTACAGAACTGATAGTGTGAAATACCTGGGCGTGCTTATAGATAATGCACTAAAATGGGACAAACAAATTGACACTGTAACTATAAGAATCACGCGCCTCATTCATGTTTTCAAATCTCTCAGAGATTTTGCTAACTATGAGACACTAAAAATGGTTTATCACGCCTTATGCAGCTCTATACTTGGTTATTGTATATGTGTGTGGGGAGGAGCGAACAAAACTAAATTTCTCCGAGTGGAGAGAGCACAAAGAGCCGTACTTAAAGTAATGACAAAAAAGCCCATTAGATATCCAACAGCATGTCTTTATGCAGAATGTCATCTACTAACGGTCCGTCAACTTTTTGTGCTCAGATCCACAATTAGAACACATACTAGCCTCCCTCCTAGAGTTTTAAGCAAACGCACAAGACTACGTACACACTCCCCACATCATACTACTTTCGCTAGGCACCAATACCACATATTAAGCACACACATCTACAAACAAATACATAAAAAACTGAACATCACAGATTACAATACACACAAAGTCAAAGCCATTGTATCTGAGTGGCTTCAAAAACAGGACTATGCTCAAACGGAATGCCTGCTAACTTATATTAGTTAATTTAAACCTTATGAACATTTCGCACCATATCTTTATCCATAAACACGACGACACTTACGCTCACGCGCATACACACGCACACACACACACACAGACACACACAAACACACAAACACACACACACACACACACACACACACACACACACACACACACACACACACACACACTTTATTATATATTCTGTTTTATTTTTATTTTATTGTTTCTCTTTTGTTCTACTCTTACACTAGTATTTAGGAATAGTAAGTAAGGATCTTTAGAACAATGTTTCGACATCTACGACGACTAACACCCCACTTACTGTACCTCATCCAAATGGATATGCATCAAACAAAAAGCCGAACACTGTCTCTTAAGACACAGGATAACCTAGTTTAAGAGGCAGGGTTCATACTCTGTGCACACAGATTTCCAGCAACAACAATTGTATATTTGTTTATATCAAATTGTTATCTTTCTTGTCACCTCATGTTTTGTTGTACTATATATCTGTATATTTTATTTGGCAAATAAATATTATTATTATTATTATTATTTAATTGTTAAATTATTTTTGTTATATACGGTTAGAAATCTTTTTAGTTGTATTTTTAAGCCAAATTTAATAACTAATTCAAATGTTATTCATGAATATAATATATAAAAATGAGTTCTGATTTAAGAGAACTGCATCTGAATCTCGCGAATAATAGAGAGCATGAGAAATGACATTTACCTAAAACGACTGTGACTACAACATAATACCACAGTGACTTTTTAGTATTTTTTTTTTTTTAATATAACTTTTTAATACTCTTAAATAAAAGAAATAATTTGAAACTAACGAACTATTTACATCTAACTTATCTAAACCACTGCACTATACAAAAAAGGTTAAAACTAAAAAGGAAGGCACAATCGGTTTAGGCGTCGAAGAATTCCTCCCCATCGACGTCAATCGGTATAGTGCCCAGAAGGCTGGCAGCATTGCCACGTTGTATGGCAATGCTTATTCTCTGTGCGAAGAAAAGGCCAGCCCACGTGACTACAACATGACTGCCTCTGTGGCGCGGTGGGAGTCTGCCCGACTGCTACGCAAGAGGTCGTGGGTTCGATTCCTACACGGACCACCACTTTATGTGATCCACAAATTGTTGTTTCGAGTCTGGGTGTACTTTTTGTCCGTGACTTGAATGTTTGTAAAGTCCCCCGCGACACAGGGCTCGTACACTATTCCGGGAGTAGTATATAAAAAAAAAACACAAAAATACTTAAAAATATTGTAACGTATATGTCACATCGCTTGTCCAAACTGCATTGTGACAATTTCCAACACATATATGCGACGGCTATGTCCGTTTTAATTGTCCGTCAGTCGTTAGGCCTCCGTCGCAAGCACGTACGACGGGTATATATAACACGTTGATTACTCAAAGTGGATATCATATTTTTATTTCGCCGTAGGAGTTTATTAAGGGTAGGATCAATTAGCTGTGCGTCGTGTGCATCGAGTAATGAATTAACTTTGTTTATTTGTTGTAACAGATGTGGTGAAGAATTAGGGATGGGGGTGCGTGGGTGTCTATGACGAGAGTTAAAGTCAAGATATTTATCTATGACGTAAGTTATGACGTCATAGTACTTATAGAAGAAATATCTACAAATTGTAAATGAAAGTAATATGGCAAAGGTCAGGAATCGTTAGGTACATACACAGGATTCTTCTACGCAAATGTTATCAAATTCTTGGTATGCGAAATTTTGACGATACTTTAATCACTTGTTACTGTTGTCACTTAAAATGTTATAAAAAAGAAACATTATGTTCATTTTATAGAATGTTATAAGCTACGTGTCTTAATCGCGTAAATATTTTATTTTAAGGCTAAATACCTTTGTTTATTTCCCGACGTTTCGACCGTATTGCAAGTCTACCCGTGACCACGGCCGTTGCAATACGGTCGAAACGTCGGGAAATAAACAAAGGTATTTAGCCTTAAAATAAAATATTTACGCAATTAAGACACGTAGCTTATAACATTCTATAAAATGAACATAATGTTTCTTTTTTATAACATTTTAAGTGACAACAGTAACAAGTGATTAAAGACCCGTAGCTTAAAAAATTCTATAATGTGTACAAATCGCGAAAGTTTACGAACATATATTATGTTCATTGTTTAAGAAATAGTTTTACAATAGAATTTCGCACCACTCGTGCATCATGGCTTTTATTTTGATACCCATATTGTTATTTTTAGGGTTCCGTAGCCATAATGGCAAAACGGAACCATTACAGTTTCGCCCTGTCCATCCGTCTGTCTGTTTGTCTGTCCCCGCTTTAGCTCAGAGAGCCTTACTACTAGAAAGCTGTATTTTTGCATGGATATATGTACAATTAGTTACGCCGACAAAGTGGTAGAATTTAAAGCTGTGTGAAAATGGGGTGAGTATATTTTTTTTCTCAGATACCCCCCCAGATATCGTGTGGGGTGTCGTTGGATAGGTATTTTAAAAATATTTCGGGATTGTGAATTTCATTATTTGATTTAGGTATCCGTTTGTAAAATATTAAGTCTTAAAGTGAAAATTTTTGTTAGAGTCAAGTGTTGCCCCACCTGCACGCTAAATGGTGGTTTTTGGAGATGTGAAAAAATTCAGGGTAGTCGAATATATCATGAAATTATAAGGAAAACTAACACTGCTAAGTAGGCTTTACAAATTTACGAGTAACAGCAGACCAAGTGAGAAGTAACAAAATTTTCGTATAAATTCGATTGAAAATTACTTTTTTAACGTTGTTAGTAACTGTATCCACTTCTTATACCGCATTTTTGTGCTGGGTAGCTACGGAACTCTACATTGTGCATGGCTCGAGATGCATTTGCCCAGTTTTTAGGGTTCCGTATCCAAAGGGTAAAACGGGACCCTATTACTAAGATTTCACTGTCCGTCTGTCATTAGGTTGTATCTCATGAACCGTGATAGCTAGATAGTCGAAAGTTTTACAGATGATGTATTTCCATTGCCGCTATAACAACAAAACTAAAAAAAAATATATATATATTTAAGGGGGGCTCCTATACAGCAAACGTAATTTTTTTGCTCGTTTTTGCCTAATATTGATAACGGCAACAAGTACCTGGTTAAAATATTCACAGAATATAGAGATAAATAATTCCCTTTAAAAATAAACAATTAAATTAAAATAAAATTAATATTGAAGGGGGCTCCCATACAAAAGACATATTTTTTTGCAGTTTTTATAGACAATGGTACTGAACCCTTCGTGCGCGAGTCTGACTCGCACTTGGCCAGTTCTGTTAAAGTAATCTAGCTCATTTATGTTGCCCTAACTCATTTAACGATTATAACAATATTCTCAATCATCTAAATCCATTCGGTTATTTAGAAGTGATAGAATAAAGAAGTTATATATTATGGCTGGCCTGTTCGTCTAGTGGTTAGTGAACCTGACTGCTAAGCTGGAGGTCGTAGGGTCGATTCCCACCCAGGATAAAACATTGTGTGATGAGCACGATGGTTTATTCTGTATCTGGGTGTAATATCTATAATACGCATGTATTTAGAAATATATAAGTACTAGCTTTCGCCCGCGGCTTCGCCCGCGTGGATGTCGGTTATCGCGATAAAAACTATCCTATGTTCTTTCCCGGGACTCAAACCATCTCCATGCCAAATTTCATCTAAATCGGTTCAGTAGTTTGAGCGTGAAAGCGTAACAGACAGACAGACAGACAGAGTTACTTTCACATTTATAATATTAGTATGGATAGTATAGTATAGTATATAGTATATAGTATGGATGTTTATCAGTTGTCTGGTTGCTATAGTACAAGCTCTGCTTAATTTGGGACCAGATGACGTTGTGTGCGTTGTCCCAAGATTTCGGGACTTAATCGAATTGCACCGATTGAAATGTCGTGTAAATAAAAGGTTCGTACCTTTAAATAATTCACTCGATTAAGTCCCGAAAAATATTTAATAAGTATAAAAATCGCAAAAGTTTAACAACAATAACCCGATTAAACTACAAAAGCAAAATTCAAATCATAATATAAAATCAACAAATGCGTAAAGAAACTTCAAATAAAACCTTTTTATTTTCAATTGATCTGTAATAGATTATTTTCTAGTACTTTATTATTAGGTACGTTCTATCAGTTTAATAAATGGCAATAGAATTTAAGGCTCTGAAAAAATAAGTGCGTGACTCGACGGGCGCCATGAAGTCGCCTCGGCACACAATCGCAAAGTCCTAGAAACCGTGGCCAGATTTAGTCGACCCCTTATCGTGCCTTGCTTCACCCCTCTGTTGTACTCTTTACAGTAAACAGAGGGAGGAAGGGTAGGTCTTTTAGCAATGGTGGGTGTATAAAGTGGCTAATATGAACAGAGCACGCGTATGGAAATTACAGTGGAATCAATCACGAACCGCCCAAACATAGTCTATAGATAGTACAGGGAATTCTTTTCTTACCTAATGGTTTTCCATAAAGATTTCTATCATTTATTCCTCTTAGTAAGTATCTGATTCGAAAGCCGCCATTGTTGAAATGCAATTTCAGTAGATATCCAAGTTTATTGTGTGAATATTTGGCATTATTGCACCAAATAGATAATGCGAATGATTGCCTTAACTATAATTGCATTTATGTTTAAATTCAAGTCACAATAACTATAGAAAAAAGAGAAAACCCCATATGAAACTATGGTGGTGATATGTAATAGGTAATAAAAAACGTTCTCACAATCTAAACTCTTGCATTTATGAAGCTAACAACTATGACAGGTGATATATAAATTAAAATTACATTTTTTTTTTTACCTTAAAAAATGCATTTATTGTATTAATAAAGTAATTGAAAAGAAATGCCTATAAAATTACTATTATATTCGGCCAGTGGCAACTTATTTTGTTAAAATTCTCTCTGTAACGAAGCAATAAACAAAACACGGCTTTTGTTATTGCTTCGTTCGTTCTTAAACTGGCGGCTAGATGGCGCACGCGAGGGCTTAACTCGCATGCAGGAAATGATAGAAAAATTTGAGGTCTACTAACATTGGCCCAATAGATGGTGCGGTTCCGGTTTGGCATATGGAAGTCCGGGATTGATTGCTTTTTTTTATCTTTTAAAAATGCATTTATTGCATTACTAAAGTAATTGGCAAGAAATGCATATAACATTACTATAATTTTGTAGAGATGTGTCTTTTTATGAAGTTTTGTGTTGTTTATTTTAAAATTATCTATCTTAAAATAAGACAAATGTTTTGTATCTAATGTACAGTATAGTACCTTTAAGTTTATACGAAAAGAGGTCACCCAAATATATTGAACCAAAATTAGTACAATGATAAAAGAAACATTTTGCCTTTGCTGTGTTGTTCCATATACATAAAAAGAAGTTAAGATACGTGACCGTAATGCCTTTCCTATGGTAATGCGTAGTCATATTGAACACATATAAAATCAGATAATAAAATACATATCAGAAAATTCAAAATCACTTACGTATCACGACGAAGTTCGCAGCCGGTATCCCAGCATAGCAATAAAAATGTAAATGCTTCCAATAAAATTTTGCTTTTGAAGTAGTCAGAAGTCTTTGATGTGTACATGTTATAATCAGAATTGTCTGTCCGTAGCCGCTATCATCCTGTCGCCGGCCAAATCATAATAAACAGAATTTCCCTGAGGAGAACGGTATCTGATAGGAATTATTGAATTATTTCTGTGTCTATTTATGTACATTATTTTTTGTTTTCCATTTTGGTAATATTCTGAAATCGGAGCTTTACCAAAGTAGTATTTTACCGGTAGTTTTGTTTTATATTTTTCTCAGAGACGAAAGCAATAACAAAATCAAACCTAAAGGTATGGGATACCCTGCTACGTCTATAAAATAAAGTAATTGCGTATCATTAAGTAGGTTATCCTCTTGCTTGGCTCCTTTATTAACGTCCTCAGCATCTATCATACTATTTGCTGGGCATATTCTCCTTCCAGTTTACGCCACCTCATCCGGTCTTCTTAGTCCAGTTTACCAACCTTTTTTAGGATGTTAGTTCATCTGGCTGGTGTACCTTACGTCGGTGGTGTTACGTTATAGCGTGTGAAGATGTTACTGATTGATATAACTTACTATTTTTTCTTCTATCTGTATGAATACAAATCATTTAACTCAAGAATCAAGTCATCACTTGATAACGGTTCGAGCTGTGTGTTCGACAAGGTATGTATGCAAGATTTTTTTTTAAAGTCTAAAGAATCTCAATAAAAATGTTTGATAATACAGTTTAGCAGTTTATGATTAGTAAATGTATAATGAAATTGTTTAATAAATTGCAATTTTGCACCCTTGCAAAGTCCGAAGATGGTTAGTTTAAAGAATAAGTAGGTATCACCGAAATTCACTTAAGTGTACCAAAACATAATGTTCCAATTCTTGGATTTTTTTTGTATAAGTATATGAATGCAAAAACATATATATTTTTATTAAACCCCCAGCTATATTAGTGTTGGGTTCAGCTCTTTTATTGCCAAAGTAGGTATTTCGCACATCTGCGTACAATAAACTTATTCATAGAATAATATACTGTGGATGTTCAGGGCGGAAGAATTTCAATATGTATAATATTATGTAGGTTGATTCTTTGAGCTCGGGTCGGACAAGGAGCATTTGAATAAACCGATATCGCGGTAGCCGAACAAAATATTGTCCGCCAGAGGTCGTTGTGTTTAACCGTGCCCCGGAAAATATGCATGTTTTGTTTCCAAGTGGAGCTGCGTTATTAGATTCGAGATATAGGAATATCTGCTTCAGTAATGTTATGGGAAATATTTAATCATGATTGTTTTTCAACTTAATCTATCATTTTATTGCACTCATTTGAGCAGGCTAATTAGGTAGAAACTCGCTTATAAGTACCTCGGTAAGGAAGTCATTTAAAAAAAAAATTCTTGTTTTTGAGTAAGATAAGCTAGCTGTCCCGCGCAACTTAGTCTGCGTAAATTTTCCCCTTTTTTTATATAATCCTATGTTACTTTTAATACCTCCAAGAATAATATGTGTACAAAGTTTCATGATGATCGGTTGAGTAGTTTTCGCGTGAAAGCGTAACAAACAGACTTACATTCACATTTATATATTAAGTATAGATGATTGTTTTTCAACTTTAGTGTTTGCGTAAGTGGCAGTAATTTAATCTATCATTTTATTGCACTCATTTGAGCAGGCTAAGTAGGTAGGAACTCGCTTATAAGTACCTCGATCTGACTGGAAGTCATTGTAAAAAAATATTTCTTGTTTATTAGTAAGATTGCCTTTATTCATCGAGGAGCTGTACCACTCACAGTTCTGTTCCCTCGTCATGGAAGTCTTTTAAGGGGAGAAATTTGATCGTAGGACCCAAGTGCGCGCCTATAATTTAAGGAAATTTCCCCACGTCATATCAGTACTTCCCGTGACCAGAAGGCTGGCCTTTTCTTTGCACAAAGAATTAGCATTGCCATCCAACGTGGCAATGAGAAAGAAGAAAGCCTTCTGGCAACATTACCTGTTGACATCGATGGAGAGGAATTCTTTGTAGCCTAAACGGTTTTGTCCTCCTTTTTTATTTTATTTTTGCAAATATCTTGTATATTGTATTATTAATTATTATAGATGTCAATCTTAAATTGAACTCAATCCTGGAAAGATTTGAATATAAATTTAAGATTTTATTTGGGAGCGGTCAAGCCTTTTGTAACCAAAACGTATTATTGTTACACCAAATAGAATGCTATTACCTCATTGTCTGCTCGTGTTTAAAATAAAAAAAAAGCTATCCCAAATTACGTAGATCAAATTTCAAAGATTGGGGAAACAAGAACTTCAATGACATCGCTAAGCCGTCATCAGTCCACCCCTATCCAGTGTCGATGCAATCCGATCCAAATATGGCGGAAATAAAGGGTTTCCCTTTAAAATTCCCTTATGAAGCTGTGATTATGTTCTGATTTACCAAAACACATAGACTATTTTGAACGGTTTGTTTTAAAATAACAGGTTTTGACCTAATCCTATTTAATATAGTTCATGTTTTTTATGAAATACAACGAATTAAAGAGACCACTAGATTATGTGCCCGATGGCAAGCGTCTTGCTAGCCTACAACAGTTTCATTGCCGCCCAAATCCTTGTTTGGCAAAGATCTGAATGTCACCGCACCGCGCTCCTCATTTGAGACATCACTTCGTAAATCTCAAATGTCACCGCATCGCGCTCCTCATTTAAGCTTCGTAAATCATATTTGGCCAGTAATTACACTTGCTACAGTACCCTTCAACTGAAACACAGTGATGCGCTAATATTACTACTGCACGGAAGAATAACTGACACTGTTGTGTAACCGGTCAAATGTTTAATCGTCATACATTTTTGAGACACTATTAACTACTATTTTGTCACTATCACTTTTGATATTGGCCCAAAGTTAAATGCCATTTGGATATTTGATTGTTAATCATGAAGATATTTTAAGATTTTGTTTTTTTAAGACTACTCCTGCCGTAGAATTGTATACTAGCCCTGTGTAGCGGGTAGCTTTCAAAGTACGCCCAGACCCGGAACAACAATTTTTTGGATCACACAAATTGTTGGTGCATCCAGTGTAGGAATCGAATCGAAATCGCGTAGCAGTCTTAGTCACTCCCACCATGGCAACGAGGTAGTTTTCCTCTTTTATTCCCCGATGTTTCGATGGTTGTGGCAGTATAATGTCATCAAATCTCAGAAGTAAAAGAATATGGCTTTGATATCTTAAAACTGTTTTTCGTCAGTCTATTGATTAATCTGAAAAACGGCTGAAGGAATATTATAGTATAGTTTTCTAGCAGATGAAGTTGCTGCAGTAACATAATATTATTCTGTTTTTAGGGTTCCGTAGCCATAATGGCAAATACGGGACCCGTATAATGTTGTCATATCCGTCTTTAGACGTCCGATTGTCTGTCTGTTTGTCTGTCTGTCTGTATGTCACAGGCACTTTACTCAACAAGACTATACAATGAATTTCGATTAAATTTGGTGAAAAGGTGTCTTGTAGTAGCCGTTACTTAGTTTGTTAACTAAATAATATATATTTTATTTTATAAACATCAACGTGTGGCACATCGTTCGACAGGTACCTATTTCAAAAATATTTTAAAGTTTCCAATAAAATAAAGTTTTTTTGATTTATTAAATTTTTTTTGGAAATAATCGCTCCGAAAATTGCATAAATTGTTTAACTCTTATCTTTTGAACCATGTGACTAAAAAATAGGAAAAAAATCAGAAAGGTAGCGTTTAACAAATTACTATACTTTAACTTTTACATTGGACATCATCGGATATACCGTCATTGAGTTATTGCTGAAAAACTGCGTTTCTCAACAAAAAGGCATTAGTGCCAAGAACATACGCTCTTCTGCTGGTGCAATTTTCAAAATCGGATTTATCACACGGAGCATGGTCCAACATGTTCTGTCCAGTTTTTTTTCCTCCCAACAATATTTAGCATTCCAATCAAACCATGGATGAAATCACACTCATCCCTAATAAGTATATTATAAGTATATAACACTAACTGAACAATAACGCGATTAATACAATACAAAAGAAAACATACTAAAACTTCTTCATTATTAAGATTACACAATCCACGTCGTCGGCACTCAGGCTTATTGCAAATAAAACATCTCAATATGTATGTGTATCGCGTACAATACCATTGTTTTATTGGTATAATGTTACACGCTAAATTGTCCAAAAAAATAAGAGATAGTTATATTTATCGAAACATTCCATTCGATTAGTCGACAAGAAACAAGAAAGTAAGTTAAAAAGCAATACCTATTATGTTATTGAATCTTTTGAATAAATAAACAAGGAAACAAAACAATATTGATATAGATGTTAAGCAGCTTTAGCTTTCGTGGTATTGAATTTGAATTTATTACAACTTTATTTGGGGTCGTTGACATGATCATAGTTAAGACATTTTACTGGACGCCGACATTACAAACTGAACACATTGCTTAATTTAATAGGCTTGCTATCCGCCACTAAAACTACCCTGCTCACCTTGGGCAACTTGGGCAGATTGGCCGCCCGATTGGTATTGGATTATTTCTCGAAAATTCTTTATAAATTATCTACTAAGTGTTCCCCTTGACTCCGTCCGGTGATGGTTATCGTAATGAATACAATATGTAATTGCATTTTTGAAAGATAGAAAAAATTTAAGTTCAGACCCTGGAATTGAACCCGAGACTTCCGTATGCTAAACCGGGGCCGGAATCGAACCACCTATCTGGACTATGTTACTAGACCTCAAATCGTAATGAAGTTTTACCTTATATCCTTCCTTATGTTTCAAGCTACTTTTATGCCATATTTCATCAACCTCAGCCGTGGAGTTTCAAAAAATATAGTACGCGTTCAAAAATATAAGCATTCAAAGTTATCAGCTTAATGCGAGAAACTAAGTGTAAGTTACCATAAGTTATGCTATCATTGTAAAGTTTCAATATAATCAGTAAGTATCATAGTTTTTGCGTGGAACTATAAAAAAGGAAAATTATAAATGCGATGTCGTGGAAATGATGTGTCAACATTTACACGACATCGCATTACATGTAACAGTACAAGAATACGGGTAAAATCAAGACCGAGTCTTTGTACAATTAAATTGAACAATAAATACTAAAAAAGAAATTAACTAGAAAACGGGCAAGATTGCTATCAACTCAGAAAGACGAGGACTAAATAAACAAAAACAATATCGACGGTAACAAAACAGAATAAAGAATTCAAATCGATAGATCGTTAATCGTGATTACTGAGACTGTAGTAATCAGTGATCTGGCGTGTTCAGCAGACGTATGGGCAAACGTCGCCCCACCATCACACCGTGTACTCGCACTTACATTAACGCTCTGCCAGATGAAAGATAAACATTTGACGTGAGGATGGGGCGAATCCGTATTCTCGTCACACGGACAGGGTTAATTCAATAGCTGATTGGATTTGGGGCACGCTGATCTAAAGCACCCTTTATAGCGGACGACACGATCTGACTCTTTGAAATGTATACCTATACGATTTTTGTAGATACTTTATTAAGCTATTGCATAGCTTTTATCGCGGGCTCGGGCTTTGAGCGCGGCGACCTAATCAAGAAATTCCGTAACGAAAAATTCTGTAACGAAAATAAAACCTAATACTCTTCGAGCGTTCGCTTAACGTATATGTATATGGTACGACCGTAAGAAGCTCGCACGGATCGAGACGAGCTGCTTCGAAATGTAATGGAAAAAAAATTTTTTTTTTTTCTTAAAATGTTTAATTGCATATGTTTTTTGTATATAGTTAAGTACTATCTGTCTCTGAAAGCGAGTAGCGAGTAGCGATTTTATTATTTTTAGAGTACGTTTCTTGAGCGATAAATCGCTAATTGCTTCTCGCTCATCGTTGTTGGTGGTACAGGTGCCATAGGGCCCGTGACCGGTACGCTCAATCATAATTGGATAAACTCTTATTTGTATAAGTAAGCATGTGCGTTAGCGTCCGGCTACACGCAGCGACAGATTGTGTCAATTTTTGCACAAAGTGTTTGCGCATGCAAGTCGTTATCGTATACCATGGAGATATTTGTGCAAATGTTTGTACAAACTGTCGCCGCGTATTTGCCCGACCCCCACGCTCAATCTTAATTGCACAAACTGTTTGATGCAAACGTTTACGAACCTCTTGTAGGCCAAAGCGAATTCGCTAAGGCCTACAAAAGGTCGCTTCCAAAAAAAAAAAAAAAGTCTATGGTCTCCACCGCAAACGTGAAATTCTCAAAAAAATAAAACTCGCCATTTTATTTCGTTTTCAACATGGTCTCATCGTTCGCTAGATTTTACTATTTATTTTCACATTGTTTCTGACTGAAAGATTACAAAAGTGTAGAATATTCTTATATTTTGCCTGTTTAGTTATTTCTGGTTGGTGTTAAATGATAATAGAATAATGATAATGATATAGAATACTAATAATATTATAATAAAGAAAAATGTTAGGTACATAGTTCAAAGAAAAAAAATATTACGTCCGTTCCATTACTATTCACACACGTACTTTACCCGACTTGGGAGTTTTTGTTGCTAGCGGTAAAATTTTGACAAGTACAGAGTGAAGTTGTCGCGATCGCGATTATCTTCTCATTTGAAACGCTTAGTACGGTTGTCTCCAAATCGGTATAAAACTACGCAACGATCGTACGATGTAAAATGACGCAAGTATGGCCGTCACTTCGCGCGCTTTTATATTCCATCTTGTGTTGACACTGCATTGTTCTGCGGTACCCTATTTATCGGCCTTATTTGTTTGCACCACAGCGCCCACGAGATGTCGCCACGGCTAGGGTAACTCCACTGTAATTGAGATGAGAAATGCGTGACTGTTCAATTGTGTTCATTTCCAAATAAATATGTACCCCGACGTGTGTGATACGGACTCAATTGTGATGATGATGTGATGTTTGGGTTAACCTTTTGTATGTTTAGTTATCTATTCATAGTTTGATATTTTCTTTCTTGGCATAACTATTTTACTCTTGTTGAAAATATTTTGACGTTCTAGAAAATATTGTTATATCCATGTTCTGAGTTACTGTCACGAAAGTAATGAAAGGCGCAAGTATATTATAGTTTGTCTTCTTTGTTTGTATTGCTTTTAATATGTAATGTTAGCAGACATTGTTAATGTATCTTATTTCCTAATAATTTAACCATATTATAACATAAACACTTTAAACATTTTCGCGATTTGTACACATTATAAAATTATCCTACGGGTAGACAACCCGTGACCACGGCCGTTGCAATACGGTCGAAACGTCGGGCAATAAACAATGTATTTTACCTTAGATTATTCACGCGATTAAGACCCGTAGTAACCATTTTATAACTTTAGACATTGTTTTGTTGTTATAATACGCTAAATGTATTACATTATTGTAGTGTCATAACATATATGCGGGTTGCATTTGCTATTTTTTTATCTGTTTTTTCGTAAGCTATGGTCATTTCATTGAAGCAAATGTGCCATTTTGTTCCAAAATTCTAATACCCGATATATTCCTCAGATAATTGAATACATAGAATGGCCGGGACTTATACCATTGTCCACAATAACAATCTCAATAATATTGTCTAATAATAATATTATATCTAATAATATCTTGGGACAACTCCCACAACGCTATCTGATCCCTAAGCTTGTACTATGGAAACCAGACAACTGATAAACATACTTATATATTTCTAAATACATTCATATTATACAGAATAAACCATCCTGCTCATCACACAAAATTTTATCCTGGGTAGGGATCCACGACCTCTTACGTAGCAGTCGGATACACTCCCACCGAGCCCCACAGAGGCAGGAGCAAATTGTGGAAAGAGGAGTTATATGGAAATTGAAATCGTAATACCAACATATTAATTTTACTATTTCCATCAGCCTTTTTCAGTAAGTTAGTATTAGAAACACGCATAATGTTAAACGCCTCATTCGTTTTATACACTAATTTATTTCTATTTTTATTATACGTCAGTTTTGTTTTTATAGCTGTTATAAGAGGTAATCAACTAATGAACTTTATTACACTCAACTACGGCCTTGAAATTGAAACTCAGGCCTTTTATATTTCTCGGGGCCTTGTACCTACTTTTATATCACGTAGCTATAAAAAGATCACCTTTACCCTCTCTCCTGTTTCCCATGGGTGTTGTAACCACTGATTAAAGTATTTTGCTAGCAAAATATCCACTAATACGTGGGGTTCATTGTGTTGGTTAACTTACTTTGTTGCCAACAGATGTCGCTATAAGGATGTTCTATTGCAAATCGTTTTACAAAATTTTTATTTAATGGTCCTAAGATTGATCCTTGTGGTAATATTATTATTGTGTTGAGTAGTTTAAAATAATATTGTTTGTTTTACATTTAAACTTAGTAACAACTCTTAATCTCTTTAAATCCATACTAATATTATAAAACTGGAAGTAACTCTGTCTGTCTGTCTGTCTGTCTGTCTGTTACGCTTTCACGCTCAAACAGCTGAACCGATTTAAATGAAATTTGGTATGGAGATACTTTGAGTCCCGGGGAAGGACATAGGATAGTTTTTATCGCGATAACCGACATCCACGCGGGCGGAGCCGCGGGTGAAAGCTAGTAAAAAATAAATCCCTATTTCCCTTGGTCACGAGGTAACTAGAGAACGGCTTTACCAAGTTCATACATCTTTTTTTTTTTAGTTTTCTAATACTCTGTAAAAGGTTATGACGTAAAAAAAATAGAAAAACCGGTACTACTTACTATACTAATATTATAAAGCTGAAAAGTTTGTTTGTTTGAACGCGGTAATCTCAGGAACTACTGATCTGAATTGATAAATTCTTTCACTGTTAAATAGCCCATTTATCGAGCAAGGCTATAGGCTATATAATATCACGTTACGACCAATAGGTGCGGAGTAGCAATGAGAGAATGTTGCAAAAACGGGGAAAATTTACGCAGACGAAGTTGCGCGGGAGAGCTAGTATAAAATTTAATTGTTTTACTTAATTTTTCAAATCTTGATTTTAAAGTAATATAGTTTAAATGCTTGGTTTAATTGGAATTGCCATGAAATATTGCCCATTCTGGGCGTTTGAAAAGTCAATTAGAAACTCAGCTACGCACAGACTTTCCTGGCTTTTTTTAAGAAAGTTTAAGCATGTTTACTAACACACACAGTAATGTCTACATAATCCAACACATTTTTTCCAAAGAAATAGTGATATCCAATTCATGATTATTCGTTGCATACTTTTAGATTATCTAAGCGGTATAACAAAGAGACGTAACTTTTTTTAAAGAGATAACTAGCAATGTGTCTTCAAACTATTATAGTGCTAATAATAATGATCAGGTTGCGTATCTGCAAAGAACTTTTTTTGTTGTAATTTAGTACCTCACGTAGAAAAACAACGTTCAATATTGTCTTGTTATCTTTTATAGATTTTCTGAGCACCTGTCCACCTAACTAATTGGATATTTTCTTCTAAATCTTGGAACTGCTATTGATACTTATAGGTAGGTACTACACATGCCATAGTATCAATAAAAATACGAACATCAAATTAGCGAACTTTAAGATGGCTTGAAACGTTAATAATTTAGTAAATTCTTAACAAATAATTCATATTAATAGTTCAACTCTAGAATCATACCATCAACATTTAAAGGTTACATCAATGGCTCGATTAAAATTCGCTACAATTATAATTATCGAGCAGAAACGAGAGTTATTAAAACAATGTTTAATGTTGATACTATTTCGATAAACAAAGATTTTAGTAGGAATGTTATTTATTAAATAAGAGCATTGTGATAAACTCTTTATAAATTAATTAGATTGTAAGTTTATTTATAAACGTTTCCTATTCTCTCTAACAAGTTATGACTTAGAGCCTATAGGTATACATTTTGTTTGAGCTAAGGAATCAAGTCTTTGTGAGAGACTAGTGACTGTTGTAGGTTTTTTTACAAAACCTGTAAATGATTTCATTATCTTGAGACAAAACGTAAAATATTGGGATCAGACATGCCTATTAGGTATTTGAACATTACATTGAATAGTTTAATTTATACAGGGCTTTAATATACTAATGACGACCCGCTGTTTTATATTAGGTAGGTACACCAAATAACTTTATAATAAAACTTTTGAAAATAAAAATATAAAAATTAACTCTTCACAACCTACCACCTACTTTTGTCCCATAACTACCATTTACCACATATCTGGGAGACCCCGGAGTAAAATCGATGTTTCTTTATCAGTTTTATGGTCGGAACCTCACAATGAATGACGATTTTACTCCAATAAAATTGTTTGTAGGTAGTTAAGGTCATAACTGCAAAAACTAGTCGTAGGTGATTAAGATATATTAGATATTTTCAAAAACTGATATTCCAAATTTATATTGTACTAGCTTTCGCCCGCGGCTCCGCCCGCATGGATGTCGGTTATCGCGATAAAAACTATCCTATGTCCTTCCTCGGGACTCAAACTATCTCCATACAAAATTTCATCTAAATCGGTTTAGCTGTTTGAGCGTGAAAGCGTAACAGACAGACAGACAGACAGAGTTACTTTCACATTTATAATATTAGTATGGATTGTAAAGAAGCCACGAGCGGGAGATTATTAGTATATGATATCAAATAATATCTTGGGACAACTCACACAACGTCATCTGATTCCAAACTAAGCAGAGCTTGTTCTATGGTAACCAGACAACTCATACATATCAACCCATAAGATGGCCCACTGCTGGGCACGGGTCTCCCCAGTAGAACCTACTAGTATGTAGTTCCTGGGGGTAATTGCCATAATCGCCACGCTTGGCGAGCGGGTTGGCGATCGCAGTAAGGCTTTAAGTACGCAGAGGACGCTGCTGCCCGTCCTCCGGGGTAAAATCCCTTAGTCGCCTTGACGACACCCACGGGTAGAGATGGGGTGGTACTATTCTTAAGCCGGCACCACACGGCAATACATAAATTTAATTATATATTTCTTAATACATACATAGATACATTAGACCCAGACACAGAATAAACCATCGTTCTCATCACACAAAGTTTTATCCTGGCTGGGAATCGAACCCACGACCTCTTAGAAGTCGGACACACTCCAACCGCATCACAGAGGCAGTCAAATATATACTTAGTATATTACAAATCATTCGTATTTCAATTATTCGGACGACAATTTGTATTTTTTTGTTGAAATACAAATATTGAGAGATTATATTACCAAGTAAAACACCAAATTCAGAAATGATTTTATTAATTAAAGCAATCTAATTTCACCAAAAGTGAAATGCCAGAAATAAATTGAGACCTAAGAAAATACGTAAAACGTAAGGAAAAACACATACATGTATATTTCAATTCCAAAGATACGTTTTGTTAGTGACCTTGTGTTAGTACAAATGTGGGGTGGTTTTACGAGCACCTTTTCTCGTTTGTGCAGAGAAAGGTAAATTTTGGGGGTAAATCTATTGGACGTTTTGACTTATTGCACCATTGAAGGGTATTTTGTATTTGGAATATATTTGGAGTTGACGTTGAAAGAATATTGATATGGGCGGGATGCATATCGTTATATTTTTGTATTGACCGACTCGTGGAGTGTTGAAAACCAAAAAGAAACAAAAAAATATGTTTATTTCGGTAAAAAATGTATAACTAAACAAAAAATACGTTATAAATACAATAATTGCATTTTTGAAAGATAGAAAAATTTGAAGTCCAGGCCATGAAAGGATAGAGAAATTTGAGGTCTAGTAACATAGTCCAGATAGGTGGGTCGATTTCGGCCCCGGTTTGGCATACGGAAGTTTCTCTGGGTCTGGATTTCAAATTTTTCTATGTTTCAAAAATTCAAATATTGTATTTATAAGGTAATTGGTAAGAAATGCCTATAAAATTACTAGAAAATACGTTATACTTAGCTAGGCGAGACGCCCAGCGCTGATTTTCAGCTGGTAAACTTGGATAAGTGACACACAGACTGAGGCACAGAGATAAATAAATAAATGAAGTACAATTAATAATGCAAATATAATTATTAGAAACCAAACAGGTGCCTATAAAGTTAAAATAAAAATTATATAAAATAACCGATAATACAAATGTATAGGACCGACGACTTTTACATGTTTTTACCTACTAGGTACTATCTAAAAAAAACAAGCTTGAACTAAGAAATATACTTCTAACAAAGTGCGCAGATTAACGCAGTCAAATTCTTATTTTAATATTTTACTTCAGATCTAACTGTTACATTGATTGATATTTAGACCTGATTGGACTGGCGATGATCACAAGAGGACTGCCCTTTTACCTGTGTTCTCCTGTAGGTATACTGTTTTATTCGAAAGACGACTTCCACAGTAGGGTACAAGCCTTGTGTCACGGAACTTTGCAAACATACAAGTCACGGACACAAAGTACACATTTAGACCTTAAACAACATTTTGTGTATCACACAAAGTCGAGAAATCGAATCCACGACCTCTTGCGTAGCAGTCGGACACACTTCCACCACGCCACACAAGAAGTCAAATAAATTCCAAACACTCAACTGTTGTACAACTCTAAACCAGGGTGGTTACCCTGGTTTAGAGTTGTACAACTATAAATATATTTTAACTATTAAAAAAGTGACCAAAAAAAGTTATAAAAAATGCATTATCGTCGGTTCTCAATACCAATGAATAATTATAAAAATAAATATTGAATAGGTATTAAGTTTCTGTAACATTCATTGTAGCTTAAAATGGAGCTAATAAATACATGCTATAAATATCTGCGTTCATAATTCATTGTTTTAATAATGCTATGAATATAATAGTGAGGCAGACCAGGAATAGAAATATGTGGGATGTACTCTTATTATCTAAATGCGGTCATCTGTTTGTTTTCCACGTTTAGTTTCATATTAAATATGAATGTCAATGTCTATCTGTCACTAGCAGTTGCAGATGTTCATAATTCTATCACATCTTATAGTCTATTGGCCCATTAGTCCCGCTATTTATTACGTTTTCATGGCTATTTGAATTATTTTTCGAAATAATTTAGACTGACAGAGGCCTGTGGCGCGGTGGGAGTGTGACCGACTGCTACGGAAGAGGTCGTGGGTTCGATTCTCACATGGGAAACCACTGTGTGAAATAAAAATATTTTTTTTTATTTACTTTTCGCCAGGATCAATTGTCTTTAACCAGCTGACCCGCGCAACTTCGTTACTTAAATTTTCCCCTTTTTTGCAATATTTCTCATTGCTGCTCCGCTCCTATTGGTTGTAGCGTAATGTTATATAAACTTCCTCGATAAATGGGCTATCCAACGGTAAAATATTTTTTCAATTAGGTTTAGTAATTCCTGAGATTACCGCCTTCAAACAAACAAAAAAAACAAACTTCAGCTTTATAATATATAGTATAGATTAAAATACTTCCTAGATTTAAATAAAGAACAGTATTTTATTAAAAAATAATGGTAATTTAATAGGAAATAATAAGATTCCTGTTTTAATATTTGGGTTTAATGTTTTTTTTATCAACGAAAATACAAAATACAATACTTGAGTTCAAAATATTATAGTACTTATAATTAGTTATATTGCTTATATTCTAAAATAAGTTCCAACAATATTATGTTAATTGACAGTAATTTAAACTAGTGTAACTACATTATTTACAATTAAATAAATCTAAGTACACAATCAACCAAAACAGTTCACTAAAAGCAATATAACAAACCTCTATTACAAAATGTAATCTGTAACAATTTACAAGGAAAATATTTTACCCTAACATAAATCTAATATCCTAAAATCCGGCCCTATTATTTCAAGATGTGCTATAAAATACGCATATATACACGGGGTAGTATGACACATCTTGGCACACTGGGGTGGCGAAGAAAGCCGTGCGGTGTAAAAAAAAAACCCCTAATCTAGTAAACAGGGGCTAAATGACTCACTTCACTGCGGGCGCCATGTATTCGGGAAAATTCGGGGGACTTAATCTTTACGAGATAAAGTAAAAGGAGACATGGCCCAGGTGTGAGACACAGTACCACGTGCGTAAATTGTACGCCTTTTGTCTTCTTGTAATGGGTAAGGGGACTTCTGTTAATTATGAAATTGGGATTCTTTTAATAACATTAATTATGTTAAGTATTCTATTTTTGTTTTATGTACGGCTTTGTTCTTTAATATTGTTGGATTTAGTTTTGCTTAATGCTCGAATGTAGCCAGGTAACTATGTACCAGACAGATTTGGAACGTTAATGGCAATTAGGTTTTTGTTTTTAAAGATTTGAGAAGGTTTTTTTTAAGCCTTCCAACTAAGTTGGATGTCTATTGGGTTACCTTGGTATGTAATGAGTGGGGAGTTGCACTCAATTATTTATTACATATTGGCGATGGTGATATATAGATTTTAGAACAGGCGTGGACATTGACTTATGTCATTATTATGAAAAAAAAAATATATATATAGTACGGGTTTTAATCGCGTGAATCATTTAAGGTAAAATACCTTGTTTATTTTCCGACGTTTCGACCGTATTACAACGGCCGTGGTTGTCATTATATTTTTCAAATATTTCTGACATAATATTTCAAAAATGTATGGTCTACGATTTCATTTCGCTTTTTTATATTTGTCAAAAAATACAAAACGAACTTCACCTAGGAAAATTTACTTTAGACACCGCCTTGCATTAGTACATAGTTAAAACTTATTGTTGTTAAAATTAAAACTGTTTATATACAGTTTTACAGTCAGGTTCCAAGTGATCTAGTAGACTAGATAGCTCACGTGCAAGTTGTTAAGCTATCTCTGCTTCACTACCTGCCTTCCGCCTCTGCAAACCTGAGCTTGAAAGATAAGGCATCGTTAAATACAAAAGAGAATAAATCCCAAAGTTAACATTTACAGCATTACCGGAATGGTTTTTCATGTTTAAAACACAGTATTAGGTGTGGGGCCGGTCAGGGCGCAGGGCGTCCAACGCTACGTGTGGCGTAATCGGCGCGCGGACCTCTGTGAAACACGGAAAACCGTTCAGACATCCCCCGGTCTCCCCTTCCCTCCCGTACACCCACCACTTTTACGATGAATCTTCGTTTCTCCGCATCAAGAAGTAATTTTAGTGTTCCTTTGCCGATTCAATGATAGCACTCGGCTTGATTGGTTAAGCCCCTCTTTGATTTAATTTCGGGTTAAGTTGCTTTGTGGTTAGACCCGGTGGGAATTGAAAACGTTTAGCCCCCATACGGATATTTTGTATCGGCCCCTGTTATGTTCTAGTATAGTTTACAAAATATCTACTTAATGTTTATTATGTAGCAAATTTAGGTGTGTTAAGTTTAGTGTTTTAAAGATCGTTAAAAAATAGTTATTGACAGTATTTGCCGTCCTACGATGATGCTCTTCTTAGAACTTGAATGTTATATCAATTTTGAAACAGATTGTAAACTAAAATATGCACAGGTGCAAGATAATCCGCACACAGATTTAGATGTAGCGAAGCGTAAATGAGTTAAGGAAGTTAAGTTGCCTAGCTTATGACGGAACTACCGCGTAATATGATTGATAGTATATGCATATTACTGCATATCTTATGTTAAACTATGCGAGGTTTAACAGATGCATATTGGTACAGTAGACACTGATGAAGAAGCAAGTACATTTGGGAGATAAAAGAATTCTCTGGGAGTATTTTTATGGAAAATCAACATTAATAATGTAAAATGTTTTTATAAAATAATAATAAAATAAAATAAAAATGTTTATTTCATCAACAAATTTTAACATGTAAGTTTCTACCGGAACTTCCATTTAAGCTACAGAGTGCTTGTGTTTGGAAATTCCGCTATTCTATAATTTAGAATTGTTCTTTAAAGTGCTTATGTTTACATAGTAATATTAAAGTTAGGTACACGAAAGCCAAGGCACCATTCATTTATTACGTAAAACGATTTAGAGGAGAGGGGTGTCCATGTCTTATTTTTTTCTTAAAAGGGAGTGAGTAGTTCCTACGTAAGATCACAAAAATGCTCGAAACTAAGATTATACTTTAAAAAAGCAGAGTACGGAAGGTATAAGAGAGAAAAAACTTTAAAATAAAACCAAAGTCGATTGTGTATTACAAAAATCGACCAAGTACGAGTGGGACTCGCGAACTGAGTGTTCCATATAAACATAAAGGTGGGTAAATATCCGATAAAAAAATTTAAATACTTCATTTATGTTAGCTACGAACGATTTTTAGAAAAAAATATTTCTATTTAAATCTAACTTTTGTTAATATACATATATAATTCTTAAAATATAAATGTAAAACAAAGTACCGATAGTTACACCATTTATAAGTCAACAACGGGTGGGCTGATTTTCAAGATCTTTAACCCAGACCCAGAATAAACAATCGTAATCATCAGACATATTAAGCTCGATGAGAATCGAGCTGACGACGTCTAGCTTAGTCGTCAGGTTCCCTTATTTATAATTTAATTGGTAAATAAATTAGCAGACGTTTTAAGAGCACTTTAACCAGCGAGTGTTTTGTTTTTTTTCTCTTCTGTTTTGAAAATGAAATGAAAAACAAAGACAAACATTCGCTAGTTAAAATGTCGGCTAATTTATTTATTTTTTGTTTTAAATATTAGGTAGTGCATAACTTTATACTGTATAGGTACTTTTTATAAAATCAACTTCAAATGGGAATCGTCTCCGTACAGCAGATAGGTACAGATACATACAGGTTAATTAATTAACCTAGCTAGGAATACAGCACTTCATCCAACTTGTTAATGTAGTCTTTGTATACCCTCCTCATTATTGATATTAAAGAAATAAATTAGCAGACGTTTTAGAGCATTTAAACTATTGAGCTGCTATTCAATTTTAAAATTGGAATGAAATAAAATGCTCTTAAAACTTTAGCTAGTTTATTTGTTTACTATGAATAATAAGGGTTTAAACTGTAGTAATGATTGTAATCAAATTGTACTATAATGCTTATTATGATAAATAAATAATTATTGCCATTATTTATAATGAACAAGGGAAGGCGACACTAACCTTTAGCTCACCCAACAGGCTAGGCGACTTACCACATTATCTTCACACTACTTTCTATCAAAATTGTAGGCTCAGTAATTTCAAGGACGGCTTAGGCATTCATGAACTTTTTGAAATAACTTTAAGACATATATATTTGAGACCTTACACAAAACCCTTTAATTTATTATACCGTTTTCAAAGGTTTTTTCAATTTCTTCATTTGCTCTATAAATGACTCCATGTTCAAAATTCAGACTTCTTATTCCTACAATTTATAGGTTAAGAACTATATTAGGTATTTTTTACAAATTGTAGGTATTAAACCAAGTAATCCTAAGAAATGTTAAATTGAAATAGACCTAAAGTATATTCGTTCTTCCCTTAGATTCTTACGTAATAAATATTAAAAATGGGGGAGGGGGTCGGCTGATTCTTATTATTTCTTACATAGGGGAGTTTTTGACACCCTCGGTCAAAAACTGGCCGAAATCGTCTTACGTGATAAATGAATGCGCCACTTTAATCTAGATATTTTAAGATTTTTTATGGTAACCCTTGGCTTTAGCGGACTAGAGGAATGTTATCTACACGCATAGTCACAAGTACAAATTAACTGCCACTTAGCACAAGTAGATACTTATCAAATTTTTTTAATGATTATTTTAATTTGTTTGGTTATTATTCTGGTTTCATAATCAAATATCCTGAAGTTTTAGCCATAGCTGTATTTTATTTAAAAATGAATAGTTGTGATCTAAAAATAAGGCATAAATGAATATCGATGAACCTAGTATTGTATCTCTGACAGCATGATATTACTTAAGTAAGGGATCGTATTTGCATATTTTTGTGCAGGCGGGTTTTTTAAATCTTATATATATTTTTTGATTTAATAACTTTTTGTGGTTGTGGGGTGTAACCGATTTAACAACTAAGTTTTATCGCAGCTATTGCTAATTATTGAAAATTGTGAAAATAATGGTTGCTAATTGACTTTTTAGTATTACAGTCATAACTACGTTGCACCTTTTTGAAATGTTTACAATTTGCCCTTTAATTTGATACCCATATTGCGGTATTCAAAAAACTTTTTTTTGACATCTCACCACCGCCATGTTTGTTTTTTTTTCAAACGTCACATAGCTAAGAATACTTGGGCGGTCAAGACAAATCTAACAACGTTTTAATTGTTTAAATCCGTCTTTTGGTTTGAAAGAAATGAGGTAATAAGGAATATTAGGTACATACAAATATACAAGATACGCGCGAAAAACCTAACCCTTCCTTGCAGTCGGGTAAAATATACCTACTTATTTTAAATTAAATTGTAACTTTGATAAATAACGCACTCAAAAACATCTTACAAATTAAATTAAATGCATACTATACAAAATATTGTATTATTTATAAGTATCTACTCAGTATTAAAACCAAGCGGCAGATACGTTTCTGAGTTCAATTAGTTCATAAAAATACTTGGTCGTGATAAATGGATAGACGGAAGGTTCGGAGACAAAAGATGATTAATATTCGCGACCGTTGTTATAACCGTCCGTTTATAAACGGTCAACATATTTGTACACCCTGTATAACGTAATTGTTTGACCAAAACAAATATCGAAGTTAGGGATTTGACCACAGAAAGTGTTTTGTGGTCAAGAGGTTAGATAGAGGGTGTTTAAGTTATTTGGATATTTATTTTGGTCTGGTTTTTGGTCTGACTGACGGAAATATCACGTAAAAATATGGATGTTATATATTGTCATTGTTTTTTTGTCTATGCCATCGCAGCAAAAGTGACGGCAACATTTTTTGTAAAGTTTTTAGTGCACCAAAAAAATGTGAAAAAGGAATATATATTTTTTTCTCTTTTAAATTTTTCAGCTGTTTATAAGGACTTTAAGGTGCATTTAAAATTTGCTAGGGGTAAAAAAGTTATTTTTGGGTGGTATTTATGAAGATTAAAAATTAAGTACCTAAAGTTCCTTCCTCTCGTCGAGTATAGACTTTATCAAATCCTCTTTGTGCTAGGTACTCAAACTGTGCAATGCTTAAATTGATATGTTGATATACATTTGCACCATGACTTTAATTCTAATAAATTAATAATAATATCTTGAGATAACTCACCGTCTGATCCCAAACTAAGCAGAGCTTGTACTATAGAAACCAGACAACTGATAAACATACTTATAATTTTTTTAATTACATGGACATTATAGATAAATAACACCCAGACACAGAATAAACTATCGTGCATACAATGTTTTATCCTGGGTGGGGATCGAACCCCGGCTTAGCAGTCAGGGTCAATAACCACTAGACCAACAGGCCAGTCCAATTATTAAAAAGACTATCAAATTTTTTACAGAATCGCCCGCCCAAGTACAGAATAGCTCGAGACATCTCTAGGTACATGTGTAGGGATCGTCACACCACGACACCGCGTCCGCAGGGCCAGTTGTCATGAATACGTAATACAAGAGCAGGACGCGAATTCTTTCGTTTATTATTCAATCATTCGTTTGGCGCGAGTCGAGTTTAATTTCATGCCGGGTAGGCACAGGCCTCGGGCGGGCGTTCGGTCTCATAGTGTGGAAGCGATCCCGATACTATTGTTAGAATTATGCTATTAATTAGAACATCGTGGCAGATTGTTAGAATTTATAGTCTATAGGGCTGTCGAGGATCTCTAAGTTGTTTTACCAATATTAATAAATGAAGTTTTAAACATTTTTGATTAACTGTTCCGTTTGCTGTCTTATTTTTTATTTTTATGAAAATATTTTAAGTATGCTTAGAATAAGTTTCAGTAAATCATTGTTCTTTCAATAAGTATAAAACTAGTATTGTTGAAAATATGTCCAAAGTTGCTATGCAAGAAAATAATTTGCATATTTGTGAAGAATTGTAGAAGCAGTTTCCTTACTTTTTGGCAGTCACTGAGAACTGCGAAAAAGACAATTCTTATTCTAAAAGGCGATGCTGGTAAGGATGTGGAGGAGTGCGTGCCCGTTTTGATTGAAACCACCGCAACAAACCTCCTCCCACCCCCCAATGGCATCGCGACCGACGCCGAATTGAAAACGCAAATTTAGTGACACATCTATTAACGAAAATGTGAGGAAGCTACCACCAGAAAATAGGATCCACAACTGAGAAAATTCCGTACAATTGTAGCAATATTTTATGTTTGCAACATTCTTATTTTAATAAACAGGTGTTGCCATTATAGGGGTGCACAAATTTTCTGCTTACGTAACTTTCATTAAGTATATTTTTGCTGTAAATTAGTTTACGTAATGTAGGTGTTTTATTTACAGCTCTGTTACGAGAAAATTGTTACACGATGAAGCTTTTTGAGTATAATATATAAAGACATATGTAGATTTGGGTAAAGTTAATATTGGGATGCATGCGTGAGGTACATAGGGGTAAGTGGGGATGGTAGCAATCTTGAGAAATCATTTTTACGACTATCAAAGGGAGAATAACATTAAAATTCAGGAGACGGTCATGCGACCTTGTACTGTCATGTTGCGTCATGCTCGTTGCGAGGGTCCCTGTAAAAATTCGTTCTTCTATAAATAAATCATGTATGTGAATGGCAAACATTCTGCCTTGAATTTTTTCTTCACGAAATTCGTCTTAGTTTCAATTAAGATGATGTATGTCGTAAGTGGAATAAAAGAAGTCTGGTAATAATTATTTACTTGTTTGGTCCACAAATTGTTGTTTATAAGTTTAGAGCACTTTGTGTCCGTGACTTGAGGGCTTTTAAAGTCCTTTCGGACTCAGACCTTAGTCCTAGTCCTTGTTCTTCTTCACAAACATTTTGGAAAATAAATGATCATCCTCAAATTATGTTGGTACTTCGAAAGACATTAGATATTCACGTTACATATTCTCATTTTTAGCGAAGACGAAAAGAAATCCTTCACGTAGTCGATCCACCTAATACCTGGGCCGAAAATATTTCCATAATTTATTGACAGACACCTACCTTGTCTCAGGGTGTCTACGTAAATAATGTGTCGCTACAACACTTCGCATTCGGACGCTCGCATTCGTACACGATTCAAATAAAAAAGTCCACTCACTCAAGTATGCGTCGCCATTGAATCGCGTGCCCAGAAATTTGCCCTCTCGACCCATTGTAATAACGTGGATACGCTAGATAGAACAGAATACTGAAACGACACGATCGTCTAGACAGGTCCATTTCTGCCTATTCTCCTTTCCGTAGACTCGGCTGATAAAATCTTAAGTGAATTAGGTGTGTTTTGAATGCTATTATTGTCGTATCCATATAATGTTGTCAGAAATGTCAAGCGTGACATTAGCGTGATCTGAGCCCGGTCTGTACGGTCTTCGGAAATGGACAGGAAAAAGACGAGAGAGGAATGCGTGGGTGCTTTTAATTTAATATCGACTGACACCGAATTGGAATCGAAAGTTCGCCAAGGACGTGATCTGCCGTTTAATCTATACCGGCTGTTTGGCGCTTTAATATTTATTGCCTACGGATACCGTACCCGGGATACTTATTTATAAATATGAGCTATTACATTCTTTAAGGAAAAAATCTTGGATTGACTTCGTGAAATTAAATGAGATGGATTGACAACATTTTGTGAATATCAGCACTTGGGCTTTGGCTTATTGTGTTATAATCAGTCCTTTTTTTGTGGTTTGTCGCCTTGCTGATTTCAGGATTTACTTAAGTTATTTGTGCCCAAAATAAGCTACATTAATTCGTCCACATATGGTTACTAGCTGACCCGCGCAACTACGTAGCGTAAATTTTCCCCGTTTTTGCAACATTTTAGTTGCAACTCTGCTCCTATTGGTCGTAGTGTGATATTATATAGCCTTACTCGATAAATAGCCTAATCAACAAAACAATATTTTTTCAATTCGGACCCGTAGTTCCTGAGATTACCGCGTTCAAACAAACAAACAAAAAAAGCAGCTTTATATTTTTTTTTATTGTTGCGTAAAACTGAATACAATTCCAAGAAAGATACATGAATAATATGTGTATAGATGTAGTTAAGTATCACTATACAGCAAGTAAAAGACAAAATATTTAACGTGAAAAATGGTTGCCTGTAAAGTCGGTTTACGGACGATACGTGATTATGTCATATTTTTTTCCCATTTGTATCGCATGTCGCTGCAATCGCCAAAACATTGATGACATTGTATTAAACAATCGTGCCTGTGATAGCTTTTGTGGACGGCTACAATACTTCAGCCTATCAGCAGGCGGAACCGGTGTGAGCAGTTTTCGTGAGTGCAGCTCTCATCGATTTTGAAGACGTTATCACGTCAAAAATAATAATTAGTTTATAATTTTGACATCCTTGCTTTAAAAACGTTGATTTCTTTAGTTTAAAGGTACTAGCAAACACTTAAAATCCTAGAATTCCCCAATGAAGTTTTACAGATAAAATAAAACTGTCGGTTAACAACAGATGAGTTAAAGATCAAAAAGATACGTTAGTTCGTCTTCAGTAATTGAACCACGTACAACAACATAACTTCGTACGAAATTTCCCGTTCGAGAGCTCAGTTGTGTTGAGAAAAATAACGTGAGCATTTAAAACAATAAAAACACATTCGCGTCTGTTGGTGGAGTCCTGAGTGAATTTTCGTGGAGGCAGGCCCTCGCAGGGCCAAGGGAAAATGCGTGTTTAACCCACGTTGCTCCACCTACTACATTCTTTCCAAGTTTTGGATACGGCACTTCACTTATTTTTGTATTCCGTTCGTAACAAATTTGAAATTGGGTGGTCGGGTTTTACAACTCATGAATGGAAACAAAAGTTTTGTTTAGAAAAATATTCGGAATATTACAGAAAATGTTTTTTTTTAATAACATCTTGCACCCCTACCAATTTTTATGTGATATGTAATTTTACAGATAGCTAACCGGTGTGCATTTGCTACATTTCTGACTTTTTGGCAAGACCTAGTGAATATTTAGAAGCCTTTTGAATTTACAATCAGCTTTGTTTATATGCTCAATGGGACAGGTCCCATATTGCCTACTTGAAACCTAACCTTAGAAAATAACATTTTAGAGAGGTCGTCAGATCTGTTTAAAAATTAAAATTAAAAAAACTACACAACAAAGAAATTTGAGGCTCTCTTGTAAGTATGTTTCGTGATCGTTACGTGGAAAAATGAAGGTAATTTACATAATTACCCAACATGGCTAGTATATTTTTAATAAAAATGTTGTCTCTCTTTCAATCAGCCTGTATAGGTCCACTGCTAGACATAGGCCTCTCCTAACTTACGCCACAACATCCATTCCTCCGCCTTCCGCATCCAATTCATTCCAGCGACTTTCTTTAAGTCGTCTGTCCATCTGGCTGGGGGTCGTCCTACCACTTTTAACAAGGCGCGGTCTTCACTTTTGCTAAGTTAAAATTTTGTGTTAGGAGTGTGTTCACACGAGTAATTTGAGTAGGATTCGAACCTGCAACCACTCGATTGTGAATACGATGTCTTCATCTACCGTTGTTTCAAATTTTTAAACTAATTTCAAACAGAATGCATGGTATAAGTTTCAAACTTGTATCAAGTTGTCAGAGTTTTAAGAAATGACTTATAGAACACACTTTTCCGAAAAATAAAATGTAAACTATTACCTTTACTACATTCAAGAACAAATTTAATAAAACTACGCTTATTAGACGCTCATTTTGGTCAGTAAAATACCAACTAATCTAACCAAGGAGAAGAACCAAGTTACGCTTGAAAACAATAAAACGCACCTGGCATCCTCTTATTCTTATCTCCCTAGTTGGCCGGTGTCAGTGGAGCAAATTTCATTTGGGCAAAGTCCGAGCCGACCCGAGAACATCCCGAACTTGCCCCCAACTTGCCTTCAACACGTGTTAACATGACTTCTCTTTGAAAAACTGTACGAACCTTATTTGTATGGGGATTGCGTACGACACGACACAAAAAGAACATGATAATATTACCGTTAGATGGGACGCGCTAATGTCAAGTATATAATGTTATTTACCAGTCACGAATTACTTTGCCTTTTTATGCCTAAAAATGTGGGTGGAATGTAATAAAAATTACGTTCTTAGATGTTAAGGATAAGTGAATATACGCGTAGGACGACCTATTACGTGTGTACATGTTTCTTGAAAACAGAAATCATATCTGTAAAATTGGACTTCGGTAGATATTTTAAAATTAACCTTTTATATTTCCCGACGTTTCGATCGAATTGCATCGGTTCGTGCCGGGAGGTCGGTTAAGTCGGTAAATTATAAAATGTACAAATCGAAATAGTTTAAAATATCTATCTGTAAATTTTATAATTAGAATTATTTTTAAACCAAGGTTGAATGAAAATGGATTTTTACCCGCGACGGCCACAGAGGGAAACAGTTGTTTGTGTGTGTGTCTATAACCATTTCTCTCGGAAATGGCTGGGCCGATTTAAAAACGGTTTTTTGCGTTGTGTAAGTCTAATTCTCGAGTCTTATTTTTAGCTACGTTTTAATGTTGACTGCTAGGGGGTGCTACAGTGCTCATGTTTCTCCAAAACGGTTATACATTCTTTTCTCGGAGATTACCAAGACGATTTAAAAAACTGTTTTTGGCTCAGTATAAGTATCATTCCTGAGCATGTTCCAGTTTAGTTTTAATGATATAGATCGTCAGGGGTTGCCAGAGGGCCAGTAAATTCGACGGATTTTCTTCAGTTGCTTACCCCTTGTTAGTTAAGGGGTTTTAACATTTTATTTGATTCCATTTTACCCACGTCGGAAGTTTTTCCAAAATTTTTAATTTTGTTTTTTTGACATGTGTTTTTGTAACGATTAATTTTCAAGTCACTTCTTTATTCTATTCAAACTGTATGTGATATTGCACCTGTCAATCAATATATATTTGTTTTCTTTCTTTAAATGAATGCCGTTTATAACCGTTGCTTGAAACATATTTACTAATATAATTAATATAATTGCTTAGTTAAGTACTAACTTTTTTTAGTGGCGGCGAATCAGAATACTTAGATCTATCGCTTGGAAGTTTCTATCACCTGATAGATCTTTATTTTTTAACCGTCTTCAAGGTATAGGTTTTTTTTGTTTTCGTTATGCTTTTTTGTTAATTAATTAGATGTTAATTTTGGTTTGGTTTTTTAATTTTTAAGTTCTGTAAAATATTGGACAAAAGGCTAACTTAACCTGTCCGTACGACCCTCTAAGAGTCACCCTGAAAATCAGCGCTGTGATGTGGTTCGCCGCAACACAGCAATGTGCTGAGTGTGGACCTATCTGTCGCAGTTTCCTAAGATAAGCTAGTTTTAAGTTTAGATTAAGGTAATTGTGAATGATATGGATCTGCGAGAAATAAATATTATTGTTATTTTTTATTTTAAAAAGGAGGAGGTTCTCAATTCGACTGATTTTTATATTTTAAATTTAAAGGGATGAATTGATTGATGTTTGTTGCTCTTCTGCGCAAAAACTTCTAAATTTCTTTGTATGAAACTAAATGCAGATTCTACATGAGAAAAGCACAAAGATTATAAAAATCAAACTAAACCCATTGAAAACAGCTAATATAAAATAAGTTATCGATGTTGGTGTGCTCAGTAAAATACTTCATTTTACAGTGACGATATTATTTTCTGCATAAAATCCTCTCAGGGTTAAGCACTATTCAAAAATGTAAAGAAAAATAGTTACTTAAGCAGTACATTTTGTGTAGACAAGCACGAACTTGGCTCGATAGATATTAATCTTTTCCTGCGAGCCGACAGCCGACTCGCCACTACTAAGTTTCGTTCAAGAATTTTGTTCGTCGAAACAAATGCAGCATTATTTTCTATTTTATAATAGCGGGCAGTTAATAGCCACAGTAGTACATAGCACGGGTATAGGTACTAGTAAAGAAAATGAGACCGAATCTTTACCCTTTACCATACGACCAGTTAATGAAATAAAATGGTATTTTCTTTTAACATTTTCTTCATACAAATCATCTCCTGTTTCTGAGCACTGTTATTTACAAACACATCCATAACAAATAGATTGTAGTTACCTTACATATTTGTCTATTCTTTATTTTTTTTTACAACTAGCAATGTGGGATTGTAGCGTTACATTACTAGCAATCTTGTTAACCCCTCCAGCTAAGCTCTATGGTTGTGTTAGGAGTGGGTTCACGTCGGTAGTATAATGCCCGCGACCTCACGATTGCGAGACCGATGCCTTAGTCATTAGGCTACCGCCGCTTCATATTCGAGTGACTGATTCACCTAATTTAGACATCTATATATATAAAAATAAATCCATATTTCCCTTGCTCACAAGATAATTAGAGAACGGTTTTACCGATCTCATTCATTATTTTTTTTTAGTTTTATAATTCTCTGTACAAGGTTTTTACTTAAAAAAAGCAAAATGACAAAAAAAAAACGGGGCGGTGCTAAGATCGCCACAATAAATTTCGATATTATAAAGTTATCACACCAGTCCGTGCCGAATCTTTCTAGGTTCGTTTGAAATTTTTGATTCTCTTATGAGAGAGTAACCCCCGTATTTATAAACGAGTAATAGCAATTACTTAAGTAAAAGTAATTACTTAAGCAACAGTTTCTATTTTATAGTCAAGAAAATGAGTGAAGTAAGAAACGTCAAACGTTAGAATACTTAGCCAAGCAATAGTCACCGATATCGTTACTTGAGTAATAGCTTTAATTAAGAATTTTATGGAGAGGTTATTTTTCTTAACAGATATTTTAAAAATATGTAAGGTTTGGAAAATAAAAACAATTTATTTGGCGCTATGCCAGCCAGTGGGTAAATAATACAATAATAATAATAATATAACATTTATTTTAGTCATGCCCACAGAAATCTATACCTAGCCGACGAACATACTTGTCAGTATAATACAATAAGTGAAGTGCTAGTAAAAGTAAATACAACTTAAAACCACTATATATTAAAACTATATCAGTAGGTACGCTTCATTCCCTCATAAGTACCATGCGTCGCGACTCCAGAATCTGCACCCTCGTCTTGTAGCGGAACTTCTGGTACGTGTCGGCGCGAGATGTACACCGGTGTGTTCGGCGCCGCGGCGCACAGAGTTCCCTTAGCTTAGCTTTGCCGCAGCGGTTCTTGATGGTTGACTGTCGGCGCTTCATTCCTTGCACCGTCACAAAACCATCTTTTGTATCTTCTTTATCTCTGTTCGTTGTACTATCTGGGTAATGCTTGACAGGGGCTTCTAGCTACACTGACAAAATCTATTGATTGTGGTACAAGTACCACAATCAATAAATTTTGTCAGTCCCTTGCTTGTCCCGGTGAAATCTCAAGAGATATCACTGGGACAAGCAATGCAGTCGACACAACGGGGTGGCTGACCCCGGCCTTAGGCTTTCAACCATTATAAAATACACCCTTGCTACTTAAATTATAGTGCCTGTATTTAACCAACAAAACTTCCTTTAAATAAAACAGTAAAACACAGGTGATATCTTCAGTGATTAACATTTCATTTCAAATAAATTGTTTAAAATATTGTTATAACAATAACTTTTATAATTAATTATCTCTCTTAAATTCGAGAATCTATATCAATAAATAATCAATAATATTATTGACATTTCTAGGGCGACGTCAAGCGAGTTTTATGACGCTAAATTAAAAATAAGTTCTTCAAAAATACTTTATATACGTGTGACGGACTATTTTATTTGGTAGCATTACTATTCAATTATGTTGCATTTCGTTACATTCAGAAAACTAAAATTGAAGAATATCGATAAAATCAAAATTTGGTCTGATTAATTTCTGTATTATTAATTTTTAAAGTTTTAAAATTTTTAGCTATTTTAGCTTGTCGTAATATATTTTTGGTTCTCTATTTTGCAAATTTAATAAAATCTTGTTTATGAAATGGAACGTTTTTTGCGGCTCACCGGTTGCTAAGTAATAAGTAATACTTGGTTAGTTTGCTCAAGGAAGTAAAGAATATTTCTTGTCTATAAAATAGATTTTTCTAAGTAATTACTTTAAGAACTAGCCATGTCTCAATGAAGTAATTGCTAAGTAATAAGTAATGACTCGTTTATAAATACGGGTGTAAGAATAGAGGTATCACCCACTGTTACAGCACTATTTCGATATGGCTTACTTGCAATTAAAATTACAACTTAAATCGTCTGCCTTAAAGTAAATTTTAAAATGACAAGATAAAATGGAGGCGACAACGTAACGGCGAGCCGTCTGCAATTTTCTTGCCATTTTAAATTTTACTTTAACGCACAATAATTAAAGTCGCAATCTTAATTGCAAGTTATGAGCCTTGTTGGTGCGGTGTTATCATATTCCCTGCGTAGATGGCTAGTATGTTGTGAAATTGAGAGCAAATTAGTGTAACGTAATAATATTATAATAAATACGGAGATAAATCCGCGCGAAGACTAATGTGTTTGATACTGACATAGAAAATAAACGTTCGTAAAAATAGTGCGATGGGAATTATTTCAGTTTAGTAACAGACTGTTACTTATATATTTGATTTATTTTATTTACCCAGCGAGTTGGTTTTCTCCTAGCACGTAGTAAACGATATTTGGCGATCCCTAAGACGAGCCGTTTGTCACGTAGGTACGTGATGCAGCGGACAAAATAGAAACTTCACTACGTTCCCGTAACGGCAAATAAATACGTAACTGTTTCTGAAAAACTGTTATTGCCTGCTCTCTTAGTTTCAATGTTTTATGCTCTTATTTCTCTTTTGTAATATCGGCTTATGCTAAAACTAAACAATTTAAAAACATCTTTTCAACATTTGAAAACATCTTTGAGCATTTGCACACCACATTTTTTGCGCGCTGATGACGAGGTTTGTTTTAATTAGTGCGTCCTCTGCGCATTATCAAAAAGTTTTAGCCGATTTTACACGTTTGAAAACGCATATAAAACGCGCGTTTGTATCGATTCAAACATACGCTTACAGCGCTTTTGTACCATTGTTGATCTAATGACTGTGTTTTTTCTATTCTTGGTTTATTTTGTAGTATGATTTTGTGTTATAGACGTATATATTTACCAGTCTTTTCTTTACACTATCCAAAGGTTATCTGGTAGAGAATGCCTATGGTATTAAGTCCGCCTTTTGAAATGTATTTGCAGGAAGTTTTTAAATAAATAAATAAAATAAAATAAAATCAAAGCAAAGCAGCACGAAGACTAGCGAAAGCAAAGTTGTCACGAGCGCCGCCATCATAACACTGTGGTTCTAAATCCAGATGCATCGCTATAAACGCGCTTTTACAGCGCGTATGTATCGATGTATCGGCGCTATTGTAGCGATACAAGCACAAGGATCGTGTGCAAAGGTAACACCGTGACTTTAGTCTAGCGTTTGCTTAGCGTCCTGTTTGCGTTCTACGAGCATCGTCAGTTTTTGTCCAGTCCTCAATGGATTCGTAATGTTTAGTATTAGGCGGCCTGTAATAGTAAGGGTACCCAATAGGGTACGCCTGTATTCCCGTAAGAAATCGTGGCGATATTTTCGTCGTGCCACCTATTTTTACCACTCTTTTAGAACGTGTCACCTCACAGCGATGTTATCGCGTCGTTGCGACGAGTGGCTGAGTGCGAGATAATATCGCCGCGCGTTCGCCGTGGAACGTGGTGCTCTCGCAGCGAGTACTAATTTCGATTCGAGACTACCCAACGTATGGAACGGAATCGCCGCGATTCTCTCGCTCGTGGAGACGGTACCTTAATTATAACTACTTATAACTAAGCAGAAGCCTGCACATTCAAAGTGTATGGACTTACTTCCATGCCTATTTTATTTCTTTAAGGAATGAGTTTCAATAATTTCTTCATAATTCATATGTCATTAAAATAAACTTTCTTAATAGTTCACGTTGTTTTTGCTTATTTGTTGATTGATCAGTTGTAATAAAATCGTTATAGATACTTATTATGTATGGATACATTTTTTCCTTATCGCATTATACATTAAATATACCTTTAGATAAATTAAACCATTTATTTCACGCGAATGAAGTAATATGCCAACGATAGTAAGAAGCTGGATAAAAATGCATCGGACATAGAATTTTGCCGTAAAAGTTCCACAATCCTTGAGTGAATCAGGGTTATCATTCTACATATTTTATGACTAACTCTCTCTGCCAGTTGCGAAACTCACGGAAAATTTAATGACCCTTCTTTATTTCTGTTGGTCAAAGAATCATGATTTTATTTTCAGGTTTTACTGAGACTCCACTGGCGTTTTAAAAATAAGATTGTTTGATAAAAGTTTAGGTATATCATTCTCAAAATTCTTTTCACTGTAGATTATCTAGTTTAGCATTGTACCCGCGGCTTCGCTTTTGTGCATATTTGTTATTACGATAAAAGTATTTTATATGTCACTCTTAAGCTAAAGAAGTGACATACTACCTAAAACTACCTTTATAGAAAACTTCAACAAAATTGGTGTCAGGGATTTGGCGAAAAGACGTAAAAACATATTCACTGTTTTTTTTTAACATTTGTAACTGAAATACATTGGGAAATTAGTCACATTAACACTTTAAAATTCGTAAAGTTATAATAGTCATGTGATAAAAATATCGTTAGATACTTTCATGAAAGGTTATAGGAGTATTTGACATCAAAATACATAGGTAGGTACTTGAAATCTATACTAATATTATAAAGCTGAAGAGTTTGTTTGTTTGTTTTAACGCGGTAATATCAGGAACTTTCGTTTCTTTTTTTGAAGAATTATTTCACTGTTGGAAAGCCCATTTAAAGAGGAAGGCTATAGGCTATATGATATCACGCTACGACCAACAGGAGCGAAGCAGCAATGAGAAATGTTGCAAAAACGAGGAAAATTTACGCAGAGGAAATTGCGCGGGACAGCTTGTTTAATATATTTATTTATCCAATTAATATATTATGTTGTGAAAGTACTTATAAATATACAAGACGACTATTTTAAACTTATTCCCCAATCTTTTCATATCAGTGACTTTGTCTTTTTGAGAATAATTTTACTTGCTGACCCGCGTAACTTCGTCTGCATAAATTTCACTGTTTTTGCCATGTTTTTGCAACATTTTCCACTCTTATTGGTCGTTGCATAATGTTATATAGCCTATCCTTCCTCGATAAATGGGCTATCCAATAGGGATTTTTTTTTTAATTTGCACCGGTAGTCCCTTAGATTCACCTTCAAACAAACACAAGCAAATTCTTCAGCTTTATAATGTTAGTACCTAAAGATATAAAGACTAAACCTTAGTTAATAGATTCTAGCAGAAAAATACAATAGTATCACATGCGATAGATGCGTAATAGATGGCGCATGCGAGGGCCCAACTCGCGAGCATGAAATGATAGAGAAATTTGAGGTCTAGTAACATAGTCCAGATAGGTGGTTCGATTACAGCCCCGGTTTGGCTTACGGAAGTCTCGGGTTCGATTCCTGGGTCTGGACTTCAATTTTTTCTATTTTTTATATTGTATTTTTATAGTAGTATCACATTCTAAAAAGATTATGAATGTGATAGTATTGAACGTGATATTTTAAAGAATAGATATCCTTTCGTTACTTCGACTATTCAATGGGACTGTGCCAGTTTATCTAGCGCTTGGAACTATAAAGCGATACAAAAGCTTAACCTAGTTCAATGTATAAAGTACTGATGCGGATCTGATTTCCATGAAAAAAAAGCAATTATTCCACGACACCTCTCTCCATTTGAGATTTTAAAATGGCTGAATTCTAAAACTCGATCGGAATCAAAATCTATAGATGGCTCGAAATAAAGAGAAGCTATACTTGTTCTCTTTTTTATCGTTTAGTTAGTTATACTTCGTACGTCGTATATGGGCTATTGGACGTTTTATATTAAATCATTAGAAAAGCTCTTTTAGTGTGCAATCGAGTGGTGTAAACTTTCTTATATTAAAAACTTTTTTACAAAAAGAACCTTCTAAAATAAAGTTTTTTTTTTATAAGCCATGGGTCTTAATCGCATAAATATTTTATTTGACGGCTACTAAAATACCTTTGTTTATTGCCTGACGTTTCGACCGTATTGCAACGGCCGTGGTCACGGGTTATGGATATATAAGGTAGGTAACTAAAAAGCAAAAAATAATATAGGTACATCAACAAAAAATAATTAATAATTTTGAAGTTGGTATCTAAAACATAAAACAACATTTCCTTTTCCAACTTCAAAATGTGTTGTTTTAATATTTGAAGAGTTCCCTCGATTTCTTCAAGATCTCATCATCAGATCCGGACTTTGATGGAATAAGAAATAGTCTATTTTTGTTCTCTCCCCAAATACAAATCAGTTGTAAATTTTTTGAAACAAAATTAAAAAAAAATCACTAAAATATTTTTTCAAATCGATCCAGCCGTCTGCGAGTAATCAGGTAACAAACAAATACAGTCGAATTGAGAACCTCCTCCTTTTTGAAGTCGGTTGAAAATTACATTCAAATCTATTCTATGTCTATGTTTCGACGCTATGGAGCCTGAGAGACGAACTGGTTTTAACCGCTGACGCAAAAGGATAAAACTTATGCCATTAAAAGACCGATCGGTGCCGAAACGATGCAGTAATCGCTAATATAAAAAGTGGACTGTGTTTATGCTTATGAGGAAGATTCAAATTCGCTTAAAAAAAGCATTTACCATTGCAAGCGTGTTTTCGTCGCGGGACTTTCATAGGCACCAAAGAGTAAGTAAGTAAGAGGCTCTTTTGTCGAGTGCCTTTGCCTCCATAGTGCCTCAGTATCACATCATTAATCTCTGCGCAAACACTCCGGCCCGACGCCGCCTAGCCGGTATCGAGCGCTGCACTCGAATACTTATTAAAAAAAACATCAAAATGTTTCATACTTAGTCCGCGACAGATTGACATGGCAATTTTACAATTTATTGTTAGAACTATAGCCACTGAACTACGAAATCTTAAACATTTCAACCAGGTGACTGCCTCTGTGGCGCGGTGGGAGTGTATCCAACTGCTACGCAAGAGCTCGTGGGTTCCCCACCCAGGATAAAACTTTGTGTGATGAGCACGATTGTTTATTCTAAGTCTGGGTGTAATTTATTTATCTAATATATAAAATTCTCGTGTCACAGTTTTCGTTGCCATACTCCTCCGAAACGGCTTGACCGATTTTGATGAAATTTTGTGTGCATATTGGGTAGGTCTGAGAATCGGACAACATCTATTTTTCATCCCCCTAAGAGTTTGTTTGTTTGTTTGAACGCGATAATCTCAGGAACTACTAGGCCGCATTGAAAAAATATTTTATTGTTGGATAGCCCATTTATCGAGGAAGGCTATAGGTTATAACATCACGCTACGACCAATAGGAGCGGAGCAGCAATGAAAAATGTTGTAAAACGAAAAAGGAAGAAAAAAGAAAAAAGGTAAAATTTACGCAGACGAAGTTGCGCGGGTCAGCTAGTAATATGTATATATTTAGAAATATATAAGTATGTTTATCAGTTGTCTGGTTGCCATAGTACAAGCTCTGCTTAGTTTGGGATCACATTGCGTTGTGTGAGTTGTCCTAAGATATTAAGATTAAGGTTTATTTTTTGAGGAGTAAGTTCAGGTGCAACAGCTTGGTCAGAATCGCTCTGCAGAGAGAGAGAGTCGATTTCATTCTCTACAAAATAACATCGATGAAGTGCTAGTCGGACTCTGACTTTCAAAGGCCCAGGATTTAGGCTGGAGGTTTGTGAACCACTTCATCCCTTCCCCGTTCGGGTACGCCTAAGCCCGTAATGCTCAAACAGTTAAAAGTATTTCTGTCCTCTCTATTCATTTTACCCGTGGTAGGTATAAGCTACAGGCAGTCTTGGTTGGTATCACGATAATGTCAGTTATTCTTCTGTGAAATAGTGATGTTAACACATCACTGTGTTTCGGTTGAAGGGCGCAGTAGCAAGTGTAATTACTGGGAAATTTAATGTTTCAAATTTAATGAGGAACGAAGTGCAGTGACATTCAGATCTTTGGCAAACAAGGATTTGGGTGGTGCTGATAGTGTTATGGGCTAGCGTGTCGCTTACCATCAGGTGTACGACCTGCTCGTCATATTATGTGGTGTATAAAAAATGTGGTGACAGTGATAGCACGACAGAAGTGACTCAAAATTGAAAGACGTTTCACAGTTAGGAAAAAAAATAGGCAGGCAAAAACGTGAGCGATATTATAGATAATATCTATACCTACTTATATTATAAAGCTAAAGAGTTTGTTTCTTTGTTTGAACGCGATAATACCAGAAACTACTAGTCCGAATTAAAAAATCTTTCACTGTTGGATAGCCCATTTATCTAGGCTATGGGCTATAATAACATCACGCTACGACTAATAGGAGCGGAGCAGCAATCAAAAATATTGCAAAAACGGGGAAAATTTACGCATACGAAGTTGCACGGGTCTAGTTAATAAATAATCCGACGCTAGTGTATGACAGTCACAGGCGGTCTCATATCCTGATTGCCACGTTGACCTGAGTGTACTTATTTATTTTGAGGACATACGACTCTTGTGCAAGAGATCATGAGCCCGATTCCAGCATGAGACGGAACTTTGTATCATCCATGAATCTTTGAGTTTCTAGTGTGTCTATTTTGTATCCCTGATAATTTATATTTATAAATACAAAAGTCTTACAATACATTGAATTATTCCACACACATTTGGTATAGCGAAATACTTTACTGACATAGGTATACCGTTATTAAATTATTACTAGCTGTACCAGTAACTTTGTAGACTTTGTTTACACCTTACATCATCAGCTGCCTGACAGTGAAAGTCTCGTCAAAAAAACGGACAGACAGACAAGCAGACCGACAGATAGACAGCTGCAGACAGTAGATACTATATACACTTTCATATACATTAAATAAAATACTGTAATTTTAATACTAAAAACAGAGAGAGAATTCAATTTTATTTATTTGTATAGATTTCCTTTCATTCTGAAATTCCTGCACTAGTCTCTTTCATAAAGAAAGAAAGACTAGAAGATAAACACGAAAAAGAAGCACATTACGCCGAAAACATAGGCATCCGACAACAATAATTCAATGACACTCATAGCATCCCAATGAAGGAGGAAAATGAAAACGTCTATTGAGGCATAAATCATAAGCAAATGAGATATTGTGTTACTGGGACGCCCTCCGTATCCGACTGAGATGGAAATCACAAATGATGACAAAGAGTAACATAATATGAATTAATGTATCCAATAATGTTACTCAATTAGGAATAAAGCCGATAAAGACGACTTTGTGGTAACTATTTAAAGTTTATTTCAGTTCTTAAAAAAGTATGTAATTATAAAATGGCCGTCTGGTACCTACCGGCTTAAGAATAATACCACCCTATCTCTTACCGTGGGTGCTGTCAAAGCGACTAAGGGATTTCACGCTGGAGGACGGGCAGCTGCGTCCTTTGCGTACTTTAAAGCCTTACTGCGATCGCCAACCCGCTCGCCAAGCGTGGCGATGATGGCAATTACCACGATCGAATAAGGTACTACTGAGAAGACCCGTGCCCAGAAATGGGACATCATATGGGTTATAAATGTTGATAAACTTTCGCGATTTGTACACATTATAAAACTATATAAACTACGTGTCTTAATCGCGTGAATAACTTAAGGTAACCCGTGACCACGGCCGTTGCAATACGGTCTAAACGTCGGGCAATAAACACATTTTACCTTAAATTATTCACACGATTAAGACCCGTGGTATATATAATTTTACAATCATATGGGGTGATTTATAATGTTCAAATGACGCTGTTTTATAAGTAACCAGCTATTTTCTGCGACTTAATCTGAGATTAGTGTATAGCCTATGTGTTATACCGATGTAAAAGCTCATTACAAAGTTTCATCGACTTGCCTTTTGGTCTAGTGGTTATTAGCCCTGACTGGTAAGCCGAGGTCATAGATTTCGATCCCCACCCAGGATAAAACTGTGTGATGAGCACGATGGTTTAGTTATTTAGGAATCAGATGGCGTTGTGTGAGTTGTCCCAATATAGTATTATATTATATCGAAATAGTTGTTACACACTTAAATGTTGGTCTGTCTTTAATAGTTATATGATTTCCATACCTCTACAATGGCAGGACCGAGTTTAATGGGACTTTTAATGGCGTGATCATAAAACAATCGGATATATGGAAGACAATATTTCCACTACTCCTACCAATCGAAGTTCCGATCGGAGGACAGAAAAAATCCTTTAAAAATGATCTGCAACTTTTTTTTTTAATTCCAGCTCAATGCATCATAAATGTTAACTTATTACATTTATGATGCATTAAGCTGGTATTCTAATAAATTGTATGCGAGTACTTGCAAAAACGCATATACCCAAGTACTATAAATAAAAAACGCAAAAAAACACTCCCTAATTTTTTTCTGCAAGAAAAATGTAAAGAAGCATCCACAACATATTACTTCCTTTATTAATTTTAATAAAGATCGACACAGTACGTATACTTCTGATTGATGGACCGTTTATGTAAATCACAAATTAAATATTCTATCAAATTTTTGGTGATATAAATTCAGTTTAAATATTATATGTTAGCCTTGGGAAGCTGCTTGAATAATGAAGGAGACAATATATCACATAAATCTGTCTTTTGACGAGAAAAATATGTTACCAGGCAATTTTAGTAGGAGCGCGATTCTCAAACACATCTTATACATTTTGTGAATTCACTTTGGTATCCTCAAAATCGTGTCGAAATGATGTCTGACTGACACACTTTGATATACTTATATATTCTTTGTTAGCGTATCAAAAACTGTAAATTTAGAAAAAATGCTTGCAGTTCAAAAATGATGAAATGATAGGTAATTAAGAAATGTTGTTAAAATTTGATACTGCTTGAAAAGCTTTACTGTTTATTGAGAGTATTAGATGGATTTTAGGTTAATGGTACCTTTTTTTTTTAATTATATTACATTAGACGTCAGTAGCATATCTGCGTTGAGTTTTATGATGACAATCATGATATTGGATTGGTTTTGGTATTGGGTTTCCTGATAACAATCATAAAGTCTTTAAACATTTTCAGATTCACGCGGCTCTCGACAGAGCACTATTTATAATAGAAGTGACGTCATTATTTGTACCGTAGCGACTCCATTTATAGTGTATCCAGTGGTTTCTTGAGTGCTCTAGATTTTCAATATTCGCCTGTTGGTCGGATCATAAATCTTATGCGCGCAGACGTTTGCGACGACAACGTGCATTCCCGCTTCCCTCCTTCTAAATATTTAATGAAAATTGTTGGTTTAGCTTAATTTACTTCTCGGTATGTATCATAGTTGGAGCTAATATCTTACTTGTTCAAACTCGCCTGGTTTAATTAGGGTTAATATTAAATTTTTAATTAATTCGAGTGTAGATGCAGATGTAAGTATAAGTTTCATTTTTAATTTGGTTTGAAATAGTTTGGGTTTTAAGTAATTAATTAGTACTGCGTTCTAGTAGGTATAGTATTTAAATTGCTGAATCGGTCTTTGAGTGGTTTCTGAATAATAAAGTAACTATAACTTTTACTTTGATAATCTTCCTTGTCACTAGGAGATTAAATGGTTACAATTTTTTTATTTGCTACACTTCTGTTAAGTCATTGACACGATTCTGCAGATTTCTACCACGGGAGGTGCAATTTATGCATGCCATTCACTAGTCTGTTGTTAAAAAAATTAAAATGACTTATCCATCTATATCTTTACTAATATTATAAAGAGGAAAGATTTGATTGTTTGTTTGATTGTTTGTTCGTATTGAATAGGCTCCAAAACTACTGGACAGATTTGAAAAATTCTTTCATCGTTGTAAAGCTACACTAACCCCGGGTGCCATATGCTATTTTTTATCTCTGTATTCCTACGGGAACTACGCGGGTGAAACCGCGAGGCGTCCGCTAGTCTCCTAATAAAGCGGTCATATCGTATGCCGTAGAATACATTCAGCTATATATTCTTTGTTGCATACCTAAGTGGATTATTAAATAAATAAATAACTTCTGCACCCATATATCAATGAAATTAATATCAACAATTCTGTGTTCTAACACGTTATCCAAACAACCCTGTACAACGCCAAAAGCCAATCACACGTTCGAGGTGATAGAACGCAGCAGATGAAAATGCAGCATTAATTGAGCAAGAACGTCAATGTTTAATCCGGCGAGAGCGCAACGTGCCGTTTATCAATCGGCCCAAAAAACAACATATTTCAATATTCGCTGATTAATATCCGCTGCCAGTACGCCAGCCGAGGCAAACATGAAATTTATGTACTACGACCGACCGGTTTATTTCATTTTGCTTTTAAAATTACGAATGTTGCCGCGACAATTGGCCGACGCGTCGCACCCATCTGTTGCGGGCGACAATTAACATTTGCATTAGAATTTCATTTTGCTACCTAAATCTGTATTATGGTGTCATTTTCGTATAAGGTTTGACCTTTTGTTAATACGGTTTGTTTTTGTAGATAGTTAATTTTTCGTGGTTGTATTTGAAGTCTAAAAAAAAAAGGTTTGATTTTAGCAGTCTAAAACTATAAACCGACTAGTAGTTGGGTAGAAAACTTTACCTAAACGGTAAAACTTTTCGTTGGTTACAATAGGTAGGTACTCTTCCAATCGTCGGTCCTGTAATCAACCTCTAAAATTAGATTAAATTTCAAGACATATTCGCTGTACTACTAATAAAAATACAACAGTCTATCGGTCTCTCTGATTTTTGCTATTATACCTCAGGTTAAATTTTAATATTGATTTATGGAGAGTATAATAGCCAGAAAGCAATACAGCCTACTTCATAGAGACAACCGCCTTTCACGTTAGCAAAGTCGTGGAGAAACCCAAGTTACTTAATTCTACAATTATTATAATTCCGAAACATTTGTTGCTTTTTCGCGTAATACAGTTACAGATTTAGATAAGATTTTACTGTAACGTAGTTTGAACATCGGAATAGGACATTATCATTGGCCTATACCATCTTGATCAGATGATTAAAACAGCGTTATTGGAGCCACAGCGTTTTCTTTGTCGCTAAGAAGACGGAAATTGCGAATAGACAGCATCCAAACTATTACTACAAATGTGAAAGTAGCTTGTTTTCACGCTTAAACCACTGAACGAATTTAAATGAAATTTGATAGGGGGATAGTTTGAGTCCCGGGATCATTGGATAGCTTTTATCGCGACAACTGATATCTTAGCGGGCGGAATCGCGATGCTAGATCTAACATATAAAATTCTCGTGTCACAGTTTTCGTTGCCATACTCCTCCGAAACGGCTTGACCGATTTTGATGAAATTTTTTGTGCTTATCCGGTATCTATGAGAATCGGCCAACATCTATTTTTCATCCCCCTAAGAGTTTGTTTGTTTGTTTGAACGGGATAATCTCAGGAACTACTGGGCCGCATTGAAAATATATTTTATTGTTGGATAACCCATTTATCGAGGAAGGCTATAGGTTATAACATCACGCTACGACCAATAGGAGCGGAGCAGCAATGATAAATGTTGCAAAAACGGGTAAAATTTACGCAGACGAAGTTGCGCGGGTCAGCTTATCCGGTATCTATGATAATCGGCCAACATCTATTTTTCATACCCCTAAGAGTTTGTTTGTTTGTTTGAATGCGATAATCTCAGGAACTACTGGGCTGCACTGAAAAAATATTTTATTGTTGGATAGCCCATTTATCGGGGAAGGCTATAGGTTATAATATCACGCTACGACCAATAGGAGCGGAGCAGCAACGAAAAATGTTGTAAAAAAAAAAGGGAAAATTTACGCAGACGAAGTTGCGCGGGACAGCTAGTAATATATAAAATTCTCGTGTCACAGTTTTCGTTGCCATACTCCTCCGAAACGGCTTGACCGATTTTGATGAAATTTTTTGTGCTTATCCGGTATCTATGAGAATCGGCCAACATCTATTTTTCATCCCCCTAAGAGTTTGTTTGTTTGTTTGAACGGGATAATCTCAGGAACTACTGGGCCGCATTGAAAATATATTTTATTGTTGGATAGCCCATTTATCGAGGAAGGCTATAGGTTATAACATCACGCTACGACCAATAGGAGCGGAGCAGCAATGAAAAATGTTGTAAAAAAAAAGGAAGAAAAAAGAAAAAAGGGAAAATTTACGCAGACGAAGTTGTAGGGTCAGCTAGTATAAATATAAAAGTTAATTTGTCCATCTGTCAGTCTGAAGTAGGTATCGCTGATAAACCGCTGGGTCGATATTGACGTACGGTTTTTTTTCTTTTTTTTTTTTAATAAGGGACTTTTACTTTTAACGTATGTCAGTCCCATTATACCCTAAACTTAATAATAATTCCTACTAAAGTTAGATCAAAAGTATAAACAAGAGTTTTGCAGCATTACCGTTTGGTTGAGACTTGAGATATGATTTGATGAAACATTCCCATATCAGTTCTGTTCAAATGACGTATGTTATGAAGATAGTATGGACGCTGGTGATTGACATAGAGTACTCTTTATCACAAAAACAAGTTACTTAGGCTGGTTTAGCTCACGCTCGTCGTCGGCACTAACTGAAGCTGTGTGTAATTAAGGGTGCAGATTCTGGAGTCGCAGCGTTATCTTCATGGCATTTGTGGTACGCGTTCTAGACTGCTTTCTGTACCTCATCATGGAGGAAGACTTCTGGCCGTAGGGTGTGGTTTTTCGTCGCTTCCGCGGACAAGTGTCACAAGAATGTATCAAGACCTAGTGCAGGTGAAGCGTAGTAACATAGTATAAGTTGTATTTATTAACACTTATTGTAATATTGTATGTATGTAAGTATGTAAGGTATATATTTCTATGGGCCATGGGTATTAATAAATTATTATTATTATAAGTAACGTTTCTGAGTGACGCTACCGATCAGCGCCGACTCCTTATGCTTACATAGTGTGACTGTAAAACCAGCCTTAATCCTACTAATATTATAAACTGACTTAGTTGCGGCCGAGCAGATCGAGAAATCTGCGATGTTACGCTAAAGAAGGTACCACTGTTGGTTCATATATGGGTGACCGTTTTCGAACATCGTCACACTCTGCCATGCCTCGGAGAGTACATTAAGCCGTCGTTCCTGCGTTTAATCCCTCTCCGGTCGTGCTGGATTTCTGATCAATTGGACTATGAGAATAAGGGAATAGATAGACGCTGTAACCGACATCGATTAGAAGACCATTATTACAAATCCGATAGTTTTGATTAAACTGTACAGTACCTAATGTTTATACATCAAAACGGGGCAAGTGCATGTCTGGCCACGCAGAATGTAGAGTTCCGTAGTATCCCCACTCCGCCCATCTAAATAGTGCGGTTTAAGAAGTGGGTTTTATGTTGTTTTTGTTTCATACTTACAACGTTATACCTACATAATAAGTTATTTTCAATATTTTTACGAAAATGTTGTTACTCTTCATTTAAACTTGTAAAGCCTACTTAGCTGTGATAGTTTTCCTTTTAATTTCACTATATATACTAACTACCGTGATTTTTCACATACCCAACATCAACCAGTTGTCAGGGTGGGGGGGACCCTTGATTGTAACAAAAAATTGCACTTTAGAGCTTAATATTTTACAAACGGACCACTAAATCTAAAAATAGTCTTTACAACCCCTTAACGATTTTAAAATACCTACTTAATGATACCCCACACAATGGGGTAGATGAGAAAAAAAACCACATCCCCACTTTACATATATGGGAGGTACCTACCCTCAAAAAAATTGTTTTTCAAGATTTTATTCTTTCACTTTGACGGCGTTAGTAATATGTGTATCCATGCAAATTACTGCCTTCTAGCACTAACAGTCTTTGAGCTAAGCTGCAGGCGGCGGACGGACCTACGACATGGCGAAACTATTAGGGTTTCGTATTGCCATTTTGGCTACGGAACCCTAAAAAGCATACAGATTATGAGCATCAAAACCGGCTTCATCAGCGTTGTGCTGACGAAGCCGGGAGAAAAGCTAGATACCTATATGTAATACTAGCTGTCCCGCGCAACTTCGTCTGCGGAAATGTTCCCCGTTTTTGCAACATTTCTCATTGTTGCTCCGCTCCTATTGGTCGTAGCGTGATGCTATATACCCTATAACCTTCCTCGATAAATGGGCTATCCAACAGTGAAAGTTAAAAAGAATCAAAATTTTTCTATTCTGCTACGTAGTTGCTGAGATTACCGCGTTCAAACAAACAAACAAACTCTTCAGCTTTATAATATTAGTATAGATACAAAGTTACACAATTTTATTACTAGCACACGTTACAAAATTTGAAATTAATTTCGAAACACCATATTAGCATAAAGACATAATTGATGGGTAAACTAATTTAACATAACACAGCAATTATGCTAAGACGCCCATGGTTTACAACGCCATAAAATGTACTTCCTGTACCCGAAACTGCAACGGAAGTAATAAGCAGTGCAATACTCAAACTCATAAATTAGAATAAAGGAGTTTAAACGACGAGGGGGCGCCACGAGCGTCTGATGCGCAAATCATACACTTTGGACTGACGCTCGTTCATATTTTGCGTTGCTGCAAGACTAACATCGTATGAATAATGATGTAATCTATACTAATATTATAAAGCTAAAGAGTTTGTTTGTTTGAACGCGATAATCTCAGGAACTACTCGTCCGAATTGAAAACAGGTTTTGCTGTTGGATTGCCCATTTATCGAAGGCTGTAGGTTATATAACATTACGCTACAACTAATAGGAGCGGAGCAGCAATTAAAAATGTTGCGAAAACGGGGGAAATTTACGCAGACGAAGTTGCGCGTGTCTTCTAGTTTGTTAGGTGGTAAAATCAATAATCACAGTGGCATTTGAAAACAATTTTCATTTATTTTTCGAACGGTTATAATGGTTTACTTTATTTAATTTAGTTACAAATTAGCCGCGGCTTCGATTACTTATTTATTTAAAAACTTTACTCACAGTTTTTGTACAAAGGCTGACTTAATACTAAAAGGATTGTCTAGTCAACCTTAGGGTGATGTAGAGATAAATAGGCGATAGCTTAATCGAAGCGGCAGTAGTCTAATGATCGTAGATAGTAAAAAGGAATTGGGCTCGCAATCGAGAGGTCGTGGGTTAAAATCCTACAAATTATGGTACCGCCGTGAACCCATTCCTTACACAAGCTATTTAGTTTAGCTGGAGGGGCTAACAAGATTGATAGAAATATGGGACTCAATATCACTTTAGTAGTTATCTTTAAAAAAAATTTAACGTCTTAAATATAAATAGATATGGCTCAAGTTTGTTTGTCCATGAATTTCTTTGAAATCAAATCTACCATCCCGAGCATAATATCCTAAATCACGTTCTTTTTTTTCTGTTTTCGCGGCAAGCCCGCAAACTGCGAATTATCGCATGCGCGGCCATTTCATAGACGTCTGCCATGCATGCGCGATGATGCATTTCTAAGCGCAGCTCTCTATTTACCATGATGACAAGATTTTGACAGTTCGCACGGGGTTGCCGCAAAAACGGAAAAAAGAACCACTGTACCACACACACCTGTCCCACCAACAACGATGAGCGAGAAGCGAGTAGCGATTTATCGCTCAAGAAACGTACAACAGAAGTATTTTGTAGACCCCGTCCGTGTAAACAAAAGAGATGCAGTATAGAGCGAGTACTCGCCGGCAGCGATCAACTATTAATATCTGTATCTCTTTTGTTTACACAAGATCTACATAAGTATTTGCGTGTCTTGAACGATAAAATCGCTACTTGCTTGGCTTTAAATGCTTTTCTCGTCATTAGTCGGACAGGTGGCTAAGAACCCAGGTTGAATATGAGTGCTGTCAGTTATAATTATGATAACAATTTTTGTTTAACATTTAGATGAACAAACTCAACAAGGCCTATTCAAAAACAAACAATCCCACAACGCGAGACTCATAAAAATGGAACTCGAGAGGAACTTAATAGGAAACTTTTATTAAAATAACAACATTAAGGCGTTAATTTGTTTGTAAAACTGCGCAGACGGTAAAAATTACTTATTCAAAGTTAGAGACCGCGAAAGCGTCGCGTCGACTTCTTGCCAAATGTCACGCCGCTTTTCTATAATTCAAGACCTTAGAGACTGGTGCGAAACCCCTCACCTCAACTGCAAACTTTACTGGCGCTGAGCAAGATCAATTCATGATATTCAGATCGTTGACTCACTGTTTCTGCCTAGAACCTTCATTATTTGACACTTTTTATGTAGAGTAACGTTTTATTTAAATGTAAAATATCTTTATATATATATATTTCTTGTGTGCGTGTGTATGTCACTGAACTCCTAGACGGCTGGACCGATTTTATGTTTTTTTTTTGTATGAGTTCAAAGGGATTCGAGGATGGTTTAGATTCACAATTGAACCCGATTTACAAAAAAAGAGTCGAGACGAAGTTCGCCGGAACAGCTAGTACCATATATAAAATGCATAGCACAGATTCTTTAAGAGTTTTTTTTTAGAACAAAAGGCTATCTAACACTGACTGCAATTTATATACTAGAGCTGTATTTAGTGTGTTTAGTTTTTAATTTTAAATCAACAACCAAGAGTAATATTCGCATCAAATACAAATATAACATCCATCTTCCTATAATAAATAACATGATGTACTACAAGAGTACTTATATAACTGCAATCCGTGTTTATAATAATTTACCCATAGATATTAAAAACATAATGGAAATATGTTTAAAAGAAATTTAAAAATATGGTTACTGGATAATGTTTTTTATAATTTGCAAGAATTCTTTAACAGAACCTAAATTTAATAAGTAAGTTTGTATGTATGTATTGCATATCCGACATGGGTAGACTGTTGAACCAATGTAAATTAGACCTAACTTCTACATAGTTATGCAATAAATTCTTCTTTATCTTTATCTTTATAGGATTACATTCAGTATTTTGAAGGAAAAGTGAGATCTGAAAGTTTTTAATACAATGTAAGTTTAAGTTTGGTTCGTTAAAATGTTGTGTAAAGAACAAGCTATCTTCATTGTAGTAATTTTTATAGGCATTTCTTGTCAATTACTTTATAAAAACAATAATTGCATTTGAAGAAAAAATTGAAATTCAGACCCAGGAATCGAACCCGAGACTTCCGGTCGCTTTACCGGAGCACGAAAGCCGGACCATCTAACCTGAACTACACTAAACTTTAAACTTGCGCTCCGGTAAAGCGATCGGAAGTCTCGGGTTCGGTTTCATGTGTCTGTACTTCAATTTTTTCTTTCAAATGCAATTATTGTATTTTTAAAGCTAGCTTTATACCTACCAAATTTCATAAAAATTGTTCTAGTACTATTGGCGATGTCGTTAATGAGGTTTCACCTCATCTAATGCTTTTAGTACGTAATTGCAAGCTTTATTTCGCGTCTTCGCTCACGTTATCACAACGAAAACTTTGCTTTATGTTTGTTATAAACTAACTAACATACTTACAAACTTTCATACAAATTCGCTTAGCTATTTTTACGTGAAGCTTGTACTGACAATTGGATATGAAAAATACAAAGCATAAGGATTAAGAACCCCTTTTTAGTCGATCTTAATAGGTTAATGTTTTTAAATAACATCAACACACCTGTCCATTTTTAATTATACAGTAGTCTTTTCAAATACATATAGACATCTAAGTCCATACGTATTTGAAAGACTACTAAAAACTAAAGACATCTATGTAGTACAGTAGTCTTTTCAAATACGTATAAACATAGATGTCTATAAGTATTTGAAAAGACTACTGTATAATTAAAAAAGGACAGATGTGTTAATGCCATTTAAAAAAAATAACCTATTAAGGTATAATAATGTTTTATTTAAATGTAAGAAGTTCAAAAATTATATTATGGATCTGAAAAAAAATAATACAATGTAAGTTTTTGTATACTAAAAACCTTAAAAAATAATAAATAAGTAATAAAAATTACTGTAGTATTTTTAATTACGTATATAATACAGAGACATGGATATAGATTATCAGATAAACTCATAAAAATACAATAAATTAATTAAGAATCCCCTGGCACTAATAAGTTTTCCTATGTTATAGAAAATCCACTTCCCAGTAAAGTGGAGGAGAGCGGGCGTGTTCCGGCGTCGATTGGCTAACAAATGAAATTAATGCATTTCTCTGGAGAAATAAAATGTCATTAATTACATCCGATGAGTTCGCTGCTGGTGAACCTTACTATGAAAACTAACTTTATTGTCTCTGATAGTTTTCACTTAATATATATTTTTGTTTGACAGAACTTGTGACAATATTCTGCTATTTTTGAAACTGTTATATTTTAGTGCTAATTTATGATTTGACTTTTTTTTTAAGTTTGATTCAAATTTAGATTGTCCGTGGTCTTAATTCATGATCTTTATTTCGCGTCCGTGACAAGCCCGTGTGAACTAGCGGATGTGCGATGCGCTCATAGATGTCCGCCGTGCATGCACAGTGCAACTCTGTGCAACTCTCTATTTACCAATATGACAAGATTTAGACAGTTCGCACGGGCTTGCCGCGGATACGGAAAAAAAACTGAATAAGGATCGGTATTACCCTTTTTGCTTTTACAACTACCGGAGATGCAACGCTTTTGGCATATGTATCGCAGTTAAAATAACTGTGACCTAATAATGCGATGCGATGTGCTATCATGGTAAATGCTATACTTAGATAATAAACTATCCACTGTTGAAATTTGACCTCACTTTCAGTTAGACATTATTATCAGTATCATTTCCATGTTTAACAAACATAAGCTTATTGATAGAAAAATAAAGAGACAAGCCCGGTGTTTCAAAACGTGAAAAAATCGTAATTGCCATTATTATTTCGAAAAGATATAAAAAAGCTATCCAATCTATAACAAAATCCACAATAACAACAGAAATAATATCAAATACGCTATAATAAGGTATTTTTTCACTACAAAATCGTTGTATATAAAATAACGAGGGTCGAATTATTGGTCAATATCGGTTTGAAGTACATTCACATAAAATAACGTCAGTTCAGAAGGTAAGTTTCTTGCACATCGCTCGAGCAACAAACACATAGACATTTCTCATGGACATTAAAACTTGTAACAAATTAAAATAGTTATTATAGAATTTAAAACTTTTATTAAATACTAGCTGACCCGTACAACTTCGTATGCGTCAATTTTGCCCGTTTTTGCAACATTTTTCATTGCTGCTCCGCTCCACTCCTTTTGGGAGCGTGATTTTATATAGCCTATAGCCTTCCTCGATACATGGGCTATCCATCAGTAAAATATTTTTTCAATTCGGACCAATAGTTCCTGAGATTATCGCGTTCAAACAAACTCTTTAGCTTTATAGTATTAGTATAGATTCATACTTAAATAGGTTAGTAATTTAATGACTTATAAGCTATTAGCTTTCGCTTCGGCCGCTGAAATGATCCTATGTCCATTTCCTATACTCAATCAATCTCCATACCAAATTTCAACTAAATCGGTTTAGCGGCTTATGCGTGTTAACGTAACAGACAGACTTTCACATTTATAATATTAGCTTGGATACAATAATTGCATATTTTAAAGATAGAAAAATTTGAAGACCTGGAAATCGAACCCGAGATTTTTGTTTGCCAAACCGGGGCCGCAATCGAACCATCCATCGGGACTGTATTACTAAACCCCAATTTTCTATCCTTCCTGCACGCGAGTCGGGCCCACGGTAAATGCGGATCATTCAAAAATGCAATTATTGTATTATTAAAGTAATTGGCAAGAAATGCCCATAAAAATTACTATAATTGGTTTGGATGTTAGTAGCATTTTAAAACAATAAATTTAATTTAATTTTCTGTTGCATACACAAACAAATTTCAAAACACCTTTAGAACAAAGTTCTACGCGTGTGTTGCTCGAGCAAAATAGACATATGCAGCTTGCCTTCTGTACCCTCGTCTTTGACTGATATTGGGCTGTGTACTAAAGATAATAATATCGTATTTTAAGAGCCATGTAAATTGCGGTTTTGAGAAGAAACAAGTGTGTATTGTGCGGCCAAGGGAGGTCTTATTTTATCTAAATCTTATTTTGTGTCCCTCGCATAAATCGGGCGCTAAGGCGTCTTGTGTGAACATTTTCTTATTTTCTCACAAACGTGCCAAGAACTGTAAGTACGGATGGCTCACCCTTTATTTATATATAAAAAATGTTACGCTACTGAAATTAAAAAATAAACCTAATGTTTGTATTCAAATTTTAGTGTAGGTTATTTGGCGTTGTAATGTGCGTATTTTGTCTGTCCTCTACGAGGCGTAGAGTTGCCGTAGAGGTTTGTGTTTCGTAACCATTTTAGTCGTAGCAAAAATGCGTAGTAGTTTTAAATTTACTGTTTAGATTTCTTTATTACGGATTGTTTTAACATACAGACTAACATGTACCTAGTGAAATAAATAAACTTTCAATGACTAGTTTATGCTCTCGGTTTCGCTTGTGCTTGTTTGACCCCCTCAAGTCTCGAGTTTTTTGAAATCCTTTCTATTTTTTTTTTAAAGGCAGCACCCGCTGTTAGGTACAAGCCTTGTGTCGCCAGGGACTTTACAAACATACAAGTCATCCGTGACTTTGACTTTGTGTCCGCACAAAGTACACCCTTACTCGGAACAACAACTTGTGTATTACACAAAGTGGTGTCCTGTATGGGAATCGATCCCACGACCTCTTGTGTAGCAGTCGGAAAAACTCCTACCGCGCCACAAATGTAGTCTTAAGTTCTAATACATCACAATAAAAACCCTCTGTAAAATTTTAGCATTCTAGCGCCAAGAATTTGGGCTGGTAATCGATGAGTGAATTAATTATTTAGAACTCTTGACTGGCCTATTGGCTTAGTGGTTAGTGACCCTGACTATTAAACCAGAGGTCATGAGTTCGATCACAACCTGGGATAAAACTTTGTGTGATGAGCACAATAGTTAATTTTGTTATCTACCTATATGTATTTAGAAATATATAAGTGTGTTTATCAGTTATCTGGTTGCCATAGTACAGACTCCGACTAGTTTGGGGTCAGATGGCATCGTGTGAGTTGTCCCAAGATATTATTATCATTATTATTTACTAGCGGACGCCTCCCGGTTTCACCCGCGTAGTTCCCGTTCCCGTGGGAATACAGGAATAAAAAAATTGCCTATGTCACCCGGGGTAACTATAGCTTCACAACGATGAAAGAATTTTTTAAATCCGTCCAGAAGTTTCGGAGCTTATTCAATACAAACAAACAATCAAATCTTTTTTCTTTATTATATTAGTATAGAAGTATAGATAGTATAGATAAAGACGTAGTTAAAAAATACTTAATCATTCAGATGTTAAATTTAATATATCACAATTACAACTTTCGATTAGAAACAAAAAGGGTTTAGTATATCTCTAGTAGCTCGAGCTTCATGTTACCCTAGAATTTCCCTAGAGCCTAGAAATTTACCTAGAAATTTACCTAGAAATTGCCGAGTATTTTCCTACTACAACAACAAGATTAACAATGCTACTGTGCCAGATATCACGCAAACAACTCTGTTTCTAACTACGTTTTGTCGTTGCTTGTTTACGCGACTCACTGATTTCGGAACAAATATATTTGAACAATAATTTAATTATAAAAATGTCTGCCTTTGTAACTAACACAAACTCGCTAAGTTTTATATACATTTAAATCTATACTAATATTATAAAGCGGAAGAGTTTGTTTGTTTGTTTGTTTGTTTGTTTGTTTAAACGCGCTAATCTCAGGAACTACTGGTCCGATTTGAAAAAATCTTTTTTTGTTTGATAGCCCATTTATCGAGGAAGGCTATAGGCTATATAACATTGCGCTACGACTAATAGGAGCGGAGCAGCGACGAGAAATGTTGCAGAAACGGGGAAAATTTACGCATACGAAGTTGCGCGGGACAGCTAGTAATAAATAAAGGTTTTTAGACAACTTACACATAGTCATCTGAACTCAAAGAAGTCTGAGTAAGAAAACCCTGCAAGAGAGGTGGTAGAGTTTCAAAAAATGGGCAAGTGCATGTCGGGCCTCGCACAATGGGTTCCGTAGCTATCCAGCATAATAGTGCAGTGTAAGAAGTAAGCTTTCCGTTGTTTTTGTTTCATACTACAAACAACGTTACTCTCTTACAAATTTGTACGAAAATGTTGTTACATCTCACTTGGTCTGCTGTTTTCGTAAACTTGTAAAGCCGCTAGCTGTGGTAGTTTTCCTTTTAATTTAGTTATACCTATGTACTACCCTGAATTTTTCCATCTCCAAAAACAATAATTTAGCTGGGAAGGAGGGAGGGACACCTCAATATTTTATTCAACCATTTTGTTGGCGTAACTAATATGTATATCCATGCCAAATTAGAGTTTTCTGGTACTAAGGGTCTCTGAGATAATCTGGTAACAGTAAGACGGACGAACAGAACGAAACTATAAGCGTTCCATTTTGCCATTTTGGCTACAGAACCCTAAAAAGGAAGATTGAATGTGCTTAAACCTTTTCATTGGATACCAAATATGGCACTCTTCAGATATTTTAGCTTAATAATTTAGGACTTTATGTCCCATAGAGGGCGCCTTATTAAATTTAATGTGACATCTCATAGCTTATATCTCGCAGACAATCAAAACGCTTATAATCATACATACTTTGTTAAATTGTGATTAGTAGTTTAGAAGTTGTGAAGCATAAAAAATGAACAAACAAATAGACCAGAATCATATGTATACTCTCATTTTGTGTCGTGATCGGCTACAGATGTAAAAACAAGGTAAATAAATACCGGGAAAAATATAAATGCTGAGTACTCATTCTAGAAACAAGGCAGTAGTTTTTGAAAACGTGTTTCGCTTGTAGAACACGTCGGTAGATTCTGAACTTGGACAATTGCCATGCAGTAAAAGTGGAAACGAATTGACTAGGACGCATTTTGAACTAAACGACCTAGATCAAAAAACTAACTTATAGTACGACTAAAATTTTATGTGGATACTGTGGGGTTTTTACTTAGCTTTTGTAAAAGCCAGTGTTTTTAGGTCAGATGGGTCAGTATGAAACTCTTTTATTTATTGAAATGTAAATATTTTGTGACAATTTTGTCACTTAATAGTACAGGTTCCCTAGAACCAATTTTAAAATGATACATATATTTGCGTTGGTAAACTAACTGCGGCCTATATTGATGTATGGGGATCATAGTTTTCCAACGGCAATGTTAAGTTTGTCATATTTAACACCTAACCTCAGTAGTCACCTATAGTTCGTAAAATATAGCTTGATACCTGTGACTTTAGAGACTACGTTTAAAAGACTGCCACAATAAATTTGTTGTTGGAAAAGTTTTAATTTTTTAAATATTAATAAGACATTTGTATAGAAATCTAGAACACTTTTTTCAAATAGAACTTGTTATCAAGGAGATACTAGTATAAACAAAGGTAATTTAAAATATTTATTATATTTTATTATTTATATTTTTTTGTTAGCTTACTTCGTAAACTCTTTTCGCAGCCTGGTAGGGATGTGTAATCGACTGGCCAGCGAATATCGATAAAATAAATGTATGACAATTTCATTAATATAAATTGTATAAATGATTATATCTAATCGTTTTTTCACAACGAATTCGTATTTTTTTAGTCTTGCAATACCTACTGCTTTCGCATGCAGCGATCAAGCGGGCGCCATCTTTTTTGAGTCAGTACGAGTGCCCACGCCTTGTATACGCTACCGCTACGTGATTAATATTGTTTTGTCGTTATTACTGTTGCTTTGTTAAGTTTTGTTGTTATTTCTAGTTATTTGTTTTTTTTTGCACCACAATGCCGAAAAGAACAAAAAAAACTGTTTTGAATAGCGAAAGTCGCGAGTTTGTGATTCGTTTGCGTGAGTATTTTGAGCGCGAGAATCAAAATGGCGGACCGCTACTACCGTTGGAGCAAGTGTGCAATAGAGTTGCTGACGCTCTTGGTATCGGACGAGCTACAGTGTCTCGAATTAGCAAAGAAAAGTATGGAGAATCGTCAAAGGAGATGGTGGCCGAAGATGAGGGAGGTAAAATATTATCGACTCCTAATAAAAAAAGGAAGAGAGTTTCGCCAGTCACCGAAATTGACGACTTTGATGCTGCCGCAATTCGAAATCATATATATGCGTATTACGCACGTGGTGAATTTCCCACGTTAAAAAAAGTATCCGTTTCGCTTAAAGACGCGGATTTATTTAAAGGAAGTCCACCATCGTTGTCCAAAATATTGAAAAAAATCGGCTTTGCTTATAAGAAAAGCGATAAAAGAAAAATTTTAATGGAGCGAACAGACATTGCTTTGACCCGAATTGACTTTTTGCGCAAAGTCAAAAATATAACAGATTGGAATAAAGTGGTTTTTCTTGATGAAACATGGCTCAACGCAAACCACACTGTTTCAAGATCGTGGACAGAAGATAAAGCGGAGTCTACCACCAAGGTGCCCGAAGGCAATGGACAAAGATTAATAATTACTCATGCGGGGACATCGTCTGGTTTTGTGCCCAATTGTTTACTGGCGTTTAAATCAGTAAAAACAACAGAGTACCATGAAGAAATGAATTTTACAAAATTTAAGGAGTGGTTTCTAACTCTTCTAAATAATTTGAGTGAACCACATTTTATTCTGATGGACAACGCTCCGTATCATTCAGTACAAAAAGATAAGGCGCCTACGACAAGCAATCGTAAAATTGAAATTATTACTTGGCTGCAAAACAAAGGAGTAAAAGCCGACAACAGCATGCTCAAGAAAGAATTGCTAAGATCCAAGATATATTATAGACGAAATTGCAAAGGAAATGGGCCACACCGTCATCCGTTTACCACCATATCATTGCCATTACAATGCAATAGAACTAATCTGGGCTCAAGTCAAAGGTTCGTATAATCTAAAAAAACATATATAAAAAGCTTACAAAGAATGTAGTAGGTTTTTTGTTTGATCGAATACCTTTTTTTTCTAGGTTACGCTGCCAGACATAATGTAGCACCGCCTTTCACAGCGAACAAAATGTTGACATTACTACATGAAGCTTGTGTACATGTAAATGCTGATGATTGGAAAAAGGTAGTTGAGAAGACAAAAAATGTGATTCAAAAAGATTGGGAGCGCGATATTCAATTTGACAACATATGCGATCAAGAATTAACTATTAATCTACAGGACTGCTCCAGTGATGAATCAGAATTCGACTTGGAAGTTGATCTCGGCTGTACACCATTTGACAATTAAACTTTTAAATACCTTCAAATTCATCTTTCATTTCCTTTTTTCTTTCTTTCAATATCGTTAAAATGTATTTTTTTTAATAAACTCATTCCATATAAATATCGATAAAATACGAAAGACGTCCCATACCTATTACATGTCATTCTGACAAACGTCACAGGTATCAAGCTATATTTTACGAACTATAGTGTAACAGTGACATATTAAATGTAGTGTAAGTGCAACGTAAAAGAACACATGAACAAAGTGACTTCACATATGTAATAGAGACAATAAGATAAGTGTTATTGGACACATTCTTAGATTTAAGCCCTTATAGCAATTTAGGTCATAATTAAATTACTCATTAGTCTTTAGGCTAGATTGTAATCTATATAAAGTATTGTAATAGATACATTATCATAAAAAAAAAAAATTAACACCTGTTTATTTCACTAACGTACCACTATAGGTATAAAGTTATCGTATACATAAAGTTGGGCGTCTCGTTAAAACGAAGCTGCCATAGCATATTCCAGCTTGATATGTATCATTTTAAAATTGGTTCTAGGGAACCCGTACTAACTGTAATGAATCTCAAACGTGATTTAGACCTGCAGTATTAGTAGCTACATCTTACTGAAGATTAAAATAAAGAATTGGGTAATATAATGATCATGTGCCATGGTATGGTAACCACGTTTTCACGCTTAAAACGCTGAACACATGTAAATGAAATTTGGTAAGGAGATAGTTTGAATCTCGGGAAGATAGATTTTATCACGATAACTGACATTTACGTAGACGGAGCTTGTTCCATTGTTTATAATCGTTATTCGTTTTTTATCACAATCAATCTATCATCATCTAAACATTCTTGATATAATAATATCTTTATAGAGTGTTTTCTTGAGAAAGTCTTCACTAAATTTCTAACTTTTTTAAACTGATTAAGCGGTCTTCTTACCTATGCTAAAATACATAATTGAATACCTTGGACGAATGCATTAAAGCATAACTTACTTAAAAAAATTAGAGGTAAAAATAATGTTCCGACCAAAATAGTTTTTTTTTTTAAATCACATACTTCACGATCTAATCGATCGTACAAAAGCGGATATTTTGCAAATGAGTCCGTTACACATCGGATTTATCTTTTCAAAAGGGGACGTTTGTAACCTAGAATGCTTCATTTATCGGTCGGTTTCTTTTTGCATAGTTTGGAATTCGTAACTGGAATGTAACTTATTGAATGAGGTGGTATAAAAAGATAAAATAATCAATAAATATTTGGGACATTTCACACATGGTCACCTGATCCAAAACTAAGCTGAGCATGTACTATGGAAACAAGACAATTGCAAAACACACTTAAATATTTCTAAATACATACATATTATAGATAATTAACATCCAGACACGTAATAAACCGTTGCGTTTATCATACAAAGTTTTATCCTGGGTGGGGATCGAACTCAAGACCTTCGGCTTAGCAGTCAGGGTCACTTACCACTAGACCAACAGGCCAGTCAAATGAAAATAAAATAATTGAAGATTCAAATTGTGTTGTGTTGTTTATTAATTAAACACTTATAAAATTATCAAGAAATTATTATTTTAAATAAATAACAACATAAGTCTAACAATGTTTTACAATCCATATAAAAACTTTTTACAAAAAAAAATCCGACTTCAAAAATAAATAAAAGGTAACTTAAAAGCAAAAAATAATATCGATACAAGAAAAAATAAAAATAATTAAACATTTTGAAGTTGGTGCTGGGAAATGTTGTTTTATTTTTAGGCACCAAATTCAAAATGTTTAATTATTTTTATTTTTTGTGAATTATTTTAATGAAGACGGTTGATAAAAATGTACAAATCAAAAGAGCATAAATGTATAAATGTACATCACAAAAGGAGATATTCTCTCTTTCATTAGATAACGCAATTAAATGAATAGCAGATACTTTTCTGTCACATAACATTTTCTGAATCTAGGTGGTTCACTTTTTTGTATTCACAAAAGCATATCAAAGTAGCTATTTATAACATTCATATTCACAAACGGCAAGTCTGAATGATAGATATCTTCTTTGCAATCTAGATTACTTGCCATTAATAGCTGTTCACTAATAGACTACTAAAGAATAAATCAAATAGCCATCAGCTGTGACGTTTCCCATAGAACTTGTAATGGTGGAGCCTCGACTTTATCGCTAGTAGCGGTAGCGATAAACGACGCGATAAACGAAAGAAACAAACGGAATCTATACTAAGATTATAAAGCTGAAGAGTTTGTTTGAATGCGGTAATCTCAGTAACTACTGGTCCGAATTGAAATCCCATTGAATAGCCCATTTATCGAGGAAGGCTATAAGCTATATAAGATCACGCTACGACTAATAGGAGCGGAGCAGCAATGAGAAATGTTGCAAAAACGGGACAACGAACGGGGAAACGGACAGCTAGTCTATAATATAAGCTATTGAAGCGGCGGTAGCCTAATGGCTAAGGCATCGGACTCGCAATCGTGAGGTCGCGAGTTCTAATCCTACCCATTATACTACCGACGTGAACCCACTCCTAACACAAGCCGTTGAGCTTAGCTATAGGGGTTAACAGGATTGTTAGTGATGTGAGACCACAATCCCACATTGCTAGTTAATTTAATAAAAAAAATACACTTACTATTTACACCCACGATCAGAATCCGCGACGGCCACGGAGACGGTATGTGTTTGTGTGTGTGTGTGTGTGTGTATGTGTGTATGTATCTGTTACCATTTTTTTCGGAAACGGTTATGGCATGAATACTGAATAGAACATAGAAGGCATTTTATTTACAGAATAGATATACATTATAAACAGTATATCTCTGCAGATCATGACATACAGATGAAAAACGATGTAATTATTTAAAGATACTTTTAATCCATTTAAGGTACAGAGCCTTAAAAATATTGCTATCACTACATAGTATAAAACAAAGTCGCTTTCTCTGTCCCTATATCCCTATTATGTATGCTTAAATCTTTAAAACTACGCAACGGATTTTGATGTGGTTTTTTTTAATAGATAGAGTGATTGAAGAGGAAGGTTTATATGTATAATAACATCCATTAAACAGTGGAGAAATAAGGAGCGGAGCAGCAATAAGAAATGTTGCAAAAACGGGGAAAATTTACGCAGACGAAGTAGCGCGGGTCAGCTAGTAATTAATAACATTGCTGTAGCGACAATGCGAGCGATACCAACACGCTTATCGCTGCTCTCATCGCATCGCCAAGAGCCGTGGCATGTCCATCAAACGATTGGCGGGTAATAATATGATTGAATGAAGGCGACAGTCTGGCTACATGTAATGAGCCAATATACCTATTTATCTACTGACTGGAAATATACGATTGTTTTGAAAGAAATATTTTTATTTTATAACACGGCACCATTAGCTTGACAACTGACATGCAACTAAGTTAGTTCAATTTGTGAGTAAGAAATTGTGTTCATTTAATTTTTCTACCACTTTGTCAGAATGATTTAACATCATTTTCTAAATTGTAGGGTCACTTTTGGAAAATGCCTCATAATTTTAAAACAACTCATTTAGCCTGTATTATGAAAGGTATTTCAGTCTTCCATGTACCATTATAAATAATTATTGTTATTCTAAAATAACTAATATCGCAAGAATTTAGTTTTTGCAGACCCTTTTTTAAAGACGCCTTATGGCATATGTAAAAGTGTGGCTTTTGATGTTTTACTTATAATTAAAAAAAAATAACATGACGCGTGGTATTCAAATACGTCATATTATATCCAATAAAGAAAATATAAAGTTTTTGCGTAGGTGCTCTACACAATTTCCGACCTAGTAAATTATTTGGGTTTAAAAAGCATACCATTTTTTTAAACTAAATACTTAAATCACTATCAACTTACTAATGATCTTTCTGGCGATATTATAAACTGTCAACTATCAATCAATAACTAAATTATAACTATGTTATAATTCAACATATTGTTGACACTGGTTGAAAGTTTTTATTATTAGGGGCATCTATACCTTCTAAAAATCGGAGCAAATATACTTTTCGATATGGATTATTAGGTGTCAATAACAGCGCTTTGTTTATTAGTTAATTTTAAAAATAAAAATGCATCTATCCTTAAAGAATAGTTGGACTCTGGCTCATTAACTACACATAGTTAATGAACCAGGGTATGGATATAATAAAAATAACGGAATCAATTACTACTTAGAAAGTTACACAGAGGTAAATACTCACGTCACTAAGATTGAAGCATTTTATGTGTCCGCAAAACGTATTTGCTTCATGTGATGGTTTCCTGGCAATAAGGAGTATGGAGTCCGTGCTTTTTATTCTGACTGTGGCGCAGTGGGAGTGTGTCCGACTGCTACGCAAGAGGTCGTGGGTTCGATTCCCACACGGGACACTACTTTGTGTGATCCACAAATTGTTGTTCCGGGTCTAGGTGTACTTTGTGTCCGTGACTTGTATGTTTGTAAAGTCCCCCGCGACACAGGGCTTGTACCCTACTGCGGGAGTCGTCTTTAAAAAAAAAAAAAATATAAAATACATCATAATTTATTCACTACCTAAACTTCCTAGAATTTGTGTACTGAATATTAACATTTATCTATTTATCTATTTAATAAATTAAATTGTGTAATTTTGGAAGGGACCTTTTTCGACCTATCCCATCGAGGCATCCGACTACTTAAAGTCTGAAATAACTTTAAGTAGTCGGATGCCTCGACATCGGATAGACCCTGGAATGACCTTAAGTAGTCGGCTGGTTGTATTATTTTTACTATCAATTGATCTACTTAGTACTACTACTGATACGGAGCAGGATTAAAATGTTCTTTAAACTTTTAGCTTAATACATGCCAATAACAACAATACTACAAAGCTTATATTATTTATCTAGGTAACCAATGTTTAGGGCGGTCTTTACGATTGGAGGCAATACTTCTAATCCATTAGGCCTATGATGTTCCACTTTATGCGGACCCTACCACTGAGCGTTCCGCGAAAACCGACCAACATCGCTCAAATTATTTTCAGTGGGGTTTTACGATAGCTGTATCTTTTTATACGCACGTTATGTGTAGATATGTGCACATAATGTTTAGGTGGGCTACGACGTACGGGCTAAGTATCCATAAATTGAATTCGTGAGTTGAATTGCATCGCTTTTGCTTCGTTCAAACTTTTTAATATGACTTATATTATAATACAAAATGCATCTCAGCGATACTAATATTTGCAGGTTCTGCCACAAGAATGAGGAAATACCTATACACATCCTCTGTGGCTGCAAGGCAATTCACCACACCAGGAGCCAGCATTTTGGAGGGCACTTAATCACACCTGACGACCTCAACCCACCAAGATACGCAATCGTCTTCATGGTCGGACTATACCTTGGATTTATCCTTTATCGCAGCGACTTCCACGCCTCTATTCAAATACAATACAATGACATATAATATGGTAGGTCAATTGTTAGGGACCGTCTCCACGGGTGAGAAGATCACGACGATTACGCTCTACTAACATCGGCTTGTCGCCACGAGTGGAATCGTCATGTTTTCAAGGCGGGATGCTTGCATGATATTTCTCTCGCAGTCGCGGCGTTGATACTCGTCGCAACGCCGCGATAACATCGCCGTGTGGAGACACGAGAGAGTGTATAGAAATAGGTTTCTCACCCCTAGAAACGGTTTCAATGTCCTCGTAATTAAAATTTAATAAGTATCTCAAAGAAGTATTCTCTTAGTATCTGTTAGAGACCGAAGAACGGCTATCCGACAAGACTGCAGAAATATATCCGACAATGGCTAAACGTGTTTTAGAAGTCTTAATGGCACCAGGGGGTCAATTCACATATTCAAAGCAGTGCAGTTCAGTTGCAGTAAAGTTTTGATTAAAACGGCCATTTTTGTATTCTTGTAACTTTGGGATCAGAGGTTAGATGATCATACTGGTCATGTAAAAAGTAGTTCGAGTTTTTTTACCTACATTACCTCTAAAAAAATATCAACCACTGAAAGGGGACAAAGGGGTAAGCAGTTCATGAGCAGTTTGTCGTGGCTTCTTTTCTCTTTTGTTTGCTTTTGTAATTATTGTTGAGGAACCTCGTGTTTATGAAAAGCTACAGGCCATTCAACTGTACTTAGACCTATAATTGTCTGACTGGACTTTATAGGTACTTACCAATTGTGTAATTTTAGCCAGCCTAGGTACTCTCACAAGTCCAGCAATTTCCCAAACTTTTGCAAGCAGACAGCTGTTTTGTGTATTGAATTTATTTGCCCATTTGCCTCTGGTGCCCTTACCCCAGCATTACTATTTGTATTTCGTGTCCCACCCCCCCCCCAGAATGAAATCCTGAATCCGCCCGTGCACTCAATGAATATTTACGCCTCTTGGCATTTCTTTTGTCTCCACGCATCTCTTTTAAACTCGCAGAAAGCAATTTAATAGCTCTATCTATGTTTCTCGCTGGACACATATTCAGATATCGTATAAATAGATAAACAAACCTTCAAAGGTTGATTTCAAGTAAATATTCGTAATGTGAACCCATGCATACTCTGTACTACGGCAGAAACATAGCATCCAGTCGCTTCAATGCGGTTTTGTGTGACATTACATACTTCCACTATCGGACTGCACAATTTCAGCAAATTCTCGCCATGCCGTGTTCCAAAGCAATCGAGAACATGAAGTAACTTCGACGAATTACACCGTAATTTTGGACGAACCGTGACGTGCGTTGGAAGCGCCACCATGTCTGGCCTCAGCGATTATTGACTCCGCTTAGCAAATGAAAATCTATTTTTCATCCCCCTAAGAGTTTGTTTGTTTGTTTGAACGCGATAATCTCAGGAACTACTGGGCCGCATTGAAAAAATATTTTATTGTTGGATAGCCCATTTATCGACGAAGGCTATAGGTTATAATATCACGCTACGACCAATAGGAGCGGAGCAGCAATGAAAAATGTTGTAAAAAAAGAAAGAAAAAAAAAAAAAAAAAAGGGAAAATTTACGCAGACGAAGTTGCGCGGGTCAGCTAGTATATATATATATATTATGGGTCTTAATCGCGTGAATAATTTAATGTAAAATACCTTGCTTATTGCCCGACGTTTCGACCGTATTGCAACGGCCCTGGTCAGGCGTAGACTGACGAGTAGAGACTACCCGTGACCACGGCCGTTTGCAATATGGTCGAAACGTCGGTCAATAAACAAGGTATTTTACCTTAAATTATTCACGCGATTATGACCCGTAATATATATATTTTCATAATGTTGGTTCTTTACTCAGACTACCTAATAGGTATGTATTTATAGACTTAATAGTTCTGAACTATGTCCCCAAGAATCCCCCTCCTATCACCTATACTTAGATGTTTTAATAAAAAAAGACATATCCTATCCATCTGATCCATTGCAGAGTATAAAATAGTGAAGCTATAAATATAACATTTGTAAAACGGAGTCCTTAAAAGTTGTATACGCCCACTAAAGTAGGAGTTTTGGATATTCTGTCTGTAAGCAGATTTTCCGACCACCATGGGGATGACCAAAGCAAAAGCTAATAAGAGATGAAAACATCAAAAAGCCAGAAATATTAAAATAATTTCTGACTACGTTGCAAACTCTCGTACCATTTAGGATAAAGTTCATTGAATTTGGCACCAAAACTCTCTCCACTCTTTTCAACAGCAATATAAGTCGACCTTAACATATAAGGCTAAGCTATACAGCTTCTATTTATTAAAATTTTTGGAACAACTTCAAATAAAATAGGTCAATTTCATATTGGTATAATAAAACTGTAGGTACTTGTGTTTAATAGACTTTAGAATTTATTGGCAGCTATCCGAATACTCCGTAGGTAATTACAATTCAAGGGATAGTGACGTGTGGTATCCGTGATGTGCGATGACGTCATAATATCCGGGTAGTGCCCACAGAATAGAGAAAAAGAATGTAGAAGAGACTTATGGTCCGTCAAAAAATGTGAACAACATTCCAGTAGCGGAGGGTCTTTAGAGCACCATTACTTTCGGTTTCCCTTTTGATTGTAGTAACTTAGTATTATAGGTACACAGAACCATGTCCAGCAAGATATATTTTTGTATCGGGTTACTTCTGAAAAAAATTAACACTTTGCCTCTGCAAACACTCGTGTTTAAGGTACCATTTATAAACTTTCCCGTTGTATAATAATAATAATATCTTGGGACAACTCACATAACGCCATCTGATCCCAAACTAAGCAGAGCTTGTACTATGGAAACCAGACAACTGATAAACATACTTATACATTTCTAAATACATACATATTAAAAATAAATAACACCCAGACATAGAATAAACCATCGTGCTCATCACACAAAGTTTTATCCTGGGTGGGGATCGAACCCACGACCTTATTTACTAGTTTAAGTACTAACTGGGTCAAATTACAAACACGACCTAACTGAAATATATGAAAAGAGTCGGGTTTTCCGAGTAATTAACAAGAGTTTATTCATTTGATTTGGTTATTGGTTATTTGAAATGTTTTAATTAATTTGTTCGATCGATCTGTTTAAAGCAATGATGTTAAATATAAAACAGCATTGATTTATAGGAACACTGCCACTGCCGCGGTGGGAGTGTATCCGACTGCTGCGCAGGGCAGCAGTCGGATACACTCCCACCGCGCCACAGAGGCAGTCTAAGTATGATCATCTAATAAAAATTCTCGTGTCACAGTTTTCGTTGCCAAACTCCTCCGAAACGGCTTGACCGATTTTGATGAAATTTTTTGTGCTTATCCGGTATCTATTTGACTACCTCTGTGGCGCGGTGGGAATGTATCCGACTGCTACGCAAGAGGTCGTGGGTTCGATCCCCACCCAGGATAAAACTTTGTGTGATGAGCACGATGGTTTATTCTGTGTCTGGGTGTTATTTATCTATAATATGTATGTATTTAGAAATATATAAGTATGTTTATCAGTTGTCTGGTTTCCATAGTACAAGCTCTGCTTAGTTTGGGATCAGATGGCATTGTGTGAGTTGTCCCACGATATTATTATTATTATTATTATATTATCTATGAGAATCGGCCAACATCTATTTTTCATACCCCTAAAAGTTTGTTTGTTTGTTTGAACGCGATAATCTCAGGAACTACTGAGCCGCATTGAAAAAATATTTTATTGTTGGATAGCCCATTTATATAGGTTATAACATCACGCTACGACCAATAGGAGCGGAGCAGCAATAAAATTTTTTGTAAAAAAAAAAAGGAAGAAAAAAGGGAAAATGTACGCAGACGAAGTTGCGCGGGTCAGCTAGTACATATATAAAATTCTCGTGTCACAGTTTTCGTTGCCATACTCCTCCGAAACGGCTTGACCGATTTTGATGAATTTTTTTGTGCTTATCCGGTATCTATGAGAATCGGCCAACATCTATTTTTCATACCCCTAAGAGTTTGTTTGTTTGTTTGAACGCGATAATCTCAGGAACTACTGGGCAGCATTGAAAAAATATTTTATTGTTGGATAGCTCATTTATCGAGAAAGGCTATAGGTTATAACATCACGCTACGACCAATAGGAGCGGAGCAGCAATGAAAAATGTTGTAAAAAAAAAAGAAAAAAGGGAAAATTTACGCAGACGAAGTTGCGCGGGTCAGCTAGTTATAACTATAAATACTAGTTTGTAGCTTATTTCGCTCGTATTAAATTTATTCACTTCCTTCGAGCAAACATTTCCAAAAAAACTCTTTTTGCTTGGTCTACACACATATAACATTCATGATGTTTTGACACAAATTTACTTGGCAGTTCGGGAAAGCAGCTCGCAAAAGCAAGAATGAAATATGGATCTTGTGTATACGAATAGCAATAAGGTATGTATTCTATGTACTATTGAAATTATGTTGATTATGTAATGTAGCCTTTCTAATAGGTACTAGACAATTGTCTATGTTACGATAGTATCCATCGATTACCATGAATCGTGCGATTACAATTGAACACGGATTCATGCGTCATTCAATCTCCTGCGTGCGTTATCCCGTCTTATTGTAACTCGTAGTAATTGTGTCACGTTACGAACTGTGTATTGAGTTTAATACGTTCGCAGACAGTCTCAGTTTAAATTGTGTTCTAGAATTATAAAATTTTATAAGCTACGGGTCTTAATCGCTTAAATATTTTATTTTAAGGCTAAAATTCTATAATGTGTACAAATTGCGAAAGTTTACGAACATGTATTGTGTTCTAGAATGACACAATAAATTTATATACAAAAAGATATTAGATAAAAATACAATATGACGCAAACGTTTTATCACGTCATCGTCTGCATACGTCATGTCACTAATAGTTGAACTAATTTTTTAAATGGTAAAAATGTAAGTCTACGTGACAGTAACATTTAAAGTTTTCGATACGTTGTGACACAAGGTACATTGAAACGAATTTTCGCCTTTAAGGTTTTTACCATAGTAACGCGTATAAGTGATTACTTCTCTGTTTAAAGTCGTATGTCAAAGCTTTAAATAAATAACCTGACCTCTTTTTTTGCATCAGTACTCTAATATGGTGTATAATATAATGGTGGCAGCACCTTACCTGCATATACAGTTTATAAACAGAGAAACATTGTAAACATTGTCAATTTGAAAAGAGTGGCCACGAGTTTTTATTGCCTGTTCTTTTCTCGGGCTTTACCTATTGTTTGCTAACAGGCATTACCAGTAAATGTAGAATCGACTTTTCACAAGTGTAGTATTTTGCTTCCTAAGTGAATAAATCATTTTTTAATTAATTTATTTAATATCAATTCATTTTATCTGTATCTCTTTTGTTTACACGGGATCTACATAAGTAGGTATGTGTGAACGTTTCTAGAGCGATAAATCACTACTCGCTACTCTTTTTCTTGCCGTTGGTCGGACAGGTGCCTTAAGACATGCTCAATGATGTTTCTACCTCTACTATTCATCTTAAACTCAGAGAAATGCTTTTAAATACTCTAGAAATCACATTAATAAATATCTTGTATATTTTGATCCTAACTTAACTGACAATCCGGTTCGAACCGGATTGTCAGTTAAGTTTAGAAACGTAACTGATAAATCGGTTCCAAGGACCAAATTAAATCGATTCACCAAAGTAGGTACTCGTACTCCAAGAACTACTCAAGTCTGAAGATAGCAACTCGATTTGTTTGTTTGTCTACCAACAGATACGAGTATTTAACTTGAGACAAAATATCAAATATATGACTCAGAGGAGCGAATTAGAAACCACAAACGGCAACCAATTAAGAATTCGAATGGCAAGTCAGTTTGTTTTTATAAAACGTCATGACGACACGAAAATCATATTACGATGCAACAAATTTCTGTCGTCAAATCATTTACTGTTGATAAACATTTTGATATTATGTAAACAGACGTATTAGTATCCAATCAAAATATAAGTGAAATCTCTTAAAACATTATAAATAATATATTTAAGAAAACTTATAATGAGGAAATTTAATTACAACAGAAAAATCATTATATAATTTTATAAGCTACGGGTCCTAATCGCGTAAATATTTTAATCAGTCTACCCGTGACCAAGGCCGTTGCAATACGGTCGAAACGTCGGGCAATAAACAAAGGTATTTAGCCTTAAAATGAAATATTTACGCGATTAAGAACCGTAGTTTATACAATTCTATAATGTGTACAAATTGAATATATATAGAAGAATCATTTATTTTTACAATTTTTCTGTCTGTCTGTCGAATTATTTGTATGTGCATCACTCAAGCCTATTGAACATAATTGTGTTTAGTAGTTTTGCGTGATGCATTTACATTCTTGCAGATAAAACTTAAGAGCTGTTATAAGTTTCATCTCGATGCGCCTAGAAGTTGAGTTTACGGAGTCGGTAAGGAGAAATCGGAACCCATAGATTACACTAATATTATAAAGCTGAAGAGTTTGTTTGTTTGTTTGAAGGTGATACTCTCAGGAACTACTGATCCGAATAAAAAAAATCTTTCATTTGTGTTGGATAGCCCATTTATCGAGGAAAGCTATAAGTTATATAACATCACGCTACGACCAGTAGGAGCAGAGCAACAATAAGAAATGTTGCTAAAACGTGGAAAAATTACGCAGACGAAGTTGCACAAGACAGTTATACCTAATAAAAATAAGACTCAAAGAAAGACAAAAGATTGACGTCAATTGGTAGATTACATACAATGTATTGTTGAAATATTAGGAAGGCACAAACGAGGCATTCATCTCAATAGTCAGAGAGATTTCGAGGTCTTTGTTTGCTAATGATGTGTCTGTTTCACGTGAGTAATCTCTGTATGGTTCATTACTTGGGCGGTTATGCATAGGTGGTTATTAGGCGAAACGACTTGAGGGTAGTCGTCACTGGTTCTGTATATAGAGATAGCTTATTTTTATGCTATATACAATTATTTTTATGCTATATAATCTCCCAGGTGGGATAAAAGCAACATTTTCAGTTCCTCCTTTTCCACCTTTCCCACCTGGGAGGGAAAAGTGGATTATTTTTTCCACTCTTACCACCCAGGTGGGATGGCCAAGTGGGATAGGTGGAATAGGGGGTTATTTTTAATATACTAATAACCGCTCGTGGCTTCTTAACTTAACCCTAAAATAATATGTAATATTAGTTTTGGAAAATATTTAATAAATTAACCCTTAATCACCTATCACGTGTTTTTGGAGTTATGACCTTAACCACCTACAGACTATTTTACTGGAGTTTTTTTTTATACTAAATGTTGAACCCTTAATGCATTCATCATTCCATTACAATCTAGTCTTAAAGATTAATAAATAATTTGATTTTTACTTAATCTGCTATGTATACTAAACTTAAAAATGTGTCCGTTGGCACTTTTTTTTGTCATGAAGGGGGTCACTTTGTTCTTGTGTTCTAATGGGTGGCACTTATTGCACTACGTAACACTCACTCACTAAACTAACTCGAAGGGTTTATTGTGAGGTTTAGGCAACGAAGTTATTTGGTGCAATGTAAAGAAGCCAAGAGCGCAGGTTTTTAGTAAATTAAAAATCATATTGACTGCCTCTGTGGAGCGGTGGGACTGTATCCGACTGCTACGCAAGAGGTCGTGGGTTCGATCCCCACCCAGGATAAAACTTTGTGTGATGAGCACGATGGTTTATTCTGTGTCTGGGTGTAATTTATCTATAATATGTATGTATTTAGAAATATATAAGTATGTTTATCAGTTGTCTGGTTTCCATAATACAAGCTCTGCTTAGTTTGGGATCAGATAGCGATGTGTGAGTTGTCCCAAGATATTATTATATTATTATTTATTCTGTATACAGAGTGTAACAGAAAGGTGTGGTCATATTCAAGGGTTGGTTGTTCCATCATACTGAGTGCACATACCTAATTTTATCAAAATCGGAGCACCCTGAAAAAATATTGATTATTTCATTCGTTTATTTATGAATGAAAAAGTTAATAATTAAAAAAAGTATGACTTAAAAAGTTCTATGCCATAATAATGCCATCGAGTTTTGTACCAGGGGAGGTATAGTTCTTATGCCATACGCCTTTCACTACTGAATTTTGTCAAAAACAGTATGCAATAACAATGCAACCAGCTATGGCACCATGGTAGATGCAATACTGATAACATACCCTATCCGCTGCTAAATTTGACACACACATCTTTCTGTTACACCCTGTATAGTTGTCCCGGTGAAATTTTTTTTGGAAACGTAAATACCTTCTACAGAATATTTATTTAATAACTAAAAATATACTAGTAGGCCCGCGCATCCCTGTTTTTGTAACATTTTTCATTAATGCTCCGTTCCTATTGGTCACAGCGTGATGTAATATAGCCTATAGCCCTCTTAATAGGCTATAGAATACTAAAATATTTTTTTTATTCAAAACAGTAGTTCCTGTGATTATCGCGTCTAAACAAACAAATAAACTCTTGAGCTTTATAATACTAGTAAAGATACCTGCAGGAACTTTATGACTGTTTGCATACTAAGTTATTAGGCAGACATATGACGTTTGTTGAGAGTGTCTCCATGGGATAACTTTACAAAGAATATGTTAAAAACAAGGGCAGTTCTTTTATAGTTAGTTACGATAAATCCTTGGTAGGAAAAATGCATATAGTGCAAGCAGTAAGTGCACATAAAAATATCTGGTTGTAGATGCGGGGCGTCGGCAAGGCTCGGCATCCGGCGTGTCCCGGCTCCACAATAAACTCTGGTCTGGCTACGCTTGGCTTACATCACATCCCATATTTTACACACTTAAAGCTGTTTGTCGTGTCATACCATTATACGGTGTGTAACGCTTGGACTTATTGCCAGCATGGAGAAATAATTCAGTTTAAATTGTTTTCTTACTGAGAAATTCTTATTGCGTTACATCGGAATGGTTTTATATGTTTGTTATAAAACTAGTAGTTCCAGCTCCATTTGCGTGTTTATTATTCAAATTTTGACCTCTGTTTTGCCCTCAATTAATTTATGAGTAGAATTTCCAAAAGTCAGTTCGCTTTCTTCTCGTACTTATGTCACGTCATTCAACTTGTGAACATAATCGATGTAACCAGGTCAAAATGAACCTTTAAACTGAGTTTATTACCATGTTGGTTTATGACTTTCACTTATTTAAGACAAACGACAAACAAAAACCATCTCTGTGTCGCGGAGACTTTACAAACTTCTTTCTTTTTTCAAGCTGGAATTGCCATGGTAGCTTCGTTTCGACGAGAGGCCTAACTTTATGTATACGATAACTCTATATAGTGATACGTTATACATCAGCATAGGCCGCGATTAATTTACCAACAGAAAACAAATTTGTAATAAAAATAAATGTGATGCAACAATTATGGCTTTTACCACAAGTTGGCATTTAGCACAAGTAAAAGCCATAATTGTTGCATTATATGAGTCATTTTTTTAAACAATTTTATTTGCGGTTGGTAAACTAACTGCGGCACATGTTGATGTTTGGGGATAATAGTTTTAAAACTCCTAAGTTAAGTTTGTTATATTTAACACCTGTTTTCTTCACTAACGTATATAAAGTTGTCGTATGCATGAAGTTTAGCGTCTCGTCAAAGCGAAGCTACCATGGCAATTCCAGGGTCCGTATTCACTATCTTTTTTTACGCTTTCGCGTTAAGCCCGCGCCTTTAACTGTCAAAATCTTGTCATAATGCTACATAGAGAGCTGCGCTTAGAAATGCATCGCGCATCTTTGAGCGCACCGCGCATGCGTTAGTTCCCGTGGGCTTGCGCGATAACGAAAAAAAGCATAGTGAATAAGGACCTAGCTTGATATGTATCATCTTTGTTCTAGGGAACCCGTACTTTTTCACTTTTACGGAAACAAACTACGTAACCTACACATTGACTCGAAACAACAATAAATAAATACACAAAATCATAGTGTCCTGTATCTTTTATTTATTTTTTTGGAATTACTAGCAATCTTGTTAACCCCACCAGCTAAGCTTAATTGTTGGTGTTAAACGGCTATTACACTATCCTGAACTAAGGCCCTAACTCATAATACACCGCTCATTCTAAGAGCTTAGGTTCCCTAATTTAGTGTAGTGTAATAAGCACATTAGGAGTGGGTACCATCGGTAGTGTAATGGATAGGATTCGAACCTGCGACCTCTCAATAGCGAGTCCGATGCCTCTAAAACCTCTTGCATAGCAACCGTACGCACTACCACTACACCACCGAGGCGGTCTTAAGTCGACATTATGTTTATTATCATACAAGGCAAACATAAAAGTTAGAATTAATTTCGCATTTGTGTTATTAGGTACATTGAATTACTTTCAAGATCTATGGGGCTTGCGATTGTCTATTTGTCTTTTTGTTTTTATCTTTAATGGGGTAGTTTATGTTGTTCAAATAATTTAACTGTGATATATGAAAGGGGAGAGCAGATTTTAATATTCTCTATGGTTTTTTTAACCTTCAAATGCATGTTGTCTGGTTTTCGAGGTCAATTCAAAGTCGCAATGTCTTAAAAGGTTAGTGGTGTTAAGTGTCTCTATTTGAATTCATGGGACTTTTTAGAAGTAAGTTATCGTTTCTATTACTGAAACGAAAAACAAACTCAAGCACACTGTGTTTTCTTAATCTCCGTGTATAATGTATCACAACAGAATACTGGTTTTGTCTATACTCTACATTAAAAATCAATGTTTTGTGTGATTATAACTTGTAATTTTAACAACGGCTTGTGGTATTTTGATGGGATTTTTAAATTTGATTGTCAGGGTCTTTATTCACTATGTTTTTTTTTCGTTTTCGCGGCAAGCCCGTGCGAATTGGTGCATGCAGGGTACGCTCAAAGATGTCAGCGCGCATGTACGATGCATTTCTAAACGCAGGTCTTTAGTTACCATTATGACAAGATTTTGACAGTTAAACGGGCTTGCCGCGAAAATGAAATAAAAGATAGTGAATAAGGATCCTGATCTAATATGTAGATGTAATATGGCTGCCTCTGTGGCGCGGTGGGTGTGTCCAACTGCTACGCAGGAGGTCGTGGGTTCGATTCCCACACGGGACACCACTTTGTGTGATGGATCACACAAAGTGTTGTTCCAGGTCTGGATGAACTTTGTGTCCGTGACTTGTATTTGTAAAGTCCCCCGCGACACAGGGCTTGTACCCTACTGCGGGAGTCGTCTTTAAAAATATATATGTACTTATAAACTATTTCTATCTCGATAATAAACGGAGTTCCGTGAAAAATGGACGTATTAGAGTGCAGCTGACTAAATGAAAATGTTTAAATATAACAAATAATTAAACAGTTTAAGATCTTAACGTCGTTACCTTGGGAGACGCCACTGTAGTTTTCACTAAAACTTAAAGTGAAACATCAAGAATTTGTCTTAAAAATACCCCATAAAATGTAGCGATAATTAAAACAAGTTTATATACAAGTTAATAAAGTAGGCCCGCTTGTTAACAAATTAGTTCATTCGATATTTGTAATATAATATCTTATATTAGATTACATTATAGCGAGTTAATTAGGTCGTTGTTTGTAATCGCTTTTTCTTGCAGCAATATGTATTGTATTTCAGTTTTAAGACATCATTATGTAGCCTCATTATTCTTTATTAATATTATAATTATAGAGTGGGACAGTTTGACATAGTACCTACTAGCTGTGCCCCGCGGTGTTACCCGCGGTTTATTACCCTATGTGTAAATTCAGGGTGTCAGCTAACTCCATACCAAATTTTATTAAAATCGCTCCAGCCGTTTAGACGTGAAGATGTACACAAACATACACACTTACATACTCATAAACTTTCGCCCTTATAATATTAGTGTGATATTTATTTATTGGTTTATGAAGTAAAGGTTTATACTTTGAGGGGCGTGTATAGTGTGAAACACAAATGCCTTGAAAAGCGCGTACCTGCATATTTGTGCATGACTCTCAAAGTGTGTATCTAAATTTACATGCACGCATGCACACATATAAATACATGCGTGTACACAATCACCTAAGCACTTAAGAGCGTGCATGCATCATTCAATGCGTGGGCGTGCATGGATGCTTACGCCCATGCATGTCAGGATGCATGCACGCCCTAGCACGGGCGCTCGTACTCTTGCCTAAAGAAACATAATGAATTTTAACATTCTAAAAGAAAAAAGATACACTTTTAGCTTAAAAAAACTGGCAATACATGTTAGACCATGCTCAGTGTAAAGTTCCGCAGCCTTGAATAATTGCATCAGCAGAAGAGCGTATGTTCATGGCACTTACGCCCTTTTATTGAGAAACGCAGGTTTTCGGCAATATTTCAATGTCGGCATATCCGATCATGTCCAAAATAATTTTAGTTTAAAGAATATATATTTATTATGCGCTACCATTGCGATTTTTTCATAGTATTTGATTACACGGTTCAAAAGTAAAGGGGGGGGGGGGGGGGGGCACATTTTATGCAACTTTCGGAGCGATTATTCTCAAAAAAGTTTACTCAATCAAAACAGTTTGATAGAAACCTTTAAATGTTTTTAAAAGACTTGTCGCGTGACGTACCACAAGTTGATGTTTGCTGTAAAAAAAATATTCAGCTTCTGTTACATGTATGGAGTGCCACCCTTAAAAACATTTATTTTTATTATTTAGCTATCAAACTAAGTAGCGGCTACTACAAGACACCTTTACATTAAATTTCATCAATATTCATTGAGTAGTCTTTGAGTAAAATATCTGTGACATACAGACGGACATGCCGAAACTACAAGGGTTCCGTTTTTGCTATTTTGGCTACAGAACCCTAAAAATGGCGAACTTATACACCAGTTCAGGAAGAAAACAGTTTTTAAACCGTTTTTTATTTAAAGCATTTTCACACTATCTCGGTGTTGACAGTTTATTTATTTATCTACTAACGAGATCGAGCGAGAACTAATAAAATTCAATTACAAAGTCATGCTTTAAAGTTTGTACATTTATTTTCAAAATGCTAAGCTTTATCAAGTCGGAGTGAAAAACAATTTTCGTAATTACAAAAACTGTTTACTTACTATGTATTCTTGTATCGTATCTTAAGACTGAAATTCGACTTGACCGGCGACAGATTAGGCGCATGACCGAAGGCATAACGTCCTCTTTGAGACCCAGAATGTTTCATTTTTCGAAAACGGTCTATTGACTGACCATGGTGTCTATCGACACTTCATTGACTGCCTCTGTGGCGCGGTGGGAGTGTATCCGACTGCTACGCAAGAGGTCGTGGGTTCGATCCCCACCCAGGATAAAACTTTGAGGGATGAGCACGATGGTTTTTTCTGTGTCTGGGTGTTATTTATCTATAATATGTATGTATTTAGAAATTTATAAGTATGTTTATCAGTTGTCTGGTTTCCATAGTACAAGCTCTGCTTAGTTTGGGATCTGATAGCGTTGTGTGAGTTGTCCCAAGATATTATTGATGTTATAGATACCATCTTCCGCCGTCTCTTAATCTCTGTATCTGCTTGGTCAGATCAATTACAAGTGATATAGTAGGTAGTGTTTAAACATGTCAATGCATCAAGCGAATTCTCTTCACGCATCGTGAAAATATTAATTTCTTCTGTGATTAATAAAATACTTCAACCATTTCCCTCCACGCGCCATCATAATTAAATACGTGAGTTGCAATTGTCAGCTATTTATGAATATTGCACGAACACTTTTAATGTCTGATTTACATTTTATTATTAAAAATATTCAAATAGGCATTTTCAAATAAAACAGATTGAAGTGTAATAAACTACTATAATGTCTATTACTCTATAATCTGTTTCATTTACGAGAACTAGCAAAACTTTCAGTTATTTTTTTTGGTTCTTTGTTGTTTTCGGTTCTATTCTGTGCAAATGGTTGACATTTAATTATATGGTGTTACGTATTAGAGTACAGCTATGCTATGTTTAGATATAGCAAGTAATTCAATATAGATTTTTAGATCTTAACGTCGCCATTTGGGAGGCGCCAATCTAGTTTTTTTTTCTTTAAAAAGACGACTTTCTCAGTAGAGTACAAGCTTTGTGTCGCGGGGGACTTAACAAACATACATTTCACGGACACAAAGTACACCCAGACTCGGAACAACAATTTGTGGATCACACAAAGTGGTGTCCCGTGTGGGAATCGAACTCACGACCTGTTGCGTAGCAATCGGACACACTCCCAACACGCCGCAGAGGCAGTCGGCAGTAATTATCACTAAAAACTTAAAGTGAAACATTTGCAGAGTGGACTTTAGAGTTTTTTAGATTGACTCTTATATAATTATCATGCTTGTTTCGGTTCTATTCTGTGCTTGCGGTTGACATTAAATAAAAATTCCAAATTAGTAAGAAACTAGGTACTCAGAAACTGACCAGGGAGGTCTACTCTAATTCAACGAAAAAGAAAGTTTCGATTAAAAATGAGGTGGTAATGCACACAACCAGTGATATCTATTTAATCCACTCGTTCCAGAAAATCGTCCATGTGTTCGAACTTCTTGTGATTATACAAAATTCAATTAGAATACTCCCCGTAAACATAAGAAATTTAAGTAAACGAAAATCCATTACTTTTGTTTTTATGAAAGAGAGTAGGCTGAGACTGTTACGAAACTAATTTTCCTCTCTTAAAGAATATTCGCTTTTATAGTTTCTAATTTAACAAAATATATGTGTGATCTTGTTGAAAACCAATAAACTAGTTACTGTTGATAAGTTTTCGCGATTTGTAGGAACTAGCTTAACAAATTATATATACTGCGGGTCTTAATCGCGTGAATAATTTAAGGTAAAATACCTTGTACGACTGCCTCTGTGGCGCGGTGGGAATGTATCCGACTGCTACGCATAAGGTCGTGGGCTCGATCCCCACCCAAGATAAAACTTTGTGTGATGAGCACGATGGTTTATTCTGTGTCTGGGTGTTATTTATCTATAGTATGTATGTATTAAGAAATATATAAGTATGTATATCCGATGTCTGGTTTCCATAGTACAAGCTCTGCTTAGTTTGAGATCAGATAGCGTTGTGTGAGTTGTCCAAAGATATTATTATTATTTGTTTATTGCCCGACGGGTACGGGTAGACAGTCTACCTGTGACCACGGCTGTTGCAATACGGTCGTTTTATAAACTAGTTCCTATTTTCAGCATTACTTATCGCGATTAGAACTGATGTACCATTTCATTTCGTTACCAAATTTCATTAACATCCTTTAAGCCGTTTAGTCGAGAAAATATAACAACGCATGTTTAATACAAGAATGGTTGTTTTGATCACATACTATGAAATCGATAAGTGTAACTTAACAAACATATAACAAACAAAGCACAACTCATTCGTACACTAATCTAACACTACCTCATCTACCCCCATGACGCGGCTAAAAACTTAGCACAATGCCATCCGACTCCGTTTGAGCTCGTCATGCTCGGGGCCGAAGGGATACATCGGAGTTACACATATTAACTTCTGACGTTTACTTCCGTGTCGGGCTTGTGACTTCGGCTTTAACATTACATTAGTTTAGGTATACTCTGTTTGGATGTGGCCTCTTTAACAATCCATACTAATATTATAAATGTGAAAGTAACTCTGTCTGTCTGTTACGCTTTCATGCTCAAACATCTAAACCGATGTAGATAAAATTTGGTATGGAGATAGTTTGAGTCCCGGGGAAGGACATGGGATAGTTTTTATCGCGATAACCGATTTCCACGCGGGCGGAGCCCCAGACGAAAGCTAGTAGGTACATTAATATGTCACGCCATGGAACCATAAACTGAAATGGTTACTGAATGATATCTCTTTATATTGCCTTCAAAAAAGATGGTTCTCTGTTTGAGTTGTTTGTATGTATGTTCGCGATTTTCTCAGAAACTAGTGATCCGATTTAAATGGGATTTTTGCCGTTCGACTTTATATTTTTTTTTTGGAGGTTTTAGTGTATAAAACTTCAAAATTTGCATTCTGTGATAGGCTTAATAGTTTTTTTTTCATTAGAGGCAGTTCATTTTTTTTTAAAGTTATACCACTAACAATCCTAGATATATTTTTTAAATATGAAACTCACACTTCATTTTGTAGAACTCCGTAGCGCCGTCTACGATAACTGCTACGAGAAAAGAGTTATGAAGGGTATTGATAAGGAATTCGACAATAACACAATGAATTGCACTTACATACAATCAGCAATTGATTTTTATTTCAATAGATGCTAGAACTCTTGTAGGTACGTCTCATGTATTGATAACCTTGAAAACTTTACTTAGTTTGTTACTAGTGATAATTTGATGTGATATTTTTAAACCAGGTAACAACTAAACATTTGTTTAAATAAATTGTAATTAAAAAAATCATTAAAATTTCAAACGACCCAATCCGGGACAGGGACATATTGTGCCCTAAACAAACAAACAATCCTTTTGGAAGTGATACCAAAAGTTTGTGAAAACATAGGATTTTGTTGAAATTCACAGCAAAATCTCGCTTGTTTGACGACAAACATAAAGTGGATGTAACTATGTAGTTAGTTTTTATTGCAAACTTTAGACTACAAGCGTTAAGTAACTAATTAGACATAGTCTGAGACAAAATCGTAAAATAACCTGTATTTTGTTACAATGTTGTCTGGGTACCTGTGGACTTTTATGGCCTCATTGACTTAATATTAAGGCCTGGAAAAGACTTTTGGCTTAGAGATTTTTGGACAGGTAAGTGCTTAGAAAGACTTAATAGGGCTGATAACTGCTATCTAGAAGTGTGGACTAGGGATGTTACGGAGGTGGTTTTATCGGAACCGAAGTCGGAGTTTTTAGATTTGGTTTGTCGAAGTCGGAGGTAGTGGACAAAGACAAATATGTTGCGATAAGTCTTGAGTAAAAAAATGAACATTATTCAGTTATTTATAATAAATGTGTGAAGGAAAAGTTTGCTTGGGCGGGCTCGAACCCGCTCATAGAGAATCCGTGACAATTTTTTCTTTATACTTTTACTAGCTGTCCCGTGCAACTTCATCTGCGTAAATTTTACCCGTTTTTGCAACATTTCTCATTGTTGCTCCGCTCCTATTTGTCGTATCGTGATGTTATATAAGCCTATACCCTTTCTCGATAAATTAGTTATCCAACAGTAAAAGTTTCTTTCAATTTGGATCAGTACTTCCTGAGATTACCGCATTCAAACAAAAAAACTCTTTATCTTTATAATATTAGTATAGATTATAGGTATTTAAATTAACTTAAAGGTGCGACCGCTACACACTTGGTACCTTCGATTAAAAGTAAAAACGTCCGTTTTAAAAGTATCGGAATCGAAGTTGGAGTTGGAGGTATAAAATCAATCGGAAGTTCCGACCTTTCGAAGTTGGAGTCGAAGTTCCGTAACATCCCTGGTGTGGACCGTATTGATGATTACTAGTGTTAGATCCAAACTAGCTGGAGGAGTTACCATACACAAAAAAAAGTACAACTGTGAGACACATGACCCAATCCAATTATATGACGTACTAGCTGTCCCGCGCAACTTCGTCTGCGTAAATTTTCCCCGTTTTTAAACATTTCTCATTGCTGCTCCGCTCTTATTAGTCGTATCGTGATGTTATATAGCCTATAGCCTTCCTCAATAAATGGGCTATCCAACAAAAAAAGAATTTCTCAGAATTTTCCAGTAGTTCCTGAGATTAGCGCGTTTAAACAAACAAACAAACTCTTCTGCTTTATAATATTGGTATAGATGGAAGATCTAATGTCACAAATAAGTATCGAGGTGTGATGACATTCAGATCTTTGTCAAATAAGGATTTGGGTGTCATTTGGGTGATACTGTTATGGGCTGTCGTGACGCTTCTGATGGTAAACGTCACGCTAGCTCATGATCTGCACGTCTCTTCATTTCACGACTTTTTCTTCATACAAGGACAATTTAAAAAGATTCAAATCTGAAAATACATTTAATCTCAATATTGTAAAATCCGATCGACCTATAAATATGAAACAGTAGCAAATCTAATGGAGTGTAACAATATCACACTGAATGCGACAAAATACATTATCCGAGTGAATTGGCTCAAAATGAGAAGGAGCCAAACATGAAAAAATAACATAATAAAGGCATAATTCGACATTTTTGGTTCAATTTTATACAACGTAAATAAGCATAGTCCGCGGATGCCGCTGTTAAATCAGCCCTGAGGCCGGGGATACCACGTTATTGTCGATATATTTTGTTATTCTTGTTAGAAAACTTGGGTCGGATAATCGGATTTGTTCTTTATTGTGGATATTTTACAAGTCGACGTTTGTTGCTTAATGACGCCTAAATCATTAAAAGAATTTGTATTCAATGATAATTTTTTAGAGCGGTCAAAATGTTACAATTTTAATCGTCTAGCCCTCAGCCTGCAAACGAATGATATCGTGCGATAAGGAGCTATGTTCCAAAAATAAACAGAAGACTTTAGAAATTATTTCGATGAAGTAATTTTTATAAGCATTTCTTGCCAAAGATTTTACAAATACAATAATTGCATTTTTGAAAGATAGAACAATTTGAAATCCAGACCCAGGAATCGAACCCGAGACTTCAGTAGCCAAACCGGGGCCAGAAGCGAACCACCTATCTGGACTATGTAACTAGATATCAAATTCTTCTATCTCTTTATGCTTACGGGTTAAGTCTCGGGTTCGATTTCTGGGTCTGGATTTCAAATTTTTCTATCTTTCAAAAATGCAATTATTGTATTTGTAAAATTATTTCGATAATAGACTATACAGCTACTTCTAATAAAATGGATTATAATGTGGATTAATTGCGAAATTTCTAATTCTACAATGGTTTAAGATATTTTCATGAGTCTGAAGGTTTCATACTTTTTTAAATTATTAGTACATTTAAACTAATATGCACTTTAATTTAAGCTAACAAGAAAATAAGTTTTGAAAAAGAATTACCCCATCTCAACAATAATTAAACGCATTTATTTTAGCCAACAAAACAATAAGATCGTCTAAAACTATGTTACATGTAAATGACACAAAACCGGGTATAGTTTCATCATATTTTCATATGCCTGATGTTGGTTTTCAAAACAAATAATAATTACCTATTATAACCTTAAATACTAGGTTTCGGTTCAAAATGTCTGCGGATTAATACAACAGTAAACAACATCTGAGTATACCAACTTATTATATACTAAGTATAAAAAAAAACATAAATATCGATAATTATAATCATTCAGTTACATCCCTACCACCACGTGCAAATATATCTACTCGTGTCTGAAAATTTTCTCCGTACCTTTATTCAGTAACGTGTAACATAACTCTTTACACCTCAAGGTTTATATAAATTTCACGGGCAATATACACAGTTAAATGAGTTTTCTGTGTATCTGATAAACAGGTAAATAAGTTCGTATAAAATTTTAAATGTATGTGTTGAAGTGATCTTCAACACATACAACAACAGTCTATTTATAATGGAGAGCAATCCTAATAACCGGGTCCATACCGTATGATCCATTATGCGATCATTCAGCGATCCACAATTAAGGATTGCAGAGCGTGGATCGTACTAGACCGATTCAAAAGCGGTGGTAGCCTAGTGGCTAAGGCATCGGTCTCGCAATCGTGAGGTCGTGGGTTCGAATCCTGGCCATTATACTTCCGACGTGAACCCACTCCTAACACAAGCCATAGAGCTTAGCTGGAGGGGTTAACAGGATTGCTAGTAATGGGGGACTTCAATCTCACATTGCTAGTTATCTTTATAATTGGCGGTCCGCAATTTTCAGTTCTGCGTAATGTTCATATCGCCGAATAACGCGATCCACGCATAAACGTCTACACTGCGGGTGCCAAGTGACTGAGGCACCTTTACGCGTTCACCAAAACCGACAAAGAACTGTACGCACGCGGCAAGGAGCACGGGCTCCAAAGCGTACACTTGGATTAGGTGCAGCATGTCCACACCGACCGCGCCTTGCCAGTGTAACCGCGGCTTATAGATTGCTCTCCATCTATATAAAGGGGTTGTAGCTGCAATTATCTCATTTTTAACCTAATACGCAAAAGGAGGGCTATTACAAACTAGAACTCGAATACTTTTCTATACTAATATTATAAAGCTGAAGAGTTTGTTTGTTTGAACGCGGCAATCTCAGGAACTACTGGTCCGAATTGAAAAATTCTTACTTTGTTGGGTAGCTTATTTATCGAGGAAGGCTATAGGCTATATAACATCACGCTGCGACCAATAGGAGCGGAGCAGTAATGAAAAATGTTGCAAAAACGGAGAGAAAATGTACGCATACGAAGTTGCGCGGGACAGCTAGTATTTCATCAAATGTAACATAATTCAAGTCGTTTGAAAAAAATGCAGATAATAGGTTTTTTCCCAGGTAAACGAAAAAATCCAAAAGTCTAATTAATAAATAAAACTAGCATTTAAACTACCAACGATTAATTCCTTATTAAATTTTGTGTTAAACATACAAATAAATAATGACGTCATAGGCCGACAGAAAATTCTTAAAGAATTGTTGTTTTGACTAGTTAGAAACAAGCCCATTGACAGAAACTGCCAAGAAACTAATAGGCCACTCTGATAAAATTATTAAGTTTAACGTACATGTGTTGGCATTAATCTTCCTGTCTTTACTCCGAATTTTTGGACAAGGCACAATATGTGTTTTTCTCTACACAAAATTGAATTATAATTACTTACAAGAACAATAAACAAAATATATGTCGCGACATTCAGGACGGCTTTACCGCAACATAAGCTTTTGCGCAAACCGTGATAATGTATCAGTTGCTCTAAAGCATGCCTAGGACCTGAACTTTTGACTAATCATCAAAAATTACAGGTACACATCATTTGCTTGACCTTACGACTGGGTCCCTATTCACGATCTTTTTTCCGTATCCACTGCAAGCCCGTGCCGAACTGGCATTAGATCTTGTCATAATGGTAAATGACGAATTTCGTTTAGAAATGCATCTTGCAAAGAAACGCATGCGCTTCGATGCATTTACAAGCACACACATTTTGACAGTTCTGCATGGTCTTGCCGTGACATAAAAAAGATTATAAATAAGATCTACAATTGTACCTAACAATGATAATGTTAAAAATACTAATTCAGAAATGCCACACCAAAAAAAAAACGAAAATTATGTGAAGTCATCAATATTCACTGATCAAGCATGGCGTGTTGCATAACTACGCATATATTTCCCAAACGCGACTTTTAAATTACAATTAAGCATAAAAAATTAAAACAACTTCGGAATAAAACATTAAAACCTTCATTTCAGGAACAAAAATGTATATAATTTTCTTTCGCGCTTCGAGATGTTTATAAAATTCATATAGCAAGTTTAATAAAAACATATACACGTATATTTGTTGCTAGTTAAACAACATTTACGAGAGCGGCGGGTCCTCGCTGAAGAACTTTACTACACCCTGTTTTATGTTATGAACACACAAACGTGTTTGGGGGTGTCTTATTTACGAATAATAAAAACAAGGAAAGCAATGAATCTCGGGCTACTTCATCTGGTAGCTTTAATATTATACGTGACCGCTTAAATTTGGGTAACGCCTCTGCTGACGGCCGGGCGCACTTTTCATTAAGTTCTGATTACCCCTCGAGAGTTCTAGAGTCTCAGTCTCGAGTGTCGAGACGTCAGGTTGGGTATATCTGTGAGTTTTTGGCGAAGTGCAAAAGTTTTATGATATTATGATTACTTGCATGAAACGAGGTTGGCACGGACGTGACGGGTGCCTTCTGTTCCTAACGTGATCACCGTTGATGGAGACGCGATACTACTTTGTTTTGTGACGAATTTGCTTCGAACAAAGTGCATTGTATGTATTTATCGTTGAAATCCTAAAGAAAAGGGTGTTTTCTTAATTTATTTTGAAACTTGGTCGTAATGATAGAGACGAGAGACGATGAGATAGTGTAGAGTATTGAAATAATAGTATCAATTAGATCTTGCGAGTAAATTAAACTAAGCAAGTCTAGTACTTTCATAATGAGCTTCAACTATTTTAACACTTGTATGGCCCTATTCCATTAGGCAAGACTTGCATGCAAGTAGGTATGACTTAGTAAGGTATGACGTCACATGTGAGTACAAGTTGCTTGCATTGGAAACATATTCATACCATCAACAACAAAACACTATTTGATTACAATCTTTTGTACAAGTTCGAATACTTCATTCAAGTTGAATGCAATTTGCAACTTGTATACAAGTAACTTGCTTAATGGATTAGCACCTTTAGGGTAAGTAAGCCATCGCTCAAACAACTGTTCGTCCTGTAAAATCCCAATACCTGCAACATCAAAATGCAAATATCAAGCAGATGATTCGAAGAAAAAGTGGCATTTCTGTACGGTTCCTTTTTCCTAGTCTTTGTCAAGAATACGACTAGACAGCTCGCTCACTGAGTGCGATACTCTTTCCTCATTACAGTTCCTACGTGTTAATTACGCTGTACTAGAATTTTATGAGGGCCTCACTATATCGCACTTCACTGTTTCACTGTTACTACAACTTTAAGCTGTTTTCTTCGTAAGCAAATGTACAACTACTGTTTACTACCACTTTTATAATCTTATTTATTAAAAATGAAAGTCATGACTTATTCTTTAACTCAACAACGTCCAAACTTGGAGCTAAAGAGCAGAAAAAATTTGCAAAGAGCAAGGATTTTAAGAAATGCGAGCTTTAGGGATGAGCTAATTTACAGCGAGCGAAGTCGCAAACATTGTCTCACTCATGAAGTCGCCTATCGGTGAAATGTTGCAAGCAAAGATTTACTCTCTATTCTTTCTAAACGTTTGAGAAAAAGAGAATACTCTGAATTCGATAAAAATAACACCAGGACCTGTTACATTTTTAATTAAGTAACAATATAGTGAAATTTACACCTTTTGTTTCCTAACTAATGTCAGTAAAAGCAGCCAATCTCATTAAAGACTAGCCATCTACGCGCAAACATAAGTGGACTCTCTATTCTCTCACTCTCATAGCCGATGGGACGAAAATCCGACACTATCGGAGAAAAAAGAGAAAGAGTTGTGCTCCTCAAGGCCCGGGTAGGACAATATTTGAAAACGGTCACCTATCTATGGATCGACAGTGGTAACGTTGCTTAACCTCACAGACATCTTGATCTGCTCGGTCGCCACTGAGTCAGGAATCTCTCTTACATTTACAATTATCTGGTTACAAACAAACAGTTGATAAAATTACTACGTTCATACTTCAGAAAACATTCATAATGTCAATAAAAAAATGTTTAAAGTATTAGATTAAGTCCCGGAATAGGTAAATCTTATATTTTTTATACATATTAGATTTACCTATTCCGGGACTTAATCGCGTCAATTATTTAAAGGTATAGCACCAAACGTAGTCACGGCTCGACTGATAATTTGTTTCGTCAGTACTTACACTGAGGTGCGGTGTCTTTACGGCGTTGATTGCTTAACAGGGTTTCAAGATGTTAAAAGCCGGCATCCATCGTGTCGGTTGAAATTCTTGTACTTCTTGATCTCAACCGCCTCGTGCGCTAACCTAGAATAATAGTGGCGATTGGTGGAAAGTACCTGTGGCTTATGCAATTCTATCCATTGATTTAGTCCTGATTCCAACAAATGGAATTGGGCGATAGCAGACTTGTAAACTTGACAGTTTTTTAAAGCAGCCATATGTTTCTTGACCCCGTCTGCGTTTGTCATTTTGGTCTGTCCGATATAGGAACTACCGCAACTACAATCCACCTTGTACACGCCAGGTGTTTGGAGCGGAATAACATAATTTGCCGTTCGTAAAAGCTAAGCTTGGAGTGCGGACTATATACATACAGTCATAATGGAGTAATTCTTCAATACTGTTCCAATTTTGTCCATAACTCTTTTTATGTACGGCAACATCGGGTAAATAATAATAATAATATCTTGGAACAACTCAAGGTTTAAACCTTTAAATAATTCATGCGATTATGTCCCGAAATAGATATTAATATCCTTACAATGTTATTGCCAAACCTAAACATAAAATATAAAAATAATATTTTTTAAATAAAATAAAATATAAAAATAGCCTTTAATCAACCATTACATTATTATTTATTTTTTTTTTTCATTAATATTAATTATGATTATTTATTTACTATTGTTTTAAAATTTCATGCAATTACAATAATGGATGTCGCCTCCTTGGCGTAGGCCTCCCCCAGCTTCCTCGAGTCTTCTCTGTCACGTGCTTGTCTTCTTCAGTCTGGTCCCATAGCTTTCTTGGTCTACCTTTACGTCTTTGTGCTTCTCTTGGTACCCATTTTCCATTCTGCATACATGATCTGCCCATTTCCATTTATTTATTCGTATTTTTTCCAGTACATCAGTTACTTTTGTTCTTTCTCTTATTGTTTTGTTCTTTATTTTATCTTTTTTATGCCCAACATACTTTTCTCCATTTTTCTTTGATGTATGGCTAATTTATCTTCATCTTTCCTACGCAACGTCCATGTTTGGCAGCCGTATGTTAAGCATGGCAGGATTACTATGTCATACAACTTACCCTTTATTTGTATACTTACGTCATTATTCTTCATAATTTCTTTTATGACTGCCTCTGTGGCGCGGTGGGAGTGTATCCGACTGCTACGCAAGAGGTCGTGGGTCCGATTCCTACACGGGACACCACTTTGTGTGATCCACAAACTGTTTTTCTAGGTCTGGGTGTACTTTGTGTCAGTTACTTGTATGTTTGTAAAGGCCCCTGCGACACAGGGCTTGTACCCTACTGCGGGAGTTGTCTTTAAAAAAAAAAAAAAAACTATTTTTAAGCTCCAGTATTTTCTCCAAGTAATTGCGATTCGCCTATTTATTTCTTTTTCTGTCTGATCAACAAATGAAATTGACTGCCCCAGTTTCTGTAACACAGTCGATGTTTTCTCCGTTTACTCTTATAGCTTGATCCCTACCATTAGTAAAAAATTTGGTTTTTTATGTATTTATGGATAACCCAACTTTTTTTCTCTTCCTCGCCAAATCGTTGATCATGTTTTCAAGCTGTGTACTCTCTTCAGAATTTATAGCAATGTCATTAGACGTATTCTCCATCTATTCTTATTCCTTCGTTTTCCTAAAGACCATTTCTAGAACTGCTGAAAATATTTTGAGTGAGAGTGGGTCGCCCTGTCTAACGCCTTTTTGTATGCAGAATTCTGGTCCATCTCTTTCGAGTCTTATCCTACTCGTACTATGAGAGTATATACTGTGTAGAAGCTCTATGTATTCAATGTCTATGTTTTGCTTTATTAGTGACTCAATAATAAGGAATAGTATGATATATATACCAATAAATATTATTTACCTACCGAAACGTACTATAAATATTATTTTACAGTAAATGAGGAAGTTCTTTGTAATCAATTAATATTCATTCCAACCCATATTTTAATCATAATGGCACCGTTTGAATATGCCAAATATGAGCTAGATTTAGCTCGTTAATAAATCCAGTCTCATTAAACAGCAATTTTATAATGATGACGAAAATTGCAAATGACTGCCGAATTTGTACATTGAATATAATGTAGGTGTGTTTTTTTTTAATTCTTTTTTTTTAATTACAAATTTTTAGTAGGTTGTCCAGCCAGACCTACCACTTAGTTTATTTATTAATTATGACTAACACTAGTTTGTAAGCTCGCCATTGTACTACTAATAATTATGGATGTATCAAAATGATTATTATTATTAAGTCCACCTTTTAAAATGTATTTGCAGAAAGTTTATAAATTAATCAATATTTGTTCCTTTTGATAAAATCATGTTCTATCAATTTCCTATTTCAGTTGTTTTATCTTTCCAAATATTTTATACGTCCACCTATTTTTCAATTTAAAATGTAACATATAACTTCTCATATTATTATGTTGGCTCTAAGTCTGTTTTTGCTGTTGTATTGTTTACCCGTTTGTGTGATTTGGGAAAATACATACCTATGTGTTATACGAGTTTACTTTTTTTTTGTAGTAATAACTACAGCAGATTTTGTTTTTAAAAAGACGACTCCCGCAGGAGGTTACAAGCCCTGTGTCGCGGGGGACTTTACAAACATACAAGTCACGGACACAAAGTACATCCGGTCTCCACAGACTCGGAACAACAATTTTTGGATCACACAAAGTGGTGTCCCGTGTGGGAATCGAACCCACGACCTCTTGCGTAGCAGTCGGATACACTCCCACCGCGCCACAGAGTCAGTGTTCCTATAAATCATTGATGTTATAAATATAACAACATTATTTTAAACAGATCGATCGAACAAATTAATTAAAACATTTCAAATAACCAATAACCAAATCAAATGAATAAACTCTCGTTAATTACTCGAAAACCCCGACTCTTTTCATATATTTCAGTTAGGTCGTGTTTGTAATTTGACCTAGTTAGTACTTAAACTAGTAAATTTAGTGGCCGTTCGCGGAAAAATGTGGCTGGATTTCTGTGAAACTTTTAGTGCTTTGTTTAAAATGAGATCACTATGTGTGACATTAAACTACGTAGTACGAAAGCCATTAACAGATTACAGTTTGTCTGAGAGTTTGTTGCAATTTATGGCATTCGTTAAATTTATGGCAGTTTTGATTGGTTATATTTTCCTCACAGAAGTGATGACAAAGTTGGAATCCGTTGTAGTTGACGTGTACGATTGTTCCGCAAGTGGCCGTGGGTCCTATTCCCGCACGGAACATCACTTTGTGTGATTCTCAAATTATTGTTCCGTGTCTGGGATATTGAGTCCGTAAATTGTTATTTGACACAGGGCTTGTAGCATACTGCGGGAGTTGTCTTTTTGATGTGATAACGTCTTAAAAATCGATGACCGACTGCACTTACGAAAGTGTCTAAAAAAATTCATGTTATTGACTGGTTGCTAAACCACGGGAATTCCGATTCCACTTGCTGATAGGCTGAAGTATGGTGGCGGTTCCACTAAAACTGGCTGTCGAGCGGTCCTGTAAAGCTGTCACGGGCATAGTTGTTTTAAAAATGGCATCAATGTTTTGGCAATTGCAGCGACATGCGATGCAATTGGAAAAAAAAATAAAAAAAGCTGTCACAGGCGTCGTTGTTTATTACAACGTCATCAATGTTTTCTTATGACGTTATCATGTAAAATTATCGTCCGTGAACCGACTTTACAGACAACCGTTTTTTAAGAAAGAAAAAACAGACAGTTTGCATTGTAAATTAATTCCTGTGTATATCATAATGTACGCCCAGACTCACAATCAACTTTGTATTGATTTCAGCAAAATGTGTGCCTGTCCCATGACTCCTTCATCTTTACCTCTTACAAAAACAGGTACAGCTTGAGTCATTCACGTTTATTCTTCCAACAACACTTTCTACAATATCAAAACTTCAAAACACGTCCATAAAATATCCAACTGGACTGGCGACAGAATAAATAAAACAAAATATATACAGAGAACCAAACCTATTTGTATTAAGTCCGCAAAAAGATATACAACTGTATCTATTGTACGCTATTACTACGACTTATAACAACGTCAAAAACCTGAAAATACGGTTGGTCGAAGACAATACCAATGCAATATTAATATTTACCTTTGCATTGTCCAAACAAAGACTGCATTCATATTCTCTCCACGAAAACAAGTAGATAAAAATGCAAACACTAGCAATTGTGTCTCAAACGAACGGAGGCGCTCTACAAGGGGCGTTTGGAGAGAAAGTATTATGGACTATGTTGCCAGGTGGTAATCTAGTATTAAAAGAAAAAAATGGTCTCGAAAATAACACTTTGTTTTTTTTTTGGGTTGGTCCTTCGAGCCGCGTTTTTTCGTGAGTTTCTAATTGATCGGAAATGGCATTGTATTATCAAAAACACATAAATAAAAGTGTTATTTAAAGAAACAGAATTTATATTTATTTTGACATAATACGGCATATAATATTTATAATTGTTTTCGACGTCACTTTGTTCAACCGTCCAAAATTGCAGAGTACAGTCAACATAATACGATGCACCAAGAGTCTCTTGAATTTATAACAAACATTTTATCACTACTTTAAAAAAACACCTTATACAATATGCATTTTCCAAAAAAAAAATATTTATAAATTGGGTATGTAGGAGGCTGAACTTTGTATGAAAGTGCTAGAAAGAGTTGCAATACGGTCGAAACGTCGGGCATTAAACAAGGTATTTTACCTTAACTTATTCACGCGATTAAGTCCCTTAATATATATATGTATTTTCATAATGTATACAAATTGCAAAAGTTTATATACATTTATAATTTAAAAAAATATTTTGCTCAAAACCGAGTCCACCACCAAAACCGAAAATGAATCTAAATTCAGTTGATCTACAAAAAAATCGGCAGCACTGACAACACAAAATTCCGGACAAAAATGTTTTCCCTCTCATATGAATTTAAATCGGCCACGGTATTAGAGGGAAGAAAACCTATTGAGACACGGGTATGTAGAACTATTGAAAGGGTACAGGTGAGGCCGGATCGCGGATCGCGGTATTAGCCTCGTATCGAACACGTGGTGTCCTTGTACCTATGTGAATTTAACAGATCACTTCCAAATAAAGATATAAATGTTACATATTATGCCCGCAGAACCGTAGTGTTATTGGTTTAAATGTGAATGTAGTTTATTGTTTTTAAACTTTCACGATGTTTACACATATTAGAATACTAGCTGTTCCGTGCAACTTCGTCTGCGTAATTTTTCCCCGTTTTTGCAATATTTCTCGTTGCTGCTCCGCTCCTCTTGGTTGTAGCGTGATGTTATATAGCTATAGCCTTCCTCGATAAATGGGTTATCAAACAGTGAAATATTTTGTTTAGTTCGGATCAGTCTTTCCTAAGATTATCGAGTTCAAAGAAACAAACGAACTCTTCAGCTTTATAATATTAGTATAGATTAAGGGGACTTAATCGCGTGAAATATTTAAAGGTTACTCGACGTTTCAGCTTAGCGATGTCTCCGTGAGGCCCGGGGTTTTTTAACTACCCTCGCCTGGTCTTGATAATTTTGATAAATTTTACTGTCGGTACTTCTACACACTACACTTACTACGTCCGTACACTGAGGCGCGATGTATATACTGCGACGATTGCATTGATTGATAACGGAGTTCCAAGATGTTAAGAGCCGGTATCCATCTTTTTGGTTGATATTCCTATACTTCTTGATCTCAACCGCCTCACGCACTATCCTGAAATAAAAGTAACGGTGAAATTGATCGAAATGTCGAATAAATAAAAAGTACGTACGTTTCGTCGTACGGTCGTACCTTTAAATATTTCACACGACTAATTCCCGATAATCTATACTAATATTATAAAGCTGAAGAGTTTGTTTGTTTGAACGCAATATCAGGAACAACTGATTCAAAGAGAAAAAATATTTCATTGTTAGACAGCCCATTTATCGAGGAAGGCTATAGGCTATATAACATCACGCTACGACCAATAGGAGCGGAGTAGCAATGAAAAATGTTGGAAAAACGGGGAAAATTGACGCATACGAAGTTGCGCGGGTCAAAGTATCTATTTTCGTATTAACTACATTCATATTATGAATGTAGTTAATACGAAAAATAAGTAAGTAAAAGTAAAAATATTTAATACGAAAAGTATCTATTTTCGTATTAACTACATTCATACATTCATATTATGAATGTAGTTAATACGAAAATAGATACTAGATAAATATCGAAAATAGATACAACTAAAATATCGGTAGGTAAGTACCTACTTTAAACTGCAAGTATAACTCACAATTTTAAAAATATGCTTCAAATAAGATTTAATAACTGCAAGAAAAATATTTCATATTTGTTTAATTAATTTATTTAAAAATGTTATGTGCAGAATAGCAGTTAAGTATAAAGGCGGACTTAATGCTAAAAGCTCTACCAGTCAATCTTAGGGTTGATGTAGAGATAAAATAGAAGTAGGTGTTGTAAAGTTGTTGGCAGCTAAACTATATAGTAATAAACAATACATGAAAACGAAATAATCTATACTAATATTATAAAACTGAAGAGTTTGTTTGTTTGTTTGAACGCGGTAATCTCAGGAACTACTGGTCCGAATTAAAAAAATATTTTACTGTTGGTAGCCCATTTATCGAGGAAGTCTATAGGCTATATATAACATCACACTACGACCAATAGGAGCGGAGCAGCAATGAGAAATGTTGTAAAAACGGGAAAAAATTATGCAGATTAAGTTGCGCGGGACATTTATAAGTACCTACACACATACATACTAATAAATATACATACTTACATACATAGGAGATTTTTTGATAGATCTATTATAAACATAAATACTGGCTTGTTGGTCCAGTGTTTTGTGACCCTGATTGCATACCAGAGGTTGTAGATTCCATGGGCTATCCAACAGACTTGTTTGTTTGAACGCAATAATCTCAGTAACTACTGATCTGAATTGAAAAGTTACTTCACTGTTGGATAGCCCATTTATTAAAGAAGGCTATAGGCTGATGTAGAGATAAAATAGAAGTAGGTGTTGTAAAGTTGTTGGCAGCTAAACTATATAGTAATAAACAATACATGAAAACGAAATAATCTATACTAATATTATAAAGCTGAAGAATTAGTTTGTTTGTAAAACTTTACGCTACGACTAATAGAAGCGAAGCAGCAACGAGAAAAGTCGCAAAAACGGGGAAAATTTACGCATACGAAGTTACGCGGAACAGCTAGTTTTAAATAATCCGTGTTGCAAACCAACTATTGGACGACCCTATACCTAAAATCTATCACCACACCTAATTCAAGTAAGTTGAAGAATGTCCAAGTATAAATTCTTCACGGCGGGAGGTCCGTGAGTGCCCGCAGAGGCGTCTTGATGTGATTTCCGGTCCTCTTTTAACGTACTTTCCTGTGAGATATAAATTCTAGTTAGACGAAGTATCCAGGGACCTTCTGTCACACGACCGGACGTGGCATCGTCGGAACAGATTGGATTATGGCTCATTATTGTTGACGTAATTGGTAAATTAATGATGGTTTTGATGTTTTGATTTAATAACGGTTTAGTGGCGACACTACACTACAGTGTGTAGCCGACCGTGAATAGGGTAGATGACTGTCAAGTCAAATCAGTATCTTTTTATGAAACGTCAAAACGATGCGCCCTTTACTAATATATGAAATACAAAACAATGACGTCATTCTTTTGTATGGTCAAATCATGTAGTTTCAATGTTTGTTTTGATGTTTATAAATTCATGACAACGAAACATTGTAGAGAAACTTTGTTTTTCAGAATATTTTTTCAAATGCTGTTTCGTGTATAGTGTAAAATCATTTGTAGTTACTGTTGTCATCTACCCAATTGACCACAGTGCTTGAAATAACTCTAGGTTCGATTACCCGTGAGTAGAAATGCACCCTTAGAGGGAGTTCTCGTAGGTCTCATCTAGGTTTTAAATATCAAACACTACACTATCTTTTTTTTATCAAAAGACGACTCCCGCAGTAGGGTATAAGCCCTGTGTCGCGGGGGACTTTACAAACATACAAGGCACGGACACAAAGTACACCCAGACTCGAAACAATAATTTGTGGATCACACAAAATGGTGTTCCGTATGGGAATTGAACCTACGATCTCTTGCGTAGCAGTCGGACACATTCCCACCGCGCCACAGATACAGTTGTAACAGAAGTCGTCATACAGGTTGTAACTTGTATACAAGTAACTTGCCTAATAGAACAAGCGCTATTATATTAAGTGTTATTTAGTCAGCATAGATTAAATTATTGTTGCTAGATTTAGATTGTATCACTCATTTATTTATTTTTTCGTAGAAACATATCCCAATAACACTTGCACAACGATTGTACGACCTGCAACAATGGGATATTTTTTTGACTGGGCTGTTGGTCTAGTGGTTAGTGACCCTGACTTCTAAGCCAGAGGTTGTGGGTTCGATCCCCATCCAGGATAAAACTTTGTGTGATGAGCACGATGGTTTAATCTGTCTGGGTGTAATAGTAACATAGTCCAGATAGGTGGTTCGATTTCGGCACCGTTTTGGCATACGGAAATCTCGGTTCGATTCCTGGGTCTGGTCTTCAATTTTTTCTATCTTTTAAAAATGCAATTATTGTATTTATTATTATTATTATATAACAAGTAAATATAATTAGTCAATATAAGCCAACCCAAGATAAGACTAATTCTTTATTATCCAACTACGAAAATCTAATCGTTTAGAAGTCAAGAAAACATTGCTTGAAAACTCATGAAATTCACAACAAAATGTCGTCTAAGCGAATTAGCCCGACATTTTAGAACACAGATACTTTATAAAATGAAATTTTCTTTACGTAAGTGGTTGGGACGATGTAATGAAGGCGAAATGAACTAAACGAGACTTGCAACCCCTCATGTTTCTAAATAAATTATGAATATTTACCGTCACGTAAAGCTTTACTGGGACGTAATTATTTTAATCTGTGTCTGAGACGGCAGTTTTGGGGAATTGATGTCAAAAGAGAGGTCGTTTTGTATATTAAGATGGTTCTTTTTTAAAACTAAAGGGAGGTATTTTGTTTTTGTTATACATTATATAGGTAGATAAAAAACACTTCTTTATTCACCTGAATGAATGGAAGGAATGCTTTTGACCAAAATATGGTAGAAGAATTTTTATTTTATTTATTGTCACAGATATGTACAACATTTACAGTGGTGTTACATTTATATCTGTAGCAACGAGGCTTCCACTCAGCATAAAGCTAGGCTACGTTGCACCATGAGCCGCAACACTGCGCTGATTCCGAAATCTGACGCTGTGACGTCCGAAATCGTTAAATGACAAAAATTACAACTAAATTAACTAATATTACTTATATTACTATAATTTAACGACTTATAGCTTATCTTGAATCCCTATTAATAATATGAAACTTACCATAAATAGTAAAACAACGAAATAGGACTCGATCGTGAACAACTTTATGCTATCGCTTCCAACTTTATGCTAAGAAAGGTTTTACGTATGGCTGTATTAATCTAAAAAACGACGCTGTTTAATTTGAAAATGACTAGCACTTATTCATCTAGTATCATAAATTACGACTAGCGGGTCAATTCACGTATTTAAAGTGTTAACGTAGTTAAAGTGCAGTTGCAGTTAGTTTCGATTAAAACGGCCATTTTCATATTCTTGTTACTTTGGGATCGATCTTACAAACGCTTGCACACCGTACTAGAGTGTCGTTATTGCGCTCTCAAAATGCATACTTGACGCAAGCGTATTTGAAATCGCTCCCAAAGTTACAAGAATACAAAAATGGCCGTTTTAATCGAAACTTAACTGCAACTGCACTGCTTTAATTACGTGAATTGACCCCCTGCTCTTCCCAGATTCGTATAGGTATACCAATGTAATAATTGAGATCAAATCTTCCCTTACAATTCAACCGTGGAGTTTTTCAACTCATTGTTTTTACTTTTCCACACGAATTAAAACGTTTTAATTCATACAAACCTTATCCTTGTTACAAAAATACTCTAAAAGAATAATAAGGGGGTAGTAATAAGCTAGTAATAATAACTTCCTACTTCTATTTATCTTTTATCTCTATATCACCCTAAGGTTGACTGCTAGAAATTGCTTTTAGCATTAAGTCCGTCTTTGTACAATAACTGCGCATATTTTTTTAAAATAAATTAATTTTAAGGTATTTTTTTGAAATTACGACGTTTCGACAAAATTGCAACGGCACTGGTCTACCCGTGATCACGGCTGTTGCAATACGGTCGAAACGTCGAGCAATAAGACCCGTAGTATATTTAATGTGTACAAATCGCGAAAGTTTATCAACGTTTATTATTTTGAAGATGACGAAATCTTAAAAAACTTTTGCGATTTATACACATCATAAAGTTATATATAGGTACTACGAATCTTAATCGCGTGAATAATTAAGGGTTTTTTTTATATCGCTCGACGTTTACACCGTATTGCAACGGCCGTAGTCACGGGTAGACGTAGTATATATAATTTTACAATGGCCAAATCTTGGCGATTTTTTAGCAAACATATGCCAATGTTAAGTACCTATTTATTTAAGACTAACTGTACAACACAGCGGCTTGGCCGTGTGGTGCCGGCTTGGCCGTGTGGTGCCGGCTTAAGAATAGTACCACCCCATCTCTACCCGTGGGTGTCGTCAAGGCGACTAAGGGATTTCACACCGGAGGACGGGCAGCAGCGTCCTCTGCGTACTTAAAGCCTTACTGCGATCGCCAACCCGCTCGCCAAGCGTGGCGATTATGGCAATTACCCCCAGGATCTACATACTAGTAGGTTCTACTGGGGAGACCCGTGCCCAGCAGTGGGCCATCTTATGGGTTGATATGTATGTATGTATGTATGTACAACACACGTTAAATGCGGAACTGTGAAAATGATGAGCTCAATTTGGCCCTATTTTCACAACACATAGGTATTCCTTTTTTTTTATTAATTAAACACAGCAAGGACTTGCGTATATTTGTTAAGTAAGTATATGTATATTTTTTAGTCTCAACTTGTAGGTAGTGGCACAAAATACCAACAGAACCGAAGGTAACTTTTATACAATGCCCTCGATTCAGGGACATATAGTCAAATTCGAGGGTTATGTGCCCATGATACAGAGTGCACATATCGAGTTTTATCAAAATCGGAAAAACCTAAGATTTACTATATGGTTTTTAGGGTTCCGTAGCCAAAATGGGAAAACGGAACCCTTATAGTTTCGCTCTGGCCATCGGTTCGTCCGTCCGTCAGCCCGTCTGTCCCCAGGTTACCTCAGACACCATTAATACTGAAAAGTTTTGTGTTGCCCCTGTCAGGTAAATGGTTATAGTTGGGTATGTGAGAAAAAATATGGTAGTATAAAAGTTTACTTAGCTAAGTAAACTTTATAAGTTTACGAGTAATAGCCGACCAAGTGAAAAGTATGAATAATTTTCATACAATATCCTATCAATATTGTATTGTCTGGGGATATTTGATTGGATGTCGGGCCATCCATAATGTAGGGTTCCGACCCTACATTATGCATAGCCCGTCATGCACTTGCCTGGTTTTCATTAGTTTATTTATCAATGAAAAACTTATCAATAAAAAAAAGTTAAACTTAAAAAAATCTATGCCATAATAATCTAATTGAATTTTGCACTGAAATTGTACCTATTATCAAAACTTACTGTAACGTATACCTTTATGTCAATAAAGAAATATTTAAATAAAATAAAACGAGATATAACACTTAGGCATTTTCGCTACTAAAATTGTACGAAAAGAAAATGCTGAAACTATATAGTAATTACCTGACCCGTGGAACATCGTATGCGTCAATTTACCCTACCTTTGCAACATTTTTGGTTGATGCTCCCCTCCTAGGTATTAGTCATAGCGTGATGTTATATAGCCTATAGCCCTTCTCGATAAATGGGCTATCCAACAGTAAAAGAACTTTACAATTCAAACCAATAGTTCCAGAGATTATCGCGTTCAAATAAACAAACACACTCTTGAGCTTTATAATATTAATTAAAGATAATTATTGGGTACAATACTTATAACCTACACTGTCAACTGCTGAAATTTGACCACACCTTTCTGTCACACGTTGTAGTACCTAGATACAATCAATTTCTGGACATTATATAATTATAATACTATATGCTACGGTTCTAAATTGCGTGAATATTTTAAGCTTTTTGTCCGATATTTCGATCGTATTATAATGTCGTTGGTCGTGGTCACGGGAGTTGCAATACTTTCGAAACACCGGGCAATAAAAAAAGGTGCTTACTTACCTTATAATATTCTCGCAATCAAGTATATATAATTTTATAATGTGTACAAATCGCTAAACTTTATCAACATTTATTACAGCAATGTCTGGACGTCTAACGAACACAGCGGTTTGTAATCCCGTGTCCTTAGACGATGTCTAAGTGTGTGTAGCTCGAGAGAGGCACCTATAAAGATAGAATACGTATCAACCCATATGATGTCCCACGGCTGGGCACGAGCCTCCCCAAGAGAATCTACTTATTATAAGACCTGGGGGTAATTGCCATAATCGTCACGCTTGGCGTGCTGTTTGCCGATCGCAATAAGGCTTTAAAATTGAGCATGGCAGAAGGGGTTTACAGAATTGTTAGTAATGTGGAACCTACAATTCCACATTGCTAGTTATCTTAAATAAAAGACGTCGTTACTTTCTGCACTCTATGTATTTAGTTAGTGGCGCGTCTACGTAATTTAAAGCTCCCCAGGTGCGCCACCGGCTTGTGGCTTATAAGTACATCGGGATTTTAATTAAGAAGGTCTATCATAATCCACATGAGATTTCAGACCAAAAAATAACATTCATTTTACTGCTTCATTAGAACGCAAAACACTGAGAAAGTAGAAGGAAATACACAGAAATATCATTCATGGACACAAAATTTACGACCAATTCAGTCCTCCCTAGAAAAGTGGCATAATCTCTAATCAAATAGGATGACGTCTAGTATGAAAAGAAAATCGTATTCGTGATTTTGCACGCGCGATGACGTCATTCTATACCATTGTCATTCGTTCTCAAGCCTTTAAGCTTAGCTGGAGGGGTTAACAAGATTGCTAGTAATGTGGGACTCAATCCCTCATTGCTAGTTTTATTTTAAAAAAATACTTTCCGTTTCCAAACAAGGCTATGTGTGAAGCCGGATCGGGTTGATAGTAAGAAATGAACCGGTCAAGTGCAAGTCGGGCCACGCACAATGTAGGGATTTGTAGTCCCTCCTCCCCCCTCCATCCATTGAATGGAATTTGTACGAAAATCGTAAACTTGTAAAGCTTACTTAGCTGTGATAGATTTCCTTTAAATTTTACTATAAACACTTCTACGATGTTTTTTTTTCACATACAAAACATTAACCATTTAGCTGGCAAGGGTAGGTGGGAACACTTGCCTCTAACAAAAATTTGCTCTTTAAATCTTAATATATCACAAACGAATCCCTAAATCTAAAAATGGTCCACCCAACCTCTAAACGTTTTTAAAATACATATCTAATGATACCCGACATGATGAAGTAGGTGAGAAATAAAATCACATTCTCACTTTACATAGGTATACCATTAAAAAAAATGTTTTTCTAGATTATATTCTTTAACTTTGTAGGTGTAAATAATATGTATATCCATGCAAAATTACAGCCTTTTAGCACTAACAGTCTCTGAGCTAAGCTGCGGACGTATTTACGGACAGACATAGCGAAACTATAAGGGTTCCGTTTTGCAATTGCAACGGAACCCTAAAAAAGAACTAAAATATTTGTTTTATTTCTTAATAAGACATCCCATGCTATTGTACAAGCTATTTTGCGGAAGACTTTACAAATCAATAGATAATTAACGAAAGGATATTGAAACAAATTGACAAAACAGGGATTCTATCCTCACATCTTTAGAGGAACTATTGAACGATTTCTACCAAAAATAGGAACTAAACTACATCAAGCTCAATTAAGAAATTATAAAACAAAACTGTTAAATAATTCACGTAACGACTCCGAAACAGAAAACATTATTTACTTACTAAATAAATTTCGAACAAAACTTAATTGTGCAAAAATACAAGGCTGAGAGGAGAGGCGCGTAACTCGATTATCTGGTACGCCATACCGTCGGACAAAAGTGATCGAATCCCCCTACCCGAAGCTTCGTTTAAAGAAGTAATTACACGAACCGCAAGTTCGGGATATCGTCGTGTAGTTAGTATGCAACGAGCGTCACGCTTGGTAGAGGCGATAACGCAAATTCGTTTTGCGAACATCTTGCTAATAGAGTTTCACTAATTTATAAGGCAGTTATGCCACGGCCATACCGCCTACCGGACCTGCGTAAAACTGTCCGCGGCGGACGTAAAAAGGATTTCATGGTAGGCCCTCTTACATATTTGATGGAGCCCAATCTTTTGGCGCGCCGACGAGGTAAACACGTTTAATTATGAACGCTCTTGTAAAATTATACGAATTCTTGACTGGGGTACTTCGTTTCGTGTAAGATACTGCTGTCTTAATTGTTTTTTACGTGTTAAAAATAATGTTATCAAATTTGGAGCGATTCGAAATATGTAAGTAGATTTTAGAACCTTTGTACCGCAATGAGAATACGTACGATAGCTGTGCAAGAGGTTGTGGGTTCGATTCCCACACGGACCTTTGTGAGATTAATGGCTGTATTACACCATCCTGAAATAGGGTTCCTAAGCCCTTAATAATAAAGGTGTAATAAGAGTAAGGTCCCTAATTCTGTAACTAGAAAATCAAGATTTTGTGTAATACTCTTTTAGTCATTGTTTTTCCTGAGACTAGGTTACCTATATTGTGTATATATTAAAGTAAATGAACTCCATAATTATTCGATATGAATTTATTTAAATTAAATAAATTTAAAGAAAATCGGACCAGTGCGAGTCAAACTGGTCCACCAAGGGTTCTGTACCAATTTGTAGGCACATATTATAAATATGGAGACACCCTTTAAATTTTCAACTTTTTTTAGTGCCTTGCTTTTTGTCAAATTTCGTGATTCTAGGTCAACGGGAACTATCTTATAAAATCTTTAATGTACTTCCGGTTGACCTTGAATTGTCATTTTTTAAAAGTAATCACACAGCACAAAGAAAAATTCCGAAAAACAAAAAAGTTGAAAATTAAAGTGAATTTCTATGCTTAGAAGTTTTCGCGAAAATTTAATTATCGATCTATATCTTTTTATCGTCGTTGACTCAGGACCTTGATTTTTATACACTTAAAGACAGACAGACAAGAGAGTGATCTTGTAAGGGTTCCATTTTTTACCTTTTGAGGTCCGGAACCCTAAAAACCCCTGACACATAAAACAAAAGATTGATCTTCAAAACGATTAAGTAGATTTTCATAAAATCATCAAATAATGTTTTATTATTATTATTAATGTTATAAATCATCCTGATTAAAGATCAAAGCACATTGATTTAGTCAGAAAGGGATCGGTTCTGTATCGCCTTGCCGTCGCATGTTCATGAGGTTCTTGTCTCGAGATGAAGCAATTACGTTAAGAATCCGATTAGCCACATCCACACCGGACGATCCAGCGATCCAACGATCCGGCGCTTGGATCGCTGGCGTCCACATCGACCGTGTCTTTAGATCGCGCGATTGGAGCGAGCGCTCCTTGACACGCAATTAGTGTGCTTTGACCTTAAATCACATCTAAATCCGTCTTTCTTTAAAGATGCTAAATGTACCTTGGAGTACAGACAGTCACATATTTTCTGTGTCTGTTCGTGCCATTGTAGTTGTATCAGGGGTTAAAAAACACCACTAGCTATAGTATATCTATCAGAAGTTTAAAAAAATCAATACGCCGGCAATGTATATTTTAAAGCATTGTATCATATATTAGTTATGTTGTACTTACAAAGAGATTTAAAACTGTATTTTTTTAAGATCATAAAAGAGGTCGCGGCAAACATGTTGTTTAGCCATTACGAAAGAACGGCGCTAGGGCGGCGTCAGCATTCCTAGTACACTCAACACTGATGAGTAATTGTACTGGATGTGCCCTATTCGTTTTTATTTTTTGATTTGCTTTTCCTCGCGGCTTTGCCTGCGTTGAAAGCGACATTCAATGGGCACGAACATGAGGCTGTTCTGTTGTGCTGCTTGGCTGTTTGTGAACAGTTGTTTTGTAGGCACCGCCCACCGGCTCGTGTCGGGCAGCTTACCACGCGATGTTTGCGCACTATTCTGATGTATAAACAAAATTATTGTAAAGTTAAATCCAAATCCGTTGTGAAGTTTTTGCGTAAAATACTAACAAGTATCCATTCATCCATCTTTTCATCGTCACAAACTTTCGGACTTATAATCTATAATAATATTATAAAGCTGAAGAGTTTGTTTGTTTGTTTGTTTAAACGCGGTAATCTCAGGAACTACTGATCCGAAGAGAAAAAATCACTGTTGGATAGCCCATTTATCGAGGCAGGCTATAAGCTATATAACATCACGCTACGACCTATAGGAGCAGAGCAGCAATCAGAAATGTTGCAAAAACGGGGTAAATTTACGCGGGACAGCTAGTGTTAGTATAATTTTACTATACCCTGATCAATAATTACCTACTAGGTGCTTAATTTTTACTAGCATTATCGAATATAAATAAAATTTAAATAGTGATAGGAAAGAAAGCTGCACTCAAGCTTTGCAGTTGTCAAATTTTAATCCATATTTAACGGTCAGAGTATAGGTTGGGGATTCTTTGTTCTTAATCAGGTAATTCAATTCAATTCAATTCAATTATCTTTATTGCAATAAACGGGGTACATAATGGTGTTACATAATACAATTAATGATAATTTGATCTATCCCATTTAGCCATCACAAATAGCATGCAATTATTTCAGTAATATTATAAATTTATCATTAGGTACATTATTTTAAATTAAATTATCACTTAATATATTTATCACAACATTCAGCAACAACAACAACATCATCAACATATCATATAATTTCAATTTTTATTGGACCTACTCACAATGTTCTAAAAACTCTTTAAGCGAATAAAATGTTTTGTCTAATAACCAGCAACTAAGTGCGTTTATAAATTTATTGATAGGTAATTCCTTAATATGCACTGGTAATTTGTTAAATATTGTAACACACATTGAATAACAATTTTTTTGTATCCTGCTACTTTTAGGAATCATATTCAAGACCAGTCTATTTGGGTTTCTTATATTAGTCCTATTTGTTTTATCTTTAGCCTGTTTAAATATTTCAGGATGTTGTTTAACAAACTTTCCAACTTCTAACACATATAGGCAAGGTAGAGAAAGAATTTTTAAGCATTTAAAATAGGAACGACAGGAAGTATCAGGGGAAATATTACAAATCGACCTTATACAACGTTTTTGGGCAATAAAAGCTTTATTTATGTCTGTGCCATTTCCCCATATGAGTAATCCATATCGAAGTACAGACTCAACATACGCAAAATATGCTGTACATGCTGTGTCTCGAGTTGCAAATTTTCCCAATTTGTACAGTGCATACGAAAACCCACTAATTTTGTTACTCACTTTTTCTATGTGTTCCTTCCAGTTTAATGTACTATTTAAGATTATTCCTAGAAATGTCACCGTTTTAGCATTTAGTAGTGTTTGTCCTTTATAATTAATATTTAGATTATTATGTTTGAAATTATTGAAGTTAATAAAATTAGTCTTTAGTAAATTTATTTGTAAATTGTTATTATTTAGCCATTGAATAATTGATGTCAGTGTATTGTTAACGTCCAACTCATGTTGTTGTAGTGTCATATTTTTTTGGGTTGTTATTATAATCGACACGTCGTCTGCAAAAAGGATAGTTTTATGGTGAGTGACCTTAGGTAAGTCATTAATATAAACGAGGAACAATAGTGGACCCAATACGCTACCTTGGGGCACGCCAGATTTATTAAATGCATATTTAGATCTATATACTTCGATGGAGTCTTCCGAGTTTAGTTGGGCTATATCCACACATTGCTGTCTATTTTGTAAGTAAGATTTAAGCCAGCTTAGGGCTGGTCCTCTAATTCCATAATTGTCCAATTTATTCAAAAGTTGACTATGTGAGACAAAGTCAAATGCCCTGGTCATATCTAGGAATAGAGCTGTTGTAAATTGTTTGTCATTAGTACTCTGCAATACATTATCGACAAGGGAAAAAACTGCATCTCTCGTTGATTTCTTTTTTTGAAAACCGTATTGAGTTTCAATTATGACATTACACTCATTAAAAAAAGATGTCAGTTTCTCATGCATTATCTTTTCAAAAACTTTTGATAGAACTGGTAGTATCGTGACGGGCCTATAGTTAAGAACGTCCGTCTTATCCCCGCGTTTGTATAGAGGCTTAACCACAGAACATTTGAGTTTATTTGGAAAAGTACCTGTTTCAAATGAATGATTAATTAGGCAAGTTAATATGGGCGTAAGCTGGTCTTTGCATGATTTTAGTACCTTAGTGCAAATGGAGTCATATCCCTCTGAAGTAGTGTTTGCAAGAGACATAATTATTCTATTAACATGATTTTCATCTACAGGAGTTAAGAAGATAGAATTTAGTACTTTGTTTGTATTTGTGTTACATAATATGTGGTTAATTCTATTTGATGTAGTAATAAAATGGTCGTTAAATGTCGTAGCTATCTCTAATGGGTCTGTCGTGTAAATATTATTTGTTGCAATTTTTTTAATGTAGTTTGTGCCGTTGGTACCATCAGTTTCTCTTTTTATTACTGTCCATGTTGCTTTACAAACATTCTTACTGTTTATAATATATTTTCTGTTATTATATCTCTTAGCAGCATTTAAACACTTTTGAAACAATTTGTTATATTGTAGATACCTATTTTTGTTATGTTCAGTCCTGGTAGCATAATATTTAAAACGAAGTTCTCTTTTTCTCTTGCAACTTTGTTTGAGACCGCCTGTTAACCAGTTATTATTTTTAAAAATACTAGTTTTTATTTTAATCACTGGGAAACACAATTGATAAAGAAGACAAAAATAATCATAAAACTCGTCAAATGCAGAGTTAAGGTCAGTCTTGCTTTGCCAGTTTAGGTATGACAGGCTAGGTAGATATTTTTTAAATGTATCAATATTTTCATTTGAGTATGACCTTTTGAAGTTAAATATTTGCTTAACTATTTTAGTTCGATGTTTTACGTGCCAAGTGAGAATTTGAGCTGTATCATGATCTGATAAGCACAATGGTAGTACTAGGCTAGACGCTTTTGTGATGTTGCTAATAATGAGATCAAGACATGATTTGCCCCTTGTTGGGTCACATATGTACGATTTCAAATTATATTTAACCAAAATGTCATTAAGTCGTTTAGTTGCTAGATTCTTAATATCAATTGTGTTAATATTTAGGTCACCAGTGATAATGATTTTATTTTTTGAATGTCTAGATAAGCATCTGTATAACATAAGATCTAAATTTTTAAAGAAATATTCTAGATGTCGATGCCTTTTTGATGGAATCCTATAAATACAAATGACAATGAAATTATTCTCTATTTTAATTGCACACAGTTCAAAATGATAAACCATCCTAAACTCATCAAAACATGTCATCCTTTGAAATGGGATTCCCTTTTTTACCATTATACATGACCCACCTCTTTTTTCCTGTCTGCTGTAATAAGATGCCAGTACATAATTTGTGATATTAACATTACTTTCTGTACCTGCCTTTACAAAAGTTTCTGTTAGACATAAAATATCAGGGTCAATCTCTGTTTTTATTTCTGATAGCGTGATTTCTATTAATTCTTTTTTTGACAAAATACCATGAATGTTTTGGTGAAGCAATGAAATGGTGTGTGACACATTAGGAACGAAAAAAATCTTGACTTTTACTTTGTGCACTGATACTGTTTTTTTTTATTAAATTGAATGTAAATGTATGCTCGGTGGGTTTTTTGACCGAGAAATAATAGGGAATAGTGCCTTTTTTTATAGTATTATGATTATTTTCAGGCCTTTTTTGAAATTGATTTAACTTCATATGAGATTTTATTCTGGTGAACGACAAATACTGCAATTTATATTCAGCGCAATCAATACATAAATTAACTTCATTACATATATAATTAACCCAGCTGTTATTGCTTTTAAAGTGTACATTTTCTATAATTGTGCATTTATTCAAATGTCTAGTCCATAGTTTTATTGATTTATTTAGCATATATTCATTCAAGTGGGGATTAGAACATATCGGCACTATGTAAATATATGCACTACTTAACTTGCTAACCGCTAGACTAAAATTATAATGCAATTTTTGAACATTACTGTCATTACTACCCATACATAACACAACAATATCATTCTTGGTTAAACTTTTAGCGATATAGTCACACTTATTCACTATTTCACAGCTTGGGGCTCCCGGTATGATTAGTGCATCTGGAGTATATTTATTATTCCATTTTCCATATCTCATCCTTAGAAAAGCGGCTGATAATCCACTTGAGTGCTCGCTGTCTCCCAGGATAAATATCTTGTGGCGCTTTACTTTATTTTCAATACTAGTTACGCCATTTTGTGGCGATATACGGGAGTTAACCATATTTGTTCTTGATGTACTGACAGGCGAAGAACTCTCTATTTGATCGATTTGGCGATAGGTTCTATCTTGTTCAATAGATAGCGTTGTAGTCATTTGTAAATTTTGTTGGGGTTGGGTCTCACAGCCAGATAAATCAAGTTTGGGTATTTTTATGAGACGAGGACGTGATTGTTTATGTTTTTTCATAGATGTATTTTTACAAATGTGTGTTAGTTTCTGATTATTGAATTTAAGAGCATTAATTTGTTTTGCTTGCTTATCATTCTCTAAGATTAAGTTCTCAATTTCATTTTCGGCAATTTGTAGCTTCTCTTCGAGCATTTGTATTTTCTTCCGCATGTCGTTTATGTCATCTATTACATTTTTTGATAAATCAGGATAACTTCGATTGTATTCTCGATTACCCGATGATGCCAAGGAAGTAAATTCTTCTAAGTCTTCACTTTCTGAATTCTCCGATAATTCACTGAAGGAGTTATTTATAGGTATATTTATTTTAGTTTTATTTCTATGTGTTACGTTTTGGCTTGGGGTGCTTGCTGAGAAGCTTGATAAGGTTTGTCCTCTCATTGTTGTTATGGTTTTTTTGTTTATAGTAATATTTTCTGTCATATTGCTATATTATTTGCAGATATATTCCGTGTTATATAAACTTTTTATAATTACTACAGCCCTCTTTTGCTAGATTGATGCAATTAAAATATATTATTGATGAGTATTGTTGCTATTGATAGCCTACTTGTAATCTTATCCATGAATGTTGTTCCTACTCGTCGCAAGATGGCGCTGTTTAGGAGTTGCGAGTCAACCTGGGCTTAATGTGTAAATGTAGTTCTTCTATTCAATAACAGATGGCGTTGCTTTCTAAACGTTGAAAAGGTTTGAGCTCTATATTTCGTTTATAAGATAAAAAGTAATATGTGCACTACTTACTTTTTTCTTTACTCGCAACTCTCTTATTAGTGGTTCTTCTGTCACTTGACTATTTATAAACACAGATCACTCCTAGTTTTGGTAAAGTATCTCTAGTACCCACTTATAAAATATGTTTTTTGTTAACACTGTTTTAAGCTTGTTTTTTCGTGGTTTAAAATGTTTTGCGTTTTACTTATATCTGATGTCACTAGTAATATAGTTTATTAACGGATCGTGTGCACTTTACACTTCACTTTCGCTTTATTTATATTTTTTACAATTTTTTAAGTAAGGAGCTAACGTAACAGAATGTTGACATCGCGACGGTGGCGCCCTCCTTCGTAAGCTTTTTAGCATAATAATATAACGCAGTAGTACCTTGTAGAATCTATTTATAACCGGAACTTTAACAGAGACGCTATTTGCCTACTGAAAACAAATTGCTTTTGAGTAAATTAGTAAAACGTGAATTAAGTAGCCTGTCGTTGTCTGGTTTTAAATTGTTTTTGCAACGAAACTCACAAATAGTCATACAAGTTCCTTGGGACAGACGCTAGGTTGCGTGACTATTGCCCTAAATCATTACGTATGAAAAACAAATTCTACAACTCCGGGTTATACCGTAGTTACAAGCTGACCTCACGGTCGCTGCAACCCGACCGAGATGTGTTGGAAAATAAGAACGCAACTATGTTATTATGTTGGCTTTACTGCTTTTAATGTAATTTAGAAGTTGGCAACATTGTATTCTTTTGTTTCTATTCTATTTGTCGGACATAATAAAATTAAAAAACATTTGCACATTTTTAAAGTTCTACAGTTAATTTAATGTCTGTAACCCGAAGTATTTCAACAAGATGTCAAGCAATCCTTAAGGTAAACACTTACTTAGTATGAACGCGTTTATTCCAGTCTCGAGAAATTTATATAACTTTAAAGTAAATATCTTGATGATTCTAAGATACAGTGTTTTATATTTACATATCAAATAGTAGTAGTTAGAAAGTTTTTAACATATCTAGCAGTACTTTAGCTCAGTGTTGCCCGCAGTTGCCGTCGTCATAAAGCCAAGATACGGGATGCTCGTAAACTTAAACACGGCTTACTGCATTTGTGGCCTGCTGCCATCCGTTTGACCCTACCGAGCCTCGGATTACAATAAACGCCAATATTGCATGTCGCTACGCATCACGTGTTCTTATTTTTGCTTCAATTTGTAAGAAATTGGACATGCGATTTTCGTAATTATTGATTTTTTAAGCTTGAAAGTTTTGTTGCTATTGGCCATGACTAGCCTGTTGGCCTAGTGGTTAGTGACTGACTGCTAAGCTGGAGATCGTGGGTTCGATCCCCACCCAGGATAAAACTTTGTATGATGATAACTATGGTTTATTCTGTGTCTACTACTTGTAATCTCATATTAACAATTTTCGTATTTACAGTGTTGCGCGCGCAATGACATCATTCTATTCGATTAGCGTAAACTCTAATCGAATAGAATGCCATTTATCTAGGGGCCCTTAACCGTGATAGTTCGACAGTGAAAATTTGACATACAAATTATGTATTTTTGTTGCCGCTTTAACAACAAATACTAAAAATAAAATAAAACAAATTTTTAAGGCAGTTCCCATACAACAAACATGTTTATTTTGCCGTTTTTAAAGATAATGTGCGAGTTCGACACGCACTTGGCCGTTTTTCTTTTATATTTGCAAGTAACTTAATATTACAAAACAAGTAGTAGTAGCTACTAGACAAGTTTAAAAAAAAAATACCTCGTTTGATAGACAGTGTTGTCGCAGTACCAGATCCCAACATGCCGTTATTAGTCTACAGAGGGATAGGTAGAAGGTAGGTCCTGCGTCCTCACTGTCCCTTAATCGTCTTTTACGACCCCTTAGGGAAGTAATAGGGCTGACCACCCCGTCACCTTCACGTGTAGCCACATGACAGAGTCATAAAATGTATTTAATTTAGTGCACATTGAAAAAACGAATTTATTTGTTCGTGTTGGAATTTAAGATCCTGTTTTCCTGAAAGGTAGTAATAGTTACGTAACTAGCTGTGCCCGCGACTTCGTTCACGTGAAGTTGCAGTACTGCTCTCTACCTATAAATGTTAGCGTAATGATAAAAACTTACGCAGCTATTTGACCGAGTTTTTTAGCCGGAACAAACAGACTGTTAGATAGCCCATTTATCGAGGAAGGCTATAGGCTATATAACATCACGCTACGACCAATAGGACCGGAGCAGCAATGAGATATGTTGCAAAAACGAGGAAAATTTACGCAGACGAAGTTGCGCAGAATAACTTGTACAAATAAAGAGTTTATTTGTCTGTTTGTTTGAACGCAATAATCTAGGATTGGATAGCCCATTTATCGAGGAAGGCTATGTCGATGAAATAGCCATACGCGTTGCTTAGCAACGAGTACATGACGTGAGTGGTGACGTCACACTTTTCAGTACGAGCACCCTGTTATCAATTTTTAAGACTTAATCAAGTCATTAATTACCAAATTCGGTTCAAAAATTTACATAAGTACCTAAATGTTACAATACGGTAGGCAATTCAAATCTATCAATTATTTCGACATTTCTATAAGCAAGCCATGTAGTCATAATCATGTGTTTAACTAATTACCCAAAAAAAGTCTAAATACTTTATTAATTTAGGTTACAAATGCAATAATTATGAACGTCAGAAATGATTTTTTGCACAAATAGTCACAATATCATAAAAATATTTGCAACAAAACAGGCACTATTGAACCATAACGGCTCAAGTACCACAATATACTTTTATAGTATCGTTGTTTTAATAAAATTGAGTGCATTAGCAGTTATTTGAGTTACAGCATTAGACAATATACCGTTCTCTACTCCCCCGGAGTGATCTGAGAGACCTCCCGTTGCCACAAGTAATCGCACTTTCCTTTTATTAACCCCTAATGTCATCAAAGTATGAAGGTATAGCGTATTAACTGTGTTATATGTCGTTCTTTTTCTAATTCACTCAACGGAGTTAGTGTTTCGACTCATAATAAATTGGTTTCGTACTCTTTTGTAAGAATAAAAGCGCCTTTGATTTTGTTTTCGGTTGTAAAAAATAGATGGCGTTAGTTGGTTTGAAAAGGTTATACTAGTTGACTTTCGACAAGCAAATTGAAGTGTTTTAGGATTGTTATACAAAATGATGTTGCCTTATCTATAATACTGTCAAAATCTGCGTTGATGTTCGATGTATAGCAAAAAATGCGGCATGCACCGTGCTTTGATACAATGCGCGGCGTGTACCTACCAACGTTATGATATAACATTTTATATGTCTTGTAACTTTTAAATCATTTGTCAATAAACGCGCCTCTATCTGCCATAAAAACTATCCTATCACCTTATCCGGGATTCAAATTATCTTTACAAAGAAAAACGAAAATGAAAGATAGTCCCTACTTTAACATTTTTACTATAAGTTAGGATTTCTTATTATTTGTGTTATTAATTTTTTTATGTTTGCCTTTCTTAATGACACACTTGTGTGATCCACAAATTGTTGTTCCTAGTCTGGGTGTAATTTGTGTCCGTGACTTGTATGTTTGTAAAGTCCCTCGTGACACAGGGCTTGTACCCTACTGCGGGAGTCGTCCTTTTTTAAAATAACATAAAAAAAAATGTGAAACTAGTATTTGGGTAGTTGACTACAATAAAAGTAAATTATTTTATACTAATCAGGTAATAGTAGATTTTGTAACAGGAGATTTACATTGTAACATGTTTTTAAATTTAAAATCATGACAACGGATACTAAAAGTAATGATTTGACGATAGGGACTTACGACGTCACAGGTTGTTATTCCATACACATTTCTATAGAGCTTGTCGTTTTGACATTTCATAAAAAGTGACTGATTTGACTTGACAGTCAACACCCCTATTGGCACCTATCTAACACACAAAAAGTATTTTATTCCCTATTACTAGTCCCATGGAAGAATTTCCGTGGCAGAGCTAGTGGGAAGTTCTTCCCAATAGTTCCTTGCCTCAAATTCTCACTATGAAGCTCGTCTTAGACCTAAGTACGCTTTATTAATGCTTAGAGAGGTACTAGAAATGTTGGTACATATGTTGCCATGTCCAACAGGCTGCGCACAAGTGCAGGGGCTGCCAACATTATCGAAGTGGGTAACTACTGCCAACTGCCAATATGCTTGTGTAGGCAACACTGTGAGCGGTGAGATCACTTGAAAATTTTATATAAAATCGTAATATTAGAAAAACTTGGAAAAGAAAGAAAAAAAAACTTATTTATTCGTTGAGTTGCAACCCACACTACATACGGCACAGTACAGTCTTTTGCATAAGGTAGGTATTTCTCGGCTTATTTTAGTCGCGGTTACATAATTATAAAGAAGTTAAATATATTAAATCCGAACTAAAAATAATAAACTACTCGTAGCATGTTTAAATTTTACTTTCAGTAATAGATACTAAGGCAGTGGCAAAAAATTACAACGAAACAAATACGCTACGTGGTTTAGTTAGTCTTAAATACGTTTACAGATGTGAATTACATTTCATGCGGCTTTAAGGTTATGGTAACCCTATTAGTTTTTAGGGTTCCGTAGTAAAAGTAAAGTATTTTTTTAATTATTATTACTATCCACAGCTTAGCTCAGATACCGTTAATGCTACAAAGCTGTAACTTTGTATGGATATAAGTACATATTACGTAAAATAAAATCTTTAAACAATTTTTAAGTGACCACCCCTACATGTAAAGTGGGGATGTGATTTTTTTTTCTCATCTACCTCATCATGTGGGGTATCATTTGAAAGGTCTTTTAAAAAAAAAATATTCTTTCACTTTATCGGCGTAAGTAACATATATATCCATGTAAAATTACAGCCTCTTAGCACTAACAGTCTCTGAGTTCCGTTTTGCCATTTTGGCAACGAAACCCTAAGAAGTGATTCATTTCGAGTGTTGGCTATATTTATTAAAAATACATATTTTAGACAACTTTGATAATTATACTTAATGATGTAGTTCCCTATTCACACTCACGAATTGGCTTATATTGCCACATTATTTATATTGTAGTAACCAATACTTAAGAAATATTAATATTGTCAAATAATACTTGTTGATTATACTTAAATTTAGACTTATGTTCCTCAACAATTGAATTGAGATCTGACTTCCGTAGCATAAGGACAAACCTTAGGGGTTTATTTGTGCTATCATTATTGTAAATTGTATATTTTTATGATTCAATAATAAAAAAAAAAACTATTGTCCCAGGTCGAAATAAAAGTATTTTCCTTAAAAAAAAACATATGCCTAGTCGTTTGAGTTAACATATTTAATCTACTACTATGAGAGGTAGTTAATCTTAATATGTTGGACAATATAACGAATTAAAACACTATACGTCAGATACATAATTAATACTTTCAAAAAACCTTATGAAATCACGTTCAAAATAATATTAAAGTAGAAATAGGCACGTTTTTTGTAATTCGTAAAAGTGAGTTAGCAACGAAGTCATTTTGTTTTTCTCTGTGTGTTCTAAGTACGGGCGCCAGTAAAACTCGTTGAATACATTTCTGTCACTGTAAAGAGAAAATATTTTGTTTTCAGAGAAAGTGCGAGCACATCATCATTACGGTGCGTAATTTTTTCGTATGTGCCATTCTCCTGCCTGTACTTTTATGCCTTCCCTCCATAAAGACAAAAGCAACTTTGAAGTAAAATCACGTACATTTTTTGCAACTTACTTAGAAAAGATTCAGCCCCCTGCCTTCCATGTTAATATTTTCTGGGAAAACATTGCGGGGACAACTCATGGAAATTACATTTAGATATTTGCGCACAACGCGTACATCTGAGTATGGGTAGGGATATTATATTTTACGTGCATGGAATGTAATAAAATGTTTAGGACATATGGAGCGTCGAGCGCCCTAACCAATGTGTAGGTAATGCCAATTGAAATGTAAATGAAGGGCACGATACCGAGTTGCGATGTCACACAACTTCCTACAGTTTTTACATGAATGACGCATTAAGTCGAAAATAGATTATATACTTTTTTGAAGTCTGTTAATAAATTATGATTGTAACTATAAAAATGAAACTATTTTATTAGTAGTAGATATGTAGTACATAAAATGTTAAACTTGACTACAATTTTACTACAAATCCATACTTGTGCGATTACTCTATAGATATTTAAAAGCTTGGCACCTGCAATTTTTTGAACCGGCGGTAGCCTAATGGCTAAGGCATCGGTCTCGCAATCGTGAGGTCGCAGGTTCGAATCCTAACTATTAAACTACCGACGTGAACCCACTCCTAACACAAGTCTTTGAGCTTAGCTGGAGGGGTTAACAAGATTACTAGTAATGTGGGACTAAAACCCACATTGCTAGTTAATTTAAATTAAAAAAAAATCAAAAATCAAAATCATTTGGCACCGTTTTAGTGCTTTTTCGATTTGTGTCGATTTATTTATATTAATCACATAGGTAAGTTTCAAAAATTCAGTAGCAGGGCAAACCTAGTGAGTGTCTTACGACTAACTAATCAAATAAATATTGAAATCAGTAACAGAAATGTGTGGTCAAATTTCGGCTGTGAATAGTGCATCTTCTTGTCATATTTCAGTAGCGAAAGGCGTATGACTTATGTAAGTAGTAAACCACCTCTAGTGCAAATTTCCATAGGAATACTATAGAGAACTTTTTGAATCATTCTTTTTTTTTAATGATAACTATTTTGTTGATAAAACATTTTTTACAAAAATCAGTTTATCGTAAAAAAAGTGGGGTGCTTGTGACGATATTGATTTATATGCTTTTTTATGATAAACTGTTTTTTTTTCTTTATAACTATATTTTTTTAAACTTAAAGAAGGTTAATTTTTACTTTTTAGTACAGCTTTTTATATTTTTTTTTTTTAGTTTTTTTAATATATTCCTTTTTTTTTATTTTTTTAGTTGAATTAGAATTTTTACAGATGTAACTTTACAAATATCGGAGTTTTATATACACTTACAACCACTATTTTACCCCCTTGGGGGTTGATTTTTCAAAGACTCCAAATCATATTTACTTTATTTTAAACCAATAAGCCAAATACAACATTTTACACATCTAACTGTCTCAAAACTGTCGGAGTTTCATACAAACTTACAACCACTATTTTACCCCCAAGTGACTTGACTATAACTAAAATTTGGACTTTAAAGCTTTATATTTCATGAACGGATCCCTAAATACAAAAAATATATTTACAACCTCTAAATATATGTAAAGACCTATTTATTGATACCTCACAGATGAGGTAAGTAAGAAAAAAAAAATATTTCAAGATTTTAATTTACCTGTTTGTCTGCGTAAGTACTTATATATACATCCATACAAAACTACAATCTTCTAGAACCAACAGCCTCTAGGCTAACCAAGGCTATTAGTACTATAGTATGACCATTAGTGCTGTGCACTCCCTGAGGTATGCGCGCGGTGAGACGGGGGGGTTAGAATCGGCTGCTGCGCTGTCAGTGCGCCGTCAACGCTTGTGACGGCAGGTAGTGTTATTTGTATCGGACTGTCTATGTCAGACGCACACGAGATAAATATTCAAAGATGGGTCGTGCGTTATCTCGTGATATGAAGACTGTCATTTTTAAGGTGGCTGAATATTTTAAGAAAAGAAAAGCAGACAAAGAAAGCTTTGAATTTAAAAATGACGTGAATATTGCTAAAATCGTTGCGGAGGCTACGGGATACAGCAAAAGAACCGTACATAATGTGATTTCTGCGGGCTATTTATCAATTGAAAATTCAAGCCAATTAAAATTTCAATCGCCAAAAAAACCAAAAGTTCTAAAGAAAAAACACGTTGTGGATGATTTTGACCTTGTAGTTATCAGAAGAAAAATTCATCAGTTTTACGAAGTTGAAAAAAAAATACCAAGTGTCCGTAAGTTACTATCAAGTTTGAGACAGGATGGCATATTGAATTGTGGACGGGAATATTTAAGACAGCTTTTACACAAAATGGGCTACCGTTACAAAAAATGCAAATCAAAGAGACATCTCCTTATAGAGCAGCCTAATATTACAGTGTGGCGGAAAAAATATCTTACACAAATCAGAAATTACAGAACGGAAAACCGAAACATATATTTTCTTGATGAAACATACATCAACGCCAGTCACCATGCCAGCAAATGTTGGCAATCATCGTCAGAACCCGGTATTCATGCTGATATTGGGAAAGGACGGCGACTAGTAATACTCCACGCTGGGTGTCGAAATGGCTTAGTGGATGATACATTGACTATATTCAAATCCGATGCTAGAACCGGTGACTATCATGGAGATATGAGCGGACCTACTTTTTATAAGTGGGTAGATGAAAAGTTAAAAGATAAGTTGCTGCCGAATTCTGTGGTTGTAATGGACAACGCGTCTTACCACAGCGTTCAGATTGAGAAGAAACCAACTATATCAAGCCTCAAAAGTGAAATGCAGAACTGGTTGCTACGCCATAATGTAGAATTTTCAGGAACCATGTCAAAGGCTCAACTGCTACTTCTTATCAAAAATACACAAAAAGAACCCGTGTATAGAATTGACGAACTCCTGAAAGCCAGTGGACACACTGTTCTGCGTTTACCTCCGTACCATCCAGATTTAAATCCAATCGAGTTGGTCTGGGCTGATATTAAAAACAACATAGCCCAAAACTATATTAATTCTTCTCTAGACGAAAAGATAATCTTATTGGATAAATTGTTTTCGGAATTCACGGCGGAAAAATGGCAGAAATGCGACGATCATGTCCAGAAAAATGAAAATGATTACTGGAGTCGCGATAGTAGGTTCGATAATGTTATCGATTCATTCATAATAAATTTGCAAGACTCTGATTCAAGTTCCGGTGGCGAAGAGGAAGATGAAGATGATGACGAAATGGAAGATGAAGTTGAAACAGAATCTATGTCAGAATAACTTTCGTTAGAATATATAATTGTTTGTAAATATAAAAAATGTTTAATAAAACAAGTCCTGTTGTGAATTATAACTTTCAATTCTTATTTATCACCTGCATATTTTTAATAAAATATGAGTATATTTGGGTTACATTTTAATCAACAAAGTAAGTATATATTACAGATAGATAGCCTCCGACCAACGCAACGTCCCGCCACAAGTCTTGCCTTAGAAATGCAAACTGATATCGTAAGATCTGTCCGACATGTATCGACCTCATGTGAACTCATGCACTTTTTTCTTCGCCCCCCACCTCGCCGTGCATACCTCAGGGAGTGCACAGCACTAATGGCCACACTATAGAAGGTTGTTGAAGACATGGTGTAACTTTAAGGGTTCCGTTTTGCCATTTTGGCTACGGAACCCTAAAAACACACAAAGTAATGTGTAGAGCAATTCGTTCAATATTTTGTTTACCACCCTAAATTCCTTAACAATTTATTGTTATCAGCTACGGTATAGAAAACCTTGGTGATCGACCGATGTCCCCTTTATTTTGTAGTAGGTTTAACTTGTCTCATATTTTTTTAAGTCTATTAAAGTGTTGCTCGGCGAAATTGCGAGGGTGCCTCAAACGCTTGTGGGAGATTTACTTTGATACCATTTAAAATTTGTATTGTTATAATAGCTGAGTATAAATCATTGTTGTCTTAGATTATTAGCTCACGCAGGATAGTTATATATTTTATATGTTTCTTTTATGATTTAATGTCGTAGCTTTCAAATGAATTAACTATGGATTAGGAATTTATTTATCGACATTGCAGTGCTTCGATTTAATTTAAAAAAATGTAAGGTCTTTATTTTTACGATTGTATGGAGAAGTCTTAAGAAGAGATGAAAGAAACATTTTTTTTTAAAAGATAACTAGCAATGTGAGATTTTGATCCCACATTACTAACAATCCTATTAACCCCTCCAGCCAAGCTCTATGGCTTGTGTTAGGAGTGGGTTCACGTCGGTAGTGTAATGAGTAGGATTGGAAATCGCGGCCTCACGATTGCGAGACCGATGCCTTAGCCATTAGGCTACCGCCGCTGAGAACGAGAATGCGAACGCTAATGAGAACGTCATGCGGGCATATTATGCGGCTACAGAGGGGGGAGCCAACCTTACTGTGTACCGTGAACGGATGCTGCCTCTGTTTCAGGTGCTTGAGCCGACTGTTAACGTTACGGCACAACGACTATCGGACCAAGTGCGGGCCATTCAGCGCTGTCATCTGCTGAATGAGGCTGCACTTGAGAGACTACGCTTGGAGTACCCCCAAACTAGCCGCGATATCCCTGCCCCGGTCCAGTAAATGTAGTTGACTGTGAATCTACGGGGCCGGATGCCGCGACTATAATGGTAAGTACTCAGTACAAAGAGGAGGTTAAGGCCGCTTTGGAATGTGCGCTTCACGAGTATCGGTCCACGCCCCACAATATTAGGCCACGCCTGCCTCGGTTGCCTATGCATAGACGGAACATTGCGCTGGTGTGTGCTCTTGATTCGCTATTGCCTACTTACCTAGACAATAGCGAAGACCTCGGTGATACCCATTCGATCCTGTATTGTACGGCTGTTGCGGCGTGTCGTATAGCAGGTATTAAGCTTTTAGCTGAAGCCCCTACTATACGACCAAGGTACGCCGTACCGGCTTGGCAATACAGGATTGAACGCCGTATTACCGAGGCAAGGGTACTCATTGGCAAGTTGTCCTGCTTCAGGACCGGAAACACTCGTCCGAGAGTGATGCGCTTTGTGAAACGGGCATTCTTGGGGACTGGAATCAGCCCTCAAGATTATATGTCACGTATCACAGAGCGCATCGACTTCCTGAAGCAAAAAATTTAAGCATGGGCAAACCGAATACGCAGGTATAAAAAACGCGTGGACAGGTATAACGTGAACCGCATGTTCCAAAGGGACCAAAGGTGGGTGTATAGAGACTGGCAGCGAACGGACCAAGGTGTGGATGACGGGCATTTACCGAATGCTGAAGCGACAAGCTTGTTTTGGCGCAACATTTGGTCGGTGCCTGTCATACACACAGAGGGGGAATGGATGCGTGACGTTGAACGAGCGTGCGAACTTATTCCAGAAATGGAAGATACCATCATTAATAGCACAGACGTAGCCAGTGCAGTCCGTCCTTTGTCTAATTGGAAATCTCCAGGCCCAGACGGACTGCACAACTTTTGGCTAAAATGGCTACGCAGTTCGCACGCTTGTTTGGCATCACAATTCCAGTCAGCCCTAGAATCTGCGTCGCTCCCAGCCTTTATGACTAAAGGAGTGACCCACCTGCTCCATAAGACCGGTAGTACCTCGGACCCCAGTAATTATAGACCGATAACTTGTTTACCATCGATCTATAAACTTCTTACATCCATTCTGAGAGCTAAAATAAACAAACATATACACACAAACTCCATCATGTGTACCTCTCAGAATGGATGTAGAAGTGGGGCCCGGGGTACTAAGGAGCTCCTCCTCATTGATACGACTATAAGCCAGCAGGTTCGTCGCAACCGAAAGGATCTATCGGCATGTTGGATAGATTATAAGAAGGCGTATGACTCCGTGCCACATACATGGCTTCTGAGGGTGCTGGAGTTGTATAAAGTTAATACAACTCTACGTACCTTCTTGAAGTCGTGTATGGGGCAATGGAATACGCTTCTTACCTATCCAGGGTGCCGAGGGACCCAAGAAAGTGGCGGCGTACCTATAAGGATTGAGCGGGGTATATTCCAGGGTGATACTCTGAGTCCCCTTTGGTTCTGCCTAGCACTGAACCCACTTAGTACCTTACTAGTAGGTTCAGGGCTAGGTTGCAGGTTGCGACGTGGTGGTCAGGTTATATCTCATTTGCTTTATATGGATGACTTGAAGCTCTTTGCTCCCACCAGCTCACAGCTAATAGCGCTACTGAAGGTGACTGAAACCTTTAGTAATTCTATTAGAATGGAGTTTGGTGTGGACAAATGTGCAGTCGTTCATATAAAGCGAGGGCGGATAGTGGAATCCGAAGGGACTCAACTCTCGGATTCCATTCACCTAAGATCACTACTCGCAACTGAGACCTATAAGTACTTGGGTATGTCGCAGGCGCTGTGCATAAATGAGGTTGACATGAAACAGCTGCTGCGGGAACGTTTCCTGGGCCGCCTGAAAAAAGTGCTTAATAGCCTTTTGTCAGGTGGCAACAAGATCCGGGCCTGCAACAGCTGGGTTATGCCACTTCTTATGTACTCCTTCGGCATACTCAAGTGGACTCAGACTGAATTAGACACCTTGGATCGAAAAGTCCGTACACTGATGACGTCATACCGAATTCATCACCCGCGTTCATCTGTAATGAGATTGTATATCCCGCGGAAGTGTGGGGGCCGGGGTTTGCTAAACCTTAAGTCCCTTCATAACCGCGAGGTATACAATCTAAGAGAATATTTTCTCCATGTGGACGCGGGTGTGCATCGGGATGTCGTCGCGGTGGATACCGGGCTAACCCCGCTCTCCTTGGCTAAAGAGAACTGGCGCAGGCCTGTAGTGCTTGGTGTCAACGAGCGCAGGGAGGTATGGCAGAGCAAGGAGCTTCACGGCAGGTTCTTTCGGGCTCTTCATGGGCCCGATGTGGACCTACTAGCGTCCGTGGCCTGGCTACGGTTCGGTGACCTTTTTGGTGAAACCGAGGGTTTTGTCTGTGCAATTGCTGACGAAGTTATCATGACGAATAACTATCGGAAATATATCCTGAGGGATGGCACTGTTGACATCTGTCGTGCCTGTCACCGACCCGGTGAGTCCCTCAGACATATTGTTTCCGGCTGTTCACGTCTTGCTAACGGCGAGTACTTGCACAGACACAATCAAGTAGCCAGGATAATCCACCAGCAGCTTGCTCTGAAATACCACCTTGTGGACGTTGAGGTACCATACTACAGGTACGTTGCTGAGCCAGTTCTCGAAAATAGTCGTATCACGTTGTACTGGGATCGCTCTATCATCACAGACAGGACTGTTGTCGCAAACAAACCTGATATTGTGCTGATAGACCGATCAGAGCGTCGTGCAATGATCGTCGACATCACCATTCCACATGACGAAAATCTCGTGAAAGCCGAAAAGGATAAACAAATAAAATATCTGGATCTGGCGCACGAGATTGTCGACATGTGGGATGTTGATTCGGCGATCATTGTACCGATAGTCGTCTCCGTTAATGGTTTGATTGCCAAGAGCCTCGACCAACACCTTGAGAGGCTCGCGTTAGACGGTTGGATCAAGCGCTTGATACAGAAGGCAGTACTTCTGGACACGGCTCGCATAGTGAGGAGGTTCCTTTCTTTGGAACCGTAACCACCGTAAGCTTGGTCCCTGTACCCGATGCCGGTGGGGCACTATTTTTTATATTTTTAAATATATTAAATTTTTGTTAGCTATATTTAAAAATGTAATTTATATGTATTTAATTTTAATAAAGAGAATAATAATAATAATAGGTTGGTAAACTAACTGCGGCCTATGTTGATGTATGGGGATAATAGGTTTCCAACGGCAAAGTTAAGTTTGTCATATTTAACACCTGTTTTTTTTCACTAATGTACCACTATATAAAATTGTCGTATACATAAAGTTGGGCGTCTCATCAAAACAAAGCTACCATGGCAATGCCAGCTTGATATGTATCACTTTAAAATTTGTTCTAGGGATCCCGTACTATAAATTCATACTTAGTCTTATAGTATGACCATTAGTGCTGTGCACTCCCTGAGGTATGCGCGCGGTGAGACGGGGGGGTTAGAATCGGCTGCTGCGCTGTCAGTGCGCCGTCAACGCTTGTGACGGCAGGTAGTGTTATTTGTATCGGACTGTCTATGTCAGACGCACACGAGATAAATATTCAAAGATGGGTCGTGCGTTATCTCGTGATATGAAGACTGTCATTTTTAAGGTGGCTGAATATTTTAAGAAAAGAAAAGCAGACAAAGAAAGCTTTGAATTTAAAAATGACGTGAATATTGCTAAAATCGTTGCGGAGGCTACGGGATACAGCAAAAGAACCGTACATAATGTGATTTCTGCGGGCTATTTATCAATTGAAAATTCAAGCCAATTAAAATTTCAATCGCCAAAAAAACCAAAAGTTCTAAAGAAAAAACACGTTGTGGATGATTTTGACCTTGGAGTTATCAGAAGAAAAATTCATCAGTTTTACGAAGTTGAAAAAAAAATACCAAGTGTCCGTAAGTTACTATCAAGTTTGAGACAGGATGGCATATTGAATTGTGGACGGGAATATTTAAGACAGCTTTTACACAAAATGGGCTACCGTTACAAAAAATGCAAATCAAAGAGACATCTCCTTATAGAGCAGCCTAATATTACAGTGTGGCGGAAAAAATATCTTACACAAATCAGAAATTACAGAACGGAAAACCGAAACATATATTTTCTTGATGAAACATACATCAACGCCAGTCACCATGCCAGCAAATGTTGGCAATCATCGTCAGAACCCGGTATTCATGCTGATATTGGGAAAGGACGGCGACTAGTAATACTCCACGCTGGGTGTCGAAATGGCTTAGTGGATGATACATTGACTATATTCAAATCCGATGCTAGAACCGGTGACTATCATGGAGATATGAGCGGACCTACTTTTTATAAGTGGGTAGATGAAAAGTTAAAAGATAAGTTGCTGCCGAATTCTGTGGTTGTAATGGACAACGCGTCTTACCACAGCGTTCAGATTGAGAAGAAACCAACTATATCAAGCCTCAAAAGTGAAATGCAGAACTGGTTGCTACGCCATAATGTAGAATTTTCAGGAACCATGTCAAAGGCTCAACTGCTACTTCTTATCAAAAATACACAAAAAGAACCCGTGTATAGAATTGACGAACTCCTGAAAGCCAGTGGACACACTGTTCTGCGTTTACCTCCGTACCATCCAGATTTAAATCCAATCGAGTTGGTCTGGGCTGATATTAAAAACAACATAGCCCAAAACTATATTAATTCTTCTCTAGACGAAAAGATAATCTTATTGGATAAATTGTTTTCGGAATTCACGGCGGAAAAATGGCAGAAATGCGACGATCATGTCCAGAAAAATGAAAATGATTACTGGAGTCGCGATAGTAGGTTCGATAATGTTATCGATTCATTCATAATAAATTTGCAAGACTCTGATTCAAGTTCCGGTGGCGAAGAGGAAGATGAAGATGATGACGAAATGGAAGATGAAGTTGAAACAGAATCTATGTCAGAATAACTTTCGTTAGAATATATAATTGTTTGTAAATATAAAAAATGTTTAATAAAACAAGTCCTGTTGTGAATTATAACTTTCAATTCTTATTTATCACCTGCATATTTTTAATAAAATATGAGTATATTTGGGTTACATTTTAATCAACAAAGTAAGTATATATTACAGATAGATAGCCTCCGACCAACGCAACGTCCCGCCACAAGTCTTGCCTTAGAAATGCAAACTGATATCGTAAGATCTGTCCGACATGTATCGACCTCATGTGAACTCATGCACTTTTTTCTTCGCCCCCCACCTCGCCGTGCATACCTCAGGGAGTGCACAGCACTAATGGCCACACTATAGAAGGTTGTTGAAGACATGGTGTAACTTTAAGGGTTCCGTTTTGCCATTTTGGCTACGGAACCCTAAAAACACACAAAGTAATGTGTAGAGCAATTCGTTCAATATTTTGTTTACCACCCTAAATTCCTTAACAATTTATTGTTATCAGCTACGGTATAGAAAACCTTGGTGATCGACCGATGTCCCCTTTATTTTGTAGTAGGTTTAACTTGTCTCATATTTTTTTAAGTCTATTAAAGTGTTGCTCGGCGAAATTGCGAGGGTGCCTCAAACGCTTGTGGGAGATTTACTTTGATACCATTTAAAATTTGTATTGTTATAATAGCTGAGTATAAATCATTGTTGTCTTAGATTATTAGCTCACGCAGGATAGTTATATATTTTATATGTTTCTTTTATGATTTAATGTCGTAGCTTTCAAATGAATTAACTATGGATTAGGAATTTATTTATCGACATTGCAGTGCTTCGATTTAATTTAAAAAAATGTAAGGTCTTTATTTTTACGATTGTATGGAGAAGTCTTAAGAAGAGATGAAAGAAACATTTTTTTTTAAAAGATAACTAGCAATGTGAGATTTTGATCCCACATTACTAACAATCCTATTAACCCCTCCAGCCAAGCTCTATGGCTTGTGTTAGGAGTGGGTTCACGTCGGTAGTGTAATGAGTAGGATTGGAAATCGCGGCCTCACGATTGCGAGACCGATGCCTTAGCCATTAGGCTACCGCCGCTTTTTAGAAAGAGGATGCTAAGTCTGAATGTGGAAGGCTTTAAATGTTGAGGAAGGCTTCAAATGTTGATCCAAGATATAGAAGACATGGCAAGAAAAGGGGTAAATACAGAGATGACGTATGATAGAAGCATATGGAGACAGAATACATATTGCGCCGACCCCAAATAATTAGGATAAAGGACAGGAAGATGGACATACGACAAATATTAAGTATAGCTTCGATGCGTTAAGTATAGACATACGACAAATATTAAGTATAGCTTCGATGCGTTAAGTTTTCGAAATTTTCTAATATCAACGTTTCCTTCTTTATTAAAATTACTTAAATGCTGTAATATTTTCAAAAAACATGCTGTGCTGCTGTTAAAACAGTATATAACATTGTTATCAATCTCTGACAGCCAATCCTATTGGGTGGCTTTGATATAAATTCGTTAGCAACATATCTTCTTCCTATCAAGTTATACCCAAGCAAATCTTTACCTAAGCCTACTCTATAGATTTCAGCCAATGCGCAGTCATCATTTAGATATTATCTTCGTAAATTAAAACCATAGACTTCGAGACTGGACTGAGCTATAACCTCACAAAATTGACCACTCTCTACAAAGAGACAACGCAACCGTAACGTCAGTACCTGTCTCTTTTCTATAATGTCAAAGTGACATGACATAGACACAAGCCAATGACGTGGACCAATCAGAATTCTTATATCTATACGAGTACGATACTCGATATACGAGTTAAGCGGTCGGCCTATAACAACGAGACAACTACTGACTGCACAAGTGTTTTGTCTCTCTTACACTTCGCACTCTGTATTTACTTTATACCTAAAGACGACTTCAGAAAGAAGGCTCGGTCCAGTCTCTAAGTCTATGCTTAAAACTAGTAAAAAAGCTGTGAAAGAACCAAAATCTATAATTAAATTACACGTTCTATTTTACAAAAACAAAAACAACTACAGAGTCTACAATATCCGTTTACGAAACACCAGTGACAATCGGACGAACAAACAGCCACTGAGTGATCCTGTAAAAGTACGGTTTATCCAATTTTGTGCGCTACACGGAAAATCACAAAAATCCGTTTGAAAAAGTAGAATTTTGCGAACAAAAATGTGTTCAAAATTTTTGTTGGCTTTACAAACCTTTATAGTATGTTATGTATCTGAAGTTCTCTTAATGCCTTTGAGTTCAAATTAAAAGTTTTAGAATGTTTGTGTGTTTGTTTCTATCTCGGATATATTAGGTCGATTTAGATAAAACTTCCAACAAATTCATATCTCTATGTTGTTTTAATTAATGAGGAAAGTAATTCTATCTGATTGGTAGTCTGAAGTCCTGGGCTGATTTTAATGACATTCGATATATGTAGAGGTTGAAGTCTTCAAAAAGGAGAGGATAATTTTTGTACCAAGGATAGTTGTGTAACAATTATCGACACCTACTTATATATTTCTAAATACATACACGTTACAGATAAATTACACCCAGACACAAGAACAAACCATCGTGCTCATCACACAATGTTTTATCCTGGGTGGGAATCGAACTCACGACCTTTTGCAGTCAGGCACACTCATACCGCGCCACAGAGACAGTCATAATCATAATTGATCGAATGACGTAGTAAATTCGAACAAAGAAATTCGGTGGCTCATTTCTCTAGCGCACATCTAAAAAATGGAACTCCCTGCGAATGGAACGCACATGTGTTTCCTCCTACCTACGACATGGGGTCTTTCAAAAGAAGCGTGAAGAAGCACCTTGCAGGTGAGCAAGGTGAGGACAGTCAGTACTGCACATAGTGCTGTACTGTCTGGCCTTGCGTTTGGACTCTATTTCAACTTAACATCAGGTGGAATGGAGTCATTTGCTTAACTATAAAAAAAAACATGAAGTAAATAGTTTTTTTTTCAAGTAGGTATCAATGTTCAGTGGTTTCTTGAAATAACAACCTGTAAATTAAACCAGCGTCCCACCTCGAGTTATAATAGGTTAGCATAATAGGGTATTTCATTGTAAAGTCGAATGGGTATCTTTTTATGAAACAACAACACGATAGGTTCTAAATAATTTTGTTATAAATCAACAGAGATTTGTATCGTCAGAGTTCAAGCCCATTTTTCAAAACAATTCACACGCATGATTGCTTGAATACTGTAAAGTAATTAATGGTTAATTAAGAAGTCAAACGGCGAAGGCGACTCTCAAATATAGTATAAACTTATATCTATATTTATATTTGAGCCGATTGGGGTTGAGACGCTGGGTCCAAGTGCTCGCCTTTTATTTAAAGATATTTCCCAGCGGCACGTCAGTGCATCTCGTGACCAGAAGGCTGGCCTTTTCTTAGCACAGAGAATAAGCATTGCCATACAACGTGGCAATGTTTATGTTTGACATCAATGGGGAGGAATTCTTCGACGCCTAAACTGGTTGTGACTCCTTTTTTGTAGTTTATTAGATAAGTTGTAAATAATTGGCTAGTTTTAGGTTTATTTTAATTAATATTTAATATAATTAGTTTGTAGGGTAATCTAGCATTTAGTCCATTTGAATTATAGTAGTCAAATGACTATAAAAACCTTATCAAAACCGATTTACCGACAGTATAAACGAAATAGGCTCACAAATATACGCGGAAAGTGACTTTACACCCTACTATATCAAACAGTTACCTCAAACATAACCTATATACGTCGTGTGTATATTGCCAAATAGTCCTTTATACATGTATAGTATACATGTATACAGTTTCGAATGTAATCACACTTTGTGGGTAGAACATACGAGAGTACTTAATTAAGTATTAATCATTGTAAGCACGTATTCAATCTGTATGTTGCTTTTGATAATTTCGTAAATGAGAATGCTAATTAATTTGTATACCTTGTTGTTGTTAAATGTTAAATTTTGGTATTTTTTATACATTTTGTTACAGGAAGATGTACCAATTAATATTGTGTTCTAAGATATATAATTTTGAACAACTAATTTGAAGCTCTTTTGGTATAATTAGGTCTGTGTTTTTTATAGCCTTATCTGTGTATGTTTTTAGTCATTAGTACATCGTAGCACCTAAATAGATGTTTTTTTTGTAATGTTGTTTTTTTTTCTGTTTTTTGTTCAGCCGTTTAGAAGTGTGAGATATTTTTAATGTGCACGTAAAAGACAAAAATCTCCGATAATAATAATAAAAGATCTGGAAGAATATTTTAATCTTTAAAGCTAATAAATTTTACAAATACCATAAAAATTGTAAATAATTATATTATTTATTTGTGAGTTTATAACATTACATTTTTTTTATGTGCAAGAAAATAGGAGCGTACTATTTTATCTAGATTCAAAGTATACTATTTTACTGAAAATACTTATTTTTTGCTAGACATTCAACCCTACAAAAGCCATATCAACCCATCCCCATTTCAACTTCTATCATTCCAGCACCGATGCAACCATAGCATTTACGATAATACCCCAAAACGGAACGTGCTAAGTTCGCAATCAAGATGTTGACATATTCTGACCGGATTTCGGCTTTCGGTCGACTCAAAGTAAGCCGCTAACCGGTCGTTTACGGGACACAATAGATAAACGGACAACTGTTAGGGGCACACAAACATACAGATACTATTCTAACTACAGCAATTAACAAAGTGGAGATAACAAGACTGCCGTTTATAGTAACTGGTGTAGATTATGGATCGTCATCAATATTATAACTGAGATCGTTTATTCCATTGTTATGTTGTAAGTATATTCGTAAGTTATTCTTATTCTGACTTGAGCGTATCCCACTGCTACGCAAGAGGTCGTGGGTTTGATCCCCACCCAGGATAAAACTTTGTGTGATGAGCACGATGGTTTAATTTGTGTCTGGGTGTAATTTATCTATGCTAATATTATAAAGCTAAAGAGTTTGTTTGTTTGTTTGTGTGAATCTCAGGAACTACTAGTCCAAATTGAAAAAAATATTTACTGTTGGATAGCCCATTTATCAAGGAAGGCTATAAGCTATATAACATCACGCTACGACCAATAAGAGAGGAGCAGCAATGAGAAATGTTGCAAAAACGGGGAAAATTTACGCAGACGAAGTTGCGCAGGTCACCTAGTCTATGATAAGTATGTATTTCGATTATGTTTATCAGTTATCTTGCCATAGTACAGGCTCTGCCTAGTTTTGGATCAGATGGCGTGGTGTGAGTTGTCCCAAGATATTATTTATATGACTAGCAATATGGATCGCACATTATTAGCAATATTTTTCTTCTCCTCCTCCTGCTGAGCTTAGTTGTTTGTAGGTATTAAGGACTGGGCTCACATCGGTATAATAATGGATCGGATTCGAACCCGCGACCTCTCGATTGCGAGTCCCATTACCTTAACCATTAGACTACCCTCGATCTATAGTTATAATTTTTACGTTTATATATCGGTTTGTCTGAGCAAGTCATTTTTTTTTTTAAATAAGACTCCCTCATTAGGGTACCAGCCCTATGTGGCGGGGCACTTTACAAACATACATGTCACAAAGTACACCTAGACTCGGAACAACAATTTGTGCATCACACAAAGTGGTGTCCCGTGTGAGAATCGAACCCACGACCTCTTGCGTAGCAGTCGGACACACTCCCACCGCGCCACAGAGGCAGTCAAGCGACCTCTCGATAGCGAGTCCAATTAACTTACCTATTAGGCTACCCTCGATCCATAGTTATAATTTTTACGTTTATATATCAGTTTGTCTGAGTAAGTATATCTGTGTCTATGTGCCAATATGAATGTCCAACTATATTTTAAATACTCATAAGTTTGTACTTGCACACTGAAATGCGAAATTCAATGGAACGTGTAACAGCAAGACTTTTAATTTATACAGAAAATTAACAAAACTTTGGAAATATAATTTAGCAGGTGCATTTGCCTGAGGAAGTCGTAAATCAGATAAAACTCGTAGCGCAAGAAAATGTGCAATTCTTGCAAATGAAAGCACCGAGCTATTTCGATATATTAATACTTAGATTGTTATATTATTGCAAGGGAATTCTAACAATTTTGTAATATTTTAAGCAGGATTTTTTTAGATTTAATTATTACCTGGTTTATTTATAGACATGACAATACTTGGAAATAAATTAAGTTCTATGTACGTTTCAAGTGAGAAGATAATCGCTCAAAAAACACAACAAAAACTCCCAAGTCGGGTAAAGTACGTAGGTATATGTATGGTAATGGAACGGACGTAATATTTATTTTCTTTGAACTATGTACTTGTACATAGTTCAAAAAAACATTTTTCTTTATTTTAATATTATTAGTATTCTTTAATATTAAATAAACGCCAAACAGAAAAATGTAAATTGACAAAATAGAGGAATATTCGACATTTTTGTGGTCTTTCAGTCAGACGTGATATTTTTTTTACTTAAATATATCTATATTAATAAATAGTAAAATACAGTGCTTAAGTATAGTTCATTAGAGTAGGTAGGTACTTCTGTGTAATACTAATGACACATTTTTACGAATCATTTTATTGCTGACCTTATGTCAAATAATAAAGTTGCAGTCGTAATGCGAATCAAAATGTCATCATGACAGTTAACAACTCATTTGAAACTTATAGTAGATATATTTTTATAAAAACACTATTTTGCATTTTTTATAATTTTTATTTATTTATTAAAGTCACATTATCACATAGTATACTCGCCAAACTTAACGTTTCATGGCGAGATGCGCTCTTTTTAACTTACTACTATCATGCATTATACCTTGTATCTAATAACAATCTGTACATAATTACCTAAGTTTTATACATATAACAAGGCTAAGGTCTAGTTTATCAATGGTAAGAAGATGATGTCTATCCAGCATTGAGGAACCAGAGACTGAAGGACTTCAGTCTTGTCTTCATGTTGCAATCTAGATCAGATTTATAAAAACTTTGTACTTTAGTTATATTAAGATTGTAATATGTTTTGTGTATCTAAATAAATAAATAATATATATCGTAAAATACAATAAAGATCTTGATATATACTAGATAGACATAGATAAACTTCTTTTTTTTTAAGATAACTAGCAATGTGGGATTGAGTCCCACATTACTAGCAATCTTGTTAACCCCTACAGCTAAGCTCAAAGGCTTGTGTTAGGAGTGGGTTCACGTCAAACCGCGACCTCACGATTGCGAGACCGATGCCTTAGCCATTAGGCTACCGCCGCTTGGCTTACGATTTGTATACATTACAAAATGTTATATTGAACGGGTCTTAATCGTGTGAAAATTAATACGGTCGAAACATTCGTTAAATGATATTTGATTATTCGTTTTTTTTTTTATTAATGTACAGCTTATCACATACATTAAACCTTATTAATATTAAGTTATAGTTGGTATTGTTCCTGATGTACATGACAATAACGGCGTACATAGCACTTAATTACAAATTATATACAAGATATAACAGGTATTTATTTTAAGATCTTCTTCGTCATTAATTAGGCAGACGCATCTATTCCTCACTATTCCCAGTCAATTAAAGACAAACCGCATATTTGAGCATTTAATGCCCATACTCAAAATGTTTAGAAATGCTAAAGATCCGGTTACGTTCGCTTATAGTATGACGAGAAACCATAAAACGATATTGCATTTTGATAGGCCGTCGGGCGAATATGCTATACCACAATACACATAAAGCACAGAAGAAAAACTTCATTCAACACTCGAGCAACGCACTCGTCGCCCACGACAGTTAATCTTGGCTCACTTTGATCTAAACGTTGAGATTCCAGCAGTAAAGATTTCATACAAAATGTTTGAACACACACATGACTCACAGACACAAAATATCGGCTCAATTATACTACCGACGTGAACCCACTCCTAACACAAGCCCTTGAGCTTAGCTGGAGGGGTTAACAGGATTGCTAGTAATGTGGGACCACAATCCCACATTGCTAGTTATCTTTTTTTAAGAAAAAATAAAAAAATAAACTAAAGATTCTCCCCAATAGAAGCTACTTATTATAGATCCTTGGATTTTATACCATAATCGCCACGCTTGGCGACCGGATTAGCGACCGCAGTAAAGCTTTAAAGTACGTAAACGACGCGGTTTCTCGTCCTCTGGTGTGACATCCCTTAGTCGCCTTGACGACACTCACGGGAAGGGATTTTTTCTATCATAAAATTTTAAAAAAATAACATAAATCGCATGGGAACATGTAATTAACAACACATTAACGGCTCGGTTCTTCCGATTCCGAGATTCAGTCATTATTTTCATAACAGGTTGTACTCTCAATATTTTGTACTAGATCCAACTGTGTTCTGCTCAAGAGTGCGTTGTATGAATCTTTCTTTCTGTATTCTCGTTGTTATGTGGCTCTACGGACGTTGGAGGATTGCCTCTTAAATGCATTATTAGTTATCTACCCCCGTTGGCCACTCCGGTCTACAATTAACACTGTCCGTTCGCAATAAGTGCCTATAAAGTAAAGTAATAGTTCGTCCATTAAGTATTGCTGATACCCGTTTGTGTATTTGTAAACGTAGGTAGTACATTTACCTACATTTTCGTGGCTAAGCTAAGCCTATTGCAGTATGCACGAAATATCAGGGAATTGATCAAAGTAGTCTAAAAAACGGTAAAAGTAACTAAAACTAATGCTACGGCTATGTATATCTACACTTCTTTACTAATGATATAAGAATTGTATTTTTGTATGTACCTAACAAATATTAGACATATATCGGGACTTAATCGCGTGAATTATTTAAAGGTACGAATTGCACCGATCGTGGTCACGGGTCGCGACAACGCGAAAGTTCAAAAACGAATAGACTACTGGACCGATATCAAAAAATCTTTCACCATTTGAAATCTATAATAACGGGGAGTAAAATAGTAGCTATACTTTATTGTCAAAAAATTTGAGATACGAAATTTATACGAAAATTACACAAAAATACCTTGATTACAAAATTATAGTATTCAAGGTATTTATTTTAACAACGTTTTCTAAAAATGAAACCTAGATCGATTTATCGCCCCCGAAAACTCTTGCACACTAAATTTAATCGTTGGAGTCGTTGCCGAGATTCAGATTATATATATACATGTTTAAATGAACGAGCAATTCTGGTATATATATGGTATTATAGGTATTATTATTAATAATAGTTAATTAACATTAGACACATAAATAGATTATAAAGTTGAAGAGTAACGACCTTTTTTTGCAGTGCGATTTTAAACGAAAGTTCCAACTCATTCAAAATCCCATACAAATAGGTTTAAAAATAAATCAGGTCACATACACAATTTCAATTTGTTATTTCTGTATTTATGCAACTCATTCGCTATGAATTATTACCACATATTAATCATTGTTTGTAAAATATATGATTTCATTTCAAATGTGGAAATTTGAAACTAGGAAAATATTACAATTTATGATACAAACAGTTGGAAAATGTTACTGTAACGAAACTTTATTACCCTGTGAATAAATAATTAAATTAACTGTTTATGATTTTAGAGATAATATTTTGGTTTTAACTTGTATCAAATCGTATTAGAATCGTCTCTTAATCACAACCTACATTTTTTTCAGAAAATTCATATTTTATTACTATATATATACTCAGTATTCCTATCTAATTTACCTACTCGCGTTGAATTTTAAAAAGATAACTAGCAATGTGGGATTGAGTTCCACATTACTAGCAATCTTGTTAACCCCTCCAGCTAAGCTCAAAGGCTTGTGTTAGGAGTAGGTTCACGTCGGTAGTATAATGGGTAGGATTCGAACCCGATTCACGATTGCGAGACCGATGCCTTAGCCATTAGGCTACCGCCGCTTCTCAGAATCGAATTCAATATATTAAATGCGAAATAATATTGGTTAACCTTATTGTACGCCACGGACGTGTATGGATGTCAAATACGTTCCGGTTTCAATCAACATGGCAACGGGGACAATTGCCCCCCCCCCCCCCCCCGCCTAAAACTCATGAATTTTCTAGTATTTGCCATACATTTGGTCCATTGCAAGACGATGAATGACCCACATTTGATCGGTGTTGGGTTAAATTGCCCCCCCTCCCCCTCCCCCCCAGAACATGATCCTGGATCCGCCCCTGCGCCGCGTAGCCGGCGCCCCGCGGAGTATATGGAGATATACGGTAGCATAATTTCACATGTTTCAGCGTCCGTCCGGTCCGCTCGCTATACATTCGCCGCCGGGTAGATACCCGGTGCCGGACCGGATTGAAACCGCAACATGAGAAAAGGACCTTAAGGTCTAATAAAAGAAAATAATTTTAATTGACATTTAGTCATACATTTCAGCACACATAAAAAATGTAATATTTATGTACCTAATATACCTAGTCTGGCCATAAATACTGTTACAATTAAAAATAAGAAAGATATGTATTACATTTGAATTTGGAATCTGTCATTTTTATACGATTGTTCATTGTATTTTCTAATTTTGGCGCCAATACATTGTACAATATATTGCTATATTAAAATGGAGTGGGGTGATAAAGAAAACCGAATCGCTGTGATTGCATTACACAAAGTTGGTATGGAGCCGAATGTAATTTTTAAAACTCTCCATACGCTTGGTATTAGTCAAATGTTTGTGTACCGGGCTATTAATAGGTACAATGAGACCTTCTCTGTTTGTGACAGAAAAAGATCTGGCCGTCCACGTAGTGTTCGTACGAAAATGGTGGTCAAAGCAGTAAGGGAAAGAATTCGAAGAAATCCTGTCCGAAAGCAAAAGATTTTATCTCGGGAGATGAAGATAGCACCCAGAACCATGTCACGCATTTTAAAAGATGACTTAGGACTTGCAGCCTATAAGAGACGCACTGGTCATTTTTTAACTGATAATTTAAAAAAGAATAGGGTGGTAAAATCGAAGCAACTACTGAAGCGGTACGCAAAGGGAGGTCACAGAAAAATTTTGTTTACGGATGAGAAAATCTTTACAGTTGAGCAACATTTTAACAAACAAAATGACCGTATTTATGCTCAAAGCTCTAAGGAAGCTTCCCAATTAGTCGACAGAGTGCAACGTGGGCATTATCCGACTTCAGTGATGGTTTGGTGGGGTGTTAGCTATGAAGGAGTGACTGAGCCATATTTTTGTGAAAAAGGTATCAAAACATCGGCACAAGTGTATCAAGATACCATTCTTGAGAAGGTAGTTAAACCCCTTAACAACACCATGTTCAATAACCAAGTATGGTCCTTCCAACAAGACTCAGCGCCGGGTCATAAAGCTCGGTCCACGCAGTCTTGGTTGGAAGTGAACGTTTCGGACTTCATCAGAGCTGAAGACTGGCCGTCGTCTAGTCCCGATCTTAATCCGCTGGATTATGATTTATGGTCAGTTTTAGAGAGTATGGCTTGCTCTAAACGCCATGATAATTTGGAGTCCCTAAAACAATCCATACGATTGGCAGTGAAGAATTTTCCCATGGAAAGAGTGCGTGCTTCTATTGATAACTGGCCTCAACGTTTAAAGGACTGTGTTGCAGCCAATGGAGACCACTTCGAATAAGCTTTTTATATTTTGAATTGTTTTTTATTTATGTATTAAACTAACACACTGTAAAAGTAATAAATATTATTTGCAATAAAAAAAAATGTTTTTTCTTCGTAACAATATTTATGGCTAGACTAGGTATATATTGACTGACCTGTTGGTCTGGTGTTTAGTGACCCTGACTGCTAAGCCGGAGGTTGTGGGTTAGATCCCAGGATAAAACTTTGTGTGATGAGCACGATGGCTTTCTGGGTGTAATTTATCTGTAATATGTATGTATTTAGAAATATATAAGTATGTTTATCAGTTATCTGGTTATCATAGTAGAAGCTCTGCTTAGTTTGGGATCAGATGAAGTTGTGTGAGTTATCCCAAGATATTGTGATTATTACATGAAGTAAAACAAGTGAGAGTCAGACACCACGCCTGACCCCGCGTTCCCGATATAAAGCGTCTTGATAGACAGACGAACGGACAACAAAGTGCTTATAGGAGCACGGGTACCGTTTTTTCCTCTTGAGGTACGGAACCCTAAAAACGACGCTAGAGATAAAAACCTAAATATTTTAAAAACATGAAAACTATCATAATAATATGTCCGTTTTCGAGACTCAAAGTATCTCTATACTAGATTTGATACAAATCGGTTCAGAGTTTTAACCGTGAAGACGTGATAGATAGACAGGGATTATAAAGAATCACGATTTTTGTTTGAAAAGTAGTTAATTCCGAAATGGTCCCATATAAATTTCATAAAGATCTGATGATGAGTTTCGGAGATGACAAAGAAACTCTTCAATAAATGCCAGCAAATTAGCCTTGATTGAACTCGTTAGATGTTTTTTTTTGTATAAAAGTTTTATTATCATTAATTTTCGTGATACAAGCTAGTTCTAACCCTGTTATAGTCAGAAGAAGGCTTATGAAGGAAAATTCCAAACACTCAAGACAGGATATTGCGTTTTAGCGTCAATTGATCAGACGAGAGGTCAATAACTGATATAGAGGCTGAGTAGGTTTCATATTGCGGCGAGCTCTAAGTGTTTTTACTCGACTACGGCGAAGTCTAAAAGAAATGGTTATGTTTTTAGCGTTCTATGTATGTATGTGTTTCGGCATGGCATTCAATTTTTAAGCTATTGCATCGCTTTTATCGCGGGCTCGGGCTTTGAGCGCGGCGACCGAATCAAGAAATTCCGTAACGAAAAAAAACCTAATACCTCTCAGTCCGCTTGTGACCACGGCCGGTGCAACCTGGTCGAAACGTCAAGCAATTTTAAGGTAAACAATGCGCGTTAATTCCCGTATAATAAATAGTTCTATTACCTCCCACTCCGCCTACCATGTAGCTCGGCTGAGCGTTCGCTTAATGTATATGTATATGGTACGACTGTATGAAGCTCGCACGGATCGAGACAAGCTGCTCCGAAATGTAACGGAAAAAAAACAAAAAAAAAATGAAAAGAAATTTTTTTTATAAAGATTTTTTTTTAAATTTTTAATTGCATAAGTTGCAATAGCTTTAACGCGACAGTCCCCGAGTGCCACACATTTTTTTTATGCCTGAGGTGTCAATCGTTTCGTCATTTATCGTATCAAATACGCTCATTTCAAGAATGAAATTGATTGAAATGTCATCATCATCATCATCATCAGCCTATCGCAGTCCACTGCTGGACATAGGCCTCTCCAATTGCACGCCACTTTGTTCTATCTTCGGCTTCTCGCATCCAGCTCCTGCCAGCCGTTTTGCGTAAATCATCACTCCACCTGGCCTGAGGGCGTCCTACACTACGTTTGCCGTGCCGTGGTCTCCACTCAAGAACTCGTTTACCCCAACGGTTGTCGGTTCTTCGGCAAATATGGCCAGCCCACTGCCACTTCAGCTTGCTAATCCGGTGGGCTATGTCGATAACTTTGGTTCTCTGCCGGATCACCTCATTTCTGATTTTGTCCCTAAGAGAAACTCCGAGCATAGCCCTTTCCATAGCCCGCTGAGCGACTTTGAACTTGTGGACTAGCCGTACCGTCAGTGTCCACGTTTCGGCTCCGTATGTCATGACGGGTAGGACGCACTGATTAAAGACTTTAGTCTTTAGACATTGTGGGATCGACGATGAGAAGACTTGACGTAGCTTACCAAACGCTGCCCAACCCAACCGAATTCTCCTGTTCACCTCGTCCTCGAAGTTGTTTCTACCTAACTGCAATGACTGCCCGAGGTACACATATTTTTGAACAACTTCGAGAACGGCGCCGTGCACCGCTATCGGTTCCGGTAGTACATGTTCATTGAACATGACCTTGGTTTTATCCAAGTTTATCCGTAGGCCGATGCGTACAGAGGAGTCAGCCAGGTCATTCAGCATCAGTTGCAGGTCCTGCAGCGTTTCCACCATAATGACAATGTCATCTGCAAATCGCAAGTGAGAGATGTATTCACCATTGATGTTGATGCCCCGCCCTTTCCAGTGCAGCGTCTTGAACATATCCTCCATTGCATTTGTGAACAGTTTCGGGGAGATAACGTCCCCTTGCCTCACTCCTCGATGCAATGGTATAGGTTTTGTTTCCTGATTCTGTACTTGGACGGACATTGTTGCGGCTTCGTAGAGACATCTCATCACTTGGATATATCGCCAATCTACTTGGCAGCGCTGCAGAGACTCCAGAACGGACCAGATTTCAATCGAGTCAAAGGCCTTCTCATAGTCCACGAATGCTAGACACAGGGGCTGATTATACTCTTGGGTCTTTTGTATAATCTGCCGCACTGTGTGGATGTGGTCTATGGTGCCATATCCGCTCCGAAATCCAGCCTGTTCCGGTGGTTGGAATTCGTCAAGTCTTCGCGCAAGGCGGTTCGTGATGACTCTTGAGAACAGCTTATAGACGTGGCTCAGAAGAGACATAGGTCGGTAGTTCTTCAGCCGGGTCTTATCTCCTTTTTTGAAGAACAAGACGACTACGCTTCTACTCCACGCCTCCGGAGTTCTCCCTTCGAACAGGACAGCATTAAAGAGCTTTTGGAGCTCCCTCAGTACGGGTTTACCTCCAGCCTTTAACAGCTCTGTTGTAACGCCATCCTCTCCAGGGGCTTTTCCATTTTTTAGCTGTCTAAGAGCCAGCACGATTTCGTCAATGTTGACTTCTGGCAGGTCTTCGGTGTAGTGGCGTGTTAGAGTGGCTCTAGGACCCTCATCTTCTGGATCAGGTCGAGATGCATGCGAAGCGTATAGCCGGCCATAGAAGCCTTCCACTTCGGAGAGGACTGCCGGCTTCGAGGAAACGACTTCTCCACTTGTTGTGGTCAACTTCGTCAGGTGGCTTCTTCCAAGAGATTGTACGAACACTTTTGACCCCCGGTTCTGCTCGATCGCTCTTTTAATCAAAAGAGTGTTGGAGCACCGAAGGTCGTGTCGTATAAGTTTATTGATCTCTTGGTTTAGAGCGCGCTTTTCCGACGAAATGACGGGTGGGTTTTCACGTCGTTCCTTCATTAGCCCTAAAGTAATTTCCGAAAGCTTTGACTTCTTGCCCTTACGCTGCATTTCACAAAATCTTGTACCTTCTTCCCTGAGTATCCGAACCACATTTACGAGCTTCTGGTTTACGTCTGTTGTGGTTTCCATGGCAGCAAATCGGTTATCCAGATTTGACTGGAACGCTTCGGATCCTATCATGGTTTGGAGCAAAGTAGGTCGGAGCCTGGACCTCATCAGACGGGCACGTTCCGCCTTGAAGTCGATATTCAGAGAGCCTTGGACAAGTCGGTGATCACTACCGGTATTAAACCTGTTGATCACGGTGACGTCTCTAAATATATGCTTTTTGTCCGTCATGATGAAGTCGATCTCGTTTTTCGTCATAGTGTCGGGGCTTTGCCACGTCCACTTCCTTTGGGGCCGTTTCTTGAAAAAGGAGTTCATCAAGAAGAGCCCCTCCCGTTCGAGGAAGTTGACTAGCATTTGCCCCCTATGATTTCTGCTTCCAAATCCATGGGATCCTACTACCAATTCGCTGCAATTTTGTACTCCCACTTTAGCGTTGAAGTCCCCCATAACAACGTTGTAGTGGGTCTTAGTGGTGGAGTGGAGGGCCCTTGATATGTCATCGAACATATCCTCCACTTCGTCGTCTGGATGTGCCGAGGTCGGTGCGTACACTTGCACTACCTTGAGGCTATACCTCTCGGTGAGCTTGATAATGAGGTACGCTACCCTGTTCGACACGCTAGACATTTCCACAACGTTGTCAGAAAGGGACTTATTTACCAGAAACCCAACACCACCTTGGGATTGTTGGTCTCCCTCGCGGAAGTACCACAAGGTGGCCTGACTCGAGGGTTATGGTGTCCTCTCCCTCTCTTCGGACTTCACTTAACCCGAGGATATGCCACCTAATCTTCCCAAGTTCCACCTCAAGTTGTGCCAGATGCGAGTCTAGCCGTAGCGTGCGTCCGTTATACGTCGCCAGGGTCAGTCGGTTGTGGTGGCCTTCCGTAGCCCGGAGATTCTTAGCACCCCCCGCCACGCCGTTACCGTGGACGCCATCATGTCCAGGAATAGCGTGACTGCCGGGAACTGGGGGCCGTGGCTTTTGTGCTTGGTGCATATGGGGGAAATGCCCATAATCGCCACGCTGGGCAGGCGGGTTGGCGATCGCAGGGCGTAGCTCTCGCATCAGTGACGCTGCTGCCCGTCACTGACCTGTTACTTTAGCTACGCCTTAAATTGGGATGGTTATACCGCCACCAGCCGGTCGCCAGAGCCTCGTTCGTTGTATAGCAGGATGTACCGCGTGCAGGTGAGGTTGGCTTGGAGCGAAAGATGGTGATGCGCCCCCTTACATCCCATTTGATAGATATGTATATGTATAGATTGAAATGTGCTTTGCGTATACTGTTGTTTAAATTAGCTTGATGATTGCGTAGATATATATAATAACACAAAGTCACTCCATGACAGTTTGTTAAGACAGTCATGGCGTGAATTAATATACCTACTTAATTAGGTGTCTTTAATAGATAATTTATTAAATACTAGCGGTCCCGCGCAACTTCGTCTGCATAATTTTTCCCCTTTTTTGCAACATATCTCCGTAAAATAAAATCCGATTACGGCAGGCAAAATCACGACTTTAAAAGGTTTATTATTTTTTATTTTTAACTTATTGGCAAAACTGTTTGTTTTTGACAAGCTTGTTTACACCGCCACTTGTTGGCCCCAATGTCGGTCCTAACGCCTCTCGTCTAAAGCGTAGTGGTGGCGCCCACCACCCCCCCGAACTTGGGGTTCCATAAAATAAAAGTTATTTGGCACGTGTAATATAAGCAGGTTCGATTTCCATCCAAGACAAAAATTGCGTGATCCAGTTTCAAATCTGGGTCTACCTTTTGTTGTTTGTCCGTTATTAAAGTCCCGCAAAACAGACCCAAGTGCGGGTTTTTCTTTTTTTCAATAACAAATTTCATTAAAAATTGTATTGTAATACTGAATTAATTATTTACCCACTGGTGAAGTGCTCCTTCTATTCACAGGAATAGAAGGAGCACTTCACCAACTCCGTCACCAAACCCTCAGTTCAGTTGCCTTTCATGCGGACGCTTCTGTCGCTTCTGCATCCTTTTTAACTTTCTCATAATAAACAACATAACGATATAGTTAAATAGGTGGACAAAACTTATTAAAACTGATGACAAATTTCCTTGTTCTCTTCTTCATGATTAGGTTAATACGTAAATTACCAAGCGATAAATGTGTTTGCATATACAGCGATATAGTCGCGGTTGTACGGCTCTCAATTTGGCCAATTTGCTCAAATATCAATTGTTATAGGACTATTGGAGTCACGTACGTATTACCACAAAACACGGGGAATAAACTCAAACTCAAATATCTTTATTTCGTAAAACCAGATTAATGATTATTTGAAAACGTCAAATTAATACATAGGTACTAAAAAAAATTAAATTAAGATTTGTTTGAAAAAAAAAACAAATACAAAATGGGGTTAGGCGGCAGCTCCAAGTGTACAAAAAACTCATGGGTCACCAAGTTTTTGTTTACAAAACGTTTCAAGCGTTTTTTTTTAACAGATAGAGTGATTGAAGAGGAATGTTTATATGTATAATAAAATCCATATATTTTATACCCGTGCGAAGCCGGAGCGGGCCGCTAGTTGTAAATAAATTAAGAATAACTAAATGATAAACCTCTAAGTAGCTATAAAATAAGTAAATATAAACGTATTCAACAAACACAGTACAGAAGAAAACCCTCTTATAAAGCGCGCTCGATTAACGCACTTATTGGTCTCCTAACTAATGTCGGTTACAACGGCCTATCTCATCACAGACTAGCCAACTACGCAGGAGATATAATATTGCACAAGTGTGTGCAAATACACAAGTGCACTCTTTATTCTCTCACTCTCATAGCTCGATGGAATGGAAATCCGACACGACTGGAGAGAGATTAGAGAGGACCGACGATGGCTTAATGTGCTCTCCGAAGCACGGAGGGTGTGTCATATTTAGAAAACGGTCACCCATTTATAGACCGACACTGGCAACGTTGCTTAACCTCACTGATATCTCGATCTGCTTGGTCGCCACTGAAACCCCTCATTATTATATTGCAACGCACATAATATAGATTCAGATTCTTGGAATGCCTGCTGAACAGTCATATCACACACATATAGCCATTTGATCACAAAATAGACAGAGCCAGGGTCCTCATTCACTATGCTTTTTTTCGTTTTCGCGTCAAGCCCGCGTTTTTAACTGTCAAAATCTTGATATAATGGTATATAGAAAGCTGCGCTTAGAAACGTATCGCGGACATCTTTGTGCGCACCGCTTGCCGCGAAATCGAAAAAAAGCATAGTGAATAAGGACCCTGTACTATGGTAACTAGAAAATTGATAAATATACTTAGGTATACAATTCTAAATACATACATACTTATTACAAAATTATTGGGACTTAATCGCGTGAAATATTTAAAGGTACGAAACGAAGGAAACTACCCTCGCAACTTCGTCTGCATCAATAGGCTATGCCAACTAGTCAAAACAGCAACTCTTTAAGAAAGGTTAAAACGTAGATTTTTAATAGAGATCTCATGCAAATACTGGCCTATGACGTCATTATTTTTTCTAGTCAAATCACTTCTTTTTATAATTTGTGTGTTAATAAGTCCCAATTAACACAATATTAAATCGGGATTTAATCGTTGGTAGTTAAATCCTAGTTTTATTTACTAATTAGTCTTTTGGATTTTTTTGTTTACCTAAGAAACTAGCCTATTTTAACCCTTTTGCATTTTTTTTAATAAAGACTACTCCCGCAGTAGTGACAAGCCATGTATCGCGGGGGACTTTACAAACATACAAATCACGGACACAAAATACACCCAGACTCGGAACAACAATATGTGGATCACACAAAGTGGTGTTCCGTGTGGGAATCGAACTCACGACCTCTTGCGTAGCAGTCCGACCCACTCTCACCGCGCCACAAAAATACTAAGAATACTTTAATTTTAAAAATACTTTACAATCTATTCTCAAACCTAAAAAATATACAAAAAATAACAATAAAATCAGTCGAGCCGTTTCGGAATACTTCGGCCACAAACACCGTAACACGAGATTTTTAAATATTCAAAATTTAAAAATCTTGTGAAACTCTTGTTTGTCCTAGATACAGGACAAACAATCATGTTTATCACACAAAGATTTTTTGTGGCAGGGAATCTACAGCCTCTGGTTTGACAGTCAGGGTCACTAACCACTAGACCAACAGGCCAGTCAATGGCCTGAAGTTGTCTATCATTCCGTGTTTCTGAACGATGTCTATCTGCGTGTTGCTCGAGTGAGGTAGTAAGTATGAAGCTTGCCTTCTGTGTTGTCGATATTTTGTGGCATTACCATGCGTTGATGTTTATATTAATTCCTTAGTTAATTAATTAGTTTTTTCGTACTTAATTAATATGTGTTTATGTGTTAGAGCTGTTTCTTTCAGAGGTTTGAAGTAACCAAGCGCCGACTACCCCTCTGTTATGTGACAAGCTAAGTGGAAAGTTTTTTTTAATAAATTAGGTAATTACTAATAGATACCTACCGACTTTATTGATGTATAAATAATATTTGAAGCGCTGACTTAGTGACTGAGGCATCGGACTCTCAACCGTGAGGTCGCGGCTTCGAATCCTAATCATAATATTACAGACGTCAACCTACTCCTTTTTTTTCCTGACGAACACCCCCACCGTCCGGGGAAGACGGTGGAGGTAGTGTGGGGTTTGCACCACGTCAACCTACTCCTAACACAAGCCATTGAGGCTAGCTGGAGGGTTAACAGGATTGCTAATAATCTCTAACCCAAAATCCTTAATTGCTAGTTATCTTTATAAAACATTGTATAAATAAAGTAATTGACAAAAAATCCTAGGTACCTACAGTTCTTTGTAATTATGATACTAGCAGAAGTATCTACTTCTGCTAGTATCATAATTACAAAGAACTCCGAAGTAGGTCTCATTCAAGTCATTGACTAAGAACTTATATAATATCTAGCTGTCCCGGCGAACTTCGTCTCGACTCTTTTTTTTTGTAAATCGGGTTCAATTGTGAATCTAAACCATCCTCGAATCCCCTTGAACTCTCACAAAAAAATTCATTAAAATCGGTCCAGCCGTCTAGGAGGAGTTCAGTGACATACATACGCACACAAGAAATATATATATATAGATGATTACAGAACAACCGATAAAGGTGTTCCGAAGGTTGTTGTGAAATGTCAAACAGTGCAATTATGGGATCATACTTCGCTGGTATGTATGCTTCAAGCCATATGCTAATTAACGTTATAGGATTTTTAAAGATGTTTAAAATGTCTTCTTTGAAAAATGTTAGTTTTCACGCAGATGATACGCAATAAATGCTCAAATAAAAACGTACAATGTTCATACCAATACTAGGTACATCAAGCAATATGATAATTCACCCGTACCCAAACGAAATTGAATGTAAATATTACAGTGCACAACTGGCTTCAAATCTGAGGTTTCTTCTTCAAGTAGAACACCCCTGAAAAGAAAATCTTATCACAGAAATATTCGAGACGACTTTGATGGTGTCCCATGGCATTTATCTAACCCCATAACCTCACTATCGACGTCATAAACACTTGCGTATTTACACCCACACCGTCATGGCGTCGCCTTCATCCAAATATAGAATTGATGTAAACTCGAGTCAGATTATCTATTTATATATCTATACATTGAATAAAAATTGGTTGTCTGTAAAGTAGGTTTATGGACGATAAGTTTACGTGATAACGTCATAAGAACACATTGATGACTTTGAATAAACGACCATGCCTGATTTAATCGCATGTCGCTGCAATCGACAAAATATTGATGACATTGTAACAACTATGCGTGTGACATCTTTGGCGGAACGTGAGCGGTGACGTCACACTTTATCGTGAATGCAGCCGTTCATCGATATATAATAGTAGCTAAATACAATCATTTTAAACTGTCAGTTTTAACTGAACAGTTTAAACTGAAAGTGAAAACTTAGTACGATGAAAACTGACATTTCAGTGACCAAGAGGCGTCAGTTTTCACTGTCAGATAAAAGTGACAGTTAAAAGTGATCGTGTGTTATAATAATATCTTAATATCTTGGGACAACTCACACAAAACTATCTGATCCCAAATTAAGCAGAGCTTGTACTATAAAAACCAGACAACCGATAAACATATAAATAACAACCAGACACAGAATAAACCATCGTGCTCATCACACAAAGTTGGATCCTGGGTGGGGATCGAACTCACGACCTCTTGCGTAGCAGTCGGATACACTCCCACCGCACAGAGGCACCCACCATAAGACGTTATCAAGTCAAAAAATATTAACCGTCTGCTTAAAAATAAATAACTGAGCCGTATTATGTTAATTCCACAATTAAAATGAACTCGAAGAGGATTGGATTAGTAAACACACAATGAACACATGAAATCCGTTATTTGGTTCGCGTTGCAGAGCGTGCCAAAGAAACAAACATACATACATACATACGCTCAAAAAACGCAGTCCTTATTTTGTAAAAAGTAAAAAACAAAAGAATCTACTAATCTAATACGAAACTATTCGTTGTTTTTCTTTTTCTGTTTGTTTATTATAGCTTCACGCAAAAACGACAAAACGGATTTAATTGAAACTTTGCTTGTAGTTAGTTTAAAACCTACAGAATCAAATTGGGTACTTTTTATTTCGATATTCAATACTTAAGCGGGCAAAGCCGCAGAAGAGAAGCTAGTCTAACATAATGATATCGTGATCCTAAATCATAGCTCTCTAGGGTAGCCTCCACTCATACTTTCAAAGTTCATGACCATTAAGAGATTTCTCCGTTCTCTTTAGACGAAGCTTTAAGAGATAAATAAAACGCTCCGCCATATAAATTGTGCTCTGAAAATTTTATCTAACCGGGAAGGCTGGTGCTAGGCGGTGCATTACAATAAATTCGATTTTGTTGCTTGTGTTGTTTTCTTCTATTCTTAATGTTTTGTTTTTGTTCTACTGACTGGCAAAGAGGCGTAATATAGACTGCCGAATGGTAAGCGTTTGAAAAGATCTTAGCAAGTTATTAATACAATCTAGGTAAGGACTTGAGGAGGGAAAATTGTTGCGTTCCTTTAACGCAAAGGGAAGATTCTTCGACCAGGATAACAACGTTGGGAATTTGTAGCTGGAATCGCGATTCAAAATTGGAACTGATCCTGTGTTATTTATGTGGGAACTGCTACATCACCCCACTCCGTGGTGATTCCCACCTCACACGCATGTCATAAAATATGGCACAATCGCCTATAAGTTTGCTAACCTCCTCCCATAGAGCTCGAATTTCCTAATTTTCATCACAAAACAAACCTATTTTACCCTAACAAAATGTACAGTTCCCGGTAAATTTATGAATCTAATACGCATATGTGTTTTTAAACTTTCGCGATTTTTATACATATTAGATATATTTCGGGACTTAATCGCGTGAATTATTTAAAGGTACGAACCTTTTATTTACCCGACGTTTCAGTTTAACCCGTGACCACCGTGATTCGATCGAAACGTCGGGTAAATAATTCACGCGATTAAGTCCCGAAATATATCTAATATAATACGCATAATATCTACAAATCATAAAACTTTTTATTCTCATAAGCCATACCGATCACATACACGTAAGTCTCAAACATCTATGTGGGAAATATGAGTTGGATATAAGTAATTGAAGCTTAGCTCAGTCTCAACCAGTGTTAGCAATTACGTTTGCGGAGTACGCACTTAACGGGAGAGCTCTTAGTCTAATACTGTACTCGTAAATAAGTGAAATAAACTACTAAGTATTGCTACTTACTAAATAACTAGAACGTAAGTCTAGAATGTGTTTGATGTGTCTATTGAAGACTGGGTAGCGAATTAGTGCAGAGATTTAGGATTGTGGTGTGAAAAAAGAGATAAGTACTTTGTATTTAAGGAAGACGAAAGTTCTCCACAATTAAGATTTCGTTGATATCTATAGATTCAGCTGTGTTCATAACCAGAACAATGGATCTAAGGAAATCACGGATCCGGGGTCCAGGCAGGGTGGGGGCAGCGAAGGGCCTCAAGACTTCCCCCTCCCCCGTCGCTTAAACGTATGAGTGGAACAAGCCTAACCTAAAGCAAAATGGCACTTCTATGAATAGTGAGACATAATTAGTTCTGTATCTCACTATAGTATTATCACTCGATGAAGCCATACAGTGAAACATCGCTAAAATTTGGAAACCCACTGCTTGAAACTAGAAATCCAGGTTCCAAATCAGATTTCAATGAAAAGACAAACACTATCTAATATATAAAATTCTCGTGTCACAGTTTTCATTGCCATACTCCTCCGAAACGGCTTGACCGATTTTGATGAAATTTTTTGTGCTTATCCGGTATCTATGAGAATCGGCCAACATCTATTTTTCATACCCCTAAGAGTTTGTTTGTTTGTTTGAATGCGATAATCTCAGGAACTACTGGGCTGCACTGAAAAAATATTTTATTGTTGGATAGCCCATTTATCGAGAAAGGCTATAGGTTATAATATCACGCTACGACCAATAGGAGCGGAGCAGCAATGAAAAATGTTGTAAAAAAAAAAGAAAGAAAAAGAAAAAAGGGAAAATTTACGCAGACGAAGTTGCGCGGGTCAGCTAGTATACCTACTATATAAATTTAAAACAACCATCTCCTTATGGTAAGCTACGTCAAGTCTTCTCATCGTCGATCCCACAATGCCTTAAGACTAAAGTCTTGAATCAGTGAGTCCTACCCGTCATGACATACGGAGCCGAAACGTGGACACAGACGGTACGGCTGGTCCACAGGTTCAAAGTCGCTCAGCGGGCTATGGTAAGGGCTATGCTCGGAGTTTATCTTAGTGATAAAATCAGAAATGAGGCGATTCGACAGAGAACCAAAGTTATCGACATAGCCCACCGGATTAGCAAGCTGAAGTGGCAGTGGGCTGGCCATATTAGCCGAAGAACCGATAACCGTTGGGGTAAACGAGTTCTTGAGTGGAGACCGCGTCTCGGCAAACGTAGTGTAGGACGCCCTCAGGCCAGGTGGAGTGATGATCTACGCAAAACGGCTGGCAGGAGCTGGATGCAAGAAGCCAAGGATAGAACAAAGTGGCGTGCAATTGGAGAGGCCTATGTCCAGCAGTGGACTGCGATAGGTTGATGATGATCTCCTTATGATGGGGTACTTTTTAATCCTAATGAAAGTTACTATCTTATGTATTATGTACATTTATGAATAGGGTTATGGCCAGTATAGGTATATTGAATATTATTTTACTTTAGTATATTATTAAAATAAACATAGTCACTGGCAGATCAATGATCGTATTTCCTTTCTGTATTGCAGAATAGCAGCGCAGCCTCGTCATTCGCGAGGTGCAATATAGCTGAGCGAGGGCCATTTTGTCTCTCACTAATTTTATAATCAACATCTGATTTTGGACATTTATTTAATTAGAGACCAAAGTAAATATATCTTCTTTATTTTTTCTTTCTTCATCCTGCGCAACCTAATCCTTAAAAAGCGCTTACAAAACACCGCTAAATCAATTAAAATCAAACATGGTCCCACAATCTTTACTCCGATTCCCTTAATATGTTGCATCGAAGTACTCTCGTCCACTCGAACAACGTTGTCAACATTATGACCGAGGATCGAACACGCCGTAAAAATGAACTGGGTTTAAACGGCCATATGCACGCGTATCGCCTTATTGAAAGTATATTGCCAGTACTTGAATTTTTATCCGACCGTTAAAGTTTTAATAACTATAGCTTAGACATTGTTATGGTTTCCGATAAAGATTCTCGTAATTATTTAGTTTTGATTGGAGAGCGGTGTGTAATCAAAATATTTCAAAATAGTCAATCTTTTGGATAATTATTTTTTGGTAATATGTACCCTACCAAACCCATTTGTGCAATTTCTTGAGGAGTATTCTACTAGTCATGAAATGCAATTTCAATTCATGGCCGATCTAGTAGTGTTAAAAATATGAAAAAACAGATAATTAATGCTTAGGAAGGTATTCTCGAGACCCATCTTACACAGTTTCCTATATGCACGACCAATTGCAGAGAGGATTTTGTTATTGCTTTGATGTGACCACTTTATATCTGACCACTTCTACCTTTGTCGTGACTTCGACAAGGTGGGATCCAGACGACTTCAACATACCTACTAAAAAAAGTTTTTTGTTTATTGTAAAAAAGCGTGACACTAGATCATTTGTTTTGCTTTGCGTAGGGTCGCTAAAACTTGTCGAGTAGAATGTTCTAACAATATCGGGAATATGTCAAATTTATAGAACAACGTTGGGTTCTATAAATTCTTTTAAAACGGAAATGTGACGATGACTATATAGGTTTTTTTTAAAGATGAAAATGGCATAAGAATCAACTAATTCGAAGCTGAGATCAAACATAGATCAAATCAAAACGCCCTTTTTTTTAAAGATAACTAGCAATGTGGGATTGTGGTCCCACATTACTAGCAATCCTGTTAACCCCTCTAGCTAAGCTCTATGGCTTGTGTTAGGAGTGGGTTCACGTCGGTAGTATAATGGTCAGGATTCGAACCCACGACCTCACGATTGCGAGACCGATGCCTTAGCCATTAGGCTACCGCCGCTTTATAATCGGCAACTACAAACTTAAATTAGCTAAACTTGTCGCGTTGATAGTTGCTTAGGGCTTTAGGAGCCTACTAGAAATCTAGGTAGACCTAATAGCACGCGGCCCACGCGTGGTTCGGTGAGTGCAGGTTCTGATTGGAGCTAAATAATAACGCTTGCAAGACGATATTCCAGATTTTATATTGGCAGATATAAATTACATAGGTCCGCGAACAAGTTAGGGCTAGGCTCAGCGGAGAGCTAGGTTCTGCAGAGAAAGGCGTGGTTCCAGGGTCCAGGCTTGATAGAAGGGAGCCACTTAACTCGGTGCGCTGCGGCACAGGTAGAAGAACGATTTCTGCGCGCGCGCCGCTTATATAGGCTCGTGCGGGGGGATTGGCCACGCCCACGTAGGTTGATCCCGCGAGGACGGCGCGCGGCTGTATCAGCGCGGTGTCACACCCCCCCGGTTTGGGGAGAATTTTCCCTGGGCGGAAATTCGCTGCTGCTGGGCTCGAGGTGCTGTAGGTGGTCTGGCAGCCGGCTCCGCGCAGGATCTGAAACCAGGTTAAAGTAGGCATCAGGGACTTTTAGGTGAAAAGAAAAAAAACTGGGTGTATATATATAACCTTTTATCACTTTCATACGTCACGCAATCAGAGGGCGCCCTACAAAAAAAAACAACACTATCATACGTCTGATTCAAAACAAAGCCGTGACACCTATAACGGTGCTTTAGCTAACATTCACTACATCATTCCTAGCAAAACCTTAAGGGAGAATGCACGTAGGCTATATATAGTTAACCCTAGAATTAGTCTAGATTTAAGTTTTTGTTTACGTTAAGAATAGGTATCTAGTTATTTATTGCATATAAATTAGCCGTATTTAAGTTTGAAACAAAGTTTGCAAAACAACTCATTCGACAGAAAAAACAAACAAAAGAATTCGACGAAGTCATTGGAGAACAATAGGATTAGTCCGAGCGTGGGAAACACATTCCACAGCGGCGACCGCTTGCCAAACGAAAACAGGTCGTAATAAATCGACATTGAGTAGAAATTCAAGTGCGAGTTATATCATGCAAAATTGTTATTGAAGAATGGGTTAGTGATAATTATTGAATGAGTGCAATATTTGAAAAAGGATTATTCTTTGTAGTTAGTTAATTTAATATCTTTTATATGCCAATCGCCTAGCGGTTTTCCTGACATATCTGACAGTTTATACACTAAAGGTGACTTTTTACCTGTAATTTTACATTTTATAAATTTAGGGGCCAGTTTCTTTGTAAAGTATTTATCTTTGTCGCTAAGATAGAAAGTTCGTTTCCAAACAATGTCGCCGACGTTAAATTCCGAGGGTTCGACAATGTCTTCTAGAAGCATCTCGTCGAGATGTTTAATTAAAATGCGCTGTTTCTCAGGAGACATGCGATAGTAACGCTGACGAATGGGGGGGCTATCACCTGTATCGATCGAGTGAGTAATAAGTGAAGTGCAACCGAGACCCCGCTTTTGGTAAGAAATATCGGAAAATTTTGAGATTAAGTTGTCAGCGGTAGCTCTCTCGTTGGCCGTTAGATTATCATACGAAACTAAGTGGGTGCCCGAGTCAGGCTGTAGTTCGGTGACGCGAGCGTCAGATTTGTTTAAGAGTAATATAGAATCTAAGTGATTAGGAAACAAACCGAAATTTCTCCAAAAATCTATACCGAGAATTAAAGAATTTTGAATATTAGGGACAATGTGCACGACAAGGTCAATGGTTTTGTTTTGAAATGTGAAAGGAAGTGAGATTGAACCCAAAGAATTTAATTTTTCTCCACTGGCAGTCACTAATTTTAAAAGTTGAGCGTTTTCGAGCTGATCGCTGTCATTCAAAAAATATTTATGAGAATTATTTCCTAGGATTGTTACGCAAGATCCCGAGTCGAGAAGACCGGTGGCATTTTTGCCATTTACTGTAAGAGGGATATACGGAGTGTATTCTATATTAGAGTATCGGATTGAGGAAAGATGATAACATGTGAAAAGTTTTGAAATGTAGTGTAACCAATTGTTCCACTCATTTTTATTGAAGTTAGGGTGTTTAGAGGTTCCACAATCCTTGTTAATTAGTTTTTTGAAGGTGAAGAATTTTGTTTTGAATTACAGTTAGGGCAGTCGGTAGCGCGATAATCTTTTAGGCCGCATTTGAAACATACCAAATATCTCGGCTGAGGGCACGCGGCGAGCGAGTGTGAGTCGCACCTACAACGTGGGCAGAATTGTTTATTTGGCGGACGTTGAACGGTGTTAATTTGTACTTTTGAATTAGAATGAGAATTGGGCGGTTTGTTGAAATTTCTATCTTTGTAGTAAGAGGTTTTATTATAAGAATTTCTATTATAGAAATTATTTTTAAAAGTAGTTGAAGAACTTGAAGGGGGGTAGTTGTATGCAAATTCAGGTGCCAAGGTGCTAGCGGATGTTCTAGGAGGCTCATGGAAATCCCTACTGCGACTGTCAAACCTTTCGAAATTCCTACAAGCATCGACTAAAGAAGCAATGTCAGATACATTTGCAGTCAAAAGAGCGTTTGTGTAACAAGGTCTGATGTTATTCAAGAGAATCTCGAGTTTTTCGGGCTCGTTGACAGGGGTATCAAGGCGAGAGAATAGGCCTTGCATTTTTGCGACATATAAAGTGATATTTTCACGTTCGCCTTGAGAGCGTTGTCTTATTTCGGACATTAACCTGTAGTCATAGTTATGTGGGCTAAAATCCCTTTTTAAAAGCTCGCATAAATGATCCCAAGAAGAGACGCTATCCCTAACACTACGATACCAAGTTAGGGCGTCGTTAGAAAAAAATTCAAAAGCAAAAGAAAGTATTTTATTCTCAGGAATATTCCTACTTGACACAAACTCATTTACCTTTTGAATAAAGGCGCGAACACACGAGTTACCATTATATTTGAATTTAGATATATCCGAAAAAAGTTTGCGTTCGTATGAAAACAAAGTACCCGAAGGGTCAGAATTAGCAACTGAGGTACACGTTGTTTGCAAATTTTGCTCAGGTTTTGGAGAAATTAAAATTTTTAAAAGAGAATATAAATTATGGAATTCATTCCAGGCTACTTGGATGCTACTTGTATCTGGTAGGGCGTCCACATTCACACGATTTAACCTATGGTACACGTGGTGTAATAGTGCCTCCGTTCTAGTAAGTAGGTTTTTGTCCAATCTTGTTTGTAGCATTTTGATGTTGTTTTCTGCTTTAAACAAGGAGATCTTTACGGCCGAAATGTCCACATCGGGAGTTAAATGTGACTCTAATATCTCTTCGGATGGTGTATCTGTGAGTTTAGGGATTTGTTTTCGTAGTTCGTCTACGGTATTAGCAGTTTGGCCGCCCCTTAAGGCCACTTCATAAAGAAGTTCGCTTTTGTGCAAGCACGCGAATTTAATCTCGTAGGCCATAGTAAAGAAATTAAAGTTTTATTAGTTGAAATTTAAGAAAATAATACGCGCTGTGGGTAAACGGTTGGGATAGTTTATCTGCCGTCAAAAATGTTAACAATACAAGCAAAATGTGGAAATCCGTCCAAAGGTATTTTTTTAAGTAGATATTTTAATTAATTAAAGATTTAAGATGGCGCGCGTTTAGATTGCGCTTACGCCGCTGTAAATGTAGTGGTAGGTAGGTACCGAATGAAAATGCGTGATCGATCACACGTGGATGGAATATTCTAGATGGTTTCGACACTTTTTGGAAAAAATAATTACGTGATCACTTTAAACACACGCGGTCTGTTTAAACACTGAATTAGATTAAATAGAAATTAGTAACAAAAGTAAATACCTTGGGACGGTTCTCCGTGCACACACAGTAAATCACAAGAAAAATAGCACAAAATAGAAAAAAAAAACCGTGACCTTTAGAACCAAGCCTTTTTCTTGCCTAAAACGTTGGGCGCCAGTGTCGCGTTGGAGGTTGCTTAGGGCTTTAGGAGCCTACTAGAAATCTAGGTAGACCTAATAGCACGCGGCCCACGCGTGGTTCGGTGAGTGCAGGTTCTGATTGGAGCTAAATAATAACGCTTGCAAGACGATATTCCAGATTTTATATTGGCAGATATAAATTACATAGGTCCGCGAACAAGTTAGGGCTAGGCTCAGCGGAGAGCTAGGTTCTGCAGAGAAAGGCGTGGTTCCAGGGTCCAGGCTTGATAGAAGGGAGCCACTTAACTCGGTGCGCTGCGGCACAGGTAGAAGAACGATTTCTGCGCGCGCGCCGCTTATATAGGCTCGTGCGGGGGGATTGGCCACGCCCACGTAGGTTGATCCCGCGAGGACGGCGCGCGGCTGTATCAGCGCGGTGTCACAAACTGATCGGAAAGTTTTAGAGTTTCAGTACCTGATTTACCATAGAGAATAGTGAACAATATCCCGTAAATAAAGTCCCTGAGGCCACAATATACGATGATCTAATTACCGATAAGTACTAAATGCAGGAATAAATTACCTTTCAGGTATTTTAGCTCATAAAATAAAGTTCCACGTCGGAAACCTGCAATTAACTCAGTATTGTAATATTCCTGTAAAAAGCGTCGGTTTAAAAGTGAAGGATAAATGCATTGTTTCCTATTTTTATAAGAAAACAGGCTACTATAATGCTTTTGACAGACATAAAAGACGCTTTTAATATAAACAGGACCTCTCCCCCAAGGGAATTGTGTCATTTTCGTAGACATTTTCGTAGATCTCGTTTTTGTACACGGTGCTGTCGTAGATGTCATTTTCGTAGGAATCATTTTCGTCAATGACATTTAGGAAGAGGTCTTATTTTGACGTTTTTGTAGATATAATTTTTTTAAGCGGCATGTTTTTAGATGTCATTCTCGTAGACGGCAATAGCTAACATGTCATTTTTGTAGGTGTGATTCTCGTAGATGTTATTTAGGAGCCGTTTTCTTATATCGATATCTATCGAAATCGAAATCTTCGTAGACGATATTTTAGTACAAACCTTATTAGGTATACTAGAATTAATATTGTGCCATTCTCTCCGAACATTCGTTCCATTCTAATGTAGATCTGTAACAAACAAAAACAGACGTTTTGAAAGGGTTCGAAACTAAAAAGGCACGCTCCTCAAGTAACCGTTTTATAGGTATAGTTAGCGACACAGGAGTTGGCATGTCATGGCATGTAGCTATAACTCGACTAGATCATCATTACTCTTTGTAGATAATGATAACTAGCGGTTATAAATCAAATTTGGAACATTTTTCTGGGATAATAAGTAGCCTATGTGTGTGCTATTCCAGACTAGAACATAGACATACAGTCAAAAAATAGATTGTTTTTTCTCAAAACCACAATCAGAATATGAATTATATATACTACGGGTCTTAATCGCGTGAATAATTTAGGGTAAAATACCTTGTTTATTGCCCGACGTTTCGTCCGTATTGCTACGGCCGTGGTCACGGGTAAACCCGAAGAATATATAATATTATGATATGTACAAATCGCGAAAGTTTATCAACGCAACCAGAATACTTTAATTTTATTCCATGTAGTTATGAAACACTAGCTGTACCACGCAACTTCGTCTGCGTAATTTTTCCCCGTTTTTGCAACATTTCTCATTGCTGCTCCGCTCCTATTAGTCGTAGCGTGATGTTATATAACCTGTAGCCTTCCTCGATAAATAGGCTATCCAACAGTTAAATAATTTTTCAATTCGGATCAGTAATTCCTGAAATAACCGCGTTCAAACAAACAAACTCTTCAGCTTTATAATATTAGTATAAATATGCATCAGCCAATAACTCAAAGGGAAACACAGACGGATTTATTATTCTATTCGTGTACTTACAGAGGTGACGTTTTTAGGAGAATATTTTAGTGTTTGAGGAAGTTAGTGAGTTTGTAATTAGTTTTGGTGTACCGTCAGGTGGCTCCACTGTCTTTGCAGTATCATCACGTCCAATAACTTTTTCATTTGACGCGTACGCAAGAAACTTTTCCATTTCTTTTTATTAACATCATAACGAAAATGAAAGTAGGTTTTATGAGAAACAGATACCTGATGGTTTTGTTAAGTACTTGCTGGTTGTCATTTACGGTTGTGACAGACTTTCAATGTGAATGCTGTATCATGGCTGGTTGTATACTTTTTTTTTCATCAAGCGGGTGTGATATTCCATTGCCATTCATTGTTAGTAACGTGCAAAGAGATTTAAATACCCCAGACACATGAAATAAAAAAACTGGACAAGAGCATGTCGGACCCTGCTCAGTGTAGGGTTAAGCAGCCATTATTAAAAATAAAAGCACTACATATAAAATAAATAAACTCAATGTGTATGTTCACGGCACTTTTGTTGAGAAGCGCAGTTTTTTGGCAATAACTCAAAAAATGGCATCCGATCATGTTGTATTAATTTTAGTTAAAATTATTTAATAAACGTTACCTTTGTGATATTTTTCATATTCATTGGTCCAGGGACCAATATTAAAAAGATAAAGGGGACACAATATTCGCAACAAATTTATATTTTTAAAATTTTTCCATAATCAAAAAAAAAAGTGTTCTTAGAATGTTTATAAAGACCTGTGGAATGATGGGCCACACATTGATATTTGCTAAAAAATACTTTTAGCTTTAGCACCCTAAAAATATATTTTAAGATTTAGTTGACATCGATGGGGAGGAATTCTTTGACGCCTAAACGGTTTCATATCCTCCCTTTTTTATTTTATTTTTGTAAATATCTTGTATATATTGTATTATTATAGATGTAATTTAGAGTGATAGACTAACAATTCTTTTTAATATTTAACTATCAAATTAAGTAGTGGCACACCAACCTGTAAATTTCATAAATTTTAATAGTGTAATTTTTGAGTAAAATGCCTGTGACATATGGACGGTTCCGCTTTTGCCGTATATGCTAAAATATTACATTGCTGAGGGAATACTAAGACTGTTATTATTGAACAAATAATTGAAAAACCCAATTGCAATACACTTTACTTTTTAATGACAATTTAAAAAAAAAATGAGAATAATATTTTGTGAAACTAAATGAAATACAGCATGACCAGTGAGAGGTCTGATATTAACTTTACTTTGAACGTAATAACTTCAGCGCTAAAATATTGTCAACCTAATGAATATCGATGCTGGCTTGTATATTGGCATTTTGTTCCCAAAATGATGTAATTTCTACGAATTGTTTTCAAGATAACAAATATTTCAGGGACATATTTAGAAATTGGAATATATTTTTACACGAAGCCGGGTAAAACGATTTTTTCCAATATGACTAGAACTCATTAGGTAGGTACTGCAGCGTTTCGCATCACGACAGAGACAGGAGACTGAGTCAAAAGACCGAGACAGGAGACCGAGACAAGAGACCGATACAAAAGACCGAGACAAGAGACCGAGACAAGAAACTGAGACTAGAGACCGAGACAAGAGACTGAGACAAGAGACCGAGATAAGAAACTGAGACATGAGACCGAGACAAGAAACCGAGACAAGAGACGAGATAAGAGACCGAGACAAGAAACCGAGACAAGAGACCGAGATAAGAAACTGAGACAAGAGACTGAGACAAGAGACCGAGATAAGAAACTGAGACAAGAGACCGAGACAAGAAACTGAGACAAGAGACGAGTAAGAGACCGAGACAAGAAACCGAGACAAGAGACCGAGATGGGACACTGCGACAACACTGTGGACACTGTGTCTCGGTCTTTTCTACATATACTGTAGGTCAAGACCGAGACCGCAACCAAAAGTTACTATTCATACTATAACTGTGCTGTCGCGTTGCGAACCACCACCACTGTTGTCTTTATACGAGTAAGTAAAATTATTGGAAATGTACTCCGAACTATTCCACAGCGAAGTTCCCATGGCTGTCAAACGATAACTACTTGTAAGCAGGTATAATAGCATTTTAACAGTTTTGATATTCATACCTCAACCAAGATTAGGTTAAATTAAAAAATAGCAAAGACTATTGCCCAGTGCCAAACTGCGAATATACTTTATTTAGAATAGACATATTTTTCATTGTCATAACCTACGGTGCCAAGACGTGGACACTTATAGTTGGGCTAGCCCAGAAATTTAAAGTCGTGCAGTCTATGTTTGGAGTCTCTTTGAGGAATAAAATTCGCAACGAGGTCATTCGATAAAGAATCAAAGTTACCGACATAGCCAGCTCATTGCCACTCAGTCACGCTTATGTGACAAAGAGCTGGTCACATTTGCCGAAAGACTGATAGCCGATGGAGCAAAGGAGTTCTACAGTGGAGACCACGTACTCGTTAAACACAAGGTAGAATGACCCTAACCCGATGGTTCCGACGACCTAAAGAAGGTGGCTACACATACAATTATCCAAATTAACGGATACATAGTACACTCAGACCCCAGACTCGGGACCTATATGTTAGGTATATAAGAGTTTGTTATGGAAAGGCTCTATTAGAATCACAGCTTCGTATTGGCAATAAATTAACAGTCCAGGGTGCAGAGGGCATGCCAACAACGAGAAGACTCTTGGATGTTTTAATAACAATAAGCCTTTAATTCTGTACTACATTCTAAAATATACAATATTAAGTTCTTTTAAAAAAATATTTTATAATATATCACGCAGTACAGTGTCCCTTTCGGCATAGGCCTTCTCTAACGCTTTTCACGAGGTTCTGTCTTGTGCAACCCGTCTCCAGAGTTGTCCAGCAGTGAGCCTCAGGTCGTCTTCTCATCTCATTAGTTGGCGTCCTCTGTTGCCGTAATCTGGCTATCTCTGGGAAACCAATCGGTCATGCTTTTGCGCCATTTCTCGTGGGGTCTCGGATCATGTCCCCGGTCCATCTCCATTTTTGTTGGTTGGATGTTTTACAAAAGCTTAATCAAAAGAACTAATTTCAAATTTGAATTCTCTTTTTGGAGAAGATAAGTCTTTCAAATCACGTACTTGAGTTGAGTTACTTAACTTTGGACCAAGTCTTTTTATCTTTTAGGAAAATTTCTACCTTTTTTGTACATTAATAATTTCTTTGGGTCGCATGGTATCAAGTTACGGCAAATAAGTTAGGTATGTTATTCCCATACAAAGTTGTCAAGAGTGGGTGGAGGTTTTATTTTTTACGTGCGAAGAATCTAATGAATAAGGCAACATGTCCCATTACAATATTATACGCCGCCGGTAGTAGAATACATATATATTAGATGAAACCTAAATTGATAAACCATAAGTCATATTTGTAGGGATTTTGTGTCTACCAATTTTGTATCTAAGGAATTTATTATTACTCTAATAATAATAAGTTAGTGAGGTTTTACAATTCAATAGATTACAGTTCTAAATCCTGTGGATATTTAGGGTTAATTCCGCGATATTCTGACCGTAATGTAAGGGCCGTGGTCACAGGTTGCCTAAAAATATAGTTTTCCTGCTAGGTCCTTGATATCATAGCCAATTATAAAATTATATATATTACGGGTCTTAATCGCGTGAATAATTTAAGGTAAAATACCTTGTTTATTGCCCGACGACAGTCTACCCGTGACCACGGCCGTTCGGTCGGTCGAAACGTCGGGCAATAAACAAGGTATTTTATCTTAAATTATTCACGCGATTAAGACCCGTAGTATATATTATTTTATAATGTGTACAAATCGCGAAAGTTTATCAACATTTATCATAGCCAATTCATAAATTTAAAAAGATCCTGTTAATAATCCTGTTTTGACTGCCTCTGTGGCGCAGTGGGAGTGTGTCCGACTGCTACGCAAGAGGTCGTGGGTTCGATTCCCACACGGGACACTACTTTGTGTGATCCACAAATTGTTGTTCCGGGTCTGGGTGTACTTTGTGTCCGTGACTTGTATGTTTGTAAAGTCCCCCGCGACACAGGGCTTGTACCCTACTGCGGGAGTCGTCTTTTTTTAATAAAAAAAAAAAAAAAAAAAAAAAAAAAAATTCAAGTATGATTGAGGAATAAAGTAAATTATAATGAATTGGTAAATTATCACTTTTATCCATTCATTTATCCGTACATGGAAATAATCGTCTATGTGCTCACTCATCTATACGACGAAGATAGACAGATATAATTTTTTTTAAAGACGACTCCCGTATTATGTACTAGCCTTGTGTCGCGGGGGACTTTGCAAAAATACAACTAACAGATACAAAGTACCCAGACTCGGTACAACATTTTGTGGATCATATAAAGTAATGTCCCGTGTGGGAATCGAACCCACGACCTCTTGCGTAGCAGTAAGACACAATCCCACAGAGCCACATAGGCAGTCTGAACTACCTAAATTATATACTGGCCTGTTGGTCTAGTAGTTAGTGATCCTGACTGCTAAGCCAGAGGTCGTGGGTTCGATCCCAACCCAGGATAAAACTTTGTGTGATAGCACGATGGTTTATTCTGTGTCTGGCTGTTATTTATCTATATGTATTTAGAAATATATACACAATACAAGCTCTGCTTAGTTTGGGAACAGATGGCGTTGTGTGAGTTGTCCCAAGATATTATATTATTATTATTATTATGTTGTGTAAAAGAACTTTCTATGTCTGTCTTCGTCATATACGAGTAAGTAGGAATACAAAACATACCTATGCTGTAGGTTACAGACAAATCTTTTAAAAACACAACCCCGCACCTGAAAATAATCCCTGTAACCTGAATCCTGTTGGACTTTACATTTTAAAAACTAACATTACAAATCGCAAAGTAAACATTATAAACAAATACGTATACAAAACCCAGCTATCTAATCCTTTTATCGAAAGCTTTTTACAGTATATACTCTCTGGATTTACTTTGAAAATGCACAGCTTTACGCATACGTTGAAATATTAAACGACACTTATAAACTGTGTGAAAGGGGACACGTGACTCGCTAAGCCTTTTTCTTTGATTTGTAACTGCAGTGTATCGAGGCATTCCGTTCTTTCTCTTATTTAAAGCCGGAATAGGTTCTGGTCGGTACTTTTTCTGAGTGAATTTAGTTCTGAATGTAGTTGTAACCTATTGTTTGTATAGGTAGAGGGTGGTCGTAGCAATTTTTAGATAACCTGGCAGTATTTGACGTTTAGTAAGTTAAAAAGAGCGCATCTGCCATCAAACGTTAAATTTGGCGAGTATACAATGTGATAATGTGACTTTCATAAATTGCTGGAATTTGATAATTGGACTGCCTATGTGGCGCGGTGGGAGTGTATCCGACTGCTACGCAAGAGGTCGGGGGTTCGATTCCCACCCAGGATAAAACTTTGTGTGATGAGCACGATGGTTTATTCTCTGCCTAGGTGTTATTTATCTATAATATGTATTTATTTAGAAATGTTTAAGTATGTTTATCAGTTTTCTGGGTGCCTTAGTACAAGCTCTGCTTAGTTTGGGATCAGATGATGTTGCGTGAGTTGTCCCAAGATATTATTATTATATAAGCTTTGCCAAGTTCATCATCATCATCATTAGCCTGGAAACGTCTACTGCTGAACATAGTCCTCTCCCAAGGACTTCTACAACGACCGAATTTTAGCGGTCTGCATCTAATAACTCCCTGCTACCATAATCAGGTCGTCAGTCTATCTTGTGAGGTCCGTCCTGCACTCGTGGTCACCACACAAGAAGGTTCTTGAGTGGTGACCACGAGTGCACGAGTAAGGAAGGTTCCTTACCCTTCTATTGTCGCTTCTGCGAACGATGTGGGCTGCCCATTATCATTTCAACTTACTATTAAACTACAAGTTGTCGTGAAGCCTACTTAACTTAACTAGAATGGCTGTAAAACAAAACTGAAGCGATAATTTTAAATGTTGATGAGCATTTGCGATTTGTTTGTGGCTACGGGTCTTAATCGCGTAAATATTTTATTTTAATGCTAAATACCTTTGGTTATTGCCCGACGTTTCGACCGTATTGCAACGGCCGTGGGCACGGGTAGACCGATTCAACTCAGCGTCGCCTCCGAGAAGCGCGGGTTTCGGAAACTACCCTCGCTTGATTTTCATCACTCACTATTACGGAACCGTCGGTACTTCGTCACATAACACTAACGACATCTGCACACTGGCGTGTAATGTTTGTTCAGCGGTGTGTACACTTGCTGATCACGGGATTCCACGATGTCGACAAACGATATCCATATCTTCTCGGTTGAAATCGACGTGTTTTTTCATTTCAACTGCTTCCCGCGCCATCCTGGTGTAGTAGTGACGGTCAGTGGAGAGGACCTGTGGTTTGTGTAGTTCAATCCAATGATTGGATCCCGCATCCAGCAAGTATTCCGCTATTGCTGACTTGTTTGTCTGTCGGTTTTTCACAGCCGCGATATGTTCCTTAGCCCTTTCCACTATTGTGCGTTTGGTTTGTCCGATGTAGGAACTACCACAGCTGCAATCCACTTTGTAGACGCAAGGTGTCTGTAGAGAAATGACATCCTTAGAAGTACGTAGGTGCTTAGCTACCTTGGAGTGCGAACTATATACAGTCTTAATGGAGTATTTCTGCAGTACTGTTCCAACTTTATCCGTCACTCCTTTCACGGTAGAAAAGATGGAGCCCCGTCAACCCCCGGTCGGGAGTTTCTCCTCTTCGTACGTCGTATGCTTCCTTTGTATCTTTTTCGCTTTAGTACCTCCTGAACATGTGTGAGCTCATTTTCTAAATTTTCAGAGTCACAAATATCATATGATCTATTTGTCAGCGATGATACCACGGATTGCAGATGTCTTGGATGGTGCGAACTCAAAAAATCTGCCTTTTTAAAGTAACTCTGTTTATTTGTTTTCGTGTCAAATCCTATCTAGATTAATACCTAACATAAACGCAGGTGAAGCTATGGGCAAAATGCTATTAGCTATAGAAATATAACCACAGTTTATTAAGGTATTCTATTCAGTAGCATTCGCAGATCCATTACTGTATCCTAAACTAACAGTTGATTAAGATTCATTCCTTCGCCTACCGTCACTTGGCTGCCTCGATAAACAACACTGAAACCCAATTGTTTTTATTTTTTCCTGTTTCTAAGTAAAACCATCTTTGTTTATAATGACGCGTTCAGACACATGGCAAGTAGCCCGACAAGCAACTCGGCTAGCAGCAAGACACGGGCCGGCGCGGCGGTACAAAAAACTGTTCACTAACAGCCGAAGCATGAACACGAGCGCGAGGATATGAATCGGCGTGAATATGCTGCTGGGCTGTTTTTCTTCCGCTGCCGTGCCCCGCCCCTTATTAGCCTGCTTGCCGGCCTCTTGCCACGCATCTAAATGCACTATTAGACTAGCAATACGCTACGACTTCTCTCGGGTAGATACTTAAAGTCATAGCGGGTTTTGCCCTCGGCTCCGCTCGCGTGGATGTCAGCTAATAAACTATGTCCTTTCCCGGGGCTCAAACTTTTTCTATACTAAATTTCATCTGAATCGGTTCAGCTGTTTAAGCGTGAAAACGTAATAGACAGACAGTGTTAATTTCAAATGTAGGTATAATATTAAAAAAAACTATTAGTTTGTATAACATGAATATAAGAAAGTAGTTTTATATACATAGAACTAGATAACTAGCTTATGCCCGCCGCTTCGCTTGGATGACAGATTGTTACCAAAATATTTTAACGCCAAAGTTTCATACTAACTTTGTACCCCATTTTACCCCCTTAGGGGGTGAATTTTCAAAAATCATTTCTTAGTGCTCCCCTACGTTATAAAAGTAACCCCTGTGCAAAATTTCAAGTTAACCCTTATAGTTTAGGCCCTGCGTTGATATGTCAGCCAGTCAGCTTCTCCTTTTATATAAATTGACTAAGCTAGTTATTTTAACTGACCTAAAAAGTGGGGTATAATAAGTTTATCGTATTTGTGTCTGTCTCAAGTAACGTAATGACAATATGACGACCAAATGACGATTAATTTTGGAGAGGGTTTTTTATTAGAAATATAGTGTAATCGGTCACAATTCTTTTTTTGATGTTATTAAATCCGTTTAATCGTTTTGATGATAAAGTTTTTATCTCACTAACTTTCTAACTTTTATTAATCCGAAAAAAAAGAGGAGTGTTAAAAGTATTAAATATTATAAACAAAAGTATTAAAAGCAGAGGTTGAATTTCAATTTTAAACAATTTACAAAACAACGATTCAAAACGTATATCGTGATAAAACTAAGTCAAGGATAAAAAAACAGTAATAAGTACCTACCTATGTATAAAAATTAGCATACAAATTCTTTAATAATTACAAAAATAAAAAAAAACGGGCCTTAAAATTACTAAGTTGCAAATAAAAAAATAGGAAGACATTTTTAACAGCAATTCGAAGCTTCCAGCGTGTTAAAACTAATTTCAAATTTTAAAAAAAATCAAGACGGTTCAAATAAAGAATGCAAAGTCTTAATAAGGAGGAACGGGGAAGTACAGAAGGTTTTGAGGGAGCAAATTGAGTGGTCTGCCGCAGTGCGTCGTGCATTGGCGTTGACATCGGCGCCGCTAGGCCTGCACGCGAACAATTTACTTAAGCCGTGTACACAATAGCCTGCCATCAACTAGCTAAATCACTGCTAACTGATGGTTAGGTAGTGCTGAAATACGTTCCAAATTTAAAATTATATAGGCATGTTAAATTTAAAAATGGAATTCCTAATTTGAATTTGTTCCTTTTGGTATAAAATACCGAGAGTACAAAAGGTAAAGAGTTTACATTTTTTTTAAAGTACCTATATCGATATAAAATATAAATTGTTGGACATTGCTCTTTGTATCTAATAAATAATGTAAGTAGAATTCAAAGGATAGCGGACAAAAATTAGCGTCATAAAGATGTAACAACTAGATAGTACCAAATGAAACCTTTGTACGTAGGTAGGTACACAAACCTCGTTCACGGACAAGAATCTCAGACCATTTTATTTGGAAGATGTTCCAAAATTCCTTCTGTAGTTTCGGAATTTTGTGCTAACGGTTACGTAATTCTGAAATAAGTGTTGCTAGTAATTTTTGAATAAAAAATTGGAACTCCAAATTTAAATTTGTTCGTTTCGATTTTATCCCGCCTGTGATTGTTGTAGGTTAAAATAAAGTTATAAAATTTTACTGTTATGGTTTTAATGCTCGGTGACGCATGTTTGCGAGAAAAAAGTAATAAAATTTTGTGATTTTAAAATATGGAATTGAACAAAATATACTAGTTATTGCATTCGTGAAAAGAGTAAATTCCTTTATAAATTAAAAAATAACAATGGTGGTACAATTAACTGAACACCTGCCGAATGTGTACCTACCTTTTTGGAATTTCGGGAGCGGAGGTGGGTGTTGAATCCCCAAATCCTCTATCTCTTCTCCCTATTTGAAAATGTAATTTAGGTATATGATTTATTTACTAAATAACAAATCGTTTTGTTAATAACAGTTTGTAAAAAAAATGTAGTTAGTAAAATTAATGAGGAATCATTTATTTTAATCGATTTCAACTTTTTCAGTAATATGTTCTCGTTTCCTTGTATTCGATTATAAAACGTTTTCTTCTTCATTAAACACCCAAAACGAAATGCCAATAACTAAGAAATGCGGTGCTATTTAGTACCACAATTTTCGATACCTTTTTCCTAAAATTTTTCGTAAGAACAGCAAAGATTTTTTGCCCTAATAACACACATTAGAATTGCGATAAGAAAATGTAACAGTTTGTATGTTTTAAAATATGTATTTTTAAATAAAAATAAAAAAAAAACTTTCAACACCCTATCATTTTTTAATGGATCCTCTGTTAATTAAGGTAATTCTAAAAACACATGTTATGTTAATCAAACAAGCCGTTTAGGTTACAGCACGTGCCAACATATCAAACATACTATACATAGACACATCAATAAGGTTGACTGGTAGATAGTCCACCTTTTTGTGTGCAAGAAGTTAAATAAATTTAAAAAAAAAATACAGACGAAGCCACAAAAAAAAACATAATTCTCTCCTCCTTTAGTCGCTTAAAAAACAATTGTTTTTCGAAACATCCGAACCATTTGTAAGCATGTTTTGTTAGCATGCTTTTAACTCAAGGTAACTAAGATACGGCTGAAAAGTATCGAAAAAACATTACATTTAAATAATATCACCCTAGCGATCACTTTCGTTTGCGCGTGAACGGCAATTGGCTTCATGAAATCTGGCCTCCTGGGCGTTTAGTAATCAGCCGAAGGAATGTTCGATTCTAACAAAGATTCTCTTTTGCAAGGACTAAAAAAGATTCTTATCATGAAATAAATTGCTGTTATAAGGGCACGGCGAAATTACAATTTGCGATGACGCCCAGCGTAGAATTAGCAGTGGCCTTGATTTGGACGTTTTATTTGTAAATTGAGCGTTTTTAGGGTTTCAATAACCATGTTGGGAACATGCTCGTCCTTGATTGTCAGTCATTATCATCTTTTTTGACTTGCTGTCAGTATTATGTAAATTGAGAAATAAACTATAAAAAAATTGAAAATTAGCTTAAATAGCACGATAGGTGGTTCGATTCCGGCTCCGGTTTGGCATACGGAAGTCTCGGGTTCGATTCCTAGGTCTGGACTAAAATTTTTTCTATATTGCAAAAATGCAATTATTATATTTATAAAGTTATTGGCAAGAAATGCCTATAAAATTACTATAATATTCGGCCTGTGACATCATAATTTGTTAAAATGATCTTCTGTAACGAAATAATAACAAAAGCCGTGATAGTTCTTGAACTACCGGCTAGATGGCGCATGCGAGGGCCTAACTCGCGACCATGAAAGGATAGAAAAATTTGAGGTCTAGTAACATAGTTAAGATAGGTGGTTCGATTCCGGCCCCGGTTTGGCATACGGTAGTCTCGGGTTCGATTCCTGGGTCTGGACTTAAAATTTTTCTATCTTTCAAAAATTCAACTTTTGTATTTATGCTAATCCCATACAATTATTCTTTAAAATCACTTTAACAGTTTATCTACAACATTACCATTAGACACAGATACCATCCATTCTCATTCATAACTTTGAATGTTTGTCTAAAAATATCTGCCTTACTAAGAGGTATTAAAATGCGAATGGGAGTTTATGTGTTTATTTGTTAGTTTGTATAACACTCTTTCAATCAAACCGATATTTTACATACACATTGTCAGGGGCATAAAAATTAAGAATAGAGAAGTTTACATTAACGAGGGCAAAGTCGCGGATAATCTACTACCTACTTTATTATGTCTGTTTAACTGTAAGTTTTTTTTACAATACAAAGTATTAAAAAAAAAACCTAAAGTTAAACAGACACAGTACTACGGAACCTACATAGTTTGGTTACGTAGTAATAGTTAGTATTCTTTGGTTGGGTCTAAAAGCATTGCCTACCTATGTATTAACATAAAAAATAATAGTGCCTAGATATTGGAATTTCGTTTTACCCTCTTCTCAATTCAGTAGTGGTAACGAAGAAAGAAATAGTAATTTATCGATATTTTTATTTACATAAAACTAGTAACCCTGGCCACGCTTCGCTGTGCCTTTATTTTTTTTAATTTTTGGCCAGAAACATTCGCGGGCGTTCCCAGAACATCCTGTCAAAGTTCAACGCAATCTGATCAATGGTATCGAAGCATATACAGGATATACAGACTGGAAAACAGATACTGGATATACAGATTTGGAAAAGAATAATGAATATATAATATATACATATATATATATATATATATATATATATATATATATATATCTATACATATATTACGGGTCTTAATCGCGTGAGTAATTAAAAGTAAAATTAAATCGATGATGTCGATTAAGACGTTTAGTAAAAATACCTTTATTTAGATTTGTGCCTAGATAAATACTAAAACTAAGTTATGCCCGACGCTTTTATTAGGAACTCTAATGAATTACTAATCGCTTATTATTTATATAGTAAAATCTCAAACTAAATTCTAATGTGAAGTATCACACTACATACTTCACATTACTTTTTACTTTATTTCACATTAGAGGGTTACTGTGTCTAGTACGAGTTTGTTTTACGTTTTACGCGACATGTTTAAGACGTTTGGCGCTCCGATTGGCCCGCTTCAAACTCTTAACCAATAGAGAGCCAAACGCGGGAAACGTTTCGAAAAACTCAAGGCTCTGGTGTGAGGTAATTTCATGCTTATATTAAACCTTTAAAAGGTTTGAAAGCTTAAGACGGTATAGATCAAAGCTTTTCCTATAGCTTCCTAAGCTTTCACAAAATTATTAAGGGCTTAATAATTTAATAACCAAGTACACGATACATCTTAACCAAACATAATAACAATAAACCTTACACCAAAGTCACAAATCCCCATTCCTAACCCTCTAATTACTATCTAAACATTTGAAACAGAATCCCGCTAGCAATGTGGCCGAAATTAAATCACTCCAGTTAAGTGTGACCGTGCGAAGCAAATCTCTGCAAGTGGCCGGCTTCATAATTTCATAATCTTAATAGCAGCCTCTCGACCTAAAGTAAAGGAATTTAGTGAGGTTACCTCCCCGGAGGGCAAACACTTTGCTGACCATATCTTACATCTGCAGTAATAACGGGGATAATAGACCGGCCAGTTTTTGAGTACGTCTTATATTTTTCTTACTCCGTCCTTTTATCTGTCAAATATTTTTATTAGACATACAACCCTAATTGAAGTTAATATTGCATTATGTCGTAATGTCAGGTTTTATGTCTCGATGTGAATGATTTAGCGGTTTCTTGTACAAATCAGCAGCTATAAATATTTTATGGAATCGTGAGGAAAGAAATACTTTTTAGTGTTCCGGGGCTAGATTGCTGTTATGGACAGTTGGGTCACTTTTGTGAATCACTGGGGATTATGTGACTTGGGTACAGTGTAGGCAATTGCAGGTTGAGTTTTTAATAATTTATTATTATATGTATACTAATATTATAAAGCTTTCAATAAAATTATTACTGTAAAGAAAAAAGAGTGGCCTATAAGTTTCTTGACAGCTTCATCTCATGAGCTTTACACTTGGAACTGCCGCCTAACTTTTTTTTTTCTAACAAATGATAATTTAATTTAGTATGTATTCATTTGACGTTTTTAAATAATCATTAATATGTGAAAAAATATATATAATTTAAGGTAAAATACCTTCAAGGTAAGGTCTACCCGTGACCACGGCCGTTGCAATGTGGTCGTAACGTCGGGAAATAAACAAGGTATTTTACATTAAATTATTCACGCGATTAAGACTCGTAATATCATAATGTGTATGTGTAATGTGTATAAATCGCGATAGTATATCTGTCATTAATTTGGTTTTACGAAATATAGATAGTCAGGAACACTAAGAAACCTAAAGGTTTTAAACATAGGTGTATTATCTTTTTTTAGCCGATAATATTATAAGGTTTGTAATGTTTTTTGAGGGTGTACATAAATGTTTATTCAATTCTTTGACACGCTCTACAACTGACTGATTTTATTTTAAGAGGTGTCATTGGATTCATATAAATTTGTACGAGTATTTTTTTATTTTAACAATAGGTACTGATTTTTGTTTTTATAATATTTTTTTAGTTTTAAACTAAAATTAATTAAAATTTGTTTGCGAAAAAAACACATACGACCTGTTCATCTCCTTATTTCCATGTATAACAAAAACCTATCATATTCTATTAAAATACCCAATCACATTCTCCTCCTAATCACACAACTATTTTCTCTAACCCTTCAACTGCCAACCAGCCAAGTACAAGAAAACTCAGTAATCACGCGCCACAAAGTTCCCACATCGATTCATAAACTAAAGAGGGATTCAAGTGCACCGTCATTAATTCGATTTACATACAACGCCGGGCTGATGTGCTCCACCAGACAGATAATCGTACGAATGACTTTTCGAACTTCGCATTGGATGGTGTTACTCCCGATGGAGTCACAGATTGATTTATTTATTAACTGAAGTTTCAAGCATTTTGAATTGAAAATGGAATTAATAAGTATGTTTTTTAGTCGTATTTTTGTGAAGTCAGTTTTGTTTTTATTGAACATTGCGAACTATTCTAGTATTAGCTGTCTGCTGGGAATTTTACTATCACTATTATTTAAGATTTATATGGGAATAATCTGGTTTATAATTCAACTAAATTTGTGATGAAAGGCTATATTGAAACGTATATACAACGTTATTTTAGGTATAGTGCAAACCAGAGGGTAATGGTTAACATTTTCAAAGGTAACCCGATACAAAAGTATGCCTAGTTGGATATGGTTCTTTGTACCTTTAGTATAATGTAACTAGGATCCAAAGGGAAACCGAAAGTAATGGTATTCTAAGGACCCACCGCCACTGGTGCAAACCTAAAAACAGTTTGCTCAGAATCAGGTAGGTATTGTTATGAACTCAAAAATAAAAAGAAGAATATACTATGGGTTTACTTTGACAAGTCGTTTCTTTAGCAATACTTAGAACTACTTTCGATCTTCGAATGTAATAGCTATATTATCGAAACATCTAGAAATATTTATTTGTATAAGATTGCAACACATTAGGGTTGCCACTCGTACTTTATAATAAAGTATTATACTTTATTTCGGGTAATTATACTATATTCTTTACTGTGCTAGCTGTCACGCACAACTTCGTCTGCGTAAATTTATTCCGTTTTTGCAACATTTATCATTGCTGCTCATTTCCTATTAGTCGTAGCGTGATATTAAATAGCCTATAAGCCTTCCTCGATAAATGGGCTATCAAAAAGTGAAAGTTTTTTTTTAATTCGAATTAGTAGTTCCTGACATTACCGCGTTCAAACAAACAAACTCTTCAGTTTTATAATATTAGTATATATGAAAGGTATAAAGTACGCAAAAATACTTTATATTACATGATTTGATTCTTCTTCGGAATTCAATGTAAAATATGTATTCAATAAAATAAACGTAATTTAAATGCTGACTGTAAAGATGCTTGGTTATGATTAGGTATTTATTAAATGTTGTTAAAAATAACGATAAATATTTTAAGAAAATAAACTAAATATTATTTTTTTTACTTTATTTTGACACAACGTACTTTTTTCCACTTTTAATAATCAACACAAGTTCTTTATTTGCACCATAAAAAGGTAGCAACCCTAAACAAATTAGCTGATATCAAGTATTCATACAAAAAGATATACTTACCTCGTATCGTACACAAAAGGCAGTATAATATTGTGGCTTATTACATTGATTAACGTTGTTTTTCTAGCCAATAAGAGATTGCTATAAAAGTGTTTACGTACAATATGACCGATTAAGATATAGGTATTATGATATGTGTTATTATTACCAGTCTTACCTTATAATAAGTACTCAAACGATACTAACTTTGAGCCGTGCTTAAAACTATTTCTGTCACTATTAATCACCTTTAGGTGACTGTGTCAGTTTGAGGGTTAAAAGCGTTTTAAAATTGAGTGATGTTTAAGTATTCGCTCGTATGTGCTACCGTATGTGGATATATGATTACTATGAATAATGTATTCTTTTGATTGTTCTATTAGTCAATAAATAGGCTTCATTTCAAAAAGTAAAAACTTGGACTTGGACGTATAAAGATCGAGCCAACGACGCTTAGTTATCAACATGCCCTTTTTATTCGCATATTTGATGTAACAATCATTTATAAAAACTAGAGTAGAACTCTCGTCTGAATTTATCTTATGGAATTCATGTTACGGAGTTTTTCAGAATTTTCTATGGTTTCCATAAAAAAAAAACAGAAAAACCAAATATCTTTTCAAATATACAATTTAATTAACACGTGTACCTACTAAGAAAGTATGTATTAAAAACTCTTTTGGGTTTATTGCTATTTTTGAAAAACAGGTATTTTTATATATTTTTTTGCATTTTATTTTGTTTTAATCTTTTTTTTGTTTTACTTTTTTTTTATAAAAAAGACGACTCCCGCAATAGGTTACCAACCCTGTATCGTGGGGGACTTAACAAACATATAAGTAAGACACAAAGTACACCCAGACTCGGAACTACAATTTGTGGATCACACAAAGTTGTGTCCCATGTGGGAATCGAACTCACGACTTCTTGCGTAGCAGTCGAACTTCCACAACGCCACCGAGGCAGAAAATTATTTATGTGGTCTAATGTAAGATAATCTTTTCTGAATTCCAACAAACTAACCACACACAAAACATCTTACCATTATTAACAAATTAACGCCCACACAAAACACGATCAACTTCACAAAAACAGTTAAATGAAACAACAAAACTCACCTTTTTCCGAATGTCTCATTTGAAATATCGTTATACTGTTTGCATATGACCATTCATTCAACGAGAGGGGAGCATAGAAACTGTAAATGGAATGAAAACATTCGAGTTTCGTTTTCATTCATTTAATTAGGTGTGTTTTAAACGCGGCGCCACAGTGGCGGTTCATACAGTAATCGCCGTTCGTACCAATGTGCAATGTTTCACTATTTTCTTTGTTAACTGACATTCTGTTTCTGATTTCTTTTGTTAAATCCGATTTGTGAAATGGGTTTTTTGCTTTAGGTATGAACTTTGTGATATGTTCTTGCAAGTTTTGTTATTTCTGTTTTAATGTAATGTATCAATTTCTACTAATCTATAGTAATAAAGCTGAAGAGTTTGCTTGTTTGTTTGAACGCGGTAATCTCAGGAACTTCTGGTCCGAATTAACTAATTCTTTTGGCTATATAACATCACGCTACGACCAATAGGAGCGGAGCAGAAATGAAAAATGTTGCAAAAACGGGGAATATATAAGCATACGAAGTTGCGCGGGTCGGCTAGTAATATTATATAGCTAGAAGAGCTTATTTGTTTCAATGAGCCTATCTTAGTACTGTATCTATTTTAAATCATGTGCTCAATCTTGGCCTAAACAATTTCTCAACATACATATATTTTACTAGCTATCCCGCGCAACTTCGTCTGAGTAATTTTCCCCATTTTTGCAACATTTCTTATTGCTGTTCCGCTCCTATTGGTCGTAGCGTAATGCTTTATACATATCAACCCATATGATGGCCCACTGCTGGGCACGGGTCTCCCCAGTAGAACCTACTGGTATGTAGATCCTGGGGGTAATTGCCATAATCGCCACGCTTGGCGAGCGGGTTGGCGATCGCAGTAAGGCTTTAAGTTCGCAGAGGACGCTGCTGCCCGTCCTCCGGGGTGAAATCCCTTAGTCGCCTTGACGACACCCACGGGAAGAGATGGGGTGGTACTATTCTTAAGCCGGCACCACACGGCACGGTAATGCTTTATAGCCTATAGCCTTTCTCGGTAAATGGGCTATCGAACAGTGAAAGAATTTTTCAACCCATTATATTATTACCCATTATATTAACGACGTGAACCCACTTGAACACAAGCCTTTGAGCTTAGCTGGAGAGGTTAACGAGATTGCTAGTAATGTGGGACTAATGACAATGCCACATTGCTAGTTATCTTTTTTTTTTTTTTGTAAAGGTACCTTACCTTTACAAAAAAAAAAACTGTAGATATAATAGGTGTAACTGTAGTATATGTAGGTATCTAGTAACGTTGTCTACTTGATTCCTCGATCTTTTAATCTCAACTGAGCCCAAAAAAAAAACCCAACAAAAGACAATACTCTGTTAAAGTATGTTTACTTCGAAGAGTTGCATATTTTTTCTAGCTTAAGAAATACAAACATAGGAATTCCCCTCAACTATCAGCAAAAAAAAAATAATAGAAAAACATTTCTATTACAAAAATAAAAACCTCGGAAGCAATCAGAGAATTGTGAAAGAGAAAAGTTCTTTTTATTTTCGAAACAGCATCAGATGCAAAATGGAAGTGCATTGCGACTTTTGTTTTCAACTTTTTAGGAATTTACGACTTAGATCCCACGTGAGTTTGAGTGCGAACAAGTTCTCACCTAGTTATAAACATTTTTCACTTGTAACTTTACTTGGTTTTAAATTTAATTCATGTTTTGAAAACATGTGAAGGGGAGTGAAAATAAAAGAGATTAGCTGAGGTGACGGTTTTGAGGTTGAAGAATAGCAACAATAAAAGTACTTGTAAGTTTAACCGACTAGCGAGCTTTTATAATAAGATGTTTTTGCCGTGTAAAATGCGTTACTTAACAACTAATAGTTGATAAACTTTCGCGATTTGTACACACTATGAAAATATATATATTACGGGTCTTAATCGCTTGTATAATTTGGGGTATTTTACGTTAAATTATTCACGCGATTAAAATACGTATAGTCTACTAGTCTACCCGTGACCACGGCCTTTGCAATACGGTCGAAACGTCAGGCAATTGTACCAAATTGACGGTTTCCATGCTGTCATTCGCAAGAAAATTGCCTCATTAGTGCACAGAACGCGGGTCAGTGACAACAGCATTCTAAAAACGATAGCGGAGAGTATCAACTCTTCTTTTTTAACGTCGCTTATTAGAATGAACATTAAATGAATTATTTACTAAAATTAGATATAAGCATTTTACTCACACTTGGATCTCTGTTACTTGCCAATAAACAAATTGAATTGAATTGAATAAACAAAGGTATTTAGCCTTAAAATAAAATATTTACGCGATTAAGACCCGTAGCTTATCTATACTAATATTATAAAGCGGAAGAGTTTGTTTGTTTGTTTGTTTAAACGCGCTAATCTCAGGATCTACTGGTCCGATTTGAAAAATTCTTTTTTTGTTGGATTGCCCATTTATCGAGGAATGCTATAGGCTATATAACATCGCGCTACGACTAATAGGAGCGGAGAAGCGACGAGAAATATTTCAAAAACGGGGAAAAATTACGCGTACGAAGTTGCGCGGGACAGCTAGTAAAATTATATAATGTGAACAAATCGCGATGTTTCTTTGTCAGGTGTAGGGCCTAAACTTCACAATAATTAATGATTTTACTGCAGTAAAATAGTCTGGTTGATTAAGGTCACAACTCCAAAAACTAGTTGTAGGTGATTAAGGGTTAAATATTTTCCAAAACTGACATTACAAAGTTATTTAGTGTTATGTAAAGAAGCTACGAGCGGGAGGTTCTTAGTAGGTATATTAAAAATCATCTTATAAATTCGCGGTCTTGCACAATAACGTCATTCTATTTGATTATCATTCTATACGATTAGCATTTATGCCACTTGCCTTTCTTCTAGGGGAAATAACGTTTTAAATTGTTCGAAAGCGTAAGATTTGAAACCGAATCGCTCGCGCGATACATCACAACGCCCGCATTGCTGACTAAGTCTGAAAATCAATGTATTACTAATTCAAATCTATTATTACAGTAAGTGATGTTACATTATAAAGGCCAATATCTTCGTCTGAAGCAATTCGGCTTCAATTAGTGCAGGCGTCCGATCTTCTTATTTATTCAGAGGGGCAAGATGAAATAAAAAGGTAAAAAAATATCGTTGGGATAAACATTCATATGCCGAGTTAGGCCGGAGGTTCCGTTTGGTATTATTAGAATTCGCTCAAGGTGTATTTGGAAAATATTTTGATTTACGACGCTTCTGTTTGGGTTCAAGAGATTGATACTTGTGTCCTGATTCAATATCAAGTGGTGGGATTCATTGCAATGTAGGTGAAGGGGCTTTGTGAATATGAATTCTGGCTGTTTAGTAAACTTGCAGTTTCATTGTTTGAAGTTTTTATTGTCATAAAGTATTATTCAACGGAGAAGATAATCAGAGATGGAATTATACTCAATATAGACGAACCTTACATAATTTAGATTTCAAAACATATTGTTATTTTGTTAATATAAAAATTATCCACAAAACAAGATCCCAATAAAAAAAAAGTTGTTTTGAATACTGCAATATGGGTATCAAATTAAAGGGCTCATCTTTAGCATTTCAAAAAGGTATAACATGATTATGACTATGATACTAAAAAAGTTAGTTAGCAACCATTCTTCTTTCAATTTTCAATTCTTGACAATAATAAAATTCTTATAATTATATAATTATATAATTAACATTTTTGAGAATAATTATAATATATATAATTATTCTCAAAAATGTTACGGTGCGTTCAGACGCATGGAAAGCAGCCCGGTAAGCAGCCCGACACTGGCCGGCGGGCGGTACAAGAAAACTATTCACATGCTCGTGTTCGTGTTCGTGCCCGTTGAATGTCGCTTTGAACGCGAGCGTGTAAACCCACCATTAAATAATACGATTCGTCTTCGAAATGTCAAAAATATGTTGTCTACATAATTATTCTTAAAACGTTCACACTTTTAACTAAAAGAATTTTACCTTTAGAACTGAAAACAAGGGATAACGATTTAATGTTATTTTTATATGTTATTATCGCCCTAGAAAATCCCTTACAGATCCCTCTTTAAAAGTGCGTCGATACATTGGACCTTTCCTCGCTAAGGTGCCTTCCTTCCCCGGATTAACATAATAAGATATTCTTTATCCATGTACCTTGTAGGGCTCCCAAGGGAGACCTAAAGTTCTTTCAAACTCCGTAGGGTCACTAATCATTGAAAATACAGAAGAAAAGTTTTATACAACGCGCGCTCGAGCAATGTACATATCGACGGCCGCTACGAAGATCATCAAAACTGATTATTGGAACTTTTTTGAAGAGCCTTTTTTTTTGTTCAGTGTATATTTCTTCCAAAAAATAGTATACCTACCGAAATTTGAGTATTTCGGTAGCTATGTTTCAAATACAGTATATATTTTTTTGCTAAGAATTACGTAGATTATTTAAGTATTCGATGATTTACGTAGTGGCCGTCGATATAGACGTTTACGTCGTACAAGCCCTGTGTCGCGAGCAAGTCAAGTCATGATCACAAAGTACATCCAGACTCTCAACGGTCCAGTATGGGAATCAAAACTAAGAACTCTAGCGTACCAGTCGTTCACACTCCCACTGCGGCACCGCATTTTGACACTTTGTTCTAAAGTGTTCCGAAATTTCATATTCGTGAGCAATGTCTATTATTTTCTGCGTTGCACAATCGGGCGTTGTATGAAGCTTTACTTCTGAACTCTCTGTGTTTTGTGGTGGGGTTAAGGACTTGAGTATTATAAAAATCCATCGGTTTACATCATCACGGTACCCTTAGAAAGTTGATTTTTTATGGGCAAGCTTCGAGAAACTTTTTTTTGGATCTAAATAAAATATTTATGGTTCGAGTATCGATACTGTGGTACTTATTTTATTATTTAAGGAAGGTTAAGTTATATGAATGTTTGATTCGTCGCGGTATTTGTGATATCTGTCAAACTAAAAATATTATTGGGACTCAAATGCGGTACTGTTTATAAAGGCTATACATTTTATTGTCGATCGTTTTCATCGAATTGTCTTGGTTGTAAAAATGACGAATGTTTGACGCCAAGTCAAGAAAGAATTAAAAAAATAACCATTTTTACATTAAACTAACATTCAATTTACCAATAACTACTAGTAAAGTATCATATTATTATTATCTCGTGCCAGAAACATAAGATTTTAATTAAAATTTCATTTTATTCGCAGTAGTATTTTGGATCTCACTGAAAACCAGCGCTGACTCCAGCAGCAATACTGGAGAGGCAGCACAATGCTGAAATATATCCAATTATTTACACACACGCCATTTTTTTTTTAATATTGTAAATAAGATTTCCATGTAAGTACTGTGTAAAAAATAAACGGTTTTTCTTTCTTTTCTTTTTCTAGTTTTATGCAAGACGATTCGTGTTGGATTTTTTAGCTCAGCTACTACTGCAAAATAAATGTTGATAAACTATCGTGATTTGTACAAGTCATAATAAATCACGAAAGTTTCACGTGATCTTAATTGCGTTAATATTTTAAGGTACCTTTTTTATTGCCCGACGTTTCGACCATATTGCAACAGCCGAGGTCAGGAATCTTCTGCAAAATGTTTCTCAAGCGTTACCTATTGTTTTTCTTTACTTATACATATATCACATTTAATAAAAAGCATGAAAACCTTCTCAGTTCCTTATACTCTATGCAAATAATCAATCAATTTAGTCTCGTATAATACCTCCTAGGAACGTAATACTGTCAATAAGTCCCAGTACTCGAAGGACTTACATGCCTGTTATGCATATTAATTCGAGTGCTGCCATTATAATTCTGAACACATTGTCGTATCGTTCTCAATATTGGACTGTATCGGGAAAATATTTTATAGAGTATAATTTTGTTATTGTATAAACCAAAAAAAATCCTGGTGGGAATTTGCCTATCCAGATTTTCGAAAATTAAGTTGTATTTGTAGAGATAATTTATCAAATAACAGTATTACACGGAAACATAGAACAAAATACAAGTTCGAAGTTAAACATCGATTTGATCACTAGAACCTTTGAATTAAATTTATTTTGATGAAAAAATATTACCGACTTAAAAAATAAGTAGAAAGTAACTAAAAAGTCAACAAAAAATAACACAAAAATTTTAAAGTTAGTACCTACCATCTTATATTTATCGACACATTTTCATTAATACCGATTTAGATAAGTTCTTTGAGTCACAGATTAAAGATTTTTTAATTAAAAAAAAATAACTTTACCATAAAACATATATAATATCTTGGGACAACTCACACAACGCCATCTGATCCCAAACTAAGCAGAGCTTGTACTTTGGAAACCAGACAACTGTTATCAATACTTACATATTATAAATAAATAACACCCAGACACAGAATAAACCATCTTGCAAAGTTTTACCTTGGATGGGGATCGAACCCACGACCTCCGGCTTAGCAGTCAGGGTCACTAACCACTATACCAACAGGCCAGTCAAAATGTTTAAAATGATTTAAAATGACAGTGTTATCTGAATGAAAACCCATTTATAATTTACATGAAATGGCAAAAAACGGGGTCATTTCTTGCCGCGTGGCAATCAATATTACTATCCTATGTAAAAAAAACTCTAAATCTATATATACATGTACTATGTACATCGACAGGAATCGATACAAACATCGTATAGAAATGATAGGGTACAGTCAGGTAGACAAGTTGTCGTGTATTGCCCTTGTACATTGACATTTAGTGCAGAGCGAACGATGGTTTACGATCATGCCAAGCCCCTAGTCCCAGTATACATACGTATCTATAGTAGATACATCGGCTCAGTACAACGAGGGGACACAGGTCCAATCGCACATAGATGCGAACGTACACAGATCTGGGTTGAATTCAGTAGGGTGACAACCGAGACTAATGCATGTTGAGATCTCCCTAAGTGTGCGTGGACTTGTTGTTGACTTGTGAGCCGGCCATATACACATGTATACATACAGTGTATTTTGTGTAGTGTCTCTCCCCTTCAGTGCACTTTTACCATGATTACAATTTAAAAATATTGTTCACTACTCTGTACTCGAAATTTGATACATAAAAGTGTACTTTTTATTTCAATTGTAGTAATTTATGGTGCACAGGTAATAGTTTACAGTTCAGAGTGAAGCAATTTATTTCAATTTTATTGAAAAACTTAGACTGTATTAGGACGCAGTTGAAAAGATAATTTAATTTAAAAAACAATACCTACCCGCCTAAATGAATGAATCCTGATAAACTTTAAAATAGTGCCTCCGACTGTATGATGTTATATGTTTTTCCGTCTTTTGACAGGCGGGTTTTTAAAATAGATTTTTTATAAACGTTTTTTTAACATTCCATAATTAAAATTACATTCAAATATGTAGGATGATATATAAATATATTTAAGTTACATATGTTATAACCTTTTAAAATCCTTTATTTTGATACAGCCACTCGACAGGTCACAAGTTTTTTTTTAATAAGTATACAGGATGATTTTTGATATACTAAACCTCCCGAACCTAATTACATCATAATAAAATTTAAAAAAAAATACAATCTAACCCTTCACCACCTACCACCTACTTTAGTCACGCAACCATTTACCACATATCTGAGAGACCCTGGAGTAAAGTCGATGTTTTTTTTCATCATGTAGAGGGCCTAAATATCACAATAAACAATGATTTTACTCCAGTAACAGTAGTAACAGTCTGTAGGTGGTTAAGGCCATAGCTCTAAAAACAAGTGGTAGGTGATTAAGGGTTAATTTATTAAATATTTTTCAAAACCACAAAGTTATTTTGTGTTAAGTAAAGAAGCCACGAACGGATGGTTATTAATATATTAAAAATCACCCTGCATATTGGCCCCAAAATTACACCATTTTTTTTTAAAATTTTAATGTACCCAGTGTCACTCTCACAAAGATGAAACATACATACATACACTCAAAAAAATAACTCTCCTTCTTGCGCAGTCAGCACATGATTAAAGGTAAATGGAAAATAAAATAATTTCCCTTAAATGACTTAGTACTTCACTGGCCTGTTGATCTAGTTGTTAGTGACCCTGACTGCTAAGTCAGAGGTCGTGGGTTCGACCCCCACCCAGGATAAAACTATGTGTGATGAGCACGATGGTTTATTCTGTGTCTGGGTGTTATTTATCTATAATATGTAATTATAATAATAATAATAATAATAATTTATTTATTTCACAGTAAAATAAAACAAAACTAAAAACTAACAACATTTACAAACTCGTCAGAAACATTTTAAGTCTATTTCAGAAATTGAGTAGGTAATGGAATAATTATTGCAGATTAACATTTTATAGTTTTTAAAACCCTGTCTCACAAACTAGGCTGTAGGGCCTGTATCTTGAGAGACAGTGTTCGGTCCAAGGATGCATGTCTTTACATTAATACCATTACGTTACATAGTAGAACGTGAAATCACTGTGTCGGTGTTTTGTGGTTGTTTGTGTTCATTAGGTGAATCTATGATGTGAGCGTGTGCGTGCGTGTGCGATTGTGTGTGTGTGTGTGTGTGTGTGAGTGGGTTTGTGTGTGTTTGTGTTGGTGTGAGTTTATATATGTGTATGTTTGCAAGAGTGGAAGAACGTGTGTGTTTGACAATGTAATTATTAAGATACTTAAAAGTATGTTTATCAGTTGATTGCCATCAGATCCTTTTTGATCAGAATGCGTTGTGTAAGTTGTCCCAAGATATTATTATTAATAGAAGCCAACTACCTTGAGTTTATAGAGATTGCGTATTGCAGACAGACAAACAGAATCCCCAAAATTATAGCACCCAAAAGAGAAGTGTTCCAAACATCGGAGTTAAAAATAGTGAAACATAAAAATTTTCAGCCCAAATGTAATTACGGAAGCGTGTATTCCTCTGTGTTTTTGTAAGTAGGTTATTGTGTACGGGAATATACTTTTTCTGTTTTTTTTTTACAAATATATTGTCAGGGCATTTGGGGTTTTTTTAACCCAGTTATAGTGTCAAGGCATCCAAACTGGGTGAGGGTAAGCTTTTATCGTAGTCTTGGAAGCCAGTATCACATAAGATTATAAAAACCGGGCAAGTGCATATCGGGCCACGCATAATGTAGGGTTCCGTATTCCCCACCCCCATCCGAATAATGAGGCTTAAGAAGTGGGTTTTCAGTTGATTTTGTGTGATGCAACGTCATATCTACTTGATAATTTTTTCAATGGAATTTGTGCGATAAAGCCTTCTTAGCTGTGATAGTTTTCAAGTAGTAGTCAACTGTTGAAACAAAGGATAACATTTTTCTCTTTTCCGCTCGTGATAATTATAATGTGATAATTAAATCCTGCTTTCCTACTTTTACAACTTTTTATAATAGTGTGACATTGCATAGGTTATCCTTGTGTTGTTACCATGTTTAAAGATCGAATGTTGTTTATGTAACCTATTTACACCTTTTTACTTAAAAAATAATTGGTAAAAACATAACCCTTCTTTACAGTCGGGTAAAAACAAATTCACTCTTGAAAAATATCAAGTGAACGGCGTATGTACCTAGTGCCATTTAGGATCAATGACCTCAAAATCTATGTTAATATGGAAATACTCCGGGTTTCCGAGATTTTTAAATTATCGAATCGTCATAAATAGTAGTTATAAGAAATGTTCATTCACTGTGTTTATTCACAAAGTTAAAAAACAATGTTTGTCTTTAATATTGAACCATAAAACCATTGCAATTTGGAAGGTTTTTATCTAACAATTATTCTTTATTTTATACTAATAGCTCTAAATCTCTAGCTAAAGTATGACCACTTTGGGTATGAGTTTGTTAAATATATATTGATGACAGATAAAGGTACATTTTAAAATCCCAGGATTTATAGATGAGGTGGTATGTCTACGTTATGCCACGATTGACGAATCCCGCTGAATGACACCACTTTCGCATCAATCAAGTCAGACTTCAAGATAAAACCTTTCTTATTTTTGTTTACCTTGGATTTCAAGGACGGGAGAGGAGAAATTTATTTAAAAAATAAATACAAAAAAATTTCAAGCAGTTAGCTTACCATTAAGTGACTACTCTGACACGATTATAACGCAATTGAAATAGCAGACAGTGGCCCCAGTAACAGCATGCTAAATTTATGTACGATGCCGTCTGCCCCGACGTTGCTTGGCGCAGAACAATTGATGTATACCATGAACCACCCCTCCTAGCGGCATAAAATTTTATGACCCCGAATATTTATTATTTATTGTTTTATAGAGCTGCCTGGCTACCTACAATCGATTGCCTAGTCGTGTACCATGATGTAACATCATTATTGATATTTTTGACTATAAATATAGTAGTAGTTTCGGCAGACTCTGTGGCGCGGTGGGAATGTGTCCGACTGCTACGCAAGAGGTCGTGTGTTCGATTCCCACACGGGACACAACTTTGTGTGATCCACAAATTGTAGTTTCGAGTCTGGGTGTTCTTTGTATTCGTGAATTGAATGTTTGTAAAGTCCCCCGCGACACAGGGCTTGTACCCTAATGCGGGAGTCGTCTTTAAAAAAAAAATAGTTTGTCGACAGTGTAAAACTAGTGACAATCAATCAATCAGCTTGTATCGGCCCACTGCTGGACATAGGCTTCTCCTTACACACGCCACAACATCTGGTCTTTCGCCTTCCGCATCCAGTCTATCCCAGTGACCTTCTTTAGATTGTCGGTCCAACTGGCTGGGGGTATATGTAGCAGAGATACAGCAGTAGTGTGAAGCGTGTAGCGTAAATAGATTTTTCATTACTTTCCATTAATTTCATGTAGATTCTCTGTGGCGCAGTGGGAGTGTATCCGACTGCTACGCAAGAGGTCGTGGGTTCGATCCCCACCCAAGATAAAACTTTGTGTGATGAGCACGATGATTTATTCTGTGTCTGGGTGTTATTTATCTATAATATGTATGTATTTAGAAATATAAAAGTATGTTTATCAGTTGTCTGGTTTCCATAGTACAAGCTCTGCTTAGTTTGGGATCAGATAGCGTTGTGTGAGTTGTCCCAAGGTATTATATTATATTCGAATAAGGGAGTGCAGCGGATGAAAACCAGAGTACGGTATGAAACCATGCAATGTAATGTACTATATCAAGTACGGGCATCATCGAAACAGGACCGTCATCAGACGACTCCATTATTATTCCGCAGGCCGGAATCGTAAGGTAATGTTATTAATTTGACTACTTATCATTTAATGAAACAGGATAATTAAATTTAAAACCAATAAATAATAATAAATGAATGCTAAAATTGTGCTGATAAAAAAAAATGTGCTATAGTCATCCATTTTAAGGTCCTGGTGGAGATAACAAAATGTATAAAGAAAAATTTGAACCAGAACCTAAACCGAGTATGGTCCGCAGTTGTTTCTACAAGGAAACGCACTACATATAAAAATACGATCTGAAAAAGTGCACCACCAAGCGAAATTATGGCACTTGTATTCTTTTGTTGAGAAGCGCCATTTTTCGCCAATAACTCAAAAACGGCATATCAGATCATGTTGAAAATCATTTTAATTGAAAGCTTAAGCGCTACCTCTGTAATGTTTTTATATTTTATGGCCATTCGGTTTAAAAGATAAAGGAATGTAATATTCACTTATTCAATAAAGTTTGTTAAAAATCCTAAAATATTTTAAAAGACCTGTCGAATAATGTGTTTGCTAAAAATTCTATTACATGTGTGGTGCCCCCCATCAAGTTATTTTTCATTCATATAGCTTGACTTTTAGACCAAGTTCCACCAGCGGAATTCTTTCCTTAAGCTAGACGGTGCCTGGTCAGAACAGGAAATCCCTATATCATTCCAAAGATAGGTCTACTCTTTAGTAATCACATTCCAATAAACATAAATCCTACCAATATTATAGATGTTTAAGATAAGATAAACATCGTCGCAAATCGATATATTAATCATTTTAGTTTTTCGATAGTACAGTCAGTGTAAAACTAGTGACAATGAAACAATCAGCCTGTATCGGTCTACTGCTTACACCATAACATCTGGTCTTCCGCATCCAGTCCATCCCTGTGACCTTCTTTAGGTCGTCAGTCCATCTGTTTGGGGGTCGTGTAGGTCTACTCTTTAATAATCACATTCCAACAAACATAAATCCTACCAATATTATAGATGTTTAAGTGAGGATAAACATCGTCGCAAAATCACAGTATTGCAGTCATAATTGAAAACATGAAAACGATATTCAGCAAAGGGTTTAAACGTCAGTAAAAATGGTGTTTTAATCCGTCCGATACCTCCCAGCGACAGTGGGATTATCGTCCTGCCTGACTGTCCATCGACTTGCTATTTTTATAGTTACCCCACTATATTTTACATTTTTGACATTTGAATTTTAGATTCACCGCTCCCGGCGCACTAAATCACATCAACCGTAGTGTATATAAGAGCCTTATTAAACTTTTTTCTGTGACATTACACTATGATGTAAAACGCATACACTGCAGGTAGGTCTGGAACCAAGCCAACAACCTGTAGATGTTAAACTCTTTGGAAAATTTACAGCTGAATAAGGTTTTATTACCTCTTATGAGTTATTGAAAACGATAAATGCAAACAAAATATATCCGATACGAAATGTACACCGGGTTATATATTTTCCGTTGGCTCCTGCATCTGTCGCGTCTTTCTTCCCCTTTATTAAATTTATTAGAGTTGTATTCGGTAAATAAGTGGAGCGATAGGTAACGTCGGCGTATTCCCACGTTTAAGGCGCGTCACTGGGAATCCCGTGCCTCCCCGAGGCGACCAGGCCCGCGAAATGTTAAGCGGATTCCCATTATTGTTCGAGCCATTTTGCGAACTTATACGGGAAAGCCGAATGTTTTCAAATAAATTCATGACAATAGCACTTTGAGAAATGCAAGTTTCCTACATTTCTTTACAACAATATCCCCGTTTTCATTTAGTTTTATGCGTGAAGAAGGCTTCCACGAATCGTGCGTTCACAAAATCGATTACTAAACAAGTACATATAACGATCAGAAATAGTTCGATAATATTATCGATGCCACGAAGAGGTTTGCATTCAACTTTACGAGCTTGTTCGTATTTATTAAATATGTCGGTCTTACCGACCCCAAATTTTACGACTGTACAATAAAACATGTCTCGACATCCAAATTTATATGCGTACATAAAGTTTTATATCCGCGACTTGCACCGACGGAGCTTTTCCTAATTGTTAGCGGTCATGGACGATGGGAATGGTACACGACGGTTCATGAAAATTCAAAATAGTGACGAAAAGCGAGGTGCTCGAATGGCATCGTGTTCGATGAATCGATCGAAAAATCCTGACAACTAAGCCCTTGTAATTGATCGCTGCTGTATAAAATAAGTGGCGGGATAAATAAAATGATAGTGCGTTTGATATTGAACGTAGTTGAGGGTTCTGTTGTTAATAACCATGATAATGTTTTATAACTGGATGACCTGCGCAACTTTGTCTGCGCTACTTTTAGTTAGTGGTACTACTTTTTTCATTGCTGCAAATGTGGGCTCCAAAGCAGGCTGTAAAAAAAGACTTATTCTTATTGGATACAAAGGTATCCTAAGTCTTTTTTTTAAAAACGTCTTTTTAATGTACTCGTAAGTACTGAACCCTAAAATTCTTCGACCGAACTTATAGAATGGTTCATTGTGTTCACCCATATAAAATCACGCTTTCTAATGATGTAATTTGTGCTGTATAATTTCAGCATTATACCCTTGTGTTGACACAAAGCGGGCTTCTCTTGTTTGTTTAGTATGTCTACTGGCTTATGTCCCGAAGGATAGTTCGCATTATACGTTTAGTTAGTCGCTAATAGTGAGCCGGCTCACTGTAAGTTTTGGTACGCATTAGAACTCGAATGTCTTATTTTCTTCTATACATTACAATGTACACTGTTCTTAAATGGTGTATTTGTTTCCAGAAAAGTAGCATAATGAAACTATATGTAATATTTAATGTAATAGTTTACTGTACTAACTATGTATACTGCGAATTCAGTATGAAGAGAAAATGAGAAAAAAATAAAAAATCTGACCAAATTAAACTGCCAACTGCTTGACAAATAGAAGATTTATAGACTATAACTGTACATATATACTTCTTGATTATAACCTAGGTATATATAAGTAAACTAAACAGAAATCTAAAACATCTGTGGCGACTGCCTCTGTGGCGCAGTGGGAGTGTGTCCGACTGCTACGCAAGAGGTTGTGGGTTCGATTCCCACACGAGACACCACTTTGTGTGATCCACAAATTGTTGTTCCGAGTCTGGGTGTACTTTGTGTCCGTGACTTGTATGTTTGTAAAGTCCCCCGCGATACAGGGCATGTACCCTAATGCGGGAGTTGTCTTAAAAAAAAAAAAATACTGACAATATTCAAAGAAAGTATTACAAACACTGTAGTGATTGTAAAAATAAAAATATTACCATAAAAAGACCTTATTTTCTATCGTGGTTGTAAAATTATTGAAAAATATTATGACACTCACAGTTATATTAAAGACTAGCTGACCCGCGCTACTTTATCTGCGTAAATTTTCCCCGTTTTCCTTTGCTGCTCCGCTCCTATTGGTCGTAGCATGATGTTAAATAGCTTATAGCCTTCCTCGATAAATTAGCTATCCAATACTAAAATATGTTTCGGAGATTAACGCGTTCATACAAACAAACAAACTCTTTAGCTTTATAATATTAGTAGAGATTTATAGGTTTTCTAAATAAAAACTACGATAAACTTCTCATTCCGAAACTAAACATTACGTCTAGTCCGTACCACCCTTAAACATTCAATTCGTGCAATTTTTCCGTCCCGTTCAACAATTTCACATTCAAAATAACACATTCACGAAGCGGTCATTGATGGCTGGTTGCCCGTGACTCGTGTTTGCTCAACTTTTGTTGCTTAATTAGTCATTGTGGTTATAACTCGATGGTTTGCCATCATTAGGTGGAAATAGAGCAGTTTCGAAATGAATTTATTCAACGGAATTCGATAAATAAAGTTTCATGTTGACTGGCACTATTTTGAAACAAAGTGATGCGGTTATTGATGTCCGAATGTTGTTTGGAACGTACTAGGTGATAGCAAAACTAGTTGCAGCTTAATAAATAGGGCTGCAATATCTCAAGCTAAAATCCATCAAGCCGTTTAGGCTGTAGGGTGTGTCAAAGAATTATACATACATACACTCGAAAAACATAACTTTTCTTCCTGCGTAGTCGGGTAAAAACTTAATCAAAGACGTCACAAATTAATGAAAACTTCACTGTCTGATGGATAACGGTGGAATGCTAAAACCTTTGGGGTAGTTCTTGGACCATGTTTTTCAATTAATGAATAAATCAACCATTAATTAATTCATTATTCATTTTTACAGTCTAAATCCTGTTCACAAAGTGATGTGAAATGTGATCATCACTTATTTTTCAATAATAACCATTGATTACGTACTAAGAGACACATAATGCACGATAGTTCGAAGAACACAAGCCAACTTAAATGGCTTATAACTCTGCAAGTTTTCAATATTTCTTTTAGTTTTTTTTTTGTATGTTTTTCTTGAAGTAAATATCTTGATGCACTATACAAAAAAACCCGCCTGAACAAAAATGATGGAAACAAGATCCCCTACATAATTATATAATTTCATGCAGTCGGAGGCATTAATGAATCTCGATGAACTTAGTGAAGTGCTTCCGACTGCTCCTACTTTTTTTTATTTTTATTTAAACTTTTTAGTAGTTGTAGGATGTAACCGACGTAACAACTAACTTTTATCACAGCTGTTGTCAAGTATTGAAAATTGAAAAAAGAATGGTTGTTAACCAACTTTTTTAGTATTACAGTCATATCCAAGTTATACCTCTTTGAAATGCTTAAGATTTTTTTTTCACACCTCTTTATTTTCACATCTTACAGCCGCCATGTTTGTTTTTTCAAACGTCACATTTCTAAGGACACTTGGGCAATCAAGACAAATCTAACGACATCTTAATCGTATAAATCCGTTCAGTGGGCGCGAAAAACATAACCCTTCCAGTCGGGTAAAAACAACCTTGTATAGTATTTCTCTTAAGTTCATATAGTCTCCCACTTAAACTCCCACTGTCATACTCTTGTCATCAATTCTCTCCATATACCAATTACCTCTCGGACGTGTTCAAACGTACAGTTATCGGTCGTAAGGAGACTCAGTTTGGAATTAGCGAGCAGCCTCAGGTGTCCTATGTACTAACAGTGCATACACAACAATGGTACGGTACTAGTACTTGAACGTAAATGTACTTCTGTCCAATGAATAATACAGTTATTGCTTCACTTTGAGCGTTATTATTAGATTGTTCGCTTGGTGATCTTTCTATAAATTTTATGTAATGTTTGTGCATTATTAAATCCCCCGATGCATAGATAGGAGTTTTTATGTTTTATTCGGCACCAACTTCAAAATTTTTAATTTGTTTTTGTTATTCTAGGTATATTATTTATTGCTTTTTAGTTGCCTTGTATTTATTTTAGAAGTCGGTAATATTTTTTTAGTAAAAAAGTTTGTTATTTTGCATTTTTTAGTGGGTTGGTTTGTAATTCACTTAAGTTACAATAGGCTTATGTCAACTGTTTAAATCCTTTTACAAAATATTGCAGGGCCGTTAATTGTTGAGGATTTCACATGATAGTTCACTATTAGCTATATTATATTATGTAATAGTAGTATGACGAAAATAAAGTGCTACTCAATACCATATTAAATTAATTGAATCGCGAACCGTAAAATATTGAATAGGCTCGTCATTTGTGGTCTTCATCATCAGTTCTACTTCACCAATTGGTGCATTTTGAGAGTAAATGCACGAATCACAATTAAATATACCTAAATCACTGTAGGTGTGCCTTTAATATTTGACGAGTTATCTCAATTTTTCCAGGATCTCATCATCAGATCGTGATCTAATGACAATGGGACCAATTTGGAAGTATACCCTTTCAAACACAAAAATCATTTTACAAATCGGTCCAGCCATCTTTGCATAATCTGTGATCAAACATACAAAAATAAAAACAGAGTCGAATTGAGAACGTTCTCCTTTTTGAAGTTGGTTGATAAAAAGTTGATTAATTTAGATTTTCAATAAATAAATCGCATCTGAATTTGTTCATTCATTTAGGTTTTAGACATTGATGCAGAGAACAGGACTGCGCCATAACCTCACAAAATTAACCACCTCTAGAAAGAGACAACGCTACTTTGTGGACAATAACTGTCAAAGGCCGCACGAGTTTTTCTCTCTATCACGCTTTGCAGTCAATTTTTACTTTTTAATTGAATGGGATTTCGGCAATACCGCTGAGCAACACTCAGATACAGTTTTTTTTGGGTTCGTGGTTTTTTAAATTTCAAGTTTAGTGACACAGTTCAGTTTCAGGTAAAGCCTTTGGAAGTCTCTCTTAAATTCATTTTTTTCTTTCAGCTGCATTGTGTAAGCGCGGTAAAGTCTTCGCGCTATCGTAGCTCGTAGCAGTCTCGTAGCACTTAAATGTGTAATATCAACTTGGATTTCTTCATTTATTAATATTAATTAAATTAAATCTAAAATTAACGAATTATTTAAAAAGGGAGTCACAACCAGTTTAGACATCGAAGAATTCCTCCCCATCGATGTCAACCGGTATGGAGCCCAGAAGGCACATACCGGATGTTTTAATTAATATTTATTAAAGTTAGCTCGTAGAGTAATCTAGCTTAATGTATTTAATAGCATTGTAAATTTTCATTTCAATAAACCAATAGATGGCTCAGTAAAATGTATTAATACCATTCAAAGAAAAAATATAAGCGTCCCATTTTTTCGCAACGAGGTTAATCACTACAGTATAAAGTAAAGTCCTTTCATGAGTCCATTTGAGCCTGCAATTCATCTAAATTACGCAACATAGTAAATTTTATAGCAATTCTATAAAATAGTGATGAAAACCATACCACAGACGGTATGCTTTTCAATACTAAATAGTAGATAGAAATCTCCACAAAATTCTATAAAATTATAGAATTTTTGTGGAGATCTATGTCTAGCAGTAGACCCATACAGGCTGATGTTGATAACGATTCATAGAATGTTTAATATTTAAACGTAAATTGTATTCATAAAAAAATAAAAAATATAAACGGAAAAGCCGAAGCGGTGCTAGTAAAGTACAAAGTCACAATTTCAAATTTCTTCACATTACTGTGAATAAAGCGAAAAATCCGGCATCGTAAACTCATTCAACAATAATTGTCTGTTATTTCCCATTGCCCCAGGCACAAAACGTTTTCCTAGAATTTCGTCGGCGTGGGTACAACGCCATCGCTTACGGGGCAGGCGCCAGACATTGACTCATGTTATACTTTGAAGCTTTGGGAATTCACTTATTTATGGGCAATTTACCTCGGTCGTTGTTTTTAAAATGACGTCAAAATAGGGGTGTTATAAGATTGTGCTTTAACCTTTTTGTGGACTGTTAGCTCCTTCTGAATGGTTTTTTAATAATAAGTAGTAGTTTTATGTGACGCTTAGATATTTTGAAACAACATTTTGGAGAATTAGTTTTGTTGATTTTATAGCTATAAATTATACGTATTAGGAATTCGTGTGGACATGGATTATAGTCTGTAACTGATGACATTGGACAGCGAGACCAAAATTACCGGAGACAAGAAGACTATTATTACAGTAAAAAATGCAGTTGTGAATAAGCGATTTGTTAAATGTTGTCTTATAAGCATCAATAGGTGCAGTATTCAGGGTATCGTATAGAAGGTAATTTAAGGCAAACTAACAAAACGATAATCGCAGAAGAAAGCCTTAACAACAAATACTAAATTCACAGTCCATTGTGATGCGAAAGATTATTCACATTGGGTACACAATTCGTTTATACAATCCCTTACAACATACTAAGCCCCAAAATTTCCCAAAAAGCCTGCTAAGGACATGAAGTGGGAAATTTCCCAGTTTAGTAGAAGAACAATTTAAAGGCGAGTTCCCTTGCTTAAGATGCATTGGATCATTCCAAACACAGGATTTAACGTTGGTTCGAGAGGCTGACAGCACAAGTAAATGTGGCAATTCGTAGGCAACTCGGCCCACAATAGGCATTAGCACTAAATGACATCCACAAAAAATCTTCGCGAAGCGTACAGATAAGAAATAGGGGAATAAAAAAGATTTTCCCGCTTTTTACACTGTTTTATTTGATTCCTGTCAAAATAGGGTTCGTTTTGCTTCCCAAGGGGACGCCCAAAAACGGTTAAAGTTTTTTAACCTTTAATTAAACAACCAAAAACAAATGTATTTCTATCCGATTAAGGTGACTTCAAAGAAACAGTGCTGTTTTTATAACGTACTTATATTTTTGATCCGATTGCCGAAGGGAGAGGTTTATGCTTTTGAATATAGGCATGTATGTATCTACGTATATACATATGATTATAATAATATATCTGTAAGTTTGTATGTATAACCGCGAGTTATATTTGTATATTCTACGTAATTTAAAAGTAGATACGTTTCTTCAATATACAGGCGAATATTATCTAAAAATCTTGGCTGTATTAGTGAATTTTAAGACCTTTAAATATGCAACAAAAGTGACTACTTACATACGCCAATTACTATTGTACTCAAGGATAAAAATAACAAAAAAAGTTAATTAGTTAATGACCCGTCACCACGATAGGTGTGATTCGACCGAAACATTTAGGAAATAAACGGTGTTCATTGACCATTAAACACGGTCGAGTCCTTTGTTCGAGGATGTTATACCTTCATACGACAGATTTGGTGGTTATTTAGCTGACTAACGATACGCCCAGACTTCGCACCAATTATTATCACGTACTATGTAATATTATTTAAACGAGAAAATCTTATTTCTATGACGAACCTATTCGGAAACGACTCTAATGATTTTGATTAAATTTTGTACTTAGAGTTTGCTTTGTAAGTGTTTTTGGTTTACGTAAAAATAAACATTTTTGTTTGAAAACAAAAACGCTTAGAAAATGACATAGGTACACCATTTTTTTCAGCAATACGAGAGCATCCTTAAAATAAGATCTGCCTGCATCTTGTAAATTTCACGCGAAACAAATGTACGTCTTTAATTAAAGGCGCGATCCATTATGACGTCACATTTGCGTACAAGTTGTTTGCATTGGAAACATATCTTCGAGTGTACCAATTGCAAGCAGGTTTTACTTGCACATAAGTGGATATGTTCAACAATTGCGTACTACGTCGTAGATGGGAGATCTGTTGTTTGCGCAGTTCAAAATTTGTAACTAACGCTAACGTTAAATTTGCACGTCACATGATTAAAGAAATGTACAAGTTCAAACTACCTCATTCAAGTCGTAGCTTGTATGGAGGTTTGTTTAAGTTGTATGCAATTTGTAACTTGTATGGAATCGCTACTTAAATCATAGTTTACACACAGTATCTAGTAATTTGTTAACTTAATAAACAACATTTGGATACGATGATAATCCCGTGGTTATTGCCAAATAGAATAATACGATTCTTGGTTAATTTGTGCTTGTGTTGTTTGCGTTATTGTAATTGTACTGGCTAAGTAAATTAATTAATTTCTAACCTATAATTCACTTGATTATTGTGTACATAAGTAATATGGGTTGTAATTGACTATAATACATATCTTATAGAGTATAGATAATGGTCTTCTAACCAATGTCGGTTACAGCTGCTAATTTCATTGAAATATACTGACACAAGTTAGTGCACTCTCTAAACCCCAAACAATGAGATGGAAATCCGACACGATTGTAGAAAGATTAGACGCAGGACCGACGGCTTAACGTGCCTTCCGAGGCACGAGAGGTTTGACAGAGTTCAAAAACGGTTACTCATCTATGGACTGGCGGCACGAAGAGGTTTGATAATGTTCGAAAACTGTCACCCAACTGGATGGATGGACTGCAGGGAGTGGCAGTGGTAACGTTGTGGACCTTCGTGCTTCTAACTTCGCAGATATCTCGACCCGCTCGGTCGCTACTGAGTCAGGGACCCTTCTTGGGTCTATTCGTGTCTATGTGTGTGTTGCTCAAGCGCGTTTGTTAAAAGCTGCTTTATCCTACTTCTTATACTTATAGAGTGATTTGTTCCGCTTTCCCCTTTCTCCCACTTGTAACTTCTTTACATAACAATAAATAATTTCAGTATTGGAAAATGTTAAATATATATTAATTATAATCGCCTACCACTTGTTTTTGGAGTTATGACCTTAACAACCTACTATTACTGGAGTAAAATTGTTGTTTATATGACAAAGAAACACCGATTTTACTTCGGGGTCTCTCAGATGTGTCGTAAATGGTTGTGTGACAAAAGTAGGTTGTAGGTGGTGAAGGGTTAATTTGTAATTTTTTTTTTAAATTATATTACGAATTTATTTGGTGTAATGTAAAGAAGCCAAGAGCAGGAGATTATTAGTATATCAAAAGTCAACCTGTATTATGCACTAATCTACGCTATTGATCTGAAAAGCTGTTTTTTTCCTTAAAATTTCTTTTGGGTTGTAGAAGAGATAAAATAGAATTTTATGATACTCGAGCCAAAGGCCAAAATTTAAAAAACCAATTCGGTATACCCTTGAGCAGTAGAATACCCGAAACGGACAGACACATTTTTTGCCACCAACAGCCAAAATCAGCCAAGCGCGAATCGGACTCGCGCACGAAGGGTTCCGTACCATTATCAGTACAACATTAGACACTATAATATCGAGCCAAAACGGCAAAAAAAATGCCGTTTGTTGTATGGGAGCCCCACTTTAATACTTATTTTATTCCGTTTTTAGTATTTGTTGTTATAACGACGACAGAAATACATCACCTGTGAAAATGTCAACAGTCTAGACCTATACATGAGATACAGCCTGGTGACAGACAGACGGACAGTGGAGTCTTAGTAATAGGATCCCATTTTTACCTTTGGGTACAGAACCCTAAAAATTATCTTTTGCTCGCCAAAGACACTTAAAATCTATATACGCATTTAAGATTTCTTCCAGATCTTCTACGACCATGATACATTATATTAATCTAATTTAATAGCACATTTAAAAACGTTTACTCATGTATTCAAGTTCCACCATTTCAAAGAATAACATGTATCTTCCCTGTAATGGTAATTTTATGCGACTATAAAGTTTTCGGTCATTGCGTACAGCTTAGCAACTGTAGTTTTACATTATTTTGTACTTAAAATACTAAATGTTCTAACTTTACAACGTAATAAAAATTTTGACGTCAATGTAATTATTTATGTTTTTTTCGAAGGGTTATGAGTTTTATGGGGAGTTTTGGTGTTTCATCAATTTAAGAATATCTAAGAGATGAACGACTTACGACTGCAATTGTGCACCCTTCCCATTCCCCCTCCCTCAAAAAATAATTCAAGACACGCCTACACGACAATGCAAGAAGTTGTGAGTCGAATTCTCACACGGGACAACTTGTTGGGAACATGTTATTTTGAATATTGATAAACTTTTACGATTTGTACATATTATTTCAATATATGTATTACGGGTCTTAATTTATTCAGAGTCTACCCGTGACCACGGCCGTTGCAATACAGTCGAAACGTCAGGCAATAAACAAGATATTTTACCTTAAATTATTCACGTGATTAAGACCCGTAATATATATATTTTCTTAATGTTGTTCTAATCCTGGTGTGGTTACTTTTTGCTTGATTCCGAACCCAAAAAATGCTAACGGAATCCTAAAACTTACTATCTATCTGTCCGTCCTTCTATAACAGATTCATAGGGCAGTATGTTTTAAACTGTAATAGACAAGTGCTTCAAATTTTCACAAATGTTTACTTAAACACAAGTGTTTGTTTTGTATTACTCTACCTTGACAAAACTAAAAAAATAAAATAAAATTAAAAAAGTCTCCAAATAAAGACGTATGATTTTTTTGTTTCGGCAATTTTCACTCGATCGAAGGTTGCCAATAATAAAAATAGCTACGGGCAGACACAGACACTGAAACAAAATGTCGCATTAATGTTAGCACTATTTAATTATTTCAAGTGCTATTAATTCCAATAGCATGTCAAAGCTTTTAAATAAATGTAGAACTCGTCTCAAAATAAGTGCAGTGAATTTTACGATCGAACGTTTACAGGCTTGCATGAGAATTTTATTGGTTTGTATGGCTTTATATATTGGCCTTTAATGGGTCGTATGTATCAGACAAATAGCTTGAATTACAGAGTAACTTTTAGAGAAATATATCCGTGTTACTGGTTTTATTGATTGGTTAATGTTATTGCTTGAATTATGATATTTGTATGATTATTGCAATGATCATTTTATTGCTTAAATCTTAACCTACACTTAAGAATTATGTTTTAGGGCCATCTCAATTCAATTGGAATTTAAGTGGTCATGAGTAATCATCTAGTGCAGTGATCCAAACCATAAAAAAACACATCAAGGAATTTCCCAAGAAATCCTTTCTTATATAATTTTATCCTTCACTAGCTGACCCGCGCAACTTCGTTTGCGTAAATTTTCCCCGTTTTTGCTACATTTTTCATTGCTGCTCCGCTCCTGTATATTTTCAATTCGACCCCGTCGTTCCTGAGATTATCGCGTTCAAACAAACAAACAAACTCTTCAGCTTTATAATATTAGTATAGATTGTCCCTCTACAGGGCCGAATGCCTTCCTCTATCCTGAGCTGAAGCTCCGGTAGAAATCGAGTTCGTCTCACCATCTTCATCTGAGTCTGCCGCGATGTCGTCTGATGATTTGTTGGCGCCACTTGATGGCGATATTACCCCACATCTCTTCCAACATGCAACAAACATGTCGGGCCAATCCCACTTTAGTTCAGCATATTTTTCAATCAAGAACTATATTATAGACACATATTGCGAAAGGTTATAAACATTTTCTTTTCGAAATTGGTTGTTTAAAAATCCAATTATAAATTGTAATTTGAATATACATTGAGCAATGATCACCCATTACAGATACGAGCGGCGCTTAACGTCATACTTGTATGCAAACATAACAACCCTTTTTACAAACAATACCTACCATTTTCCAGATAAGGCATTCGTTCTACTGGTAGCGATTAGCGAGTAGAAATATGAAAAATGAAGAATAAACAGCAAGCTGATTGATGTGATGTTTTGCCGTATATTTAACTGTTAGTACGTCACAGCAGACTTTATCAAATTAAGGGGCCAGAGATCATATTTGATAGGTTTGCTAGAGATTGAACAAATATAAGGTATTTGCTTGTGTGAATTTTTGGCCATCAATTGTAAATGTTTCTCTTTTATTGGCACGGGATCGTACATAAATTATATATTAATTGAGTGAGAAAATGGCCTCTATCAAACCACTTCTTGTGGGCAAAAGGACCTAATGACCTTATTAAATTAACCACAATATCAAGACTGTTGTTGCCAACAAGCCTGATATTGCGGTGATAGACCGATCAGAGCATCGCCGTGTAATCATCATAAATCATCATCCCCCATGACGAGAATCTTGTGAAAGCCAAAAAGGATAAAAAAATAAATATCTGGGTCTGTCTCGTGAGATTACACATTAACATTATACCAATAGTCATCTCGGTTAATGATCTGATCGCCAAGAGCCTCTACCAACATTTTGAGAGGATCGCGTTAGGCGGTTGAATCGAGGGCTTGATGCAAAAGGCAGTACTTCTGGACTTGGCTCGCATGGTGAGGAGGTTCCTATCTCTGGGGCCGTAACCACCGGTAGCGTGGTCCCTATACTCGATGCAGGTGGGACACTGTTATTTATATTTTTAAGAGTATTTATTTCTTATATCTATATATAAAACAAAGCAAAGCTTGTACTATGGCAACCAGACAACTGATAAACATACTTATATATTTCTAATATGTACAGTCTAGATGTTTTTCGCGAGTTTTTAGGATTACGTTTTTACAAGTAAAATATACGAAAACTCGTGGATAGTAGGACAATGTTTTGAGCAAGAATTAATCGCTATCTATTCGCTTTCCGTATACGGTAGAACCAGCACCTAACGTAGACGATACAGCGGCGCCAACTATCGCCTAACGGCCCATAATTGCAGTGTAGACGGCATGTAACTACGACAAATTTGGAACGTGCTATTATTACATACGTTCATAGTTTACCTGCCGACCAATTCAATTTAACAATTTTACCCCACACGATTCGTGTTGACTCAATTGGATTTTCCCAATTCCATATGACAATATAGGCTCGCCTACCTGTTATATATTGATATCACTCTACCCCATAATGTTTGCAGTTTATAGGAAAATTGAATAAATAAATGACTGGAAGTTCGTTGAAGGGGATATTTATAAACTAGACGTGTATTGTATGGGTTTAATGAGAAGCATTAATGCGTTTTCGTTGGGATACAATGCGTATTTCATAGAGAAGGAGTACAATCCGTAATCTATCAAGCGTTACGTAATATTTTTCTCCACGAAAAGAAAAAGAAAAGAAAAGATACATTGTGCCTCGCGGTTGCAACGAATGGGTGTCCAGTTCAGCATAAGCTAGACTTAAGAGACTGGCGCTGGTTTTCAACTGGAACCCAACGAAACGTGTTCGTGTGTGTGTATTATATACATATACATACATATAAATTAATAAATATATATAACTTTATATTTAACCCAGTATATCAATATAATGGAGATGTTAGCATTTACATCAGCCAGCTCTCGCTGCGCATCCAAAAGATAGGACCGTAAACGAGTTCTGAAAATTGCCTGAAAATTAAAAACTACTGACTGAAAATTTTCCTAATTGATTTTGGCAGTGGTTATACACGAAACACAAACTGTGCACTCGTTTTCTTGCGTTTTATAATGATTTTACCCGATGCCTTCGTCTTGAAAGTCAGGACCATTATACTACTGAGCCACCATAGCTACGGTTTTAAATAAAGAACACATTGTTTAATGTACTTTTTTGTTTCAGGAAACAACTGCGAACTAACCTCGGGGTAGAGACACACACGTCAATTCCCCGCCTTACCCCACCTTACACTATAATAAGGACTTCAATAGGGTTCCTAAGCGAGAGATTAACAAGCTGCATAGTGCATATTCAATACTCGAGCACGACATGTTCTCGTGAGTGCAGTGGGACCACTTGGTATTGCGGTAGTTGTCTCCTACGAGTCATTGGCGAGAAACTTGAGCATTGTGAGACATGAATAAAAGTGTTCATGTTACCCCACTGAGTTTTGATGGGGAATATAACTGTTGAATGTTTTTGTTTTGTTTTTTTTTCAACAATAAGTTCAGTTTAGACTCTTTTTTTTGTCTTTACTCGTCGTTTTGATTTCTAATTTGCTCGGTATTTTTGGTAGCTAGTATAAAAAAAAAATATATTTAATCATGAATAAAACATAGATTTTTAATACAGGATGGCCCATGAGTATTTAAAATGTAAATTATTAATCATTAAAAAGTAATAACAATAATTTTTTTATTACTTTTTAATGATAATTATGCCATTTCCAAATTTTTTTTTTTATTCGATTCAATACTAGCTTTCGCCCGCGGCTCCGCCCGCGTGGATGTCGGTTATCGCGATAAAAACTATCCTATGTCCTTCCCCGAGACTCAAACTATCTCCATACCAAATTTCATCTAAATCGGTTCAGCGGTTTGAGCGTGAAAGAGTAACAGACAGACAGACAGACAGACAGACAGACAGATAGACAGACAGACAGACAGACAGAGTTACTTTCACATTTATAATATTAGTATGGATGTAACCCATACTTCTGTAAGAGACATTTAAAACTAGATCACAGTTCTGTAATGTTCGCCAGTTCTCTTCGATTGTCTTTTACAGCACCATCTTGGGATAACTCACACAACGCTATCTGATCCCAAACTAAGCAGAGCTTGTACTATGGAAACCAGACAACCGATAATCATACTTATATATTTCTAAATATACTATAGATTTTTGAGATTCCATTTAAAGAAATTCATCTGGGTTTCAGGATATGTCTCTTCTTCTAGATCATTAGAGAAGGAAAAGTTGACTAACATCACAGAACTGACTAGCTGCGCTGAGATCTATAGTTTTTTTTAGTAGTTGGCAGGAGTGCCTAAAGGTGGCCTTCTGCACTGTAGGTATTATGTGGTATAAGTGCAGACGACGCCATTGCCCACTTAGCTGCCGCGAACATAGCACGCCATTGCGGGTTCACTTCCCAGAACTCAGTGTCAACGAACTTAGCCTGAAAAATACCACAGTTTCTATGCAATGTGCATGTCTTTCCTTGAATTGGAAAAATATTGATAGACGTTAAAGAGTTTAAATAGGTTTTATTGCAAGTTTCCTGTGATCTTGTTATGGCATATTTTATGAAACATTTATTTGTGAATACATAAAATTGTCGTAGGTTTTGTTGGTGTGGTTTATGAGAAATAAACAAGAAATAGGTATATCTGTAGGTATAAATTATGTCTTTATATATATATATATATATATATATATATATAATATATATATATAATTATTTTGTGGGTATGTATGTCACTGAACTCCTCCTAAACTCCGGTTTAGATTCACAATTTCGCAAAAAGAGGCGGTACAAAGTTTTCCGGGACAGTGCGTAGCTATTTAGCTAGAGCCATTTGTTGTTTTCATTTTTTAGCCTATTTATAAAAACTAAAAGGTATGAAATAAAAAACAACACACCAATTCAACAATGTCAGAATTTTGCACAAATCCTGAGAGTGTAAATAAAAGTTTTGTTTCATTATTTTCAGTTAATTTTTGAACTCAGTTCAATTTTTAAAAATTACGTTTTGTCTTCATTATTAAACCCGTATAAATACCCGTACGGGCATTTATTCAAAATATAACGTATAACAAATAGGTGCGATCATATTGGAAGGACTTTATGCACCGATTATATCGATTAAAAAGATTAATGCCGTAATAATATCCCTGAATATGCCGCGGGAGATACAATATTTACCTAAAGGCTAGTTTACACTTGGGGATTTACTAGTAACAGAACGTTAAGCATTCGCTGTTGTAAAATTTACTCGAACCACACTTCGAACATGACGCTCGATGTTTTGTTATAAACCAACACAACAAACAATTTTTTTTTTTTTCTATAAAAAACGACTCCCGCAGTAGGGTACAAGCCCTGTGTCGCGGGGACTTTACAAACATACAAGTCACGGACACAAAGTACACCCAGACCCGGAACAACACTTTGTGGATCACACAAAGTGGTGTAACCACGAATGGTGAATCGAACCCACGACCTCTTGCGTAGTAGTCGGACACATTCCCACCGCGCCACAGAGGCAGTCAAAATTATTACGGGAATGTTTGCAAGACAGAAAGAGATGTTACATGTCACTTGCCTTATAGCATTTACCTGTAATTACGCCGAACACAGCGTTGAGCATTCGCAAGAACGTTACATTACATAGAAATACTTCAGAAAACTGAACGTTTGCTTGATTGTAACATTTGTAAGAACGTTATATTAAATAGTAATGCTCTAGCAAATGCTTCAGTGTATACTACAGTGTATACTACAGTGTATACTACAGTATATACTACAGTGTATACTACAGTGTATACTACAGTGTATACAGTGTATACTACAGTGTATACTACAGTGTATACTACAGTATATACTACAGTGTATACTACAGTGTATACTACAGTGTAAACAGTGTATACTACAGTGTATACAGTGTATACTACAGTGTATACTTCAGTGTAGGTATACTACAGTGTACCCTAAGACATACACTCTGACAGTTTGATCTCGTGAATGAAAACAAAGTAACTCCGAAAATCTTTTTTGTAAAAAAAGCCGATTGAAGTTGAGTTTAGTTCAGGGAAACACGCTGACGTTTATTGAGGGTAGATTACGCGAAACAGGGTTCGGCTCTCTCAAAAATTGTGTCACTAGTCAAAGAGTTTTTCTAGTAGATGATATAAAGAAATTTAAAGATATGTCTTAAAATGATTCCGCAAATAAATCTTGAAGTTGGGGAAAAATGCAAAAACGAGCACTTTTGTATTGTTATTTTGACCAGCGCTCCTGCGCACTGTGAAGTAATGGTTGTGTGTGGAAGAGCAAGGCCGGCCATCGTGTCGCTGTATACGTAGCGCTAAATAAATAATTGTCTCAATGCCCCCTTATGGAAAATTCTCATAGATACACGCAGGATACTTAAGTTGTAGTACTATATTTATAAAAGCACGTTCTGCGGGTCAATTCACGTATTTAAAGCCGCGCAGTTGCAGTTAAGTTTCGATTAAAACGGCCATTTTCATATTCTTTTAACTTTGGAATCGATCTTAAATACGCTTGCATCAAGTATGCGTATCGATAGCGTAATAGCAGCATTCTAGTATGGCGCGTCAGTTGCGCAAGGGTATTTGAGAGCGATCCCAAAGTTGCTATAATGCCAAAAAAAATGGTCGTTTTAATCGAAACTTAACTGCAACTACACTGTTTTAAATACGAGAATTAACCTCCAGCTTGTGTTTAAATTCTAAGCCTTATATATATATTTTTAAAGATGACTCCACACCCGCAGTAGGATACAAGCCCTGTATCGCAGGGGACTTTACAAACATATAAGTCACGGACACAAAGTACACCCAGACTCGGAACAACAATTTGTGGATCACACAAAGTGGTGTCCCGTGTGGGAATCGAACCCACGACCTCGTGCGTAGCTGTCGGAAACACTCCCACCGCGCCACAGAGGCAGTCAGATAATTATTTTAATCCACCAATCGTTGAAACTTCAATTCTGATTCCGTATCCGTAGTAGCAACTCAACTAAAATTATTAGTTCCACTGTTCCACAACAAATAAACATAAACAACAATACATTATATAGGTGAACAACATCGAAAAGTAATAACCTTCGTAGAAGAAAGACAGAGGGGCATTACGCTAAGACAAATGCCTCTGACACTGTATTAACATAATCCGGAAAGACAAAGGAAGTGACGTCATAAGGGAAGCTGATGCACGAACCTACACAGATAATATAATAAAATAGATTGATATAGTCCATCACTGTGAGGAATTTCATTACCTTTGATAAAAAACCTCTTTCTATTTTTTCTCTTGTGACGACGAAGCCTTATAATAATAAAGTCGTGTGTTCAAGACATTTATCCTTAGATACGTGTCTAGGTAGGGATTGGGTAAGGGTGTTTTGTGTTTGAGTGTTGAGGGTTCCGTACTTCAAACAAAACGCGACTAATTAAAAGATTTACCTTATTTATAATACTTCAGTGACAGTATTTTAACTAGCAATGTGGAGTTGTGGGCCCTTGGCTGAAGAGGTTAACAGGATTGCTAGTAATGTGGGAATATTACTAGCAATCCTGTTAACCCCTTCAGCTAAGCTCAATTGTGTTGGGAATGGGTTCACTTCTGTAGTATATTGGGATATTGGGCAGGATTCGAAGACTAGTTCAAAATCTCAGGAACTACTAGTCCGAATTGGATAATTCTTTACTGTTGGATAGCCCATTTATCGAGGAAAGCAAGGATTACATAACATCTCGCTACATAGTCGTAGACAGACAGAGTTACTTTCACATTTATAATATTAGTAAGGATGGATTGCATGTATATTTTTTTATATATGTAACTAGCTGACCCGCGCGATAGGAGCGGAGTACCAATGAAAAATAAGAGGCGGTAACCTAATGGCTTTTTTTTAAGATAAATTGCAATGTGGGATTGTGATTCCACATTACTAGCAATCCTGTTAACCCCTCCAGCTAAGCTCTATGGCTTGCGTTAGGAGTGGGTTCACGACGGTAGAATAATGGCCAGGATTCGAACTCACGACCTTACGATTGCGAGACCTATCTGATGGGTCTGAAATTCACGTAGTTTATGAACATGTCTGATGACTGTTTAAAATTGATTGCTCTAAAAATTTATACCTCCTTATCCCAAGACACTTCACGTGATGAAATCCTTCAAACTGTATAGGCTGTAACCGTGCCAATGAAATGGACATACACACATACCAACATACATTCATAAGAAATTACCCCTTCTTCTGGCACAGTTGAGTAAAAGTGTTCATCGTCTTTTGAGTTTCATATAACCTCTGCACGAAACTAAAAGTTGAATTATTTACATAACACAGGTATAAACCATCTTTTTACCTAAAATTTCGACAAAGTAGTTGTGGCAACCTTGGTTTTGTTTTAACTGTGTTGATGGTTTTGTCGCCATTCCCTTAAAATTTTACATTTTCACAGTTTCAAAAAAGCAATCCAGTTCTTGTTATTACACGATTTCAACTTAGAGGAAACGTCAATGAATTTATGTAGGTATACCCAAAATAACCCTACGTAATGTCACCACGTTATATATGAAACATAACCACAATAAATTAACAATTACAAACCTAATTCACCGCAAGTAACAACATTTCGCCACTCCAAACTTTATAGGCCCTAATTTATATTTGCAAAGCCTATAATCTACATAGAATTAATTGCCTATAAAGCTACTGAGTTTCTACCGAATTATCAGCTTGTAAATCTGACTTAATCGGTTTTATACAACCGGGATTTAGACATTTTAAATTCGATACAAAAGTTAAATACTACACGTATTTTATAGTACGGGAAACCGGACAGTTTCATGCGAATGCATCAATCTTGCTCAAAGTCGCTAGGGAACCGGTCCAGTCTATCCATCGCTGCATCAGTACGTGAGTCTCCACTACCTACCAATGGAATTCCAATGCTAATACGGTAATGGACATATACATTGTATATATTATCAAACGTATCCTGAATACAAAAATTTCTTTTAGTTTTATCACGGACAGTACATAAAATACTGAGAGAACAGAAGGTCACTTTACCTTATGTATTCTCGACAAAATGTTTGAACCACGCATGAATATAGAGATCTTGAAGAATCCTCAGAACAAACAACAAATTTCTTTCCTATTCAATGAAATACGAAATTCAAACATTTGATAGATGATAAAATCCAGAGCAAATAACGTTTAAAAACAATACATTTCATGACAATCGTCAATGGAAACGAAGCTCATGGACTTAGACAATTCCCCGTAAACTAAGAAAATTTTAACATCCAAAAGTTAGAGAGTGAGATAGGTACTTATATCCGTTTCATATAAGAAGTCTCCTTTGACATAAGGACTTCTCTATAACAATGAGTAAACAAGTCATCGGAAATACGGGTTCCTTTGAATAGGTGATTGGGTAGTTTACTATATGTAAATTATTTTATATTAATCAGGTAATAGTAATTCTTAAAATGCTCTGAAAATAAAATTTACTTTTACTAACATGTTCCTGAATTTAAAAACATGGAAACGAATACTAAAAGTAACGATTTTACGATAGGAACTTATGACAACACAGGTTGTTATTCCATACACATTTCTATTGAGCTTGTCGTTTTGACATTACATAAAAAGAGACTGATTTGACTTGACAGGTAAAATCCCTATTAGTGTAATTTGAATAACATAATTTAGTTAAAAGAAAAAGTACAGTCCAGTAGCGCTTACTTTAATTTTGCATAACTACGACAGTTATTATGTTCAACAAGTTATAGTTATGGGATGACTTAAAATCGCTCAAGTATTGAACCAAAGAAATCGATTAACATTAGATACTTAATCGAAAATGGATTCAAATATAAAAATATTTTACATTTTTTTACTATCTACTTACTTATTACGTTTTTTTTCTAATTAACGCCTATTTTATCAGATAAAATGTGGAAAGACAATTTATGGACTTCTATAATTTGAATAGCGAAGTGTGGATGTCGGTTATCGTAACAAAAGTTACTCCATGTTTTACCTAAAACTCAAACTATCTCCTTAGTAAATTTCATCTAAATCGGTTCAGTGGTTTAAGCATGAAAAAATAATAGACATTTCTTCTTTTATATTTATAATATTCATTTGGATTTAAAATAAAATTTGAATTAGTATTAAGTTTCGTTTTTTATTCTAATGCTAATATTATGTTTACTTGATTTAAATTTGTTCGGAATGGTAATCGAAAATCGATAGATAAAATATAGGGTATTTAATATAGGAGGATATCGATAGATCAATTGATTAAGAGCATGTTTTGACTTCTGTAAGTAAAGATTCTGCGTGACGAATACAGACCATTATTTTCTTTTGTTTTGATATCAGAATTATTATTTTATAAATAATCATTCGTTACCAGTACTTTGGCCAATATTGAAGTACATATAGTTTTTACCTTTGTTGTAAGTAGATTCTTCTACTATGTTGTACAGGTTGTACCCACTGAGGCTGATTTAAGTTTATCTCATGTTCCAACTTTTTAATAATAAAATTTACATTAATCCTTTATCATGGAATAGTATATTAGTGGCAGCACCTTTCCCCCATATCAAGTTTATAAACATTCAAACATTGTAAAATTGTTAATTTTAAAAGAGTGGCTGAGAGTTTTTACTGTCGAGTTTTATTGTCATGTTCTTTTCTCCGGCTTTACTTATTGTTTGAAAACTTGGCCATAACATGTACATGTAGAATCCCGACGTATCACGGACTTCGTATTTGAAATGGAGTCTATGTAGGTTACCTTCTGTACTCCCGCTATTTTGTGATAAGCCTAAGCATTACAAATAAACGTTCTACGTGAATGTTAAAAGAATTTTGTCTAAGTCTTGAATTAGCATAGATTGAAAGTAGTTTTCTTTTATTTAAATAAAATGGTTTCATTTACTGAAATCGTTCTTAACCTTTTGTGATCTGATTCTAAAAGACCTCATAGAGTTTTGGTGAACATCTATAATTTTTAAAGTATCGTATATACACGAGTAAACATACTTAAGCCTAATGGAGAAATTCAGTGAGTCGGAAAGTAAATATATGTAAAGTATCGTGTTTATTTTGTATAACACTAAAATATAGATAACACTCTGTTATCTAAGATAGTTATAATAAGGGAGTTATAAGCATTACTATGCAGTGTGGACCAAACCAATGCCCCCTGGAAGAAAACTGTCCTAAATATTTGAGTTAGCAAATTTTGCTCAAAGTTAACAATATTTAAGAACTGCATTCAAAGATTTTCTAAAAGTCACTTGCCAGAGCCGGGAATCGAACCTGGCATATGCTAAAAAAATGCGTTGCACTCCGGTATCGGCAGAAGTGAAAACATTAACGTTTTATATTTTTAAATATTTTGGAATGTTCCTTTTTTAGGAATATTTTTTTTTATTGGTATAAAAGTACTATCATTTATGCGCTATCGTACACAAACGAAAGTTTATCTCTCAGAAAAAATTACATACGGATGTTATTTGAATAATCTTACTGCAATAATAATTAAAAAAAAAAAAAATAATAAATCACAAATTCAAAACCAAAATCAAAATTAAAATAAGAAAGGCAAAAAAATAATCGTTACTCGGACTGGAAATGGGGTCTTCTGGTTTCTGGACCGCCCGATTCCCCACCTGAGCTATAATAACATTGTAGATGACGACGAAATTTACCTATGTATTCTAATGATATTGTAGCAGTTTTTCATTGCTCTCCCTCCGTCTTACGAATTTTCGATCAGGGTCACGTGATCTCCGAATTTTCGAACAGGGTCTCGTGATCCTGATGCGAGTTTAACATTTTTTACCCATACCAAAAAAGGGCACAACATCGCTAAGAAGTTTTCACTTGAAAATAAACATGCTGTGTTTTAATGATACCGATTTAAAGGGTCAATAATAAGGAACAAATCTTTCTCCCTCCATGGTAATATAAACCCTTCGAAAGATTATCTACAGTTGTTAGTTGTCATTATCATAATCTGTAGGTAATATTAACATTGTTGTAATATTATACACAATACGTCCATGTGACTATTCATAGTTAGAAACTGTAAGTTGGGCTCCTTGCAGGACAAGCTTAACCCAGTGCAAGGTGTCAAGTCAAATATCTATACTAATATTATAAAGCGGAAGAGTTTGTTTGTTTGCTTTGTTTGTTTGTTTGTTTAAACGTGCTAATCTCAGGAACTACTGGTCCGATTTGAAAAATTATTTTTTTGTTGGATAGCCCATTTATTGAGGAAGGCTATAGGCTATATAACATCGCGCTACGACCAATAGGAGCGGAGTAGCGACGTGAAATATTGCAAAAACGGGGAAAATTTACGCATACGAAGTTGCGCGGGACAGCTAGTCACATATATTTTAAGTAGTTGCTACATAGAATAATAATTTTAATATGTAATATGTTGGAACAACTCGCACAACGCTATCTGATAGCAAACTAAGCTGAGCTTGTACTATGGTAACCAGACAACTGATAAACGTACTTAAATATTTATAAATACATACATATTATAATATAAATATCACCCAGACACAGGATAAAGCATCGTGCTCATCACACAAAGCTTTATCCTGGGTAGGGATCGAACCCACGACCTCTTGCGTAGCAGTCGGATACACTTCCACCGGGCCACAGAGGCAGTCAATTTCAATTTTAAACAATAATATTGTGATGTGTTTTGTAAATATTCCTGGAATAGACGCTTGACTTTATTTTACGCTATGTATACAGCTAATTTACATAAGTAGGTGCTCAAAGCTTAAAACAGTTATTAAAAATTAAAAAATGAGCTACACAAAGTGCATTGCGGAAAAATCATTTAATTATCCCGGCATTATCTATTCAAAAGCTTTCACATTCAACAAGTAGTTCTGGTTTCGAAAACCCAATACTATTATGTGGGGCCCGCCGTACAAAGTAATGAAGTAGGGTTCTCGTAGAGAAGAGATTACTTTTTTGCATTGAGCGTCAAAGAGTGGCGATCTACTCAAAGATATTCTTCCCACCAATGGTCCGTGAGCATTGCACCACAATGCTTAGTTCAAAAGAGCTTGATGAATCCCCGGTCCTTTGTTTCCGTTGCTCTGTCTCGACAAGGCATTGCTTTTTAATTTAGACCATTTCGCCTCTTAGTTTTTTATTTCGGTAATAAATCTGGCTAACCAGAATCTGTTAGATGCTCGGCTTTAGGTATATTTTTGGAAGTGAACTAGGTTTTAACTGAATAATAATGGACGCTTAAAGTTTGGCTATGTAGCTTTGGCGCTTTAAAAAATGGAAGGCAAAGGTAACAAATATTAAAGTTTGGCTGTTTAGGGTGAAAACTTTGTTTAATTTATTGGATGCTTTTAAAAAATTGATTTCAACGATTTTGAATACTTTTGCCAGTGCCATTGACGTATACACCTGGACTGCGCCATAACCTCACAAAATTTATCACTCTCTAGAAAGAGACAACGCTACTTTGTGGACAATACCTGTCAAAGTCTTTAACGTTTTGCAGTCAATATTTACTTTTTATTTGAAACTAGCTGACTCGGCGAACTTCGTACCGCCTTAGCGTAAATTTGATGCACTACTTTATTTTGTATAGCTGACCTATCTTATGTATGCGTACCTATTCAATTTGAACTGGAATCTATAACCTCCATATAAAAATGAATACCTATTTCCCTGGTCTCGTCATACCTGAGAAGGACTTTACTAATTTTATTAAATAAAAAACAAAATTATTTTATTCCGTAGGGTTCAATAATTTCACTTATATTTTTACAAATCGCTATTGAACAACTGGGCATTTTGAAGTAAATGTATATCCATGTATACCATATTGTGTAGTCACCAACAGTTAACAAAAATCGATATAAAGTGAATTGAACTTACCGTGATTAACAAACACTTATTAGCAAACAAAAAACTTCTTAGTCTTTTAAAACAAAACGAACTTTATCAAAAATTTAATAAAATTATTTTTAGCGCGGTTATGGATGTGTGACAGATTACCACATTTTTTTTTGTTTTAAATTGAATGATGTTGACATTTGTTAGCGCGGTTATGTCTGTGGTGTCATAGATCACCAAAGAGTTTTTTGTTTTAAATTGAATGACGTTGACATTCGTAACGCGCTTTTTTTAAAATATGCAAAATTAAATGTATATTTTTCAATATTTCTGAGAGATTTTCTTAGAACCTTGTACAGAGTATTAGAAAACTACAAAAAAAAAATCAGCCAAATTGGTCAAGCCGTTTTCATGCTATGTCGTGACAACGGAAAACGGGTTTCATTTTTATATATATAGATGGATTGCACGGTCCAGGTTTTTTCGTTGCACGTCTAAATAAAATATAAAGTAAATATTGACTGCGAAGCGTGAAAGAGATAAAAAAACTCGTGCGACCCTGTTTCTTTGACATGTATGGTTCACAAAGTAGCGTTGTCTCTTTCCGAAGAGTGGTCAATTTTGTAAGGTTGTGGCGCAGTCCAGGTTTTTCTTTTTCTTCTTAAAAGTTTTAAAAAAGTAGGCAAAGGTATCACATTTTGCAGTTCATAGAGACCTTTGTTTAACTGCAAGATGGTGTAATTAAAAATTAATTGATTAAATTAATGTAAAAATTTTTACAGCTCCGTGTACCTATGAAAGAAAGAAAAAAAGAAAATATATTTATTTTGGAATCAACACACGAGACAAGAGTATTATCAGGCAATATAAAAAGAAAAAATAAAATAAAATAAGTGCAATTAATAATTAAAACTATTCACATAAATAATAATTAAAACATACAAATTATAATTACAAAATTAGCAATAAAATAAAAAGAATAAAGTAACAAAAACATACAAATAATAATTAAAACATCGGAAAGTAATTGGGCGTCTCGTGGCTGCACCAAAATAGGAACCTAGTTCTGCTTATTGCCGGGCGCATATTATATGCGCCTGACGCTGGTTTTCAACTGGGTCCTAGTGTGTGTGTGGTGTGTGTGTGTGTGCGTGTGCGTGTGTGTGCGTGGTGTGTGTGTGTGTGTGTGTGTGTGTGTGTGTGTGTGTGCGTGTGTGGATGTGCAAAAATATTTTACTTTTAATAAATTAAATAAATACCATAAATAATTGTGTCTTCTTTGTCTCACTTGGCGCTGACGATCGGTGGTGTTGTGCGTACCAATATTACCTATGTACTGAATGCAGTGGATGCCATTGCCAACCTTTGAAGGAATAATATACCATACCTCGAGGTTGTAACAAAGTAAGTGCAAAATTATAAAAGTTTTTGATCGTCCAGAAGTATTTTTTTAAAGTGAAATTTAAATTGATTTTTTTTGTTTATGATCCTTAACGGAGGTGGTATATTATTCCAACAACGTGTGGCGGCATATTTAAAACATCCCCTAAACGCAGTCGTTCTATACTGAGGTATCGACAGTGGATTCGATATGGAGCGGTTTGGGTAATTATAGGATTCGTGTCTCCACCTCAGCTTTTCGAATAGGTACGTTGGTTTTTTCGTCCTAATCGTTTCAAATAGAAGAGTAGCCAAGTGCAATGTTCTCCTAGCTGTCATTTTGAGAACATCGTTTTGGTTGAGAAACGGGGTTACATGGTTTTGTCGGGGTATAGTGAAACAAAAACGAGCACAGGCATTTTGCACGCGCTGGATCAAGCGCCCCGTTCTGGATAGCAAACATGGACCATATACAGTGTCAACGTAATTCAGCTTTGATAAAACAAGGCTATCAACCAACCTCTTTCTCATATCAACGCTAAGATATGGACGCAATCTGTAAAGAACTTTTAACCTGTAAAAACAGTTTTTTATAACACTATTTATATGTCCTTCGAAACGTAACTCTGGATCAAAGCGAAGACCTAAATTGCTAGCAACTTCCACCCTTTCTATATTATTCTCTTTTATTTTTATCTCAGGGTTAGCGAGTATAGTTTTTCTTATTTGGCCTTTACTGCCCATGACGATAAATTTAGATTTTTGGCCATTTAAAACTAAGGAGTTTGACTCAGACCAATCTGTCACTCTTTGCAGATCTGCGTTCACTCTATTCACGGCAGATGACGTGTCGCGGGGGTCGAAAGAATGAAAGAGCTGTATATCGTCTGCGTACATGTGATACTTACATTCGCGGAAACAGGTAGTTATGTCTGCGCTGTAGAGGATGAAGAGAATTGGTCCAAGCAAAGATCCTATAATATGTAAAGATAATTGTAAAGTATTTTTACAGTTATAAGAAGCAAACATTTTTGTTGATGACTAAATTCACTTTAGGCAAGTATAATAAGAAGAAAAAAAAACGGGTTGCACTCCGGGAGTGCCTGCAGAAGGGAAAACTTGAACATTATATTACATACTGATAAAATTTTAATTATATTTTTCGATCTTACTGTCATAATAATATAAAAGATGAAATAATAAATCCCAAATCCAAAACACCAAAATTAGAATAAAAAAGAGAAAAAAGTAATCGTTACTTGGACTCGAACTGGGTTTATAGACCGCCCGATTTCACACCTGACCTATAATAACATTGTATGTTGTTGCAGTTTTTCATTGCTCTCCCTCTGTCTTACGAAATTTCGATCAGGTCACGTGTCCTGACGCGAGTTTACCATTTCTTACAAATCGCAAAAAGAGCACAACGCCGTAAAAGAAAAACCGACTGCCTCTGTGGCGCGGTGGGAGTATATCTGACTGCTACACAAGAGGTCGTGGTTTCGATCCCTATCCAGGATAAAACTTTGTGTGATGAGCACGATGGTTTATTCTGTGTCTGGGTGCTATTTGTCTATAATATGTATGTATTTAGAAATATATAAGTATGTTTATCAGTTAACTGGTTTCCATAGTACAAGCTCTGCTTAGATTGGGATCAGATAGCGTTGTGTGAGTTGTCCCAATATATTATTAATATTTTATTATTAGATAAAAACATTAACTTGAGTGACTTTAATTATATTTTTTTTAGGATTCATAGTGGAGACCAGATTCACACATACATACGCTACGACAGGTTTTCCCAAACGTAATAGAAGAAATTCAAGCACTATTTAACAATGTATAAAAGTAAAGTATTGGGGTGTCTCTACATCCTAGTCATTATAATACATTATCATTACTAACCTACCTAGATATAACTTATTGACATCATTAGACTGATATATAGGTACATTATGCCGGCCTTAGCTTTACTTAATATTATTGACGTTAACGCATGACATACACATAGCCTTATTAGCTAATAGTACGTTAATTAGAGCTTAGTAATCAGCCTTGGCGATACTGTAATACAAATTACAAATTATGAATTGAATACCTATTCATGTTATTACTAACTAGCTTCTCACTGTGGCTTCGCCAGCTTTAAGTTTGATTATTATAGGCTACTAGCTTTCGCCAGCGGCTACGCCCGCGTGTATGTCGGTTATCGCGATAAAAACTATCCTATATCCTTCTCCGGGACTCAAACTATCTCCATACCAAATTTCATCTAAATCGGTTTAGCTGTTTGAGCGTGAAAGCGTAATAAACAGACAGACAGAGTTACTTTCACATTTATAATATTACTAGCTGTGCCCCACGGTGTGACCCGTGGTTTATTAGCCTATGTGTTTACCCAGGGTGTCAGCTAACACCATACAAAATTTTATTAAAATCGCTCCAGCCGTTTAGACGTGAAGAAGTAACAAACACACACACTCACAAACTTTCGCCTTTATAATATTAGTGTGATAGTATAGATGTACTATTCTGATTTATAAACTACTTTACAGTAAAGTTTCATCAAAATCTGTTAAGTAAGTAGTTTTTACTATAAAAGCTTTGGGATCGATTACATTAGTAGGGCTAGCTTTTGACTACGGCTTCGCCTGCGTGGATGTCAGATACCTATCGCGTAACCTGTTTATTAACTATAAAAATAAATAAAATTTAATTGTCTGTTTGTACTGAAAAATGTATATGATACTTACAACAAATAAGTGTACACATGTTTTAATATTTTTGTCTGTCTGCCTGTCGAAACGGCAGTTCGGATTTTGATGGGACTTTCACTGTAAGACAGATGAATATGTTAGGAGTAACTAAGGGTACTTTTTATTATCACACTGACATCTATAGAGAGTGAGCAGCACTGGAACTTTATGCAGACGAAGCCGAGGGCACAGCTAGTTATAAATATCAAGTCAAAATCAGCATGAAATAGTAAAAAAAATACTTACAAAATTTCGCTGTTATAATTATAGTAGATTTGATTAACGTGTAAAAGAAAAAAATGGCAAAACAACTTTTATAATTTACCGATTCAATCTCTAGACGCTTCAAAATTTAATAGAAACTGCTTCAAGATTGTTGCACTTTCTATTCAATTTGTTAAACCTACTAACACAATCTTAAATAATTTACATTCGTAGGCCGTTATTGGTTACTGCTTTCTAAAAAAATCTCAGAATTCGATCTCAAAATTTAGATCATACGTCTAATCTCTCTCTCTCTCACACACACACACACGCACACACACACACACACACACACACACACACACACACACACACACACACACACACACACACACACACACACACACACACACACAATACGCGTGCACTATATATCTCTTGCATAGTTAGCTAGTCTCTGAAGAGATTTCGATTCATAAATTTGAGTCATTAGTACCTCTCCAGCACAACTTACAAATAGAATATCTAAGAATAATGTGATTCGCTGGGTGAGAGAGCAGGAATAATAAGTTTTTTTCGTAAAAATGAACAAATAAAAGCATTAATGCGGCTGCATCGAGATTTTCCTACTGGGAGAAATTGTTCTTTTATATAACGGCGTTGTAAAGAAGGTTTTAATGAAAATTTTACTCTGTGGATAGACAAAAGTTGTGATTACAACAAAGTGGGGGTAATTTTTAACACGCTTTTATTAGCTTCATACATATGTTTGTATATTAGTATGTGTTAACGTGTTTTTCACCCACTTTAGAACATCGGATTTAATCATGTCATCAACAGTCGATTCTACAGAGGACTGGTGCAAGAACAAGATATAAAAATGGAACATGTAATGTCGATATGTATAGGTACTTTACGAATTTCAAAATAAGTTTAATTGTAATTAAACCGCAAACTTATCTCTTGATATACTTACTAGCTTATGCAAGCGGCTCCGTCTGCGTTGCAATATACGCTATTGCTCAGGTCCTAACAAAAGTAAAGTGATGATATATAGCATTTAACTTAATCCGGACATAGGAAATAATGCTCCCAAAATTTTAATAGAATCTGTTTAGTACTTTTGGCGCCAACCCCGAACAAACGGATACGAAAAATACTAAGCATGGCTTTGGATTCAAAAACCCTTATTTAGTTATTCTAGGTTAGTTTTAAATATCTTCAAAGAACAGACACAGCTATTTCACAATTTTATAATAGTACTAGCTGCCCCGGCGAACTTTGTACTGTCTTTTTTATGAATCGTATTTAATTGTGAATCTAAACCATTATCTAATCCACTAGAACACACACAAAAAATTTCATAAAAAAATCGGTCCAGCCGTTTAGAAGGAGTTCAGTGATATACACACGTACAGATATATAGATATTTACGCAACAACTACATCACGTGAAGCAATAAATTACATTACGCTTACTAGTTTTCAAGGAATTTGAAGACAATATATCAGAGAGAAGAAAAGAAAATCCGAAGTTATTTGTTGTTTCTACGTAAATATTGCGAGGGAAAAATGAAGCAGTATTATTTTATACACGTATATGAACAAATATATGAAGTACATACTCATTTAATATTGTGTCTCTTATAAAATGAAACAATCCATACTAATATTGTAAATGCGAAAGTAACTCTGTCTGTCACTCTTTCACGCTCAAACAGCTAAACTGATTTAGATAATAATAATAACAATATCTTGGGACAATTCACACAACGGTATCTGATCCCAAACTAAGCAGAGCTCGTACTATAGAAACCAGACAACTGATAAACATACTTATATCTTTCTAACTACATACATATTATAGATAAATAACACCCAGACACAGAATAAACCATCGTGCTCATCACACAAAGTTTTATCCTGGGTGGGGATCGAACCCACGACCTCTTGCGTAGCAGTCGGATACACTCTCACCGCGCCACAGAGGCAGTCAGATGAAATTTGGTATGGAGATAGTTTGAGTCCCGGCGAAGGACATAGGATAGTTTTTATCGCGATAACCGACATCCATGCGGGAGTGTGTCCCTATAGCTTCTTCGGGCTATGTCACCCATTTGTCGTTTTTTTTTATAATCTACCAACTGACCCGCGTAACTTATTCTGCGTAATTTTTCCCGTTTTTGCAACATTGTGCATTGCTGCTCCGCTCCTATTGGTCGTAGCGTGATATTAAATAGCCTATAGCCTTCCTCAATAAATGGGCTATCCAACAATAAAATATTATTTCAATTCGAACCAGTAGTTCTTAAGATTATTGCGTTCAAACAAGTAAATAAACGAACTCATCAGCTTTATAATATTAGTATAGATTTCAAGTATATTTTACAATGTTTAACACGTTAAATGCGGAGCTGTAAAAATAGCGACATGTCAGTTTGTTGCCATTTTTATAACTCACCAAGTCACCATACATGTTACCTATTAAGTAAATGCAACAAAGATTTATTTTTTAATAAATATTAGACACTGGCTGTCAATAAATAAATAAGTTTTCTTTCTTTCTTTCTTTCTTCTTCTATAATGAAGGAGGCGCCAATTGCTGTGAAGCTTATTTCATATTGAGTTGTGAGAGCGACACTCACACTTGGCCGGTGATGAGTCAACTGAAAGCAACGGGGTAGCATCACCAATGTTTTTGCTCCGCCTCGAAATAATCGTAGTTCCATCACTGTTTCACTATACCGTGTATACTTTGCTCAAATGCGTTTTTACGTAGCTTAGCTTCTGTATTCTCTGTATTTGGTAGTAGAACAGAGTTCGATGCAATATTAATCCGATCTATGTTAGAACGTATTGCTTCAATATATTGGATTTAAAGATTGTAATACAACTGTTTGTCTACAGGCTTGTGTTTTGTAAAATTTTAGATCACAATTATATAATAATAATAGTTGTTTTTAAACTTTCGCGATGTTTATTAATATTAGAATATTATCGGGACTTTATCCCGTGACCACGATCGGTGCAATTCGATCGAAACTTCGGGTAAATAAAAGGTTCGTACCTTTGAATATTTTACGCAATTAAGTCCCAATAATATTCTACCAAATAATAATAGCGTATTTGGAACTTACAACAGATTATACACAGTACAATAATATGGTAATGTTGATACCTGTAGTAGTAAATAACGATGTTACAGTTACCAACGCCCTCCCTCGATTAAAAGTGTTTATAACTACACCTTAAAAAAAGTGTGTGAAAAAAAATGGTTAGAGTCGGTTTGAGAAAACGTTAAATTGAAACAACGTCTTAGGAAAATATTGATGATATTGTAATAATCAACCATGAATGTGACCGCTTTGGTGGACCTGAGCGCATGGGCCACGATACTTCAGCCTATCAGCAGGCGGAATTGCCATTCGCATTGTGACTTTTTTTTAGACACTTTTTCGAATTAACATTAAAAAATTACGTAAAATCAAATGACGTTTTCACGTCAAAAAAAAAATAGAGGAGAAGGTTTTATCTGCAAAATTATTTAGGGAATACTTTGACTTAAAGCCGGAAAAACAAAAAAAATATGAGAAACTTCTTGCTTCGTTTTCAAGTGCCCCAAAAACTAACCTAAAAATATATTTCTTAAGGGAACTCATATCGCAATACAGACGACGGCACTGAAGATTGTTGTGATTGTATTAACAATGGTGATATACCAAATGCTTAACTTTGGCTATCTTTTAGCAAAATTGAGTAAGTTTTTTTTTGTAGCCTTCGCCTCTTTCGGATCCGCTACCTTGTGTATATTTAACACAATGCAGAGTTAAACCATCAATGCTACGTCATACCTACTGAGCAGTTCTCTATTTTTTACAGTAGCCCATCAAAGTGATACAATATATCTACCATACTAGTTCTTTGATTATATAATGTCTAGATTCCTAATCCGTCATTTAAAATTGAAGCAAAGAACTGTCAAAAAGTACGGTCAAATGGACGTACTTTTTGACAGGTAAAAAGCCGCCATCAGATGTTCTAACCATAGTTGTTTTCATCAACAAGTGTCAAACGTTAAAGAGGGACTGCTTCATTTTTTTATAGGCTTATTGAGAGAATGTTCCCTCTATACATTATATAATCAAAGGTTATCTTGGAAACCCTAGCAGATGTACCTAAATGACAGACAGATAAGACATTAAGGGAAGTTCTAAAATTAGCAGCGGTGTGACCGACGTCTATTTTCGTTTTACACCCTGAAATATGCAAACGTCGCCGTCGGCTGCTATTCTTAACATAAGGACGAGTCAAAAGTTAATTTTATGTTTTTTAAGTCCGTTTTTATTTTAGTTTAAAAATTGCACACCAGAATCTCGTCCCATGATAAATAATGCCTCATTTATAAAATGCAACAGGCTGTAGGTAGCTGTACTATCCGCGATTTTGGCTGCTTTGTTGCGCATTTTCTGTTCTATTTATAATATTATATTTTAAAATATAAAATTAAAAATACATTCGATCTTTAAAATTAATACTGATATTTAAATGTAGCATGATTATAGAGGTTAAATTCATTTAAGTTTATGTAAATAGGTAGGTATACAATATAATTTAAAATACAATAGGTTACTTATAAACATTCGATCTTTATATACGGACACTAATCATTGACGTATAGACCTGGACTGCGCCATCACGCCTCACAAAATTGACCACTCTTTAGAAAGGAACAACACTTCTTTGTGGACAATATTAGTTTTTGCTCTCTTTCACACTTTACAGTCAATATTTACACATTGATAACTTAAATATTGCAATGTCACATTGTTATAAAATGGTCGTGTAAGTAAGAAAGAGCGGCGATGCGACACTGACATATATATAAAGAAGTCAATTGTATAGTACTCGTATTTAAGGTGCCACTTTCAGAGCGCTTGTAACCTATCTACACCTTTTTACATAAACATAATTGGATAATTTATTGTCTTTTGACAAAGGCTGAAAGTTCATGTGATCTGTGCCATGAACTGTCAAACCTAATACAAATAGCGTTCGAAATTCAAAACATTTTTTTTTTCGTAATGTGTAAATGTTGAAAGTTAAATTTGTTCGTGTAATGTACTGTGTGAGAACATTCCGCACTGCATTTTTTACCCGCGCGCGGTTAACCGCCAAAAACTCAGATTATTATTAATAAGGGGTTATTGTTCAATTAATCTTAATTCATTGAAAATTATCTTAGTAAAAATTAGTAATATAGTTCGTTAATTTGTAGGAACATTTATAAAAAAATGTATTTAACCTTAATTGAAAATAGAACTATTTCAGTGCCTCAATAGTGTAATAAACTACTCATCAACATCAAAAGTAAGTGCTAAGTACATATTTTAATCATCTTTACAAATTAACATGCAACGTTTAACGTTGCGTAGGTGGTACCTATTGGGTTCAAATATTCATAATGATCTCTTGATATTGTAATATTGCTACGTTGCTCTTAATAATACCAAAGAACTATAGAGAATTTAGTTTTGGAGATTTCAAATTGAGTCAATGAGAGCATTGACTCAATATGAAATCTCCGAAACCTCTATAATATAATATAATATATCTTGGGACAACTCACACAACGCTATCAGAATCTCAGACAACTGATAAACATACTTATATATTTCTAAAAACATATTATAGATAAATAACACCCAGACACAGAATAAACCATCGTGCTCATCACACAAAGTAGGGTAGGGATCGAACCCACGACCTCTTGCGTAGCAGTCAGATACACTCTCACCGCGCCACAGAGGCAGTCTATATAACTACTGAACTAAAGAAGCTGGAATTTTGTTTGAAGGTAGTTTGTAAATGGAATTGATCAGCTTAGAGCAGATTTTTACAAATTCGTCTTAAGGTGGCCTAAAAATAAGTCAAAATTTTTAGGTAATCACACGAGTGAAGCCACATAGAACACCTAAAATATAATATTAACAGAAAATTAAATTACATTTTTAAGCTCGAGCTTAAATATAATCTTGTGGTGTCTGGCGATTACCTTAACAGCTGTCCTTAAAATTACGTTAATTTTGTAATTCATAAACATAATATATTTAGGGAAAACGACCAGCAATAAAATCATTAGGTAACTTTGCAAAAGGGCCAATGTCAAGCCCTTCAAATTAGCGGTATATGGACATTATATTGCCGAAGTTAACTTATGTATTTAAAACTACGTTAACCTAATGTTAGCTGCCGGCCTAAGGGATCGTACAGACAAGAGGTGGGTGTGTTATAATATTTTTTGTTGTTTATTATTTTAGGTTTATCATAATTAATTTTGAATATAGTTAGTTTGTAGGGTAATCTAGCATTTAGACCATTTAAATTATTGTATATTATTGTAAAATAAACCTTATATAATAATAAAAAAAAAACAAATTTAGTAATCAATTCAATGGTAAAGAAGTAGTCCAAAGCCTAACTGTTAACATGATAGCCTCGACACCGGCTTTACCTAGTGAGCCTATTTTAAATTATTATGTAATTGCGATCATAAACTGCCTCTGTGGCGCCGTGGGAGTGTGTCCGACTGCTACGCAAGAGGCTGTGGGTTCAATTCCCACACGGCACACGACTTTGTGTGATCCACAAATTGTTGTTCCGGGTCTGGGTGTACTTTGTGTCCGTGACTTGTGTGTTTGTGAAGTCGCCCGTGACACAGGGCTGGTAACATACTGAGAGTCTAAAAAAAACTTTTTTATTATTGTTAATTGCGTAGGACACTGCATTATTTAATTCTTTGATCATTATTTAAGTAATCAAATTAGAGAAGTGTTGTTATTTAGTAAGTTTAGTTGTATTTTCAGGAAAATACATGAAATTATAATGTATCATGTGAAACAGAAACTTATTCATTTTATCCATAAAATAAACAAATATTATTATGCAATAAACTTCCATCCAATTAATAACTTCTATCCAAATTCGTGGTCTCATGATTTGAAGTTGACATCGAGTAGCGAGCAGAAGCTTCATACTAGTTTCCATATAATTTTATGTTCCTACATACTTTAGTTAAATCGAGTTTGAATTGGTACGTAGATACGCCTTCATTTAACTAGTAATACATTGAAAAAGCTTCTCCTAAAAGATTCATTATTTTAAAAGACGACACCCGCAGTAGGGTGCAAGCCCTGTATCACGGAAGACTTTACAATTATATAAGTCACGGACACAAACTACACCCATACCCGGAACAATAATTTGTTGATCACAAAAAATGGTGTCAAATGTGGGAATCGAACCCACGACCTCTTGCGTTGTAGTGGGACACACTCCCACCGCGCCACAGAGGCTGTTAAACTCTAAACACAAAAAATACCGTACCGTCACGTACGTAACTCCAAAAAGTCGAGGAAAAACCAAACAATTTTATGAGTAAAGAAAACAAAAAGAACATCTGTCAACATTTAATGATATCATTGAAAATTGTTCAGGAGATTGTCGGTAGCACATCGTCACGTATCCTCTGGTGCAGTTCAATATGAAATTTTCAGATAATACGTCGTATAGTGACATTGACAAGGGTTGACTAGAGCTCAGCCACCCGTGAAAATATCGCGCTGCAACTATATCAGTTATTTTAATATCACACGTAAAACTATCCGAAGAGGTAAAAATAAAAACATAAGGGTATGGATAGACGGGTTCGGTATCGGTACATCACATTTCTATTCTCGGAGCTTAATACGAGTTTGCAATATATGTTCGTTAACTTTCGCGATTTGTACACATTATAGAATTTTATAAGCTACGGGTCTTAATCGCGTAAATATTTTATTTTAAAGCTAAACACCTAAATACTAAGTTTGTTACATGGTGTATAGTATTTTAGTCGCAGCACCTTACCCCCATATCAAGTTTATAAACATCCAAGCATTGTAAAATTGGCAATTTGAAAAGATTGGCCGCGTTTTATTGCCAGGTTTTTTTCTCCGGCTTTACCTATTGTTTGCGAACTTGGCATTACATGTACATATAGAATCCGGACGTATCACAAGTATTGTTTTGCATCCTAAGTGAAGAAAGAATTTTGAATTTGAATTTAAACATGCACCAGCTGATCAACGCAACTTCGTATGAGTCAATATTCCTCGTTTTTGCAGCATTTTTCATTGCTGCTCCGCTCCCATTGGCCCTAGCGAGATGCCTTCCTCGATAAATGGGATATACAACAGTATTTTTTTTTAATTCAAACTAGTAGTTCCTGAGACTATTGCGTTTAAACAAACATACTAAGACTTCAAAAGAATGTTTTAGTTTAAACTTATACAAAAATTTGGTCACAATCTAACTCCAGAAATAGCGTACAATACAAGCTCTGAATTTCGGGGGACTTTAAAAGAACATGATTGCATGTTTTTAAAGTCCCCGACCACACAAAGCACACCCAGACTCTGAACAACAATTTATGGGTAAACCACAACCTCTTATGCACCGATTAGTTTACCAAATGCAAATAAGTTTGTAATAAAAAATCGGTTAAGTAGTTTCTAAAAATCGCGTACATATATATATAAATACATACATATATACTGGTCATACAAACAACCTTTTTTAAAGGCGGTTAAAAAATTATTTTCGTGAAAGCCTGACCTTTACAAAAATCATTTTTTTTATTAGAAATGTATTTGCAGTTGATAAACCTTGTCATGTTTAACATCTATTTTGTTTACTATCATTCCACTATATAAACTTGCGTTATACTTATTTGGGCATCTCGTCAAAACGAAGCCACCGTGACAATTCCAGTTTGATATCAATCGCTTTAAAATATGTTTTAGTGATCCTTTCCTAACCCAATACGACACCGAGGCAGTCATTAAATGCGAACGCGTAATTGAACTCGAATGAAACTACAACACACAGCTAACCTAAAAAAATATAGACTAGTCGCGAAAACAATAGTTCCTTATTTTGAAAGCATGTTTAATATATAACAATGCAGCGCTCGTGTATTCATAGCTTAACTATCTGATACGGTTAAAAGATTTTACAATGTGCATTTATTTTTGTGCCTGTACAAAATATTTAAAGTGTATAAATTGATGACATCAAGTGCTGAATAATTATTGACTTTTACATTGTTTTTGTTTAAGTTTAATGAAGCCGTAGCTTGTTTTTGAGTTCGAATAAGGCACTATTAATCTTGTACAGTGTCGTGCAATAATATGTACTACATGCATAAACATTTTTAAAATTATTTTCCTTTTAGTTTATTTTCATTTTTTATTTTTCAATTGATGTTTACTGTTCATCTTAAATGTAACCTACCTGCCTACTCACGGAGATTCGTTTGAAAAGGTATTTTTATAGGTTTGGTAAGGTTTGACAGTTCGCCACTAATTCACAATCCTTTACAATTACCTAAAATTGTACACAAATGATTATGCTTAAAAAACCTGTATTAACACTTAAAATAAAACTTTTAATAACAAAAAAATATTACCGACTTCGAAAATAATAAAAATAATATAACAAAAAAAAATATTTTGAAGTTATTGCAATGAAATATTAGTGTCTATGTTTCATTCGGCACCAACTTCAAAATTGTATTTTTTGTTATTCTATATTATTTTCAACTTTTTAGTGTTTTTTGTTTGTTGGATCTTTTTTTTTTAAAAACCTTTTTATTTCTCACTTTCTAGTAGGTTGGCTTGTAATTCACTTAAGTTACAATGGGTTTATTTATGCTAATCGCTCAAAACCTTTTGACGAGAATAAAGTGCTACTCAATACCATATTAAAGAAATTGAATCGCAAACCGTGAATCAGTTCTACTTCACCAATTGGTGCGTTTTGAGAGTAAATGCACGAATCACTATGAAATGTACCTAAATCACTGAAGTTGCGCCTTTAATATTTGAAGAGTTCCCCCAAATTCTCCAGGATCCCATAATCAGATCGTGATCTGATGACAATGAGACCATGGGACTTGGAATTGGTATACCCTTTAACATTTTTTTCCGTAACATATTTTTTTAAATCGGTCCAGCCGCCTTCGCGTAATCGGGTAACAAACACACAAAAAAAACAACATACAGTCGAATTAAGAACCTCCTCCTTTTTGAAATCGGTTTAAAAAGGTATACTATAAAAAGTTTTAACTTTTTTGGATATCTGCTGTATGAATTGAAAAGAAAAGGTAATTATTGTTGAAATAATGAATAATAAAAGATATTCATTAAAAATATGTCGACTGTCGACAGATGACATGGCGAGTTGAAAACAAATGACACTTCAATGACGTCACGCACGATATGAAAAGGATAGCAATATTATTCTATCCTCTTCAGTATCTACGTACATTGTTATTCCAGTGAGTATACAAACGCCTACGCTGAAACTGGACTTGTTCTATTCTTAGACAAGCTTGACAGAAAACCTTAATATGTTTACGAAAGATCTTACATTTATTTTGTATAGTCTGGTGGGAAATTATTTATCAAAGATATATCCGTAGCTGAATCATTATGGTAAAAAACCTTTTATGATCTGAGCTGATAAGTCCATCAAAACATCTGTCGTGAGCAGATTGTAAAGAAACCAAAATATGCTTACTGGTTATAAATAGACATTACACCTTTGTATCTATATTTATAAACTGTAAGCAAGTTTTGGTTTTTTCGAAAGAATGTATTAAACAAACAAGTTATAAAAACCTATTACGCACACAGTTCATAAGTTCCTGCATGTGAACGCATATGCACACAGTTCATAAGTCCTTGCGCATGCTAGAACTTATGTATCTATGCGTTCATGATATCATGCAGATATATGTTCGTAAACTTTCGCGATTTGTATACATTATAGAATTTTATAAGCTACGGGTCTTAATCGCGTAAATATTTTATTTTAAGGTTAAATACCTTTATTTATTGCACGATGTTTTTTTTAATAAACAAAGGTAAAGCCTTAAAATAAAATATTTACGCGATTAAAACCTGCAGCTTATAAAATTCTATCATGTAGATATTCTTTGTCAGGATTTAACTGAGCAGGGGTTGGGTCACATTCTGCCAGAGACTGGAAATAGATATAGATGTAACACGTTAGTACTCATTACTAAAGGAAAATCATGCATCATTAGGTTACTTTCAATACTACTGATATGGAATTATATTTAAAAATACTTTTATAGATGAATTAAATTGAAAAAACATTTTCGCGATAACTGACATTCACGCATGGTGGATTCGTGACGTATCTAAACGCAAAACACAACTATATAATGATGAGTAATAAAAATCATAAAGTTGACTAACCCGAGGCTCAAAATAATGACTACCCACCAAACTACAAATTGTTGAACTACACGTGTCGTACTTATCCCCCCCTCAGCTGTTTCCTTAAGGATAAAGTTAAGATTAGTTTAAGGATAAACTTGTTCTGTACAGATGTGGACGTAAAAGAAAATCATGGAAAGTAACGTCGCGACTTCTATGGAAGTTGAAGTTGACTTAGAAGAGATTACTGTTGTTCAATATCCAAGGTATAAGTTTAGTATTACGCCATGACAGTTTCACTTTGAGAAGGATCCACAAGGTAAGGCAAAGAAATTCTATACTAAGTAATATTATAAAGCTGAAGACTTTGTTTATTTGTTTAAAAGCTTTTTTTTTAAAGACGCTTCCCGCAGTAGGGTACAAGCCCTGTGTCGCGGGGACTTTATAAACATACATGTCACGGACACAAAGTACACCCAGACTCGGAACAACAATTTGTGGGTCACACAAAGTGGTGTCCCGTGTGGGAATCGAAACCACGACCTCTTGCGTAGCAGTCGGACACACGCCCACCGCGCCACAGAGGCAGTCAGTCGGTGTTTGAAAGCAGTAGGGTATAATTGGGGGTTCTGGATCACTTCCTCGCTTCGCTCGGTGCGTGATCCAGAACCCCCAATTCTCCACACATAGAACATGATCCAGAACCCCCAATTTTCTACACATGCAATATGATCCAGAACCCCCAATTTTCCTCACATTCAATATGATCCAGAACCCCCAATTTTCTACACATGCAATGCAGAGCGCTCCAATATCACACTATCATGATCGATGATTCTCTTAACTGCCCATCTTTTCAACTTAATAGGAACCGGTTTATGAACAGCTTAATCGCAGCAACTCAAGCTGTTATGCACAGCCTGTTCCTATGTATTAGGTTTCTTCTATCAAATCTACAAGATTGTTGTAGATTTGATGCTGGATTATTCGAGCCCATAGCTTAATCCCTTTAAAGCGAATTTTAGAGCATTTGCCGTTATCTCTAGAGCAAGGTATTAGGATTGCATTATACTGCTCGTGATTAATTATTTCTACAATATGAAGCCCGCATAATCGCTTTTCTACTATCAATACCTGTACACGATCTCCAATTCTCAATGTCATGTTATTCAGCAAGTAAGTCGAAGCTTGTATTTTATTTAGAAAACTGATATTTCAAATTTTTAATCTTGCTAATTACGTACGTAAATGCTTGCGAAAGTTTTTTAAGACTAAGGTTGAGGAACAGGGAAATTTTGAGCAAACAAAATAAGAAAAAAAAAAACCACTTAATTAAAAAGTTTATTATCGAAACACCATTTTTTTAAACATAAAACATTTTTTAAAGAACATATTGAGTCATGATATATACAACTGTAAACGGTTTCAGAATCTTTATATTGCTCATACAAGCTTAACAAATTAGGACAGTTTTTATCTTCTAAATTAATAACATTATTATTATTCGACATAACTTGCAACCATGACACTTTTTCTAAACCTTTAGTGTAAACACATTTATTTCTTAACAGATCTTCAAGTAAACATAGGCAATTAGAATAAGGAATAAATCCTTCACCCCAATGTATTTTTCTGTTGCGCTCGATCCAGCTTACTTGACGTCTTTCTGATTTTGTCAAGTTGTAATAGGGAAATGGTGGCTTAATTAAGAACACTTGTATTTTGTTATCACACCATATAGCAATTTCTTTTATTATAAACTCATTTGCTTCTGTTTTGAAACCTTGAACGTCTACAATAGCAGTCATGATAATCTTCGCACTATATTACTCAAAGGCTTATATTCCACCAGACGATCGTTGATAATCAAACAATATGCGGCAGTATTATCTGGTATTGAAGTTGAACATTCAATTTCTAATCGAACATCGACTGGACCTGATTTTAGACTATCGTTTTGCCTTGAACAATCTAATATAAAAAGAGGAGCCTTTTCTTTAAAGTCCTTTAGACTAAGCAATGGGTCTGCTGGACTGTTGTAATACGACTGACGGAATTTGGCATACATTTCGTATAATATACTGTATTTGTTCTCAGAAAACTTTAAGCTCAAAAGTTCATATGGATAATATTGTGAATTCAAAAAGAGAGTGACATTTGTAACTTCACAATGATCAAATCGCGAACTGTCATTGAGTTTATTATTTTTTCTATTAGTTTGTAAGCAGAAAATTACATATCTAGGTTTCTCTAATTGTGACGCAGTTTTAACTGCCCACGAATGCTTTGTAGTTTTAGGAAGCAAAGGGTACTCATACAAATCCCAATTTCTAAATGCCATTTGAATAGGCTTATCCTTTTCTAGTAATTTTAAAAGAGCCAGTCTTTCTCGATCTGACACTTTTATATGTGGTACTCTCCATTGAAGCCTTTCTATATCTATTTTGCAATAAGCAATATCATCAGCAAGTATAACACTATTTAAATTGGAGTTACTTCTATTCAATATAAGTTCATGTTTGCAGTTTATTACAATTTTTTTATAGTCTTCCGCAAACCCTAAAATCTTATTTAAAGGTATTACAGCACTAAAATGGCCATCATTTTTAATACCGTTTGAATTCCAGCCCCATAAGGCAGCCACTTTATTTTCTGCTTCATTTAATGAGATATAAGATTTTATTGTGGACGTTATGCCGGAATTTTTTATACGATCTATTTCTATACCATTCATTTCGTACCTGATGTCTTGAAACAAGAACAAAATATAGTTATTACTAAATGTAACAATTTTTTCAATCGGCTTTCCATCTTTACCGAAGAATTTTGCTTGACCTTCGATGTAAATTGAACTGGCTGATGGTAACACGTATATATCTTGCTGGTGTATGGGAATTCTGATTTCGTCATTTTCTCTGAAGCAGTTATTGTAGGGATTGTAAGAATGGACTTCATAACTTTCGATTGAAGAATCGAAATGCGGTAAATCATTAATCTGTAGTATATTCATACTTTAAAACCTAAAGCTTTAAGAAAATCTATATTTGCTTTAGTCAACTTCCTCACTTTTTTCTTACGTCTACGCGTATTAGTGGTTGTAGAAGAAATAAGACGTTTTACTTTGACTGAAGGGTTTATATTATATTGTATCATTTTATTTTTCTTAAATGAAGACGCAGTTGAATATGTTCTACGAAGTTAATACTGTAACCAAACTGATCGACAACTTTAATAGATATAGATGAAATTGTATTTTTGTTTACCGGAAAATAAATAACGTTCTGAGGCGTTTCTATATATTGGTCGTCTACAACGGTATTAGGCACAAATTCGTGAATAATGTGAGTTGGTAATCCGTTGGTATAGGAACCGTATATCAAATCACATTCAATTCTGATAACAGATGAGGTATTGTTACTAAAACGACGACCTGATGTTGAGTTCAGTATTGAAAAGTATAATAATCCACACTCATATTTTCCAGATAAACTCAGAGGTGGTTGAAAATATGATTCTAATTCTGATTTATTGCCGGAGATAGTTACTGTAGTAGACATACTTGCATACTGAACTCTTTTCTTAAATTCTGTTTATTTTATTCCATGATTAATCCAAAAAAATCTTAAAAAGTTTAAACAAAGATGTCCGCAATGGAAAGGATGATTGCCTTGTACATTTTCATAATTGTAGTGAATTTTAGAGCCTAAATATTTTATTAATTCTTTTGGAGGCTTAAGATTTCCATAACTATCAAAATATTCGATATAATCTTTGCATTTTGCATAGGCTACCCAATGAGAGCCGGGGTTTTTAGAAATATCTAAATTAATAATACCACATTCATATTTAAAAGGGTGTGTAGGAAGTTCGTCTCTCATAAAGACACCTCTAAAATAAGGAATATTATTTCCATATTTTACAATGTCAAAATTAGTCAAGGCTCGATTGGGTAGCCGATACTTTAGTTTTTTTCTTTTGATACGAAAATTCCCAGACCATTTTTATGTGGCTTAACATGTAATCCATTTCCAATACAAAGGGCTTCCATTTTTTCATTGTGTCTCTTCGATTCATCATATAGCTTTTTAGCCATCTTGAATTCATTTATAGTTTTAGCTATACCAGCCGCCCCGCCTGCTATGGCTCCCGCTGCGGATAATCCAGCAAAAATAGGAATCAAAGGCAAAACTCCACCCGTTTTTGGTATAGGAATAACGCGGGGAAGTTTAATAGAAGAATCTTCAACTAATTCTCTGGCAGCAGCCATAGCTAGTTTTATTGCCCCTTTCTTGCATTTTGGTTTTAATTTTTTCATTCGTTTTTTCGCGACAGTAAGAACATTTTTAAATTTATTTTTAAGTCCTTTTCCAGAAGTCCTTTTGCATGAAGATTTTTGGCTGTAAGTTTTTAGGCCAGTACCAGTTTTAATTTTGCTTGTCATAATATTGCTCACTAGACGCGCTGCAATTTTTTCTCCTGTACCTGCATCAGCTGCAACTATACGTTTTTTCGCCATTTTAAACAAAATCAAATCAGCCTTATGGCGATCTTTTAAGTTCGAAGATTTGTGATATGCAATATCGTGTTCTTTACAATATTCGTCTAATTTGTTGATACCTTTATCACCACGCGCAAGTCTCCTAATTAATTTTGTACCTGGACCACAGTAATTGTATCCCGGCAAATGTAATTCAAATGGTAAATGGTTTATAAGCCAATTGAGAAGACTACTCTCTCCAGTGCCCATAATAAGACTGTTTAAAAATAAATTAAACACTTTATAAATATAATGCGTTGAATAAACAATTGACAGTTATCTAAGTTTATAAGTATAAATAATGGAATCAGACATTATTTTGCAATAATCTATTTAATTTGTTTCTTATAGCGCATTTGACTTATCTATCCAACTATTTTCTGCAGAAGATAAACCTAACCATTTTACTAAAACTCTGTTTCCTCTCTTTTTAAGAACTTTTTCGACTAGATACACATTAGGATGTTTAGTCTTTTGAAGTTCTTGCACATAAAATGCTCCTAAAATAGGCTGACCTCTAATAGTATCTTCAATTAAATAGGTGATAGGAATTGTATTACGTATTTCTCGAATTTTAAATATTTCTGTTGACCAGTTAGGTGTATATCCTTTTTCAAATGTTCCTTTGTACTTACTGATACGTACATAATCACCCACTTTATATCTTACTTTTACACTAACTTTTTTTACTAAACTTGCATAACGTTCTAATATACGTTTTTTATTTATATTATTCACATTCGCAGGGATTTCATCAATCGTTCTATGGTATGTGTGATTGTATTTATGAATAACATTATTGAGGGTATTATTTATCCAATTATAATTGCCTTTCAAACTGAATTCTTTGTACAATTTAGATTTCAATGTCCTAATAAATCGCTCGACTATTGAAGCTTTTTTTGATGAGAATGTTGAGTAATGATTAATATTATAAGATTGCATTAGATTTTGAAATCTATTATTATAAAACTCTGTCCCATTATCAGTTTGAATATTTTTAGGGACACGGCCTCTATCCAATAATATCTTAAAAGTATTACATACAATCTCTTTGTTTTTACTTTTGAGAGGAAAGGTCCAAGCATATTTAGAAAATGTGTCAATAACAGCGAGGATAAATCTAAAGCTTTTATTTTCTTTAGAAATAGATTGCATATCAATTAAGTCCGCCTGCCATAGATCGTCTATATCTTTCATAATAACTTTTCGTCGAGGAAAATTTATCCTGGCATTTTTATGAAGCTCATTTACCACATCGGCTTTGATCATGATGATTTTTCGTTCAAATTTATATTTTTGTCTTTTAGCTCAGATTGATTTAATAACAAATTTTGGTAATGATCGTGATTGTTAAGTATGTTAAACTGAATTAAATGTCTATTGCTGTTCCTATTTATTCCTTTATTATATTAGCTTCTTTTAGTTCTTCAATGATAGATAATATTTCATTATCATGATTTGTATTGCCAGCGTCTCTTGAAGCCATTAATAATTTTAATCTCTCAATCAATTCATTGGGATCATCCCAGTATACTAAATCAGTGTTGTTTTTAAATTTTTTTAGTTTTGGTAAGTTTCCTCCAAGTTTTGATTTAGGTTTACTGTCAGACGTTTCCGAAAACAAGGGTTTAATTATTTCCCGATATTTTTTACCTTTACTTGACTTTATCTGACCTCTGGGGCTAAAATTTCTTCTATGAGCATTTGTATAATGTAGCATATCTTTGTAGATCCGCTTATCTTCATTTGATATTAATTTTAAATCAGGCTTTCTTTTAAATAAAAGTTCTTTCAAACCTAATGTAAAGTTGTAAACTTTGTCATCGATTTTAACTAAAACGTTCTTATCATTATTCAAACTAGAAAATGATACTACTGAGTTACCCATCATGTAAGTCTTGTTTTTACTTCTAATTCCAAACGGTATATTAAGGTCATCATATATACCACAGATATCTTCTCCCTCTAATGATATTTCATCTAGCGATTCCTTTTTAGGGCTTTCAATGAATTGAGTAGAATCCAGATCTGGACTGTAACATTCTTCAAATTTACTCGATGAACTAGTATTTATATCATCGGACTCAATGCCTTCCAAATTAAGTAGTGTTTTATTTTCTACATTTTTATTTTTTTCCGCAGGTAAATTCGCGTCAACTAAAGACTTAAGGGGATCTGTTACAGGTTTTAGGACTTTATCGAGTGATAAATTCATCGAGTGTTCCTGGTTCTTCATTTGTTTTATTTTGTTCTTTATTGAGTTCACAGACTTCATTAATTCAATTTTAATATTTTTCTCCATATTTATATTAAAACAACTGTGTTCAGGGAATGAAGATCTAATACTGAATTTGTTATTCATGTTATTTATTATATATAAATTCAGTCAAATTTCAAAAATGTATCAAAATTCTGTCTGTACCTTCCATTATTTACGGGCGATTCTTTATTAATAAGTACGAAATTATATGGGTTACTCCAAATGGTTTTACAGATATCTTTAAACTGTTTCCATTGTAGATCGGAGCCGACATGTTCATCGTAAACATGTTTTAAATTCGTATCATCTTGTTTAAATAATATAAGAAAATTAACATTGTCACGTAACAATTGTTTCGGAATTTTAGAATAGGTTTGAGATAAATAAAAACAATCTATTTGTTTATGTCTGCCCATACAAAAATAATTACGGATATTAACTTGATTTTCACATGCAACATCATCAAAAATAAATACAGAGTTAGTCAAAGCTTCACTCGGAGCTATAACATCTTTATCATCTTTTAATTCATAGAAGTTAATCTGAGGAACTCTTTTTAATACCTCGCTCAAGAATCGATATTTTGGCTGAAAAGAAGTTTTGGAGTAAAGATAAAGATTTTTAAATTTCAATCCATTTTTATGTAACAGTAAGCTGATCATAACGTTTGTTTTACCACAGTTCGACGGACCACATATTATACAACGAATTGTATTTGGTAATAAAGCACTATGTCTGATTTGGCGAGAAGGTTCATTAAATTGTATACCGCTAACTTTCAGAGATATGGGTTGCTTAACCAACTTCATCTTGTCAATGATTATGTTGAATGGCTAACATACGTTTTTGTGTTCACTTTTTATACTAAAAAGGGGAAATTATGTAAAACATAACATGACATTTTGTTACTATTTCTGTACCTACATGTTTAGATAAGTTTTATTAACATAAGTAAGTATGTAATTACTCGTAATAAACATATTAAATCAAATTAAGCATGTGCACAATATGCATATAAATAATAATATCATATTAGACATGACTATTCAACTAACGCGTTTCTACAGGTTTAGACAGATTTATTTCATTATTGAAATCGTCAGCAAAAATATTATATGAAACATGACATGACAAAGAATATTCATTTATCGCGTTTCTACAGGTTAAGACAGGTTCGTTTAATTATTGAAATCATTAATGAAAATATTGCATTCTCGCATTACTCAATATCAAATGCCACTGTTTAAAATAATCCACATCTAAGTTAGGTAGGTAGTCGCTTCATTTCATTGCAGTATTTGCCATAAGCTGGACCTCTTGTTTGTCAATTAAACTACAATTGCCTGGTAAGTTTTGTTTTTTTTTTTTTCTATTTTATTTTAATGCCATGCATTTTTTTTTTACTTTCAATAAGTGTTTAATAATTAATATTAATTTATTTACAGAATCATGTCTCTGGCACTGTCCTACAGCCCCTCTATAGATATCGCAGATAATTTACGTGAGGTAATTAAATATTGCGTTTATCTTAACTTACTTAAATCCATTTTTCATATTACTTGTGTTATTTATTTATTGAATGACTGTTTTTTTTTTTTTTTTTTTTTCAGAATTTAATAGGAGATGCGGACCCAATCACCAATCCTTTTTATTATGCTCAGGATAGAGAAAGCTGGTATGCAGAAGTAGCAGCCAAATCTCGCGAAGAATATAAAAAACAAAAAGCAGAGGAACAAGAAGCAATAAAGAAGAAAAAAATTAAATCAAAATGTTTTAAAAATACCTCTTTTGTTATGCGTAAGGAGCCGGGTCAAGTTCGTAATTTAATACAAATATACATACATAATTTGGACAATAGTAATATGGATAAAATAAACCTTGATCCTGACAGCGCGGGTGTGAGTGTGCAATATTTAGTGACTAGTGATTACGATGACGTCATGAATGAGACTGAACATTTAGTTAGTAAAATAGTCAAAAAGTTAAGCAGACATAATGTGTAATCTTTTATTAAATACTGTAATCTACTTATTATTATTGTCATGATAAATTATATTATTTTAAAAAAATCTGTTTATTTCATATTGGAACAATAAATTTTTAAAATATATAAGATTATATAATACCTTTATTATAATGAATACTCAACCCAGTAAATATATTGTAAGTACATAGTAAAAAATAAAAAATTATTAACCTAACTAACAATTTTATTATATTTATGCTTGTTATTAGGTCAGTGACACATGTTGTAAATAAAAATATTTTTACACTAACAATATAATATTTTACTGTACATCTTACAAGCAAACTTAAATACAAGAAGCTTACAAGTATTTTGTTTTTTACAATAAATTTAATATTAACCAAAACATTTGTTTTACTCAAAATGTTGTTGTATAATTTTGCGCCTAAACCTACAAATTCCGTTATAATTTCACCACCTAATTTATCTTTTAAATAATCAGGTATTTTAATTAGCTTTTGGAATATTAAATAAATTATCCTTTTCGAAATTACTAATTAACTACAAACAAAAATATTTAGATAAAGTATAGGCGCAAAAGGCTGGAGGTCAGAGTCCGCAATTCCGCATTGACAAACATTTTCATGACGTAGCGCTAGGTGACTTAACATGTGACATGTCATTTGTCACTGTCACTTTAAAACAAAAATATGTCGCAAAATCTCTATTTTACTATGCCAACCAAATAAAAACACAAAGAAAAATACGAAAGTTGTACGATGTGCCTACAAAATAGGGCAAGGTACTCAGCATTCATAGGATGAGCATGACGACCCATCTTATTACTGGTTTTCAGTGTTGCCCAGTCTTGAACGTTAACGCCGTAACTACATTTCCAAGTCTTCATTGTTGTATTGAAATATGTGCAGCAAATCTAGCATGGCAAGTGTGCATAAACTATTAAACTACCTCCTACTATTATATAACTACTAAGATTATAATTCCTGCTTATATTTTTATATTAATTAAACCCAATACTAAAAAAAAAACTGATATTTAGCTATGGGACTGATTTCTTTAACTTATGTGTCTATATTATTTTAATATAACAGTAAAATACTGAACCACAATGCTTTATTCTTGTGAAAACAATGTGTATAAAAAGAAAGCTCACAAAGCCGCTACACTTCTACTCACAACAATCTTCTGCATAGTCAAATATATTAGAGTACTTGAGACATCAAATCCCAGTCTATTTATTTAAGTTTAGTTATTTTCTTTATGCTTTAGGTTCTCCACACAGAATTTACTAGTTAACTAGTTAATAGAGAGTTAAAAATTACCGCTGCCATTCCAAGATCCTGTGAAAGCTGGTCTGTTGCCACACTATGCGGTCATAAATCACTAATGGACTAAGACAGCAAGGTAACCATTTGTATTAAACATGTATTTGAGCTGAGAATTGAACTCAGACTCAGGTTATAGGTACTTAGGCAAATTATATTTATTACACAAATACAAAAATGAAACAAGAAACATTATGATTCATAAGATTTTTTTATTTATGCATTAAACAAAGTAAATACATGGGTAGATACATAGTCACAATTATAGCTCTAAATTATTGTAACATTATAAACATAAAGTAAATACATGGTAGATACTAAAATTAGGTAGGTATGTAGATACATAGTCACAATTATAACTTTAAATTATTTTAACATAAACAATGGTAGATTCTAAAATTAGGTAGATTCACAATTTTAGCTTTAAATTACTGTAACATTATAAACAGAAAAGATAGTAAATACAGTCACAATTATAGCTTAAAACATAGTACGATAATGACCCCAAGGTACAGTATAAATTATATTTCTTTTAATTTGACGTTTGTCATCATTTCCGTTGAGTACTAATTTATTAATTTTCTGTGTATACAACTTGTGATTTTTGGATCGAATGACATACATAGTATCTCTGAAATTTATATCATTATTCAAAGTATTTTTATATTTTTCAATTGTGAGCCTATTAGAAATAGGTTTTTTAACTCCTTTAGCTTTTTTAATTGTATTATTTAAACTATTTAAACAGTATAATTTAGCCCTCAAACCAATAAACTCTGTAATGATATCACCACCCATCTCATCTTTAAAATAGCCAGGTATTTGTTTATTCACTTTTGGAATACCATAAATATTATTGTCTTCAAAGTTGCTTGTATCAAAATATTTTATATTTTGTTTCATGTCTTTATAAAAATCATCAGTTTGTATTAAATACAAGAGACTATCAGTATCAGTATAACAAAGGCTTATGTCATTTTTGTATATTTTCTTCATAACAGAATAGTGAAATTGATATAAATGACGCTTTGCTAACTCCAGTATCGTAAAACCAATATATATTGGTCGATCTAAAACTACTTTAGCAGGCTCTAATTGAATAGCAACAAGGTTCTCTGAAATAATAGCCATATTTTTAAAATTAGGGGCGCTCACATATTTTTCTGCCCCTTTTATTTTATTGGTCTTATTAAAGTTATCTTTCCACACATTAACTAATTTAACATCTACTTGTTTCCTTTTGTTTTCAATTGTTTTACCAAATATTGAATTATTTTGCTTCTTGAAAAAATCTCTTTCGAATACTGAGTTAGCTTTTTGTCTAAGTATTGTATTAAGATTTATGTATGGTTCTAAGATATTTTTTTGAGTAAATGCTAGAATTTTATGAATATTTAATAATATAAGACCATTCTTTAAACATTCTTGTAAATGAACATAGTGAATGACATATCTATATTTATCATACAGATTAGCAATTAGTTTTGTGTTTTTGTCATCACATGGAACAGGAACGGGCATTTTTTCTGGTGCAAATGGCAAATCAGAATGTTCGTCATGTATATCAGGCGGATAATGAATATCAACTTCAAGTATGTACCCTTCATCACTATCAGCAGTAACAGATGCAATTTCAAATAAAGCTATTTCAGATTTTGTTAAAAACCTAAAATTTCCTGTGGGAAGTCTTTGTGTCATAGCATGCCCATACAAATTGACACAATCTAAGTAAACTAAAAATGTATCGGGTTCTTTTTCGTTATAGTCCGGCAAATATTTATTATTAGCCTTTGCATATCGCAGCGAACATTGGGCAAGACCTCCTCTAATACCCTTTTCTAGCATTTGATATATTTCTATATCAGATATTAAATCTAATTCTACTTTAGTTAACAAGAGCATGGCGTCCCAGCTTAATGATGGTGATGAAACGTAATGACAAGGGTCAAGCTCATAGTGACATAAACTCATAGATCGGAATTTCTCAAATACATCGCACAATAGTAAGACATCACATTTCAAATATAAATCAGTATATTCGCCTAAATTCTTAATACCAAATATAGCCCACATCTTTAAAGCGTGATTGTAATCGTCAGTAGACACTGTATCGGATGTGAGTTTATTATAAAAATTTGAGCGATCTGGTAACTGAGTTTCTGCATATCGTTCCCAGGAGTCTATATAGTCATAGCAATACACGCCTTTCCTAAGGCATAATTGAAATAATTTTTTATCAATGAAAAATGATCGTAAATGCTTTAAATCATTGGAGTCCAATGTCTTTACTAAGTTGTCTAAACTCGAACTTAAGAAATTAAAAGAATCTATAAATTTTAATTGGACTACTTTCTGAGAATTAAATGGAAAAAATTTGGTAAAAGAAATATATTTTTCCTTAGTCTTTGGAATTAAATTGATTCGACCGGAAACACTTGAAAGTTCTTTTATAAATAAATGACAGTCATATCCTGAAAGATTATGAAATATTATGGGAATAAATTTTACAGACTTATTATTTAAATTGCATGAATTATGAGCTGGACCCCGATATTTACCTGTGAAATGATCATGGTCATGAACAATACAGTCATTATTAGAAAAATTTTCTTTACAAATATGACATACTGTAGCAGTCTTAAATGAAAGAAGCTCTTCATCATTCAGTGGAATCATGTCTCTAGGCAAAGATAAAATGTCATATAAAGTTTCTAAATCCTTAGCAATAGAATCTACAAACTTTTTTGAACAATTTGGACCTCGATAAGATACTAAATTATTAAGCTCTGGATTACTCTCACAGCATATATAATAGGCGAAACAAGTTGCTTCATGAATTTGTATGTTTTCGACATACTGACTTTTATTTTTATCTGAATATTCTCGAAGTAAGCTTTCAAAGTCTCCATAAATAACAATAGGAATTCTTTGAGTTCTTATATAATTAGAAAATCGAAGCTTGCTATTCTCTTCTGGGAGCAGTGTTTGTATTCGTGCGCAATTATGATTATTTAGTTTTGTCTCTGAATCAAAATATATAAAACATTCATCACATAAGTGAATTTTAGATTTGTGTTTTGTTAGTTGATCATGCACTAGTCGCGCGAAATTTTTTATTAAACAGAAATGACTTTTGTCTCCTCTTTCAATTAGTAATAAATTTACGTGGGTCAGTTTCCGTTGTAAAGTTTTGTATAATGGCCCAGTAATAGTGTTATTTTTTTCTAAACCATAAACATTTACACTTATAGTCGGATTTTTTTTTTCGAATTGTTTTATGTCATCAAATGTTGGTGGGAAAGATATACCATTTATATTTAATAAATTTAAGTAATGTGGATATGATGAAACTCTATTACTGTTATGCCGTGCTGGATACATATGTGCTACAATACACCAGAGAAAGCAATGTCTATCTTTATTGCAAATGTTAAGACATGATTTTGTTTTAAGAATTTTTAGGGGTAAAGATATGTAACTGCCAGCTTTTAAGGGATTATACTTAACTATATTCATTTCCAAATGATTAATCGACTCTATAGCCCAGCCAGATTCTGACATTTCAAATTCGGTGCATTTATACAGCAATTTTTGCACACATTCTTCAAAAAATAATTTTATATTAGTATTTTGTATTATCACATAATACTTTGTATTAAAAGATTTCAAAGACAATTCTTCATTTTTAGGTAACTTGTACAATACAAAAAGCTCAAATTGTATTTTAATCGCTCGGTGTTTTATTCGCAATGTCTCAATAATCTTGTAAACCATGCTAGAAATATCTGATAAAAATATCTCTGGTGATATGTTATCTGTATTCATAGGATTAAATCTGTAACTAGCAATTCTATTTTTAAAAGCTGTAGCTATTATTTGCACATTATCAAATTCAGTACTCAACAAACAGTTTGATTTATGTATATTACTTTTCTTATGTGATGAATATTTTTGAACATAAACTTTACAATCTGGGCAAAATTTCATGTTTGTTTGGTTATGTTAAATACAAAAAGTAAAGCAGTACCTAATTCATAAATTTAATCGTAAATTCAATTAGACAAAATATAAAATATTTATTTTGAGCTATAGTTGATATATAAGTTTTAATTTAGTACTTAAAGGTCATAATTTTTGATTACTTCAAGATTAAAAGTTCAAGGTCACAATTACTGATCTGGATTTATTAAGTTCTTAAAAAATAAGATTCAAGATCATATTAAATGGTCATGAATTTTAAAATTTGACATTCATTAATTCGAGTTTATTGGCTTTTGGATTTTGGCTTTTGGTTTTTGTTTTTAGTTTTTTGGTTTACTGAAAGAAAATCATACAAATAATCATTATAAATATTATATGAGTAAGTACTCATGCAATATTATTTCATTACAATTATCTGAGGAAATAAACATTAAAAAATATCAATTATAGACTTTATGCATAGGTACTTACTTACTTAAATTCAACAATATAGAACATGCTTTTCAAACAAGTTTAATATAATTATTAATATTATTCAAAAGAACAAAAAAGGAAAACATTGAAAAATATAGGTATATCATAAGTAGGTATTTTAAATGGTTTTTAAATATGTAGGTACAATATTATGGGTCCTTTAAATAGGTACTAGTAGGACACTTACCTAATTTTAAAATACGTTTGACTGATAGAGTATCGGTTGTATCTTCCGATAATCTTCTTTCGCAACAGTCACAAGTTTTGTGACTGCTTTCCACACCGGACTGCTGTCGTCAACAGCCGATTTGTAGGTAACTAGTGCTCGTTTCCAGCGGTCATTGCTGAGCACCTCCGCTTCTCGAGCGTTGTAAACACGCAGTTCCACGTAGTAGTTGCCCTGCCGGGTGGGGTCCCGCTGAAGTGTATAACCGGAACCACTACGTCTTGATAAGAAGCTCCGCAACGCAGCCGCTCGAATGGGTTCACCACCAAGTTCTTGCTCGTTCTGAAATTTAAAAATGATTATCATTAGAAACAAGAATAAGTTTAAAAAACTAAAAATTTTATCCGTAGTCGGGACTACGGATAAAATTTATATAGCCTATGTCACCCGGGCTATTCTTACGAATTCATTGACACCTCATTTATTAAAATCCGTTGAGTAGTTTAGGCGCTGTGGTGGAACATACAAACATACATACATAGACTGCCAAAATCATTACCCTTCCTTTTGGCTTCGCCGTAGTCAGGTAAATAATTTAAAAGGAAAGCATGACAGATTCTGAAAAAAATATACTGAACCATAAATTTTACCTAACCCCTCGGGAATCGTATTTAGAACATCAAAGTCTAACTAATATGCTAAAATAATGGAAAATAAAAGGACTCCGTATTTACAAATAAAAAAACTTCAGCATACCTCTGAATCCGACAGCTTCCTTTTTTTGAGCGATTTCGTTGGCGCTGGCAAATCAACTTCTGTCTCCGAGTCGGACCCAAAAAAGCTAGATTTGACCACCGCCGGAGCAATTTTTTTCACAGAATTTTTATTTGTTTTTCCGACAACCTTTTTCCTTATCTTCTTTTTTTCTACCGACGGCGATGGCTGAGATGGTGGTATTTCGCAGTCAGAATCGAAGGGATTGGTCGACCTAAAATTAAGAACACCATAAATAAATTTCACTCACAAATTCAACTTACTATTAGATTATTCGATATAAATAGTGATTGTAGAGTTGTACGTACATACTTCCTGTTCTCTTGTTCACAATATATTGTAAAATATTATTGTCAAAGACAAGCTGCAAGTGCAGGAGATGTGTGCTAATTAAAATGAAATTATGCCATGCAGTCTTATTTGTAGATCACATTTTTAAGCAGTGGTTTTAGTGACAAATCGCTAGCTAAGTGAGAAAGCGATTTTGATATGTGTGCTAAAAAATGAGTTCTATGTTATCAGCAAATAAGATCTAAAATTAATTGATTGTTACTTACTCAATATGACCACATGCTTACTTTCCTTATTCGGCGATGGCGCCGCTCCGTCGCGTATACCTGAGACGATTTTCTAAAAAGGAATTGGTATGTACTCTCTCAGAACAATAAGATCGATACCTATCTATCACTGGGTAACTTTAAAACCAAATTAAGTATGTTTCTATTGAAAAATGTAACCAAGTCCAATATTTTTTTCCTAGTTTCATGTCACACCCAAACCGAAACGTATATCTGTATGTCATACAAATATTTGCTCGCGTGGTAATCAAACCCGCGACCCGATAGCAGTAGCCAATGGCTTATCCACTGCACCAGCTGGGTACCCGATCGATATGTCAAATTAAAGGGAGAGATTATTTATTGATTAGTAGATGATTGTGTGCGATAAGAAATTTCATTGTTTAAAATGTTAATAGCATTTTAATAAGCGGTGTTTACCTATAAGTAATTGTTACATTGTTTTTATTTTTGGGCATGTATTAGTTTTAAGTAGGTATTCATGTAAATCATGTTTTTTTTTTTATTAATCTTAATAAATAAATAAAATAAAAAGTGTTTGAACTAGAATGTACATTTTTTTTTAAAGACTACTCCCGCAGTATGGTGCAAGCCCCGTGTCGCGGGGACTTTACAAACATACATGTCACGGACACAAAGAACACCCAGACTCAGAACAACAATTTGTGGATCACACACAGTGGCGTCCTGTGTGGGAATCGAACCTACAACCTCTTGCGCAGCAGTCGGACACACTCCCACTGCGCCACAGAGGCAGTCATACATACGCATACATAATTATATTATTTAGAGTTCAGCTCCAAATCAAACGGTTGATTAGTTTCTCAGACTCGCGTCGATAAATGCATCACACATTGTAGTTATTAATCGCTCGCGTATGTGTAGAAAATTGGGGGTTCTGGATCATATTGCATGTGTAGAAAATTGGGGGTTCTGGATCATATTGCATGTGTAGAAAATTGGGGGTTCTGGATCATGTTCTATGTGTGGAGAATTGGGGGTTCTGGATCACGCGCCGAGCGAAGCGAGGAAGTGATCCAGAACCCCCAATTATACCCTACTGAAAGCGATATTCCTAGAAACTACTGATTTGAATTGAAAAATACTTTCGAGTTGGATAGTCCATTTATCGAGGAAGGCTATAGGCTATATAACATCACACTACGACCAATAAGAGTGGAGCAGCAATGAAAAATGTAGCAAAAACGAAGAAAATTGACGCAGACGAAGTTGCGCAGGTCAGCTAGTTGAAAGATAAACGAGGTTCAACAACGTTACTACCGTCGGTCTATAAATGGTGACCGTTTTCGAAAAATGTCATGTATAGCCCTCTAATCCTTGGGTAACACGTTAAGCCATCGGTTGTGGAGTATTTCCGTTACATTGGACTATAAGTGATAGGGAATAGAGAGTAAAACTCTATGAATATTCTTCAGGGTAATTCGCTAATGTTTGCAAAGATATAAGTTTGAGTTTGTTAAAAAAACTGGTTACCTATCTGTAAAGTCAGTTTACGGACGATAATATTATGTGATAACGTCATAAGAAAACATTGATGACATATCACCATTCGCGTTGCAACCAGTCAATGACATTAGTTCCAATTTTATTGCATGTCGCTGCAATCGCCATTTGTTGCTGTTTAACAACCAATCAATAACGTGACCGTTGCTACGTGACACTTTTTCGTGTGTGCACTTGGTCATGGAGTTATCATGACAAAATGAGTTTTTATGCCATGGTCAGAAAAGTTGTAATTAAGTTGTTGTTATCAAATCTTTTAAAAAAAAATAGGTGACTGGACAACAAGAAAAAAGGGACTGGGCTTTCCCTTAAATTCATAAAAATGTAACATACAAACCACTCTAGTCATTGCCCAGCCTACAGCAACATTTAGTGCATATCAACCCATATGATGTCCCACTGCTGGGCACGGGTCTCCCCAATACCCTGGGGGTAATTGCCATAATCGCCACGCTTGGCGAGCGGGTTGGCGATCGCAGTAAGGCTTTAAAATACACAGAGGACGCTGCTGCCCGCCCTCCGGTGGTAAATCCCTTAGTCGCCTTGACGACACCCACGGGAAGTGATGGGGTGGTACTATTCTTAAGCCGGTACCACACGGCCAACATTTAGTAATAACATTTATTTTCTAATTTTTAAAATTACTATTTCAAATTGACTTTGCTAAATGTCAAGCTGCTGTACCTAGAATGTTAATATAGACTTTAAATACTGCGCACACGATCGAATATTGTTTAAAGATGGTGAAATCCATTCTGATCCGATGCAATGCGAGCCGTTTGGTGGAAATTTCAGTCATTTATTCAATAATATTTTGTCTGTACTAAGTGCAATTGTTTGCTTTAAATAATTAATAATAATAATGGTACAAAAATCTAACATCGATCTTATCAAAGATAGCTGTCCCGCGCAACGTTCGTATGCGTCAATTTTCCCCGTTTTTGCAACATTTTTCATTGCTGCTCCGTGATGTTATATAGCCTATAGCCTTCCTCGATGAATGGGCTACTCAACAGAAAAAGATTTTTTCAATTCGGACCAGTAGTTCCTAAGATTATCGCGTTCTCTTCAGCTTTATAATATTAGTATAGACTAGCCAACTACGCAGGAGATTATAGAGCACAACAGTGTACCTATGTGTAGACACAAGTGTACTCTCTATCATTCCCTGTCATAGTCCAATGGGACTGAAATTCAGCACGACCGAAAACAGATTGAGCGCAGTACTGCTGCTATTTTTATTTCGAAAACGGTCACCCATCTATGGACCAGCAGTGATAGCGTAGCTTAACCTCACAAATATCTTGATCTGCTCAGTTACCACTGAGCCAGAGAACTTTGTTCCCTTGAAACTAAATTAAAGAAGATAATCAAATAATTAGGTTGATACTTACTTGCTGTGTTATACATATGGCTGTAGTACTAACTAAATTTACTCAGGATTTAGTATTTTAGGGTAATAATAGTGAATAAAGCGCACTACACACATATACGGAACATCAATTTAATCATCAAAAATTAAAATAATATACTTTTTAAGTTTGGATGTATTTTGTACTTATTTTCGTCCACACCCTTGATCACGTAAAAGTGGTCACAAGATGAGTGTCAGCTTGTGACCACGTCGGTGTAGCTCGGTCGAAACGTCAAGCATAAGTTAAATACTTATCTAGTTTAAACGCGTTTCTTTCCATGTCAAATTGTTTATACCTACAATGCAACGCGTATAAAAGTCATTATCATATCTAATCTACATATACTAATATTATAAAGCTGAAGAGTTTGTTTGTTTGTTTGAACGCGGTAATCTCAGGAACTACTGATCCGAATTGAAAAATTCTTTCGCTTTAGGCTTTCATTTATCGGCTATAGGCGTCACGCTATGACCAGTAGGAGCGGAGCAGCAATGAGAAATGTTGCAAAAACGTTCAAAATTATACTGACGTAGTTGCGCGGGACAGCTAGTACAGACTATAAAATAACTAGGTATGTACATAAGAAATTTCATCAGAATCCGTTCAGTAGTTTTTGCGTAAAGCTCCAACAAATAAACATACATGAAAATACGGCAATTTAATTGGTTGGGGTTGATTTTTGTTTCATGTTTTTATTGTACCTACCTACATACTCGGCTACTTTCCAATTTTAAATTAATATCTAGGTATATTCTTTTTAAAACTATCATAGGATACAGGTGGATTTTTAAATCGACAATTTACTTTATAAAAGACTGTTATCAAACTTCGCTCGGTATACCCTAGTTTAAAGAGTCAAGAAAGGTTTTCTACGCAGTCGAACTGCTAGGAAGAAAAGTCCAACTAGTTGTCACAATAGATGGAGTCGTTTTCACAGTTGAATTACTAAAAGAAAAAGTCTTACGAGTTCACGATTGAACTAATAAGTTGTAGTAGTAAAACTGAGGATCATCTTATAAGAATAAGTAAAAATTCAATTACCAAAATAAATGTGGCAATTAGATACCAATGTGTAAAATAAACTGAAACTTTTTAAACCATAAAACTGGATACGTTACGATATATTGTCATTTTCAAATCTGCACCAAAACCCTGACCAGGATTTTGTCAGGGTTTTGGTGCAGATTTAACATTACTAGTAACGCTCAACGCTCTCTCACTATAAAACTACAGTGAATAAATGATTATACCTAAGTAAGTTTTATTATATTTAGACTAACAACTCCGAGGATGCCCAAAAGCTACTTGGTGGAGAGACCTTGACAAATTACCACATTCAATCCCGGCTGACATCAATGACAGAACCGAATGGTGCAAATGATAGAATAGAATAGAATAGAATATTTAATTGTTTATAGGAAGGAGAAAGAGGACCTAAAAGAGTTTTATTGCTTCATTCTTTTTTCTGACTTTACAATAGGGTAGATGTCAAATCAAATCAGCATCTTTTTAAGAAACGTCAAAACGATGCGCCTCGTACTAATTTAAATGAAATATAAAACAATTTCGTCATTCTTTTGTATGGTCAAATCATGTAGATTCAATGTTTGTTTTGATGTTTATAAATACATGACAGCATAAAATTATAGAAGAAACATAGTTTTGTAGAATATTTTCGCAATTGCTATTTCCTGTATAGTGTATGTATTGTAGTCATTTACCTAATTGCATTACGAACATGACAATATTAATATAACATTTTTACTTTACACTTACTAATATAATCCGGCTCCATCCGTGTGGATGTCGGTTATCGCGATAAAAAATATCTCCTTTCCATCCATACCAAATTTCATCTAAATCGGTTCAGCGACTCAAGCGTGAAACGGAACAGACAGACAGATAGACAGAGTTACTTTCACATTTATATATATTAGTTTGGATTTCGAATAACTAGTGTAGTTTGCTTCATGGGAGTGTTTCCGATTGCTACGCAAGAGGTCGTGGGTTCGATCCCCACCCAGAATAAAACTTTGTGTGATGAGCACGATGGTTTATTCTGTGTCTGGGTGTTATTTATCTATAATATGTATGTATTTAGAAATATGTATGTATGTTTATCAGTTGTCTAGTTTCCATAGTACAAGCTATGCTTAGTTTAGGATCAAATAGCGTTGTGTGAGTTGTCCCAAGATATTATTATTATATTATTATAATATTGAACCCGACCCGAACATCCCAAACAGCGTTGTGTACAATACGCCTAAAGAGCCGAAACATACAGCCAGGAGTGATCTCTAAGGATTGTAATATTGCTAAGTGGATCCGCATCTTTTTAGTGCCTCGGGAGTGCGTGTTCCATGTTTAGTAGACCACGGAGGGTATCCGATGGTAAATTAATAACTGAATGAGATACTAAAGGCTTACTCATATAGTATGAAAGGCATAAAATGTTGGGAATTGTCTTTCGTCGCATAACCTCGGTAAGATAATGGCAAAGGTAAGATATTTCGAGCACATTGCACGAGGAGCAATGTTGTTGTCGTAATTACAATTTGATTAATATTATTCAAAACTAGCTGTGCCCGCGACTTCGTTCGCGTGAAAGTCGGTTTTAAATTAAGGTAGTTTAGGTTACGAAATAACTTCTCTGTAAATATGTTGGAAACAGTCCTGTCGGGTGTTCCGCGATATGACTCAGCAGCAGAGAATCGTCATATACTCATCTGTTGATAACTTCAACACCCAAAAGCTTTGTGAAAATAAATAAGTACCAAATACAGACTATGACTATGTATTCGTTAATTGTGTTTTTTGTTATTAATTTGTGTTTGTTTTCTTTTTGTTTATTGTTATTTTTATTATTTCACTGTTTTATTTATTGTTAATATATAAAACAGATAAGAGAAATAATTTATTTTAAACTATACAGAAAACAGCATTTGCAAAAGTATTCTGAAAAACAATGTTTCTCTACAATTTTACGTTGTCATGTATTAGTAAACATCAAAACAAACATTTAAACTACATGATTTGTCCATACAATGAACGAACGCCGTCATTGTTTTGTATTTTGACGTTTCTTAAAAAAACACTGATTTAACTTGACAGTCATCTACCCTATTAGATAGTATTAACGCAAAGGTAAGGTACCTATTAGGGCCTTTGCTCACAGCGTTTTTAATACGCTAACGACGCGCGTAGAACGCAATCAGGACACTCAGCAAATGCAAGACTGAAGTCATGTTGTTACCTCAGCACACGATCCTTGTATTTGTATCGCTACAATAGCGCTGATACATCGGAACAGATGCATCGCACAGAAAGTCACCACCATTTGACACACAGTATAACGGTGGCGTTGCTCGTGACAACTCTGCTTACCCTAGCCTTCGTGCTGCTTTTAAAATGGTGGCTAAGAATAGAACAGAAACAGGAGTTGGACCAACAATGGTACTAACACGCGTTTCATTTGCGTTTGCAGCAAAACGTCACTCAGAAAGCTTACACCAACAATAGTACAAACGCAGTAAATGTTGATATGCTTACGTAAGATACAAACGCACTCTGAGAGCGCGTTACAATTAAAAGAAACGCGCGTTTCATTGGCGTTTGTATCTACACGAACATAAAGAATGCGGTTATAAAAATGCGCGACGTCACCGGATTTTTATTAAAAAAAAAACGCCGTGTGTAAAGGCGCTTACGAATACCGTTTTGTTTTTAAAAAATAATTTTAAAAATATTATAATTAAATTTTAAGAACATACAGCAAGTACTTTATCACTTTTAGGCTTACTTAATTACTTTTTATTGTGTTTCTACTTTAAAAAAGTTTATTATTAAATCTATACCTCTCTCCATGGGTCACTTAGCCAAGGTTGTCAACTGAACATCAATCTGGGTGTCTAACTAGCCTAGCTTATGCTGAAGTGGTGACCTTTTTATTTTATTTTATGTTATATATTTTTGCCTTTTTTGGTTAAAACAAAACCATTTAGTTTATGTCGAAATTAGTCAATCTGAAGCTACCTTTGTTATAATCTTATTTTAGCTTGATGAATCTTGATAAATCACGCGTTTATAAAGGCTAAGGCTCCCTCTATTATTTTATTATTACAATCGTGCCAATTGAAGTTACTTACGACTCTTTTACAAGATAATATTAAAGAAAAGGTCTAACATAATATTAAAGCCTTTAGGAGAAAAAATACAAAATAAACTTTGACAGAGCGAAATTCGGTTCCATCCCAGACAAGGCTTTTAGTTACAGAAAGAAATTCGGTTCGATTCCAGAATAGAAGATAATAATAATAACCTTTATTTCAACAACCTTATAAAAAAAAATATCTTAAACAAGTATGCTATGAGTATAAATATAAGTAAGTACTGATTATATTAGACATATATTTGACTGTTACACACCGGTAGTGAGATTGTTTTGCGTTTCCGCAAAGGCGTCCTCTAAAGCTTGCCACATTTTTCGATCATGGGTCTCTCTCGCCCAGGTAACGCCAGCTATTCTTCTGATATCGTCTTCCCACCTAAGACGCCGTCTTCCTTTCTTTCTTTTGTTTTGTCTAGGACACCAATCGGTTACGTCTTTAGCCCATTTTCCTTTATTGCTTCTCATCATATGACCTGCCCATTTCCATTTTAGTTTTTTTATACGTACGTTACATCGCTGACTTTTATTTGTTTCCTTATTGTTTCTAACTGTATTTTGTTATTACTTTGACATTGGGCATGCTTCACTCCATACTGTGTTTACAGGTCTCAAGTTTTTTTTTGTTTTTAAAGGTAAAGTTAACAAGCAATGTGGGATTGTGGTTCCACATTACTAGTAATCCTGTTATCCACTTCATATAAGCTCAATGGCTTGTGTTAGGAGAGGGTTCACGTCGGTAGTTTAATGGCCAGAATTCAAACCCATGACCACACGATTGCGAGACCTTGTGTGTATTTCGTTTCGTTAGGTTTACAAGATAGAAGAATAATAAATGAAGAGCCTTAATTCCTGTAGATACAGATATGACTTTGAGAATTACAAACATGTTTTTTTCTTTGTGTCTGTTAATTGCATGTTTGTAAAGCCCCATATGACATCGGGATTGTATCCTAATACGGGAAACGTCTTTAAAAAAATATTCCCACCCACATTAGGAACACGACACCTTAACACGTTATTCACCCGTCAATACGGTCACTTATTGACAGCATCAAAAGACCTCCAAGATTCATATAAAATAAATTGCTTCACAGTTGATAGTGGGAAGGGGTCAATGAGGCATGACTTTGACGAAGGTACAGAATACATACCTACTGAAAGTCGGCTCATAGCTCAAGTAAACACCCACACACACATAGACAAGAACGTAAGGCAATCTCAACTTCGACGGAGTTCGACCGAATTTTTTATAAATGAGCATCTTTGTGTGCGTGAGCCTGTTTTCGCTTGTTGTAGGGAGCCGACTATTTGTATCTATCTAATTTGTGACGAAGGTTGTCTAGTGAACAACACTGCCAATATGCAGGGTCGTCCTGAACCTTGTTTGACATGGCTCACTTCAGGTGAATGCTGCGATTACATGAACGGTTTAAGTTTGTATAATAATTGTTTACTTATTTGGAAATTTCCTTCTTAATATGATTTAGAGATTTGCAAAGTTGTCTTTGGAAGTTGCATAATAAAATCTTTTGTGATAGGTACTTGCCCGAAAGCGGCAAAACCCAAAGGGTCTGTCTGGAATGTCCGTTATGTATGACTTTGTTGTCTTTTTAGATGCTTTTTGTAATTTTGGCACTTTGTAGTGGTAAAACTAGCACAGCGTGGTGCAACGAGAGTGCGTACGATTGCTGTGCAAGAAATGTTGGGTTTGATTCCCACACAGAAGAGCAACTGAGCAGCTTTTTGAGATTAATAATTATTAATCTGTACTTACTAATATTATAAAGCTGAAGAGTTTGTTTGTTTAACCGCGATAATCTCAGGAACTACTGGTCCGAATTGAAATATTTTACTGTTGTATATCACACTACAACAATCGGAGGAAACATCACACTACAATAATAGGAGCGTAGCAGCAAAAACGGGGAAAATTTACACAGACGAAGTTGCGCGGGTCAGCTAGTTATTAATATTTTCCAGGCCTGGGCTTGTACCTTAAAACCGGAATGTATTTTTTCTTGCAAACGTCGCTTGTATTCAGAATCATTATTATGATCATTTCATTATCTATTCATATTGGGTTTGTTCGTATTTATGGCTAGAGTATTAACTTAAAATTAATATTAAATACTAGGTATACAGTTCTTTAGATATATAGAAACATAACAAATAGGACCATTTATCGGCCTGTATTCTACTACAGTACCGTACCGTAACCCTCGGCGCGCTACTCAGAATCGCTCTTGACCGGTTTTTTCGGATCGTACGAAACTTGACGCTGACCGTGTATCAAACGTCGAAATTCGGCGAAAAACGAAGGTTGAAAACGTATGCAAACATAATATTGATACAAAACTTATACATCTACTGTACTTTTGTTCCTTTTGAGTTTGTAGCAACCTAACCCATTTTTCACTAAGATTTTTAAGCCAACATTTATTGTAAACTTTAACAACTCAGTCTTAAATGGGGCCACTGACGATGCATCCATAAATCCAAATGGAATAGATGTCTTCCAAAAACTTACAGTGAATGTCAAAAGAGTATTTCATTTGAATGAACTTCGCGTCGTCCAGTTTTGGAATTCCAAACGTGGAAAGTCCAGTCCATATGGGCGTATACATCACGCCAAGCCATTTGGAAGCCATCTGTATTGCCCGCGAATGGACAAATCAAGAAGCTTATAGTAATTGTGCCTCAACCCATCTTCTCTTTCTAAGCAGTGTCAAACCATGGTTACCATGAAATAAATATAAACTTATCTTCCAAATGGTTATAAATGTTGATAAATTTTCGCGATTTGTACACATTATGAAAATGTATATATTACGTGTCCTAATTGGGTGAATAAATTAAGGTATAATACCTTGTTTATTGCCCGACGTTTCGACCGTAATGCAACGGCCGTGCGATATTTTTATAATTCCAAATGTTGTTTTGTCAGTAGCCTCCTTAAAAAGGATTTTAACGGATTTGAAAAATGATAAAGATCTGATAGCTGCAATTTTTACAACTACTTCTACTTTAGGAACTTATTATTACAGAAATGTACAACACGATGGTCGATGAAGTTCACAAAACGGGACTTTTTTATTGCTTCTTAATTTGAACCTTGCATTTCATCTCTATTGCATTACACTTTATATGTTTTTTAATATTTTTGACTTTGTTAGAGTATTAAACTATTGCATAGCTTTTAGCGCGGGCTTTGAGAGCGGCGTCCGAATCAAGTATAAGTATAATTCCGTAACGAAAATAAAACCTAACACCCCCCACTCCGCCTACCATGTCGTACTCGTATATGGTACAACTGTACGAAGCTCGCACGGATCGAGACGAACTGCTCCGAAATGTAATGAAAAGAACAAAATATATATTAATTAACTTATGCAATTAAAAAAAAATTGTTAATTTTTTTTGGTTGTTGTTTTTTAGTTGATAAAAAATGCTATGCAATAGCTTTACCGCGGCAGTTCTCGAGTCCCACACATTTCATCATCGTCACCGTATCGCCTCACTGTCTGTACTGTTCGTGGGCTTGTCCCGAGGCGAGGCGATTATGTTACGAATCCGATTAGTGTGCGTTGCAGTACGCAAAGAATATCGAACAACTCGAGCTAATACGATAACAATTACTTTCCGATTTGATATAAGTACCTTTAAGCTGCCGCCAGGCGTCACCTGGTTTGATCAGATCATTCTCCCTTTGTGTCACAGGGACATAACACTTTGCCCCAACAGCCTTCTAAAATAAGAGATGCTTAACATCCGTAGGCCCATCTATACTAATATTATAATGCTGAAGAGTTTGTTTGTTTGTTTGAACGCGGTATTCTTAACAACTATTGATCCAAATTGAAAAATTATTTCACTGTTGAATAGCCCATTTATCGAGGAAGGCTATAAGGTTATATAATATCAAACTACGACCAATAGGAGCGGAGCAGCAATGAAAAATGTTACAAAAACGGGGAAAATTCACGCAGACGAAGTTGCGCAGGTCAGCTAGTCTATGATAAAACAGGTTACATTTTGGGATAATAAAGAATGAACTTTAGAATTAAACTCCTATTATTACTTAAGAAAAAGAAACAGACGACTCACATAACACCATTTGCTCATAAACTAGGCAGAGCCTGTACTATGACCACCAGAGAACTGATAAACATACTTACAAATGTATAAATACACTAGCGGACGCTACGCGGTTTCACCCGCGTAGTTCCCGTTCCCGTGGGAATACAGGGATAAAAACTAGCCTACCCGGGATTAGTGTAGCTTCACAACGTTGAAAGAATTTTTCAAATCCGTCCAATAGTTTCGGAGCCTATTCAATACAAACAAACAATCAAATCTTTCCTCTTTTTAATATTAGTATAGATGAGAGACATAGACTAGCTGACCCGTGCAACTTAGTATGCGTAAATTTTTCCCGTTTTTGCAACATTTTTCATTAGTGCTCCGCTCCTATTGGTTGTAACATGATGTTATATAGCCTGTAGCCTTCCTGGATAAATGGGCTATGAAACAGTAATTTTTTTTCAATTCGGACCAGTAGTTCCTGAGATTATCGTGTTCAAACAAACAAACAATCTCTTCAGCTTTATAATATTAGTATAGATAAATTACACCCAAATGCAGAATGAACCATCGTGCCCATCACAAAAACTTTTATCCTGTTTGGGATCGAACCCACGACCTCTGCCTTAAGCAGTGAGAGTCAACCACTACACCAACAGGCCAATTTAAAAATATGATTTATTTCTCGCAGTGTGTAGTCATAAATTTGTATAATGTAACAAAAAAAAAATGTAATTTTGAAGCATCCTTAAAGAAGCTATATGAATGCTTCAAAATTTTGAAATGCGAATGGTACACGCGTATTCCAGTGTCGTGGTGACGTCACTATTGTTGAAATAAAACTGGGATGAAACCAAACAATTAGCTTTTCTTCAAGTGTGACGTCACATTGTTGCGTCATCTCTTTACTTTTTGATTACGTCAGATGGCAATACAACAACTTTCTGAGTTACGTATCTATGGGTGTTTTTTTTTAAAGGTAACTAGCAATGTTGGGTCCCACATTAGGTACTAGCAATCCCGTTAACTCCTCCAGCGAAGCTTAAGCAAGGCTTGTGAGTGGGTTCACTTCGGTAGTATAAAAGGTAGAATTTGAACCTGCTATCTTACGGTTGCAAATCCGATGCCTTAGTCATTAGGTACCGCTACTTCTAAAATAACCTAATTAAAAAGTTAGCATCTCGACTCAAACTTGGGTCTACATTGTAAGTTATTAAATCACTCGTGCGATTCTCCTTCCTTTTTGTAGAAAAAAAACGGCCAAGTGCGAGTCGAACTCATGCACCGAAGGTTCCGTACAAACTCGTTGGTATGTAAATAAATCGTCCATCTTTGGAATATATCTTTGAGATAGGTTAAGGGACAAACACATCTTTGCTATTGAGATACTGTTGTCCCCATACATTGACATAGGTTGCTGTTAGTTTACCAATGGCAAATAAGTTATTAATCGTAAAAACTTTTTGTGACGTAACTTCAAATTACTGACGTAAATAGGTATTAACTACCTATATAAATATAGGGTTTTCGGATTTTTTCTTTATTGTTTCTTGCCAAACTCCATGATTCTAGATCAACGGGAAGTTATCGTTAGTAAAAGTTTCAAAAATGAGGCAAAAACGTAGCTTATAAGGCCACACTATTTTTTATTGTAGTGTCTTAAAAAAGAGATTTTTTTACAGTCCCAAGCAATAACTGACTTTGGTATTTGATAAGAGTTTTAACATCATACCTTCACGCGTTCCTGAGTTACATTGACAGACAGACGAACAATAAAATCGTCTTATTTGTTTTGTACTTTTGAAGTACAGAACCCTAAAAATTGTATCGAACGTAATTTAAACTCGAAAACCATAACCATTCCTCAGGGCAGTCTCTAAAATGCATATTATATATAATTTTTATTACGATGTCATGCAATAAAATCATAGCAATTGCCACTATCGTCGCCCAAAAGAAGATTGTTTCACTTGGCTGACGGCCATAACGACGGAGCGTAAGGAAGTACGATGTATAAATACATTTCGCATGCTACTTAACAGTCCGTATAATATATCATATGCCTAGACAGTGCAGAGTTATGCGCTATGTACTATAACATCGCAAGTAATAGCAAAGACTATGTTTTAAAAATTCAAATGCTGTTGTTTAAAATTCCTTGATTTATTTTGTACGTTTTGTTGACGACTCACTTGAGCCTAGTTTTCTGTTTAAGCTGTATTAAAATTGTGTCAGATTTGTCAGACAACATAATTGTAATAGAATAACAGGGATTTTGTATCATTAGGTTAAGCAAAGTTACCATTGTTGGTCGATATATAGGTAGGTAATGTTTTAAAAAAAATGTCATACCCTTCCGGGCCTCAGCCAGGACCTAATCTATCACAAGTCATGTTGGATTTCCTCTAAATCCATTGAATTGAGAGGAAAGGAACAGAGAGTAGGTATACTAGTACCTACTCTTTTCAAACATTAAGCGCCAGTGTGCAGATGTCATTAGTGTTGTGTGTCGAAGTACCGACGGAGCCGTAATAGTGAGTGATAAAAATCAAGCAAGGGTAGTTTCCGAAACCCGCGCTTCTCGGAGACAACGCTGAGCTGAATCAGTCTACCCGTTACCACGGCCGTTGCAATACGGTCGAAACATCGGGCAATAAGCAAAGGTATTTGAACAAAGCCTTAAAATAAAATATTTACGCGATTAAGACCCGTAGCTAATAAAATTCTAAAATTCTTTTGTCTCGTTCTTAATGTTTTTATGTGATTAGTTGCATTGAGATTGGTCTTCGTCGTAACGAAAATCGTTTAGGAAAATATAATTGTACTTCATACCAATATTTTACGTACTTTATTTTGGGAAACAGTTTTAGAGTTTAAACACATACCTCCATAATCATAATTCGTTAATAAGAGTATTTTAAGTATAGAATGTTTTGTGCGGTTGAATACAATGACGTTGTGGCACGTGCAAGATCGCGAACATGATTTTTATAAATGTTATTTGAGGTTTTGCGCGCGCGATGAAATCATTCCGAGTTCATTCTATTTGATTGCTATTCTATTTGATTAGAATTTATAACACTTGTATAGGGGATCTGAAAATGAAAGAAAAGACAAAACATTCACTAGTTGAAATCTAAGTATATTAGGTATACATGAAGCAAAAGGGTTGTACCCCTTTTAATGAGAATTGTGCGGACGGAATTATGAAATTTCGCACACTTATAGTTTACTAGCTGTCCCGCGCAACTTCGTATGCTTGAATTTTCCCCGTTTTTACAACATTATTCATTGCTCCTTCGCTCCTATTGGTCGTAGCGTGATGTTATATAGCCTATAGCCTTCCTCGATAAATGGGCTACCCAACAGAAAATATTTCATCAAATAATTCTGACCAGTAGTTCTTGAGTTTACCGCGTTTAAACGAATAAACAAACTCTTCAGCTTTATAATATTAGTATTGATATAGAGAAGGAGAGGGGAGTGCTAATAGTATTATGAATAATGGGAGTAAGTTTCAAACCTTAGCTTCGAACTAACACCGCTTAACTAACCCCTCAGACCCTGATAAAAATGCAACCTTAATCACAATCGTTATTTTAACAATCGCCGGATATAAAACCGAGAGTGTTAACATTACGGTAAGACGGCAACACCACGGCATTTAAGACATAATAAGTGTGGTAGATAATGTGAAGCCGGCGTCACGGTGCGACGTGATTGCAGCGGAGCACCCGTAGCTGCGCCGGATTGTGCAAACGTGCACACAATTTGTAAGGAAGCATCGTAAAACTTTGGCTTAAGAAATTTATATTCTTTTATAAAGGATGTGTTCTTTGTTCCTTTCAGACTGAATTCGGTTTGATAGTTTGATACAATAGTAACTTTAACGTATAGTCGTTTTAACTATTGGGGATGCTATAAATCTTGTGTTTTCGGAGTACCGTACGTAAAGAAAATAACGAAATCCTATATACATTTTGACTGCATTGATAAAGCTATGCTGCTAAGGTTATGGGTTCGGTTTCCACACGTGACAAATATATAAAAAACAACTCATTGACTCTGAGTGTTAATTAAATATGTAAAGCCTCCCACCACACCAAACTTTTATTCTAGTATGAGATTTGATCATAATTTTTACTAATCTATACTAATATTATAAAGTTGAAGATTTTGTTTGTTTGTTTGAACGCGATAATCTCAAGAATTACTCATGCGAATTGAAAAATTATATTACTGTTGAATAGCTCATTTCTTGAGGAAGGCTATAGGCTATATAACATCACGCTACGATCAATAGGAGTTATAATCCCAAGAACTTAATAGTGGAAGTAGATCAAAAAGCAGCTCGGCAAAAAACCCAGCATGAGCCGGCAGCGGTATAAACATGATGTTCACAAACAGCCGAATTGCACATTCAGACGTTTGTGATCATGTTCGTGTCCATTGACTGCAGCATACCGTTCGACATTTCTGCCGAAACGTGTCACGGACAAATGGTAGTGACCAGTAGCGAAGGGTTAAAACAATTCTAAGGTAACCCGACACCATATATCTATCTTGGATAGACTGCCTCTGTGGCGCGGTGGGAATGTATCCGACTGCTACGCAGGAGGTCGTGGGTTCGATCCCCACCCAGGATAAAACTTTGTGTGATAAGCACGATGGTTTATCCTGTGTCTGTGTGTTATTTATCCACAATATGTATGTATTTAGAAATATATAAGTATGTTTATCAGTTGTCTCGTTTACATATTACAAGCTCTGCTTAGTTTGAGATCGGATGACGTTGTGTGAGTTGTACCAAGTTATTATTACATTATTGGTGGACACGGTTCTTTGCACCTAAAATATTATGTAACTACAGTTCAAAGGGAAACCGAAAAGAATGATGTACTAAGTACCCTTCGCCACTGGTAGTGACAATAACAAATCTACAAAGAGACTTATTTTGAACTAACGTAGTTAATTTAATCCAAAAAGCAGACTTAGTCGAATTCAGTGTACTGTGGTCAAACATAATAAAACCACAACATGAAAGTCGCGTTGTAACATTCTGAATATTCAACAACTATTATATTTTGTACTAGCTGGACCGCACAACTTCGTCTGCGTACATTTTCCCCGTTTTTATAACATTTCTTATTGCTGCTCCTCTCCTATTGGTCGTAGCGTGATGTTATATAGCCTATAGCCTTCCTCGATAAGTGGGCGATCCAACAGTGAAAGTTTTTTTTAATTCCAGCCAGTAGTTCCTGAGATTACCGCGTTCAAACAAGCAAACAAACTCTTCAGCTTTATATTATTAGCATTGATTCACATAGAATTAGTTTCTACTTTGGATAAGTTGTTTATATTTTAAACAATCGTTTTGTCTGGTGAAGGATCTGTGAGCACATGACCACGTAGGTAACTTTACTCTGTGCCATTTGAACTTTATTTACATTTTGAAACTAAATTAGCAACTAGCTTATACGCTATTTAAATTACGGTGGATCTATTAACTAATAGTAGACTACTAGGTTATATAATACGTTAAAAGGGTATTAACTGGTAACTAAAAGTAGACTACTAGGTTATATAATACGTTAACGGGGTATTAACTGGTAACTAATAGTAGACTACTAGGTTATAAAACGTTAACGGGGTATTAACTGGTAACTAATAGTAGACTACTAGGTTACATAATACGTTAACGGGGTATTAACTGGTAACTAATCGGTCCACAGATGGGCGACCGTTTTTTTTTATTATTTATAAAAAGACGACCCCCGCGTTTGGGTACAAGCCCTGCGTCGCGCGTGACTTTACAAACATACAAGTCACAGACACAAAGTACACTCAGACTCGGAACAACACTTTGTGGATCACACAAAGTGATGTCCCGTGTGGGAACGAACCCACGATAGCAGTCGGACACATTCCCACAGCGCCACAGAGGCAGTCAAACATTATGAACATTGTTACACTCCTTCGTGTCTTGGAGAGCATGTTTAACTTGTCGGCCCTGCGCATAATTTCTTTCCGGTTGTATCTCTCCCATCGAACTATAACAATAATAATATCTTGGGACAACTCACACAACGCTATCTGATCCCAAACTAAGCAGAGCTTGTACTATGGAAACCGCACTTGACACTCACAATTTTTTTCATATAGGATTTATATTTTACAAACGGATTCCTAAATAGAAAAATGCTATTTACAACACCTAAATATTTTCAAAAGACTTATCTAACGACATGGACAACGGGTAGCTGAGAAAAAAGCACACCCCTACTATACGTGTAAAAATGTTTTTTTTTTCTAGATTTGTTTTCTTCTACCACTTTCTCGGCGTAACTAATATGTAATTTACAATTTTCTAGTATTAAGGGTCTCTGAGCTAACATGGGGACGGAGACAGAATGGCAAAACTATAAGGGTAACGTTTTGCCATTTTGGCTACGGAACCATAGACGTTATACATGATTATGAAAATATATATATATATATAACGGGTGCTAATCGCGTGGTAAGGTAAAATACCTTGTTTATTGGCCGTGGCCGTTCCAATACGGTCGAAACGTCGGGCAATAAACAAGGTAAAATCGCGAAAGTTTATCAACATTTATACATGATATTTTTATATAACATTTTGTATTGATTGTGAACTTCCAAAAAATAGAAGAGAGGTTTCTTTTGCAATAAGTATAGACCTGGGAAAACAAATTATTTAAGGAAACTCAAGGTCGAAGGGAAGCCGCAGTCATAAACTAGTAAATATTAAACATAACATTGAATTCTAGCCAAGATAAGATAACTATATTGTAACATAACAGTCGTGATTACAACTCACTAGACAGAATAGATTAAATCGAAGACTGAAACCTGAAATTCAACAATCGAAATACGCCTGGAATTAATAGCCGACCTAGTTCTGTGATCTCTAGATATCTCATGACTAAGATTGGTTCTTCACTCTGTTGAATTATTCTAAACATAAATGAAAACTAGGCAATCTTCTATCTGAAGGTTTTGCATCATTTAATAATCGGGGATAGGTATTTACTAAATGTGTTTAAAAGAATTCAAATAAGTTAATGTGACATAATGCAAGAGTATAGTTGGCTGTCTTGGTGGGTACCATAGCTATGTCAGTAATTCTTCAATTAAATAATGATGTCAACATATTACTGTGTTTCGTTTGAAAGGCACTGTAGCAAGTGTAATTAGACTCAAATGAGGATCGTGGTACGATGACATTCAGGTCTTTGCCAAACAAGGATATGGTGGCACTGATACTATTATAGCCTACATGATGCTTACCATCAGGTGCACAACCTGTTCGTCTCTATAATTCGTAGTATAAAAGACGTGTACGAATTTCATGTTTTTATGTTTTATTGAGACTAACGAATTGCAATAATTTTTTATACATTACTGGCTGTCCTGCGCAACTTCGTCTGCGTGATTTTTTCCCGTTTTTGCAACGCTCCTTTTAGTCGTAGCGTGATGTGATATAGCCTATAGACTTCTTCGATAAATGGGCTATCCAACAGTGAAAGATTTTTTTTCAATTCGCATCAGTAAGTTCTGAGATTACCGCCTTCAAACAAAGAAACAAACTCTTCAAATACAAATACAAATATTTTTTATTTTTATTTTTTCTATAAATAGGGTTAGCTTTATTTCAGTTTTATAATATTAGTATAGATATATTACACACCGCGCAAGCTTGTCCGCGTAATTTTTTTTGGTTTTTGCAACATTTTTCTTTGCTGCTCTGCTCCTGTATGTGGTAGCGTAATATTATACAGCTTATAGCCTTCCTCGATAAATGGGCTATCCAAAAGTAAAAGAAATTTTTATTTCGGACAAATAGTTCCTGAGATAAACGCATTCAAACAAACTCTTCAGCTTCATAATATAAGTATACAACTATAGATGCATGTAGCGATGTTAATGGTAAAACCACTTATTTCCAGACAAGAACTACTCGATATCCTTGTTGTTGGCACTAAGTTTAAAGTTACAAATAGAACCGCATTGTGTTAGACAAGGGTAAGCGTTAACAAAGCATTAAAGACGGACCTGTTGGTCCAATGAACAGAGACACTGACTATTAAGTTAGAAATCGTGGATTCGATTCGCATTCAGAAGAAACCTTGTGATTAGCGTGTTTTTTATGTATACCCGGCTGGAAGGTTTTTCGCGTGTATATTGTATGTATGTATGTATGTAATATTCTTTATTACCTCATATGTCACAAATCACTGAACGGATTTATACAATTCAGACGTCGTTTGATTCGTCTTGACCGCCCAAGTCTTAAACGATAGGTGACGCTGAAAAAAACAAACATGGCGTCAAAATAAAGATGTGTGAAAAAAAAAGTGGTTTCGAAAACTGCAATATGGATATCAAATTAAAGGGCTCATCTTAAGCATTTCAAAAAGGTATAACATGATAAGGACTGTAATACTAAAAAGGTTAGTTAGCAACCATTCTTTCATTAACAATAGCTGTGATAAAAGTTAGTTGATACATCCTACAGCCACTCAAAAGTATTAAATATATATAATCCTGTAGGGAATCTTGGTCCATCTTTTTTGTTCAGGAGGGTTTTTTACTTTTTTTTTTTTATTTATATTAGTAAAACTTGTTATAGGTAAAATAAAAAGTCCTAATTCATTTATTCGCTAAAAACACATCAAACAAAGCTAATATTTTCGAAAAAGTTTTTTGGAAATTATCGTATCTACTACGAGAAGGGACAAAGACAAATAAGAAAGAATTTAAGATATCAGAATCGTACAACTTAAATTATATTTTTTTATAATTGTTTAACTATTGTTATAGATAAACCCTAATTGAGATGTTTATATTTAAACACTACGCCTTAAAACTATCGACTTATCATTACCAAAGTTTCTATAAGTATAATCAGTATTCAGAATACGTCAGACTATTTTAAAAGTACGTACCAATTCAAATTATCTATATAAAAGTCACCGTCTGCCTACCAAAAGAAAATTGTTCACAAAAAAATATTGTTCGTGTAAAAATGTACCTAACATTTTATACAAATTACATCGATTTGGGCGCACTGCGGGTACATCACAATGACCCCAACTCACAGACTTCAGCGAACTCTTTAACTATATGACAGACAAGAAACAGAAGTACAAGAGAAATTGCCAACTTAGAAGAAAGCTACTGCAGAGTCATGGCAATTCAGTCACTTTTTAAATGAAAAATGTTTGAATTTTTAGGCATTTTATCCATAGCTTATTACAACAATAAGTTGATTTATTTAATCTAACTGAAGGGGACTGTCAAAACAATTTTGACGTACAGAGTCAGTCTTATTAACCGTTTTCAAAAAAGCAGGTTCTCTGTTTGACCCGTCTGTACGTATGTTGGTTGGTTACTTATTCATTAATTAGCAGTAATTTGGAAAATATTTAAGCACATATAGTTTTACATTGTAAGTGGATGCTCCTACTATGTTGTACCCATGGATGATGACATATCCAATCTCATGTACTCTTCTTTTAATATTTTTATCTCTTGTTTTTTGCATTAGTCCTCTAATATGATGTATAATATAGTGGTGGAAGCACCATACGTGTATATACAGTTTATAAACAAATAAACATTGTAAACATTGGCAATTTGAAAAGAGTGGGCGCGAGTTTTTATTGCCTGTTCTTTTCTCCGGCTTTACCTATTGTTTGTGAACAGGCATTACATGTACATGTAGAATCGACTTTTCACAAGAGTAGTATTTTACTTAATAAGATTTATTATTATTATTATCATTTATTATTGTTTTCTCAAAAGCTAATGCTCCGATTGTGTTGAGATCTTCGCTATTAAATTTTGTCCTAGATTAGAAGACACCGGAGTTATAGACTAAAACACAAGAGTAAGTCACTGAAATTGCCACGAATCGGTGATGTAATTGTTTTTTTTTCTTGTTTTTATTTTCTATGATGTGTTTTTAATTTGGAAGTTGTTTCTATTCTTGAAAAAGTTACTAATATTTGTTTTTTATGTTTTTTTTAATAATTTGGTTCGAAGACAGCTGTCAAAAATATTTGAGGTGACGTATATGAATCTTTATTTTATTTATATATCATTAGTGTAAATTGGTGAATTGTTTTATTCAATTTGATTTTATCTGACACCTGTTAAAATATTTGATGTGTCTTTTAAAAGCCATTCTTTAGTCTATGTTGTTAGTACGTAAGTATAGTTTTATAGCCTATCTGCACTACTACTTTCTACAAAACAAAGGTTGATATTCCTAAAACTACCTTCAAAGTTTTGACGTCTAGAAAGTTTCCACTGAAATAGACCGTAAACTGACGAATACTGTTATTGTATTAAAAGATAGACAAGTAGGTTTTTAGTATCTAAGTAAGATATTTAGTATTATTACTCCTAAAAACTTACTAACTAAATGTACATTTAAGGATTTATTTGGACTGTAAACATCAAAAAAGACTCATAAACATTGAATCGGTTGAAAATACTTGATTTACTTTATTTATTAAGGACCTCGTTTTTTTCTCGGTTCTGTCCTGGATGATATTTTTTCCAAAAAGTATTTTTTGTGTCTTCCTAACAATTTCAATTTTTATAAATTTCGTCAAAATCCTTTTTGTTGTTTTGCGTCAAAGGGTAACAAACATAATGTTACACAATCATTTTACTCAAAAACTGACTCATTTATAGTTAATATTAGTACGATATGTCTCTGATTCAAAGTCGACAAAGTTAAAGAAAGATCAACGATTACGGTCAAATCATTTTCTAAAATAAAAGTGAGAGAAGTGAGTATCAGTCACAGTTGAATAATCATTTTCTAAAATAAGAGTGAGAAAACAGAATGTAATTGTGCCTGCGTATACGCTAGTCTGCGATTAGACTGTTCACCGTGACGGAAATCTGTTAGGTAATAGTAGCAGCTATTCCAAAATGCATTTTGCTTCTATTTAACTATCTATCACCTGATTCTTTAAACAACTGATTATGCACAGCTGTACTACATACCCGTGGTTTCTCTTCTGCGTAGTTTCCAAGTTTCAGTTAATATTGAAAGGTGTAAGGGACCTTCCCCACGGACGAGAGAATCGCGACGATTCCGCTACTATCGTCGGGTAGTCTTCTCGAGCGAGCAATTATTCCGCCAGCGTCTCATCGCGACTCGTAACGGAATCGCCGCGTGTCCGCGACGACTCGTCACGTAATCGCCACGTTTCCGCGACTTTTAAAAGAGTTCAGTTAGGCATGTGAGCGTCAAGATGGCGGGACCTAATCTTGGATTTCAAAACTACATATACAAATACAACAGCAATACGTTTTTGCTACTATTTACTACCTACGCTCAAATTTTAGCAACATTCAAATTTATTTAGTAGTTAAACAAAATACATGGTCCCGCTATCTTGACGTCAAGATATTATTATAAACAAAATACGTGGTCCAAGTGACATTTAATGACCTACAAGTGAAGTAAGCTAAGCAGGCTATCAACAATTTGACTATGTATTTAGATTAATTACTAAATATATATTGAGGTAATAGTAGCAAACAGGTACTGCATTTGTATATTATGTAGTTTTGAAATCCAAGACTTGGTCCGCCATCTTGACGCTCACATTATTCATGGGTATGTTTCGATATAGACTGCTACCACTGTTCAGTGCTTTTACTGGGGAGAAATTAGTTTCGTTAAGGACTGACAGGATACTGCCGCAGTATCCCAGAGAAGTATGTGACGTTATACAGCATCGCCATTTCTGTGCGAACACTGGCGTTTTTGAGTTAAGGTGCTCTCAGTACTTTCATCAAGGGATCAACATCGTCCAGTAATTTAAATTAACCAGTATAGCTAACTATAAAGAAGCGGCGGTAGCTTAATGGCTAAGGCATCGGTCTCGCAATCGTGAGGTCGCGGTTTCGAATCCTACCCATTATACTACCGACGTGAACCCACTCGTCACACAAGCCTTTGAGCTTAGCTAGAGGGGCTAACAAGATTGCTAGTAATGTAGGACTCAATCACACAATACTAGTTATCTTTTTGTTAAAAAAAAAGGAACGGCTTCGCAGGGTACTGAATTGACGTCACACTTCACAGTGGTCATAGTGCATATCGGATACCTATAAGGATGACATTATTATTGTAACAGTATTTATGGTCAGCGCGCTCGCCTCGCTCTCGCAGCGAGACCGCCACGTTTCGTGGCAAGCGCGCGACGATACTTTGACGTTTCTCTCGCACTCGGCCACTCGTCGGAACGCGGCGATGCAATCGCTGTGTGGAGACACGATCTAAGAGAGTGTATATTAATAGGTGGCATGACGATAATATCGCAGCGATTCTCCCGCCCGTGGAGACGGTCTCTAACCGAGAGTTTTGTTTATTTGTTAAAGGACATCTCCTAGGTAACCGACGCCGGTTACGTTTATTGAGTGCCCTTCGTGCTCCGGAAACTACTCTAAGGTACCCTTACCTGTCGTCAAAACATCTACGATAGTGAATTGATATTCAAGAGGTTGCTACAAATTCCGATATTTTAACCCTCAACAGAAAATACGGGTTGTTTTGACGCCTTTTTAGGATTCCGTAGAAAAAATAAACTATAAGGAAAACTATAATGGTTCCCTTATAGTTTTGTCATGTCTCTCTGTCCGTCCGTCCGTCCGCAGCTTAGCGCAGACTGTTAGTGCTAAAAACTGTAATTTTGCTTGGATACACATATTACTTATGCCGTGAAATAAACAAAGTGAAAGAATAAAATCTTGAATAACATTTTTTTGTAATGTATAGGTATAATGAGGATGTGATTTTTTACTCAACTATCATCGTGTAGGTTATCATCAAATAGGTATTGTAAAATCGTTTCGAGGTTGTAAAGACCAGTTTTAGATTTAGGAATCCGTTTATGAAATATTAAGCTTTAAAGTTATTTTTTTGTTAGAATCAATCAAACTTCTAAGTTAACTTAAATAAAGTCTTTAAAAAATTCCGAAACTCAATTCCTGAACTATTTATAGGTAATAAAATTGTACGGAACTCTCGATGGGCGAGTCCGACTCACACTTGTCCGATTTTCATTTATCTGTAGGGTTATATCTCCCAGCTAGATGGATAAATCAAAAATATATTTTAATTAAAATTGTCTTCTTGTCGGTCGAATTGTACCAATTGTGGCCACAAGTAGACTAATGGTAGCTTTACATGGTCTTCATAATTTGTTCTCTAGTGGATACCCTATTGTTTTTGTTTAATACTAATATGCTGGTCCTTGGCTAGGTACATTACGTGACTTTCAAAGATATGTGTAATAAAATCCACGATATACTACACAAATATACCAAAAGTAGAACAGTATAATAAAATTACTACAATAAAAACTATGATTAAGTTATGTTATCGCCAATATAATTTTACTTTGTTTATTGGTTCTCATTTTAAATAAATATGTCAGAGAATATTATTAAAACGCTAATTAAATTCCGTTGACCTAGTATCTGTTTTGATTAAAAAGCAAGTCTATTGACTCATTTAAACATGGTCGCGGCAAGATAGTGTGTCTTTTGTATGACGTTTACATTTGAGGTGCCGGTAGTGGGGCAGTGTGTCTAATTCAGCAGTCTTAATCGAGCGGTCGTAGCGACAGCACGTCTTACGATAGGCGTCGCTATTTTTACAGTCGTGTGCAAAGTGTTAGTGTGGTTATAGTGTCAGTGATGCAGTCGCATTTTAATAATTAAAATGATTAGAATAGTTGGCGGACTTTACCTTGCTCGATGTAGCCGCTCCGACAAATACAATAAAGTGGTCAAGAATTATATCGTGAGAGGTAGTCCTATTATAGTCCAAAATTAAAATTATTCTAATAGTTTGTTTTTGTTTTGTAACTGTTTGTATGTAGAAATTACTGCAACCAATCTTCATTTGCAAGCAAAGAACATCGATCCATGCATGTATCTATTCTCACAAACTTTTGAATTTGTATTACTGACTCTGTGGCGCGGTGGGAGTGTATCCGACTGCTACGCAAGAGGTCGTGGGTTCGATCCCCACCCAGGATAAAACTTTGTGTGATGAGCACGATGGTTTATTCTGTGTCTGGGTGTTATTTATCTATAATATGTATGTATTTAGAAATATATAAGTATGTTTATCAGTTGTCTGGTTTCCATAGTACAAGCTCTGCTTAGTTTGGGATCAGATGGCGTTGTGTGAGTTGTCCCAAGATATTATTATTATTACAGTAGGATATTATTTACAAAAACTTGACTGCCTAAAATGAATAACTGAAATATTCTGGCACCAAAAATCCGCCATTTTAATTTTGATGTTCCCAGTGTCACGCGCCCAACCGAGACGAATCTAAAGATACCTCATAAGCTAAAATTCATCAAGCCATTTAGGTTCTAGAACGCGCCAAAGAAATATACATACATACACTAAAAAAACAGAACCCTCCTTCTTACGCAGTCGGGTAAAAAATAGTATGTATAAGAGTTGTTCGTAGTTAGTCTACTGAATGTAAAACTATACAATGTTAGAATGTACCCATCTAAGTGCACGTGAGGTGCATACTTACAACATTCGTGCTCGTTTGAATTTCTTCACCGTTTCAACCCCCATTAATAGTTCTTTATCGAACATTATATACACAGATTTGTATAGTAGGTAAGTAAATATCTGCCATATTGAAATAAGCCTTAAAGACTTGCGAGTGTTGACCTTGGAATCTGTAGTGTTTAGGGCTCCGTAGCCAAATGGCAAAATGGAAGTAACGGAATAGGGGTTCCGTTTTTCTATTTGCCTACTAATTAAAGAGTTTCGCCGTATCCGTCCGTCTGTCCGCAACTTAGCTCAGAGACTGTTAGAGCTAGAAGACTGTTATTTTGCACGGATACACATATTACCTATGCCTACAAAGTGAAATTAAATTTTGCAAAAAAAAAGAATAAAATAAAAATACATTGTGCGTGGCCCGACATACACTTGTCCGGATTTTAAATTATTTTTATAGGTAGATTGCGAATCCGATGCCTTAACCTATAAAAGCGGCGGTAGCCTAATGGTTAAGGCATTAGACTCGCAATCGTGTGGTCGCGGAATCTTACCCCTACAACTACCGACGTGAACCCACACTTGAGTCCTAACACAAGCAATTCAGCTTAGCTGGAGGGATTAACAGTATTGCTAGTAATGTGAGATTCTCATGCCGACATTGCTAAGTATCTTTAAAAAAATATATTTGTTGTTGTGCTTTTCTAATGTCAGATAGAATTTGTCAAATTTAGTAGGTAAAGCCACACGCCAAAACTAGTAGATATTTAGGTATAACTTATTCATTAAATGAATTGTAATATTAATTTGATTTATTACATTTAATTGATGACTTCTATTTGTTTCTTTTTTTGGTTAGTGGTTAGAACTAACTAAACTTTTATCAGTATCAAGTATTTATAGTATACAAAAACTCGGTCTACATACTTAATATATTATCAGCTTTTCACACTCCTGTAGAAATGATGACAGCAAAGTTTCCCGCTATTACAATCACCCTGTTTCTTGCATTCATTTTTAATTTAAACTGTACTGTTCCACTGCTGATCGAAATTCTCCCCCATTAACTTCCAAACCTCCCTGTCTGGAACTTATTCAGAATTAGCTCCTCACACCAGCGTTTTTTAGGCTTGCTTCATCCAGCATTAATTTATTTATTCTTTAACTTTCTGTTTACAATAAGACAACTTCTGCACTTTCTTTACCCTACAAGACGACGAACTTAAGAAACTAACAAAAAATGGACATAAAGTTCAAGAAACCAAGATTTATGAACCTCACAAAACTCTGCCCTGGGCGAACCGAACCTACAAGCGTTTACGCAGCAGTCTCATATACTCCCACTGCTCCCAAGGCAGTCAAAACATTAATACCTCTACTAAATCCGTATTCATCGTTGAAGAGACGAAGAGGCTCTTGCGTGGTATATGTAAACCTTATAATTGGGTTAATTAATTAATATAAAACACGCGAAAAGTACGTGACATGCATAAGTTCGGATATAAACACCGAGAGTATAAAAGGAAAGATTCATATGTACTTCATTGAAACACAACATACACACACACAGACATCGTTATCAAACAAGAGATAAATAGTGGGATAAATATGTGCCTTTCTGTCCGAAAAAACAGTGATAATTAAATCGTAGTGTAGATAGGTTCCTGCACATTTCACGATCTACACGTTTTACTACCTGCATTCTGCGACTTACAGTGCTCATTTTCATCAATTTTTGAGCGATCCAGATAACCATTATTTCTTGTAATATTTTGATATTTAAGTGGTTGTACATTAGTTTCTGAAATCCTATTTCTTCTTAGATAAAAAAATCTCCAAAGGTCTCCACGCTTCGCCCTCCTCATCTCTATGCTTGAAAACTTTAGCTCCCAAATGGTTTTATGAATTTTAGTTAAGTTAACCAAAAGCATGTTGAGCCGTTATTAAGAACATTACAACGCTTTTCCTGATAAATTATCGTTAATATAACTTGTCTAAAATGATGTAGAAATTTTTGAAAAACTATATCGCAATTTTGTTTGATAATCTAAATAATTGACAACACGTGTTTATTTATTTTAAAGTAAAAAGACAAATACGAAATTTAACAGACCTAACATCAAAACTCACAGAGTTTCATACAAACTTGCAACCCCTATTTTACTCCCTAAGGTGTTAATTATATTTATCCAATATTGCTGAAACACGTGTTTCTTGATTTCATAGAAAAAAGCCAAATAAGAAATTTCACAGACCTAACTTTAAAACTGACGGAGTTTCATACTATTTTGCGACGAAGTTTCACATAAACTCGCAATCTCTAGTTTACCCCCTTGGGGTTGATAAGCACGTGTTTCTTTATTTTAAACGAAAAAGCTAAATACAAAAAAATTCACCGATCTAACTTCAAAACTGAGAGAGTTATAAACAAACCCTATTTTACCCCATTAAGGCATCAACTACCAAAATTTTAGATTTGTAACCCTAGCGATTTCGGTTCTGCGGTGATAAATATGTCAGTCAGTCAGAACCAATGATTATATATGTAGATAAATACTAGATAACATTTCGCGTGATGCGGAAGCCTAGATTTCGGGCGGACATCGGCCATCGCGATAGGAGCACAAGGTATAAGATAAATCCCGCAGTAGGGTACAACCCTGTGTCGCGGGGGTCTTTATAAAAATTCAATTCACTGACACAAATAACACCCAGACTCGAAACAACAAATAGTAGATCACATAAAGTGGTGTCCCGTGTGGGAATCGAACCCACGACCTCCGGCTTAGCAGTCAGGGTCACTAACCACTAGACCAATGAGCCAGTGATTTTAATAAGTCCTTTCATGACTAAACATTTCAGTAGTTCTCAGTTAAAATGCCATCTTTCTTAGTGAGCCTTACGATGCAGTCGTCTGACTTGTCTATGCGCCTGATGGCTCTGCACACCACGTACATCTTGGAGGAGTCGCGGCCCAACGCCGGGTCCGCGTCGGCGAGCACCAACGCCTGGTTCTAAGCGTGGATCAGTCGGTTTAAGGCCGAGCATTTCCTCGGGCAGTACAAGTCTACGAATTCTCCAGCGTCGTTCTGCATGTTGAATGTCTAAAAAGCACACTAGTCATGTAAAATGACAAAAGTATCGCGGTAATTGCAAAAAGTATAAAGTAGGTATCCCACATCCAAACTTAGATTCTTTAGAAAAATGTTCACCATATGTCTCTGTGGTCTTACAAAGAATTAAAAGTCACAGTATGTTTTATAGGCTATTCTTGCCAATAACTTTATAAATACGATAGTTGCATTTTTGAAAGATAGAAAAATATAAGTCCAGACCCAGGAATCGAACCCGAGACTTCCGAATGCCAATCCGGGGCCGTAATCGAACCACCTATCTGGACTATGTTCCTAGACCTAAAATTTCTCTATCCTTTCATGCTCGCGAGTTGGGCCCTCGCATGCGCCATCTAGCCCGTAGTTTAAGAACTATCACGGCTTTTGCTATTTTATAGAGAATTTTGCTGCGTTACAGAGAATTTTTCTATCTTTCAAAAATGCAATTATCGTATTTATGAAATAGATCCATTCACTGAGTCCAGATACAGATTCCAGATTCGAAACAACAATCTATTCAACTTAGATTTGTATCATTCGGTGACCAAATTACCAACACTTAGTTGGACAGACATTTAGTAGGCCAACCTGCCAACGAAAATCACCACAACTATTTACTAGTGATATGATGGTTCCCCACAGCAGCAACATTACATAACATTTATTAATACGCACTGTTTTATAACATTCAGTAACATGGTAACTTTTGTTAGCAGCGGCCGTGGTCATGGGTAGACTTCAGACAATCTACCCGTGACCACGGCTCAATACGCAATACGGTCGAAACGTCCGGCAATAAAAAAAGGTATTTAGCCTTAAAATAAAATATTTACGCGATTAAGACTCGTAGTTTGTAAAATTCTATAATGTGTACAAATCGCGAAAGTTTACGAACGTCTATTATTAGCAGTTTTGAAAGCTTCTACGCTGATTTACAAACATATTGTAAAACATCATATAACATTAAATCAGTTCCTTATTTCAAAAAGGCTTTTCTAACAAGAGTAACAAATATAGATACATATTGTTTTATAACAAGAAAAAAATATTAACTCTTGTTACAGAATGTTTTGTTTTGCGACATATGTGAGAAATATCCATAACAACATTATAACTCAATGCGTGTCCACTACACAACTTAACAGCGGCTGTAAACAAACTTATTTAATTATAGCAATAACGTTCCGGTGATTAGTCTGATTAATTGTCTAGACAATTAGTTCGTTAGTGCGACATTGTATCTGTTAAATAATTTGCTATGTGATTTTTGGCGTAGGTGAATTGTAAGGCAAGCACCATAGTTAATTCTCTCTTCATTCTCATTTCATTCAGACTCAGTGAATCCGAATCCATCCATCCGGGTTATGTTTTTAGTTAAGTACCGATTTTTGCAAGTTTTACACTAACCGGGGATGTAATAAGGCAACCAGGCCACTTATATATCGCGAAACATACTTATATATTTCTAAATACATACATATTGTAGATAAATTACACCCAGACACAGAATAAACCATCATGCTCATCACACAAAGTTTTATCCTGGGTCCCCCCACCCAGGACAAAACTTTAGCAAGTAGTGGATCTCATAAAGTGGTGTCTTAGCAGTCAAGGGTCACTAACCACTAAACCAACAACCAATTTAGATGTTTTTCAGGTAAAGGGATTTAGAGGGTTATTTTCAAACCAAGTAAATGGATTTTCATCAAACGAAGGTAAGATATGCTTCTGATGATCTAACTAAATTTCTAAAAACGAACACCACATTCAAATTTGTTGATCCGTTTAGAACGGTAATATTGACAAACGCATAGATACACAAACACACAAACACATGGTTTTTTTTACTATTAAATGAAGAGACGAGCATGTCGTGAGCCTGATGGAAGCCGTCATGTTAACTCTTATCAGTATCGGTGCTACCATTAGGGTAGCACCGATGCTGATAAGAGTTACATCTTGTATGGCAAAGATCTGATTGTTACTTCACAACGCTCGTAAGTCTCGTTTACCTAGTATTCTTTTTGCAGAAAGACGTCTCCCGCAGTAGCGTACAAGCCCTGTGTCGCGGGGGACTTTACAATCATACAAGTCACGGACATAAAGTTCACCCAGACTCGGAACAACAATTTGTGGATCACACAAAATGGTGTCCCGTGTGGGAATCGAAACCACGACCTCTAGCGTAGCAGTCGGACTCACTCCCACCGCGCCACAGTGCCCTTGATCCTACACACATCACTATTTCACGAAAGAATTACTGACACTATGATGGTACACTGTAAGACGGCCTATGGCTTAGTCCTACCTGAAATAGATACATTATTATCACGTATAACGCTCTTTTCATTTTGCGTTGGAGGTTAAAATGATGCATCCCTGATGATGCTAGGTGATCAAAGGTTTTAGTAACCGCTTATCATCTGGCGGGTAGAACGTTGAGCCGTAAGTCCTGTGCCTTATACATCCAATTTCAGCGGCGGTAACCTAATGGCTAAGGCATCGGTCTCGCAATCGTGAGGTCGCGGATTCGAATCCTACCCATTAAACTACTGACGTGAACCCACACCTAACACAAGCTTTTGAGCTTAGGTGGAGGGGTTACAAGATTGCTAGTAATGTGGGACTCAATCGCACATTGATAGTTACCTTTGAAATAAAAAAAATGTGTCGCATTTTCCGTCCCATCGGCCTAACAAATAGAAACGGCTTTTTTGTCAGTGCATTAACTTTACGTAGTTGGTTAGTTTCTGATAAAATTGGTCGGTGTAACTGATATCAGTACGAGAATATTATCCATCTAGAAGCGTAAGCGGTAGGTTTGCTTTCTATGATAGTGGTAGGTGGTTTTTTTTTATTCTGAATGAACGACTCGACCTATAAAAAGAAGTACAGACTTTCTCAGAAAATCTCAGTGAAAGTATTGACATTACTTTTGGTTTCACAAGGCTGGCAGCCTGAATTGACAAATCTCACAATATAGATATTGTTCTATCTTACAAAACTTAAACGATATAAAACTATGTCTGACTGTGCGGAGAAAGGAGGAATTCTTAAACTTCAAGGTGCCCATTAAACCAGCATTACATATGTACGTAATTATTCTGATAGTGTAATCTAGCATTAGAAATAACCATCCAGGTTAGTCTACTCTATGAAAAGTTATCTACGATTTAAGAATTGCTTCTTAGTTCTTTTTAAAAGTCGGTCAAAGTTGAACTTGCTCGCAACCCGATCTCATCAACAGCTGCATTGTTGCTTCCAAATGTCAATACACGACCTGCAATAGCTGCAAAGTTATTAAGAAAAAGTGTAAAGTGTTAGAAAGTTAGTATTGTAAGTGAAGATAGTTGTTTGAGCGGATTGTTTGTGGTGTATGGTCTGTGGCGCGATGCCGGTGGGAGCGGAGGCGACGACGCGGCGGCGGCGTCACCAGCGACGTCGGAGGCGTGCCCTGGCGGGCCAATGGCGCCCCGCCGCCCGCCGCCCCCGACCGCGCTGCCGATACACCCAGCGAGCCAGTAGGTTTGTGTCCTTTTGGCTGACCGCATGACTCCGTATCTCGCTTCGTCGCTGTACTCGTTGTAACCTGTGTACGTGCAGCACGCGCTTCACCTCCTCCCCACGGCAGACAACGCTAGCTTCCGCCAGAACGCTTCGTACTCGGTCACTGAACTCCTAAACTCGCCCAAGTTTGTGTAGTTGATAAACTTTTGAAAGTAAAAGTGGGAGCAACAGTGAGGAGACAGAGTGCAGGTGGCGTGCAGCGAGGCGATAGTGCCAGGTACTGTGTCCACTGTCCATGCCGCGCGGTGGACCCCGCGCCGTCGACCGCGCGGGGCCCACGCGCGCGCCCGACTGGCGACGCGACGCTGTTTGTCAATGACTTATCTTGTATGATCCATCCCGCAGGAACTTCATCACAATACGCATCAACATCACCTCGCCGTGTTTCTATTGAAAATAACAACATGTATATTTAAGCAAATCTATGTCCAAATGATTTAATACCCCAGTAAAAATATGTTGTTATATCAAAGTATGTGTTCGTAGATGTTGACAGCAGTTGGGAGACGTTGTTATGAAAACAACTTTATTGAGCGACGGGAGGATTTTCTGTTTATTTTTCAAGGGAATTTTCTCTAAAAGGCTGGTAGTACACAAAGCAATAAAAGAGTTACACGTCGCAATTTGTCGGTACAAGTATGATTCGAACTCACGTAGGTATGAAAAAGTACATGTATTTGTTTTATTAAATTGATCTCGTCAGTATTCAGAGAAGCCGAGAGCACCAAAAGCGAAGGTTGCCGTGAAATCAGAAACTATACATATTCAATGTGATCTCGGGTACGAAACTACCGAGGTTCTACAAAAACCCAATCCTATTAAAACAGTAGAAAAAATAAAAGGGTAGCTACAAATAGAAGATTCGCCGAATAAACATAACAATTTCCGCTTCATCGCCTCCAAACGCAGCAGACAAATTAAAGAACATTTTTGTGTACGAGCGAGGGCTCCGCAGCCTTCGCTGGCTCCATAAAACTTAACTACACGCCGTAACCGCCACTAATTATTAGGGTGGGTTTACATAACGTATTTATGAGCATGAGATTTAACAGCAACGCGCCGGTCTCGGGTGGTCTGTTATCGCCCCATTAAAAAGTTGTCCTCTGCGGGCGCGTAAATAACATAATATGACGCTTTGCTCGCCGTTCAGCGGGCTGACTGCCGACTGCGGCGCAAGGCCGCCCGACCGAACGTGAGCCATCGCGCACCCGCCACGCTATCTTTTGTCATTTGATATTTACTGTAATATACTCTTTGTTCGTTGTCGTAACTTTTAAAGTTACAAACTTCGTCACAAAACATGCATTTTGAAGCGAAAATAATGTGTCGTTTCCACGCTTGCAAGTAGTTTTTAGGCTCTAAATACATGCCGCTACAATGTGATAGACTACCTAAATCACTTTCTATTCTTAGAAAGTTTCTGACAGAGTGATTCCACTCTCTGATCAATGCCAAAGTCCATTTTATTTTCTTGTAGTAAAATTACGTGTCATAAAAAAAATATATATTACAATATAAGTAAATATATTTTCCACTACAACCATAGTTTTTATATTTTGTACCACCAAGGAAAGTACAATTACAGCTTAGTTAAGCCTCATTAATGTACTATATTAGACTCCCCATAATTTTGTACTTTATCTATAAGTGCATAAAGTCCCTAATTCATTAATCAAGCAGTGACTGCAGTGCAGCGTGACCGCTGTAGCTAATAAGGACGCCCAACGCCACAGTTCGTCGCACTGTATTTATATACAGTGAACACTCAGCTTTGAGTTTAATTGTACTTATTTAGCTTTGTAATGAGAAAATACGCCGAGAGAAGTTTGCAGCGAGCTACATATTAAAGGTATAATTTAACCGAGGCAGAATAAAACTGTAACAAAACTAATAGCAGGAGTTGATGCGATAAGCTAATATAAGACGGGAAGTTACAAGGCCGGGTACAAGTTGGGTGCGCGCCGTGCCGATGCCGCGTCGTACGGCGCATCGTCGCCGACGACACCTCATCGGCGCGCCGCCGCCACTTTCAAACTTTTGATGTTTACACACCGCTGTGACGACGATGATACTCTCACTAATTTCTGTATTTACGACAGTTCCCTTGATACTTAATAAGAAAAACTTGCTTATCTCTTTGATAAACTCCAAACTTTGAATTAGTCTAGAGATACTTAAAAAGTATTTTTATTTTATGGAGCAGAAATTAATTGGTGTGGGGATTTTAGTGAAGTTTGTGATTTAGAGGACACATTTGCGAGCTCATGCCACAGCCCATTACATCTGTGAACTTCTATGGGGCGGGGACATTACACACTGGGTGATAAATTGTGGGGTAATTTACAATTGAACTTTCATCTATCGTTTAATGTGTATTTTCGTATATAATGTTTTAAAAAAATCTGCGTAGTTGTATGCTGGGCTTAAAGTATAAATTGAACTTTTCAGTATTTACTTACTTACTTACAAATGTTGAAAAAACTGTATATTTTTTTCCAGTTCCGGTGTAAAATGTAGTATACTGTAATGAGACAATTTTTAACCGTCGACAAAAGGAGTTTTTGATTTAAACACATATTTTAACATATATTTTATTCAATCCTAAAAGATTTGACACCATGGTTGATTTTGACAAATAGTATATTTTATAATTTTAACATTTTAATGACAGTTACTGATTGATGATTAGAGTATTACATTATATTTAGTACAATCATTGTTATATCATGTATTAGTATATTCGGAGTAAACAACAATTTAATGTAAAAAATAATTCCACGATAAACTGCTACGCCGTAGCACCTTCGTAGCAGCGTAGGCGGTCCACATCAGCTGTCATATGAATTGACAAGGTAATTTGACAAGTATGTAGACTGTAGACATTAACAAGTAGGTGGGTAGGTGTGAGTTCCGCTCCAAATTCGCAATAATCCATACAGGGATGGCGTCCCTCAGTCTCCTTCATATGCATAACTACCTAAACAACGACCTTATTTTGATATATTGCCTATAATGTGTGTATATAACCTTATATTACCAAATTATTTAATCATATAACATAATGCCTCTGTGGTGCGGTGGGAGTGCGTCCGACGGCTATGCAAGAGGTTGTGGGTTCGATTCCCATATGGGACACCACTTTGTGTGATTCATAAATTGTTCTCCCTAGTCTGGGTGTATTTTGTGTCCGTGACTTCTATGTTTGTAAAGTCTCCCGCGACACAGGGCTAGAGCCCTAATGTGGCAGTCGTCTTTAAAAAATAAAAGAAGAATAGGCTTGTTTCCTAGGTAAACAAAAATATCTAAAATTTAAAAAGTAATCTAGCATTTAAACTGTCATATCATAAAAAGAAGTGATTTGACTAGAAAACAAATATTGACATCATAGTCCGGTATTTGTATGAGATCGCCATACAAAATCTGCGTTTTGACATTTCTTAAAGAGTTGTTATTTTGACCAGTTTGAAACTAGCCCATTATTTATAGGGCTGTAAAATATACTCGCGTACAAAGCGTCCCCTTTATTTTTTTCTTATAGTAGTAATAATAGTTTCCGATTTTGTTCACTGTGGCCTATCTCATCACAGACTAGCCAATTATGCAGGAGGCATATATTATAGTGCACACCACACGTATACCTTCTCTCGCATAGTACATTGGAACGAAACCCAACATGACTTTAGAGAGATCCGGTCCTCCTGACATTTTTTTTTAAAATTCATTATCATCAGCCTATCGCAATCCAATGCTGGACATAGGCCTCTCCAATTACACGCCACTTTGTTCTATCTTCGGCTTCTCGTATCCAGCTCCTGCCAGCCGTTTTGCGTAAATCATCACTCCATCTGGCCTGAGAGCGTCCTACACTACGTTTGCCGAGACGCAGTCCCACTCAAGAACTCGTTTACCCCAACGGTTGCCCGTTCTTCGGCTAAAATGGCCAGCCCACTGCCACTTCAGCTTGCTAATCCGGTGGGCTATGTCGATAACTTTTTTTTATTGAACAGTGGTAATGTTACATAATCTCGAAGATCTCGATCAACTTAAGCATACATATAGATGTACAGTCTTATTATCTTCGTATTATTATTAAATATTTCAATGTGGAGGGAATGCTCAATGGTGACTGAGTAGCTTGAAATATCTCCAAGGTTAAGAACATCGTGATTTTCGTATTTTAAATTATCACACCACTCCGTGCCTCGTAGAGCACGTTAAGCCATCGGTCCTGCGCCCAATCTCTCTTCGATCGTATTGGATTGATAGTGGGGGAATAGAGAATGCACTTGTGTCTGCGCATACACTTCTGCAGTATAATATCTCGTGCGTAATTTGTTAGTCTTTTATGAGATTAGCGTTAGAAGATCATTTATAAAACTCGTATTATGAATCAACATTGTAAGAATTCTTCTCATTTCTCGATTCTCTACAAAACAAAATGATATTGACCAAAAAGAAATTGCAAGGTTAATTTTACTTGAAATAAAACACGTCAACAAGGATACTAAATATAATATAATCTTCTTTATTGCTTTTTATCAAAGCTGTTTTTATTTAAATACAGGCTCGATTTAATACTGTATTTGATTTTATTTTGGAGAGGGACGGCTGAATTTAATATTGTTCACTTTGCTAAATGGGCACGCTAATTAATAGGTACATTGGTTTTTTGAGAATACCACATGGTTTAAAAGGATAGTGCTCGAACTAGCGGTTGCGATTCGTTTACATTAATTGACATACTACGTGTTCCGAGTCTGAGTGGTAGGTACGTTGTGTTCAGATAAAATAAATATAATTAAGTATATCTATAACTATTTGTGCACAGGGTACATTTTATAAATAGTGCAGTAACCGTAGGTTAACTATCGTAGCTCCTGAAAAATATTCTTAGGAGACTGTCCAAATTAAAAAAAAACTTTATTCAGAGATTTAAAAACCTAGGTAGGTACATTCTGCAAAAAACATGCACAATGTAGATTTCCATAGTTGCCCATCATAATAATGCGAAATAAAAAGCTCAACAACGTTATATTTATGAATCAGTTTCAATAGAAATTGTACGAAAATTATTGTTACTTTTCTCTTGGTTAGTTATTATTCGTAAAATTGTGAAGCCTACTTAGCTGTGATAGTTTTTGCATACTCAACAACAACCATTAAGCTAATCAGTGCAGGGGAGGGGGGGCACTTGACTCTTACAAAAAATAACACTTTAAAACTTAATATCTCACAAACCGCTAATAGAAAAATGGCCTTACAGTAAGCCTGTCCTACACTATGACAACCCCAACATTTCCTAACACCAACTTCAAAATATTTAATTATTTTTTGTTGTTGTACCTATATAATTTTTTTTTTAGTTACCTTATATTTCTTTTGGAAGTCGGTTTTTTTTTTTTTGTAAAAAAGTTTTTATTTCTCACTTTTTAGCGTATTGGTTTGTAGTTGATTTATGTTACAATAGCATAATCTAAACTGCTCATATCTTTTTACAAAATGTTGGGTTTTGCGATACAAGGCCGTTGATTTTTGAGGAGTTCACCTGATACTAGACCATCAGTTCCATTACATGATTTGATGGAGGCGAAGAATCAGGTATCGAACACGGTACTCAGATCGCAACCCGCAATATTTATTATTGAATAGTTCCGCTGGTAATCTGTAGTCTTCATCATCAGTTCCATTTCACTCAATGGTGGTGGTTAAGAGTATATGCACGAATTAGAACAATATATGCTCAAATTACTAATAGGTGTGTCTTTAATATTTGAAGAGTTCCCTCGATTTTGAAGATCTCATCATCAGATCCAAACTTTGATGACAATGGAACCAATTTGGAAGTATACCCTTTTAAACACAAAAAATATTTTTTCAAATCAATCCAGCCGTCTGCGAGTAATCGGATGACAAACATAAAAAAAATACAGTCGAATTGAGAACTGAACATATCACAACACCATCAATTCTCAACAAAAATACAGCATGAAGTTGAATAGAAATATAAGGAGTCCTTTACACCAGCAGTCTGGTGTCGTGATAAAGCTTATTTTGTTTTCTTAACCAAAGTTTACGGTAAAATATTATTTCAAGGGCTCGCCTAGGGCTAACTAACACATTTCGTGGCGTTTTCAACGAACTTTAGTCGTAAATCGCATAGATTTAGTTGTTTGAATTTGGAACTTGGAGGCAGAAAAAGTTCGATTAACTTTTTCTTGTAAAATATGTAAAACGTAGGGGTTATATTGAGAAAACTTTAGACTTTCTAGACTCGAGAAGTTAATATTTTAGGTGGTTTTCCCGTGACACCCTTCAGCGTTTGGAGTTGCTGTTTTAAAAATAGCTCTTTGTTTTTAGCCGACTCTGTCAGAAGCTACTGTTTTTTTTCATTTTCTTGAGATGATCTACAGTTTAAATGGCTAAACGTACATAAGAGTCACATGTAACGGTTTCTATTATTTTTCAATACATTACGAGAGACAAATTGAATGCAAGAATCTTTTTTTATTCTAAATCAACGATTTCAGTTCATCTTTTTCCTTAATTCTTAAAATCGATACTAATTTTATAAAGCTGAAGAGTATGTTTGTTAGTTTGTTGGTTTTACTACTATCTGTTGGATAGCCCATTTATCGAGAAATGCTATAGGTTATATAACAATACTCTAGGACTAACAGGAGTGAAGCAGCAATGAGAAATGTTGCAAAAACGAGGAAAAGTTACGCATACGAAGTTGCACGGGTCAGTTAGTTATTAATAAAATCTATTACGAGTGTCTAAACTCATCAAATGTAAAATCCTCTGTTTTGCTTAGAAAATATTACTCCTATCACACCCATCACATCGCCAGAACTAATTAAAATGTAAGACAATTCTAATATTTCGATGTACCTACGACTATAAGGGCTAGCGAAAGCTTCGTTGTCGAAATCAACAAAGTGTCTATAATTACCACGGTATAGATGGATAAGCATTTCTTAAAAAAAAAATAGACCAAATTTTTATGGAAGAGGTGCCGACCTCTTCCATACGTGTTCGGTCAAAACTTTGAAACACATTGTCCAAAGATAAAACCAATGGGAACTGATAGACTAATAGCCCATTTTTTGTCGCCTTAGATAATGTAAACAATAAGATCCATCAATGCCATGTCTATCATCTCTGGGCAAAGTACCATTTAAAAAAAAAATACGTCCCATAAAGTCATTGATTATTCAATGACTTTATGGGACGTATTTTTTTTTCCCGAATCCGATTTTTCTGTTGACAAAGTAAAAGTTGCCACTAACGACAAGTTCCATCGTTTCCCATTAATTTCTATTTGGACACCATGTTTCGATATTTTAGTACGATAAATTGCATTGTCCATTTAGGTCTTTCCATGCTTCATTAATAAGTCTTCCTTACTCTGTTGTTATTGACCACCAGTAACAAAATCGGTTAGGAAAACTATGAAAAAAATACAAAAACTGCATTCATGGATACCCGCTTCCCTCGTCCCTAAGGAAATTCGTGTGAAAATCAGTAAAGTATGATAAAACTTTTCCTTTTCTGTTATCTTTAAGTAACACATTTACCAGCCGGTGTAGCAATGAAAGAAAAAAATATAAAAAGGTATCAACTCTTTATCTTTTAACCGAAATTGTATTTGTCAACGAAAGGTCACCACGATTTCTTTCTTGGAATTATTGTGACAAAAATGAGACACAGAATTATAAAACGGAATTGGTACAATGTTCGCTCATATAACAGAAAAATAAACCGACACTTGAAAAACATCAATCTTTCCTCAACTACACAGAAAAATGAGATAATGTTATTTAATACCTAAAAACTGCTTCAGTACGTAGTACGATTGTTGCACCAGAGGTCGTGGATTCAATTCCCTTATGGGACAACTCTTTTTATCTTTAAATACTTTTGCGAGTCTGGGTGTATTGTTTTGTATCTGGATAGAGGCCGGGATGTGATACAGCTCGGAAGTCACTGCCGACTTGTGACGCCTCTTTCATCCATAAAGGATATCATCCATAAGTTCTAGTCTGACCATGAAGTGTCTCATCTCATTCATCTTGGTGGAGTACCCTTAACGTCGTCAGGTGGAGTCTGGGTGTACTTTGTGTTCAAAAATTATACTTTTGTTCCTGTGTTGATGAATCAGCTTGTGAATCTTTGCAAGGTTGTGAACACTGTTAGTTTATAATTATCTAGAAATATTATAAACTGTCAAAAAAATGTTGACTCTAGCAAACTATTTACAAATTGACGAATTATATTCAGACCAATTACAATTTGACGAATTATATTTCGACAATTTATAATCTGTCAACATGTCGGCAGTTTATAATATTCTGAAAAATATTAAAAACTAACTATGTTAAGTACATATAACATGAAATGCGAATATTTCGCACTTGTTAATCTTAATATTATAATTTAAAACTTTTCAACGATAATTTTGTTGCTTTCAAACAAACAGACAACAATAACCTCAAAACTTCTATTTTTGCCACGACTTACAAATAAAAAAGTCCAATTCGCGACGCAATTCTTACCTCGCGATCTTTTCTATATACGTAACCAAGAACCGTATTCCCTCAACACCTACTAAGATTCAACGATATGGAAGCGTACCTATGAATACAATAACAAAAGCCTCTTAAGATCGAGTCGTGAGCCTGTGACGTCATTTAATCGACGAATGGCGTTCCTTAGAACAGTTTATCGCGATGTCAATAAATTTGAACCAAAACGTTGGAGACTAAGAGCATACGGTTCTTATATTCAAGAACTAACTGTGCCCCGTGATTTTGTTCGTAATAAATATGATTATTTTTAACGTGTAACTAAAAGGTGTCTGTCTTTCAATAGGAGATAATGTATGCCATAAGTATAACGCAATAAGAGTGCTGACGATGAGATAAAATGTTTTCATTTCAAATATAATTTTTGACCTGATAACGTCTTATAAATCGATGATGATGATGGTACACGAAAAAGTGTCACGTCAATTGCAACTGCCATTTGCAAATGCCAAGTCACATTATTCATTGGTTGCTAAGCAACAGCGAATAGCGATTGCAGTGACATGACATACGATACAATTGGAACTAACGTGTTATATAGGTTGGTTGCTAAGCAACGCGAATGGTGATATGTCATCAATGTTTTCTTATGACGTTATCGCATAAACTGACTGCCTCTGTGGCGCGGTGGGAGTGTATCCGACTGCTACGCAAGAGGTCGTGGGTTCGATCCCCACCCAGGATAAAACTTTGTGTGATGAGCACGATGGTTTATTCTGTGTCTGGGTGTTATTGATCTATTATATGTATGTATTTAGAAATATATAAGTATGTATATCAGTTGTCTGGTTTCCATAGTACAAGCTCTGCTTAGGTTGGGATCAGATAGCGTTGTGTGAGTTGTCCCAAGATATTATTATATATTATTATATTAAATTATCGTAGGTGTGTAAACGGACTTTACAAACAACCTTTTTAATTGATATTTTTAAGTGGTAAAATATGGTATGATAACTTAGCCGAAGGACAAATAGATAGTATCCACGCCACATTGCGTAAACTAAGCGCATGCATCATGCGCAGAGTGCGCGACAGCCCCAACTGCATACTGCTCACAATAGCAAATCGGTGGGACAGCCCGATGCTGGGAGATAACCCAATATTATTTAAGATTATGTAAAGTAACAAAATGGACTCGGTCTAAAATAAAAAGTTATTATTATTATTAAATCTCGATCAAATTGGGTACAAGTTCCCAAAATTACATTGTACACCACCCGTGTGCCACCCTCTACATTAGAGCCAAAGTTTCCCAAAACTCCATAATATAACGGGTCTACTTCACAAGAGAAATCTCTCTGCATAAATTGAGCTCTCTCTTTGAGGTCCAAAGGTTTCAATTGGGCGTTTGATGGGGGATTTTATAATAACTTTTATTTCCTCACATGGGATAATCTTTTTGAGAAAACAAGACACCTAAAACTGTCTATGCAGGCATTTACTCTTGTGATACTTAATTATTTTTTTGAATGTAATTTAGATTAGAGGCTAAGTCATAACGTAGTGGATTTCGATGAGTGTCCAGAAAAGAAGTATATAGTGGCATGAATTGCAATGTTGTACCTATGCACAAAAAAAAATGCATTTCAATCAAATCAATTAAATCCTTAAAAAATATTATAAACTCCAAAAGAATTACGGCCGATATCAATAACCTACCTATCAATGGATTTGGCTACTAGAGGTAGAATTTTGACATATTTTGTATAATAATAATAATAATCTTTATTTCTCCTCACAATCGCAATGTATGGAGTCTATGACAAATATTTATTTATTTATTTTTATTTTTACGGAAAGCTTACAGACTAATTGTTACATTTACATTTTATTTAATATGAATATTAATGTTGCTATTTACAAGCTTCCGCATGTAGATAGATATACCTCTAGTAGCCAAATCCGTCGATAGATAGATTATTGAGACCGGCCGTTAGTTTTAAATCTGTTTAACTTTAATTATTTATAATAATTAAAACTAACTTCAAAAAATAAACTTAACTATTTATCTTTAAAAATATAAATCAATCCTAAAATCGTGTATGTTTGAGTGTATTCCAAACAAATACTTAATACTAATTTCAGACTTCAAAACACGGACAAACTATTCAATTTCATTATGTTCGTGTATACCTATATAAATTTCATGACATGAATTGAGACTCTAAATTACAGCTATCGAAGTAGATGCCGGCATAAAAAGTAAAAAATTAAATCATTCTCTCTGCCCTTTTAAAAACTTTGTAAGAGGATTTTTGCAAATTGTATCGGAAAGTTTATAGGCAACTTATTTATTATAACCTTGTTTTTAATTACACAGCTGTTTAATCCGCCAATATTACCGGTTTAACAATTTATAGGTTGCTTGTGTATATAAATATAACAAACATTAGACATTTTGTACACCATAAAGTTAAATCGCAAGTTGATCAAAATTGCGGACATAAATCACCGAATATACACGAAAATTAACTATCACCTCGATAGTATTTAATAAAAGTTTTTAGAATAAATTATTTTTTTATAACAAGGTGTAGGTTTAAAACGATTGCTACGAGATATTTTTCTGATTCTAAACTCATTTGGACTTTGTAATAAACTAAAAATATGTATAATATTATAATAATCAGTACTGTAGTTTCTAGCAATGAAAAAAATACTTTAAAACAAAAACTGGCGTATTTTACACCAATAAAATTTCCACTAAACCCGATTCAAAACAGATTCACTCTTTTTTTCAACGTAATACTTTAAAGTATCATCAAAATTACCGTTTCTTTGAAATTTCTTGAATATTTTTTTATTATAAACAATGTAAATGGAATTAATAAAAATGTATGTTACATTTTCGTTTATTCCATTTACATTTACATTGTTTGATTAAAGTAATAATACTAGCTGACCCTAGCAACTTCGTCTGCATCAATTTTCCTCAATCTTGCGATTCATGCAATAATACTAATATCGCGATTAAAATGCTTTACCTCAGACCTATTTTTAAACCTATCAAATATCCAAAAAAAAACAATCAACATGGCAACGACGACAACAATCGGTCGAGTCATGTCGGAAGTTACAACTTTTTTTATATTAGTGCCAATTAGTAACAATTAGTAACTCATTTACTATAATCATCAGACGGTAGTAATACCAGGCATTTATAATATGATTAACTATCTTTAAATTTAACCTCAGCAATAATGCTTAACCTCTCTTATCTATCGATCTGTATCCTGTAACTGTGTCACCAGGCCAACACTATGCATACAAAAATATAATACTCAAACAAAGAGAAAGATCATACGGTAACAAAGTGGAACATTCAGCCGTCCCCTTGCGTTACTATTCCTGTGAACCAAGCCAATCAGATAATCAATTTATCAGTGCTGTATAAAAATAGGATACATCGTGTTCTATCCCAAACGTTCCGCTTTAATAGAATTTTAATTTCAATTTCACACATAACAGGACACACGGATTACAATACTGCACCGAGTGGGCCGACTCTGGCCGAGTTGGGCCGAGTCGAGTAAATTTTTCCGATCGGCTCGACAACTGTACCGTAGAAATTTTGATGGGCCATTATTACACAGTCCGTTTCGAACGTATTGTGTGGCTACATTCGCTACAAAAATAGCAATATTTTGTATTGTGTGCGGGTAACTCGCTGTTTGCATTGCTGCGTTTTTAAGCGCCAATGCTTTGATGAAGCCGTTTTATCTGTTAGGAAATTGGAATACGTAATGCAGAAAATCGGTGCGGTTACCTAAACTGAAAGAGCGTATGATAAACGCATTTTGAAGCAATCTTGATTAAACATTGAAACAAAGTGGATCTAGCTAAATAGATTGATGAAATAGTAAAATAAGAAATGTTATTATAGTCACATTTTTGAATAGGTGACTATTTTCCTTTTTTCTTAATGGCGCAATAGGATCGCATGCGCATCCAGGTAAAGAGTATGCGAATGCAGGTTCGGGGTTTGATTCGACCACACGCAACACCACTTTGTATGGTTCACAAATTGTTGTTCCATGTCTGTGTTATGTAAAATTCACTACCGCGGGTGATATCTTCAAAAAGTAACAATATTTCCACAAGCTTTAAACTAAAGAGCAGACTTACTAATCTTAGGTAGCTCCGTAATCGTTGTATCACAGATTCACAAGAAACCAACATATCTCAAACCCTAGTTTATTATTAACCGTACAAATTTAAACAATAATCACGCTACTGAATAAACTCGTATTCACTAACGACAATGAACGCGCACACGTTGTCTCTACACCAAGATAGACGGCTTGACGTTTTCGTCTCATCAACTGTCACTTCAACAAAATTCCGTACCTGGTAACTCCGTTAAGCGCGACACGGTACGATAACGAGCCACGACACGTTACGTCGTCTGCAACAAGGATAATGGGTACAATATACCGAGAGTACAAAAAGTAAACTTTGTACAAAAACTCTCAAGGCACATGTCAATGAGATGTCATGACGGTCACGAAACACCTTCGGAACCTAGTTTTCCAAAGTGGTCCGAGATTACACGTTTATAAACTTTTATGACGGCGTTGCTCGAACGAAATAAGTTAGTTACATAATTCGTTTGACATTTGCAAATATTTACATGCCGTGTGGTGCCGGCTTAAGAATAGTACCACCCCATTTCTACCCGTGGGTGTCGTCAAGGCGACTAAGGGATTTCACCCCGGAGGACGGGCAGCAGCGTCCTCTGCGTACTTAAAGCTTACTGCGATCGCCAACCCGCTCGCCAAGCGTGGCGATTATGGCAATTACCCCCAGGATCTACATACTAGTAGGTTCTACTGAGGAGACCCGTGCCCAGCAGTGGGCCATCTTATGGGTTGATATGTATGTATGTATGTATGTAAATATTTAAACTGGCCAGCACAAACAGAAGCGGTGGTTGTAGTTTAGAGGCATCTGGCTCACAAACTTGAGGGTGTGGGCTCGAATCCTACCCGTTATACTACCGACGTGAACCCACTCTTATTCATTTAACATGGCTGGAAGCTGGAAAGGCTCGGGTAGACTGGTATACGAGTTTAGTAATAGTACTGTACCTATTGATTTTGATGAAATCTTAAAAAAAATAACTCCTACAATAATACTAGTCACAAAAAAAATTAATTATGACAAAACAAGAAATCGACCGCTTAAAATTAAAAACTGACATAAGTAATTATCTTAGCACCAATAATGCATCATATATATATATATATATATATATATATATATGTATGCATGTATGTATGTATATTTCTTTGGCACGCTCTACAGTTCAAATGTCTAAAATATATATATATATATATATATATATATATATATATATATACTGCCCAAGAAGAAGGTTTATGTTTGTTGTTATTGTTTGTGCTTAGTTTGGGATTAGATAATGTTATGTGAGTTGTCCCAAGATTTTATTATTTATACTATTTTTACCCGACTGCCCAAGAAAAAGGTTAATGTTTGTTCGTATTGGTATTTGTCGTGTGTATATATATATATATATATATATATATATACACACGACAAATATAAACCTTCTAAGTATAAATAACTTCCTTCTTCTAAATATAAATAATAAAATTTATTTATTTTAATAAATAAAAAAAATCTTGGGACAACTCACACACCATTATCTAATCCCAAACTAAGCAGAGCTTGGACTATGGCAACCAGACAACTGATAAACATACTTCTAAATACATACTTATATGGATAAATTACTACTAGACACAGAAAAAACCACCGTGCTCATCACACAAAGTTTTATCCTGGGTGGGGATCGAACCCACGACCTCTGTCAACAATAGACCATCAGGCCATACCTGGGTTTGTTTCATACGTTTTGGAGCTTTGGTGCTACACGAATGTCGCTTTCCTTCTGTTCTTCTCGATATTTTGTGTAATGGGGTTGCATAACCTGAAAATGCGTTCATCCTGTTTTATATTTCATAGTGGTAGGCTGATGTGGCCCGCATCCAATTAACTTCAAGTTGTCCGCCGCATCGTTTGTAATGCACGTTGAAATATCGAGGGGTTGATGAGCGCTGTGCAACCTGTCTTTACGACCTACATGCTTAAACTCGGACCAGTGGATTGGGTCCAGTTTGCAAGGATGTGTTGCGTTTGTGAAAATGACACATGAACACATGACACAGAACACAAAAAAATCCTATTATATATTTTTTACCTTAAGGAGAAGGTACAAAACGCTGAAAGTGTAGAAGGGAACCGCGCCACACAACGAGCTGGAGTAACAAAGCAGACACAAAGTGATCCGAAATCTCGAATTCATAAGTGTAATTAGATGCCTTGGTCTGTCTCTAAAGGTTCATTTCCGCGCGCGTCAGCTGCAGGTCGTAGGCCGCGATGCACGGAAGTTAACCTTAACTTGTCATCTTTTTAACAGCGACTAAAAAACTTGTATTCTACTTCGCATCTGTTGTTATTTTTTGTTATCAACTTACCTATGACTTTTTATTTCTTTATTTAAAGAACTTCATCACAAAATGATTATGTCGCTCAATCTTAAGTTTAAAAACAGAATTTGTATTTTTTTATTTTAATTTTTTGATTTTGTTGTATAGTAAATTACGAGTATTATAATTTTCATATCCTATTTTGTGACTGCAAAAGCGATTTGATCACATTTTTTATAAAATATTTGTTGAATTTTAGTCAATTTAAAAATCACCCCCTTTTTAAGATGTAACCTTAAGGTGTAACCCTAAGTCAACACATCCCAACACTCTATATTAGCGTATTTTTTTAAACTTTAGGACATATTGGCTTATATTAGAGTACGTAAATGTAAGTGTTAACTGTGTTTTTAGTAATTAGCAGTTATTTTCCACGACCCACATTCACATTTCAAAATAACTGACAACATTTGTAACTGGACATCATTAGGTAAAGACAAACTAATCCCACGTAGGCAACGTATACTATGCAACGTGGGAGAGTTGGTGTGCAATCTTGTTTCACGTACACAACGCATATTGACGTCAGACTCATTTGTCATTCCTTCAGATGCTGTAGTGTTGGTTTAAAGCTGGTCTTCCGCGTGAGATGGTATGATATCCCCTACACCTTCCCACGCCGTTGCGTGGGACTCGTGTGATAGTTAGTAGTTTTTTTTAGTAGTAGTAGTTTCTGATTCAACTGTTTTTAGACAAATTCTAGAGTCTAGATGTCATAATGCGTTGCATACGTGGGCTCATTTTGTGCTTACTTTAATAAATAAGTAACTGCCTTCACTAGGTTTTTTTCTTTTGGTCCCTCTGCACTAATGAAGGTTTTTTGTCCACTACAATATATTAATAGAATGAAAACTATATTCTGCCGTGACTATTGGTTATTGCGATGAAAATGATATACAAAATTTAATTTAATTAATCTAGCCATTTTTGCCTGAAGCTTGAACAAACAAATAGATATAAAAATGAAATCTTTAAGTTCCATGAATATCAACAAGTTGCAGACACTGTCATTCTGCAATATTATATTAACATAAATTAAACAGCTGCAAAATATTTTACTACCAAAGACTTCATAAAAGAACTATCATAATTGAAAATACAACAAATGCAATCTAATCCTTTGTCCCCTTACAAAACAAGAAAATAAAGACAAAAGTATACCATTTCAACCGTAGCAGACTATAGTGTGTCGAGAGCATAAAGTAACTGAGTTTTTTTTTTCCTTTATTTTATGAGCATCACAATGTACGACTAAACAAAACCGAACACCGTATATGATACTATACAGGCACGTTTTCACCGTAAAATTTGATTTGAAAGTTTTCCAAAAGTATCGCAACAATATGTTATAAAATATTTTACGTTTGATTTCCATTCAGCGTCAAATATTCAAGTTTCGATTGTATACAGATGTAATAAAGCAGACGGCTTCAATATTCTTCTGTGAAAACGGAATGGTTGGGTGATTTGTTGCTGAGCGTATCGAGTTGCATTGCCATCAATCCGTAAGTGAATCTAGAGGCGAGCACGTCGCAGCTGCAACTGATATCACCTGACGATGTCGTTTGTACCCGTCCGACTGGGATTAGGCACAGGATATACTCGCAGAACGACAGTTTGAATTACGCTGGATTTACGCTATTGAATACTGGACTTAAAATATTTTTATCATATAACGTTGTATTCAGTAGTTTGGTCATTTTTAAAGGATTATTGACTATGAAAATAGTGCAAGGTGTTAAAGCAGACAGCTTCCTTTGCTTATTGACGGCTTACCTTTTGTATCGTATCTGGATAGAGGCCGGGATATATAGCCCGGAAGTCACTACGACCTAAAAGATCTATTGTGATGCCTCTTTCTTCCTTAAAGGACATCTTCAAGGTTTAGTCTGACCATGTAGTCGACTATGTATCTTGGTGGAGTGGCCTTAACGTCGTCAGGTGTGATTAAGTGCCCTCCAAGGTGCTGGCTTCTGGTGTAATGAGTTGCCTCGCAGCCACAGAGGATGTGTATAGGTGTTTCCTCATCCTTGTGGCAGAACCTGCTAATACTAGTATCGGTGAGACGTATCTTGTGCATGTGTTTGTTTAGTCTACAGTGCCCAGTTAGGGTTCTAGTAAGAATTATGATTTGATTCTTACTCATAGAGACCGCCTCTTTAGTGAACTTTGCGTTGAAGCCTACTAGGAGTGCTTTGGAGTGCTCTTGGCCTGGTGAATTTGACCAGAGCTTGATGCTTTGGGTTAGCCCCCATCCTTTGCGCGAATTAGTAATGGAGCATTTGGGTATACCGCAAAAGGGTTCACGTCCCCACGCCAACCCCTCTGCCCCCATTCTGGCTAGCTCGTCCTTTAACTCATTTCCTGCGATGCCACGGTGTCCAGGTACCCAACTTAGCGTTACTTTATGGGTTTCACCTAGTTTGTTTAAGGTTTGGACACACTCTTTTACGAGTTTAGAATCCATCTTTTGTGAGCCTAGAGCTAGAATAGCTGCTTGGTTATCAGTAAAGGTAGATATTGCTTTATTTTTATAGTCTTTTTGCAGGCTCTCCTGGGCACAGCCCAGGATTGCATAGAACTCTGCTTGGAAGATGGTGGCATGTTGACCGAGGTTGCAGGATCACTTAACCTTCGGTTGTCCACCGTCCACGTCTTACCTTTGCTTATTGGATTGAAATTCTTTGCTTATTCAGACAAACTTTAATATCAAATGAAGTTTGAGTTTGTCTTTTATTATGCAGTTGTAGTAGTACTGATGAATCCGACTGCAAAGTAAGAGTATTAAACCAAGTCCAAGGTTTATGTGCTCTCCATACCTTGTCTATGATCACGTTATGCCGGTGGCCTAAGACATTGGCAGTTACAAATGTATTCACAAAATCCGGAATTTAAACCATAACAACCTTGTCTCAATCTTGTCACCATGGTAACTATTACATCGACAGAATAATTTAAAATTAGGTACTATGACATAACATTATTTTAATAGGAATTTTGAACTGTTTTGTCTACAGCATAGCACGTAAAAAGCCGAGACGCATTAAAAAATAATGTATATGAAAAAATGTAAAAGTAAAAGTAGTAAAATAAAGTAAAGTAGTAAAAAAAAAAGTAAAAGTAGTAAAAAAAAATGTTATATTGATAAAGTTATCATAAATACGATAAGTATCATAGATTTGAAAATATTGAGATATTTTGTGTCAAAATATATTTTAACCCATCTTGTAATTGATATGTTTGCTTGTAATTTTATGACAATTGTTTGTAACCGACTACAAAAAGGAGGAGGTTCTCAATTCAGATGTTTGTATTTATGTTATCAGACATAACTCCGTCAATAATAGACGATGTTTTAAAATAGTTTTTGTTCGAAAGAGGTTTGTTCCGAAAAAAAAAATATAAATTGCATAAAGATCTTATGATGACTTTCGGAGACAGATAACGAAACTCCTCAATAAATGCCAACAAATTAACCGTGATTTAAGTCGGTTAGATATTTTTTTGTAAAATCAAATGATCCAAAATATTTTAATAATAAAATATTTTTCTGTCTGTGGTGTATTTACTAATAAATTAGAAAGTATCGTTTTTAATTAGACAGGTAGCCAGACTTGCTAAAAAAACACCTGCCAAATTGAATAATTGGTCTATTAAGAATTCTAGATGGATAAAATCGCGAGAAGATAAAACAGTTACTTTATGCGTTTCCAAGAATACAACATATCAAATTGAAAAACAAGTGACATGCCATTGACGTCATGCACGTTATGAAAAAGACAGCAATCATTTACCACTATCCCACGACGTATGCACTTTTGTTGGTACCATTTACTAAGAAACTAGCACACTTTCAGGCTTGGTTTTTGATATAGTAATTTAAGTTTGTGCCTACATATGCTATCTATTATGGAAATACAATTATATACACATGTTTAAAAAGCTAATTCTCTTTAAACAAAGCCTAAAGCACCGCTTTTTGCTAGTAAAAAAACCTTTTTCTTTTATTTACAAATCTCAAAGTATAACTCCCACAAAGGTAACAATGTTAAAAACCCATAGATCTCTGAGATATATTGACGCAGTTATCATAATATTGAGAATATCCTAAGTGCAGTACATCTGCTCAAAAAGAAAACCTTACGATTTTTAGGGGTTTTAAACGATTGTCTGCCAAAATGGGTCAAGATTCAAATGGTTCTACAGTGCATGTAGAATATTAACATATAACAAGTGTAGTATTTTGTTTCTAAATTGAAAAAAGACATTTTAATTTGATTAGTTGCTGTAATGAAAAATCATGTGATTAGTGTAAATTTTGGTAAATTTTCCGTCAATTTACTGAATGAAGTTTGATGTTCCGATTTCATCGAAGTTTCCCTTTGTCTGGAGGTCTAAGCGGATTGGGCTCGTATGGCACTCGAAGTGACATGTAGTGCTTTACTGCTTATGGTGGCATCGTGGCATCAAACGGAAGCCTCTATTCCAATCCGCTTATGATTGAATATTAAACTTGAAATATTTTTAAAATGTTTGTAAAAGTATTTACTATTATTTTATCGTTTGTCTTAGGCAGTTGATTCTTATTTGAGTGTATTATTTCTGTTCAGCCATTTGTCATGTAGTACCGGATATATTTTCCATTGATCTATTTTATAGAGCAATAAAAAACCTTGCAAGTCTTAAATAATTGCATCAGCAGAAGAGTGTATATTCATGGCACTTATGCCCTTTTGTTGAGAAACGCAATTTTTCGGCAATAACTCATTGACGGTATATCTGACCAAGTCCGTAATAATTTTAGTTTAAAGTATTTAATAAGCGCTACCTTTGTGATTTTTTTCATATATTTTGGTCCCATGGTTCAAAAGTTAAAGGGGGCACAGATTCTGTTCTATGTATGTAGTGCTTCCTCTGAAAATATATTTTTTTATATAGCTATCAAACTAAGTAGCAGCTACTACAACACACCTTTTCACCAAAATTCATCAATATTCATTGAGTAGCCTTTAAGTGAAATGCCTGTGACATACGGTTGGACCGACAGACAGACGGACATGACGAAACTATAAGGGTTCCGTTTTTGCCATTTTGGCTACGGAACCCTAAAAAGTATTTTAAGTAAGTATCTAACTGAAAAACATTAAATGTATATCGGTCCAACGTTCTTTATTTTTCATTTGAAATAAGTTTATATCCCCAAACTATTAAAATAACATTCAAGGGATTAAAAAAATGCCCTAACCGTCATAATAGTACCCAAATAAAATTTCATTTTGAATAATTATAAAACTCGTATAAGATAACGTTATAACAAGCAAAATAAAATTAAAAAGTATGTATAATTCGCTCAACTGTGCACAAATTAATCAACAAGTATAAAGCCTAGCTACCAAAAACACACAATTTAACTAAAGCATATTCCAACCGCTATCCAACTCCCAACGACCACACAGAGCCAATTTAATAACACCGCGAGATACTAATACTAACTTAACAAGGTAACATGTCAAAGGGCCAATATATTTTGTTTGCATAAAGGCCCGTATCACAGAATACTGAGTACAGAACGCAAGCTTCATAGTAAAAGCTCTCGACGAATGCACACAGAGACATCTTTCGCGGACACGAAATCAGGCGCTTATCCCAGGAGGGGGCAACAGAGACGATTGCCCAAAAAAATATTTTTGTGTTTGAAAGGGTATACTTCCAAGTTGGTCCCATTGTCATAAGATCATGATCTGATGATGGGATCTTGGAGAAATCGAGGGAACTCTTAAAATATTAAAGGCTAACCTACAGTGATTTAAGTATATTTCATAGTGATTCGTGCATTTACTCTTAAAAACCACCAATTGGTGAAGTGGAACTGATTTTGAAGACCACAAATGACGAGCGGACCTATTGAATATTTCACAGTTTGCGATTTTGTTACTTTAATACCTATTATTGTGTAGTATTGAGTAGAACTTTATTCTCGTCATACTACTATTACACAATGTAATAGAGCTGATAGTGAACTCCTCAACAATTAACGGCCCTGCATTGGGTCAAGCAATATTTTGTAAAAGGATTTGAGCAGTTGACATAAGCCTATTGTAACTTATGTGAATTACAAACCAAACCACTAAAAAGTGAAAAATAAAAACTTTTTTTACAAAAAAATATTACCGACTTTAAACATTACAACTAAAAAGCAAAAAATAATACACCTAGAATAAAAAACAAATTAAACATTTTGAAGTTGGTGCCGAATAAAACATAAAGACTACTATTTCATGGCATTTCAATACAAGTGAAAAAAATATTAAAAAGTATGTCATAAAAACTCCTATGCCATAATAATCCAATCGAATTTCGTACCAGGCGTAATTCTTATGCCATACGCCTTTCACTACTTAATTTTAACAAAAACAATATGCTATTATTATATATGCTATATATTACCTTGGATGTTTATTTGTGCGTGCTTCAAAAGCGCTTTCTACGAAGATTGCATTCTGTACTCTCTTGTATTCTGTACTTATATGCACGGCCGTGGGCCGGCTTGGCCTACTGGGACTATAGGACGAGTTGCCGCAAGTATTCTCTGGGCTGGGTTACAACAACATTTTTCGTAGAACTATATACGTACTTGCCTAGACACTTATGTAGGTAATTTATGACGGTGCCTTAGTTCGCTTCTTGAATGTTAATTAGAATATTTTGTATGCAAAAGTGTCGATAATATCGGTGTTAAATTTCAATTGTTTTAATGTTGTTTTAAGTGATTTTGAAGATTCGCTCGTCCTAAGATGTCCCTAGGCTTATTACAAAATATTGGCTTTTTATGAAATGTTAAAACGACAAGCTCTATAGAAATATGTATGGAATAACAACCTGTGATGTCATAAGTTCCCATCGTCAAATCATGACTTTTAGTATTCGTTTTCATCCTAATATAAAAAACATGTTAAATGGTAAAAGAATACTTATTTTGAGAGCATTTTAAGATCTACTATTTTATTACTATAAAATAATTTACTTTTCAGTCAACTACCCCATTTTAATTTATCAGTTTTCATAGTATCAGAGTCCCTACCTAAAACAACAATTAATTTGTTATTGTGACATCATTATGATACAATTTGGTTACGATTGAAGTAGTTGACTACGGTCCTTGATTTAAGTGCGTAATTTGATTCGTGGTTTTAACTTCCCGATTCAATTAAAGCTGATTGGTTAAGGATATTGGATAAAGGAATCGAAGCTATCTAACTAATGTAATTGTTAAGGTTTTGGCAAACTCTAAAAACGTTATCAAGATAACATTTTATTACAAATTCGAAAGTATTCCTTCTTACTAGATATATTTTGTAACTTAGGTAATCGCGTGTATTATTTAAAGGTACGAACCTTTTATTTACCCAACGTTTCGATCGAATTGCACTGATCGTTGCGTTATTATTATTGCACAGGGAATTATTTAAAGGTTCGTACCTTTGAATAATTCACGCGATTAACTAAGTCCCGAAATATATCTTATATGTATAAAAATCGCGAAAGTTTAAAAACAATTATTCCTACTTATTTTAAAAATAAACTTTATTAACATTATCAATTTAATTTTACTTGCAAAGGGTTTGTAATTTATCAACGATGGTTTTGTGATAGATGTTACAGTGGCAACTCGCTAGGGGGCGCTGCATTCTAATCAATCAATCAGCCTGTATAGGTCCACGGCTGGACATTGGCCTCTTCTAACTTACGCCACAACATCCGGTCCTCCGCCTTTCACATCCAATTCATTCCAGCGACTTTCTTTAAGTCGTCAGTCCATATGGCTGGAGGTCGTCCTACCTTACGTGTACTGAGCGGCCTCTACTCTAGGACTCGTTTGCTTCATCTGCCATCTGTTCTTCGGCAAATGTGGCGAGCATTCTAATAATAAAAAAAATCTCATGAAACATTTCTGTTTTTGTTAATATTTCTGTGTAGCGTTTTGTGAGTTGTCCCAAGATGCTCTTTATTTACTGTAAAAAAAAAGTTAAAAAAACATATTGAAATATAAAAAACAGTCACCTACCGGCATCGGATACAGGGAACAAGCTACCGTTGGTTACGGCCCCAGAGAAAGGAACCTCCTCACTATGCGGGCCGTGTCCAGAAGTACTGCCTTCTGCATTAAGCGCTTGATCCAACCGCCTAACGCGAGCCTCTCAAGGTGTTAGTCGAGATTCTTGGCAATCAGACTATTAACGGATTCGACTATCGGTACAATGATCGCCGAATCAACCTCCCACATATCGACAATCTCGTGCGCCAGATCCAGATATGTAATTTGTTTATCTTTTTCGGCTTTCACGAGATTCTCGTTATTATTATTATGTTTTTTTTTACATTTTTTTTGTCCACTTAAACCCTAAAACACCGAACGTACTACGAATTACAAAAAAATAAAAACTCAAAATACTTACATACATTTAGGATGCAAAACAACTCGACTTGTGATACGTCGGGATTCTACATGTACATGTAATGCCAAGTTCGCTAACAATAGGTTAAAGCCGGAGAAAAGAACCTGGCCATAAAAACTCGCGGCCACTCTTTTCAAATTGCCAATTTTACAATGTTTGAATGTTCATAAACTTCATTTGGGGGTAAGGAGCTGCCTTTAATATACTATACACCATGTTATAGGACTAGATCAAAAAGTTGAAACATGAGATAAACTAAAATCAGCCTTAGTGAGTACAATATAGTAGGAGCATCGTCTTACAATGGTTGTAATCATTACATACTGTTTGTTTGTAATGATTACAACCAGTGGGTAATAGTTTAACCGATCATAAACCGTATTTATCAGTCATCAGTTGACAGTAAACATTGTTAATACACCAACAATATCCATTAGATGTTAAGCATTTTGGAATGGGTTTCATATCGATTTTGCGTCCTTTGTATTTTGAATGTATCACTTCTTGTTATTAATAGATAATGATTTACGTTTATAAATATGAAACTTTTGTACTTTTTGGGTACTGGCTTTTGCTCGCGGCTCCGCTCGCGTTGATGTCGGTTATGGTGATAAAAACTAAACTATGTTTTGGCATTTAAATGTTACAGCTCTCACTTCCCAAAGTCTATCATCAACAAAGGGATCTCCATAGTAACTTACATTTTCAAACAAATAACAAAATGGCAGCGCACGTCAAATAATGACTTTTATAGGCAAATTGTTAATACCCTGGGTTACATTATAGTTATATTCGGGGGAATCTCTAATTACAAAAAAAATATAGCCCATGTTAATCGCTGATAATGTAGCTTTCTATTAGTGAAATCGCTTTAGCGGTTTACGCGTGAAAGCGTGACAAACAAACAAACACACTCACTTTCGCATTATTTGGGACTAGCTTTCGCCCGCGGCTCCACCCGCGTGGATGTTGGTGGTTTGCATAATTTAGCTTAAAATTAATAAATACCTTAAAATTAATAATAGAGAAATATTTTAGTGCCAACCATTCGTAAGGATTTTTTTAATATTGATGTACCCAGTGTCACTTTCATAACTGAGACCAATCTAAAGATACATCTCAAACTAAAATCCATCAAGCCATTTAGGCTCTACAGCGTATCAAAGAAATTTACATGTATACATACACTCGAAAACATAACCCTTGCACTGTCTGGTAAAAAACATGTATAAAAATGTTTTTTTAATCCTTATAAACAAATTTTATTTCAAAACGTAATAAAATCCCGTAATATTGGACCATCGAGGCAGATTGTTGTCAATTTTTATATTTTTCACAGATAAAAATAAAAAAAGCTCTGTATCATAATCCTAGAGATAAAATAGTGATATAAACATACAATCCGTTTGGATATCACAGTATAATTGACTGACAAAACTACCACCAGATATAGATAGCTAAGATTTAACGAAATATTGGAACATTTTTTTGTTTTAAAGATTACTCGCAATGTAAGATTGCTTGATAACCCCTCCAACTAGCTCAATGGCTTGAATTAAGAGTGGGTTCACGTCGTTAGTATAATGGATAGGATTCGAACCCGCGATGCCTTAGCCATTAGGTTACCGCTGCTTAGATAAACACATCATTAGAATTTTCGGTTTATAAAACCAGCTGCTTTAACGTGCCTGAATTACGATTTCTAGAGTCATGGATTCAAATCCCAGATAGGCGAGCCGTCGTCAAAAGTGAAGGTGAGAAAACAAGCAAGAGAATCCTTCTCTTCTGGCCAAGGACCAATATGGTAGGACATGCCTTTTATACTTTAGGACATGCCTTTTATACTTTAGGACATGCCTTTTATCCTTTAGGACATACCTTTTATACTTTAGAACATGCCTTTTATACTTTAGAACATGTCTTATGACTTGTTGACCTCCTTCGATGTAAGAAACTTTAACAAACTTAAAAAAAAGAAGAAAGCGCTGATTTGAGGTTATATGTTTCATCAATATTGCTAGAAATCAGTAGCAGAAAACATCGTGAGGAAACTTCCCTCCCCCCTCAAGGCATTTAGTTAGTAGTAGATTCCCAGAGCCAAAAAATTGAAGACTTAGGACATCCTCCGGACACCATACACTCTCACAGGCCTCTGTATTCCTGTAGTGGAAAAGTTGCGTTGTAAGTCTTTAAACGAAATCAGAGAAATAATTTTCTCAATTTAATAATGTCTCGGAGTCTGCTCAAGAAGGTTTTAATAAAACATTTTTGCAAATTAAATTCGAGGCTTATCTGTAGCCACAACTGTTTTCGAACTTTGCACCAGCTCAAAGAAAAACAACTACTAATTAGTCTGCGAATTTATCCAATATTCTAAAATTAATTGTTAATACGAGGGTCAAACTGAAAGTTCTTAGAACTGGCCACTTATAAACTATATAATAAAAAAATAATTCTAAAATTTAAAAATATAACTCTTTGCCAATATTACTGAGTACATATTTCATTCATTTGTCATTTGTTTTACGATTTGGCGGCAAATTGAAAATTGTCTGTGTCACGTCAACATGAATTTAACACGAGAAAATTTTCGTGCAATGATTTTTTATGACTTTCGATGTCATTTAAGTCAACAAGAAAGTTATGATAGACTACGATTGGCCTTTCACGATGAAGCCCCATCTCGTGCGACTGTTTACAACTGGTTTAATGAGTTTAAACGTGGTCGCACTAATCTCACTGATGATTTACGTGAGGGACGGCCTTCTACGGCGACGACTGAAGATAACATCTGTGTTGTGCGGCGTATGATAGAGACTGACAAAAGAGTGACCTATCAGCAGATTCGGACAAGCTTAGGCATCGGTATGAGTCAAGTGCACAAAATCCTCCACGAACATTTAGCGGTCAGGAAGCTTTGCGCCCGGTGGATACCTCATAATTTGATTGAGGTTCAAAAACTCCATCGTGTGGACTGGTGCCGTAAAATGATTGAAAGATTTAACGGAGGTGACTCAAATGCTGTGTTCGACATACTAACAGGTGACGAAAGCTGGATTTACTGTTATGATCCTGAAACCAAAAGACAATCTGCTCAGTGGGTGTTTCCTTTCGAGGAGTTGCCAACTAAAGTGAAAAGAGATCGAAGTGCGGGAAAAAAAATGGTGGCCTCGTTCTTTGGAAGGATAGGTCATTTCGCAACAATTGTGTTAGAGGATCAAAAAACAGTTTCTGCAGAATGGTACACTACCAATTGTTTGCCACTTGTCTTGGAAAAAGTTCGAGAGAAACGACCTCGCAGTAGGATCCTCCTTCACCACGACAATGCCTCGTCGCACACCGCCAAGCGAACGATCGACTATTTGGCGACATCAAACGTTGAATTACTGGGTCACCCGCCGTATAGCCCCGACCTCGCGCCTTGTGATTTTTATTTATTTCCAAAAATTAAAGAAAAACTTAAAGGAAAGCGGTTTATGAATGCTGAAGAAGCGGTGTCTGCGTATCGCGATGCCATTGAAGAGACCCCTAAGAACGAGTGGGCAAAGTGCTTTTCCCAGTGGTTCCATCGCATGCAGCGGTGTATTGACGTGAATGGACAATATTTTGAAAAGATATAATAAAACTAATAACTGGCTAATGTAATCAGTTTTTGATTTTCTAAGAACTTTCAGTTTGACCCTCGTAAGTACGTTTGGTAAGATTTAACACTTTTGTGTAATTAAGTAATTTCTCATTGGCATCGAAAATAAATGTTGTCTATAGGGTTTTTACCTCGTTTGGGACGAAGCAGCGGAGTTAGTCAGCATCGGATTCGCAATCTAGATGTTATCTTATTTGAAAACCACTCACTATACTTGATACTACCGATGAGGATCCATTAATGTAGATTTGTTGTGGACCTTTTTCTTTTGATAAATGAAAAATAAAGAATGAGCTTGCTTATAGATAATATTAAATCAAAAATTTCTTCTCAAAAGAGTTATTTGATGAGGAACGCAACGATAGGTACATACGAGTATAGTCGTAAATCTAACCTAACATAACATTGCAAAAGTACCTATATTTTTTTAAATTCTTTTTTTATTTTTTTAGCCAAAATTATTGTGCAGATATTCCAAAAAAAAATATATTTATAAATACCTATCTTTTGGAATATCTTAACAATAATTTTGTATAACGTATAATAACAAACTAGAGAAAAAAAAATGAAAGAAGTAGAATGATAAAAATAAGCCATTCACTAGTCTAAAGTATAAACCCTTACATTCTTTTCGTAGAAAAAACAAAAAATAATCCAACTAGTAGCTAACCCTTTCGAAACGACATTCAAAACTGTTTGTTTATAAATATTTAAGACTTTAGTTTAATGTAAACTTGCTATTTCTACCACATGAAGAAACCTCGTGAATACACAATAGGTAATTCCGTTGGAATATCCAAGTAAGTACATTTGTTCCCGAGTTCTAGATATCTTTTGTTGTATCTGCTCGTTACTTGCCACAAGGCCTTGAAGCTCAATTGGTAAATTACGCCTAAATTAACTTTTATACCGTGCATATTTACAGGTTTATAATCAAGTTATTTTTGTAATGTGTTGTTATTTGTATATTTTTTTATTAATACCTAAGGGAATATTTAAATAGAAAAAAAACATATGAAATATTAATTGATGTTCCACGATATGTTTTTTCGTGATTTATATAACTTTATAAAAGTACTTTGCAAATGTAGGCAAAAAAATGAGCGATTTTCTATGATTCCTATCGTTTTGGAGGTCGTACGTTCGATTCCCACCCATGATAAAACTTTATGTGACGAGCACGACGGTATATGCTGTGTATGGGCGTCATTTATCTATGACTAGCTGTCTCGCGCAACTTCGTCTGCGTAAATTTCCCCGTTTTTGCAACATTTCTCATTGCTACTCCGCTCCTATTGGTCATAACGTGAGGTTATATATAGCCTATATCAATAAGTGGGCTATCCAACAGTAGAAGATTTTTCAATTCGGATCAGTAGTTTCTGAGATTAACGCGTTCAAACATACAAACAAATGAACTCTTCAGCTTTTTATTATTAGTATAGATATGTATGTATTTAGAAACATATAAGTATGTTTATCAGGTGTCAGGTTGCAATAGTACAAGCTCTGTTTAATTTGGGATTAGATGACGTTGTGTGAGTTGTACCAAGATATTAGATATACACACATCAAAAGTGTCTAGGGATCAAGCATTTTTATGCGGATTTCTTGAGATTGAGATGTGGCTTTGTAATAAATTTATGATTTTATAAATTTATATGGATCCTTTTTGGTGCATTTCATAATTTTGAATCAGGAACTGTGAATCAAATTCGAGTAAAAGATGAAAATCAGCTGTCAATATTTTCCCTATAAAAACATACAACGCATTGAAGACATTATTAGTGCTACTGTTTCCCTACTACTGATTAAAACCAACGTTATTATGGAGCGGCGACGTCATTTAAGCAGGGAAGAAATGCTCAGAGCCGTGGGAATGATAGAAGCTGGTTCCCGGCAACGTACTGTGGCTTTAGCTCTGAATACAAGTCAGAGTGTTATCAGTCGACTTTGGACACGTTACCGAAGCACTGGTACCGTGGCTGAGCGCCATGGAGGACGGTATCGCTGCACCACACGGAGACAAGACCGATACATTCAAATCTTAACTCGAAGAGGTCCAACAATAACCGCCATGATGTTAGCCGTGAGGCTTCATCACTCTTCAGGGAACTTAATTAGCGACCAAACAGTCAGAAACCGCTTGCATGAAGTGAACCTTCATTCCCGAAGACCGCTACGGGTACCACCTATAGCAATGCACAATCGTAGGATTCGATATCAATGGGCTCTTGAACACAGAAATTGGGCAGAAGAACAATGGCGTTTCGTGTGCTTTTCTGATGAGTCTCGTTTTGGTATGAGACCGGATACAAGACGTATACGACACTGGAGAACCCTTGGACGCCAACAGCGATTAAAATCCTGCCAGGAAGTCCATCCTTATAGTGGTGGAACCATCATGGTATGGGCGGGTATTTGGATCGGCGGAAGAACTGAGTTGATTTGGATCAGAGGCAACCTCAACGCTCAAATTTATGCTGAGACGATTGTATCAGACGTCATCGTTCCTCTACAAGTGCAAATCGGTCCCTTATTTCAGTTAATGCATGATAATGCACGACCGCACACCGCAAGAGTTGTAAGACAGACTCTCGCCGCAGCTAACATCAATGTCCTGCCCTGGCCTGCTCAGTCGCCAGACTTGAACCCGATTGAGCATGCATGGGATATGCTACAGAGAAGAGCTCTGCCAAATATGGAGGGTATCCAGTCGCAAGAAGACCTTTTTTTGTTGTTGCAACGAACATGGGCGGCCATTCCACAGCGTGATTTGGATGAACTCATTTTGAGTATGCCAAACCGATGTTCTTGTGTTGTTAGTGTTCGCGGTAGAAACACGGATTATTAATTGTTTAAGTTACCCAATAAAATTTTAAAGAAAACTGTTATTTCAGTCTTTTTTTCGAACTTTAATGTTAGTGGTTCAAATGTCAAAAATCCCTTTATTAGGAAAATGGCAAATTTCTTTATTAATGCAAAGGTGACTTGGTTTATCGTTACTGTGACAAACGAAAACACTTTATTTGATGAATCCTTAAAGAAATAAAAAAAAAAAAATCAATCAGGAGAAAAGTTATTGCAAAAATATATGTTGATCCCTAGACACTTTTGATGTGTGTATTTCGGGACTTAATCGCGTGAATTGCATCGATCGTGGTCGAAACGTCAGGTAAATAAATGGTTCATTAACGTTTAAATAATTCACGCGATTAAGTCCAAAAATCGCGAATGTTTAAAAACAATAATTGTCCCAAGATATTATTATTATTTTCCTAGTTTTTTTCTACCTCTTGGTTTTAATGTATGTACCTACCTAATATGGTTTATGTAATTCTTATGTGATTCCTCTCGTAGACTGCGAGAATTGATTATATAAAAAGACTTACTATACTCAGGTCTTTCTTTTCTCAAGTTGATTACACCAAAAACATTTTCATTCTAATTACTTCACCTAATAGGGTTAAAACATATACACATCCAAGTGAAATAAAAAACACGGAAAAACCACTCGGGTGTAGTTAGAGCCAGTCTGAATGTCAGCCCAGCTAAGTAATCAGGTTTAAAATTCATGGGGAGACAGTGTATGTCCACCCCAAGGGGTTTTTGTTCTACGCCAAGTTATGTTTTACTTTTCTAATTGATTCTAAGAATATGAATTTGGAAGAAAGTTTGGAAGGAATTTTGAGTTTTGTTCTCGAAGAAAATATAAAACGTGACGCATCTTGTAAGTCTAAGATTTTAATTTAAGGTGACTGAATTTTCTAAATTTTCGGTTTGTGTCACCACAAAATACCGAGAGAACAGCTATTTTTTGATGATATTTATATGTAGGTTACACATAAAGTACGTTCGCAAACACGGAATCTCGAATTGCCTATCAAAGTGGTCCGAAGTGGTTTTTCTCGAGATTCTTGTGCGTGAACGCTTCTTTTCTTTATTAATATTGGCGTATAAGTACGTCACCGTCAGATATGACACCGTTCACACCACCGCAATAAGTCCGCGAGAATGTCACGAAGTCCGGACCACTGAAATGTCACAAGTTTGAACTCTCTTTCGGGCGCTTGTCATCTAAAATCAGCCTAAGCTTTTTAGAACGGAATCTTATAAAGCCTCCCTAACCAAGTGGTCCAAAGTAATTTTTGTCTATGAATGAAGTCTTGTGTGCAAAGTACGTTACCGTTATATACGACATCGTCCACACTACCGCAAAAAGTTCGCGAGAATGTCACGAAGTCTAGTCCGCTAAAATGTCACAAGTTTGAACCCACCTTTAAGCGCTTGTAATCTGAATTGAACCTAAGTTTTACTATAAGCTAATTGTAATTAAGTAAGCAAGTAAAGTAGAGATAAGATGAAAGAAAATTTCCCTTAAACATTTCATCTGAAACGTCGAAATTAAATTATCTAATTAACATTACTGGAACGTTGGCTGAATAAAGTCATCGGGGGTGAGTTACGACAAATTTCTTATTAAAAAGACTCTTTCAGGAGATCACAATAATGAGAGCTTTGATTATTTCCTACCTTCATTTTTGTTTCTTTTGTTGTAAAAATGTCGAATTTAGAAACGAATGGTTATAATGGCTCCAGGTTTTATTGCATATTCTTTGTGGGTAACAATGTCCCATTTTGAGGTATTTGAATTTTTGAAATGATATCGTTTGATAAAAGATTTGAGTGTTATATTGAGCTTTATTGTAATCACTTTTGTGAAAGAAAGCGATGCCCTTTTTTATGATTGTTTTATTTTTTGTAATATATATATACACAAAAAATAGATCTTTACCTAGAACAGATCTTTACCTTTACTTTATTGTATAATATATAATATTATAATATATATAGTAAAGAAAAGGTAAAGATCTGTTCAGTAGCTTTTGTATGAAATAATAACAAAGTAACACTATTTGTCACAAAGGTTCGCATTAATTATTAGATCGCGTTATAACTTTATAAGTATTTCGTCATCATCTAGCTTCTTGGTTATACAAGTAGAAACATTAACTCCCTTTTTGAAGAACCTCGCGCAATAAATAGCAAGCTCCAAAATTTGTTAACAGAAAGTTTGTCTGATACTAATGAAAACAAGACAAATTATTTAAAAACATCACTCATAATTTTTACCCAGTTTACATAAACTAGGGAAACCTTCTGTGGCTCGAAATATGAGGAACAATTTTAACTAAGGGATAGGAAATTATGTTGTGTTATCAGCCAACTCCAGCCAAGATTGTGGATATAATTTATTCGTTAAAATATAATATCGCTGTCTCTGGTCCTATTATAATATTAAAAGTACCCACGGTTCGTTAATCGCCGGCGGTTACGTCCTTCACTGTAGTTTATCGCTTTTTATCGCTGGCGATATTATTTCAAAGCTAATAAGTAACAATGTAGGTAATTTTCTCTTTTTATTCTATGCGTTTTATGGTATTAATCCGAATTTTATAAGTTGTTTGGCGTTGGAATCCTCAAACGTCTATCCTATATTAGAGTCAACCCGTGTACGAACGGTATCGATAGTACGAAAAGTAAGTTTTTTTTTTTGCCGTAATGATCTGGGAGCCTAGACAAAGTCACATTTCAATAGAGATGTCGTTAATGGAAAAGTAGGTATAAAATGTATGGAATTGAAATATATCACGTGGTCAATCCAAGTCGATGCGTAGGTATATAAATAATAATATCATTATAATATAATATCTTGGGACAACTCACACAATGCTATCTGATCCCAAACTAAGCAGGGCTGGTACTGTGGTAACCAGACAACTGATAAACATACTTATACAGGGTGTAACAGAAAGGTGTGATCAAATTTCAGCGGCAGGCAGTGTATATTATCAGTATTGCATATACCATGGTGGCATAGCTGTTTGCATTATTATTACATAGTTATAGCATATTCTTTTTGTCAAAATTCAGTAGTGAAAGGCATATGGCATAAGAATGATACCTCCCCAGGAACAAAATCCGATTGGATTATTATGGCATAGAACTTTTTAAGTTATACTTTTTTTAATTAATAACTTTTTCATTCATAAATAAACGAATGAAAAAATAATAAATATTTTTTTTGGGTACTCCGTTTTTGATAAAATTAGGTATGTGCACTCAGTATCATGGGCACATACCAACCCTTGAATATGACCACACCTTTCTGTTACACCCTGTATATTTCTAAATACATACATATTATAGATAAATAACACCCAGACACAGAATAAACCATCGTGCTCATCACACAAAGTTTTATCCTGGGTGGGGATCGAACCCACAACCTCTTGCGTAGCAGTCGGATACATTCCCACTGCGCCACAGAGGCAGTCAAAATAAGATAAACTGCACTATTGATAGTATCTTCGCTATTTTTTTTATTCGATTGATCACTAATCTAGCGGTGAGACCATGTAAGAAAAGAAATAAAATGGTGGATTTTATTTTTTAAGAATTTGACCTTTGCGGTGGAGACTATACACAATTTTTTAAATTTTTTTGCGAACGATCGCTTGTAATCGATCTCTTGTAGGTCTTAATGAATTCGCCACGGAACGCATGTACTTAAGCCCAAAAAACAGCTAAACACTTAACTTTTGCTCTAATATTTCGAAACCTGGCGTCAGTATATCCCTAATCTATAACTCTTAAAATTGTGTTTGCAATTTATACACAACTACGACGTGTATAAAAATCACGAAATGTATAAATTATTTATCTACTTGCTGACCCGCGCAATTTCGTCTGCGTAAATTTTCCCCGTTTTTGCAAAATTTCTTATTGCGACTCCCCTTCTTATTTCTCCACTATTTAATGGATGTTATTATACATATAAACCTTTTTCTTCAATCACTTTATCTATTAAAAAAACCGCATCAAAATCCGTTGCATAGTTTTAAAGATTTAAGCATACATAGGGATTTAGGGACAGAAAAAGCGACTTTGTTTTATACTATGTAGTGATTATCCACTAAGCAGAAGACTGAATCACACAAGGTATGCAGTAATATAAACCCAAAATTAATTGCTCAAGCAAGCCAAATACATTTGAAAACACGTTCTGTATGCCATTTGTAGTCAGTATTTGGAGTAAATTCTCATCGCCGTAGGTATACAGGTTCGTGGTTACTCTGCTGTAATAAACATAGTTTCTGTGCAGGTAACGATTGGGACATACGGATAGAAAAGATAGAACACAAAGGTGCGATATATTTTTTTGTAGGTAATTTAAGACTTGGCATTGAAACGCTGCGTATAGAAGGCGTTTTTTGAACGTCACGTAGTAACGTCTTACGCAGTTATGTCACTTACGCCTTAAATACGTTGAATATTTGTAACCGCTCATCCACGAAAATTAGTTTGCGGGCATGACCTGAAACATTATATTAGATATATTTCGGGACTTAATCGCGTGAATTATTTAAAGGTAAATAATTTATTTATATCTTTATCATGGCGTCATAAATAATTAAAGAATTGACTTTATGAAATTATTAGAGTACAAAATAATTTGATTTACTATTTTCTACATAAGTAATGTTATACCTATCGATAGGATAAAATCGATCTAAATACGGCTTAAATAAATTAAATTATGATTACAATTAAGTATTTAAAAATGGGACAAAAGTGACATATTGTTTTTATCGGGAAATAATTATACTACCTACCGATGATGGAGACAAGCGTGAGTCAAGCAAGACGGCATAAAAATAATAATACGTTTATAGAAAGTACTTTTGTTTTTATTAAGGAAGAAAGAAATTAGGATCACGATCGATGCACGATCTGACCCAGACAGCTCGTCAGACAGCGTCGCATTATAAGAGCTTTTTGAGTCTCTGAGGATGTGAAATTTATTAGGAAACGGTCACCGGTTGAGAAAGTTAACTTTGCTGGACCTCTATGTTATCTCCATCTGCTTACCACTGTCAACCAAGGGCAATCAAATCCATAAATAAATAAAATTTAATAAAAGAATTTTTGAATGTTGGCAACAAGTTGGCAGTATTTTTCCTCCATGTTTAAATGGTTATGTCCCAGCTTCTAGTGGAAGTGGAATCTCATAGATATCCCGATACGGATTCCATACACTACCGGGTTCGCAGTTATTCACAACATTCATTTGTTTCGAAAACCCCCCAGGATTTTGTAGAAGTTTCTCCGTCTAAGTTTTGCGCGATTACCGCCTTCATGAAAGCAGAAAATGGAAAATTTTCTGCTTTGTACGATACGATATGCTTGTAGATTTGTTAGTCATCATCACTATCAGCCTGTTTCGGTCCACTGCTGAACATCGGCCTCTCCTAATGTCCGCCACAACTTCCAGTCCTCTGCCTTCCGCATCCAGTCGATGGAGGCCTTCCTTTCATTTACCAAGCCACAGCCTCCCTCAAGGACTCGTTTGCTCCATCGGGGTAAATATGGCTAGCCTATTGCCACTCCAACGTGCTTTACCTTCGAGCTATGTCAGTAACTTTAGTTCTTTGTCGGATGACCTCGTTGTGAATTTTATACTTCAAAGAGATCCCAAGCATAGCTTGGATTTATTTGTAATAAGTTGAAAATTGATAGTTTTATTATATGGGTCTGTAGTGGCAGCCTTCGGAGTGATTCCAAAATCATTTCCCAGAACTAAGGCACGTAAGGCAGTAAGCACAATAAAAAACAGTTACTACTTATCACTAGCTGTAGCGCAACTTCATCTGCGTAAATTTTTCCCGTTTTTGCAACATTTCTCATTGCTGCTCTGCTCCTATTGGTCGTAGCGTTTTATGTTGTAGGCACCACTGAAAAAGGATTTTTGGAAATTTGTCCCTTAGGAGGGTGAAATAGCGGTTGCAAGTTTGTATAAAACTCCATCAGTTTTGCAGTTAGTTAGTTAAAATTTCGTTTTTGGCGTTTTTGTTACAGATAGTCCCTAAAAACCGATGCATTCGAACATATTATGCTCGTAAAATACTCGTATAACCCTAGCCGTTCCCCAGGCGGACGTAAAATACCAAGTTAGCTAACACTTTTTTAAAGCAACCAAATCTAAATAAAAAACCCGTCTGTGCAAAATAAAAATGCAAACAAGATGTGTGCTAAATAAAATTGCAGAGAAGTATGTATGACATACCTATCTAATATCATGTAGTCAGAGGCATCATCATTAATCTCGATGAACTTAGTATTGTGCCTCCGACAGCATCATATTACTTATTTAGGGGATCTTGTTTGCATCTTTATTGCGCAGGTGATTTTTTTTTTCATTTTAATTACTTTTTGTGGTTGTAGGATGTAACCGATGTTACAACTAACTTTTATCACAGCTATTGCCAAGTATTTAAATCATCAAGTTAAACCTTTTTGAATTGCTTACGATGTATTTGATACCAAAATTCAGGTATTCGAAAAAACTTTTTTTCCACACCTCTTGTTTTTAACATCTTACAACCGCCATGTTTGTATTTTTCAAACGTCACTTAGCAAAGAACATTTGGGCGATCAAGACAAATCTAACAACGTCTTAATTATTTAAATCCGTCTTGAAGTTTAATAGATATAAGGTATTATTAGAACATTATTATATAAGTGCGGTAAGTTGAAAATTACAGCCGAGGCGATATTACCGAACCGTAGGCGAAGGCTACAAGAAAGCAGTGGCTGTAATTATCAAAGTGCACGTATGTCATACGACGTTTTATAACATATTTGCGAGAACATAAAAAAAAAAAATACAGTTCAGTTTGTTCACAAATTAGCGATGCGATGATGCGATCAACGCTTTTTTAAGGCAAAGGCACAAAAGCAGGCAGTATAACTAATAAATTAAATTAATATTTTTGTGTTTTATTAATGGTTGTAATTTGTGGTGAAAATTAATTAAATTAAAGAATAAAATGTTTATCTTATATATTTTATCTCCAAAAGATAATTTTATTCATAAAATGTTGACCACTTTTCTTCATAGAAACTCTTTGCTAAAATTTTAAAAAGTACCGTTCGTTTTAGACGGAGCATCTTGATAAACCTAACTTTTTACATTACAATAAACACACAAGTACGTAAAGAGATACATTACGATATTGAAATTGGTGAAATAAGAGACCCTTTACGAGCAAATGTGTTATAAAAAATATTACATACATACATACATACAAGATACGTGCGAAAAACATAACCCTTCCTTGCAGTCGGGTAAAAAGCTTTATTCATTAATTAAGATTAACCTTAGAACAACAGCGTAATATCAAGCCACTATCCACCGCTAGCCACTTGATTTACACGAACCGCTACAACACTAATTAACCGAGAAATTAATTGCTATTGCAAGCGGGAAGCCCTATAAGCCTCCTTAATTTCTGCTATTCCATCCATCATAGTTAATTCCAGTTTTGCAGTTAAAGATCAAGCAATTAAAAAAAATGATAGCAATAATATCGGTACAATCATGTCACTTTAATCAAATCATCGAATTGAATATTGGCGGGTTAATCGCGTTACCTGATTAACTCTCATAGAGGAATGTCTCGAATGATATGTCTACAAATTTTGATACACCAAGTTTCGTGTTAAACGCAGGATTTAAGCCAGTTGCAGTACAAAAGCTAAGAAATTTAGTTTTACTTAGTTGATTTAGCTAATAATATTTTTTAATGGAATTTGTACGAAAATGCTGTTACCTACTTCTCATTTGAGCAGCTGTTACTAGTAAACTTGTAAAGCCTACTTAGCACTTATAGTTTTTCTTTTAATTTAACTATATATACTAATACCGTGACGTTTTCTACATGCCCAATTTCAAACATTTAGCTGGCAGGGGGGACACTTGACTTTAACAAAAATTTCCACTTTAAAGCTATAGTTCACAAACGGATCCCTAAATCTACAAATGGTCTTCACAATCCCTAAACGTTTTTATAAGACCTATCTAATGGTACTTTATACGGATAGGTGTTAAAAAAAAAATCAAATCCTCACTCTAAATATAGCGGAAGTACCCTCAAAAAAAATATTTTTCAAGATTTTATTCTTTCACTTTGTCGACGTATTTAATATGTTTATCCATGCAAAATTACAGCCTTCTAGCAATAACAGTCTCTGAGCTAAGCTGCGGACGGATATGGCGAAACTAACCCTAAAAATGTTAAAGGTCAAAAATAGCAATCCTCAATCAAAATCAGCTTAGAAAGTGTCAGCAGTGAAGTAAGCTACATGGAGTCAGCTTCGTATAGCGTAGCTCAGCTCACGGATTGACAAAACACAGTCTTTTTTTCCATTATATAATAATTTTATACATATAAATTTAAATGTATAGAGGAAATACTCGACTCAAGCGGGATTCGAACTCGAACCTTAAGGATATTGAAATCGGTCAGTCTACCCGTGACCACGGCCATTGCAATACGGTTGAATCATCGGACAATAAACAAGGAATTTTACCTTAAATTATTCACGCGATTAAGACCCGTAATATATATATATATATATATTCATAATGTGTACAAATCGGGAAAGTTTATTATAATTAAAATACGTATTTTTAGGCCAAACAAGCTTCATAAATTTATAAACTAAACTTAGCTTAGCTATTAGATTGCAACCGGCTTTAATAGCTAACCGTATCGCTTAATTATACCCCTCAAACAGCACCGTATAGAGAATTACGAGTCACGAGTCACGGCTGTTTATCAGTCGAACCGATTGGTTTTCGCATCATAACACAACGCCGCGCTTATAATAGACTCGTCATTGTTCACCTGGAAATATCCCAATATATTTTGCGGGTAACGTAAATATTTTCATCTGACAGGCAAGCCATAAAATAACAAAAGTACAGAAGGTCAGCTTTAACACAATGCGTGCTCGAGCAACGCAGTTGAAGATATCGCTCGCTGACACCGAATATCTGAATGAAACTTTGTACTGAAGTTGTTTCAAGTTTTTGTATCCATCGCCAATGTCATTGTTTAGTACAACGTGTAACAGAAAGGTGTGGTCATTGTTCCTGGGTGTAAGTTATATATCTACCATAGTTATGGCATATTTTTGTCAATTTTTTGTAGCAAACGGTGTATGACATAAGAATTGCACACGATCAATCGAATTTTGTGCCAATATAGATTTCTTATTGATAAATAAACGAATGATTAAAAGTATTGCAAAGCTTTAGGTTACTCAGATTTTAGTAAAATTCTGTAAAAGTATCTTAAGTCGGTGTTGACACATGAAATGACCATATGACTCTCGAAATTCAAGATTCATGTGGTCAACAGCTTCCTGTTACACATTTTATAAAGCTTGCCTGCTGTACTTTTTGTGTTTTTTGTTAGCGGTCAGTGCATCCAATTAATGCAGGCGTTGGTCGAAGTCGAACCGTTTGTAAAAATCGCCTATGTAGGTATGAGGGTGTATGAAAATATATCGGGCGACCGTTTCCCGCCCGAGGCCGTCCCGCCATAATTATGACATAAAACCTGATAGTGTTACGTTCACAAAAGATATTATTTGCCATAATCATTATGAATAGAGGTTATACAGTACCGTAAGTGCGTAGTACATGTTATGTTCAGCTCTAGTTATATAGGATTTTACGTGGAATTATTTTAGAGGTTATGTAGAGGTTACCTTTCTTGAAGCGTTGTCGTGTTATTTTGTTTCAAAGCCATAAGATATGATACAATTTCGTGTACTCTTTACTACTGGTAGGAGAGCTGATGGTCAATTTAGGGTAGGTGTTTGAGGCACACTGAAGGCTTATCCTTTATAATACTCAAGCATAAAACCACAGACCTGGCTGGGGGATAACGGGGCTAAATAGATTTACCCATACATTTTTAAAGAAATTATTTTGTGCAAAGAAAATATGCTTGAGGCGTTTTGTTTTTTTTTCTGACTTAAAATTTAATATTTAAAGTGTGAAAAAATTAATAAGTCAGATTATTTAGTCCGGTCTTAAACCTTAGTTCAACTAAATAGTAGTGTCTGACTATTTTTTTTTTAATAATTATGTTATTTTTAGTGTCGACAGTCAATATTTTTTTCTAGGGTTGTTTTTTTTTATTTCACTCTTTAAATATTAAATTGTAAGTTAGAAAAAAAATTAAATGCCTCAAGCACAGCCTAGCGTACCAGGCGCTTGTAAAATTATTTCGTAAACAATTGAAAATAATATATTCGAGGCACCCTGAATTCGTAACAAAATATTATTTAAAAAATACAGATAATTTCGGTTGGACATTAAGGTGGTATTGAACATCTATACTAATATTATAAAGCGGAAGAGTTTGTTTGTTTGTTTAAACGCGCTAATCTCAGGAACTACAGGTCCGATTTAAAAAAATCTTTTTTGTTGGATAGTCCATTTATAGAGGAAGGCTTTACGCTATATAGCATCACGCTGCGACCAATAGGAGCGGAGAAACAATGAAAAATGTTGCATAAACGGGGATTTACGCATACAAAGTTGCGCGGACAGCTAGTCTCTTAGATAATTTGATATAAGTTCTCGATAAAATAAAATATTTGACTTTGACTTCGGTAGGTAGGTACTTTGATTTTTTTATTTATCTCACTCATTTCCACGGATGTCCAAATACCGTAGAACGTGACAGATATACTTACAAAGTAAATCAAGGTCAAATATTTCGACTTAAGCTGACAGTCATAGTGTGGAGTCAATTAGGGCGATGATTGACACCTGTCAAACACTTATTTTTCCATACAGAGTCGGAAAACCCGTGTGTTCGAAACAATATTTGTCTATGGCGTGGAGTTGAACGCTTATTTGAGTAGGCCAGCGATATTTGCCATTGGCGTCGGCAGTCGGACGAAACCCTCGTATAACCACTAATCATATTTTATGGTGGTGCTTAAGTCAAATATTCGATTTGGATTAAACGACGCACGGAAAAAATGCGATGCCAATACCCATGTTTTATTATGACTGATTGTAATTTGAAGAGTCGAATTAATTCAACCGGTAAACGTTATCGTAATAAAGTTTATTGACGTCGTAAATTAGATGTTTTTTTATAGATTTGATAATTTTGTCTTATAGGTACGCCTTAAAGTACGTAGCTACTTCAATTTCGACGGAGTTTCACGTACCCAAGAAATTTCGATTGAAAAAGAGTTGGTAATATACAGAATCAGGAACATCTATTTAATCCACTCGTTCCAGGCAATCGTCCATAGATTCGAACTTCTTGTGCTTATCTAAAAATTAATTAGAATAGAGGCCGTATACTTATGAAATTTAAGTAAACGAAAATTCATGAATTTCGATAAAAAGAAAGAGAGTGGTCAAGTTAATGAAAAATCGGTTTACGAACGATGTTTTTACGTGATAACGTCGTCATAAGAAAACATTGATGACATTAAGAAACCATGCCTTTGACAGCTTTTTTCAAATTTATGTTTTTTTTTTTTTCAATTGTATCGCATGTCGCTGCAATCGCCAAAACATTGATGACATTCATTCATTCACAACAACAAATAATTGTGACAGCCTTAGTGGACCCGGGCGCATGCGCCCGACGGCCACAATACTTCAGCCTATCAGCAGGCGGAACGTGACGGAATGTGACACTTTATCGTACGTGCACCCGGTCATCGATTTATAAGACGTCATCACGTCAAAAATAAAATACTATCGAAGTATTATTTATCTTACTACTTATCGGATTCGATTAAATCTATACTAATATTATAAAGCGGAAGAGTTTGTTTGTTTGTTTGTTTGCTTTGTTTGTTTGTTTGTTTAAACGCGCTAATCTCAGGAACTACAGGTCCGATTTGAAATATTCTTTTTTTGTTGGATAGCCCATTTATCGAGAAAGGCTATAGGCTATATAACATTGCGCTACGACTAATAGGAGCGGAGTAGCGACGTGAAATGTTACAAAAACGGGGAAAATTTACGCATACGAAGTTGCGCGGGACAGCTAGTAGCTAAATAAAAATAATCACTATATTAAGAAATGTTATACTAATGAAAACCGGGCAAGTGCATGTCGGGCTACGTAGGGTTCCGTAGTTGCCCAGCACAATAATGCGGTATAAGAAGTGGGTTTTCTGTTGTTTTTTCTTTAATACTACTAACAACGTTATATAAGTAATTTTTAATGGAATTTGTACGAAAGTTTCGTTACTTCTCACTTAGTCGGCTGTTACTCGTAAACTTGTATAGCCTACTTAGTAGTGATAGTTTTAATTTTAATCTATACTATTATTATAAAGCTGAAGAGTTTGTTTATTTGTTTGTTTGAATGCGGTAATCTCAGGAGCTACTGGTCTGAATTGAAAAAATATTTTACTGTTGGATAGCCCATTTATCGAGGAAGGCTATAGGCTATATAACATCACGTTACAAACGATAGGAGCGGAGCAGCAATGAAATGGGGAAAAAATACGATTACGAAGTTGCGCGGGTCAGCTAGTATTATTATATATAGCTATTGTTTGCGAACAGGCATTACAAGTAAATGTAGAATCGACTTTTCACAAGTGTAGTATATTGCTTCCTAAGTGATTAAATCATTTTTTTTTATTATTATAGTCACTTAGCTAGCCGGCTTAATATTTTACAAACGGATTCCTAAATCAAAATATGGTCTTCAGAATCCCTAAATATTTTTAAAAGACCTATCTAACGACACCCCATATGATGGAGTAGGTAAAAAAATAGATCCCCGCTTAACATGTAAGGAAGGTACCCTAAAATCTTTTTTTCAAGATTTTGTTTTACATCTTTATCGGCGGAAGTAATATGTATATCCATCACCATCCACAGTCTTTTAGCTAAAATGCGGACAGACATGGCGAACCTATAAAGGTTCCGTTTTGCCATTTTTACTACGCAACCCTAAAAAGGGATCTTTCAAGAGTTCAGTTTCTTTTGACTGGCCTGTTGGTCTAGTGGTTAGTGACCCTGACTGCCAAGCCGAAGGTCGTGGATTCGATCCCCACCCAGGATAAAACATTGTGTGATGAGCACGATGGTTTATTCAGGGTCTAGGTATTATTTATCTATAATATAATAATAATAATAATAATATCTTGGGACAACTCACACAACGCTATCTGATCCCAAACTAAGCAGAGCTTGTACTATGGAAACCAGACAACTGATAACATTCTTATATATTTCTAAATATATATTATAGATAAATTACACCCAGACACAGAATAAACCATCGTGCTCATCACACAAAGTTTTATCCTGGGTGGGGATCGAACCCACGACCTCTTGCGTAGCAGTCGGATACGTCACAGAGTCTATGTATGTATTTAAAGTATTTAATTAAGTTTATCATAAACTAATCCGAGCTTGTACTATGGAAACTAGACAAGGTTTCCATAGTACAAGCTCGGCTTAGTTTGGGATCAGATGGTGTTGTGTGAGTTGTCCCAAGATATTATTATTAATAACGTTAATTTCTTGAAAATCAAGTCAATCAGTAGATAATCCAACCAATTTAAATTATCCAAAACCTGGTATTTTATACACATTTAACTCTATTGCGGTTATCGTCAGCTTAATTAATGTTCTAAAATTTGTTAAGTAATAAGGCGTAACCTGTATTTAATCAAGTAAATATCTCCGCTTCTGTCTCGTAGCGTGATGTTATGATATAGATTATAACCTTCCTCGACAAATGGGCTATCCAACAGTAAAATATTTTTTAATTTTGACCCACTAATTCCTAAGATTATCGCCTCTAATAAACTCTTCAGCTTTATAATATTAGTACAGAATTAAAATTATAGAAGTGACTATCCATCGTCTGTTTTTCACGAGTTTTTCCTGGGCTAAAAATTAAGATAGCGTGAAGACTAGAGAATAACATCGGTTAGTTACTTCCTAACGATATAATAGACATTGCAGAAAACCTTTTTTTTTTTTCTTTTTTTTTTTTTTTTTAAAGATTACTAGCAATGTGGGATTTCGGTCCTACATTACTAGCAATCCTGTTAACCCCTCCAGCTAAGCTCAATGGCTTGTGTTAGGAGTGGGTTCACGTCGGTAGTATACTGGGTAGGATTCGAACCCGCGACCTCACGATTGCGAGTCCGATGCCTTAGCCATTACGCTACCGCCGCTTCGACTTAATTTTTTTAAATTAATTCATAGTTCACTCAACTGTCGCATCTAAAATATCAATAATTCCTACATCAATGATTTTACAGGAACACAAACGAAAATGCCCAATTGTCACGACACTACCCACAATTTGCGTTTGAAATGCGAATGTTGTAGTGACGTCACGCGTCATGCGTCACGTGACTGATAGCTTTAATATAGTCCCGTTCATTATCCAGTCGGGCGGAAACGCCAAACGGTAATCTAGATTTAATACCACGGCTCATCGCGGCTCGGCCTGCCTCCGCATTGTCCTTGTACCTCCTACCTACGTGTGGGTACACAGTACAAGGCACACATACAAAATGTCGAGAGTACAGAAGGAATCTTCTTAGGTATATTTATGTACATACAATTCATTCATAAACGTCGTTAATGGACATGAAGTTACGGACCAATGCAGACCACTTTGTGTGTTCTTAAAATTTCGCAATTTTTTCATACAGGTCGGATTTTAATGTGTGTGTGTGTGTGGTATCACTTTTACCATGGCTATCAGTCGTTGTCATAGCAACTCGTGTATTTTGCAAAATGTTAGTAACGCTCTACTGTTTGTTTCAATATGAATTACTTTTTTAAAGAGATTTTAAATCAAATAAACTTATTTGTGGAACATAGGTACATGTGTTATAACAATAAAATACAATCGTCTCACTATGTTTTGCCTATGTAAAGCGTACAAATATTTTTAAAAAAAATGCAAATTATATAAAAAAAGCATAGTCTCTAAAAGTACGTAAAAAAAGAAATAGAATAATACATAAAAACAATAATAAAAAAAAATAACAAATAATTGAATAAGATCAATTCAAAAACAAACAATGTCAATAATTAAATTAGGAAAAACAAATCTATAAAATTAATAAGAATTTTAATTAAATTATTTTATTCAAATTAATTAAATTACGGATTAATTTTTAAACCCCAGTCTAGTATAGACTGGGGTTTAAAAATTAATCCGTATTAATTCATTAAAAAACTCGAATTGTCAAACTGAGGTTATCATCTTATGTAAAAAAGGAATTTCGTATATGAAACGGACTATAGAACCTGTACCCCTAAGATTAGTTCCTCCATAAGTTTAATATCAATTGTGTATTTTCAAAAAACAAATATCTTTGATTTATTCCCCGACGTTTCGGTCGAATGGGTTAGTTTCCAACTAGTCAAATCAAAAACTCTTTATGAAATGTCAAAACGCAGATTTTATATGGAGATCGGACGTCCCATTTTTTTCTAGTCAAATCACTTCTTTTGCCTTAATTTATTTTAAGCTTATGCCCGCGGTTTCGCCTACGTAAATGCCAGATTGTTACCAAAATATTGTAACGGTAAAGTTCTTAGTTATAAAAAGCTCCCTTGTGTAAAATCTCAAGTTTCTAAACCTTGTACTTTAGACCCTGCGTTGATATATCAGTCAGTCAGCCAGCTTCTATAACCTATTTAACATAAAATTTAATCGGCACTTAATCGTTGGTAGTTTAAAAGCTAGTTTTTGGATTTTTTGTTTACCTAGGAAACTAATCTACTGTCCGACACATCGGAATGTGTCACAAAGTTCCGCGTCTGTGAGCGATGTCTAAGTGTGCGTTGCTCAGCACGCATTGTATTAACATTGCCTTCTGTACTCTAAAGTATTTTGTGGTACACACAAGGGTTCATTTCTCTCGAGATAGTCTCTATGTGCGTACGTTATTAACGTATCGATAGGTGACGTTCACAAATAGAACGGTCTTCATTACATGAATTTGAATTTAAATTTAGAACTGTAGGGATTTAAAAGAAAAATAAGTGATAGGCTTTTTAGGGTTCCGTAGCCAAAATGGCAAAAAACGGAACCCTTATAGTTTCAGTTTCAGTCTGTCAGTCTGTCTGTCTGTCCGTCCGTATGTCGCAGGCATTTTACTCAGAGACTACTCTATAAATATTGATGAAATTTAGTGAAAAGGTGTATTCTAGTGGCCGCTACTTACTTTGATAGCTAAATAATAAAAATAAATATTTTTTTAGGGGGGGGGGGCACTCCATACATGTAACAGAAGCTGAATTTTTTTTGCTAACATCAACGTGTGGCATATCATTCGACAGGTCTTTTAGATACATTATAAGGTTTCTAATAAACTTTTTTGATTGAGAGAATATTTTTGGAAATAATCGATCCGAAAGTTGCAAAAGTTGTAAAAGGCAGCGCTCAATAAATACTTTAAACTAAAATTATTTTTCGGACATGATCGGATATACCGTCATTAAGTTATACAAAATATTATTTAAGGCTGTGGAACCCTACACTGAGCATGGTCCGACATGTTCTTGCCCGGTTGTTTTTAATAAAGAACACCTATGGCTGCAAACTTACCTGCCATTGTTTTAGTGTTTCCTTTACATCACCCAAAGGTAGACTGACAGAAAATACTTTAGCATTGAGTCCGCCTTTTTACACTATTTGTACATTATGTGTTAAATAATAAATAAATAAATAATATTAATAGAACCGATTCTTTACCTAAAAGACGTTATGCACACCTAAGATTAAAATTGAATCAAATTTGCATCAGGGGTTTATGAAAAAAGGTGGGATAAAGCTCAATAAACTTTTGTGTACTTCATAAAAACAAAACAAAAATTGGGAAACTATAAAAATAGAATTTAATAAATATCTTCTCTATCAGAATTAAAGCGGATAGACTAAAATAAAAATAGCAGCCAGTGTTTGAGCTGTCTTTTTAAATTACTCAGACAAAAATAGTTACTTTATACCTTTGCGTAGGAGTTTATTTTAATTAGTACTGAGAACTAATCTCTCTTTATTTTGTTTAGTCTTTGTTTTTAGGTAATACTGGAATTACTATGTGACCAAAACAATAGCTCTTATAACGTGACAGCATAATTAGAGGGGTCTGTAACTCAACAAACACGAATAAAGCTTGAGATTAAAGCAACGTGACCACAGTCTGCCCTATAGATGGGTGACTATTATCTCAAAATGACATGTCTGTTTGGCAGCCTATCGCAGTCCACTGTAGGACCTAATAATTGCTTACTAATATTTAAAAAATATACATAATTATTTTTATTCTACTAATAACCTCCCGCTTTTGTCTTATTTATATTACTCCAAAAAACTTCATAATATATTTTTTTGAAAAAAAAAATACTAATTGGGTAACGACTACAATAACAATATATTATTTCACACTACTAAGGAAATAGCATTTGCAAAACTGATCTGGATAACAATGTTTTTTCACAATTTTAGGTGGTCTTGAATTTAAAAACACTAAAACAAACATTAAAATCAAATGATTTGATGATACGAAAGAATGACGTCATTGATTTGTTTTTCATATAAATTAGTACAGGGCGCACCGTTTTGACGTTTCAAATATTAACCCTTTACCACCTTACCTACAACGGAGTAAAATCGATGTTTCTTAGTCAGGTTGACGGCCTAAACCATACAATAAACAATGAATTTACTTCAGTAAAATAGTCTGTAGGACTAGTGTGTAGTCGCAGTTGGATAATTTTGGTTAAACTTCTGTTTGTTGTTTTATGCCTGTATAAACATTCATAAAATAATGTAAAAAAAGTTGTAATTTGACAATCACAAACAAACACTTCATTTATTCGTATGGATTTTCATTATTTTCAATATTATTTATTCCATCAATATAGTTTCAATTAAATTTAACACTCGATATTTTGATAAAATAATGGATGACACGCAGCTATATTTCATACGTGTAAAAACGACCGCTTCGTCCATTCAATAATTTTCGTATAAATCACACTCAAAAAGTAATTTAAAACCATTTTCAAATGCCGTCGAAAACATTGTGTCAGATGTAATAAAGCTGGGAGTAGCATTCTAATGAATGATATTGGTCCTCCTGAGGGATTACAAGTTAATCCTGTTGAATGGGAACCACGGGGGGCAATGCGGTCTGCAGGACTACGACGGGAGGTTAATAAAATTCTTACGTCATCGTTGGTCTGCCAGACTACGGTATTATTTCGTCTTCGTCTTATTTCCTGTAGCAATAAAACCACTGTCACCTGCTTGCTTTGTTTTTAGGGTTCCATACATCAAAAAGTAAAAACTACTATCTTACTTTTATAGGATAGCTAGTCAGACTACTTGTCAATCTGTGTTTGAAGTTACTTTTTGAGAACCACAGTGGAGCAATGGTGTTTGCAGGATTATGACGAGAGGTTAATAAAATTCTTACGTCATCGATGGTCTGCCAGACTACATCTTCTTGTTTGTTATAGCAATTGAAGCGCTCTCAACTACCTGCTTTGTTTTTAAAGTTCCATACATCAAAACGAGAAAACTACTATCTTACTCTTATAGGATTGCTGGTCAAGCTATCTGTCCATCTAATGGTGTTGTTGGTGCTGAAGGTGCTGTAATAAATTGAGGTATTTTGTTTTCTCGTCACATCTTCTGTCTTTTTTTCTATATTCTTAAAAGTTGCTTAACATAGTTACTTACTCTGTGCAAAGATAGATACCAAAGTTCTTCTGTCATGGTAGACTGCCAGACCCAGGTATAACCATATTGTTAGTGTTTTAGGGTTATAAATGCAGATTTTTAAGATCACTTTTGTGCCTATGTATCTATTTATTTATCTGTTTATCTGTTTTTCTAGGCTCTTTTTTCAGAAACATGTGAATTTGTTAAGTTGAACTTGTAAAATAATTAGGTATACCGTTTGATGCTTTAATATACTGCAAAGTATAAAATTGAAAATCAATGCAATAAAAAATACAACCAATAATGCACGAAGCCTCGTTGCGGAAGCTCGATTCCCATTCGCAATGTTTTTTTTCTAATTTTAATTCACGGATCATTTGCCCTGAATTACCGAAGCCAAATTTTGATTCCAACGGCAATTACCCAATTCAAATTAGGAATTGCAAATTAGTAAATCCAGCCCGATACTGGCTGTAATTATACATTACACGTAACGGTCGTTTTAAATAGGGGCATAGCATAACTATACTATAGATTATAATTATTTATCTAAACTAATATTATAAAGCTGAAGGATTTGTTTGATTGTTTGTTTGAACACGATAATCTCAGGAACTACTGGTTCGAATTGAAAAATGGTGTTAATGATGGATAGCCCATTTAAAAAGGCAGTAGGTTTGACCAATAGGAGCGGAGCAAAACGGGAAAAGTTGACGCAGTCGAAGTTGCGAGGGTCATAATCATTCAAGGCTACACAAACTGTGTTTAATCTATATTCTTTCTTTTATCTATGGTACATGAAACAAAAATATTTTTTTTTGTCTATCTGTCTGTTTGGTTCTGGGTAAACCTCGAAACGGCTGAACGGATTTTGACAGGACTTTCACTGTCGTAGTAAGAGCAACTTGCGCTACTTTTTATCTTTTAAAGACTTACTACTATAATAAATAGTTATAATCATCAACGCAAAAGTTTTTTTTTTTTAAAGACGACTCCCGCAGTAGGGTACAAGGCCTGTGTTGCGGGGGACTTTACAAACATACAAGTCACGGACACAAAGTACACACACAAAGTGGTGTCCCGTGTGGGAATCGAACCCACGACCTCTTGCGTAGCAGTCGGACACAATCCCACTACGCCACAGAGGCAGTTTAAATGTTAGTAAGAAACCAACCTTGAAGGTTTAAAAGGCTTATTTAAGAAAGTCAACTTTCTTTTTATCTCAAAACCTTGAGTAAACTCTCATTTTCTCGAAGTGTTGAACCAATATACCTCTTTGTCTCTCCATCTACAGCAACATTACGCCACAGTAAAGCAGTCGTAATAGTTGACACTAGTAAAAGCTTTTGAGATCGTTGGGAATAAAAAGAAAACAGTATTACTACTGCGGTTGGGTGGCACATTAATATACATTTGGCCGCGGGAAGCGTGAGTAGGGAGGGGGTAGGTTTCATCATGATTTTTTTTATTAAAAAGACGACTCCCGCTGTAGGGTACAAGCCCTGTGTCGCTGCGTACTTTTACAAACATACTAGTCACGGACACAAAGTACACCCAGATATGGAACAACAATTTGTGGATCGCACAAAGTGGTGTGCCATGTGGGAATCGAACCCACGATCTCTTGCGCAGCAGTCGGATACACTCCCACCACGTCACAGAGGCAGTCAAAAGCCCTAACCACCTACAGACTATTTAAGTCGAGTAAAATCATTGTTTATTGTGAGGTGTAAGTCCTAAACCTAACAAAAAATAATCGATTTTACGCCGAGATTTTACTCACAGAAGTTTTTTATATTCTTTTTTGCAGGATATATTAAAAATCATCCTGTATATTAAATTGAATAGAAACAGACACAACTTATAAAATACAAACAGCCTATATAAATCATAATTAAAAACAATATGTTATGTGATCTCATAAAACACAATATCTAAAAACACAATATACAAAAGTAACTAACACAAAATACAAACAACATTCATAATAACAGACTCGTTTCAAAAGATCCATGTTTTTGTAATACCCCCTCTATCACATCACAATACTCAGTTAATTAGTTTAAATAACAGTGTTTTGCCAGACGCGCAAACAGAGACCTTTAATGAGGCCACCAATCCCGAGGCCAACCTTCAGTCTTTCATTTGGCCTTAAAGGCGATGTGCGCCGTCAAATATGCCAGCCTGTTTGCCAAAAACAGCCCAATAACGGCCTGGCAAATAGTACAAATGACGTGTTAGCGACAAAACGACATACAGTCCCCTGGCATGCCACGAAAAGTGACGCTTGACGAGCCGACGGGGAACAAGACAGGTTATTATCCACCAACGAGCCGAAACATGTCAGAAAACCTTGGTTATTTTCTCCACGTCCGTGGGTATTCACAAGAGACTGAAACGCAAAATTAGTTACTGGATTTTCTTGTTTTTGTCTGAATGTGTTCTGTGATTTTCATTGTTGAAGATATAACACGCCACCTTTGAAATTGAAGTACGTGGCTTGAATGTGAACGAGGCACATACGACGCTCACCGCGTAGGGGACACTCGTTTAGGAGACTGTAACTACAAAGACTTTCAAATTAAATTATTTCTTTTAGTTGTGACTTCTATTTCGTGTGCAGACGTCTTCTTTATCACAATTTTGAAGTTATGTTATTTCACTCGTGCTTATGAGTGGAAAATACTTACAGAAGACGTAATTAATTATGAAGTATCCGATATTTATAGTTATTTGGAGCTGGCCTGTTGGTCTAGGGGTAAGTTGAGTAAGACTGCTAGCCCAGAGGTCGTGGATTCGATCCCCACCCAGAATTAAACTTTGTGTGATGTGCACTATGGTATAATAATTATGTATGTATGTTTATCAGTTGTCTGAATTCCATAGTACTCTGCTATGTTTAGGATCAGATAGCGTTATATTGATATCCTAACTATCCAATATTTGTACATACAGACTTGCTTATAATTTCGTTTATTTGTCATGCTTAAGAAACTATTGCACTGTCGTCAGTTCTCAACAAGTATTCAGTTTATGACAATTTTACTAAAATATTTGTTGTACATTCAGTTATATATTAAAACACAAGACTTAATAATAGAAATGTGTTAAAATGGTTACTCGCACAAACTCCTTATTTTTTAAAAGAATATCGTGGTAAAGGCAAGGTTACAATAGCGTATGTGTATAAGCAGTGGTCGAGAATAATTCGCATATTTTGAAACAGACCGTTGTTAGCTCTGCCTCTCTGTATACTTTTGGTTAATTTTTTGTAGGATTAATTTTGTCTGCGTATTCAAATTGCAAATTGTGAGATAAAAGGATGACCTTTTTACATTTGTTTTTTTTTTACAAAAGATCCGGGATTTTTTCCCAAAAATATTGGTACGAAAATGAAGCTCGGAATATATATGGTGTTAATTCTCTAACGAAAATGTAGCTGGTGTAGGGTTAAGCGCGGTTTACACCTTCTGATCTTAACCGTTTAACCGGAAATTTGTTACGGGTATTTGCTGTAATCTTTTTAACATGTTAATGTAACAAACGAATATGTTATAATAAATTGTATGTTAGGACTTACCGTATTCGCTTTTATATTATTGTATAGTAGTATTTAAGCAGGTTAGCATGTTTTTTAACGTCACAACATCTTATAAATCGATGACCGGGTGCACGTAAAACTGACTAAATAAAATGTCACGTTATTGATAGGTTGGTAAGCAACAGCGAATAGCGATTGCAGCGACATGCTAAGCAACGTGAATGGCGATATGTTGTCCATGTTATCTTCTGACGTTATAACGTAAAATAATCGTCCGTAAACCGACTTTACAGACATCCATTTTTTTTCTTATTAGTGATAGATGCAAGAAGACTATTGTACCAAGACAACACGCTACAATTTAAGAACTATTCTGACAGCTTACAAACTACCTTTAGACCAAGATTACACGACTGAGGTCTTAAATAAAAAAGTTTTATAAAGTACTGTTAGTATTTTAGTAATTATTGAACAAAAACTATAATAAAGCTTTTTACTCACCACTTATACAAATAATGATCAGAATAATACACACTATCCTATTATTGATAATTATCTGCAGGCTAAAAAAAAATTGCAGCTAATTTATACTAAGCTCTACAATATCAGAGCGCTACGAGATACACGTAAAGGCTGAATGAGGTTGATATTTTCTTTAAAAACTCAGATAAAATAACTTAGATAGTCATTATCAAGTAAAACCTTATTTAGCTATAAAAATAGAAGCATCTTTAATTTAAACAATAATTATATTCAGAAATACATACAAATATCCCATAACATAAAGGGTCACGGGCCTATCTATGCTCGAATTCTACCTTATTACCATTACTAACACCGTCATCCCAGTCCCAACAAACGCAATTTAGCTTAGTTGGAGGGATTAACAAGATTGCTAGTAACATGCAATGTTGGTAGGCACATGCCTGCCTACATTGCTAGTTACCTTTAAAAAAAATTGCTTAGTATACATTACTAGTTACCTTTAAAAAAAATGGTTGTCTGTTAAGTCGGTTTACAGACGATAATTTTACTTGATAACAGCATAAGAAAACATTGATCACATATCGTCATTCACGTTGCTCAGCATCCAATCAATAACGTGACTTTTTTTAAACACTTTTTCGTGATTGCAGCCGGCCATCGATTTATAAGACGTTATTACGTTAAGAAACATCCCCGCTGGTGTGTACTATGCTCTACAATATCAGAGGCTCTACGAGATACACGTACAGGTTGAATGAGGTTGACATTTTCTTAAGTTACGGCATTCTCTTACAGATTCAATATCCTTTTTCTATTTTGTTCGCGTGAAGCATATCGCGGTATCTTTACACTATATTCTCGGTTACATTTTCGCAATATGCGATCAAGAAATATCTGCAAATACTGTTGAAAATCTGTATCGTGCGGTGTGAAGGGTATCTTGATATTTGAAGATCGTTGCACACTTTTATCATGTTGAACTTAACAAACAGACTGATGAATATAGGGTTAGGTAAACATGGCTCAATATGAATGCAACAGCCTAATTGGCTTAAATAAAATATGTAGTTATATTATATACTAATATTATAAAGCTGAAGAGTTTGTTTGTGTGAACGCGGTAATCTCAGGAATTACTGGTCCGAATTGAAAAAATATTTTTCTGTCGGATAGCCCATTTATCGAGGAAGGCTATATAACATCACGCTTCGACCAATAGGAGCGGAGCAGCAATGAAAAATGCTTCAAAAACGGGAAAATTGATGGAGACGAAGTTGTAGCCTCGATAAATGGGCTATCCAAAAGTAAAAGATTTTTTCAATTCAAACTAGTAGCTTCTAAGTTTATCGCGTTCAAACAAACAAACTCTTCAGCATTATAATATTAGTTTAGATAATGTAATCTACCGTAATATTAATAACACTTTTTCTATGAAAAAATATTTCACTACCACCTATTAGGTACGGTTCAATAAATAGAGCCGTTAAAATTTAGTACAATTGTATATATATAGCCTCCTTTACATATTAAAACCTATATCAAAACATAAACAATACGTTCCTAGACACAGTAATTCAATCCAAATAAATAAACTTACAAACATACATGACCCTTGAAAACAACACACTCCTTTTTTTGGAACCGTGTAAAAACTTATTTGAAACAGGTCTCTTTTTGTGGAAGTCAAAAAGGTTAAACATATTTTAAAATAAGTAATCCAAATTTTAAATAATTGACGCTAATTACTAGTAATATAATAATATCGAAATATCGATAAACCTCTGTAGATATTGTCTACCATTACTCTTCGCAATAGGTCATCTTTCATGACTAACGGCCGGTCTCAATACTCTAACTATCGATGGATTTGCCTACTGGAGTTATATATTTGACATAAGCTCCATACAAAATATGTCAAAATTCTACCTCTAGTAGGCAAATCCATCGATAGGTAGATTATTGAAACCGGCCGTTAATGTGTACTACAACCCGTAGTTAATTATTAGAAGACGCCAAAGGGACGCAATCAATGATTAATTCCGCCACCCATACACATTATGTATTTAGGTTAGGTGTTAGAAGGTACGAGACTTGGTAATCTCTGTACGCAAATCTATACTAATATTATAAAGCTGAAGAGTTTGTTTGAACGCGGTAATCTCAGGAACTACTGGTCCGAATTGAATTTTTTTTTTTATGTAGCCCATTTATCGAGGATGGCTATAGGCTATATAATATCAAGCTACGACCAATAGGAGCGGAGCAGCAATGAAAAATGTTGCAAAAACACACACACAGCTGTTGACAGCTAATAACCAATAAAGTTATAGGTAACACTGATTTTAAACTTGATACAAACTTGAAACCGACTAACATTTGATAACTATGCAAACCTCAGACACGATTTTATTTATAGTTATTTTTATAGGCATTTCTTGCCAATTACTTTATTAACATAATAATTGCATTTTTGAAAAATAGAAAAATTAAAGTCAAGTCCAACTCGCGTTCATGAAAGGATAGAAAAATTTGAGGTCTAGTAACATAGTCGATTCCGGCCCCGGTTAGGCATACGGAAGTCTCGGATTCGATTCCTCAGACCCCGGAATGGAACCTTATTTTTTTTTATATTTCGAAACTGCTACGATTTGATTTTATTTCCAAAACGGCTGTAAGAATATTTATTTAATAAAGCTAAGAACTATCTTGATTAAAGTAATTGGTAAGTAGTTCGCATCCACAGTACGTTTAACAGGAGAACTAAGGATTTTCGAAACACTACATAAACATACAATTTTAAAGAATACAGATTTCAATCACCGAGTTACAATTTTACTAAAAGCTATTGATTTTAATTCTGAGCTTTCATTTTTCTATATTTCGTCTACGTTTTTAAAACTGTGTTACCTCAGACGATACAAAGAAAGACAGCCAATCAAAGTAATACCAGTTCCAAAAAAAAACACGTTCAAACTACTATCCTATCAATACACAAAATCATAACACCCCTTTTCCTTCAGTAGGTAGTTAACAAGCTCAATATTGTAACAATCAGTAAACTCTTACAAGGAATATTTTCAATTCGGCGACGCTCGAACAAGTTAGAAGGCATCCCTTCTGTACATTTTCCTGTATATTTTTTCCCCTCTCTATGAAGAAGTCATAAATCACTGGAATGTAAATCTGTAGCATCCAGTTGCGGATGACTGACGCGCCATTATCGCGAAACGTCGGGGTGATGCCGCGCCGGCCTAAACTTCCTCCTGCGAAACTTTTAACACCTAAAAGTCATTTTATTCGGTGTACAGATCCCCTAGGCAAGCGACATAAACACTAATCGAATAGAATGACGTCGTTACGCGGGAAAAATATTAATATTTGTATTTTTAATAATAATAATAATCTTTATTCAAAGTTTTACTCAAACTTTATAAAAAGTCGATTCTACATGTACATGTAATGCCTGTGCGCAAACAATAGGTAAAGCCGGAGAAAAGAATGAGGCAATAAAAACTCGCAGCCACTCTTTTCAAATTGCCAATGTTTACAATGTTTCTTTGTTTATATACTGTATATGCAGGTAAGGTGCTGCCACCATTATATTATACATCATATTAGAGGACTAATGCAAAAACAAGAGATAGATTCGCAATTTTGCCCGCGTAACTAAGTCATTCCGAAATCATTCTATCTAATTAGCGTTTATGCTATGCTTATGCATACTAATATACCCCCCCCCCCCCGGTATATTAGTATGTTAGGCTTGAGTCTGGGGCGCAGATGACAGTAGTAGGGATAAAATCGCCAATTAGTCTCTATTCTACTAATTGATTTCGGATCGGTATTAAAAATAATTACAGGGAAGCTAGTTAGTACCTATAGAACCAAAAATTCGAGGACAAATAGCCGTTACGCAAAATGTGCAAGAGCTATGTGCATTTTTCTGGGGGTTTTCGACATTTCCGGGTTTGAGGTGGTACAATTGACTAAACACTGGCCAAATGTGTAAAAGTAAACACCTACCTTTCTCCAATTTCGGGGGGTGGCGGGAGGGTTCAACCCCCAATTCTCCCCCCTGGGGTGGGCCAATGAACCTGTCTTCAATCAATCAATCAGCCTGTATCGGTCCACTGCTGGACTGCTGGACATAGGCCTCACCTAACTTACGCCACAACATCCAGTACTCCGCCTTACGCATCCTTCAGAACCTGTCTTATTACGGAGCATTTCTTAACTCAGAAAGTTGGCCTATGTGTCCGTCCGCATTGGGAACATTTTAAGACTAATGTGAGAGTTGAACTACGTAACCATTTGCGGTTGTGGCAACCAATTTTAGCAAAGACTAGTCAATTACACAGGAGATATTATAGAAGACTCCTAAAATTGCTTGTCCACCCACACTAGCCAACAAAATCCACGTTCACGACTTATTTAGGTTCCACCTACATCGTACTTATATGTAATTATATTTCATGAGGTCCCCGACTCAGTGGCGGCCGTGCAGATGGAGAAATCTGCGAAGTAAAGCATTGTTTCCACTTTCGCGATTTGTACATATTATGAAAATATATATATTACGGGTCTTAAACGCGTGAATAATTTAAGGTAAAATACCTTGTTTATTTCCCGACGTTACGACCGTGTGCAACGGCCGTGGTCACGGGTAGACTACGGCCGTTGCAGTGCGGTCGAAAAGTCGGGAAATAAACAAGGTATTTTACCTTATTTTTTTTAACCTTATTTTGTATTTTACCTTATTGGTAATATACATATTTTCATAAAATGTCACCACTGTCGATCTATGAATGGGTAACCGTTTTCGAACATTGTCATACCCGTATGTGCCTCGGAGAGCACGCTAAGCTGTCGGTCCTGCGCCCATTCTCTGAGTGTCGGACTTTGAGAATAGAGAATGCACTTAAGTCTGCACACACACTTGTGCACAATAATATCTCCCGCGTAGATGGCTAGTCTCTAATGAGATTGGCCGCCGTGACCGACATCTGTTAGGAGACCATTAAAATATTTGATCAGATATTTTTTTTAATACAGAAGTGACTTACAAAAAGGGAAAACCTTAAAGAACGCTAAACATTACAACCTTAGATTACATACAATGCTACAGCTAGTCTAATATATAAAATTCTCGTGTCACAGTTTTCGTTGCCATACTCCTCCGAAACGGCTTGACCGATTTTGATGAAATTTTTTGTGCTCATCCGGTATCTATGAGAATCGGCCAACATCTATTTTTCATACCCCTAAGAGTTTGTTTGTTTGTTTGAACGCGATAATCTCAGGAACTACTGAGCCTGCTGAGAAAAATATTTTATTGTTGGATAGCCCATTTATCGAGGAAGGCTATGAGTTATAACATCACGCTACGACCAATAGGAGCGGAGCAGCAATGAAAAATGTTGTAAAAAAAAAAAAGGAAGAAATAAGAAAAAAGGGAAAATGTACGCAGACGAAGTTGCGCGGGTCAGCTAGTTTAATATAAAAAATACAATCTAAAACAAACAAAAAAACAACAGAGGTAACCACAATCACATGCATAGATCACGCAAATACATTTATACAGAGACATTTCCATCACAAAAAACTACAAAGCTATCTACTACATCAACATTAATCATATAAAATAATGGTCCGTCACACACGGAGATTTGTTTGGAAGAAACGGTATTGTTCATAATAAGCCAACACGTCTTCAGTACCTCGCATCCATCATCCCTGAGGAGTCATGACTCGCTCCATCCGTCACTCCACCGATGATCTTAGGTACCTTTATAAAATAAACACTTATATATCTACATAGGTACATTGCTTATATTACCTATACAACTTTTGGATTATGCCCATGGCTCCAATCGTTATGGTCACCATTCTACTTGAGCTCTCTAATGTATGATACACTTAAGAAAAAAGAGATCTAGCTATAACTAAAGTTACACTTAACCAGTCTTCATGAAACTTAAAGTAATCAATATCTACAATTTTCAAACAAACAGACTTGATAAAACTGAAAATATAGTTTCAGATTTAGAAATGATTACTTAGATGTTTTACGTAAGTTTTTCAAAATTTTCATAGTATAGACACCGTTCATTTGCAATGTTATAATACCTAGTAGAGCTGCGGAATAAATTGTTTCTGTTTATATATAACCTCTATTGGTAGCTATAACTGCATTGGCAGCGCAATGGTAGTGTCAATTGTATAGATATCTACGACACTTCTTTTTGGTCTCGCACTAGATTACAAGTCTCTTAACGTTTTTATTTTTTATATTTTTTTTGAAAGATATTTTTTTAGATTTACGTCCCACATTACTAGCAATTCTGTTAACCCCTCCAGCTAAGCTCGATGGCTTGGGTTCACGTCGGTAGTATAATGGGTAGGATTCGAACCCGCGACCTTGCGATTGCGAGACCGATGCCTTGGCCACTAGGCTAAAATGTCATCTATTTTATAATAAATATGATATCATTAACAAAAAATCATCTTTTAAAATAAAGATGATGTTATTGTCTTTGTTAAAAAATAGATTATCATAAATGTACTTGATACGAAAATTATTAACATTTTTTTATTTGTTTTCAGGTAAGGCGGGCAGATCAAAATTGAGTTTCTTTTCTCATTGAGTCAAGGTAAGAAGACTTAATATATGTTTTTATGAAAATAAAACTACCTACGGAATTCCGTAAAGGCCGTCGTTTAATATTTAGCGTTTAAAGTACTTTCATTTCTTAAATAACCTCTCCATTCAAGTCTTTATTGAAAATATTCAGTCATTAAATTACTGAATATTTCAAAAAAGAGTTGAACTGAAATTTTTGGGTTGATAAGAAAATTTAATTATCAAATTTTGATAATTTAATTTGCTTATCAATCCAAAAATTGATAGAAAATCTATCTGTTTTCAAATAATTACCTAAAAGGTTACATTACACGTAGAAAAACATGACCTCATTATAAAATATCACGCATAAAATCACAAAGGAAAGCAAGGGCCAGGAAAAAATATTCATAAACTACTTATACTAGTCTTGCCTGCTCACGATGACTGGTAATTGTAGCACGAGAAAAACTGACACAACATTTTTGGCAAAGTAACTATAATGTCAACGACCTTTGTACATTTTAAGAGATGAATTGGCATTTAGTGAAGAAGTTCTCGAGTGCAAAAAATGTTGTTTGATTTATAAAATTAACTAGTTTTTCTCGCAATTTTGTCCGGGTTATTAAACCGATTTGGACGATGTAACGTTACGTTAGGAGCTGCAATGCAAAAGCTTGAAAAAGAATCTGTGAAACTATTGTGATGATACCAGCATGTCCTAGAGTAAAAAATTTGAAGACAGTTGATATCCTCGGACTCGCAATGAATAGGGTAGATGAATGTCAAGTCAAATCAGTATCATTTTAAGAAACGTCAAAACGATGCGCCCCGTACTAATTTATATGAAATACTAAACAATGACGTCATTCTTTTGTATGGTCAAATCATGTAGTTTCAATGTTTGTTTTAATGTTTATAAATTCATGACAACGTAAAATTGTAGAGAAACATTGTTTTAGAATATTTTTGCAAATGCTATTTCCTGTATAGTGTAAAATAATTAATTATTATTATAGTCATTTACCCAATTATGGCCGATACTTTCTCTAGTCGACTCTACACTTAGTTTTAAACCAAGGCTTCAGCTTTGGCAGTAACTGATCAGCCAGTTTTTTAAACTTTCGGATCATTTAGCTTTGTTTTTTCGAGGAACTGAGCTCCTTTCTTTTTATTATCCACTAGCTGTCCCGCGCAACTTCGTCTGCGTAAAATGTCCCCATTTTTGCCACATTTCTCGTTGCTGCTCCACTCTTATTGGTCGAAGCGTTATGTTATATAGCCTATAGTCTTCCTCGACCAATGGGCTATCCTACTAGTAGTTCCTGTGATTACTGCGTTTATACTAAAAAAAAACTCTTCAGCTTTATAATATTAGTATAGATTTAAAACTGATAAAGAATTTTCATTCGTTTAAATAATGCTTGTTAAATAATCCATTTTGGAGTAAACATAGTTTGCGATTTTATTATTATAGATTTTCTTATAAAAAAAAAAGTAAAGCAAAACTCTAGATTAGGTAAGTAATTTTGAACAGTCAACAATACTGATGTCAAGCAAGTAACTGATGGACGCTGGCAACACCAGAAGCATCATTCATAAAACTGCCAAAAATACGCCAATCATTAAAAAGTATACAGTTAATAAAATCGAGCAAATTACGTCCGTCATCCTGATGGCGGTGTGTTAATTTAATTTGCACAATTTAAAATTTTAAAATTTACAATTGTTCTTCGTAACAAGTACAGTTCAAAAGTTGTACGTAATTAACTTAATCAAATTGGCCGCGGTCGAGTTTAAACCTATTTTGCGAAGACTTCACCTTGTATAAACGAATTACTTTATACATCACTTTAACTAAGAAATGTCAAGTTTGATATTTGCATTTATTATTTCCATCTGTTAGTGCGGAGTTGGGTAGCGTTTATATAGTTTTAATATGATGAAAGTTAATTAAGCGTAGTGGAGTCAAGCGAGACTAACAATATTTTCAGTTTTTTGACTGGCGCAGTTGTCAATTTTAGTCACAGCATTCCAACACGGCTCGTATATAGCAATTAAGACTACAATTTTTGAATATAAAACTAAAATTTGAAAATTAGAAGATAAAATGAAGTGACGTAGCAACAAGAAGTCGACTAGAAAGAAAATAAAGAAACAAAAAAGGTGTATTACTGCAACATAAATACATTCTGACAATTATTATTAAAAAAAAAGACTTCACGAGCCACCAAATATTTATGGATACTATGAGGCAATTCGCATTTACATGTCAGTGATCTGCATTTTCAAGCGCTTAATTTACCCTGTTATGAAAACTTTTACAAGATCGAATTCATGTTAAAAATAGACCTATCTTTAATATTGACAGTTAATGTACCACATTTACAAAAACTGTTTTGTTTCTTTTGTAGTGATCAATTTCCCACGTGTTAAGGAAAGGACGTGTATAGCTTATTTTAAAATGGCTAATTCTTTCATTAAACCTCTTTAAATAGATTGTAAAAATTTCCTAAACATCGGATAAATAAATTTGTTGACACATAATGTACTACATTTTTTGAAATTCATTACATTTAATTGTAGAAAAATAAAACTGCCATAATTTTTTGCGAAAAATGTCGCCATGTTGCAATGATTTTAGTATTAAACAAAACATATTTACAAATAAAATGAAATGACAAAATACGCTTTGTCTTCAATTAATGAAATTATGCTTTTTTATTTACTATTATTTCATTTATTCAGATATAAAAACATAATTATTATCAATTCAAATTTCATTAAATTACCATGCACTAACGTCATTCCATACTGTTATGTCAAATATTGCGAAATGGCTCTTAAATAGAGTGCTTAAGATAATAACAATACAAAAAAGTAAAACTTAGTACTATACCGTGTTGGTATGGTGCTGTTGTAGTAAGTGATCTCTATTAAAAAAGGGTTCAGTATTTTCAAAAGAACCAAGCATCGCTTACACATTTTGTTAGTTAATAATATATTGCTATAAATTTAAAATTGACATCTGATATCCACGAACGCGGAGCCCTGGTAAACAGGCAATCCAAGCTAAAACAATATTAAAAAAACAACTTTTATTGCATGTTTACACAAATATAAAACAGATTACAGGCAATTGTTACAAATGCAGGCATTACTAAGGTAACCTATATTGCATTGCACGCCATGGCATGCGATTGCGTGCAATAATAACCCAATGAATTCGCCCCGAACTACATCTATAGCGTGAGAGAACCTACTTAAATATCGTTATATAACTTGTAAAATTTCTGATTTAATGAAGTATTATGGAGTGCTATATTTCGTTGTGACCCGTTTCAAAGTATAGCCTCAATACTAAGGTGTTTGCGTCAGTAAAAATGTTTTGAAATAGTCACATATCAACCCATATGATGTTCCACTACAGGTATTTATTTTACGGTAGGGTTTTGGTTCTATGAAATTTAAAATAATCAACTTTGCTTTCACTTCTTTAACTATATCAGGATTCACCCCTTCTGAATCCTCCTCAGATATCTTCACAAAGTTCTATACAAAAATGCCGTATTAATATCGAATTGCTTCAAAGAGTGACGCTTTCATGCAGCTATAACTAATAATAACCTCAGATTAGTTCTATTAACTACAGACTGTGGTCTGCCGTTGCAATACGGTCGAAACGTCGGGCAACAAACGACGGCGATTAAGGCCTGTATTATATATAATTTTATTATTTGTTTCGTCATAGTCTACACCATACTTCTTTTTCAAGCCTCTCGCCTCCAATCTGGTCTTATAACGTCCAGCAGCTTTATTTACAAATACCATTTACTAGAAATTCATTTTCTATAATTTACTGAATCTTTGGAAATATACTTCCAGGTATTATTTTCTTTCAAATATAGTTTTTCCTTATCAATCGTTTCACGCCAATATTCACTTTCATCTCTATTGATACGAGTAGCTTCCTCAAATGTTAAATTACAACCTTTCCCTCTGTGGATACACCCTACTCCCAACTTCCTCCAAAAGTAATCACGGTAGAGTTTAAACTTTAAAAATAGTTATAGCGAATTAAAATTAACAATATTCTTCACTAGTTATATTTTTAAAAACAACGCCAACAGCATTTAAAGCTCATTCAAACATACAAATTCCAGACACAAACCCACTTATAACAAATAAAAAAAAAAATTGTAATGTCTACCTGTTAATAATGTAACAATAACAGTTTTACCTAAACCTGCGACAGAACTTTATAGAACCTACATTTTTCAGGGCGCTTCATTTTGATGATAAATTAACTCGGTTTTCAATAGGATATTAGCGAAGGCCTTCGTCATAATAACATATGTGTGCCTAATTTCAATTGTATGGTTTTCTTTCTTTAATACAGAAGAAGATATTGCTGTTATAACGTTGTATATATTCTGTATAAAACGTTACCCCCCACCAATAAGATTTTTACTTCAAGAAATCAAGTCTATGTGGTGCGATGGGAGTGTGTCCGACTGCTACTCAAGAGGTCGAGGGTTCGATCCCCACCCAGAATAAAACTTTGTGTGATGAGCATGATGGTTTATTCTGTATCTAGGTGTTATTTATCTATATTATTTTTGTATTTAGAAATATATAAGTATGTTTATCAGTTGTCTGGTTTTCATTGTACAAGCTATGCTTAGTTTGGGATCAGATAGCGTTGTATCAGTTGTCCCAAAATATTATTATTATATTATTATTTTACAACCAATATTAGCATTGTTAATAAATCAAACGTTTTATTTAAAAACAAATGCTACCGGGCGTACATTCAAGCATGTTCCTGCTAAATAGTCTTTTCTTTTCAAAATATAGCAATATAAAGTACCACACGTGGGGGTTACTAACTTAAGTAGTAGAGTTATGGCACTTACACAAATTAGACCTTGCATTTATTATGTTGAGAAAAAGCTGGAAAAAGCTACGTAATGAAGTTGAAAAAACTACCTCGGATTTAACGAAGATTCCAGTCTCATGTTTGAAATAGTAATATAGTTGGTGGGACGTCTCTTTACATTTTTAAATTTGTGTTTTCAACCTATTAAAACTTTTTTTATATAATAATATTATTATATAATAATGTCTTGGGACAACTCACACAGCACTATCTGATCCCAAACTAAGCAGAGCTTGTATTATGGAAACCAGACAACTGATAAACATACTTACATATTTCTAAATACATACATATTATAGATAAATAACACCCAGACACAGAATAAACCATCGTGCTCATCACACGAAGTTTTATCCTGGGTGGGGATCGAACCCACGACCTCCGAATAAATATTATATTTTATAATGAAGGAAAATATTGTAGGCATTGTAAAAATGGTGGCAAATTAGGCTGAACTCGTTTTCACAGCTCCTCGCTTAACAGCTAAAAATATGTAAAATACGTAGAGCGGGTTTTTGTTCGTATATTTTTTTTTTTTTTTTTTTTTGTAATGTTGAACCGTGATGTTCCCCATTGTAATTACAATCTAGTCTACAGAGACTAATAAGTAATTTGAGTTTGACGTAAACTACTAAAAATATTATTTTAAGATCATGTCCATTAACACCATTCTTATTGTTTCTAATAACATGAAGACACTTTGTTTTTGTGTTCTTTAACTACACTGCACTGCACTGTTACACTATATTATGGTCACTACACTAACTCAAAAGGTTTTGTCCTTTTCAGTCTTCTCACTATCTCCGTGTTGTCGAGGAGCTGGATAGCCTCAATGTTCACATGGTGATGAAGTCGTTGTTCATGAGCTTCGGCTATTTTTTTTATAGTATTGGTGACGAGGTCCAATTTAAGGTCCCGATGGAGATCGTCCATTCTAATATACCAGGGCGCGTTTACGATGCCTCTGAGTACTTTATTTTGAAAGCGTTGAATCATCTGCGAGTTGCTCTGTTTGGTACATCCCCACAACTGGATACCATAGGTCCATACTGGCATAAGGACTTGTTTGTACAAAAGTATTTTGTTGTGTACTGATAAGGCTGAGTGTTTTCCCAGTAACCAGTACATCTTTTTGTAACGAAGTTCTAATTCATCCCGTTTCTTTTTGACATGAGCCTTCCAGCGGAGCTTTGTGTCTAGTGTCATGCCCAAATATTTGGCAGTATTTACATAGGGTACAGTCAGGTTATTTATAAGTACCGGGTGATAATTTGTCTTTTTGTTAGTAAAATCTATGTGCATTGATTTAGATTCATTGAGCTTTATCCGCCATTTCGTCGTCCATTTCGTGATGGTATTGACTGCAGTTTGTAGTTTCTCTGAAGCTTCCTTGTGAGTTGCCCCTACAGCCATAATGGCTGTGTCATCAGCAAAGGTTGCAAGAGTATTGTTTTCTATTTCTGGAATATCACAAGTGTATAATAAGTACAGGACCGGACCTAATACACTTCCCTGTGGAACTCCAGCTTTAATGGGTTTAAGCTCTGAATATGCATCTATTTGTCTTATTCTGAACATTCTGTTAGATATATATGACTTCAGAATATCTGTGAACTGTTTCGGCAGCATTTTGTTTAGTTTATACATCAGGCCTTTATGCCAAACTTTATCAAAAGCTTGAGCTACATCAAGGAAAACAGTAGAGCAAACTTGCTGGTTCTCCAGTGCTTTTTCTATGATATTTGTTATTCTGTGGACTTGGTCTATGGTCGAATGTTTTTCTCTGAAACCGAACTGGTAATCAGGAATTAGGTTTCTGTTTTCAATGATTGGCTTCAGTCTTTTAAGAAGTAATTTTTCGAACAGCTTAGATATTATTGGCAAAAGCGAAATTGGTCTATATGATGATACTTCATGAGGAGGTTTTCCTGGCTTTAGTATCATTATCACTTCAGCTATTTTCCACACGTCAGGTACGTATTTTAATCTAAGTGTTGCATTAATAAGGGTAGTCAGTTTCACTACTGCTTTACGTGGGAGATTTTGTAGGACTACTCCAGTAATGAGATCATAACCAGGAGACTTTTTTTTATGTAAGAGTTTTATCTCTTTACTGATTTCTTTTGGGGTTGTCAATTTTATTTCTGTATTATCGTTTTGTATAGGTGAGGTGAGGTCAAATGTTGCATCATCACTGTCAGCGTCATTTGGTTGAAATATTTGTTCTAGGTGCTGCGCAAATCTAATAGCTTTTTGTTCATTACTTACGGCCCAATGCCCAGTCTCTTCCTTAATTGGTGAGATTTGAGTGATAGGTTTTTTATAGCTTTTAGTAGCTTTCCATAATGAGTAATCTGTGGTACGATCACCAGATAACTGACTTAAGTAGGTGCACATAGATTCGTCGTGATATTTTTTAATTTGTCTACTGAGTCTTTTTGAAAGGTTATTTAAGAGTGTTTTGTCAGCGGGAAATCTGCTTTGCTGCCATTTTTGCCTCTGTTTTCTTTTTTCAGCTATTAGATTCCGAATTTCGAGTGGGTAGTTGATACTTCTAACTTTTTTTTTCATTTCGGGTGTATTATTCCAGGCGCATTGTTGAATATCTGTGATGAATTTTCTCACTTCCATATCCAGTTGTTCAGGGTGCTTTAAAGCTACCTTTAGGTTTATGAGCGACTCTAAATCATGTCTAAAGCTTATCCAGTCAGTAAAAGTATTAAATAAGGTGGGATAATTCTCTTTTTGCAATATTTGCTCACTTAAGGTCAATGTTATCGGTGAATGATCGGAATTCATATCAAAATTGCCATCTATGTTAAGAAGATCTAATGGCAAGTTTTTGTATATAAAAAAATCTATTAAATCAGGAATTTTGTGTGGATCAGTAGGCCAGTATGTAGGCTTGCCTGTTGATATAACGTCACATTTGATTTCTCTGATTGCGTTTAACAATTCTTTTCCTTTTGTAGTGGTTAGTCTCGACCCCCAGTATGCGTTCTTAGCGTTAAAGTCCCCTCCAAGAATAAATCTATTTCCGAGTTGCTTTAGAAATTTTTTGTAGTATGTAGCTTTCAATGAGTACCTTGGCGGACTGTAAATTGAAGACAGCGTGACAGTATAACGATTGGTTTTAACACATATAGCGACAGCTTGTATTTCGACCTCTTCATGTTTAAATTTCTCGTAATGGCAGATGTTATCTTTTATTATAATTGCACTACCTCCCCTAGCTTTATTATGTGGGTGCAATGCATGGTAAATTGTATAACCTTTCATTTGGATGTAAGATTCGTTGGTAAAATGTGTTTCGGATATAAGGCACACATCTATGTTTTTTATATTTAGGACAGCTTGTAACTCACGTTGATGTCGAAGAAGTCCATTAGCATTCCATGCCATAATTTGTAAAGAATTATTCATTGTGCTTTTTGGATATAGCTGTTTTATTGCTATTTTCTAATTTTCTTATACGTTCGTCAAATGATGTAATTATGCTTAATATTTTATTCAATTTTGCATCTACAGTCGATGTTGTTTCCTCACCTGGTTGAGGTTTTGTTTGCGCTTGTGTACCTTTGGTTATTTGTGCGAAAGACTGGGTTTTAGTGACCATTTGATTGCCTATTGTTTTCTTTGCAGGGTTGCCCTTCAGTGTCTGGTTGGAAGAGGCTGATTGTACCTTTTTAGTAGCTTTATTTTTAATGTTTTGCAACTCTTTGGCTACCATACACCCTCGGTAGCTAGCAGGGTGCGGTTCTCCACAGTGAACACATTTAGGTTTAACGTCTGCAGGTTTTTTGCAGTCTTTACTTAAATGTTTACCTGTACATTTGACACAACGCGGCTCTTTGGCGCAATACTTTTGTGTGTGCCCATAAGCTTGACACCTTTTGCACTGCGGGATTAATCTAGAGGTTTTTAATGGTTCGATCTCTACTTTGCATCCAAGAATAGCCTTGATGCTGTAAATTTTATTGATATCTTCATTTTTGTCGAATGAAAGCATGAACATGTTCAGAGGTTCCTTGGTCCTCCAGTTCAGCTTGTTAACGGCGTCTTGGATGTTATAACCTTTAGACTTTAAATTTTCTACTATTCTATCAGAGGTGCATGAAGAATGCAGATTTTTAGCCATCACTCTGATTGGCCTTTCTTGCTTATTTTCATAAGAATGCCAAATACAGTTATTTTCTAGTAATATCTTAGAAATCTGCCTGTAGGACTCACCATTACTTGCATTTATTTTTACGCTATCTCCGGCCCCCATTTTAATTAAAAAGGACTCACCAGAAACATTTGCCAACAGAAAGTCGTAGAATTTTTGGTAGTTTTTTATGTTTTCCACGATTATAGGTGGTGGTTGAGGAGCCTTTTTAGTTTTCGGCGCCTTATCAATGTCATCATCGGAGCACTCTCCTTGTTGTTTGTGTGGGGTCAACGATCGATTCAGCTTCCTTTTCTTCCTATGCTGCTGACGAATCCACTGAGTCTCATTAGCGAGTTCTTCTTCATCAGTCTCATACTGGACTGGCTTAGCGAGAACCTGATTGTTGGACGTTGTAGCTGTTCGTATATGGATTTTTTTTTTAAATCTGTAATATCAAAATAACAGGTTATATTCTTAAAAAAAAATAAGAACGTACGGTCTTCTAAAAACAATTTTTCGTAGAACCACAACTAATAACTTACTTGTTGTTGTCGTTATTGTTCCATTTTCAAAAATAAAAAAAAACCGCCCCACCTTACCTCTATATGCAAAGGCATTTGTACACCATAAGGTAAGCCAAATGCTTGTTTTCCAACTTTTTTAAAAACAAAAACAAACACGAATGTCTCATACAACCATCATTTTTCCATTTTCCCACCATAAAATCTAAATTTTTTGACAAAGTAAAAAGAAAACTCAGATCAAGTACGCGCGAAGTATTAAACACGGCTTATGTAAGCAAGATTCTCTGGAAATGGACGAAGATTTGCATATTAACTCAGTTTTCCTAACTAATAGTTTAGTTTAGTTGAAATAACCCCGCAAGTTTCTACGGAATGAGCCGAGTTGACGATTACATAGAAATATTTACAATTTGTTACGAATAGTTTGAACTTTCAAAAGTTATATTAGTTTTAGACACAGATGTTACTATTACCTACAAGTCGGTATATTTTATGTTAATTGACAAATACTACCTGGAAATTGTTTTATTAAAGTGCTTGCTTTTGAACGCGGCTCTATTCGGATTAATTCTATTTTTTTATCTCTTGGAAACTTTTTTGTGAAAAACTGTAATAAAAAAAAAATATTACATAACTATTAAATCAGTATTTATCTAGAAGTATTACAAATTATCGTAAAAATATTAGTTATAAGTCCGTGTAATATCGTAAAAAATATCAGTATACGTCTTTCGTAACACAAACAAACGCTTAAAATGCCGAACGTTCCCGAATCCCTCAAAGTACCAGTACCAAACAAAAGTTTGCGTAAAGCTGTTAAATTTAAAAGGGTTAATGATATTTCTTGGCAGCAATAAATAACTTACAAATTGTTAAAGGTGTCCTCGGGGCCTAGACAGTACTCTGCACACTCAGGACTCGAGAACGAATAAGTTTTTCCACTCAAAGTTTATTCGCACCTCAAGTTGTGCCATCCGTCTGCTACTCCCAACTTATATTCTTCTTGAAATGATTTAGTTTGGGAGTAGTCTTTCAGAAAATATTTTCTTTGTTGCGTCAGACGTATGAATGTACAATGGGAATGCCGGGGCTTTTCTGTGCTGGCAATACTTGTAGTTAGAAACTGTTTTTAGAATTTGTACAATCGTATTGACTGGTTACAATACGTATAAAAAAGTCTGTGATATTTATGTAAATTGTGTACTTACTTATTTTTATTTATCTTTGTTGGAAGCTGTTTTTCAAACAAAATTTATTATAATATTAACTTACCAAAAATATTTTTTATGCATGAAAGAGTAACAAATATGTATTGTTTATGTGTTACTGTTTAATGCATAAAGAAAGAATTAATTCATCTATTACCGCAAATTTTCTCTTTAATCCTTTTTTTCTGTTTAAAGAAAAAAGATAACTAGCAATGTAGGATTGAGTCCCACATTACTGGCATTCTTGTTAACCCCTCCAGCTAAGCTCAAAGGCTTGTGTTAGGAGTGGGTTCAACCCGTGATCTCACTATTAATATAGATAAATTTTGATTATTATTATTAAAAAACAAAGGAATAAAATGTATTAAAAATAGACTAAACAATAATTCCGGTAAATATGTATGTAAAGGAATATTCCTACCACCGAATACAAACATGGCCGCCTGACAAAGAACTAAATACTATTTAGTACTTAATAAAATAAACATTTCACGAATAAACAATCGTAACTTGCTCAAGGAATCCTCAACAAAACATTCTCAAAGGATAAACTATTTCTGTACACAATGTTTCACAATAGACACATAAAATGTGTACCTAAAACAACTTTCTTATTCTAAGTGAAAACAACAAAATGATTCTTCTAAAGTTGATACAGAAACCAATAAATCTAGCGTCGAGATAAGACTCAATAAAGTTGCCGGTGGCTCGAGCCTGTCATAATTTTAAGAGCGTTCATAAATCCATCAATATTTAAGCTCTGAGACCACAATATTTTTCTTTGAGCCGAACAACGGAGGTGCGTCACACACGCGGCACATAAATTTTGTTAATCTCTGCCCCGTGTACATCGTGCTTTACTGTAGGTATTTTGGCTAATATTGATGTGTTTGCTTTGCAAACTGACGCCAAGAGTTCATTATTGTAACATCTACAGTGTATTTGAGGCATAAACAAAGATATGCGTTCTTATGTTCGTCTTTCTCTTATTCTTGAGTTTATTTCGACCAGATCACCGGTCGATATTCCAGCCAATAAACTGCTCAAAGACTCGGACTTACGGATTTTGCACGTATATCATGTACTTTATAATTTTTTTTAAAAAAAGAACGATGACAGCTCAGTTTGCCGCCATTTACAGAACTTCAAATCCATAAGCATTCTAAATTTAAAATAATATTGTGGTGGTCAAAATAAAAAATCAAATAATTAATTTTACGATTTCTTTTTTTATAAAAGATTATTGTCAACTAATTTCAGTCAGTGTCTTGAATTCATATAAGTTAAAGTAGGTTTTTTACTTATTATTTAATGTATTTTTCAACTTTGAAAAAGATGGCTGTTCAGTTCGCCACCATTTTCACTGGACCATTATATTTCCCTTTTTGTGGCCATTTGGTTTTCAAATTAAAAATGATTGTTATGTCACTTTTGAATTAAGAAGGTTCTGACGTCATTTCCTTATAACCGCCCCGCCATTAAAAAGTAACGTAAGCTTCACGATGGTAACCTTTTTGTATTAACGTGACGTCATAGGCTGTCGCAATGTTTCCGCTGCCTCAAATTTAGAATACGAACAGATTATATAAAAACAGTTATTCGTTGAAGACCTAAAAATTTTAAGGAAAAAATATTTTTAGATCTTCAACGAATAACTGTTTTTATTGTAGGTTATATAAAATGTAATGTACTTATTATATAAGAAGGACATAAATATTTAGTATTTCGTGCATGTTCCAGCAACAAATTGCGAATAATCGTCGTGTGTTATGAAGTGTCGCGAGCGAGTTTGCATTCCGCGGGCGACGCGCGTCTCCGAACAAATTGTATTAGACGGTGCCAATACGTGACCCTAAGAGAAATTCACGCAACAACATGTGTACAACGACGCCATTCTGGTTTTTTCGATATGAAAATTAGGAGTCCTCCTGCATGTTTGTCAGTTTTAGCACGAATTCTCTGGAAGGGGAAGGCCTTTTTTGCGTACGTATATTACTTACGTACTTACATTTGTGCTTGTCTACGTCAAATGATTTTATCATGAGTGAGTATATTATTTTATGCTGATGGTGTATTATTAAATAGAAATGCGGTATTGGTGTATTGACTGCCTCTGTGGCGCGGTGGGAGTGTATCCGACTGCTACGCAAGAGGTCGTGGGTTCGATCCCCGCACAGGATAAAACTTTAACACCTAAAGTCTATCAAATTATATGGGTATACCTACTAGCTGTCTCAGCGAACTTTTTTTCTTGTGAATCCAAACCATTCTCGAATCAACTGAAACACACAAAAAAAATCATTAAAATCGATCCAGCCGTTTAGGAGGACTTCAGTGACATACATACACACAGAAGAGATATCTTGAAAACCTATATATTATGTGTACAAATCTCGAAAATATAAGAACTTTTTGATTTTATGAAAAAAAAAATATTTTCCCCCCTTTTTCAATCTTACCTATGTTATCAGTTTTACAAAAACATAATTCTTAGAAACACCGAACCAAGATCTTACAAAAGGATACCTCCAAATGTGTTACAAAAACATTGTAATTGTATCATTTCGAGAAAAACAAATAACTAAATCGAGCTAGTAAAACTGACTAGAATAGCATAAATATGTTGAGGGTGGCATCCCTAGATACTAGAATATTTATCGCTTAGAAGGTACAGTGGTTCTTAACCTTTTTGGAAGTCAACATGGGTACATGTTACCCATGTTGACTAGTATAAACCTATTTTGACCCCAACATCGGCCAGTTGATCAAGCGTAGTAGCTCAGACGACTCTCATGAAATTCAACATAGGCCGAAAGTGTTATAATATTAAGAATTATAGGTTATATAATTATATATACTACGGGTCTTAATCACGTGAATAATTTAAGGTAAAATACCTTGTTTATTGCCGACCGTATTGTAACGGCGGTGGTCAAGCGATTAAGACCCGTAGTTTAAATAATTTTATAATGTGTACAAATCGCGAAAGTTTATCAACATTTAAGCATTATAAGCTTTAAAGATTAAAATAGTTTTTCACAGCTTTTATAATTAATAGTCGTCGTCCAGTGGAAACAAAATTTGACCTTAATAGGTGCAATAGTTTATTACAAAAAATGAATAGTTCAAAACTTAATGTTTACAAATATTAACTTTTTTATTATTAAATTTTAGCTAAAATAATATTTATTATATTCCTAATTTAGTTCACAATTCATATTTCGTGAATAACGGAGTGAGTGCACATTTGTTTGGTACAATTTTTCAAAACGTTTTTATTTTCACTTAAGTGTAGCTGTTCGTTATTCCTAATAAATAAATAAGTGTGAGTAGTCCTCACAACCGGGGGAGGGGAGTGCGAATAAATATGAACATCGACCAAGTGTGAGTTGTGCCTCTTTTATTAACCATAAAAAAGGTGTTTTACCCTCGGGGGTAAATACCCACAGGTTGGGAATCTAAGGCTTATAGAAGCTCTACGTTATTGGACTTGTCTTTTCGTCGTATAAGGAGGTGATGTGTTTATTCAATTTGGTGAGGGAAATATTGTTACCTGGCTTCGTGCTTGCTAGTTGAAGTGGTGACAGATGGTAGTGACCTTGAGCATGCTTGCCTCTTTCGTTTTGAATACATTTAACAGGCATGGGGTTACCAGTAAAATAAACAACATCATTTGAACCTGTATCTCAGTGATATGCATTTGACATATTTAATCCTTTACTAGTTTTATGTTCTTCATAATTATTTTCACTTTTTGTAGATTCCATATGTATATAATACTAGCTGTCCTGCGCAACTTCGTGTGCGTTAATTTTCCCCGTATTTGCAACGTTTTTCATTGCTGCTCCGCTCCTATTAGTCGTAGCGTGATGTTATATAGCCTATAGCCTTCCGCGATAAATAGGCTACCTAACGAAAAAGTGTTGGAGGAGTTAGAGAAGGTGATCGAATCGAGTCGAGTCCTTCTTTTGATCAGCCAAACATCGATATCTCGAAATATGTCATCGATATCGATACAGTATCTGTCAAAAAAGTTATCAAATCAAATATCGTCAGTTTACAACAAGAGCCATTTACGTCGTGATGAAATATTGAAAACTATCGATACATCAGCTTGGTGACATCGACCAAACATTTACGTTATTGATGCGGTGCATTTGTAAACAATATTCATCGAGTTTTGCCGCGCCAACGGACGGACGAGTCTGCGACCGCTTTTGCCCTCGGCTGTCTTTAATTTTATATAAACTGTTGTTCGCACACACGAAATGTTCATTTCCAACATTCCAATTGAATAAATTGGTACATATTCGATCAAAAACATTATCTGACTTTGTTGAAACAGAATGGCTTCTATATGATTTGTTGACCCGCGGGACATGACCAATTATGATTAATAAATGACAGCCGCCATTTATTTTTATTTTAAAACAAAACTCAACAAATCTAACGGACTACAAATTGATATTAACGTTCCAATCATCCAACTTCGCATCAAACGTGTTGGGATAAAAATATGACTATAAAATCTAAAACTTACGCAGCAATATTACTAAAAAAGGATGAACATATAATCAAAACTTTTACCACTAAAGAAAAATTTGTATCGTCAATTCTGGTTTAAACGCAAAAGTCTGCAATACAATTGGAAAACTCCTCACATAACGAGGCTTTTAACGAGACCTTTTTCGTGAAGTAACTAAAAACAAGCACCCCAATGATCCATTATCTTCTCACGAGGACAAGTTAGCGATCTCCTTCCGTCTATTTTCACAAGTAATAACTAAATTTATCGTCAGACTTTCGGTCGCTGTTGAGTCTTCCAATATCATTGTTAGTTGTGTAAGCTAGTCACGCGTCCGGGCGGGAGTGGGCGGGCGGCCGCGTCGCGCGGGTGACTCTGGTCGGCGACGCGTCATTAAAATTAAGCATCATTACTCTTGTAGAGCGAGTCGCGGTGTACCGGAAGGCGGCGGCTTATTGGGAAGTTTGTCGGCTCCTGACGGCTGCTAATCCGTCGCTTTATTGCTGTTCTAACAAATGATTCCGCGCTGGCGGGACGACGAGACGTGACGGCTCACAGATGTGACATGCGTCCCGTCGCACCGCATTCACATGCTAATAGATGTGTCAACAAATTTGCTAGACACACTTTATTATTTTACTCACAAAATAATAGAATAAATAATTCGCATTGTAATATTGTGACATATATTTAAATAAAATATCATCTTAACCGCATGTGGCACAGAAATTTCCTAAACAAAACGGACAAACTTACAATTACCTTCTAATTTTATTACGATTTTGTATAAACATTCTTTTACGAACTACTCCCGCAGTAGTGAACAAGCCCTGTGTACTTTGTGTCCGTGACTTGTATGTTTGTAAAGTCCCCCGACTTTACAAACATACAAGTCAGGGACACAAAGTACACACAGACTCGGAACAACAGTTTGTGGATCACACAAAGTGGTGTCCCGTGTGGGAATCGAAAAAACGACCTCTTGCGTAACAGTCGAAAACTCCTAAAGAGGCAGTCATAATTACAATATGCCCTCAAAAATTCACGTCATAAAACCAAATAAAAATCATCAAACTAAAACACATCGAAAAACGTATTCAATATTTCAAATGCTAAGAAAATTGCATGAAATATTCCTCCATAAAAAGTATACCCGTAAAAACTTCAGCCGATGTTATCTTTGAGGTGAATAAAGTGAAGAGAAAGTATAAATATTCATTCAGAGAAGAAGCCACGCACAGTAAATATAAACTTTTATTTCAGTTCACCATTAGTAAACTGGAGAGAGACGCATTGAAAATTCGACTCGCGACTTCTAATTAGAGAGGACACCGCGGCCTTTCTTCTCGAGCCCCTTTATTAATGGAAAAGTCCGTTCCAATTGATTTCATATTTAACATCCTTTTCTGTCTAAGCTCCTTAAACACACAATGGAAAGTTCGTAACTGTTTATTGTGTAACTCGATTCAAATCTGTCTGCAGTATTGAGTAATTACCCGACTGCTGAATCACAAAGGATTTTTTTGAGTGGCTTTGTGAAAATGTCTATTTCTGTTTCACGCACTATAGCTTGAACGGCTTAAAGGCTTTTAACACATGAGGTATAATAATTAGATTCATCTTTATCGCAGGTGTAACATATTGATGATATACTACGTACTTCAGAATAAATTAATGTTCTGTACTATAATAATAATAAAATCTTGGGACAATTGACACAACGCTTTCTGATCCCAAACTAAGCAGAGCTTGTAATATGAAAACCAGACAACTGATAAACATACTTATATATTTCTAAATACATACACATTATAGATAAAAAACACCCAGACACAGAAAAAACCATCGTGCTCATCACACAAAGTTTTATCCTAGGTGGGGACCGAACCCACGACTTCTTGTGTAGCAGCCGGATACACTCCCACCGCATCAATATCAAAAACAAAAAACAGTTCAAGTTAGTTTAATCTTCACTTTGTTTTTTACCTTTTTACGACTAAATAGCTGAACTAAAATTAGTGAAATTTTAACAAAACAGCGTATCGTTTTTTTATAGATATAGATGGTTTCTATGATAAAGAACATGATATCCTTGTTTTCTCGCAATAATAGACGTTAACCCGGGCGCAGCCGCAGCCGAAAGTTAGTAAATATTTTAACAATATGACGCCCTTAAAAATAGATGTTGGTTTTTCAAGGATATAATATAATTATGTTTTCTTTTTTAAACCAAGTTTTTGTTAACAAAACGTATATCTAGTCTTCAGTGGTCATACCCCGTTAAATTACATTCGGAATGCGTCGCGTCGCACATGAATTACACATGAAAGCGGGCAATAATGCGCAATGTACTGTAATACTAACAGCCCCGGCCTAAACCCGAAACATTTTACAACATAAAGACTACTTTTGTACGACTACACTGTTCCAAAATATGATTTTTTGTTCGCAACGTTTGACAGCTACACAATAGTGGTGCGGTATTGTTCCAATTTCGAGACCGGTATCGATACTGCGATATTTTTTTTTTTGTAATAAAAGTATAGGAGTAATAATTGGAATTTCTCACAAAAGGTCAGGCGAAGACAAAGGCGACGCGTCCCTGTGACCATGATATCAGGTTATGACGTGCGGTATGGCTACATCAAGCGAATTTCATTCACGTATGGTGTTTATGGAAAATCGTGCGAGAGACATGTTTTACACGTTCTGTATTTTAAAGAGACGTGGTGAAATAAAAATTATGTTTTAATTATTTTTTAAAACAGCGGAGTTTTGTAAAAAAAACTTGTATACTTTGTTAACCAGTTATCTAATAAAGACCTATAATTTCTAAATTATATCTATACAATCTATACTAATATTATAAAGCTGAAGAGTTTATTTGTTTGAATGCGATAATCTCAAGGACTACGGGTCCGAATTGAAAAATTCTTTTACTGTCGGATAGCCCATTTATTGAGGAAGGCTATAGGCTGTATAACATCACGCTACGACTAATAGGAGCGGAGCAGCAATGAGAAATGTTGCAAAAACGGGTAAAATTTATGCAGATGAAGTTGCGCGGGACAGCTAGTAAATCTATACTAATATTATAAAGCTGAAGAGTTTGTTTGTTTGAACGCGGTAATCTCAGGAACTACTTATCCGAATTGAAAAATTATTTCACTGTTAGATATCCCGTTTATCGATAAAGGCTATAGGCTATATAACATCACGCTACGACCAATAGGAGCGAAGCAGCAATGAGAAATGTTGCAAAAACGGGTAAAATTTATGCAGATGAAGTTGCGCGGGTAGTAAATTATAAATAAATTACACCCAGACATAGACTAAACAATCGTACTCATCGCACAAAAAAATAGAGTAGAAATCGAACCCTGAAATAAGGTAACATAGATATACCTTCAATTTATTTAATCTAGTGCCCAAATCGCGAATGTCTAATTCCAGTCTTATATAATTTTAATGTCAGCAGATATCTTTGATGTTGAACATAACCAGGACTGCGTCTAATAAACCCACGCCTCTCGGTGCTCGTTCCTTTAAAGGTTTTTTTCCAATTTTCACATATACAAGCGGCTTTTCAGCGCAGATAACTTAAAAAAAACCGGGCAAGTGTATGTCGCGCCATCCACAATGTAGGGTTCCGTAGTCCCACCTCCTCCCACATCCGAATAATGTGGCTTAAGAAGTTTTCTCTTGTTTTTGTTTCATACTTACAACTTTATACCTTACCTACTTAATAATAATTTCCAATGGAATATGTACGGAAAATTTGTTACTTATCATATTTTGATCAACTGTTACTCGTAAACTTGTAAAGCCTTCTTAGCTGTGATAGTTTTCCTCTAATTTCAATATATATATAGGTACTACTACAGTGATTTTTTTCACATACCCAACATCAACCATTTAGCTGGCAGGGGGAATATCTAAAATAAATTTGCACTTTAAAGCTTAATATTTCACAAACGGATCCCTAAATCTAAAGTGGTCTTGACAACCTCTAAACGTTTTAAAAGACCTATCTAAAGATACCCCACATGGGGTATGTGAGAAAAAAAATAATTTCCCCGCTTCACATAATAGGGTTTAATGTTTTTCATGATTTTATTCTTTCACTTTGTCGGCGTATGTGTGTGTACCCATGCAAAATTACAACTTTCTAGGACTAGAACAGTCTCTGAGCTCAGCTGCAGACGGACAGACGACAGACATAGCGAAACTATAAGGGTTCCGTTACGTAGCCAAAATGTTGCCATTTTGGCTACGGAACCCTAAAAAACAGCCCAGGATCCGGGGAGGTCGGACGTCGGGAATTTCCAAAATATTTCCTAGTATAAAAGCACCAATATTGGTTATGAAGGTCAGCTGTCAAGTGTAAAGCAAATTTATTCTGTTCGGTATATTGGTTGATGCTCGCACTCGTATAACTGGTGATCACCGAGGCGACAGAGGCGGAATGATAACGGTCTCATTTCAGAGGCTGCTCTATTGCTTATATGACCTAAATTACATTGAGGTTACGTAACAACCCTGAAAGGTTTTATTCATAAATCTACTGAAACGATTTCATAAAGTCGTAGGAAAATGTATGCTTTTGATGTTGCTATTTTTAAAAAGTTTTAGCGTTCGCATCTACCATTAAAGTTTGCCTATAATTCATTAACTTACCTATTTGGTTAAAAATAATAGTCTTTAGTATAAGTTTATTTAACTTATATTCTAAATTGGGCTTGGGGTTCACTTAGGGGCCAGGCCACTTAGCAGGGTTCTTATTCACTATGTTTTTTTTTCGTTTTCGCGGCAAGCCTATGCGCGATGCACATCTAACCGCAGCTCTCTAATAACCATTATGACAAGATTTTGACAGTTAGAAGCGCGGGCTTGCCGCGAAAACGAAAAAAGATAGTGAATAAGGACCCAGGTCGCGATATATGTGATACTAGCTTTCGCCCGCGGCTCCGCCTGCGTGGATGTCAGTTATCGTGATAAAAACTATCCTATGTCCTTCCCCGGGATTCAAACTATGTCCATACCAAATTTCATCTAAATCGATTTAGCTGTTTGAGCTTTACATAATAGGGTTTAATGTTTTTCATGATTTTATTCTTTCACTTTGTCGGCGTATGTGTGTGTATCCATGCAAAATTACAGCTTTCTAGGACTAGAACAGTCTCTGTGCTCAGCTGCAGACGGACAGACGACGGACATGGCGAAACTATAAGGGTTCCGTTACGTAGCCAAAATGTTGCCATTTTGGATACGGAACCCTCATGGATTTGGATGGGATTCAAACTATGTCCATACCAAATTTCATCTAAATCGGTTTAGCTGTTTGAGCGTGAAAACGTAACAGACAGACAGACGGTTACTTTCACATTTATAATATTAGTATGTGTGTACCTACTGTTGCTTCAAAGATTAGTGACAGTTTTCGAAAAATGTGTCCGAGCTTAGGAAATCAATCACGTTATGTTATTGGTATTGCGCCTAATCTCTCTCAGGTCGTGTCAGATTGTCGTTACATCGCCAGGAGCGGATCTAAAAGGCAATTGCACCCCCCCTCCCTCACACTCAACTGTAAGAGCTTTTTTTAAGGAAATTTTGAGACTCTGGACACAAGGCGATGGTGACTGGTGTCCCGATGTTAAATCAAATATGTAAAATACAATAAATGCATTTTTGAACTCAAATACTCCCCTCCACTGTATGTTGCCTGTTGCCCTCTCCTGAACAAAGTTCTGGATCCGCGCCTGTTCATTGCACTATGAGAGTGAGGGAATAGTAAGTGCCCTTGTGTCTACACACTCACTTGTGTAGGTATGCTATAATATCACGCAGGTGATATTATAGCATTTACCTACACAAGTGAGTGTGCAGACTCGGCTATCGGCTAGTCTTATGAATATAATGACATTATTATTATTAATATGTTTCAAGTAAAAAGACGTAAATAGGTTACAAGCGCTCAGAAAGCGGCACCTTAAAATTTATACAATTGACTTAGTTTTTATATGTCGGTGTCGCATCACAGGCGTTAACAGATGAAAGCAGCAAATTACATTTTTCTCTTTTTTGCTCGTGCATGCGTGCGTGAAATCATGCTTTCCTACTTTTACGACTTTTTTTTTAAAGACCTTGCAATATATAGGTTATCTATATGTGCATTAGTTTGCCGTTTTTAAAGATCGATTGTTGTGTATATAACCTTTTTACTTAAAACTTTGTGTGATGAGCACAATGGTTTATTCTGTGTATGGGTGTAATTTGTCTTTATTATGTATGTATTTAGAAATATAAATGTATGTTTATCAGTTGTCTGGTTGCCATAGTGCTCTGCTTAGTTTGGAATCAGATGACGTTGTGTGAGTGGTCCCAAGATATTATTATGAAGTTTATTTTTAATTTAACTTATATATTTGATTTCAAATAATCATCTTGACTAATAACTAAGTTTGTTTAGCTAATATTCTAAAGTAAATATGAAGGCTTAGAAGTGGTATTTGTTCTTGGCGGGGGTTAGATACCCACTAATTACAAATTAAATACCCACTAAGCTCATCAAAGATCTGAAACGGCTTACAATATAATACAATTTGTGCTTCGTTTTAATTAAATTTCACTGTGAAATTAAAGTCAAAAGTCAATCAAGGTGTAAAAGATAATTAAAAGATGGTTTATCAAGCGATCTGCAAGTGATGAGAGGTAGGAGGCATTCGAGGGTTGATAGGATCGCCAAACATTGACTGAGCTAATAGGACGAGCTAACTCTATTCGATTTGCCTAATGAGGAGCGATTTCACTCGCCGACAAACTCGAGTAAGAACATTATGCAAACTTGTGTTTAACTTCTATATCAGTAGCTGACTTGATCACAATACAACTATTGTTTAACGTGATTACTACTAAATTGTACACTAACTACGTACTGTAAACTATACCAGTTGAATTTACTACTTCTGTTCTGTACAGAAGTTATTACTTCAGCTATTCATGTCTTGATTGTATTAATTCAATGATTTACCTTATATTTTATTCTACTGCTTTCATTTTGTTGTGTTGTATTCGCAATTATCAGGACCGTTATCTACGACTTTGATCATGTAAAAAGTTTAAAAAAAAGGTAAAGTCTGAATTCCTGTGTTAAAATATTTATTAAAACTATGATGATCAGTATTGTGAAATATATACAATCGAAAACAAGATCGATTTATTGAGCAAAAATAAAACAATAAATTATTAATTAAATTATTATAAAAATATGTATTATTTAATTTGGCCTGTTACAATCTTTATTGAGTTTAATCGAATCTATATAAAAAGGAAAACTCATTGACTGATTAGGATCACTGATGACACCAAAGCTGAAACCATTTAGCGCAGTATTTTTTACGCAATTAAAAGGAAAGTTAATGCCGGCTACAGACTCACGCCGAGAACACCCGAGAACGAGTTTCTCGTCGTCTCGTTCTCACACTCACCTGTTATCTCTATTTGGTTTTTTTGCCCTCGTTTTTCTCACTTAAAAAACCCTTTAAAACGGGGTTTTCAAGTGAGAAAAGAGAACGGTACCGCATTCTTCTTCGGTCTCAGAGCGAACGTTGGATTACACTAAAAATAAATATTGTCTGTAAAGTCGGTTTACGGACGATAATTTCACGTAGTAACATCATAAGAAAACATTGATGACATTGTAATAAACATCCCTGACTGTAACAGCTGCACTGCTGCACATAGTGCTGTAATGACTGGCTTTGCATTTTGGATTATATTTCCACTTAACATCAGGGGGAATGGAGTCATTTGCTTACCTTAAATATCTAATATATAAAATTCTCGTGTCACAGTTTTCGTTGCCATACTCCTCCGAAACGGCTTGACCGATTTTGATGAAATTTTTTGTGCTTATCCGGTATGTATGAGAATCGGCCAACATCTATTTTTCATACCCCTAAGAGTTTGTTTGTTTGAATGCGATAATCTCAGGAACTACTGGGCTGCACTGAAAAAAATATTTTATTGTTGGATAGCCCATTTATCGAGGAAGGCTATAGGTTATAACATCACGCTACGACCAATAGGAGCGGAGCAGCAATGAAAAATGTTATAAAAAAAAGGAAGAGAAAAGGGAAAATTACAATCTATTATTCATGCCCCTAAGTGATAAGGGTTATCCACCCCTAACATTTATAACTATACTATAATATTAGAAGAGAGAGAAGAGTTTGTTTGTTTGTTTGAATGCGATAATCTCAGGAACTACTAAAATATTTTTTTCAGTGCAGCCCTGCACTGAAAAAAATATTTTATTGTTGGATAGCCCATTTATCGAGGAAGGCTATAGGTTATAACATCACGACCAATAGGAGCGGAGCAGCAATGAAAAATGTTTTAAAAAAAAGGAAGAAAAAAGGGAAAATTACAATCTATTATTCATAGCTAGTATATATCATATATATATATATATATATATATATATATATATATATATGAGGAGGTGTGTAATATATATATATATATATTACACACCTCCTTAGTTCTCGCGCGATATCTTCACTTCTCGCGTGAGTCTGTAGCCGGCATAAGAATAATTATGTCAAAACTCAACCTCTATGGGGATTTTGCAAACTAAAAACTAGGTTATAAAATTATGTTTCTTTTATAATAACTACTAGTTCTTACAACATCGGGGCGATAAAAAAACTCTTACACGGATTCTTTATAACATCTACATACATCGGTTGCAAACAACATAGTTTGGAAAATTCTAAAAAATCATACACCAAGATAAACTTTCATCTTTTACTGTGTCGCTACTACAATATTTCTCTTTTGTTAAAGAAAGAAGTGTTAAATTTAAGATTTCTTGTAAATAATAAAGAAGTTGACTGCAAAAACAGTAGGTACTGTACCTCAAGCAACGCTGCCGGTTGTGATGCAGAGACTGCTTTGCTTGCCTTGCCGACTGCATTTGTCATTAGCTCATTTCATAGATTTACCTAGACACTGGACTGACAGAGGAGTTTGTTGCAGTTGACAACGTAGTTTCCTAATAGTAGTACATTCAGGTGCGGATCCAGGTTCATATAAGCTTAGCTATGACAAGCAAGAGTGCGTATTTTGATTTTATTAAATTTATGGCGAATACTTGAAAATTTTTGAGTCTGGGAGGGCAATTTCCCCTGTCGCTCTCCCCCCTTGATCCGCGCCTAAATACGTTACTTATATATCCGCCATGAGTTAACTAAAAGTAGGGTTTTTGCGAAAAAGCAACATTTTCATAATAGCACCTCAGCACGAGTTGTCCTCGTGACTCCTTGTCAGAGTAATTTTACTACGAAAAGGACTTTTAGTCAAAAGTAATTGATTACCATCAACCTGGCCGTTTGATTCTGACCTTCGTTAAACGAAAAACGAAAAAAATAAAGAAAATGTTTCATGGACACTCCATCGAAACGTAGTTTTTGTATTAAGTAATGATTTAAAAATAAAATTCTTGAAGAATTTTCATATTTCCAATTAAGATTTTTCACACATATATTGCACACAGTCAGTTTTACATAGGCAAAATAAACATTACAACCTTTCACAATAATAGAAACAACCTATATAATATAACCTCCACAATCTAGCTTCACATAATCTATATATATATAAATAAATCCCTATTTCCCTTGGTCACGAGATAACTAGAGAACGTCTTTATCAATTTAATTCACTCTTTTTTTAAGTATTCTAAGCCAAAAAAAAATGTCAAAAAAATCGTCCTGGCGAACTTCTTAAATAATACTTCTTCATAACACTAAGTAAATTCTTGGTCGATGTCAAAATGTTACGCTTTTTTTCGTCTAGCCTCTCAACCCGCAAACAAATGATATCAGGAACTACGTTCTAATAACCCTTGTTTAGCCTATCGCTGGCATAAAACTTGCAAAGAATTTATGTACCTACTAAATAAAAAAAGTAAAAAGTGAGCCGCCATCATCGCAGGCCACCGCACATATTGGTTCTAGATTTTACCGCTACCAGTTTCCAAGCTAATGAATTCCGAAGGCGCTTCGGTTCGTTAAAAATAATACAAAACTCTTCTACTTAGTTCCAAAGTTTCGGGGTAGTTTCAGTCACCGAACATTAATCTAGTTATAATTCTGAAAGCCCACTTTTTACACAAAAACTTTTAAAAAGTATACCTAAACTGTCACTACTTAACTTTTTTTATTTATAGTACATTTCTTTTTTAAAGTTTTGGTGTTATTCATGCTACATTATTGCTCTTGATACTGAATTTTCGTCACAAATATGAAATTCTGAAGTGAAATTTAATGGGCATAAAATTGGTGTCATGGAGTTTTCTGACGGACCTCACGGAGGGAAAGTTTATGGTAATAAATTGTTATAGTTTATTCAACTAACATTTGTAATATTTTATATTATTATTATGTAGATATCACCCAATACAGTGATAGATGAACAAGCTCTACGAAGTTCGTTTTTTGGAAACAATATTTAAAGTATTATTTCATATTAGATAGTACGAATGCAATCATGATTTTAATAATAAATTTAATAAGTTCGACAAATAAGACAGTTTTTTTCATAGCGACTTTTTTTTAGGAAACATTTATAATGTCTGTGAATGACCGTGGATTTAGAGAGTCCGAGAGGCCGTAGAATTAGAGAGGTGATAATTGTTGAAACAAATAAAACCATAGTAGGATGAAACCCATTGGTAAAGGAAGAGAAATAAAAATGAAAGGAAAAATAATTTACGGTCGATCTGAGGTCTGGAACTGGAAGGGGGTGGGGTTTTAGGGGTAAAAAACTGTTTATCTCGATTTCCGGTAAAACTACAAGACCTATTGAAAAAAAAAATGGCAAATATAATATATTTTTATCTTTTTAACAAAAACATTTGTTTTTTCACAAAATTTGGAGAAAACTTACCTTTTTATGTCCCAAATACACTGTAATATTTTAGTTTTTTTTTTACCTTTCTTTGACTTAATATCGAAAATACACTCTAATTTACAATCGAAAATTCTCGAGTCAAAATGTCTGCTTTTATTAAAAAAGGTCTATATGCACTTTGTTTGAGCGCATTTCCCCGTTACAACTTTGCATATTCATAATACTTGCAACAATTCTCAACCCTGCATCTGACATTCCATTTACAGCAATGTTTAGAGGAAAATAGATTCAAAATCGATTTCGGTCTTTCTAGAACAAATTGTGTTAAAGTGGGACAATGTAGTAAATAAATCGAACGAAGGGTTTGAGGCGGTATAGGGTTAAGCCAGCTCCATACATTGACCCAACGTAGTCCGTAACGTCACGTGTCTAAAGCCGCGTCTAGATATGCGGGACTTACCGAGTCCGATTACTATTAGAATAACTAGTTTAAACGACGAAGGATACTGTCAATTCGCGATTCTACGGATAACCAGCACGGCATTTGTCAAATCTCCACACGTAGAACTAAATAATTATAGTCAACATTTCTAGATCTACATGTTAGATGAATGAATGGCGTTGATTGGCTTTGAAGTTGGGACCAACATTAAAGCCAGTGTGTGTGTAATGAAACAAACCAGAATATTATGTTTAAAGTGACTTTAATGTCATTCCTAAGACGACCTGTCACTAAATTTGAATTTGTTTATTTTTAATGTTCAATTTCTTAGCAATTTATAGACAGAGATAGTATTGTTAATGTACTTCTAAGCGATTTCAGTGGCGAAAGCCAATCTCAAGCGCTACTAGCCAACTATACAGAAGATCTTATATTAGCGAACAAATTATTTATCAGGGGGCAGTGCGCCCGTCAAGACAAGGCAGCGGAAGTGCAGGGAATTCCTACCGTTGCTCGAAGCATTTCGTCGTCTCTGTTTCTCCCATAGTCTGAAAGAGCGGAAATCAGACATAACCCACATAAAAAACGCGTTAACTCTTCTACTTCTTAGTAATTTTTCGCAAAAAATACGATTTTGAATGTCCTAAAATTGGTCACGAGTTTTTAAGATCCGTATTTTCTAAAATTCGATTCGGACCAGTGCGTAACGCTCTAAAGGTCCATAGTTGGTCCGCAAGTCGGACCGCTAGTCACGTTTCGTCTTATCGCAGCTTCCGAAAACACTCACAACACTGAATCAATATGACAAGCGCTCACTTAGAACGGATTGGTAAAGCCAGAATTTAGTACAATCGAGATTTGGGACTTTGTAAGACTTTGATATTTGTGCAGAAAATTGCTATGTTCTTGGGTTTATTGTTATTTTGTGAGAAAGTGGGGGGCATTCTTTATTATTATTATATATCTGTACATAATCAAATCATGAAGATCAGCAATTGTCAATTAGATTGTCAATTTATACAGTAAAATTTATGACTATTAATTACACAATTTTTTATTGCATGCTTGAACCACAATCTACTTTTAATTGCAATTTATATGGCTGTATTAATAGATTGCCACTATATACCTATCAAAATATATTTTCTGTACAGCTAACGAGAAAAAAGATTATAGAAGGATCACACCAAGTCCCAGTCACAAAACACCAAGAGCATAGAGGAAAATCTCCATATAAACGAGCTCTAGCAACACACAAACACATCGTTCACACACGCGGAATCTTGGACCATCTCGGACCACATTTTTCAAAGTCCGCCAGTCAGTCTTTCGAGTTGCTCAAGAAGTGTAGTGCAACATACGAGAAAAGAAGGTAAGCTTCCCCTTACTTCTTTTCTCGATATTTTTAGTCCTCGTCTCGCCATATCCGCCTATCTTCTAAATAGAATGAACACAAAATTAGCATTTTATCTGAAGTTATTAGTATCCACGTTAAATGGCATTGATGCTCCCCTCCCCCTCCCTGCCGCTCAATCCCCTGTCCAGAGAGTTCTCGGGATCGCTGATTGAATCGCTCCGATTATGACGTTAATCTGTTCAATGCAAATTGAACGAGCTAGTCATTTACATCTCTTTATCAGAATTCGTCGCTCAAATATTCAAATATTTATTGTTTTGCTAGACAGGATATTCGCTTTTGTGTGATTAGAGTTCAGGCGAGTTTTCGGCGTGATTAAGCTCGTTTTTGACAAGCAGAGGCGTTATAAGTCCAACGTGTCTGTCTGTGAATTGGTCTTAAACAAACGAATGATCGAATTTAGGTTATGTTTTTCTTTTATTGAAAAGCTATTTTTCATCGAGATATTCTTAGCTTTGTTTGTTAAGAATCCGTTTAACTGATCAGCGAGTCTGTTTTTTTATTGTTGTGCACACATTATCTTGTTGGCAACCTTTAATGTTTACATGTTAGTATTTAAACTATAAACATAAACAAAGAGTGGTAGTGTGTCCAACTGCTACGCAAAAGGTCGTGGGTTCGATTCCTACACGGGACACCACTTTTTGTGATTCACAAGTTATTGTTCCGAGTTTGGGTATACTTTGTGTCCATGACTTGTATGTTTGTAAAGTCTCTCTCGACACAGGTCTTGTAATCTTGTAATAAAGACGACTACCGCATTAGGGTAATGCGGTAGTCGTCTTTATTTAAAAAACAAAAGTAAAAATATATATCAACAAAAAGTATAGTGCGTGCAGTAAGATTTTATTTAAAGCTTCGTATGGCCAAATCAAGATATGACCACGTCCAAACCATTTTAATTGACTTAAACTCCAGTTCAAAGACTATGATAACTATTTAATAATAATTACTTTTTTCCATCTTAACAATATAAAGGCGCAAATAAGCACAATCGTTATGGCGCTTTGTCGCACAGTTGTCAAATCTACGTAAAACGTGTTCAAATATATTCACAACCAGGGAGATACTAGGCGCAAGACCGACTCCTAAACAGTCCTTTTCCGAGACACGGAGAGATGTAGCATCTTTTGAATGGTCATTTGCCTGCCTCTGTGGCGCATATCCGCGGTGGGAGAGTATCCGACTGCTACGCAAGAGGTCGTGGGTTCGATCCTCACCCAGGATAAAACTTTGTGTGATGAGCATGATGGTTTATTCCGTGTCTGGGTGTTATTTATTACCTGACTGTAATCTATAATATGTATGTATTGAGAAATATATAAGTATGTTTATCAGTTGTCTGGTTTCCATAGTACAAGCTCTGCTTAATTTGAGATTAGATAGCGTTGTGTGAGTTGTCCCAAGATATTATTATTTATTTATTAACCGACAGTGGTAACGTGGTATTACCTCGCTCGACTACTCTTATCCTCGAAAGATGATGGTAACTATTCATGATTCATGGATATGGATAAAAGTAGGCTATTTTACCACTTTAATAATATAAAAACCCCCAAAAGTAAGTAGTGTATCACACTAACTCACAAGGGGCTTAAACGCGCCGAAAATACGCCCAATCCTTAAGGCGCTTTGTCGCACAATTGTCAAATCTGGGTCGATGACTTTACCTAAAACGTGTTCAAATATACTTGGAATAAGATTTTCGGGCGTTTACCTGCCGGTCGGTATTTCGTATAATAGACTTAATTTGATTTTCTCTTCTATCAACTTTGAATTATTGGTTGAATTTAAATCTCTTGAATTATTAATTTTAAAGAAAATTTGCCTGAGAAATTTAGATTTAATTTCTCTAAATAGTCGACTTACAGACAACTGCAAAATTCCCTTACTAAAACCAATATTTCTAGCCATTAAACAACCCTAAATTAATGGGACAAACTATGGTTTTTAAACGTTTTCAACTCGGGATATTGTTGTAATTTAGAGGAGATATATTTTGTTATACTTAAGTTAGATTATTATAATAATATCTTGGGACAACTTACACAACGCTTTCTCCCCAAACTAAGCAGAGCTTGTACTATGAATACGAGAGAACCGATAAACATATTAATATATTTCTAAATTATAGATTAATAACACTCAGACACAGAATAAACCATCATGCACATCACACAAAGTTTTATCCTGGGTGGGGATCAAACCCACGACCTCCGGCTTAGCAGTCAGGGTCACTAACCACTAGACCAACAGGCCAGACAGTTTAGACCTTTGAAAATGGTAAGCAGTTAATGTTACTGACTAAAAATAGTAGATTATACCCGGCGGTCAATCTCTTCGAAGACTCGAGATGACATCCATGTAGAAGAAACAAATCTCTATCCCCTTACTCACTCGAACGTGATAATGTAATACCATTTAAATTTCAGACTATACCTACTGTTTAATTGAAGCAAAAAGGCACCTAGGTACCTACACTAATTACTTTTTTGGGGCATCCAGCCTTAATCAACATTCCAAACAGAAATTAAAACCTAGGCTACCATACCACAGATAATACAAGAACCATTTAATCCCTAATCTCGTAGAGGCCCGGTACCGAATTAAGTAGTTTTTTGACAAAAGTCATTTGAAATTCTCGAGGGTGAGACGGAGGGTTAAAACACTTTAATTGCTAATTTACATTAAGTAATAAGTTCTCGTCTTAAATTATACACAGGCTTGTATCATTACTTCATCGTAACTTCCTAGCGTTATTGTGATAGGGTTAAGATACACCTTTGAATACCTGAATCGTGTTACCCTGATTTTATAAGTATTATTTTTGTGAAATACAATAACTTAACAGAAAATATGAATATAATGAAATGATTATTTTTTTTAAAATTTCGCGATTTTTATACATATTAAATATATTTCGGGACTTAATCGCGTGAATTATTTAAAGATACGAACCTTTTATTTAGCCGACGTTTCGATCGAATTGCACCGATCGTGGTCACGGGTCGACTTAAACGGGTTAATAAAAGGTTCGTACCTTAAATAATTCACGCGATTAAGTCCCGAAATATATCTAAAATGAAATGATGTTGAACTGGACATATTGTACTTCATCATTGTATTCAATATGTTCCACTGCTGGGTACGGTTCTCTCCAGTAGACCCTACTTATTATAGGTGCTGGGGGTAATTGCCGTAATCGCCACGCTTGGCGAGCGGGCTGGTGATCGCAGTAAGACCTTTAACAGAGGACACTGCTGCCCGTCCTTCGGTGTGAAATTCCTTAGTCGTCTTGACGACACCCACCTATTCTTATACCGGAACCACACAGCGAATTCAAGATTTAGTTCAACCGAAAAAAAGTTTCTAACAAAATGTAGTAGCTAAAATTCACATAAGATAGAGAGTAGGCATAATCCCAAATTAAGGAAGCTGTTTCAACAGTGAGAAAGATAAAATGTTCATTATATTTTTAAACTAAATATTATTCTTCTCTCGTCACATTTAAATTAACTAATAGTCTTTCTTTGAATGAAGTACTGAAGGTAATGAGCTAATAGTTTAGAATGTGCGATAAGGTGAAATGCCCTATGTCATTATTGAAACAGGTATCGAATTATTGCAAGCACTAGTGTTACCTAACTATCGATAGGAGGGTTCGATACTATAAATCGAGAACTAGTCACAATAAAGACAGTCTATCAGACAGTTTTGGAATTTTGCGATAGTTTTAAAAATATTTTACTAAAAATATCTAATCATTACAATTAATCAAAATGCATTTATCATTATTACAATTTATGAATGTTGAAATGAAACTATTATAGGTTGCAATTGAGTAGGGATTAAGTGGCTTTTCAAGGGAGTCAAGCACCATACTGTACAGTGACAGTAAAATACTTAAATTTATCGAAATTCAATAGTTAGGCAACACTACATCCAACCAGAGATATTAAATCGCTGACTGCAGATATTTGACTAACTATGGATCATGAATACTCTCGTAGTTTCAAATAGTTGCTTAATTGTGAGTTCTGCTATCATTTCAGCTGATTTGGTATTTAAAATGTATTTTATCCTTATATTTTATAGCTTTAGTTACATTTGAAGGTTGCTAGTAAATTAGAATGTTACATGATATTTGATTAAGGTAACCAGCTGTTCTGTGCCGTTTTGTGTCTTAGGAAAGTCTAAGGCTGATTTTGCTTTGGTTATAGGTTTTCATGGTGTATAGTATATTAGTCGCAGCACCTTACCCCCATATCAAGTTTATAAACATTCAAACATTGTAAAATTGGCAATTTGAAAAGAGTGGCCGCGAGTTTTTATAACCAGGTTCTTTTCTCCGGCTTTACCTATTGTTTGCGAACTTGGCATTACATGTACATGTAGAATCCCGACGTATCACAAGAGTTGTTTTGCATCCTAAGTGAGTTAAGAATTTTGAATTTGAATTTTGAAAGTTTGCCTTCTCCAAACACACTGGCTCGTTTAATAAAATTATTACTGTAACGAACTTGATGATTTTAAAAGAGTGGCTCATGAGTTTCTCGGCAGCTTCTTCTCATGACCTATATACACTTAAAACTGACGCCTAACTTAATTTTGTTTTTTTTTTTTCAAACAAATCATCGGTAATGTTATTAATATTTTGACTGTTTCAAACAAGCGGTGACGTAGATAATTTTACGAAATGGTTTTAACTTGTTTTTCTTCTCCAAGATTCATGCTCGACTTCTTTCTTTAACTTTAACAAAATTCGTCAAAACTGACCAAATAGTTCTGAACTCACCCACTTTTCTTACTAAGTTAAGCGTATACGTTAAAACTGATATTTTAAATTAGTCAAAATATAAATGACTGCATCTGTGGCGCGGTGGGAGTGTATCCGACTGCTACGCAAGAGGTCGTGGGTTGGATCCCAGGATAAAACTTTGTGTGATGAGCACGATGGTTTATTCTGTGTCTGGATGTTGTTTATCTATAATCTGTATGCATTTAGAAATGTGTCTAATAGTCTGGATTCCATAGTACAAGCTCCCAAAATATTATTCTATTATTATAATTATAAATATAATTTGTTGGGACAACTCAAACAAGACTATTTGATCCCAAACTAGAGAGAGGCAGAACACGTACGATGGCGACCAGACCACTGATAAACATACCTTAAATAGAATAAATGTAAATGTCTCTCAAATTATATCCAGACACAGAAGAAACAATCTTTCTCTTTATGTCATTACACAGGTATTTAATCTGGATGAGAATCCAAACACCGATCTCTGGCTTAGCAGTCCCTAACCCACCACTAGACAAAAAGACCAGTCAATATTACCCGACTGCTGGTAGGTGTATGGTAAGGAATATATCCATTTTGACGTTCCACAATCAATTGTGTTAAAACCGTTGGCAATATAACATCGGTTGTGGCACAAAGGGTGGTCCTGCTCTAAAACCCTTTCATTCTTCGCGTCATTACACTTGCTCACAATAGTGGAATACTCGTAAGTGTATACCATCGGTGCCAACCATGAACGCACCACAGAAATAATTTACTTTCAATTTATTCATAAGTCTAAAAGAAAAGTTATAAAAAGACTACCGAAATTTTAAAATGATGTAGGTAGTTCTTGAATCTCAAAATTATCTTGGAAAATGTGTTTCTGAAATATCTGGTTTTTCTATGGCTCGCGAAAATGTATTTTATATGTTATTGTGGTACATACGCTACAAGTTAATAAGACACACACACTATCTGATCCCAAACTAAGCAGAGCTTGTACTATGGAAACCTGACAACCGATAAACATACTTATATTTCTAATTACATACATATTTTTAATAAATAACACCCAAACACAGAATAAACCATCGTCCTCATCACACAAAGTATTATCCTGGGTGGGGATCGAAACCCACCTCGAAACCTCTTGCTTAGCAGTCGGATACACTCCCACCGCGCCACAGAGGCATTTATAATTCTGTAAAGAAGTTCAATAGTTTAATATGAAAGAGTTACAAACTTTAAACCTAATGGGCAGTAGGCTAATCTATATACAATAATATTGCTCCAGCTACCCATCTGAAAATAAGTTTTGAAAAATATCTATCACAAAAGTACGAACTTATTTTAATCAGATCCACTTTGATTACGATAAATTGCTCCAGAACAAGTTTCTTAAAGTAAGTGCCGAACAAAGGACAATGAACACGAACGCAATTATGGAATGGAGAACTATTCAATAACTTAAAGTCGATTCATAGCAGACGGCTTTAAATTATTTAAAGAAATTTCACAATTTAAAACTTCCTCGTTTCTAGTGATTTGCAGCGGGGAGTTAGGCTAAGTGAGTACGTAAAAGAGTAAAAGTCTAAAGTCAATGTTTGCTGTCGTGATTTCTGCTCCCCTTCGGCCGACGGTGACGCGCACTTTGCTCCGTCTCTTTCACTCCTGCGAGAATGCGCATCACCATTTTGTTTTCCGTTAAATAAAGGGTGATGCCACATGTCACACAATCGGTGGCCGATTTTTGTTTGAGAGTACTTATACAAAAAAGAAAACATTTAAGTACGGCAAACGATACAAGAAGTATACATACCTATAAAATTTTAAAAAAAAATGAGTCACAGTGTACTTATCCCAAAAATAGGACGACTAGACAGATAGGCGTGTTTTTTAATAAAATAAAATTAATATACATAAATAGTAACACGAAATCTCGATATGACAAAATCGATACATTATCAACTCGATCTGTAAAGGGTTAGATAAATAAACGGTCCTACAAAAAGTTGATCAAATCATCGGTCATCGTATGCGTCCACGCAAAATCCGTTTCGAATTTAAAACACCTATCTGTCACCGTTCAAAGTGCATAGAGATAGAGTGATTCGCAAGTAAACGTTTTAAACTGAGAGTTCGATTTTTGAATCGGTATTTAGGTCGCCCGTATTTTAGTGCGAATCCTTTTTGCTATCTTTTTGTACGGAATCCAATTTTACTGGGATTACTAAACTTTGCCTGCCAGTTTGCATCTTCTATCTATGAACTGCTCTACCTTATGAACTGTTTGAAATAATAATTTATATCTTGCTAAAATACTTACTGTTGTTTAGTATTTTAATTTATTTTCATCATAATACGTCATAATAAAGTTATTGATATTGCGCACAAAAAAAGGTTTATCAACATTTTATAAAAAATAGATTAAATAAATATATTATTTAAAATAGTAACTGGCCTGTTGGTCTAGTGGTTAGTGACATTCACTGCTAAGCCGGAGGTCGTGGGTTCGATCCCCACCCAGGATAAAACTTTGTATGATGAGCACGATGGCTTATTCTGTGCTTGGGTGTAATTTATCTAAATTAAGTATGTATTTAGAAATATATAAGTATATTTATCAGTGGTCTGGTTACCATAGTACAGAATGTGCCTAGTTTGAGATCAGATGACGTAATTATTATTATGAAACCCTTCACATCCACCATCTCCATATCAAATTTTATCAAAACAAACCCAGCAGCTTCGCAGGGAAATCGTAACAAACAATCAGAGATAGGTACTATTAGTTAAATGCAAAAGTAACTAGATTGGACTAATTGGTATATATTTAACACCAATCACGTATCCTAACTTCTCAAGTCATGCATAGGTACCTAACTGATAAAACAAACAAACAGGTCCATTCACATTATTAGCTTAAAACATAAGTTTATCTACTCAACATTCGACAAACAAAACAATATGCACAGAAATACGTTACAGTAATGAACCGAACAAAAATGATTGCACACAAAGTTTCGCGCAAAACAATATTGCTTCAACATTATGTATTTGTTAAACTCATAATCTCATAAACAATGGAGTATTACGAACGTGTTTGCTTTCAGAAAATAACCAGTTATTCAGTATAAACTAATTTGTGTTAAAACACAGCAAACTCCTAATTACGATGCAAATTGATCGTTCCGATCACCGAACTCATAAAATGGCGGCATCAAATTCCCTCCACGATACGTTCTACCTGTTATATTTAAATTTAAAACGAATAACGCTCGATTCACATTGACGCTGAATTTAAACTGCTATGGTACCAACATACTCAAACCTTGAATCGCGCAAGTGAAGTTCTTACAGCTGATAGCCATATAATACAAGAACCGCTGGCCTGGAGCTCGCCTGGCATGATCACCTCGCCTGGTGGGAAGATCCTCCAATTCTCCATACATAATATCAGACCGGTTCAAACCCTGAATTTCACAAGTGAAGCTCTCACAGCTTCTAGCTATACATTGCAAGTTCCCTTAATTCTTGGGCTGCAGCCTGCCAGGCATGATCATCTCACATGGTCAGAGTATCATCCCTTTGTGTAGCAGGGACATTACACCTGGTCCACCCTGGTCCACATAACCTTTTTTTAGGGTTCCGTAGTCAAAATAACAAAAAGGGAACCCTTATAGCTTCATCATGTCTGTCTCTATATTTTTTGGAAATAATCACATTGAAAGTTGCATAAATTGTGCCCCCCCCCCCTTATCTTTTGAACCGTGTGACCAAAAAATATGCTTAACAAATATATGATATATTTGTTAAGCAATACCTGCTTAACAAATACTTTTAACTAAAATTATTTTGGACATTATCGGATACCTATACCATCATTGAGGTATAGCCGAAAAACTGCGTTTCTCAACAAAAGGGCGTAAATGCTATGAACATACTCTCTTCTGTTATTGCAATTATACAAATCGGACTTTTTCTTACTCCAACGGCTTCGGACCCATACGCTTTATTTTAAATTTTAGTTAACACATCAAACTCAATTATCTGCAAAGTAGTGTCTGACTTCGTGAAAATTGAAAATTCACGCGAATTTGCGGCTTAATCGCGTGAATTATTTAAAGGTACGAACCTTTTATTTACCCGACGTTACGATCGAATTGCACCATCGTTTAAAATATTCGATCAATCGATCAATTTGATCGAAATAATAATAATTCACGCGATTAAGTCCCGAAATATATCTAATATGTATAAACATCGCGAAAGTTTAAAAGCAATTATTGCGCCTATTTGGCAATATTCCACTGGCTTTTACACTGCTCTTTAGGAAAAAAAAAGTTTGATATTCTATGTAAGATTTAACAAATTCACACCAACTCTGTGTCTTTGTGAATTGAGCTTTAGGCTATATTTTCCAGTAATTTTGTAATTAAATTCCACCAATGTAATCTTTTGGAAATGGTTAGTACGCATACAAATTGAAGCTAAATTAGAGCCTGTTACAAAATGCATTGTGGCTAACTTTACAGTTTAATAAGAACTTCAAATAACTGGTCAATTATTTCTTTCGATCTATTGTTTGAAGTTGAAATAACAGCGTGGAAATTATACAGTGAAATAGCTCTGCGCTTTCATTGGCAACACTTATCTGTATTTTAAATTGGCAACAGTTAAAACGATAAAATTAAAAATTGTATTGCTTTGTTCCTTTGATTGTGATAAAGCAACTTGCATGGATAGTTCAGGGGTTATTGGGTTAAAAATAAGCGTTGCTGCAGTGTACACGTGGATAAGTGACTATTTTTATGAAAATCGAAATGCATTTGTTTAGTAAGTACGTTTAGACTACGGATAAGAGAATGCTCGGCCCTCGGCTAATTTCTCTCCGGACGATTAACCTTGATAACGAATTATGCGTGTACTAAAGCGTATGTGCATATATTTACTCATAAAATTTTCTTTGACAAACTCACTAAATCGCATACAAAAATGGTGTCTTAATCTAACCATTTTTTGATATGTAAAACAGGCATAAAAATGCATATTTAAATTTGGAACACCAATCAATAATTCAGTTAAAAAAAAACAAATTCCAATTTTAAAATCTATCGCGTTCTAAATTAACGATCGGCACGCAGTCTATGTTTGCCATTTTAAAACGTTTCATTGCACAGAAAAAGTATAAGGATGAATAGTGGGTCTACATCGCGGCTCTGATCCTAGTGAAGCCGGATGTCAACATTTGCTCATGCGATTTTACCCTCGAGGCCGGCCGGGAAATGACATGCTCCTCTTTATTCCTACCAGTCTTTACAGTTCTCAGATGCAATTGCATGCGAAATTTGCAAAGAAACAGCGGCGAGTGAAGAGGTTTTATTTAAAGTGCATATCGGGGCTTTAATTTTGAAATAAGGTTATGTTTGTTTATGAAACGATGTTCCGATAAAGAGTTTTTGTTGATTTCAGTACAGTAACTATTGTTTAATCTTGTTAAAGTGTACAAATACACATTGTACTTACTGCCTTTATTAAATAATTGAGAAAAATGAGAAGAAAGAATAATTTGTTAGGGATTTTTACGATTCAAAATTACTATTTTTTTTTTTTTTATTGCCAGGTTCTTTTCTCCAGCTTTACCTATTGTTGCGAACTTGGCATTACATGTACATGTAGAATCCCGAAGTATTACAAGAGTTTTTTTGCATCCTTAGGATGCAAAAAAATTTTTCATTCAAAATTCTTTATTTACTTAGTAAATAAAGAATTTTGAATTGAATTGAATTGAATTATTGAATATAAATAGGCATTGACAAAATTATGTGGTAGACCACAGAATTAATACAGTCCGCGTTATTATGCATTTACGTACTCCGATGGTCCGCCATAAAGTCGGTTTCTTTCCGCAGCCAGCTAGTACATGAAGAAAGAGAGAATAATCATTTATTTTAGGCTAAAAACAATATAAGAACCAGACAAGTGCGAGTTGGAGTCGCCCACCGAGGGTTTCGTACAAATTTATAGCTAGGAATCTTCTTACAGTTTTTTAAAGACTATATTGTTTTATGATTTAATTACAAATGTATAGTTTTTAGACTTTTCCCTACGTTAACTTGTAGTGTAAGACGATATTAGGTACTTGCCAAATTTCATAGTTCTATGTCAGCGGAAAATACCCTATAAATTTGGATTCCCTTGAAAATGTCAAAATGTACATTTTTTATCACATAAACTGCCGTACTTTTTACGTTAATTTAGAAAATACTGGACTTCAGTGTATGGTTTTAATTTCAACTTGATACCTCCACGCGTTCCCGAGATGAAGGGTCTTAATAGACAGACTTATAACTGGCTTGTAACAGTCAAAATACTAATTTATTTTCAATAATCTTTCTAGAAGCTATAAAACGAATTAATATTAATTTAAAGCTTTGACTTACGACGTCATTTAAAGAAATAATCACTTATGCGCGTTTGTATGGTAGAATCATCGACTAAGACGCCCTTAAGGTTTCGTTTTGAGGTACAGAACCCTAAAAATAAACATATTAATAGCATAAGGGAAAAAAACAATTGTGATAGCACATTCATTTCAAATCTAAGCCCTCTAATGACTCACAGCTTTCTTTAATAATACTTAATAGTCGTGCCTAGTTAAGAAAATGTTCGCAAGTAACCAAGTTTGTTTCCAAGTAGGTAATATTTGTTTGTCGGTATGCAGTCAGTAAGTCCGCAGAGGCCATGAATTAACAATGAGGTCATGGAGTTGCATATTACGTTGTCCGCGGCCCTTACCGCGGCACCCGTTTGTGTTAGATTAACAACCAAGTGTTTACTGCTGAATTTATTTCTAACTACTGCAGTGCTTTACGTCATGAATAATTTGTATAACATATAAGTAAACCGTGACGTAGGTACTCGATTTTGAATGTTATTATTTCTTATTAAGATCTGTTTATTTTTTTTGCGTTTATCTTGAAAAACATTAACCCCAATGGGATTAATCTACCCTTAAACCAATGTTATAAAATGCTCAGCGGGGCCTAACTGATGACGTAGGGTCAGATTTTGAAAACTCAGCTTGATAGACAGATGAACAACGAAGTAATCTTATAACGGTTTCGTTTTTCCTTTTATGGTACGGGGAACCCTAAAAACACAACCCCAAACGGTTTGAACTAATTGGGGGAAATTGTTTTTGGAGATCGTTTTTGTGAAAGAACAAAAACGGTTTTACAGTTTGACTGTTGCTCTAATTTATTGCTTAACTGGAAGTAGGCCTATAATAGAGGCTTTGTTTTGTGCTTAGCCCCTCAGTAGTTATAGCGTAGCGCTATAATACTATTGTCTGTTTTACTGTCAAAAAGTAACATTTGGCTATAATGTGTGATAATTTGGGTATTATTGTTCTTAAACTTTCGCGATTTTTATACATATTAGATATATTTCGGGACTTAATCGCGAGAATTATTTAAAGGAAACGTCGGTAAATAAAATGTTCGTATCTTAAAATAATTCACGCGATTAAGTAATAAATAATCTAATACGTAATTTGGATAATTTTCATTTTGATTTCTTCTTTGAAGTCCAAGGTCCAAAAAAAAAACTTCATATGAACCTTTCATATGAAGTTTATTTTTGTATATAAACTGTTCCAATGTTATCTCTGTTTTACTAGTCGTGCCACAAATTAGAGACCTCAAGTAAAATAAATAAAAATATATTTAAAGCTCCGTCAAGAATACACTTGTGGACAGTAAAATTCACTGTTTGAACGAAATATATTTACACGTTGATTTTAGAGCGTATGAGTATGATATGATATAAATTTAAAAAAAAACAACGGCTTGCACTCCGGGAGTGCCAGCAGAACTGAAAACTTCATCAATATATTACATACTGATGAAGTTTGAATAATATTTTTCGATCATACTGACATAATGATAAAAAAATATGAAATAATAAATCACAAATCAAAAATTAAAATAAAAAAGGGAATCGTTTCTCGGAACTGTGGTCTTCTGGCTTCTGGACCACCTGGTTTCCCAACTGAGCTATAATAATATTGTACATGGTGGCGAAATTTACCTTCGTATTCTAATGATATTGTAGCACTTTTTCATCGCTCTCCCTCCGTCTTACAAATTTTCGATTAGGTCACGTGTCTTGACGCAAGTTTAAATTTTTTTACCTATTCCAAAAAGTGCACAACGTCGCAAAAAAAGTTTCCACTTCGAAAAACAGTATTTAGCGAATGTTTTGTCTTCTCTTATTCTATTTTGAAACTAGAACAAAGACAATATATTCCGTTATTAAAATGCTGTTAATAACAATTATGAATAGTCGTGTTTCCTAGGTAAACAAAACCTTAACCTTACATTTAAACGGTTAGGTATGTAACAGTTAAGTCCCAATTAAATTTTGTATTAAATAGGATTTTTTGGCATTGATTATATCATAAAAAGAAGTGAATTGACGAAAAAACAGTGACGTCATAGACCGCTATTTGTATGAGATCTCCATATAAAATCTGCGTTTTGACATTTCTTAAAGAGTTGTTTTGACTAGTAGGAAACTAGCCCATTCTTAAATCATGTTTACAAATTACAAAAGCTTTACATCTCTGTCCTAAATAGTGACAGTTACATAGATATAGTTAGATTTTAACAGTGAGATATTAGCACTTCCCTGGCGATAATACTGTACCACCCCTCATAATACCACGTTACTGCACATTTGTGTGCACTGATCGATATTCTACGTACACTTGCTTGCAATAATATTGTACACTCACTATTTTAGCACTCTTACAACGTTAACCTACAACGTTATTTTTCGTATAGATCTGACACCAGACACCCCAACAAGATTTTTACTTTAACAAATCATATCAACAAAAATAAATTGAAATGTTGTAAAACTTAGACAGAAGCCATTAAACTTATCTAGTGTTCTTTGCAGTACATATCGTGCTCACTGCTTCACATAGTATGCAATGCATCGTTATTATTGAAAATAAGTTATAATTAAGATATGTGAACAGGCTTTTTTTCTTTAAAAAGATTTCTAGCAATGTGAGATTTTTGTTGTTTGTTTTTATTAGTTCGAGTTTAGTCTAATAGAAAATTTATTCAATGCTACTTAATGATAGAAGTTTCAAAATTCCCGAAACATATCGGCAGATGTATGTTAAAAAGTTAAAAAAAAAATTTTGATAAGTACCTACTTTTAAAAAAGAGGGAGATTTAGAACCAAAATATAATATAGTTTAAAAAAATGCCCCATATTGAAATAAAAACAAATGACAGTTCATAACGTTATGCATGTCGAGAAAAGAATAGCAATAGTATCAAACGCTATGTCCTTTCGACTAGCAATACTATTGTTGCATACATAATAATGCAAGTGAGTGTAATTCATGCACTAATCCGTTTGCCAAGTGGGTTGATTATGACGTTACCCTATCGAGAAACAGTCGATTGGAGATACTGAATTCAGATATTGGGGCACATTTGAAGCTTGTTAGCGATATTATACCTGAATTGGAGTATAATCCAATCTAGGTTTTGTTCGTGCTCGTTGTAGAAAGAGTAGGTTATGTCCTCTTATAAATTTTAGAGAAAAGCTGAATTCTGATGGCCGAACTCATCATATCAGTCAAACAAAACTCGGAGAGGTAGCAGTAGAAGGACGTAGTTGTAGTTGTAAAAATATATGAGTATAGTAGACGGACTAAGCCTAAAAAAATATTAGTATTATTTATGAAATTCTATATACTACGTGTCTTAATCGCGTGAATAATTTAAGTTAAAATACCTTGTTTATTGCCCGACGTTTCGACCGTATTGCAACGGCCGTTTTAATATTTACTATATAGAAAACTCTATATACTACGGGTCACATTCGCGTGAATAATTTAAGGTAAAACAACTTGTTTATTGCTCGACGTTTCGACCATATTGCAACGGCCTTATTATTTACTCTATAGTCATTGGCTTAAATATTATACCTTTCAGTTGAATGCCAAAGTTTTAAAGTTATATAAATCCAAAAGTGTTTCTAGTCCAATAAGTGGTACCTAGTTGTCCTAATCTACATACCCCGTAAAGCATGTTCCTGCATCCCTAATCTCTTAAATCATGGACTGCAATCTTTAATTTTTTTTACACCATAATTCCAATTGAGAATATGGTATACTTTAATTAAGGAATAAATCCCATAAGCCACACTGTTTCTCGGAAGAAAGGGGACGGAACTAATGCAAACATTCATATCTTGGGCTCTTGTCGGCTAAGCAAAGAATGAGCGACTAAAGGTAGCTTCGCTGCTGTCACGCGAGGTTTACAAGCGATATATTGATACTAAATACCTCGTCTATATAAAACAATGTGTCTCCCGAGCCGTTGCCGTATGAAAAATCCGATTTGAATAATTGTACCAGCAGAAGAGCGTATAATGTTCAGTATTTACACACTTTGTTGAGAAATCCAGTTTTTCGGCAATAACATAATGACGGTATATCCGATTATGTCAAAAATAATTTTAGTTGGAAGTATTTGTTAAGCGTACTTGATTCAAGGGGAGTTAAGGGGGAAAACACAATTTAAGCGAGTTTTGAAACGATATTTTCGAAAATATTAACTTAAACAAAAATGTTCATTAGAAAGTTAAAATACGTGCCAAGTGTTGTGCCACACGTTGATGTTGTCTCAAAAAAAAATTTTTTTAACTTCTATTACATGTATGGGGTGCCCCCCTAAAATATTTATTTTTACTATTTAGCTATCAAACTAAGTAGCGGCTACTACAAGACACCTGTGACATACGGATGGACAGACTGACGGACATGACGAAACTATAAGGGTTCCATTATGAAAATATATATTACGGGTCTTAATCGCGTGAATAATTTAAGGTAAAATACCTTCTTTATTGCCCGACGTTTCGACAGTATCGCAACGGCCGTGGTCACGGGTAGAGAGATTGAACACCCGCTTTTTAAACTTTTAAAAAAGAAAATAGAATCTACTTACAGACAAACAAATGAAAACTTCAAACCTTATTATAACTGTCTTTAAACGTCGGAGCATTAATTAACATAGGGGTGATATTTCTTGTTATTTAACTCAACATTTTCACCCACAGGCGTTATCTTTCAACAAAAAACTATTTTTTTATGTTGGTAGTGAAAAAAGACCAAGTTTGCAACACAGCCAAGAAAATTCAACTCTCCTATTGCGTACAAAAGTCGTCAACACGTACACCAAGGGACAGGGCAACAAGACAACGAACGAGGGTATCCAAACCAGTAAAAAATAAAACATTCATTCCCTACAAAATTCTACTTGAACAAAGGTAATTCAACAAGTAAGTATTACGGTATTACGAGTATATATACGTGTGGTCGCCGCACGCGATTTGCAAATAAACCTAGGAAGATATCAAACGTTTGCCACAACACGCGATAAAAACCTGTGCCGTTTAAAATGGAAATAACGAATGGATGTCTGTTTATGCTGTGCCAGTAAAGGCCTTAGAATACTTTATACTCTTATTTGTAACAGGTATTTTAAAGCGTAAATCACTAGCTAATCACTAGTTTGCATCGGATGTGTTGTGAGACGGCAAATCGAAACGCTTTAAAGAAGTTACTGGGTCCTTAGCTGATGGTTCAGAGATTATACGTAGACTACAGCACTACTAGAAGAGGCCCACAGATTAAAAAAAAATCAACTATAGAAACCAAAGTATGACTTAGGTGTGACAAAGCAAAACGTAATTGAGAAAGGAATATATATTTTGCTCTCAACCAGTAGGTACATACAAAATACAGACAAAGAAAAAAATATTTTAATAAAGAAAAATCAAAATGGTATGGCATTTAAATAAAACCAGGCACGTGTATGTCGGGCACAATGTAGGGTTCCATAGTCCCTCCCCCCTTAAGAAATAGGTTTTCAGTTGTTTTTGTTTCATACTTACGTTATACCTACCTAATAATAATTTTAAATAGAATAGGATCAGCTGTTACTCGTAAACTTGTAAAGCCTACTGTGATAGTTTTTAATTTCACTATATATACTACTACCGTGATTTTTTTCACATACCCAACATCAACCATAAATAGTTGACTCTAACAAAAATTTGCATTTGTAATTCTTAATATTTCACAAAAGGATCCCTAAATCTAAAAATGGTCCTGACAACCTCGTTTTTAAAAGACCTATCTAATGACCACAGACATGTGAAAAAAAAATCACATCCCCACTTTACATATAGAGGCCGTACCCTCAAAAATAATGTTTTTTAAGATTTTATTCTTTCACTTTGTCGGCGTCAGTAATATGATATGGATGGATATGTATATCCCTGCAAAATTACAGCATGCTAGCGCTAACAGTCTCTGAACTAAGCTGCGGACGGACAGACGGACGGACGTGGTTAAACTATAAGGGTTCCATTTTGCCATTTTGGCTACGGATTCCTAAAAATGGTTACACTATAAAAATACGTTAACGCCAAGACAGTCGGGTCATGTTAGACAATGAATTTGGAGCATAAAAACGCCTCTGCTGTCTATAAAACGGAATAATTTAGCTAAATTCTAACCTAACCAAATACAAACCAACTAAATACAAAATACTTTTTTTCCAAAAGCCATAAAATCGAACAACTCCACTTCTAAACCGTACGGATACATTAGGCGCGGCTATAACCGAAAATTCACTTTCAATGTCTCACATTTGATAACAAAGGAAAAACACCCTGCGACCGACAAGATGTTCTAAAAATACTCTCGCAATCTAGCTACCTGTTCACCTGGCCAGCCCATTCCGGCCTTCCCATAAAGAAGAGTAGACGGGAAGCATCGGGAAGGGTTTATCGTTCCTGAGGGAACGGCCGCGTGCCCGCTACTATATCATTGCCGCCTCTATCTCAACGTACACTCTCGAGTTCTTTGTACTGGGGGAAGCGTAAAAGTTTTTGAAAACATTGTTAATATGTAACATACTCTTCGTAGTGCAATCCAAGTTCTGCTATTCATTTAACTTAAACAAAAACCTTAGGTTTTAATACGAACTTGTTGGTGGATGTAATCGGATTTTTTGCACCTATTAGTAAGAAAATTAAATAGGGTTTTCGTCAAAACTTTTTGCTGTATTTTCCAACGCAGCCTCGATCACTGAAACTAGGAAAAAGTCGGTGAAATATTTATTAATTTATGTAAATGAATTATAAAACAATAACTGTATGAAACGCCATATTCCTTGTGGCCATTTTCAATTAGTCGGTCAGTATTTTAATATTAAAACTAAGGTGTAATAAAATTATACAGTTTGACCCCTGTTTTATACAAAGACCCGAACAAACCAGAGCTCAAAATTGGTTGGTAACACAAACGAAATCTCAACAACGAAATCGAACATAATTTAATTAGCAAAATTAAAACCAATGTACGCAGTAAATAATATTGTAATTTGTTAAATAAGGGTGTTTTTGTACATTATTGTGATATATTAATCGTTAATGCGCCGCTTGTCAATGTATTTGTAATGAAATGCCTGCACGCTGTGCGGTCGGGCTGCGACACCGGCGACAAACAAAATATGAAATAATGTCCGCATTATTTGCATAATGTACACCATAAACGGTGGCCTATATAGAGACCCATCATATTGCTGTGACGTCATAAAGGCCTCTACGACGACCGACGGATAAACGCAGTTGACGTGCATAAAGCTTTGTCTGGGATGTCGCTATGCCATAGTACTTATTGATATTTATCGTAATATTTCCTTGGGATAAAAGGGTTCACAAAATAACTAATATACTGCCTCTCGCTTATGTAACTTTCAAGCCTTCATAAAAAAGTATTTTATGAAAATGGAACTCTTTTACTGTTTACGAAACGCTAAGTATATGAAAAAGTAGATTGTATTCAATTTTTTTATCAATATAGCCAAACTTTTGTATTAAAAAAAAGAAATGATTTATTCCAAATTCGAAATTCAAACATTCACACACAATTTCAAATTAAGATTAAGTTCTAAATTTGAATAGTATTTAATTGACCGTTAATTGAATTATTTATGTAAGGTAGGGTAGGTAATCAGTTTATGCTCGTACCTAAGCGCCCCTTAAGTTAGAGCATACAATAAACTTGGAGAGAGATACTCGTATCTACGGTCGTGTTACTATGTGCGGAACCGCAAGGCAAGCCGGGGAGACTTTACAGTGCCCAAGGGAGACTCGGAACACCTGAACAGTACACATTGATTTTACATGAACATCCCAACACCAGGACACTGTTGTTCGCACATATATATGAATGCGCATACGTATGTATGTGCCTATACGTGGTACAATGATTCGTACTTTGGTCGTATATACCTTGGTATCGATTCAGACCTTGATTCAACACTCTAGGGTTGAAATGTACATGGTTATGCATGCATTTGGGAGGTAGTGCCTCCGACATAAGTGATCAAGTGTTGACTGTACTGCGTTTAGAAATTTAGACGAGTTGCTTGAATTTGACTAATGGTTTTTGCAGGTTTTTGATAAGAAAATACGTTTCAATGGTGTATAATATCTTTGGTTTTTATTACTCAGTAAGCAGCTTCATCTCATGAGCTTTACACTTGAAACTGTCGCCTAACTTAATTTTTTTTAAGTCATAATTTATTGTTTTAAACTTTCGCGGTTTTTATACATATTAGATACTAGCTGATCCGCGCAACTTCGTATGCGTCAATTTTTCCGTTTTTGCTACATTTTTTTTATTGCTGCTCCGCTCCTATTAATCGTAGCGTGATGTTATATAACCTATAGCCTTCCTCGATAAATGGGCTACCCAACAAATAAAATATTGTTGAATACGGACCAGTACTTCCTGATACTTAAAAGCTTTATAATATTAGTATAGATATTTCAATACTTAATCGCGTGAATTATTGAAAAGTGCGAACCTTTTATTTTACCCGACGTTTCAACGATCGAGTGTCCAGTGACCACAATCGGTGCAATTCGATTAAAACGTCGGGTAAATAAAAGGTTCATTTATATAATTCAAGCCATTAAATCATAATTTTATTATTCTTTTCGTATGTATTAATTTGACGTTTACAAATATCAATAATTTGGTTTTACGAAATAAAGATATTTTAAATTTATAGAATTTTATAAGCTACGGGTCTTAATCACGTAAGCATTTTATTTTAAGGCTAACCTTTGTTTTATTGCCCGACGTTTCGACCTTATTGCAATGGCGATGGTCACGGGTAGACTGGTTCAGCTCAGCGTCGCCTCCGTGAAGCGCGGGTTTCGGAAACTACCCTGGCTTGATTGCAAAATCATAAACAAATTTGTATGGAACACTCGGTGGGCGAGTCCGACTCGCATGTGCCCGGTTTTTTATTTAAGTTTTTATCACACAAAACTAAAATAATGAAAGATATGCAAATAATTAAAAGAATTTAACCCTTAAAACAATTTATTAAGTCAATTTCCATTTTTAAATTGATATATGAGACAGTAGAAACCAAACATAACCTAAAAATTAAAAATAAAAGCACAAACACACACCTAATAGGATAAAATTTCTAAATCGTATTCACCCCAGCAAATTACGTACATAATACGAGCACGAAAGCCTGCTAAATAATTATAGCGTTTTCCAGTTACGTATGAGTTTCCAGCGGTTTCTTAGGGGGAGGGGGAGGCCTGAGAAAAGTTTTGGGTCTTTATTTATTGTTATTGCCTCATTAAGGTACCTCCGTAGTAGGCGATATTCTACAAATTGCAAATAAATAAGCCACCATTTTAGGCACGCGTAGAATGTGTAAGCAGTCTCTACTTATCTAATTACCTTGGTGCTTTTTATTTTAAACGTTGTTGATCATGTTGTATCTAGTATTAACACGCTTTTTAGGGTTCCGTAGCCAAATTGGCAAAACGGAGTCCTTATAGTTTTGCTCTGTCCTGCTGTCTGCCTGTCTAAATTCGGCATGTGGACCAAGTGGTATTTTTTACTGTGTAGGGGAGGTCCCTGCACGCAAAGTAGGGATGTCATTTATTTCTCACCTCTGCCATCGTGTGAAATGTCGTTGGATAGGTCGTTTAAAAATTGGGGGTTTTAAAGATTATTCTTCGATTTAGGGATTCTTTTGCGAAATATTAAGCCTTATAGTACATATTTTTTTAGAGTCAAGTGTGATATAGGTGTCTACGGTGATACGGCCACATACTTAAACGCCCAGACGACCATATGGTCAAGTTTGCCCTGGATTTGACTACAACGAAACGCACGCGTGAAAGACCACCCGCCACATGGCAGATAACGGTCTATAAGGACCTGAAAGATGCTCAGCTAAATGCACAGACGAAGCCAGAGATTGTGCTAAAGGGAGGATGAGGAGAACCCCGACTCCAAATAATGGGACAAGGTCTAGCCAGAATATTTAAAAGGTTTTAAACCAAAGTCAATATTGATAACAAAACACATGAAAGTCTCCTTAGATTGCTTCAAAATGAACTCAATAATTTATCAATTTCATTTTCAGATTTTAAACCGAATAGCTAAGATGAGTAAATTAAATTTATTCGGAGTATTTAACCACAAATTACTTTTGGTAAATGAGGAAATAGCTTTGCAAATTTTGTTGGTTGGTAGACAGTTTGATCGTTGGTTCTTTTGTCAAATTGGGCCACAGGTTATAATACGGTTTTTATATTTTTGTTTTAAAAGTAAAACATTGCATATTTCTTCTGTATTTCAATCTATTTAACTTAAACAATCGACCTTACACCGTTCTCAGTGCTTTCTGCATTAATAACTTTATGGCTGATTGTCGCAGGCTTCTTTGCCAGTTTCTAGAAATGCGCCTGCAGTCGAAATAGCGTCATCTTTGATAGAATTATGAGTGCAGTGGAATAGCAGGGGGCTAAATCTATACTTATATTATAAAGCTAAAGAGTTTATTTGATTGTTTGTGTGTTTGAACGCAGTAATCTCAGGAACTACTGGTCCGAATTGAACAATTATTTTTCTCTTGGGTAGCCCATTTATTGAGAAAGGCTATAGGCTATATAACATCACGCTACGACTCATAGGAGCTAAGCAGCAATGAAAAATGTTGCAAAAACGGGGAAAATTGATGCTTACGAAGTTGCGCGGGTCATATTATAAACACGTAACTAAGTTAATATACGTACTAAGACATCGTTTTTTTTACAGACAGGTATAATGAACACGTTGCTAGGCAGCGTGGTGAATTACCAAAACAATCCGAACCTAAAAAACTAAATATCTTTTGCCATTTAAACCTAATAGCTAGGTATTTGTCTTCCAAAATTAAAAACACCTTAGTAAGATTATGTCAATTACTAGAACCCCTAATACTATACACAAATTGTAGCTTTCGTTTTGATCTTTCGGAGAGCAAATTGCGCTACATGAAATCAGTTTTAATACAGCGTAATGGATTAATATCCTCGTGATAAAGGATTACTGAAACACAACCAACAATTTCCAAAACACAACAAAATGTCCGACATTAACTGAGCTTACAATAATGCTCTAACGAGCAATGTTTGCAATCGCATTTTCAATCAATCCGACTGACTCATGATTAAAATATCATCAATAAACCAACATTTAGCGATAAAACTACGGCTACAGAACGCAAATTGCGCGTTAACTCAAAGGTATAGCAGGTATTTTGGACTTATTGAGCGCAAATTTTGAAGACCACAAACCCTTTGAATACTCGATGTCGCGTACCCTTATCTTGCCGCAGAAAAGCGACACCACATTACCGGTATTATGCCACTACCCGAACGAAACACGCTTTAGTGAAACAGGCTTTCGCTTGCGGTATTAAAGTTTACAATCGTATGCATAGTCTGTGAAGTACGGGGCATTTTCAGAGTGCAATTTATATTATATTGGAACTTAGAGCGCGCGTTTACCCCATCTACAATATTTTGTGTCGAAGCAATGTGCCACACGACTGAGCCTTGTACTCGTTGTTGAGAAAACAGGTCTTATATTTTCTTGTCTATGGAGAAAATTTAATAAGCATAAGTGGGCCGCCCCCTCTTTATTGTAGAAGGTAGTTCGGTCGATTAGAAAACTTTCTGTCTCTACGATTTCTCTTTTCAGATGGCTAAAGTTTTCTGTCGTAATAATCGTTATACCTTTATTATGAATAAATCACATTTTAATGCTTTGTAGAGTGCGAATTCGTGTGAGATTTTTATTACTAAGTAGAAAAATTGCCTCAGTAAGAATATCTAACTTCATTTTTTTTCATGTATCTATTAGCTAATTTGTTTTAATAATATGGCAACTTTAAAATTATAGGGAAAGTTTTATGCTACTTTAAACAGTTTGACTGTAACTATGTACCTTCAAAATCGAGCGGCCGCTGAAATAGTTATATTGCCTATGTGGCACGGTGGGAGTGAGTCCAACTGCTACGCAAGAGGTTGTGGGCTCGATTCTCAAACGGGACACAACTTTGTGTGGTCCACGAATTACTGTTCCGAGTCTGGGTGTACTTTGTGTCCGTAAATTGTATGTTTGTAAAATCCCCCGCGACATAAGGCTTGTACCCTACTGCGAGAGTCGTATTTTATAAGAAAATAAAATTAAAATAAATGTTGATATCATATCTTATCCTAGTACGTGTTTTTTTTTAATTATTTTTCCAAAGTTGAAGACTATGATGACACAATGATAATAACCTTTCTACTTATTTCTGATTTTCTTGGATTATACTTACCAATCTATACTAATATTATAAAGTTGAAGAGTTGGTTTGTTTGAACGCGGTAATCTCAGGAACTATTGGTAAGAATTAAAAATATCTTTTACTGTTAGATAGCCCATTTATCGAGGAAGGCTTTTTAGGCTATATAACATCATGCTATGACCAATAGGAGCGGAGCAGCAATGAAAACTGTTATAAAAACGGGGAAAACTTTCGCAGACGAAGTTGCGCAGGTCAGCTAGTATTATAATAAAGAGGTAAAGTTTATAAGGTTGAAGGGGGTAACCTCTGGATCTACTGAACCGATTTTGAAAGTTCTTTTACCAATTGAAAGACACGTTATTTGTGAGTGTCATATGATATACTAGCTGTCCCGTGCAACTTCGTATGCGTAATTTTTCCCCGTTTTTGAAACATTTCTCGTCGCTTCTCCGCTCCTATTCGTCGTAGCGCGATGTTATATAGCCTATAGCCGTCCTCGATAAATGGGCTATCCAACAAAAAAAGATTTTTTCAAATCGGACCAGTAGTTCCTGAGATTAGCTCGTTTAAACAAACAAACAAACAAACTCTTCCGCTTTATAATATTATAGTAAAAAAGTATAGATTTCATTGCCAATCCGAAGCCGGGGCAGGCAGCTTTTTATCATTTATTATTTCAAAACTTGACAAATAACAAACGAGTCTATTTAACAATTAAATACAACCTGCAATTTTAGTATAAGTTTAATACATTAGACTAGAGTCTAGAGACTTTAAATGTCCGCCCAGTTAGTGACACAGGTGTCGTCGCCCGATATCGCAATGCAAGCCGAACTACCGCCGAGCCAGTCAGTTTACTGCGCCCGCGGGACAAGCTCCTATATCATCACGACACCTACGAGCTCTGCCTACACTCCCCGCGCGTATTACTTAGCTCTAATAATTATGACGTCCATATACTGCACGATTTTCTACGTATGTGTGTGTAAGACGGAAATAGACGATTTTATTTGGTATGGTCCGACCAATAGATGACTGTCAAGTCAAATCAGTATCTTTTTAAGAAACGTCAAAAGGATGCGCCTCGTACTAATTTATATGAAATACAAAACAATGACGTCATTCTTTTGTATGGTCAAATCGTGTAGTTTCAATGTCTGTTTTGATGTTTATAAATTCATGACAATGTAAAATTGTAGAGTAACATTGTTTTCCAGAATATTTTTGCAAATGCTATTTCCTGTATAGTGTAAAATAATTTATTGTTTTTTGTAGTCATCTACCCAATTGGTCATTACTTTGGTACCCTTTTATGGGTTCAAAGATTTGTAAACTCATATTTGTATTGTACGAATATTTGAACACATACGATGAATGGTACTAGTATATGAAATTATAAATAAGCGGCAGTAGCCTAATGGTTAAGGCATCGGTTTTGCAATCGTGAGGTTGCGGGTTCGAATCCTACCCTTTATACTACTGACGTGAACCCACTCCTGCCACCAACAATTTACCTTGGTTGCTAGTTATCTTTTCTAAAAAAAAATGGTTTAGCCGTAAAAGAAATCGATAGATTGTTACCAATTCTCCTTCCCGAATATCCATACGCTGTCAAAACCTTAACTATTCATATACCGACCTGGCCAATATTGAATAGAAATGCTTGTAAACGTATTGGTAAATATTTCCAATCCTCACTCCAACCTAATTTCAAATGTGTATCGGGTATTAAAAAAGAACCGATAAAGTAAACCCACCGAAATGAATTACCAACATCATAAACTGGCGTCAAAACTCACACGCAAGTTCAATCAGTACTCTGCAAATATCGGTTAGGGCTGAAGGGATCAGATCAGCCTTCGGCCTGTATTTATTTACATGTAATTAGGTCGGTGTCAGTGATAGACGGCGGCTGCTGACGTCCACGCCGAGGTAAACAATCCATTACAACGCTGTCAGATTATTGCGGCCAGCGCGCCCCACGGCCATGCATGAGCCACCGCACCGATAACGCCCAATATCGATACAAACACGCCAATTTAGACGACAGTCAACTGTTTCGTCAATATTGACCACTATCCACTTTTTGACATAAACACTTTACCTGACTCAGTTGAAGTCATGCGCGAGTCATAGCGCCCTGTCTGCTGGACGCTAATGAAGCCCAGTCCGTAATGAACTGTCTACCTTTGTTATTCAAAACAATTTGCCTGCACGACTCCTACAGAATTCGTTTTTGTTTGCAAAATACCAATGTGTTTAGCTTTCATGCTAACGATGTTTTGTTCGCAAATCTGATAAAATACTGAATAAATTTTCGTTTGTTTCTCAGCTTCTTGGTAAACTAAAATAATTCGAACAATTTAAGATTCAGAAATATTAAATGAGCCACACTTTGTGCTGCGATTAAAATGTTTAACAGAAAAATAGTGATCGGCATCACAAACATTTTTAAAACTGCAAAATGAATTACATCCGGACCGTGCAACGAAATGTGTTTATTTAAAAATGTATCTAGAATTATGTATGGAAAATAACATTCAGTTTTTAAAACGCATTACGTCAGACAAACGGAGTCTTCTATTGCTTTAATACCCATTGTTGACTATGATGCATGATATGCACTTAGCATAAGGCGGGTCGTACGCCAGCTTGGCAATGTTAACTTAAAAATAAACACAAAATTCACGAAGCATACGGTCCATACATTGCAATTTTTTGTTCAAAATAATAACATTACCGACGTCCCTTGAAGCACAAAGCAGACCCCCAATACCGTAATCCATTCAATGTATCACTATGCAACTCCGACTCTTATCTTACCACGTATAGCCACGCCAATCCGTTACCGATATTTAGGCAAAATACAAATTCTTTTCCGTGCTACGGAAATCTAAACTTTATTCGACCACTTCTAGGTCGAGAATCACGGACAAAAGAACAAATTTTACAACGTTTTACAACGAATAATCCGGCTGATATTGGAAGGCTCGTCGATGCATTCACTGGGATGCACGAAATTTTCTATAAGGATAAAAGCAAACAAGATAGCCATCGAACCAATGTTACGAGCTATGCCCTATAGGTATGCTATAGTAATGTGCCTAAACCGCACCGATTTGGCTGCGAAACGACGGACAAATGGAAGTTTAAAAGCAATAAAACATTTTTATTTGCCCATGTCAAGTACTGGCCGATGAAGCCGAAATTTTACAATCATTGAGGTTTTCATCGCAAATATTTGTTAGAAACGTTGCGTTCGATTAAATTATTTTTGTGTTGACTGTTACTCTGTAACTGGCTTTATTTCACGGATATAATAACAGTGGAACTTTTTTGGCGTGTAATAAGAACAACAGTGACAATACGCCAGCGTGGCTTCAGCGAACGTTAAAATGTTTCCGTTTTTGGCGTACTCTCAAGTTAGTTAATGTTTCCAAAACAACACTGCTAACATTGGGTACCTATTTGTGGCATGAAGTTTGGATGAGACTTGCTCTACGCTTTTCTGGTACAAGCTGTTAATAATAATGTTCTAATCTGGTGCATTAGATAGTTAGGCTTTTGTGGTCCAACCATACTAATTACTTCTAATAGTGTAGTTGTTTTTAAAGAATATCTGATCTCTAACAGAATCAAAAGCCAAACTGCGATGTAGGTTGTTTAGAACGATAAGTAATGTGTTTTAGCAGCGTTTGAGTTGTGATAAATACCTTTCTTTAAGGTTTATACCAAACCTACCCAAACCGAGACCTACCAGTTAGATAGATCCACTAGTTATTATATATTTTTTTAATAATTTATTTTAAGGGTTTTTTATACAATATACAGGGTCAAAATTCAGTAGTGAAAGACGTATCGCTTATGAATTATACCTCCTTTGGTACAAAATTCGATTACATAATTACGGCATAGAACTTTTTTTTTTAGGACATACTTTTTTTAATTAATAACTTTTTCACTCATAATAAACGAATGAAAAAATTATAAATATTTTTAGGGTACTCCGATTTTGATAAAATTAAGTACCAACCCTTTGAATATGACCACACCTTTTTTGTTACATCGTGTATATGTCAAACCCATAGTACCTTTCACACAATTAAGCACTTAAGGTTCGAACTACAATTAACTAAGTACCCAACAAACAAAATTATAAAAAACAATTAATGCCTTTAAATAATTTTCTTGCATCTTTTGACATAGGGTACGCCAAGATTCTGTTGAACATACCAACATCAAATTTGTTAATTTTAAATTCAGACATCAATATTTGTCTTTCCGATTCATATCGAGCACACTCCACTAAAACATGATGTGCATTCTACTCTCCCACAGGTTTCACAGTTCGGGGAACTGGTAAGATTCATCATGGGGTAAAACTTGTTGAGAGGAATGTCACCGGTTCTGAACCGGAAAGCTATTTCAATAAGTTTTCTATTTAATGTACTTCCTTGAAACCAAGGCATATGACACTGTATCGTTTTAAACCATATCCCTTTTTCTAGTGCAATTTCGTTAAAGTGTTCTTTCCAATAATTGTAGCAACTTTTTTTATATTTAGGTAACATTTCTGTGGAACTCAGTAACATTTCTGAGTAGCTCATAACCCAATAGTTACCGCGCGTAATTGCCGATGAGTTTTATAATTGTCATTTGTCTTTGTAGTCTTATGTAAAGTGAACGTTAAACCTTTCTTGAATGCTGAGAATGTTGAGTTGCAAGAAAATTGATTTGTGTTGCACCTAATCAGTAATAAAGAGACCATTTATAAAGAGGAAGTAATAAAAAGATTGCACGTAAGATACTTGGTCGGCAACCATCACAATATTATGAGCTTGTCCATTGAGAACGCCCCTTGACAGGTTAATATTCATTCACCCAAATACATTGTTAAAACTTTAGTAATTTGTAGGCACAGATTGTACCTCCCGTTCGTACAAAATTACGGTGGCCTGTAATACCCAGTTATTGTACACACTATTAAATGTAATTACAAATATAGATAGTCGGCCTCAATAGCATTAGCATTTATGGTCAATCTAGTCCTTTAATGTCCTGATTGCTTGAATTACATAGACAATGCTATTACATATTGAAGTATTGTATCTAACTCTAATTAAATTACTGAAACAGGATACTTATTATTGACATTATCAGTCGTATTTTGTGTTTTCTGTATTTTGAACTACAAATTTCGTTTGTTTACTAACACATTAAACTGTCATAAGGGCCATAGGAGTATGGTCTTTTATGATCTTTACTACTGACTAACATGGTGTTTGGCGACGTTAAACACTCTAAGAAACACAGCATTAAGTCGTTTCTTGGTGCTCTGTAGTAAGTGGAAGCAAAATCTCAATAGGGCTGCACAATTAGAGTAAAAACCCCATCCTAAGTCCCTTAATTTGTGGAGTATTTACATTATAATTCCCAACCGTAATATTTGACAGGATAATACTGACATACCATCCTTATTCGGTGGCTTTACCTGTCTTCAAAAACTAATACAGATAGTTATGGAGCCACGACAATCCAAATGACGAATCGCTTTAATTCCGTAAGACGATATTTTAATTGTTCTGCGAATGCAATATGGCCGCCACAAAGTTATGTACGACAAGTCGCATGGCGAATACCAGGGACACATAAATCCAAGGGTACATGTACGTATTAAGAAATTGCGTTCTTAAACTGCAATAAACTATGTAAATTCGAAATTTAAATTACAAACACCAATGCGACAGTCAAGCTCTTGTGGCATTGCGACTGTAGGTGGTTAAAAGTTGAATTTTCAGTGTTGGTTTGTGGATCGGAGTGGTGTGCGATAGCGAATGTCGGTGGGAGTGAATTATGGGCCGCGGGTCGCGTTAATTGTTGCTGACGCGGCGCCCCCCCCCCCTCCCGTCACCTACTGGAAAGTCCAGCAATAGCATTAAAAATGCGATGACCATAAGGAAAATTGAGCAGATAATAGGTGAACATTTTTAGATGTGCTTTAAAAATGCTCTCACAGTATCATGTCAGACAGTGCAGTTTCTGTTTTGATTAGATATTCAAATGGCTGTCGTAGTTGTTGCCTTTCACCTCATATTTTTGGAAAGGTTTTTTTTTTAATGTTACGTAATCATTTTATTATTTTCTATCAAGTCAAAGAATCGCGTCACAACACTCACAACTTATAAATTAATATTCTCCGTAACATTTCACAGAATTTTTTAAAGTTAAAGTGAACAAAAACAGTAGCCACACAAATTCTAATTTATTTATACATACACCCCAAATTAGGTGGAAAAGTCGTTACATTCATAATAACTGCAATAAATTTACCATTTACTTGTACTAGACCTTAAGTGCATTTGTGTAAAAAACTCAGCTTTTAGATTTAAAACCAGAAACCGCGACTACTTAGTCACTTTGGCGCTGTGCCTGTGCCAAAAAAATTTATTTCCTGCAGTAAGTATGTAACCAGTACAAAAGTACAAGTTAACACGATTCCATTTTTATTTAGTAAGGTTATATTTCACAGGCTTTGCGTTAAATTGTCAAGGCTTAAAGAGGTGCCGTTGTCCAGTGCGTCGGGTTGTAACAAATCGTTTTAATTTGCGACGAAGTCGTGCGACTTGTCGTCTGGTCGCCCCTCAGACTATTGTCGGCGATTTGTCCTTAAATTTTATAATAACTTCTAGCCGTGGCACGCATTTTTCTCAGGTATTATTGTGCGCTGCAGAGTAGGGTTGCTTTTATGAAAGGCACTTAAATGAAGTAAGTACTCCTCGTTTTTTTCGGTTGTTGATTATATAATATACCTTATCAGTATTATACTTATTATTTAATTTCGTGCTCTTAATATTTGATGAAAGTTAATATTAGTAAAAGTATTTAAAGTGCAATTGTGCCTATATTTTGTAGTTGCTACTTAATATCGATTCTTGGATTTATATTTCAATTTTTAAAGACAACTCCCCCATTAGGGTACAAGCCCTGACTCAAAACAAAAATTGTGGACCACACAAAGTGGTGTCCCGTGTGGGAATCGAACCCACGACCTCTTGCGTCGGATACACTCCCACCGCGCCACAGAGGCAGTCAAATGTTAATATTATATTTATGTTAATTAAAAGGTAAATATTTATATGGGCTATTAATGCTGCCTAAAACAAATAATATGAATATTTGAAAAAGTGTATGCCATTTTACAGCTCATAACGGTAAAGTTCTGTGAGTTTGTGAGGTTGTAGGGACTAATCCCTGGATCTACTAACCGATTTTAAAAAATCTTTTATCAATAGAAAGCCACGTCTTCGTCACGAAACTTCGTCTGCGTAAATTTTCCCCGTTTTTGCAACATTTCTCATTGCTGCTCCGCTCCTATTAGTCGTAGCGTGATGTTATATACCCTATAGCCTTCCTTGATAAATGGGCTATCTAACAGTGAAATATTTTTTTAATTCGTACAGTAGTTCCTGAGATTACCGCGTTCAAACAAACAAACATACTCTTCAACTTTATAATATTACTAGCTGTCCCGCGCAACTTTGTCTGCGTAAATTTTCCCCGTTTTTGCAACATTTCTCATTGTTGCTCATTGGTCGTAGCGTAATATTATATAGCCTATAGCCTTCCTAGATAAATGGGCTATCCAACAGTGAAAGATTTTTTCAATTCGAACCAGTGGTACCTGAGATTACCGCGTTCAAACAAACAAACATACTCTTTAGCTTTATAATATTAATATAGATAAGCTATATAACATCAATCTACGGCCAATAGGAGCGGAGCATCAATGAAAAATTATGCAAAAACCGGGAAAAGCGACGCCAAGAAAGTTGTGCAGGTCTGCTAATCTGTTATATAACACAAACTGACAGACGCACTTTAAACGTATAATAGACTAGCGGCCCGCTCCGGCTTCGCACGGGTATAAAATATATAGCCTATATTTCATGGATAAACCTTCCATTTCAATCACTCTATCTATTAAAAAAACCGCAACAAAATCCGTTGCGTAGTTTTAAAGATCTAAGCATACATAGGGATATAGGGACAGAGAAAGCGACTTTGTTTTATACCCACAACAGCTGTAAAAGAAAAAAAACTTTTGATTAAAACTCTTGAATATTGTAAGCGGAAAAGTTTATAATTAACGAGCTCAATGCCCTCTAATTGACCATAAGCAAACAGAACATTTTGTCATGTAATCAATCATACGATAGCTGTGTACTTATCTATTGAACCCGCGTTTAAATGGAACTAATTTGCAGCACTGTATGAACGGCTCCCGTAATGAAAATGGTATACAATATTTTGTAATTGTTGTTGATAACTGTATCAATGAATGGTCGGCGCAGTGGCTCTTGTAGATGACTTAGGATGACTTGGGTACTCATATATGGTGGCAGTGCGCCGAATGTAACGATTATGTTTAATTTTTGCTTTTTTTTTTTTGTAGTTGGTTTTAATTTTTTTGTAAAATAGTTTTTATTTCTCAACTTTTTAGTGTATAGTTGTAGTTGATATAAGTTACAATAGCATAATCTAAACTGCTCACTTTTCTTTTTTAATGTTGCGAATTGTATTACTAAGCCGTTGAATTTTGAGGAGTTCACCTGATACTAGACTACCACTTCCATTACATGATGGATGGAGGCGAAGTATCAGGTATCGAACACGGTACTCAGATCGCAACGCAAGTATTTATTATTGAATAGTTTCGCTGGTCATCTGAGGTCTTCATCATCAATTCCATTTTACTCAATGCTGCTTTTTAAGAATCATGTATAACAAAATATACCTAAATTACAATAGGTGTGCCTTTAATATTTGAAGAGTTCCCTCGATTTCTCCAAGATCTCATCATCAAATCCAAACTTTAAGATAACAATGGGACCAATCTGGAAGTATACCCTTACCAACACAAAAATATTTTTTCAAATCGGTTCAGCCGTCTGCGAGTAATCTGCGAACATACATTTAAAAAAATAATCGATCGGAGAACCTTCTCCTTTCTAAAGTCGGTTGAAAAGGGTACAAAAACTCAAGAGCCAAATTATTAACCCTTAAAATCTAGTCGTGACAAAAAACTACAGTAACCGTCAATGACAGTACTATATTTAGTTAACCAATGTGGCCTCTTTATTTACTCTGTTCTCACCTGAATAGTTTCACGAAAGGTAGCAATTAATTCTCTCAGTCTAGTCACGAAAATTTTTCATTTTAATTAAAGCTCCGGCTGGAGGATCGTCGGCTAATTAACCCATTAAAACAGACTCTCTTTCATTTCATCTTTTTTTCTTTAACGTTCACTTTCTTGTGATTTTCGAAATGAAAATGTAGATGCAAGTCGTAGGCCGATCTTTTTTTTTATGCCTTGACGATGGCCTACAGATGTATGGCCAGCCTAATTGGAAACGGTTACCGTAGCCGATGGACGCCAAAAAATTAGGCAGTCAAAAAAGTGAAGAAGCACCTTGCAGGTAAGCAAGGTAAGGACAGTCAGTGCTGCACATAGTGCTGTTCTGTCTGGCCTTGCGTTTGGACTATATTTCCACTTAACATCAGGTGGAATGGATTCATTTGCTTACCTATAAAAAAAAAATTAAAAGCAAAGGCCTGTGTTGTCTTTGCTTTTAATTTTTTTTTTGCCAGACAGCACAGCACTATTTGCAGCACTGACTGTCCTTGCCTTGCTTACCTGCAAGGTGCTTCTTCACTTTTTTGAAAGACCCCATGACGTAGGTAGGAGGGAACACATGTCCTGGTAGGGAGTTCCATTTTTTTGGTGGGCGGAAGTTATCATTACTGTAGAATTATGACTTAAAACAAGCGTCGCTTTTGCTTTGTAAGTGAATAAAGAATTTTTATTTTGAACCTCAGCCAACACTGGCCAATGTTGACCAATGTTTGTGTGCAAGCTCTGAATTTTGTATTTACAAATATTGGTAAAATAAATCAAATACTAATACACCCGAATATTGGTTTCCAGATTTCGTTTGATTTATGTTTTATAATTTGTTAAAGCGATTCTGTAGGTGGATAATACGCTTGTGTTAAACCAGTATTAATTTTGCAGACGAAGACTTAAAGATTAAATATTTTCTGACTTGAGTAGAATAAATATTTTCCTTTCAAATGCAATTATTTTATTAATAAAGTAATTAGCAAGAAATGCCTATAAAAAATACTGTAATAATATCTTGGGACAACTCTCATAACGCTATCTGATCCCAAACTAAGCAGAGCTTGTATTATGGAAACCAAACAAATGCAATAAAATTAACGTGTTCTCTTACTATCTTAAATACTTACTTTTTTTTTCAAATCACACGAAATTTAAAATGGTCCTTTTGGAAATACAGTAATTGCATTTTTGAAAGATAGAAAAGTTTGAAGTCCAGACCCAGGAATCGAACCCGAGACTGCCGTATGCCAAACCGAGGCCGGAATCAAACCACCTATCTGGACTATGTTACTAGCCTTCAAAATTTTCTATCCTTTCATGCTCGCAAGTTGGGTCCTTTTGGAAGCTATAACCTCAGAATTAGTGCATCTAGGTTCTCATGGGACGACAGATACCCAACTTTCACGATCTTCTAATTTTTTTTTAAATAAAACAAAAATACATAAACAACATTAACCCTGCTCATTTAATACACAACGTGTTTACAAAGATTATTATGAAAACTTTTCATCACGTTCTTTACTTAAACAAGTAATTTGAAGTGATGAAACATTTTAATGGATTAATTAGCTGAAGACGTCGAGCTGAATTTTTATTTGATGAGTTTTCTACGCCTACTTTGTACTTTAAGAATTCTGTTATTCAATTTCAGTTTTGAATAGTTACGATTATATTATCCGTGGCCGAGGTAATTTCATTTTATTTTGTGTTCACAATTCGTTAATTAGAAACCGGTGCCATAATACACCGAGAGTACAGAAGGCAAGCTTCATGAGCGCTCGAGCAACGCTTACATAGACTTCAAATTATGCAGCGGCTGTAGTCATCGGACTCGCAATGGAGAGGTCGCGGGTTCGAATCCTACCCTCTATACTATCGACGTGAATCCACTTCTAACACAAGTAACTTAGCTTAGCTGGAAGAGTTAACAAGATTGCTTGTAATGTGCGACCCACATTGCTAGTTATCTTTAAAACATTTTAAGTAAATATATTTATTTATTTAGGAACCAAATCAAATCTTTATTTCAGAATCGATGAAATAGTTTTTCGTCGTTTCTGATAAAAGTTGACTATGTAGTCGGTCAATAAATTTATGGCGACGATTTTATGGCAGGTGACCCACCTGAAAAATCGAATTACTTAATTCGATTTCGCAATCGGTTATTCGATTATGATATTACCAAACAAAATACAAATTGTGAGGTAATACAGTGTAGTATTATTAGTGCTATGTAATTCTATGTTCGCAAGCAATAGGTAGGTAAAGCCCGAAAACAGAAGAATTCATTAAATACTCGCAGCCATACAAATATTACCAAACAAAATACAAATTGTGAGGTAATACAGTGTAGTATTATTAGTGCGATGTAATTCTATGTTCGCAAGCAATAGGTAGGTAAAGCCCGAAAACAGAAGAATTCATTAAATACTCGCATCCACTCTTCTCAAATTGCTAATGTTTACAATGTTTCATTATGATTATAAACTGACATATTTATATACTTTAATCAAGGATACAATCTGGCTCCAGTTTGTCCCGAAAGTTTCCATATCTGCGAATCTATACTAATATTATAAAGCTAAAGAGTTTGTTTGTTTGTTTATCTGTTTGTTTGAACACGGTAATCTCCGGAACTACTGGTCCTAATTGGAAAAATTAATAAAAAAATTTGCAAAAACGGGGAAAATGTACGCATACAAAGTTGCGAGGGACAGATAGTGATGTATATGTGTGAGTTGCTCGAGCAAGATACGTATGAACTTACTCTCTGTACTGTTAGTATTTTGTGTCGTCACTTTCTAAATAACTGTAGCTTGGTCTAAACAAACAATTTTAATTATAAACAAGTGGTAATTGTGATTGTGTATTATATTATGATTGGGTATAACAGTGAACAGAGCTCACTGTTGTTTTACTGAGTGAGGAGCATTATTATGAAAGTATAATACTTTCTCTTGGACGCAGCGTTAGAAAATACATAAATACATTTATTTATTTATTTTTAAATAACATTATCTACTGCTATCTAACAGACAAATTGCTTGCGTAATTAATGAAGAAATTAAAATGAATAGGTACGGTCGAAACTTCGGGGAATAAATCAAACGTATTTAGACTTAAAATATTTACGCGATTGAGACCCGTAGCCTATGAAATTTCACAATTAAATTTCAGTCAATAAATTAAAATTCAGTATATGTGTTTGATATTATAATACCCAAACTATGGTAAATTTAAAAATATTTTGTTTGTAAAAGCTAAGACGATGTCATCCTCTTCTCACTTACGATTAACCTTGAATTTGAATACTTGTCGAAAATTGCCATGTGGCATTCACCTATCTTGAACTACTACCTGTTCTGATAAAAAGTTGTAAAATAGTGTGGTATCATAACCTATACTAATATTATAAAGCTGAAGAGTTTGTCTGTTTCTTTGAACGCGATAATCTCAAGAAATTACTGGTTTCAATCGAAAACTTATTTTACTGTTGGATAGCCCATTTATCAAGGAAGGCAATGGGCTAAATAACGTCACGCTATGACAAATAGGACCCAAGCAGCAAATAAATATGTTGCGAAAACAGGGAAAATTGACGCAGACGAAGTTGCGCGGGTCAGCTAGCCATATAAATGCAGAAAATTGGCTATCCCTTAATATGATTTCATACAAATATATATATTCACCGATTTTTAAAAAGAGAGTACCATTTAAGATATATTTCGGGACTTAATCTGATGAATTATTTTATTTACCCGACGCGCGACGTTTCGATGGAATTGCACCGATCAAAAATCGCGAAAGTTTAAAAACAATCATATACCATTGTTAGTTACAGTTACTTATGAGCACTTTTGATGTGAAATATTGATTTTGTTATGCAAATTATGTACTTAAACTACCTATAGATACGCCATTTGTAAATTAATTTGTGCATTTACCTTCATAGTGGCGGTCTGCTCCACATACCATACAAAAACCAGATTTAATTTAATACAAAGCACTACATTTCACTGATGAAATTCCCGGAACCGTACCAAACTTGGCAATCCTAATTACACTGAGAGCGAAATCGCGTTACAAAAACAGTAATTTCATAATTGATACTGTACAATTAAAGGGTAGTTCACAATGTTCTATATTTCAACTTGTTGCTGGGTAGAACCACAAAACAACGAGAATGCAGAAGGACAGTTTCATACGCACTTCGCTCGAGTAACGCTCACATACTCGTAGATATCGCTTACTGACACGTAATCTCGGAACAACTCCGGAACGAAGTGGTCGGAGATTCTGTGTCAATAATATTAGCTTTATAAGAAGAGAGCGTTGCTAAATAAGTAAAATAGAGATGCTGGTTGTAAACAAATAACTTTTTTTTTTTAATTGTGTAGTAAAAATAAAGAAAATAAAAGTAGGAGTACTTACTCGCCCACACGCAATCTAAAAGCTGATATTATTGAGATTTGCGGACTAGTCGGTAAAGTCGGCAATAATTGTAGTCGGCAAATAGCCGCAGATTAGTCGGCTATTTTTTTTATTTTTGGATTCTTTAAAATTTAGGGACAGAAACTTTCAAATAGCAAGTAAACTATCAAATTAACATAGAACCTTGAAAGACTTTTATTTTAACAAAAAAAATATCTAAATAATAATTGCTGCTGATTAATGTCTAGGATTTCTAGAATAAATAACCGTACTCATCAAACAAAGATTTATCTTTGGTGGGAATCGAATCCACGACCTCATGCTTACCCGTCAGGGTCAGTGGCTAATAAGCGAGACCAAAAAACAAGTTCGAAATTTGATAGACTTTCGCGATTTGTGCATATTAGTTACAAAATTATTTGCTACGGGTCTTAATCGCGTTGCAATACGGTCGAAACGTCGGGAAATAAACAAGGTATTTACAATAAATTATTCACGCGATTAAGACCTGTAGTATATAATCTTAGAAGTTTTAATTTATTTATTTTTTATACATATACCTACTAGCGACCCTGGCTACGCTTCGTTGTGACTTTTTTTTGCTGTTTTGTCCCCAGAACACCCTGCCAAAGTTTCACAAATACTCACAAGACGCACCGACACACATTATTTTTAAATGAAATTTAAATAAATAATGTATAAATTTATTTATTATGCCCATATTGTGGTCCCGAGCGAAGTTTGTATGAATCAATCCTTCTGCACTTTAACTATTTCGTGGTATAAACATGTGAGACAATAGCACATGTCAGGCTCGGTAAGGTCGTGTACACAAAGCAAGTACCACAAGTACACAGTCAACAAGACAGGGTAAAGCCGCGATCATCTGAATGACGAAGCAATTACTCGCATTCAGCTCGGGGCGCAGTCAGTCGGCGCAAGTGCTGAGATTGGTTTCAATAAAAGCGCAAACACTCCCCATGTTTTTCTTTCATCACTCAACTTTGAATGGTGTTATTCAGTACTGTAATTATTGCTATGTTGTCACCTTGGCCCCTTTTTTACGCTTAATTGATATGACTATGAATACAATGTACTTAGGGTATAAGAAAAAGATGTGATCAAATTCAAGGATCTTTCGTTACATACGCATAACACTAAGTGCTTGTGCCTAATTTAGTCGAAATTTGAGCATTCGAAATTTCGGGATATTATTATGTATATTAAAAAGTTATTTAATTTAAAATATCTATAGCCATAGATAGAATTTTCGGCATAACTATAAAGTAATTTTGAACTGAAATCTTTGAGAAGAATATGGGTTAATTTATTTAGAGTGGATGCCCGTTATAACGACCATTTTACTTGAGCTCTCTGATGTATGGCGTCATTACTATAACGAAGATCAAAGTGGAGCACTTTGAATGGAAAAAATAACAATCTGAATTCGAATCGAATTTCACCAGAGTTTAAAAAAAAATTGCGGAATTATTTCTTGAGCTTTGCGCTGAGCTAAATACATTAGACTGTTTTTTTAAAGACACCTCCAATGGAGTCGTCTTAATATATCTACCTATTTATAAGGATTAACGAACCTATACCTACTCTCAGTTAATGCATAAAATGTTTATAATAGTATAAGTACTGTAAATAACGATTATTTTATTATTGTTTCAGGTAATTTCTAGTCTTCAGAAGTCAAAATCGCAACAGGTTTGTGAACGTAATGAATAATCTAAGCCTTTAATGTCCGTCGCTGGAGGCTGATAAATTTATCTCGAACATTTACTTTAAATTACAACTTCAATTACTTCTAATTTATACCTAAGACTGTAATTAAATTCGGCGTTATTTCAACCAGACTAGTCGAGGGTTAAGAAGATTGATTTTCAATAAAAACTAAGCGAGAGAGAAAGAGATAGAACGAAGAAGAGTAACAGAGAGAGATAATTAACGCGGTAAAAAAAGAGCCAATTTATTTCTTATATCATTTGATGATCAAAACTTGGGTAAGAAAGTGAATTAGTTTATTTGTTTAATACCTTTCCACATCTAAACGGCTCTACCAATTGAGATATAAATTTGACAAGATAAGAAATGATTATGAATACTTTTATCGAAATAATCTTAATCACCTCTGGCATAGCGTAAGCTCGCGTTAGAGAATTACCTATGTCATTCTGCAAACTCCAATGACTATCTCTCTCACTCTCAGCAGTATAGACGAATAAACGCAACAGACTGAAAAACAAAGTTATGCCCCCATTTATAATAATAGCACATATCATAACAAAGTCACATAACGCATAAAACCATCCACATCACTTGGCAGCTCACGAAGAAATACTAACATCCGACAAACGGATCATTAAAAAGCTGTTTTAAATCTGCCCGCGGCTTCGTTGATTAATCATCGTTCCGTGATTAATTAGTGGTGAAAAAGCCGATGAAAAGCGCATCGATCCGCCTCCGCCGGTCTGCATTCACCCTTACAAGAGATTAAAAATAAAAAGTTAGAGATAGCATCTGTTACTGACTGCCCCTTCACTTGGTATTTATATTAGCTTGGTATACCAATGTAGGTGTTTAGTGAGAACAATTTTTTTTTTCGGGTTTTAATGTCGATGTAGTTTGATCGTGACCAGATTTATTGTTATGATGAGATACATCTTAGATGAAAAGCTGACTGTAGGCCGTTGTCATCAGGTAGACAATGCTTATATAAGTGACATGATATAAAATACATTATATTAAAATATTATAATAATTAATAATAATAATCTTCTGCCTCTGTGGCGCGGTGGCAGTGTATCCGATTGCTATGTAAGAGGTCGTGGGTTCGATCCCCACCCAGGATAAAACTTTGTGTGATGAGCACGATGGTTTATTCTGTGTCTGGGTGTTATTTATCTGTAATATATATGTATTTACAAATTATATAAGTATGTTTATCAGTTGTCTGGTTGCCATAGTACAATCTTTGCTTAGTTTGGGATCAGATGGCGTTGTGTGAGTTGTCCCAAGATATTATATTATAATAAAAAATCTTTATTCACTTAGGAATCAAAATACTACACTTGTGTAAAGTCGATTCTACATTTACTTGTAATGCCTGTTCACAAACAATAGGTAAAGCCGGAGAAAAGAACAGGCAATAAAACTCGCGGCCACTCTTTTCAAATTGCCAATGTTTACCTAGTCTAGCCATAAATATTGTTACGAAGAAAAAACATTTTTTTTTATTGCAAATAATATTTATTACTTTTACAGTGTGTTAGTTTAATACATAAATAAAAAACAATTCAAAATATAAAAAGCTTATTCGAAGTGGTCTCCATTGGCTGCAACACAGTCCTTTAAACGTTGAGGCCAGTTATCAATAGAAGCACGCACTCTTTCCATGGGAAAATTCTTCACTGCCAATCGTATGGATTGTTTTAGGGACTCCAAATTATCATGGCGTTTAGAGCAAGCCATACTCTCTAAAACTGACCATAAATCATAATCCAGCGGATTAAGATCGGGACTAGACGACGGCCAACCAAGACTGCGTGGACCGAGCTTTATGACCCGGCGCTGAGTCTTGTTGGAAGGACCATACTTGGTTATTGAACATGGTGTTGTTAAGGGGTTTAACTACCTTCTCAAGAATGGTATCTTGATACACTTGTGCCGATGTTTTGATACCTTTTTCACAAAAATATGGCTCAGTCACTCCTTCATAGCTAACACCCCACCAAACCATCACTGAAGTCGGATAATGCCCACGTTGCACTCTGTCGACTAATTGGGAAGCTTCCTTAGAGCTTTGAGCATAAATACGGTCATTTTGTTCATTAAAATGTTGCTCAACTGTAAAGATTTTCTCATCCGTAAACAAATTTTTTCTGTGACCTCCCTTTGCGTACCGCTTCAGTAGTTGCTTCGATTTTACCACCCTATTCTTTTTTAAATTATCAGTTAAAAAATGACCAGTGCGTCTCTTATAGGCTGCAAGTCCTAAGTCATCTTTTCAAATGCGTGACATGGTTCTGGGTGCTATCTTCATCTCCCGAGATAAAATCTTTTGCTTTCGGACAGGATTTCTTCGAATTCTTTCCCTTACTGCTTTGACCACCATTTTCGTACGAACACTACGTGGACGGCCAGATCTTTTTCTGTCCCAAACAGAGAAGGTCTCATTGTACCTATTAATAGCCCGGTACACAAACATTTGACTAATACCAAGCGTATGGAGAGTTTTAAAAATTACATTCGGCTCCATACCAACTTTGTGTAATGCAATCACAGCGATTCGGTTTTCTTTGTCACCCCACTCCATTTTAATATAGCAAAATATTGTACAATGTATTGGCGCCAAAATTAGAAAATACAATGAACAATCGTATAAAAATGACAGATTCCAAATTCAAATGTAATATCTTTCTTATTTTTAATTGTAACAGTATTTATGGCCAGACTAGGTACAATGTTTCTTTGTATATAAACTTTTTATATGTAGGTAAGGTGCTACCACCATTATATTTACACCATATTAGAGGACTGATGCAAAAACCATAGATCAAAAATATTAAAAAAAAAGAGTAGGTACACGAGATTGGATATATCAAACTCAATGGGTTCAACATAGTAGGAGCATCCACTTACAATGTAAAAACTACATGTGCTTAAATAGTTTGCCAAATTCCTGCTTAACTTAATAATAAATATAAACGTTTTGCAAAAGAAAGAAAATAATGGCCGTAATTTATTACGAACAATCTTTACTTACAAAAGTAAATCCCTTTCTTAACTAATACCTAAGTAACATTATCAAACGGTGACATCAATATTCACTTAAGTAAAATACAATAAACTGTATAATAAAATACATTAATATGAAGCAACGAACTACATCCATTTATCTTTATCAGTTAAATAATCATCGATTGAGTATAAGATGTCTCTTGATTACATTCTTAAATTTATTTACTGGTAAACTCGAAATGCTGATTGGGATTTTATTGTAATATCTAACACCTAGTCCCATGAATGAGTTATGAGTTTCATATAGCCTATGATATTGACCTACTAATTTGTGCTTATTTCTTATATTCACAGAGTGAATATCACTATTTTTGTTACATAAATGTAAATTTTAAAATATATATATTACGGGTCTTAATCGCGTGAATAATTTAAGGTAAAATACCTTGTTTATGGCCCGACGTTTCGACCGTATTGCAACGGCCGTGGTCAAATTATTCACGCGATTAAGACCCGTAATATATATATTTTAATAATGTGTACAAATCGCGAAAGTTTATCAACATTTAATGTAAATTTTGTTTTGAAAAAAAAAATGTTAGCATTTATATAGTTATATTTTGATGCAACTGTCATAATTCCTATATATATATATATATATATATATATATATATATATTTTTTTTTTTTTTTTTAAAGACGACTCCCGCATTAGGGTACAAGCCCTGAGTCGCGGGGGACTTTACAAACATACAAGTCACGGACACAAACACCCAGACTCGGAACAACAATTTGTGGATCACGCAAAGTGGTGTCCCGTGTGGGAATCGAACCCACGACCTCTTGCGTAGCAGTCGGACAAACTCCCACCGCGCCACAGAGGCTTTTCAATTACTAATTGTCCTATCAACCTTATCGTTCAGCAACGCGTATCTCTCATATCAGTCCCAGTTCACGCACATAATTCATAAACTTAGCAGTTTTAAAAACAAACCGTCAGTCAGCATCCCTACGGCGGTAAATTTTAACTCCAATCTAAAAAAACAGTGTAATTGTCATACTTCACATACTGCGAGTATAAACTACGGTTGGAAACTACCAGAGTTAAGCAGAAAACATGGAAACGACCACTCTAAATGATTGCCTTACTCATTGGGTATCCTTTGACGAACGGGCTTACTGCAATTTACACCCAAATACGCAGTAACTCATATTACTAGGGGAGATTTAAATGTCTCTTTTTTAAGATGAATATTTTACAGTTTGTGCAGCGTCCGCCCTTTATTCATTGTCAGCGAATTTAATACGTTAAGTGCACCCATTTATGTGTAAAGTTTTTAATGCGCGAGAGATTGATCGGCGGGATTGGATGACTAATGCGCTTGTGTGCACACCCACACGTTGCTTTTGTGTCACTAAATGCCCAAAGTACAGAAGGGAAACTTCATACAACAGACGCTTGAGCAACATATGGCTGGAAGGCTTTCTAAGATTCGATGTCCGTAAGTGATCTGATTTTACCACACACAGTGGTGGATGTCCATAAAATTATTACTTTAAAATAATTTATAATAAATAATATTCACAAGAGTAGAACAAGAATATTTTGGTAGCTTCTCATGAGGACTTGGAACTGTCGAGTTACCAAAGTTCTTCATTTTTATTTCATAAATGTCAATAATTATTTGATGATTGATTTGGTTTTATGAAATAAAGGAGCGTCTAAACGGGCCATTTTTTACGGCAATTGGTGGCGGCACTATTGGCAACTAATTGCTCGGCCAATAATTGCATTATGTCTAGAATTGTATGCACGCAGTTTTATCCTGGTTGGGGATCGAACCCACGACCTACGGCTTAGCAGTCAGGGTCACTAACCACTAGACGAACAGGCATGTATTGTACGGTCGCGCGTTGAAGCTTGTCTTCTGTATTTTCAATGTACAATACATTAATACCGTTGTATAAAGATTGGATGCTATTAATCAGATGACATTTCAATATTGATGCGTGGTAAACATATCCATCAATTGCGTTCGCTAATTTTGATCAATCATTATATGATCTATTTGTTAGGATGTGGGTGTAGATTATTATATTAGAAAGTTTTAGCATTAGCACATAATACCGAGATCACAGAAGGTCTCCTTCACTGACCTGCACTTCCTGCACGTACACAAACATCGCTCACGCATGGGCACGGAGAGAACACACACAGAACTCTTTTTTAACAAACTAGTCCGATATTTTTACTCGTGAACAACTCTATGAGTACGTTGATCGAGTGAAATACGTACGAAGGTCACTTTCTGTACTTTCTGTATTTTATGGTATAACTTAAATGTCAGACATAAATGACAGTCAGAGTGTTAGGTTAGGTTAGGTTAGGTTTTCTACACAGTCAGGTGTTACACCCTGTGGTGTAACAGAAAGGTGTGGTCAAATTTCAGCAGCGGATAGGGTATGTTATCAGTATTGCACTTACAATGGTGCCATAGCTGGTTGCATTATTATTACATAGTTATAGCACATCCTTTTTGTTAAAATTCGGTAGTGAAAGGCGTATGGCGTAAGAATTATACCTCCCCAGGTACAAAATTCGATTAGATTATTAAGGCATAGAACTTTTATTAGGTCATACTTTTTTTACTTAATAACTTTTTAACTCATATATAAACGAATGAAAAAATAATAAATATTTTTTCGAGTACTCCGATTTTGATAAAATTAGCTATGTGCACTCAGTATCATGGGCACATACCAACCATTGAATACGTCCACACCTTTCTGTTACACTCTGTATATTTGTTTGTGTCTCTACAATGCCACATCTTAGCGCTTAAGCGAATGGATAAATTTGGATTCAATTTTTAAAATTAAAAAGCCAGTTTTATCAGGATTGTCTCAGCGTTTACTTTTTTATGTATAATAGATAATAGTACGTCTTAAGTAGCTCTGAATAAATACATTTCCACAAAAAATACTACAGAGTTCTAAAATAGATTTTTAGAACTCTGTAACTAGTATTTTTTTCTCTTCTGTTCTTTTCTTTTTTTCTTCTTTCTTCTTTTCTCTCTGTAGTATTTACAGCCTTTTGAAGAATTTAATAAAAATGTTATCCCGAGTGTCGGGGGATTTTTAACGCGTACTTACCTACTATTTTGAATATTTTATATTTAATTGTAAGTACCCAACCATATTTACCCGCGTTCACAAACATACACTTCAAATTTTATATTAGCCACCTATTCCCATGAGATGCATTTGACAGAAGTTCAAATCCAACCAAAACTATGAACCAAATAAACGCAAAACATTTGCGTTATCTGAAGCATATAAATCATTGCCACAGAACAATTCACGAGCGCATAGGGAATATTTAATTGTAATTACCACAGTGATACAGCAGATCTTTAAAATTAATTTAATTATGTTCATTAAATAAGTTTTAATTACACTAGGTATATGTATTACGTGTGTACGGCCGTTAAGTCAGCTTGAGCCACATAATGGCGTGAGTAATATGGAGCTGAACGTAATAAATTGATTTATTTATAATAATGTCGGCAACTCGGCGCGATTAAGTAGAAAATATGAGTTTATGCCGACGCGGATGCTCCTCGACCGAGTCGTAATTACAATAATTGCAAAACTTTCTCACTACAGTCTTAACAACGATGCTTTAGAGCCATTCATTTGTATTTATGCATACAACGTAAACAAGTCTTAATGGCGTTTCGTTTTATATTTTCTTTGTGAGTCTTTAGACTCAGATCTAAGCCACAAAACATCTAGAAAACAGACGTAGAGTTTCGTGAATACCCGTTTGATATACGCACGTTAAGATATTGGCCACGAACAGGAAATTCCTGATTACATTTTTCCAAAAGTGATCCAAGATTGACCCGGAATCTTGGACCAATTTTTTGCCGAAAGTGGTTCAACATTCCGTATCAGTGAGCAATATCTTTGTGTGTGTTCTTAGAGAGCGCGTTGTATGAAGTTTCACTTTTGAATCTTCAGTGTTTTGTGTCCAAGCAGTCGCCGGTAAAATGTATACCTTGAAACACGCCGGGAAAAATCCTAGTTGAAGTTTACGAGTGTTTCATAATCATTGTGTCGAAACACGTAAAATTTCCTCGAGTTTTATGCAGACGCAGCATCGTTCGGATGGATGGGTCGTCCGGTCCATGTTGTAAAAATATTCCTTGAAATCGGGTGGAAACAAAACAAGTGTACGTAAAAGTAACAGATTACATTCCACTCTCCTGTTTACTGCAGCGGCTGTGTGCTTCTTTGTTCATATTTCGTCTCACTGGAGTAAACTAGTTTTCGGTTCGTACTTATTTTGTTTCTGGAAAACATACTTTGTTATATTTTGTGTTATTTTCAATGCGTTGGAGTCTCTGTGTGACGATGGTCATTATAAGCCTAACAACAACTTGCCATACTGTTGTTAATTGGCAGGGAAATTTCATTCGATTATTATGAACTGACTGTAAGGAAGGGTTAAAGTATGTAATATTCTTTATAACCTGATATCTCACAATCTACTGAATGGATTCATGCAATTAAGACATCGTTTGATTTGTCTTCACAGCCCAAGTGTTTTTAGATATGTGACGTTTGAAAAAAACAAACATTGTAGGAAAAAAACTGTTGTTTTGAATACTGCGATTTGGGTATCAAATTAAAGGACTCATCTTAAGCAATTCAAAAAGGTGAACTGGTAACATGATTATGACTGTAATACCTACTAAAGAAGTTAGTTAGCAACCATTTTATTTTAAAAATGTTTAATACTTAATTATAGCTGTGATAAAAGTTAGTTGTTACATCCTACAACTACTCAAAAGTATTAAATAAAAAAATGAATTTAAAAAATGCATGAAAGTATATAATTATGTAGGGGATTTTGTTTCTATCATTTTTGTGCAGGCGGGTTTTTTTTTATTTTGTGTTATTTTCAGTGTAATGGAATCTCTGTGTGTGAAGATGGTCATTATAAGTCTAACAACAGTCTTACAACTTGCCATCTTGTCGTTATTTGGCAGGGAAATTTCATTCGATTCTTATTTTATCCCATATCGCAAATTAAATTTTCATTTTTTAATTTTAAACCAACCCTAGGACTTTTCAATAATTTTCTTGACGTAACATTTTATTAACTACACAAAATAAATATCTGTCTTAAGCTCATAACAACATAACAACTACCAAAAAAAGTAGTTTCACTTTTTTTTTTTTTTAAAGATAACTTACAAATTGGGATTGTGGTCCCACATTACTAGCAATCCTGTTTTTTTATTTATTTATTATGCAACAGAAACTACAGCTATCTTTACAGGGTTACCCTAATGCGATAGTGTATATCTACTTAAGACTAAAAAAAAAACAAATCAAATGTTAACCCCTCCAGCTAAGCTCAATGGCTTGTGTTAGGAGTGGTTTCACGCCGGTAGTTTAATGGACATGGAACTGAAGTTGACCTTACGAAAATTCAATGTTTGCATTAAAGTTTGTTTGTGGTATAAGTAGCACAGGATATCAGTACGCGTTACAAAACCGCAGCGCCCTCGACCGTAATGTGATTCCATGTTGACATTAGATCCGCCGAATTAGGCCCGAAATAGACCAATCTGAAATCCGGTGAATCAAATTGAATTCGGTGAAAATAATTTTGAAATAAAAATAATATTTATTAAAAATGTTGCAAAGAGAAAACAACGTATTGTTGATGCAATAGCAATGTGCATGCTTTAAAAAAATATATATTGTTGTCAATCTATTAGAGGAGAAATTGAGACTGTTCCGTCGGTCTGAAACTGTGCATAAAAGTTTTTTCTGTAACAGATAAGACTATCTACTAAGAGTGTAGAGGGGGTATTCCTACTTCTGCAACCATGAAGAAATCCACTATACCATTTCTAGAGATTTACCTATTAGGAGGTTTAATTCAAAGTCTGCTTTGCTCTAACTCATAGGTAGATTAAAAAATAATACACACTAAGTAGGTAAAAATCTGAATCCTAATTTCACCGATTCCAATTCGCAAGAAGACCGACTGTTTTTAGGGTTCCGTAGCCAAAATGGCAAAAACCCTTATAGTTTCGTCATGTCCGTTTGTCTGTATGTCTGTCCGTCAGTATGGCATAGGCGTTTTACTCCAAGACTACTTATCAATGAATATTGATGAAATTTGGTAAAAAGGTGTCTTGTAGTAGCCGCTACGTATTTTGATAGTTATTTAACTAAAAATACGTTCAATCCCACATTGCATTTTACAACTTCATATTAAAAAAAATTTTTGGAAGCTGAAAAAAAAATATTTTAGCAAATATCAACGTGTGGTACATCTGACAGGTTTTTCAAAAACATTTTAAGGTTTTTAATGAACCAAAAAATATAAAAAACGCTTATTAAATACTTTAAACTAAAATTATTTTGTACATGATCGGATATGGATATTAATACCATCATCGAGTTATGGCCGAAAACCCGAAAGCCGAAAAACTGCGTTTCTAAACAAAAGAGCGTCAGTGCCTGCTGATGCAAATATTCAAGGCTGCGGAACCCTATACTGAGCATGGTCCGACATGCTCGCGCCCGGTTTTTTTTTTACTTTGTTTATTGTTGACCGATTTAATAGTCAGTCTGCATTAGTCCTTAACTAGAAAATATAATGCGGTGCGAGTGTCGGTTCTTAGCTACAAAATGTACATAATTAGAAAAGTTTTTACGAGTCGCGGCCCGCCAAGTTGACGCTTGTCACTGGCTGACACCGCACCCCATGTCCGGACATGGATTATAATTTTACTGAACAAATTATTTACAAATTGTAATTCTTGTTTGTGGTTTTACTCTTCTTTCTTTTGTTATTCGGTTTTCTTGATAACGTACCCGTATTTATTTTTTGTTTTTGAGTGATGACGGATTTTGTTCTGCCGTAGGAAATTTTCTTAATAAGGAATGCTAAATGCAATGTTGAATTTCACTTACGCGATAAAACTCACTTCTAAACGGATCATCTGACTTTAACAGCAACAGGTCCGTTTAAAATCAATAAATAATATTTTGTATCTGGTCCTGTTCATATCCTACAGATTTATAGATAGGAATTCATAAAATAGAACAATAACAAAACTGTACTCCACAGTATAAATTTTCATTCTTAATCTATACTTCACTACATAGTATAAAACAAAGTCGCTTTCTCTGTCCCTATATCCCTATATATGCTTAAATCTTTAAAACTACGCAACGGATTTTGATGCGGTTTTTCTAATAGATAGAGTGCGGATCTATTTAATAGATAGAGTGATTGAAGAGGAAGGTTTATGTGTATAATAACATCCATTAAATAGTGGAAAAATACGGAGCGGAGCAGCAATAAGAAATGTTGCAAAAACGGGGAAAATTAACGCAGACGAAGTTGCGCGGGACAGCTAGTATTAGTATGGATGTTAAATATATTTATACCAACTACTCATAACTTAATTTCTCTACATATTTTAGCTTTTATTTCGCTTCGCTCTCTAACCTTAAAAATATGTAGGTCTAAATAATTTATGCACTCATAAAAATACAAATTATGACTATATTAATACATAGACGTCATTCAATAGTTACATGCGTCATAATAGCGTTTAATTGCAAAGATAAATATATGATAATTTATCTTATTATACATGTGAGTTTGGAGAAAACATATATCCTGATATATGTTTCTTGCAAATTCACATATGTTACTTTTATCAAATCATAACTAAGCGACTATTTCTAGGTAACACCACCCACCAAAAGCGGTAACATACCGCAACATTATATTCCAAAAACACAACACAGGCATGTGTCAACGGTCACGAAGCCACGGAGAAGTCGAGGCGATGTTATAAAAATAATTGCCGTTTTTGGCACGATATCCCGTCAACGACGGCTTCCTTGCCCTAAATGAGTGTAATTACAAAAGTTTTTATTACTAACTGCGCGCCAAAACCTTCTTCTATAGTCGTATTATAAAGCTGGTGACGTGCAGGCTAGTACTACAGGCTTTGTTTCAAATTACATAAAATTTTATCTATTTTAAAATAGCGTGGTTTAAAATACTTGGTTTTATACTTGGCGAGGTTTGTTGCTCAAGATTTTCAATGTATTCGCATTGTTATATGCCAAAAATGTTTGTTAATGTGCCAATACGGCATAGTGGTCTTAATCTTCATAACCTGAACTTAAAAGGCAAAAAAATTGGTGTGTGTAAAGTCGGTTTACGGACGATAATTTTACTTGATAAAGTCTTAAGGAAACATTGATGACATATCGCCATTCGTGTTGCTTAGCAACCAATCAACAATCTTAGTTCCAATTGTATCGCATGTCATTTCGCTGCAATCGCCAATAATAGCTCAATAACGTTTTTTAGAATTTTTCGTACGTGCACCCGGTCATTGATTCACAAGACGTTATCACGTCAAAGATAGAATGAGGAATATAACTTATAACTTTTAAAACTAATTTGCGTTATTTAAACAATTTGATATGGGAATGAACGCGTTTAAACTAGGTAAGTATTTGTGTTACCTTATGATTGACGTTTCGACCGGGTTACACCAACCGTGGTCACAAGCTGACTTGGGAGATGGGGCAGGCGTCACACACAACTCCGTATGTGAGGCAGCCGTTTCTTCATCCACCCTCCCATATAACTTGTTTTCTAATTCAAATATTATGTTGACTTTTTGTTATATGGTTAGGTAGGGACCTAATTATTTTTGCAACGATGTGGCGTTTCTTAGCTTTGCTGATCAATCGATTGTTTTATGCTTTGGCCATTTGCGATACCCCTCTGTTAATTTGAATATTTTGTTAAAAATGAACAATGGAACGCTATCATTTTCCATGGTGATTATTCTTGTCTCATAAAGAGATTAAATCTTTTTGAGGGTGGTATACTGGAAGCGCTCAATTGTGATCAATAATTCATTTATCATACACAAGGACAATACTCCATACATTTCCTATTCCTATTATTCAGAATAACTATGAATATGTATATGCACGTGATTATTTCGGGTTTTTTAACTTTATTCATTTTTCGTGACGTCATTAAATTTTCGGGTCTTGTGAAAAATGTATTAGGTATATTAGAAATTCTAAGATGTTAGAATTAGACTTTGAAGTTAAGAAAGATAATGTTACCATTAACTACACACTGAAAATAAATATTAGTTAACTCAATTTTTAACTAACTTAATCAGAACTAAAATAACTTAGCGCCATCTCTTACAATGATACTTGAATAATAAATAACGAAACTCAAACTCCAAGCACTAGTAGTGATTAGCAAAATGTGCTGAGCGTCTGTAAAAGCAAATGGCGCATTCAGTTCAGAATTATCCGAGCTAATCGAACATTAGCAAATGGATGGTCTCACGTCCGATTTTTAGCGAACACCAAGCACATTTTGACCACCTGTGCAGTATCAAGTGCACATAACTGTAGATCAGGCTACTCGGAAAATTAACGCGAGGAATAGGAATTAAATTTTCATTTACGTACCTATTTTCTATCGGTCTAGATCGAACGAGGTCAGAGTGCAGTTCTAGCACAATGAACCGATTAGTTTCTTAACGAACCTAAGACTGATTCGGGCCGATGGGAACGCCGTGCAGGAAATAAACGTAGAATCACGTGAAGTTGGAAAATCCCAAGATACGGACTCGTATTCGTTGAGCATGACTTTTCACATTTCGAAATGTAAATGGCCCTGAACTAGGAATTCTAAGTTAAACGTTCGACAGACGAATGAGTTTTCAAAGACGTGGGTATTTACCGCGTATATCTTTTGTTTTAAGGTGGCATCGGGGGAAAACAGAGCTTATTCGCAACTTGGAATGGAACAAAGGAAACAAGTTACTACTAATGCCTCTATATGATAAGCTTGTGATGTTTGCTTGTGTATTGAGAAGCTTTTGTCTATGTACATTCTCTGGATGGTTTTGGGAAAATTTTAAGAAAGATGCAGTTAGTATATTCTTCCTTTGTAAATATTACAACGGGTGCAAGTGCACACGAAGGACCTCTTACACTGAAGTGTGTTTTATTTATTAACAGTGATAGGGGAGGGCAGGGCGCCTGCGTTGCAGTTGAAGCGAGGGTGATGGAGGCAGCGGTCGAGCGTCTGCGTGCATGTGTCGCGATATGCCACGTCCCGCTTGATGTATGCCTCGCTCACGACTTCTCCTCCTTGCTTAACACCGTGAACACTCACACGGCATAAATTTCAAGTTAAAGCAACAACTTCCCTCTAGGAATGTGTGGAATTCGTTGAACAAAGTTTTTACAACTTCAACAACATTTCCAACGAGTAACTCTTTAAATTATTACGTTTCAGTACACCTACGTTTAACGTCTTAACAAAGATTTAAGTATGATCAATTTTATGTGAAATCTTGGAGAGTGCGAACTCGGTGAGTTAGTTCATGTTTTAAAGTAAACATCCACATAGTTTGCTGAGAGCTCTGAATGTAAATAAGTATTTTTTGTGCTGATAGTTGAAATAAAATCGAGCACGGTTTTAAATAAATTCTCGAGGGAACGATTAAAAGTGAAGATAGTCGAGGTGAGGAAGTGTGGCGTGGTGTAAGACACCCCTACCCTAGGTGGAGGGGAGCGGCGGAGGCGCAATATCGCGTTCGGTGGAGCATGACCGGCGCCGCGACATTTGCATCTTTCTAAATGAAACCATATTACCGATGTTGTGGCGCACTTATCGAACGAGTTATTGTGATGATGGAGTCGCACCGATAAAGTCCGTACGCCTGCAAATGGTTCCTTCGGCATTTAAATACATTCAGAAACCTAGAACGGCGGCGAACAAACTTATTTCAGTTAAATATGGGCCGAGATTTATGGTTTTCGATTAACATATTTTTACAAAATTATTTTTAATGGTCGCTGTTTTAGAACGAGTATGAAAGGTTGTTTTTATAAACAGCCATGACACACATACATGAGTACATATATTGTTCTGTTAAAAAATAAAGCATTATACCTACGTTTGTTGAAATAACATGATGGAAATGAGTAGTAATTATTTTCTCAAAGTTTTTCCATTAGACACATTGGCTAGTTAGTTCAATGGATGAGCACTGGTGTCCTAGAAGGCAAACGACCCCGACTTTTAACTGTAGGTTCGTTGGTTCAAACCTGGAAAGATAAATAAATTCAAAGATATGAAATGAAATTAAATAAAATTTATTCACTGAAATAATTTACAATCCGCATTCGTTACTTCTGCTAAACTGTATAACAGTTTGTTGGCAGATAACATGGGTTAGTTACCACAAGTACCACCTCTGAGAGGAGACATTTGTTATATATCACACTGGAAACGTTATACTATTGCTAATGTATAGTTCGTAAAACCACATGATATTTATAAATGTAAACGGTGGTAGCCCAATGGCTAAGGCATCGGTCTCAGAATCGTGATGTTGCGGTTGCAATCCTACCCATTGTACTACTGACGTAAACCCACTCCTAACGCAAGCCTTTACGCATAGCTGGAGGGGTTAACAAGATTGCTAGTAATGTGGGACTCAATCCCACATTGCTAGATATTTAAAAAAAAAAATGTGTGGCACTCGGGGACTGCCGCGGTAAAGCTATTGCATATTTTTATCAACTTAAGCAATTAAAAAAATATATATATATTTTTAAGTGTTTTTTTTAATTATAAAAAAACTGTTTGAATTTTTTTTTTCTTTAAAAAAAATTGTTTTTTTTTTAATTTAAAAAAAGCAATTAAATTTTTATTTTTTTTGTTTTTAGAAAAGTTTTTTTTTTTAAATTAAAAAAAAAAAACATTAAAAGTTCTGCTATTCATTGATAGATGGCAAAAGTAAAAAGTATCACCGCTGTGCCCGTCGGAGTGGGGAGCGTGCGGTTTTTTCGTTACGGAATTTCTGGATTCGGTCCCCGCGCTCCAGGCCCGCGATAGAAGCTATGCAATAACTTAAAAAAATAAACTTATTGCACACAAAATTGTTACAATAGCGGACTTAATGCCATAGGCATGTTCTACCAGTCACCCTAGGGTAATGACAAGACAAGTAATAATAATATAAATACATGAATAATATCATATAATTATAGGTATATATAGATTCATACAATTTATTGAAAGTCGTTATGTAAACTATAGTTTTCATTGCCTTTTAGTTACAATGTGTAAACGAGAACACAGTTTATAGTGAGGGCACACAAATAACCACAAAATGGCTCGTTCGATTGAACGCAATCATCACTGTTATCCCAATTAATATCACTCAATTGTTCTTCATTTTAAGTCAATATTTGCTTTATATTCAATCATTTTATTTACATAATTTCTGGCAACAGCTTTGAAACAACGAAATTAGTCTCATCTAATTTTCCACGAGAATCCTAGTTTTACTAAGTAAGCAAACATAGGTGTTAATTTTCTAGTAGGAGTATATATATTTTCTTGTAAAAATTTGAAGATAAAAAAAAGTACAAGCACCTTGAGTAAAGACTCAATCTCAAAATCATCATCATCTACCAATAGACATCCACTGTTGGGCATAGGCCTCCCCCAAGAATAGCCACTTTGACCAGCATTGCGCCCACTGCCCACAGTCAACCGTTTCCCATAAGCTATGACAATTGTTCATCTTCAGGCATTCAATATGCTTATTCACCACCTTAGAAGTCAAAAATAGTCCTTCAAACCTAGATTAGCTTCAGTACGAAAGCCTAAAACCCAGTCTACCCGTCACCACGGTCGTTGCAATACGGTCATAACGTCGGGCATTAAACAAGGTATTTTACCTTAAATTATTCCCGTAATATATACATTTTCATAATGTGTACAAATTGCGAAAGTTTATCAACATTGAAAGCCAAAAAATCTAAAGAAAATGCCACTAGTCCCTGGCGTCATAAATAAAAGTTTTCAGACGATAAAATCAATTGACCTACATTTAATACTTAAAATATTAAAAAAGTCTAAGACCAAAGTTGAAAGACAGTCAGGTACAAAGAATTCTCCACACGTATTCCATTCCTGATTCCCCACAGAAAGAAAGCCGTCTTTACCTCGAGATTCGTTGCCCGCTCCCAAGCCCAATATGTATGATAAATAAATTGCTATCCAATATCAAATAGAACCAATACCAGTGAAATGTACAAAACGTTTACTCATATTACATGTATGGGTAGAAATGAATGTACTGGATATAGGGCCGAAGGGAGTAGGGTGAAGTGCGTACGCGGCCCGCCAGATGGCCAACCATGATTGTATGCGCTAAATGAGATTTTTAATGCTGCGGTTTCACCTGTGTCTAAAAGGTTTATAAGTTATGGTCTGTGTTTCGAGGAAGGGTTATTTTGCTCTGGAATTTTTCATTCGTGCACATATGCAGTGATATATTAAGTAGGTAGATTAAGTAGGTAAAATAATCAAGGTCGCAGGGCAAACATGAGAAAGTCGGCTTTGTGTTGCTTGTATTCATTGATCTATACTAATATTATAAAGCTGAAGAGTTTGTTTGTTTGTTTGAATGCGATAATCTTAGAAACTACTGGTCCAAATTGAAAAATTCTTTCACTGATGGATAGCCCATTTATCTAGGAAGACATCAACATCACGCTACGACCAATAGGAGCGGAGCAGCAATGAGAAATATTGCAAAAACTGGGAAAGTTTACGCAGACGAAGTTGCGCGGGACAGCTAATGGCCTATATTATGGATCTTTTAGCCAATTTTGACTGCCTCTGTGGCGCAGTGGGAGTGTATCCGACTGCTACCCACGAGGTCGTGGGTTCAATTCCCACACGGGACACCAAACGACGATGATTTGACGATAGGAACCTATGACGTAGACAGACATAGGTTGCTATTCCATACACATTTCTGTAGAGCTTGTTGTTTTGACATTTCATAAAAAGAGCCTGATTTGACTTAACAGTCAACATCCCTATTAGGTGATAAAAATAGTCAGACACAACCTAATAGAAGCTCTGCTAGCAGTTTTAATCAATTATATAAACTAGATAAAGTAAAATTACTATGTTGGTTAGTACCTACAAGAATTCTCTTTGCAGATATTTTCTAGGTAAACTTGAGTCTATTTAATACAAGTAAGATTATTTTATCTAGGCCACGCTTAACCCTTAAATTTTCTGGACAAATGGGGCCTTAGGAAGGTAAAAAACAAGGCCTCTGTTTATGCGAATAATACACAAGACATACAAATGATATTATGCATAATTTGATACGTACGTAAAAATGAAATTGTCGGCAGAGTGGCCCCGATTAAGAAAAGGTTCAAGGTATTGTCTTTTATTGTAAAACTAGCTGTCCCGTGCAACTTTTATGCGTATATTTTCCTCGTTTTTGCAACATTTATCATTGCTGCTCCGCTCCTATTGATCGCAGCGTGATGTTATATAGCCTATAACCTTCCTCGATAAATGGGCTATCTAACAGTGAAATAATTTTTCAATTCGGATCATTCGTTAACAACAACAACAAACAAACTCTTTCGCTTTATAATATTAGTATAGATAGTATAGATGACTCTGCGACTTAGTAAGGACCAAGTAGACTCATATATAAGCATGGTTAAGCAACCTTTCCAGTGTCATATTCAAGGATGGGTGACCGTTTTTTATTACACTCTTTCGTTTCTCGGTGAGCACGTTAAGCCCCTTCGACTAATCTCTCCTGCCATGTCGGACTTCAGTGCCATCTAACTATGAGACTGAGGGAATAGAGAGTGAGTGATTTAACCATCATCTATTATAACAACGGCGTAGTTGTCCAGTCAAAGTCGTTTAGAAGGATAGTGCCAGCATTTGTGTTTGCGCACGCACTTGTGCTTATGAGAGTGAGAATAGAGCATTATTGTGTTTTCTTACATACTTGTACTCTGTCATATACCTTGCCTAGTTGGCTAGTAAAAGTTGGTAAGCCGGTCTAAATCTGCCCTTAGACCGGCTCTGTACTAAAATTTGTTGGAGATCCCGGTGTCCCCAATTTGTGAGTCACTCTCACAAATTTGTCGCTTTCATGGGGGCCCCTACTAAGGCACGTTCGGGGTCCCTGTATCCTGCTGGCTACTATTAATAAGGCTGATATCGCGGTAACTACACTCCTGTACATTATGCTATATCTTACCCGAAACTTTGGTTGAATCATAACTCTCGGATGTGCTATATTAAGACACCTGTGTTGCGACCAGTTCACACGAGCGCATGACACAGCTGGCAGTGGACTGCGTCCAATTTATTGTCTTATATTAAACCCTGAATATACCTTCCACACTCATTCTTTGATAAAAATTGTAAAACAAGCAAAAGTTTTACAAAAACTAGCATCCGACTACAACCCTCAAGACCGCGTTCTTTTCACCTGTGGTTTTTTTAATCATTTTTTGTAATAATATTAAATTGATCTGCTTATACCATATACGTAGGTGGTGATGGAAACATTATGAGGGCATATACTGCTACAAATATACCCCTTCCTTTTTTACTTCACTAATTAATGTTTTTTTATATCTCACCCTGAAGGTGTTAAATAAGGATTGGAAAAATAAAATCAAGATACTTCTACGCAGGCAAAGCCGCAGACAACAGCTAGTAAAAGATCTAAAACAACGTCTATCGTATTTGCAATACCTATAGAGAGCAACTAATAAAACCGACCGAAACAGAAATAGGCACACGACAAAATAAGCAACTGACAAAAAAAACCTACCGTAAGCCCAAAATGTCTATACCTAGTTATTACCTAACTAGTATTCTAGACAAAAATGAAACTACACACGTTAGATCTTTCATTTCAGAAGACTGAAACGTAAGTGAAAAAACTCCAATGTGTAAAATCGTAAGAAAAAACACTGAGACGCGAAACTTGATGTCATTTTGACTCCAGGACAAATGAGAGAAAGAAAATAAGAAATATTATACGTGACTTGAATGCGAAACACTTTCCATATGACGATACGGGTTTGCCATTGGTACTTGTTCTTATATGTAAACCAAACTGCCAGAAAATACCGACAGTTCAGAAGGCTAGTCTGTCCGTTGATAGTTCGAGCACAGTACACAAACACACCAATCGCGGACACAGAATCTTAGAGTACTTAGGACCTTAAGTGTATCTAAATGGGGAGATCCCTCCACTGAAGAATCATTAGACAAAAAAGTAAAGTTCTCATGTGCGATACACTAGCATTTGGGTTTAATTAGAAATAATGAAACCCTCTCCCCGCCTCCGTCGAACGTGTTCTGACTTGTACTTGACTCCTCTAAAAATAATTCTAGAATCACCTATGCTTCGAAAATTTTGTTCTAAATGTTTTTCGAGATTCCCTGTCCGTGAGCGATGTTAAAGTACGCATAGCTCGAGCGCTTACCTTCTGCACTTTCACTATTTTGTAACTAAACTGCGTTATGGAAATAAGGTTATTATAACAGAAAAAGGATATACATAGAAAAAGGATAGGCCGTTACAGAAAGATTGGTAACAAAGACGTTGAAATTGCTGCATTGTTTTTAAGATCACTGTAGATACTCCACTTACGTAATTGAAATTGTCCCCGACTCAGTGGCGACCGAGCTCATCGAGAAGTAGGTTAAGCAATGTTACCATTACCAATATGTGTGACCGTTTTCGAAAAATAGCTCACCCCTTCGTGACTTGAAGAGAAAGTTACACTATTGATACTGCGCCCAATCTTTTTCTGAGCGTAAGAGAGTACTACCACAGAATACCGTACAAAACAAAAGCTACATACAAAACGCTCTTGACGCACGCACACATATATATCGTCACAGACACGGAGAAGCGGACCAGGGATAGAGCGAGTGAGCGCTCACGCGCCGCGGATGCTCGTTTTGTGCTCGCGCGTATGAGTGTACATACATGAGCATTCCTTCTGTGGTCTATTTATTTTGTGCTATTATTGCACTGTAATATCACCAGCATAGTTGGTTAATATCTAATGAGATTGCATTGGCCGCTATGACCATGAAAATTATTGATAATGACGCCCGGCTTATAATTATTATAAATTAGTGTTTGGAAATAAGAGTTTATAATTTTCAAAATAATAATAGTGTTACGTTACGCGTTGTATTTTGTACCTAATTGTTAGTTATTAAGTTTCATTATAGATTATCTCTTCTCTGATGTATTTTATACTAGCTGTCCCGCGCAACTTCGTATGCGTAAATTTTCCCCGTTTTTGCAACATTTCTCGTCGCTGCTCCGCTCCTATTAGTCGTAGCGCGATGTTATATAGCCTATAGCCTTCCTCGCTTCTTCCTATAAATGGGCTATCCAACAAAAAAAGATTTTTTCAAATCGGACCAGTAGTTCCTGAGATTAGCGCGTTAATATTATATAGCGGAACTCTTCCGCTTTATAATATTAGTATAGATTGTTTAATGAATTGTTTTTAATTTGATGCCAAGAAGTATATAACGGGGTATAATAATTATAAAAAGAGCAAACAAGACAAGTTTTTGCCACACTATTTTAACGTAGGTTTTTTTTAAATAATACTTAGGTAATAATTCATTTTTCAATAATAATTGTCAGTTTTACTTCTTAAAACGAATGTAGGAAGTATTATTTAAACGTTTAACTCGATCGACAGACAAATTTAAAGACCTTATATATATTATTAGTTAAAGTTGGTTTCAACTGTTGGTTTAATTAATTTTATTTGACGAATGTGAATGTTTATTAGAAGATCTTAAGTTGTGACACAACTGTTAAGTAGAATGTCAAGAAACAATATTCTAGATCATTTTATTATTTATTTCAACCGCAAAATATTAAATTTTACATTTTTCACAAATTGGGGACGTTCGCCCCAATTGGCAACACAACGCTTTTAGAACCAAATAAAACACATGCGGTCAAAACTCGCAACGAAAATAATTTCACAGAACATTATTCATTCGAATGTTATGAATATACATCGTGGAATATTGCTTTAATATCCCAAATTTGGTTTATAAATTATTTATTTTTATTAAGAGTTTGACCCGATGTCCATTATAAATACATTTGACAAACGAGAAACTAATTAATATATAGAAGGTATTAAAAACGTATGACTCGGGTATAAGGCTTCATACAAAACAACAATCTAACAGAAGCTGGGAGCCAGATAATACGAATAATGAAATAATGAGCTAAACTTAAACGAGCTGTAAAATTTATGTTTCGTGCAGCTTAAAAACAGCTCCCAGAGGTTCTCAGCTACGGAACCGAGTTAACGTTTTGCTTTCAGTTTTCGCTGTTTTTTCCCTACAACTTGAATTTAGCTTGTGGCTGTCTGTGTTTTCCGAGTTTAAAGTTTATATTCAACTCGTTCATACCAACATTTTAGAGAGAATTAGGGTATAACAAGTTTTAATTTTGTAAATATAAAACTATTTTGTGCTTGACTGATGTATACCTTGTTCATTTGTGGTTATTCGTTTGATGTTGTGTGATGGCCTGTGGTTTAATACTGCTGTTCAATTTCGATCAATTATTACTAAAGCCTACTTCTCTCAACAATAGGCTTGTTTTCTATGTAAACAAAAAACCCCTAAGACTAATTGCGAAATAAACAACCAACAGTTAATTCCAGATTAAATTTTGTGTTAAATTGGATTTTTTATAATTGATCATATCATAAAAAGAAGTGATTTGACAAGAAAAAAACAGTGACGTCATAGACCGCTATTTGTATGAGATCTCCATTACATGAGTCGAGACTCCGTTTGGATATTTCTTAAAGAGTTGTTGTTTTGATTAGTTGGAAACTAGGCCACTGTTACATTCGGAATCAGGTGGCTTTTATTACGGGCTTATGCTTAAAATACCTTTCTAAAACTAACTACCTACTAACTTATTGGCAACTTCAGAATTTTCTTAAACCTTGCTTTCAGTGTGCCAAATGAAAATGATTTCTTACATTGGTAATGACATTAGAGTAAAATCCTTAAACCCTAAGGTAGACTGGCAGATAATGCTTTTAGCATTAAGTCCGTCTCTGTACAAATTGTGCATAAAGATATAAATAAATAAAAAAAAAACATTAAAATTATAACCTGACCGAATAATAAGAAAAGCGGTTGAGTTAATATACCTACTGTTTTTAAACTTTCACGATTTTTATACATATTAGATATATTTCGGGACTTAATCGTCGGGTAAATAAAAGGTTCGTACCTTTAAATAATTCACGTGATTAAGTCCCGAAATATATCTAACATTACCTACTTACACACAAAAGTAATTTTGAGTTTGTCCATATTTTTATTCGTATCTTATTATTAAAAATCACTCATAGAATATAACAAAGCTACTGTTTTGTCAAACATTTTTAATCCAACAATTGTGTGGCTGCAGTAATATCAAACGACGCAGCGTTTCATATTTCTTCTAAATAAAATCCTGAAGGAAACAGTTTTCAAAAATAGTTCCGAAGCAAATCTAATAAGAACCACGGACACTTGAAGTAGGATTGTGCTCGCGTTGACCTCGCCCCCTAGCGAGACCGCCAAGTGCGACTGGAGTTCGCGCACCGATGGTTCCGTAGCCACTTAAAACACGACTCACACTTGACAGATTTTATTATTTGTTATTTTATTTTATCGTGTGTTTGAAGTTTGTATAGGCCCGCTATTTGTTTATGACGTAAAAATGGTTGGTTATAAACATAGGGCATACATAGAGACAAATATATTAACCTTAACTTTGAAAATGGATTGACACTGACACATTTGAAGTAGTCTCCATAATTGTGTAGGTACCAAAAGGCGCTACTGTTATGTAAAAATATCAATTCTATTAGTTTAATACCATTATTTTTTGTCCAGCCATTCATGACAACTACACTGGTCATCAATATTCAAATAAATATCATAACATATCAAATCTTACCGTTATATAGTCAAGCCAACTCAAGTCAAAACACAATATGACTTTAACCCTGGTTTAAATTTAATTCGTAGGCAATTATGAGTTTTTTTTGCTGTCCACCTTTATATACGGAACTCTAAAACAGAAAATAAAACCGCCGCTCTCTCTAGACGGACGTATAATCTAGATATCTGAGAAGGAAGCTGATTAACGTCAACCGGGGCACCAACCGCCGGGGACGAGCTACAAACAACAGGATTTATTGTTAATGGGCTTTACATAGATACTCGTATTTAACTCGATTTATTACACAAACAAACTCACTTTATAAATAGGAAAAAATATTATGGCCTTATTTATGTATAATATGTTATTATCAGCATTATAATAAGATAATCTTTGTTTAAATAGAACAAAAAAGTTGTTAATTTACGTATAAAAAAAAAAATTCGTTAATCAACTTTTGCGTTAATTTTTCTACATTTTTCATTGCTGCTCCGCTCCTATTAGTCGTAGCGTGATGTTATATAGCCTATAGACTTCCTCGATAAATGGCTGCTCCGTTCCTATTGGTCGTAGCGTGATGTTATATAGCCTTCCTCGACAAATGGGCTACCCAACAAAATATTATTTTTTCAATTCGGACCAGTAGTTCCTGAGATTACCGCGTTCAAACAAACAAACTCTTAAGCTTTATATTAGCATAGATGAGCATAGAACAAACATAGTGACAGTGTTTTTGTGATTAGATTTTCCCCGACGCAACATAAAGTAGCCTATGTTCCTGCTCAAGATACCGATTATCTCCTTGCCTAATTTCATTAACATATATTCACCGTTTAGTCGTGAAAAGAAATAACTCCGGCTTGATCTTTCACCTTTTTGTGTTGTATTTTAGAAATATAAAAAAAGTTAAAATATGTATGTAATCCATTCAGTTTAATATCACGGTGACGGTAGAGAACGAATAATTATTATATTTTTTTCATAATCTTCCAATTTTTATCTTTTGCAGGGGCACAAATAACAAAATCCATTCTGATGTTTTGTCTACTACTGCCAGTAGGTAGGTACACTAACTCTCATTAAACAATCAAATTGTCAATCTTTTGCCAGCAAGGAAACTCGTAACTGACCCCATAATTACAACATAAGCTCGTAAACTAAAAAAAAAAAAAAAACTTTCGCGATTTGTACACATTATAGAATTTTTATAAGCTACGGGTCTTAATCGCGTAAATATTTTATTTCAAGGCTAAATACCTTTGTTACCGTGACTATGGCCGTTGCAATACGGTCGAAACATCGGGCAATAAAACAAAGGTATTTAGCCTTAAAATAAAATATTTACGCGATTAAGACCCGTAGCTTAAATAAGCGCTATAATGACCCCATACTTATTATTTATACTACCTAACTGAAGTGCTTATCTTCGTGGCAACAATCTCTTCCACCCGGCCCTATTAGACTAAGCCATCACACAACAGCAAGATTCCACCTGCTAGCAAGACTTAACAACTCACTCGAGTATGTCGTTCTAACTTTCTAGACGAGGACCCACACACCCCACTCTCCCCTAAACATAAAATCAAATGCAACCACAACAAAACTTTGAATATCGATGAGAATGTGAATATTTTTTAAACGCATTAAGGTCCACTTTGGCCGTTTCTCCTCTAGTTTATGGCCCGTAAAATAGTCACGAGTAAATAGTACAAGAGTGACTTTGTTCCCAACACAGGATGTAGTTTCGGATGTGAAACTTTGTGAAAATATTGTGTTGGATATTAATTGTTCGCGCAGCCAGCGCTTTCATTGTTTAGCACACGTTTGATACTGTTATTGTTAGAACGAGATACAGTAACCGAAGCGGTGGCTATTATGAAATCTTTTATTCAAAAGTCTCTCACAATAAAACCGGTCAATTTCAACTCGCTGCGTATAAAAAAGCTATATCTATAATATTTACATTAACAACTCTCGCGATATGATAAGGGTACCGTATTATCCTTTCAGAAGTGGAACGATCCCGAATAAAAACGAATAATCTGGTTCGAACGTTAAAAATGTAAAAGTGGCATCTCTTTTCCCCTTCAATCCAGCTCTCCGAAGATTAGAAAACACGTTTGAGAGAACTCTCGAACAATTTTCCGTTTACGTAGCGGTAATTGTCTTAGAACAGGCACGAATAGCTATCTTTCGGTCGGTCGGCGGCAACGTCGCGGGCGGTGAGAGCGCACTGCGGTAGCCGACGCCGCAAACCTCGTCTTCCTCCACCGAAACCTCCGATACACTACGTGCACCGAATCTTAATACCACCTGTACTGATTTTATTTTACCCTCCCTCACTCTTGATTCAACTATCTAATAGTTATCTACGTCCGATCATTGCGCCATATTGCCTATCCTCCCCTAAGAACACATTTAAAATTTTTCAAACTCAATTTTCCATTGTCATTCGTTAACGTAGTTGACGGTTTATCGCCATTTTTATGTTTCGGTAACATTTCCTTTCTTGTAAATTATGCAGAAATCAATTCGGGCCAGTAAGCTGGGCCCTGGTAAATAATTCAGCGCTGATTGTAACGAGGGTCTATGTCCGCACTAAATGTTCCACGGGAACCATGCGGTCGACTAACACTCCTTGTTTTCCTTATCTCTGTATAAGAATCTTCACTTACGACGCGTCTCACCGACTTGAGTGTCTCTGTCAAGATAGTCTTATCTATTGATTTTCGATTAATCCAATTTGAGGTTTTGATGAGACAAGATTTTATGTGTTAATTAATTCAGTGTTCTACACGATGTAGGGGCGAGTATTTCGGTAACTAAATGAAATCACAACGAAGCACGAAGCGACGCTCCCTGTTCTACATTCTGCCAGCGTTCACTGTCCACTATCCACTGTACTCGACCTGATTCAATTATTTCATTAAAATAATCTTCTCTAAAGACTGCGAGGTCTGCACTTGCACTACATTGGATAATACCATCAGGACTGTTACGCTAGTTATAGGATTAAATTCACACATTTACATAATTGTGCCCAAGCTGAGCTTGATCAGCAAGACTTTGTTACTTAATTATAAGCAAAATTGTACGAAACATTTCATCCTCGGCAGCGCTAAAACAGTACAAATAGCCTTAAAATTTAATCGTTTTGTGCAAAGATTTTTCCATGAAAAGTTTTCCACTTCAAACTTTGCCACTTCGCCGAAGCCAAGTCGCGTTTAACAAAGCTTTTTCATACTTACATTTTTATATCAGGAATGGAACGTCACGCTCGGTTTCATCGGCACTCGTCCGCCCGACCGCGAAAAGAACGCGCAGACCGGTAATAGGTGACGCCTTATCGTGTATTCCAGTCACGTTTACAATTCCTTATATTTCATCTTTTTCTACGGCCCCGAAAAATGTCATCGAATACACATTTTCCCGTAATCCTCATAAGTCTCATGGCCTCGACTCGGCTCGGGACGCCGCGGCTCCCCGTCACGTGACACCTATATCCCCCCTCCCCGCGGCCCTTACCCCCTCTCGCATACGCCCCCGCGACAACAAGTTCACGCCGTGTCGTGACTCGCATTTGCAATAACACTTTGGCTGCGGTGTAGGTGCTGCGACGAGCCAGCCTTCAATTAGGTAATGGTCTGCCATATAAGTTGTCTCAAGACATTGAATAAAACAACGTCTTGGCGCGTGACGGTCTCACTAATTCACATCATAATAAATGTAAGAATATCATCCCTGACGTTCACGAGCGTCGTTAAGGAGTAAATAAGACATTCGCTGATTTAAAACTTGCCTTAGAGAATTGGAAAGAAAAACAAAAAACATTACCTGATTGTTTAAGAAATATCTTAGAAAATCATCGTATCGTGACTCTATTCATTTTAAAATTATTAAGATGTAGAGTATATACGCAATTTTGTAGGTATATGTTGTGAAGTAAATACTTTGCAACCCATGATTATTTTCTTTAGTATTGAAATTGCTCCAAATGAAAGAAAATTTCTTATTTCTCACGTGTTTCAAAGAGTAAAAGAAACACGTGAGTATAGACGATGCTACACACATTAATAAGTATTAACAATAAAAACGACAGCGATATTTAAAGTTACCTATTCGTTGTAACTCTCCATTTTCAAGATCATGGAGTCAAGTAAAAAAGTTCTACGAAAAATAAGTTTTAATTGAGCCATATGTATGTTCTGTAGACAGATTGGGAACCGTGTTTCGATTCAAGACCGAATCCGCTCCCCTATCGGCAGGTTCGAACATGCACCTAGCTTGGACCATCGTCTAAAGTTTTCGACAACAGTCCAACTAGTTTGGAAGCTTGGAAACTCCATCAGATACGTGAGCCTGAGAGATTACCTCGAGCCAACTAGTAGGTAACATAGTAAGCCGCGGTGACATGCATTTGCAATATGTTCTATATTAAAAACATGTTTATATACTCCTTAGAGAATATCAGAAACGGGATCAGAGGATAACGAATTTAATACATTTATTCTATGTTATCGGGTACTTATTGATGTTGTTGACTTGCTTACCTTATTTATATTTTAATTTGAGTATACCGACTGTCAGGATAGTACGATGCTCCTCCACATCAACATCATGACAACTTTCTTGTTCGTTCTATACCAGCATTTCATTTATATGAAATTTCGCAAAGGTTTTTCTTAAATTTTATAACGAGTTTCTATAATACTTCTACGAAAGAAATTCTATAAATTATATAGAAGACCATTAAATCAAAATCCGTTGCCTAGTTTAAACAAACAAAGCACAAAACGGACAAACACATAAAGTTATTTGATTGTGATAAGATAATACTTAATGTTTTCTAAAAAAATATATAAAGCATTATTGCCCCGTAACAATACTAGAAACTTTTCAATAGCTACATAACCACTTATTGTTATTATCGTTCATATTTTTCCAAAAACAATTTAATGTTGAAAACAATCGTTATTTTAAGATAGTTCCTCTTATTTTATAGGTTTTCTTGAGACAAAATTCGGAACAAAAAAGCTCGAATAGTGAAAACAAACAAGTAGTTGTTTACGAGTTTCCAAAGTCCATAATATTGAACAAATAAATTTTATCACACATCCGCCTATGGCGGAGAGAGTAAGTGAAACTGTAGAGGATCTTTTGCGAATAAGGAAATGTTAGGTTTAAATTGTTTGTACGTTTGTATTTCCTTTGGATTGTGTCGCTAGTCTAATGGTGTGTTTAATTACTGTTTAATTATAAACAACAGTCGCAGTAAAACAAGTTGATTATGTATTTGTACAAGCGAGTAAGATTGCTACAGCAGCCATCTTGTCACAATAGAGTCACTTTCCGTGTTTGTCAGTTTTTATGTTCAGTTTATTTAAATTACGCAATGATTTTTGATATAATAGTCTTCATAGAGAAGACTATTAAATATAAATTGAAGAAAAACATGGGCAGAATACAAACGAGTTGCTGGTATATTATTTTTATAAAGTGAAAATAACTTTTTGTTTAGTTTTCACGGGTAACGCTTTAGCTAATTTTGATGAAATTTTGAACAGAGTTAATTTGAGGTTTGAGATATGACATTAAATACACTGCATCGCGATAACCGATATTCACGCGATTCAGAATCATGCTTGAAGATCGAAAGTGACATAGTAAATAAATACAAGCGAAAACCGTAAGAAAAAGAAATACCATAAGATATTCGGAAACGTAGTCATAAATCCAAACCAATATTATAAATACGAAATTAACTGTCTGTCTGTACTCACGTTTTGACGCTTAAACCGCTAAACCGATTTAGATGAAATTTGGTATCTACATAGGTAGTTTGAGCCCCGAGGAAGCACATAGAATAGATTTTATCACGATAACAGAAACGCACGCGTGTAGAACCGCGGAAAAGTTAATACCCTACTGGTTCATACGGATTGATGATTAAATTTCCTAGTTTGAGTAAATAGAGAAAAGGTATTACTCCATAAATGAATATTTCGATGACAAAATTTTGATTAAATAATATTTTAATATGAAAACAAATATCCTTGTTGCGGTGGGAGTGTATCCGACTGCTACACAAGAGGTCGTGGGTTCGATCCCCACCCAGGATAAAACTTGGTGTGATGAGCACGATGGTTTATTCTGCGGGTGTTATTTATCTATAATATGTATGTATTTAGAAATCTATAAGTATGTTTATCAGTTGTCTGGTTTCCATAGTACAAGCTCTGCTTAGTTTGGGATCAGATAGCGTTGTGTGAGTTGGCCCAACATATTATTAACATATTACATATTAATTAATTATGACGAAACCATGTAATTTGATATGTTTATTATATTCAATGTTCCTATTAATTATTTATACAACGTTATTCTTGGTATATTGGAAACATGAAAGTAGTTTCCTCAGAATCAGTAACGCAATCCATTGGGGTAGTTTTTGGATTGAATAATTATTTTTCAAAAAATAATTATTCAATCATTAATTTATTTATTTATCATTCTAACAGTCCATATCCTGTTCATAATGTAAAATGTGATCACCACTCATTTTTCAATAATAATCATGGATTATGTACCACGCGACGCAATGAGCACGATAGCGCTAAGAACACAAGACAACTTGAATGGCTTATAACTCTGCAAGTTTTCAATATTTTCATTTTCTTTTTTTATGTGATTTCTTGAAGTAAAAACCTTGTTAGGACATCTGAGCTTTGTACTATACCAAAAATAACCTTGCATAAGTTTTGCACGCCACATGTGGTGGAAAATGCGGTACCTACCTTACACCCACCAACCTGTAATAGCTACAATATTCTGGCAAATAAAAATTATTATTACTATACAGTTTCTTGCTCTCTAATTTAATTGCTGATTTAGTTAATACAATTTGCATCAGTCCTTTAACATGGTGTATAGTATATTAGTCGCAGCACCTTACCCCCATATCAAGTTTATAAACATTTAAACATTATAAAATTGGCAATTTGAAAAGAGTGGCCGCGAGTTTTTATTGCCAGGTTCTTTTCTCCGGCTTTATCTATTGTTTGCGAACTTGGCATTACATGTACATGTAGAATCCCGACGTATCACAAAAGTTGTATTGCATCATAAGTGAATAAAGAATTTTGAATTGAATTGAATTGATACCAGCAATAGGTACATTATGTACCTATTGTTGGTGTATGTATTGTGTATAGTAACACCATCACTCCTTAGTTAGCAGTAGCAATGACAATATTTCAACACGTAGTGTCATGTCAGACGCGCACTAACTAGCGAACACAGCTGGTTGCGGTGCAACTACATATAAATACATACAGAAAAGCGGCTCATAGCTGAACATGAAATCCACACACACTTAAACTTGTATGTACAGAGCTACCGTCTCGGTTAACGATTCGACCGAGATCTGTGTATATGCGCATCTATGTGTGAGTGAGTCTGTTTTCGCTCGTTGCAAGGAGCTGCCCATCTGTAGCTATCTAATTTGCGGTGCAACGACAGTGTTTGGCCCCCGCATCTTTGGGCGGCCCGTGCCTCGCATCCGCAATGAGGACCGGACCGGACTACACCGCCGTACCGGACCACTAATTTATAGCAACGGTTAATTACCTGTAAGAATCTGAGTCAGCCGGGCCGGCTCAAAGCCATGTGTTTGTGCCCGCTAATCAATCTAATGCTATTATTTTATGGGGATGCGTTGTGTGTCTTGGTTTTAAAGATTTGATTTCGGTGTTTTATTTAAGCTTCGTTTGTGTTATACACATTACCCATAAATGTTATAAAACTGTGATGAAAATTAAGGGATTTTATTTTTTAGTTATTTAAATTCCTATTAAAAGGCGTGTAAGATTAGGAAGTTCATTTAATCGGCATGATTCATGTCAATCAAAGAAAGTAAAAACAAGATTTGAAATTGTTTTTTGTCGAATCGAATACAACTGATCCGCAATTTTAGTCAAAATTCGATTTTGACCAAAGTGCCTTCAATTTTTAAATTTTGTCTTATCTACGAGTACCTGTTATATCTATTCAAAAATAAACTTTTCCGAATCTGTCATGTTTCATATTATTATTGACCACACTTATAAGATTTTAAATCTATACTATCTATACTAATATTATAAAGCGGAAGAGTTTGTTTGTTTGTTTAAATGCGCTAATCTCAGGAACTACTGGTCCGATTTGAAAAAATCTTTTTTTATTGGATAGCCCATTTATCGAGGAAGGCTATAGGCTATATAACATTACGCTACGACTAATAGGAGCGGAGCAGCGACGAGAAATGTTGCAAAAACGGGAAAAATTTACTCATACGAAGTTGCGCAGGACAGCTAGTTATAAATACCCCTTGTTGCCCGTGGTCCTACTGCGTAGTTCTACTGGTCGAACCATGGGCAATTTTTTTTACCCGTGGTTCTATCAATCGAACCAAAGGTAAATCAAATTACCTGTAGTCCTATCGATAGGACTATGGGCAACTTTTTTTGCCCGTGGTTCTACTAACTAAAAGGAGTATTGATTCTCTTTATTTTTAAACTTCACACAGGAAAATTTTCTAAATATTAATCATATTGACATTGTCATTTTCCGTTTTGATTTATAATAGTCTACTTTAAACCACTAGCATTAAATAATATCTTATTATTAAGTATACAGTTTCTCTTGGATTTTCACAATGGAAGTCGATTCAAATAGTATTTCTTTCATTAATAGAAAAGGGGGTACAGTACTTTTATTTGACGATTGCCAATATTATAAAATGCGGCAATATAAAAATGAATCATCAGTGTGGCGTTGTGCTAATTATAAGAAAGTGAAATGCGTGGGTACAATAACGATTAATAAGGTATTTTTCTTGTAATGAAACCGTGTCTCTTTGTATTATTTAAACAAATAAGTAACTCTGCCTAATGGGAGACAGGCGTGACGATTTGTATGTGTGTATAAAATAAATTAACATTTTTTTTTCAGGATAATGTTGTTCTTTAACAAAAAACCCACCAGTGTCTACCTAACACAGCAAAAAATATTGTAGATAAAACTATATCAAATTTAAAAGAGACAGTAAAAAAATCGGATCGCCCAATGCCTCAGTTATATAATGAAGCAATTGCAAATCTTGAAGATTCAGGCATAAATTTTATACAAACTATACCTTCTCTATCTAATATACAACATTGTCTCTATAGTATAAGAAATAAGTCTATAAATTGCTCGAAAACAGTATTTAATAGCCTTGATGAGGTACAAGTCCCTAAAAATTTTTTATCCTTCATTTTAGCAGAGTACTTTTATGAGGGTACGCTTATACTTGTTTTCTGCTCTGAAAAAGCCAGAAAATTGATTCCAAGCATTAAAGATTTTTTTACAGATGCTACATTTAAATCTTGTCCAAAGCCCTTTGCTGAATTATACAGCATACTTGGAGATGTAGATAGTACATCGATGCATACAAAAGTTGTACCGCTAATCTTCGCATTGTTGCCTGATAAAAAAGAGAAAACTTACATAACTTTATATGATCTTATTAGATCGCAATTACCAAATTTTCAACCTCAAAAAATACATTGCGATTATGAGCTGGCGGCAATTAATGCCATTTCAGCAGTTTTTCCAGAATCTAAAATTATTGGGTGCTATTACCATTGGACTCGGGCGATTTGGCGGAAAGCTAAAGCATTACAAGTTACAAAAAATAAACCACAAAAGCGATTAGTTTCGTTAACTGCAGCATTACCGTTGTTGCCGTCTGAATTAATTTCTGAAGGATGGACATTCATAAAACACGAAAGTGAAACTTTTGAAATAGAAAATTTTGTGGATTACATAGATAGATATTGGTTTAAAAATAATATAGTAAAATTTATAAGTGTCTTTGGAGAGCGCCACCGGACAAACAACGTCATTGAAGGATGGCATGCAAAATTAAATAAATCAATAAACAAAAATACAGTAACATTGCAACGTCTTCTGACAATTTTACAAAAATTTGACTTGGAAGCAATTACAAATTTAAAATACGGAATTAACAGAAGAAACAGATCCACGGCAGCGATTGAAAATGATAATTTTATTTTGCAAATTCAAATGGAGTTACTTAATGCCGACATAAATGTTGGACATGCATTGGACAAATTGCGTTGATACCTACATAATTATGTACTACGTACTCCTTTTGATATCCCATAGCTTTAAGGTTAAATTCAGTGTTATATTCTATTTGTTTGTGTTTCCGTTAATTCATTTGTCTTTCCCATTCATATTCATTTGTTTTAGTGACATTTTTGTTTATCATTATGATATTTAATTTAAACTTTCAGATTCACAAAAATATGTGAGTCGTATTAAAACCCAATTGATGTTATTCGATGTTTATTTTTCAATTATGTAATTAAGGGAACGATAAATACATTTTTTTATTGATTTACTTATTAATAAAAATGTTGTGATTGGACTTTTCAACTAAGCACATTTTGAAATTTTGATAAAATTGTCACATTTGTTCAACTAGTTGAACATATTGGAACTAAGGACACCGTGGATATCTTGTTGATTGCACATTACTCCTCAAAAGGAGACTTTGGTACTATCGTACCACAGGAAAATTATCTTCCGTAGACCTACTCATTTAATAGGACCAGTGCCAATTAAATTGAATATTATAAGAACGGTGGTTCGATTGATAGAACCACGGGTAAAAAAAATTGCCCATGGTTCGACCAGTAGAACTACGCAGTAGGACCACGGGCAACAAGGGATAAATACACATTAACTTGCAGATACAATAGGCAAGTACCTACTTAATGAACAAAAAGCAACTGAGGTACACTATTATTGCAATGCAACAATTACAATATTTCAATAAAAAATGCTTCCTCGGTGATGCCGTGGAAAGCATACTACCGGGACAGCTCCCGGAGGGTCAGGGTTCGATTCCCACATTTTGACCCGTTTTAGTAGTCTTGGTATCGAGTGTTCATTGTGTTTATTGTCCTTGTACAATGTGGGTAGCCACATTACACTAAATTGCTTTTGTTACGAGCAATTAGATTAGAACCTGCGACCTCTCGATTGCGAGTGCCTAACCATTAGGCTACCGCCGCTTCAATGAAGTATTTCAACAGCAAATTACCTACAAACGGGTCGTGGGTTCGAGCCCCACCCAGGATAAAACTTTGTGTGATGAGCACCATGGTTTATTCTGTGTCTGGGTGTTATTTATTTATAATATGTATGTATTTAGATATATATAAGTATGTTTATCAGTTGTCTGGTTTCCATTGTACAAGCTCTGCTTAGTTTGGGATCAGATAGCGTTGTGTGAGTTGTCCCAAGATATTATTATTATATTATCCTCAATTCTTTTTTCTTTTATATAAAAGACGACTCCCGCAGTAGGGTACAAGCCCTGTGTCGCGGGGGACTTTACAAACATACAAGTCACGGACACAAAGTACACCCAGACCAGGAACAACAATTTGTGGATCACACAAAGTAGTGTCCCGTGTGGGAATCGAACCCACGACGTCTTGCGTAGCAGTTGGACACACTCCCACTGCGCCACAGAGGCAGTCAAATTTACCTTAATTAATTTTACCTTACATTGAACCTAAAAAATAATCTTCAAATAATATATTTTCTTTACAAAATGCCTCAATAATATTAAAAAGTATCACCATTTTTTAATTTAACATGATTGACACGGAGTACATTCCTCTCGTAAAAACTAATTAAAAATGTGTTTGATTTAATTAACCGCGTCGTAAAAGCGAGTGTTTCAAAGTAAAAAACACAAAGCAGTAAGAGTACAGAAGGCAAGCCCTATAAAACCCGCGTCAACGCACACATAGATGTACCGAGTAATCGCCAAAAAGTCGGGAAAGTCAATCCGACCACTGTTTGTAGTCAGTGATTAGTCGGCAAAAGTCACCGTCTAGTCTCGGCCCTATTACTTCATTTGTATCCTTAAAATAAGAAACACACAGTACGAGCTTCACGTGTTTTGTGGTTATACTAACATTTCAACTTTCACGTTGCATTATAACTATTTATTATACGGGAATTAAAGCGCTAATAAAAAATAAAAAAATGTGTGGCACTCGGGGACTGCCGCAGTAAAGCTATTGCATAGCATTTTTATCAACTTAACCAATTAAAAAAAAAAAAAAAATGATTTTTTAAGTTTTTTTTTTATTATAAAATATTTTTATTTTTATTTTTTTTTAATTTAAAAGATGTTTTTAATTTTTTTTTCTTTAATTTTTTTTTTTAAAAGCAAAAGTTTTTTTTTAATAAAAAATATTTTTATTTTTTTTTTCTTTTTAAATTTAAAAAAAAAGTTATTAAAAGTTCTGCTATTCATCGATAGATGGCAAAACTAAAAAGTGTCACCGCTGTGCCCGTCGGAGTGGGGAGCGTGAGGTTTTTTCGTTACGGAATTTCTGGATTCGGTCCCCGCGCTCAAGGCCCGCGATAGAAGCTATGCAATAGCTTAAAAGTTTACCTTAAAATTGCTTGACGTTTCGACCAGGTCGCACCGGCCGTGCTCACAAGCGGTTTATAAAATTTTGTTTTAGAACCATGCTACTTATTTTTTCTTTTCTTTCCTATTGCTTATTTTAAAATATTGTACACTCTTTGGATTGCATCACGTTTTGACCGAGTTCAAAAGATGGCCCAACTTGTGACCAAAATTCTTGCTTGTCTTTAAACGAAACCTTCGAAAACGTGCAAGGTAAATAATAATACTAACTTTTCGATCGCTTTAATTAACCGTTTCGTTGTTCTTTACTTAACTGACGGATTGCATTCTAAATGGTTAATATTACCTAGCATCACTACGATGATGAGCGATGCGAACTTTTTCTTCTGTACTCTCGGTGCTTTGTGATAAAAACCAAGAGAATTATTATTTTTGTTATTTAGACAGTCCCTTTCACTGCCAACTAATTAATATGCATAATGTATATCGAACAGAATCTTAACAAAACTTATCCTATTTTCGAGACTTTGATTAAGATTTTATATTCATAAAGCACATTTAATTATTATGTAAACGAATCCTTCATACTTTTGAATAAAATATCAGACGTTTTCTGTCAAAGTGAATTAAGCATATATTTGTTTGAAAACGTGGCAAATGTTTTTGTAATGACTTGTTCATTTTACTGTTTGAGGGTTGTAAATTAGATCTTGCTGTGGAGGATACAAAATTATGGTCTGGGTGTGGCTTGGCTTCGATGAACAACTCAAAATGTTGATTTAGGAAAAGCTTGATACCGAAGGGGGTAGTTTTTGTCAAGATATCCCACAGACACTAGACACCTTTGGTAGGAGCTTGAGGCACTAAGTCCCTCTGGATCTACCACTGTAACCAATTGTCTGTCTGTCTATGCTATTGTAGCTCTCAAACCAATGGGTGGATTTATATCTATTTTCTTATTAAAAAACTGCGTTAGTCAAGATGTTCTTAGCTGTAAATTTGTTCAAAATTCAATCAACCGTTTGGTTGGTAATCAGTTTTCAGTCTCAGTTGCTTGGAGTACGTATTAGTTTTGCTAAATATTGATACCATACAACTTTGATCCACTATTTAATTTTGTTCCTATAAGGTTGGAATTCCTTGGGATTCGACTATTCATGCTGTTACTATTTTTTTTAAGATAACTAGCAATGTGGGATTGTGGGTGCCACATTACTAGCGATCCTGTTAACCCCTGCAGCTAAGCTCAATGGCTTGTATTAGGATATTATACACTTAAACCCCACACTGCCCCACCGTCTTCCCCGGACGGTGGGGGTGTTCATGAGGATTTTTTCCCGCCACATAAAAAAAAAAAAGAATATTATACACTCACGTCGGTAGTATAATGAGTAGGATTCGAACCCATGACCTCACTATTACGAGTCTAATGTATTAGCCATTAGGCTACCGCCGCTTGCGGTAAAGAAACAGAAAAAATTTAAGTAGGTAGGTGAAAATTCGTGACCAATAACATTAGATGCTGCTCTTCATGTGACAGCTCCAATGGTATATCCATTCTTAATCTTTACACTCCAGAGTTTCCCCACAACATTCTCATACCAAGCCACATCAAGTTCCCTTCATTTCGCAACGAGTGCGTATATGAACATAAAAAATGCATTTATTCCGAGGAAAGTAGTAAAATACAAACGAATGTTTTGTTTTTAGTACTAGGAGGTCTCTGGAAAGTGTTTTTGGGTATTAAATTATGCAGAAATCAATTCCTTTACCCGGTCGAGGCCCCGCTAGCTGTCTGATAAATAATACATCTGTAATTGCAGACAGGTCTCGGACCCGGGGTTCGTTTTAGTTATGGTCTGTTACCGCTACGCCGCAGCCCTGGGTTGCTATCATAAAAACAATGTACCTAATACACTGATATTATTGAGGTGAAAGTTACGGTGTTTGACTAGGTATTTGACTGTAATAGAAAAACATGTCCATTTTTTCACATTACTTAAGTAACTCGATCCAATTTTTTTTTATTGTACAGGGACAGAACATGCTTGTAATTGATGGTTAATGGTATTTAAAGGAAAAATATTCTAAATTTCATTTTTATAATTGTTTATGGTAGATACAGGCATCAAAATCAAACCAAGATTAAAATAATACTGTAAAGATCTTGTAATAGCGTTCAAGCGATCTTCGTTTTCTTTCTCGAGAAAAATGTAAGTGTATGCATCGACCCAAAATATTAAAATATAGTAACATTTTTCGGTCTGCAAACCGCCGCATTTAAATAATTAATTATTTATTTAGATAGTTACTCTACATTTTTGCAATTCATCACAATTAACATTTAAAATATACATTTTCCGGATCATAAATTAAGTATTAAATAGAGATCGTCTAATCTAAATGCAGTTCCTATGAATATAGTCGACCTACTTTTAAAATATTGGTCCAAAACACTAATAGTACCAACAGAAGGAAAGCATCATACAGGGCGCGCTTGAGCAAGGCACACATAGAAATAGTTTTTGTAGTAAAAACTTCTTTAGCGCCGTTGTGCACTTTTTTGGTATGGGTAAAAAATGTTTAACTCGCGTCAGGATCACTTGACCCTGTTTGAAAATTCGTAAGACGGAGGGAGACCAAGAAAGACTGCTACAATATCATTAGAAAAATTGAAATCGGGCGGTTTAGAAACCTGAAGACTCGAGTTCGAATTTTTTTTTTTTTCTTGATAGAAGTCATATGGGAAAATATGTGGAGGCGGAAAGGATTGTTTTAATTGTAAAGAGGTTAACAACAATAAGAAACAATGTTTGATAAGAAATCTTGAAAATTTCACATTTTGACGAAATCGGGTACTTTATACGGGTATTTTAACAGATACCTTAAGAGTCGGACAGAGATTAATTTAAACCTTGCTGTTACATCAAACGAACTTTACATTATTATCAAAACTTCATACCGTACATTATACCTACATAGCAAGCACACCTGTAGCTACCGACCGATGGCATACACGTCTAGGTAGCATCTATATAGCAGGTACATGTACTATTCATAACAAGTTACCAGCTGATGCTAAAATTATGCTGAGGCGGCGTACGCGCATTATCTTAAACGAACTGCTCGATATATTAGCACGTTAAACTGCCAATGTCTCGAGCACTTAGTATCGCTCCACATTATTGATAGCTTTCCTACATACTATTTCACACACGAGCGCCACATCGATTATATTCACTGCACCGATGCGTTACAACTACACACTTAAAACTATAACTTATTTTAACAGCTTAAGGTATACTTTTGTTTGTGTTAAAGTGCCTTGTGATTGAAACCAAAGCCTGTATTAGTTACTAAGGCGTAACTTTGAAGAATCAACACAAAAGAAGGTATTTATTTTCATATTTCAGTTTGCAACACTGTTATTGTAATTTTTGAACGGTTTGTTTGTTACTTGCATACAAGATGGATATCTTAATGTGTTTAACATTCGTTTATTTAATTAAATGCAAAAATAATCTATAATTATCTATTCAATAATATTATAAAGCATAAGAGTTCGTGTGTTTGTTTGTTTGAACGCGATAATCTCAGGAACTACTGGTCCGAATTAAAAAATCTTTTACTGTTGGATAGCCCATTTATCGAGAAAGGTTATAGGCTATGTAACATCACGCTACGACCAATAGAAGAGGAGCAGCAATAAAAAGTGTTGCAACCTCTCCTCTCTTCTTTTTTCTGGAACCCTAAAAATAATAACAAAATGTGCCAGGATACTTTACTAATATCCTTACTACGAGTTGTTGACCCGCGCAACTTCGTCTGAGTTAATATTCCCCGTTTTTGCAACATTTTTCATTGATGCTCCGTTCCTATTGGTCGTAGCGTGATGTTATACAGCCTATTGCCTTCATCGATAAATGGGCTATCCAACATTTTTTTTTTTTTCAATTCAAACTCTTCAGCTTCATAATATTAGTACTTATAGATATGATAGTAACAGAAAACCGCTTTCTAATGTAATTCATAACACGCACAGTTGTTTTTTTGAAATTCAATTAGGTACACTTATTCAGTACCGTTTATAATAAAAATGTGTTTTAAACTTTTAACCCTTGACGCAAACAAAAACCCTTAACGTCTGTGGTAAACTGATTTGAGTGAGTTTTTTTAAATGATTTTTTTTTAATTTCCCTGCTGTTGTTTGTATTTATATATTTTACAAGATACATTGGTTTTTGTAAATAATAATAACGTACAACTTCCTGCAATTTATATCATTATCATATAAAGAACGATGCGCGAACGCCATTAATCGATATAATCAATAGAGCAGACAAGACAGCTCGTCTATCAGAGTTCAAGAGCTTCATAAATAAACAAATTTATTAATAATTCTGAAATTGATTGTTGTAGAAGCCGTGAGTTATTTACGTGAGGCTTATGTCAGTTTGTCACGCGAAACAAAAGTCTTGTGTTTGATGGTCAGACAGACAGTAGGCTGCCACAAAATACCATAAACCCAGAAGGCAACCTTCATAGAATAGAATGATGTAAGCAGAAAACAAATGAATTCTTATTAAATAGAGAGCCAGATGGATATTGTCAATTGGCGACATGCAAAATACTTGGTATCATGGGCCCAGGTACCCAGGGGGCGGGGGATTTGGGGTTGACCCCCACCGTCCTCCTCCGAAATTGGAAAAAGGTAGACCGTACGTAGTATACATTTGGCCGGTGTTTAGTCAATTGTACCACTTAAAATCGAAATTACGAAAAATGATCCTGGGTAGCTATAGGTCATGTTATATTTTATTCTTATTATAACAATTTTTTTAGCGCATGTTGCCCCACTGCAGGGCAAAAGCCCACCTTTCTCCCCTCCACTTGTCTCTGTCTTGCGCTAATGCTGGCTAGTCTTTCCGGTGGTAATCGAATTCGTCTCGCCATCTTCGCCTGGGTCTGCCGCGATGTATTCAAATATTTTCATAATATTATTTATTATACAGATTGATGATGAGATGTTATTCATGCTTATTTTATTATAATTTCGATTTATATATCATTATTTATATATCCTTATATTTATATATCCTTTCCATTTCACAATTATTCATGATTATCATTTCTCAACATTATGAAAAAGAGATAGTTTTTTGCAGAATTGACTACTTGGTAATTGTTTAATTTCTTTAGGAATAGCGTTTAATGCACGCCCACATGTTTTTTTGTTATACTTACGTTAAAGTTCCTGTGAATTTTTGTAATACAAACGTAGGTACCTCGCTTAAGTAGCGCACAGATAGAAATCGTTCTCGCACTTCCACTTTCGACCACTTTTTTCAGTGCCTAGATTGCTAGTTGTTTTAACATAAACGCGATCGAAACGTTAACCGCGTTTGGCTCTTTGATTGGTTAAGAGCCTGGAGCTGGCTAATTGAAGCGCCAAACGTCTTATACGTGTCGATCTCGTTAACGATAAACAAACTCGCACTAGGCTCACGGAAGGCGTCCCGAATTATCGTGTCCATGAGCGATAATGATTTTGATGTCTATGTATGCGTTGTCTGATAGTTCCCTTCTGTCCTCTCAGTATTTTGTGAGGCTGCTGTCAATCACTGACTGATTGGATTTCAATATTGGCACTTGGCTACGATAGTACGCCATGCGACCAGGTAGAATAGTAAAATAAAACATTTACAAAATTGTACATTCTATGAAATCGATAGTGGGTCACGAGATTTGGGACGAATATTTTGTGAAAGAAATTTCTTGTTGATTTTGATTAATGTTACTTTTACCTTTACGACAATGGTACAAGGTTTGGTTCTCGCATGAGACAATTAATGGTATTTGAAACTAGGAAACGACCATAACTGTTTGCTTTTTTAAATTAATCTAGTAATATAAATATACGTGGCAAACTAGTGTATACTTACATGCAAAATAAGCGGCGATAGCCTAATGGTTAAGCATCAGACTCGCAATCGTGAGGTTCGAATCGTATCCATTATACTACGGACGTGAACCCACTCCTAACACAAGCCATTGACTTGACAAGCCTTAGCTGGAAGGGTTAACGGGATTGCTAGTAATGTAGGACACTATCCCACATTGCTAGTTATCTTTTTTTAAAAAAAAACATCATCATCTGGCTGCCTTTTATCCCAATTTAAGGTAAAATACCTTGTTTATTGCCCGACGTTTCGACCGTATTGCAACGGCCGTTGCAATACGGTCGAAACGTATACATATATTTTAATAATGTGTACAAATCGCGAAAGTTTATCAACATTTATAAGAAATTGACTATCCACAAATCACGATGATGATCTGGTTCGTATCTGGGGAATCTGGCATACTACTCTGTTAATACTAGATATTACCATAGTAGTGTGCCCGATTCCCAAGATACGAGCTTGTCTCAGTTTGGGATCGGTGTGACTCTTTAAAATTTTGCTTGTAGTTCACCATTGTTATTTAGTATGTAGGTGAACTGTATGTTGAAACACGTGTACTTATTATATTGAATACATTATTATTATTTAAAAAATCTACAAGGCATCTTGATTGTACCTACTTATCTACAATAAGTAATTTATATTTCCTTATTGCAAGAAATCAAACCGTTATACCTACGGTATTGTACGCATGGATGACTTATTATATTTGATTAAATAAACGTTTTGGGGAAAGTGAGAGCTCCTAAATTTTGAATTTATTTTTTGCCCTTAGGCCTGGCGTGGCGTTTCAACTCATATTAATATTACACCTTACGCTGTTATTTTTTTTCCGCAATTTTGCCCACTTATTGTCGGCAAAACCTGTCACGAATGAAATTTCAAAACATCCTTTTTTGCAAATTTTCAACGCCAATTGCCAATCACAAATGGAAATTACGTAGATAATCACTGCTCATTGCATAGAGAATCATTAAATGAACTAAACAAATTACGAACACATGCCGTAATGCGATAATCAGTCAATGGCGCAGGAATATCGATGAGACATTATCTACACAATTGGTATTCGGGGCAGAACTGGCGCGGGGCACGAATGGACGGCGGGGCAACGACGGAACTACCCCACTAAACAACAACAGTACAGAAGGAAAGTTAATACATACTTTTTTGGAGCAACATACACACACACTAATATTCTAAGACGTTTCATTTACAATTCCTCGACTCAGGTTTAAGGCAGGTCCCGACGGCGACGAACCTTCAATTTGACATTGTTTCCTCACCTGAAGTGAGAAAAAGTTTTGACTGTGATTGAGTGAAGAAGAATGATTGCAACTAAGAATACAGATTTTGTTTGAGTGAGATTGAATACAATTGAGATATTTTCGAGGAAAAATCTTGGAATACGAGTGTTAGACATCGTTAAGAGAAACGACATTTGGAAAAATATTCTCTTCTTAAAAAAAGTCTACTCCCGCATGCGAAGAGCTGAAATGCAACTGTGTTGAGCGTTGCTCGAGCGTGTTTATACAAAGCTTTCCTTCTTTAGTCTCATTGTGTTGTAGCAATGCGTCTACTGTTTCGTACAATCAACATGACAGACAAACTCGCTTTGTGCATTAGCCGGCCGTCCACTTTAAGGCTTTACGTTCAAGTGGAGAGACTGCTTGATGAGTTTCGGCTAGAACTTCTCCAATCTGAATATTATAATCGTGTTATTGCTTTGTCAATCAAACGTGATTTTGTAACTAGTATTGATTTATCAGAATTGTGTAAATAATTTAAGTAGATGCTAAAGTATTGGGTTCAAAGAATACCTTAGTCTAGGTATTTGTGTGATTTCGGTCATAGAATAGATGCCTGGTTTTTACTTCGATTCAAACATTACAAATATCAACTGTAGAATTTTAATATTTTAGTGCTTAATTAATTTAATTTAGTAACTATCTTCTTACTACGGCATTTTCCTTAAAAATATAGAAGATAAAACTAAAATATAAGTACCAATTTATTGCAAAATTTATAAAAAAATAATCTTTGCAAATGCTTACCGCATTCTTTGTTGGTATACATTCTGCCAATGGTGGCCTTGTCTATTGTGGTGAAATATTTGAAACAACTAGTTCACAGAGTTAGTGTACAGACACATAATTTAATATATTTCCGAGATATTATTATTAAACCAGAAATAAGATAAAAGAAAAGAATTTAAATAAAAAGAAAAAAAATGATTTAATCTTGATATATAATATACGTACGTGTTACGCGTCGGTGTTATAGACGGACCGTCGACACCATTTATCTACGCTTTGGTGTAAGAGGCGGACCGTTGACACCATTTATCGAAGCAGTGCAGTTGCGGACCGGCACGAGGCGTCGAGTCAGCGCTACGTGATTTCCACATCTCGCCACCTCGATTTCGCAACCGTCTTTCCATAGTTGTAGTTTTAGATTTTAATAAAGAACGATTCATTCTTGGTACATACATCGACCATTTATCACTAGTTTTAGATTTTAGTTTAATGTAATTTATAATTAAATTTATTTAAGATGTATAGACTTTCTCTGCAACCTCCGGCTCCAGTTAACGTAATTGGCGCAGTCGGTAGGATATTCGCGGGCCGGTTCGCGATAATTAGGAATATCTCAAATCGATATCCGCGTTCGCGAGTCACCCGGGTGGTTTCCAAGCACCTTCAACGAATATCCGGATCTTCGGAAGCTGAAGCCAGAGGCGTATCCAGACATCGATACTGCAGAGGGGCCAACTATACACTTATTGAACCCAGACGGAACATCCGACCAGAAGAAGTAAGATGAACACCAGTGGTCTGGCAGCAATATTTGCCACTCCGCTTGACAAATAGTTGCTGTTCTTCGGGGGGAGGTGTTACGCGTCGGTGTTATAGACGGACCGTCGACACCATTTATCTACGCTTTGGTGTAAGAGGCGGACCGTTGACACCATTTATCGAAGCAGTGCAGTTGCGGACCGGCACGAGGCGTCGAGTCAGCGCTACGTGATTTCCACATCTCGCCACCTCGATTTCGCAACCGTCTTTCCATAGTTGTAGTTTTAGATTTTAATAAAGAACGATTCATTCTTGGTACATACATCGACCATTTATCACTAGTTTTAGATTTTAGTTTAATGTAATTTATAATTAAATTTATTTAAGATGTATAGACTTTCTCTGCAACCTCCGGCTCCAGTTAACGTAATTTACGTGTTACGATAACAAAACAAAACAACTAATTTCTCAATAAATGAGAAAATGTGTTAATTTAGTATTAGTTTTGCTCCGCGGCTTTGCTCGCATTATGTTTGATTTTTATGGCCTACTGCTATTGTGATGTACAATTTGTACAAACTAATAAGTGTAAAGTTTCATAAAAATCCGTTCTGTAGTTTTAGCGTGAAACAGCAACAAACATCCATCATACATATATACAAACTTTCGCATTTATAATAGTAGTATTAGACACCCCCTAGAGCTTAGGCGGCCTTAGATATAAAAGTGACACTAGGTACAACAAAATTAAAAAAAAATAGAGAAGCTTTGTCGACAAATTATTTTCAGTTATTAATTTTAAAGGAGTCAGATTTTTGTTTTGTAATTTAAAATCTTAGTGACGAGTAACTATAGGAAACCGTATGTAAACTCTAGGGGCAACTCTAAAGTGGATTAATTGTATTATTAAGTGCAGTGAGATCCTCTATCAGTGCTGACGAATTCAAATGAAGTTTACTCGCTACGTGCACGTGTTTGTACCTACGTGCATGTGCCTGTATACCTGTGCTCGTATTCAACTTATAACTAAATAACCTGGACATTGGGAAGATAACGAACTGACAATTTACCTCTCTATGTGTACCGAATGTTAAAGTATCATTTAAAGTTATCGTTGTCGTTGGGAAAAATGGTTTTATGATATAAAATATAATTAACAATATTACTCTACTTGACCCCCAACCTCGGAGCTAAAACAGATATTCTTTGGGGGTAATAAGATTAGGTAATTATAAAAAAAAAAACCTAAGTAAAATGGCGCCAAACCTCAATCTGCTCATATAAAGGCTTCTAAAACATGGGGTAAAACGAGTTATATAAGTTGTCCATTGGGGTAACAAAGTCCAAAAGATTGAGAACCACTGTTTTTACTATACGCGATAAAGTACACTAATTGTCAAAGAAAATAAAACAAAGGCCACATAATACACGACTATGAAAATCATTTTTATGTAAATAACCTCAACCCATAAAGTAGAACATGGCATCTTTCCAAAATATAACAAGTGAAATATCCTAATAGTTGTACCTACGATGGTAACATCATGAGAAAACGAGAACCCTTTTTCCAATAAGTATGATCGAACGACAGAGTTTCTCGACAGAGGAAATTCTTGAGCAGTTGAAAACAAGTTCGGGGCAAGAGTGTCCGCGGCGGCAATATTGGCATCGGCAAGTTGTACGGCCGCAGCTGGCATGCCTCCGCCGATGTCTCAATAATCCTGAAGGTACCCTACCTAATCGACTCTTCCTTACTTCGACGCAAGTGTGGCTAACTGATTAATTCTGCGACTCGGTGTACGTGCCCGGTCTGTCTTCGCCCATAATTGTTTGCCCTACACTTTCGTCCGGCCGTGCCCATTATTGAACGATATTTGGACTATTATTGGCGGAGTCGTGGAGCCTTCTATTTATTTGTTATCCTAGGGCGGCCATTACATACTACGCCGTATAGTTTGGGATTGTAATTGCCGCTATTTTGTTAGATTGAATCCGTTTTCGTTCGCTTAGTTTTAATAGTTTGTTCTTGTTTTGGTGTTGTGAGATGTTAGGCGTTACCGGTTTACGGTTCTCGGTTGAGCGACGGTTTTCGTCGGTGTATTAACTAGAGCGGTTAATCGTAATTCCTTGCACTCGGATGGTTTCTAGTTGCGCCAAGATAAATTATGCTTGGCGTCTTGCTAGTTGATATTCCGTCCTCAAACAGTTAGGTAAATCTCACCTATCTGCGGATTTTAGACGATCAAATAGGTAAATTATGTTATAAGTGATATGATGTTATCTTTTTTTGTACTGAAATAGGTATGATTAAAAGTACTTTTAGTTTTGATTTAAAGAGAGTAAATATCTCAATTTTTGGCTGGTCATCACACAAAATAACGATAATACAGAAGGAACGCTACTTTGAAGTATCAGTTTTGAAAAATTTAACCAAAAAGTCTGTGACACCCCGTAGTAAAATTGTTATTATTTGTCAAGTTTAAACTTAACAATAAACAACGATTTTACTCCGGTAACATAGTCTGTAGGTGGTTATGGCCATAACTTCAAAAAGAGGGTAAGATATTAAATATTTTTCAAAAATTATATGGCTAAGTTATTTGGTGTAATGTAAAGAGGCCACGAGCTGGAGGTTATTAGTATATAGTTGACTCGCGCAACTTCGTTTGCGTAAATTTGCCCCCTTTTTCATTGCTGCTCTGCTCCTATTGGTCGTAGCGTGATGTTATATAGCCTATAGCCTTCTTCGATAAAAGGGCTATCTAACAGTAAAATATTTTTTTCAATTCGGACCAGTACTTCCTGAGATTATCGCGGGCAAACAAACAAACAAAATATTCAGCTTTATAATATCTATACTAATATTATAAAGCGGAAGAGTTTGTTTGTTTGTTTGTTTAAACGCGCTAATCTCAGGAACTACTGGTCCGACATTGTTGGATAGCCCATTTATCGAGGAAGGCTATAGGCTATATAACATCGCGCTACGACTAATAGGAGCGGAGCAGCGACGAGAAATGTTGCAAAAACGGGGAAAATTTACGCATACGAAGTTGCGCGGGACAGCTAGTAAAGTATAAATTAACAATCACCCTGTAAAAGTACCAAGACTTTTATACCTTCACTTACCAGCGCGCAAAAAACGATCACGTGGCTCTCGATCTGTCTCTGGTCCGTCTTGTTCCGATTCTCCGCGTCTGTGACGATATCTATGTGTGCGTACGTCAAGGGTCTTTTGTAAAAAGCTCACGTTTTGTATGGTATTCTATGCATTGTATCTGTGTGTGCGTTTTGCATTAACTGTTAAAAATAAACACATTTCCCCATTATATCAGTACCGATATTACCCCACATAGTGATGTGGAGTAATATCCAGACGAAAGTGCCAATCCAGACGAAAATAGCTCCAATTACTGTGTCACTTTACCCCGTCCCACGAACTAATATTTACCAAACCAAGAGTCATGTCATCTATATTAATAATTGAATGCTTGCTAATTTAGTGCCCTATAGATAATTGTGTTGGCACTGGTCACAAATATAATAGTCACTGATGGCTATATGAATACATGAGTGAATAGCATGATGCTTAGATTTACGTGGTAGAAAATTTATTATTCTGTTGTGATGCATGGTTTGAAGATAGATCTTCAGTTCGTTGTTAGTTTGTGACGTGATAATGTGGTTAACTGATTTATTGTTTCGTATATGTACAAACTTGGTAGCATTTAGGTTTACTTTAACATATTTTAGGAAAAAAGCTAACGAATCATCTTAAAAAAGGAGCCAAGTGCGAGTCGGACTCGCGTACGAAAGGTTCTGTACCATTATATATATCACATTAGCAAAAAACGGCAAAAAATCACGTTTGTTATATGGGAGCCCCACTTAAAAAATATTTTATTATTTTTATCAGTATTTGTTGTTATAATGGCAATAGTAACACATCATCTTAGAAAATTTCAAATGTCTAACTATCACGGTTCAAGAGATACCCGGGTAGGCAGACGGACAGTGGAGTCTTAGTAATGGGGTTCCGTTTTTACCCTTTGGGTACGAAACCCTAAATATGATGGTAATGTTTAAATGTAATGGATAAATCCAGCTCGAGGGAGACCTGAACCTGCTAATTCTGGGAGAAAATTTCACAATCGCCAGATCTAACGGGTAACATTCACTCATAAAAATACAATTGATTTTTAAGCTCCTGTTCCAAAATTTAATATAATCCACTTCTTTTATTTTTTAATTGATGGCAATCTAAACTATTTCCGCCAATGTCAAGTATTTATTTTAGGTACACTTAAGGGCGGTTAGACTCGCGTTTTATACGCGCGTATAAGCTCGTTCGTGGAAGCGCATGCAAGCACGTAGGTATAGAAGGAAACCTTTTGCCACAAGCGTAACTTGTACGAGCCTTGATGCGCTTATAAGCATGTTGATACTGACTCAAAACTACCAGTTCGAACGAACACGCCAGAATATGACCGTGTACACGAGTCTGAGTTTTGAAGCCCGAGCGTGTAAGTGCGAATGCCGAAACGACCGTATACGCACAGAAAAAAACGTAATCTGTACCCTAACTAGAGAAAGACTTGCTTTACATGTACCTAGTACAAATTTAATGTATTTTCACAAGATAAATAAGAAGCTGTGAAAATGATGACATATCAGTTTATTGCATATTTTACAAAATCCCTCCTAAAACATTGACTTTATTAAATGTTACATGAAACAATACAATCTATGATACCTATCAATAGTAGATAGAATTCCCAGTACCTACCAATAAACTGTTATTTGTAAATAGGTGAACTCTATAATCAAATCCGTTCTCTCGTTCCATTATCGAGAGCACCCTCCGTACTCCATCTATTAAACATCTGTTGTTGTTAACTCTTTGCTTCTCTTAATTGGTATATTCTTGATTCTCTGAGCTTTTTCCGATAAAACGTAGATTGCTCCACTTGTTGGCCTCAAAAGGGGGACATCAGAGGTGGCAGGGGGCGTTAGATAAAACGAGGGTATATCGCCAATAACTCGCTCCATTGTTTGTTGTCAACTGACTTAATAAGTTCGGTGAATTTATTATGATTTGTAGGCTCCCTTGTCGTCTTATTACGACGGTTTTAACATACTCTAGTCGTGCAGTGTTCTTACAACGTCCAATATAGAACCACCAATTTGTTCTTTACAGCCGTCTTAAAAAAGGACTCCCCATTTCTGTTCTGCCAGGAGATTGGCGTACAAATTGTAGGAATGTTTTATACGGTGCGTAGTGAATATATTCGCCTGTTTTATGTTTCTGTACTAGGCACATGAATTCTTAATTTGTGTTTCTAAGTTGAAGATCTCAGAGGCCTCTGTTCATACTACGTTTGAGAGCTGATAGCGACCGTCAATTCTGCGTCTATATTTCTTTATTTCTATTTTATTTTGGTATTTCTACCTATTAAATATTTATATAAGACTTTGACAGTCAGAAGTATACCTATATCTGACTGAATACTTCATATTAAGAATACAATTTAGTATATGAAACATCACATACGTTTGAGAGCGGTAGGCGACCGTCAATCTTGCGTCTAAATTTCTTTATTTCTATTTCATTTTGGTATTTCTAACTATTAAATATTTAAGTAAGACTTTGATAGTCAGAAGTCTACCTATATCTGGATCATTAAGAATACAATATAGTATTTGAAACATCCACAACTTTTCGAAAAGATATTTTCGAATTATGAGATAAATAAAAAGAGTTTACTACAATTGATTTAGACACACGTAGATGTTGTTCTCAAACATTGTTTTAAAAATATATACCTACCTATTTTATTTCACTGTGGCCAGCAACCAATTTTTAAAATAAAAAGCTCCTGTAACGGCGCTTTTCCACATAAACGCAACTAAACTAAGACAATATGACAAGATTGCTAGTAATGTGAGACTCAATCTCACATTGCTAGTTATCTTTTTAATTAAAAAAAATAAATAAAAATAAATTGATACGCTAAAGATAAGTAGCTATACCTTAAACGTAACTAAAACAAACAATTGACGAACCAAAGTAATTCAAATACCAACTTATCTAACTCTGAACAAATCAAAAGGTAATTTAGTAAGTACATTATCCAATTAAATACATTTGAGTTTCCAAAGTTAATTGGAACTACTTTAGAAGGCTTTGGAACTGACTGAGAGAAAAGACTTTAAATAGGTACTAGATAAGTATTTTAAAAATAAGAACCTGCTTGATTTTTTAATGGCATTTTAACTAAATCTAAATAATGACACGCGATTTCAATAAAATAATCTTTATTTATAAAAATGAATCCCTATTGCCCTTGGTCACGAGATAACTAGAGAACGACTTTACCGATCTCATTCATTCTTTTTTTTTAATTTTCTAATACTCTGTAGAAAATTCTTAAGAAAAAAAAATACCAAAAAAATAAATAACAGGGCGGTTCTAAGTACAGCTAGTAAAAAATTAAAAAAATACTTGACCTTCTTTTATCCACCTTCCTAATTCGTTTTTATTTCTAAAACTAAAATAGTATATCCAAACTCTTAATTAACCTGAATTAATAACCGCTTTTCTATTAAAGTCGGTAAAAAATAAGTTGCCATAACCACCATGATTTCCCCATGATTGATTCACAACGTAAAGTTGCGCCACACTTGACATCCATCATCAAAATTAATGGAAGTCGAACGGACGGATCCGTAGACATTTGAAAAATTGATCTTGTTAATAAATTAACGTAAAATAATAATAATTTTGGTACTTATTTAGTACTGATTCATTCGTGCAACCATTAGCGGACCATTTTGTACCTGTCGCCACTTGAAGTTTCGTGACAAATTATTTTGACTTAGTGCTTCTGCTTTATATTAATGTGATATTATTTTCAAAGGAAAAGATTCACAAATATTTTTAAACAAGCTTTCGCCCGCGGCTCCGCCCGCGTGGATGTCGGTTATCGCGATAAAAACTGTCCAACGTCCTTTAAATAATTTACAAGTATTGCTGAATTTCCAAATGAGACAGATTGCATTAATAACATAATTTAAAAAAAAAATGTTCTTCCATTCACTCATATTATCTCCATACCAAAATTCATCTAAATCGGTTTAGCTGTTTGAGCGTGAAAGCGTAACAGACAGACAGACAGACAGAGTTACTTTCACATTTATAATATTAGTATGGATGGTGTACTTATAACGTAGGTACCTAGTATTCTCAACTATCCATAGGTTGCCAATATTGTTGTGACTTTAAAAACTATTCATAATATCAATATCACTTAGGTACATACTATCGACGTCAACCCACTCCTAACAACAAGCAATTTCGCTTACCTGGGGGGGGTTAACAAGAGAAAAAATGCATATTATTAAAATTCTTGCACTTTTAAATAGATACTATTGTCAGCACTGCTTATTTTTATCTTTAGTTTTTCAATGGACAGTATTAAAAAAAATTGTCAGTATCGATATAGTGCGACTCGTTTTGGAGGTCAAGTTTCATACTTTTTGACACTGTCTAAATATTTTTCACTTATTTTTTTTTTCAGCAAGTATCAAGAATTACTATATATAGTTTAAATTGGTGCGTAAGGCGGGAGGACCGGGTTCGCTTAGATTAGAAGAAGCCTATGTCCAGCAGGGAACCGATACGTACTGATTGATTGATTGAACTATCGATAAATAATCTACGCTAGTAACTATATCGGGTAATTTTTTAATTGACCTAGGTAACTATCGGTTACACGATGTTTCGATCATACTGCACCCTCGTCTTGATGGAAATTAGATCGAAATGTGGAAAAAATAAAAGTTGGTAAACTTTCGCGATTTGTACACATTATAATATTACCCGTGACCGTTGCAATACGGTCGATATGTCGGGCAATAAACAAGGTATTTTACCTTAAATTATTCACGCGATTAATACCCGTAGTATATATAATTTTATCAAAAAAGTTGGGTAATAATATTTGTGACATAATTATTTTATGAGGTTTAGTTCAGATACATCTAAGAATTTCATTTATTTTTCATTCACATTGAAATTGAATGAAGATATCCGAAATAAATAAGACAATTTGAATTACCTACAAGAAGTAGGTGTCAACTAATGTTCATGAAACCTACGCCTTCAACAAATTTATAGTATCTGTGGAACAACTTATTGCTTTAATAAATCACCAGAGACGTAATTTCGCGTAGTATATTTACTACAAGGTCGGTACTAATTATAATTTCATTCTAAAATAGTTACGGACTGTGTATGAAGCAAGAAAATATTAAGATTCTGTAAATATCGTTAAAAAAGCACTGAAGCCACTGAACTTTTTTCAGACAGATTTTTCTCAATGATATCTGGAAAATAAATATCTTGACGCAGTAGTGGTTCAATTTTGTCCCGTATGGGAAACAACCCCTATTGGTATAAGTCTACCAGTCTAACCGTGACTGTTGCAATACGGTTGAAACGTCGGGCAATAAATAAGGTATTTTACCTTAAATTATACCTTAATGCGGGAATTGTATTAAAAAAAACAACAACTGATATCACATGCAGCTTAAAGCTTGTACCTATTTAAAAATGAACCCCTATTTCCCTTAGTCACGAGCTAACTAAAAAACAACTTTACCGATTTCATTCATTCTTTTCTTTTTTTATTTTCTAATTGTCTGTAGAACTGTAGTTCGTCGGGACAGCTAGTTTATCTATAAAATTTAATAGTTTAATTGATTTAATTTGGTACCTTATAGCGTTCTCACCTGAACTTTTGGGGAAGATTTCACGAGCTTTTTATTTATTTCCTAAAAAGATAACTAGCAATGCGAGATTGTGGTCCCACATTACTAGCAATCCTGTGAACCCCTTGTTAAGCTTTTCATACCTACAAACCAACAAAGTTTAATTGATTTAATTTAGTACCTATAGCGTTCTCGCCTGAAATTTTGGGGAAGATTTCATTAGCTTTTTATTTATTTTCCTAACAAGATAACGATAACTAGCAATTTGAGATTGTGGTCCCACATTACTAGCAATCCTGTTAACCCCTTGTTAAGCTTTTCATACCTACAAACCAACATCCACGCAGACAGAACTGTAGGCAAACAAGGTAATCAGCTAGTTGTATATAACAATTGTAACATCGCCCTAAATGACTTAGGAGTCAATAAATAAAATGGAGTGCACTTCGTCAGCCACCATCATTACCGTGCGTCCGTCGAAACGATGGTGACAAGCTCGTAAATCATTACTAATAATACGGCTGCCATAGATTCAGTAACTGACGGATACGTACGTCCACACCAATTCTCGGTTTCGGGTGACAAGCCGATAAATATTCTCGTACTTCCAGAAAGACATTTTTTGAGTGTACCTGTGTTGTGTAGCTCTTTCGGCTTTGTAGTTTTGTAATTTTGATTAACATGTAAATTGAACAAAAAATTACATTCGATCGAACGTAAGTTGCTAATTTTTGTTAAAAAATATTACCAATACTAAATTGTTAACTATTATGAAAAGTAAATTACCTCAACTTTTCTTTTTTTTTGAGGTTTTACCTTTGAATATTTTATAAGGCTTCAATTGATCTCAACTCAAGACTGGATTACTGTGGGAAACATTTGTAACTAAATCTGGAATGGCCCATTTTTTAATTCAAAAAAGTTTACCTACGCAATCTATAATAATATTTTAAAGCTGAAGAGTTTGTTTGTTTGAACGAATAATCTCAGAAACTGCAGATCCAAATTGAAAAAGTATCTTACTGGCGAATAGCCCATTTATCGAGGAAGGTTATAGGCTACATAAGATCACGCTACGACCAATAGGAGCGGAGCAGCAATGAAAAATATTGCAAAAACGGGGAAAAATTACTCATACAAAGTTGCGCGGGTCGGCTAGTTACTTATATATAAGAGAAGAACAGACACTATTTTTTACTTATTTAGGTTTTGTCCTTATTGATTAGATTAGTGTACGTTTAATTCAAATGTATCCCGTGATACAAAACTGAAATCTAATCTAACCAATATACCAATCAAGATTACTACTTATAATGAGCAGTACGAATTAGGTACATTATCTGAGTCTGCAGTCATTAGACTCCGCGAATGACTAATTCGTATTCAGTAACCATGACTCAAGGACGGCCCCGTCACGTCTCTGACGAGAGATTCGCACGGCGACCTATTTACCAGAGTAAACAAAATATAACGAACCATTTAACACTGTCATTCTAAATTAACGATGCGACCCATCTAAAATACCTACTTTCATGTTATCCAAACGAAACGTCAGATTTATATAACACCTGGTTTCTTAAATCAACTAAGCCGTTGGCATTCGAGATGATACAAAAATATATACAACTCACGCGTTGTAATTTGGTGGCGAAAATAAATTGTTTACGTCAAATCATTTTTTCTTTAGAACATATTCGATATTTTCAGGTTGGTCTGTGATCAGAATGTTTTTGAATTCTTTACATTTTCTACCATTTCACACCCATATAACACTAATCTTAATTTGTCCCTTGGTATATTAAATAGCTTACTACTATTATAAATGCGTAAGTTTGGATGGATAGACGTTTGTTACTCAATCACGGCAGATCGGTTGAACGAATCTGAATGAAATGAAACGACAGCAGCTTAGTTTACATCCAATACAAAACTCATACATTTTAGTGTTTAAATTACTTCTTAAAGTTTCCTTTTATTTTTTACTTATAGACAAAAAACATCGTATCTACTGTACTCTTATTTTCTTTCAATATTTTTTTAGATTAGAGACTAAATGTAGAAAACAATGAAAAAACAGACAACATCCATAGAAAACACACATTTCTCAACTGGGATGATTTCATCCAAGTTGAAAAATGTGTGTTTTGATTTATTTAAAGACTTTATACACAAATATTTACGCTTTTAAATAGAGGCTAACTTCCTCACTCAGGCGTAATGTGGTTGTAGGACTATTTAGTCGTATTTTGCACCTTACCTGCAAAAACAGTTTATAAACAAAGAAACATTGTAAACATTGGCAATTTAAAAAAAGTGGCCGCGAGTTTTTATTGCCTGTTCTTTTCTCCGGCTTTTCCTATTGTTTGTGAACAGGCATTACATATACATGTAGAATCAATTTTTCTCAAGATTAGTATTTTACTTCTTAAAATTGAAAATTGTATTATCTGGGATTAAAATATGGATAGAAGGCATTATTTACAATGGACCTTGCGTAGGTATTTTTAATTAAAGTAAGATTAAAAACGTAAAATAAGTCTATACAATTATAATGTCTAAAAATCCAGTAAATAGTTAATATACAGGGAATTATCTAGAACTAGCTATATGTATTTATTTATTAAGCACACCAACAGCATAATTACACACATAACTTAAATATATAACATTTTTGTACATCATTTTAAGTAACTATACAAATTACAGGTATGCATGACACTCGTATTTATCTAAATTAAGGCTAATGGAAAAAAACTAATTTTAATTCTAAAAAATATAAAATATAACTAAGTACCTACTTATTAATAGGTTTAATCGGTAACTTTGTTTCAGAAAGTGTCTGTATGATGGGAATTTCATTGAAAATATATAAATGGTGTTGTTTGTATGTATAACAATGCAGGTCAAACTGAACGGACTAGGTTGAAATTTAAATAAATAGTTCATATGACGTAGGCATTATTAAAATTTAACACGAGCGAAGCAACACAATATAAATTTGTCAAAACTCATCCTTCACAAAGTTCAATAGTCAGTATTAAACGACAATAAAATAAATCCGTTTTTGTTATAAAAGTTGGTCTTCAGTCGCTGTTATTCCCTCATGTTGTTAAATTCAATTTTAGTAGATATCGCTTCGTACAGAGTACTGCGGTGTCACATCTACTGAATTATTTTAATTGCCACAACAAAGTACCTAATTACTTTAAAATACTGTTACTTTTGTACCATCCACAAATTGTTGTTCTGAGTCTGGGTATACTTTGTGTCCGTGACTTGTATGTCTGTAAAGTCCCCCGCGTCACAGGGCTTGTACTCTTATGCAAGTCGTCTTTTAAAAAAAATGGCCAAATAACCGCATTCGATTACCTAATTTTAAATCTTCGTAAGTTTGACCATGTGTTCAAAACTAAAATGGTTCCCTACTCTCCTACTACTATTACTTGTTTTCTAACATTCAACAACCTTTACTCTTACGACCTGGGGGCTTAGACAAATGCCACACGCTTCTTTTTAGGCACACGCTACTGTTGTTTTTGGTCCACCAATCTAGCAGCAGTCACGTGACGTATTGTCAACTTTATGTCAAATGCATACATTTTCCCGCGTTAGCGTGTGTGGAAAAAGTATCGTGTGGTATTTGTCTAAGCCTGCAGATCACTCTTCTGGATCCTCTTTCCTTGTACAATCAGTCTCACTCTGGAATGCGCTGCCCCCCCGAAATCTTGTGAACACGCAAGCTACGGCGTTGACGAATAGGGAACCATTGAAAGTTGGAAAAGATGACACATGGTCAAACTTATGAAGATTGAAAATTTATCGAATGTTACTATATATAAGGTACAACAGAATTTCAAGTAATTACTTTGTTGTGGCAATTAAGATAATTTAGTAAATGTGGCACCGCAGTACTCTATACGAAGCGATATCCACTCTAATTGAATTTAACAAAATGAGGGAATAACAGCGAATTGTAGACCAACTTTTATAACAAAAATGGATTTATTTCATTGGCGCTTAATACTGACTATTGAACTTTGTGAGGGATGAGTTTTGACAAATTCATGTTCAAAAATCAAAAAATCTGATCTCAGCTGACGTCATAATAACTATATATATTGTTTTTAAACTTTCTCGATTTTTATACATATTAGATATATTTAAGGACTTAATAATCGGTGCAATTCGATCGAAACGTCAGGTAAATAAAAGGTTCCTAACCTTTAAATAATTCACGCGATTAAGTCCCGAAATATATCAAATAACTATATATATGACAAATTTCAACCCAGTCCATTCAGTGGTTTGATATGCATTGATATACTTACATATAGCTTGTCCTAGAGGTTGACCTTTATAATAACTATTTATTTATAGACTACGGGTCTCAATTTGCGTTTTTAATCTTAATTTAATTTTATAAATATCTACACAATTTAGGCCCATCGTAAATAATGCCTTCTATCCATATTTTCATCCCAGACAATACAATTTTCAACCTAATAATAGTATTTTTATAAAGCAACAAAACACGACTAAAAAGTCCTACAACCACATTACGCCTCAGTGAGGCAGTCAGCCTCTATTTAAAAGCGTAAAACAATGCGGTATAGACATAACCAAAGTTCCAGAAGTGGACCAACCAATAAAGCGAACCGAAAGCAATCGGTCGCGTCTATTCGGCACAATACTCTGCGGCACTCCATTCCCAATGTTCTCCGTTCACCGAGGACCAAGTGCAATTTCCCGAGTCCCGTATCGCCCGCGACGTACAAAAATTGCTTTTCTAAACGTGAAAATATAGAGAAAAAAGTGCCATGCAAATTTTTGTAAAGTCATTCGGAGGCGTGCGTTTGTATTTCTCGGGCGGGGGTAAGGAACGACGATTGTCGCAGGGAATTCCTTTATTTTGTGAGAGGGATATTGCGCGTCGTATGCAGGCGAGGCGAACAGCTGCCGCCGGAGCGTTGTTTACCGGCGGCGATCGGCAATACGCCCGCATCTAACTCCGATGCACCGTTTCACCGATACACCGCTCTTATTAAACAAGACTATCCATGATTACACGATAGACTAGCTCCTTAATAACACAACACGCTAGTTAATATTGCTAACCAGTAAATCACTTTGACGTAACAAAAGGAATTCGAGCGTGTTTATCTGGGCAAAGTTGTTTTTCCTAAGATCGCCAGTACAGGCAGGTCTCGGCGGGTTACGGGTCAAGGCTCGATTTGCTCGTAAATACAAATAAATAGGATACCGTCTGAATCTCATTGCCTGATGCTTATCATATTTTATGGTTTCGTAAACTAGCGTACAAATGTTGCAATAAGAACGTATTGTTTTATTCCTTTATAAGATTGAGTTCGCTGTAGAAAAAATATTGTTTTGGTATTTTTTATGTGCCTACTTAATGACGGCAAATATAAAAAGTAGGGGTAAATCATGCTTTGTATAAGCTGACGGCTTCTTTTACCAAATTTCCCCCAAAATCGGTATTTAGTAGCTAGGTACCTATACTACAGCTGCTAAAATATAAAGGCTATTGGAGAGCTAAAGAAACTTACATTCATGCATAGAAAGTTATTAAATTAAAAGTGATTTCTAAAAAACTCTATCCTGGTCAGATCTACTTCAAAGAACAAGGACAGCAATAGTTCAAATCACCTTGTAGGTTCTTATAATTAATCATCACCTTACAGTAATAGGCTTGGTCGGAATAATGTATAACTTTTCAGTCCTTTGTGAAGAAACACTAACTTTCGGCTTTACCGAGAATATTATATTACTACAGTAATAATTATTACTATAGCCGTGTTTTCACAGAGGATTCCAACTCAATTTAAAATTTCCACCCGCAGTGGAATTACAAATATGTCAATTTCCATTCCAGTAGACCATTTACATTTATCTAGGGAGAGCACCGAAAATATTAAACTATCTCATAAAAGAAACTATTTTTGTAGAACGTAGCTATGACATTTTTATTTTTATTTATATATCTTGGGACAACTCACACAACGATATCTGATCCCAAACCAAGCAGAGCTTAATAATAATAATAATATCTTGGGACAACTCACACAACGCTATCTGATCCCAAACCAAGCAGAGCTTAATAATAATAATAACAATAATATCTTGGGACAACTCACACAACGCTATCTGATCCCAAACTAAGCAGAGCTTGTACTATGGAAACTAGACAACTTATAAACATACAATTTATATTTCTAAATACATACATATTATAGATAAATAACACCCAGACATAGAATAAACCATCGTGCTCATCACATACAGTTTTATCCTGGGTGGGGATCGAACCCAGGACCTCCGGCTTAGCAGTCAGGGTCACTAACCACTAGACTAACAGGCCAGTTTATTATTTGTGTGTAGTGTAGTGGTAACTTGTACAAAAAAAAATCATTATAGAATAGTTTAAGATGTTATTAAATCTTCTAAAGGTTCGTGTACACTCATACAGTTTTTAAAATCTAAACAAATTGTCTTGGGTAGTACAACTATTTTTTTAAATCATCGATAACGTAGATAAGGTCTATCTATCTAGCTATCTCCATTGATTAGCCTCTGTGGCGCGGTGGGAGTGTATCCGACTGCAACGCAAGAGGTCGTAGGTTCGATCCCCACTCAGGATAAAACTTTGTGTGATGAGCACGATGGTTTATTCTGTGTCTGTGTGTTATTTATCTATAATATGTATGTATTTTGAAATATATAAGTATGTTTATCAGTTGTCTGGTTTCCATAGTACAAGCTCTGCTTAGTTTGGAATTAGATAGCGTTGTGTGAGTGGTCCCAAGATATTATTATTATATACTTAGCCATTAGCATTTAATAGGTAAGTCTAGAAGTAAACAGTAAGCTTATTAAATAAGAAATTGCGACGCATAACTAAGTCTTAAACTTACAAACCAACACGCGTCTTTCAGTAATTGTAAGCCTATCCCCCAAGCCAATTTACCTGAAGTACCCAATTACGAAATAAACATATATTTTTATGAAAGTGTTTTTCCACTCCGATATATCGATAATAATAATCGCATCCAAACGATATTGTCTCCGATTCTCCAAAGATTCCCCCCCTCCCACCTCCACCAAAACTAAATAAGCTCTTTATAAAATTTTGTTTCAGGTTACATTGCCGCGTTGTAGCCAGAAGATAATTTGCGAAAAGGTAAGTCCTCTTATGCGTCTATTTGTATTCACGAGCATGGGAACTATTTCTCGTCGGCAACCGTGCCTTTTGAAGCTTTTGATCCTTTCTAACGACGAATATCAAATGAGAACTTAGCACAAAAATATTATACAAGCAACACACGCAGCGACATAACAAGCTATCAAAATGAAACTGCTGACAATCCTTAAGAGGTAAATTCAAAGAAACGTTCTCAAGACATCTACGAGCTCTGTTCCTAATGCGATTCTAATGCTATGTTCGAGGAAACAATAAAATTTAAGTATAATGTTGACGATTCATTTGAATATACAAAAAGGCATGTTCTCTTGTTGAGGCACAGTGTTGACAGTACACGAAGACTTTCGACAAAAAAACTGTTGAAAACGAACCAACAGACTGTTCAGTTTACGAGTTTCATCGAGCTCGCTTTCATCTTCCTATTTCGTGGTAGAATTGCCCTAATAACATGCCACAACTCATTCTGATTTATACCGTCTCGTTATAATTGTGCGCTTCGCTGGCGCGCCGCTATGCCCTGCTGTTGCAATTTTCATGCAACCGATTCGCGAGAATGGATTTATTCTTTCTAGCAATTTGCTCGTGACTCCCCAGTCTGCTATTGCTCGAGATAATTTAATTTTAAAACAGCCACGCGGCTAATGAAGCTTTTGTGCTTCATTCAACTATTATCTAAACCTTCTGGCAGTTTAAGACTATAATTGAAGATGTCTAAGTTTGAAAATATCTACTCTATAAACCTTCTTGAAATGGTTGCATTTTAAATAGCTTTGAATTGGAAATCTACTTGAAATATTTACTTATTGCATGATTGAACCTACTAGGTTTACAATGACCAACAAATTCATCCATACCTAATATCTGGAATGAGGATTTTTAAAAATGTTTTTGTAGCCTCGTCGACTTGGCGCCTCGGTTACAGTTTAATCAAATACATAGGCGTGCTGATAGTGTAACATTAAATAGAAGCTGTTCATGAAAGAGTGTATTATGTAAATCGTACGAATTCTGGGTTAATATCAGCTCGGGTAATTTCCAGTCATGTTAACGGGCGCTCTGAATTGGTGCGAAGGACGTCTTAAAATAGCCTACCTATTTATTACGACATGAATCAGTGTTCCAAAGAAACTGTTATGCGGTGAATACATATAAATAAAGCTAATGGCTGAACATTTACAACTCAACACGGACAATAAAAATATTAATCGCTGCTCGTAACTTGAATATCAAACTTGCCGTGCATTGTTCGATCCAGTCGTATCGATTCCATCTCGATTCGTAGACTAGACAAACTCTGGTTTACGAACCAAAACTTCCCTTGTTCCTGTGATTACCGACTCTCCTACAATACAATCAATCGTCAACTTTTATTTGACTTATCTTGGAAATAAAAAACAAGCAAACAAATGTCGGGTTTCGGATTTCGTGGATTCCAGTTCCAAAGTTTGAAGGTGAGCGGGCGACCGTCTCCCTAATAGAGAAGAAAAATACGTTAATGTTCCCTCAGATCCTGAAGACAAATAAAGCGAGGCGGACAGGGACGAAATAAAAGCGGGGAGGCACTGAGATAAATAACAATGATGTTGCGAAACGGGTCCACGAGGCGAGGCGCGCGCGAGAGGCGGACGAGGCCGGCCACTGTCACACTACTTATGCTTATCCCTTTTTATTAGACCAGCTTACAAATCATTTAATACCCTCTAATAAAAATAAATCACTGTATTACGTAATACCAACTTATATGTAACCTACCTAATATTGAGACAGGAACGTTTGTTATAAATCACTCCGGATCAAATAGCGTCTTGGATGTGAGCGTAAACATGAAAATACGTGTTAGAAGCTGATATGTATCGATAATATAAACGAATAGTGAGTGTTCGAATACCAACTTAATTGGTTTTTATTTTTATCTGAACAAGCAGTGGTGGATAGCTTCAAATCTAAGTAGGCGTGCACTTATTTATTTCATCACCACTATTGAAAATTGGTTACGAAAAACATCTCGAGAATACCGAGATAAATCTTAGCATTAAATTGCTGCACCACGGCCGTGCTCTGTTGATGTTTTACGGACAGCATATTCTCTCAGAATTGAGACCCGAATCCCAATACCTACCAAGAACGTGGAGGCTGGTTATGATAGTTAACCATTGTCTTTACTTCTGGGTATAGGTATACCCCACTAGGCACTTCCAAACTTGCCTCCATGCTTTCTTCTGTTATTTTTGCTCGTTTCTGAAATCGTCATTGAGTCTTTATGCTTATTTTATGCCTTTGCGACTTGACTATTGGAAGTTTATAAAATCTTGATGATCAAAGTTAACCTGCTTTCTTGGTTGATTACTTGTTATTTAATCAAGAATTTAACTTAGTTGGAAAGATTTACAAGCATAATTTTCTTTACATAATTATAAAGCCTTGTTTACCTAAACCACTGCTTTCATACGATTTTCAGTCACAGTATAATTTAAAGAATACCTTCTAGAAGCTTTATTTGTACCTAATACATCTAAATTGAATTTATAGAAAGTGACGAAAAGTCCGTCAGAGTTTCCGCTAGTCAACGAGTAATGACGAAAATGAAAAATAGCCGAGTTTTTATACAGGTAGATACTTAGGTGGTATAAAACTTAACCCTACAATGAAATGGATAGACCCAACGCTCTGGTGTACAAAACAATACCAACTGCTTGTCAGTTGCGAACTTGCGGCACTGTTGGATGTTGCAGGGTTGTCAGATTGTACAAAATATAATTAATATAAAATTGAATTTATGATTGGTTATAATTGTTATAATAAAAATAATAAAGTTCTATTCGCAAATAACTTGACACGTGGAATAAAAAGTTAAAATAAATATTAGTGAAAAACGGCTCAACAGATCATTAAACGAAGCTTCCTTTTATTTCATTTGGGAAATACGATGCTGCATACACACATATTAAACTTATGATTTCCCTTTTGTAACTGTTATAACCCTCATAGTCCTAGAAAATTAGATCCAAACAATGCAAGCACTTTGTAAAGGTTAATTTTTTGATATTTTTATTTTATCACAAAATAAGTTATCCTTATTTTTTCTAATTAAAAACAGAATGAATCCTTTGGTTTTAGAGATTTTTACAAAAGGTCTCAATGTTAAAACAATAAATTGGTGTTTAAAAACTTCTCCAATAAACAGACGTATTTAAATAAATTGTTTTTTAAAACACGCTTTAATTTTAATCCCTTTGCAACTTCGTGACAATTCATCGTCGTTTAAAAAATTTAAAATCGCGCGGCGGGTCTTGAATTATTCTGACCCTTTCCTCAGCCCTGCGGAGCGAAGCGGATTCCGCAAAATCTTTTTGTCTGCGTCAAACTGGCGGCTTGTCATAATCTTCTTCCTCAAAACAATGTCAGTTTTAATTAAAATACTTTATAATAATAAAACTTAGAATAAAAGAGAACAAAATCGAGGCAATTGTACGCAACTTTTATCGGCGAAATTGCGGAATGTACAGTTGTGGAATTCATTCGTTTCATATCTGACGTTTATGAATATTAAAATGTAATCTTTGAGTATTTATTGTAGTCCTTAAGGACGGATTTATTTATAAAAAATCAATTAATAGTGCTTATCGCGTAGTACAAACAAATGTCAAATATGTTTTATACCAGCTGTTCCCCATGGCTCGCCCTCTTTGATATTGAATATCGTGATAAAAAATGTATCACTTTTCTTTCAAATTTCGTCCCCCTTTTAGTTTCAAATTTTCAAAAATCGGTTGTTTTTTAGAAAGAATATATAAAATAGAAAGAATATGGCTATTGGATATCGCGATAAATAAATCGGCCATTTGCTATACTAACCCCCCTGTCTTGCCTCCATTAGGGGTGAAATTTTCAAAAATCTGTTTTAGCTGAGTCTGCCTATGAAGTACACGTCAAGCAATTTTAAGGTAAATAATGCGCGTTAATTTCCATATAATAAATAGTTATAATCATGCAATTCTAGTATTGAAACAATTGTGCGTTTCGATAACCGTCGATAAATATAAAACTCGCCAGGTTTTCTTTCTATTAATGGTACAATAATGTCACAATAAAATAAATTGATTGATTGATTGATACAAATGTCAGTTTCTCTACTAGAGTTAGCTCATTTAACCTACAGTTAACTATTGATAAGTTATTGAAATTGGCCGTAAGTTGCAATTGTATGAAATAAACAATTATTTTGCCTCTGTTTGTCACAGACAAACGATGATCGGTTCAACGGTTTAGAAGACCATTTTTTGTCACACTTTTTTTAAGCTATTGCATAGCTTTTATTGCGGCCTTTGAGCGTGGCGACCGAATCAAGAAATTCCGTAACGAAAATAAAACCTAACACCCCCCACTTCGCCTACCATGTAGCTCGGCCGAGCGTTCGCTTAATGTATATGGTACGACTGTACCAAGCTCGATAAGTTGATAAAAAATGCTTTACCGCGGCAGTCCTCGAGTGCCACACATTTTTTTTTAATTGCCAATATTATCTTTTCGCAACCTTACGTGTATTCTAATATTTACTTTTAATAAAAGTTGTACAATAGGCAAATAATTAGCCTGATGGAGATACAGACGGCCGCGGTCTGCGGAGCGTGTACGCAGTGCCGACAACCGACCCACTTGGCATTAGTTCTGCGTGCGGACAGCGGCGACCGTGCAGTAGACTATATTAACTATATTTTAAATTAAATTCAAAACATATTTTATTTATTTTGCCTATAAAATAAGGAGGCAGACCAAACAACTCATAAGTGTATTTGACATCAAATTAAATATTTTATTATATTATTAGTGAGAAATGGACGTGGCAATAAACTTAGGGCCCACAACATTTTTTTTTTAATTTTAAATTAGGTATTCAAGTGTTAGTACTTGATTACTAATAATATAGTTAAGTACTTTAATCTTAACCAAACTCAAATCAGAGTTTTGATTTTTCCGATTCATTGTACAAAATTACATATAAAAAACCAATAGATATATTGAGAACACAAAATGTTGATTATAATCTAAACCACTAGCTTTTGATTTTATCAACAAAAGCTAATCACGATCCCATTACAAGCTTTCTAAAATATAACTGCATCAAAAACTATATACCCCTTAAAGATCTACAATGCCACACATGGGTATTCACATTAAGCTTAAAAACCCCTTTTGCATCAGGGTTTTAAGCCATTTGACAGATGTCAAAATCAACGAAAAATCTGAATCATTTGCATAAATACAATATAGTGTATTGCCTTAGTTGCTTACAATGTTATGATTTATTTTATGGTTCTTGCCAGTGGCAGATACAAAATCCTAATCAGTTCTTCTACTTTTACGACCACATATTAATTAAATTGGTTGTTTTTTGTCATGTTCCAACAATATTTACGATACTTGTGGTACATTGTGATCAGATTTCACAAACTATGAATGTAACACAAACAATAAAACTATTTTATGCCCTTGTAAATCAAACCACACAAGATTCCGGCATAATTTTCTATCAGATGACATATTTATTTCGGTATAAAATTTAGAAAAGTTACATCATCAACGAGACAGCGTGAATATAAATACAAAATATGTAGCATCATTAACAGCTACTGAAAGCCAAAACATTTTTATATGAGTGTTTTTCCTTTGTACGCGCGTCATTTTAAATATATGAGGTAGATTTAAACGACGCTAAAAGTGTTACAGAAATGTAGCTGAATAGATATATGTGACCGCGTTGTGTTATTAAAGACCGAGAAACGGCTGAATACTTGTACTGCTTTGTGTGTCTTGCGGCTGTTATATCCGGATTCTACGTTCGGTCGGATGTACCGACCAACGATGACGCACGATGTGAGCTAATTTTTTTAAAGTTTGTTTTTCATTCATTTTTAAATTATATTTTAACTGAAAAGAACCACCATTTTATATACAACTACAATAAATTTGATTCCTGACTGCATGTATTTTGTAGTAAAAATATAGTACACAGTAAAATTATTTTTAAGTTTTTTTCGGCTGATAATGACAATAGAAGTCCATAGCGTCGATGGACGTGTATGGCCGGACAGACGGGACGGCCACTAAATACGAGTATACGGCCGAGAATGCCGCCGGCATAGGAGTAGGAACCATAACAGTAGGTGAATGATAAATTCACGAACTCATTAATATGATAATTCCTAAAAAAAGATGCATTTTTTTAATCAAATTATTTAAAGATCAACTTTTGAGGTCCTAAGTTATGACGTTTGTGTAATTACTCTTTCTATATGACTTAATCACCTTTATCGCCTGTGTATCAGCTCATAGACACGTTCTTTATAAACAATCATAATCCCAAATTACCATAACCACTAAATTACCCCAACTTAATCATTTCTAAGAAATTACAGAATAATAATATTAGCGACTCTACAGCTGTACATGCGAGCTAGAAACCGCAATATCACTACTCTACTGATATTACATTCCCGTACTCCCCCCTTCCCCGCAGCCGACGCCATGAAGTCCCGTGCCCCCCTCCCCTTACCACCCACGAAACAACCCCATAGGGTAATGAATTCGACCACAGCCATTCTATCGATATGACCTATAAAAATTTAGGACGCAATTATTACTTAATCACTTCATGTACGAATTTTGTGAATGTATCGTCGATTGGTGTTAGGTATGAATAAAGTCTGTTTGGTATGCGGATTGTTTTGTAGTCTATCAGCTGTTCTCCCGACTTAGATGCTTTTATTTCATACGTCATTTTATATAACAAAATGTAGGTATCCTTTACATTCGTCATGTAAAAAAATTACAAAATATATTAAAATTTTCATTTTTTAAATGAACTTACTTTAATGTTTATACATTTTGGATACATATTTCGTACCTAGGTACTTACTGATAAAAGAAGCTATACAAATAGATACATTGATCTTTGATCAACGGTATTCTTGATTGCAAATCTATACTAATATTATAAAGATTAGCTTTGTTTGTTTGAACGCGGTAATCTCAAGACCTACAGGTCCGAATTGAACAATTATTTCACTGTTAGATAGCCCATTTATCGAGGAAGGCTATAGGCTATATAACATCACGCTACGACCAACAGGAGCGGAGCAGCATTGAGAAATGTTGCAAAAACTGGGAAAATTTACGCAGACGAAGTTGCGCAGGTCAGCTAGTCAGATATAAACTGAATTATACATGATATTTTAAAGTGAAAATCCAGTGCGGCCACCTACGTGACCAATTTAAAATGCATTTTTGTTGATTATTTTTCTACCAGTCTCAGTCCCAACTTTCTGGATTTATTAAAAATAGTCAAACTTTTCTCTCCCATATTTTTCTTATTTCACCACATTCGTTTAGCAATTTGGCCGTATTTAATAGTATAATAATAGCTAATATAATAATATCTTGGGATAACTCACACAACGCTATCTGATCCCAAACCAGACAACTGATAAACATATTTATATAATTTAGATCAATAACACCCAAGCACAGAATAAACCGTCGTGCTCATCAAACAAAGTTTTATCCTAGGTGGGGATCAAACCCACGACCTCTTGCGTAGCTGTCGGACACACTCCTACCGCGCCACAGAGGCAGTAACATCCAAACTTCAACATTTATAACATCAGCAGGATTGGATAAAACAAATATTTTGTTCTGTTAATATAATACTCTGACACAATCGCGCACAATACGCGGCTCTGAATACCCGGTAGGCACCAGCAACGAAACTCACAACACCAGTTTACCATGAACCCTATCCCCCCCTCATCTCCTTCACGGCAATATCAAAAAGCAAAATACCAGTACTACGCGACAGGTCTAACTAAATTGGATACGTAGTTACACTGTAATAGGGAAAGCGTGTCCCATAAAGAACATTCTATGTTTTGTACATCTGGATTGTTTCATTACGAGAAGCAACGCAACCCTCTATTTCAATATTTAAATCATACCTACTGAAGTTATGATAGCACGACTATTTGAAAGGTATATTTTGTTGAGGATAAAGTACCAACGGTCTTTAGAGCATCATTTTTTTCAGTGTTTCTCTGAATAGTAATAGGTAGAAAGATGTCCAACAAAGTATACCTATTTTTGTAGTAAGTGACTGTGTTATCCCTCATGATTTTTTAATGTGTTATAATTGGCATATAGTCTAGTCTACATAGTAACCGATAACATTACTGTCAGCTATAAAGAACCTGTGAGAAATAAATAAATAAATTACGTAAATAATTTAAAAGGTAGTTTATAATTTAACTAGCTGACCCGTGCAACTTCGTCTGCGTAAATTTTCCCCATTTTTGCAACATTTTTCATTGCTGCTCCGCTCCTATTGGTCGTAGCGTGATGATATATAGACTATAGCCTTCCTCGATAAATCGGCTATCCAACAGTGATAGAATTTTTCAATTCGGACCAGAAGGTCCTGAGATTACTGTACTACTATAGTCTGACTAACCAGTGCATGTTAGTGGATGATAAATACCTGAAAACTGTATTACGAAGTGGAGTTGTATAAATTAAATTGTTCGGTTGACGAAACAATAAGATCATTTTAATTTTTCTCCAGCAGACCTATACATAGTTAGCAGTTTATAAAAACCTTGGCAAGCTGACTACTTGGCAGTTAAAGTCCTATCCAAAGCCCTTTAGCCATTACGGAAATTACCCGGGACAAGTAAAAAACTTAGTAGTTCTAGTTGTTCATTGCAATTTAAAGAAAACTCATCAAAATACTTTTACCAAAATATTTCCCGTTCAATTGAGTGACAGTCAATGTTCGCAGTGGAAACAGTAAAACTCTTGCGTCACGACAACCTCGTGTGCCATTTGTCAAACTGTAGAGAACACAAACAAACACGTTGTCAAATGAAAACAATTGCAGCTTTTATCGGCGATCTTGCAATACTTGGGTACCGGAATATTTTATCCGATACATTACATCTGTTCATAAAGGAACCATTTTCTGTATTGAAGTGAAATGAAATTACTTTATATTGGTTTTTGTTGCTATGCAATACAGTTTTTATGCAATCATTATAAATAGTGGCAATTTGGGAAAATGTGGCAAAGATTAAAAGTTTTGTCAATTTTTCATGCGAAAAATAAAAATTTGAAAATATCCGTGGGTTGTTATTGTTCAGGGTATGTTTATATTTGTACCATATTTCTAATGAAATCCACTCAGTACTTTAGGAATACAAACTGACATCATTAATATGATGTCAGTTTGTATTCCTATATTAAATTACGATCTCTATATTAAATTTAGTTGCAAGAAGACCATATCCGACTTGATCGCTTACTTTATTAGAAACTATGTCCTGGATTTTGACTTGCCATTGCGAGAAGTTTCTTCAGAAGATTTTCGATTATAATTTTAGGCATATTATATTTTATATATTACAAAATCCGAACAGATCTCTAAGTAACAATATGAAATGCTTTGCATGAATCACATTTTCGAAATTAACCAAAATTAGGATGTGCGATTTTTATCTCAAACTGCATTCCATCCAGTATCATTACTATGTATAGACAACTGTTTACGATACGTTTATTGTACAAAATGGAAGCAGATAATCCGTTGTTACATCGCAAATCATACGTTACGGCTCCAATGTGGTTGATTTTGTATTCCGCCACTAGTGAAGTATGCAATAGCCGGAGCCGCATCAGACGGAAACAAATTCAACGCTGGTAGTACGGATTGCCTCATAGTCGTAAACTTTGGCCCGACTTCCCACGTTCGTTGTTCCGGCCATTCATTTTTAAACAAGCGATTTAGATACTATCAAGTTTCACTGTTTTGCTTTCGAGTCAAATGCACTTGCCGCTTTAAAATCAATGTTCACGACACTGTAAATACCTACTTTCTTCTTTAAATGTTTGGTTTGATGGCGCAATGTGTGTGAGAAATTCATAAATATTGGTTTCTAGTGTGATTGTACTTGGTATCCATTGTATGTGTCTATGAGCCCCAGTTACCGTGCTTGTACCTTAATGCGACAATAGTCTTTTATAAGATAGGATTTGAACGAGAAATCGCCAAAAATTCAGTAAGTCCTAAATAACAAATTGCTGGCTGTCACATTTCTACAAGTATAGCAACCAAAGCTCAAATAATACTCCAAGTATCAAGTCCCCAAGCAGCAAAAATTGCTCAAGTAGTTGAAAATTCGGTTACATCAACAACGCTTCATCAAACAGATGAAAAACACTGCGAGTAAAATGTCACAGGAAAACTAACAGGTAGACGAAAAGATTTTGGCACGTATATGAAAATAAGTGTCGCAACCTTCAATAACACTTTGCCGTAGCAACGGAACTGTGTAACAAAGTACTGTAACTGGTAGACAGGTACCAACTAATCTTTTAGCGCGTCACAGGCGTACGCACATCAATTGTAGGTGAATTACGATCCGCCCCGAACGAAAACGATGTTACCAACTCACCTCCGAGGTTGTAAATTTCAAATTCGCTTCCTAGTGAGCTCCTGCTCAGTTCTGAACAAATAAACGAATTGTTTGCGTCACCAAATTGGAAATTTGGCTTTATTATTTTTATTACAAAGTGGAAATTATGCTTGGTAACTGAACATCTGGTGTTGTTATTTGCCAAATTATGCCCTTGATTAAGGTCTAAGTATGGGTATTTGTTAGATGATGGGCAATCAGCGGCAAACGCTTGAAATAGGTACAGAGATTATAGGCAAATTTCAGTTTTCTAGCTGCCAGATTATAGACTGCACAGTTTGGGATCAGATATCTGTGTGTAGTTGTCCCAAGTTATACCTAATCTCTTTATAATGGGTACAACATTTACCAGTCACTCGTATATGGTTGGTAAAGAAGAATAGTTAGTTTAGTACTACAACTCTTCAGTAGCAACCACACATTACAAAAACTAAACATGTGGTCTTCTGTGTTCTGTTAACTAGAATAAAATTCTCTCTGCCCGAATCTGTATTACAGAATACCCAAAGGTAACATAATATAACATACAGGTAAATAGTGATTGTCTAGAGACATAATGAAAAGTGTTGTATTGTACAAACAGTATTGTAAAATATTCACCCTAGCAGTTATAAATAAATTAGTTATTAGTCTGTAGAGTAGTGTAAAAAAGTCCGTGGAACCTGTACCTGAAACAGTTCTGCGAAAAAATGTTTCATTATATGCAGTACTAAATCACATACTACTTATTTCAATTCCAAGAACGAAAAGAAATGAATTAATTTAACAAAAGTGTCGTGTATTCTCGCTACTCGCTTCTAACCAAGTTCTTCATTATTACATTTCGTTTCCGGTTGTCGGATTTTGATTTATGTGCTTAATTTGGCAAGGTTGGCAACGACAGCCCGAGACATGTCGGAGTGTTTTCAAGAAGCCGTCGTGCAATTGTTTAATTAATCTTAAGATTACGGAAGAGCTGCGGGTGCACTACACTCGGCCCAACTTTAAACTCGTTAAAAGTTCCTTTGAAACATTTGGCGTCAGATAAGCCGCAGTGAGAGTTCGGTTCTCAGATTGTTAACTTATCTAGTGTTATAATTAAACATCGTTCCATGTTTCACTTTGCTAGTTTCTTTCGTTTGCTTATTTCAAGTGTGATAATGAGATATTTCCAGTTTGATTTTGAAGTTTCTTATGCTGTGTGTTTTGTTGAATCCTGCTTATGTGGAAGTCTGTAGGTACATTTGATTATTATTCAATTACTGAATTAAGAAATACTAAGAAATCACCCTCGAAGTAAAAGATCGAGTAGACCGAGAAAAAAATATTGTGATTGTGGGTATCGCTGAAATAACTGACAAAAACGTGAACTCGCGACGAATTCACGATAACCAAGAAGTTATGAACATATTAAAAACGTTACGCGATGATTGTCCTAATCCAATAAAGTCGATTAGACTGGGTAAATACATCATTAATAAAAATCGACCGATCAAAATCTGCTTCAACAACGCAGAGACTCCGAAACTTCTTCTTCGAAACAAATCGAAACTGCCGGAAAAAATACAGATTTACTCAGACCAAACTCCTACACAAAAAAAATATCTAAAGTCAGTCAAAGATAGCTTGAAAAAACGTATTGAGGATGGAGAAAAGAACCTTACCATTAAGTACGTTAAGGGAATACCAACAATAACGGCTAACTATAAAAAAAACTAAGACCCACTACACTACAAACGACTTCTACACCGGGACCGGATAGACTTAACCATTACATAACCAAAAAATACGATGATATTCCACTTCACCCATCTTCATTAAGATTCTTCTACGCAAATTTACGCAGTATTCGTAACACTGGGAAACTGGAGGAAATTAAGTGCATATTAAACACCATTCCGAAGACAATTCACGTTTTAATATTCACAGAGACGTGGATCACCTCTGACGCTGATGCTAAACTATATGAACTGGCAAATTATCAACATGTTTACAACTATAGACATCAGTCCAGGGGAGGTGGCGTTTCAATTTATGTCCACAACGGTATAAAACACGACATTACAGAAGACTTATGCGAAAATGGCAATCACTACCTGTGGATACGCATTGACAAGCTATCACTTAACATCGGAGCAATTTATAAGCCTGGTGAAACAAACATAAATAACTTTATGGACAAATACTTATCACAACTCGAACGGCATAAAAGATCGATTGTATTCGGCGACTTTAATATAGATCTGCTTAGCTCAAATAGCGACACGAAAAAATACTTACGTGAATTGAAAGAAACGGGCTACTACATAATAAACAAGATAGACAGATTATACAGCACACGCGAAACGGATACATCAAACACTATTTTGGACCACATATGTACAGACATAGACAACCACACGTTTTCCTCTACCATCATCGAATCGAGTCTCTCGGATCATAAACAGATTCTACTAGAAATAAGCAAACTATCACCACAAATAAAGAAAAAAATGCAATACAAGACAATCAATTATGACAGACTAAACAAAGAAATTTCAGAAGCAAACTACAACAACGAGAACCACGACTATTATTATTTCGAAAAATTTATATCTACCCAAATACAAAAAAGCAAAATAGAAAAAATTAAAGTACTAAACCCTCCTCGGAAAGACTGGATAAACCGAAGCATTATTGATGCAATTTACACTCGGAACATTTTATGGCAACAAGCAAAAGCTAAACCAAAAGATAAGTACCTACAAAAGTGTTATCAAGAGGAACAACAGAAAGTGAAAATTATGATCACAACACAAAAAAATAACTATTACTACACCCGATTTAAAAACTGCAATAACGATCCGAAAAAGTTATGGGACTTAATTAATAATCTAGGTTTAAATAAAATCAAAGTAAACTGTGCTCCACCTAAACTAATATTAAACTCCGATTTTGTTACTGAGGGTAACTCGATATGTGACGTTTTTAACTCCTATTTTTCAACTATAGGCAAAGACTTAGCTAACAAAATAGACAATTTCTACCACACAAACACAGGAAATACTCTAATGTACGATCAGAACTATATACATGACAGTACAATGAATGAGCTGACCCCTTGCAATATACAAGAACTATCAGGGGTTATAGATAGTCTCGACAGTAATTCTAGCACTGGCCTGGATGGGATTAGTACAAAAGCTATTAAGTGCATAAAGGACGTCATAATAGAAAGACTGACAAACTGTATAAACGCGTGCCTAATGCAGGGTATCTTTCCAGACACGCTCAAAGTAGCTAGGGTTAGCCCTATCTACAAATCTGGTAGTAGATCTGACCCTAGCAACTACCGCCCGGTATCTGTCCTATCGGTCTTAGCTAAAATATTGGAGCGAGTTTTATATAATAGACTTAACAACTACCTAACCCGGAAAAAAATCTTAATTAATGAACAGTACGGTTTTCGCGCAAAGTCGAGCACACTTACGGCTGCAACTGATTTAATCACTAAAATTAAAACCCACATAGATAAAGGGAACATAGCATTGGGAATTTTCATTGACTTAAAAAAAGCTTTTGATACTGTGTGCCACCAAAAGCTCCTCCAGAAGCTAGATAATATAGGTATCAAGGGCAAGGCGCATGATATGTTTAGGTCATACCTAGCAAACCGACAACAACTTGTACATATAGATACTTTCACAAGTTCAACGCAGAATGTTACCTACGGCTGTCCACAAGGCTCCATAATCAGTCCATTACTCTTCTTAATTTATATAAACAACATAAATAAAATCGGCTTAACAGGACACCTAACTTTATACGCGGACGACACTTGTCTCTTTTATTTCGATAAATCAATTCATAACATCATATCAAACGCTCAAAAAGACCTAAACCTCCTCAAAGAATGGCTAAAATACAATCTTTTAACTATTAACGCAGCTAAAACTTCGTTTATGATTTTTTCGGCCAAAAATAAAAACATTCCAGACTTCACACCGCTTAAAATCGACAACGAAATAATAAAACAATCAAGTCACGAAAAATATCTCGGCTTGTGGGTCGACGATAAACTAACTTGGAAACGGCATATCGAACACGTACAAAACAAACTAACATCTGTATTAGGAGCATTACGTAAGACAACGCACTGTATCCCGGCTAAAGTACGCATGATGATCTACAACTCATTGGTCAAATCACATTTAGAATACCTAATTGAAATATGGGGCTCGGCCGCTGTATCCAACCTAAACTCTTTACAAAGAACACAAAACAAAGTCATAAAAATATTATTTCATTACCACCACCGCACTTCAACAAAATTATTATACGAAGAAACCAAATTATTAGACATCAGACAACTATACATATACAACACTTGCATTCTCGTCAGAAACATTAGCTGCAACTCGATTCAGACTAACCTACATCTACAGAAAAAAGAAATGTCACATAACCTAAGAAACAATAACAAACTTAAATTAATAAAAGTCAGAACAAACTATGGAAAGAAAACGATACTATATGAGGGAGCACAGCTATACAACAGGTTACCTAACGACATAAAAGATTGTTCTAATTTAATTATCTTTAAAAAGAAACTTAGGGAACATATTAAGCTAAAGTAAAACTAATCACTGTAAGGAACATTGCAAACATTATCACTGCCATGTATTGACGTCGCATTGCCGCGCGACGCGCTGTCTGTTTTTAGGTACTTTATCTTTGTTGTGTTATTACTATTGACACAGAATGGGTATATAATTATAACTAATACCCACTTACACTACTTTAGAACCGTTGCTTATAGTTGTCACTGACTGCGCGCGAGGCGCGACACAGGCATACGCATACCCACATTTTATTATTTTATTTTATTTTGTTTTTTCTTACCTTCTTTCTTTATTTTACTTTGTTAGAATCATTTCATATATTATATTCAATAGATTATAAGATTATAATAGATAGAGGGATTGTAATAGATTAGTATAATTATTCAATAGATTATAAGTATTCACTATGTATCTCATTTTAAGTGAACTATGTATGTTCTTATGAGAAATAAATGTCTTTAAACCTAAACCTAAACCTAAGAAAAGGAGAATTTAAAATATTAAAGATTTTGATAGTAGTAATAGTGGTATTTGCCCTTGCATCTTTATTTACTAAAATAATTGTATTTTCTTTAATTCAATATTATTCTTTATGAGCAATATATATTTTTTCACAATATTTCAAAGAATGTTCTTTAAATGCTTCTCCGAATTGCGAAAATTGGTATTCCATTCTTCATAGGTATTTTTCCTTTTCCGCAGTGAGATGGAAAAGCTCAACGATTCTCGAAATTACAGTCCACTCTCTTCTTCCCTTCGGAGTCTAAAAGAAAAAGAATAGAATAGAATAAATTTTTTATCGACGAAAAAACTTAGACGAATATTTCGGGGAAAAAAGTGGTTAATTAAATAACAACAGGCAATTCGACCACGCCTATTATCAGCTCGGGTCAACAGGTTCGGCACTCGTACTGTAATTATTTAGCACCTGGTGCCCCGCGGGAAATAGTGCCTAAAGGTACTTATTTATTGATACCATAAACTACGTGCTAGTTTTCTACTGGGTACGCCATTTAATGTTTATGCGTAGAGAATTTCTTTGCGTATATTGGCCTACTGAAAAAACATGTTTGGAAAATTCGCAGAAAAATTGGTGTTCTTGAGTGTATAAGATCAAATTGTTGGTTAGTTTCAATGTTAGTTAGTCTCATGATTGCGCTAGTGTGTGTGTTGACAATTGAAACACATTGTAAGACTTCAAATATTTGACTGGTGGTATCACCGCAGTGTCAATGACTACCTCTGTGGCGCGGTGGGAGTATGTCCGACTGCTACGCAAGAGGTCGTGGGTTGGATTCCCACACGAGACACCACTTTGTGTGATCCGCAAATTGTTGTTCCGAGTCTGGGTGTACTTTGTGTTTGTGACTTGTATGTTTGTAAAGTCCCCCGCGACACAGGGCTTATAACATACTGCGGGAGTCGGCTTTCAAAAAAAATCGACAGTCAAATAGTTACTATCAGGCTCGCGACTTACTTATCTTTTCACTCAGTAGTTTAAAAAAAATTACACCAAACTGTATGCTCTGAGAAGAATTGTACCCAAAAATCAAAATCAAAGTTCTTTATTCACAACTTTTACAACTAATTAACAACTCTTGTGATACCTCGATCTTGCAATAATAATATGTGAGCGTACCGATTTTTACGGAGGCACTGGAGAAAAAGCTGGTTTAATCCATATACTAATATTATAAATGTAAAAGTAACTCTGTCTGTCTGTTACACTTTCACGCTCAAACAGCTAAACCGATTTAGATGAAATTTGGTATGGAGATAGTTTGAGTCCCGGGGAAGGACATAGGATAGTTTTTATCGTGATAACCGACATCCACGTGGGCGGCGCCGCGGACGAAAGCTAGTAAATTACAATAATCTTAGTCATATTGACTTGAAAAGGTAGAGCATCATTTTAAGATAAACAAAGGCCTTGAATTACCAGGATTGAGTGGACAAAGTGTTTGCATTGTCATTGAAGGCACTCTGGGGCACTGTCGCTCTGATCGCTGCTAACACACGTACATAACGCCAAACGTTCAAACCAAGCGTCATTCCAGCGTACAAGATGGCAGACAATAGCCCTTAGTGGATAATTACTCAAATAGATTGCCCATTGGGGCATTGTCTCTGTACAAGCGTATATTAGGAATGTTTCTGACTGGCATATCAATAACAAAATGGCGTGCGTTAGTTTATCTATGGTATGTTTGTTGTGGATCGTTTGTCTATGGACAGATATGTAGGCTTGCTCTTTTTCCCAGAAACGAAATTCGCAAAACTTGCATAGTTTCAAATTTCTTTAGTTTAAGCAGATTATTTAATGCTTAAAATGTCTGCGTCAATTTTCCCCGTTTTTACAAACATTTATCATTGATGCTCCGCTCCTATTGGTCGTAGCGTCATAATAAATAGCCTTAAGCCTTCCTCGATAAATGAGCTAGCCAACACTACAAGATTTTTTTAAATCGAACCAGTACTTCCTGATGTTATCGCGTTCAACAAAACAAACAAACTCTTCAGACTTATAAAATTAAATACTTATAAGTACGAGTATATTAATACATTAAGCAAAAAACACCATTGAAATTTCGTTTTTTGGGAGATTATACCTATTTCTATATTCTAATAAATATAATGAAAACGAGTTATCTGTTGGTATTTTTATCACGCATTGAATCGTCGTCATTTTTAGGATGGGTAGAGATAGCCTGTGAGCCGGGACGAGAAAATATTTATGTAAGAAACTATATTTCCTTTCAAAAAATCATGTAGGTAAAGCCGCGAGCAAATGCTATAATAATATCTGCCCTAAAAACCTGTTTTTATGGCCTAGTCCGCTCATAATTAATTTTACCTTTTAAAAATAACATTATCAAAGGCATAACCACACGCAGTAAAACGCCAGCAAAATACGCGAATAAAATTCATAACACAAATGATAATTTACCAAAAAAAGTCTTTATACCATAGAAATCGGGCTCAATCATTTGAATCCCTTTAAATTCTGGCGCCTTTTCAAATGTATTCAATATTAATACCTTATAAATATTCGAATAAAAATTTATGTTTTCTCGACTCCATTTTCCGTCGGCAAGAGGCCTGAATTTTTCCCGGTTGGCATCACGGGTATTTAATCAGGGGTTTTGATCAACACGTCCTCGCTTGGTAATATAATTACAGTTAACAGCAGTGCGGCGACGTTATCGCACGTATAAATTAGAACGATTTACATTTACGGTCGAGACAGAGGGCCCGCCATTATCGTGAATGATGCGGGGTTAGCTGCGGGCTCGAGATCATCGCACCACCACTGGTGAACAACTGGTTAACTGAGCCGCTCGTTTCAAAGCCTATTCTCTAACTAAATTAGGCAAATTATGAAGTGTTAAACTCTGATGTATCTCTGTAGACGTATGTTCTTCATAAAAAACCCGCCTGCGCAATAAAGATAAAAACAAGATCCCTTACATAATTATATAATTTCATGGAGGCATTAATGAATCTCGGTGTACTTAATGAAGGGATCTTGTTTCCATCTTTTTTGTGCAGGCAGGTTTTTTTTATAATTTATTGTTTTATTTAATACTTTTTAGTAGTAGTAAGATGTAACCGATATACCTAACAACTATCTTTTATCACAGCTATTTTTAAGGATTGAAATTAAAAAAAGAATGTGAATGCTTATGATAGCCCTTTAATTTGATACCCATATTGCAGTATTCAAAACAACTTTTTTTTACACCTCTGTATTTTGACATCAGCCGCCATCTTGGTTTATTTTCAAACGTCACATATCTAACACTTAAGCGATCAAGATGAATATAACGACGTCTTAATTGTATAAATCCGTTCAGTGGATTGTGAGATATCAGGTAATAAAGAATATTACATACATACATACAAGATACACGCCAAAACATAACCCTTTCTTACATTCGGGTAAAAAAGTTGGGAATTTCCATAGACTATGTCTAGGGCTGTATTACGACGTAATGTTGACTAACTAATACAATCACTGAAAATGTAAGTCACTCACCAAAATGCAAGACGAAACGATAAAAAGATCTGACTCCACCAAAAAAAATACTAATTTCTGTTATGACTTATGACAGCAAGTTGAAATGTAAGTTGCTGACAAACATTTGCGACAAAAAGGCGGCCATATACGCTACGAGAAATTGTTTCGATCAGACTGTACAGTTCGAACGGTACCGATAAATCGCTACATGTATGTTATAAAACTGTACAGTTTCGTCCGATTTTTTAAGACTGCGCAGTCGAACGGAACAATACGAAATTTCCAATTGATTAATTGGAATCGAATGCCGACTAATCGTAACGTGAATGCGATCGTTAACAGAACGTTGCTATTTTTTTCAACTTTTCCTAAAGTACCTATCTATCTTTTTTTATATCATGGCGGTTCATAGCTATCTTCTATATCAGCTATTTATACATTATCGGTAATATAGCCCTATTTTATACAGGTACTAGTTGTAATGAACAAAACTAATATACGACTCAAATCAGCTCCCAAATGTAAACATAGAACTATGTCAATTCTACAGCGTATACCATTACTAATTCCAATTCAAACAAATTGAATTATACTCGTTGATTACACGTTCACTCTATATTACATACATCTCACCACTCACATATTAAATTCACATATATCGCGCAAAACCTGTGCAAATTGGTCTTAATTTAGTCGAAACATATAGTCTTAATGGTATAAGCAATATCACTTTAATATTGGGGGGAACGCTGGATCCACATAATTCTCCGATATAATATTATTTATTATCGCCTTAGAGCACTCCCTCTGAGCCTTGGGCTTGTACTAACTGCGTATCACGATCTAAGTCGATGTTGTGAGTAGAATAGGAGTACAGTCGGCAATATACTAGATGCGTTTCATATAATTTTATGAAATTTTAATCTGGACTGGCATTGTTAGATTTACCGGATACATTATTATTACGACCGTGTTTTGTTTTTAGTCAGACACGTTTATGATTTCTTGTTACTTCAGAATATTTTATTTTTTTGTTATCAAATTGAATAATTACAATATTGCCATTCCTTTCATTTATTTTGTTCGTTCGTTTAGAGCACATTTGTTTAAACAATTAGTTTCGGTTAGGCAACTTATACTGGTGGCAATATCGCTATCTACCTAACAATATTTAGGTAGATAATAGTTTTACATAAAAAATGGTTGTCTGTAAATTCAGTTTACGGGGGTTTAGTGTGGTGCCGGCTTAAGAATAGTACCACCCCATCTTTTCCCATGGGTGTCGTCAAGGCGACTAAGGGATGTCACACCAGAGGACGAGCAGCAGCGTCCTCTGCGTACTTAAAACCTTACTGCGATCGCCAACCCGCTCGCCAAGCGTGGCGATTATGGCAATTACCCCCAGGATCTACATACTAGTAGATTCTACTGGGAGACCCGTGCCCAGCAGTGGGCCATCAAATGGGTTGATATGATATGATGAATTTTACGTGATAACGTCATATGAAAACATTGTAATGACCAACCATGCCTGTGACAGTTTCAGTGGACCCGGGCCCGTGGCCCCGACGGCCATAATACTTCAGCCTATCAGCAGGTTTAATTGCCATTCGCGTTGCCTGCGTCCATGTTGCGTCATCGATTTATAAGAGGTTATCATGTCAAAAAATCTTTCTCTAAACTTAAAATATATTAGGAAAGACCAAGTCAAGGATTGTTTGAAATTGTCAAGTAGTTCTAATCATTTGATAGGTACCTATAAAAGGAAAAGCTGGCTGACTGACTGACTGACATATCAACGCAGGGCCTAAACTATAAGGATCAGAAACTTGAAATTTTGCACAGGGGTCACTTTTATGACGTAGGCGCACACCAAAAAAGGATTTTTGAGGAGGTAATCAGGGGTGCAAAGTTGGTCTGAAACTTTACCATTAAAATATTTTGGTTACAATCTGGCACGCGAACGAAGCCGTGGGCATAAGTTAGTATCGTATAAGCAGTAGGTACCAGGTGTTAAACTTCTATGAGAAAAAAAAAACTGAATCACTCATCAGTTGTAGCGTGCTCTTAAAAAACCCAGGGAATACTATGACTTGATTCAAAGATCACCTATTTATATAATACGAGAGAGATGTTAACGTTGCTTAACCTAGCTGATCGACCGCTCAGCGGTTGCGTCATTAGTTCGTCACTACGTCACCCTCATCTTTAGCCATTATTATCGTATATTAATACCGCCTTAGTATTCATAAATTCACAAGATTTTACCATATTCAATGTTTTGTTTTGTCCCCATTTCTGGAATAACACTCAAATAAGATGGAACAAGATAAAATACTAAATAACTAAGATGTTTTTTGGCTTTCAAGACCGTGAGCAGCTTATCTCTGTCATTTTCCATAAGTGGGAATGAGATATGGTTACTTACTACATGATACGTAGGTACCAGCAAACTGAATTGATATGGCAGTCTTTTTAAACTTCAATTATAGTAAAATCTCCCTTTAACCTATTTTTGACCCCCCAAAAGGAGGGGTTATAAGTTGGGTATTTTTTTTATGAAAAGACGACTTCCGCAGTGGGGTACAAGCCCTCTGTCACGGGGGACTTTACAAACATACAAGTCACAGACACAAAGTACACCTAGGCCCGGAACAACAATTTGTGGATCACACAAAGTGCTGTCCCGTGTGGGAATCGAAGCCACGACCTCCTGTGTAGCAGTCGGACACACTCCCACCGCGCCACAGAGGCAGTTGCAGTGTTTATATCAACTGTGTGTATCCCAGACGGTTGATTTGTGTACTGATTTTTTCGTATTGTATTGAGTTTCTTTGTGCATTTACCTGTATTGCCCTCCCCGCCCCTCTCCTCCAGAATAAAATCTTGAATCAGACCATGTGTGTGTCTGTGTCAGTCTGTTGCATCGTAGAACCTAAACGAGTTAATAGATTTAGATGATTTTTGATTAAAATGCTAGTTTAATCGAGTTGGTTTTCGCTTTGGAGTTAAACGATTTTTTATCTAACTTGTTTTGCTTTTATAATTTAAGTAAGTAACATTGTCTTCTTAACCTTGATGTTTCAAATTGTAAAATTTTGAATCAGCTTGCAACAAAAACAAATTAACTTAATTCAGATTGACTCGGCCTTTAATGTTAATTAATTAGGCCTTTACAAGTCAACTTGTGGATCAATTAATGAATTAAGAGGCATTGGAATCACAAGTAAGACAAGACGCCTCACTAAGGAGTGTAGAAACAGAACATTCAGAGCGTAGAAGCACAGAATACCATATAGAATGAAAGCCTTAGAGCGGCTGATCCAGGATTGTTATTTTGGGGGGATTTCTATTGTCTTAGGGGGGAGGTGCTTGAACCAGATAATTGCACCATAGATACGAATTTAATGCCCTTTTTGATGTGATAACCTCTTATAAATCGATAATCGGCTCTAAATTTTTTTTCTTTATTTAGCTATCAAACTAAGTAACGGTTACTACAAAACACCTTTTTACCAAATTTCATCAATATTCATTGAGTAGTAGTGGACAGACAGATGGACATGACGAAACTATAAGAGTTCCGATTTTGCCATTTTGGTGACGGAACCCTGAAAAGACCGAACGATTTATTTTGAAGCTTTGATTGATTTAAATACAGCTTCTGTTATGCGACTTTGGATGTCTAAGTATGAAGATTATCTTCTGTACTCTAGCTATTTCGTGGTATACATATTGTACAGTTGACAATCATTCCGCGTGAACACAACACAATACAATGATCTCCGGACATATATTAGTAGATTAATCACCACATTCATGGGTTTAAGATGATTATTACTTACTGCTAATGACTTGACTGTAGTTAATGATGGATTTAATGAAGATTATGGCTGGCATAGTGATTAGGAGCAATCAAGGATTTTTGTTTAGCGTGGTTTGAGGGTGATGAAGACTTTACATCGCTAAGGGTACCTACCATTATTAAAGTATCAAAATAAAACTATCACGCTATGAATCTCATACTTTTGGGCAGCAGTAATTATCATTAATTTTTTTTTAAAACGTCTCCCAAGAAAGAAAGATGAAAGAAAATATTTATCAGCGCACAGAAAAAAGATTATCTTAAAACTTAATACAAAACATTATTGAGATTCAGCGCCGGACAAATAGGACACAGTTTGGTACAAGCCCTGTGTCGGGGGGGACTTTACAAACATACAAGTCGCGGACACAAAGTACACCCAAACTCGGAACAACAATTTGTGGATCACACAAAGTGGTGTCCCGTACTTTTAGCGTAGCAGTCGGACACACTCTCACTGCGCTACGGAGGCAGTCACCTTTTCCTTACAATGACTTCGGACTGACATACGCTAAAAGTCACCGTAAAATAGTCTGTATGTGGTTAAGGTCATAAGTCCAAAAACAAGTGGTAGGTGATAAAGGATTATTTTTTTCCAAAACTGATAAGAAGTCGAGCTGGAGGTTATTAGTATACCTATTACAAATCTCCATGTATATACAAGTTTATCTATAGTCGTGTCGGATTTCAGTCCCCTCGGACTATGAGAATGAAGGAATAGAGAGTGCACTTGTGTCTGCGCATACACTTGTGTACTGTAATATCTACTACATAGTTGGCTAGTCTGATGAGAATGGCCGCTGTAACCGACATCGATTAGGCGACCATTATAAATGTAAGTTTCGATGAAAGTTACGATCTGGACTGGATCTTGAGTTCAGTTAAAAAAATAAAATGTGTGGCACTCGGGGACTGCCGCGGTAAAGCTATTGCATAGCATTTTTTATCAACTTATGCAATTAAAAAAAAAAAATTACATTTTGGAGCAGCTCGTCTCGATCCGTGCGAGCTTCGTACAGTCGTACCATATACATATACGTTAAGCGAACGCTCGGCTGAGCTACATGGTAGGCGGAGTGGGGGGTGCTAGGTTTTATTTTCGTTACGAAATTTCTTGATTCGGTCGCCGCGCTTGCAATAAAAGCTATGCAATAGCTTAAAAAGATCTGAACGGCTGAACGGATCTGGATAAAATTTAGCACAGATTTAGATTATACTTTGGCGTGGTACATAGGCTACTTTTGCCTATATATTGACGTACGAAATCGCGAACAAATAACTAGTAACTAATAATAATAAAATTAAATAAAGTATTTATACTGTGGTGAAACCCACAGTTTGACCCATCACATTATTATGTAAAATGTCAGTAATTTTGTATTGACATCCCATTAATGTTAACCTATTTTAGGCAAACTGCGTTGGAAGTAATTTGCATATAAAATATCTGAATTCGTTAGTCGTCATTGATTAATTAAATGTCTGATAATATAAAACAAATAGTTTATTATTTGTGATTACCATGAATGATTATGACAATCAATGAGTCATTTACAGCTACAAAGGAAAATTCCCTTGGAAAAACGTGTTACAAAACTCCCCAGACTCAAACTATTTCTATACCAAATATCATTCAAATCGGTTCAGCGAAAAACGGTGAACGGTGAAAACGTAACGGACAGACCGAATTACTTTAACATTCACTTATAATATTAGTTTAGATGTAATAACGAAACAATCCAATTATTACATTGGTTTCGCGAAAATTATGTGATTATATATAGATGTTTGGCTGTTAAGGCCTTACTCTGACCAAATAACCTTGAGCATTCATTCCCTCTTCGCCGCACCGTAGCGAATGCGCTCAGTTTTTGGAATAAAATCTTTATAAAATAAAATTTTGGTCGTTTGAAAACTATTTTTCTTAAATTGCCTATCCATTAGTGTAAGTAGTAATTTAAAGAAAATGGTACTTTACGAGGAAATGCATTTTATTAATAATTATTTCCCATTTCCGTGGTTTCGTTGTGAGGAAATTTAATAAACATTATACTCCTTTTACAAAAACAAAATCTACCATTTTGAAGTCAACATTATGTAAAAATTTAATGTAATTTTATTAGTTGATATTTATTTTTGGATAAAGAGCAGATAGCTCCACAAAAAAAAACTGCTAGTGCTGGGTTTTGCACGGGGAAGCGCCTTAAATACTTGTTACTCATTACCGCCTAACTCAATGCACAGGTTGTCATGAAATTTAATATAAAGATAGACCATAATATACTAGGTTAATACATATATAAATAGGTTGAACCAATACAGGACGGCTAAAACGAGGATAAACGAAATGTATATTAAGAACGCCAACAATAGAAGACAGATGTGGAATACGCTTTAAATAAAGGCATACATTAAACGAACGCTCTTTGAGATAACCGCATCATGTGTATGAGTATTGTACACGTTTATCGAAAACCGTTGGTGAGATACCCATAATGTTTTATTAAATGTCATCCGCAATATAATGAGGTGTGAGGGCCCGACATCTGCGAGAGCGGCGCTACAGAAATATGTGCGAAGTGTTATGGAGTGCCGTTGTAAGTCAATGAAGCGTGAAATGGGGTGCTCTTGCCGCTCCGACAGGGCACACTCTAATAAATAAAATTATGCCTCAGAAATTACAAGAATACGCGTGCCGATAGCGATCCCGCGAGATTGGATGCTGGAGATTTTCATCGATATCCCCCCGTAATGAATCTAATATGCACTAAGCCTGGCGTTGAGACTTTGTCGCGGCGAAAAAACATTGTCTTTGTCTATATTGGACCATATTTACTTCTGTACACATTTGTTAAATGTTTCTATTGCTTACAAAGGACAATATTGTCATAAATTTGAGGGAAAATATATTAATTTCTTTGAGACCTTGGGCTCCTTCCAAAAATTCATCTCGTTAATGTTTGTGAGTTGTTCTTTCCTCATACATATTCTAAGTAATATTCTTTTCTCGATTCTGGATTAGCTATGTAAATATAAGTTGGCTTGACTGAAGTTCTATATTGGAAGTGAACACATTCAGTGGAATTCTTTAGCCAGTCGATGCACGTGCGGCGTTAGACGTCCGCGTCGAATGGAATCGAATTTCAGAAGAGTTGAGTTTTAAAATGTTCTCACAGTGGTGTTGAATTATTTTATATGCGTGTAGCGGCTTACATTGTTAAAATTTCTGTGATATTCAGTTGGTGAAGACAGGTAATAGGTGTAGGTAATGCAGCTAACATAGAAGAACTAATTACTACTCTCAAATCTCTAAATTGTAACTATGGTTAACGTATAGAGTTCGTTCTTATTGTGGAATATAAAACAAACTTGGAAAATTGGATTGATGTGCAGATGACTCAGGTCTGATTTCTGACCTGAGTTTCATATTTTGAACACATACAATTAGACAAAGATTCTTGTGCATTATGTGAAAATTAAGCTGTACTGGTCTAGTTCCCATACTTACTGTTTAGCATCTTAAAGCTTTATTATATGGATTCCAAACACGGTAATAGAGTAATTACACTTTCTACCTTTAATCTGAAAGTAATTTTGTGACAATATTACAGGAGAAATAGAAGAAAATAAAACAATATACAGGAAACACTACTCTAATGTAAACTTGTTGATTTCAATTTATAATCAGGTGTTTACGTTGCGACTGTCTTGTGCTGTCCATACCTGTTAGGAATTACTAGTAGGTACCAGGAATTACTACTACAAATGTATGTATGTAAATATAATTACTCCAAAACACAGAAAGTATAAAAAAGAAATCTTCATAATAACTTCGCTATGCAACGCTCTTTTCCAGTTGATGGTGAATACAGTAATATAAAACGAGAGTTAGTTTCGAATGAATTAACACTGCCACCAATCTATGAACCAGAATTTTGGGCGGATAATTCGTGTTTTTTTATTAGAACGGTAATAAAAACAACGTTAAAATTAAAAAAAAACCACTACGGGCGTAAAAAAAATTAAATAAAATTTTAAAATTCTTTTGACGAGACCCCGACGGATTTTCTTAGGTTACTTATCTCCTGTTAGTTGGGGGGTTTTAAAATTTTATTTGATTCTTTTTTACGCCTGTCGCGTCGTGGGTTTTTTATTTCAAACTTTTTAGGCATTATTTAAAAAATGTACACGGTACTTACTCGTGTTGAGAGTAAACATTTTATTGTAACGGAACTAATATATATCTATTCCGTATTAATAATACAAATATTAGCTTGACTCTTTGTTTTCAGAAATAAACGCGTTCAATCGTCCCCTGGCGGTCTGTAACATTGAAATCTCAGGAATGAGACATATACGGGAAAAACGGTTTCCAATTCGTCCTAGCTATTTCTGAGGAAAAAGAATAACCGTTTTGGAGAAACATGAGCACTGTAGCGCCTCCTGGCGGTCTAGAACATTAAAACTTAGCTAAAAACAAGCTCGGGAATGAGATTTATACAACGCAAGAAATCGTTTTCAAATCGGCCCAGCCGTTTCCACACACACAACCAACTCTTCCCTAAAACGGATTCACCGTCTCCTGGGCCGTCACGGGTAAAATATACAAATTTGATAATTCTAAACATTAAAACGTAATAAAATAATATTGATTAACTATATTCGTTAATCTATGTGCACTTGAGCAACACACACATAAACAACACCTTCGGAGCAAAGTAATCCATCAATTCACTTCTGTACTGTCAGAGGTATTTTGTGTCAAAACCATTTAAACTATAACCATTGTCGGCGTAATGTAGTCGATATGGCCTTCAAACAACAAAAGGTGTTTGTGAATGGCGTTGCCGAAAGAAAACGAACTGCGCATTTCAAATAAAAATATTTTGATCAACTACCGGAAATTTAAGGGTTGACAGCCCTGAGTGAGATAGGTCTTGAACAGAAGTGCTATGTCGGGACATTGAGCCTTCACGTGGACTTGGAACTAATAGAACCTATCTAATATTTATTTAGGTTTCGTTTCTACCGTTGACAATGTCTCATGTAGGATATTATTTCTGCAGGTAGTTTAAATGAAAATAGCTTTTGTATGTTGAATTTGATTGAAACATTTTAGTCGAATTCAACTTGTTTCATACATTTTGTTAAGAATGTTCGAGAAGATGTAACCAGGACAGTGTATCAGAAAAAAATTGGCGAATATCTACAATCATTTTACGCTTAGTTTGTTAACTGGTTGAAAAAAACGTTTCAAATTGAAAACCTTCACAGAATACTCGGAGCCACAAGTTGAACATCAAATCATTAGTCAACTAGTGTCACTCGGTTCTACGGGCAACATAATATCCAGTGAATTTAAATATTTGTTGGATACAAATGCGGTAATGTGAACATGCTAAAACTAATTGTGCGGTAAATCGCAATGATGCTGCAATTTGTCAACTGACTGGCAACGGTACATTAACCTATAATATTTGTATTGGTTTACATACTAGTTATTAAAATACATATTAAATTAATGATTGTATTCTAAATATCCAATGCGTAGCCTGCTAGTACATTTAGTTCATCTCTGAAATCCTTTTTATCTGTGGTCTAGATCACAACCATCTTGTGGATTGAATTATCGCCAGTTGTGATGTCCAGACCGATTCGACTTTGAGACCTTCAAAAACAGAACCTACAGTTTCCTTAAAGGCCGGCAACGTATGTGATATGCCTCTAGTGTTGCGGAATTCTATGAGCAGTGGTGATCACTTACCATCAAGTGTGCCGCTTGTTCGTTTGCTTCCTATTTCATAAATAAAAATGAAATTTCGCTGCAAAAAAGGATGCGCCTTTATGAGTAAATGAATGAGTCAGGACTCTCATTTTTACATAAGCTTATGGGAAAATACGCGCTACTGGTTAGTAATATGCCTTACCTTTAAGTAAAGTATGACTGCTTAAAATTGCTTGTCGTAAAGTCCGGCTTATGTCCCTGCCGAAATACCAAATTTGGAATCATGAAGATGTGTATTTTTTACTATGTTATCTATTATGTATAACATAATAACAGAATGTATGACATTAGGAGACAGATCTCAGAGTTGAGTGTTCTTATATAATGAAATATATATACACGGTGATTTTTAATAAACTAATAACCTCCTGTCAAGAACGGGAGGTTCCTTACATTACACCAAACAACTTCGTAAGGTGGTAGTGGTGAAGAGTTAACTTCGCAAATTAACCCTTCACCACTACCACACTTCTCAATAAACAACGATTTTACTCCAGGAAAATAGTCTGTAGATGGTTAAGGTGGACTCAAAAAACACGTGGTAGGTAGGTTAGGTGATATTTTCCAAAACCAAAATTATAAAGTTATTTAGTGTTATGTAAAGAAGCCACGCCTGGGAGGGTATTATTATATTACAAATCACCCAACTTACGTAGATAGACTGCATTAAAAGCAAGCATTTTACACTTGAAAAGTCAACAACATAAGTACTTGTACATAACATATTAAACTATACACAAAAAGTTTGAAATAGAACATATTATCAAGATTGCAATAGTAAGAATAAACTTTTCCAACTTACATTCTTGTTCACTTGGAAATCTACCATTCCTTAATATTAGTAGTTATTTCCGTACATGTTAGTGCAACTCTGTTTTGGAGAATTCGACCCGCATTGGTATGAAAAGTTAGATGAAAGTTTCCGTGTTACAAGGAATTGTGCAAATTCCTAGTTGTTCATGCATTGTATGTATTAAAATGGCGTGTTTCCCGAATTATGTTCGTAGTAGCTTATGTTCGTAGTTCTGAACGACTGGTTTCGGTTTTCACAAACTGTTTTATCGAGATCAAAACTATTTCTATGTTAAAGTTGCATCTCTGGCCTCTGGCATCACAATTTTGACTTAAATAGCGATTAAACCTTACCCATATCAAGTTTATAAACATTCAAACATAATAAAATTGGCAATTTGAAAAGAGTGGCGAGTGTTTATTTATTCTTTTTTTCCTTTTGATATCAGAATTTATATTTTATATATAATCATTCGTTACAAGTACTTTTGCCAATATTTAAGCACACTTTGGCCAATATTGCGAACTGGGCATTACATGTACCTACACGTAGAATCCCGACGTATCACAAGTGTTGTCTTGCATCCTAAGTGAATAAAGAATTTTGTTTGGGAATTTTAGGACGATTTAATTTGAAAAATACATCGAATCGTAACTACTTATCTACTGCTAAAGTTCAGATTTTTTTATAGGCACTAACAAATTGTGTCGGAGGACTTTTACAAACATGAAAACCACTGACACAACTCAGACTCGGAATAAATATTTATAGATGAGAATCGAACCCGCCGTTACCTGAAAACGAAATCAGAACGAGAAAAAAGTAGAATCTTATAAAAATGTTATTTAAAAAATCTTTGTTTAATTGTGTCAATGATGCGCATATGCGAAGGCGATATGTTAATTTGTGCAAATATATTTAGTGCAAGCTAATGTCAAGGAGAGCGATTTATCACTTCCAAGTATTTGCATTGATATACTCGTACATTAATATACACACCTACTTGGACTACTTAGGTTAAATGTAGATAAAGAAAAGTTTTCTTCTTCAAATAAAAAACTTAATCACGTGAATTATTTAAAGGTACGAACCTTTTATTTACCCGACATTTCGATCGAATTGCACCGATCGTGGTCGTGCACGGTCGACTATATTTTTTTTCTTTTGCAAAAAAATTATACTTATTCATTAATTAGCAGTAATTTGGAAAATATTTAAGCACATATCGTTTTTACATTGTAAGTGGATGCTCATACTATGTTGAACCCATTGCGGTTGATATATCTATCTCATGTATTCTTCTTTTATTTTATATTTTCTCTTGGTTTGACATCAGTCCCCTAATGGTGGTGTTTAATATAATGGTGGCAGCTTACCTGCATATACAATTTAAACAAAGATATATTGTAAACATTGGCAATTTGAAATAGTGGCCCTGAGTTTTTATTGCCTCGTTCTTTTCTCCGGCTTTACCTATTGTTTGCGAACAGGCATTACATGCACATATAGAATTTACTTTTTACAAGAGTAGTATTTTGCTTCATAAGTAAATAAAGATTTTTTATCATTATTATTAAGAAATTATATAAGAAATACTGTATCAAATGCAGTGGCATTTTTTGGTCATTTTTTTGAAATTGTTTTTTTTTTAAGGGAAAGTAGTTGTCTACTCTCTACCTGAGTGTAGGGCTTGTACACGGGAGTAAGTATTCAGATACTTTTGGAGTCAAGGAAAAAGCCCAAAAAATAGCTTAAATATCAATCTAAATTGAAAAAAAAACCTTACTTGTAGTTTTGGGATACTTTTTTTCAAATTCAAATTCAAATTCAAACATTTATTGCAATCATGTGTACAGAGGTGTTCGTTACAGAGGTAGATCAACATGATACCCTGTCAGGGCACAGCAAACATTTTAAGATTACATCTTAGGTATAAATAAATAAAAATATTACTTAAACTACTACTACTTACTATTACATTGGTTGCTTATACTTTAAAAAATATATACTTATAAAGTTCATCGGGTTAGCCAGACAGCCAGAGTTTATTTTTTTATTTTACTGAACTTAAAACCACGCAACTACATACGAAACGTAGATATTTTACTTCTACGCTACAATAAAACCACTGTGGCTGTTGGACATTGAAAATTGTATTTAAGTGGCATACCGGGGTATTCCACTTAAATACAATTTTCATAGCGAATGAGATATTCATTCTTATTCATTACAATTGTTACGGAATAATTTTAGCATTATACTTCCCCAGCAGGTCTCAGAATGATTGAATCGTACCAATTTTTAGTCTTTCCTTTAATAAAAATATACAATGAGCTGGCGTTTAAAGTTAAATAGGTAAGAAAGAAGTCAAAGGGTTTACCGTTTAACTTATAATACATACCTACATTAATTAAGTTGAAGAAACAAATAAGTTCCTTGTCTCAAACATCGTACGTAACTCATAAATAGATGAACCGATTTTTATGCAGTTTTTCTATTGGAAACCTTTGAAACAGTTCTCAGAGGATGACTTCTTAACAAATACCTACAGACAATTTAATATATTAAAGTGCATCGGAGTAATTTGGACCACCATTAAGTAGCGAAAATTACAACATTACCGAATTAAGGCAAGCCTTTTTAGGTTTTCTTACCATATTTGTATGAAACAAACTAAAAGTAAATTATGTTGAGTCATAACAAAACAGTATGCAATTGCTCCTCAGAGGGTCTTCGAGCGATACATTAATGTATTAGATGTTTGCTATAGCTCATTTTTCCACGTGCATCTAAATACTTTTTAAATAAAAGCAGACCAATAAGCTAAAAATAAACAAGGAAATATATTAAATTTGTTTCAAGGATAAAGTTTTAAACAAGTTTCACAAATGCCTTACTTCGTTTTACAACATTTGTGCGCGAGACCGTCTGACGGATTTTGATTTATCATTTTAATTTGGCGAGCGGTGACGACGGGCCGAGGTGTGCCCCGGGATCCCGCGGGATTCGCCCGGCCCGGCCCTCGGTTTAAATTCAAATCCGTTGTATTAAATAATTATTTTGCGGGCACATAAAATAAAATTAACAAATAAATTCTCATTATAATTACTGCTGTAATTTGCTTATCTGTTTGACAATTTTTACATAATCTCAGCATAAATTTACGTAACAGCTTTCAACAAGAAATCGATTTCTTGAACTAGTGAAGCGGCAACTTATGTAAATAAGTGAATGTAAAGTCACACATGGCTGTTAGTGTCTGTCGGGGTCGGGCCGGTCGGGTGACTCGCGCTCCTACTGAGCCGCATGGGGGGCTGCGGCAGTTAGCAGCTCGGAACGTGGTGACGTCACGCATCCCCTCATGCCCTCCCTTGCCCCTCACAGCCGCCGTCGTCGCCGCCCGCCTTCATTTGTTTTCTGGTGTCACTTCTTATCTCGTCTCGCAATTATTACAATTTGTCCGCTCCTCCCCTTATCTTAGAGAGTTTGCTACTTCAGCATAAAGGCAACCGACTTCAGCAGATTCACAAGATCATATTGAGGCGAAATCTTTTTTCTAATTTGCGCAGCTGAATTTTTTTCAAAACTTTGAATAATGACAGTGCCGTAAATTGCAGAGGTGGCCACGAAATGCCGCAGACAGGCGAGTTGGTTGTTTGTTGTTTTGCTAACTTCACTTTTTCATCGCTTAGTTGACGGTCCTTGTTTTGATAGGGCCATTCCACTCGATTTTTTATAATCCTATCCTATTCTATACAAACTGAAGAAGCAACTTCTTCCAATTAGCTATAAAGAATCTTGAACAAACTATTGTACTTTGAAAATTTATACCCGAACGGTCTCTATAAAATAATTCTTGGTGATTTGTCTCGGTCTTGCGTTAGATCGATAGAAGTTTGGCACTTGTCGTTGGGTTGTTGAATGTTCTCGGCACTAGAGCGGTACCAGTTTCACACGCTCGAAGCTCGCCAGGCGACAGGTGCGTACGCGTGTTTCAGGCAGCTACAAATCGGTGTCGGGTCGCGCAAGATTCACTCGACTAATTCCGTACAGGTGTACATGAATTAACCGCTCACGTCGGCGGTCGTTAGTGCTCCCGATTGCCGCTCAAACGCCGTCTCTATATTTTTATCGCTCCTTCGGCGAAGGGGAGAGTCGCGTGCGCTCGTTGTCGCGACAAAATGTTCAATTTTAGATACAAATAAAAAAGGTCGGACGCGTCGCGCAGAATATTAACGGCGCACAATATGAACGTAGGCATCCGGAATTCGCGTCAAAAGTGCCAAAACGATGTTATTCTTTTCCGCGCGGAGGTAATAAGCGAGGCGGTCCCAGCCGTGCCGCGGATATGAAATCCAGAAATGTTTATGGCACGCGATAATGGGACGGCTTCGTATCCGATCCGGGTTTACGGATGAAAGGATCCACTCGTAATTAGAATCCTTAAGGCCTTTTGTAATAGCGTAATTGTTTCCCGTTGTCGCCTCGGAGCACGCCGCTATCTGTATGAATGAAACGACTCGAATACAAAGACGAAACTGCAAGCGTAACGCGGGGCGCTCCACTTTCAGTTGTGGATTTTTATAATGTGTTATAGTGAGTACTGTTAGAGTATATATTCGTGCGACGCCGGCCGTCTGCCAGGCATATGTCACGTCGAGAAGTGATTGAGAGCCGCCAGTTGCAGCGTCCAACGCGTGCCTGAGCCGACCTATGCCTCGCTCGCAAGCCAAACCTCGTCACTTGTAATTGCATGCGTAATTCAACAATGTATCACTATGCGTCACTACATTCTGATAGGAAAAATAGATCACAGTACCACTCAACTCTCTAATCGAAACCTCAAATTAGACAGATTGATGACAGGGGAAATGCATTACTGCAGCCATTATCTGACTTGTGAATAACTAAACGGGCAGTGCGCTAATTGATCCTTTCTTGTTTGAACATGCGGCATGTGTAAGTAATACATAGAGAGTTATACGACACCACTACACTGCTGTACGCTTCAAACACAAGGATATGTACACCACAATAACCTTAGAGCGATGTTAACACGCTTAGTCCAGATTTGCCTATGAATTGTTCAATTCGATTGAGTTATTGCTCGACGGACCATCAACGGTAATAGTATATCTTAATTGGCTCAGTTATGTTATTAGCTTATGAGTTATTCACCTCGCCTACGTAGGCCGAGTTCTTTGGGGAGTTGTACCCAAAATTCCTGCATAATGTCAGAGGTTCTTGGTGTCTTATTACTCGGCCCAGTAGCCATGTACCGCGTCCTTACCCCGGCCCAATACGAGAGTTCGGTGTAGTCCTTCAATAGACTCCTGTAATAATATTTGCATACAAAGACGGTCCCGTCAGTGCTTTGCGCTTTGTACGCAAATTTGTAAATTTTATACGAAATGTACCTACTTTGAGCATTGTGCCGCTTTGTAGCTATGAAATTGACATACAAATAGGAGTGATAACGAACAAGAAATCGCCTTCCTAATAGTCGTTTAGAAGCAGTACAAAGTGGATGTTCTAGTTTAAAGAAGACGTACGTCCCAATTTAAACAATTGTTGGCAAACACATTGTATGGCAGGTAGGTACCTCTGAGATTAATTGCAACAACTTTCGCTGACCGAAACATGCAGGCCGGTTGGGAGCGTGCGAGGGAGAAAGCAACACTCCACGGGAGCGGAACAGAATGGATTAAATTGCAAGTACGCTGATGTATTTATAGCTGGGCTGGAGACAAACGAGCGCTCGCGTGATGGACCTGCCTCGTTATGGGAATTAATCGAAGTTGCAGCGAACGGCACACCTGCACGCTCTAACTGAAATATGCTTTCAGTGCAAAGTACAACAACGCTCAAAGTGTTCAATCTGAATCTTGTTGGCAACAAAGTCCACCTGACGGTCACATACGACTTCATTACTTAGTCAACACATACATCTTTACTTTGTTATATACCTACCATACATTGGGTTTTCAACAAGAACTTTGTTTATTTTTGAAATAAAACAATTTAGATGAAAATGATTTAAAGTTTTATTATATTAGAAAGAGTAAGGTTTGGCAATTATACATAGGAGTTTCTATGACCACTCCGACCCTTTCATCAGATCAGGTCTATGGTACCAAAATATTGCATTGTCATCAAAGATACACTAGTGTTGAGCCCAATCAAAAGTCAGGAAGCGGTATCAAATTATCATTCAAGTTTTGACCCAAACAAACTAACATACAAACACACACGGCAAGTTAAATAAAATCTTGTAAAAATGTTATAGGAGAAATGTCCACCACGTCAATGCTTACAGGATGTCGATTAGTTAATCAAAATTTTCAATCACTTTTTGACAGAATGGCGCGTCTAATTCGTTAATAACGTCACGGATTTTGAGTTTTAAGACTGCAATCGATTCGACTGACTCCGTATAGACTTTTTTAACACAGCCCTACAAAAAATAATCTAGCGGTGTTAAATCAGATAATCAAGAATTTCTTAAAATTATGAGATCGGAAAATTTGGTTTGCAATAAATATATAGTAGGTATAATAAGTACCGTAGCACTGTCCTGTTGAAACCACATGTCAGTGATATTCATATCATCAAGAATAGGCCAAAATTGAGTTGCCAACATCTCTCGACAGCGTAATCCAATGACCGATTTCCAAATTCGGATCTTCTTCAACTCTGTGTTGAAGAAGATCCGAATTATTCTGGCTTACTGCTGCAATGATTTCACTTTAACGACCTGGTAATACACGCGTTGGTATTGGTATATTATATGTACCAAACCTGTCGACTCAAATTTATGGATCAAATTTGTCTCAGAAGATCGGTCTCAGAAGGACGATTAAGTATGTTGACCGAAAATATCGCAAAATATATACCTTTACAGATTCACTATTTTCATAGTGGATTTTTATAATTTTTACTAGCTGACCCGCGCAAATTCGTCTGCGTAAATTTTCCCCGTTTTTGCAACATTTCTCATTGCTGATTCGCTCCTATTAGTCGTAGCGTGATGTTATATAGCCTATAGCCTTCCTCGATAAATGGGCTATCCAACAGTGAAAGAATTTTTCAATTCGGATCTATAGTTCCTGAGATTACCGCGTTCAAACAAACAAACTCTTCAGCTTTATAATATTAGTATAGATATGATTTTCGCGCGAATTCATTGTAACAATATCAAAACTGTCGTGTTGTTCCGATTTGCCTTTTTTTTAAACAAAGTTCTTGTTGCAAAACCCTTTATAATGGTCTCCTAACCGATGTCGCTTACGGGGACCAATCTCATTAGAGACTAGCCAACTACACAGGAGATATTATAGTGCACAAGTGTATGGGCAGACACAAGTGCACTCTCTATTCCCTCAATCTCTTACTCCGATTTGACGGAAATCCGATACGACCGGAGAGAGATTAGGCACATCGGAGAGATCGGCGGCTTAACGTGGAGGGGTGTTACTATTATGAACATATATACATTACGGGTCTTAATCGCGTGAGAGTCTACCCGTGACCACGGCCGTTGCAATACGGTCGAAACGTCGGGCAATAAACAAGGTATTTTACCTTAAATTGTTCACGCGATTAAGACCCGCAATATATATATTTTCATAATGTGTACAAATCGCGAAAGGGTGTTACAATGTTCGAAAACGGTCACCCGGTCTGCTCGATCGCCACTGAGTCAAGTTAGCAAGATATTCATAGATATGTAGATAGTAAATATTCATAAAGCAGTACAAATTACAACGCAATGTACTTACACAATAGCTGTTAATGCAAGATAATGGGCCAGTGAAAGGTCAATTTCGTGATTTATGTAACACTACGCAGACATTTTTAATGCAATACACCCTTATAAGCTTGCATGATGAAATTTGGCAATAGAAATTAGTCTGTTCATTTCTAAATAGCAGCGTCCCAAACTGGGTTTTAGTATAAAAGTCATCAGAGCGATAATTTAAAAAAAAATGTGGTTACCTGCGGCGAAAGAGACAAGTAAACGCGTTTGGTAATTCCAATGTGTACAGTTATGATAGTACTAGCTTTTGCCCGCGTGGATGTCGGTTATCGCGATAAAAACTATCCTATGTCCTTCCCCGGAACTCAAACTATCTCCATATCAAATTTCATCTAAATCAGTTTAGCTGTTTGAGCGTGAAAGCGTAACAGACAGACAGAGTTACTCTCACATTTATCATATACTAGCGGCCCGCTGCGGCTTCGCACGGGTATAAAATATATATATATATATATATATATATATATATATATATATATATATATATATATATATATGTTATTATACATATAAACCTTCCTCTTCAATCACTCTATCAATTAAAAAAACCGCATCAAAATCCGTTGTGTAGTTTTAAAGATTTAAGCATACATAGGGATATAGGTACAGAGAAAGCGACTTTGTTTTATACTATGTAGTGATTAGTATGGATATTAATTTGTCAGATTAATTCCGTTTGTTAAAAGTTTAGGAACCCAGACTTTAGAGCACGCTTTACTGTACCTATGTTATTTAAGCTAGTAACTGCTAGCTGCCTACTTCATTGGTACATTAAATTTTTGGTATGAGATATATTCATTTGCCTTCGTGTTCATAATAAACAACCTTGTAATGCGCTCATTGTAGGAACAGAAGCTTGCATGTAAAAATAATATAGTTATTGCCACCTATATTCTTGTTAATTCCAGACCTATATTCATTGGACACATTTTCATCATACGCCAAAAAATATTATTTTGTGATATAGTTATTAACATTGTATCAAAAAAAAACTTTTTTTTTAAAGATAACTATAAATGTGGGGTTGAGTCCCACATTACTATAAAATAGCAATCTTGTTCACCCCTCCAGCTACGATTGCGAGACCGATGCCTTAGCCGTTAGGCTACCGCCGCTTTAATTTCTGTCATTCATATATTCCACTATAGATATAATATCGTAATGAAGTCGAGTTGATTTTATTAAGCATGTTTGTTTGTAACATTTCAAAACTTAAACTAAGCAATTACCTTCGTCCTTCATTCTAACTGGATCAATATAACAACAAAAGAACAAAAAAAGTAAAAGTTTCCCGCCTTTTAAAAACCTCGCCATCAATAGCTAACCTATTCAAATTAAATTAGACCTCATTCGACTAACAAAGATTTGTCTTGTCTTACTTGAAAGTTTGACAATAATTTCCATTTCCGAAGTAAAACCAATTTAAAAAGACGAATACATAAGCAGATATTTGCATCACAAGGACGCGTCTTAATTTTTTATTTCACCTCAGTAGGCCCTGTTTATTATTATCTAGTTTTACTTGCGATTTTGCGTGAAATTTACGACAAATAATTAATTAAACTAAGTATTTATTACGACAAATAATTATAAGCTAAATGTATACACCGCCGAACAAACATTACACGCAAGTGTGCAGATGTCCTTAGTGTTGTGTGTCGAAGTACCGACGGTTCCATAATAGTGAGTGATGAAAATCAAGCGAGGGTAGTTTCCGAAACCCGCGCTTCACGGAGGCGACGCTGAGCTGAACTAGTCTACCCGTGACCACGGTCGTTGCAATACGGACGAAACATCGGGAAATAAACAAGGTATTTTACCTTAAATGATTCACACGATTAAAACCCGTAATACCCTATATATATTTTCATAATATTTCCTAATTTTACCATAGTCAAACAAGTATATTTGGCAAGTTATAGCCTTAATTAATAATATTATTAGCAGTATGATAAAGATAAATAGACACAGATAAACACATACACAGACAAAATTACAGAGAAAAACAAAATTTAAAACGGTTAAACAGTCAAGTAATGGTGGCTATAATATTTAAATACAATCAGGAGACAGACTGACGAGCAAAGAAACAAAAAAGCTATAGAAAAGAGTCTAGAAAATTAGACGAATGTCCAGAAAATAATATGCCATATAGTATAATAAGTCAGGAAAAGAGATGAATGAAACAGACTCGATCATATTCATACATTCGCATAAAATGTGGTACAGGTAAAAATGTTATAAATTACACAAATAGTCAATCGATACGAGTAAATAACTAACTAGCTGACCCGCGCAACTTAGTCTACGTAAATTTTCCCCGTTTTTGCAACATTTTTCATTGCTGCTCTGCTCATATTAGTCGTAGCGTGATGTTACATATATATAGCCTTCCTCGATAAATGGGCTATCAAACAGTAACATATTTTTTAATTCGAACCCGTAGTTCCTGAGATTATCGCGTTCAAACATGACACACTGTAGAACAAACGGACAAAGATACACTGATAGTCGCAGTCGTATTTAATCTTGCAGAAGTTCTGATACTCCAGCAGTTCAATACAACCAATATATTTCAGGTTTACTTGGTAATGCGGCTTGTCGCGAACGTGTGGGCTCATTGAATTGTTCAATTTGATCATTATAGTTGGAGTGGCCACCTGCGTCTCTCGCAGCCTACATGAGCTAAAATAACCGCGAAATCGAATTATTGGCTATCCGCGACCATTCGATACGACTACGCACTCAAATTGCTATTCCGATCGGTTGCCCAAATACAGTTTCAGCTACTGAATCAGTTATGATTGCTAAATATAGTTATTTCGAACTTCATTCCTTTATCGATTGATTTTTAGACTTACAGCCAAAGGATAGTATTATACCTCTTTTAATCTGTTTGGCCGCAATGCATAGTTTCACAACCAGTGATCTGATATAAAAAATTAGGTTATTTAACTATATAGTTAACGACCGTTTTAGATCAAATATAATTGAACGTTTAAATTTAAAAAAAAACAAGTTTTTACTACAATAAGCTAAGACGGATTCGTAGTTTACGGAAGACATTTTCCAAACTTTAAACAACAGAAATTGTCATCTGAGAACCAAAAGAAGAACTGGCTTTTAGTAAATTTGAGGAAATAATATAGAGGCAGAGGATATTAATCACAGTTTTGAAGTTAAAAACCAATGTCGACGTAACCGGTGCAATTTAGAAACGGAACTCTATCCATACAAAGTCGAGCGGAGTTTTGTTGAGATTTGTGGTAGTTTTTCATCGTTTCCCCCCGATAAAGCAAAGCGAACAACGAGAAAATTCGAGTCAACTGTTAAGCAACAAAGGCGGCTTTGATTCACGAACAATGCAGCACCAGTCGACGGCTGGTATTGTATCGCGTTCGTTACATGGAATATTTATAGCGTCTACAAACAAAACTCGAAGAAGCTAAGTGGTCTAAGTTCGGGCTAATTTAAGAGTTGTGCTCTAGGCAGGCGGGGCACACCGCGGCCTGGCGCCTCCGACACTGCTACACTTTGTCATAACTTCGTCGGCTACGAGTCGAGCGGCTCACAGACATACACTGCTTCATTTAACGCAGCTTTTGTTCCTACTCACGGAAGCTAATCAAAATGTACGTGCATATGGGGTCTTAGCCACGATAATGAAAGTGTTGCCACTTCGCTATATTGTTTGGGAGTAAGAGTTCTGCACTCGTTTGTTTCTTTGAGCTAATTTGTTGCGATTTATCGTAGTTAATTTGGTTTTATGGCGAATGATTAGGGTGGGGTGGAAGCAATAGAAAATAAGATGTACAAAGAGAGAAAACGATAGTACTAGTAGTCTTTGATAAAACATAAGTAATAGTTGTGCCCATTGATGCTGATTATTGACCTCTTTAATAGCAACAGTCCTTTAATATGGTTTATAATATAATGGTGGCAGCACCTTACCTGCATATACAGTTTATAAACAGAGAAACATTGTAAATATTGGCAATTTGAAAAGAGTGGCCACGAGTTTTTATTGTCTGTTCTTTTCTCGGGCTTTACCTATTGTTTGCGAACAGGCATTACGAGTAAATGTAGAATCGACTTTTCACAAGCATAATATTTTGCTTCCTAAGTGAATAAATCATTTTTATTATTATTATAATAACGTTTACCAATTTTCTATAAAGAATAACACTGACTACATGTATTGTTTATCTATTAATAATTGTTACTCTAGACTTTCTGTCTGTCTATCAACACCCGGCTCGAAGCACGCAGTTAGTTAGAACGACAAAAGAAAGGATTTTCCAAAATTTCCTAATGGGATGAAACGAGGATGCAAAGATTGTATGAAGAAACAATATCCACGCGGGCAAAGCCGCAGGCGAAAGTTATTATTGTATATAAATAAATAAATGAAATAATTCATAGACACAACAAAAGAGAAAATCAATTTAAATAAAACGAATATTCAAATTGTGAATGTAGGTAACCAAAATGGACAATTATTTTAGTTAATCCAATTTGAGTGCTGCAACTAATGTAGTGTAGAGTAATGTAAAGTGTTTAAAATAATGTGCTTTTTACGATAGAATAAACTTGATAGATGTGCAGGTTTCCAATTAAAAAGCCTCATAGTTAAGTAAATGACAAATGAATGGTGGTCAACTTTTATTTACCTACCTACATAAGTTGGTAGGTATATAAAAGTTATAGATATATAAAAGTTGACAAGTTTATATAAAAAAGGTTTTAAAACGTAAGAGCCTGTTTTTTATACAAAGCAAGCTTTTTGAATCGCATCTGGGTTTTTCAATTTCATACTGATAATAAGCAATTTAAGCGTGATTTAAATCATTCTGAGATAATTCGACTGGGCTGTTGGTATAGTGGTTAGTGACCCTGACTGCTAAATCAGAGGCTGTGGGATCGATTCCGACACGGGACACCACTTTATGTGACAAATTGTTGTTTCGTGTTTTGGTAATAATAATAATAATAATATCTTGGGACAACTCACACAACGCTATCTGATCCCAAACTAAGCAGAGCTTGTACTATGGAAACCAGACAACTGATAAACATTACATACTTAAATATTTCTAAATACATACATATTATAGATAAATTACACCCAGACACAGAATAAACCATGGTGCTCATCACACAAAGTTTTATCCTGAGTGGGGATCGAACCCACGACCTCTTGCGTAGCAGTCGGATACACTCCCACTGCGCCACAGAGGCAGTTGGTGTACTTTGTGTCCGTGATTTGTATGTTTATAATGTCTAAATATCTGCTGAAGTTTTTTAACCGACTTCAAAAAGTAGGAGGTTCTCAATTCGGAAGTTTGGATTTTTTTATGTATGTTCGGGGTATTACCCTGTCATATACCTATGTATAGATTCTTTTCTTGATAGGCTTTTTTTCCGAAATGGTCCTATATAAATTTCAATTTATTCATTTTTTTTTTTCAAATTTCAATTTAATTTGATAATGAGAGAGATTTCGGAGGCAAATTTTTTTAAAGCACACATAAGGCACAAATCTTAAATTAACACAGGCAATATATAGGCACGTCTACATTTATGGTAAAAAATACTAATACACTGCTGCAAAGAACATTATGCATTCACTTAAAATTTATAACAATTCTCGCCTTAAAAGTTTAGAACAGAAAACGTATAAAATTAAAATGGTGTTAACCGTAATAAATATGATTATACGCAAATAAAATTTTGGTATAACCGTCGGTGAAAATTTCGCATCTAAATTAACATAACTTAAAATTCAAAACCGTATGAAATACTTCATTGCCGGGAACACGCCACTGAAAGGGGCATATTTAATTCTTTCACTAGCACTTTACGAGAAATGAGTGGCGTAAAAATCCTTCAAGAATATCAAGCGCGTTACGACTTGACTTTAGAAAAAGAAAAATAAGGGTAAAAATAATAAATAGCGGTATAATGGCGATCTTCACGCGAAAGATTAGCCACAAAAGCTGGGGGGCTTAGCAGTATTTATAAGGAGCGGTAACGGCACGCCACAGGGCGGCTCTTGAAATGTTTCTGTTGCCTCGTGACTTCACAAAAACTCTTATTCTATAAGATAATGTATAGACCAAACTCAATAGACTCCAATTTTACCAACTTCGTCGGGATTCTTGACTTTTACACAAAAATGAGAATAATTTCTTCCAGGCCTTAATATTTCAATAATAAATTGTTGAAACATTGACTAATGTTAGTTATATTTGGAGTACATTGAAGATATAATAAGATATTGATAAGGAAAAAATTCAAAAGAGTTGTAGATTTGAAAAGATTGGACGTGAGTTTTTATTGCGAGGTTATTTTCTCTGGCTTTACCTATTGTTTGCGAACTCATCTCGCATTACATGTACATGTAGAATCCCGACGTATCACAAGTGTTGTTTTGCATCCCAAGTAAATTAAGAATTTTAAAATAAAAATTAATAGGAATAATGAAAGGAGCATTCCTAGCTAAAAAAGCATCTCCAAAAAGCCTTTGTCCAGCTATCAAACGTATTTTTTACTTTATAATTTATCAAAACATTGTTACTAAAGCAATATGATTACGATTAAGATCTAACACTGGCTCAGTAACCACTTTGAAAGTGCATAGATGCTAGACCACCCCATCTTTTGTTCCTCCCCCGCCTCGCCTCAGGAGAAAATTGTGTTTGCGCACAGGGGATTGTAGTTTTAATATGAAAATATGGCGCACAGTAAAGAATCGTCTATTTAATTTGCATTAGCAGTATTTATAAGTTCAAGCGTGGTTAATAAATAAGTCATATCTTGTTATTGCATGCAGCCTGTGTCTTGTAACTTGTTATTTTTATGAAGTTTGCAAGTTTAACAAAGTTTTGATTAGTTTAGATGCTGTTTTGTAAATCAACGACCTTTTATAAAGTTTTTAAATTCGCATGCGGGATTTTTAAACAACTGCCTTGTTTTTACTTACTATTTTGGATATGATGTTTTTTATGACTATAAAAGCAGTGAAATCACTATCTACAATCAAAACTTGTGGTTTTTATTTTGTAAACTGACTTAATCATAAATTATTACGGACACTTCATCTATACTAATATTATAAAGGTAAAGAGTTTGTTTGTTTTTACGCGACAATCTCAGGAACTACTCGTTGTTCGTTGACTGTTGGATAGCCCATTAATCGAGGAAGGCTATAGGCTATATAAAAAAAATCATCAATCAAAAATCAACATCTGCGACAGGGTGGGATGGCATTTCGACTACATTACTAAAAATGGCTAAGACAGAGTTGGTCCCTGTCATAGGACATCTAAGCACTCTGTGCTTTAACCAAGGTATATTTCCTTCAGCACTGAAGCGGTCCATTATTCACCCCATTTATAAAGAGGGGGATAAACGAGACTTAAACAATTACAGACTAATCTCGGTTTTGTCAGCTATTGCAAAAATAATTGAAAAATTGATAAATAAAAGGTTATTAAATTACCTTAATAAATATAACTTGTTATCTAATAACCAATTTGGTTTCCGCGAAGGCAGAAGTACTGAAGAAGCAATTTTAGAATTAACTAATTCAATAACTAAACATCTAGAAGGAAAGAGGAAAACTTTGTGTGTCTTTCTCGATATAAAAAAAGCATTCGATACTATTTATGTCCCCACGTATGTTGTTCAAGTATCTAAGACACATCTCAGACAAAACTCTCTTGATTTATGTGTATAAAACATTGGTACAGTCAATAGTGCTATATTGTATCCCCGTGTGGGGAGGAACACATAAAAATAAACTTATAACCTTAGAACGTGCACAAAGACTAATACTTAAAGTACTATTAAATAAAAAAATGAGATATAGCACTAGTGATGTGTACAAAGATACTAATGTTCTCACTGTAAGGCAACTTTACATTTTAAACTGTATTTTAAAAAAACATAAAAATATTGTGATTGATCCCTATATATTACAGAAACGTAACCACTATTCTGTAATTATCCAAGAAACTGTAAAAACAGCATTTGCCTGTAAACAATTTAAGTCTCAATCTGTACATCTGTACAATAAAATCAACCGGTCACTACACATATACACACGTACTTACAATGAATGTAAAAAATTGGTCACCGAGTGGTTAAAAACAAAGGACTATGAAGAAACAGAACTTCTCTTAAGCTAGTCTGGTTTCTCACACACTCACACACACACACACACACACACTCACACACATACACACACACACACACACACACACACACACACACACACACACACACACACACACACACTCACACACACACACGCACATAACCACACACACACTCATTTACGCATACTCTAACTCACACATATTACGAATTACACATTTACTCGTAACATTCATGAATAACAATAATGTACCTATACAGCACAATGTAAATAAACTGTAATAGCTGAGCATAAAATATATATATATATACATATATATTAATGTATTACTCGTAGTATTATGTAATATACTCTTTTGTTTTGCTATGCAGGTAATTTATTTATAATTGTATAAAGATCTCGACGATTGAGCGAATCCCTCCTAATACAGGTGTAAACTTAAAAGGAGGATTCAGAAACCCTATTGTAAAACTCTTATAAATAAATGATTTATGATTTATGATTTATGATTTATGATTTATGATTTATGATTTATATAACATCACGCTACAACTAATAGAAGCAGAGCAGCAATGATAAATGTTACGAAAACGGGGAAAATTTACGCATACGAAGTTGCGCGGGTCAGCTATTGCTAATAAGTAACTAAAATCAAATCAAATATGAAACTCCAGCGACCTAAAACAAATCGTATCTTCAACTTTCCCAAACATTTTGACTCAAAATTGTTTAAATCAACGTCTTAATCAAGCTCAACATAGGCCATAACAATAAATTCCCTCCACATTTGCCCGAAAACACAATCATGAGTATTCCAAGGATACAGGTGAATCGAGATCGAAGCCGGTAAGCTTAGAACTGCAAAGTACGTTATATATTAGTCTGAACAGTTTAAAGTAAGTTGTGTGCTCGCAAATAAGCGAGGGGTCTCCTGAAGTCCGCAAGTTCGTCCCGCGCTAAATAACAGACTGTCAACTTGTGTAACCTGTTGACACTACGTTAGAGTCACGATTTGGGAGACCTGTTTGTTGTGCACACAACTTCTAAGTATAGTCATCTACTTCATAACAAAGGGTTAACATGAGTCGATACTTCATTTTCCTTGTATGAATTTGCTTGAGGCAAGCACTGTTGGCGACTCCGGCCCTGGCTATTTTTTAAGCGATGACCTTTTGAGGGTAACATTATTTTGCAACAATAGGTAGGTAATTATTGTTTTTAAACTTTCGCGATTTTTACACACATTACATACATTTCGGGACTTAATCGCGTGAATTATTTAAAGGTACGAACCTTTTATTTACCCGATTTAAGTCGACCCGTGACCACGATTGGTGCAATTCGATCGAAGCGTCGGGTAAATAAAAGGTTTAAATAAAAAAACCTTTAAATAATTCACGCGATTAGGTCCCGAAATATATCTAATAAATAGGTAGGTAAGTACTTCGAGAAGATTTTTTTTTTTTTAAAGATGACTCCTGCAGTTACTACAGCACAAGCCCTATGTCGCAGGGGACTTTACAAACATACAATTCACGGACACAAAGTACATCCTGACTCGGAACAACAATTTGTGGATCACACACGGTGTCCCGTGTGGGAATCAAACCCACGACCTCTTGGGTAGCAGTCGGAAACACTCTCACCGCGCCACAGAGGCTGTCAAAAGAGAACAGTGATGCTAACTTCGACACCTTCCTTAAATATGTTTATGTTTATATAATACCGTTGCACAATTAAACTGAGCTTATAATCAAAGTGTTTGAAAAGAACAATGTGGTAAAAATCTTGTGTAATTTATTAAAATGAAAATTCACAATTATTATATTACCTAGCTTAATGTATATAATATATTAGTGTTATTATATACATTAAGCTAGATTACCCTACGAACTAATTATATACCAAACATTATTTACAACTTACCTAGTATACTAAAAAAAAGGATAACATAAAAAGGGAGTCACAACCAGTTTAGGCGTCGAAGAATTCCAGAATGTGTAATTTAGGTATTTGTCTAGACATATTTTCGGCGCAAGAATACCTCAACTGTTTGATTTTCTACCTCCTTGTGAAAATGAAACCTTTTAGCAAGCCTTTTTACATAATAACGTATTGGTATACATTTCATTAACTTGATATTTTTCCTCGTCTTCGAAATAATTTAGGTAAATACATTTATTTATCATAGAATTTTAGAAATTAGGTTTTAAATTCGAAACAAAAGATAGTTCTGTTGTATTATAACTTTATGTCGTATTTTTTTGAGTAAATTGGTCAAATTCCATCTGACTACTGGACAGTTCTGCACTGACGGGTAAGGTCGAGCTGACATTTGTTGTGCAGTGCAGTAACCTGTTCAAAAACTGGGTCGAAAATACGTCAGTGAATCCTGATGTTGTTAGCAACCAAATACTACGGCAAAGCGTAGTAGCAAGCATACTTGTATTTATTTACCATACTTATGATCGCGAGTCTTCTTCTTCTTTCATGATGAAAGTAGCCTATGTCTCTTACTAGATATATTGTTAAGGCTGGGGAGGGCCATTACTAAATTACTTTAAATTGACTTCATTGATTTAATTGTGGAATCTTAACAGAAAAAGTTAGTAGTTTGTTTGTTTGAACACGATAATCTCAGGAACTTCTGGTCCGAATTGAAAAATTCTTTCACTGTTGGATAGCCCATTTATCGAGGAAGGCTATATTATATATAACATCACGCTACGACTAACAGGAGCGGAGTAGCAATTAAAAATGTTGCAAAAACAGGAAAAATTTACGCACATGAAGTTGCACGGGTCAAATATGAACGATATTATTTCTCATAGAAATAAAAATCCCAAAAATGAAATAACACATCCATAAAACAAAAAATCCGTATTCAGAACAAAGAAGCGATCCGATAACAGTTACTTTATCCTTTTTGAAGCAGAGAAAGCTAAACAATGGTAGAATCTGTTCTAAAACACTTCAATAACACCGAGAGACTAATAAATACCTAATTAAAAGTCTGCTTCCAGATCTAAAACGACGAGAAAGTAACCCGATAAGGGTTACTTATTCGTTTTTTTTGAGATGATATGGAAGAGAAACCAAAACAATGGAATAACCCGCCCGTAAAACACTTCAATAACATCAAGAGACTTGTGATACATGCAGATAATTTCAGAAGTCTGCATCCTCATGTCGTTTCGTCGGCCGAGAGTGCCCGAGCTCAGTTTAGTACAAAATTTTATTCTTCCCGAACACATATCTCGACTTCGTCCCGGAATCTACTTTACATTTCTCATCCTAATAGGCATTGAGAGAAAATTGGAAAAGAAGTTTTCGCGTTTCTATTCTAAGAATCAGGTTCAATAGAAACATTTCAAGAAAAGTATCAATGCTATCGAGATAAACAGACAACGGAGGAGGGAACAATGCATGCAGGTAACTGTGCTAGTACTGATGCTGTATATCACAGTCAGATCACAAAGATATAAAAACCATTATCGAATAAAGGCGCTTTAAATTATGACCTGTCGTTTAAAATTTAAATGGAAATTTTATTACTGTATTTTATGTTTTTCGTACTCGTATCATTGTCATTCAATTGTGGTTCGTTGTTACTTTCTATTTCAAATGGATTTGACAGAAAATTTGTTTTCCGACTAGATACTCTCCACTCTAAAAGACCAACTTATTCCTAGTTATATTTAGACTAAGGTGGTCAGTTTATTCTTAGATAATTAATATTTTATCGCGTAAATATTTTATTTTAAGGCTGAATTTCTTTGTTTTATTGCCCGACGTTTCAACCGTATTGCAACGGCCGTGGTCACTAGTTCAGCTCAGCATCGCCTCCGTGAAGCGCGAGTTTCGGAAACTACCCTCGCTTGATTTTCATCATTCACTATTACGGAACCGTCGTCGGTACTTTGACACACAACACTAACGACATGTGTACAAATCGCGAAAGTTTACGAACATATAATTAATATTTGTTCATTCTTGAAATTAATCCCTAATGGGATCTCTTAAACTACAAGTATTTTAGTGGTAATCCATCATCAGACTAACCGCAACAACGTTGCTCATCACATATCGATCGGTCTGAACAGTCGCCACCGCGTCACGGGTCACTCATTACGCATTCATACCAACAACACAATAATGTACATAAAGGACAAAATGAAATTTTAATCCAACATTTTCGAACGGAATACTTATCATTCATTGTTACGAGAGTACATTGGCTTTCGTTTCGCAAAATTTTATTTCCATTAAGAGTACTGAATCCTGATTTGTAGTGTATGGGTGTAAGTAATAAATAATTATGTACGAGCCCCAGGTATCGTAAAGAATAGGAGGCGTTGTAATGTTTTCCTGGAATAACGCGCGGGGGAAGACCGAGGGCTGTATAATGTGTGGCGAACGCCCTCCTGAGGGTTAAACCTCATGGATGATGACTATGGTGCCGATGACCCCTATCGATTCGCCCATTTCCACGAACTGACGTAATTGCGAATTGTCGGACATATACTTACTATAGACCACATTCAATATTCCCCTGAACTTTTCAATTCCTGCGAAGTAATAGGGGCAGTAAGTGGTCAATAATAAAGTCCTAAATTACTGCTATTTTAAAGGGATATAATGAAAGCATATCGCATGATGTTACAAAGAAATAACTGCAACGTTTAATTAAATGTATGTAGTTAGAACAATCGACTATTTAATATTGCAATGTAAATTCAATTTGTTGGAACAAAAATTCGGTCAAACAAAAATGAACAAATAGTTCTGTTGTTCTTACTCCGTAATATTTCCGCTTTTGTTGTACCCTTTGTATAATCTAAACATTGGCTAATCCACATTCTGGAGGCAGTCGATATGAGTGAAGCTGTTGATTGCTTTATTTTTCGTTTTATATGTTACTAGCTGTCCTGCGCAACTTCGTCTGCGAAAATTTTCCCCGTTTTTGCAACATTTCTCATTGCTGCTCCGCTCCTGTTGGTTTTAGCGTGATGTTATATAGCCTATAGCCTTCCTCGATAAATGGGCTATTCGCAGTGAAAGATTTTTTCAATTCCGATAAGTAGTGGCTGAGATTACCGCGTTCAAACAAACAAACTCCCTTCAGCTTTATAATATTAGTAAAGATTCCTTTTTTTTTCAAACAGGCTAACAGCAAGTCTGTACAATAACATTACCCCGATATCTTAAAAACAACAGATTTTTCGATCGAAAATATACTAAGTGCAAATTTCTGCACTATTACTACTGTACTTTATTTTCATTATTTAATCGATCATGGCTCGGCCATTTATCTGACGCAGTGGTAGTACCGTACGTCTGCTCTGCAAGGTTGTGAATACGATTCTTTCACGAGACACCACTTTGTAAAACAAAGAAATAAATTGCAATTGTCGTTGTTCCGCCCGCGAGAGATTATAGTTAAAGCACTTTTTTTTATTTTAGTCAGATTGTAAACAATACTTAATCTAAGACCATCTATAGTACCGTAGTAGCTGCTTAATCATCAGGCATATCGTATGATTATTTGCTGTAGGATAAAAAGTAGAAAAATATTTTATACTATCAAGTTTATCCAATCCATTTTTCCAGTTCCAGTTTCTCATGTAATCGAAGGCATAACAGAGAGCAGAGAACGATTCATAGGGGAGCTCTCCACCTCCTTGCGAAGTTCACGGTAGTGGTTACCAATTCGCGGGCGCACCATCCCGGTTTAATTTAGTGCGGTGCTAACCAAGCGGGCCGCAGTTTGTATTCATTATACACCTTAGTACCACCTCGCAGCAAGATTTAATGCTTCCAACAATCACTGTGCTTATTTGCCACAATTCAAACATTTAAGTAAGTAAGTAAGTAAGTAAGTAATTTTATTTCATTAACAATATACATTGTGTCGAAATATAGGTACAGTTAATTACATGCAAAAGTGAATTTCATGATTACAATACAATTTTTTTTTCCGACAAATATTCTTAATATAATAAGCTTCATAATAAGTTAATAACATTCATAATAAGATCATAACATTCATTAATAAATTAATTGTTTGCCAATGTCCTGAAACTATAACTCAAAAACAATAAATTATAAATAAAAAAAAAAATAATAAATAAATAAAATAAAAAATAAAAATAAAAAATTAAAAAATTAAAAAAAAAGTAAAAATTATGTCATGATTTTATATACACAATGAAAAAGATGTCGAAACTTAAATATAATATTAATAACAGAAACAGTCTTTTTTACAGTAGGTACATATTAACAAAATTACTCCTATATTATTCAATACTCCCAGTGTATTACTTGCTATCTTTTAGGAACTCTTCTACACTATAGTAACACTTAGACAATAATAGTGTTTTTAATTTATCTTTGAAAGAGTTAACATTAAAAATTGTTTTAAGTTCAGCTGGGAGTTTATTATAAATATTAACAGATTGCACTTTTGAACAGTGTTGCACAATGTTTAGTTTTGGCTGTATAATACTTGGCAGATCTTTTCTGCGACTATTTATTCTAACATCTCTTTCTACCTCAGTTTCGTACTTGTGAATGTTTTTGATTAAATTAGTTAGAACAATCAATATGTATAAGCATGGAGCTGTAAGAATTTTTAGATCTATGAAGTAGTTTCTACAAGAATCAGTTTGTTTTAATCGTAACATTGTCCTCAGTGATCTCTTTTGTATTGTGAAAGCTGCCTTAATATTGTATTTATAACTGTTACCCCATAATAGAATGCTATATCGTAACTTTGATTCTACCAATGCATAGTAGATCATTTTTAATTGTTGTATTGATAACTCGTCTCTGAGACTTCTAATAGCATAGCTTAATTTATTTCGTTTATTTCAGATGATATTAGATATTAGGTACTAATATTTTTTTGTGTATGTACATTTCGATATTGAAATTTGTCTGTTGTTCTTCCAAACCGATGGAACGGTTTTGATGTGAATTTTTATATGTACTTAAGATAACCGGGTTAAGAATAGTATCACCCCATCTCTTCCCGTGGGTGTCGTCAAGGTGACTAAGGGATTGCCCACCGGAGGACCGGCAGCAGCGCCCTCTGAGTATTTTAAGACCTTACTGTGATCGCCAACCCGCTCGCCAAGCGTGGCGATTTTGGCAATCACCCCCAGGATCTATTGGGGAGACCCGTGCCGAGCAGTGGGATATCACATGGGTTGATATTGTAAGCTACTTTAATCGAAGGTCATTCTATGCTTCGTCTGATGAAAATCCAATCAACCATTGGAGTTTTTTTGTTAAGTCAAGCATTATATTTTGAACTATGTCATCGAATTGAACTTAAGAAAAGGCTTATTATTGGCATTTTACAAACATATTTGTAAGACTTTGAATGTAGCTGTAAGCTCTCCAAATAAAAGAAATAGGGACTTAAGATTAAGAAGAAGTATTTCCTTCTTGAATTGATTCTTCTTGATTTTTTAAATTTAATACTTAGTTCGAGAAACTTCTGACAAATAGACAAAACTCTCGTACACAGTATTAACATTTTCCAGTTCAACAATTCTATATATGCCATAAACTTTCTACGTAAAGAATAATTGGATATGATGATGTTGTCGTCGTAAACAAGTATTGTGTAAAGTTTTCTTACCGTAAAACTTCTAATACAGCGTTGAACACAATGTAAAGATGCTATAAATTATCCTGACAAGCCGGTACGTAGACGGCAAGCAAATTAGATGGTCTAGAGTAAACGAGTTATGGCAAAGTTGCGGCGCGCGGCCCGCACTGGGACCACCAAATATATACGTACAGAATTCCGACTCATAGCTCAATAAAAAAACCACACACACATAGATGTGTACATACATCGAATGTCTCGGTTGATAATTGAAACGAATTCAACCGAGATATCTGTAAATGCGTGCCTATGTACGCGTGCGTCTGTTTTCGCTTGTTGTAAGGAGCTGGCATTCTGTACTTCTATACTTTGCGCTGGGAGTAGCCCAAATGTTCGCGATACTGCCTGCCAGTAACTAGAGTAAAGTAGTATTAACTACTAGCGCGATGGAGTGCGTATTTAGCTCGCCAGTTGCCACTTGACAAATAATTGCATTTGCTTGTTCCTACGCAAGAGGACCGCTACTTTTGGGGTTAATAGGCGCCGTTTTTGGAGTTCTTGTGTTGGTTGCTTTTGTTAAATTATGTTTTGAGGTTTTGGAGTACCTACATCACAAGTGTGCTTTACTTGCTGTTAAGGAGTAACTCTACTGGTCTGTGCTATTATGTTAAGTACGGAAGTCATGTTTCTTTTTCTTTTTTTTATGTTAAAGTCTGGCGGTTTATAGTCACTAAAAATTCTAATAGATATTGTCTGACTAACTGATTCATCAACGCAGAGCCTAAACCGCTAGAGTTACAAATCTGAAATGTTGGCAGTTGATGCTTTTTAAGTTGTAGGCATCCGCTAAGAAAGGATTTTAAAAAAATCGTCCCCTAAGGGGTAAAATAGGGGTTGCAAGTTTGACTGAAACTCCGTCAGTTTTGAAGTCAAATCGATGAAATTATCATGGTAATATTTAGCTTTGTCGTTTAAAATAAAGAAACATGTATTTCAGCGTTTTTACACAATAAACTCCTAAGGGGGCAAAATAGGTGTTGTAAGATAGTGTGAAACTTCATCAGTTTTAAAGTAAGGTCTGTAAAATTTCGCATTTAGATTTTTGTTTAAAATAAAGAAAACGTATTTCAGCGTTTTTGGAAAATCAACCCCTAAATAAGTGTTGCAAGTTGGTATGGAACTCCATCAGTTTTGAAGTCAGATATGTCAAATTTCGTGTTTGGCTTTTTAAATTAAAAGAAAAATCACGGCTTTCAGTGTTTTTTTTTTGGAAAATCTACTCATAAGAGGCTGTAATAGGGGCCGAAAATTTGTATGGAACTTTGAAGTTAGATCTGTGAGTGTATTTGGCCTTGTGGCTGTAAATAAGGAAACACGTGTTTCAGCGTTTTGATCAAAAGCGATAAATTAACCTTTCAGGGAAAAATCAACTACGCCGGCGGAGCCGCGGGCTACACCTAATATATATATATATATATATATATATATATATATATCCTACATAACTTGCAGAATTAATATCTCAGACTATTTTGCCATCATTTTATCCATCACATTTGCCTGCTAGTTAAACATTAAACAGCCATTATTCATTTATGATAACTAATCAAAAAAGTTCTTGCAACGTTAGCTAGGAATCCCGAGAATTTTTTACCGCAAATATCAAATCGTTGGCAGTGCATTGATCAAGTTTATAGAACAAGAAACAAAATGAATGTAATCGTGTATGTGAATTCGAATTCATTTTATATATTTTTCAGTTCGTGACTCAGAACATACAAATAGATAGAGAAATCTGTGAAATTAAAGAACGTTATCACTGTCGGTCTACAACTCTAAATTAAAGCGGCGGTAGCCTAATGGCTAAAGCATCGATCTCGCAATCATAAGATTGCGGGTTCGAATCCTATCCATTATACTACCGACGTGAACCCACTCCTTAACATAAGCGATTGAGCTTAGCTGGAGGGGTTAACAGGATTGCTAGTAATGGGGGACTACTCATTGCAAGTTACTTCAAAAAAAAATCGCAATCTGTGCCTTGATGAGCATATTAGGTCTTTTCGATCATGTTGGATTTCTATCCCTCCCACCGGACAATGATGGTTAGAGAATAGAGCTTTTATCTGTGCTTTTGTGTGAGGGGGGGCAATAGGTGACCTAACCGGCTAAGTGTGAGTCGCTCGCATGATGGCGGGGGAGACATATGCCTGTCTAAACATACCGGTACAGTGACAAAATTCTACAGAACAAGGTCTCAAGTTTTAGTCGAGTATGTTGCCCTCCCCTTGGATCCGCGCCTGAATAGAAGATATTATAGTCAATTGAACAAAATGGCGTGCAATTGGAGAGGCCTATGTCCAGCAGTGGACTGCGATAGGCTGATGATGATGATGATGATAGTCGATAAGCACGGATAAGTTTGCCCGCTGTAACTGAAATTGTTAGTCATAGAAGGGTGGGGGAGCTAAGATGCTCAAGTCCAATTCAAGTCAAGCTTCAAGCTCTTTTTTCGCATCCCATGACTGATTCTGTGGCGCGGTGGGAATGTGTCCGACTGCTACGCAAGAGGTCATGGGTTTGATTCCCACACGGGACACCACTTTGTGTGATCCACAAATTTGTTTTTTCGAGTCTAAAGTCCCCCGCGACACAGGGCCTGTATTCTAATGCGGCAGTCGTCTTTTCTAAAGAAAGAAAAAAGTAAATATCCTGGATCTTTCATTGCTTAAAAACTTTCCAAATACATTCATCTTAGTGCATGTTATCAATTGAAACCTATTTTTTTCAGAGGTTAGGTTCAGAGGTTCCAGATATTATCTAGTGCATTTTTAATGTAACCATTCCACGTTTCTAATAGAACGAGCTCATTTCAAAGTAAAAGTTTGAAAATTTAAATTTAGACGGTAACTCAGTAGACTTATAATTTGCTCTCCACGTTTGAAAGAATGGGCTCGGTCATTCCAGTTGGAGTAGATATAAGAACAAAAGTTAAACTTCATTTTTATAATCTAACTCGCTGTCCAGGCGAACTTCGTACCGCCTAAAATGGAATACAATACGAAGTGACAATTCGCATATAAAATTACCAATTTCTACATTTTTTAGTTGTTCTTTTGGGTCGCCATACTCGTCTGTCTGTCTGTCCCGTTTTAGCTTAGAGACCCTTAGTATTTAATTTTAGATTAAGTGCGAAGGAAAGTCCTGAGATCTGTTTTTGTAATTAGTGTCAACTAAAATAAGCATCTCACTACTTTTCATGATAGTGGAAATGACTATAAACGGTTATTTTCCACCAACATGTGTTTCCCCATACATTTCTGACAAGAAACTTATAACTAGCTAAACTTAAAGTGGAGATGATTTTTTTAATAGACTTTTTTTTGAAAAGATAACTAGCAAAGTGGGATTGTGGTCCCACATTACTAGCAATCCTGTTAACCCCTCCAACTAAGCTCAATGGCTTGTGTTAGGAGTGGGTTCACGTCGGTAGTATAATGGGTAGAATTCGAACCCGCGACCTCACGATTCACCATTAGGCTACTGCCGCTTTAAAAAAATATATATGTTGTAGCTATTGTAGTCAAAACAACTTCACCAATTTTGAAGAAGTCTGTAAGATTTCTTGTTATGATTTTGCAATAAGTAAATACATACAGTAAAATAGTAGGTATCTAAAAGTAAGCTACGATACAGTAAACCTTTTATAAAACTATATCCAATAATCGGCACCCAGTGAATATCGCGTCTCCACTTTACTCTTTGATCAGAGGTCGCGAGCCAGCGAGTTTCCACCGTTATTTCTTTAGCTTAGAAATCCCCACACACAAGTTTAGTTAGGAATTCCGTACACCTATCTTCGTATCGCGCCACATATTTTGTGTAGACGGGAGGCAGGGGAAGTTTCCGTTTCCTTGTGAAAATCTTCCCTCATACGTAGGTAGGGCTGCTTTGATAAACCATTTATTAATTTTGATTCTGAACGTATGGGAAATATTAATGGAAAAGTTTGGAACTGTTAACTGTTATAGGTTATATTACGTAATATATTGTCAGACTACTACTTACTACTTTTATAATATACCAAATACCTGACTGTATAAAGAATACATTCAGAGTACATCTTTAGACTTATTATTTTTTTATACATACAGATTAATTTAAGCTCTGTACTAGGTTTACTTGTATAGAGGAGATAATGCGTCGATGTCTGATAGCTTTTTTATTTTTATTTGCATGCACTGACTTAATTTGCTCGATTCCTATCCCAATCCCGTAAATACAAAAAATTGGCACAGGGTTTTTTTTTTCTTTTAAAGACGACTCCCGCTGTAGGGTACAAGCCCTGTGTCGCGGGGAACTTTACTAACATACAAGTTTCGGACACAAAGCTCACCCAGACTCGGAATAACAATTTGTAAATCACACAAAGTGGTGTCCGTGTGGGAATCGAACCCACGACCTCTTGCGTAGCAGTCAGACACACTCCCACCGCGCCACTTTTATTTTGATTATATGTTTGATTTTTTATTAGCAAGATCAAAAAGATGATTATATTTTTGCTGATCCTATAACTGTTATGGTTTAACTGCTTATTTTCATATATATTATAACTTAAACCAGGAAAAAATGGTTTAATTACCTAACCTATTAAATTGCCAACTTTCTACATACACAAAAGCGCGCTTGAAGCTTGACATTTCAACACAACAGCACGTAAATGTCAAAGGTAAATACAGTTTAGTACAACCCATTATTACACATTAAGTGGGCTTGTACCACGGTATTAGCTTTCGTAATAAAATCGAATTACGAAAGCGCTAAGCAGAAACTTTTCCTCTAAGTATAACCGAAGAAAAGTTGTTCGGTAAAGACCATAGCGACCGGAATGTCGCGTCACTCTAGTGTTTGAGATGAAAGACACAAGGTAAACAAATTTCGTATGGTAGGGTAGGTGGGTACGTATGTTGCGTCATCCCATCGCGAATACCTCTCCTGTGTAATATTGGGAAAAACTTGCGGAGCGACGGATAGTTGCGGGGGTCAAGTTAATGATATCGCCGCCATTTGCGGACGAGTCCCCGCTCCGAATTGCGCCCCGGCACGTTAATGGGCTTAGCTATAGCACTCTGAATATTTTAAAGGACATTCGCTGAAATTACTACAAAAATAATGTCGCTTTGCTTGTACCGAATTACCCGAGAAACGGTTTAGAGACCGGCAATAAATATGCACGGAATCCTCTTCCTATTGCCTCTTTGGAGATTGCTTTTCGGATTAAACATTTTCAGTCCGTGTTTTTAGTTCGGTTTGATCAAGTTTTGTATTCGTGTGTGTCTAGTATCGATTTGTCATCGAGAGAACGCTGCGAGAAGTCAGGTTCACTTACGGCTGTTTCGGTGCAGCGAGCCTTTAAATAATAAATGAGTCTCGTTGATAGAAGAGAACGGAACGTCCGCTGTGCCGCCGAAGACGGAATATTGGTCCGCGCTCGCGTTCGTGCCCGCACCCGCGTGCAGACAGCGGGCTACGTGCGCCGCATAATGCACAGTCCCGTGCAAAATTCACAAGTACGTACCCTCGAGCAAAATAAATTTACTATCTCTATCTTATTTGCTCTAATTCGCGAAAACTGCAACTCGAAACTCCGGTCTGGGCATAATGATTCTACGACACCGCTTGCAGAATTAGTGATGAGTTGCGAATGTTTCGTTCAGTTTATTAAACTGCATATATTTTTAGTTGTGGACTATATACTTGTTATGCATTTTGAAAAGTGCAAAAGTTTTATCCATGTCGGTGTACCGCATGTGATGCATGGGAATGCGAAGAAACCTCACTCGAACTCTTACCCTCTGGATTATCTTCATATAAATAATGCTCCCTCAGCTAAACGCATCGATACTATGATAATTTAAAATGGTTTTTATCAAATAGTGTACCATTAGGTACACTATTGGCATTTAAAAAAGCGGCCAAGTGTACAAAGAGTTCCGTACCATCAATACCACCATCCGTACCATACAATATTAGACACTATATTATAATATCGAGCAAAAACTTCAAAAAAATCACGTTTGTTGTATGGGAGCCGCATTTAAATATTAATTTTATTCTGTTTTTCGTATTTGTTTTTATAGCGGCAACGGTTCATGAGATACAGCCTGGTGACAGACGCGGCGGACAGCGGAGTCTTAGTAATAAGGTTTTACCCTTTGTGTACGAAAGCCTAAAAAGTCAAATCAATTAGATATTCAATCGATATCGAGAGACAAAAAATCAATTAAGTATTTAAATAGCTGCTTGCAAGACATAAAGCGATTCTTTAAAGAGGTGTGAAGTCCTTTCATTCTTCAAGAGTTTCTCTATTTATTAAAAAAGTTGGTGAACTCGGCACCGGCCGCAGACGGACGTGGCAAATACCTGACCTTTCCTTTTCTTTCACAATTATTTTCGGGTGCGATTTGTGAAACAAAGCGTGTTGTAGGTTAAGGAAATGAATGGTTTGCAAGCTTCGCTCCCTCATCCCTTTAAAAAACATTGCTTCGGTTATTAGATTTAAATAAAGTCAAGACCTTTTGTTGTGTCCCCTACAGTCATGCATAATGTTGATGTAATGGATAATTTGGTTTTATTCAGTGGGTTCCGGGTAGGTACCTACCTATCGAACGTTGAATGCATCAACACTTTTTATAGTAAAGATATGTGAGTAGGTATAAGAAGCATTGCAATTGTAAATAAATACAGTCAATTATGTTATATCTCTTTACCTCTTTTGCGCTTAGTACCTACATAGATAATAACCGATCATCGTACACTTAACACATCATAATTATTGGAAACTCGGAGTAATACTTCTAAAAAGCAGCCTTCCTATACGTAGGTTTAATTTAACTTTTGTGTTGTTCGTTAATTCTGAGATGTGAAGACTCTCCTTTCTCTTTGTATACAGTTATGAAAGAAAGTAACTTCCCTATTTCCACAGAAATCCTCTTTCGTGTTTGTATCCACGACCATCGGTACCATTTCCAGAACTCTCGTCATTTTAGTTCCCTCAGTAAGTTAAAACGAATAAAATAATATAAATGAACAAAAACTAACTGTTTTTATTGAAGGAAGTAAAGCTAGATCTAGGTAGGTAGATCCTCAAATTACATCATCATACTGAATAACATTAACACGATTTCCAAGAAATCGTCACGCTTGGATTCATTTTCTTACACCTATTGTAAGAGCTGTTACAGAACTTACAGATGCAGCATTTTATGACGGTTTTCGAATGTAATCTGTGCTTAATATTATAGAGCTGAAGAGTTTGTTTGTTTCAAACACGCTATAATCTCAGAATTTTTATAGGTTATAGGCTATATAACATCACGCTACGACCAATAGGAGCGGAGCAGTAATGAGAAATGTTGCAAACACGGCAAGAATTTACGCAGACGAAGTTGCACCGGATAGCTAGTAGTATTATAAATCTGAAGGGTTTGTTTGTTTTCAACGTGATTATCTCAAGAACTGCGGGTCCGAATTGAAAACTTATTTTACTGTTAGATAACCCATTTAAATCAGGTTATAGGTTATATAACATCACGCTGCGACAAACAGGAGCAGAACAAAACGGGGAAAATTGACGCATACGAATCACGAAATCAGCTAGTACCTAGATGGAAATACGTGATCATGGTCATGTGCGTGCCACGTTATGACACACATAACGCATCAGCCTTCATATTTTCGTGATGACTCTTTTGCTACCTACTGTCCTGTAATGGTCTTCTGACTGATATCGATCATGGCGACCGATCTTATAAAAGACTAGCCACAAGTGCACACGTGAATGTGCAAACACAAGCGCACTCTCTATTTCATCAAAGTCAGGTGGGACAGAAATCCAACACCAATAAAAAGAGATTAAGAGTAGTACCTACCTCTGAAATACAAAGTATATTTTCGAAAACAGTCACTCATCTGATTTGTAATATACTAAAAACCTCCTGCTTGTGCCTTCTTTACATAACACTAAATTACTTTGTAATATTAGTTTTGGAAAGTATTTAATATCATCATCATCATCATCATCAGCCTATCGCAGTCCACTGCTGGACATAGGCCTCTCCAATTGCACGCCACTTTGTTCTATCTTCGGCTTCTCGCATCCAGCTCCTGCCAGCCGTTTTGCGTATATCATCACTCCACCTGGCTTGAGGGCGTCTTACACTACGTTTGCCAAGCCGCGGTCTCCACTCAAGAACTCGTTTACCCCAACGGTTGTCGGTTCTTCGGTATTTAATATATTAACCCTTAATCACCTACCACTTGTTTTTGAAGTTATGACCTTAACCACCTACAGACTGTTTTACTGGAGTATAATCGAAAGATAAAGAAACATCGATTTTACTCCGATGTCTCTCAGATATGTGGTAAATGGTTGTGTGACAAAAGTAGGTTAAAAAAAGGGTAAATTGTATTTTTTTTTTCAAAAATTATATTACGAAGTTATTTGGTGTAATGTAAAGAAACCAAGAGCGGGGTATTATTTATATATTAAAAATCACTCTGTATTTATTGGCAGTGGGAGCAATACTTATCCTCATTGATTCGGTGTTCTCGTACCTACTTACTTTCATAATAATTTGTAAGACGTTAGAGCGCTTTCGGACGCAACATACAGCATGTTATAATTATGTAACCTAAAATACCAATGCCTTCGTGGCGTTTTAACGCCGAATCTGTAACTACTCTAAGAGTAAACATCGTTACAGCACGTAAGTGATGTAAGCACACGATGTGTCAGTGTTCGGAAATAGTGACTTAGGCAAAAACTGATAAGGAAACTGGATGTAGATATGTACGACAAGGGTTCCGTTAGATCACTTCAGTTTATCTACAATCTGTCTGTAAATGTTGGATTTGTATACAAAAATTCTGGCACTATCTTAATAGTAAGTATCTAGGCAAGTACTTAAGAATCTATTGGTTTTTGATCAGGTAAGCACCACAGATTTCCTAAGGTACCTTATTAAGCTTATGATATATCTCTTAGTAGCTCTGTTAAATCCAATCCTATACCGATTTTTTCTTTTGTTTTTGTGTCAGTCCTTTAATATGATGTATAATATATTGGTGGCAGCACCTTACCTGCATAAACAGTTTATAAAATTAGAAACATTGTAAACATTGGCAAGTTGAAAAGTGTGGGAGTTTTGTCTCGTTCTTTTCTCCGGCTTTACCTATTGTTTGCGAACAGGCATTACATGTAAATGTAGAATCGACTTTTCACAAAACTTTGCTTCCTAAGAAAATAAAGATTTTTTATTATTATTAAAAAAATATGTAAGAAATACAGTGGCGAATCTGGAATTGGATTTTTTAAGTGAAAACTTCTATATCGGCGTTTTGCACTTTTTGGGAAGGGTAAAAAATGTTAAACTCGCGGTAGGACACGTGACCTGACGCGAGATTGATGATTAGAATATTTTATTTTTTAAAATTTATACAACGACGAGAACGTTTACAAGGACAATAGGTAACAGTTTTGTAGAAAAGAAGAAATAAATAAAAAAAACTTTTTAATTTAAATAATAATTTTCATTTTTTATTACAACACATTAAAACTATGTAACACGTCAACTGCACTATAATTATAATATTTAGAACGTATTTGTTTACACTTTTTGATTACTTACTGATACTAGGTACTTGATTTTATTTTCGATTACTTACTGTTAATCAGTTTTTTTGGTTTAACATTCGAACGTTTTCCAAACGCCCCGTCACTATTTCTGGTTGTCATAATAATTTTCGCATTTATGCAAAATTATAGTACCGCTGTAATAGATTCGATTTTTGAACGTCGTCAAAATGTTACGCTTTTATTTGTCTAGCCTACCAGCCTGCCAACAAACTATATCGTGCGATAAGGTAGTTCCTTATCGCACGATATAAAAAGTAGCTTTTAAATTTTATGAAGTAACTATTACTTCATTCATCATTATCATTACCAAAAAAATGTTTCACAAGTCACTAAAGTTTTCAAATGAATGGACCCAGACTTGTATTAAAAGTAAAATACTGTCAGCTTCCAAATAGAGTCGCAAACTCAAAGGTATTCCTTTCCAAAACAATGTATCAATAGAACACGTATATAATAACTTTAACACAGCTTCCTTATGGCAGCTCGCAGTAGGCTTTGTCTGGGTAGCTCGGTTCTTATTAACGTGCATAAATATCAGTTCCCGCCGCCTCGCACCAATTTAGCGCCAGAACGCGACGCCCGAACGCTCCAAACAAATCAACCTGTAGGTAGAGGAGAGGTTCTACACGAAGTTACTTTTGGCTCTATTTTACTTTTTTTGTATTGTTTATGGAATCAGGCACTGATAGCCTACTATACCTGTGAACATCGTCCATATCAGGTCATAAATTTTATTTTCTGAGACTGGTAACTTAGGCATTGGGTATCAGGTAATTCGAAGAAAAAAGACTATTATTAAGTCTAGAGACTAAAATATTATGAAAGTCAGGTGCCTTTTAAAATACTTACAAAATAAAAAAATAAAATTAAAAATGAACACAATAGAATAAAATATACTTATGTACCAACCTACTTACTTACATAAGTGTTATCTAATTCATTCATTAATTACTGACACTTTATTATTTTCCTTTGACATCACATACAAAAAATAAAATAGGGTGACTTGTAGTGTTGGCCGAAGTTTGCAACATCGCAATCATGATCCGCGGGGATGCATGCATATTTTATTTGTTTGGAACATCGGTTTGGGAGTAAAACAAAGTTTGAATAGTATTTTACTAGATTTTATTATCCGAAACGGGTAATTTCCCCTGTACAAACACTCGCCTCTGTTCATTCGAGAGCCCCAGCGCGCGCTAAATTTGAATTCATGTTACGAACGGGCTACATAAACCAATTACTGAACTGAGCCAATGGCGGGTGGCGGCACGCGGAGAATCGATAATTCACAATATTCTCGCTAGAGGGCAACACCGACGACGCGGTGCGCGCCCACACCACTCCTCCACGTTGCGCATCCGTCCGATGAACCTTGCAGCGACGTGTATTCCGTACAAACATAATACTGTAAGAAATATTTCCAAAAGTTAAATAATTTTCAATTATACTTTATTCTTTTTTTTTTTTTAAATATTGTGCTCTTTTAAATTATTTTTTAACAATATAAAACATTAAATAAGTTTCGTATTTTTTTGCATACCTAAGACTTTGATAGTAAAAAATCTAAAACAACATGAATATTTTTTTAACAGGGAATGATTAATTTATCAAACGAGTTATATTTTGTCAAAAACATGTAAATTGAACGAAGCGAACCCGACGATACAAAGTTACGTCGGGCCGTCGCTCGTAGTCAGCTGCTGCTTAGCTTGCCGTTTCGTGTCGCGCTTCTTGTCCGCTTTCAATGTTTTCCGTTTTATTTTGTTATTTCTGTGATGCAAACCGATTTTTTAACTAACATTTGTATAATTACGTTATTGTGAATGAAACTGTGCGTCAAAACAGTGGTATCAGCCCCCGGACAACAGACAGTAAGAGGTAAACGCCTTAATATTTTTGTTTGTTGCGAACATAACCTCTCTGTCATCACGTACGATGCTCAATTTCAGTCGTTTAGCTTTTTATGTGAACTGTACAGCTGGATAAGAGTCTTTATAAAAGAATCTGATGTCGACATAAAGTTTCCATTCGATGTAATCGTAGATTTTTATGTTTATAGGCTGTATCGATGGTTCCGATAGGTTTCCAACAGTTCTTTGAGTATTAAGCTAATCAGTTGAAGATAATACGTATTTAAAGTGTTATTGTTGTGTATTTAGGTGTGTTAATAGGTGTTTGTTTATATGTGTTGCATTTTATGACAAGATATGATAAGTAGATGTATTCGATCCGGTGAAATGTTGACTTGAAACTTGAAAGTGAATCACCATGACAATGCTGGCTTCACAAAACAATGACACTGTGTTCCCACAGGGGGCGTTACTGGTTAGAAAATTGCGAACGCAATAAACTCGGTTCCCGCTATATTTAAATACCGGATTTGTTACTTTTGTAATAAGTATGTACGTATAATTATTGGTTGTATTCTGTATTTTAAGATGTTATGCTTGTAAACAATGCCTAATAATTTGTATGTTTATCGTTGCCATAGTTGCTTAAGTTAGAATGTTAGCCAATCTTGTGAAAGAATTCGCAGTGTGGACTGCTGAAAAAAAAGTGGAAAATAAATATCTACGAAACCGTTTAGGCAGCTTAGAGGTTTCCGTATCCATGAGGAAAACGGTGCGATGGAGGAAAAGTTTAGGTCATTGTTAACTAAATAGATTCTTACTTGTATTACCTAGTATTTATAAACCTAAGTCTGCAGTATTCGTATATGTAATTAAAAAAAAGGTTGTCTGTAAAGTCGGTTCACGGACGATAATTTTATGTGATAACGTCATAAAAAAAACATTGATGACATATCGCTATTAGCGTTGCTTAGCAACCAATCAATAACGTTAGTTCCAATTGTATAGTTTGGCATGTGCTGCAATCACCATTCGCTGTTGCTTAGCAACCAAACAATAACGTGACTGCTTAGCAACCAATCAATAACGTGACCGTTGCTTAGCTACCAGTCAATAACGTGACACTTTTTCGTGCGTGCACCCGGTCATCGATTTATAAGACGTCACATCAAAAATATTAAGTTCATTCTTTTATGTTATGACTAGCTGTCCCGCGCAACTTCGTCTGCGTAAAATTTCCCCTGTTTTTTTATAATCCTATGTTACTTCTAATACCTCCAAGAATATGTGTACAAAGTTTCATGATGATCGGTTGAGTAGTTTTCGCGTGAAAGCGTAACAAACAAACTTACATTCACATTTATATATTAGTAGGGATGTCTTTCTTTTATGTTATGATGTCTTATGATATACCTACCTACAAGTAGTTACTACTTATGAGTACATTATACATTTTGAGAAGATTTTATTATCAAACTTGATAAATAAGGTTGCAATAATTTGGCCCGTATAACCTACCCATTATGTATTACCCGTCAAGTCAAAACTACTACAGCCAAGGGTAATATGGCAGAGTAAATTAATTGCCTACATAATTAGGGTAACTAAGTAAATGAATTACCGTTTCCCTTTTCCACGATAGAATATCTTCGGCGCATGTCTCACTGATGTTTAGGGAGCGTTTTAGTTGGCTTAGTTGCGCTTCCATCCAATACTCTTACTCCAACCGGCAATATACAGTTGGATCAACGTAACTAGGCCGGACTGAAGTAGGCGACAAGTGGTTGCGCAGATGCATTTTTTGGAAGTAAATGGTGACAGGAAGCGTGGGGCGGGGGCGGTAACTAAACCAAGACAATTAGAGATGCGATTACGCATAACATTGTCATAATTAGTATTACTAACTCATGTTTTTTTGTGATTATTTTCGTAAAGAAATTGTTTTTCAAAGTTTTTTTATTATTTACTGTAACTGTTCTAAATTTAAACTATTACGAACTCAATTAAATAGTGTTTTTATATTGTTGAATTAAAATGTTGTTAGTATTTTTCATCGATTAAACATAATTTAGTAATCGTTTTCGTTAGTAATTTTAGGGTCGCATCTCTATGGCGCGAAAGTGCTAAAAACTTAACTTCAATCCGGTCAAGTTACGTTGATCGTACTGTAAGTAGGTATATCGAATTATTAGAGTTAGACTGTATTGATTCAGTGTATGTCAATAACCGCTTTACTATTTTTATCATCACAAAGCTAAATTAAGACCACGTTAATAATACCTAACTTCTACCTACTTGAAGTCAAAATATTTAACCCTTTAATTTTAAAGAGATACCTGTAGTGTTTACAATCTACATTAACATTACACAAATGTCAAATGTCAGGCATATTTCTAAAAATAGCTGCTATTTTTCGCTCAATATATAGGTAAGTACTAAAGCTGAAATTGATGTGAAATGTTCAATAACAAAGTTGCTTAGCGACCATTGACGAAAATAAAATTTAAAAAGGTTGCTTAACAACTTGTTATTATATAGAGCCTGTTTGGCTTTGTGTAAAGCCTGGGTTTTCAACTGTTGCGGAATTTCCCCCGCGGGGCTAAAACTGTTATTCTTTGGGGGTAGAAATCTGTCCCCCTCCAACATTGATATATTAGCTGTGCAATTTATAAAAGTAATGTCATAATGAGAGATTTTAAATTCCAACCTTTTGGTACATGGCTGATTGACTGATCGGTCAAAGAAACTCTCGCGCATTATTTTTTACACAAAGTTCCCAGTGTTTTGAAGTGAGTACTAAGGAGCGAATCTTCAAGTCGTTCCTTATGGGACTAAAAATGAAAGTTTATTAGCCTATGTGTTAATTCAGGGTGTCAGCTAACTCCATATCAAATTTTATAAAATCGCGCCAGCGGTTTAGACGTGAAGAAGTAACAAACATACACACTCACATACTCACAAAATTTCGCCTTTATAATATTAGTGTGATTACATTATCATCATCATCAGCCCGTGTCGGTCCACTGTTGGACATAGTCCTCTCCTAATTTCTGCCATAACTTTCGGTCCTCAGCCTATGAAAGTTAATTTATTTTAGTTATTAGACACTTTAAAGTGATGACGTATTTATTGTGAAATCGTCCTAATTTAAACCTTTTTACCGAATAAAATAATCAATCGCCAGATGTCGCTACTTCTTTTTCACATCTATGTAAATAGACAGTGACAGCAATACTGAAGGTCATTGACGGTAGTTGCCACTAAACCCTGTTAGTGCTAATCGCTGCTAGTCTATGACGAGACAAATGCCTCACCGTAGTGCGTTTGTCTGTACTGTACCTAGATTGACTTAGATATGACGTGCCGTGTTGACAAGCACTAAAAGCTCGCGTTTAGCATAGGGATACCAGACGAGACCATATGTATACGATTTTATGCATCTATAGGTTTATTATAATCGATTGCTGGCAGTTGCGTGTTCGATTGAGTGCACAATCAAAGTCTAGCGATGGAACCGAATTGTTCCAGGTTATGACACCTTTTTGTGATTCTCAAGTAGTGTAACCATTTCCTTTCAAGTCGCAGGAGTCGTTTCCTTTTCTTGCAAAGAAGATATATGTAAATTGTTAGCTTCAAAATCTGCCTTCTGACATTCTAACTGTTCCCACTGACTCAGACCTTTCTAGACCAAGAACAAATTAATTACTTCCGATATAACTACAGTACGATCAACGTATCTTGACCGGATTGAAGTTAGGTTTTTATCACTTTCGCGCATGTCATAGAGATGCGACCCTAAAATTACTTACGAAAACGATTAATCGATTAAAAATACTAACAACATTTTAATTCAACAATTTAAAAACACTATTTAAATGAGTTCATAAAAGTTTAAATTTAGAACTGTTACAGTAAATAATAAAGAAACTGTGAAAAACAATTTCTTTACCAAACTAATCACAAAAAAACATGAATTAGTAATACTAAATATGACAATGTAATGTATAATCGCATCTCTAATCCTCTTGGTTTAGTTACCGCTCCCGCCCCCCGCTTCCTGTCACCATTTACTTCCAAAAAAAGCATCTGCGCAACCACTTGTCGCCTACTTCAGTCCGGCCTAGTTACGTTGATCGTACTGTAGTTGACATCAGCTATTTTTACGTGAGCTAAGCTAAAGTGACAAAATATTATAAGAGTATGAAACCGGATAAAACTAGACGAATCCTTTTGTAGATTCAATCCCAAGAACTTTTATTAACTCCGTTATAAAAAAACACGGGAAACATCAACATTATTTTCACTTAAAATACATAGGATGGGTGTACCAGTAACAAACCGATTAAGCGACATTTTGAAAGTAATTTTGATATTGTGACTCAATTATTACAACAATCATTGCAAAAAAAGAATTACGTACTCCTTGTCTACCATAGAATCATGTAGCTTATTCCAATTTTCTTAATAGCTGTTAGGTTTCTTTTTATTTAACAATCAATGTGGAAAGTCGCAATGTGCCTAAGGTTGACCAGATTGTACCAGCAATAGACCAGACGTTGAGCCAATAGTGAACCAATAAATAAAATAATTTCTCTTAATGAAGAATATTTTTATTTTAATTACTAAAATGTTATGTACGTAATAATCATCACAACTTTTCATCAGTCTACAAGTTTCAAGTAATACTTAAATGCTACAAGGCTCATAATGTTGTTAACTAATTTAAGAACTAGATAATTAACAAGAGATTCATATCTCTTACACAAGTGTCATAATCATAACTTGCAATAAAGTATTTATGAATTAACATGAATCAAAAAATATAAAATAAATCAAAATAAAAAGAAAACAATGTAAGTACTTCTTAAAAAATTAAAAAGAATTAAATTTTTGGCATAAATTTATCCATTTCAGGAACTCTATAAAAACCTCGACTATTAGCCAAGGTTGGAACTGCTATCTTCTCTTCTACCGCATCTTTCTGGTACCAGATTTTATCACATTGTTCTGGCCATCGGAAAGTATTTCCCGTAGAAAATGTCATAGTGCTTATCTCATAGAGATCACCATCAGTATTTTCTACAGTCCCTGGGAAATATGCCCCTTCATACCTGACGATCACGTAATCGCCTTTCTTTGGTTTTGCCGTGACTTCCAAAGATTTATGTACGATTAAAGGTACATTATCATCATCGGAGTCTGAAGCTGAATCAATTCGAAGTCGTCTCATCTTTCTCGGAGCTGCTGGTATTTCTTCATCTGAACCTGTTTCCTTTTTCTTATTCTTCTTTGACATTTTTCTATTAGCTGCCTTAAGAGCTTTTTTTTCTTCTTGTTCTTTCTTAATATTTTCTTTCTCATTCCAATATTGCATCCATTCACTGCTATTTACTGCATCAGGTAGGCGAACTTTTTTACGCCTTTTCTGGTTGCCTTTAATTGGAGATTCAGAGGGCCACACAATTGCAGATGCAAATGCAGGGCTTATTGGTTGAAGGTGTTTTCTTGTAGAAGGAGATTCTTGCTCAATGTGCTTTGTGATATTAATGACTGAAGTTTCAGGTTGAGATGACGTTCCAGTATTCAAATGGTCAACGTTACTAATAAAATCCTCTTTCATTTGTTCTGGTGTTTGGTAATTTTCTTCTTCATTTTCATGTGATGTAATATTTTCTTCCAAATCGTGTATATTTTCTTGCATTGTCTGTAGATTGGTTTCCAAGTTAGGCTCTTCTTCAACTGCCGTTTGTTTTACTCTCTTAGCTATTTTCTGCCACACATAAAACAACTCCTTCGCTGATTCGTCACCAGTCCACGCAGAATCTTGGTTTGCACGGAATTCTCGAACACGGGAGGAAGACATCAATGATTCAAAATACAACAAATGTTCAGGACCAATCAAAGCTGGTTTCTCTGGTATGTCGTGTCGGGAAGAATCAGTGATACATTTTTCGTAGCTAATTGCATTGGCATCGAAAGGATATAGTCCACATTTTCTAAAACCATTGCAGATAACTTCTTTTGAGAGGTAATTGAATGTGGTCTCTAAAAGGGGTGCAAAGAGAGCCTTGGTAACGCATCGATGCCCAGTCTTCAATTTCCAATCATTAACAACCTTCTTCCAAGAATTCTTCAGTGGTCGGAAAACAGATACGTCAGCTGGTTGAATGATGTGAGTAGCATTTGGATAGAGTGAATATAAAATAATGCCATTATCTATACACAATTGAGACACTTCTTGATTTATATGAGACTTATGGCCATCTACCAGCAACAAAACAGGAAATTTTGTATTGTTTTCTTTTAATTTTGGGACCAGAGTATTTGCTATATAGCCGTAAAAAACTTTTGATGTCATCCATCCCGTTTCTGACTTACCAATGCTCCAATCTTTATTAATTTGTCTAACGATTTCAGATGGTATTCGTGCATATGGGTATATAATCAAGGGTGGTAATATGGTACCAGATGCTGCAAAAGTTCCTAGTACGGTTATGTTCTCCTTCTCTTTATCTTTTATTTCGTAAAAATTTTGATACCCTCGCGGACCTAACACTAAACCAGAAGACGGGCTTGTTTGAAATCCGGATTCATCTGCATTAATAATCCTTTCGGGATCTTCTAAAATGTCAGCTACGCCTTCAGCGACTAGGTATTCTTTTAAATTTGCATGCCACTTTCTCAAAGCAGTTTCTGTTACCAGACTTCTAGAAATGTTTATAGATTCCGCATGACGTGTAGCTACATCTGGATGTCGTTTTAAAAAACTGGAAAACCATTTTCTGCCTGGGGTATTCTCTGTAAAGGGATTTGGTCGATTGTCGTCAGTTATAATTTTCTTAACAGTTTCAACTACCATTTCTTTATTGACTGGAAATCCTTTTTTTGCCATTGCTATTATCCAAGTTTCGAGCAAAGATTCCTCTTGCTTGGTCAATATAGTGGGAGGTCCCATTTTTCGTTGAACTGGATATTTTAAATTCATTTTATTTATGACCGTAGTGTGGGGTATGTTGTATTTTCGACATGTTTTTCTAATTTTTGCACCTTTACTTATTTCGTCAATCGCATTTAACACATCTTCCTCCTTATAGTTAAAAAACGTTCTTTTCGGCGGCATTGTCTATAAAAAAAATGTAGGTGGTCAATTACTGGAACAAACTCGTATTATAGATATTACTAGTAATAAACCACTGGTCTACAACTGGAACATTGTGGATATTGTAATCGTTTTTTTTATAATATTTTATTGCAGTATTAAGTAAACCTACATGTAAAAGAAAAAATAAAAAAATTATCAAAAAGCTAAATCACCAGTTGTAGACCAAATGGAATATTACTGGAAAATCATTCAATTCGTGTTCCATTAGTTTTCCAATGACAACTATTGATTTAAATTAGCATTTTCTGATGAAATAAGACGTAATATTATTGCTTTACAGAACATATTACGCAATTAATTAGAAAAGCGGTTACAGCAATTGATATAAACAAAGATTTAAACAAATTTAAAAAACTTACCGTCGACGTGTCGCTTACTAATATGGCCGCCCGAAACGAAGTGAACGATTGTCGTTTCGAATCTTGCTTTGTAAACTGGTGTAGATGGCGTGTTTGTCGCTTTTATTTATGATTATATAATTCGTAGAAGTACGGCAGTGCTACCAAACGTAACAAAAGTGGCGGGAAATTCGACAGAAGGTTAATATTTTGATGTGAAATTAGAAATGGTGCACTACTGGTTCCTGGTGTGGCACTGGTGCACCCACCCTATATGAAAATAATGGTGTGAGGGAATCTGTTCACCTCAAACATGCACACTAATGGTTATGTATTCGAAAACGCCGTTAAATACAGATGAGTAGCTGAATAACGTTTGCAAATGTCGACTTTTGTCGAAAATGTCCGTCTCGTCGGCCATATTCCGTTTAATGTCGCAATATTGTGAGCGCCGGCGGGCGGCCGCGGCCGGTCGCATGCATTTACATACATTAATGCGGACGCTGCACATGCATGCACCTCGCATGAATGTGTGTGCGCTGCGAATTAACTGTAATTGAGCCATTCGGACAGCGGCGAGCCGCGCTCTACTGCCTCCGTAGTTTGGCTCTGCTGCCATTTTACGCGTGCCGTTTTACTATTACAAACAATATCGACATTGTCCTTTGGTCTCCTTGACTCAGATTCTTACTGATCTTCAAAAGATTTGCCAATTCAAACTTTCAAATTTTGGATACAACATTTTTGGAGACAAAACAATTTGATATGCAACCGTTATTGTAAAGCTATGGAGGCTACTAGGGGTCGCAATAGGTATTCATGTGGTGGAGGTGTCTTGCCGTCTCACTAAAAGTATACAGACAGAGATAGTAAAGTGTGCAAAGTGCGATGTCAGCCGGTCGAAATTAAAGAAAACCGACAATAAATTCAAAGACCCCAATACATAACTATCCACTCAACGGGCACTAACCCTCTTGAGACCAACGTTCGTTCGGCACGGGTCTGGTCGGCAAAACATAGACCAATTTTATTATTTTTAGGTTTAATCAATTTACATTTAGATATTCGTATCGTAAATTAAAATTTGCAACGACAAGCAACAAAGAACATAAAATTCATTACAGTTTCATTATGCACCAAATGACATTTTTTTTATGAAATGCCCCACAGAACAATTTGAATTTTCACTTGCAAATTCGTAAGAATTCGTCTTTGAAACCGGCCGATAGTAGCTTTAGGATATTCATCTTCACCCCTTTTTGGAGAAACAAACAGGGGTGTCGGAATTTTGTTATTAGCGTTACAGAGGGGGGTATCTGCCTCTACCGTCGCGCACCTGACTGATTGATAGCACTTCTTTCCACCTCGGGTCGAGCTTGTAATCGAGCCATTAATAAACTTTACTGCCTCCAAGTTTATCCTGCGGACTCGTTATTTGCTTAATGGGCTGGCAAACGGCTCGGGCACGCGACACCTGTGCTGGTCCAGCCGCTGTGAGCGCTAATTGACATATTGATGAAGATGTCTCGAATGAGTAAAGTTCCCATTACAGATCGTAGTGTACAGTACACTCGTGTGTGTTGTTTTTGTGTTGTTAACGCCCATGTGTTACCCTGCCAGTTTAGTTTTTTTGTTCTCTTAATGTAATAATAGGTTCTCGGAACGAATTAACATCCGTTTGTGTTAATATGACATCTTATGGCAATAGGAAATTCGTCAATTTAACGCTCAATAAATGTTGTGACGGGTCAGTGTTCACAATTAGGTAGGAATAGGAAGGTCTTTTATGCCCTTATTCGAAGAAATGCTCAAGTTTATTCGATATCTACTACCTGAGTTTCATTACAAATGCTACGAAATCGATAAATGTTTAATTTTGAGCTCTTAACTATTGTTTTTGTTGAAGGTACAATCGAGCCAACAAAATTACAATTACATTAATAATTGAAATCAATAAGTCGATTTTATCACAGTGTTTTACCGCAATAAATTGACTAGAGAATTATTTTATTTGGTTTCCAAATTATCTGACAGTGGGTCGAGCTAATGTCACTCGACGCTTGACAAAGCGACTCTTGGCACGGAGAGGCTTTACTTCCCAGCTATGTAAACAAAGAGGGCAAAAAGGTTGGAGCAAAAAGTAATAAAAGTTTTATTTATTTTCCAGTTTATACTTTCTAGGGAAAAAAAACATCTTCAATACGAACAAACAAGTTATTGTTGCGTTTTTAAATTTATTGTCTTAAGTTGAACTATCTTTTTGCCGGAATGCGTTTCTTCATTTTTGCAAACTGCTAAACTATTTACTATCGTTTTTGTTGTCAACAATGGATTTATAAGGCAGAGAATTTCACTGGGAAGAGTAGATTTGGCGTCAGTAGTTTGACAGTCCGCACTCGGCAGTGAGAGGCTTAACTTGACAGAATGTAAACGGTGAGGAGACAAGGGAGGCGCGGCGCTGTCGTAAAAAAGGGCAAAGCAATAATTGTGGTGTAGTGCGGACGTCGGGGCCCGCCGCTGTCGCATGAGCACGAGCAGGCCTCTTCCTTCCGCCCGCCGTGATTGGAAGTTGACATTGAACGGAGCGGGGTGGCACCAGGTACGGCCCTCGCTATTTTTGACCCCGCGACCTATCGCGCCGGCGATCGGCCTCGATGGAAACTTGCCGTTTTAATCGCGTGAATGTGCCGCACCGTTTGCAAATGCGCACAATACTAACCTTTCGTGTACTGCCGCAAATTGCCGTCGCGTTTGTACTTCTTAGGTGCAATTAAGTACGGAAAGCTCTAATTTCCAACCGTAAAATCGTTAGATACATTAAAATACTCTGTTTAAAACAGCCAGTCTTTAAACCATTCCATTAGATTTTAAATTAAAAATGTCACGAAATATATTCAATATTTTGCTAAGCAAATATGACTAAAAGTTGGCCGAACCTAAAATAACTATATTTGCCCTCGGGGCTCAGGTCAAAGTCTGGAAGCGTGCGAACTGAACAAATAACCGCGTATCTGTTTACATTTCAATTTGACTCATGTCATTATTACGGCCACTACCGTGTTACAGCGGCAATGCGGCGTGAGATGAACTGATTAGACGTATTATCTATCAATCAATCGGTTAAATACAAATCTAAATGATTTGAATGAAGACGACGTTGACACCACGGCGGCATAGTGCCATCCGAATTGGGTCAACGCCTACCAACAAAGGTGCGCCGTCAGATAAGCGACATTTACCGGCGTCCAGCTGCCGCTGCCGCTCAGCCCTTCTAAAACAAAGAACAATGAAATATATCTCATTTATTTACGTTTACCGCCTTTCTTTTTTTTTTGTACGCAACCAATGTATAGATAATCATTAAGCGTCGTTTACTCGGCGCCCTTTAATGTGTTTGCATGCTCGACAATTTGATACCACGCCTGTTTGTATTGTTGCCATTTTGCCTTCTCGATTAGGGTAGCATTCGAGCGCCATATTTATTAGAGCGTGGGATTTGCGACATGACTTTCATTTTATACGCATGCATTATACTTGTACGGCTATATTAAATATACGAAGGCAGTTTGCTCTCACTTTCAAAGTCATGTTAAATCATAATACGCAATGGAAATGTTCGATTTGTTCGACTCGTTTCTAGTTGGATTTTTGCAGCTGTGAGACTGGAGTACAAACATGGCGTAACTGGATAGTGGTAGGTACGTATAGAAAGCTCGGTAGCGGAAGGACGTGTCACTCACGCCGCACTGACGTCTGCCTGCTTTCAGTAGAGCGCCAGGCGAGTTTCCGACCTGCCCTCCGACACCGACACTATTCACCGTCACATATACTCTACAATTGCAATGCCGTATACAATTGAAATGGACTCCATTCGTATCGGCTAAACATGTCGCATACACCTGCTATTTTTAGATTCGAGTTGTTAAGTCAGTAAAATTAACACAATTAGCTAACACCTGTGAAATTAACAAAAAGAGACAATTGTATGGAAGCTAAGTCGTATTTAAAAGCACGGACCATATACAAATTACAATTGTTAAGCGAGACAACAATAGCTGTGTCTCTAAAGGGATTCGGGTCCCAGTAATCATTACGTAAAATGTTGTGACATGGGATAAACAGACAGACGTTCATTCCGAGGATGCCTTTGAGGTACAGTCCGCAAACAAAATCCCATTTGAAATCAAATTAAATAACAAGCCCTTCTATTATAAGAGTTAATATCCGATAAATTTTATTTCCTTCTACATACAAAATTATTTAAGACATTTTTATTCTTAAAGTAACTTATTTTAGGGACGGATATTTTTTACTTCAAAATGCCTCAGCTAATAGAATAAATAAACATTTTTTCACTAAGAATCTACGTTTGTTTACATAAATTATAAATTCAGCAAGTCCCTGTTGAGTTGTAGCGACCTTAATCAAGAACAACCTCAAATTATTTCACTGCGGTCTTCTTGAAGGAAAAACTCTTTAGTTGGACTATTCAAAATGAGATAAAAAAGTACCATCTCACAGAAGACCATCTATTTAGGGCTGATGCAGTCTTTGTATTACAAGAAGTCTTCCTATATTTTTCCATTACTAAGTTCCCGCCAGGACATTCTTCATCCGTCTTCCGATAATATGGTCCACGGATCATAAAATTGCCAATCACCATCAAATCACGACCTAGTGGCGACGTAACTCATGGAAAGATCAGCGCCGTCAAAGTCACCACTGTCTGATCTTCTGATGGGAAGGAAGAAAAGGAGGTCATGACCCTATGCTCCCCTCTACATCACATTATTGGAAGCAGTCACAGCGGCCACTTTCCAAAAACATAAACCATTTATAACATGTATGTGACAATAACTTAATACTCCCACGGATGTCTGCCAACCGAATGATATAAACATATGAGAAATGATTATAACAAAACTCTCAATCATTCTAGAATAGTCTCGTGTCCACTTGTGGGCAGTTTGTGGGTTGCGGTTAGATTAATTGAGTTTTTGATATCGTGTGATACCAGTGTAATGTTGAAGTTATGTTGTGCAAATATTTGCCCGGACGACCGTTGCTACCGTAACCTAATATTAATTGAATTAACACATCGGAGGAATGCCCAGCGTTTTAGAATAAGCTGAAGCTTTTCCTCTTAATTGATACGAGTATTCTCCGTTTCTGCAGTAGTCTTTTAGCCGTTTTCTCTAACACTTAGTAGTTCAGCATTAAAGCGATAATAATCGGGCAGCAAACAAGGTATTTTACCTTAAATTATTCACGCGATTAGACCCGTAATATATATATTTTCATAAAGGGATAAAGGTTTGATGATAATGATGACGATGACGTATGAAGAAATTATTTTCACCTAAACGTTTAGGTACCACCTTTAATTGTGGTTATAGGTGGTACGAATGACATACGAATTCCTTATGGACTCTAGTCATTAGAATATTAGTAAGGCAGACTTAGCTGACTGCTTAAAACCAGTCCATACCTGGATTCCAGAGTGCTATTCATGATTGTATTTCCTTTCCTGTTATTTGTCCCCTCTCTTGCACTTACCTAAGTAGTGTTCAAACCTTTGTAGTCAAAGTTATTGCTTTTAGCCCCGAATTATTCAGTCCAGGCATGATGAGTCATGAGGTATTTGAACTATCTCCCAACGATAATGCGTCAACAGTATTATTATATTATTGCTGTACGTGTTAATTCACCGTGTCTTTATTTATGAATGCGTGTTGACACAGTGTCTGTAAGTGGAAAACGAGTTGGCAATACGACGGCAGTTTATCACGTGCGAACCGGGTCGGCCGACGGAGCCCGTCGGTGACGTGCCCGGCGCCATAATGTGCTCCATCACGCGACACTACACGGCATTCGAGAAATTTATTTGTAACTAAAACTTTGTTTACAGCATCTACTTAACGCAGCCCCCGCACTTTGCAGCCTTCCTAAGTTATACGCATGTATTTTACAAAATATTTTGTTGTTTTGGAAGAAAAATTTCGGAGACCATAACGTCTTATAAAATGGTTGCACGCCCGAAAAAAAGTCATGTTATTGACTGGTTGCTAAGCAACGCGAATGGCGATATGTCATCAATGTAAGTTATGCGCATGTATTTAACAAAATATTTTGTTGTTGAAGAAAAATTTCAGAAACCATAATGTCTTATAAACCGGTTGCCCGCCCGAAAAAAAGTCATGTTATTAACTGGTTGCTAAGCAACGCGAATGGCGATATGTCATCAATGTTTTCTTATGACTTTATCACGTAAAATTATCATCAGTAAACCGACTTTACAGATAACCATTTTTTTTAATACCTTATTACCGTATTTTGAAAAATAAGGTGTCGCTAGAATCATCATAATCGTCCCAAATTCATAATACAATAGGTAGATGTAATATAATAGACGATTTAATGGCATGTCACGGCAACTATCATCGGAATGCCATTTGTCTGTGAGCTTCCTCATGGGACAAAAGTGAATGAACCTTTATTGTAATTGCAATAATATCTAATATTACGCTATGACTTGGAATAAATACATTTTGATGTTGTACTGCATTTGCATTAGTTAACGGTATTATACAAGTAAGTTAAGCTTCATCTACACTTGATTAGGTAATGTTTCAAGTATTGAATTTCTCGTAGATACATCTCATAAAAGTTACAATATTGAAGCAATAATCTATACTAATATTATACGAGAGTTTGTTTGTTTGAACGCGATAATTTCAGGAACTACTGGTCCGTATTGAAAAATTATTTAAGTGTTAGATAGTCCATTTATCGAGGAAGGCTATAGGCTATATAATATCACGCTATGACTAATAGTAAAGTGTTGCAAAAATGGGGAAAATTTATGCAGACGAAGTTGTGCGGGTCAGCTAGTTAAGATATAAGATATAATGCCATGGCCATAGGCCACCTCCAAAATTGTTAGCGATATTTGTGTCGAAAATATTTTTAACGTCTACACAAGGGACCTTTTGTTGGCAACATACGTCTCCTTTTATATAGTTATTTTGTCACCTTTCTTTCATTTGCCTCCATTTATTCGTTTTAAGTCACTATGCCAATCGTAATCAGATGCTACAAACGTATGTATACTATGCGCAAACATAACTACTTAGCAAATATTCACTCACTCTCATAGGATCCCGATAGGGCGAAAATTTGACACGAAAGAGGTAAGACGCTGGATCGAGAGTTTAACGTGCTCTTCGAAGCACGTAAGGGTTGTAAAATTATAACGGAAAACGGTCACCCATTTATAATCCGACTGTGGAAACTTAGCTTAACTTCACTGATCTCGATCTGCTCGGTCACCATTGAGTCATAGATCTATCACCTACGCGCATTGCCATATAGATTTTTCCTATCATGATTAAACATGGTTCCAAGTACAAAAATACCTACCATCTCAAGATTCGTACATACCATCAAACTACGTATATAGTTCTACTGTGACTTGATTGAAATTTCATACGACGATGTCGACAGCGGGGTAGTTACAAAAGTTGTTTAGTATTTTATGAGGTACCAGTCCTCATTGTTGTCGCAGTAATGTCCGTACGTACCATAAAACTCTCTAATGTCTTAACGATCCGATAAATCACTAACTTAGGCCCTAGGGTACATACCGCACATTACTAATAGTAGTGAGATATGAAATTAAAATTTTCAATTTATCAGACATGTTGGAAATGAAATGATACTAATAATACCTTGTTTTAAAGTCTTGAGGTATCTTATGTGTAAAAAGTCTTGTATATAACATTTTATTTCACAATTTATTGGCATGCTGCGCTGCTAGTGGTTGCATGATCTTTTATTTTCTATATCTACCTTGGAGAAAACACTAATTCGTAGTATTTAACACAGGCTATGTGTCACAATAACAACCATTGCTATTGGGCACAGAAAGTGACTGGTTTCAGCCTTAACAGATTCATATTTATACTGATTTCGTAAGCAGTGAACCGATGTATGGAACCAATAAATAATTTATTGACATTTGATCTCATATCTGCGCATATCGTGCTCCTGCCAATCAAATTTTTCCGAACAACATGAGCAATATCAGTCCGTTTACGTTTTCAAAACTTTTTTTCTGCGCGGTATATTCGGGCAAATAGTTTTATGTCGGCCATTTTGACTTTTATTTTATTTTTCGTTTATTTTCCCTCGCGCGGCCGTAAAACGTACCTGGGCTCGCTCGCGGGGATAACGGAGCGGGCTCACGAAAAATTTATTGAGAGACCTTTTCGCCAGAGCTCCATCGACAGACATTGCGAAGGCGAAAGTTATGAATGACACATGTTTTGAAATATTACCTGCAGTGAACTGCTCCCGAGAAAATTTCATAGGATGAGAAGTTTATTTGTCGTGAAATATGTGGGAGTTTTACGAGAACGGACGACTTTTACAATGCTACGGATCAAGCAATTTTCTTACTTTTCGGTCTATATTGCAGAGTAATAAGGCTGAGAGGTACATTCCGGCGAATAAAAGTATGAGGTGCGACAAATTGGATGAGAAAAGTTTGTTTATTCGTTCCTTGAGAGCCTATTTGCTTCGTTACCAACAAGGACGTTTTGAATCAAAGCCAAGAAAGAGAAGGATAATATTCTTCTGCTGTTCTTATCAAAATGTATTATTAAAAGTATTATTGAATGTCAGACAATTAGAGCAATTGTCTGACATAAAAAAATATAATAAAATTTCATTGTCATAGCTATTATATGTACTTATTAAAAATAATGATTTTAAAACTAGACTTTTCCGAAATTGTTTTATGAAAATACTCTAAATCCGACCTTTCGAACGAACTTAGATGTTAATTACACTGTAGCGGATTTACACGATATTATTTACACTGTATAACTAAAATCCGTGACGTCACCCTCTTGGAAATATAATATGACTTTTTCGGGGCTATCTCCATACTGAATTCCATCATAAATAGTTAATCGGTTCAACGTGCAGGGTAACAAAAAGAGCTTTTGCATCTATATTGAAATTTGATTGCCGTGTATCCGAACAGTACCTACATGATCGTATAATCTGATTTAGGTATCTAGAATCATTATTATTAGCATACTTGGAACGGCTGAATGGTCCCATAGTTATCCTGAATCCAACATCTGGCGACCACATGTGTCCTTTGTCTGGCGATTCGCTTGATCTAACATCATTCCATACCATACAAACGTCATTTGCATGAAACTAATGATTCATTTTTTTTTAATTAGACACCCGCAGTAGCGTACAAGCCCTGTGTCGCGGAGGACTTTACAAACATACAAATCACGGACACCCAAACTCGGAACAACAATTTGTGGATCACACAAAGTGGTGTCCTGTATGTAAACCGAACCCACGACCTCTTGCGTAGCAGTCGGACACACTCTCACCGCACCACAGAGGCAGTCAAATAGTCAAAGTAGATTACGTAGTTAAACTAATCCCTACTAATCATAAAGTAGGGGTTTTCTATTTAAAAATAATATCCAAATATAATACGCATAGTAAAACTTCTTTGTTAAAACACACGTTCAAAATACTTTTCACTTCGGTAACATAAAATATTATTGTGTTACGCTTACCAACACAGGGTAAATTCTTGCACGGTTATTTATATTACAGGAAAATGCATAACATCCAAACAATATGTTATATACGGTCGTATGTGACATACATACGTAATGGTATGTATGAAGCAATTGTGTCATTGCTCGCCTGGCGATCCGTTGTTGGGCGAAATTAGCGCCTACCCGCCCCGACCGGAGCCTCTGTTTTATTCAGACCCTCGGGAGCTCTGACACAATGAAAAAATTGTTGTATGGTATGCTGACGTTTTATTTTTTTTCCGCCAATTATGAAAATTCGCGGGCAGCGAACGCCACCTGGCGTGGACAAGCCCCGCTAGACGTTCTCCCGAGGCCACGAACTACCGACAATACCTTGTTCCTGTTAGCAGAGAAAGTTCTAATTTCACTTTTCCCTACTAGGTATAACTTCGTCACATAACTCGTGCCTTCTGTACATGTATTATGTACAGCTGAAAATGGACTGTATTATTTTGAGCGCGAGTTAAGGAACCCCAAAACACTCACATTAGCTTTGTCAGCAAACCCAACCATGCACTTTAATCTAGGACATGCGTCATAGACTAAAAAGCTTAATCAACATATTACTAGTATATAAGATCAATATTTTGTAAGATTGAATTAATTACTGTTTTGTATAACTAGAAGTTGTAACTCTGTCCGAATAAATAAATATTTTTTATTTAAATCCGAGTTTGGTAACTTAAATGGCGCAGCCGGTAGGATCTCTGTAGTCAGTTGTCGCGTATTATAATCTACGAGGAAGCAGCCGACGTCCGTGTCTACGGTTTGACAGAGATTGCCGAACAAAGAAATTTTTTAAGAACCTCACTCCGGGTACAAGCAGAGCGGCAGACCAGCAGAACAGCAATTCAAGGATTATGAGAAACGCTGCGGAATTGTGAGTAAATCTTTTTCACCTTCCTTTCAGCTACTCAATTTTATCCTTTACCTTATAATAAGTCTGTGTTTTGTGTATTATTAGGGATTAGAAAACGCCACGATAATAGTTACTTACATAGATTCTTATACAACTATTGTTAGGTAGAATAACTCATTTTATTTCTTATATTTTTATTTCTTTTACGTGTCGTACGTATATATTCTTTCACAATGGATAAACTGAACAGGGTCCCACAGGAGATGATTAAAATCATTCCTATATTCACTGGGGAACCCCGAACCTTACCGTTGTATATTAAAAAGTGTGAATATATTATAGCAAGATTCCAAGGGGAACCACTTCAAAACGAATACTTGTTCCATGTATTAACGAGTAGATTAGGGGGCGAAGCAGCTAGTTTGATAGGAGAGAGGGACTCAATAGATACTTGGGATCAATTAAAAAATCTTTTAAGCGAGCATTTCGGAGATCCGCGTACAGAAGAGTGTTTAGCCCTAGAGTTAGAAAGTTGTAGGATTAACAGGAATGAAAGTTATTTAGATTTCTGTCATAGGGTACAACATTTGAGGAGTGTTTTATTCGCTAAAATTGCAGAAGTAGATAATGATGACTCTTCGCGTAAGGCAAAACAGGCTATTTACAGTAACAGATCGCTCCATATTTTCATGTATAGCTTGCCATCATTTTTAGTTAGGAAAGTTCGTATGCGCGATGTATCCACATTGGAAGATGCCTTAAAGGTAGTTCTAGAAGAACAAAACTTCCAAACGGTTTACGAGTCAAGAACTCAGGATAATCGTAACCATAATAGAATAGCTAAGCCCATTTCTAATAACAACAATCGTACATTTAACTCACGCAGTACACCCTTTACACCCGCTCCGAATAACAGTAGGAATAGTACACCGGTACAGAATTATAGTGGGAATAATATGTTGCCTCAAAATAACTCGAATCAGTTTAGAAATTTTAGACAAAATTATAATAATCATAACAATTATAATAATCATAGTAATTATAATACAAACTATGCAAACAATAACTTTGTGCAACCTCAGTTAAGTAGGTCACCGTTTCCGTCAAAACAAAATGAAAATAATTACGCAAGTAATGCACAGCATGTGTCGCGTTTTGCACCGCAAGCATCGTCCTCACGCACGAATACCGACGTCACGATGCGAACGGCTAGTTCACGACGTATTAATTATACAGATAATGACCCTAATGGGAACGACTTCAATAACCCTGTTGAAAATTGCCAGGATTTTATTCCCGAGGAACCGATTGTGGAAAATTTTTGTATGAGAGTCTCGACACTAGGGAAAAGATAGAAATTAATTTTAATAAACGTTTAAATTTACCCCATATTATAGTACCAGAATTAAATGCCGTTTTTATGTTAGATACAGGTAGCGTTAGGTCTTTTATAAGCCCTTATATTGCAAATAAATATTTTAGGAATTGTTTACGATATGAACCATTCGAAGTTGTTAGCACTCACGCTTCGAGTACTCATAGCGAAACAGCACTCATTCCATTACCCACAATATTTAGAAGCAATGAATACCATAAGTTTTATGTGTACAGCGTAGATGATAGGTACGACGGCCTTATAGGTAGTAACTTATTAAAACAATTACAGGCAAAAATTAATATGGAAAGTCAGGTTTTACATTTAAAAAATACCAACATACCTATTATTTACTCACCGCCCATGAGGGAAATATACGAATTACCTCCCCGGAGCGAAATAAGAGTTAAACTTCCAGTTAACTTACTAGATGGGGAAGGAATATTAGAATTTAAGCAGTTTAGGGAAGGGATTCGAATGCCCTCCGCTTTAGTGAAGTGCATTAAAGGATATGCGACGACTGTCATTCAAAATTATTCGAATGAAGTCGGAAACTTAGTTGTCACAGGACCTTTTAATATAGAGCCTTATACTAACCAGTCAAATGCCGTTAACTTCACGGAAACTGACCGGGACATTGACAATTTATTAGTAGAAAATTTACAAAAAATTAAATTAGATCATATGAACTTAGAAGAACGGGAAGCTATTGAAGAGGTTTGTAGGGAATATAGAGATATATTTTATTGTGAGGGTATTCCCTTATCCTTCACCAATCAAGTGAAACACAGGATTCGTACAAAAAACGAAGATCCTATTAATATAAAGGCATATAGACTTCCTCCAAAACAAAGCGCTGAAATTAGAAATCAAGTAGACAAAATGCTAAGGGACAACATTATCCAGGAATCTTATTCTCCCTGGAGTGCTCCTGTGCATTTAGTTCCAAAAAAGGCTGATGCATCGGGACAGCAAAAATGGAGGATGGTAATAGATTATAGGCGTCTAAACGAAATAACTACTGATGATAAGTATCCCCTACCCAACATCAACGATTTATTTGATATGCTAGGGAAGAGTACGTACTTTACAACCCTTGATCTAGCAAGTGGGTATCATCAAATAGAAGTACAGGAAGAGGATAGAGCTAAAACAGCGTTTAGTACACCTTCAGGACATTATGAGTTTAATAGGATGCCATTCGGACTGAAAACAGCTCCAGCAACTTTTCAGCGAGCAATGGACAACGTCCTACGGGGACTACAGGGCTTACATTGCCTCGTTTATCTTGATGACGTCATCATATTTTCGAAAAGTCTACAGGAACACATAGAAAAACTCAAAACAGTTTTCGATAGATTCCGAAAAACTAATTTAAAAGTGCAATTAGATAAGTCACATTTTCTTAGGAAAGAAGTTCTTTATTTAGGGCACACAATAACAGACGAGGGTCTTAAACCCAATAATGATAAAATAGATGCTATTTTGAAATATCCTATTCCAGAGACAGTGACCGAAATTAAAAGTTTTCTAGGACTCATAGGCTATTATAGAAAATTTATCAAAGACTTCGCTAAAATAACTAGACCTTTGACACAGTGTCTGAAAAAGGGCCGAAAAATAGTAATTGATGATGATTACAGAAATTGTTTTGAAACATGTAAAAAACTATTAACGAATGCACCACTGTTACAGTATCCTGATTTCAGTAAAAGTTTCATTCTTACCACTGATGCATCAAATTATGCTATTGGGGCTGTACTGTCACAGGGGTCGATAGGCGCGGACAAACCGGTAGCGTATGCTAGCAGAACTCTTAGCGATACAGAAGCCAAATATAGTACCATAGAGAAGGAACTTCTGGCTATAATTTGGGCTGTTAAACATTTCAGGCCGTATCTTTACGGTAATAAATTCAAAATTTTTACTGACCATAGGCCTTTAGCATGGTTATACTCGCTTAAGGAACCCAACAGTAAACTAACACGTTGGCGACTTAGGTTAGAGGAATATGACTTTGAGGTCCATTACAAAAAGGGACCCCAAAATACAAACGCAGATGCATTATCGAGAATTAAGATTAACGCGATTGACGACGATTTAGACTCGATATTTGTAAATGTAGGCGACAGACATGAACGTATAAAAAAAATCGTAGAAGAATTAGAACATGATCTTTCTCATGAAGAAACCCCTATAGAAACGATAGAACTCTCGGATTCTGATGACGGGGCCACTGCTAATTCAGTCTCTAATAGAGAACACGATGGGATACCCATCTTGAATGAAGCCATAGATTTAAAGCCTAGACAAATAATAGTACATGTATGGTTTAAAGATAAGTTAGCAGTTAAGGACATATCGAATAAGAAACAGAAAATTCTAGAGGTACACTTACCTTCAAATAATGAGGGTTTAGTTAAGGATTTTCTGAAAGAATACATAGACCCTAAGAATAAGTATTTTATTTATTTTGAAAACCCCACACTTAGACAAACTTTTTCAAGTGTAGTTATAAAATTATTTAAAAAGGGAGCTATAAAATTAAGCGAATGCACTGAACGAATAGTAAACTTAACAGACTCGGAAGTAGATCAAAGAGAAGTAGTTTTAAAGTACCACGAGGGCAAGACATGCCACAGAGGCATTAGGGAAACAATTACTAAAATCAAAAGGGAATATTATTGGCCTAACATGAAAGAGATGGTCACGGCAATTATAAACAGCTGTGAACTATGTAAAAAAATGAAGTATGATAGGAAGCCCATTAAACCGCGAATACAGCTTACGCAAAATCAAGAAGCTCCTTTTCAGGAAGCTTTTATGGACTTGTTATACATAGAAGGACAATATTATTTAACCGTAGTAGACGCATTTAGTAAGTTAGGTCAAGCAATTCAGGTTCCAAATAGAAGTACCCCAGAAATAGTTAGAGCATTAATTAAATACTTTAGTATGTACGGTTTACCCAAGAAAATTAGTTGTGACTCGGGTACAGAATTTAATAATGCACTTATCAAAGAATTGTTAAATTTATATAAAATTGATTTACATATAGGGACACCAAACAACCCTAATTCCATGGCAATAGTTGAGAGGTTTCACTCCACTATTATAGAGATATACAGATTAGCTAAATATGATAAAAGCGATTTAGATGCAGCATCTGTAATGACATATTCCATAATGGCTTATAATAACGCTATACATTCTGCAACTGATTTTACTCCTTTTGAAATAGTGTTCGGTCAGACAGAAGCAGGGAACGTTTTTGATATTGATAGGGAGAAAAACTTGCTACAAAAATTGGTATTAGATCATAGGAAACGTTTAAAAGTACTTTACGAATATATTTCGGAAAAACAAATATCAGATAAAGTTAAAGTTAGAGATAAGAAAGGCGGAGAAGAACCTCCTACAGTTAGGAACGGGGATGAAATATTTATGAAAAATACGAGAATCAGGAAAGCAAAGGAACTCCCACGATATGAGAAAGCACAAGTTATTGGTGATGCTCAGCGGAATATCATACCCGTAAAGCTCAATAATAGGCCGACTAAAGTCGCAATAAAAAACGTTAAACGTCCCCCACAGGTCATGCCTAGTACTTCTGCTACTAGTGCCATCAGCGTTCAACCTGGATCTTCAAAACCTGAATCAGAATCCAGGGATAGCGCCACTGAAGATGGGAGAAGCAGTGATGAAGAATAACTCGTGGACAATATTTAAGTCTGTAGATTTAGGATCAATAGGATTACAAATAGATAGTAATATTCGGGATTTTGATAGTTTAAAGGATATTGTAAGGGAAAATAAATTAGATAATGAATTATTGACTATAGAAAGACAGATTGAAAACTTAATTAAGTTAATTATGGATAGATTAAGTCAAATAATACCCAATAATCATAGAAATAAACGAGCTTTATTCAGCCCTTTAGGAACTTTAGTTAAGGCTATATCTGGCAACTTAGACGAAGAAGATGCTATTAGGTATAATAAAGAGATTTCCATTCTACAGAATAGGGAGCATATAGTCGAACGTAAAGTGTCATCATTTCAAAAAGCTTTTGATAAATTAGTTAACGACTCAGAAATAATTAATTTAAATATTAAAGATTTAGGTTTGAAAACCTCAGAGTTAGAAACACTTACTCAAAACGAATCAAAATTTAATAATCTATTAAAAATGATGAATTCTATGTATCAGATACTGAGTAACTTTCGGACTTGTTATGAAAATATACAAGAAATTGAAACTGCAATTGCATTTAGTAAACTTCATGTGTTACATCAGTCCATTATAAATACTACAGAATTATACAACATTTTAGTAGTAATAAATACTCATGCGAGGACCATATATCCAGTAAGCTATGATAATTTGATAAAATTAGAACATAATATTATAGTAAAATCTTATTTAGATAGTAATCAAAAGTTAGTTTTTGTTTTAGAAGTCCCTTTAATAGGCACAGAAACATATAATTATTATAAGGTAATTCCTATCCCTATCCACAATACTTCATACACTTTTACCATCATCCCAAAATACCCCTACCTATTGGTGAATAGATTGAAGTACATTCCAGTAGCGACACCTTGTGAAGAAATCGAGAATAAGAGATATCTATGTGCTGAACACAACTTGGTAGAATATCCTACGGAGACATGTATTGAAGAGATAATGATAATGAAGAGTAGCTACAGTCAATGTCGACAGAACCATATAAAAATTGAAACCACGAAAATACAGAAAATATCTGACAACACTTGGATGATATATTCAGAAGACAAAACTATTATTAGTGAAAACTGCAACAATGATATGCGAAAATACAGTATCCAAGGTACATACATTGTAACACCTTCAAGTTCCTGTGAAACTTTCATCGGAGACACACTGGTCAATGCAGGATCAAACACCACGGATGCGAGACTGCAATTACCCCTCATACAGATGCCAGAACTGAGGAACAACATTGAAGTTAGATTGAAGAAGGTGGACTTGAGAAATGTCGACTTCAGTGATGTGAAAGAAGTGCTTCAAAGTGCTAAAATCAGTGATAGTGATTATCCGATTATAGACACAATTGTGACATATCAAGCAAGCATTTGGACTGTTTGTCTGTACATTATAGTAATTGTTATAGTAACTACTTTTGTAATTTTAAGACTTAGAAATAAATTTCTTTGCCGAAATTCTCTGAAGCCGCAAATTCCGCCTTCAGATAATTTCTCTCTTGGGGAGGGAGGAGTTAAGGAACCCCAAAACACTCACATTAGCTTTGTCAGCAAACCCAACCATGCACTTTAATCTAGGACATGCGTCATAGACTAAAAAGCTTAATCAACATATTACTAGTATATAAGATCAATATTTTGTAAGATTGAATTAATTACTGTTTTGTATAACTAGAAGTTGTAACTCTGTCCGAATAAATAAATATTTTTTATTTAAATCCGAGTTTGGTAACTTAAATCGCGCGTCTAGACGGTTTATGGAGTTTTCTGCTTAGACGATGGACGTTTATGAAGATAAGGGTCGCCTCTTGTGTTCTAGAAATATCTACAATTATTCCGTAATTGGAATAGTACGTGCCTAATAAATATGCGTTAGTCTCATAATAATAAAAAACTGTTTACCGCTTTCTTTTTAACAAAAACGCTACTTTCGATTTTTTTTTTCATTAAATTTCACTTTTTTTATAATGTATCTATACATATAGTTTTTGCATGATAAAAACTACTTTTTAGATAGATGTATAACACCTTTTCCTCATGCCTTTCACCTTAACGAAATATGGGTCAACCTCAAATTTCCATTTTCGGTACAAAATAAACTCTGTGTATATTTCTGTTAAAATAATATTTTACAACGAGACATATGGTAAAACACCTGCTTGGAATAAAAATACTAACCCTTGAATGTACTAAAAGCACAATGGCAGTTATTAGGGCACATATTTAATCTACACGAACGTTGTAATGAGTAATTTCGCCAGGTCGATATAGTGCAAGTAATGCAATCGTGCTGTATCGAAAGTGGTTATCGAGTGGGCGATCGGTATTTCCCAGTCGCCATCGCGGTCTGAGTCATTGCCGCTCGGCGCACGATTCGCGGAACTCGCTCAACCCTTCGCAGGGGGTGCGTTCGCTAATGACTGCCGGACAACGACCGCCCTCCGAAATGCAACTTGCACTACGTGCGAATGTACACCCTCGAAACCACAACAGTAAACTCCAATTCGGCAGACTCCCGTATCGTTCTGCAATTCAGTGCGTGTTTGTATGCAGCTTTTCAATCGGCAACATTATTTTGATAAATATGCATGAAGTAGCGAAACCAGCGGAGTGGGTAACATAAAACGCCATCGTGAAAATTTAATGACATTTCCTGGTAGTTGGTAATGAGTCATATCCGTCGAAGGGTTAATTTTAACGCTATATCGCAACGTAAAATCGTCAATTTCCTATCAAAGGGGTTGTTAGGGTTGAGTACTAAACCTGTTATTTCTTTTACGCAAATTTGTGGGGGGTATAACGACTATCGACTGGCCGCAAAATTAATACATTATGCTTTATCGTAATAGAAAGCAAACATTCATCATAAACTATGTAATTTTTATTTAACGAGGAATTTGAAAACGAATAGAATGACACGTCTGGCCACAGTGATGGCCTAGGACTAGGCCTTATGGATAGGATGCCTATCCTATTAACATATTATTATAAACGTGAACGTTTTTGAAGATGAATACTTTTACGCCTGGACTACTAACGGATTGTAATTAATACAATAATTGCATTTTTTAAAAACGAAATGCCTATAAAAATGACTGTAATATTCGGCCTGCGACATCATAATTTGTTAAAAATGCTCTCTGTAACGAAGCAATAGCAAAGGCCGTAATAGTTGTCAAACTATCGGCTAGATGGCGCAAGCGAGGGCCCGACTCGCGTGCAGGAAGGATAGTAGAATTTGAGAGTTAGTAACATAGCATATATATCCCGGTTAGATAGTTTGATTTCGGCCTCAGTTTGGCATACTGAAGTTTCGGGTACGATTCCTGGGTGGCAAAAAATGCCTGTAAAAATGTCTATGAAAATTAAACATATAAGCTACATTTAATCTGATTGCCTTACGGACAAAGCTGCGATCAGAATCGAGTAAGAAGTAAAGAAGACAACATAGTTACTATTTCGCTGAATCACACAGCATAAGACTATTGTACCTATTTAGTTGGGGGGCTTACATCGTGGCATCATTTCCTTTCCTACTCAAAACCACATAATTATTCATATTGTCATTTTTTCATAATGGGAAATAAAGGAATCTATTTTACTTGTCAAGACAGAATTTTTAGTATGCGAATATTAATTCCTTAATTGCACTCCCATATTATATAATGTAAAACATAAATAACTATAATGGATGTTATCCACTGAGCTCAATTATAAGTAAAAAGTAAACATTTGCGTGACTCATTGTATCCTTTCATGAAGTTTGTTAAATTAAGCATTGTTTGTGTATCTTGATTGCTCCAGTTCCGATTGTGGGTTGCTTTGTGCTTAAGTTGATGGTGCCAGTCTATACGTCACTTAGGATCTTGGCACAGACGATAGCTTCACAGTTAACCAGCGACTTCACAATTTAGAGAAAACATCTTTTGCGTATTACCCCTCTAGTGTATCACCTTCAAGCCTATTTAGAGTTTTAAATTAGATCATTGTATAAAAATCCCGTTTTTGATGTATCTCTTCGAAGCTGGAAGCTTTGGCGGCAAATATATATTGCCAAAGCCTTAATCGATGCTACTGGTTTCCGAAAATTCTCGGCGGAACGTTGCATCCAGATCAAATGTGCGAGGTTTATAGCTTAGTCTCTCTATCAAGCTTTCGAAAGGCTGAACCATCGATGCTAAAAGTAGCGTGTTTGCCATGGCTTTTACTGAGCAGAGGTCGCTTCCTCTTGTGAATATGCGAGTTGACTTATCTAGATTTAGACTAGTCTACCTATGTACACAAGTAACGAGATTTTCGCTGGAATTTGCCACCGTACCAGTGACTAGACTGTTCAAAGAGCTTTTATAATCATCTGCATTCATTAACAATGCTGATATACTTCATACATTTGCATCTACTAGATGTTATTATATTAGTTTGTTAAACCAACTAGGAACTAGTAAAATTTGTCGTGTCCATCTCTCTGTGTTTCACAGGCCATTAAAGGGACATACTTAATTTGGCAATCTAGGACAAACATTGTCTCGTCGAAGATTTATTTTTTGTTATACCTACATACCTACTTATAATAACATGTTTGACGTTTGCATTTCATGGGCGTCAAAATCAAAGGAAGATTTAAATATCACTGTCTTGTTTTTATTAAAGGATTGCTTCAAATATTAGATATAGGTTTAAAAAGAAGACACAAAATTAGACCCAATTCCTTATACATAGTTTTTGTTTTCAAAGATATTAAATGATAATTTCAATGCCATTGCGTCTAATATATTAGCATGTTTAAACTATTTTGATGGTAGATGTACGGGTATGTTGATTTTACAAATGTAAATCTGGTCTACGGCTGAGATCATCCTAGATTTAACAATACTCGATGTGCTTGAGCTATAATTCGTTGAATAACTGAGTATTATTTTTGTGCTAAAATATTGACTGTCCTTATTACATATACCTACATAAAGCTTTTAATCCAGTTACTATAATATTTATGGTACCTACTTATCTAAGATGTTTTCTTAAACAAAATTAAATAAAGATAACGGATATAAGTTCTCGAAATGCAAATATGTATGAATAAAAATATAAACAAAGTGTTGATCGAACTTAAACTTTCTAGTCATAAGTGTTCCGAGTAATTAATTAAATTTATCAACGAAACAATTTTTAATTTATCACTTCGTTTTTAATTGTATTTTCGTGTACACTCGAACATTCAATTTAATACGTACAAATCACGAAAGTCAACCGAATTCAAACGATGACCCTAACACATTTGGCAAAGGCTAAAACATAATTACACTATCTAAAATCTTAACATGTTTATGTCGTATTCATTGCAAAGTTACATTTTAAATACGCGCAACATGCAATCAATTTAACTGAAATACGTAGAAACGTACATTAGAATGATTAAAACAGACGCATAAAATTTTGAAAGTGTACATTGCCCCTCCCAGCCTTCGGTGCAGCGACACATTCGATAAGTTCAGACTTCAGATAACAATCACCATATTACATTCACTTCGCAAGACACCTTGACCCACGCAAGGTGATTCAGTGATATTATAAAGCCGTATCCGCCAATGACCACGTCGAAAGTGCCTATTTAAACTAGCTCGGATATGCTCTGCATAAAGTCTTGAATTTTTACGTTCAAACATGTGACCCCGAGTTTTAGTACATTCAAATAGATCCATATTTTAGGAGAACGGTTTACAGTTCGTAAGATAGGTCCAGGATTACAAATGGAACAGTAAACAAGACTAGCTTCTTAATTAATATTTTGTAAGATATTAGCGTATCTTCTGTATTACAATATTGTAAATAAGATAAAATTAAATACATGAACGAAATTCGTACCTACGAAATTAACATAATCTTGTAATTATATTGACGGACAAAAACATATTTTTGTGAAGCAACAATCGAAAGGCATCGGAATTGTAATCGTGAGATCGCGGGTTTGAATCCTACCCTTTATACTACCGATTTGAACCCACTTTTATCACAAGTTATTTGCAAGTTTAACTAGAGAGGTTAACAGGATTGTTAGTAATGTGGAATCACAAACCCGCATTGTTAGTTATTTTTTTTAAAAAGAAAAAAAAAATACTCGTATCCTTTCTAAAAGAAAAGCACGGATTTTCGTCGATTTTGCTCCGTCATAGAAACATGTGAAGTAGTCAGTGACGGCTGTTAACTGTTGCAAAATGCAGTCAGTCTTGAGGCAAAATACCTCAAGACAGTCTGGATCTTTGTTTCCTAAGGTGTGACTGTACTGTCAGCAGGTACCAGCAAATGCCGAGCGGACTACGAGCTGGCCATAGCTGGCATAGCAATATATTTTAGCGTCTAATGAAAAGTTATATCAAGGATAAGTACTCCAAGGCTCTAGACTAATAACAGTTTTGTTTGCGAAATCCATGAAAAACAATACAGCATATTTGTGTTTATAGATGTTATTGCGTCTTTCTCTTATTTTCTTGGGGTCTGCCACAAAAGAACTCTTATTAATGTGCATTAATTAAAAGCTTCACAGAGCTTTTGCGCCTGTAATTTTTAATTTCGCTTTCAATGTGGAAAAAGATTCTTTAATGTTTATTGTAAAGGTTCTCCATTCGGACGTTTATTTTTTTATGTATGTTCGGACATAACTGCGTCATAAATGGACAGATATTCATTTTTTTATTTGTTCAAAAATGGGAAAAAGGTTTATTCTGAAATGGTCCCACATGAATTTCATAAACATTTGATGATGAGTTTCGGATATAGACAACGAAACTCTTCAATAAGTGCCAGCAAATCAGTCCAGATTGAAGTCGGTTAGATGTTTTTTTGGCATAAATTAGTTTTTATAAAACCGTCTTAAAATCGATTTTAAGACGGTTTTTTAAAAATTTTGTATTGATTAAAAAATCATGATAGGTAGTATTAGATAGACATTTGGAATCGTGGGGTGAAAAATTTTGAAGATTCTCCTCGGGTCGAAATGAGCTTGATTAAAGCAATGTCACACTAGAGACTTAACAAGGAACGCTGGAATTTTGATTCCGTGACGTTCTAATTTTACATTATTTCTGTTATCATGGCAGATTAAAAGTAAAAAACGTCTCGTTGAGTATGAGCTCATTTCCTGCAACATAATACCGACATTATAACAAATAGAGCAATGAGGCTGTTTTGTGTGCGCCACATCGCAAGCTCAAAACAGGTTCCGTTGTAAAATAAAGACATAAGACTGCCACTTTGAAGTTTGCAGTATTCTGGTTTACTGTATATAGTGTACGGTTTTGCACATGACTTTGTCCACACAAATTCATTATCTTCTTAGTTTTGTTATATTCTCTCCTGACTTCGATTTGTTTGTCAGAGATATTCATTATATGACGCCCGCCCTGCCCCCCCTGCCCCCCCTGTCAGGTTGTGACCACGGTCAGTGTAACCCGGTCGAAACGTCAAGCATAAGGTAAATACTTTACCTAGGTTAAAGCACGGTCGGTGTAACCCGGTCGAAACGTCAAGCATAAGGTAAATACTTTACAGTGAAATTAGTCTCGAGAAATATTTGCATATGTAGTGGTGTGTATGTTACTTAGATATTAGAGCGCGTTTCCACTATATCGTTCTGGCCCTTACAAAAATGTTTCAATATCCTAACATTACTATTTAATTTAATACTTATCCCTAGCAACACTCTGATTTTTGTTTTCAATAAAAACAAGTTTTTATTTTAAAGAAAAAGGTTTTGACTTTATTAAAAAAAATATGTCATTCAATTTCACGTCCTTGAGCAAACGACAAGGCGACTACCGTGAAACAATAAAATATCGTGTCGTTCTTTAGATGATAGTAGTTTAGCTATAGGTAAAAAGTTTTGACCATAATAATTACGAAACAAAACAAATAAATAAATCGTCACTTGATAGTGGAAAGTGGAAACACGCACAAAACCAGAATAAACCAGTTTACTCTGTCCGCAGGTGCCACGTGCAGTCTGACGTCAGTCGCTTGATACCGTTAGAACATAAAGCACGCATTTCATTAAAAAATTATAATTATTAGATACGTAGTAGTTTCATTGTGAAATTTTGTATTTGTTGATTGTTGTTATTGTTTGTTATTATTGTTAAAATATTTGTTGAAGTGTTTAATTTCAAGTGTGTAAGTGTTGTAACTTTATATTGATAATTCAAAATGGCTCCAGTGTTAAAACATGGTCGAGGCAAGCCTTTGACTTCTCAAACTAAGGAAGTTTTGTACTGTTTGTACAAATATTTCGAAAATGAGTGTAATAACAACCCGAGCAGTATTATGACCCCCACTCAATTAGTTGCTAAATCAACAGGAATTTCAATAGCATCCGTCAGAAAGGTAGTATCAGAAAGCAAATGTCGTCCTTCAGATCAGGAAGTAACATTTAAATCTCCTAAAAAGAAACCGAATCGTAAACCTACAATAGTAATCGATAACTTTGATCAGCAAGTTATCAGAAGAACAATTCATGACTTCCACACCACAAATAAAGAAGTTCCCACTTTAAAAACTTTGCACTCAAAATTGAAAGAAGATATCGATTATAAAGGTTGTGTCAGCACGTTACGAAAACACGTCATGTCATTAGGTTTTAATTGGAAGCAAACAGAAGATAACCGGAAACTTCTTATGGAAAAACACGAAATTAGATACTTGCGAATTAATTATTTGATGAAAATTGCTGAATATCGTGAACAACGCCGACCAATTGTTTACACCGACGAAACATATATACATACATCACATACCCTCTCGAAATCTTGGTCAGATGGAAGCACTTCAGGTTTGAAGCAACATATATCGAAAGGCAACCGCTTAATCATTGTTCATGCCGGTGGTATCGATGGCTTTATACCAAATGCATTGCTTATGTTTAAAGCCGACCAAAAAAGTGGAGATTACCACAACAATATGAACTATGACAACTATTCAAGGTGGATTCAAACTCAATTAATACCCAACTTACAACCAAATAGTGTTGTTGTTGTTGACAACGCACCATATCATAACTCAATACAAAATCCTGCACCGAATAGTAATTCTAGAAAACAGCAAATGATAGACTGGCTGACATTTCGAAACATTGAGCATTCATCCACGTTGCTTAAGCCTCAATTATATGAACTGATTCTGCAAAACAAGGCGAGATTTATAGAGTACAAGATAGACGAAATATTACGACAGCACGGTCATACTGTGCTGCGTTTACCACCATACCATCCGGAGTTTAATCCTATAGAAAATATATGGGGGATAGTGAAAACATATGTCGCAAAAATAATGTCGCAATGAATATGAAGGTTATAATGTCATTAGCTGAAGAAAAAATGAACGCCATAACTGTAGAGGAATGGAGAAAAGTTTGTTTGCATGCTATTGAGGAGGAAAGCAAATATCAGGGTAGAGACGCAGCTTTAGACACAATATCAGAACGAATCATAATTAATTTAAATAATTCATCTGATGAAAGCGAGGATGGGGATGATTGTGATATGCCTGGGGTTGATGAATTATTAGAATAAAACATTTATGGCCGGAGAACACCTAATTCATACACGTCTTCACTGAAGTGAAAACCGGCATTCAATGCTTGTAATGTTTGGAACTGGCTTGTCTGCCTCATACAGTTCCATAGATTACAACACATTTTCACGACCGTATTAGTACGTAGTGCGTATGCGTAGACGTGCACGCATTTGGTGTGCTCCAGCCACAAACGTATATTACCTTTAAAACAATAAAAACTAAAAATAAAATGTTGTTTTTTTTATTTGCTGACCATACACTACTACAAACGCAAAAATTTCTTCAAGCTAATTTACCTGTACCTAGGTTAAAGCACGGTCGGTGTAACTCGGTCGAAACGTCAAGCATAAGGTAAATACTTTACCTAGGTTAAAGCACGGTCGGTGTAACTCGGTCGAAACGTCAAGCATAAGGTAAATACTTTACCTAGGTTAAAGCACGGTCGGTGTAACCCGGTCGAAACGTCAAGCATAAGGTAAATACTTTACCTAGGTTATTCCCGTGTCAAATTGTATTAATATTCATTATAGTTTATGAGATTCTACATTTACTAGGATCTTAACTCACTATAAAATGTATGAAGGAAAAATTGGCGGGATTCGAATCCGCGATCCGTCACTCAACTCACTAGATTCTCAATTTCACCCGATTTTCAATTCACCACGGCTTAAGTTTAGTCTTTAAGTTATGGGAACTATTTTTTGCGCTCATACCTTTAGCCGCGTCAAAAGTTGGATTTTTTTATGAATTTTACTACTGACTGCAATGCTTGACCGCCTTTGTGGCGCGGTGGGAGTGTATCCGACTGCTACGCAAGAGGTCGTGAGTTCAATCCCCACCCAGGATTAAATTTTGTGTGATGAGCACGATGGTTTATTCTGTGTCTGGATGTTATTTATCTATAATATGTAAGTATGTTTATCAGTTGTCTGGTTTCTATAATACAAGCTCTGCTTAGTTTGGGATCAGATAGTGTTGTGTGAGTTGTCCCAAGATATTATGCTTGAATACTAACGATAATGCACCAAAATTAGTGGAAATGTGCTTCTATTCAAATGTAGTAAGTAGTTTCCTTCGAATAACTTTCAGTTTCGATTTAGTATGCTTTCGTACAAATGTGCCCAAGTTTGTCATGGGGTACCATTGAATCACTGAAACTAGAACTGTATTATGCATTGACCCGAACAGTTGTCTTTGTTTGCTGTTTCAGGTAATGTGCTTTTGGTAATAATGGAAGTTGGTTCGGAACTTCTCATTGTGTAGATGGTGTTGTTACTATATTCCAGTTTTACTTCTTGATTGAAGTGTTTTCGCAGACTGGTAGATTTAATCCTTATGTGAAGTTATCTAAATACTCAACTTTTATATTTTAGTTACCTTTTTAGGGTTCCGTAACCAAAATAACAAAAAACGGAACCCTATGTAACAGAAGCTGTATTTTTTTTTTAGGCTAACATCATCCTTGGGCACATTATTCGATAGGTCGATAAACCTTTTTAATTGAGTAAATATTTTTGAAAATAATCGCTCCGAAAGTTGCATAAATTGGGTGTTTTAACCCCTTTAACTTTGGAACCGTGTGACCAAAAAAACAACAAATACTTTAAACTAAAATTATTTCGGACATGATCGGATATATCGTCATTGAGTTATAGTCAAAAAACTGCTTTTCTCAACAAAAGGGCACAAGTGCAATGAAGATACGCTCTTCTGCTGATGCAATTATTTAATGCTGCAGAACCCTACACTGAGCATGGTCTGCCATGGTCTTGCCCAGTTTTTGACACATGGACCACCCTGAGTCCGGAGGAGTCCATGAAAACTTGTAGTAGTCATAAAGTCTTAATATTGAGATAGTTTATATCCCGGAGATGGTCACACTCTACATTTTATAATTCAGCTCGGAACGAAGTTGCGAGAAAAACACAATACATTTAACATTGTTACAAGTCATTGCTTTTTGTTCTCAACTATGTACTCGTACCTAATTGTTTTTCATGACTGCGTTTACTTGAACTGCAAACAGTTTAGTTTTAACTTTTAAGTAAAGTAAAAGCAAACATTTATGTGTATTTCTTACGGGAATATTTTATTAGCTGTCCCGCGCAACTTCATATGCGTACATTTTCCCCGTTTTCGCAACATTTTTCATTACTGCTCCGCTCCTATTGGTCGTAGCGTGATGTTATATAGCCTATAGCCTTCTTCGATAAAAGGGCTACCCAACAAAGAAAGAATTTTTCAATTCGGACCAGTAGTTCCTGAGATTGCCGCGTTCAAACAAACAAACTCTTCAGCTTTATAATATTAAGTATAGATTCTCAGGGTAGATAACGTGTATTAATATACAAATACCGCTTTATTGCCAGTACCATATCTGAAACACTCCTTATAGGCATAAATCTGAACAAACGACTCTAAAATCCATTAAAGTTGATGTTGAATATATGAAATCTCGATTGTATTGCGGCGCATAAGCAGATGACCCGGCTAACGCACCGGCCCTTGAGTGCGGCGGCCCGTCGACCGACATCGACAAAAGGGCTCTTTCGCAAACTGGTTCCTGCGCCCGCGCCGGTTTCGCCCCCGCCTCGTGGCCACAATCGCCGGCCAACTGCACGTTTATGCACAGCTTATGGACTAAATCTTTGAATTAAACCGTTGTACCCCACTTTTGGTGACTAATCCTCTTGAATATGTTTTAAATCGTCTTCTGTTGCCCCTTTACAAATTCTGTGATTAGCATTCATTTGTTCCACACAATGTATTTACTTTCGTTTGCGCAAGCTTAGTAACATACTTATTGTCAGTTATTGGGAAACAATATTCCAAAGTTCATCTTCCTTCTTCCTCGGAAAGTAGTTGTTCTTTGATTCGTTATATATCCTGAAGTGTTGATAATCTACTGCGAAAGTTTGATAAGAATCAATCGATTCTTTAACTAATTATCACCAAATCTGGTTAGACCAGAAACATACTGCAACATATATGATTGATACATCATTCAATTATGCTGCAGTATAATAGAAAATAAGCTGTAATTAACGTTCTACAGAGACATCATTTTACTCGATATATTTATTCAGCTGGGTATATGACAGTCACGTGTGCAGACTTTTGTATAATATCGATTCGCAACAAGTTGCACTGTATATTTATACAGCTTACGTAATCAACGCAATGACAGTATTGCTTCATTCCTGCATTCACACAGACACATTTCGTGTAGGAGTACCTATGACACGTAACAAGGTAATTTTGCAACAAATAAATTGGCTAAATCCTTCTCTTTTGATAGAATGTGAACTAATATAAAATATTCGATATAGCTGTAGCCGCGTCGGTGTTTTCAGCACTATACTAAATAGCTCAATTCTGCCCTTACGATAATCAACTCTCATTATTTGATTGATCACAGAATATAAGAGACATTAACTGTACGCTCAATTCCGTGTTCATTTCTCTTACTATGAGTCACTGCGCTTCAAAAACACCATCCTCTAGCGATGCAATCGAAATATCTCGCGGTTTCATTAACAGTTATCGAACAGAAACTCGATGAAGATTGCAACGCGTTGCGATATTAATACAACTATCAAACATGCGTAAAAGCGATCTAAGCCGCGATCGGAATAAAGTTATCAAATTTAAAAGCAATTCAGCATAGAAGCTTCCGAGACGCTTTAAGTATCGTATGTGCTTTAATCCTAATAACTCGTTCTACATTTATTTTTCTACTGACGTCAAACCTAACTGTCTCTCTTGTGTCGTCGATTGTGTTCATTATCTTCTAACCATTTGTAATGTCTCCGTCGCATACTGCATGACTAATTTTCAATTCTCGTCATGTTATGCTGATTAGATAATATGACAGTTTAACAGTATAAAGAATGGTTAGATGGTCACACTTTGTAGTGTTTGTAAGAGTAAATACAATGTCATTTGCACGGTTTATGCTCCGCAGTTGGCTTTCTGGCGAGAGAAAGTGCAATGTGCTCTACTTTCCACTTTAAACTAATATACACTGGGTATAAAACAAGTAATATCGTACTATGTAAGGTACCTATTTGTCGTTCGAGCCACGTGGTATACAGTTACAAGATTATCTTTTCGTTTCTAAAATGAAACGCAATAACGGTATAGTAGACTTCCTTGTTTTAATCTGTACCTCAGTCTGTAATAAATAGCTATATGATTAATGATTATTGACTTCAGTTTCCTCTACATATTCTTTGGTCAAAACGCTTTAATTCGATCATGATTCTTACGTGGAATTCTGAACGTGAAACTTCAGACGTGACGAACTCGATTAAAACGACGGAATACCTTTTGGGTCCTATCCTACGTCGCACTCTGATGAGACGCGACGTAAATTGTTGCGTCGTATTTGTTGACTACGTAGGACACTGTAGTACGCTTTCTTTTATAAATCAATGCCTTCTTCAAACATACAACGTATGTTATATATTAGATACAATCTCTCTCAGGATTTTAAAACTACAATATACCTCATGCAAATATTAAGAATTATATAGCGGTAATAGGATTACCTATGGTTATTAATCTGCGACCGTTTCACATGGCAATCCATATACCCAGTTAAAACTAAGACTGTACGCATCCTACACCCTCGCAGCCCGTGCCATCTTAATCTGTACTAGTTACCTTCAGATACATTGATTAATCTTAATCTCACTTAGGTTATTAGGTTATTATCTATATTTGTGTGCTAAAAATGATTTAGGGAATTCCCATATCCAACCAACATTATAATTTGGTCTTAAGTGTAGGTACCTTTTTTAACGTAACCTAATTTTGTTTTAAAAACGTACTTATTATAGTTAAAACGTTTTTAGGGTTCCGTACCTAAAAACAAAAAACAGAACCTTTATAGGATCACTTTGTTGTCCGTCCGTCCGTCCGTCCGTCTGTCTCTCAAGACCCTTTATCACGGGGACGCGTGGAGGTATCGAGTTGAAATTGAAACCATATTCTCAGATCAACAGTCCCTTGAAGCTGTTAAAAGACCAACGTTCTAAGTTAACGTAAAAAAAAGATGCGGCCATATATGCCGCAAAAAATGTATGATTTATCGCTCTTAAGGGAATCAAAATTTATAGGGTATTTTCCGTTGACCTAGAACTATGAAATTTGGCAAGTAATAAGTCTTAACAAATATAGGGAATAATCTGAAAACTATGCATTTGTAATTGAATCATAAAAAATATAGTCTTTAAAAACCGCGAGACTTTCTTGATTCCTGAATTCTAAACTATTTATAATATGTAACCTACAAATTTGTACGGAACCCTCTATGGGCGAGTTCGACTCGCATTTGTCCGGTTTTTTTATTAATATTTACACATTTCTCTATTTAATGTAAACGTTTTGTAGACTTCAACGAGTTCGTAAACACTATTTTTACATTTTTTAACATTGCCGCATAATCATAACATATGTTTAAAAAACAAAAACGTTAATATGCAGTCAACGTATTAACACTGTATTGCACTAATATGATTGATGTTTAGAAATCTGATATTTCAACCCGTCTCACATATCACACAAGGTGAAGTTGAATTCCTTGGTCATGGTCTAATAAATGTGATACTGCATACGACAGGCTTGTCAAGGCAGTTACATTAATATAGTGCCGATAAAAATTATCTCAATAACACCTACACTTCTTTAAAAGTAGCCATTTTGAACTCATGTGCGGTTTCTCCAAAAATCTCCTACGAATTAATATACGGGAGATATTTACCTATATATGCAATTGAGGAATACGTTGAAGCTTCTTCAAAGGTCATATCCATGGTCCACCATTGAACTTTAGCCTTTAAAGGGGCGTCTAAACGGGACATTTTTTACGGCAATTTGTGGCGGCACTATTGGCAACTAATGGCAATAGTTCTGCATTTGTATGGCGCATGATTCAGTCTGCTAAACGGTCTACACAACCCGGCAACAATAAAGTAGAGAGCGACTGAAACAACGACAAATTTGGCCGGGCAACATTGCGGAAAATCAATCGCTCAGCGATCATCCGGCAATCATCAACTCAATATTGAAGAGTACTGCCATGTTGCCAGCCACAGCATTGCCGCCACAAATTGCCGTAAAAAATGGTCCGTTGAGACGCCCCTTAAGAAAGGCCATGGGGCAATTTTAACGTTTCGATCGAATTGTACTGATCATTCTTGGAATTAAACCGTGACTACAATCATTGCAATTAAGTCCCGATACATAAGACAAATTATCGCTTAAACAGTTAAAGGTACGATTATTTATTTACCCGACTTTTCGACCGAATTGTACCGATCATTTGCAAAGCCTAGTTTTTGTAGTCCTAGCATTTGTAGTCCTTGTATGTATCTAATTCAACAGAGGGTACTTTTAAATAACTTAACCCAGTAAAATAACTCCAATTATCCTTCTAGTGCATTGTGCACTGGATTTCCTAGTTCCCATGCGAAGAGTCCTGCAAAATATTATAATTAAGTACAACTAAGATTACCTTGTACGAGAGTAATTTACCAGAAGAAGGCTCAATACGTTGCGTATCTATTAGACATATAGAGCAATTTCATGAACCATGCATCACGTTTCCTGTGGATAGTACTAATTTACATTAGGAGATTAGTACATGCTCAACCAACAAGTTATATGGCTATAGAGATACGTACGTACTATAACTGTCTGGTGTTCTTTGTACCACAAAATACTGAGTGAACAGAAGGCAAGCTTCATACAAATGCTCCAGCAACGCCTACATACATCACTCACAAATATGGAATCTTGAACAAGTATCTCTATTTATATTGAAAACACGCATAGTGCAATACACAGTAAACGCATTCACGAGCAGTGTTGCAGAAAATCACGCGCCCTTGCACTTTAGTGCAAAGAATCTGCACAATGATGCAGATCTGCACTCCTGCAGCCACGCCCGCGTTTCCGTTGCCACGAACCCTACAGCGTAGTGCAGTGTGTCAACCGCTTTAAGGTTGAAAGGTATCTCGTGTAAAAAGTATCTACTCTGTACTTTTGATATTTTGAGTTTGTTCCAAATGTGTCCAAAAATGCCATATCCATGACCAATGAGTATAAGTGCGTTGCTAAGTGAAACTAACCTTCTGTACTCTCTGAGTTTTGTGCCTGTATTCTATACATGGCGCCTCGAGTCTGCCGCGTAGGCGAGACGAGAACTGAATTTGTCGCTTTTATTACTTTCATGCAATTCCTTCATATATTAAGTCATAAATTCATATCTGTAATAACAATATCGAATTCCTTATAATGGTATTTAGTAATCCGAGTTTATTGTTTGAGAATAATACAATATGGAATATTATCATTCACTCGCACACGTGCAATTATGTATGTAAATATATACCTATATGTGTTTTATAACGTAACAATACTTAGAAGCATATACGTTAATATTAGTACAATAATTAGCGAATGTTTTGTCTTTTTCTTTTCTATTTATGTATAACTAGCTGACCCTTGCAACTTCGGCTGCGTAAATTTTCCCGTTTATGCATCATTTTTTATTGCTGCTCTGCTCCTATTAGTCGTAGCGTGATGTTATATAGCCTATAACGTTCCTCGATAAATGGGCTATCCAATAGTTTTTTTTCTAATTCGGTTCAGTAGTTCCTGACATTACCGCGTTCAAACAAAGCAAAGTATGTATTTAGAAATATTATATGTACGTTTATCACCGGCTTAAGAAAAATTGGTATTTTTCTCCTCACCTCTTCCCGTGGGTGCCGTCAAGGACACTAAGGGATTTTTCCCCGAAAGATGAGCAGCAGCGTCCTCTGCATATTTTAAAGCCTTGCTTTTTTAAAGCATGGCAATTACCCCAGGACCTATAATAAGTAGGTTCTACTAGGGACACCCGTGCCCAACAGTGGGACACTATATAGGTTGATATGTATGTTTATCAGTTGTCCGGTTGCTATAGTACAGGATCTCCTTAGTTTGGGGTCAGACGACGTTGTATGAGCTGTTCCAAGAAATTATTACATATTAATACTAGCTGTCCCGCGCAACTTCGTCTGCGAAAATTTTCCCCGTTTATGCAACATTTCTCATTGCTGCTGCGATCTTATTGGTCGTAGCGTAATGTTATATAGCCTTCCTCGATTAATGGGCTATCCAACAGTGAAAGAATTTTTCAATTCGGATCAATAGTTCCCTAGATTACCGCGTTCAAACAAACAAACAAGCAAACTCTTCAGCTTTATAATATTAGTATAGATAATAGCTAACGAACGTTATTGTTTAACCATGGAATCGTCCTAAATATCATTTGTGAATTGGTCAAACGCTATTGATCTGTTTTGTCTGGTCAGCCTATTTGGCTGTTGGTATATTGTTCTAGCAAACGCATTTTATCGATCATAGTCATCGGTGGAATTTTCTTGCTATGAAGTATATTCTTAAGAACTTAGCTTGAACCGAAACACGAAGTAGAACACGAAGTAGAACACTCGCTGTTTCCTACTTCGTGATTATGTTATATGAATGTTTTTCTTAAAGAACACTAAATAATGCCTACAATTTTCCTTATTAACTGTGCAGTTAATATCTATATACGAGTATTAATACGTGAAGCAAAAAGGTTGTACGTTGTCAACGGGACGACGACGGACGGGGGTTGTAGGAGTAGGTATGACATTTTGCACTCTTATCTATATTAATTTTATAAAGCTGAAGAGTTTGTTTGAACGCGGCAATCTCAGCAACTACTGATCCAAATTAAAAAAATATTTTACTGTTGGATAGCCCATTTATAGAGGAAGGCTATATAACATCACGCTACGACCAATAAGAGCGGAGCAGCAATAAAAAATGTTGCAAAAACCGGGAAAATTCACGCAGACAAAGTTGCGCGGGTCAGCTAGTAATTTATAGAGAATGCTAATGTTTAAAAAATATATATTAATTAATTATGGTCGAATGTTGACAACAGGAGACCACTAGTAAAAAAAAAAATGTTCTGGTATGAAATAACATTATTTTATAAATATTACAAAATAAACTAAAACAAGGTACGTTACTGTGACCGCTCAATGTCATTCAGGTCACTTTAACCACTAAGATGATGTTTTGTTTAAAACTGGATTTAGTTCACGTAAAAGCACAAAAAGAAACCTAAACCTATCCTTGTGCCTTACCAATTATTATAATTTTCCTCATCAACAATTTACTTATAAATATAATTGAGTCTTATTGGTTAATCATTGCTTACACAGAGTTGTGAGAAATTAGTAATAGTGTCCGATTCCACGAATATAAAGTCGGAATCGAATAAGGAGTTCTCAATCCGCGACTGAGACGCTACCGTGGGCGTGCTGAATAATTCTATATTTAGACATCATTCGCCGCGTTGAATCAGAAACGCAGTTTAAAATTGAACTTTATTTATAACGTGAGTTAATTGTGTTAATAACACATTTTATTTATCTATAACCAATAATGTAAATTGAGAGGTGACAATCAGTTATGTTTACGAAACGTCTAACGTCTGGTCTCAATAATCTAACTATCGATGGATTTGGCTACTAAAGGTATATATTTGACATAAGCTCCATACAAAATATGTCAAAATTCTACCTCTAGTAGCCAAATCCATCGATAGGTAGATTATTGAGACAGGTCGTAAATGATTTACTAACTAGTCAAATCACTCAATGCAATTAAACAATGAAAACCGACATCATAGAAGATTTTTGGAATATTTTAAGACATCGCATTAATTCTAGGTTTAATGTATTGTTGTTTTCTTTGTCAACTTCTTCAAGTATAAGATCTGAATTTAAAAACTTCATAACTTACACAAATTAACCCTTATTTCTGATCTTAGTAAGTTAGTTACAATACTTATCATGTAATATCTCGCATATCAAGTTTCACAAACTTGTTACGAGATCCTGTATTTTATTTATAGTTTTCTTACGCCCCGCTCGTTACGATAATATTGCATAAGTTAATCGATCGTGGCCCGTCATCGGCACAGGTTAGCCGATGTCGTAGGACCCCGTAGCCCCATTGGGGTTTGCTAGGTGATTTCATTTTAAACGCAAAACACAGATTTGGTGCAAACTGGTGCTGCTCGGATCGGGAGCACGTGGTGGTTTTCACAAATGTTGCCGTTCATAATAGTCAGTATTAAACTCGCTACTATATCGACACTCGCCCCCTGTGTGTGTTGCACCTTAATCTTCCATGGTGCAAGGCTTGCTACTCCGCGCTCCAATGGAGCCATTTGCATGCGACTCGTGGGCGAGGTCCGTCCACCCACGGTTACACGGATCGTAAATTTCGTCCTTTTACTTCCAAGGAGGGATTTTTTTTCAGAGGAGCAGATGTCCATTTTTCCGTAAAGGGCTAATTTATTGCAAGTTGCGGCAAAAGCCATAAAAGAAGTCTTTGAATTAAAAGACACTGTCCGAAATGTGAACGTTGACCTCTTTTTATTTTAGGAAACGCAAAAGGTCAGATCGGTTTTGTGATCAACCTTTTGTATTCGTACGCATTTACATTAATGACGTCATTGTACATATTATTTGACGCTTGCTTGATATATATAATACATCTTTGTCTGAAGTAAAATACCGTATTGTGATTGAGAGAATAATGAACGGGGTAACGAACCCTGGATCGATACGATCGGAAAGACCATTCTCGGCACCAGCTCGATTCACTTTCTAGTTAGCGAGCGCCATTGTTAGGTGCCTCTAATTTATCTAATGTAAAAGTCATTCTCCGTTCGAAACACTTGCTTATCTGTAATAACGCTGAGAGAAAGTTCCTACTTACGTACTTAAACTTAACAGCTACATCTGATTGTTAATATTACCCTAATTACTTCTGTGTTGTATGAGTGAAGTCGATGTGGGGAATACCTTGACATAAAAGCGAAGTGTCATACACCACACATCTCGTTGGTATTTATGAAAATTAGGTATTTTATGACAACCTAACCTTTTGGAATAGTTAGTATTTATGCTTTTGGTACGTTTGACGCTTCAGCCGTATTACAATCAGCTTATAACAACGACCGATGCAACTTGCACTTCACGTCTAGATGGTTCATTAGTAGAGATACCGTGGTAGATTTTGAAGCTATCGATCGTTCGTGCATACAAAAGAAAATAAGATGTCAGGAAAACATTAAAAGCAAACATTGACATGGTTTACTTACGACTTTAATGTGCTACATGTAATTTCGGAAGAAAAACATCCCGACAATACAGTGGGTAGATACAGTTCCAATAGCAATGAATTCTCTGAGTCATATATTTGGCTATTATACAGAGAAGGTCAAGTGACGCAGAGGAGCATTCGTCAGCTTCTACATCTTCCTATTGCAACAACTTTGCTCCATTAAACAAATCCGATTGTTCCGTTCTTGTTTACCTACGTCTGAGAGATATTTTACTGGATTTATATTGCTTCTGGTTTATTTCGTTCTGGTAAATCAGTAACGTTTATACATCGACTTAAGTCAAATTAATCATCGTTTCACAATCTACAGATCTGAATTCAAAATCGAAGGATGACGTTCGTGGTATAATGTATAGTGAAGACAGAACTAGACTAGTTAAAAGTAAATAGTGATTTTTCTATTTACTTTTAACTAGACCTTATACGTTGATGATACAACTGAAATTCAAGTTCCCTAAAGACCATGCCTGACTATCACTCCTATCTTACTTCAATGGCAACTGGACACGGTAGTTTAAAAAAAGTTTCATATTATTTTATGTAGTCTTTTTTACATCGATGCTCTCAGACCAATGCAACTGTTGAAGATAAACACATTGACCAAAGTACTTAAATAGAGAATCAGTCATTCGAACACAAAAAAATAACGCTCATAAAACGAAATCATGAAGCGAGACGGGGAACAGACTCACCCGATTACTCACCATGTAATTTCGTCCTCGCATAGTAGGGGCTCAGTCTGAGAAATAAATCTATCAATAAATATTAACAGATACATTGTCAGCCGATACGCATCATTGCACACAATACGATGTTAAAATTTCGCAGACCGGATACATTGGCATCACAATTGCGCATCTATCTTCATCAAAGATGTGACTCCAGATAGTCATTTCTTGGTATTATCATGTTTGTATGTACAGTAACAGACTTGTCAAAGTTGTTATTTGTTGACTAACCTTGTGTTTTTTGTTAGACTTAGAATTATTGGAAAAGGCTAACGTTTACTGCCAATCAAGGCTTTTAAATCCTATCTGTCTGATTTATAGACTAAAGTATATTCTCAAGGTTCACTAAATTTGATATTGAGTAGGACAACTTGATGATTTCAAAAGAGTCGCCCATGAGTTTCTTGGCAGCTTCTTCTCATGAGCTTTACAGTTGGTACTGCCGCCTAGCTTCCTTTTTTTCAAACACATCATACATTTATTATTCTTTAATATGTATTCATTTAACGTTTTCAAATAATCATTAATTTGGTTTTACAAAATAAATATATTTGAAATTTGAATGCCCTTATAGTTTTCGGCCCAAAACAAACGAGTAGTATTGGACCAAAAAATTACGTTCATTTGTGAAAGAAGAATTATTCTAAATACTTATAGACAGATGCACAATTCCACTTTCCTATTTACAGAGTTAATAGTTGTCATATGGTTTTCATAATCATTGATGTGTTGATTATCAAACAACGTATTGTTGAAATGTTTGGCAATAATATGTTATTAGTTGTCGATTGCCGGTGTTGGAGTATTTGTAGCCAATATTGGCCGTGGCATTGAAGTAGTAAGAAACACAACACTAGTCTGTGAATCAACACTAGCTATACTAGGTTTGTATTCTTTGAGACGTCCAAGCCAATGTTTACAATGTTTTAACGAACTCTTGTTGGCATTTCACTTTAAAATGCTAAATAAATATTTAACAAGTAAGCTTAATAGTGTTCATTTTATTATTCAAGTAGTAAATTACAAATGGCGTCCTAGTTCTGGGCACTCGTTTGTTCCGTGGTCATGCCACATCGCAAAGGTTACCTGGAGAATAGGTGATCGAAATAAAATAAAGAAGACAACACTTAAACTGTCAACTCAAGTGTAGAAGACACTTTAAATGAAATATTTTCTTTTATTATTTATCTTAAACATTTAGTTTTTCGCAGCAGTAGTTTCGAGAAATATGTGGACTTTTATTTCTGACTTTTTTATGTTCTTAGTATTTTTCTAGTTCTGACGTAGATTCCAACGTTTACTAAAAGAACGCGTCGCGAATTTCGAAGCCGATAAAAATACTGACAAAACCTTTAAAACGGGTAGTTACTCATAAGAAAGTGATTTGCAATAGTTTCGATAACCTCATTGTAAACTATGTATATTGTTGACAACATTTCAAAAGGTAATGCTGTAACTAGGTTGGGTGATTGTTATTGAATAATATTATGTAAAAGCCTTATAAGCGAACTTGTAATCAAACCATTTCTCGTTTCGTCATAAAATGTTTTGTGCAAAAAGAGCAATTGGTTTCGGTGGCCAACTGACAAACCAAATGCAATTGAGCGTTGCAAGTGGTCCAATTATCAATTTTCTTATAGTTTCTTATACTGCAGAACCATCAAACAATAGTATTACTTCAGGTCGTTTTGACATGCGCTATATTGTAATTGGTCAACGATGACCAGCTTCTGCAGTGATCTAGTTCAACGTAGTCTAAATTATTGGTCATCCAGCATTTGAACGGAAAATTCTAAGGCACTTTTGATATGAAATGTTAATTCAAAGAAGACCACAATAAAGTTACGAGGAAATGTAGTCTCTAGATCCCATTAGAGGGTTCTTGTTCTGATAGCGAAAGGACCGAAATGTCGAGCCCAGATTTTCTTAGAAACTGGGTCAGGAAACCCCTAAGGAATACCCTTGGTGTTGCAAACGCCCATAGGCTATGGTAATTGTGTAGAACTGGCTTTGTTAACCCAATCTTACTTTATAAATTGTGCGTCTTAGCGGTTATTTATGAATCAAATATGTTGGCCGTTTAACAGCAAACCCTCGAAGGAACGCGAAGAAATCACCAACAATGTGAACACTCATCGAGCCTTCGTTCGAGTAGGGCACGTATTGTACCTCATATAAGTACCCCTCACTTTTTCCTTGTATTGAGGGAAGTGTATTGTATATGTTATCAATGATAATTCTGTTTTTTTTTTCTATTTTACCCGTTACTATATTTTCTCTGTTACACTGAATAGTATCGTTTCATTTTTCAAGTGGAACTTGAGTTTGTTTCTATAATTTATTATTTTTCTTTTAACTTAGTGTAACTATGGCTCTGTTAACCGCTTGAGTGGCATACGCATCTGGATAACTATTTATGGAAACAGAAAAATGCAAAACCAAATGTCACTGTTTCTTTTTTTTGCAAAAATCAGTCATCGTTTTAGTTACTTTCAATTTCTGTACAAGGTATAATTTATTTTGTTACCTTCAAGACTGGCTACTTTTAAAAAAAGTCAGCACGCGTGAAATATATAATAAAACATTTTGGTAACATTTCATGATTTTTAAATCAAAAACCTTGGGATAAAATTATCTTAATCTATGTTTTTATTTCATGAATTTGATCCACTGATGATGTCATAAGTGCAATGTCCGTACCGTGAAGAACCCAAATGCGCGGGCGCAATGGTTTTATGCGCGTGGAGTCGATGACGATATCAAGCGTATCAAATGATAATGGTAACTCTGAACTTTCGTTTTATTCGTCTTTTAAAAGGTATAAATTTTGACGGATAACATGATTACACGCACGTCTTATGTTAGTTCCTATATTTTTTAATTGGTATAGTTATTGTTATTTGCCACCACACATTTTTTCAAATGTAACAGAGACATACCTAGTCTTTAACACCCGTCTTATTGAGTTGGTGTGAATAGAAATAAAATCTTGGTCAATATAACATTCACAAACTACTAAAAGGGATACTGTCGACTAATCAACAACAAAGCATCTTAACTACGCAAGAAAGCACTTTAGTGTATTTTCACTCTCAGTTAAATTCCTCAGTTCAATAGGTAATTCGATGCGTTGGAAACGCAAACAGATTAGTTGGTGTGCAATTAGAGTGCGAGCTTGCGGTGCCCGCTAAGTGCCGCCCTACGGATTACGCCTTCGTGTTCGCCGCGCTGTTTACTCACCGGCGAAGTGGACGTTTAGCGATCGCCTCACTATACGCTTTGTTCAATTATTGATCGATGAATCATTGATTTGGTGCTAAAGCGCTAATTCAGTTCCGATACTCTGCCCATTTCCTCGCTTGTTTGAACAATTACGATCATTTAACAATTCCAGCAAACCACGCGGTTGATAAAGCCGACTATGGTTAATACTAGGCTTTAACTATTCATAATGGTGACCTTTAAAACTCGCATAATTGCTTTGATGACTAAACCAGGCCTGCTGCTGGCGGCAGAAAACAGTTCCTAAAGATTCCAGAAATTCTTATAGATTCCTATCATAAGTTTGTAGCCCAGATGTCTTTTAGGACATCTGGGCTACACCTTTTGATCTTTATACATATCCATTAGCACCATAGATAACGATAAAAAATATTATAAGCAGTAGAAATTGGCCAGAAGACAACGAGTTGGGCCTTAAGGGGAATCTGGATAGGACCAAAATAGGAACCTGTATTGAGGAAATGCAGGGTTCCTATTACGATCCTGGAAGACATTTTCGAGAAAGGAAGTGACGGTTTTTTTTTTAAACCAAGAAATTGCGGACTTCCGGACTAGTTCTAGGTATGGACTTATACTCAGGACTAATACAATTTGTCGACGACAATCTATTTTGATACCTAGGTGCAATGTATCAGACATCAAAACAAAAATACGAATTACATGTCTAGCCATAGCAATGTCATTAAGTTTTATAAAAGCCATTGGCCGACATAGCACAACACAGACGTCTAATTACTCACTTACATGTCGTCATGAATGTTATATGGTAAAGTCAGTCACCTTGTACACGGGGGCGCGCACGTGGGCACTTGCCAATGAACTTGACACCAGAGGCAGTCGCGCTGCATGCTAATCCTGTCATTGGCTCGCCTGTTGCTAATATTTCTTACTTCGTTGTGGCACAATATCTTCTATTGGCTTTCTCTTCTGCTAATTTTTTAAACAACTCGTCTGTCTTTGTATCATGATTACTCACTTCCAGGAACACAACATCAAGTTGTTCAAAGTAGTTTCTGTTAGGTGGATGTACTGTAAGATAATCGCTATGCCCTATTTCTTCTCCCGTCTTAGCAGGTACTCCTTCAAAGTGACAGCGTAATCCTATTCTTAACCATTAAGGTATATTTAGATTTAATACTCTAAAGTATCGTCTTATCTTTAGTTTATGATATCGGAGTTGCTGAAATAAAAATAAATTCTTTATAGTTTGCGCGGTGCCCTAGTGGCTACCAAAGTAATCGTCCATTAAAAAGTTTGTAGACAAATGGATGTCTAAAGTTATGTATTTTTTATTGTTACGACCAAAATCCTCAATACCACACGAACTAGTCCGTCGCGTTGTTAAAGGTAATGTCTGGGATTACTTTCATTCATTTGCCGCTTTTTATAAATGCGGTGAGACAGTAAAACAAACTGTAAACTGTGATCGTGTGAAAAGTGTATCAAGCTATGCCCATTAGGCCTATCTACATTCAAGGCTACGATAATAAGCCTAAAATTTACACCATATCCCTACGCATCAATTTTCACCCTCACGCAAATTTTATGGCTGCTACGGACACGCACTCCATATACTATAAATGTGAAATTATTAAAATTAAGGCTCTTTATGAATGTTGACTTCTGAGGGAATGTGAAAATTGGAAAAGTTTCAGACTTATGTGCCGCCACTCTATATTACGGCAGATTAGAAAAATATAGCTAAGATGAATTCAACTCGGGTCTTATGGTGGATGCTAGTAATATTGAGAAACCACGGGCTTAGTTTAAGTTTTACTGTTATTGGTCTAAGCGGGATTATGATCACTTGCTGTTGCAATTGCTGTAAGCAATTTAAAAGTGATAATCAAATTTTAAACTGCATAAGTTTATGTGACCTTGTTAGCTATTGTGCGCGTTTTAACATTGGACTTGACAATTTTATGGAATGATGGCCAAATTAGACTGTAAGTTAATAGCTTAGCGTGGGTGCGGCGATTCAACGGTTCGGTTCTTCATTCCGTCTTGTTTATCGATTAGTCAAGAATCCGCGCCCATGGCCCAACTTATGTCATTTGGCCGGGAGTCAAGGACGAAGCCACGCGGCCCGCCGGTGCCTCGCCGGCCTTATTTGGCGATTGGTGGGCGCCAGTTTTACGACTTTGCCTTTTTTCCTACGCCCTGTTTCCATGTTCACTACACTTTAGATAATACATGTGTCTATGTGTGCTGTATACACACATACGAATCATTGACCTCTGACAGTTTTTTTTTCTTCATATTGTCTCAAGGACAACAATTCAGACTCTAGCCTTATCACGTCGTCATCTACAAGATTGCTTATTTTGTTAAGTAACGCTGAAATAACTTTATTCAACTGTACAGTCTTACTTATTATTTCTTATAAATAAATGAAAGAATAAATGTATCTACATAATTGAGCGTCTGTTTGATCACAATATATGTACCTATTTATTTTATTTTTCTCGTAGACTCATTATTTACGATAGTGTTGAGGCTTTTAGTCTAACTAGATTTGGCAGAATATTTGATTTTCAGCTTCAAAATGTTTACAATATTCTCAGGGTGACCCAGTTTGTAAAGATTATGTAGTAAATTGTACATTTACTTATCAACTGTCAGTGGCCGACAATTTCTCCAAGACTGGACTTTTTAAGTAATCTCCAATTGATGAACTTCACCAAACTAATATTGCAGAACCTCATTTTCTGTCAATGTATTATTTCACCGATGATATGACCGAACCCTTCAGTAAATTCCTTTAATCTGCAGGTCAATTTTGTTGCGTAAGGAATGCATGCAATCGGAAGCATTAACTGTTCGGGTCGGTGACGGGCTCTGTTGGCTGGAAAAATGGAACGTGACATTTTAAATTTGGCGCAAAGCTCGACATTAATCTGGCGCGTCGCCGCCCTCGCCCATGCCGTGCGTGGCCTAATCCGCCCGCTCCCCGAACGACCCGGCAAGATGGAAAAATCTCGGCAGACTCACATCAAATTACCAGCTTTAAAGCGTAGTGAATTCCCTAGGGCCCGAGACGACACACCTTGCCTTTCAGAAACGCCCCTAAATAACGTCGCGGTGTCCTTCGGGAAGTTTGGAAGGTTCGGGCGCGCACGTGCTTTTGTCATAGTCATACTTTCGTCGAGTTTTACGTACGACGTGCCGCGCACTTCGATTGAGTTTTGAAAGCGCGTTATATAACTTTACTAATAAAATTCTTGTTTTAAAGTTTTTTTCTGAAAATATAAAAAGTTCCGTCCTCCCATCTATGCTAATATACTAACTTGCTCGCATATTAAGTGCTCACGTTATGTATATAAATTGCACATTAATTTCCTAAAGGATAGATGTAAATTACCGAGATTTAGTTTCTGCAAGAACTATGATAGTGTTTACTTAGGTGTCCTCGCCGCGTGTGGCAAAATTTTCATCCACAAAATCGCCACTTTGAATCCATAGATGAGTGACCAAATTATCACCACCGTTTATGTAAAATGTGCAATATTAGGTATATTATTATTCCTTCATGATTTGCTTGTCTTGATGTGTTTTAAAATTCGGCCAGGAAGTTTAACAACTACTTTAAAAAAGTTAAATATAAATATTTAACTTTTCCCAAATCTTTTTTTTTTAATTCGATTCGATCAATCAAAATCTTCTGGACTACGAAGTCATATTCAAACAACCTACACATTTTTACCAATCAATATTTTAATACTATTTAACTGCTAAGTAACGTGTCGCCAAACCATTAAGTATTTCACGCGAGTTTGTGGATATAATATTTTTCCTGTTATTTATCTTCAGAGTGTTTCCTAAAAAACTAATTAGCAACAGAAGTTTGTTTCCAACTGCAAGCAAGTTGGAAAAAAACTTAAGTAACGATGACGGCTCGGATAAGGAAGTCTATTGCTGATATCATCACACCTTTTTTCCTGGTCCACATGCAAAGGTTAAATAAAATTGATATTTTATCAAGTATTTCAGTAATTTTGGTATTGTTGAATAAAATATTAAAAGGGAAACCTCAACCACTTATAACATAACCTATGTATAAATACTATATTTATACATAGGTTATGTTTTATGTGGTGCCGGTATTCTTGGGTGGTATCCACACAACATCAATTAAAAAGTATTTCGAGCTTTTTGGTATTTTTGGAGAGTTCTTGATATGAAAGTAGCTCTCTTCTTTTTTATTAAGTTTTTACAGCCAAATCGCTAAATATTTTGAATATTTTTTGAGAAAACTAATAAAATATGAGCTTTTTATAGTCCAACGTGATCAAAGGCGTAGACAAAAGCTAATTTTAGCTATAAGTGCTTACCGTACTAAAGCCAATTCCTCATGTTCAGTGTGTCGTGTAAAGTTTCTCTATTGTCTGGGCGACGCCAGCTCTGCGGTGATCCCCCTATCTCGAGCCATAGGTCACAAGAGATACATATGAACAAACTCAAACTATAATTCAGAGCAGCAAAGTACTACATAAAATACTCCTTTCTTCTTGGCTTTAGTAGTTAAAAAGAACAAACTTTATAAATCATAACGTCTTGCAAAAATATATGTTTTATTTTTGCATACCTTTATTGGTAAAATTATGCCATTTGCGTTTATTAGATACCTAGGTAACTTTATTGGTAAGAAAATAAACATGTAAGTTAATTCCGACAAACAATTGGGTTCCGTTGAAAGACAAAAAACGACTTTAATAGAACAGAGGTTGTGTAACACAAAACTAAAATGTAACCCGCAAAACGTGTACAAAAATATTCAATTGCTAGAAACCGCTTGTGTGACTGTCTAAGGCCTTTGTTTCCCACCCGTAGTGCCGGCACGGAACTAGCTCAAGCTTTTGAATTCCTCCACTCGCCATTTCAGAAGTTTTGTAAAAAGACGCGTAACACGTTACCGCCGCAAGCGTGAAACTTGCACACTTGTGGCCGCCTCCACTCTCAAGAAGCTTGCTCTAAGTTACCCCGCCTTACTTCCTTTATTAGCCATATCTCCACACCTAATTCAAACTTTTACTTATTTAACATACATTCTTAATGCTTGTTCTAATTAGATCAAAGCTTGGCTTAGCAAAAGTGATTTGTGATGGATTTGTAAAAGGTTTATTGTCGTGTCTTTGCATGGCAATCAACTTTCATTATTGGAGCTTAAAACTCAATCAATTAGGAAACAATTAAGTTGTAACAGCGAAAAAATAACTTCAATGATGCCTATTAAAGCTTATCTTCAACTTATAATTTCTACGTCAAATTAGTTTAATTGAAACGATACAAAAAATAACTAATTTTGCGTCAATGAACTTGCTTTGAACTTATTATCTCAACTTTCTCATTACACAATTAACTAAAATATTGAATTTGCTGTGTTTAAGGTTCGATCAACTTTCAGTTATCTTATAATATCGCAACCTCAAATTCACTAGTCTAAATTACCAAAATTTTCCCGCTGTTCTCCTCGCACATAATTTTAAATTTAATTTATCTACCCCTCAATCCTGTTAATGAAATTAAACTATAATTCTAAAAGTCAGCCACCGTTTCATTGCGTTAATTAGTTAATAAATGTGAATGCTTCTCCTCTTACGGTACTGTGTCTTACCGTAGCGGTCGTAGAGTTCGCTTCGCTAGCTAACTATTACACTTAGCAATAAGATAGCAATCGCGTAGTGTAGAAAGGTAATGTACCTTGTAAAGATATTTGCACAAAATCCAATCTTGTACATGTCGCCGTTTCCGTAATGAATTCAACAATAATTAGAGTCGGTGCGAGAGAGCGCTGAGCTTACCGGCGGATGTCACAAATCCTAGCCAAGGGCCGGGGCGTGTAATGCAAATAACAGTGTTTACCTGGCCCCGCCTGCGCCGCTGTGCGATTCATAATAACAGCTTTTATTTCCGTAACTAGCTGCGACGCTCTCATTTTGTCGGTTAACGCGTATTGTGTCATGGCAAAACGAATGCCGCCTAGTAATGGAGTTTTTAAGCGCAGCTTTTTCGTTCCGCGCCGCAAAAGGGAATTATGTAACTAGAATAGCGACGTGATTGCACAGCAAGCACTACAGGGGATCCACGGATTTATTGTTTCAACTGTCTACTTGGGAATTTACGATTTAAACGTAGAAATGTCAGAATGTAAGAATAACACTTTTTAAAAGACGTTAATGAAAACGACGATGTTTCGCCATTGTGGGTATGGAATTTTCGGCGGTTTGATATATTTGGCAATTTGAAATCCATTACAAATATCTGCCTCTACGTAGAACCGACGACCAAAAGCGAAAAAAGAAAAAATACTGTACTGCCACCATTGCCGCCAAATTTTTGCGGACAACACTGGTTTTAGATGTTCCCCAAATATTCGAATGTCTTCCTGAAACGTGAAAAAGGAACATAAGTACAAACCATTTTTCTGAAAGTGCCAAGCTACCAAAGAAAAATATCAATTCTACTGTAACCAGTTAGGAATCTCAGATACCTACGCGTCTGGCATTACAAAAAATAAAAAAACACTACAAAGAAAGAACAAACTACAAAAGAGTCGATAGAAAAGTTACGCACGTCAATATATCTGACTTAAAAATGCTTTTCACAGCAGTTGTGAACGTCCTTGCAAGTGTGAGTGAGTTCGAGTGCGTCGTACACGCTCCAAACTTGATTTGAAGAGAAGTCTGCAAGAACCGCGTGAGTGGGCTATTGCAATTTCAACTGTGGTATAATTCGCGAGGCATATTGGAAAACTTGTAATTGGTTCAGTTTTATATTCGCGGCAATGTGCTCTAAGTTAAATAAAATTATATCACTTTTACTGTTGGTCTTGACAGACTTTATTTTAGCTAAGGTGCCACATTTTCATATACAGACTTGTATATAGAATTCATTATTCGAGATTTGATTTCGAGACTTTATAGACAATTTTCTATTGTAAAATACTTACACTTGGTTTTTTTTTTTCAGATTTTGCCCGGAGTCATATATCATTGTAAAGGAGCTCTCTTCAAAGTAAGTACCTAGTTAAAGTTATCTTCTAATACTGCAGTGACGCTACCTCATACCTTGGAAATAAAACTTGCCTATCAGCAATCGTGCTAACCTTTTGTAATATTTTGTCTAGCTGAAAATTTATTTTATATTTTAATACTGTGCTGTTTCTTCCCGTCATATTTTTCATGATTATTCTCTTGGCAACGCACCAAGATCTTAGTCGCTTATCTTTCGTAACTTCGCTCGGCGAAACTGCTCAATCTTTCTCGATATTTTACTAGATTTTTGTCATTTTAAATTAGCATTTAACTTTCATTTTCAATCACTTATAATATTAAATTTATCTGATTTATATCACTGTTCCTAAATGCGACGAGACATTTATTACGCAATCTAAAAATTGGACGAAGCTTGTTAAAAAGTAATCAGTTTAAAATATATTCGTCCTAATGTTATTACTCTCAAATATATTTGGGTCGACTTCTAGGTTTACCAGATTTGATGGAATATCCGATTTTTGGGATATGACATGCGATAAAAATTTGAATAACATTAATTTTGAATTTGTTTGAGGACTATCGTAGATATTCATAGTGGTCGGGACCGTTGGTTCAACATTTTTCTCGTAACCGCGGAGTGCTAGAACTGATTACATGTATGAAATTAATAGAGCCAACGTTGCTTAACTTCTTTAATTTATAGATCTACTCTGCCGCTACTGCTCTTATTTAGTTTTATTCTATACTCTCTAACACCTCAAAATGTCAAAGGAAATCCGTTAGACAAATTCAAGGTCTACGAATCAGTATGGTTTATTATTAAAGTGATTTTGCTCTATTTTTTTGTTAAATAAGGAAACACCAGTTAACCTTGCACGACTTTGTTGAAATGCTCAAACACAATCACACTGTTTTGTCATGTTAGTTAGCACGACGCGTGTTACATTCAACTAAGTTTTTGAGTAACAAATGTACGGAGCCGTATCGTTTCTACTCAGATATTCATGAAAGAAGACTTGTTAGTTGTTTTGTTTATTCCTACCGTCTGAATTAGTTATGTGGGGCGTTGTTTATATAAGGTTATGCAATAGAACCAGGTCTACAATACCAGTGTGCAAAAATATGAGTTGTATTATGCGGTAGTTCCGGGATGATTTATTTAAAAATTCCAGATTAGTCTCTCAAAAAATGTAGTTGTAGGTAGCACAAAATCTCGCCTTGTTCACCTAAAAAAGATGTCTTAATAGAACCTACATAGATTTTATTGCGTCCTCTGTATTGCTTTTTACTGGAATTCGTGTATTGGTCATCAAACTAATCACATGAAAGATACGTCATTGGTCGATGCCATCGATTGGAAAATACCAAGTTAAATCACTTATAGCACTTCGTCTTCTTTATTCCTATTTAATTTGATTTCTTAGTGTGTCAATATACTTAAAAATGAAATGCGTGTAACCTCTCTAGCTTAAGGCACATTTACAGACATAGATCATTTATACGATGTCTTACAAAATGTCGTTGAGGTAATACTAATTTCAAAATGTAGCCGTATTTTAATTAAATATCACAACATCGGTTCCAGAGACTAATAACGGGTATCTACTTGGCAATAATAACAATTTGCGTATGTCATTCTTGCGTAAATTTGTAAACCTTTGCCAATGTGCTTTACTATGTTTCTGAGAAATGTTGTCTCTACTGCCTTTCAGAACTTCGTTCGTTTAGTTATAATTGGCTAATAATTAATCAGAAAGTCTTCTGGCACTGAAAGGTTCATGTTAGAACAGTACTTTCTCTGGCCGGTACCAGCTTCCGTTTCTCTTCTTTTTTGTCGAAAAGGCACTGCTTATTATGCGATGTGTGACCATCCATCCCCTCTGTACCTTGGAGAGCACGTTAAGCCTCCCCTCACCGATCTTTCTTCGGTTGTATCGGATTTCCTTTTCACCAGACATTAAGAGTAAGGGGGTAGAGTGCAAGTGTTTGCACACATACTTGTGCACTATAACGTTATATCTCCTACGTTTACTTTGAGATTGACTAGTGTAATAAAAATCGATTAGAAAGGCTGCATTATATACCATATATAATTTAAATATATATAATCTTATTAATATTGTTAGAGTCTAGGCGAGCCTATTTTGAACTATATTAGAGAGAACCACCAAAGTAGTTTCAAGCTCGTCCCGGTCAGTCAGTCACTCGATAACCATAGCTAGATCGGAAACTTTGAATGATTGTAGCGCTTAAAACGGAACCCCGGACGTTTTAGACTGGACAAAGTGGTTTATATAGCCAAGATACTGCTGTCTGTATACACAATTCAAACTTTTATGAGCTGTAGAACTGGCGTGAACTCCTGAAAACTTACGACGTGCCAGTCGAGCAACATTAAAGATTCTTTATCCGCATCCAAATTATTCTTGTTATGAGCAGTTGCTTTTGATGGCAAAGGTACAAGTTCGAGATGCCATTTCTGAATTTTGAAGTCAAGTTGCTAGTAGTAAAGAATTACCACCCACTTGTTTTTACGGTGAAGTTATTCTTTAGAAACTAGATTAACAAAGTAACTTACCTACGTTAAAGTAAATTGATACATAATACAAAAGGAACTCTCATTGTTGTGACGATAATTGGGAAAAACATAATTAATAACATATTTCACATTGCCTTTAAAACTCGTAAGCTTATGACAATGTCATACCAATTCTTAAGGTGCTGTTATAATTTTCACAAGTTTGTACCTATCCATTTAATACCTTCGGCCGAACTTTGCACTCCCGAAGTTGTAAGAACAATTAGTCATAAATAATTGAACATGATCGATATTCCTTTGTAAGAAGACAAAGAGATGTCATACTCAAAACTTTGTCAATTTACGTTGAAACCGTAAAGCCCCTTACTAGCTCATGTCCTTACTTGGTAGAAAAGTGGAGGTAACATCAAGAGAACTTTCCACTCGGGGTACAGTCGTACTTACCTTGTCTAGAAAGGGATCAAACTGCGGTGCATTCCCCGCAATGTATTATGCAGTCCCAGAGCGGGTGCCAGTGTAAGCGGCTTGGAATCACCCACTCCCCGTCGAAGAACACACAGCTATTCCTTGAGAATTTTCTATCCAAAACTTTGTAGAAACCATTTCGTTTCAAATATCTTTTTAAATTACTTGCGACGGATTTGATGATTGTAACTTATTGCTGTGTTTACAGTTCGCATTGCATTCGTTTGGATACTAAAACGTCTCCGATTTATCGATGTTATAAGTCCGTTATAATTCAGTTAGTTAGACCGTAATTCTGCTATAGTAAATAGGAACTTAGCCCATAATCCGGTATAGTCAACAAGCAGAGGAGAATATTGCCGTAATAACCGTATTTGCTATCTGAATAGACTTTGAGATATGTTAGTTAAGGTGGGTATAAATTGTATGACTACTGTCCATCTGTCTAATATAATCCGTTTGTTGATTTAGGGGACAACTATGGACTAATTTGCTTTGAGGTAGACAAATGGAATATAGAAATTTTCTCTGAAAAGAAATGGCAATAAGAGCTTTGCAATTTTTCATCAATTTGCATTGTTTAACCAAACTCTGAAACCACATTTTCCTTCTCTTCAATAATATCCTAGTCAGCAATCTTTCATTTCTCAAGATCAGGTATAGGAACGATCTAAAACTAAAAAGAGACTATCAGCAATCTCATTTTAATCGGATCATTTATCAAAAGTCAAGAGACCGCACAATGGGAACTTACTGCAGTTGGAATTGTAAGTGAAATGACTCGATTAGATCGTTCACTTCTTTATAAAGTTTCTGCCACTGTTTAAAAACATATTCAGTTGTTTGAAATAAAGCAAAGTGGCACCGCTTTACCTGAGCTGATAAACAAGAGATGTTTCCTACCGCTTTGTTGTCAAGCTATTTTATATTTATGTGAATGTTGTGCCGATGTACACAACAAATGTTCACCGGCTGGGTAAGCTAATCGCATCTCATTTCCTACGTGTCGCTCGTTCTAGTGGGAAGCACAAATGAGATTGTGGGCTGACGTGTCGTTCCGGAGACCCAGTCGCATTCGACATCGCACCCGAAACCGCATCGGCATGTTACACCCTGTTTACAAAACATGCCTCTATCATCACATATACATAGTTGAGGAAATTTATCGTTTGTTATATAATTAATCTTGTAAATCGTGTATCTCTCACAGGTATTATGTATAAATTAACTTCAACCATATTTACGTAATAGGCACTTTACGTTGATACTACGCAGTCATGTTCTTAGTTTACCAGATTTGTAGTAAAGTCAATTTAGTTAAATCGCAATGAACGGCTTTTCGAACGAATAGAGGTCCTTTATCGTGTTTCACGCAACTTTCCTCGGCCGGCACTCTACTTACACGATTAATTTGAGTCGATAAATCCGCATTAAAAGCGGAGCGAGGGGCAGCCAACCGCGCCGTTGTGTGTAAGTAGCCCCCATTCGGACCTTTTTGTTCTCGATACAGTCACTCGTTCATAGTGAACTCTTTAATCTATTATAGCTTGAGCATCCTGAGTGTAACATAGCGTGACATGTCATAAGTGAAACGTTTTCGTTGGCGGCTATCGATCGGAAATTGGTAAGGTCTAAATGTCGGTTTCATACGGTCTGGCGGGCGTGCACGTCACTGGCCGCCGAGACAGACAGGCAGCGTGCGCGGCGCCTGCGAACCCATTAGACGTCTGCCCGATGTGGAACGCTCGATAAACTTGTAAAAACGCCTTCTACCCATTTAATTTTATACCCTCGCTTAAGCTTTGCTATTGGCAGATTTCTTCCTTCTTTTTTTATAGGTCCGTCATTAACTGTATCGCGCGTCTATTATTTCCCGCTTGTTTAATCTGCTCGTTAATCCACCAGTGTCGTTTCAAATACAGGCATTCGCAGTGAATTAATAATTTGAAATTTTGTGTGACAGTTTCATTGCTGCAAATAATACCTTTGAATTTGATACATCGGCTTTTCATTTAATGACGGCGCCGCCGTTTTAAAAATATGTGCTACTGAAATAAATGCGAGCTCGAATAAAAAAGGAGTTTGATACCAATAAAGTTTAAAGTTCACATTTAGAAATGAAAGCCGATACCACACCTCAAACGGGGAAGTGATATTGGAACAAAATATTTATGACTTTATGTGATAAAGTTTATGTAGCGGTAAGAGTTTTATTTCTCTCGTGAAACGACTATAACTTTTTTCGAATAACGTAATATAAAATGAGGGAATATTGGCCAATAAAATAAAATATTTTCTTCAATATGCGTTACTCTTAACATAATACGAAGTCATAAATGTACACTGAGCGTTTAAGCGCTACCAATAATTACGGTCCGCGATAAGCTTGCAAATTCGTAGTACTACGTTGTTACATCTGCCCCAATATGTACCCAAAAGTTATTTATATAGTTGACCGTTGTACAAAATACTGCAGCCAATAAGTTTAGTACAAAAATATATATCAACCCTTAAATGTGGTGATGACATGCCATATTAGGTGCTGGTACATTCGTGAGAGTTTCAAAGTGTTGACTTATTTATTACAGACGTACTACGCAACGCACAAACAACACAGAAAGATACTCCTTACAAATTATTGTATTGAATACAAACTTCCGTCGTGTAATGGATTCTCGAAGGCGACATATTCAACGATTAAACGCTTCTAAACTCCTAATTAGAATGTAAAGAGAACTTCAATAATACTTTGCCGGTTGTCGGGGCACGTACGCGAACTTTTATTCAGCGAATTTGGTTACGTAATTCGTTGGAAATATTCAAGTTTTCGGCGAGACGTTATCGCGGGTGCTCTCAACGCGGGTGTGGGCGGGCCGCTCCCCGCGGGGACTTAATTTGTTGCTCTCCTGGCGCCTCGCATCTCACTTTCAAACGGCGTAACGCGACCTTACCACTTTCCTCCCCTTCCCGACACCGTGTAGACATCATGTTCGCCTTCGCCCCGACTCGGCTAGATCGAACGCGACTATATCTGACTACATTGCGTTTATCTTATTTATTATTCCGATATTCAAACGACACGATAACGTACGAATGTTTTAAATATTTATTAACTTTATTTTCAACTTGCAACGTTTTCGTTTTTCCGTATTTGTAAATATTTGCGACTTATCGAAATCTTTGTCTTGTCTTTTACTGAAATTCCTCTACAACTTGCTACATTTTATATTTATAAGCAGGTTTTTAATTCTTGTGATTTAGAACTGTAGTCTGAATACATGAATACAAGATTGAATATGAAATAGTTTATCCATTTTTGTTGCTTACAAAAACAATGCGTTGTCTGCGGAATAATATTACCGAAACGACACGCACAACCACTGAAATATACCAGTGGACACGTTACCTCGATTAGATATAGTGTATATTACATGCATAGGTTAGTGCCTCTAGACCAGTAATAAACAAATTCCGCCAGATGTATTCGAACAGAAAAATACAACCATAGAACGATCGTGTATCACATGTAATTCTTGGCAAAATTCCATTACATACATACTCGAAATATACATTCAAGACACGCGTCTATTTCAAATTCGATATACCATAGATTTGCGTGGCACCAGCACCGCGACAATCTAATCACAATACCATAAAGGAGTGCACCGTAAAATATTTATGGGTCCGGGAGCAGGCACGCTTCGGTACCCGTCTCCGCCACGGGCCATCTACCTCCATCAACCTCAATGAATGTTCTCTATACAATACAACAGTCTATATTTTCATTCGTTCCATGTAAATTAATCTTCGGTACGATAAAAATCGATTTCGTTAGTCAAGTTGTACACAAATGGTGCTGTCCTGTTCGCATTTATCCTCTAACATTGTGAAGTTTCAGAAGATACGATGATGGAGGCAAAAATGTATGAAAATCATAAAATTATGTACTTATTTTGTATAAGCTTTTAAAAAACTTTTACGGATTACTGAGCATACAAATGGTTTTAAATTATGCAAGATTCATAAAAAAATACTTCAGTAGATTGTGCGTCAGTCTGGTTTATTTTTGTATTGAGTAGACGCAACTTTACATATTATAAAAATCTGTAGTATTTATGTACGTAAGTAAATTTTCTAGTCTAGTACATACTTGTACAATTTATTTATTTTTATACTCCTATTGTATAGCATAAAATGCATTATTCAGTATCAAAGCTCCACAGTACGATTAAAGCCAATGTGCAGTATCAGAACGCCTCACAGGACAGTTAAAATAGAGTTTTATGTATCTGAATAACATTTAAAGTTTGATATAAAGAAATTGTGTGTGTAGAAAGGTCAATTAAGTAAGTCCTGGGACCACGGCGGGCGCAGTGCTCGTTACACACTCACTCAAATTGGCGCCGACCACTGAACTGTAACGATAATGACGCCGCGTGAGTTGTGCCCCATTCGTCCACTAACGTAAGCTAACTCCTCTCATGGGAAACCCTAAAAGCCACTACGAGTACCTACTACTACCTATTTGGTGTAAGTAGGTACTGCTAGGTACACCCAAATTTGGCAGTCTCGCAAAACTATGCGGTTTTTGCGGCACATAAACAAATAGCACGCGTGTGCGACCGACCGCGTATCGATTGATTTGACTTAAAATGCATAGTTTTGAGCCGTGATGTCGATCGGTTTCCGCCAAATTTTCCGCTGCGGGCGCTTGGCAACTGGCAACCCCGTTTCGTGGTTCACCAATGTCCCCCATACAAATTGCGAGGCTTATGTGGTGGTAGTTACGTCAACTTATACAATATAACATTTGCAGCATACCACATTTGCTATAACTCCAATCGCAGATCGTCGATTGGCAACACTCATAATCATAGCGAGCTCGATCGACCACTGAAAGCTTTTTGAAAGCTCGTAGTGACTCGCGATGAAAGGTTCATGCGGTGATTTCAGTCGAGTGACTATGGCCCCGTGCCCCGGCCGACGAATCTGACAGCAGTTACAAACACAATTGTTATTCTTTTCCTATTTTCTAGACTTCGAATTGTACTTTTAAAAAATATTTATTATTCGCTAAAAACTCATTCAAGCAAGTATATCAATTTGCTTAAATCACCATTTTTGCCGTATCTAATGACGGCATAGACGTCTAAATTGGTCCAACCCTTTATTTGTTTATGTTATATTTCGTTGCCCACTAATTCCTAAAAAAAATATTGGAGGTAATAAAATATTTGGCTTTCCAAAAAACATGATGTGTACAAATTCCACTTTGCTCCGTACCACTAACGCTTTTTGTGCCCTCAATTTCAACTCCGATTAAACAAACTTCAGTTGACTTTTCCTATTTGGAAAAAATCCATGGAAATCTTTTGTGCCCGGTAATTGCCTACATCCTTGCCAACTTTAGAAAGAACTTCATTATACCAAACCAACGTAATTTGAGAATTGCCTTTGATTTAACAGATGTTTGGAATTTGAATATTTTCTATTTTTTTCTATTGTTATTTTTATTGAGGCACACTCATCAGTTATCACAATGCTAAAATATTTACCAGAGCGTCATTGTGCTTATAGAGATAATTTGGCCAAGTATTTCTTTGCTGTAAATTTAGTATATCATAAACCCAAGGTTAATAACATTTTCTATGCCAATAAACTAACTAAACTCCATTAAAATCCATTAGGTATGTTTTGTCTAATCAGCCAAACTTTTAGACATAACTAGTCGGGCCCCATGCATACTTATAAGATTCCGTTACAATTTTAATAAGTATGTCTACGTGCCGACGAATCAAATTTAATCGATAAAAAAGAGCAGAGTAGCAACATCGTTCATATACTTTCACTATCGGTTTCGTGATAAATTACTAAATAATGCGCCCTATGCCGTTCGTCTAACCCCACCCTAATGTCTTCTTAATGCTGCATGGAGTTGTCACATTGCACATTTTGAGTTGGCGTTCCTCCTTTCCGTTTTGCAGTAAGTAGGTATTCACTTTTCGTTAAGTTTCTTCGAAATACTTCCACCTTTTCTCTTAGTATTGAAATATTCTTCGTAAAACTGTAATATATCTTTTGAAGTTTCGTGTTGCATGATATATGGGGATAAATTAGATTAGGTTGAGTATTTACCTAAATACTTTTGAATGGACGTTTTAGTGGATATTTAGGTTGTTTGTCGTATGACCACTAACTTTTATTAATGACTAGCACAATAAAAAGCTTCTATACAAAAATTCATCGAAATCGGCATTTAATCGAGTAGTATATTCTAATTTTACGCTATTAAAAACTACAGTTTTATTATATTAGTATAGATCTATAATAAAACGTGAGGATAAACAAAGAAAAAGGTAATCATCTCACAGACATAATCGTAGTCGTAATTTTCACTGACAACGGTCTCTGGTGATTGTTTGTTTCGAATCTTTCAATCACATAAAAATGCAATGAGAGAACCAATGAGACTATATGGGCGGTAATATTATTAATATCAATGTACAAATGCACGACATATTTATAAATAAATATGAGGTTATAAAACCAATACTGAAACTCTAGAGTCGCCGGCGAGAACTATATAAGTGCACCGGGTTTGTTAAGTATGAAAGCTCCATTTAACGCAAGTTTTTTAGCTCTCGTTTTGCCTCTGGCGGCTCGCCGCTCACTCCTTTTGTTCCCCGAACGTGATCTGGCCGAGATGAAGTCCACGGACGTTATTGCTCCGTTCCTCTCTTCAATCGAGTTTGTTTCTGCCCGTCACACTTTAGACGCTTGCGTTAAACCGCAGACAAAAAAATCTTCATTCTATACACAAATCCTCTTGTGTAAATGCACAATTTCTCAGTCCATTTGTTTTCGTGATGTATAAAATGTACATAAACGCATAATATTTTCGCAGCATTCACTTCGCCGCTATATCTCATGGTTCGTACAAGACTTCGTTTCCAATATTACTTTGCGGGATGACAAACGGCTTGCAGTCACATACGACGTAAATATTACTGAAACAGGATTTTATTTCATGAAATTGTGATATTATACCTTACTGCGATAGCTGTACAAAAGGTATACCTGTATTCTTAAAATTCTTTTGAAATGTACTACATATTTTACTTTAAGAGCACATACTGACCTCACGTGGAAAGTTTCAGGTCCCAGATTTGTTTCTTCTGCCTGCCTGATTTCAAAGCCCTCTTCAAACCATCTCATAAATTATTTCTGTGAAAAACTTTTAAAGCTATTATAACTCTGTTCCATAGATATAAATCTTCGAGTTTGATTCATTCCCAATATTAACTTATACGCATTTATTTTCATACTTCAGGTAAGCGGGTGCTTACCACGTCCAACTGAAAAATTGATTCACAGAATTGTGGTGTGAATAAGAAAACATTTTAATTCAGGAGTTGTGCGTCTTTTAAATATCACATCAGCGCCCACTCAAAGCCACCACTCGGATAAATTTAACCGAACTAATTAACAATAGGTATACACATGTTAAATTCGGTGTGTATTCGCATGTCACAACAAGAGTGGCGCCGAATCTGTTGTAGGCGATACACACTGGAGCAGTTATCTCAGTATCGCCTGACTACGCCCGTTGTGGCCGCCATGTTTATTTTTAGTCTCGCGTGTACATTCACTATTGCGATGAAATTTACAGCGCTCGCCGCGGCTCGCCGCTCGGCGGACTCCCGATACTGACGCTTCAAATGACAAGCTACCGCTATTTCAAAAATGTCTGCTATTTTACGCGAGAATTCCCGCTCTTTCGATGAGCAATAATTCTTTTGTTCAACGGGTGAAAGGTCCATGAGATTACTTTTATTACATGGTATTAGACTGGAATTCTTCGCGTTAAAGCGCTGAAAACGCCCGTTACGAACTTATTTTTCGGTAAACAAAAAAATTCTATCCGTTTTTAGGGTTCCGTAGTCCGTATCTCAAAAGGAAAAAAAGGAAATCCTTATAGAATTACCATTTTGTCTGTCTGTTCGTCTGTCAAGACCCTTTATCTCGGGAACACGTAGTTGAAATTCAAAACAATATACTCAGGCCTACAGTCTCTCGAAGCTGTGAAAAACTCAAACTTATCAGTTAACGTAAAAAAACTATTATAATATGTACCTACAAACTTGTACGGAGCGAGTCCAACTCGCACTTGTTCGGTTTTTTCTATAAACAAATAAATATTTCCTTCAATTTCGCCAGAAGGGTCGATTTTGAATTAATATTTTTGGGGATAAAACGCGTGTCGCGGCGGCTAATACCCTTGTTCGTCAAAATACCATTACTGGCACGGAGCGAGGTCCCCCTGTCAGGCTGAGATTTGGCGTAACTTAGTGACTGATTAGCAATTGGTGTGAGCTGGCGGGCGCGACAGGTGGTCGGGTGCGGGGACCTGACCCGCGGCCTCTCGCCTGATTGATGGCCACGTCCCGTCCGCGCTCTGACTTGGCATCTTACATTTGATTTCCAATTCATGCTACATAAAACGACTTAGTGTTGACCTTAACAAATAGTAAAAAACGGATTATCTTATAACCAATGTCATTTTAATCATTTTATTCGTTTTTAAATCTCTGTTCTAACAAATAATAAATGTCAAGTAAATCAATTTATGCATGTGAGAACATGGTCAGAATAAAATTAAACTAAATAACGAAAAGCTAACCTAATTGGAGTTCTGCCATGTGCTGCTGATGTAAAGATGCCTGATGTGAAGATCAGGAAGCGTAGTCTGCCTCGCAAATGTCAAATGTCGATTGTTGTACCTGAACGGGTCTCACGCTCCGAGACCGCGGTCTAATAACCCGAGGTCAAATCTTGCCTTATGCATATTCACAGACGACGGTGAAGCCGGTGGCTCATCTGTAACGGTCCTGCGACCGGTTGTATGAGCTCATTGTTGCATATGCCCACATGGACGAGCGAGACGTCCTGCGCCGGCGCCGCTTGCAATGATTAGAAACCATTATACACTTAACATTGTGATGTGATCTACTGTTACAAATAGGCAAATTTGAGAACCGGTTCGTCAACTAGGTATTTTTTTAACATTTTGCGACAAGCTTCAAGGATATCTTGATCTCAAATTAAATGACTTGTTACTTGTAATAGTTACTTAATCACTTTGTTAGTCAAATCTAGAACGACATTCAATTATAGTTCAGCAACTGTTTTACGACGACTACACGCTGTATTTTATTTTATGCGAATTAACATTGTGCTGCCTTTTATTGCAAAGCGTCGGGTTATTAAGATTACAAAGGCAGGGTCAGTTGTAAACGTGGCCCGTAGATATTTATATTCTAATTAGGTGCCAGCTACAACCGCCCGTGAGGGTGCATGCGTAATTCGAAATACGTTTTCTTTGCATGTAATATTATGACATTATTTCATTGAAACAGACGGATGTATGTAGGCGACGAAACCCTTGTTATTTTTCCAGTATTTTTGAGTGAGTTGTCCACCTGCTTTTTTATGCTAGTGATGGATTACTCCTCCGGCAATGTTTCATTTTTTAACTGTGATAGATATACGAGTCCAACAGTGTTTGTTTTTCTTTTTGCAGTAATCAATAGCTAGTTTTTGTTTCCGAGAATGTGAACCGAAACACTCGATAGGTAAACAATTACCGGGATATCTAAATAATTACTATAGTAGCTAGGTATTATTGATTGAGCTGGAAAAGTTTTGTTGTTATTTATAGAGAATTGTATTCGTAGATATGGTATGCCAATATCGAAATTTATTTATCCAATGTTTTGCTCCTGCTGTTGTTGTTGGTAAAAAGTGTTTATTTTTTATATAAAATGTCGTTTGAGTATGAAATTTAGATTAGTCACGTTTTTACTAGCTATTCTCGGCTATGTCCGCGTCGAATTTGCTCAATGTCGATTCTGAACCGGAACAAAACACCGCGTTGCGTCAGATAAAGTAATATTGTAATGCGTCTAGGTTTTGGTTTAATGTAACATTTAGTTTTGCTGTGCACTTCGTTATTTTAAGCTAGAAGTGCTTTATCAACTAGAGAGACACTACGAAATACTAGATAGATAAATAATAGCACCTGCTAACTGCAAAAGGGATATAAAGTATTCTTTACGTACGTACCCAATCGTACTCTACGTACCCAATTAGGTTCACAGTGATATATAGTCCTTAAAAGCATAGGTACTGTCCACACAAATCAATGTAAACTTTTTTGATTTACAGCAAAAACTGCTAACAAGCAATTAACTTTCACAACTTTCAAAGCTTAACATGTTTCTCATGGAAGTAGTTAATTTTGTATAAAAACTGTGGAGTGCGTCACCAAAACTTGGCGAGCTTTCAAATTCATCTCAGTGTAGAACAGTTAAACAAAGATGGTGCAGTAATGCATTTTACATTTTGAAGGATCATTAAATTGCGCATTACACGGCCCGGGCGCGTCGAGAGGCAATTAAAAAAGAACTGCTAAGACGCCGCTCGTAAAAATGAAGTCGTGTTCTCAACTGATTAAAACTCAGCTCTAATCTTGTGCAAGTTAAATTTTTAATCAAATTCGTTTATCGCCAACGACCTTAGCACCTTCTTATCTCAGCCAAAATGGAGCCTAGGAAATAGTTGCCGTGGACGCGTTAAAACTAATAAGGCTAATGCATTCAGTTATGGAACTTACAAATTGCTGAGGATTTTACGATCATGTACGTGTAGAATCGAAGTTCCGGAGATCATTTATTTGGCGAGATTCGCCGCCGAGATCTATCAATTAGCACGCAAACTCTATCGGCTTTCAGGTGAATGTCAATTAATGTCAAGTCTGAAGAGCGTCGTCCGTTGAGACCATCTAGTGAGCTGATGGATTGTCTGTATGGATAGCAACAAGTACTAGCGATAACCTCGAATAATAAAAATATATTGAAGTATTTGACGGTTGACCCTGGGAATGTAATTGATACGGTTTTGTGAGCTGTATCGACCGAAGTACTCCATGGGATTACTCAGCGTTTTGCCGTCTTTTGAAATAGAGGCTGTATAAATAAATAAGTAATCTGGTAGCATATCTAGACATGTCTTCTTACATATACATAACTCTTTCTTTTGGCCTCGCCATAGTCGGTTAATAACTTAGCAACAAGGCCATAGATAGAATTAAGATGGCAGCATGAGATCACAATCTTTCTATTGTTCTCATGTTATATTACTTGAGCAGATGTTTGTGAAGGTGCGTAGTAGCTGAGAATTTTTCAGACAAAATATTTGTTATTTTAGTTTGTTTTTTGATAAACTTTGACATTTGTATCTGTTTGTAGATCATAATATAATGTATGATATTATCACAAAAACTGAGAGTATAGTAGGTAATCTTCATGTGTAGGTACTTCACTCGATCGGAATATCGCAAAGTGGTCCAGAATAGTTCGCGATTCCGTATCCTTGAACGATGTCTATAATGTGCTTTGCTCGAGCGCGATTGTGTGACTTATCTTCTGTGCTCTTGGTGTTTTGTGATATTATCAAGGCTGATTTGCTATTTTTAAATGTAAAGTTGTTTATTTTTTACGTTTCCTGTTTTAAAAAGGAAAATTTGAAGTGTTATCATGGAATTTTCTTGAGTCTTCATCACATGCAAATGATACCTCTTATGTCGTTAGTAAATGGTTTGGAGAATGCAAGGCATAACCCTATACTAGGAGTCACCTTAAGTTTGTTTTGTTTCTTTCTCTATTTTATTAAAGACATCACCCGCATTAGGGTACAAGCCTTTTGTCTTAAGAAGTTTACAAACATATAATTTGCCTATTTGAGTTGTCTTTTAAAAATAATAATAACTACTAATACAAAGAACCTACTGTTAGACTCGGATACCCAAATTATCAATAGGGTAGCTAAAATACCGTCGTTAAGCTATTACCGAAAAACTGCGTTTCTCAAGGGTGCAAGTGCCATGAACATACACTATTTTCCTGATGCAATTATTCAAATCAGATTTTTTTTCACATGGCAACGGCTCCGGAAGCCTACCCTCAGCATGGTCCGACATGCTCTTGCCCGGTTTTTGTTACATTATTTCAATTTTCGTAGGGATCTCAACTTTTTTTAAAAATAAAATAGACAGCCAATTTTACTCGCTGATACTGTATGTTTCTGTTGGTGAAATATTTTGAAACGAGGTTTTTATGGTTGCCAACAAAAAAACTATTTTCTTGTCTATATAATAGGCATTCATACTCTTCCATAACCTAGATTATGGCGTATAATGTATATAATACATAACGCGTATCACACATTGTATATTGCACATGGAGATCATTTACATAGACCGACCGACACGTTGAGTGATTGATGTAGAGTGACTCTTACTGCTTGTTATCAGCACGTTAATAAATCAACATGCCTCTATTATTTATAGACCTATTTACTATTGTTATGCGATATATTGAACGGTTATAATATTATTTTCGAAGTTAACTAAATGATAATACCCATAATATGTAGCTGGTCAGTCACTATAACAGAAAAATTACGATTTAGCAAGGAATTTCTTTAAAAGATAGAACAAAGTGGCGTGCAATTGGATAGGCCTATGTCCAGCAGTGGACTGCGATAGGCTGATGATGAGGAATTTCTTAACTAGGATGCCGGTTTAGTTAGTTCAATCTCTGCGGGAGGGGTATCACACCACGATACTCTACCATAATCAATAAAAAAAAGTATCTACCTTTTTCATAACATTGTGCGCGCAGAGTCAATGCATAAATAAACTGAAGGTCTACTACTGAAGGGACTATTTTTTATTAATTTCGGTAGATTATCATGATCTGATCCCATCCCGCGGGAATTCGATTAATTAAATCGTCATTCGGTATATATACATATTAAACTTATTATTATGTAGTACCTACCTGGTTTTTTTTTAAACGACGTTTTCTAATAATGAAACCTAGCTCCTGCCCCTAGCCCTGCATACAAAATTTTATGAAATTCGTTGTAGCCGTTGTCGAGATTCAGATAAGTAATATATACAAAAATGACTCGTTATAAATATAATATACATATATACAAAAAAATAATTTTATTTAATGAAAATATGTTCAGCTATTTTGATAATACCTATGTAAACATTTTTTTTGTCTTACGTAAATGGGTTTTTTGAAGTTATGTAATTTCATTTAAAACCATGTATTTTGCCCATCACGCGCTGTAAACATGTAAGGATATTTATTTAATAATACCTATTAATATTATATTTAGATTGAAATTTTCCTCAAAATATTCATAACCATATTTAAATGTAAACTTTGCATTTAATATGCAAAGGAAACAAGAATTGTTTAATGCAGTGAGTAACTAAAAATCGTACTTTTTGTGTCAATGATTGAAATGTTATATTATTTAATTATCTGACAAAATCCAAACCGGGGAAGACGAAGAAGCTTCTCGTTTTAGAATATTATCGGGACTTTTAATCGCATGAAATATTCAAAGGTATGAACCTTTTATTTACCCGACGTTTCAATCGAATTGCACCGATCGTGGTCACGGGCCGACTAATGGCAGCTTAGCGATGTCTCCGTGACGCGCGGCATATTTTAACAACATAAATAAAAGATTCGTACCATTTCATGTGATTAAGTCCCAATAATATTCTAATATGTGTAAACATCGCGAAAGTTTAAAAACAAGCCTCTCGTTGGTCTTCCACTGCGATGTAATTCTGGCGTTAAAGCGTGCAATGCTTCGCGAGTGGCTGGTTGGTGGTGTGATTGGTCTAGTATTGTTTGTTTGTTTGTTTGATCGCGGTAATCTCAGGAACTACTGCTCCGAATTGATAAATTCTTTCACTGTTGGATAGCCCATTTATCGAGGAAGGCTATAGGTTATATAATTTCACGCTACGACCAATAGGGACGGAGCAGCGATGAGAAATGTTGCAAAAACGGGGAAAAATTACGCAGACGAAGTTGCAAGGGACAGCTAGTGTATAATACATGTATTTTATGTGTATAGACAGTAGACAAAACTCCTTGCGAAGCCGGGGCGGGCTAGCCGCTAGTAATTCATTATCCGTACAGCCATTACTTTCAGCTATTTCCTGTTGTAGCAAAGTGAACAATTACAAATAATTAACAATTAAATGTTTACGAGCAATACTTTCATAAAATAATAATATATAGTTAAATAAGAAGTATTGCTAAATAATTAGTAATTTGTGAATGTATCGATATTGATTATATATTGCACATATAACTAAAACTACTAAAAATTATTATATAGCTTGCACACATTACTGGGAAAATTTTAGTGCATTGTGCACATAATTATGAAATCGTGAGAAGGAAATGGTGATTACAATTTTACTTAGTTATAGAAGAAACGGCTAGAATGTTAGCTATCTTATTGCACTAAATTAGACAGTCATGAACACTTAGGGTTGCCAACTTTTTCTGATGTAGATAAAGTATATTGCTCAAAGCTCAAAGGTAGAAAAAAGTATAAAGTGTCGAAATAAAGTACATTTTTATTTTATTATTTTGCTTATTAACATTACTTTTGGCAATTAATTATAAACCTGCTAAACAGATGCACAGCGTCTTTACAGTCTACAGTTATTATAATAAGTGTGCGAAACCTTTAGAACCTACGTTATGAACACATCTAGTAAAATTAATGCGAAATAAAGTATTTTCGTAAGTACTTTATCGTTACCACACAAGGTATTTAGCCTTAAAATAAAGTATTTACGCGATTAGCTTATAAAATTCTTTAATAGTTATCATAAAATACAGAGTACAATTACGGGAAATAACGTTTATACAATACTTTATAATAAAGTACGGGTGGCAACCCTATGCACACTACATATACCATACCACACATACATTGCACAAAATGGCGAGAGTACAGAAGGTAATCTTCATACAACGTCTTCGACTAAAATATCTTGGGACAACTCACACAACGTCATCTGATACCAAATTAGGCAGAACCTGTACTATGGTAACCAGACAACTGATAAACATACTTATAAACATTGTCTCCTGCAATACGGTTAATTATAGTGTGAGGGAAATCATTGTAATGTTTGCAGCTAATGTCAATGTCAAATAAATTATTATTAAATTTTAAAAAATATTATTAAATAATATATTTCTGAATACATACATATTAAAGATAATACACCCAGACACCAAGCATCATGTTCATCTACATTGTAAAATGGCCAATTTGAACAGAGTGGCAGCGAGTTTTTATTGCCATATTCTTTTCTCCGGCTTTACTTATTGTGTGTTACTTGACATTACATGTACCTACATGTAGAATTTCCACGTATCATAAGTGTTGTTTTGAATTTAAAGTGAATAAAGAATTTATTTTTTTCTGAATTTTGACCTCTGGTCACCCTGACTGCTGGTCACTAACCACTAGACCAACTAACTGACTAGTCAAAATGTAGGTATTCAGTCCGTAAAAGTTGAATAAAAATCAAAATTTTCGGCTTTCGGCTACCATGCCCTTACCAAACCTTATTTGGACTGGATCCGGACCTGCTCCGAAGTATTTGTTTTTTTTTTAAAGTGTTTTTTCTGATACACCGTGTCCGTAAAAGATGTGTGCTTGGCTTGAACGCGGTACGTATAAAGGTTGTCTTTTGTACTCTCAGTATTTTGTGCACACATATGTAATGTGTGAAAGTTACAACATATTTACTAACAGTGTGAAATCAATTAATTACCACCGTTCCCATACATACTGACCTTACAGGTTAGCGGCAATATAACACGAAATTATATTAGTCGTTTCATGACTCGTGCAAATGTTATTTCAATTTTGTAGTACGTTGGCAACTGTGTGTTCAACTCTTAAATCAAGGTGATATTCCACTGAAACTTAGGTTTGAAATGAAACGTTATAATATACTTTAATTCCCCTACACTTATCGATATATATACGATAACGGTATATTTGTAAAATAAAATTATATTTCAAATAATAAAGAAGCTTTTAGCGTAGCCAAAATAGCAATAACGGAACAGGCATTTTACTCAAAGACTACACAGTAAATATTGATTAAATTTGGTTAAAAGGGGTCTTGTAGTAACCGCTGCTTAGTTTGCTAGATAAATAATAATCATATATATTTTTACTCCATACTTGTAACAGAAGCTAACATTGAATTTATTAACAAAAGGGCGTAAGTGCCATGAACATCAAAGCTCTTCTGCTGGTGCAATTATTCAAATCGACAATGGCGCCTGAACCCTACACTAAGCATGGTCCGACATGCCGCTGCCCGGTTTTTTTTTAATTATTTTTACAACAATGCAACACAAACTCGATATCAAAAGCAATCGTCATCGTATAGGTAGATAATGAAATCGAACCATCCAATCGTAGAAAAAAAACACGACAAAAACGAGTTCCACGGAGAAATTTTTACAATGTTTTTAATTTGAATCAACAATGTTATGCAATATCAAAACATAAATCTGCTATACATACCTTGTTTTGACCGAGTTGTGCCCGGTCGGCTACCTTTGCACACCAGAGTTGACACGATAGTTGCGAAATATCGTCTGCGGTTACAATAATATCGCTTTGTACTTATTTAGAAACCTGCACAGGTCGGTGCAGTGTTATTCAATCTGCGACCTATTTGTGGTTAAGGTAGACGATATCAAACTCAGTGTTGGTTGGACCAAACGGACCAAACCTTTATATTATACGCACTTGTGCTTACCTACATATCTCTGAAACCGACTGTCCGACTGCCTCTGTGGCGCGGTGGGAGTGTGTCCGACTGCTACGCAAGAGGTCGTGGGTTCGATCCCCACCCAGGATAAAACTTTGTGTGATGAGCTCGATGGTTTATTCTGTGTCTGGGTGTATCTATAATATGTATGTATTTAGAAATATATAAGTATGTTTATCAGTTGTCTGGTTTCCATAGTACAAGCTCTGCTTAGTTTGGGATCAGATAGCGTTGTGTGAGTTGTCCCAACATATTATACAAAAAAAAAAAAAAAAAACTCGTCAGACTCATTGGCTCAGAGGCGACGATCGAGGGATCAAGAAGTCAAACAGCATTATCGCTATCGGCCGGTGACCGTATTCGATTCTGCTAATGTAATGTAGAGTAACTCTCTCACTCTCGTTGATCGTGTTTTTTAACCACAATGCGTGATCTTGACTTCTATATCAAAACCGTACAAGTGGAAGTCGTCTCGCCCTCCGCAGGTTCCGTACAAATTTTGATTCCCTGGAGAGAGAGGGCTGTAGACTTGAGTATATGGTTTTAAATTCAACTCGATACCTCGCGTTCCCGAGATAAAGGATCTTGACAGATAGACGGACAGGCAACTGGTTTTTTCCTTTTGAGGTACGAATCCCTAAAAATCATCAAAATTGACCTAGTAGTGTCATAAAAATACACACCAATATTTCCTCTATACTGGGTATTAGTAGATAACATATCGTTGAATGAACGTTGCGCGATTTAAATTAGGTACATTTAAATAGGTCAAGGTCGGATAGAGCAAATCGGATTGTTTAAAATATTTAAAAAAAATGTTTAAATGTCATTCCAGATGTTTAATGCAATAGGTCAAAGTGTGGAACATGCATGTCTAAATGCATATTAGCAACATAGCGAAAAAACTAAATTGATTAACTTTTAGTGAATCTGCAATATTCATTTACGAACAAATCAATTTGCTACAATAATAGTACACAGGTAATTCATTTACCTCCAGCAGACTCTCTTTGGCCACAAGCACATGCCCTTTGCCCTCAAGCACATGTTATTTGACCGCAAGCACATGTTATTTGACCGCAAGCACATGTTATTTGACCTTTGCCCTCAAGTCCATGCTTTTTGGCCGCATGTATTCTGTCAACTGAGACATTGACATGCTTGTTTCATTCCTTTGCGTTGAAGTGGCTGTTACTCTTTAGCGAAACTTTTAATTATCCTAACTAACCGGATTTTACATAACCATTCAGCTACATTATAATTATGTTTCTTATGCTATGCATCATAATATATCATATTTATTAACTCGTTGGGCCTCGTTTAATTGATTATAATTTCACCTTGTTTAATTTTTATAATTTATTAATATATTGGCTTTTGCCCGTGGCTTCATCAACGTGAATGTCTATTACTTATTGCGAGAAAGAGTACTTAGCAGCCAAACTTCAAGTTACCACTAATTGCACAATACTACTAGGATTGATTTTGAAGCCCATCATCAAAATCCATAACTTTTAGCGTGAAAACGTTACGAACAGACTGAGACTTTAGCATTTATAATGTTAGTACTAATTCCCTTTCAATATTTGTATGTAATGTTTCCTGCTTTTTTTTACTTTCGCGCTGTTCAGCTCCTACGGCTCACAGCGTGAAGTTTTGTAGTCTATCACCTTCCTGAATAAACAGACTATCTAAATAAAGTTATCTGTTCATGTTTGCTGAAAAAAAATTAGCAAACATCAACGTGTGGCACATCAGTCGATAGGTATTTCAAAAACATTTTAAGGTTTCTAACAAACTTTTTTGATTGAGTGAATATTTTTGGAAATATCTTTATTTCTCTAAAAACTACGTTTCTCAACAAAAGGGCGTAAGTGCCATGCGCCAACATGCGTATGTTCATGGCACTTACGCCCTTTTGTTATCTTCTGTTGATGCAATTATTCAAGACTGCGGAACACTACACTGAGCATGGTCCAACATGCACTTGCCCGGTTTTTTGTATCGTACCGTCAGTTTACGAGATACCAGTAAGCGTGTTCAAACAAACAAACTATTAACCTCTATGATATTAGAAGATAATTAATTTAAGAAATGAAGGCTATGATGCTGTTTACCAGGACTACTTTATTACTATACGGCCTAAGTGCACGTTCTAACTCGTTTAACTTAATTAACAATTTTAATAAGCGATCATTATTTTAATCGTATCTCCTCGTCACGGCTGCCGACTTTATGTGTACATAGTTTCATAATGTGCCCACATTCAGTTATAACATGAAGTGAATATGATTATATTTAATATTCGTATTCATAAGACTTTATCCATCAAGAACTTTAAATGGTTATGCCGTATTTAGCAAGTTAGCTTGATTACTTTGTAACTACAAGTACATTACGCTTTCTACGAGACACATTGAAACTGTTTATTTACGTGATTCTTCAGTAGTCTTAGAGCCTGAAAGAACGTTCACTAACTAATAATGCTATACACAAAACATCGAGAGTACAGAAGAACAGTGCTCCGAGATCATACGGTTGTTCGATTGAGTTTTTATGAAGCTTTTCTTTTGTATCCTTGGTGTTTTTTGCTCTGACGATTCAATTACAGGTATTAGTACCAGAACAAACAACAAAACGATTAACATTAGTAACCGTACCAATGAAATCAACCTTCAATAAAAAAAACTGGTAAACAATCCGCCACTTAAACTAATCAACACTCTAAGTAATTCAATACGAATCGTTATGATGAAAAAATTAAAGGCCGAATAAATATTGAATCACTTCTTCATTTCCGAGCTTCCGGCTGACGAGGACTCGTACGACGAGCTTAATAAGTGGGTCAAGTAACCCTTTGGCGTGTAGAGGAGTGAGAGCAATCACACGCGCCGCCCGCCTAATTGAAGTCCAATGTCGCGCGGCCCGCCCACGGTGATTGATACCGCCCAGACCAAGCCGGCTTCTAATTCGATTGTGATATTGTTTGGACGCGCATCGACGTCACTCCCACGAGCCAGAATCTAATCTGTACGCACGCGGATGATGTCATCCCGAGACAGAGATCGCTAGACTCATTTTGAATGGCCGAGCGAGATACCACCGAGTAGATTGATGAGCGTCCGTTAAAGCGTGTTGGATCGCTCATTGTCGCCGTGAAAAAATAGCGCTTTAGCATTACTTATGGGTACAGAACGCCTACTACAGCATGCAAAAACAGTCACATAAGACTCGCAAATACAGATTTCGAAGTAATTTTTATAGGCATTTCTTGCTAATTACTTTACAAATACAATAATTGCATTTTTGAAAGATAGAAAGCGAGGGCCCAACTCGCGAGCATCAAAGGATAGAAAAATTTGAGGTGTCGTAACATAGTCCAGATAGGTGGTTCGATTCCAGCCCCGGTTTGGCTATGGAAGTCTCGGGTTCGATTCCTGAATCTGGACTTAAAAATTTTCTACCTTTAAAAAATGCAATTATTGTATTTACACAGATTTCGGTCGAATGACAACTTAGACTGCGCATGAGAGCATTCGTACGTGCATGTCTATTGTGTATGTAATTTTTTAGTTGACCTGTGAGTCGGATTTCTATAGCTATGTGTTTGGTGGCTTAAACAGGGATGGCGGGAATGTGGTGGGGCTAATTAGTCGCGCCATAGCCATCAATTTCCATTAGAGGCGCCACACGCGACGGTAGACGGGCGAGTCGCGACGCGTCGCCGCCACAGTCGCGACTCGTGACGATTGCTGATGCCGATACCTACTTGTGTTCCGATGCGATAAGGGTTTGCACTTCCGTGACTGACCGCGGGGTTGAACGGAACAAAAATAGAACGCTCAATGGAAAGTTACGTCACGTCTGACTCACATATATTATGTAGTATACAAATACGTTTTACAGTTTCAGTTTAGAATGTCGACTGAACAATTTTAGTTGAGGTTCGCATATTATAATAATAGCCTTTATTGACAATCTTGTTGGTTACATAGTATCTTGTTCTATTTTGACTTATTCCTATTAACTAATATTATATATTTTTATATAATGATTGTTTGACACCAGTGATTACTCAACTTTTGATTGATTGTCTTGCTTACAAGCATAGGTCTCCCCAAGAGCTCTCCATCCTTCTCTATTTTGTGCAGTCCTATTCTAGGTTGTACCAGGTATTTCTTTTATGGCGCCTTCCCATCCTGTAAGCTGCCTCCCTTTTATACGTTTGTTATATCTAGGACACCACTCAGTCACGACCTTTGCCCAAATGGACAAAAGCGCAAATTAAAATCAATCGTAAATGGCTCTATTTCATATTCCAAATCGTCCAAATAATTTGCGATGGGGATTAGAACTAAACTTGAATAAAAAATAGAACTTATGTCTCATCTGAAATCGGTCGGAATATTTGACCTTTCAGTCTTTCAAATGATTTAATACATCAATCACAGAAACCAATGTTAAGAGATCTGGGATCTCGATGATCGGTATGAATTTAAAAATTAAGTTATACTGGTCTGGATATTTATTATACAAGTGACATCTAACCACCTGATTAAAGCAACTATATGAAAAGCAGTTGACCGTTGACAATGTAGTATTCATGTAGTACTTCGCTAAAAAACAAATTGAACTGTTGCTCTATCATTACACAATGTTTATTAAATAATGACGTATACTTATGCACTCTTAACATTCTTATACAATACACTGTAGACAACATAAAAGCGGCGGGATACAAAAGCAACCGTTTTTATTAAAATATTGCTTGAGCATGCATCGGACCAACTCGGGTGCTCCGATTTAATTTGAAACTTCACCTTACCGGCGATACTAGCAAAGGGTTGCCCTCTGCCCTAATCTTTGAACTATGACTTGACCGTTTATACGCATTTATAATTTGCTCTTCGATTATTTAGTACGGTGGAATGGTACGCTCAGATACGAATAAATTAGTTTCGTGTTTGGGAACAAAGCCGGTTTAAAGTTCTGAGTAACGGTCTCAGGATCGTTGTAAGAGTTAAACTTATAACTCTATCTCCTTGTTTAGAGTGCTTTATTGAGATCTGTCTTGTTGGTTTGTTTAGATAACTTACTATTAAACGCTTCTTGAGCTCCATCTTGTTAATAAATTACAAAATTCCACTAACCTACTAAAACTTTAACATAATTGAAGTATAGTTTTCAATTTAAAATACCATTCCGAGACCACAGTCTCATTGAAATTAAAGTGCACAATGGACATTCTCAAGAAATTGTCTAACGGAATATTTAATTTTAATATTCATTTCCTTGAAACGAGTTTGAAAAAAGTGGTTGACCGATATTCCCCTTCGATTGAACTATGACCGGCTCGCGTAGTTCATAGTCCCCTAGACAGTCCGCGGCGGGCAGGTGTAAAGTCGCCCTTACTTAGGCTGCAGCCTCTACACACCTCATTTACATAGCCAGGGTATCTTATGCACTGTGCATGCACTCGCTTCTCACTTTATAATTCAAATGATCCACACGAGCGCCTGGTGAATTCGAGGAAATGTGAGAATTTGTAACGGAATTTCAGCAGCTATTTAAAGTGAGAGTTTCTTTGTTCTTATCTAAGGTAGGTAATTCATTCCGCGTTACGGAATATACTGGGTTTGTATTAGGATATTAATATTGATATAATCTTTCGCTGTAGAGAATGGTTGGTGTAGTTAATTCAGGCCTTTTTGATAAGAACTTGTGTGATAGCGCCAGCGATTGATCAAACTAGAAATATAAGAACCTTTGTAGTAGTGAGCCAATTAGTCAAGGTACTGTTATTGTTGAACGTTCAATAAGAGCTCTAGCTTTATTATTATGTGTCTTTATACCTCGGTGTTAAAACAATTTATACTCTCATAATTGAGATACTAAGTCTCCAACATTTCCAACATTGCCTCATACCAAAATAACAAAGCAAAACAGTTGTTCTAAATAATTCTGAAACGAATCGCTGGCTCATCGTCGGCGCAACACTCAGCGTGACTGGATTTTGAAAGGCATCCTTTGTTAAGGCCTCAAATCCTAAACGATTTGAAGTGCAGTTGAGACGTGATCGTTTTATGACGCAAAAACGTTATTATTTAGTTTAGCAACGGTTTATTAAAGGTTAGAGGAATGCATTACTGCAAGGGAAATGGTTGGTTGGGCTTTATAGTTGCTCACACTACTAACTGCTAACCATAGCGGCCTTGCCCCGGTGTAATCAAATTAGATCTACTACGTCATCGTCTCTAGCACCATTATGCTAATTAACACGAGCTGTGATCTAAACATTGGCGATGGATACCGCCGCGGAATCACCTAGATTTATAGGCGGATATAAATAAACGTAACATGTTATCTCTCTCCAAAACTTCCACTAAATCTATGTCAAACAGTGCAAAAAAAACGTGCATCAGAATGTATTGCCTGTGCCGGTTTTCCAATACATACGCAAATATATATGTTTATTTTATTTCCCCAAAAATGTTTCTTTATCCTCGAGGCAGATTGCGAAAATTTACCGTCCAGGATTATTAAGTTAATCTTCAATCTACAATGCCGAGATGTAACCAGTTTAAGTAATAATGTTGCCGGATCAAAGCAATATTTTTGAAACATTATGACGGTACTGTAGACCTGGCGGGTGGCGCGTAGGTTGGATCCAGCCAAGTGGTAACTTCCTTCGTTACGTCACTTTCGTGATTCACGCAATTTGTTCCGAAGATTTAAACACTGTTTTGGTTAGTGTTGAACTGCGACCTCGATCTTGTCTACTGCGTATCGCATCGTGTCCTTGCTTAATCCAAACATGACGTACCAAAAACAAAAACCTCCATTTACGTATAGATTGTCTATGATAAATAAGTCTAAGTTTTAAGCCAGTCTAGCTTTATCGCTGCGTCATCCGTCACGCTAATCTTTAAACATTTTTTTTGTTTATCTACGTAAATAACCGCTCCACTGTTTAATGGAAACAGTCAAGTTCCACAACTATTACACAAAGCTGATTGCAGAGAAACATGAACACAAATCCAAGCTCGCAACAATATTACGATTACGTCATTCATAAAGTGCATTTATGTAGGGAGCGAGGGAGCCATCTTTGTGCGACTCCGCTGCGGGCCGCTGCTTGTGATATGAAAAGCAGTTTTCTGTTGGAGTAAATAATAGAGCGACAGTGAGATGGCCCCGTGCACCCAACTCCATAACAACTAATGTGGCCTAGAGTGGCAGTGACTCCCATGCCTTACAGAAATAAAACAAACAAGTTACATCATTTTTGTTTACTGAAATAGCAACTTACTTTCTTCACAAATGTTTATGATGTTACATGAACAAACTAGGCGTAACTAATGGTTTAATATTCATATGCACAACACCAATCCTTTCTCATCATTCACAGCTCTGGTTAATGAGCCTTAGTTTGTTATAACTCCTTTCACGGTGGGTGAAATTTCCGCACACAATTCAAGCAACATGATACCGTAAGTAAGTATTCCCAGACGGCTAATGAAACTTACAAAAGCCAACACGAGACCGCGCTTATTTAGAGTAGACGATGTCGAGCAGATGACGCCCAAACAAATCTCAATATCTGGCATATGGTATGAATATTTAGAGCAGGAACGCATCGAGCGTTTCTCTGCACGGCTATAAGACATCGAAAATAGATTGTGCGAACGGGGTTAGACGCACCTGTTATTTGGCTTTCAGGCGGGTGCGGTGTCGGGAGCGGGGGGTGGTAGATTCATTAATAATGGCCCACAATGAGATGCCATTATTTACGAGTTGCGGCAGGCAAGTTGAACCGCATCGCACATCGCCGCGCTTCCACTAGCAATCCGGAAACAAAGCCGATCAGAGAAACTGATGGAAATTCTTTACATAAACGTATTAGATACTACAAAAATTCGAGCAAAACGTTAAAGTACTTAATATGTACATAAATTTTGAATAATCGCTTTGGTAGGCCTCTAGTTTTTGTTGTTCATTTTTAGATCGATATATTCAATGAGCTTAATTTCCAACAATCGAACACCTAATGGCTTGGATTCGTATACGTCTGCGTCTTACTTATAAGGCAAAGCCTCTATCGTTCTGTATGGTAAGACGCTTTAAATTTATTTATTTTTAACATCACAATAATCTTGTCGTGACATGTCCCTCATCATGAAACACACTTGAGCAACTGATTGTTTTTTTTTTTTGTTGTTTTGATTCATCCTGTTATGGGTACTTAAGAGGCTGACGCCTAAAAAGAGCAAATTATGCCTCTTCACTCATTTTTTTATGCTAATCTACATGTTATAGAAAAACATGCGTCATCATTACATACAATGATTGTAGATATACGTGTGATTTTCAAAAACCATTTGTTTAATTGATAAAATACAAACTATACCCTCTCTCTCATCACTCAGCTCGGAATTACCATTTCCTTTTACCATTGTTCATAATGGTGCTTCTTAACCCAGAGGTCTCTGCGGTCTCGTGTGGCTGTTCTGATTGTGATGAAAAGCTTCTTTTTTTTTATACTTAGGGCATACCGAAAGTTTCTGGATTCTCTTAAATAAGACTAGAATACGGCTTACGATATGTTTATTGTTTTTCAAGGTATGTTCCCTCACAATTAATGAAATTTTGCTTGCATTCGCTGAAACCATTATACAAAGCAGTTAGACTAGTCTACTTTTTCAATGGCTTCATAGAACGCATTTACCGCCGATTCAGGTCTTGTAAAACGTGTGCCTTTAACTTTGTCTTTAATTTTTGGAAACTAAACATGTCGCAGGGTGTGAGGTCGGGGCCGTAAGGCGGATGCGTCACAAGTTCCACACTGGAAGCCTTCAAATAGGCTTCTGTTATCTTAGCTAAATTTGAGTATGCGTTATCGTAGTGAAAAACACTAGACTCATTCCAATGCCTAACAAAGTACGAATTTACTGGCAAGTCTTTTTTAGTCAGTTTCAATAAGTTGTCGAACGGTGTCAATATTATAGTCCGTAACCGCAGTCGCCGACCGACCTTTAAGTACCTCGTCATGAAGATGATCACGTCCACGTCAAACTACGTATACGCAGATCTGCGACATGGTGATTCATCACCAAATGTCAACTGAAGTCTCTGGCAACTCTCTTGTTGACATAAGCCACAACGAAAATTATAAAAAATCATTGAACATAAATGTTTACGAGTTAAATTCATTTTGATAGCGACACACATTTTTCTAAAGGACACCACAATGAAAAAACAAATGACAGTAAATTAAAAAGTAACATGTTCCCAAACAATTTCATTTTCCAATTTCATACTTCAAATCCAACTCACCACGTAGTTCAGATATATAGAGCCAACATCTTAACCCTAGTGTTTTTGAGAAAAGTACTGTTTTCTAACGACTCTACAATAATGAGTAGGCAATTTCATCCAATGTTGTCTTGACCTTGTTTGGCGTTGCATTTAAATAAATAAACCATAACAAGTAGTCCGTGGACTGTTTTATCAACAACAGTTGAGATACTGCTTTAAAAATATGCTAATTCATATTTACAGTATCAATTTATAATACCGTATCCATGTTTTAACAATAAACATTTATTTTAAGTAGCCGTTTCTAAGTTTATTCGAGTCTACATCAATTTTATGATTCACAGCCTCTCATTTTTATTACGTATGATAGCCGGTAGATTCTAAGAGACGCGATGATTGGCGTTTTCGAACACAAAGGATCTTTTGTGGGCTTATATATTTTTAATGTTATATGACTCAACACGGTTTTTGCAAAATCTGCAAAAACAAGTACGGTTTATTTTGTTCGATGTTGTGTAATGTATTGTAGAGCAAAGTTTGTTATATTGGTGTTATTCCTCACGTCAATGTATATTAATACAGAATACTCTGTTACAATCTTATATCTATTTTGGCACTCATCTATTTAGTTCACTTCGTCACTAGTTTGCAGATCACCTAATGGCTGTTATGTATGAACAGAGGGTGTTGGTTATCTTACATGTTCTTTCTGTCTTCTTATACTTCTGTACCCTTGTCTCCGGAATAACCGAAATCGGAAAGCGTTCGCTGCTTATCCTAATAGTATCATTCCACCAAAGCATGTACAATATGACCCCACTTCTAATCCAAGCATATAACTTAGAATAAAGTTGGGAAAAAGTAAACGATACAAATAAGGGAACGGGAAAAGGAAAAAACCAAATAAAATGAAACAAGTGACTTAAATATAGGAAAATACTGAAAGGAAAAAAGGCCAAAAAAGGGGTTTTTAGTGGAATTAGCAAAAGAATTGCGTTGCGTGCGTGTGTCGAACCCACACTCGCCGCACCTCATTGGACGAGCTAACCGTTACGCAAGCGGTGTCTGTGTTAATTCTTACAAGGCGTTACAAAAGCAATGGATCAAATAAACAAAGAGCTATCGGACTAAATTCGTGCATGAACAGTCAGATAGTCTTAGTAGAGGCGGCGAGATGAGGTAAGCGACCTTAGGAGCCACTTAGCACGGTGCGCTCTCCTCGCGCCGGCGCCGCTCGCTGCGTTTCTTATTACTTAGCGAATAATTCGGGTAATAACCACGTACTCCGAGACCTCTCTTATATTCTCCTGCAATATACTTACTGTGCTTTTTAACATTGTCATTTTCTTTGTGCTTACTGTTTATGTTTGAACTGTACACAAATTAAAACACTGAAATTAGTTTGTTCGAAATTGAGAGCAAAATTAGTTGATTTGTTTGGTGGGTTTAAGTCTATTGATTCTTCAGCCAGTCGTTTTCGAGTGTTAGATAGATTCCATAATTATCTTACCACATGCAATATCAGTTTTAGGGTTAAATAAAATGCGAATTGATAGGGCAATTGGTACAAAATAAAATAGGTTAAAATCTATACTAATATTATAAAGCGGAAGAGTTTGTTTGTTTGTTTATACGCGCTAATCTCAGGAACTACTGGTCCGATTTAAAAAAATCTATTTTTGTTGGATAGCCCATTTATCGAGGAAGGCTATAGGCTATATAACATCACGCTACGAATTATAGGAGCGGAGTAGCGACGAGAAATGTTGCAACAACGGGAAAAATTTACGCATACGAAGTTGCGCGGGACAGCTAGTAATCTGATAAAATTACAAAGGTCATCTTAATTTAAGACTGGGAAAATACTGGAATTTCCTAATTATAAACGGTAACGTTTATGAGTAAGGCTGTATTGTCACTCTTTCAGACAAAAACTACGAAATGAATGATTGTACACCCCATTGATGTTAAATACATCCTAGCTAAACCTTATAGATACGTTAATGTTTACAAGTAAAGCCAAAATGAATACATTTAGTTTAATGTTTATATCAAAGGATATTTTAAAAGTTTGTAAAGAATATAATCAAATGCGCTTCGTTGAGTGAAGCTAATTAGTATGGCCGTCTTAGGCAAATAAAATACGTGCATTCATAAATAAACATTTTTAATTAAAATAAATTAACTAATTATATGAGAATACTGATGTAAAATAACTGTAATCTTTATTTTCTCTGTCGGTACATATATAAATAATAAATTATTTTGATTATATTACAATAATTTATCTGACGTCGTTTATTCAATGGTTAATTAGAAACCTAGAGTAATAGACTGACAAATCAAGTTGGTTCTGTTTTAAAAGAACAAATAAACAATAGGTTTCTACTTTTCTATTTTTTTTTTATGAAATAACGTGTTACTTATGTTATTTATTTTATTTTGCGCATCACAGAGGATCTAACGACTGAATATTATTTTATAAAACGTTTCTAGAATCGTCCAGAAGTTAATATTGAAATTTTGATACATAATAATAAAAATAATATCTTGGGACAACTCACACAACGCTATCTGATCCCAAACTAAGCAGAACTTGTACTATGGAAACTAGACAACTGATAAACATACTTATATATTTCTAAATACATACATATTATAGATAAATAACACCCAGACACAGAATAAACCATCGTGCTCATCACACAGTTTTATCCTGGGTGGGGATCGAACCCACGACCTCTTGCGTAGCAGTCGGATACACTCCCACCGCGCCACAGAGGCAGTCACATATGTTTAATAGGTACGATATCACAGGCACACTTATTTTCCTTCCTATAATTTTTAATACTTCCCTCCCTCATCTGATACTATTTTTGTTCAATGTTCTTGTTAAATTAATTTGGAATGTAGGATGCCAGAAACTAATATAACAACAGATACTTGACATACTTTCATTTCCGGGCCTATTTCTCTGATCCGAAACCTATTTTAGCATGTGAATCAACCGAAGATAGTCATCGTGCAGAAATTCAAAATCGCGGCTGTAGTGTCTGCCAAAGGAGCTCTACTGTTTCAATTCAATACCAAACAAATATACGCGCTGTACAGAACATCATTGCCAACAGTATGGAAATTGGAGCGATTGTAGAACGCCTCTGTATCCCAATGAATAGTCACAATTTGTGTGTAGGCAGTTGAATTCGGTGCGCAGATGACAGTAGGCAACGCAGTACCAATGTTAGTAAGTCGGATGGAGCAAGTTAATTAACGTTTATGCGGAGTCATCAAACTGGCGTGAGCTTCGACTTCGGGACAGGCCCAGGAGCGCGACTTCGCTTCGCCGCTTTTAATTAAATACTGGTACTGCCGTACACCGCGCTAAGAAGTCATCTGCAATCCACTTGCAGACTCACAACCCTTTCCTACACATTTAATCAAAAATAACTCAGTGCTCGAAAGACCCGAAGTGCAATAAATCCGATTGAAAAGGTTTGTTTTCTTTGCACAAAGGAAACCGGTTCGTTCTGAAACATTCTTGAATTTTGAATATTTAATGAGTTTCAACTACTGCTAGGCATGGACTTAAAGGTTTTGGGAAGCTAGGTCTAATTCAGCACGTTTGAAAAGCGGATTGATGGACACATTATGATGCAAAGTTGCACAAGCTTTCTCTTAACCAAGCTACAGTTATCTTTGATGGAACTACATACCACCACTATATAAACTCATTTAACACTTACTTACCAACAAGTATAAAATGTTTTTCATCACAGTCAAGAATTAATTAATTATATCCAAGCTGCATGTTACATGAACCTGTCATGCTGTTTTCTCTTGTATCTTAAACAAAAATCTATTAAATTTGTTTGAAAAAGTCCCATGAAAATGAGTACTAAAGCTTAAACTTAGTGTTATAAATCTTTTTTATCTCAGATAAAACTGCATTATTATCCATGAAATCGTTATCGAACATACATTTTCTTGCCAAAGTCAACTTTCTTAATTGCGAATGTAATCACTTCCCAATTAGCTCAGTAGTTTTATACCTGAAAAAAGTGGCTAGACAATTATGTCTTTCGAAGTGCAATTGCTCAGCAGCTGCAAGTGTACTAGAAAAAACAATCAATAAATCACAAGTGATGGTCCGTGCTCCTAGCGGGGGTTGACCAATTACAACGTCTCGCTTCAAGGAAACTAACCAGTTTCTAAATTCTTCGTATATTTAATTTAGCTTAATTGGTGTGTGGATACACGGCGGTAGGCAGTCGACCGAGAATTGAAGCCTCTTTGTTGGCGAAATCGCGCTTAAAACGGTACCCTCGCGAATTACACACTGTGCGTGCTCTCCTCCTATCTCTTAAGTAGTATTTTTCTGCTCGTATAGACGTTACTTCGGTTTTGTGTTTTTTGACGTTACATCTCAAGGTGAACGTAATCGGACCACCGAATTTAGTTCCCGGGGCGAGTGTCGCCCATGTCGAAGACCCTGCTCTTCACAAATAGCTCGGCCTGCAGTTTCGAATTTCCCATCCGTTGTTTGTAAGTTATCACAACAATGCATCTAGATAATATTTTGACTACTTCAAGGTTTTGACTTAGCACTGTTATTTTATTTGTACCAATATTATATTTAATTAAACCATGTTTTTTTTATATAAAGATGATGTCAACCGTGTGTTATGAAATCATTTCAAATATTGTCTTTATAAAATCATAAAAGGAAGGGACAATCGTGTTTGTGGGTGCTCAAATGGTGATGATGTGAATGGTACAGGAAACTCGGCGCGTGCGCAGTAAACTGATGCGAAGATGAGCGACGTGGGCGCACCCCCACTAATTTATTATTGTCGAACAATTGGCCACTCGACGTCTAAACAATATTCAAGAGATTTTACAACGACATACTTATTCAGGTAACGGTTCTATATGAATAGAAATTAGATACTTGAATATATTTTCTTCCACGTTGTGTTAGTGCAAGGGAGATAAATTCTCGTGTTCATGAATCTTCCCGCTGTCCATATGCAGCCTCAAACAAAGGGGGTATGCACCATTATTGCTAACATCATGCAAGCAATAAACATTGTTCTCGAAATGTTCTCCAGTATCCGAACAAGGAGAGAGGTGCGGTATACGATTACACGTGCGGTGATTCGTAACTGTTGTCGGTATGTGTTCATGTACAATGTGTATACATAGGTAGTTATATTTTTATGTGTGTGAGAACTGCGTTCGGCGTGGGACGGGGCAGTGCATTTTTTGCGAGCGCGAGATGAACGGCAGGTCGTTGAACTCAGACGCTTGTCTCGGTACCGAATTTTACCAGCGGAGCGCATCTTCCAGCCTTCTTACTTGAGTGCAGTTTTATTGAGCTATTGACTTCAGTATATGTACATTAGGAAAGATTAAGTAGGCACACAAGGCTTTGCACATTTGTAACGGTGCTCATCTATTGTGAATAAACTTTTAAAGTAGGTCAAACATATTTCAAGAATCGTTTCCAAGAAATATGATGTAGAGAAAACATTAATTCTGAGAGATAAATTAACCAAATTTTAAGGAACGCTTTTTGTTAATGATGTCTAAAAAGAAGTAAAACGGTTAATAAATGGTGTGGTAACACTTTTGCCTCGCGTGTCGTTGGAAGACGTCGGTCTCGACGCGCCTGCACGCATTGTGAGCAGGCGGGCAGCACGACGAAACCGCTGTCGGTATCATTGCTCACTCATTAGACGTTGAAAAAACTTTTTAAAAACAACTAATTAGCACCGATGCCGTGCTTACTTCCCGTCTTTCATCCGAGAAGAATGTACGACCAAAATGCGTGCTTTGTTACTTTATGAAGCGCAATAAGCTTAAGTCTACTACCTCAAGTATGAAGAAACTACCCAACGCCATCTAAGATAATGTGCAATAAAAATTCAGAAAGGTCTCCATCCACGAACGCGATATAGGCTAGTAATATAGTTTTAATGCTATTACTACCGACTAATTACATGTTAAAATGAAACAGTATAATTTATTAGGTACGTGGTGGCTGTTGCCAGCGGCTTCCTTCGCTTAAATGTTAGATGGATAAATGCACTGTGCGTTATATTCAGAACGAATTTATAAAACCAACCGTTTGGACTTGTAAGAGTAACAAACATCTCATACTTTCACATTTATAATATCTGTGACTCATGATATAACGTTTGGCATAAGCAGTAGGCTATAGAATGGCTGGATATAAAATATAAACTAGACTTAGACTCGTGTGTGTCCACCAATTAGAAACCGTTTAGAAGAGAAACTATTACTGTACGAGGGTGGATTGAAAAGTTCGCGGCCTCAGCAAGAAAACAATATAAAATATAAACAAAAGTAATTTTATTTTTCCACGTAATCTCCACTTAACTCAATGCACTTCTTCCATCTGGTTTCCAACGCCTGTATGCCGGTCATAAAAAAAGTTTCTTCAAGGCCTTCAAAAAAGTCACCCACCGCGGTTTCAACCTCCTCATTTGATGAAAATTTTTGACCTCCAAGGTGTTTTTTAAGGTTTGGGAATAAATGAAAGTCCGAAGGTGCCAAATCAGGGGAATAGGCGGGATGGGGCAGTAATTCAAAGCCACAATCACGAATTTGAGCCATTGATTCAACTGACGTGTGAACGCGTGCATTATCCTGATGGAACAACACTTTCTTGCTGAGTAGTCCTGGCCTTTTCTCTTTGATCGTTTCACGCAAATGACGTAAAAGGGTGCAGTAATAAGCAGAGTTTATAGTCTCACCTTTTGCAAGGTAGTCCACCATGATGACACCCTTAGCATCCCAAAAAACTGACGCCATCACCTTGCCAGCTGACAAAATTGTTTTGGCTTTTTTTGGAGTCGGTTCATCAGGTTTTTTCCACTGCTTGGATTGCTGTTTTGACTCTGGGGTGTAGTGGTGTACCCAGGTTTCATCCATTGTAACAAATCTGTCCAAAAAATCTTGTGGATCAGTCTCAAACATTTCCAAACTGTCGCGAGAAATCGTGAGCCGTATTCGTTTTTGTTCAACTGAAAGCAATCTGGGGACCCACCGCGCAGAAACCTTAGAAAATCCAAGTTCATTGACTATGATGTTTTGTGTTCGTTCATATGAGATGCCAATAGTGTCAGCAATCTCCCTGATGGTCAATCTCCGATCTGCCAATATCAGATCACAGATTTTCCCAATGTTTTCTTCAGTCGTAGACGTCGTAGGCCGGCCGGAGCGAGGGTCATCTTCAATACTCTCTCGTCCGCGTTTAAATTCTGCAACCCACTTTTTCACAGTCGTATACGATGGAGCAGATTCCCCCAATGTTGTTGACATATCTTCGTGAATCTCTTTTGGAGTCAGTTTTTTTTTAAACAGGTATTTGATGACCGCACGTTGCTCAATTTTCTCCATTCTTTAAAAACGCTGCACTTAGGCTCACAAAATTCAGTCTAATTTAAAAACAGATAATGCTATTGTGACAGAATTTTACAATGTGACAACCAGAGAGTAAACAAATCGAATGAGGTCAGTTACATTAAAATAAGTCAAGTATTTATGTGGTAGGCCGCGAATATTTCGATCCACCCTCGTACTACAAGAAGTTGGTTCTAGGCTCCGTGTTCATCAGTATAATCAGGTATCCCAGAAACATAACCTCCAATGGATTTTGCTGCATCTTCTTTTTTAATTGTACCATAGTGATAACTAAGTTTGGTTTGCCTGATTGTTTCAACCGTTTTTTTCCGCTGTCTTGTCGTCAAAATTAAAACAATAGGTGTAGCAGACATTTATCACACACATCTATTCATTTTATTTTTCTATTTCGTCGTCTTAATTTGTGAATGACTCCTAAATGACCGTTTAATTACATGTTTATTTTTACATTTTAATTTTTAAGTTGTCTATTATTTTTTTAAATGCTTTACGAATTCTTGTTGTGTTTTTAAGTTGCCCGTGAAACTATAATAAGGTCATCGGAAAAGATAATATAGTATTTTGTTAATTTACTGGAAAACCAATTAACTTCAACTTATTTATTTAAGATTGCTCTAAACGACCTTTAGAGAACATAAAAAGTGTTTAGTAGTTTTAAGAAATTCAGTCATATTTAAATTCTAAATAAATCTCTGATACTAGTAAAACAAGTCCCTCGTGTTCTAACAGCTTAACAATAATCGTCCATCCTATTGTAAACTACCTTCAATGCTTTCCACTCCCGTTTTGTAGTTTTCGTTATTTGAGCATTTCCCAACAAAATTATCATCGAAAAATAATCTAGAGTATCTAAAAGCCAGTATGAGTTTTATTTTAATGTAAATATTGAACGTATTAAACTGATACTCTCTAATTAATTTATGTATAAGTGCCTGTGGTTCGACACATTGAAAGTTACAAGACAAACACATTGGATGCTTCAACACTCGAGCGCCTCGCTAAGTTCTACCTAACTTAGGCTCCATGCCTTATTCAGAACTTATTCAAAATATACGAAATGAAACTTAAATTGAAGGTAACAATAAATTGGCCTTGTCTCGGCCATTGACCACGATTTTACAACAAATGATTTGCAGCTCCGCATTATTAAGATGATAGGTAGCCAAGTAAAAAATGGCTAGATATTTCGAGTCAAACGGCTATAAGAAGCGTTTAAACGAGCTTTTAGACGTCACGCTTGGTGGCGTGCGCGCAGCAAAAACTAGCACACGTCGCATTCGTGACTGCCGGCCTGCGTCTGCGATTACTGCGCTGCACGCCTGTCTACAATGAACAGTTCACCCTCCGAGGTGCCCAGCACGTCGTTTAAGAGACCATCTTGATTAAATTTTATCTTCCAAATCACCGTCTCTACGACGCCATGCTGCCATGACAAATCTTATGGGGTTTACATTACTTGCAATACTTTTTTTATACACGTGGCCACTATGAACTCCATAAGCCATGAACCGACAATTTCATGTTATAACTGTCAAAATAAATAACGGAAAATATATATAATATAACGAACACAACCTTTAACTTCGATTACTTTGATCAATTATTTTTTGTCTTGTTTTATTGAGAGGCGATTAACAAATAGCCAGTCAAGCTGCCAAGAGCTTTTAAATTGGTGTTACAATTATTGGACTATCAATAAGATGAATGTATAATGGTGCACGTTAGTTTTGCGAGCGGGTGGCGGGTAGGGTAAGCATGTCCTCCGGCAGGTCACGCGCCACACAAACCCGTTCTGCGGCGCACTTTCGCCGCTCTTCGCCTGCGCTGGAGCAGATTGTGTTGCTTACTCGCTTGCTCACGTCACACCCTTCCCCCTCTCGTATTCACCCGACTTCACCCGAGCACCCAACATGGACAACTTACCGGACATGTTGCAAACTTGCATCTTGCGTTATTTAACTCCTTTGTTCTGCATTTTACTTTTGGGCAATTTAAAGTTCGCAGATCACAATTTTTGTGACTAATTTTATGAACTGAACAAGTAAAATACTTGCTTTCATTACTACAGATTAACCTACTTATAAAATGTCCTTGTTTTAGAGTTATATTGTATTCTGACATAAAGTTGTTTCCAAAGAATTTTCCATTATTCTGTTTCAAATATGGTATTCTGTTATCTTTGGTATAGCAAATCTTGAAACTTAAGTATTGAGGGTCGTAAGTAAGACACAGAAAGTCATTCGGCAAAGCCATCGAAGTTTTAATTTTCGAAAGTTGGAAGCCAAATGTTTCTGTACTTACATGAACGTCGTTAAAAAGATTGTCTTGTGTTCAAGAAGTGGAAATAATCGGTGCAACACATTGACCGGCTAAAACTCTACACAATTGACGGGGCGGGCGGAAGTGTGGCAGTGGCGAAAAGCTCGCAACTGCATGAGGAGAAAGGAAGCGGCGCGCCGCGCGGTGTGATAAGGCGGCCGGTTGGCGTCGGTCGCGGGGCGAGGGGGCGCGCGGGGAGGGCGAGGGGTGCGGGGTGCGCGCGCAGCGGCAGCCCCCGCGCCGCGCCACTTGCCTCCCGTCAGTCGCCCGCCGACTCCGCTTGTGCTTGTGTGACTCGCGCCGCTCCGTGCACCGCACTCGTGCCCCGAACACGACGCGTGCCGCCCCGCTGTGGCCGCGAACCGCGACCTCTACGCTACCGGCGAAACGTTTCTCCTAACTTACGTGCAACTTGCTATGTTTTAACTTACGGACATTATACACTCCCTTTACCCGGCTTGTTTATCCCTCATCATGTAAGTGTTACGCTCATTATATTAAATGCGGCATAGTCTCGTCGAAATTCGGAACTCGCGACAAAGTGAATATACCGTGAAAGTTTGTGAATTGAAAAAGGCCAGTGAGTTTTCGGCAATCGTGTTTTATAGCCGCTCATTTTGTTAGTGTTTTCTTTGTTTGTGGACGGAGAAAGATCACCGGCGATTTCCGAAATTCGACGGAAAAGTTTCCATCATTAGGAGCGAGCGGTATGTTTTGTAGTGCCGGGCAAATGGTGGTTCGGTTCGCTCGCTCCGACGTGTATGACGCTCTGGCGCATGAGAGCTTTCGCCTTGGTTACTACTAGCTGCAGAGCGGGCTGAGCTACTCCCCCAACGAAACCCAACTCAAAGCTTTCGTCGGTACTGCCTATAATGTAAAAGTTACGCTAAGTAGAACTCTTCCTAATCCCTCCACAAACTTTTCGCCTTCACCAACAATATCTGTTTCTAGTGAGTATCACTACTTCTCTCAAGCTTGGCTAGCTGAAAGATTCTGCAAACGTTTTTCTGCAATTCTTATAGTGTCATTTTATTGTTTCATTATACATATTTCCCAGGAACCTATCTGAATAAAAACCAATTCATTTCATGTAAGTCTTAGTCCATAATACTACTCTAAAACTCAGTATTTAAAGAAAAAAAGTACCCACTTACTTGTATCTAAAGTGATATGTTACTTGAAAGAAAATCACGATTCTTAGGATTTCATAAGATAAGCCAAAGTTACAAGCTTGCTTTATCATATCAGTGTTGAAAATTACGTATAGATTTAATCTTATCACATAAAATAACACCAACGCAGAGTTGATTTAAGATAAAATACTCGCTTTAAGAAAATAAATCTTATAAAGAAAGTCTAGCTAAATCGATACATCATGGTGATAAAAATAGTTCAAGTCAAATGCAATTTTCATTCGAATGATGTCATCCAGTGATAATGGCGATAATACACTATCAAATGTGTTCATAACATTTATTTAATTGTTGACACAAAACCTGATAAAAAGAATGATACGAAGAATTACATTTATAACAAGTCCAAAAATGTAAAAACCCATTCTGTTTGCATTTACAATTTCACATGTAACAAGTCCAAAACTCAGGAATGCTAAAATAAAACAGCCTGAGCGTGTTAATTTTAAAAATGGTAGGGCTTATCCATTTAAATCTACAATGGTTGTTTGCAACGTTCCTACAACGAGGGTAACAGCTGCCCTGTTACCTGCTCAACAATAAAAAACGTGTGTCAATAGAGGGCCGGCTCTGAATTATTATTATCGGCCCATTTTGACGCTTAATACAGAGATTAAATTTGAATTGACAATTATTGAGATAGATTCGAGTTACTTAATCAAAACACTTTCCAAAAATGGTCTTCATTATGTAAAACAAATGTAGGAAACCATTTTGGTGCCTTTTAAAGCAGCATACATACAAATCCTTTGCCAAATTTAAACCTATGACCAGTATACATTTCCTTTAAAAGAAATAAGAACCCAATTTATTACAGACCGGCACGAACTCGTTTTACAATTGAATGGGATTTTTTTTGCAAATTAGGCAAACGAGGAAACTCGCTGGCATTTAATTACGTCTTCAAGGATACAGTGACTAAGTTGCTGTGAAATAGAAGAATAGAACAAAACTTACGCTGACAACGATAAGCTGTTCCTTATCACCATTATCTTATCTGAGTGAAATTAACGGGACCAACTGTATTACATGACCAAATATATCATTGATATCGTAGTCCTATCTACGAAGCGCAGTTTTTGACTGTTTGATTTTGTTTAAATTGATTGCCAGCAATAAAAAACGAAACACATTTTTACCAGTAGGAGTGGTTTTGCAAAAGGTATTTTGACAATTTAATATAAGTGTATCTTATCGAAATCTAAAAGAAACTTGATCTGAGCTTAAAAATACAAAAAATGGTCTTCCGGTCTCCAAACAATAAACGAAAAATTGCACGGACCACGATTATGAAAGGATTGGCAAAATAAAATGTTTGAAAAGCCTTCTCGGGCGAAATAGAATTTAGATTTTTTGGATGTCTGTTTGAATGCTATACACGAGCCAAAGTTAGAACTACACAAATTCTACAGCGAGTTTTATGAGTTTAAAATCTGCAGAGTGGATAATAGTTTTCGTATGGTGGTTCTTGCAGCAATTTCGGTTTGATGTTTCTAATGCTTGCTTTGGGTGCTTTTTGCCTATTTTAAACTAGCCGGTATTTTGTAGACTATTTTGTTCGAATAAACTATTGAACACGGGGCTTTCACAAAGAGAGTGGCTAAATTCACAATCTTTCTATCTTCCAGTCAGTAATTCCTTTATCTCCTTTACCCAAAGAAATTGAGCATATTATTTCTGAAAAGCTTTTGTCTTTGTTTAAATTTCTTAAAGATTCGGCAGATAGGTAGACAAGTTCGGAGAATCTTTACAGACTTTCCATAAAGCCTTTCCATGGACTTCTAAATATCTGGAAAGTGCCAAATGACTGAATTGAAACTGTTTATGTTATTTTAAAAATAGGGAATCGACTCTATAGCTGATAATGGGCAGCTTCGGTTGATACTTCTTCAAATTAAAACGTTTTAGTCTATCGAGTTATGGAAATTATTTCCAAAACTCAATATTTTTTTAAAATTATATGTTGATGATGTCGTCCCTTTTTCCCTGCGAAAATGTTTGCCAAAAGCTTTCACATGATTTGGGGTGTACGCGTATATCATTGTTATGGTAACCACGATAGGATCAGTTAATTGTGAGAGCGGTTGCCTGCGGAACCTGTGAACACCAGGCACGACGTTCGATAAGGTGTGCACATTAACGGTCGTGCTGCAGCGATAGCGCCGGAATTGTGTAATTTGCGCCTCGTAAATTTAAGCCGTCGCAAATTTTTCGCTTCTCTCACTAATTACCAGTCCGCCGACGTCCCCTGAGACTGCTAAATGTGCCTCGTACACGTCCCGAATGCGAAAGTAGCGCTAGTTGCGATCTGCTTTGCCTCGCACACAGTAAACAATAGCTTTTGTTTTGGCTACCATGGTTCAACTACGTGTTCAACAAACCATTAGTTACAGCTGCATAGAATTTGTATTAAATTATGAACATCTTTTGTGCTATGTAAATTTCGTTAACGTTTTAAGTTATTCCAAGTTTTATAGTCAGAAAACATGAGCTTCAGCTTACATTTTTAATTAAAACGAAAAAATAACCGCCGTGCAACGAACAGTGTTAATTTTTCCAGACGAATGGAACTAAAGTTTCGTTTATAACGTTTCACAATACCAAATTAACTAACAACGCTAATAACGTTACGGTTTACATTTCAGACATAAAATTAACTTCGGTAAACATCCTTCTAAGTAATTGATAACACTTTTTTCCTTAACGATATGAGTCAACAATGCGCGCACTGACCAGCGAATATGGAACCATATGATGAATAACAAACGGTGACATCACTTCGACGCAGCCGAACACATGCGAAACGGAGACAAACGTTCAATTTTGAACCATCGCTCCAAGGTTTATGACTTCAATTTGAATATCTCCAGCACAAAAATTACGACCTTGAACGCTATAACAAATCGCACCAGTAGTTTAGATTGATGAAAATATCGCATGTGAATTCTTAAAACTTGGCAGAAATAATACTGGTTATGATGCATTTATTCTTTCTTACATCGCAAAGCCAGAAAAAGCTTTTGAAATTTGACAATAATTGTTTAACGCAGTATTAATGCGCAACATCATTTATACTCACTGTCCTTTTTGTGTCGTTTCATAGTTATAAAAATAACAAGAAAAATTAAACAAACACAAGTAGACAGACTGAAACAAAACATGATTGTATGTAAATCTAGATACTAGACGCCAGGAGTGTACTAAGTGCGTCGTAGCTTCGACCAGGCATGTCGAAGGTAGTGGTTTTTGCGACTACGTCTGCGGCGGACCGCGACACCACAGTCCAAGGTCGCTAAGCAAGCAAACCTGCCCTGCTTTCCGCCTTTACAACCATTGTCCAACGGCCTTGCTGTCTGGGCACCTTTTTACGGTCGAACTATACGCTCTATTTGATTACCGCCATCTCTAAATGCGATAACAACTGGCCGATAAGGAAGGAGGACACGCTCCACTGGTTATTCCTGATGGAAATAGCTGTATAAATATTTTAATTCGATTCTTCCTTGTATGTGTTAAATTATTCGTGTTTAAACAATGTCCCTGAGTGTTGGTGATAGATCGTTTGCAATTTATTTACTATTGGTAGAAACATGAATTGAAATGATATGTACCGTTATGTTGAAAGTCGATTACTCAAGGTTTCTTTCCAACATTGAAACTGAAACCTATTCAAATGATTGCATAAAACTGAGGCATTTATGCTAGGGTTGCTACTTGCTCGTATTACGAACCTTAAAACCCAATTCTTAAAATTATTCACTTACGTAATAAATAAATTACCTATCCAAAAGTTCTGTCTCTTCGTATACACCAAACATGGTTAAATAATTCACTCGACTATTATTAACTCTTTTCCACTATACGCTCAGTAAATTTCGGAACGAAAAATATCAAAAGAAAAAAGTCCGGTATAGAAGATTTAAAGCTATTGTCCCTTTTTATCTACAGATGAATATATAAAATAAATAATTTTGTTTCTATTAAATACGGTTCATTGTTCTAAACAAACTTGTGGGTAACATTCATATATTTTTACCAGATACTAATGTTTTGTGAGACACAAAATGTAACTTTGCAATATTTTAAATGTTGTTATATTTTAAGGTAGCAACCCTAATTTACACACACAACACAGACATCTGACAATACAAAGACATTGACCAAATAAATTGTAAAGAAATCAATTTCAAGCTATAGTGTCGAACACGAAAGTATGCGGCAATTAGTTCATGAATGCTACCAATCTTACACCACAATCGCGTCACGTATTCCAATAAAAAAGAAATAATATAAAACTACGGCACAGTGAAGGTAAAGTCAAGCGTTACCTTTCAAACGAATGCACCACGAGTACTGACGACGGCCTTACCCCAATTTCTGGCGAACCCAATTCAATCACCAATTATAAGGCTTCGAGAATTAAGATTTTAAACGTTCACTTTACCGATTACGAAATCCATATTGTTTATTGTTGGTTATGCAAATTTAATCACGAGAAAAGTGCGGTTGAGTTGCTAAGTAAAGCCCTTATTTGGCTACATTATTATTCACGAAAACAATGTAAATTATAAGAATTGACGTAGTATATGAGCAATAGTACACATTACGTGGACGTATTAAAATAAAACGTGATATATTTTCCTCATTTTGAATATTATAATATGACTTGTATGTTAGCAATTCAAAGATTAGGGTTTCCAGGCGAGCTATTTGCATCCTGATTGTCTTGATAGCTCAGTGGTCAGAGCGCCCTCCCTTCCGGTGGGAGACCCAGGTTCGAGTCCCGGTCAAGACCGCGGATGCGGGCAGACAGTCTGGTTGCCCTCTCCTCACAAAGGTGGCAAACAAACGTCCGGTCTGCCTCAAATAAGTTCTAAAAATTTAAACACTCCTCCGCGCTTTCAGATAACTATTAAATCTACATGATATTGTCGATGGTAACTTGATCGAATCGGCGATCTCACAAAGGCCCGCGCCCGACTGTTTTTCTCCCTCCTTCGCCCACCCCGTTCCCGACCGCTCTCACGAGATTCTTATTTAGATTCGCTTCCGTCTGATTGCTCTTGGTAATCTTTTCACTGGGTTATTGAATGTCTTCCCCGTGCGTGTTGAGCACCGAAGGAATCTCCTAGCTATCGGCGCTGACGTGAAAGGAATCGGCCGCCGATATCCTTTGAAACCACCATACTCAATTTCTGGTTTAAATGTAGAAAATAAAACGATGTCCATTTGCTTTGTGTACATTTTCAAGGGGTTGGACTTGATAGGTCGGAGTCGCGGCGGCGGAAACGTAAGCTCTGTGCATTTAGTTTAGTACAAGGCTTTGACGTTACCCGATTAGTGCAGCCATTTATCACGTGTTTTCTCTATTTTCACGCTATTTTAAGTCTGCAGGCAAATTTTATTCATTATAATATTAAGGGAATTCGAGAAATATTTTAAATTTGGGATATCGCTCTACATAATCTCGTTTGGGATGATTTCGGTTTAAGATAGTAAATACTTCTTGTTTGTTAAAACTGATGATGATGTGACCCAAACATAGCTCGTATTTTAAAACATATTGATTAAAGTAAACCGCAGCGGACCCGAATAGTCATTAATATCGCCTGGCCCGACGTAACTAGATTTGGTCAACCACAACACTTCGTAATCATTGTTACCGCTTCCTTGTTACACAGTACAATCTAATTTCACGCCGGCTAATTTACACAGAACCGAAAGGAATCAGATCTGTTTTAACAATTCTTTTTAATCACTGAATAATTATTTTCATAGCGGCTTTTTGGCAAATATAAAATAAACGAAACCAAACGTGGGTTTTCCGAAAAGAAAAGACTGTAGGGCGGCCTCTACGTGTCCTTTTGCAAATACTACTTCAAACTGTTACTCGGCAACAAATAGAACTATAAAAAAATTTGGAACAGATCTGAAATGTCGGCGCGAACGGTGCATGCACTCCGTGTGAATACGTCCAGAATCCCGATGCATCTACGTTGAAAATAAAATTTGAAGATTTATGCACGGTGAAGAGCGCGACGTTGCGTTGCCGCACACCGAGCTATTTTCAACCAGGTTATGCTTTAAATAGCGCATTACGATAGGATTTGGTTTCACGAGTTTTTCCCTGTTCCCGGCCTCAGTCCGTTACGTTTCTAGTGGCATCGCCCACACAAAGAATTTTTCTGTGCGATGATTCCCCTGACACTTATTGGCGTTGCCGCCATGAAATATATATTTTCATAGTTTCGTTTTGACGAAATTGTCGTTAGATAATTTATTTCAATCATTCAATTATTTACATTTTATGGCCGGTACCTATATAATTGGTGACACATGTTTTGTTTAGTATAATCTCGTTAAGTACCTCGATTAATCTTACTAATGCACACGGATGATCTTTATTAGCGCACTGTTCACGATCACTGTTTACCGTTTTTATTATAGTCCGTGTAATATACAAAGAGGAAGAATCCGGTATGAGTTATTGTCATTGCGGTAAATCACCAAGGTGCCATAACATTTATGTTAATTTTCAATTTATGTTCATATTCATCAAGATTTCACATTTCTCATGTCTTACAATCATAATTTTATCATAAATGTGTACTAGTAGGATAATGAGGCAGCAGGTTGGAGCCGACGTTCTCCGGGATGGAGATACTTCTCTAGGTACATAGCCAGCATCTGAATGGACTCTGATACCTGCTAATTTCTCTTGCGCACCTTTATAGTTTACAATGCATTTGTTGCTGGCGAATAACATTGCGACAGATCGAGACCTGACAATAATGTATGCCTAAAATCTGTTACGTGTGAGGGCTGTGCGCTGTGCTGCGGCCAGTGCGCGGTCCTCACCGAGCGCGGGCCTGAGAGCGGCCGCCGCGCGCGCTTGCTAACCCGGTAGCCGCTTGTGCTTGGCTCCGGGGCGAAACGCCCGGAGAGTAACCAGTGTGTTTTGTTGTTCGCAGAGTTGAGCCCCGCACCGCACCGGCTTGCTCGCTGACCGCCGAGCCGCTAATCTAGCTTTTTACGCGCCCCACCGTCGCCCGCCCAGACCCGCACCGGCCGCCGCCATGCTCGCGCACCAAGCACCGCTCGCCCTGTACTAAACTCAACCGTCAACATCGATAGGAACGCGTGTGATAATAATAATTTAATACTCGCCTAAATAAGCTTGCAACGTCGGTGTCTTTAATTCTAACTTAATTGTTAATATTAATCAACTAGTAATTAGAAATATAGCATCTAGTCCGCGCGTGCATCGCCGCTAAGCCGCGTTACGTGCGTGTGTGTAGTAGTGCAGTGACGGGTGCGCGAACGCCAGACCGAGACAGTGGCCGCAACTCGACCGCAGCAGCACGCTCCTCGCCTGTGTAAGAAGTGCATGCTAGAGCGCGCGGGCGCGCTCGCCCCCAGCGGCCTATGCGCCGCACTCGCTCTGCGTAATTGCGCGCGACTCTACCGCCCCTCATTACATGGCAACAATGGCCACCATGGTGAACATGAATAACCTCTTAAACGGAAAAGACTCACGTTGGCTGCAACTCGAAGTGTGCCGCGAATTCCAACGGAACAAGTGCTCGCGGCCCGACACCGAGTGCAAGTTTGCGCATCCCCCGGCGACTGTGGAGGTCCAGAATGGAAGAGTTACCGCCTGCTACGACAGCATCAAGGTGAGTTATACAGTATACATTTTATCGCTAGTCGTAAATAGATAAAGTTGGAGCATTACTTTTAAATTCGAATGCAGCTGCGATTTTCCGGTTGAACAAGAAACAACCCCTCAAGGCGACATTTCGCCGCCGCTATTCCACTCGCCGACCTCAATCCCAAGGCTAGCTTGAAATGACGTCATCCCCGCCACCGTCGCCGCTGTTCGTCTGCTATTGTATGGGAATTGGCATAGCGCTAACATAATGAGCAGGACGATGACTCGGCACTCGGCACCGACGTGCTCTTCTTACGTACCTACTTCATGTTAACTTTATGTATAGAAACAATTTCTCATAATTCGCTACTGTACATAATTACAACTTAAATCAAAGCTCTTGGACTTCACACGACAGCCTCTATTTGAATAAACTGCCAGTTAGAATTACAAATTTGATATGATAGGAGAATTTTAACGTTAAACGAAAACATGAATATTTTACATCGATTTGCACGAATATAACGGTTTATCGGCAAGTTTGCTCGGCTATTATGTACTATAGTGTTATCAACTCGGTAGAATGACGTGATAACGTGTAGGTAGGTATTTCGGGCAAATGGAGGACGATAAAAATTAAAACTGACATGTAAACACGCTCCTCCGCCGCTGCATCGCCTCGGGCCCGAAGGCCTTATCGCGATTATGTCCACTCATTCGACTTTCCAAATATCGCATCGTGTATTTCACTAAATAAAATATATATAAATTCTTTATCACAGACAGACAGCGTTCCACGTTTACAGAGCCTACTCTACAAAATAATGTTTTTTTTATTCACCAAATCGTTTGATAAACAAAAGAAACACAGATAAATGGAGGCACTTTCTTATTTCTTAATACCTATTTCCCTTCGTATTTTTCTTTGATGCTTGGTTCAATAACGCGATCAAGAGATAAAACGCATTGGGATGGAGAGCGAGCCAGTGCGCCCGGTAAAGATTTTCACGTCTACCATCGCACTCTATTCAATATGCCGATGTTTCTATCGTTACGGTAAGATTTCAACGAAGCTTGGGAGTTTTGTGACATTCTACAATGTAAGTACTGAACAACACCCCAATTTCAAAGCAGCTATATCAGTATATTTCCAACAATTTATTAGACTCGAATATCTCCAATCTTTTAAATTTAAACTCCAGCTGCATTTGTAAACCTTAATTCCACTTTCATTTATAAACGAACAACTACCAGATCCAATCTTGAAAATTCCGATACTGACATCCTTGAGAAACTCTCGTTTATAAGAGTTTTCATTTCGTTTTGATAACCCTATTCTATCCACCTATTTTTCAACAAATATCTATGCTTTCTTAAATTGTTTACTTAACATCCATCCCACGTAGTTTCTGTGTTTACAAACTTTTAAGCACACATTGATTCTTGGTACATAGCTATAGTGATTTATACATTTTGTGAAGCTATACTATGTACTGTAGTAGGTAATTCGCTTAAAGCCGGGCATCATGTTTAGTCCGAGACTCCAAAACAATGAGCGGGCGTACATTGTGCGGGCTTTGTGCATCGTGGTGGTATCTCACCATCGTGTCGACACATCCTGTATCACAATGCTGTCACAGCGATGCGACCGCTCGCCACCACACACTGCTTATCTCTTGTTTTCTTTATACTCAAACGAATTTTAATTTATTTTGTTCACACATAAACTGTCTAGAAATATATTTGCAGTTAACTTCCATCCCTATCTCGAAGCCCATAACGCTCATTTTGTAATGTAACCGCGAACAAAGTTGCGTGGACTCGGGATATTTTAGTCCCACGCGAAATAAAAATAGAATGAAAATATTGGTGTTTGCGCGCAAAAATGCGAATAGCCGTCTGTCGTTTGATCGATGCACGTTTGCTTTTTAAATCAAATACACGCTGTACTAAGCTATTATACTATGAACGCCAACTTGGATAGCTGAAAACCTGTCTGAGCTTGTATGCAGACAGCAGCCTATGGACACTGTAAAAATAGGTAACACACGTGCATGTTCGCAAATGTTTTCACTATGAAAAGTTACCATGAAAACAGTTCATAGTAGTTTCTAAATCTCCTTCAGAAACCTAAGATACAAAATCGCTAGAATAAACTAAGGGAGGAACATAAAATTGTGTGTCGTACGGAGCGCCGCACCGGATCGTGGAACGTTGCTTATATTGTTGACCAGCGATCGTCCAGAACTCTAGATATTTAACTGGAGGGGGGAAAGGGGGCTTAAAAAGTAAACAACGGCTTTGTGAGGCTCACTGCAGGCTGGGCTCTTTGAGGCTCCGACGGACCACCGGCGCCTAATCGGGTAAAGCGAAAACTTCCGTTCCTTCAATATTGAAACGTGAAACGATGCTCCTGTAACTTATGAATGTAATAATACGTTAACCATGGAACGGTTTATAGGTACCTATTAAATAAAAAGAAACAAATTATAAGTTTAAAAATAGATAAAATAAAAAGTTTAAAACAAAAAATAAACAACCAAGTATTATATCATCTTGTGGTTAAAAAAGTAAAATTACCAGCGGTTTCCCACTTAAGTATTCAATTACCTACTTACCTGTAAACTCTTGATTATTATAATTACGATAGTTAAGTCATAATAATACAACACTATTACTAAAGAAACTTACAGAAGAGTCGTGGCCTAGAAAATAAACAGTGTCATTAAGAAATAATCGTTCAAATTCAGCAGAATATAAAGGTATACGTCAACAACTCAACGTCAATATAATCATGTGATCTAGATAATCTACTTACAAGTTAGGAATGAAGATTTTGAGACGAACAATGAATTTTAAACAAAAGCGAATGTTATCCCATAAAAGTCGTCACCGCCCGAGTGTGACGTAGGTAGGTAATCGTGGGCTGATCAAACAACCCGCGTCTCATCCCCCGTGCCCCGCGCGTTTCGCGAAACGTCTCCCGTGATTAAGCCTTCAATTACGCGATATGACGAGGGGGTCATATTTGATTAGGCTACGTGTTGTGTTGATTAAACCGAGCTTATTGCCTTATTCACTTAACTTCACCCACGCGGCTGATATCTACCTGCGAACGATGCGTCGTATTGTCAAACCGGATTTGCAAATGTCTCATCTTGTCCTCAGAGACGTTCAATTTGCTGACATTAAAATGACCATGAAATACTGACCGCGAGCTATGACGGAGGCGTGAGCAAAGCAAGCACATTAGAACATGTATAATTCAACAAATTTTAATGCCTACACTTATTTTTATTTGTGTCAGGTACGGTACCTACCGGCTTGCATCAATTTACTCAATAGATCTCAAGTAGTGTGGTGTCATGCGTTCGTTGATTCATCTCTTAGAAGTCTTGTGAAATTAGCTGCACAGTGATTTACATCTTGGTGAAGAATGTAAATAAGATTTTTAGTAGTTAAAACGGTTTATATTCTGCTAAGTTAACTAAATCGCGTGATGTACAAGTTTGCGTGTAGGATTAGTATTAATTTCAATATGTTTACAGTATACAACCTAATTACTAATGAACTGTTTTCAAAGTAACCAAGTAATTAATTCCCTTCATCGACACCCAAGTTAAATAAAGACAAAATGTTTCTTAAAATAGGTAAAACCTACGCACACTGTATAGACGCATGACGAATAATAAAGTACCTCGGTAGATTCACGGATAAAGGGCACTAGTGAAAGTGTGCGTGGGCTCGAACGGAGTCAGTTCGCGCAGCTTGCAGTTCCATACGTGGGCAGTGATAGATGCACCGGCAGTCGCCGCGCCGGCCCGTTGCCGACTCGAAATAGAAGTACACAGCCAACTCGTCCGCCCACTAACTCGCTTTCATCGAGTCTCCGATCTGCGAACTTATTCACCTTTACAACTAAATATTCTTTGGTAACACAAATTTATTTTAGCCTGTGAACATGTTTCTCTCCACGTGGATCAAAATCATCACGTTAACGAAGTCTTTGGTTCCAGTTCTGAGAAATCACCTTAAACAATCAGCATGCTCAAAATATTGTGAAATTTACAAGTCGTTGACCTATTTTAGTATTATTTCTGGAACTAAATCCAACCAATCTTTCGCCTCAGTCAGTACTGCCATTATTCAATTCTTTCTTTTAAAAACATTCGAACATTTAAATGGAAAAAAATCCTTTGATAAACTCCAATCACCTCTTGGTCGTTTTTACAAATGAACAGAACTACTGCTAACAAATCTGGAGCAAAGGCTTGCTTTAGGTAGGTACTCCTCTTGAGAGGTTTTCAAAACTCGTCCGCCAAGTGTTCCGTTGCAGAACATTCAGAGTATTCGGAGCATTTAAATACTGCCAGTAATCTCAACTGGACCGCTTTGTTCCGCACGCTGGAGTTGTTTCATATGTTGGATGATTTTATGGACTGCCGAACATCCTAAACCCTCCCCACTTCTATTTTCTGCCAAGGTTTCATTCATCCAAACGACGCCAAAGTTATTATACTTTGATTTCGTGAATTGTGCTATAAACAACCATGTCTGTCTTCAATAACCATCATTATGGACAACACAACATATACTTATCGAGTAAATTACACAAATGGAATCATACCGTATAATTACTAGGCAGAATTATAATTTTATAATTAACTTAGAAGTCTGTTTTGTATGGTGATACATAAACAAGGTTACCAATCTCGAGCCCAAGATTGCACGTGAACCTTTACGCATTGTAGATAGGTAAGTAGACGTTGCCGAGACGGCGAGCACTGTTGGAATAGCTTGTGCCGTTACGTGATTCATTATAGGTATATCTGTATGTCCAATCTGTGCGTCCTAGCCTGAGACCGCAATGACGAGAAATTAGCTGTGGAATGTTTACTGCCTATGTGAACCGCACAGAATCTGTAATTGGAAAAGGATATAGGTACATTACAAGATTGATTGAACAGGTTCTTAATCGAATCAAAGTGTTAAATTCAAACGTAATCACAAATCTTTAATCCTGAACCGGAGATAAAGGAGCGACTAATGAAGATCCCGTAATGGGTATTTATTGTTCTCTATTTAGGTCCCCTAAATGCACGATCCATCAAGTACGGTTGTGTTTTGCGAGCGACGTTCATTAACTTTGTGCTGCACCAGCGTTGTGGCGCACTCCTCGCGTGCTATCGTTTGCATTAGTTTTTAAAAATCACTTAATCTGACCTGGATTGAACGCCGACATGCTTCAAATAATTGCTGCATAAATTGTCGTTCTCGTTTTAATTGTTTGTATTCGTGGATTTCGACAGTTTTGACCGATGCTGTTATTATAGTACATTATTTATTTCATTTTTCAAACATTTCTATTAATCTTGCCAAGTCACGCGTAATAATGGGTGTGTGAAACAAAAATATAATAATCTCATGAAACAAAATGGGCTTCTCAAAATATTGTGGTTTTAAAAACAGTTGGGTTGAATTTAATGAAGAACAGACGGCATGACGAGTCGTTACGCGGTTATAAATAACAGATTTTAATAAGATGTCCAACTTTCTCATTTTGCGTGATAAGTGTAGTGTCACGTTCCGTTCGCTCTCCGATTTCGCCATTCGCCGTTGAAATTGCACTCCGGTTGGCGTTCGTGCGCACTCCATGCACTTAGCCAACAACTTGATATTACAACATTAATTGAAAAGCAGACTGCAATGACTTAATTAACCCTCTTACCAAAACAAAGTAAAAACTCTGCGTTCCCTTTCCGCGTTGCTTTATCCTTTAACTGAGTGTTCTATAATGCTGTGTTTGTTTTCCAGTAAATGTCCTCTGAATTTGTGCTTTCTAAAAACGTCACTCTCTAAATTTAATCTTTCCACCGAGCGTAGAGCTCGGATGAAAAATACTGTCGTGCCGTGTCCATTAGGTAAAGTATATTTTTAGATAGTGCTTTCGACTACATAAACAAACTCTTTCCACTTTCAGCTGTATCTCATAAAGCTGAAGGTATATCAACTTAATAAACTCTAATGATCATTATGACAGTCATTTCCCGCCATGGTTTTAGTAGAATGAAGATCGGGTGGACTATTCCCACTATAGCATTTCCAGAGTCGTCAATAAAAAATACCACGAATCGTTCGCGAATGAGGAGGGGTGGCGCGCGGCGCATTCCTACATGCCGCGCATTTCCATCCGATATTGCGCCGCCATTATGCCCTGCTCCTCGACTCCCCGCCCCGTGGGCCTCACCCCGCCGCCCTTTAATTAAACGGTGAGGCCCGAGAGACACGTCTCCACCAGCAACGTGGAAAATCACGTAAATAGCTCCAAAGTTATTTTCTTCGGTTCAGTCCATCCTATTGATAACAAACTCGGTTGACTTCCTTATTTTACGATCCATTCTCTTATATACTTTCGTTAGTAGTCCGCAGGGATGTCATTTCAGATCAAGTTTGTTCCAAAATTACAAGTGTTAGCTTCCTTATGACGGCGAAAAAGAAACAACTATGTTAACATAGCTCAGTTGTAATTTTTCGCTCGGGTGTAATGGTAAGCAAATAGGCTCGCTACATTCGTTGTTTCCATGGCAATGGCTAGGTGAAACAATGCGTGTAATTCGACGACATTAACCTCCTTTCTCGACACATCCGCGTAATAAAATAAAGGCGGCTCCTACAGGGCTCGTAATGACGCCAGAGGCCCCGGCGTCGGGTGTAGGGTGTAATGAGCGCGACTTATCTGCGCTCATTTCCATGCCGAGTACCAGCCTCGACCTTGGCACCTCGCTTGCATCACGATTCACAAAACAACGTGCCGAATTCGACGCCGCGCCGGACGCTTACGTCACCGCCTCACCGACCACCTAGACGCCGACAGTTCTGCGAGACTATTAAGCGATAGCGAAAGTCCAGTCTGGCCCTTTACGGCAGTACTGAACGACTCTAGTCTACAATACCGGACAGTCTACATATATTATGGTTCCAACAAGTTTGTTTGTGGCACCTGTGACGTTGAACGCATGTGAAGTAAAACATGCCACGTATATATGTACTCCAAGTGCTACGATACGTAGAACAACATGTGATTATTATCGATTCACATCTGGTATAAATAACTTGTATCATAGTTGTTCATGTTATCATTAACTAGTTGTTTTGGAAACTTTGCTTGATCAATATTTTTTCCATATTGTTCTTTACTATTCTGCTGCTAGGTTTCTGAGCACCTCTTTTGTAATGTATACGTCAATTTTAGTCTTATGAGCAATATGTTACAGTCGATTTGGTCAAATCACCACGTGAACTAAAAAATATTGCAATGCTATAAACTCTCTTAGTTTATTTTTAAAGACAAAACATTTTTACGATTTAATAGCTCAATTAAACTTTTTAAGTTACTTTCATATACGATTGTACATTTAGGAATTGGCATTTCCTCACGGCTGCTAGATTGATTGGTCACGAATCTTACAGACAACCGAGGCCAAAACAATGAATCGCATTAAGTACCGCTTTCTTTAGCATTCGCTCTTGCCGTGATCGTATCGGCGACAGACCGCTACCCTGTCGGAGGAGATCGTTATCTGTGCTTAGGTCGCTAGATACTCACCGTTTCGCTGTATAACGTAGATCGACAGGCAATCGTTTCGCAAAAGTGCATTTTCAGCCGGAGGCGGAGCGCGGGCTCGATGTGCCACGCTTTAGCCCCGACGACGTTTACATGACAATTGCGATGTCCCCAGGGCGAGCCTCGTCGTCGCGACTCTCAGATGCTTCAGTAGCGTCGCTATCTCCCCGTTTCACTACCTTATGCAATATCGAATGTTTTATTAAAAAATGAAACCCTATGTATGTGTGCATGAGCTAAGACGACGTCCGCGTACCGAGAGAAAGTGTTTGTATGAGTAATATATTTTTTTCGCCAGAGCCAGTGAAAGGTGTGAAAGTGGAGACGGGAGCTCTAGCCATGATAATTTTTATACAATTAGGGAGAAGTGTCGAAGTGCATTTTGTCAGACTGTTCCCAACGGTCAATAAACGAGAAGAAGATGGGGAGTTCTAGCTGTTCTTTCACGTCTACGTTTGCATAATTGAATACGTTCACTAGTCGCGTCACGCGCGCCTCCATCCAACTTAGCATCCTTAATTGGCCTACGTATTATTTGCCAATTAAAGTGAATTCTCATCGAAGACGTGACAGGAAACCTGTATGGATTTCACTGGCAAGAGGATTGTCTATTTAGTAACTCGCCTAAGTACTAATACGCAAATACAGACACCCACAAATTGGGTATAATGCATTAACACGACTGTTTATATCTACTATTGTTGCAGTAGTAGTGACATGTTTATTTATATTAACATCTTAGGCTGATGACACAGTCATAGTCTATAAATAATAATTAAACTCAATGACTCAATAACCAGCTAAAAGAACATTTTATGCAGAAAAAATATTGTTAAGTGCGGCGACATTGTTGGCAAAAGTTGCTAAACCAGCTTAGCAAGTTCCAACTGTTGAGTATGTACATGCAATATTACATAGATGTGTATGCAATACTTATACAAACGATCGTAGTTAAGGTACAAATACCACTTGTTTACGGTTTGTTAGTAAGCATACACGCAACATGAAATATAACGTCAGTGAATTATCGAAACAAGTAGCCAGTAACTACGATTCCATGAAAATAATCCACGGCCTCGGATAGGAAACTATGATGTAACGTATGTTTAAAAATAATCCCAAAACCGATAATGTACACAGTGAATGTGTTATTGCAACACGTAGCCTCAAGCGATATCGGTATACATTTTGGTAGGTATTGTTTAGGAATCTGCTTAACCGCGAAAGGAAAAACATATTAAAGAAACATAAATCTTTGTGTACTTCTTAGCGAATGACGCAAATTCAAGTGCTTGTTGGTTTTACATCTTGGCTGATCGTTTCACGACTTCACAATATTTTTACCTACCACGATGTAGCGTTGGGATTGGGATTCAAGGTCAGGCGCGCCTGTAGGAATCGAGTTCCTGATCCGTCCGGGATGCCTCTCGCTCGCTCCCGGCCAGCCGGCTGGAATGCGTGCAAAATAAACAAGTATAACCGGTTTCGTTTCGCATCGTGTTCAGCGCCTTGCGCTACGCCGAGACAAACGAACGCAGCCTTTTCTCTAATCCTATATTTTACGCTGTTATATTTAGAATGCATATAATTTATTGCAATATATAACTTGGGCTCATTCTTTACGTTCCAACGACTAAACGGATTTAGAGTTTTTTTTCCATATAAAAAGTCAAGTGCAGCTTTTTAAAATAATTTTCCCACTAACTGTAACCCTTTTCGTTCCCTACCAATATAACCCATGAATGCCAATAAAAGTTTTAACTGTCCACGCCTTTAATCCACTAAAGGGGACGCCAAAGGGTATCGGGTAGATAGACGAGAATTGAATAATTGTAAACCAATAAACAGACTTGCAATAATAAAGTTTCCTTGTGGAATTTCCAATACTTATATAACTATTGTAAAAACTGATGCTATTTATATTATTTCTAGATGACAAACGGCGCTTGTCTGTATATTATTTATCAGGCATTCTATGAACCATCATTATTCAACATCATTCGATTTAGTGTCTGCTACAGACGATTACGCTATCATCGTTCAATGGCAAGTTGTTTTCATTTTTCAACAGCACCTTGAAACTTCAAGACTATCACTAACCAAATCGAACTGCAAGCAAACAAATCTTGGAAAAAGTAAAGAAATAAAAGTCCTTGCACTGTTTGCTTCGTTTGCTCTTTTACTGTGCTCGAGCTGTGCCATTATTTACGTAGCAAAAAGCACGACACGAACCATCGGACAATGTGTTACCGTTCGAAGCGACCTATAGACAACAACTCCCATATATCTATCGGTTGACGGCAAGCGTGATGTATCGCCACTGATCACACCTTACTACAAACTGTCTGCCATGTTACACCTAATACGTTATCTACGTACAACGATAATGCGCTTCTTATTCTAAATACGTCAACATTGAAACAAGGTTAATAAAACGCTGTAATCGATTTGATTGTATCAACAAACATCATTATACTGTGAAGAAAATTTTGAATGAACGTTTTCTACCTCTATTGTTGCTTTGTTTGCTGGGTTTTATCCAAATTTTGCTTATGCGGATATAATAAGGAAATATGCCTTATTCTTCCTCAGAGTTTGGGCTATCTCCAGTCTATACCTTTAATTTAAATTGGTGCAGTGTCGTAAATAAAGAGTTACTGCCACTTGGTAGGAGTTTTTATGTCATCTAAAACGTAAGTTGTAAATCTTTTGAATTAGATTAAACCACGGTGTTCAAGTAGGAAGTCGTTGATGAAGCACCGAAAATAATTTGACAGTGTCGTTTTTACGATGGTGTTTACATTCCGGCGTCGGCGTAGTGTCGTCGTTTGAGTTACGTTGTAAGATACGCCACTCAATTAGCGCGAGGCGCTAGGATGAGTGGCGACTGACAGTCGAGACTGGCCTGTTCCACGATTCACGTAAAGTGCCAACCGTTCATTATTTACCAACACCTCTTACAGTATTCGTGGCCTTTTTTGGACTGTTACAATTATGGAGTGTTCTTCAAAATTTCTTGGAGCAACGCTAATCCAGTCGACAATTTTCTGTTGTTTCCTCTTAAAAATTGAAATGGTTGAGTAATCAAGTTTCCTAACTGTAATTAGTAAAGTCAGGTACCAACGCAAAGTTGTTACGTATTGTTCTTATTAAAAGTATGATTTGAAATCTCTTACTCAATCATAACAAATTATATGACGGATTTATATAATCTAATTATTAAATTCGACTCAGAAACCTGAGCCATTCTATATTTCTTTCTTCCTGTTCTTATGATGGGCGTATTCATTCTCTTTAAATGATTCACAACTAAATATTAACTACTTCTAAAAATACGCCAAACAAAAGTTAATTACACGTAAAGTCTATAATGACCAATCACATTGTGATTGTGCTACAATCTCGATATTAAAATCTGGACCGTGGTCCGATTGCGTGCCATTGATCATTTGTCTTTTACGACTCTTCTGGAACAACGTAAAATTAATAGCTCTTTCGATTGTTTTCCCCTCTCTCTGTTTAGTAGTTTTTGTCGAATGTCATTATTTCAATAGTAATATCTTTATCTTTATTTATGGAGTTGTTTCCGGCTCTCATATCATCTATTTCTACATAGATATCACTAGCTGTAGCTACAAAAAATTATTCGCCAAAACGCACCACATTGGAATGTTGCAGTATTTCACTGTTGAATAATTGCAATTCTAGTTCAAATTTATTTCGATGTACTCGTATCCCTTAAATATAATATGCCATGGTTTGAAATAGCAAAGCCTATTTACAGATTTACAGACTGATTTAATATCGCAGATCGATGTAGCATACAGAAAAGATTGTTTGCTTTATAAGACAGATTTTCGTAGCCACTGTGTAGGTGCTGGTAGGCATCGGATAAAATGATGATTAAGTACATGTTCTTTATTTTTTTAGTAGCGTACTGTTTAAAGCAAGCAAATTATCAATTAATTTGAGCACCCCCAGTTTGCACACAATTAACCCGATGAGATTTTGTAAGTACAAAGCGAGTGTTCAGTTTTCGCCGGCGGAATTATCACGGCGTGGTGTAAAACGCAGCGTACTAAAGTAGAGTTTTTGTCGGAAGGTTCGTTAGTCAGCGCGAGGTGGCGCCGCTACAGTACGTACTCGTGCTCGAGTGCGCTCCTCCAACTCTTTAACTGCCTACATGAAGGACACTTGACGGTGCACTCTCCTATTATAAACTGCACTTTTAATGGTTTGCGCCGATTTTAATTATTTTCTCCATTTTTGGTCGAATTTGTATCTCGAAAAACACGAGCCAAATGTAGTCATGCATGCCTCCCTACATTCTATACAGCCACAACTTTTGAGTGTGTACACGACCATATTTGTAATCTTTATTTTAAGAGCGAGTCCGTCTTTCTGTTTACATTTATTTAAGTAATCCTATGCAAGATAATGAGACACTCAGTCGGATTCTCGGGACGAGCGCTCTTCAACACAAGAGGACAGAACCTAGCTCCGAACTCTAACGAAGACGTTCAAAGGCTTCGTCGAACTTAAACCTTAACCATCAACACTTGGATTTCCGGTCGAAACGTTAACATATTCGTTATGTAGCAGACAGTACTTATCCAGAAGTGCAAATATATAGCAATTCGAACGTAGCGCTAAACTCATAACCAGGCGATAATCCCTTTAGTTTGCAATAGGTTGACCACGTCGGGTGCAGCACCAACAAAATCTATTATGTGCGCCAGCTCGGTCCATGACGGCGTGCGATAATGCAAGCGTTGTAACGTTTACCGAGACTCGCGACAAAACGTTCGGGTGTGCTCCACGACCGCGGATTACCACACGCACAATATCCACCAAATTGGATAATACACTTAAAATACAATCGCGCTATGAACGCGCTGTAATCTAGTGACGCGGCTGCCGATGAGCATATTAATTTGTCGCGGGAATAGGATTAGCGGGAGGGGAGTGGGTGTGGGAGGCACACAGGGTCCGTGATCGCATCACCGGCTTACTGTGTTGATCCAAAATACCGGTGCTCTTAAAATTACCGCCTCTTGTATTTTGATAGGTAATTGTCTGGCTGCAACTTCGCAACAATAACTTTGTGCACATACGGGGACAATATGCACATTTGCATGTGAGCACAAACAACTGCTTTGATCCTAAGATAAACAATACAAATGGGTATTATTTTAGAACAGTGTAGTAGCACAATGTAGGTACAATTCCTGCCTTGAAAATGGTTGAAAATGATTTTTGCTTTATTAAAGTAATGGAATATTTAGGTAACTGTATCTACAGTTATACTTATGAATATAATGTTAAATTCCATTTCATATACAAACATTCGCGATACTGAATGAAATTATAATGTAATTAATTCCTCTATAGAAGTATTTAACTGAATTCATTAACTCGAAAGAAGTAACTGAAACTAAAGAAACATCGGCGGATTTCTATCGTCGGCTGGGTAGTTTAAATGCTTTTTGCGAGTTGAATGGACAAAACTGAGGGAGCTACTTTTCCGAAGGGCAATATTTCTTAGTTTGACAGCGGGATCGCGGTGGTGAGCTGTTGCACGCCTCCGCGCTGCGCCGCCGGCTTCGTCTTCCAACTTTCAAAGCGTCGCGCCGGAGTGTTTCGCCTCGCGAAAAGTTTTAAACTGTACACTTTATGTTCTTTATTGTCTTCGCAAGGCTCGTCTATCTGCGTAAAATTTAAACATCTACTTTTCTCAACAAATCGCAGTGTGTAAACTTCATCCCTTTGAAGTTTCCACATAATAAAAGCTCAACGGACATGGTGGACTACGAATGGTTTCCCGATGGCATGTAACGAACAAACATCTGTTAGTTATCTCCTAGCAACAACGGAACGACCGTTAAGTCTCTTATGTGTTGAGGACACGCTACTGGTTTTTCAGAAAGCTCCGCCCTTCGTCGGTCCTCTCTGCACGCTCCTCCCTTCGTGTCTTTCTCTGCCCTACTTGTTGAACAGACACGATGAATGCTTATGAATTTACGACTCGTATGATTCGCTGCTCACCTTTATTGGTACTAAATAATACAAAACATTGCCTCACATTTTTGTTGTAAAGGACTCGGCGGAGGTCTGTATAGTTTGAAGGTCCCCTTCATTGCGTGAACAACTTTAAAAGTGTCGTAATCGTAGGTAAGTCAACACGGAGAGCCCAGGCGCGGTCGGTCTGTACCCGTGTCAGTTTTAAATCGAAATTTAGCCGTGGGCCGGGGCGGATAGCGCCAGTTAACTTGTAACTCACTTTTGATGTATCGTTGTTTTTGTAGAGTTGGAAGCCTTGTATACATCGCAACAGGAAAGTTTTGGGTCGTCTGTCCACCGTCTCTTGATACGTTGCCGAAATTAAAAAGAATCCCTTTTATATTTGACTAAAACCGTTTTCAAAAGTATCGAAGTTAGGTGACACAGCTATGTGAATACGGCAGAATTCAGATTACGTTTGGTCAGTAGTAGTTAATGAATGGCGGCAGATTGTGGTCCAGCGTCATTGTGCTGGATTACAACAGTGGGGACCGATAATAAAACAATGCTCGAACCCGACGGTTTTACGAGCCGATCTCGAGCGAGATAGTGACGGCAGGAAATAAACAGCGCGTAAAGTCATCTGTGTTTAAACTTGCAAACCATTTCCACATCTAAACGGAAATTCTCTAACAAAATATATTCTACCAAAACTAGTATGACCCCTATTGAGCATGCGCAGTCAGATTCTACATTAGAATTGGGCTCCAAAGGCATTGAAATAGACACGTGCGTATGTATTGACAAATCGTAAGTCTCATCTACATTACATATGTAAATTCTTACACAGTATTCGACACACGATTCGATATTAGAGATAAGCTAGCTCGAACTAGACCTACGTTATTGTCATTAAATTTACGTTAAACATTTATCTATGTTTTGTTTGGTACAACCCTACCGTTTTGACAATGATTTAGGGTAGTGATGTTAGGCAAATTATCAAGGTATAATCCCTCGCTTCAGGTACTTATAATCAACATATGATGATAGCAATAGGCGGGTAAGTGTGCTCAACAGTCGGCTTTCTACGGTTTTATGTAAATGGTCGCCGATAAACCGGCCTCCACCCGCGCGACGCTCATTTGCATTCATAGGCTCGTAACCCTTCCTCGCTCTGCCACCGCTTATGCAGCCTCATCCGTAGCTCCCGACGTAAAACCTGCTGCTTTGCCTTTTGCACGATAATTTACGACTCCCTATGTAATACGTCCAGGCGATATGAGTTCGGCTTGTATCTTCCGCAGACCGTGAGATCGCGGTGTTGCCGTTCGATTTACATATTATATTAAACTCGCCGTCGCTCCAGTCCCTATTCCTCTTCTCCACCGGCCGTTACGCTCCAACTTTTCTCAATTTTTCCGCCCATAAAGCGCCCGAAACGAAAGTTTCTCCGTCCGCCGCGTGAGGTCGAGTGTAAATACACTTTTTATAATGTACTTAGTCACTCTGTCGCCCCCTCAGAAAAAGACTTCGTTTAATAAGGACTTACCACAAGTTGAAATATTTTTTGGTGAATCACATTTTGGATTCTCTCTAGCGTTATAATCTAGTTATTAAATTTAAATTTCCATTATAAATAATGGCAGCTGTGAAGGTGCGGTCTTAAAACAAGATTCCTGTTTTGTTAACACATTTTAGGTCTTATATTTGATAACTGAGGATTAAGGGATCTCGTGCTCACAAAGGAGAGTCCCCTTCGAGATTCCAGTTAAAGGACGAGATGAATAAATTGTAAATGTAATTAATTTTCAATATACATTGTTGAGTTTAAATATAGCCAGTTTCAATTACAACAGACACGATTTATACCAAAAATAAGGTGATGCCTTTCTACCAATTTCGAAACGTACAAGGTAACGATAATATAATTAAACACAAGTAGGTAACATACTTTTGTGAAATACAAGATAATGAAAAATATAAAATTAATTCCAACTTGTTGAAACATTAAAGCAACATACGTATCGTGAAATGATAATTTGGACTGGTTTTGTTAAACAAATTAAAATTGTACAACTAGGTTATGTATGTTGAACAGATTTGTAATATATTACGTGAGTGGCGCCGGTTTGTTACCGGGTACGTCAACAGTAGGTAGAGAGGCAGAACTGCAAGCGATATAGCAAACAGACGGTAATGTAGAGGCAGCCATTGGCACATTATGTCTGACACAACACGTCTGGCTGGCTCGCCACTCGCTCATACACCTGTGTAAGCAACGAAAGTTAGTTGACCTTGACTGGAAGCCATACAATAACAACGCTTTGTCTTCAATCCTCGTGTCTGTTTCTATATTTCCTGTACATTCAAAATATTAAAGATTTTATACGCTCACTTGTAGGTTACACTATAATTTTAGCTCAAAATTGCTACAGTAACACCACTCCACTTGTTTTCTTACAAAAATGTTAAACCAAACATGTGATTATACCAACGCGTTGCGGAATTTTCACGATTCTTTAAAAAAGTGGTTGTAAAAATGTATCACCGGATCTCATGTGGTTATGGGGTACATAACAACGTTGAAATATATTATAATTATTACATGTACTGCCATAAAACCGGTGACAATTCAAAGCTCGATGGAAGCTCTCGTGTCACGCAACGACCCCCCGCCAATGGCCCCTCTCGTTAAAACTTTCCGAAATATGACACACGCCTGCAACAACCCTTTTTGTTATTTTTCCTCAATGCGCGTTACGCAGTCACCGCGGTCTTCGACTTTATCTCATTCCGTTTTTATTTGAAAAAGGAAATACTCAGGGTTTTTATGTCTCCACAATTTACACCACAGTTACTTTGATAGGTTGATCCTGTGATTTGGCCGTATTAGCGGACGGATCAGAGAACGGGCGGGTGTATGGCGCCCGGCGGGCCGCCGGTTGACTCTCCGGCCCGATAGCGTCAATCTAACGCTCAATTAGCCGAATGCGATTATCCGATTCGGATCCAGAATCGCGGGCGTCTTCTCCGCGCGCCGCCCCAAGACAAGCGCGCCAACTTTATTAATTAAGCCGTGTCTTATCTCTTGTTAGCACTCATTCTATTATTTGTCTTTTCACCGCTCATTTCCATAATTTCATCGGCGAGTAATTACTTACCACTAACGCGGAGCATTTCTCATTGTGTTTGCATATTTTGTCGTCGTTTGCATTGTAAACTTCACCTAAATAAAGTTAAATTCGGTAAACGGCGACGATTTGCGGATCGTCACTAATTATTAAGTTTGACATCGTCTCGTCTATGATCACGTCTCGCAGGAGTTGTGTTTGGAACGTAACGTTTGTATTCTATTTCTAATAAAGCCAGACTTGCTCATCTGTGTACCGTTGTACCATTGTTTGCCGGTACTATGAGGAATGGCTTTTGTTGTTAAAATGATGCGTCAGTTGAGGACGTAGTGGGCGGCGCGGGTGAACACGGTCCGCTCTCCCCCGCTGTGTGTTTAATTAGCTTAATTGACATCGCGAGGCGCGGTGTCCGAGCGTTTGTTTGCGATATCGCGTTACCGCACCCGCCGGCGCGCGGCGCGCCGGCCGCCCAACTGACGCCGTAACCGATGTCGTTGCCGCCTCACTGAAAGGATTAAATCACTACACATTACTTCGAACACAAAACATTAATGGACGCATTTCCTATTCCTTATTATATACTTTGTATTTGTAAAAGCGCCACGCTGGCGTCTTCAGTATCGAGTAGACGCGTGCGGGGCCTAAATGCCGAGTCAGCACGGCGTCATACGGCGTCTAAAATACATTCCGATTCCGCTCTTCCTCTTCGCATGTGAAAAGGTAAAACTGCCACGAAATTTTTCCTTAAATTGCCCGGAGAATAAATTGTAGTCCGTACGTGAACTGAGCTTTAATGATCCTTTATGCGCCACAGTTCCACAATTTTGAATAGTTGCTTCTTATCTGACAGTCCAATAAGTATAGGGGCCGTACATTTACGTTAGATATTTCTATTCTACATGACATGCTTATTGTAAATGTTATATTGTGAAGTAGGTACAAAATACGAGTCCTTTAAATCGATATTTGTTAGGTTTCTTGTGAATATAAATAGTCTATTTAATCTGTTGTCCTTCCTCCTCGCAAAACAACAGCACAAAGGTGTAGGGCTGTAGTTGTTAATCGATCGATTACTCATTTTGATTTTCCTTAACCTTGACCGACTATATATCAAAAATATTAGTATATTGGCTCATAAGTTGTTACACACCTTCATGTAGTGATGACCGTTTCTAATTAATATCTCTAGCGTTTCCATCATCGAAGTGCGTGTGATTAATCTCAGCCGAACAAAGAAATCCGTTTCCGCAGGCCTCGCTATCGATCATTCACCTCGACGTATAAAAATAATAATAAATAATATAGCCGCCGCCATTGTCCAAACGAGCCGTGCGTGTCAGCGATAGTTTTAGCCATTCGACATAATGTCGACTGACTTACGTTATTATGTCGGTAGTGGGCCAAGTACTCACCCATTTCTTTGTTAATTATCATGAGATCCAAGGTCGGTAACAGCTTTCAATGGAGTTAATTCTCATGTTTTTATCGTCAGGCTCGTGTAGCAACGCTGGTATTGCGCGGAAATGTTATCTTTTTAACTTTAAACGTTGATAAACTTTCGCGATTTGTACACATTATTAAAATATATATACTACGGGTCTTAATCGCGTGAATAATTTAAGGTAAAATACCTTGTTTATTGCCCGACGTTTCGACCGTATTGCAATGGCCGTGGTCACGGGAAGACTCAGTCTTCCCGTGACCACGGCCGTTGCAATACGGTCCTACTAAGGCCGTGGTCACGGGAAGACTCAGTCTTCCCGTGACCACGGTACAATATGGTATTCTTAGTAGGACTCGCGCGGGTATTCATCCCAGAGATAATCTCTTAAATTTTATAACAGTATCAGTTTGAATGTGTGTTCTTAATCACAGCCGGGTGTAAAATGAAATTGGGACAACACCTATGCCAAAAAAACTAACTTTGTGTACTTAATTTCTACTGTAAACAATATCTTTAATGTAGTAAATTAATATGTTGTTCACACATTACACCAGCCCATAATAAGCTCAATCATTTTATACGGGCTAGAATTGATGGATGGCCAAAGGCGACGCCGCGTCGCGACGCCCGCCGCCCTACAAGCCAGACATAAACTCATATAAAAACTTCACTCCTTGGCAAACATCTAACCGTTCCTTTGACTTCACCACTATAATCCATACATTCATAAAACTTAGTCGCTGTTTAATAAAGACATATCACAAACTAAGTTTAATCTTCAGTTAGCCATCAGTTTGGCTTATGATCTTCAAAACTGGGTTAAATTATTATTGGATCGAGTTTGATTGAGACTTAGCGGAATTGATAACTGTGGTTTGATGTTTGTTGAGGATATATTTATCTCATAATTTTCACTATTATGCAATATCGCTAGTTTTTGCTGTGATTTCACAAATTTGGTGTGGTTGCTTTATATATTTGGTGACAATACTATGATATCGTACCATAGAACTGTTCTGATGATAGAGCCGGAAGACGGCCACGTGAACTTCTTAACTAAATAAGATAACCCATCGAGTTTGGGCTCATTTGTTCTGTCTTAGTGAGTACTTTAGTGCTGCATGATATCTAGGGTTTAATTACGGAATCGGAAGGTGGCCATAAGAACTTCTGAATTGAACAAGAGAAATCCATCAAGTTTGGGCTCTTTAGGAGTACTTTTTTAACACCAAGTATATACACTTAAAAGCTTTTTTGAAAATATTTTTTACAATTATCTTCTTTTCCCGCTTTAGGGTTAAAATTGACAGATATTTACACGTATGGTAAACTACTGTCTGGACTTTTTAACATCTTAGGTGAATCGTTTTTTTTGGAGATATCGTGTTGAGTCAGTGAGTGACTGTTCGCTTTAATATAAAAGGAATTGACGGGCGTGAGGACAGCAAGGATCGATCGATATTGTCCCATTCAAGTCCATTGATGAGTGACCACTTACAACAAAAAAGTAACCATTTCCTGCTTCCAAGATAAAGCAAAACTTTGGTTGCGGTTGTCATGATAATAATTGTGGACATGGGAAACCAGAGTACTCTCATATCATCACTAACCATAGAATATCGGTTTATTTAGGGTTACAGAGGTCTTAAAGGAACCTTTTGGGAAGTTGCGTTGGATATTTGCCTTATCATCTCATATCTATACTAATATTATAAAGCAGAAGAGTTTGTTTGTTTTTTTTAAAAACTACTGGTCCGATTTGAAAAAATCTTTTTTTGTTGGATAGCCCATTTATCGAGGAAGGCTATAGGCTATATAACATCGCGCTACAACTAATAGGAGCGGAGCAGCGACGAGAAATGTTGCAAAAACGGGGAAAAATTACGCATACGAAGTTGCGCGGGACAGCTAGTATACATATAAACGAAGCTTTTATTATTTCTGTTTGTAATACGAGCTTCTAAGAGAGAGACTTCTCATGTTTTCGTACCAACCGGGCTCTATTTCAACCATCGTGCATCGTTCACGGTTGCCGAGCTCCACATAAATAACTTTATATGAGCGCTCTAAATCTCATTACGGGTACTATAATAGCTTCTAAGGATCCGCTGGCGGTTATGACAAGAATACAAAGCATACCTGATTTACGAGTATTTACCTCAATTTTGATTTACTAGACTAGTATGCAACTCGTATACTCTTATCTATGTGTCTTATCAAGGCTTAAAATAAACTCAGATCCTGTTACAGCGAATCTCTCCTGAAATTGGAATCAACACATCCTAACTATAGTAATTTTAGTATTTTTCACTTATACCTAAAAAAAAATTTGTTTGTTTGAACGCGGTAATCTCAGGAACTACTGATCCGAATTAAAAAAATCTTTCACTGTTGGATAGCCCATTTATCGAGTCAGGCTATAGGCTATATAACATCACGCTACGACCAATAGGAGCGGAGCAGCAATGAGAAATGTTGCAAAAAAATTACGCAGACGAAGTTGCGCGGGACAGCTAATTTTTCAGACCAACTAATCCGCAATCTCAAAGATTATTGTGTCTAGAAATGTTTTGAGCATTATAACACTCACAACCAGTGTGTCCTTAACTAATGTTCCTTTTACTAGCTCAAAACCTAAGATTAATTTAGTCAATGTACAGTAAAAACAATACATATGTATTTTTGTTTAAGTATTAATGGCAGTTGTAAATGTCGTAAGCCTGTTTACAATTCGACGCGCAAAGAAACCCCTGCGTCAACGGAGTGCCTTGTCGTGCAGGACCCCGATAGCGTAATGCCAAAACAAATGGCCTCTTTTCTCATATTTTATTTCACATAGGTACATGAGTTATGTTTCGAAGACCTCGGTGCGTTATGGCTGCAGATTGTGACCGAAAGATCTTGTCCACTATATTTATTTTTACTTAGCTATTGAAGGGTTTTTTTTTTTGGAACGAAGTTCCTTATCGCGCGTTGTGAAAGAGGGCTAGACGGAAAAAATCTTACGAAAAGTTGTAACGACACTTTTTGCTATAGTATAGCTCTCAATTTTTTTTTGATGATTTTATCCCTTCTTGTTTTGACAATATGATTTTTCTCCGAGCACTACAAGCTCCTCTATACCTACAATGAATATGATTTAATCTTTAAGTTGATATACATTTATTATCAGCTTTAACTAAGCCAAGATCTTGCAGGAAAAGATAATCTTGCGGGACGATGCACTATAGCGTTATTTTTATTGTCTCTCAAGCTGGGCATCGCTTCCAATCGCCGTTCGAATAATTGGCGGAGATCGAGTTCTCTGTAAATATCCTTCAATGAAACCGCTCCATCGGCCCTGTGTATCTAGACCATCACAGGATTCATTTCAAATTCATTTTACTCTGCTATGAAATGATCGTAGAATGTTTTTACCCGGGTTTAAAAGAGGACTTATGCCAATTATAACGCAACGAGCTTTTGCTCTCGGTTCCTAAAAATGAATAAGCCTACGTGCGCACAGCTATAAAAAATTAAGTTTTTAAACTATTTTTTTATAGGTTTTATCTGGGTCCCAAATTACGTGTAAATCCGTTGAACCGTTTTTGCGTGATTGAGGAACATATATGGAACTTTCACATGTGTAATCTTAGTATTTTGGTTAATTTCTAATGATCAAAAAAAAAATGTGACTTTTCTTTACTTCTATTGACTTACTACATGTAAAAGAGTAAACTTCTGATATAATCCCATAAAATCTTGAATTCTGTTAGTACACTTTTTAATATATTATTAATTACAAAAGTCAACAAATATTTTAACGAAGTTTATCCAACATAAATTGTTCAATTACTCGTCGTCTTACTAGACGAATTAATTCTAGTAAACATTAAGAACAACGAACGCTAAAGCTTTCAATTGAGCCGTGTTAAATGTGTTTAGTGTGCATTTAATTACGCCATTCACAAGAATGTAACTCTATAAATAAATGTACTAGACTACAATCTACGTGTGCGTTTGTAACAAAACAAGCCGGATCGTGTCATGAGTTTCAATTTCGTATCTTGATTTGATGGAACAAACTTACTATATGCTGTTACAATACCAATTAATTCTCTTGGCTTTATGGTAACGTAGGCCGATAATAATATGGTCTGTAGTCGTCCTAACTCATTCTAACTTAGGACAAACTCAAACTTAAATTTTTTTATAAAAAAAAATCAATGGTTGTTTGAAAATATCAGTTTAAACATAACAGTTAGCCGCGGTTCCAAGCGTAAAGCTTATGAAAAGCTGCCAAGAAACTCATGTACCACTCTCGATATACTTCCTTAGGGTATGACAAAATCTCATCTTGCAAGTCACCATGTCTAGATATACAAAGGCTTAAAAATGTATCTGAGTTTATAAATATAAAAAGCAATGACCTTAGGTATATATTGTGACGTCACAAAATTCAATCAAATAAACATTCAACGTCCATTAACATTTTAGATATATTCCACATAGCTATGAATCGATTGAGTTTGACTACAGTTTTTATAGGACACAACTTTGTGTATGTTACTAAATAACTATAATTACAATGAAAAGTTAGGTACGGTTACTAAAACTTCCTTTCTATATTTATACGTATTATAAAACTCACCTTCTCTCGTAGCTTTTGACGCGAGAACTATTTATCTAATCTCAATGTTTTTTTTTTAATTCATAACGATTTTTAACGAATGATTTGTTATTTTTGTATGTTTGCACAATCAGCTGTGTGCATATCTACAATCGATGAATTCAATTTAGATCGGCGTGGAGCGTGCAAGGGCATTAGCGCCGCACATCGATCCGTTATCTCTGTTCCCGAACAAAGAGAGATGAAATTTTAATCGGTCGCGTTGTCTGCCATCGCAGAAGTTGGCCGCCGAGCCGGCGCCGGGCGAAGCGCGCTCGTATTGTAATGAGCGGGCCGGGGTCTCTCCTAGCCGTTTGAATAATACATGTATCGGATCACCGAGTGCGAGCGGAGCCTGCACCACCTCCGCACCGCGTGGCCCGATGGGGACCACTGCCTGATCGATCACTATCGTCCGGCACACCGGCATGCGAATATTCTATTTGCATATTAGTCACGTGCTGCACTAGTGAGACGAGAATCGAATGGACGAAAGATAGGCCCGTATTAATAGACCGATCTTCGATCTCCATCTTGAAAGTGACCTCAGTTGATGAATTCCTCAATTTGCAATTTTACGTTCAATCAACCCTTGATATGTTTGCAATTTCAGTTGACATTAAGATGGCTATCGACCATACATACGCGTCTGAGTGTAGGGAGTTAACGTAGCGGCTACGCTGTACTGTTTAGGCTACGGCGTAGCTCGGGTTTTAGAAATTGTTGCTATCAGTACAATAAGTCTTCTGGCATTAGTCCTTTTCTTCTGAAACTTTACTCATAAGAAACACAACTTCAGATTGGTGCATTGCGTTTTTCCGCAAGATACATCCTCAGTTCGACTGCTCAGTTTTAGCGAAGAAAGTAGTAACTACCTACATCGTTTCTTATTTGATGAACTTACGGGGATTTGTCGTCGGCGTGGATATCCATATCCGAATCTAAAGAAAAAAACTCAAAGGAACGTCGGTCCCGTTTTGAGAAAATACTTTTCTTATAACAAATAAATCTACGAGTAGTTGTACGACCAAATAATTGAAAATTGACGTCATAATTTATCAGTTACTTATCGCAAAGGTTTCGTCATTGACTTTGACATTAACCACAAGGAAGGTTGAAGTTGATTGTACTTATTTATTGGTCCAATTTAAAGTAATTATAAATTTATGTAACCACTAGACGAGGCTCCGTCAGTGTGAATGTCACCACGATAAAAAGTAGCCTTCAGTCACTATCAAGCATATGCAATCATATTCATTTCGTCATAGTCGTACCAAATTGCTATAGAATCGATCCAGAGGTTTAAGTTTCAAAACACAACAGACAAAGTTACTTAAAAATATTGGTTCGGATTTAATAAATGATACCTAAACTGGCAAGGAAAGTTACAAAAATCTTCAACAATAAATATGTAGGTACACAATTTTTGAAGCAATCTCTTGATAATACTATTTTGACAGTGATTATAAACGGAGAGCTTTTGTGTTGGTTGAACGTGACTCGTTTCGTCTGAGACAATTATGAGAAAGGGGATGAATTTGTATAATCAGATTCTTCAAAGCGGTCACCGGACGGTGTACCCGTTATGAGAATTTACGTAGGTTCTTTAGTTTAATTATTTTTCGGTTATTTGAACTTTTTTCCTTAACCCAAAAGTAACATTGCAACTTGTTTAAATGAGGAAGTAAAGCTATTTGTTTGGTTAATTGTTATCTAACCTTTAGGTTGGTCCCTTTTAGATTTACTTTACGTATAATTGTATTAAATACTAGCTTCGGCCCGCGGATTCGTCTGCGTTAAATTATTCCACCCACTCGTTCAACCCTTGAACCTAAAAATCTGAAATCAAGCTCTAAAATGCTTGATTTCAGATCTTTAGGTTCAAGGGTTGAACGAGTGAGTCAGGAAAAAGATTAATTATTACCTGTTGAATCGTATAAAGCCATCTTCGGCGTCTGTTTATACACTTAGTTGACTGCCTCTGTGGCGCGGTGGGAGTGTATCCGACTGCTACGTAAGAGGTCGTGGGTTCGATCCCCACCCAGTATAAAACTTTGTGTGATGAGCACGATGGTTTATTCTGTGTCTGGGTGTTATTTATCTATAATATGTATGTATTTAGAAATATATAAGTATGTTTATCAGTTGTCTGGTTTCCATAGTACAACTTCTGCTTAGTTTGGGATCAGATAGCGTTGTGTGAGTTGTCCCAAGATATTATTATTATTATTATTATTAGTTTTACTAACGGTTTAGACGATTTCTTACTGATGGTCTATACACATGCATACAAAATGTATATATAAAAAAAAGAAAACCTCGTATGAAGCCAGGCAAAGTCATCAGTGAAATGTATATAAAAAAATCCTCATTATAATTCACATTTGCCGTAAAATTTTACCTGCAATAAAAATACATATTTAATGTAAGAAGTTTAAGACTCTTTGTAAAAAGTAAAGAAACGAAAAGTATTTCCACGGATTTTAATATCAATTCGGAGAGATCTTCTTTAATAAGTTGTAAACTTGTGTTGGAGGGTTCTCGCCGTTGCCGCAAGTTCGATGGTACAGGCCTCGGCGACTACCGGCAATCTCGTTAAAATCTACGATGAAACTCCGCTCCGTTACACAGACATTTATGAAATCACATGTTACTCTTGATGGCATGTAAGTTGTTACTTACAGTTAATAGCCTGTAGTTACTGCTGTATCTCTTTTGCTTCTGTATCTACCACGAAGTAACAATGCTAACGAAATACTTTTGTAGGGTTCTGTATTTAATTATAGTAATTTTTATAGGCATTTCTTGCCAAATACTTTATAAATAAAAAATAAATGCATTTTTGATTGATAGAAAAATTCCCTACCGGCTAGATGGGGATGTGAGGGCCCAACTCGCGAGCATGAAAGGATAGAGAAATTTGAGGTCTAGTAACATAGTCCAGATAGGTGGTTTGATTCCGGCCCCGGTTTGGCTTACGGAAGTCTCGGGTTCGATTCCTGGATCTGGACTTAAAATTTTTCTATCTTTCAAAAATGTAATTATTGTATTCTGTATTTAATATTTATAATGACCATAATGTTGACCATGCGAGATGGTCATGTACTAAAGTATGTAGCCGATTTTGATAAATGTTTGAATGGATGTAAACAAGCGTTCATAAAGGAAGGACAAAGGTTTAACATCACACGAACTAGTCATTTGGAGTGTAAATTATTTCACGCTTTAGTAAACGTATGCAAATTCAGTAAGAATTTCGATAAATATATTCAAAGTTTTGTTAATATACTTCGCTAAGTAGCCTTACAAATTGGGGAAAAGCGGAAAAATTAAATAGAACATGTAATATACTTAAATCGTAAATTCTGATAAAACTTCAATTAACCGAAAGCTTTTAGCATAAAATTTGACCCAATTTTCCGTAACATTTGCTTAAATTCTTTTTCTAATAGCGATTTGAAGGGTGGCAGTAAGGTAGGTGTCCACTTGTACCGCAGGCGGTGTCGTTAAGGGTGTAGTGTCGGTCGGCTCCTTATCGCGCGCCACTACGCGAGTAATGACGCCTTCGATCGTTGGCTAATGGCCTCCGCGGGCCCACTTAGATACGCAAATGAGCATCGACAAGTACCGCCAGCCGCCAGCCATCGCGATTACGCGTGTACACATTACACAGGCTGACGTTTGAGAGGAACACGTGCCTTACAAATAAATGTACACCATTCAAACGTCGTTTTCTGCTACCGACAAGTTTTTAAATTCTACGCCCAAATGAAGCTTCTGAATCATTTTCCTGAAAATTGCTTTCGATTGGTGTCATTTCCTTTCATTTTTTCCTTGAATCATCTACTTAACTACGAAAAATAAAATTTAATGTATATTTATTGTGTGACTGTAATGTTTGCAGCAACGGAAAAGCGCTGAAGACCTTAAAATTTTAACAATCATGAAAAAAACAATCTTTATTTTAAAGCTACCACAATGCCGTACCTACCTAAACAAAAATTATACATCTCTATTTTGCGTCTAGAGTTACAAATTGCATCAAGTTTCTCAATATTAATATTATATAATACTAGTATTTTATATTGTCAGCTGATATACCAAAAGTTTCGATACGATATCACTAGGAGTACAAACACATTCGAGTCATAAATATCCGATACTCGTCCGCTACACTCATGAATGATTCAGAAGGAATCGCAATTGTGACATCTGAATATAATTTAGATATCCGTATTTTTTGCTAAACATACGCGTCGTAGTCATATTGATACATTTTTAACTTACCGACCTATTTATGCGGCATCTTCCTACATTGTGCGCCTATTTTTATTCGAAAGAATTTTATAATAAATTTGGTATAGATAGATAATATCATACTAGATGAATAATAGGATCAGTGACAGTTAGATACCCACGTTTAGTCTACCAAGAATTAATTTTCGTCCTATAGCCAAAACTTAACAACAACATGACGTAGGTACAGAAATGCTTTAGGACAATCAACTAAAGTGACACATATTTAAAAGAGTAGGTTAATACCCCGGGTAATCTCATGTAGGAACATTGGAATTCGGTCAAGAAATGTAGCTTTTATTATTTGGCTATATACTGTAAACAGTGGAGGATAATGCCCCAATTTCCCTAAACAAAAACTGTACGAAAACCTGATTCAGTTGGTCTTATAACTAAAATGTAGATTTCCCTAAATCGCGTCATTCATCCGTGCGGTATTCTCGCCGGTTCTCTGGTATAAAAACATTTGCTGTATAGAGCTCTCCGCTGACACATGTCCGCTAGTGGCTTTATACGATCCCCCGTCTAGTGCCCGACAAATCCATGTCACATTAAATTCTTATCTAACGGCTCTCAAAATCTACATGATGAATCCGTTTGTACTCTATTTCTACAAAATTCTTTCTTCCAAAAACTGAACTCCTTTTTCTGACAAGTTTTATTAACATTGAAGCCTTCTGTATAAAGTATATTCATGATTAGAATATACAAATTTAAAACTGAAAGTGTAACGAATCCGCAATGCAATGTGCAGTGGTAGAGATGGTTTCTGCAGTGTACAATGCAGGTAAACACGTTTATTTTAATGAACCAAGTACCTCCTTGACATTTGAGGCTCGTATCAAGAATCGAGCGATAATTATTGCTTGTAGTGTTAGTTGGTGTGATTCAATTAATTATTTCGACGTTTGCTTCCATAATTGTTGTTTACACGCGCACTTACAAAACGGCGGCTATGATTACCAACGTAAAAGTAAGAATAGCTACCGAAAGCGTAGCTCGAGAGAGGATATTCGTGTCGTTCACGTCGTTTGTCACGTATAATGTCCTATATAAAATTTTATTTCAGACTAGAACAAGAACAACCCGCCCGTTACTGTCCACTCCTCTGCTTCGGGACGTTTTGTATTTTTATTAAATGTCGCCTAATGCCGCTTCCGTTTATTGCCCCCGTAAATAAACAAGAGCTTATCAACGTCTTGCAGCATTGTAAAGTAAGGTTTAAAGTAGAAAGGCAGTACATTTTATCAATATGTTACTGCACAATTTTCTAGAAGCGTGGCCACAAAGCCGAGCACGTTGTAGCGCACTAGATTAGTATTATTCACGTTTCATAAGCAGCGAGCCTCGTATCGGGGGTGAGTTATTAAACCTAAAAAGATGTTTGCGGCGCGACCAACAATGCAGGGGCGCCGCCGCGGCGCCCGCCAGCTGTAAATGGAGTGCGCATTAATACTCAACTATGTAATAAATGTTATTGTTTGTCATAAAGTTTGTTTTATGAAGGTCGGCCGCCCCGGCCCTTGACGCTGTCGGACCTTTAATAAACTTTAGCGTTCGTTTATACCCTCACTTACGGATTTAGACACAATTATTTCGATTGTTACTTTAATTTATATAAAGCTTAAAAATAACAGGAAACTTTAGAGTCGTTCACCGATCAAGACAGATAAACGATATCCTCTTACTGCTCGATAAGAGCAGACACAAAATAAAATAATCTTATTTTGATATTTCGAGGAGATATACCCGGTGTCTTGCGACGTCGCGAAATCGCTGAATCATTGCAAAAGTTGTGCTTAGCTTTGCAGCGATATTTTCTACTGCGATCTTCGTTTTACTATGTTTTCAGTTTCACAAATATTATTTGGTTTATTTTTGTACCAGTCTTAAATAGTAAGCAGATACATTCTTGCTTATGCGTACACTGTTTGAGAAAAGCAATTTGGATTTGATTCTTATAATCCATTTGGTGTGTTTGCTATTACGGTCACATATTACGACTTCTAAATAGTTGTCAAGATTGGGTCGTCTGGAACTTTATCGTTTTCGTCAAATATGTAAAGAAGGCGACGGTAAGACATCAGCTCTAACGTGAGTTGAAGCGGTGACACGAACAGCACGATCTTATTTGTATGTAGCTCGGCTCAGCGTCGTTGCGGGGAGCTCGGCGGCTTGCAAGACGTTCAGCGCAATTTTTCAACGCTTCGGCTTCGTGTTCGGCAAGCCGATGGCCCTCGCCGCAGTGCAGCCGACCTCCCCCTCCCCTCGGCGCGTGCCACACCTGCTCCAGCGCTGAACTGCTGCAACTTTAATCCCCCAATCCGCCACCGCACGACCGCACACCGACGCGACGCTATATTTCAATTAATTCGGCCATCCATTTCCGACGGAATCCTACGCGCCGCTTATACTCATAACCCCTCCAGCACATCGCTTTCAGTCTCATATTATGTCAAGGGAGCGACCACTTAACGTCTGCCGCTACTCATCGTATCCTCATTTCTTGAACCATTTGGTATTTAGTGGGTCTTCATTGTCAATTTGTCACTTCGCATCCTACAAATACCGTCACGTTTTCAACAATAAATCTTGATTCACTGGAACATTTCCCGCTTGTAGTGACGATTTAACTTTTAAAGCTCAATTAATTGCAAGTTTTGTTTTGCATATTAATGGGTCGTTTCAGAGGAGCCGCGCCGCCGGCCGGCATTAAGTTTCGTTGGGTGCACATGGAGCGGAATAATCGCCATCTCGAGTTCGCGTCGACCGTGTTGTTACTGTTGCACTGATTGTCACCTAGCACAGATTGATACAATTAAAATATAAAGCCCTTTTCTATTTTGTTTTTAAACAAAACGCAGTTTTATCCCGAATATAACTCCGCTTGGCATACTAATTGCTCAGTATTAACTGATTCATTTCTGAATCACGTCTGAAAATTATCTGTGTAAGTATACCAAGAGTATTTGTTTAAGATTTATATTCTCATTCGTTTATGAGAAGCAGATAGGGATCATTTTGAATACAGCCGAATCTAAACATTAAAGTAAGATGAAATTTGGAAATGATAAACTTCATCAAATTTCGTCGAATATTGAAGATTTCACATTAACTTACCTCGAAAGTAATTTCCTTTATAGAGTTATTCTAATAATAAATACGAAATCTGATTTTAAATCCGTATAAAAATAGTTAATGGAACACAAAAGACTCGTGCCTGTTTCGATACTATTATAAATGCAAAAGTGGAGTTACGGATCGATGTAATTTGCATAGAAATAGTTTATAGGCCGGCACATGCCAGTAACATTGTTGTAAAACATCGTACCATCAAAATACTTGTACCCTCGAACTCTCGAAACAGAATGAAGTAATAAAGTTGGTACACGAAGTTATACAAGATTATAAGTTAGATCGTATTCTTATTGGCAGTGAGGCTGCGGGCGGCACGTGGCGGTCATAGCGATGAGTCAACTAGACCCGACCCGCCCCACCGCAACCGAATGTACTTAATTTGATTTCGATTGTATTAAACCCTACTTCGACTCCAATTAATGACCCGAAAGGGCTCTTAATAATAATGACGTTTTATGGACATTAGTGCCACATTCGACAATCTTGCATTGATGCTATTTTGTAGAATCAAAACTTGATTCCGAGATGAAATTGTGAGCCTAATTTTTTTTGTTTATTTAATGTTTGAATCCCACGACATACAGTATGTACATACAAACTCTGAGCTGCATATGCGTTGGTTTAATCGTTGTGCCTATGTTTGCATGTTAACTAATTAAATTCATGTCACCGTGGACCCGTTCTGATCACACAGGGCATCGCAAAGTTCGAATGGGTCTCTTGGTTGGACAAAAACCACAAACAACCTTACAGTGACGTTACATTGTAGAGACAACAGGCGGTGTAGAGGCACAAAGTAATTAGATAGCTGTTGTATTGTTCGCTTGTTCAGCGCTTTTCCAATGAACGGTCCACGTTCGGTCTCGTGTTTAATTGCGAACCACACCGTAACGGACAGCGGGCCGTTTTTGTCCGACCCGAATGAGATGAACCGCGCATCCTTTAATGAGTCGCTTCCCCTATCCCGAATACCCTTCGGACATCTACATTTCATGCACTCTTAAACTTTTCACTTTGAATTTAAACATACCACTTTAATTAGTATTGCGTATGATGAAATTTTAGGAGTCCTTTTTGTTAATTAATTTGTATTCATAACCTCGGAATGTTTATATTTACTTTGCAAACAAAGTTGAGTTTTCGTTTCTCTTTATTTTCTTTGTAATTTACAATTAGTAGCGTTATTATTTAGTTAAACACACGGACGTGGACTTCTAATTTTTCGGTTGAAGTTTGAAAAGTTTTTAATTATTTACAAGTGTACCAGTTGGTCAAATTAAATCGAATCAAGTTATTTGCGGGTAAGCTAAAAGTTTGTCGTCTCGATCTGTGTGGGAGAGGGTCGGGGAGTGGGGCATGGGACGCCCGCATTCGGCGTCGCGTAAATAATTCACACTCTCAGGAACGAGTTGCCCACTCGGATACCGCATGTAATTCCACATTTTCACGCAGAAAGGTTCCCGAGCACGCATTTAAAGTTTTTGTCCAACCTTGTGCCTATTCCACGATTAATTCCCCGAATTCTATTCCGTAACTTATTTATTGAGAGGGCGTTTCGTAAATACTTTGCTTAATTGACACCCGAAGCGCCAAACTGCGTCAACCCTATAAATTATTCATTTACAGTAGTGTATATGACAATAACTGTATTATTTCGTCTGGATATAATAAAATGAACTCGTTACGCTGCCGGGTATCAGATCTTGTTAACATATGTTAGTGACTAGAATATCTGAGTAGATAGGTATAATTAATTTCAGTGCGTCATTAATAACGACAAGGAAGGCGGTATGTGGTGATGTATCACTGGGGTGTGTGCGTAATGTAAGGCGACACCACAAAATACATAAGTATAGCAGGCCAGATCACAGCTCAACAAAATATCAACGCACACAGACGCCCACGTACGGTAATCGCAACTTCCGCACTCTCGGTGTACATTAGATTGAGTTCGACCGAAATCTGTCTGATCTGTCTATGTGTATGTTTTCGCTCGTTGTAGGAAGCCGGCTTTCTGTACCCTATGTATTAAGTGGCGACACCGTGGAACCCGATACACGGCCGGAACGAACCGCGTGTGGCGCGTAGACCCACCGCCTCGTAGCGTCGTAGCACCGTCGCTACGTCACGCACTCGTCATTTGTCACAAATGTCGCCCGCATAGCCTAACTTTTATGTCAATTAACCTTGTAGCAGTTGTTGCCGTAGTAACCATATTGTGTTTGTGAACAGAGTTTTGGTTTTTTATCTTAATTTAAAAAATAAAATATAAGTTCACAAATAAACAACAAATTAAATTATTTCGTGATCTAACTGATAGACACATCAAAAATGAAATTTCGATTAGGAATTTCCAAATGCGAAATTTAATCCATTAACGAGTGAAATGGGGTGGATTGATTCAATAAATAATAAATTCTTAGGGAGACATTGACCTCCTATTGCAGCGGTGAAAATGATAATTAAATTGAGAAGTCATCGTAAAAAATGAATAAGTTCTATTTAAAATATTGATAATCCTATTTTATAGTGTACGGAGTTATTGTCATTAGGATTATACAAATCGTAAAAGTTAAAAGATTATCGACCGCCAGCACTTGGAATCTTTCCATTCATTCAGCCAACTTCAATGTGTTCTTGTTTGTCAGCGGTACGTGTCGCGCGTCCGACATATTCCACACAATATAAATGGAGTTGCAGTCTATTGTATAGACAGCAAGAGGCGCGGCCTAACATTTTTCTAGGTAAACGTCCGTAGGCCCCAACAAAGAGGCGTAGTTCCGAAACAATCAAATTAATTTTCCCCGTTGTTGTTTAATTAGCACCGACTCTTGGATGGCGCGGCGGGCCGCCGATGTTTATCATCGGATACAATCGCGCCCCGCTTCTCCCCTCCCCGCAGCTCTCCAACCGAACCTATTATTATCAAAGTCAAGACTGTGCCGAGTAACTTTGGTTCATCACTCCTGCTCCCATTGTCGTTATTAGGGACATTGTTTAGCCTAATTGACTTTGACGTAAACAAATCGCGTGATCCAACTAATTGTGTGTAATCTTTTTGTTACAGGTAATCTTATTACAACGCTGTGATATTATTTGATCGTCGAAATGTCTCTATAAGGCCACAGAACGTATGTATACATCTTTACTAATATAAATGTGTTTGAAATTTTGTTCTTATTTAATGCAATAAATATCGACGTGAATTTTAGCATAAATCTAGTTTATGGACTGAAAAGTGACATAGTGACTTTTTAGCCCAAGAAAATACACGATTCCCGTGGGAAATTTACCCCGAGCTCTACAGGCAATAGCATTGAATTTTATTAATACTAAATTTGCTTATATTTTGTTTTTCACAAGCGAAAACGCGGGCTGAAGCTAGTTAAGTGCGATAGTGGATAATGCGTGAAGGTATAATGTTATCGGGGGGAGGAAAATATGAAACAGAATAGTTTGTATGAAGCCTCACAGAGTTAATCTGAAGCCATATTTAATTAAATTGTCGGGGTAGGTGGACGACGATGGTGTCCATTCCGTGCGCGACTACCCTTCTGTGAGGACGACTTGTGTACCTGTGTTTTAATAATAAATTATCTGCAATTTAAATTCTCTACAATTAGGTGTGAGTATTTCTTAATTGTTTTTAAAATGCGTAAGGAGTGCCATTAAACAGTTAATATTAATTTGTTTCTGTAGGTACGTTATACCTACTGTATTTTCTAAATTCTTATAACTTTGATTTCTTTTCAAAAAACGCGTCGAACCTACTCGGATTTATAAAAAATATAAATCGATCTAGCGTCAAGAAATCTAAAATTTCCTATAAATTAAAACTTGAAATACGAGTATTAGGCTATGCTGAGAACGATTAAATTTACTGTCACAAGCACCTTGCGTTGCCAAACTTGCAAATTTTCCTCTATACAAAAACTTTGTACTTATATCTGCCATTAATATACATATTTACTTGGTTGAAAAACCACTATATATTTCACGAACATGTACGAAGTCAACAATAAAAACTCCAGTAAGTCCGCACGCCGACCCACCAGACTGCAACATCTAATCTAATTATCCAGTACGTTCTTCAAAAAACTTGTAAGGAAGGAGTTCAAGCTGTTTGTTCCACTCTTCCCCACCCTCCCCCGTCTGACGCACCGCCGTAGATAATTGCTTTTCTCCATTTAATTATAAGATCTCGACCATATCGATACGTACTTATAGTGAACGAATTATACTTAATTCGCCCCAACGATAAGGGATTATTTTCACCGGCTGACCCGCGCCGACCTGACCCGATCCTTTGACCTCGCCGCGATGATCTGCACCCTTCATTCGACTAACCTGTTTTACGAGATTAGCGCGATAAACACCTTACCTAGTGGAATATTAAACGAACTTCCCCTTAAGTATACGAAGTTATTTTGTAAAATTATTACTGTAGCACCTCTCGAGAAACGGTAGGAGGTATAACCGCGCGAAAACACACATTACCAGCTACAAGACAGTTTCCTTATTTAGAAATTAACACGCTAGTATTGCGTACACAACGAGTATTTATGTAAACGGAGAAATTTTGCCACGTCATTTAATATTATTCTACTAAATTAAAGAGAATTGTGTTTCTATACGAATAGCTATAAGGTTATATTACTAGACTAAAGCACTCATAAACCATACGCCTTATCTCGAGCCCCCGTAATTGGAAAAAGGATTTAATCAAATTGGAAAATACGGCAGAGCGCTACTTAATATTACCGCTGAGTCGTAAATGTATAGAGTAACATACGGCTAGTGTATTTCGTCGACGGACTAAACGGCTGAGCTCCGAGGCTCGTATTTGTAACACGGGCGTTATTAATAGCCGCGATAGCGATGTGGCCCGCGGCAGAGCACGATATTTGGGAAATCCGGATTTGCATAGGATAATGGGGAGAGCGGCGGTGCAGTCGACAATGTGGACGCGTCGCCTTGTGCACTCTACCTGCCCGGCCGCTTGACTTGCTGCATACGTAACGAGACGTGAACCCGCTGCGGATTTTAAACTAAACTCATCTAAGAAACACGCTTCAAGGAAATGCAACTATTGGTTCGAACGTGGCAGCTGCAGACAAATCGACTGGCTCATCATGCGCTTATTGTATTGTAGATACGTTCACAGGATATAAAGTTTCCTGATACTTTCTTAAGTCACTAAACCGTTTTAATGTCTACTATTTTTTAGATTATAAAAGTTCTAAAGAAAGGAAAATTTAACGTTTGTCGTGAGTCATTTTAAGAGTCATTTACTTCGTCCTATCTAGTTTTAGTAAAGCCTTCTAATGTGAGTTAAAAATTTCAAATTACAATATCATAAAATACAAAATGCTTTTGTAGCTCAAAGGTTGTTAATACCGTAAAAGCAAGTTCCATTTTCATATGATTACATAGCCTATAATCGCAATGCACCACCGGCAATCAGGGTATTTGTCTGAAAACAGCCATTAATGCGGCAAAAAAATACGAACAAAACTATGATAATTGGCGAGGGGTCTAGCGACGGCGTGGGGTGTAGAGGGGGGAGTACCGTCGCGTGCCTGATGTATGCGCCGCCGCCGCGACGGCCAGACCCGCCGGCGCCACGATGCCGCCCCACAATGCAGATATCGTGCATTCGGCTCCATTCCATACCGACGGCCGTCCTCACGCCTTCGCCGTTTATTGCCATTTACGACCACGCGAAACTCGCCTGACACGGTAGCAGAAACGCAAACCTCACCGCCCGACGCCAAATATCGACCGTCCCACGAATCGATCCGCTCGCTACAATTTCCAAATCTAAGCGTTGCAGGCCCGCTCTTGATTGATGACCCGCGTAATGACCCAGGAAACTATTTCCTTCGTATTTCCTCCACTCAATAAAACATCGAATATGTTTATTTATGTGTTAGTGTCACTTTATTTGGAGTTTTGTCAATGCGGCCTGTAGTGCCGACTATGCTCCAAAGACCGTCATTTGTCAAGATTATGGCTGTTTGGGGATTGAGATATGAAAAGAGGTTATTGTTTTGAATATATTCTTTTATATATTACTCAATATTGTAAGGCTTATGACGGTCGATGCAAAAGCTTTTCCGTAAATATAATGTTTGAGGCCGACCTAAGACAGCCACGTCCTTGAAGAAAATTACACAATCAAAATAAACATCAATTTCCCGCTCAAGAGTTAATTTGACGAAGGCTCCATTAGAAGTAAGTAAAGTAGGTTTTGACCTTTCGGCAGCGGTCATGCGACCTTATAGATGAGATGGCACAATTAGCACGTACAAAACTCGTCAGTCACGGCTTGGCGCCGAGTGGCAATTACGGTATTTCATCCTCAATAAAAGTGCACTCAGGCGCCGCTAACGTCGGAGAAAGCTCCCCGTCGCCTATAAAGCTAATGTGGACATATAAAGATTTAAATGACGGCGCTGGATGCGGACGCGAGGGAAACTGCGGCTGTGTGGTCACTGTACCCTTCTGCCCCTGAAATAAAGACATCCCAAGGCGATAATATTACAATTACAAGACCATGTGTAATGTTCCTACTCGAGAACCAAGTATATATTCCCGCCGAGTAATCTTCACACAATAGCTCTCGAAGTGACTGACCTTCGGCGTTTTCTATAAACAGCCTTTTATCCTCGTGTTTTGTACCATTCGCTCAGCGTAAAAAGAACTCGTGAACCCCTTCCGAATACAAACTTATATTGCAAAAAGTTTAACAAATAAACTTCGCGAAATACTTTCATCCGACACTTTCGAGAGCCATCGTGACTCTACGTTAGTGTCAGCAGGGGGAAAAGAAAAACATTTTCCAATATTTGCCTCATTATGTAGAGGTACTGACTAAATAACGGCAGTCGTATAGCGCAAGAGCAAACATTTTGGCGATTAATCTGGGAATACTGTGCTATATCGGGGCGCTGGAGGCAGCACATTTATTTTATGTGCCGGCAATGTTACATACGCCATAAAAGTCGTTAGGACGGGCGTAACGTCTCGCCGTCGTCTTGCCCGCTTTAATTATACCTAGATAATGCGGCGCCGACTGTGCCCTGCGTCACACATCGCCGTAGCTACAACCTCCGCGACATTAACGTAACACGATGCAATAACACACTGCCACTCTTCCTAATGTACACAATATTCTATATTACCACATTCGTAACATAAAAGGGCTATGTACCGAACAAAGTTTCGTTTTACGTCGTAAATCATCGCGGTTAATAATTTCACTCCGTTTAGAGAATTGATTTATGCCTACATATTTACTGGCTTTTAAGGCTTTAAATAAATGAAATACGTACCAGTCCTCGCGATACTTTGTTTACAAATGAGATACTTTTGGTACGTAACACGCAATGTGAATACGAAAAGCACATCTGTATCTTAAGAGTGTAAAGTTTTAATTACGTAACGAAAAGGTTTATTACCTTGAATATGATAAAAGTTACGTGTAAATAAATTGAATTAATGCGGTTGAAAATTAACGTTCTCAGGTTAGCTCGTTGTTTATCTAATACACGTATTTACCTGTAACTTTTTCTGCGTAAATTCATCAAAAGTAGCCTTCGACGTTGCGTCGTTTAAATGATAGACAGAGACAGAGTAACTCCATTTATAATATCAATAAAGATAATGATCCTTTAACTCAAACTTAACTCATTACTGTACAAAGATACCTTCAAGTATTAGCACCAAACCTTAATTATGTTTACCTTATTATACTATAAATACGTACATAAATATTAGTGAGTTATATATTACGGGTGGCTGGCGAGGCTTTCGCGCGACGGTCTCTAGACGGGTGTATGTCGAGGCGTTACGGTGAAGGTAGGGGTCGGGCACGGGACTCGGAGCACAGATGGAGATTTATCACGCCCGCCGGAGCTGAGACTACAAGTTCGCGCATTAAACGAGTCCGGGACATTAGCCGCCTGCAAGATGCCGCCCGAGATCATAATTAAGTGTCGTCCAATTTATCGGTGCGACCCGCGCCCGAAAACTCCTACTAAACTTCCCTTATCGTACGTAGTAAAAGCTCTTTATTTTGTAGTTAGTTCTCTTCATATTTATCGCCTTTTATCTGCGGGTACTGTTTATTTACTAACTACGCACATAACAACAAGTCCGATATCATTTGTAATTGTAACTTTAGGCCGAAAATGTGAGTTGTGTAGATTCTTGCGAACAATGGTTATAATCTCTCTGCCATTGGAAGGGTCCACATTTTATTAAGTTTGCGCTGACTGTCAAACAATACCAACATTCTAAACTACTGGAGATAGAAACATGATTTTTAGGAGGCATATAGATGTAGAAAATAATGTCTCTGTATATTGAAATCTTTAAAGTTTATTCGTAATAAAGCTCATTAATCTCAGATGGCTAAGTCAATTCTTTGATGAGTATCTTTATTTTAAGAATATTTTTTATTGATTGGCTGTCATCATAGGTATAATATAGCTATTAAACTATAGACTTCATTAAAAACTTAATGCAAATGTCTTAAACCGGTACTCAAAAAACCAGACATTTGGAATAATAAATATTTATATCTAGAATGGAAATAACATTTGATCTTCTAATGAGATTTTTTTAAGAATAAACGGTCACGTACTTGCGTATAAACAAGTTAGCAAATAAACAAAGTTTAATGTACCTAAATAAGGCGAACTAAGAAAATAATAGCAGATAGAAGACAAACGCTAACTATCCCATTCGCCGACGCCAAGGTTTTGTGAGAGAACCCGATATCGTTCAACGTTTTCTATTAACTTCAGTACAAAAGCAGAGAAAATACCGTTAAGGAAACGTCCCAGAAACCATTGTTGTGATACAACTATTGTTGTCTGTTACTATAACAGATAACCGAACCGATGTCGAAAGTCAAAAATCTTCATGCAATTTTAACCGGCCAAAAGAAGTATGTTCTCCATTTGGATATATTTTCTTTTGAGTTCCTTATGCGATTTTCTTCGCCAATTGTGAACTTATTTTGATGGTTTTTCACTGAATTGGATTTACTTCTAAGACGTTATTCCGAAATTCGTTTTAATTTTCTTTTATTGTACTGGAATGTTTTGAATCTCAGTAAAAAGAAATTGTGAATTCTGTTAATCCTTTCTTTTATATTGGAGATCATATTTTGATACTTGACTACTTTTAATAAATCTCACAGAATTCATAAGAGTTATGTTGCTTGTAATATAAATTACAAGCAGCTTCTGCACTTAGGTGTCTGAAAATTAATAATAAATTAATAAAGTTAAAGTCTGTTGCTAAATTTATACAAGACGCTTGCATTTTGAAATTTACCCCGATACTTTTCTAAATAGTGACCGTTGAGGAAAGTCAAGATGACCTAATTATCGCCGAGAGGTTATTCGGTAGAGTCTAGTTTAAGCTCGCACTTAACTTGAATACTGAGGAAGTCAGCTTAATTTAGACGAGGCGAATATCGGACCCGTGAAATCCGGGCCGTGTTGGCTCTCTAAATGAGCAAGAAAGTCAAAGAGAGGAGGCACGTGGAGCCGTGCGCTTCGTGTAGCTGCTTAGACTAATTACTTCAGCAGCAGGGTTAAACTGGTTAGTGGGAGTACCGGGCCTGTCTGAGTGTCGGCTTCATGTACCTTTAGACCATTACTCTGCACGGTCCCGCCGACCTGCCGCTTATTACACTAGATTGCACATGAATCACATGCACCCGTACTGCTTATTTAACCCTCTCGCGTCTTTACTTTGAATCTTTCGAGTGTTTTAACACCAGTGGTAACTTAAATTGAGTGTTTTCAAAAGCTTACATACTGTTTAACACTTTATAGGTAAGCTTAGGATGATAGGGTACTTGGATTTAAGTCCAGTATTTTTATAAGAAACGGCTTTAAGTCATTTTAATAGAAACAAATAACAATGCATTGTGTGTGGAATACAAGTTTCTGACGTAAATTTTTTTCAAAGTCTATTTTAATAAAAAAAAGTCTTTTAAAACACGTTTAATTGTGTACAAAAACCCAGCTATCCTGAGCCTGATTATTATCTGTCAAATGCCTAATTATATCTTTTCCTGAAATTTTATTTTCTTGTTTAAACAATAAGTTAACCAGATTAACTGAGAAAACTCAACAAACAATAAGATATTATATTAAGTTTTCATAATATTAGTATGGATAAAGAAATAAAAGTTTCCTGTTCATAATACTTGTAACAATAAACGTAGCGGTAAAGTGACTTAGTGCTCACAGGATCAACTTATGTTGTATAAAGTGGGCGGTGGGCTATTCTTGATAACTTTGTTATACTGTTGATAACAAAACTATGGAGCTATTGAAAAGGAGGCTTTAGTTTGCTTTGCTCTTTGTTTAACACATTTAAAATTACACCTGCAGTACTTCTGAGAGTGTAGTCTTCAATATGCCTAAAATATCTCCAGTGCCATAATATCACGTTTAGATGGACGATAGTACAGTCACCGGCTATTAAATTACTTCACTCGAGAGTTATTTATCTTACGTCATCAGGGCCATTTAGATTAGAAGATATAATAACCTTTTTATTACATTTTCTATAACTTCGACTACCATCTTAAAGAACTCTTATTTTAAATCACAGACTCTTTTAGCAAAATTCAAGAAAGTACGCTAAAGGCATTCCGGATGAGAACGTTCATTGACCTAATGTTTTTTCACCCCACGCCACGTTAGTAAAACAGGCAATTTACGCGAGCCTATAAGTAACAAGATTCATTAAGGCTGTTACAAAGTGGCGCGGGCGTTCTTAAAGCGAATGGCCCTCGAGCTTGCAGCTTTCATAATGGCCGTACGAGCCGGCCGAGGCGCCGCGCGCAATTTAATGAAACACCTGGAGAGGTCGCGCCTGCTTCCGTTGCATTAATCTCGCAACCGGAGTAACGTAGGTCCCCGGTCCACCTACCAATATAACACCACCTACACACACCACACTTGAACAACTAATACTTCATTGTGAAATTCTGTTCCATACGTAACTTTTACAACAGTTTGAAGCTCTAAGCTTCGACATTAACGTTTAAAAGTGGCCAACTAATATTAAAGCCGGGATAAACAACGAGTGACCGGGCGTGGGGCGTTTGCCGCCGGCAACGGCAAAAGTGGCCGAGATAACTCCGTGCACGAATGCATATTTTAACGTTAAGCTACGGCACCGCGATGCAAACTTGTTGGGAACTTTACCGGACTGAATAATTCTTACTTTAAGGTTTCTAAAAAGTTTTATTTTTTTGTTAAGGAGAGAGCTACTCTACGAATATTACCGTAATAATTAAATAAGCATGAATGCTAATTATTTAACGAGTAGGAACTTGCCAAAAGTTTGGAAGTTATATTTGAGAGTGATATTTCTTCTTCCTGACGCCTATTAATCCCAGCTGCAGCCAGGGTTTGCCATTTAAACTTGCTTCACTTTGATCTTCAGCGTATTTGGTGCTTAGTTTATTTTATGATGGCACAATGTACTAAAACCCCAAAGTGTTGTATTCGATACCAAACTGGGATAAATATTGATGTTTCGTTTTGAGCAAGCTTTTCTTCATAAAATGATACTTGATTTTCTTTAAGTTTCGATTTGAATCTTTTACGATACTTCTACGAATATTACTGTTATTATAGCTATCAGTCCATTGATGCCCACTAGTGAGCATACCACATAGGTCGTTAAAACAAATGGTTATTGCGTTTATGCTACGCCATGGTAAGCAGCGGCTCACTGTATATTAAGAGTACACAAGAGAACGTTTCTACCGTCCTTCTTGTATAATAAACTTAGCAGCTCTACTTGATAGAGTTTTGTGTAGGTACAGTCTGAAATATAGCCACTGTTTTCCAGTTTCAAAAGCAGGTAGCACAGATTTGGTTTGAAGATTATGAGATAACTAGAGAACGACTTAACCGATATTTTATTTTTAGTTTTCTAATACTCTGTAGAAGATTCTTATTTAAAAAAAAATAACGGAAAAAATAACGAGATGCTATGAAGTTTGCTGGCACAGCTAATTATATAATAATGAAAGTATGTTTACTTCATTTTACTATTAAGTAAATTATTTTAATAAACTTCAATGTATTTAGACATTAAGTACGCATAACTTTGAAATTAAGGCGTCAAGTCCAAAAGTTAATCGTAACATCTAAATATATCGAAGTAATCATTGTGTACTTATCCGAAGCAAATTAGATAGCAGCTAATTATTTTGTCTGGTAGGCGTGTTCGGGATTACGTCAGCAATACGTACAACGAGTCCGCGGGTGCCGCCCAGCGGCCGCGATAAAAAAATACGCGCTGAGCGCTAAGCGTAAACACGCGCCCCTTGCATGACGCCTCATTAGCCACTCCCCTGTACCTCTATAAATCATTTTAAATTCAAATTCTACTTACTTTCAGAATTGACTTTGCTTACCTAATTCCTTTCCCGACCACAAAATTTTGCAAATTAGATTTTACCTTTCCTTCGCTTCGGATGGAAAAAATATTCGCGGCATCCGGTGCCGGATCATGCCGTGCCTACGTTCGTGTTGGCTCCGTCTCGCGTGATTCCTTCATGACCTTCCTGCCTTAATAATCTCGCTCCATGGGGACCGCCAACCTGCTCGACTACTTTTGTTTGCCTTTGTTATTCGTATGGTACATATTGCCAGAGCCTTACTCTCAAAACGGAGTTTTAAGCTTACAATATAAAATAGAATTAGTGATAAAAAAATCTAATAAACAATTCAGGATATAAGTTATTTAGATTACTTCTATGCAGATCTGAATACAACAACAAAACAATCTGGCACGAAGATTTCAAAAGGTGTTTGAATACCACGCGAATGTTTCACCTCCAGCAATATGTGTGGGCCACGTGTCGCGGATGCTTACTGCCTACTCGATGCAGGAGTTGGCACGTCTCCTCGGCCGCTTCTATTTCCGTCTGTCCCCAAATATTTCTGGCACCCAGTTTCATTCGTACAAGTGGACTCAGGGCGGTGTCGTGACGGGAGAGTGTCATTCATCGGCTCGTTACCTCATTGTTTTCCTCGTGTAACGATTTATCTCGATGCTTAACCGGTCAGCCTGTAGTAAAATAGAAGAGTTGAGATCGGCCTGTGCGTACGCCTGGCCACGCACCGTCGGCAACGTGTCACCGATCTATCATTCGTGATCGATCTTTCTAATCGATTAACGACCGCACGCCTCATCTCATGTGCGCATTCTTAATAGCTTCATGATTGCTGCTTTGATTAAGACATTTGTACAGACTAACGCGTGTACACACGCGACCCGCCTGCAATGTAATGTATATTAGAATTATATATATTATGGAAGTTATGGTATGTAAACGATGTTGATGTTTTTCCACTCTAAATATTTTTAGTCTTGGCAAACGCACCTTGGAAGCACGTCAATAGGTTTTCTCATAACTTTGTAAATAGGCCGACGTCTACCAACGGTGATAAGTGCTCTTGCTAATAGAATTATTTTTCTTCTATTTGCTGATTGTGAAAATCAGGGCAGTTAGACGTTTGGCAGACTTGTCCTGTAACAAGGTTGTTCGCGCGTGCCGACTACTGCCGGCGGACGCTGTTACTTTCGAGGGCTGTTCGTTATACACGTCATAGTTTCCGAGTGCACTCGGCCGCTTTACTGCTCTCGTCTTAACGAGACACGAGCGTCTCGGTTCATTGATGTCGTTTTCGCTTTAATCGGGCACCGGCGCCAAGTTAGAATGAGGTCTTTCTATCTAGATACATCTAGCCTTTATGCTATAAAACTATTCGATTAAGGAAACTAGTTTGTTTATATCCCCTTCACCTTGCATGTTTGTATATATTTCCTTTATCTCCGGGTAGGGAAGTAGTGATGAAACTGAGTCGCGGCTAACCCCTTATTGTATTGCAAGTGCGCATTGTTGTGTTATAAAAGGACACGGCGAGGGTACCGCTCGGTTTGCCTCGCCACTATCACACAAAAATGTTATTAGTTTTGGGCGGTTATTGCCCACCCCGCGCTCGTTCGACCCTCCCGGTGCCCTTCCCGAACAAATAGGCCATATTGAAAGTTTTTGTTTAATTTTCGGAGCTTCATATGAACAAATCCGGGGGCTTGTATCACGTTTTATTTGATTAACAATTTTGTAAAGAAAATTCCAAACAAGCTCTAGTATTTTATCTACTAGGCTTGAAGCCTGATCTACATGAATTCTAAAGAATTTTAATCCATAGTCTTTATAAAAGTTCTCGGTGGACCAATTCTACCTGTAAATAAATAATAACTTATGCTCATAATTCTAAAGGAACTATTCCCGTTATCTGTTCAACAATACAAAACTTATCACCAATTTATATTAGGTATTGCGAACCAGAGTTCTGTAAAGCGGCAAATTAGATATTCATAGAAGAAACTGACAGTTTAATCTAAAAATAACAGCAATAGAGTGAACAGGGACATAAAATAAACAAAGTCGAGTTGAGAGAAGTGATCGAAGAGCAATTAATGCGTTGTAATGTGTTCAGCGGGGCGAGCGCGGGTCATCCGTCTGAGGCGAGGCGGCCATTTGTAACGACGCGGGCATCCGTCACGCTAATCGCTGCTGTGATACACCTGCACCAGCTTGCACTCGCCAATACTGTGACAAATAATCACTGACACATTATATACTACTAGATTTTCCCTACTTTGCTAGGTTTGGGGATTCTTGCCGGATAAAATTTTCCGGGATAAAAACGTTCTGTCATCTGATTTGAGCCAAAAATTGCTTCGTTCTCACTATCTTAATATACTAATTCGCGCACTAGATAGCGTCTTCTTCCTTCTCACAATCGAAACCAACATTAATAATCTAAATTTGTAATCATCCGAATCAAATCTTAATCCATAAATTGAGTAATAAACCACCACGTTAAATAGTTGCACATTCAAAATCCATCATCAGATCTCCCAACAATAAACTTATCCAATGTATATTCGGAACAGTGGCAGCTAATAAATACAAGTTTGATAAACCCAACAGAGTTATCACAGTAATGACGAAACGTGATCACCCATTCAAGTTTCACAAACGGGTTGGTTCGAATCGAAACTCGGCTAAAGTAGACGGCACGGAGTAACAGGAAATAATAACTTTATCCCGAGCTTAAACTGTGAGAGGACCGTCCAACTAACATTATGCCTGCCAGTAACAAGTTAATCTAAATGCAGCCGACTGCTTCCACTAGCTAGTTGTGCCACGCATCGGCGAAGTTTAATAACTGAGAAAATTCGGAACATGTCTGCATCTGATTCGGCCCATACTCAAAGATCCACACGCTATGTTTGTCCTACTGTTTGTACAACTACGAGACTGTCTACAGAAACGCCACACCGAACAGTGATATCATCGGGCATGCTTTACAAAAGTTACTCACTAAATCACTCCAAAGCTGTTTCGCGGACATTATCAGCGAGCGAGTCCCCTAGTGAAGTACTGAATATTCAGATGCCGTTTGTTTGTATACGTATTTTCTTTGAAACTGCGATAAGCGCTTTTCCGTTTTTTCACTGAATAAAATATGGCGCAGGAGGCTCGGCGTGCGACGATAAAACGTCCGCGAAGCTCTTCCCGTCACGTAGTGCGACAGTTAATTACGCGGATGTAAATAAATCATCATAGACGGGTGTGGCGGAGGGCTTCGATTCCGAAAGGCAATTATCTCGCGCCTCATTGACGTCGAAAATGAGCAGAGCGAGGAGCCGCGCTCCCGACACGCCTCAGAAATATTTGACACCGCCTAAGACGCGGTTATAAGGAAAAATCGAGTGGAGGATTTCTGGTGGCTACGTGCCCGGCTCACGGCAATTGTGATGCATGGAGGGATTTCCGCACATTCGCCCGATATTGAGCCGAAACCGCGGTCGCCGCCCACCCCGCTACACATATTGCTTATCGGAATGATATCGAATGAGGTCCGCCATTTTCGTCTATTCTCAAAGCCCAGAAATGTCGGGTACCTGGGGTGTATAGCCCTCATATCTACTGCATTTTCCACTTACGTGCCGTAATAGCCTCCGTCACCGTCGCGAACGAAACATTACCGTCGATATTTACTACACGATGTTCTTTGTATACGAAAGATAGTCTGACATAAGCTCACAGGTTTATTAAAATAGCTTTTTTCTTTATTAACTTTAGGTTGTTGTGCAATTTCAGGGTCGGTGTAACCGTGAGAAGCCACCTTGCAAGTACTTCCATCCACCGCAGCATCTCAAGGATCAGTTGTTAATCAACGGCCGGAATCACCTAGCACTCAAGAACGCACTAATGCAGCAAATGGGTCTGACGCCTGGCCAGGTGCTGCCTGGTCAGGTACCAACTGTGGTGAGTAACTCACCTTCACTCACATTTTTACTATCGATGCTTTGAGCGATCGGACCTCACACATGTAGGTGAAGTATGCACGCAACACGCTGCTTTCGGTGTATTCGCTACTCTGTAATTTTATAAGCGTTCTTTATTGACACACGTAGACTTTATAAAGTACCGTGTTTAAGTTGTGCCTTGTTTATTAAATTCATAAGTAGATAGATAAATATCAAATAGAGAGTTAGTCGTAGGTACTGCACATTGAAAATATTTTCATCCGTAAGTAAATTAACTCGATTCCTTCGTAAAGTTTTCTCGGAAACTTAATCATGTGCACGTTGAAAGTTAATGGTAATTTACTTTCCTCAAGGCGGTAGAGCCGCTTCTGCAACTAGTTTCGCGCTTTAATTTAAAGTTTCGCTTCGTGTGCGTGTACCTCCTAAACAAAGTCAGAAGTAATCTGTATTCTGTGTATTTATTTAGAAGATAGATAGTCGACTAATTGCGCAGGCACAACTTAAACCTTGCCGCTCTGAGGCCGATCGCTCCCACCGCTTGAGCATGTTTGTACGACTCGTTCCTTAAATGGCATGATAATCTCCAAACTTACTCACATGTGTATGAACTGGGTATAAGCGGTAATGCAAATTTAATCACCGGAACATTGTCCTCCTCACTGTTCACACTGTCGCTAACAACGCGGCCCGACTCTCCTCGACGTTCCTGTTCGCACCTTACATAGTCGTATATTGTGTTGGGTTCAGTTAGTGTCGGTGCACAGTTAGTTAGTCGGGTGCGAGCGGTGACGTGGAGGGGTCGTTCGGGTCGGCGCGGGCGCGGCCGACCCTCGCACGATGAGTAGCGTGTTTGTGTGGTTTTGTGTCGAGGTGGGCGGCGTGAGCGGTGCGGGTGCGGCCGCGAGCCACCTCGCCGCGCTGGACCCGATCAGTCTCGCTCTGCTCGCCCCGCAGGTAACAGCCGCCGAGCGCGTCGCACCACCACCGGCCTCCGCGTATCCTCATGCCTCTCTCCCTTCACATGACGCACACGCCTATAGCACCACCTCGGCTCTACTAACGAATGTGCATCTGTCGTCTCCTCTCCCAGTTCATCCTCTAAACTATTGGTGGTCGGTGGGTAGCTTACCTGGATATTACGTACGCTTATTTAATATTTCAGTTTGTTTCTATCAAATGCATGTGGTATTATATTAAATGCTTGGTTGGCTAACAGGTTTTTTGGATAATTAATAATGTCTTTTTTCATCTGTACTTACTAATTTTGTAGGTGTTATTCGCTTTGGTATTTGTTGTGCCCGATGCCAGCTTTAATAAGGGCCTTTTTAAATGCATATTTTGTACAAGTGTAAAATCTATAAAATGTTTTGAAGTCACAAATGATTAATGAATTATATTGTTTGTTATGTGAGATGAGTCGATAGTGAGGATATGGTTGTGTGTGATGCGCAGGCGACGTCGCCGTACTTGTCGGGCGTGCCGGGCGTGGGCTCGACGTACGCGCAGTACTACGCGCCGCAGCTGGTGCCGGCGGTGCTGGGGCACGACCCCTCCGGCGCCGCGGCCTCGCCGCTCGGCGTCATGCAGCAACCAGTGCTGCAGCAAAAAATGCCTCGCACCGACCGCTTAGAGGTGAGTTTAATACACATTTATCGTTATCCACCTTATCTTCTACACTCGAGTAGTGCTTCCCAACGTTGCCAACGCCGGGGACCGACTTTTGTCCACATCAATTAAAAGATCTATAGTCCAAATGTATGACATCAAAAAACTAGGACCGAATTTCTCTAAAAGATAGTATGAAGTACCTAAGCGGTTTTTCAAGAGTTATATATCTAGTGTTTAGTGTCAGTTCTGTACGTCGGTCCCCGTAGCAAGTCTCGGCCGTCAGCCGACTGCTGTCCCGTGTGTATGGCGCACGGCCGCCCGGCCCGGCGCCTGCGTGAGCGCTTCGCGAGCAGCACTCGCTTAGTCCCTCTGGTGAAGGACCTACACTGTTTGCACAATATCGACTGATGTCCAACCTTGTCACCTTTGGCGAATAGGTGAATTTCTAGTGAAAGCTTGTCAGTCACCCTTTGGCCACTGTCGATATGCGCTAACAGTGTAGAAGTGCCCGACGCTTGACGTTCGTTAATCGAATCCTTTAGACACAACTTAGGCATTTTTATCGAGACCTTTTCGACCAATTGTAAGAAAGTTGCGACGGATGCGTAAATTTTGAAGCGTTAGTTGTCAAATTCGAGAAAACCTAGGCAATCTGTTCGATATACAATAAATTATAAAGCGGCGTCCGGTCGAGATCTAAGAAAATGGTAGAGTGTGACGTAATAAATCAATAAATATCAGTCACAAATGGTAACTCGATTCGCGATCGTGTCACTGAATGTTGATCAATAACGTACGTAACGGCCGGCGAGACGCACATGTCGCGTAGTTATTGAGCAGCACGCGCGTGTAGCTAGCGTAGGGCTAGAGGTCAGTGTGGTCGCGCGGGTCGCGAGCGGCGGACATGGCTGGTGTGTGGTGGTGCAGGTGTGCCGGGAGTTCCAGCGCGGGGCGTGCAAGCGCGCCGAGTCCGAGTGTCGCTTCGCGCACCCGCCGCCGCCCGTGGCCGCGCACGACGACGGCTGTGTCACGGTGTGCATGGACGCCGTCAAGGGCCGCTGCGTCCGCGACCCCTGCCGCTATTTCCACCCTCCCCTGCACCTGCAGGCGCACCTTAAGGCGCAGGCGCGCGGCGCGGTACGCCACCAGGCTGCACGCTCTCGCCTCGCTCGCTCGCGCTCGCTTCTGTTCTTCCGCTTGGTCTCGCTCGCCGCGACGCCGCTTCCGTTCGCAGAGCTTTGTTCTGTTCAGTTCGCGCCGGCTCGCGCCACGCTTCCGTCGCACTCACGCTTCACTTTTATTTTATTTTTATCTATCGCATAATATCACCTTACGCCGAGCTTTAGGTGTATTCTGTGCATCTACTACATCGTTATTGTTTCTGTCCCGTCCTGCGACGCTTCGCTTCACGTAGACGGCCGCCGCAGCCCAGCAGCCGGCAGCGAGCGCGACTTCGGAGCCGGGCAAGAAACGGCCGGCGCCCGCCGAGCTCGAGCCGCCACCGGTACAACTGCCAGCTTTGCACGCTTCTCCTCCGCTCCCGCTCCCGCCCGCACGATCCCTCCGCGCGCCTCTCCCTCCCGCCGCGAGCGCGCCGCGGCGCCGCGCGAGGCCGCCCCCGCCTCGCGCCGCGCCGCCGCGCGCCCGCCAGCCCGCCGCCCGGAGCCCCCGTTCAACCGTCTGTTTCTCGTTTCAGATGGACATGAAAAGCGTCGGATCGTTCTACTACGATAACTTCGTAAGTATTCGACGCCGGATCACGCGCTCGTTCGAGCCCTCGCCCGTCGCCTACCGACACTGATCCGAACGTTCGTCGTTTCGCAGGCCTTCCCCGGCGTGGTGCCGTACAAGCGACCCGCCGCGGACAAAGCGGGCGTCCCCGTGTACCAGCCGGCGACGACCTACCAGCAGCTGATGCAGCTCCAGCAACCGTTCGTGCCCGTGTCATGTGAGTACCCCGCGCCCGCCACGTCCGCCCCGCCGACCGCGACGTCGGTGGCGCCGGCGCCGCCGACGTCGGCGCCCGCCGCCGCGCCCGCGCCGCCGCCCGCGCCCGCGCCGCCCGCCGCGTCGCCGCCCGCGCCGGCGCCGGACGCGGCCCAGCCCGACCCGGCCGCCGTGGCCAAGGAGGTGGCGCAGAAGAACTACGTGGCGGCGCTCGCGTTCGCCGCGCAGCACTCGGCCATGGCGCAGGCGGCGGCGGCCGCGTACACGCAGCAGGCGCTGAAGGCGCAGGCGCGCGCCGGCCACTCGGGCATGCCGGGGCTGATGCGCGCGCCGCTCATGATGCGGCCGGGCTGGCCGGCGCCGCCCATGCACGTGCCGTACTACCAGCAGCCGTTCATGTACGCGATGCCGCCGCCCACGCCGCCGTCGGCCGCGGCGGCGGCAGCGGCGGCGGCGGCCGCGGCCGTCAACCCCTACAAAAAGATGAAGACCACATAGACTTAGCGCGCGGTCGGCGGGGCGCGGGACGCGGGGTCTCCGCGTAGAGACTCGTACGTGTGCGGCCGAGTGTCCCGCCCCGGCCTGTCGGGGCGGTTAGCGCTAGGCGTGTTGTCACATTTGTATTGTATTATTGTAAGGACGAAGCGAGCGGTGTCACCCTCGCGGATGTCTCGGTAGTTTTACGCTATATACATATATATATCTATATATATATTTACTACTGTATCTCTACTCACTTACGGTTATGACCCTATGCGTGTATATTTCTCGTATCTACGATCCCGGTAATAATAACGCTTGAGATGCATGACTGTACGTTTTTTTATTACCTCTTGTCAATCGTCGTTTATCGTGAGTACCTATCGTCGTACTGAGAGTTGAGCGCTTGGTCCGTCGATCCCGCTACGTACACGCTTGTTCCCGGAGGAGCTCCGCACGGGCGCGCTTGGCCGCTGTGTCGTCCCGTGCTACTAGCACTAGTACTACTAGTACTACTAGTGGTTACCGGCTTGCCCCAGCAGGCCCGCACCTAACACCGCCGCCTTCTAATTTTCGCATGGAATAGAATCCACCACCCCTATACGTTTGGCTCATCAGGTATTATTCTCATTATTCTAGAGGCTCCCGCGTGCGCTATGTGTGCCAGCGTGTTCATCAGTAGTGGTGGGGGGTGACGAGCGTCGCCCCCCCTCTTTTTCTTTCGGTCGCACTTCCTTCTATTTATTTTATACGCTTTCTGTTACATGCCTTCCGATTGAATGACTGCTTCGACCGTTCGCGTTGCAATCTTTTGTGCTTTTTGTGTCGGGCGGACAGGCTGCGCGCCGCCTAATGCACCTTACGTGGTGTACACGGACGAGCGCGGACAGGTAACGTGTGCCGCGTGACGCACGCTTGGCTTCACCGCGCCGAGCGGGGCGGAGCGGGCCGGCCCGGAGCGGAGCGGAGCGCAGCGAGCTGTGCCACAGTCCTCGCCGACATGACGAACGTATATAAAACTCATTTTTCGGACATCGCGTTATTTTGTAAAATTGCATAGCACTTATGATTAAAATACAACATTTGTTCCACATTAAAATTTTAGTTAAAAAATATAATGAAAATAGTTTGCACAAACTACCAATAAAAACTAGCTTAACGTAAATAAAAAAATCTTGCATTTCGATTATAAGATCTATTCGATTTTACAATAAAATGCGAAGTACGAAAAATGGTATTTATTTAACACTGTGGAACGTACAAAAACAGCTCGTTGCCGTTCCGCTCCGCAGTACAGAAGCATCAGCTCCCCCCCCTCGCGCAGTTCCCGGACTCACGACCTCGCCTCGCTCTAACCAGTACGCTACCGCATATCACGTCCTGAACCCACTAAGTTTGCCGCTTGTTATGTTTTGTTCACAAGCTCGAACTCGATTATTATTAAAAAAAACAATGTTGTGAAAGAAATGACAGTGATTTTAAAATAGTTTTTGTCGTAATTATATGTACAGTAATTGTAATGGCCTAATATACTTTAGATGAAAGCTGACAATATACAATTTTATCATACATACGTAATTTTGATATCCATATAACATTAATCCTTCACGTAAGCTTGAAATACCTAAATGAGAAAATAAATTCAAAAGTAGAAGTTCAGAGCTTGCTTCTCTAGGCTTGTGTAGACTCGTTTTGTTAGAGTTTTGACGCTTCAACCGAGCTTAGTAGGCTAAACGCTTGTCAAATAATGACCAGAGAAAGAAACACTATCACCACTGTAGCGGGCTAATGACAACAGGAAAAGGTGCTTGGTGAACTGAGCTTTATAATCAGCCTGCGAACACACCTCGGAGGAAGACTAAACGGAACTAACGTAACTCGTGTATGCCTCGACTTCTGATACCTTCCCCGATCGGTGCTACAGGTGCCTGGACGTACTCGTAACTGTCGAGTCAGTGGAGGTGCGACGACAGATGACTCGGTCATCGGTCCCGGTGACCCGATGACATCGCTTGTCAGCCGACTCATGTTATATGTCATCATACACATCATAGTCACTCTGCTGTAACTGTATCGATTATATTGTAAAACAGTTGATGCTACAACTTCTTGTTGATGATTTTTAGTTTTGTATAGTGAGACATACTTGCTTTCAAATGTGGAAGAAGTCACTCTACAGTATTGCATTGCTTACACCCGGTAAGATACAATCAGCTTACTATAATATCCTCAGTATAAGTGATTTCCTGTTCGAAGGCCTATATTGAAACACGCCGCTTCGACACTTGCATGTATTTGCAACAAATAACTTGCCTAATTTCCTTAATATAAATATGCTTCTAATGTCTAATTATCTCCGGCAGTTTCAGTAAAGGTTACTTTATTAATTTAAATTTAACGAAGCCATTTTAAATTTAAGCTAAACAGTTGATGTTTTGTTTTTTTTTATTATTATTATTTGTGTTTATTATAATTGTAATGTACAATACCAGTTATAGTTGATTAGTTTGATGTTTTCTGTCAACTGTTTAGCAAGCTAAATTCACCTATTGGCCAGTGTCAACTATCAATTGCTAATAAGGGGGTTTTTTACACTCATTTTCAATGCTTTTTGTAAACAATTTTATTATTTTTTTTATTGCGTAGTTGGTAGTTGAAGTGACTATGGTGAAAAAAGATAATACGAAGTGTTGAATAATTGTTTGTTTTATGTAGTTGATGTTGTAATGTAATATGTAAGCTAGTAGTAAGTAAGCTAGGTACAATTGGATCACTTCGATTTATCTTTTGTAATGCTTAAAGTGCTTCGCAGTTGCGGCTTCGATTCCTCGCTTACGATTTGTTGAGGCCTATCTGACGCTTATTTCAAGTGTTCACGTAGACTTAATAATATACTTGGTTTTTTCTTTTGTTTGTCGTACAGTAACCGCACTCTCTAATGGTCATTATGTTGCAGTTTGTACTACCACTAACATGTCACGTCCAGAACTGTCATGTACGCTCAAGGTATAAATTTAATTTGTCTTTTTACATTATAACCAAGCCAAACCTACCGATAAGCATGACCGTCCTCTGTTCCTATACTGAGAACATCGGAAGATCTCTATCATCACAGCCGACGCAGACACATGTCGCTCCCCACACGGCCTCTTAAGCTTTATTATAGCAACAATTGGTATTTATGGGTACACTTTGGACGCTACAAAACCTATAGAACGCCCTCGGCCTGGTATAAGTTGTCTAGCATCATGCTTAAGCTTTTTTGTAAAATATAGTCACGCTTAAAATAAGATTGGCTGCGCAATAATGATTATACTTCAAGCGTTCTGCATGCCATTTAGATATTATATATTCATACCTACTATGTGCATAGTGCAGCGTAACTTAACACTCCTCTCGGACGGTTATGGAAGCTCGATCACGAGAATGACTCCAGCAGTGGGCTCTTGATTTTACTATTACTTTTTTAATGTTGCATACTTATTCTGACAGTACTATAAATACAATATAAAGGTGACACACAATGATGTTCGCGCACGTTAAACAAAGAATGCTTGGACGACCCAATCATATTGTGCAACGAATCTTGTAAAGTTATTGTAATATTGAAGCAGCAAGATTTGATTTCGAGCAATTTTCGCCTTCCGTGTGTCCCGTTTTGTGTTCATTTTTATGTAGCGACTGAGAAAGTACACACGCATTTACTTCCTTCATTCTTATATTTTTATTCTTGCAACACAGTTAGGGGTACCTTAATTCAATACAATGTGCTAGACGTAGTTTGAAGATAAGACTTTGCTCTTTGATATTACAAAAACTATTTCAGCGTTATTTTTCAGACGGCTGTGCAATGAGGATAATGTTCAGTGTCAGATGTATGAATGTCCAAAAAGTGATGAACTAGTTTTTAGTATTAACACTATTAACAAAGAGTTCATAAACCGTCGGTTACAGTCAGTTTATAAAACGTCTGAACATATACACTGTTACATGATAACACTTATTACCTATGAGAGTAGTAGATTTTCTTTATTATCACTAAATTATCGACTGTTTATGAAGTAGTACTAGTTATTTAGAGCGTGCAAACGGATCGTTCCACAATACAAGTAAAGTATGTAACAACAGTAAATGAACTTACATATACGTCAAAAAATAAATCGATTGTAATAATGAATTTACAACAACAAAAAGGCAAGTGATATTATAATTTACAAATCATAAAATAAGAAAAATATTCGCCATATTGCCATAATATTGACAATTTAAAAAATGACGAAGAAAGAATTTGTTAAATGACTGTTTTTTTTAGCATACGTTTAGTAATTGTGGAACAATTGTTTTGTATGTACTTATTATAAAATTGGGTGATGACAATAAATACTAATTTCTATGTTTATATTTTCAGTTACTGGACACCCTCCCGGTGTGCCAAGATTTTAATCGACAAGGATGTACCAGACCTACCTGCAGATTTGTTCATATTCGTGAAGGTGAGAAAACAACATACACTGCACATCTATCTCTTTCTAAGTAGACTAACCAAACTATAACATTAATAATTTTGATAATTGTTTATACTAATATGACGAAAACTAGTCAAACTTTCAGATCATGGATAGAACATGTCCCTTTTAATCCTTTTTCCTTTTTATATCTGCATGATCACCACATTTAGTAATATTTCATTGATAGCGTAGTTTGAATATCTTAAAGTAGTAATAAGTAGAATATAATATATAAACAATTTAGATACTTGATTTTTGAATACATATAACCTTTTTATGTACACGTTAAATGTATTAGTTAACGTGATGTAGTACTCATTAGTCTTAGTATTCTCTTTACAGTTCATATTAATCTGTAGATGTGTATTGGGACCTCGTATTATGACTCGATCACCGTTTAGTATCATTGGTTTAGTAACGGTTTTCAAGAATACTGCGGGGTGGGTTTATAGGCTGAGGTCTATAAAGCGTGCTTGAGCTACCTCAAGCTTAGCAGATGTAAAACTTAGCGAAACTTTATACCTGACTATTAAAATTATTGATTTTATTTTAGATAGTTATGTTTATATTTATAAATTCAACGGTATATAGGGTGTCTCATGGCCATGCCATACGTAGGGCAAATACCCTAACACCCTTTTCACACGTTCTAATTTCAATCCGGTTCGGCGCCGGGTAGCTGGCGCGAATGTATAGCGACCGGCACGTGTGAAAGCTATCGTACAGTCAGCTACATAAGTTGCTCAATAAAAGCCATATTACAAATCATCATAGATCCAAAAGTAATGGAGCAAACACACATTAAACATTTTTTGCAATTTTATAGTGATTATTAAGTTCTAAATTGAAGTTTCGTAACCATGTGGTATTTGTGCTGAGTCGGTTTGAATATTCGCAAACGTTAAGCGACTTATGTAGCTGACTGTACATCGCCATACACTCCGCGCCAGACTGGATTGAAACTGGAAAGTGTTAAAAGTGTGCACAATATTTGAGGTACTTTCCCTCTGTGCGGTATGGCCGTGGTTAGTACTAACTGAATAGTTGCATTCTGATTAGAATTCATTAATCATACTAATAATGTAACTCTAAAGAACTACGCATATTTTAGAATATGCATAATGTAGGGTTTTATAGTCCCCCCCCCCCCCCTATCTAAATAGTGTGGCTTAAGAAGTGGGTTTTCTGTTGCTTTTGTTTCACACTTACAACGTTATATCTACTTAATTGATATATTATTGTAGTTTTTCTTCAGCTAAGTTTGAACATAGCCTAAGCACTCTCTATAGACCTCAGTGTCAGATTGTGGTACGCGAAGGGTAGTGAGTAGCGGTGTGTGACGTGCGCATGGTGGTGTTGCAGGGTGCGGGCTCCAGGTGGTGGGGTGTCGCGTGGTCGTGTGCCGCGACGCCGCCGCGGGCACTTGCCGCCGCGCCGCCTGCCGCTACTACCACATCCCCGTTCAGTTGCCGCCAGCACTGCGCCCTCCCTAACCTGCCCACCACCCCCACTCCCCACCACCCGTCCGACACCGCACCCCCTCCTGACCCCCTCTCACACTTCCACACGCGATACATAGCTACAGGAAAACTCTCCGACACGCGCACTGATGAGAGTATCCGTGCGTGTGCGTCACTTTTATTTTGTGTTCTGTATGTATGTATGGTGTGACGTCACCGTCCCGTTTCCGCATCGCCCGCGCCCCTTGTTATCCATATCGATCGCGCCTTGGCACACTCGGGAAGGCAGGATCGGCAAGTATTACTGTCGCTCCCGCGGCTGAGGTGGTGATATCTTAGTGAATATCGGTTAGTGTAGCGCGGTCGGCTCGGGACGGTGGTTGCCGTCCGAGCCGGCCGTCCGGAACGTGCGTTAGTCTTCGGGAAAGAGTGTGTACATAAGTAGCGGGATATGATTCTCAGGCACGGTCATGCGATTGTGATATGAATAGATTTCGAGACGCCGGAGCCGTTTGAGTAATTTTATCGAGATCGTACCGAGATCGTCGAATAGTAGTTAGTGAGGTTTCAAATGTTTTATTACTATTGTATATTTTTTTTTTAAGATACGATATGAGTTCCTGTAAAGATCGGTGCGGTGGCTTTGGGCGCCGCTCGGCACTTTGTTGTATATACGATGTATGTGGGGGCCGGGCCAGCTCGGCCGGTGTCAAAAGTTGCATCACCCCACTCCTAACGTGAGCATTTTTGTGAGAATTATGTTACTTTTTTACGTACGTTATAACATTTTTTTTTTTCTAGATGACAAGTTTTACACTAGTTTAGATTAAGCGAGTCAGTAATGAAACACCAATAGAGTAGCCGCTTCTCTCCCTCGGCACTGAAACTTTTGACGCCGGAGCACAATTCGTCGTTCGTCGTTCTTCCCTTAAGGAGCCCTCCCGTTGCGCTCGTCCAGTCGCCAGGTCGCCCGGTCACACGTTAGCATAGATCACGACACTCGTAGAGTGATAGAGGACAGAATACCATAATACAATGAACGTTATCGGACAATATTAAAACGAAGAAGGCATACTTCCAAGCTATTTACCTAAATTCTAGGATAGAACGTCGGCTTTTATTCCAGATAGATTTTGCTAGATAATCATTCTTTTACCGGTCGATCCCCGTCTATCGATGCACAAAATATTACCGACGATCGAGTCCGATCACCTCTCGGTGAGTACAGCATAAAGAAATAGCTACCCTATATTGTTTTCAACACAAACAGTATTAACATTTTGATCAAATTTATCTCGTCGTATGTATGTAGAGGTGATATGCGGATAGAGAGAGAGGCGGGAGCGCGCGCGTCTTGCCGCAGCTCGGTCCGCGCGCGGCAGCACTGTCGGTCCGGTCGGTCCGCTGCCGACAGTGCCGTCGGCGCTTCGGTCCGCTTCGGTCCGCTCGCGACAGTACGTACGGTCCGGCGCGCGCGCCCCGAAGGCATGGAAGCCTAATGCCTAATATTATTCCTAGTCCATATCCTTTTTGTTGATCAGTCATGCGATTAATGTTAGAATAAATATTAATAATTTGATTTATTCCTCCCATTTAGTGGATATTTTGATAATGATATATTAATAATGAAATATTTAAGATACATAATACATATTTGATTCTAAATCCTGATAAAGTGACACTACGTTAGTAATTTAGTCGGAGGGATACTTGTGCCGTGATTATATTTTTAGGTATATATTATGAAATAATTCCTAGCGTCGGAATTAAAGAAGTGATTAATGTGTAAGCGTGTTATATTTATTGTCGTAACGTAAGTGCAATGCCATATCGATAAAAGGTGAATATCGGATGCGGAGTCAAACTCATTAGTAACTCGTTGCGTTTGTGTTTAAGTTGATTGTTATTACCAGTACAGTGCCAGCGGCTAAGGTGAACAGTTCACTTTTATCAATACGGCACCTATGAGTCTTAAATATATAAGTTGTCATTTTATTTTTTGTTGAAATTTATCGTTTCATGAATTATTTGTTGCCTATAATTTTTATAATCAAAATTTTATGATCTGACGCATTTATTGTAAGACAATCGATTACTTTTATAATTAATTAGTGTGATAATAATAATGATGGTATAAAATTGCCGTTATGAAATATAGAACATCGAAAGTATCCTTCCTGTTTAGAAGGGACTCTTCTGGCCCAAGGTTTCTAGTGGATTTTATATTTTTCTTTTTGTTGTATTTTTAATGTTGCGTGTGTCTTACACATAATATATTTCATTTTTGTGATATTTTTAACTATAAAGTACTGTTATTATAAATCCAAATGGAATAATGATGACCTAATTAAATATTCAAGAATTTATTTGTAAATCACAAAAAAAAATGTAAAACTGTAAATATATGAAAAAAATGAACTGCAACACAATAATTGATTATTATAACTCTCATCAAATACACTGTAAGTTGTTTGAGTACCTAATAATGGTATCTTATTATGTAGTATGTACCTACAATCTACTTAAAGGTAACCGGTCCAGTGAACAAAATATTAATAATATTGTGAACATTTTTTTATTCACGAACAATTACAGAAAGTACATGACATTGTAATATTATTTATGAAATTACTATGTGATGTGATCTTCGGATCAATTTTGAGTACAGTATAGATAATAAACAACTGAATATGTGATTTATGACTTTCATTTAACCTGTTATGTGGATGGTATCAAGTGAATCCAGGGTTTGATTCTGGGGGTTTGAGTCAAATTAGCAGTGCCGGATCTAACATGCTTATTAATTTTGAAGGGCAAAAAAATCAAATCAGTACAATTCAAAGAAATCGGTACACAGAACAACCGTCTGTGGGGGGCTCGTGCCCCCGTGCCCCCCCACCTCCCCTGGATTCGTCAAAAGAGTGGACGTGGTTAGATTGATCTAACAATGCGGTCTGACCACGGATACAGAAGACATGAAAAACTATTTATCCACTGACATCAACACGCTGAACAAGCTACCGCTGACAACAAAGCGATTTCCATTTGATTTTGACATTTAGACAGTAGTTTAATAAAATCAAATGAAAGTCTGTGCTTGAGTGACAAGGATAACAACAATGGACATTTGTCATATGTGTCAAAAAAGTTCACACGACGGCGACGATAATTCTTTTCACTATGTATGGGGTAACCAGTTTAGCGTACTATACCTACCATAGAGGTCAGAGTATCTGTCGAAATCATTGAGGTATAGAACAGAACTGAGCCATCCCTTTGAATTAAAAATTTACTGTAAAGCGTGAAAGAGAGAAAAAACTCGTGCGGCCTTTGACAGGTATTGTCCACAAAGTAGCGTTGTCTCTTTCTAGAGGTGGGCGCAGTCCTGTTCTCTACGTCAATGGCCGAAATGCGTCAATTAAGATGGCGCTATAGTAAGTAAGTAGCAACAGAGTAATAATTTTCCAGTCGGCACACTTCAATCTGTCTACAACTGCTGCATTCATACCCGGAGGCGTAGCATGCCTTGTGTACGATTTTCACCAAGCGGATGACGCAAAGCGTATCGAAGCGCGCAGCCGACTGCATCCCTCGGCATGCTCTCAGTAACATAAAACAATAAACGAGCGCATGTGGTGAGCAGCTGACCAGAGGCAACGGCAGCCATGCACCGCCCCGTCCGGCTGCCGCGCCTATATAACCTTCCAAGCAGTTTAAATTCCATGCAAATATGAAACTTATCGCTAAGTATAGAAGTTTAAATTTCCTCTAGCGCAGTGTCCTCGTCCGGTTGGTGGATATCGTGCACTAGACGGGCCCAAAGACTATAACACACTGGTGAGTGGTTAATTGAAAATGATGGCACGGTCCAGGTCAATACGTCAATGGTAACGGTCAAAGGACTAATGTGAGTCTTTCACACAACAACTCTAATCGACACACTTCAATCCGTCTACAACTGCTACATTCATAACATACTCTATATCTACGCTTTCGCCATTTTGTACTGTTTTAAGGCTGGACGCTTTCTTCCTTAAATAATGTTCCTCCTTATCTCTATACCCCATACCCTTTAAATATACCACATTGAAGATTGGCTGAAGGTAATATGAACTAAGTACTAACTTTCGCCCGCGTGGATGTCGGTTATCGAGATAAAATATCTATCTACTATCCTATATCCTTCCCCGGGACTCAAACTATCTCCATACCAAATTTTATCTAAATCGGTTTAGCTGTTTGAGCGTGAAAGCGTAAAATACAGAGAGACAGAGTTACTTACTTTCACATTTATAATATTAGTTTGGATTTACGATGTAGCGAGAAAACGTTTGGGAGCCTAAATTCAATCCTTACCCAATTCCAGTAGAGTTGTAAATCGTATGCAGGAGCTCATGTTTCTGAGTTGTATTCCCTGCATTCTAATTGCTACTCTGTTTGAATGGCATAAAATCTATATTTCATTATCAGCTGAAAAATACTCTCCCGACCCGTGGTACAACTGCGATGTTCAACTGGTTGTACCACGAGGAAGTAGATTTGCCAGCGATTCAACTCGAGTGATTGGTATAACTAGCTGTACTACTGGGAATTTAATGTAGGTATCTACGGAACAACTGCTGCTAATGAACTGGAAAAAGATTATTTTTGTTAACCACCACAGAGAAAGCAATCACTACGTTTTAGTAACCACACCACCTTAATGAAGTTCTAATACAAAACTGGCATATGACAATATCAATTATATATCATTCGTAAGATTACGACATGACGGACACATCACTAGTTGTTAGTGGTGTAGTTTCCAATACACGGTGAACGCGTACTAGTAGTATAGAGATGAGTGGGTGAATGCGACGCAGTTATACCCATTGATGTAGAGACTAGGAGTGCACCATAACCTCACAAAATTGACCACTCTCTAGAAAGAGACAACTTTACTTTGTGGACAATACCTTTCAAAGGCCGCACGAGTTTTTTTGTCTCTTTCACGCTTTGCAGTCAAATCTCTAACAAATCAAGGCCAACTCGATTTAAGGCCCTGATTCAGGGTAGTGTAATAAGCGCTTTTGTCAGGTATTGTTCACAAAGTAGTGCTGTCTCTTCTAGAGAGTGGTCAATTTTGTAAAGTATACGCAGTCCAGGTCTATACGTCAATTATTTTTTTTTACAATCGTACGTTCACTAGTTGGCAGTTGTGTGGTTGACAAAAAAAATGTAATCGAATTCCAAGTGCACAGTGTTATCGTTGTCAATACACGCAAACTTCCATCAAATAAAAGGAAGATTACCTACTATGATTACATAATCTCTACAAAATTTAATTATTAAATCTTTTCTTAGAAATTAGGTTTACTCATCACAAAACCTACTTATCTAGCATGTAACGTACCTAAGCTATAATCCAAAGCTAAACATCATGCAAATCGATCTACCTACCTATTAAGACACAAAAACAAAGAAATTAAGAATCACACTAAGTTTGTTTCCGTGTGGTAATAGAACCTACGATCTCTTGAATGTTGTTCAAGTACGCACACCCACTACGCCACCGAGGCAGTCAAATTTGATAAAATGTAGGTAAGTACCTGGTCTACTTAACCCACCTATTAAAACGGCTATTACACTACCCTGAATCAGGGCCCTAAATCGAGGTGGCCTTGAAAATGTGTTAGAGAATTAGGGCCCTAACTCTTATTACACCGCTCTTTTTAAGAATTCAGGGTCCCTGATTCAGTGTAGTGTAATAAGCGCATAACCACTAAGGTGGCTATATAAACGGAATTGACATTATTGGCATAATGATTTCGGCCAATATATGATTCGAGAAAAAATACTAGCGACCAAATACAAATCTATTAGTTTACCTACTTAATATTGTCTTTGCTATGCAATTACATTATGGTAACGAAGTACAATCAAACTATGGTTAAGTAAGAGCTCAAAGGACCGCGATTTATTTTTCACTTAAGTTTCTTAGAAACCCTTTCTAGCTAACAGAGATCTATAAAAATACAACAAATATGTAGGTCCGTAAATAATAATAATATTTTGGGTCAACTCACACAACGCTATCTGATCCCAAACTAAGCAGAGCTTGTACTTTGGAAACCATACAACTAATAAACATACTTACATATTAAAGCTAAATAACACTATACGTGTATCTATCTATATAGAGATAGATATAGGTACATGTGTATTAATTTAGTGGTACCTACAATACAAATACCTAAATCGGTATGCACATTTCGTTATTCGTGTAGAATAAGACATCTACTCATATTACCTACTACTCACATACAGAAGAACCATAAGAATACTTCCTCGAAAATTTAAGTAGGTAAATACGGTTAACTGTCGCTCATAGAGGTATAGGCAAAATAGCGATCTCAGATAAAGGGGTTCATGAGTGAAAAACGACTTACTTATACAGGTTTATTGTCTCTCAAGTATATCTAGAGGTTTTAGGAGGGTTAAATGACGGGGTGAACTGACTGTATAAATATTAAAATTATATTAGACTGTAAGCTTTTGAAGACAATCAAACAAATAATAAATATACTTTTCTCGCTCAACTAGGTTTGACTGTACCACTACTAACGGCCGGTCTCATTAATCTATCTATCGATGGATTTGGCTACTATAGGTAGAATTTTGAGACCGACCGGCGACCGTTAGTGTAAAGAAATGAATGTAATTAACTTAATACATAATAATAGAAAGCATAGATATATAGAAACCTATATTACAAAATCGCCTTATCATCGCCCTCTGTTACCCAAAATAATCTATTAACATAAAGAGAGTCCTTGAAACGTCTTTGGCCAACGCCCTTAACCTCATTTCATTTAAAGCGACCTAAAAAGACCCGAGGTTACGTTACGTACGTCGTCATTTAACGACATTGAGTTAAACAGCTCTTATGATACTACACATTCCTACTTACCTGCCTGCCTCTGCCTGGATAAAAGATATTAGGCTTAATACGGTCGTAACTTTTTTATGACGCAAATTTCATATTATTTTCCCGTATGAAAATGGTAGGATATCAAAAGGAAGATCGTCAACGAAGTTAGTAGGTATATATTGTAGAAGAATCATGAGACGGTAATAGAATAGCCTCGAGGGACTTGAAATTAGTGAAGATTTGATGTTTTAAGTTACCTACATAAACAACATTCGATCTTTAAAAACGGCAAACATAGACAATTTAAATATTGCAATGTACACTTTTTTTAAAAGTCGTAAAAGTGGGAAAGCATGATTTAATTAACACGAGCGAAAAAGAGAAAAATAACTTATAACTTTACGTATTGTTGTCAAATTGGTTTTAATTACTTTGTTTTCTCATGTCCATGTAGTACCTACTCATTTTTTTCCAGTTTTGTCGAAAATAAATATTTTTTTCTATCTTTTCTAATCCGCTGCTTTCATCTGTTGAGGCCGGCGATGTGACACTGACTTAGGAAAATTTAAGGTGCCGCTTTCTGGGCGCTTAATCTACACCTTTTTACTTCGAACATCATTGTAGATAATTATTTAAATTGTAGAAGAAACATGAGCTTGTGTTGGAATGAACTCCATGCTCTATGGGCCCTTTTTTATTTTTGTTGTAGCTCGAATGATGCAATGTTATCATTTGAGGTAAACCCCTCCTTTTTTAGGGTGCCGCACCTTAAAAGAATGGAACCCTTACAGGACCCTCACTTGTGTTTCTATCTGTCTGTCACAACCTGTCACATCTACTGGACTGAAAGTCTTGAAATTTAGTAGGTACTTAGGGACACGATGCATTTTTGTGACCCAAATACGAATGCATAATGTAAATAAATGAATTTTGAACTTATGAGGCCATTGTTGGGAGAATAAATTTGAAAATTATAAATAGGTAAGTACCTAAAAGTTTCTTATGCTGTATTCTGTAACGTATGAAATGAAGGTTTTATTGTATACGTTTAAAAAAAGACACGACGAGCAGACTTTAAATTCCCGCTTGACTCCGATTCTGTTAGATAGGTACCTAGGTATTTTATACTTATAAACCTTGGTATATTTATATTAATTATCCTAGGTACGCCAGTACTTGTCAGTACTTACTCTGTTCAAAACCGTAACTACGTTCATTAGACGCCGAAACAAGGCATTTTTTCACGCATATACCTAGACGAAAATTATACCTAATGATATGATGAAGTCGAAAATGTACCTACCTTTCGACTTCATCATTGCCTACTACTAGTAGGCAAATCCCAGGTTTAAAGTGGAGATGACGTGGTAGTAGGTAGGTATGTGAACTAAACTTTAATAATCACTGAGTCATAGCCTATAGTCAAGGGATCGGCGACGATTCCAGCAATGACTCTGCCCAGTGGCTAGATATCATTGTAAGAACCACAAGGCTGTAATAAATGAGTAATGAGGCTGGTAGATATGTAGTCACGGGACGTCGGTACCTACATAAAAACGTAATGTTCCAGCAGTCAATAAAATATGACTTATACCAAGACACAAGACAGAGGAATGGAGCTAGCCAACCAAGTCCTAACGGAACCTAGTCATTCAAGCCAACTACACACATGTCGTAGTGTAATTCAAACATAGGTGCATTCTTGTCGACCGGCTAGTTAGATAATTTACGTGATCGTTTTCTAAAAGGTTCACCTCTAAGAATGTTCTTTAATTAACAATAGGTAATAGCTGACCCACGCAACCTTATCTGAGTCAAACCTTTGTAATAAAAAAAAAAAGTGTTTTACGGCCTATTCTCATACCTGCAAGTTAAGAGAATAGATCTCAAACCTGCTAGGTATGAGAATAGGTCGTCGTAAAGTATTTTAAGAATAGGTACATATACCTACTTTGAAAAAAAAAACATTAAAATCGGTCGTGTCCTTTCGGAGGAGTTCGACCACAAATACTGTGACACGAGATTTTTATTGTCTATATAATGTAATGGTATTAAATTAAGATCAAATTCAATGGTATTTAATACTTTTTTTATATGGTTTTTGTATGATTTCATAACATTGATAAAACTATTATACTGTAGTCGAGTGTACCAATTAGTAACAGAATTGGTATCTTTAACAAGACTACATCACTAACTGTCGAAAGCCTCTGTCACTGCTGTCATTTCAGTTTTCGTGACATTTAATTCAAGTGAAATAGTGATCTTTTTGTGCGAATATTTTCTTATCATTTTTATTAATACTATCGGCGTAATCAAAACCAATATGTTTTCGTTATGCTTGATTTATTTAGATGTTACAAAAACATTTTTTTGACTAAACATCATTACGGTGTAAAGTACATATACAACACAAATTGCTTTACTGGAAAGTGGTAAGGTATCGAACGTTATCATGGTCATTTACATTTACAAAAGAGTGAACCTGTTAGTCAGTTTTTATTGTATTGCTTTGTAGTAGCGCCAATTGGAAGCTACAATGTTTGCGAGTCTAAAAAGTAAAATAAAAGAAGAAACGGGTAGCGACATAAGTAAATTGACGAATAGTTGGCGAAACGGCGCTTTCTTGGGTCGAATAACGCTTCGAGATGACTCTGTAAGTTTTATAAATCAATATTATAAGTTATAGGATCCATTACACACTTTATAATGTTTGTTTTTTAATAATTACATACTTATGTATCAAAGTATATTCCCAATTAGATGTTCTTAGGTCTTCTTTAAAATAATATTTTGTTACCATACAAATAATAACAAACAGTTTGCATTATAAATGTATGCACCTACCTATAGTAGTTATAATAATGTTAAATTGTTTAAATTAATTTGTATAAACTACCAGTTTTAAAGTTACACTAGATACTGTTACACCAAATAAAAATATATAATATTACTAAGTAAACTTATGCACATTCAAGAACAATTCTAATTTAGAAGAGCGGAATTTCCAAACACAAGCACTATGTAGCTTAAATGGAAGTTCCAGTAGAAACTTACATGTTAAAATTTGTTGATGAAATAAACATTTTTATTATTATTATTACTTTATTATTACCTATAGCACTTACTACTTTTTTCTAGTAAGATTATTTTAAATAATGATTTATATTGGAATTTATATGATTAGAATAGGAATGCCCTTATCCCCCCTCAAAGGTATTTGAGCCTTACCATGTATGGTTTTTCTATGATTTTTCTTGATGAAACAAGCAATGACAAACCTCCCCTAAACCAAAATCTAGGGTTCTCTCTCTCTCTAACAAAACTCCTGAATCTGACACTACTATAGAATCTCTTAGAAAAGAGGTTTGCATCTGAGCATTGGGAATGTTATAACAACAAATCAGTACCTTTATAAGAAACATCAAAATGATACATCCCATACTAATTTACTAATAATATGGGATGTATCAATTTGATGGTAAAATCATTGTATAGTTATTATTTTGTATAGAAGGTATTTATGTAAAAAAAATAAGAAATAAAAAAATAGTGGCATCACTAATGTCATTATTTTGTAACTTTTTAATGTTTGTTTTTATGTTTATCTATGACCACATTGAATTGTGTTTTTCACAGCATTTTAACAAATGCTATTTCCTGATCAGTGTGAAATGTAATGAATTTTTTATTATTGTGTTCAGAATTCAGGTAGATGACACCTGAATTCTGAACATGTTGTGAGATGAGATTGTATCTTACAATAGGTTTTTAAGTAATATTTAAATATCTTGTAATTGGCAGTGTAATTATTCTCTACTAGGCTCTGCACATGTAAATTGGTATCGGCCTAAAAATAGTTTAATTAAAACTATTTAAACAACATTCAACCTAAATTCAAACAAAATATCATCTAAATTCATTCCTATCTAAAATCATCCAAAGTTCATGTTTATTGTAGATAGAATGTGTGCTACTAATGATTGTTTATTTTAATTGTGTTCAATAATATCTTATATTTCAGTCAACAGCAAGTCCATCAAGTTCTGGTGGTCATGGAGATACTACCTCTGATGTAAGTTCTAACTTAAGGAATAAAAACAGTTGTGTATATAATCATATTAATAAAAATTCATCTAAACACAGGTGGTTTTGAAGTCAACCTGTATTTAATCCTCATACTATATTATATACATGTCTTTACAAAATCATTGATTAAAATAAAAAATTACAAGTATATATGTTACGGTAACTGTGAAAAAAATTGTTATTAATAATTAAATAATTTGTGGTAAAAGTAAGAAATTAATCACTTTTACCAGTGATTATTAATAATTTCACCTTAGTACCAATAGATCTCTAGACTTAGTTCTGTACTTTTTTGACCCTTGTTTGTCTGGTACATAAACCAGGTTAAATAAATACCTACTGGACAAATAAATTCGAGGTTTATTGTAATTTATTACTTATACCAACGAGAGTAGAGAATTAATAAGAACAACTGAAAAAGTGATGAATTTCAATGTTAATTACATTTACCAAATAATTAGGTAATTATTAATAATGATAGAAAATTATTAACAAATTTTCAATTAATCACTTCTACTGTAACATACACATTAAAACTACATTACCCTACAAACTAACTATATTAAAAATTAATTAAAATAATACATTTTCATGATAATATTACTTAATTAAAAATACCCTGATAAGTGAGACTAACAGTTTAAATGACGGAACCAATTTCCTTCAAACAAATATAAACTATTTCCATTAAAATAGCTTACTAATAAAAACTTCTTCAAATTCTGTTCATCTGCCGCTGACAGATACACATATTAAACCTATAACTCCCCTCTGTTTGTGTAGGAAGTTAATAATAGAAGCAAATTATAATAACATATTTAATTATAATATACCACAAGAACACACTAATTGTCCTTAATATGTATCTGTTAAGTTACCTATAGGACTCTGAATAGAACCAGCATGTGAGCAAAACATAAGGACAAACAAACAGAGTTATACATAATATTATTTATTTGTCCTTATTAATAATTCCTTTCATTATCTCCTATAGGTAAAATTATATATTATACCTGTATACAAATATTTTGTAATAACTATTATGAAACTTTACCAATTTTTACACATTTTACAATAGGGAATATGCATGTATTTCTTTTTAGTTCAATTTAGTGGCAATTAAAAAAATATATGCAGCGCCAAAAAACTACTCCTTTTAGGAAAACAAAACATTTATGATTACAAACTTATAAAAGCATTTTCAAAAGTACGCTATCTTGGCGCGTAAAAGTCATGGATTGTGACGTCACGGCAGACGTGACAGCCAATGAGGGCACAGCATGTCTTACATAATATGGACTGTTACGTCATAATTTGATCTGATCAATAGCGTTCGTTTCACTACCTTGAATTTCTTCACCCGATTTTTAGCCTTTTCAATCATTATTTTTATAATTTCAGATGCATTTTGATGTAGTCACAATGTAACGTGTTTATCAAAAAATTTTTTTTTACAAAATTGCATATTCCTTATTGTGTTTTGGTCGCGTGATTAACCTATCGAACATGTTCAAGTTCATTCTTGCAAGTGTTTATGTTTGCATAGGTTGTATGCTCTGTTTGTTAAAAAGCACCCGGCATGGCGCCTCTGATACAGTCGTTTCCATGGATTATTATTTGCCAATCAATTATGTGGCAATGTTCCCAAAATTGACGAAGGCCTTTTAAAAATAAAAAAAATCGTACAATATTCATAAACATCTATTTCCTATTTTAGTCAATATCACCACAACTGGAGTCTTACCTATCAGACCGCACTGGAGGCAAGGTAGACCAAGCCGCGTTGCAACAACAGTACTCGTCGCAACTGGAGGCCAAACTTCGAGAGAGAGATACCTATTGGGAACAAAAGATTGAGGAGCTGAAACTTTCGCTTGCCACCGTGCAAGGTCAGATATAAGCAACAGTTTGTTACTACTAAGATTTTTTTAATGCTATAAATGATGTAGTGATCGACTCAACAACCGAGAACCAAAAGTTGTGGGTCTGGTCTAAAAATTGTTACTCCTAGGTTGGACAATTACACAGATTACTGCTGAAGTTGTTTAAAAATAAAATTCTATTTAAATTTTTTAAAATTTGAAGTTGTTGTTAAAGTTTGAAGCCTATTATAAGCTTCAATCATTTACAACAATTTTATATCATTGTGACAAAGTGTTCTTGGAACACAAACCTTTTTGGCTTCCCTTTTAATTCTAGTTACTTAATGATGCAAGGTGTAAATTAATCTCTTTCCGACCCAGAAGGCGTGTGTAGGGTAGGTATTCTGTTAACAACGCTGAAAGGAAAAAATATATATCCGTTAAAATGTTTTTTTATTGAATATTAAAATTAACGATTTAAGTACCCAATTTCGTCAAAATATGTAAATTTTTAAGATTTTTCACATGCTTTCCAATACGACTTCTACCAAGAATTTTTTTTTTTTTTCTTTGCACTTAAAAATACATACTGTATATATTTTTGTATCCAATTATCCCATCTGGTAGTTGTGGGCTGGCAATGTTTTCGGATTCGTAATATCATCATAGACTAATCGGTTATTTTAGCCGAGATCATATTGTATTATTTGTATGCTAGGTGAAGAAGCAGCGGCGGCGCAGGCGGTGGCGCGCACGGCGCAGGCTGAGGCAGCTAGAGCGGGCACGGAGCGAGACGCCGCCAAGAGACTCGTCGCAGAACTGAAGACGCAACTTGCCGCCGCTGAACGAGCGCAGGACAGATTAGATGCTATCAATGTAAGTTTTCTTATTTATTTTTTAAAATATTTTTTACTAAAGTAAAAAGGAAAAATTCTAAGTGTGTTAGTATGTTTTCATCTTCGGTGGTAAAATAAGTTAAACCCTTATTCACACAATATTAGATTCTCAAAATATCAGATTCTTAAAATATTAGGTTATCAAAATAGCAGATTCTCAATATAGCCAATGTACAATCAAGAAAAAAATACATTAAATTATTTTCCAATTTTTTTTTTAAATTTGTAGACAAAGTAATTAAAAACAAAAAATTAGGTACGGGGAGTACCTAATTTTTTGTTTTTAATTACTTTGACTAACTTACTTCAAAAATAAATGCAACTTAAATTATGGCAATAAAGTTCTTAACAATCAAAAACCTCCTTCATTTGTTTTCATTTCGTTATAATTTAAAAAAATAATTGTCACATACCTCTTAACAGTACGTATCACAAAAGTTGCGAATAAAGGTTTATATCATTGTATGAGTCATCATGTCATGTACATATTTAAACATAAAAATTATCTAGACAAACTTTCGTAGTAATCAATAGAATGCATTTTTCACGTTAAATGTACAATTTTGGTTATCTTAAGAATCTAATATTATACAAATTAGGGATAACAAGGCCACACGTCATGGTAGCGAGCTAGTTTAACCCCCGAAAGGAACATATAATATAAACAATAATTCCCGACCGATTTCATCTTTTTTTCCTTATAAACATATTTTGAAATAAAAATATGAAATCGGTCGGGAATTATTGTTTATATTATATGATCCTTTGAAAAATGGCATTCTAGTACTTATTATGAGCGTAACCAGGATAATTTTTCGGGGCAGGTCGGGTTCGAAATTTCGGGGTAAGGTGAAGGGGTTCAACTCCCAAATCCTCCCCCCCTCCCTGTGTACGTCCATGACTTAAATGATACTTAAAAGTGACGGACCTATCCGTCCGTTACATTTTTCACGCTTACACCGCCGAACCAATTTAGATAAAATTTGATATGGGGATAGTTTGAGTCCCGGGAGAGAACATAGGATAGTTGTTTACTCCTTTATCGACATCCATGCGGGCGAAGCTACGGGCGAAAGCAAGTATTTGTATAAAAACGAAACCATACAATACGTCGATGTCTCACAAGTAGGCAATAGGCATGTTAGTTAAACACCACCTGGGCTTGTTATAAGTTTAAGATTTTACGTAACAATAGCGTGTTGCGTTATATTAAACTAATTATAGTTTATTACCTGTAATAAATTGCATACCTATGCTTAAATTTCACTTTAACAATTTTTTAAAGTATTTAGCCTAATAAAAACACTACAAATAAACATTCGGTAGGTATTATTTTTTTAACTTTCACGTATTATGTACATACATTATTCAATTTAAATACTATATTTAACAAATAGGTATTTCACCCGTGTTTAAGGCTCGCAAAACCGGTCCGGTTCTAAGATTTTCTAGTACCGGTACTTAGATTAACTCAGTACCGGTACTCTTGGGAATTCCTGGTACTGCTTTAAAATCTTAAAGCAAGTATGATTTTTAAGTATTTACCAATGATTTTGGGCGGGTGGGTCGACGGCTCACTAGAAAAGTGTTCCGCAAACGGTGTGCCGGTCGCACACTTGGGTGTTCCGTAGAATTAAGAAGGTCTTTCGTACGCGTTTTTTATTTCTCACTTGATAACCATTTACCTGGGTGGAGTGGGGCGGTACACCTGACTAACAAAAATTATCACTTTAAAACTCAACATATCACTATAAATGAAGGTGACCATGGAAACTCTCATCTCTCATCATCAGGCCCTGTATATCTTATAAGACCAGAGCCCTTGTCAAAACAAATCAAACGAGCCCAAACTTGACTGTTTTAGCACTTTTTATGAGGAAGTTTCAGTGGCAATCTTTTCGCTTCATCTTTAGATTCTTGTCATCATATCATGCTAGCCCATAGCATGATATGATGACAAGAATCTAAAGATGAAGCGAAAAGCCCTTCCGTTTGGCATCAGGGAGTTCCAGTTTCTGCAGAGACAGATGTATCCGGGCCGGGGTTTATCCCGGCGTCATTATCAGATCAGCTCAATTTTATCACAATATTGCATTGTCAAAGGATTTACATGAGCTCAATCGGATCATGAACTGGGCGAAAAATCGTTTGCGAATTTTAAAAGTGATAATAAAACATAGAACATAGCAAGTTAATAAAGCTTTAATATCTGTACGTCATAGGGTTTAAAATAACTGTATCACTGAAATTCTGAAAGAAAGCGATGTTTTGCTGGGGTAGATAATGTACAAATGCGGTGTAAATGTGTAAATAATTCGTAGCTCAGTAGGTATAAGTTATACTCGTCAGTACCTGAAATGTCAGAACTGGACATTCCCAGGAGCTAGCCCTAACCGTGACTACGGTCGATGTAGAACCGCCTTGGTTGGTACAACAGTTATTCTTTCGTGAAATAGTAATGTTAACGCACGTGAACCCACTCGTAATACAAGCCAATGAGCTTAGCTGGAGGGGTTACAGGCTTGCTAGTAATGAGGGATCAAAATCCTACATAGCTAGTAATCTTTTAAAAAAAAAACATGTTGCCGTGGAAGGATCCTGTAGCATAATAATAATTACTGGGCAAATGAGATTTTCTAACTTATATCTCAAATGACTAGCGCAGTGTGGGGACACTCAGATCTTTGCCAAACAAGGATTTGGGTGGCACTGATACTGTTATGGGCTAGCGTAAGGGTTACCATCAGTCTCTTCAATTCGTTAAAAAAAACATCTTTTTTTGGGTTGTCTTCTACATTGAAAGTGACATTCATAATTAGTAGTAGTTTCCTATATTCATTTTATCCCATAGTTGTTCCATGATGTAATAATAATAATATTTTGGGATAACTCACACAAACTAAGCAGAGCTTGTACTATGGCTACCAGACAACTGATAAACATACTATATATTTTTAAATACATACATATTATAGATAAATAACACCTATACACAGAATAAACCATCGTGCTCATCACACAAAGTTTTATCCTGGGTGGGGATCGAACTCCCGCTCGTGGCTTCTTTACAATAAGTTTGTAATAGCAGTTTTGGAAAATATTTAATATATTAACCCATAATCACCTACTACTTGTTTTTGGAGTTGTGGCCTTAATCACCTACGTACATTTTACAGGAGTAAAATCATTGTTAGGTTTAGGCCCTTAACCTGACAAAGAAACATCTATTTTACTCTGGGGTTGTGTGACAAAAGTAGGTGGGAGGTGGTGAAGGGCATTTTTTTTTAAATTGATATTTCGGAGTTATTTGGTGTAATGTAAAGAAGCCAAAGCTGGAGGCTATCAGTATATTATAAATGTGTATGTAATGTACGGGTAATCAGGAGGAGCTAGAAGAGAGCCGTAGAGCATGGGCGCGCGAGCGAGCGGAGCTGAGCGGCGCGCTGAGCGCGGCGGAGGCGCGCGGCGCCGACCTGGAGCGCGGCCGCGCGCTGCTCGCCGCCGCGCTGCCGCCCGAACACCCGCACCATCATATGGACGACGACGGTCAGACACTTAACTTTACTATTTATAACTCCCGCTTTAGGGTACAAGCCCTGTGTCGCGGGGGACTTTACAAACATACAAGTCACGGACACAAAGTACACCCAGATTCGTAACAACAATTTGTGTATCACACAAAGTGGTGTCCCGTGTGGGAATCGAACCCACGACCTCTTGCGTAGCAGTCGGACGCACTCCCACCGCGCCACATCTACAATTAAGTGCCTGGTAATATAGCTAACTCTAGTAGCGAAACTACCGATTACTAGGATAACTGTCGACAAATAACAAACCAGATTTTTTTAACCGTTTTCAAAAAGGTGTTCGCGATTTTCTAGAAAGCTAGTAATCCGGTTTAGATGAAGTTAGATTTAGAATATTTGGCTGCTTATTTTTTTGAGAAGTTTAATGCATAAAACATTGTCCTACCTTATACCTTATAAAACGTAGGAGTAAGTCAGCAAAAGCTTGTTTTTTTTTTCTTGAAGACGGTACATTTTTCTTAAAAAATATTTTCAATTTACCGTTAATTTATCGACGGCACAAACGTCATTTTCGCTTAAGTTAATTATATTACTAGCGGCCCGCTCCAGTTTCTCACGGACTTTTCTTCACTATCTATAACCATAATGTACATGTATTATAAACATAAGAGTGAGTCACCAAAATTTGCATTCGGTCATTTTTTTACAATACGTAATGAAGCCGAAAAAGTGATGAAATCGCGTCAATCGCGTCAATCAGTATGTCGGTAGACTTCAAACCGATCGCCCGCCAGTGGACGTACGCTCCGTCGCTGTTCGAAAAAATACGAAGTTTCTCAAAGTTTTTTTTTTGTTATCATCATGTTTAAGTGTAAACTCTGCGAAGTTGAAGCTAGAGACGGCGCCACATGCTCAGTGTGTAGGGGACAGTTTGACTTTCCCTGCGCAGGCATAACGGAATGCGGTTGGAGAAGGCTCGGGGACAGACAAGCTAATTGGAAGTGTCCTAGCTGCAAAGGATTAGCGGCAGCTAGTCCCCGCACGGGTCCTACTAAAATTACAACAACGGATTCCGAGACTATCTTAGCGGAGCTAAAACGGCTATCATCACAAATGGAGGCATTGCCGGCCATAATGAGTAGTATGAAAGCCATACAAACGGAGTTAGCGGAGTTAAAATCTATGAGAACGGAACTCCTGGAAGTAAAATCGTCTATCGAATTTGTGCATGAAGCAATGGAAACATTAACGTGCAAAGTGTCTACACTGGAACAGGATGTTGAGGTGATTAAAAGGACCAAAGATGATGTATCCATCCTGCAGGAAAAAATTAGAAAATTGGAAGACCAGCATCAAGAAAGTGAGCAAAGATCCAGGATGAACAACATCGAGATCAAGGGGGTACCAATGTCTAATTCAGAAAACCTTTTTGATATTGTGTCAAAAATCGGAGATATTATAAATGTTAAGATAACCAAGGACCAAATCAACTATATAGCAAGGGTACAGACGCGGAACGATAAACAGAATAAAAATATAATATGTTCAGTTTATAATACTTACATCAAAAATAACTTTGTGGCATCCGCAAAGAAACATAAAACCCTTGTTGCTAGTGACCTGGGACTGCGCGGTGACAATAGAATCTACGTAAATGATCACTTGACCTTGGAGAATAAAATTTTACTAAATAAAACGAAAACCCGAGCTAAGGAACGTGGCTTTGACCACGTTTGGGTTAAAGGATGCAAAATACTACTCCGCAAGAATCTTTCTTCACCAAGTCATCAAATCAAAACAGAACAAGACCTAAAAAAGTTTTTATATTGAGGGGATCGACTCAGCACTACGACTTCTCCTTATTTTATTTCAATACTCCATTAACTTTGAGAATCACAGGTATGAGTTTTTGCTTTAAGTGTTATACTCGCCGGCCTATTGTTCGCTTATCGCTCAGTCTCCACATTCATTCAACATATGGATATTACAATTATCAGCCTTATTACCACACCCTTATAATAGAGTTTTGTTTAAATTCTCAACATTATTTTTTTAACTAATGATTTTATTTTTTACATCGCTACTTTGATTTATTTTTGCATTAATGAACTTTATTTGCAGCTTTTTAGAGTCCTAATTAGCTTGTTTATTGCAATGAACCGGTTCCTAATGAGGTTTACTTCATACCCACTATTTGTGCTTCATACTTTTTCTATGCTAATATTAATTTGTTTTATGATTTATAATGGCGCCTCTTAATTTTTTTTATCAGAATGTTCGGGGATTACGAACGAAAACGAGTGTTTTCTACAGAAATGTTTGCCTTAATTGTTATGATGTTATTTGCTTGACGGAAACATGGCTTATTGAAGGTATTTTAGACCATGAATTGTTTGATGACCGGTATCTTGTGTGGAGACGGGATCGAAATTATGCTAATACAAATCAAAAAATGGGTGGGGGTGTTTTGATTGCCGTTCGACGTGAACTAGTTGCGACTGCTGACTGTGAGTGGTATTCGTCTGCCGAGGATCTATGGGTCACAATAACTTTACACCACAAAAAGCCTAAAGTAGCGTATAAAATGCATGTTTGTGTCGTATATATTTGTAATCAGAGTTTAGGTAACTCTGTGGCAGTGCAGTTGAGTAATTTTTGTAATAGCTTGACGGACATTATTCTTAAGCATCCTGCCGACAAATTTATTATCTTAGGAGATTTTAATCAACCTAATATAGCTTGGCACCCAAGGATCGAAGATTGCGCCCTGTATCCGAGTAATTTGCACGGTGATTACCAGACACATCTAATTGACAGTTTAAGTATATGTAATCTTCGCCAATATAACGGTAATCATAATATTAACACTAGGATACTGGACCTCATATTGTCTAACAGCGAAGTGCTTGTTACTTGTTGCAATGATCCTCTTGTACCTGAGGACCCACATCATAAGGCACTATGTGTCACTGCTGAATTTGTTCAGCTACATACTTTACCTATCCGTCCGCAAACTAAATATTTGTATCGCTTGGCTGATTATGAGGCAATAGGAAAGGAGCTAGACAGCGTGGACTGGCGTACGGAACTCAATTGCAGAACGATGGAAAATGCCGTTACATATTTTTATGACATTATTTACTTATTACGTGACACTTACATACCGACGGAAAAAAAAGCTTTAGTTTCTAACTATCCTAGGTGGTATAATAAACCATTGATCAAAGTTATTAAGGAAAAAGCTAAATTTCACTGTAAATTTAAGAAGTACAAAAACGTTTCTGACTATCAATCTTTTATAATTTTACGGCAAAGGGCCAAGGATTTGGAAAAAAAGTTATTTGACGACTATATAAGAAAAATTGAATCTGACATAAACTGTAACCCACGAGCATTTTGGACCTATGTCAAATCTAAAAAGCAAACGAATTCTTATCCATCAGTACTGCAATATGGACAGCACTCTTCAGGAGATGGGGAAGTGATTTGTAATATGTTCGGTGACTACTTTTATTCGAATTTTCAGGAAGAGGGAAACGATTTGAGTAACATGCAGGACCTTGCGGAACAAACCAAAAATGAACTCATTAATGCGGATATTCACTCTATAGAGATACAAAATGATGAAGTGCATAGGTTATTAAAACATGTAGACTTAAACAAATCGGCAGGCCCAGACAATATTCCGCCAGGTTTCATTGCTGCATGCGCTAAACACTTAACCGTACCGATTGCAATATTATTTCAACGGTCGCTTACTACTGGGATAGTGCCTGAGATCTGGAAGTCGGTATATGTAACACCAATCCTGAAAAAGGGATCACGATCTTGTGTTGAAAATTATAGGCCGATTTCTAAATTATGTGTGTTTGCTAAAACTTTGGAAAAAGTTGTTTACAGGCAAGTTTACGCGGCCCTTAAATCTGGTTTTAGTGAACACCAACATGGATTTTTAAAAGGTCGGTCTACCACATCAAATTTGGTTCTTTGCAGCGATTTCCTGACAGAGTCTATGTCGCAGGGGTCACAGGTGGATGTTATATATACCGATTACAGCAAATGTTTCGATAGGATAGACCATAGGATCCTGATGCACAAACTTTTACGTGTGGGTATTAGAGGCGACTTATACAGATGGTTTAAATCATACGTAGAAAATAGATGTCAGACTGTGGTTTTGTATGGATATACATCTAGACCCATGCGTATTCCTTCTGGGGTTCCCCAGGGATCTTTGCTAGGTCCTCTTCTGTTTAACATTTTCATTAACGATGTAGCCACAAATTTTCAGTATTCCAAAATTTTATTATATGCAGATGACATAAAAATTATGAAAAAAATAGATACACCCGAAGACACACTTCTCCTTCAGAAAGACCTAGACTGCTTTGAAGCTTACTGCAAAGTTAATAGGATGGATTTAAATATTGCGAAGTGCTACGTATGTACATTCACCCGTAGACCTCAACCTGTTTCCTACAGATATAGCCTCTCAAACACATCACTCAGTAGAGTCAATCTGATCAAAGATTTAGGTGTTACTTTTGACTCGAAACTTCTATTTGACGCACACATTGATAATATAGCAAATAAGGCTTCAAAGGCACTAGGTTTTATTATAAGGCTTTCGTCTGAATTTAAGAGCATCAAAACTATAAAAATTCTGTATTGCTCATTCGTTCGTAGTCACCTTGAGTATGCATCACAAGTTTGGAATCCCAATTACAACACCTATATTGACAGGTTGGAACGCATACAAAGAAAATTTATGAGGTTTATTCAGTACCGTTCAGGAACCTATTTACCGGACTATGAAAGTAGATGTAAGAAATTTCATATTTTACCTCTTCACCAAAGAAGAAATATAGCTGATTTAACCTTTCTTTTTAGTATTGTTAATGGATCAACTGACCTTCCCGAGTTGATGAATAAAATAGGCCTGTGTATACCATCCAGATTTTTGCGTAATCCAAATCTTTTATACATACCTAGGGTTACGACTGCGTATAGACAAAACTCATACCTAATTAGAGCATTCCGTAATTATAACGCGACGATTCGTGATGTTGACATCGATCTCTTCAACACCAGCATCCTTAAGTTAAGAAAAACCTTAACAAACCACTTTTTCTCATGACACTATACTTTGGTTTTGGTTTCTCCTTTTTTTTAGTATTTATTTTTTATGGTATCTTTCTTTTGTATTGTATAATTAGTATTTATTTTTTATGGTATCTTTCTTTTGTGTTGTATAATTCACATATGTCTTTAGTTTAATAAATTCATTGTCTACTGATATAATTACTATTGTATATATTATGTTCTATTAGCGAAAACTTTTAATTGGCCTTCTTTATGTTATTTGTTATTCTTAACTATTGTGTTTAGCTGTAAGTTTTCTTAAATTTTTAAATAAAATAAATAAATAAAAATAAATAAAATAATTGCTTACATATTAAAATGGGTAGAAGCCCCCACGGTTAACCGCTTGTACGTAAGAGGCCTACCCTATAAGTAATTCCCTATAATTAACTCTTCTTTTTTTCGTAGACAAACGTGAGGTATCAGCGACGGGTTGCGAACAATACGACCGAGTGTGTCGCGAGCGCGCCGTGCTCACGCGGCAGTTGCAAGAAGCTAAGATGGCGCTGGCTGATGTCAAGACCTCTTGGAGCGGACAGATCGCTTCGCTTGAGACACAGGTAACATTTTTTTTTTAGAATTACTTCCACAGTAGGGTACAAGCCCTGTGTCGTGGGGGACTTTACAAACATATAGTTACGGACACAAAGTACACCCAAACTCGAAACAACAATTTGTGGATTACACAAAGTGGTGTCCCGTGTGGGAATCGAATCCACGACCTCTTGCGTAGCAGTCGGACACACTCCCACCGCGCCACCGAGGCAGTCAAACATAATTAGTACAGGTATTTGACAATAATTCCTTACGTAATAAATTATATTATTAAAGTTATTTATATTAATAGATGACCTCGCAACTTCGTTTGCGTCAATTTTCACCCTTTTTTGCAACATTTTTCATTGTTAGACCGGTTATATAACCTATCTCGAAAAATGGGCTGTCCAACTCTAAAATAATTTTTCAATTCGAGTTCCTGTTAGTAGCGCGTCCAACCAAACAAACAAACTCTACAGCTTTATAGTATTAGTATAGATAAAGGAGAAGACCTATGTTGGCCTGTCACTGAATTTTGAAACCAAATTATCTCGACTCATTTACACTTACAATCAAAAATGTAAATTTATCCGTCATACTTACCCCGTCTCCTTTTAATAAAGCATTGCAACATTTGATCTTAAATTATTTCGATTAGAATGTTAGAAGTGAAAATCGTATTAAATTCGTTACGTAGTTTAGTTGAAGTAAACATACAAATATTTAAAAGTCTCCCACTTTATACTGTCTGCCTATAAATTAAGTTACATCTTGCTTGTGAATAATTATAAAACTATTTTTAGATATAAAAAAAATGTAATGTTGAAGATAAAAATTTAATTAATTTCTGGGTTGGTGTAATTGCATGTGCTTAATGCATGAGAATGATAATTAATCTTAATAACAGGTTATGGACAGGTCTGACTACGATTAATACATCAAATATTAACTATCTTTTAACATCGTACATCTTTTAACATACAGGCTTTTTTCTTTTTCTTTTCATATAATTTCATCATTATTATCAAAATTATTTAATTGACGGATTATTTTTTTATTATTGATAAACTATAGGGCATATTTCGGTAGATATAGTATAGATATAGTATCGTAGTATTTGCCCCCGTGCGTCCTCCGAATTTCTAGGGCCATTTGCTTCATGTATCCCCCCCCCCCGCCCCCCCGGTTTTTATGGGGCACCTCTCTCCCCGTCGTGCGTGCAACGACAAACAATATTAGAAGCGCCGATTTTAATAGACAATTCTTTACAAATATCTTCTCTAAACGTAATACATATTCCAGTAATGTCTTCCAGGTAGGTACCTTGACATTAACGTTACATTTAAAAAAATACAATAAATACTAAGTTTACAAATCCAATAATTGCATTTTTGAAAGATAGAAAAATTTGAATCCAGACTCAGAAATCGAACCCGAGACTTCTAAAAAATTTTTTCTATCTTTCAAAAATGCAATTATTGTATTTGTAAAGTCTTTGGCAAGAAATGCCTATAAAAATTACTTCAAATACTAAGTTATATTTCAATCAATCTATATGATACTGAGTTGTGTCGGCTAGGTGGCGCGACTGTCGCGGCAGGCGGGAGAGGAAGGCTCCGAGAGGAGAAGAGTGGAGATGGAGAAGAAAGAGATGCAAGATAAGTTGATGAACATGGCAGCTGAACTTGAGAAGACTAAGCAGAACTTGGCTAACAGTGACGCAAAGGTAACTTTTTATATTCAGCCTGATATACTGTTGAATATTCAAACGATACTTAACTTCAAACAATTTAGATCTTTAAATTGAGTAACATAAATTATGGTACTACTTGAAAACAAAATATTTATTTTCTAGCTTTATCACTATTCATGTCGTCGACGAGAAAGAGATAGAATTTGTATTACTCACATAAACACATTTAAAAAAAAAATAATACATTGGGACAACTCACACAACGCTATCTGATCCCAAACTAAGCAAAGCTTGTACTATGGCAACCAGACAACTGATAAACATACTTATATATTTCTAAATACATACATATTATAGATAAATTACACCCAGACACAGAATAAACCATCGTGCTAATCACACAAAGTTTTATCCTGGGTGGGGATCGAAGCCACGAGTCGGGTACACTCCCACCGCGCCACAGAGGCAGTCGTCATATGATATCCCACTGCTGGGCACCCTAATAGAACCTACTAACTACTGGGGGTAATTGCCATAATCGCCACGCTTGGTCTGCGGGTTGATGATCGCAGCAGGGCTTTAAAATAGGTACTCCTCGGACGCTGCTGCCCGTCCTCCGGTGTGACATCCCTGACTCGTCTTGACGACACCCACGGGAAGAGATGGGGTGGTACTATTCTTAAGCGTCATACGACTTTTTGTATTATTATAAAAACAAAAAATGCGACCGTTTAAAAGTAAAATTATATACTATATATTTTTTCAGTTAATTAAAATACCATATGTCCTCAATCGGGACGAATCTAACGATACCTGACATGATGAAATCCGTCAATGCGTATCGGCTGTACAGCGTCCATCATACATACCCACAACCAAAAACATCCCTCGTTCTAGCGCAATCGGGAAAAGATATTTTAGTGTCGTTTGAGTATTCAACCTATATGTAGTTGAGTGTATAGCCAATCGAGGGTGTGACAACGGGCCTTTGCCAGAGTAATAAAGCTAATGTTTAATTATAAAGTACTTGTACATTGTCGTCATATCTGTATGATAGTAAGCGTTTGCTAATATAGTCTTGTAGACATCGTTAATGGCCATCTAACGATGTAATTTATGAATAGGGTAGATGACTGTCAAGTCAAATCAGTATCTTTTTAAGAAACGTCAAAACCAAGCGCCTTGTACTAATTTATATGAAATACAAAACAATGACGTCATTCTTTTGTATGGTCAAATCATGTAGTTTCAATGTTTGTTTTGATGTTTATAAATTTATGACAACGTAAAATTGTAGAGAAACATTGTTTTCCAGAATATTTTTGCAAATGCTACTTCCTGTATAGTGTAAAATAATTTATTGTTATTGTAGTCATCTACCCAATTATAGTTGTCAATATATCGATTTTGACATTTATCTGGCATATTTTGTATTCTTGCATAGTGAACATTTTCGATTGGCTGAATTCTCAAAATTATCGTACATATAAATGTATATAATCTACTAATAAACTAATATAGCGACTACATCCAATAACCGCACGGGACCAAAATTTGCACGATTGCTTCGTGCGTATTATACTTGCATTTCCGCAAGGCAGGGATTTACCTACCCTTCCCCAGTAGGATAGTCACTTTAGAAAAACGTACTCGTAATTCATAGACTGTGATTTTTTTTAAATATAGTACTTAGTGATACCAACTAATTTTTCCGTAGATTTATATGCATAGTATAATCACAGAATACCGGAGATATCTTCATAGAAAACGCTCTTGATGCACGCACACATAGATATAGACACACACGCACTCACGGACATAGAAGGTTCTAGAAGAAATTTATTTGGGGCACAACCCCCCCCCCCTCCCCCCCCCTCCCCCCCCCCCCCTCCGTCGTCAATGTTGGGTGAAAAGAACAAAACGTGACAGAGCGAGTGAACGGTGTCTATTTGTGCGTTCGTCGAGAGAGTTTTCTATGAAGCTTGCCATCTGTACGTAAGTAGTCTGTGTTATAATCGTGTAGTTGTGTTGTAAGTGAGTGGTATATACGCTCAGGTGGTGCGTTTGAACGGGGAAGTGCACGGACTGGCCATGGAAGTGAAGTCGCTGCGGGCAGCCGGCAGCCTCGCGGACGTGAGTCCCAGCCTCTACACAATATAGCGATACTTGTCACCACACTAGACGCATAATCGCCTAAACACGTAATGACGCATCACTAGTGCTGTAATATTGATTCGTAGTCTCATTCGAATTTAGAACGCGCGCGATTTAAAAATGGAATCGATGTCACTTTGACATTGAGATATCAGAGACAATATTTAGTCTATTTTATAATTTTTTTTAAAGTGCTCATTATTAAATAGTTATATTAAATAGTTTTGTTATGTGGTACTTATTACATAGACAAAAAAAAGAATCATTATTATAGTAAATTAGTATTGCGTCATTAGTTTTTAATTAATGGGAATATCATGTTGTATACTGATTACTTAATTGTTTGCATTTATGATCTATGTCTTTGGATTTAATTTTATAATTAGAATAAAGCCGCATGTTCACTACAAAGATTACATTGATAATGAACATATAGCTTTATAATTAAGGATTGCACTTTTGGCCTAGCTTGCTAGCTTTGTGTGTATAGGTAATTTAAAATTGAGATTTTTTGTAGCTTGTTTCACTGTTATCGATTAAATTTATTATAAAATGATATCGATTACATAACCGATATCGGTAAAGTGTGCAATTATTAGTAAGGTAACAGTGGAACATTATTGAAAATTAAAAGTTGTGCATTGATACAACATAATGGCATGCAATTCAAAATTGTTAGTATATAATATGCGCCAATGATGTATTAAGTAAAAAGATGTAGATAGGTTACATATACAACATTCAATCTTTAAAAACGGCAATTTAATGCAGACATAGATAATTTAAATATTGCAATGTCACACTATTATAAAAAACTCGTAAAAGAAGGAAAACATGATTTAATTATCACGAGAGAAAAAGAGATAAATGTAATTCACTACTTTCTATTGATGCCGGCGATGTGACACTGACATATAAAGACAAATCAATTGTACTGTATTTAAAGGTGCTACTGTCTAAGCGCTTGTAACCTATCTACACCTTTTTACTTAAAATATCATTGATATGCACAGTGTTGTATCATTGCAAAGGGTTATTTCCTGTCACTCAGGTTTGTGTAGTGTACCACAGAATACCGTACAGAAAGAAAGCTTCATACAAAACGCTCCTCACAAACCCAAAAATATCGTCACAGACCCGCGTCTGTGACCATATCTTTGTGTGCATCGTAAAATCAGAACAAGACGGACCTGGGGGTCAATTCACGTATTTAAAGCAGTGCAGTTGCAGTTCAGTTGCAGTTAAGTTTAGATTAAAACGGGCATTTTTGTACTCTTGTAACTTTTGGATTTAACTCAAATGCGCCTACGTCAAGTATGCGTCTCGAGAGCGCTATTAACGACTTCTAGTACGGTACATACATACATACATATCAACCCATATGATGGCCCACTGCTGGGCACGGGTCTCCCCAGTAGAACCTACTAGTATGTAGATCCTGGGGATAATTGCCATAATCGCCACGCTTGGCGAGCGGGTTGGCGATCGCAGTAAGGCTTTAAGTACGCAGAGGACGCTGCTGCCCGTCCTCCGGAGTGAAACTGTTATCGATTAAATTTATTATCGAATGATATCGAATAAATTTATTATAAAATGATATCGATTACGTAACCGATATCGATAAAGTGTGCAATTATTAGTAAAGTAACAGTGAAACATTAAAAATTAAAATAACCTCTAGTACGGTACGCAAGCGTTTTTGAGATCGATCCAAAAGTTACAAAAATACGAAAATGACCGTTTTAATCGAAATTTAACTGGAACTGCATTGCTTTAAATACGTGAATTGACCTCCAGAGACAGAGCTAGTGGCACGCTTACGCAGTGCAGTGGTTCGATTTGTGTGTCTAGATTTAAAAGTCGCGGGACAATACATGAGTGTACTCTCTATATTTTGTGGTTGTACCCAAGCGTTTCGACACAAGAGATAAGTTTTATTACAGGATCTCGATCTACTTTTGGAACAAAGTGTCCGTGAGCGCGCGTTGTACGAGCTTTCATTCTGTGCTCTTTGTATTTTATGGTTGCGGGCTCTAAGTCTGTCAAACAAATACTATAATTCAAGTTCGTGTTTTAAATAAAATTAAGATTCAGGGTTATACCTTGAGTTACAATATTTAAATTTTCGTAGGGATCTCTATTTTTTTTATGATAAAATGTAGACCATGTTACTCCTTGGTAATATATCGTTCTATTAATGAAAGAATTTTTGAAATCGGTACAAACATACAAACAAATCTTTCATCTTTATAATATTACTCATCGATTTTCAAAAATATTAATATCGCGATTTAAAAAAAATCTTACGTTCTATTCTCATACCAAAAATCATTAAAATCGGTTGAGCCGTTTCAGAGTTCAACCACAAAGACCGTGACACGAGATTTTGATATATTAAATCTATATTGAGAATAAATAGCAACACACTATGTTGACGTCATTTTCACGCCTTCGCGCTAAACGTATGAAAATACCTACTACGTGTTAATTTGATAAAACCGAATCTCTTTGCAGTTAATGTATTAAGTAAAGACATGGAAATTGCAAAAATTAGCTGCACAATTCTAAGATTGACAGTAGTATAAAAAAGAATCGAGACATGAGAATAAAAGTGATTACATGTATTCAAAACGACTAAAAGAATTTTCATCAAACAAATCTAAAAAATAATTCCGATTGTCCAACTTTCTAAACAGTCAGATTGAATATAGACACGTATAACTCATCTTTTTTTTTTTTAAAAGACGATTCCCGCAATAGGGTACAAGCCCTGTGTTACGGGGCACTTTACAAACATACAAGTCACGGACACAAAGAACACCCAGACTCTGGATATAAATTGGTGACTATCAGTAACAGTCGTTTACATATCAAATCAACCCATATGATACCTCCTACTGCTGAGCGCGGTTCTTCCCAGTAGGACCTACTTATTAGATCATGGAGGTGATTGCCATAATCGCCACGCTTAGCGATCGCAGTAAGACTTAAGAGGACTCTACTGCCCGTCCTCTGGTGTAACATCCCTTACGGCCGGTCTCAATAATCTAACTATCGATGGATTTGGCTACTAGAGGTATATATCTGACATAAGCTCCATACAAAATATGTCAAAATTCTACCTCTAGTAGCCAAATCCATCGATCGTAGATATAGAAGATCGATAAGTAGATTATTGAGACCGGCCGTTAGTCGCCTTGACGACACCTACCACACGGCGTTTATTCGCAGTTTTCTCAGATTTCATGAACTTCTAACTACGACTCTAAATCATTCGTAATTTCGAATCCGTATTCTTTCTCCTACCTTTGTATTCCGCATAAAAGCCTTCAGGCGGACGTTAATAGTGATGTACTCATGCGGACACTTGATTGCCAATCTTCGAGCAAGCAATTCTTTATTCCTCTCCTTTCATTTCTTTGGCATAAAAACAAACAGTCGATTTTTAAATTTCCTTCGTTCACTGTTCTAATCATATTCCGATACACAAGGTTTATATCCATAGACAATTTTCGTCAACGACTAGATTAAATTAATGATAGTTCTCATCAATTTAATCCATCCAAAATCCCAGCCCCTATCGTTATAATGACATGGTTGCGCGTGCAAAACTGCAAACATGATTTTTTTAAAGGTGAATTTCGCGATTTTGCACGCGCAATGTAAACAACATTAGTTAAAAATAACACTGGAACTCTGAGTCACTGGAATTAAGTCAGCCAAACTTTTGAGGACATATCCTGACTGACAGGAAAATCCCTAAATCAGGTGCAGCTTTTTTATCGTTCCTATTTAAAATTTATCTATTATTATATAAATTAGAGATTATATTTACATTCTTAAAAGTCTATGTCTTTGCTATTTAATGTATTCCTCTTATTGTGACTAAAAATTTTCAGTTCTATTTTTGTTACTTCTTGTAGCGTTACTATATTGTTGGTAGTTTTTCATCTTTACTGTTATTTTGTGAGTGGTTGCAATTATTTTTATTAGCATCAGATTGCCAATTGTGTTTGTTTTAAGTCGGTTTCGATGCCATCCTAGACGTGCGATTGGGCGTTTTTACAAGGCGACGTTTTTTAATACATATCGGTAACACGATTTAGTATAATGTTTTGTTATAAATCCAACCATATCTATACTTTTTTATTTGATTGTCATTTACCAAGACCTTCTTACTGATTTGTAGCGTAGGGTATGATTGTATAAATATGAGGCAAAAATCAAGGTCAGTATTTACCGAAGTTGAAGATTTTGTTAGTCATATTAAAGCAAAAGAAATATAGTATCGAAATATCGTCAACGACTAGATTAAATTAATGATAGTTCTCATCAATTTAATCCATCCAAAATCCCAGCCCCTATCGTTATAATGACATGGTTGCGCGTGCAAAACTGCAAACATGATTTTTTTAAAGGTGAATTTCGCGATTTTGCACGCGCAATGTAAACAACATTAGTTAAAAATAACACTGGAACTCTGAGTCACTGGAATTAAGTCAGCCAAACTTTTGAGGACATATCCTGACTGACAGGAAAATCCCTAAATCAGGTGCAGCTTTTTTATCGTTCCTATTTAAAATTTATCTATTATTATATAAATTAGAGATTATATTTACATTCTTAAAAGTCTATGTCTTTGCTATTTAATGTATTCCTCTTATTGTGACTAAAAATTTTCAGTTCTATTTTTGTTACTTCTTGTAGCGTTACTATATTGTTGGTAGTTTTTCATCTTTACTGTTATTTTGTGAGTGGTTGCAATTATTTTTATTAGCATCAGATTGCCAATTGTGTTTGTTTTAAGTCGGTTTCGATGCCATCCTAGACGTGCGATTGGGCGTTTTTACAAGGCGACGTTTTTTAATACATATCGGTAACACGATTTAGTATAATGTTTTGTTATAAATCCAACCATATCTATACTTTTTTATTTGATTGTCATTTACCAAGACCTTCTTACTGATTTGTAGCGTAGGGTATGATTGTATAAATATGAGGCAAAAATCAAGGTCAGTATTTACCGAAGTTGAAGATTTTGTTAGTCATATTAAAGCAAAAGAAATATAGTATCGAAATAGACAGTTGCAATATATCTTGATCTTATAGTAGATATGCCATGCTATAGTAGATAGCAATCGTGACTGAGTCATTCACTATTACACTGTACTATTGAGTTCATTGACACTAAGGTACCCCTCCTCGTTGGTATAGAATACCTCCCCCACCCCTCGCCTTCTCTAGCCAATATCGCGATTGCTGATTTTCTTTGAATGTGCAAGAGAACATTTGTCTGGCTTTTTTTGTTAATGTTGACTCAACGACAAACATTATGCCTTTGTTACTTCGCAATTTGTAAGATGTTTTGACATTGGAGTAGTTTTTATAAAATAAATAATGAAAGCTACGAGATTTATTTAAAATTGACTTTACTTCGAACATTTTTGACGCATATCACAATTGGTAATCTGATGGTTCTAAATGTACCTACTGACAGACAATTCAATTTGTTATTGTCCAACCGATGGTATCGAGTTCGTTTATAATTTTAGGTTTTACACTTGTTTTCAAGTTTCTTGTTTTTAACCTAAGGTTTTAACAATAAGACGTGAAAAGAAAACGGCGCGCGCAAAACAAATAAAAAAAAGTACACCAAGAAGGTTCCGAGTCTGAGTTATTAACAAATTAAAAAAGGTTTTATAATAAATTCGCCACCATAGAGGTAGAAGTAAATGATGTTTTGAATTCACAAACTTAGTGCACACGATGTTCTAAATTCAATTTACTTTATCCTCTAGCGGATAAAAACGGCTTTTGCACTCAGATATCGAAGAGCAAAAATACTGTTTTAGAGATGGGGATTACAAGTATCAGCACTGCCTTTCTGCCAGTCTTTGCCGCCCTACGCCGTAATGTCCCGCTATATTTTTTACATCAGTGTCATTTAGAGAAAACTAAAATAATAAATTTCATTTGATAACATTCAAATTTCAAAAATTCAAAAGGTGTTAGTTGTAGCAGCAGTATTTTAAAAGTAAACCTTGTTAAACTATATTATCGATCGACAATACCAAATTAGATAGTCTATTAGTAGTTTTACGTATAGTTTGCACATGCTTGCTTCATAACGCGGGATATCGATATCTCACTGTTTGTTTTGTTATCGTCAGCGACGTGCAGATAAATAGATTACGAGCACGACACGTGATTTTTGTCGCGAAACTCTACAAAGACTTGTTTGTTTTAGTCATCGAGTTTTTAGTTTACACAGGCGGTTGTCCGCCTTTTGTTGACGGCATAAAAAAAGTACTTATTGTGATACATATTCATTCCAAGTAAGTTAATAATTATTTCTATTGCGGTACAAAAATATAAATTATATTTATACTATGTTATTGTCATTGTGACGCACGTATTTTTATAAAATAAACAATTTTGGTGATATATTTTTTCTTTTGATTTTCTTGGTTTCCCTTTTGGTTTGCATGTGGGTGTAGCTTGCTAGCAGTGTAGTGCATGATTGACTAATCAATGCGTTAATTTTGGTCTGTTAACATAGTTAAGTAACAATAGTTAACTAACTAACGTGATTAATACACGTAAATAACTTTGTTCAATCAATGCGTAACACAGTTAACTACAGTAACTACTAAACGGCGAATCAATTAACAATGTAATCATTCTTCCATTAGTTCCATTCAATTAATAATGAAACGTAACACAAGGTGTGAAAGTCTAATTTGGCATGGAATTTAAGTGGTAGTTAGTGCATTATTGCGAGAGTTTTTGAATTAATTTAAACGCGTATTGGTTGCTTTAGAGGTGAAAATGAAATGTTGCAATGGACCTGTTGTATTGGCAGGTGTTATAGCCACAATACACGGATAATACAGAAGGAAAACTTTGTATTTATTTCGCACATATTGATTCACGGGCACGGAGCCTCGAAACATCGTCAGACACAGCTCTATAGTACGCTGGATAGATTTTGACATTTTGACGATCATTTTTTGAAATAAATGGAAGTTCTTTATTTGCGTAACAAGACAACACAACATCCATTAGTCATAAGTGTCAAAAAGTTAACAGGACGGTCATTCGATTCGGAATTTGAAATTGCTATCACTTTGTACGTGGTAGCCAGTCCAGGGTAGGTGCAAGCGTCTTCAGAGCAAAGTTGTTATTTCGTGTCCGTGAGCGATGGTGTGCATTGCTCGAGCGTGCGTCATATGAAACTTTTCTTCTGTACTCTCTATGTTTTGTGTTATAGGTCTTCAGTATTTTGTTGTCTGTGACACAAGACGCGCGTGTGCAAGTCTGTGCGATCTAGAAATCTAGTCTAGTTATAGAAAGCTTGTAGATTGCAGATGAGAGTTAGATATAAACAGTTCCGTTTTAATAATTTTCTATGTCAGTATTTATGGTGTGTTTTTTCTAGTGAACATTTTAGATGTGTTTTATATTTTAGTTTAAAATTGTGTCGTATTTTTTTGTAATGTGTCGGGTTGTGTGATTGTTGTTACAAAGGTTGGTATTGTTATTTTTCGGCAACTAATTATACGAATGATGTCATTTGATTACTAACAGAGTGGTTGACAGAGGGAAATATTTTCAGTTCATGATATTTAGATCAGTAGAGCAGTGCAAGCAAGGTTTACACTGCCTAGAATTAGATGGGGAACCGCTTGCTTTGTGCTTCAGAGAGCACGTTAAGTAGTCATTTCTGCGCCTGATTTCATTCCATTTGTTTATTTATTAGACTATGTGACGTGTTTCCACCATATTATTATTTTTTGCGTAGTAAGATTAGCTTCCGTGACGGAAAATAGTATTGAGGGATTACTGTTTATTAAGTAGTAACATGTATAAGCATATGTTAGTCATAAAATAAGATAAATACCTGTCATTTATTCGTCATAAAAATATCATTAAGGATGTATAGTGATACAGTTTCGCTAGAATCTTTATCGTTTTATCAGTCAATACGATACTTTAGAACATAAAAAGTGATATAATAATATCGGTATTGTTTTATGTACTTTATTATTATGGGATAAAAAATAGATCTTTGTTATCATTACGTAATTTATATTTAATTGTCACTGACAGGTTATTACTTAGCCAATGTGCTGCCACAATATCAAGATGAGGGAAATATAGGTAAAATACGATAACAGGACAATTGCATATAAGTATAGGTAGTTCCGTGAAGTAGTTTCCATATTCCATAGAGAAAAGAATGATAAGTATAGTCAGCAATCACACATTATATATGTTGACAAATACTATTATTTATAATGACGAAATTGTATAATAAATAATGCAATAAATAGTGTCAACGGTTAATTATAGGTACTATATTTTTTATTCTTATATGAATCGAAAAATGTTGACGTTGACAGCAAAATAATAGTTAAACAACAGAAAAGAACAAGATTAGAAAGTACCGTTCCGTAGCCAAAATGGCAAAACGGAACCCTTATAGGGTCATCATGTCCGTCTGTCTGTCTGTCCGTCCGTCCGTCCGTATGTCACAGGCATTTTACTCAATGGATATTGATAAAATTTGGTGAAAAGGTGGACGTAGTAGCGCTACTTAGTTTTATTGCTAAATAATAAAAATAAATAGTTATAGGATGGGTAACATGTAACAGAAGCTAAAAAAATATTTTTTGAGCAAACATGGGTCCACGCCCCCAGCAGTCGGCGGCCTTTGCGCTGCCAAATAGACTAGCGTAAGTAACCCCCCTGTTCTCCGTCTCCGGCGATACCGTCACACACACGTTTTGGCTTTCGCTTAACCTTGTCATTTAGCTATAATGATAAAAATAAATATTTTTAGGGGGGCACTCCATACATGTAACAGCAGCATTTTTTTTCAGTAAATATCAACGTGTCAGGTCTTATAAAAACATTTTAAGGTTTCTAATTAACTTTTTTGATTGAGTAAATATTTTTGAAAATAATCGCTCTGACATTTGCATAAATTGTGCCCCTACCCCGTAACTTTAGAACTGCCGAAATCGCCGAAAAACTGCGTTTCTCAACAATAAAGGCGTAAGTGCCATGAACATACGCTCTTTTGCTGATGCAATTATTCAAGGCTGCGGAACCCTACACTGAGCATGGTCCGACATGCTCTTGCCCGATTTTTTTGTCTTGTTTAGAATTTATGATGAGTATATTGTTAAAATCTGTCATTTTTTGATGGTGTAGTTAAAATATTTGTGCTGACGTAATTTGAATATTTGTAAGAGTTATGAGATATTACGGCCGAATACTCAAACGTCACTCAGTTTTAAAATGTAGTTAACTCTTGTGCTGTCACTGTCACTTATAAGCGGCGGTAGCCTAATGGCTAAGGCATCGGTCTCGCAATCGTGAGGACGTGAACCCACTCCTAACACAAGTCATAGAGCTTAGCTGGAAGGGAATAACAGGATTGCTAGTAAGTGGGACCACAATCCCACATTGCACAGCACTATCGCTAACTGTCTGGCATTTTTGCTGTAGAAGGAAGTCGGTAATCGAAACGCAGAAATAACTCTACTCAGTTAGCTATTTAACTGACAGTTGACGGTAGATAAGGTATTGAGACAGCCCGTAAGTGAATAGTAGCAACAGAAATACTTTTAGATGCGATTTCAAAATAAGTGTCGTTTGAGTATTCGCGTAATAAAATATTTAAATTCATTCAAAATAAAATAACAACCAAAATACTTACTAAAGCAACCAGAATAATACGTATATTGATTAATTGGCTCTTTTTCTGTCCAAAAGTTGTACATTATGTCAACAACAATTGTTGGCATTCTGTACAACTTTTATTAAATTGTAGTAAGCAAGAAACAATGGATAAATATGCCTACCCGCTGGTTGGTAGGGCCTCTTAATCTTGCCTGTACCTATCGAATAAGCATAGCACTCCTATTATAGAGGAAACTCTTAAATAATAATTTCGAGTTATTAATTTTGTTTTTCTGTATGTAGTAAACATTGTTGATCATTAGGTGCACAATGGTAACATTCGCATCAAAATCTAAAAATTGGTCTATAAGTACTAACACAATGATCCTACAATAAAGGAATTCTGTTTAAAAGGGACTATTATCTTCAGGACTTTTCTGTCATACAATTGAACATTGAAAATTCCTGTTAACTATTGTGCAGTTATTTAAAAGTCACTAACATTCCTATCCTATATATATTTAAACGAAATACAAAGAGATTCTAAATTTCATTTCAAAAAATAAGAATAACTAAAGTTGATATTGTGACACGAATTTTAAATCGTTGAAATATATTAAATTAGCATTAGCTAGGTTACATTTAAATTACTAATGAGTCTCCAAAGAATTCTTATTCTTATTATAGTTTTTCTGGCAAATAAAAACTACAGTCACATTTTATATATACTACGGGTCTTAATCGCGTGAATAATTTAAGGTAAATACCTATTATTTATTGCCCGACGTTTCGACCGTATTGCAACGGCCGTGACCACGGCGTGAAACGTCGGGCAATAGACAAGGTATTTTACCTTAAATTATGCACGCGATTAAAACCCGTAGTATATTATAATGTGTACAAATCGCGAAGGTTTATCAACATTTACAGTCACATTGTTGCCAACTCTAAGTACTTATAGAGTAAAACGAAGTATATACTACATTACACTTTAAAACATAAAAAGCAAAATTAAATCTGCCAATGGCATTCAAAACCACCATTCACCCATCAATCATCTTAAAAAACCTAGCATTAAACCATTACAGGAGAAAATGACAGAACTGGAAAGCCGTATCGAAGCACTGACTGAGGAGAACAAAGAACTGGCAGAAGCGCTGGAGAATGAACGAACGCTGGTGAAGATCCTGAAAGAGAAGGTGGATAAAAGTAACCGGCTCTACGATGAACAGAAGGCAGAGGTTAACCATCTGAATTCAATGGTGACGGAAATGCAGCATGACTTTTTGGATATACAAAGGAAATTTGACAAGTGAGTTCGTTAAGACTTTCGCGTTGCATGCTTAGAAATACCTCTCTATAGAAACACGTGCGAGTCCAAAACCACGGCCGATGCAACCTGATCAAAATGTCAAACACTAGGGTATTTGAATGTCAAGTCAAATCTGTATCTTTTTTATAAAATGTCAAAACGATTCGTTCTGTACAGATTTGTATGCAATTTAACATTGTGACGTCATTATGTTCTGGTTTCAAATCATTTACTTTTAGTACGTTATTAATTTGATGATTATAAATACTAAAACATATTAAATTATGCACGAACATATATTTTTAAGATCATTAAATGATCTTAATAATATATAGGCATATTATTACTTCATATATGTAAAATAATTGATTGATTTGACATTTTAATACCTAATAGGTATTTGACTAAAGTCAAATCAGTGTCTTCTTATGAAACGTAAAAAATGATAAGCTCCGTACAAATTTGTATGAAATACTAGCGTATGACGTCATAATTTTATTAATCAAATTATTTACTTTTGAATAAAAAAAATAATAAATTAGCTTAATTATAAACTAATATTTTTTATAATATTTAATACTTTTTTGGCATATTAATGCATGGTTAGTATAAAATAATTTATTACGATAGTAGTCCCAATTTAAAAGTACGAGTATGTAAATAATCGATGATTGCTTTAATCTCGTGTTTTTTTATATGTATTTGTAAATGAGCGCGTGTATTTAGCGTTCCGTAGCCAAAATGGCAAAACTTAACCTTTATAGTTTCGCCATGTCCGTCTGTCTGTCCATCCCCAGGTTAGCTCAAAGACCCTTAGTACTAGAAAGTTGTAATTTGGCATGGGATATACATAGTAGTTACGCCGCCAAAGTAGTAGAATGAAATCTTGAAAAAAGTTTTTCGGGTACCTCCCCAATAGAATTCCATTGGAAATGGATATAACGTTAATAATAGTATGAACCATGACAGCAGAAAACCCACTTCCTATATTGCAATATTGTGCTGGGCAACTACGGAACCCTACATTCTGCGTGGCCGACACGCGCTTGCCCGGTTTGTTGTGAATCGGTCGTTTGCCGCGTACGTTGCCGATACAATGGCGTATGATAATAATAATAATATCACACAACACTATCTGATTGGGACAACTCACACAACGCTATCTGATCCCAAACTAAGCAAAGCTTGTACTATGGAGACCAGACAACTGATAAACATACTTATATATTTCTAAATACATACATATTATAGATAAATAACACCCAGACACAGAATAAACCATCATGCTCATCACACAAAGTTTTGTTCTAAATGGGTATCGAACCCACGACCTCGTGCGTAGCAGTCGGATACACTCCCACCGCGCCACAGAAGCTGTATGTGATGCGAAATTAGTTTCATTTCCTCCCCCAAGAAGTACAATTCCCGCTATGTCCCTTCCCCGTTATATCCCTTTCTCACAATGTCCTTCTTTTTACCTACAACTGAGTTAAAATTGGGAACCTTTTTAAATTACAGGCCAAGTATTCAAGCCAATTTTAATAACAAGTAACACAAGTAAACCATGTCAAAGCAAGAAGAAAATAAACCCTTATAAAATCGAAAAAGTATCATACCTAAGTACAAAACATGTATTTTGTATATTAGAAGTTAAAAATAAATACATAGTACGACTCCTTACGCAGAGGTTGATAACATTGCGCATTGTCGATCATATATTTGAGGACAAGTTATTTGCACTGCATTTTACAATTATTAGATGGTGCTAATAACAGTAAACGCAGTTTCAAGAAATGTTTACCTATTGATATGTGTAAACATTTAAATGGAATTGAATTTTCTGCAATATTTTAATTTTAAACTAACACTTGAAGTGTTAGTTTTACTTTGCGTTTAACTAGACACTGAACTGACGCGCGCAACTTGGCCTGCGTCATTTTCGCACGTTTGAAAAAAAAAATTCTCCGCTTCTATTGGTTGTAGCGATGTTATACAGCCCTGCTCGATAAATAATAGTTATCCAATACTATTTTTTTTTTCAATTCGTATTAGTAGTTCTTGAGATTAGCAATAAACCAAACAAACAAGCAAACTCTTTAGCTTTATAATATTAATATAGATAATTCTAGCAGCGCTGAACAATGTATAGTAGTATTAATTTTGCAAGAAAATCAATTGAATTTCGGTGTACCTGTACTACCAATGCGGGCTTAACCCTCGTCGATCTCATTGTTATCGGTATTGTAAATATGCTCGATTAGTATAAATGCCCTTACTCACTCACTCAGTGAAACACAATTATTGCGTTGAGTCTCCCTTATTTCTATTCTACTAACCTTAGTATAATAATAAATAAGGGAGAATAAATATATGAGCTAGGTATCGTTTAATAAATATTTATTTATAAAAGACTACTCCCGCAGTAGGGTACAAGCCTTGTGTCGCGGGGGACTTTACAAAATACAAGTCACGGGCACAAAGTACACCCAGACTCGAAACAACAATTTGTGGATCAGACAAAGTGGTGTCCCGTGTGGGAATCGAACCCACGACCTCTTGCGTAGCAGTCGGACACACTCCTAGCGCGCCACAGAGGCGCGAGAACGGCCGGCAGTACCAATTCAGTACTTTCTTAGACTTCAGCGAGAAAGATTCTTATGAAGATTCCGCAATTAAAACTTAATTTACTTGATTTAATTTGTTTTAAGATTATGTTTCATTTTATTGAATTAATATGAAATATGAAAATGTATCTTACGTGTTCAATGTTGTGGAATTCTTTTATTGGCTTAGTGTTAGTAAATGCAGTCAGCGCAAGCTGATTACATAATACTCTATAAATAATGTCTCCACTATTAAAAAAAGGCTGTAGAATTTCCTTACAAATAAATAAATGAGCTAGGTATTCATACATAGCTCATTTTCAAGAAATTGGTTCTCGAGTTTTGCGTTTAATAACACATTTGATAAATAAATAAATTGATAGTTAGCAATTAGGTATAGACCAGGTCGTCTATGACCTACTTAATTCCATTTTGAAGGATGTCTATAATCATAAGAATATCAGCCAAACGTTATTCAAAACCAATCCAGTCTATAAATCTATTACGACGATGCAATATCAAAAGCATATAATACCGAGGATAATTGTGTTTTCATTAGTTTATAACTCGTGCGATCAATTACATCGACATTAAATGTCGGAATACTTAACGTGATATTTTATGAAGTATCTTAACTTTAATTTAGCAGTACGTTTCGTGTTTAAAAAAGGAACGTGGATCAATTTTTTTTGTAAGTTTTTTTTTTAATGCCTAACATGTATTTTATTTTGCTATATAAAATATAGCAAAAAAATACATGCAGTTAATTAGGTACCTTTAAACGTTATTAAACTAAAAATACTCTTCCATACTAAAAAAAATGCTTGTCTGTCGGACAGTCGGTTTACGTGAAAACATTGATGACATTGTAATAAACAACCATGCCTGTGACAGCATTTTTTTTTCAATTGTATCGCATGTCACTGCAATCGCCAAAACATTGATGACATTTTAATAAACAACCATGCCTGTGACAGCATTTTTTTTTCAATTGTATCGCATGTCACTGCATTCGCCAAAACATTGATGACATTTTAATAAACAACCATGCCTGTGACAGCATTTTTTTTTCAATTGTATCGCATGTCACTGCATTCGCCAAAACATTGATGACATTTTAATAAACAACCATGCCTGTGACAGCATTTTTTTTTCAATTGTATCGCATGTCACTGCATTCGCCAAAACATTGATGACATTTTAATAAACAACCATGCCTGTGACAGCATTTTTTTTTCAATTGTATCGCATGTCACTGCAATCGCCAAAACATTGATGACATTTTAATAAACAACCATGCCTGTGACAGCATTTTTTTTTCAATTGTATCGCATGTCACTGCATTCGCCAAAACATTGATGACATTTTAATAAACAACCATGCCTGTGACAGCATTTTTTTTTCAATTGTATCGCATGTCACTGCATTCGCCAAAACATTGATGACATTTTAATAAACAACCATGCCTGTGACAGCATTTTTTTTTCAATTGTATCGCATGTCACTGCAATCGCCAAAACATTGATGACATTTTAATAAACAACCATGCCTGTGACAGCATTTTTTTTTCAATTGTATCGCATGTCACTGCATTCGCCAAAACATTGATGACATTTTAATAAACAACCATGCCTGTGACAGCATTTTTTTTTCAATTGTATCGCATGTCACTGCAATCGCCAAAACATTGATGACATTTTAATAAACAACCATGCCTGTGACAGCATTTTTTTTTCAATTGTATCGCATGTCACTGCAATCGCCAAAACATTGATAACATTTTAATAAACAACCATGCCTGTGACAGCATTTTTTTTTCAATTGTATCGCATGTCACTGCAATCGCCAAAACATTGATGACATTTTAATAAACAACCATGCCTGTGACAGCATTTTTTTTTCAATTGTATCGCATGTCACTGCAATCGCCAAAACATTGATGACATTTTAATAAACAACCATGCCTGTGACAGCATTTTTTTTTCAATTGTATCGCATGTCACTGCATTCGCCAAAACATTGATGACATTTTAATAAACAACCATGCCTGTGACAGCATTTTTTTTTCAATTGTATCGCATGTCACTGCAATCGCCAAAACATTGATAACATTTTAATAAACAACCATGCCTGTGACAGCATTTTTTTTTCAATTGTATCGCATGTCACTGCAATCGCCAAAACATTGATAACATTTTAATAAACAACCATGCCTGTGACAGCATTTTTTTTTCAATTGTATCGCATGTCACTGCAATCGCCAAAACATTGATAACATTTTAATAAACAACCATGCCTGTGACAGCATTTTTTTTTCAATTGTATCGCATGTCACTGCAATCGCCAAAACATTGATGACATTTTAATAAACAACCATGCCTGTGACAGCATTTTTTTTTCAATTGTATCGCATGTCACTGCAATCGCCAAAACATTGATGACATTTTAATAAACAACCATGCTTGTGATAACCTGTGACAAATCCATACCCTTATCCATTTTCCCTAACCGGGGCGGGCAAAAATATTTTGTTTATTGAGCAAGAAAATATTATGGCAAAATAGTCATATAGTAGTAGTAAAAAAGGAAATCATCCAAAATATGTAATTAAAGGCACCATATTGTGTATTTTATTTAAATGCCTCCACATGCATAGTATGCCTAGAAGGTAAAATAATGATTTTGTATTTCTGCGAGCGAGTAAGGTCAGTCGCATCAGATAAGTTCTATAAGCTTAAACCATATGGGATCTGATCACGATTTTTTGGGTGACGATACTAATATGTAAGGTGTTGATCTTGACAATAATATATTTTGATATTAGTTTTAAAATTACGAGGTACGTTTCAGAGAAAAGCGTGAGAAGGACGAAGCGTTACTGCGCAACGCTCACATGTCACAGACGATAGAGATGAGCCAATGCGACGTGCGCTATCATCAGACGGAGGTCGCTGACCTCAAACAGAAGATAACTGAATTAGAATCTCTCATAGCGCAACACAAAGAGGTAAGTGTACCTGACACCATAACTCATATATGTTTGTTACTTCATAACAATACGTCAATGAGTCCAATGATAGGGATGTGGACTGTCAAGTCAAATCAGTCTCTTTTTATGAAATTTCAAAACGACAAGCTCTATAGAAATGTGTATGGAATAATAACCTATGACGCCTTCCTATCGTCAAATCATTACTTTTAGTATTTGTTTTCACGCTTTCATACATATTTAAAAACATGTTAAATAATACTTATTTTCAGAGCATTTTAAGATCTATTACCTGATTAGTATGAAATAGTTTACTTTTATTGTAGTCAACTAACTAATTGAAAAACATTATGAAAAAAAAGTTCAACAAAAATCAAATTAAAATATTATTGGCAAACATAATGAGTACCTACCACAACAACAAACGCCGACACTTAAGCAAAAACAATAAATACTAAGTTGTTAGGCCTTATGCCGAAAAGATCATATTAAAACTTATTTTACAAATTCCAAAATTACATCTGGAGACTCTTTTTATCGGTAGTAAATCACATGGACTTCTTAAATATAAGTTGTTGGTGAAAACATCACTAATATTGTAATAATGTGTAATAATGTTTTTGTCAATCGACTTTTATAGTTGCCTATTTGAACAGTTTAAATCTGGCGCTTGCCTGTATATTGACACGGGTCCAAAATTATTTTCAGAACCAAGCAGCGTGTATGTTAATAAAAGAAAGCGAGGAAGCACGTAAAGCTGAAATCGAACAGTTGAAGACGAAAGTCAACGAACTGAATGAAAACGAGACTGCACTCAACAAGACTATACAAGACTTAGAAACTGAAATCTGTGATAAAAATAAGGTCAGTAAGTGTTGAAATGCCTATTAGAGTAAATTATAATACTTATATAGATTCTTCTACCGGACTACTTCTTGTTTCATGGATATTATTTTATTCTGTTTATGTTTCCAGAAAATAAAGACATTAGACAACAGAATATCGGATATGAAGAAGACGTTACAGCGAGAACTACAGAGCAGTAAGTCTGACCTCACGTCCGCAGAGGAACAGGATATTAGTAGAAGGTAAGTTTCTTAGTAAAATCTTGAACCACATTATTTTGTGTTTACATTATTTGTATTGGGAATACGAAGTTGTTTTTAGGAATAGTATAGGTCCCATATTGCGGCCCTGTGGTACTCCCAATGGCATACTCTTTAAATACAATTTTAAACCTTGAAGGACTATAATATGAGGTCAGTTTGTCTAGGGCGAGCCGCTCTATCCAAACAGTGAGTCATTAATATCCATATGGCTGATTTCATCAACTAATATATTGTGATCGATGTGGTCAAATGTCTTGCTAAACTCAGTATACATTGCAGAAACTTGCCTACTATCCATTACGTTGCCATATTATTTCGGGCTCACTTAAAGCAGTTGAGAACTCGACAGAGTATAATTAACCAGTGTTATGTTTGATTTTTATAGCCAATGTGCTATTCTTACGCACAGACTACATTACTATCAAGTTTTATCAAAATCTGTTCATTCATTTTTACGTGAAAGAGCAACAAATATCAATCCATTGTCACAAACTTTGCGTATTTGTAACTTACTAACCGTTGCCCGCGACATCGTTAGCGTGAAAATTTTTAAAAATAAATTTTGACGGATAGTTCCCATTTGTTCTATGGACCATGACGTAGGACATAGGACAAAACAACACATTTTTTTCCCTTTCTATTCCATAGGACTACATATTAACTTTTCACACGAGTCTACGGTATCGTTCTACTATACGTTCTACGATAGTAGAATTACCCATTTTGACTATGAAATCATTTTTTCGGGATAAAAAGTAGCCTATGAGCTATCCCAGACTATAATATATCTCTGTGCTAAATTTCATCCACATCCGAATTATAAATAACAAACATTCATCCATACATGCAAACTTTCGCATTTATAATATTATTAAGTAGGTATAGATAATAATATTAGTAGGATTAATAGAGATTTATTGCCGCAGATATCTAAAACACGTGGTCCTACGGTTTCTAACGGCCCGCGAGCTAGAAGCACGTCAACTGACGCGTGCACTAGCAGCATTACTGCGGCTGTCCGCTCATGAAGAAGCGTTGTTGCGTGCGGCCGCCCCGCCTCGCTCCGGCCTCGCCGCTTGGTTCCCCAGCCTCAACACCTGAACTGTAGTGTAGGTATCGGCATGAGTCTTGAGCAGTTGCAGTATGGGATAAGAACTCCTAAATCGTACACAGTGTGACATGTTAGCATCCAATAGAAAACGAGCATTTACTGACGAACCAATCACGTATTAGCGAGAGCGGGGAAGTGTTAAAATCCAAAGATATGTAACATTTATGCTCATGACTCGCACCGTAAGTATATATACTACTGTAGCGTTACTACGCCTCATCACGTTGTAAAAAGACGGTAAGCCATAAAGGCATATCTATATAGAGACTACGAAAAACTACTAGAAGTCAAAATGTGTTAAAACTTTGAAATTTTATTTTAGAGATTTATCTTTTAATAGACGTCTAGAGTCTACTCTAGACCGATAAACAGTTCTTCTGTGACCTCGAGAAAAAAGAAATACGATGTGAACAAAAGTAACTTTGAAGAAAATAAGTATGTGAATTCCATTTAATACCTATTTAGGGTACATCTGTTGACGACCATTGTCACAGTGCTACACTTATTTCTTTTAGGGTAACAACAGTCAACTATAAAACACGAATTTGCCTAATGTATTTTGTAAAGTTTAGAAATATGACATAAATTACCACAAAATTAAAAAAAATACAGTAATTAAATTAATAAAACCCATGTCGAATCGTCTATCTGAATAGGTCACACTAAAAAACTACACAAAAATGTATATGATTTGATATACGGCATAAATATATTGAATGTAATTTTTTTTAAATGTACTACTACATTCCTCAAGCTTTCTCGAGATTACAAATTGTTTTCGAAAACAGATCTTATTACCCTACCAAGTATTATTTTTATTGCCTTAATAACAAATATTTTAATGTATACCTTGTCGCATTATTTCTATTGTGGTCACTGCTACGGGGTCGTACCTTAAATTATTACGATTTCTATAATAAGTATTAGTACAAAAAAATAGGTACAGAAAATCGTCTCATAGGCCAACAACAACAAAAGTTCATTCACATTTCAACGTGCGCAGTGTCTGTTGACATTAGACAATTATAATAAAATACCTACCCAAAAATGTGCACCTGATTTCGGGCTATATGTTTGCGTGAGCCATTTTCTCTCGTAGGGAGCCGGCCTTCTGTACCTATATATTTTGTGCTATGAGCGTCCATTCTTTAGTTTATACAAAAGTATTTTATTGTTTTAATTTATGTTTTATGTAAAAATTTAGCTAGAAATTTATTTATATATATTTTTTATTTGAAAGTATTTTCAACTGTACACCCTAAACTAGTTGATTTTAGCTCTTTTATATAATTTAAATCAACTCATCAATTAATTATGTGCAAAGAGCAAAGACGAATATAATAAACCGGCACTACAGTTGGTCATTCACCTAAGTTTTAAACACCTGGCTTGATCACAACACTCCCGATGCTTTTAACAATGATTGATACCTTTCAGGATATACATACAGCATAATTATATATACATATGTATCTATATATCAACAGCTTGTCTTCCCAGGATCGCATATTAAAAGAGCTAAACGAATGTTTGAAGGAAACCCTATAGTTAGGCAAATGATATTTGTAATATAAATATAATTAGATACCACAAAATACAGAGAGTACCGTAGGTAACCTTTATACAACACGCGTTCGGTGCACGTACACATACACAATGCTCACCGACACGGACCCAACAGAAATCTCGGAACATCTTCCGAACAAAATGGTCTTCAATTATAAAATTGTATATACTATGGGCCCTAATTAGAGATGAAACGATGTTAATAATATGATGAATGAGATATGATAATGAAATTATGTTAATCCGGATACCGGATAGTTACCGGATATCCGGCCTAACATCCGGCCATAAACCGAAATGAATAACAATATAGTTTAGTACTTTATTTATATCACTTAACTACATTTTTCATTTTACAACTTAAAAAATGAGTACTTGTACTGCACTAAGGGAAAATTATGGTAAATGATTACTATTATTTCTACATTGAAAAGGAATGAGCTGTTTTGCTTGTCTTCATAAACAAGGCCAGCTTTAGAAAAAAAATAATTTCGCTGTACACACTGTCTCTAGGCCCAATAGCTTCAATATTTTAAGGATTTACCTTTTTCCTCTTCCCTCCAATATTATTCGATAGATATTATGTCGGACATTCTGTGCATACGCCAGTTTCATGTATAATTTCTTTCTAGTTTTCTTCTTTGAATCACAAAGTCTCTTTCTAGTCTAGTTATCACGTATTTTAAGTATATTTTACACTGTTCTACACGTTTAAAGCGGAGCTATAGAAATAACGAGATGTATTTTTCCAACTCATTGCTCGACTTTTTCCCCATGTTGCACAACAACCATGGTGACTGTCTGGTCTGTAATTGGACGTTCGTGACGATGTCTATGTGTGCGTTGCCCTAGCGAGGTATGTATTAAGGTTACCTTCTACCTACTCGTATTTTGTATAGATACACTAAGCGAACGCTGTATCACATATATTTAAAATTATTGTAACCGTTATTGTATTTTTGAACAACACTATTGTAAAATAAATTGTGAAAATTTTATTAAAGTTGCCTTAATAGTTGCTAGTCATTATTTAATAATTAAATTTATTGTATTTAAATTGTGTGTATGGTAAGAGTTAGCATAGCGAGCACTATGACTTATTTCTCATTTATTTAAGAAGCTTGACTTGTAAGAAACTATGAATGTAATAGATTCTGACACTTGTCGTCTGTATAACTCTCAATGCAACGCATAATTTATTAATTTCAATTTTTTTTTATTATATTTAATAATTGGACAAAATTGAAACGGAATATGCGTTTTAATAAATATATGTACAGCAGTTTACATGACAATTTAAAATATCCTGAGAAAGATTATAAAGAGATTACAATTTTCACAATGATATGTTGACATTTACAGTTTTTTAATTAAAAAAATATTTAATAATAATACCATTTATTTAAGGCATCAATAGCCCATACAAAAACATACCTTACGGACTAACATAAATACAATATTAACATAAAGTGTTAGTAAATATTACTAAACTAGTTAGTATGCTTCACTTGCACTAAATATTTGTGCGTTTTTGTGGCACTTGTCCGCGGAAGCGACGGAAAATCCACACACCCTGCGGCCAGAAGTCCTCCTCTATGACAATCTGCAGAAAGCAATCTGGAACTCGCACTACATTACACAATACACATACTTTTGTGCAATGTAAACTAATAAAAACCGAACCATAAATGGTTGAGATATTTTTCATAAACTGATTTTAGTAAAAACTATAGTTAGTTTTCAGCGTGGATTTTTTTTAATGAATGACGAGGAGTGAGTAGATATCAAATGATTCCATTACAAAGACAGTTAATAAGGTCTGGAATGTAATAAAAAAACATTGTAAAATACTCTTATTTTCTTTTGTAAATACTTCTAAGCGTGCTCGCTATGTCATCTACTATTTATATTTAAATTTATATGCGTATATTTATAATTTGTTGTGTTGTCAATTATTTTATTGCAATAATAACTTGAATGTTTATATAGTAGGTAAATCAAAGTGATGTGTCACCGCAAAGTTGTATTAGAAATTTATGGTCTCAGTAATATAGAAATTTAAGTGCAATGGTGACGAAATAATTGTAACACACTGCCCCGTTTGTTTTTTGTAAACTTAGACCTTCATTCATAGCATAGAGGCAAAGGCCGTCTTGTTTCAAAGGTCTTCGTTTGGGGGTACACTGCTTAAGTAGGATGCGATCTCCTTAATACGTTGTCCTAAAACAGAACCTATTAAAATGGTGGTAAGATAGGCGACTAGATTGCAAGACCGACTCTGCCTTTATCTGATGGAGGAGTAAACGCCGAAGATGTAAATAACAATGGCGTTTATTGTCATATCGTCATTTTATAGTGAATTGTAGCGACAGAAATCTTTTATTTAAAAGTTGTTTTCTCTGAGTCATATGTTTAATAAGAAAAATAATACAAGTTATGCGAGCAAATAAAATTGGAGATTTGTTGCGCCCATCAATTATATCTGATATTTTTATCGTCGGTGTGCAAACTCATTAGACTACGCTAAACAATCGCGATTTGTACACATGAAAATATAGATATTACGGGTCTTAATCGCGTGAATAATTTGAGGTTCGACCATATTGTAGCGACCGTTTCAATACGGTCGAAACGTCGGGCAATAAACAAGGTATTTTACCTTAATTATTCACGCGATTAAGACCCGTAATATATAAATATTTTCATAATACGCTAAACAAATTCATAAAATAAATACAAACTGTTCAAGCATTGTTATTATTGTAACTTCATAGCTTATAAACATTTATTTTTAGAAAAAGTACGAAATTCGCAATTGTGTATTTTAATTGACTATGGCTCAATTAACAATGACGCGATATCGAAACGAATGTAACATGTTACACACTTTGTAATCCACAAAAGACGTTATTTACAGTCAACAACATAGGTGCTTAACACATTCTAGTTTGCTTTTCGTCGGGTACTTACTGGACACAAACTTGTCCCGATTAAAAAACTATCATAACATTATCACCATTAAAAAATCGTATGTGTTCAGCTAATTTTGTTGCCGGCTGTACAGTTGAGTGGTGCACTTGAAATCTCCGGCAGTTCCCGTTTGTTCTATGGAACATGACGTCATAGGACAAAATAAGACATTTTTTCTCATTTTATACTATAAGAACATTTCATACTTTTATTTCCTTAATTGTTAGAACTAGCTGTGTCCCGCGGTTTATTAGCCTATGTGTTAATCCAGGGTGTCAGCTAACTCCATACCAAATTTTATTAAATCGCTCCAGACGTTTAGACGTGAAGAAGTAACAAACATACACACACACACACACACACACAAATTTTCGCCTTTATTATATTAGTGTGATGGGAAAACATGATTCCCAGTTTGTTCTATGGCGGTAGACTCAGATGAAGAGTTAGTATGTCACAGGTATAAAAAGGGAAATAATTTGGCTGTTTTGTCATATGACGTCATGTTCCATATAACAAGTAGGAACTACCGAAAAATTCGCTCGTCAAACCACCGAATATTCAAACACTAGCCAGAATTTAAAGCCGTTATCTGTCATGCTGTCTGTCACTTAAATTAAAGCTAAATAAATATTAGCAACAGAAATAATTCTGAGCACAACTTAAACTCACTAATTCGGCGGAAAGTCGCTGTAAATTGAGCCTATAACAATTAAATATTATGTTGATAGAACGATGTTACATGTGAAGCACGACCACAACAATCGAGAGGCAGACACGAATCTGCACGTTTTTCACTTTTATAAGAATTTGTAATAAAATTAATTACATGTTGCGAATGGGACAATTCAGACGTGCGAATCAACAATGTGCTTTCCGATTTGTATCGTATCGTGCTATTTGTACTATAAAATGATCAAGTTTGTTAAAATCATAGATTTTTTAATAATAAGACAATAAAAATGGAGAAATGGATTTTCTTTCGCTTTAATTGTTGTTTATAGATCAAATATATTTACAATTTTTCAAATTTGCAATACAAAAATAAACTCAAATGATGTAGCCATAGGGTTCAAAATGCAGTTTCGTAGCCAAAATGGCAAAACGAACCCTTATTTTCGTCATGTCCGTCCGTCTGTCAAGTCCGTAATTTAGCAAACATTACGTGTGGCACATTATTCATTATTTTTAAAATATTTTAGGGTTTCTAAGAATTTTAAATATTTTTGGAAATAATCGGAAAGTTGCAAAAATTGTGCCCTTTTTCTTTTAAACCCCAAATAAAACCTTTCAACTAAAATGATTTAAAACTTCTTAACAAAACGATGTAAGTGCTATGAAGAAACATTTTTTTGCTGGTGCACTTTTTCAGATCGTATTTTTTCATAATATAGTGTTAATTGTAGAAACGGCTGCGGAACATATATTAACACAGCATGGTTCGACATGATCTTGCCCAGTTTTTTTTTTTCGTATCACTGCAGTTAGAACGTGACCTGATTCCATTTTTACTGTCTTATTATAATGAATCCATGATAAACGATCAAGTTTTACTTAGTATTAGATAGAGCTTTATTAATTCGACCGTTAGCAAACCGCTAGTGTTGTCAATTGTAGGCACATTTGTAATCTATGTAGATAAAATGTATGCAATGATCTGCCGATAAAATGTATATTGAGTCTAGTGGTACTTGTTTATAATAAATAAATAGAGATATTTTTTTGGTAATGTTACAGATATTTATTTTTCGCTTATTTCACACAGTATTAAAATATGTTCTGCAATATTTTGTGATTGTACATAATATATTTATAGAGTGTTCGATTATGAATATATTTTTAATTCGTTATTTTTTGTTGAATTATTTTATGATTAGAGTTGTTATTTTGTAAACTTGAATAAAGTTAAATAAGTCACTTTCGTGGTTTTTCTTTAGACACTACCTGAAATTAATACTTTTACCAAGTCCGGGGACTACTAAATCGGATAAATTCTTAGTGTTCTTTTTACCAATTTTCCTGCATCCTGCAACCTTATTTCGTTTTGCAAGGATTTAAAAAATGGGCCCTCGATCCAGATGCACATTAATTCCTACAATGTTATGTAATCCTGGTACAGTCGCGAAATGAAAATGGTTGTCAGTTTTCAAATACACGCTTTGCAAACACGTTACCTTTTCAAACTTAACGTGTTTGAAACATTAGACAATTGCAAACTCATATGTTCTAAATTGTACTTAACTGTAAAAAAAAAATATTCAAACAGAGATTAAATTTATTGGAACAAATATTCCTTGACTATGAGTACATACTTGAACTAAAATTTCTCAGATTATTCAACTTGGAACAACGTATAGGTATATATCTCTCTGCCACTGATTGCAATACGTGAAAATAATGTGTTAAAATGCAGTGTTAGTTCCTATGGTTCTCTTTACGCGAATCGAGAAGTAGATTCGTTATCGTATTCGTAGTAGATTTATTATACAGACATCACGATTGAGGAGCCAAATAAATTCACTCGTTTTATTTCTTTGTCCACATGCTACAAAATCGAACACACTACCTACCTACTAAATGTTTGCATAGTTGTTCATGGAAATTCACGCTCTAAAAAAAATCATTGCTTTCCTGGTGGCTCCTCAACGTTCATATAACTTTAATACTACAAAATCGAGGCAAGATCTTACAATTTTTTTGTTGTACCAAAGTTACTACCTACTAAATAAGTAGGTAGGTACCTATATTTTTATTAAGATATGTAAAAGTGGCAATAAATTAATGTGCATCTGGATTGAGGGCCCATTTTTAAAATCTTTACATAACGAAATAAGATTTACAGGAAAATTAGTTAAAAATAGTAAAAACCTAAAGCAAAGGGCCATGAATTTCTTAAACATGAATCTAAACTGTTATGATTAATTAGCTTGGGCCCTCAATCCAGACGTATGCATAAAGTGGCATACCCTAAATCTCAGAAAGTACTATCTCTGGGTTAATCGTTTTTATTTAAGAATTTAGTTAAGAATTTCTTAAATATTTTAAGAAATTCCCAAATCTGTAAAATACAACATTACAGATTTATAGCGGTATATCTAGGGCCCTCAATTCATTAATTTATTCACTAAGGAATCTGCAAAACATGAATTTATTTAAAGAAATACATAAATACGTCTTTAATATATTTTACTTAGATGCCTCTGTGAATTAGTAAAAAAGAAATAATGATACAAAAGTTATTTTTTAAAAAGTTATTGAATGTCGAATTTTACGAAAACGTCTGAACTGAGAGCCCAAGATTTTCGGCTTTATTGACTAAGCTCAACCTCATAGATTAACGCAAATAAGAATGAGTTTTTTTACTATTCTTTAATTAAAATGTAACGTATCATCTGTTCGTCTAAATACCATACTTTAAGAGAAAATTGATTTTCAATTTCTCAATATAAGATCATTTTGTAGGGTAGATATGATTTTGTATTTTTTTGGACAAATCAGTATGTATCCTCATACAAGCTATTTCAGAAGCGACAAAGTAAATATTTGTTGCTTGAACTGTCGGAAGCGATTGTGTTTTGTGTGGAGCAATAATTAAGTGCAGTAAATATCATTATAACCAGTGTTTCCGTTTCGTGATATCGAAGTAAGTACCTAGATCACTTAATATTATGGAATAATTAATTTATGGAACACTATTAAATATTACTATTATTTGTCTTTCATTTTATGCACAATACAAAGTAAATGTTTTATTTTTATTTTCTTTTTTATTTCTTTCAGGACTAACATACTTAACCTTCTGCAGCTGTCGTGGTAGTCCACTGGACAGCGCATATCACAAAAACATGTATTACGTCGTTATTTTTGCATTCAAGACCTTCATAATTCACGTTTGTACGACGACCACTGAGCCGCAAGTGGTTGTGTCTGGTGTATATTGGTCTCTACAGTGTTGGGTTTCTACCAATCTACCACGTCATTATTAACGTCAGTTTCTGATAGACTACCATGACAGTAAAATCATAATATATCTATACTGTCTCCTAGACTAATTCAATAATCAGCAATTCCCGATGACGATGAATCATCAACAACATTAACATAGGAAAATACATGACATATTAAGTGATCTAGGTACTCACTGCGATATCACGAAACGGAAACATTATAATTAAGTGCAGTAAATATCATTATAACTAGTATAATGATATTTACTGCACTTAATTATTGCTCCACACAAAACACAATCGCTTCCGACAGTTCAAGCAACAAATATTTACTTTGTCGCTTCTGAAATAGCTTGTATGAGGATACATACTGATTTGTCCAAAAAAATACAAAATCATATCTACCCTACAAAATGATCTTATATTGAGAAATTGAAAATCAATTTTCTCTTAAAGTATGGTATTTAGACGAACAGATGATACGTTACATTTTAATTAAAGAATAGTAAAAAAACTCATTCTTATTTGCGTTAATCTATGAGGTTGAGCTTAGTCAATAAAGCCGAAAATCTTGGGCTCTCAGTTCAGACGTTTTCGTAAAATTCGACATTCAATAACTTTTTAAAAAATAACTTTTGTATCATTATTTCTTTTTTACTAATTCACAGAGGCATCTAAGTAAAATATATTAAAGACGTATTTATGTATTTCTTTAAATAAATTCATGTTTTGCAGATTCCTTAGTGAATAAATTAATGAATTGAGGGCCCTAGATATACCGCTATAAATCTGTAATGTTGTATTTTACAGATTTGGGAATTTCTTAAAATATTTAAGAAATTCTTAACTAAATTCTTAAATAAAAACGATTAACCCAGAGATAGTACTTTCTGAGATTTAGGGTATGCCACTTTATGCATACGTCTGGATTGAGGGCCCAAGCTAATTAATCATAACAGTTTAGATTCATGTTTAAGAAATTCATGGCCCTTTGCTTTAGGTTTTTACTATTTTTAACTAATTTTCCTGTAAATCTTATTTCGTTATGTAAAGATTTTAAAAATGGGCCCTCAATCCAGATGCACATGGCGTTGTGATGTAGGTAACAGATATGAAAAGTGGCTCCTTAATCCAAACGGACATTTTTGGAACACCCCAGTATATATACTGGGGTGTTCCAAAAATGTCCGTTTGGATTATAAAGTGTCCCACCTGCTACAATGTTACATCTCCTTCTGGTACATCGTATGCCCTTTTATATCTACCTCGTATGTGAAATCGTAGTGGATTTATTCTACAAATAAAACAAAGATCACATTTTATTTATTTATTATAATTATTTACAACTTACGTTATAATTTTGTTTAGGAGTAAACTGCAATGTTTTCCTAGTGTACACTACAGTGCAGCGATTTTCGTTTGAAGGCACAAAAATCTAAATACGTAGTCCATACTGCGATCCTTTACCGTCAGGTATTGTTTTTAATGTGACGCTATAGGATGTCATGTGCCCAAAACATACTAACAACTCAAAGATATTACAATAATTAAATGAATAGAACACCTTATGTGACTAGATGGTGGAATGTCATCTAAAATTCTACATAAACTATGTTTGTTGCATCATTTTAAACTTTTTTTGCGAGAATCTGGAACTCTTAACTAGTACATTTGTGTAATTTTGCGTAAAGAAATAGCTCGTAGCTAGGATAGGATGTGAGATGAGAATCATATACCATTACTTATATAGTTTCGTAAACTTGAAACAAGAACTATTGTCTACCCCTTCCCCACCTTCCCCGCACGTCAGTCACACAAAATTATGACGTCATTGACACGTCACATACTAACTATACTCGGACCAATGAAACGAGACAAAAAATATTGCCAACTTCATAAAGGAATGTCAGACGAGTCCAACAGCATTTGACTATCCATCAGATAATGCTGAACTGGATTGTCTATTAGCAATTTTATTGTAATGATTTTTAAAATATTTTTTAGTTGTTTCCGTCACTATAAAAGCAATTCTACCGTGTTTTAATAAGGTTGACATTCGGTTGAAGAATGTAAATATATTATCTCGTTTCATTAGTCCGAGTTCACACGTCATACGTCACACTTGTTCTTAACAAGGATCCGAATACAAATTAAACCTACAAGATATTTTCATAATTCTTTCGAAGGTAACACATGAAGATTTAACTAGTCCACTCTCTCCTAACAATGGAAGATGTAGCCTATAGACATTACAGTACAGGCCAGCTGTTTCTGTAAACACCACTTTGGTTATAAGTCTTGAATATACTGGTAGAGTAGTGGTAGTTTAGAACTGATTTTCCAATCATCTTTAGACTAAATTTGACAGTTATATATTTCATAAAATATTCTGTCAAGAAATTCCTATTTAAATAAGTTAACTAATAAATGAAAAATCAGCTCAAACACTCCTACCAAGCTACTACGCAGACTACTCACCATGTATTCATTCGCAATTTGAGGAGCAAATAATAAATATTATTAATATACATAAATATTCAAATTACGGACAAAATACCACCAAAATGAAATTTGGATTGTATTTTTAAACAAAGATATTTCTCAAACTTCAGTCTATAAGCTACATATCGCCAATCCCACTCACCGATGCGCTAGAAATAATGATTTCAACAACAATTTACTCCTCTATACAGCAGTAGATATCGCTAATTTGATTTTGACCTCTATTACAAGGAATGCAAAGTTCTTATTAAATTAATATTCCTACTGTTGTATAAAGGGGTTTATTAAGCCTATACAATAATGTAAATTTTATCTATAGTTAATTTTTAGCTTCAAAGAACAAAATACAGCGAGTGTAGTGCAAAATCTGTGATTGGTCTAACTATGCTGCCTTGTGGTACTCTCTCAATGTACCTTTAAAATGTTTTAATGTGATATACATAAATTTTGTCAGTTCGTGTCGTGGCCTTGATAGGGCCAACGACTTGAGCTTAACCGGCCTTTGCCTGGAAAGTACCCTAGGCGACCTTCCTTTTCTTTAGTCAAAAACGCCCCCGGGAAAAACTTGTAAGTGATGTGAGTGAGAGGTTTCCCTTCACCAAAAGCCGGTACTGAGCATAACGTTTTGAGATACTCTCGCGAAAGTTTTTTTTTATCGCGGACCGATATAATATATACAGAGGACGGAAATTGCAGCATAATTACGATAGTAAATGATATCTAGTTTAATGTAGGTACCAACGTTATGATTTTTTACTAACATCTAAAATATATAATTCACTTTTGATAGTGGGAGAAAAAGATTATAGGAAGCTAAAACAAATTTTAGCCAAAATATTTATAAAATATTGTATTGTTTATTTTTCTTACTTTTGAAAGACAACTCCCATACTTGGGAATGATCTGAGGTCAGTCACGGGGGACTTAACATATGTTATCAAGAACACAGAATATACCCAGATTCGAAACAACAATCGAATCGAACCAATCACCTTTTGCCCAGCAGTCTAACGCACTCCCACCGTTAACGTTAAACACGTTAACAACAAAATTGACTCACTTATACCCGTATTTATATTATGTTAAGTGACAGACATACTTATTAAATAATATGTAATAGATACACAAATTTCTTGTCCTCTGCATATACTTAAACCACAGATTTGGAGTAAACCAGCACTGCACTATCTTATCAAATCAATGAAATCCAGTCATGCGCAAACTTAGGTGTATCCCACTAGTTACATAGAAATTGTGGGACATGCGTTTTTCCCAATATTTCCATCACGACAAATTGTATAGATGTTTTCACAATATAATGGTGCGTTAAAAGGTGGGATAGGCGTTTAATTTATTCACTTAATAACATAAAGAGGATATAATTTTATTATTTTATCTAAAGAAAAACTAAAGACATAGTTCCTGTGCACGTCGACTTAAAATTCGAGTGCGACAAACGCCTCGCGTTACTGCAATGGAAATATTGGGACAAACGCAGGCGCGGATACAAGGGACAGGCAACAGGGATCATTGCCCCCTCCCCCCCTCCAAAGTCGACTGAAAGACCTTTTTTGAGGAGTTTTGACACTGTACCTGCGTGTTTTGACAGACAATTGGGCGGTGGTGGCTGGTGTACCAGTGTGGAATCAAGTGCACGCCCCCGTCATGCGGGCCTCACACTTGGCTGGTTGGGACACATTTTGCTTCCATCAATGGAAATAGTGGGGATACACCTAAACTTTTTATTCAACTGCTCATTACCACAAAACACCAACAGTACAAAAAGTAAATTTTATACACACTTCGCTCATATATGCAAAGATATTGTTTACGGACACGGAATCTCGGAACATCTTCGGAACAGAGTGGTCTAAGACTCCGTGTGTTGCTTGAGCGCGTTTATAGGTGTAGCTCACCCCTTCTCTAGGTACTCTCGATGTTTCACGGCATTACATTACAACTGCACAGTGAAACAAAAGTAGAAAAAAATACACTGACTGAATCAATATGACATCTAAAACCTCGAATACATAAGGGAACAATTAGAGCAGCATGTTGCGAAACATGTCGTGAAACATGTTGCGGGTCATGTCGCTCAACATCTACGTGTAATGCGAATTCGCTCTCGGCGACCTAGTCACATGTTTTGCCGTAATGTCTTTATGTTGCGAAGATTCAGAATTGCGCTTTAAATTTGTCATTTTGTCTGCTAATGTATTCGTGGCTTAATACGATTCTTCTTCTTCTTTATGTGAACCATCTACCCCAAGTCTGTGTGTCGCACGATTAATTTTTTGTGTGACCCTCTTTTACAGTTTGACCTTCCCGTTGCATATGTCGGTGAAGAGCTGCGGAGTGACAGGAACGAACTCACTGCCCTGACGGAAGTATAGTGGTTCCTTGATCACGTCTGGGTCGAAGCCTTCCTTCTGGTATTGCAGCTTCTTTAGTTTGAATGTTCCTGGAATTTAAAATGTGTGATTGACTAAAGACCTCCTTTGCGGCAACATGTTTCATGATTGTTTTTTTTTTTTTTATTTTACTTTGGATCATGACCTGGGAACTTTATTTTAAATTAGAACGTGACAGTTACTAACACATGGACTGATGGACTGATACTGGGTCAAACTAACTCTGGACACAATTTCGTCGCTGACATAAGCAGATTATGGATTTGGTAAGTTTAAGACATTAAAGAGCCTAACATTGCCTGGTTTAACCGGCGCCTATAATGCTAAGGAATTCGAAATCTGAATAAAGTTTCCATGTGCCTATTTGACTCGTAGTTAGCAAGTGACACGCCAAGCGAGTCAGACGGCGAGTCACCTATGGGCATAGTGAGTGTAGTCATACCAGTGATCTCGATATCATTCAAGATCCTGAGGAACAGCGGTCGCGCGTAGGACGGCAGCGAGTCGTCGAGGTCGCGCGCGAGGCGCGGCAGCGGCAGCGAGCGCGTCGGGTCCGCGATGGCCGCCATGCCCGCGCGACCCTCCGTTTGAGGGATCTGGGGAACAAAATAAAATTTAAACTATTTATTCTCAAAAAGATAATCTTTCTTCTGATGAAATCCTAGCTGTGCCCCGAGGTTTCACCTTAATATAAAATCCATAGTCTATCTAATGCAAAAAAAATACAAATCGGATTAGTAATGCCTAATATTGAAACAATCGGCGGTAGCCCAATGGCTAAGGGATCGGTCTCGCAATCGTGAGATCAAATCCTGCCCTAATTATTTATATGATTGTTGTCATTTAGATAATCATTTACAGTGTACTAGCATTTTTGAAGTAGAAGTGTTTTTATTTTATTTATAAAACTATTTTATTTAGATTCGTTTCTAATTCTCTTGGGTAATTTTTTACATAAGGGATATTTGAGAATGATGATAAATGTGAAGTTGGTATTTGGTTTTGTGTCTTAGTGTGTATTTTGTTTGTTTATCTACTCTTGTATCAATTCTTTATAATGGTTACGTACAAATTTACACAACAAAAATAATTTTCTAAAATATATATACATGGGAAAGTTAGTATATTAAACTTCACAAATGCAGATATCTGTTTGTAGTATGTTAGCCAATATTTTTTTATGCTTTTTTGTGGTATAAATAATTCTGTTGCATCAGTACTGTTTCCCCACATGTTAATACCATAATTCGGCCACGCGTATGCATAAGCGTAATAGGCGACGAGACCAGTTTTGATGTAAGTCGTCAATTTCACATCACGTAGAGCGTAAGAAAATTTAGAAAGATTTGATTTAATTTTTTGAACATGTGATTTGGATTTGATCTAGTCCTAACAGTGAGAACTTATTGGCAATTTATATTTGTGCCATTGAAGCTAAAGTTTATGTCAAGAGGTGTTTTTTTGAAGTGGATGAAAAGATTTTATTTTGTTTACCTACTTTAAGATTTTTTTTTAATCATGTTTGAGTTGAGTAAATTTAGATGAAGTTAGTAATGAAATATCATCTGTATGGAGAACACAAGGTCAGTTTATGTTTTTCGGGAAGTCATGCATCCAATAACACTGCTTTGAGGTATTGAAGCATTAATTTTCATAAGTATCTGAGCGATTTTTTTGTATCTCGTTAGTTTTGTAGTTAAAAGAATTCAATTTAAACCCGATGTTCCCTTTTTCTTAAGTAGGAAGTAAACCAATCATGTGCTTTTCCTCTAATACCCACTCCATTTTATAGTTTGTTAGGCAAAACATTGTATTGTATTTTGTCATAAGTTTGGTCATGTCTAGTAGAATGCCTGTTTCTTAATTCCTAGTATATATAGCTAATATTTTCACACTCATCAAATACGTCATATTTTTCGCAAAAGGAATTATTACGAGTGCAGGCGGCTTATTCAAAGATTTTTGATGCCGTTGGCAGGAGTGCGAATTGCGATAGGGCGATAGTTGTTAGAATTTACTTTGGAGTTCTTTTTGTGTATACGTATTATTATTGCTTCGACAGAAAACGGTACGGTCAGTCAGTTCGTATAAACATTGCCTTAATAGGACCGCTGGGAGCTCATCTATACCTGTTTTTTTTGTAAGTAAGGATCTAGCGGACTAAGTTAAATTTGACTGGGGTTGACCATTGGCGCCAGCACCATTCCATACAAATATATTATTAAAAATATTGGCGGTTTTAGTTTGGTTTAGCTCCAATTGTATGTTTTTCTTTGTCCGTTCAAGTATTATGCTCCACATAACTTTTACTTTAATATTCGAGTTTTTTTATTTTTTTAATGTAATGCTGTTTATTACCTGACAGTATTGTAGTATTTGATCCTAGTATTTGAGATCGATCCCAAAGTTACACGAATACAAAAATGGCCATTTTAATCGAAACTTAACCGCAACTGCACTGCTTTAAATACGTAAATTGACCTCTTGTTATCAAAGTCAGACAAGTGACATACCGAGTTAAAGATGGACAAATTTTTGGGCAATTATTCAGATCCAACAGCCACCAAATCCCGGACGAAATGTTCCTGGGTTCACGAAAAGCATACATACGGTGGGCAACAAATCGATCTATTCTCGGATTACTATTACTACTCCGTTTATAGCAGAAACGCGCATCTGATTCTCCTACTAAATAACACTCATAGCAACCACACATTTCTTAGCTCTAGCACCATATCGAAAGGAGATAATCTTAAAATGTCTTCAAAATATTGATACAAACAAAGGTCCAGTGCCTGACAGCTTAATACCGATTTTCTTAAAAAACCTGTACTCGTGACACCACTGCACATTATTTTTAACAAAACATTGTTCTATAGTACATACTCAATGAATTGGAAAACAGCCCTTGTATTATTTTATATAATATTGTGGTATCAATCCACAAAGCTGGAGGCCACAGCGATGTCAAGAACTATCGTCCAATTTCCATCCTATCTGCCTTAGGAAATATTAAAAAAAACACTATTATTTTTTTACCTGGATGATCAACTCAGCAACTTGGATATGTCACTAACATAACAGAAGCTTTGGGAAACAAAACTGAAGTTCACGCAATATAGACTTTTCCAAAGCGTTTCATGTGGTAGACCATGGTATCCTCAATCAAAAACGTAGAGTTTTTGATTGAGGATACGCTTTTGCGTCTCCTTAAATAAGACTTATTGCATTGGTGCACATCGCAATAAGTCTTATCTAAAAAAAAAAAATCTCAACTCGTTACTATACGTGGTTTTAAGTCTTCACTAAAGATAGTTCCCTCAGGGGTACCCCAAGGCTCACGTCTAGGACCTTTATTATTCCTGTTATTTATAAATGACCTCGGCTCCATCCTACGTACCAATTACGGGTAACACGTGACACTGTATCGCATGTGCTTTACATATTGTCATGACTTGGACTTGTTCAATGCATCGGTCAATACAGTAAAATATTTCTTGCATCTAAATTTGTAATCCTCTATAAATTCATTTTTTATTTGTTTATATATTACTGTGAGCAATTACGTTAGAAGCTATACTTATTTCATGCTATGTTCGCACCTAGCTAGGGCGTTCAGCTACAACGTATATACTCTCACTGTAACGTCTAGTTTGTGGAACAAACAAAAGAAAAAAAAATGGAGAGGAACAAGAAGAAAAACAGTAAATAGACATAGGCACTCACCGAGACTCCATAGACGACACAAGGCCTTTGCTCGAGCGCGGGCGACATGGCGTCCTCCACCTCGGCCGTGGCGACGTTCTCGCCCTTCCACTTGTAGGTGTCGCCCGTGCGGTCGCGGAAGTACAGGTAGCCGAGCTCGTCCGCCACGAGGATGTCGCCCGACACGAAGGCCGCGTCGCCCGCGCGGAACACGTTGCGGACTAGCTTCTTGTTGCTGTCGTTCTGTTACACAACTCATTATTTAAAGTAGAACCTCGATTATCCTAACCCTTAAAATTTAATTTTAAATAAAGGTGACTCGCGCATTAGAGTACAAGCTCTGTGTCGCGGGGGCTGTATGGTCGTTGGTCGCGGCAGTCTTTACAAACATACGAGTCACGGACACAAAGTACACCCCCCCAGACTAGGAACAACATTTTTTGGATCTGAATCGAACCCACGACCTCTTGCGTAGTAGTCGGACACACTCCCACCGTGCCACAGATGCAGTCTCGCTGACTTAGTATAACCAAACGCTCAATTATTCGAACGTTTGGCGCGAATTTATTGCTCGCTGCCGCTGTACATAAATAGGTATCGAGCATGTTTGTGTTTTTATTTCAACGTATTATGTATGTCAAATTTTAATATACTGTACTGTTTTTATGTAATTTCTGTTTGATTTTGTCCCAAAAACCCATATTTTGATTATTTGAACTAGTCTCGACGATCCCAATTAGTTCGAATAATTGTGGTTCTACTGAAAATACAGATGGCTAGCTCTCTACAACGAGCGAAAACTGGCTAACACTACAAAATAAAGAGAGTGCAGAAAGAGCGCTCATATATCTGTCACGACTTTTATACCTAGGTACGAGTACACTCACACGCGCTCTGTCGCTGATCCTTTTCGTGCCAATTGTTTGCGTCTGTGACGATATAACATGAGTGCGTGCGTCAAGAGCGTTTTGTATGTAGCTTTCTATCTGTCTGTAATCTGTGCTCACGCACATATAGGCTTGCACATACACAGATCTCGGTCGAACTTTGCCGAATCGTCAACAGAGATGGCGCACGTAGAAAGCCTCATACGTGCGTAACCGACTTGCTACTTAAATGGTGTGAATTCTTTTTTTTTTTTATTAATACAAATAAATTTTATTCGCAGTAAATAGGGTATACATAAACAGGTGTTGAAGTATAATAATGTTATTGTTTAATTCCCTTAATCGCATAATACCAGAATCGCTAAATATCAGATTCGCAATATACCAGACTCTCAAAACACCAGAATCGCTATATACTAGTTATGCAAAATACAAGACACGCAAAATAGCAGATTTTGTACAGTCAAAACGAAATTTAATTGAAACAATTGACATTACCTTAAGACTAAAGACAAATAGGCTATTAATAATAATCATTCCTAATTAGTAATTCCAATCTTTGTAGGCACACTTCTACCGCGATTTCATTAGTGACGCAAGCTGTAATAATTTTATTAATTTTGTCATCTTTCTCGATAAATTTTAAGTTTCGCTTCTGGCCTGGAGAAAAAACAGCATTCTTCTTTATTTTTACATCCTGTAAAAGTGCCTCTTTCTTCAATAATATAATAAACTGAAATAGTGTCGGTTTAGGCGGAATCTTAGTATGTATGCGTCTGTGCCATCCCTCTATAGCATTTGTTGTACGATTTTTTTCTCCAAAGCAAGAAAAAATATCTGCAGTTATTTTTTGTAACCACTGACTTTCAAAATATTCTTTGAATTTATAAAATATGTCAGTTTTTGGTGCTATTTCGCATATATGTAAATATGACTCTGGTATCAAATGTTTGGGCAATAAAGCTTAAATATGTGCAAAGTGTGACGACACGCCGTTCTTCAGTTCTTTTTCCGAAATTTAGCTTTTTACTCATGCGATATATAGCTTGCATGTAGTGATAGTAACAACCTTTAATTTGAGCGTTTGGAAATATTTCAGTGACAGCTTGTATTACAGCTATTTCATAATCACATTTATACACCGCTATGTTCATCTTGAACTGTTCTTTTAAAATGTAGAATAGACGTTTGTATGTGTTTTGACATTTTTTAGGAAGCAGTACGTAAATTATTGGTACAAATGATACAACATTCGCGTTGGGAGATAAGTCAACATGGAGTGTATATACTTGATAAAATGGTTTTGGCGTTATTCTGAAAGTCCCGTCTCCGTAGTACACATAATTTCTCATAATCAACTCTCTGGCGCTAGAAGTCCCAAATATTATAATTTGGTCTTCATGTCCATCACTGTATAAAAAGAAGTTATCAACAATATGGTCTGGCAACTTAACTTGTGCAGGTGTTTTGAAAGAAGTGCTTTTTAATTTAAGAAATTTACTGCGGGTTCTATAAAGGGTATCTCTTTTACTAGCAAAGTTCGGTATTTCATGTTCTGCTTTTATCATTTCAAATTTAGGTAGCGCATTAAAAAAGTTCTTATAGATATTTTTTGGACAGATTGAAAATCAGAGCATACCTCTATTTTACATGCATCAATGGTTTCATCAATTAAGTTACGCACATACTCAGCACTACAAATATGGGAAGGTTTTTTTACAATCTCATTGTCTTTATTTAGAGTAACCGATGTATTGCAAGTCTTTTGATTATAACAGCGCCAATTTGTAGACCCAGATTTATTTTTTAAAACAAAATTATAGCGGTAACCATCACAGAGGAGTGCTGGTTTTCCCTTATTGCTTTTTATGAACTTTAATTTCTGACCACTGTTCATTTTAATATAAATATTGTAACAAAATATTTGCAATAGTACACCAACGACAATGTTAGAAAGATAAGTGTCATCTGATTATCATCTTATTTTCTAAAGCAAAAGTGGCCAGTGCAGTTTATAATAAATAAGGTTACGACCTTTTCTGTATAACGATCTCATTTTATCTATCGTAGCAAATGCTTTGAAATTTTCACTCTGATGAAGTTATAATATTATTACAGTATAGTCTGAATTCAACTAATTACGACTGTACTTCTGCTATTTTGCGTATCTGGTATTTTGCATAACTGGTATTTTGCGAATCTGGTGTTTTGAGAGTCTGGTATATTGCGAATCTGATATTTAGCGATTCTGGTATTATGCGATTAAGCGGTTTAATTTATTAAGTTTTAAGTTAATGTTATTGTTGCTTAATCACAAATAGATAACAACTTCTAAAAATTAGAGATTATAAATCCGTATCCCGAAAAATATCTTCCGGCGTACCATAGGGCTCTCGCTTAGGGCCCTTATTCTATTTGGTCTATGTTTATATTAATCTATGTAACCCTGACCTTTGGCCTAAGTCTTTATCGTCGCTCGGCAGAAGGCCCAGAAGTCATAATTAATACCTATTGTACTAGCCATATAAAATGACAACAATTATGCAGATATCATTAACCCTTATTAAAATAAAAATGATAATTTTTAATGTTAACAGTGAAATTGATAATAGATGAGTATTCTTACCTTGTCAACATATCCATAATATTCTCTGGACGCGTTGCCTTGAGCAATCAGACCAATAAACATGCCCGGCTCATCTGTAAATTAAATATGGATGTTTGACTTTTGGGTTAATCTATACTAATATTAAAAAGCTAAAGAGTTTGTTTGGAAACTATATGTTCGGATCAAAAATTTTACTATTGAATAGCCAATTTATTGAGGAAGGCTATAGGCTATATATCATCACGCTACGACCAATATATAGGAGCAGAGCAGCAATTAAAAATGTTGCAAAAACGGGGAAGATCGAGGCATACACAAAGTTGAGCGGGTCAGCTAGTGTAAATTATAGAAGGAGAATCATTATCCATTTTTCTTGCACAAGATTCTATTGTTTATTTTCCAAGATCTATACCTACCTTACTAAAACGAAAGTACTCAAGGCACAGATAATATAATACTATACTAGTACTCAAGGTAAGGCATAACCGCCAATTTTTCGGTTTTTTGCCTTTTAAGTTCTAGTATTCAAAATTAGAAAGAAAAATTGCAGCCTCAACTCTTCAGAGTTGTTATATTTGTTTGATTATATTTTCAACACACACATTAATGTTTAATAAGCTTTAAGCAAAAAAAGGTTTGATATTAAATATTTGCATCCATTTTAACTTTAGTATAATGCATGTACTCACTAGGCTTGCACCGTATGCAGTACCCGTCGGGCCCGCGGACGAGCTGTCCCTGCTCGTCAGCTCGCACCAGCGCGATGGGGTGCAGGCTGGTAGGGACCAGCTTGGGCAGGAACCCCACAGCGCCCACCGTGTTGTCTACGTTTACTGGAAGAGAGAGGTCACATTACACAATCTAAAAAGCCTTGTAATACATAAAATACACATGCCTGTAACTGAAACTGCGAAAGTACGTACGTTTTGTTAGAGAGGGAACCTAATGCCTAAAGGAGAAAACAGCTCAACCTTGAACTGACATAAATCATAATCGTAAGAAAAAATATTTATGTGTGTAAAAATAAACAAGAAACGTGAACCATGCACCGAAAGCAAAGTGCAACTAAAATACTCCTGTTGTGTTTCTTCTGTGTAAGGAAGGGGATTGGCTTAGGCGAATTATGGGCGGGGACAACGGTTTGAAGCTTAACAAGATTAGAATCCCCTATCGTCATGTGTTTACTACGCGAAACTGTGTACTTGTCTGATCTGGCACTCCAGCTAGCGCACCGTGCCCGCTACTGCTCTGTTTTACTGGCACGCTTTAATCGGGTTTTTTTTTTCCATTTTCACGGGAAGCACGTCCAAACTGGCGAGTGCGTAGTGCGCTCAAAGATTTTGCGCATTAATGCCTTTTTAGCGCAGGTCTCTATTTACCAGTATGACCGGGCTTGCCGCGAAAACGAAAAAAAAACGTAAATAAGGCCTGCAGTGGGACTCACATCTCATCACATAAATGCAGGTAGGGTGCATAGGTCTGAGTCCACGCAAAATATTTATCTTAAGTTTTAAGTAAGTATTTATTTATTTTGTTCAAGAGTTCACGCCTTTTGTAGTTGACGACAAGTTGTAATGATCTACTTTTTATTTAAACTAAACTGTAGTATACAGTAGTGAGTATCATGTAATGTGGAAATGACCTGGTTAGATTAATTACAATTACAAATTTTATCGTGTCATACAACAAGTCCAGAGCAACGACTTGATTAAGTCCAAAGTTTAGTAGTACCTATGTATTTGCCAATACAACATTGTAATGTAATCTATTTATAAACAAAGATATTTATATACCTACACGAAGACAAAACAGTTCAGTATCATTAGGTATTTCTTCTCTGTTTATCAGTCCATTTTCTCTTCTGGACGACAGGTGATAAACAAAACAAAACGCCTTAGTAGGGGAATCTGGATATAACACCGAAAATAGGTACTTGTCTTACATATGTAGGTAGATACCTACTGTCAAGATTAATAACTTACAGCAGAGCAAACCTATATCAAGTCCCCCTAATTAGTTTTGTTACTTTTGTTGAATTTTGTTCTTATGTAAGAAAAAAAAAATTGGAAAAAATCCTACGACGGGTGTAAAAAAGAATGAAATAAAATAGAAAAACCCCCCGACTAAGAAGAACCTAAGACAAATCCGTCAGGGTCTTTTCCGTTCCGAATTGACTGTTCCGAATTGAATTAATTTTTTTTTGTAATGTGGCAGGTCAGTGAATGGCAGAATGCAGACTGATTTTTGTTACCTACCTCCTGTTAGTTTGGGGGTTTTTAAATTTTATTTGATTCTTTTTTATGCCCGTCGTGGATTTCTTCAAAATTTTTAATTTGTTTTTATTTCAAACTTTTTTAGATATTTTTTACAAAATATATCAGGTACTTAGTCATGATGAGAGTAAACACTTAATTGTAACGGAACTAATTAAAATTTAAATTATATCTATTTTAATATTATCAAAAAGACGAGCTTAATCCTTTTTTTGAGAAACAAACGCGTGTATTATAGCGCCCTCTGGCGGTCTGTAAAATTGAAACCTAACTAGTGCATTTTGCTCTGTATAAATCTAATTTCTGAGCGAAATGAGATTTATACAGAGCAAAAAACCGTTTTCAAATCGTCCTACCTAGCCATATCTGAGAAAAAAAAAACTAAACAACGTTTTATTTTTGGAGTTTGAGAATTTTGCCCGTTTGGCGGTGGTGGCCCTGTCTTGCGAGCGACTCACACTTGGTCGGTTGAGTCAAATGTTGCCCCCCCCCCCTGAACAGAAATCATATTTTGTACTTTCGGTAATTTGATTGAAGATCCATCAAACCACTTTCGATCTGGGCGTTTGTGTGTGTGTGTTTATGTACACATTCCTCTGATATCACTTATATACGTAAACAAATACTTTCACTCACTTATGTTGGCGTTGCCCTCCGTCGCTCCATAGATCTCGTTTATCTGTGGCACTTTGAACCTGTAAACAACAAATACATTGTTAATATCTCTTACTGTGAATATAAATATTATCACTTTTGGTTAATTACAACACGTGATTAAGATAGGTCGTTGAAAACAACAGTGCTTTATTAAATTATTATATATCATTCATGGCGGTGTCTTTCGTTAATTCACACCGATATCGCTTAGAATCCGCAGATACTTATCGTTATTTCATTATTCGCAGCAAACGGTAAACTCTCTTTTGATGTATTTAATGTTATGGACTATTGTTATTACTAATTTATTTGTATATAAACAATATTATGTTAACAGTTGACAGCTCGGTAAATTTCATTCTTTATTTTTATCATATCACTCATATTACTTTGGCCAATATTAAGTAGATGCTCCTACTATATTGTACTACCTAAGGCTGATTCAACTTTTTGATAATACAATTAGAATCAGTCCTTTAACATGGTGTATAGTATATTAGTCGCAGCACCTTACCCCCATATCAAGTTTATAAACATTCAAACATTGTAAAATTGGCAATTAGAAAAGAGTGTCCGCGAGGTTTTATTGCTTTCTTTTCTTCGGCTTTACCTATTGTTTGCCAACTTGGCATTACGTGTAAATGTAGAATCCCGATGTATCACAAGAGTTGTTTTGCATCCTAAGTAAATAAAAATCTGTCCGGCCCGGTAATTATGATTATTGCCCTATTAATCACTTAGTAAATGATATAAACACATCAATGGAGAGGAAAACGATATCGAGGACGCCAATCTATTGCGCTTAGCAGGTCTAACGTCTGTCCTCTAATATGAAAACCTAATCAGCTGTTTTGTCCTCTGAACAAGGCAATGGTTTCCTAGGTAAACAAAAAGACTAATTAGTAAATAAAACTAGCATTTAAACTACCGAGTCTACCAACAATTAAGCCTCGATTTAATTTTTTTATTAACCATATATCATAAAAAGAAAAAATAGTGACGTCATAGTCCAGTATTTGTATGAGATCTCCATACCAAAATCTGCGTTTTGACATTTCTTAGAGTTGTCGTTGTGGCTAACTAGCCCATTGACTAAATGAGGGGGGTGGGGTGAATCCCCCCTTGGACTGGCGATAATAGGCACACACCTGTCAACGATCTGTTGCCAGATGGCAGGTCGCATGCCGTTGCCCACCATGATGCGCACGCGGTGCTGCGCGTCCGTGGCGCGCGGCGCCTGCGCCAGCAGGTAGCGGCACATCTCGCCGATGTACTGCGCCACCTGGGGGGGGGGGGGCACATTACTAGTCTTTGTTTTTTAACATAATATTTTAAACTATAAGGGGTGCGAAAGTGGTTCCCTGTGGAAGCCCTGTCACTATCGCCACATTTTTCTTATTATATCAACTGAACAAATTATATTATAACATGAATATCAAAGAAAATAATTCAGTCAATCAATCAATTATAGAAAGCATATTTAATAACTTTTTCTTTGATAAACCTTACATGATACATTCGAATGCCTTAAATAATTCACAGAACATTTATAGTATTTTATAAATTACTTCATTATGAAAACATTCTAATTCTTTATAACATACAATAAATAAAGTTACTGCCAAACATTGTGATTTTGTCATGCATCTCTAAAATATCTATATAATCTTAGGACAACTAACACAACGCTATCTGATCCCAAACTAAGCAGGGCTTGTACTATGGAAACCAGACAACTGATAAACATACTTATATATTTCTAAATACATACATATTATAGATAAATAACACCCAGACACAGAATAAACCATCGTGCTCATCACACAACGTTTTATTCTGAGTGAGATCGAACCCACGACCTCTTGCGTAGCAATCGGATACACTCCCACCGCGCCACAGAGGCAGTCATTCTATCATTATTATGACATAAATTACTAAACTCTAAGATCACTAGAAATAGGGCGACGACATCCTTCATACGCATAAAGGCCAATATGGGTTATGATATGACGCATTTGCAAGATAACACATCGGCATACGAACCTATACCTACTCAAAATTACTTAAGTAAAATGACCTATCAGCGTAAAAATCACATACCGTGCAATTATATTTGATGCAATCCGTCCAATAGTTGGACGCAGAGAACTTGGTCCGAAGCACGGAAGGAATGCCGTCAATGAGAGCTGCCCCTGTACCGACCAGCCCGCCCGCCGTGTGATACAGCGGCAGCGGGTTGTACATCACATCAGACTTCTTTAGCCCCAACATATGAACCGTAGCTACCATTATTAGCAAGTACCTGGAAGTAACAAATAGTAGTATAATTTACTTATTTAACTTATTGCACACAATACTGTACAAAGGCGTAAAAGTATTAGTGAAATATCGACGAAGATTGTGGGTTGGGTTCGACTTTGAATTTGGTTTTGTTTAAATGCGTGCCCATATCCAAGATGTATCTACATGTTTATACGTAATTTCAATCAAAACTCTTCAGAGATCAGAGGCCGTTACTAATGAAATTCAAAATCTTCAAATAATGTGATTGATATACGAGTATTATCGCACAACTCAAACCATTGAACAAATTGGGTTATTGTGATGATAATGTTTGATATAACACACTGTTATTATGACTTAATACTCTAAGAACGATTTTTTGAAAATGTGGCGCCTTAGGGGGTCGTCATTGCACAAATAAAGCCGTGGACAAAAAGTAATGTTTTTTTTTTCTTTATAAAAGACGACTCCGCAGTAGGGTACACGGGGCCCTGTGTCACGGGGGACTTTACAAACATACAAATCACGGACACAAAGTACACGCAGACCCGGAACAACAATTTGTGGATCACACAAAGTGGTGTCCTATACGAGAATCGAACCCACGACCTCCGTGGGACTCCCACCGCGCCACAGAGGGCTCAGAGATAAGCCATTGGGATGTTTGTATTTTCACAACTCCTGTCATATATAGACGGATTTTCAAAATTATTTTTTGTTCGAAAGACGGTTATTCCAAAATGGTCCCATATAAATTTCGGAAAGATCTAATGATGAGTTTCGGAGATAGACAACTAAACTCCTCAATAAGTGCCAGCAAATCAACAGTGATTGAAAAAGATTTTTTAGACACATTATTGTAATAACTTTTTGGTCAAAGCATGTTCCAGATGGTTGGAAACAAGCCTTCCCGCCGAGGTGACCTTGCTGGTTTCCAACAGTGTAGACGAATGTTGTAAACCAAATTACTTGGTACTTGGTTTGCAACAGCCATCTACACTGTTGGAAACAAGCAAGGTCACCTTGGTTTGTTCGTTTGTTTCCAACCGTCTGTAACCTTCTATCATGCACTAATTACTTATGCATGTAGATATTGTAATCTGATAAGCACAATCAACAAAATCTTACTTAGAGTTTGGCAGTACAGCAGCTTTCGGCATGCCAGTGGTTCCTGAGGTGTAGATGTAAAGCAACGTGTCCTTGTAGTGGAGGGTCTCGGTGACGACGGGGTAGTCGGGCACGTGGCGGTCCATCTCGGCGCCGAGGTCCAGCACTCCAGGGGCGCATTTACCGTACAGTTGGAACAGTTTCAGATCCTCTGGGAGCTGTTCCCGGATTTCGCCCATGGCTGGTCGAAAAGAAATAAGTAGGTTTTAGCGATGGTGGACAATTTTAGGTGGACTACTTATTCTAACAGAGAATATAGCGTACATGCGTGTACGATACGAGTACATTTTTCAATTCCCTTAATCTAATAGGCTCTTGGGACAGAAATCCAACAAAACTAGAGTAAGATTTCGCTAATTCGAAAGATGCAGAGATGTTTGAAATAAATTGTTATACTAAAACACTGTCATCCAGCCATGGATCTGTCAGTAACGTTCTTAACTTCGAGTCAACAAAGGAATTTGTAGTAACTTCTTTCTTATATAAAGAAACGTATTTATTTGACGCAGATACATACATTACAAATACTTATCTAAAGCTAAACTTAAAACCAGTTTAGCTTAGGAAACTGCGACAGATAGGTCCACACTCAGCATATTGCTGTGTTGCGGCGAACCACATCACAGCACTGATTTCCAGTGTGAACCTTAATAAAGAATTAGAAACCCCAACAAAGAATTTCAGATCATTTCAATAGACAAATGAATAGCTATGATTTATTTTTCTGTCTACGAACTCAACTTTAAAAACATAGGACTGCCCGTAACCTATTTCAAAATAAAGAAACATTTTTATTGCTACAACATTGGGAGATACAATATCAATGTTTGTATCCTCAATAATAACAACAAACTGTCCAACATGATAATATTATGAAGTACTATCTGATATATCGCGAGATGTTCTCATTTTCAACAGTTTAATTTTGTTTGTTATCGCGGTCACTAAGCTCTGACCTATGTGCCTTCAGCAATGGGATGCTTATGTTTTGTGATGACATTAGTGACCCCCTATCCGTCAAACTTGAGCTCAATGCTTTCCCTAGTCAGTGTATACTTTTCTATACGTATTCTTCTTTTCTTATCCGTCAAATTTGAGCTCAATGCTTTCCCTAGTCCGTCCAAGTGCATACTTTTCTATTTCTGACTAGGGAATGTATTGAGCTCATTAAATAAATAAGGGGAATTAAGCATAAGAGGTACACGTACCTATTATGCTTAACTTCCCTTATTTCTATTATAATCTCGGGCACCAAGTTTTTTGTCAGGACCAACGAATCTAGATGAATAAATACTTCGCCAAGTTTTGACTGTGGTTGCAGAAAAACATTTCATTATCTATCAAGAGTAATAAATGTTCAAGATAAGTATTGTCTTGTATATCTTTCCTAGCGTGTCATTATTTTTTATTTCTTAACCTAATTTTTGACAAACTATGGTCATTTTAAATGAGATATATGACCAATGGCACACAATAGTATGAGTTTTAAATAAACATCATGGAGACTAAATGAACTAAATATAATTTATTATCAATTTAGAATAATTAGATGCTAGGAGATGACAGACGCATCACAAATATAATTAGGTATTTAATACATTATGTAGATACCCACATATTACAGGTAGATATTGCCTCTACAATCTTTTTGTCTAATTTTACGGCGAGTCATAGATTCGAAGACATCTTGCAATCTCATAGCAGGTAGCTAAATTGTATATCATTTCGAACTCGAAGCCACCGCACTTATCCGTTTTAATGTTGTGGAATTGGCCTTGCGTGAAATTAAGAGCGCGCTGGTTTTGTTTGAGGTACGATCATTAGACATCGTTAAGTTGTTGAAAAGAAACAAAAAAGCAGCTACGAATAGCATCTTTGAGATAAAAAATAAATAAGTAGTAAAATGACAAGTGCTTTTGGTACGTTTTATTCTTTAGTTTTAAACAGAAGTATAGGTAGAAGTTAAATGTACCTACTGAGCCCCGAGTGCGAGTTGTTTTTACTATAACGCGATCGAAACGTTTACCGTGTTTGACTCTCTGATTGGTTAAGAGCTTGGAGCGGGCCAATGGGAACGCCAAAGGTCTTGAACGTGTCGATCGCGTTAATGTAAAGCAAACCAGCACTAGGCACACTGAAGATGATGTATTTAGAGTAAACATGTAAAGAAATGTTATTGAAGAGAGACTTTGTCATTATGGATTTAGACATGTAAATTTGAATAGGCACTGTCTAGCATGCAGTAGTCAGTTACTTACTTATTATAATGCACGATCCTGTGACCTTGCAACGAAATACACAATAAAATATACCATCTATTCACCCTTGGATTTCCTGTGTATAATTTCTTTCTTCGGGTTTTGTCTACCTCCCTAACTTGAATAGGATTGCATGTCAATGATTGCATTATCATTATTTTTTTTATTTACATAATTACGTTGTAAAAAGTGTAGCGTGCTTACTATTATATTTTTTTGTGTAGGATTAACAGCAATTACATGTTTTTAAATCATTATTATTAGATCAATTTAGAGATCGAAAAATCTTTTATTTATGATTTTTCGATCTCTAAATTAACCATTATTGGTGTCAATTCATAATTTTAGTACCTATCTATTGTTAACACCTTCGTTTGAAACTCAGGCACTCTAAGCATTAGGTAAGGATTCCAAGCCCAAATTTTGCGGGTATAAAAATCGGACACCCAGGGTAGGAACAAATATGTAAGGACCTTTGTCGTGTGTCTAATATTTTTTACAGTCATGTCGTGGCATTTTGTGTTGATATGATAATTTAAAAGGGTCCATGACTAAAAGGGGTGACCGGAGACCGAGATCACCGGTGTTAAGCAACGCAACATATCTTTAGATAGATACACAATTTTGATACTTACCGCCTGCAAGATGCTCAGAAAACACGACGGCTTTGGCTTTGGCCACTTGGATGCAGTGCAGCAGCGGCTTATGACGCAGGTTGCTGTTAATGAGGGCAGAGACTGCGCCAACCTTGGCCATGCCCAGCCAGGTGTAGACATACTCGCCGCAGTTGGGCATAAACACACAGACCACATCACCCCGCTTCAGACCCAGGTGTTCTTGCATCACTCGTGCTACTTGGTTCGATTTTGCTGCCATCTGTGATGATAAATTATATGATAATACTGTTATTGAACGGTAGTGTATTGATAAAAAGAGGCAAGCATAAAGCCAGTCACATTCATGGAGAGGAAGAAGGCAGAGGATTACCTACAGAGTCAAGATTAGGTAAACCAGATTAGGAACCTATATTATTAATACAATAATTGCATATTGAAGTCCAGACCCAGGAATCGAACCCGAGACTTCCGTATGCCAAACCGGGTCCTTTAAACCTCAAATTATTCTATCCTTTATTGCATGCGAGTCAGGCCGTCGCTTGCGCCATCTAGCCAATAGTTTAAGAAGCATTACGGCCTTAGTTAAACCTATATTAATTACTCGAACGTCATAAATTCTTGTTAGAATATTTATCGGGACTTAATCGCGTGAAATATTTAAAGGTGATGAATCTTTTATTTAGCAGATGTTTCGATCGAAATGTTCAGTGGATTTATATGAAGGTGATCCAGTCCAGGAGGGAGTACTGTGACCTCTATCTATATACATTGCAATGACCTTTACATCATGATAATCCTCTTGGCACTGCCCTTGACCAGAGTTTTAAAGGAGAATTATGGATTTTCTACAAATATCGAAATACTCCGACGGAAATAAACGAAAGGCACTACTACTGTTTTACTAAGTGATTAACAACAAGTTCACGCAAGAGTAACCGCTTCGTAACAGCTCGTTATGAATAAAATATTGAATAAAACGTATTACGTCTCGATTGCTAACATCCTTAGGCTCCTTGCGATCGGACAGACATTCTGTTTTCCCACCTTGATGGTGTACAAAACTGTGTGATCTGCATTTGTTTCCATTCATAGCAACAAACATCGCAAATTATATGACGTGACAGGTCACACGAGCTGATTGCGGTGGTGTGATCGATTTAAGATATTAGATGCTATAAATATAACAATAATTAACAATTATCGTAAATAACACGAGTCAATCGGAAATCTGTGATATTGTATCTATTTAATTAAGGTGGGACATACTCGTAGTCATATTCACTTAGTACCTAATAGGTAGGTGTTACGGAGGTGATTTTATCGGAACCGAAATCGAAATCGGAGGTTTTAAAATTGGTTTGTCGGAATCGGAGTCAGGAGTCGGTGGTGGGAGAAGACGAATACGTTGATATAAAGCTTAAGAAAATAAGATAAAAATGTAACATTATTCAGTCATATTAAATGTGTGAAGAAAAAATCGCTCGGGTGGGTCCCGAACCCGCGATCATAGGGAATCCGTGAGAATTTTTCTTACATATTTATTATGTATAAATAACCTTAAAAGAGCGGCCGCCGTACGAAAGGTACCTACCTCCGATTAAAACGTCCGATTTAAAAGTGTCGGAGCCGAAGTGGGAGTCGGAGGTGTAAAATCAATCGGAAGTTCCGACCTTTCGGAGTCATTCCTGCTTTGTTTATATGGTTTTCTTGTAGAATATCATTATCAGTAACAAAGTACAGTACCTGATGAACAGTTACCAAAGAGACTTTTTAGGAAAAACCGTACTACGAATAGAGGAGGAGGTATGTCAAAAGTTTGTTATACAGCTGATGATCAATCAATCACGCTGGTCATAAGCTTGTTCCCTCATGTACAGATTAGAGTCTTACCTCGCCAAAGGTCCAAGTGCGATCCCCGACCACAATGAAGCAGGGTGCGTCTGGGTGCTTGAGGGCTCGCTGCGTGAACAGCTGAGCGACTGTCGCATCCTGCCGGCCCCATCGCTTCGATCTGATCATGCCGTGCGCATATCGCCATAGGAACCTGGTGTGACAATGGAAAAGAGAATATTAATCAAATGTATCCAAAAATACATAAGAAATTCTGTTGTGTTTTTACAGTTAAAGTAAAGCACTGTTTTTTGGTGAAATTTGATAGGTATGGAAAAAGTATTATTAGTAGAACGACGCAAGATTCTGAGATTCTGAGAGAGAGAGAACTTAAACCCTGACTGGGTCCAACAGTGCCTATAGTATAGAAGGTTTACACGACCAATGTCCAATTTCAAAAATGACCATTTAGTTTTATGACCAGTTAGAAATAAGTCCAGTCATAATAATGTCCAGTTCGAAATATGTCCAGTCATTATAATGTCCATTTATAATAATGTCTAATCGTAATAAAGTCCATTTATAAGAATGTCCAGTCGTAATAATGTCCAGTTTAGTGATTTGGGGGTTTACATGTCTAATGTCTAGGGTAAGGGTTACTGCGCCAATTTTCCCACTGCCAGCAATATTCTCAATATTGTCATTGTCTGCCAAATTCAACGTTGCTGGTAATTGGTCAATTGTATGATTGGACGTTTTTAGTGTGTTGGACATTTTTCCGGTTGGACGTAAGTCGTACGAAGCGTATAGAAGACCTAAGTAAAATGATTTATGATGTTGATTTTATGAAGATTATGAAAGCTAATCTGAGCTACGTGCATTGCAGTACCTACACACTTGTAGATCCCTAACACACTGACACACTCAGGTGAAGAAAGATTAGAATCAGAAGAATTAAAAAATATCGATAGAAAAATGAAATCGATGTCAAAAGGTACAGTAACGTCGACACATCCATTACAGTACCTACGCTAAATTGACTTCCCCTGCCTTGAAAATATATTGACCACTAATCAACCCTTATTGACGACATATCGCAGATGTTATATTTCCCCAGAGTTCATGTTTTCAATCGATTTTCAATGTTCTTACGATTGGTAAGTTTCCCCCATTATAAATTTATAAGAGAATAGGTTCAGATGTGGTGTTTCTTCAAGGGAGTTTTTGTACTGACGTTGGAAGCACCAGTAGTGCCCATATTTTTGTTTAGACGAAGTAGACATGCCCTTTTCTATCACTGTGTTTACCTGTACGATAAAAAGGGAAAGAAATAGGTGCATATTACGTAATAGATAAGTACTAGGTCCTTTTCACACGTTCTTGTTTCAATGCGGTTACCCAGCGCCGGGCTATCCGGCGGCGAATGTACAGCTACCGGAACGGATGGACGATGGAAGTAATGAAAGCTATTGAACATCGCCATACCCGGCGCCGGACCGGATTGAAACCGAAATGTTTGAAAAGGCCCTCATTGCTTTCAGTTTAAAAGACAAAGAATAAAAACAAAGGAAGTTTGCAAATAATCTCCCGCCTCTTTTATTTAAGTAATGTCATTTCAATAGACTTGGAAATGTTTTAATTGTGAGAAAACCGATTTCAATAGAAACTATTTTGAATTGGGTACAGACAGTGACACAATAATTGTCATCAATAGGCATTATATTGAGTATTGATTTTATAAACAACTAGGTACGTTTCTCAGCCGTTAAGCCTGTCATTCCACCAGAGATACGTATGCAAGACTGGTGAGGAAAAAATCCATGAATAGGATTTTATAATTTAGCCTAGCTCAGCGTACTAAGTACTGAAGTAATGGTGCAAGCTTACCATTACTTACACACATCGCTAAACAGAATTTAAATCTCTGGTATAAAAAACGGCATATGCTGAGACCCAAAACTAGCTCATTATTTAGGACATTTCGAAACTCTTTCGTGGTGGAAGCGCCACTATTAAATTTACCGCTATTGCTATCAAATTTACGATCGCAATGCAAACCCGGCTTGCAAATCTCTGTTTCCGTAAGTTCATTGGCAGTCACCGTTTCATAAAGGAGGCAATGTATTGCATACTAAGTGCTCATAAGACAAGCCACGACGTGGCTCTATAGCTGCACTGTACAATACAATACAATTGACCTTCCTCAAATCAGACGTCGGCAACTGACAAACCCTAAATCTTCCCAAGAAAACCACCTTGAGAAAGCTATAACTCAATGCTGTATAAATAAAACTATTCACAGATCCAACACGATACAACGCGTGTTGAATTTTGAAAATATAATAAGCGTGGTTCATAACGGGACAGTTAATAAAGTCGTGCTGGTTCTATGCACAATACTCTTGTAGAAAAACATTGTGCATGGTAGCGTACAATGCACGGTAGAATAAGCTAGAGACGTTAATACCGCGGTGAAGCCATAAACGGCATTGCGGCTGCGGCCTGCGACGCGACGCCTAGCTCCGGACGGTCACGCGACATTCTGACGTACTCGTAATCCTATAATTAAATGAATACAAATACGACCTTCAGACCAAACCTTAGAAATAGAAATCTTAGCAAAGTGTTTTAAAAACAACGTTGCTGTTATAGATTGGCTGACCATAACTTCACATACTTATGTGTTCTACCGTTGCATCGATTCTGCAAACGACAAGCAAAATCCTATCAATAGAAACTATTTTAATCTTTCTTTGATTTGCAGATCTGTCAAAAATAAGGTTTCTTTAGGCATTAAACATGTAATTTTATGTCGGAAATAAATTATCAAACCCAATGAAGTTGTGATACCTACTAAACGCCCTTTTCATTCTACCGTTGTATCGGATTAGATAACTCAAAAAACAGGTCGCAAAAATGGTACACAGTTACTTTCCTGATACCATTGAGTTTGCGTTTCGAGTAGGCACTATTGTGTTACGTAATAGATATTACACTGCAGTGCGTTCTTCTATAGTAAATAGATAACTTGAAATGTGGTTTTGCGGGGAGCGTGCCTAGACATTTTGAAAACGCGAATTTTATTTTCTTGTCTATTGTATTTTATGTACGCCGCTACGAGGTAACAGACCCGATAGACAGTTCATTCACTTCATAATAATGACTTCACAATATTACAAATATTCGTCTTGGTAGGTAGGAATACATAGAAACACGTGCACATTACTCATACCTGTTATTAATTTAAAAGTAACTCTGTCTTTCTGTGTACTTGTCTTTGTATCTTTTTACGCATACCAGGATACGAGTTAAAGGTAATTGTTACCTGTCGCATTTAAGTATTATACCAACTATCTGATCGTCTTATAGACAGATCACGACGAGCTTATTAAACTCAGTCATAAACAACAAAGGCACCAAACCTCGTATGACTAACACCGCTCACAAAAGCTGGGGCTTTTCGGCCGAATCAATATTCACAACTCTCACCCCTCTTCAGAATTTGGCACAGCAATAGTCAGGCCAATCACGCCAGATGATATTCAAAGTAGAAATGAACCAATAAATAACTAGCAACAAGCTCAGTGTGACGAGATGATGACAGGTAAGAGACATTGGGATTGCACGCTGCAATCGAAGCGTGACACTAGACCTTATAGGCATTGACGTTTTATGACCTGACACGTTATTTGCACTCATTTCTCTTGATTAATTTAGGTTATAGCGATCGAGACCTATTGCGCTCGAGTGTAAAATTGAATTTTCTCGTTGACCGCAAGAGTTGCTCTACAATATTTCATGTCAGCAGTGATCATTGTAGTAATCATTGATTTAAATCGCGGATAGGTGATCTAGATTGACTGTCTACGGGTCAGTTGTAAGTAAACAAAAAAAAACAACGGGTTACACTCCGGGAGTATCGGCAGAAGTGAAAACATTATTTTTTATCAGTATAAAAGTAGGTACTTTTATACTGATAAAAGATAAAAATCAAAAAATTAAAATAAAAAGGGATGAAATAATCAATTGGACTGGAACCTGGGTCTTCTGGTTTCTAGACCGTCCGATTTCCCACCTGTCTTTCCACCAATCCACCAATGCTACGGTCACGTGATCCTGACGCGAGTTTAACATTTTATACCCAAGAAGTTTTCACTTAAAAAAAAACATTCATGGAAACTAGTAAAATCCTGTAAGTATAAACTTATAGTAACTAAGTAAGACCACTAATAGTACTACACTACTACTATGTAGGTACTATTAAGTACCTACTCGTCAATACGGAATGGACGCAATACGAGATTATTTCATCTATTAGACATTTAGAATTGCTTACCTACATTTTATTACTAGATAAGACAGTCTGGAAGAGAAAATCTTATCGGAATACTTGCATTACCATTCACTGTACTATCTGTCAGACATACGAGTAGGTATCCACGACTACGACCTTTTTATCAATCAATTACCTAGTAGATACAAGTTTATCTGTAAGGTTTATTTTGGCGGGCCTAAACGCGAAAGGGCCCTAACCGTCCTTATCCTATGAAAGGTAGGAAGAGGAAACATTTTATTTGTGTACAAGGTCTGTGTCGGTTTGGTTTTTACAAACATTCATTTCACGGACACAATAAAATATGTGTTTATTAGTTTGCCATCTTAGTGGTCATCAAACCAAAACAAGTCGAAACAGTTGACAGTGTGTATATAAAGGACAAAATTATATTTTTGCGAGTCTATAATTACGTTTCTCATGGCTAGGTACACCCACCTTATCACAAAAAACATAATTATAGATCAACTTCTATGTTTACTTCTAAACTGGATATAAAGTAACTCTAGGATCTGGAGATATATTACATTTTACAGAGGTTTCTTTTTTTATGATGTAAACAAGACTTATTAAATAATTTCAACAAAATCAAGCTGTAAGGGGTAAACAAACTAAACGCTAACAAAGACGCGATCATAAGCTAGTTTTGGATAAACTTACAAATATATACACTACAACTAGGGTTGCCAACCGTACTCTAAAATAGAGTAATGTACTCTATATCATGTAGGCGTACTCTATAATCTATAACACTATAGAGTACGTTAAAATACTCTTTTTTACACAATGTTTTGACACTAGGCCTGATCTATGTAAACTTAGATTTAGAATGTTTGGAGTCGTACAAAAAATGAAACATTGTTGTGCTGCAAAAAGTACCAAAAAAATACTTTAAAAATAATTTAAAATAAATGATTTTTTATAAGTCCGTACTCTTTATTTACCCCCTTTGAAAACAGATATACTCCAACTGTTTTGAGTTTTTCAATTAGGTCCTTGAAATAACTTATTGCCTCAATTAAATTATTATTTATTATGTCTAGAACAAAACGATACATTGCATGATGAGAGCTCATCTTTAACTGTTTGTACCTATATCAAAACAAAGATAACAATAATATGTTAATATTATTCATATTATATTTGTTTATTTCTTATCGTGAATGGAAGACAGAAGTAACCTTTGTACAGCTATTTGAGAACAATAATGAAAATTAATAAATAGGTAATAAGTAGATATAATATTAATCAAAACAGGTTCTGAACGATAAACAAGTAGTAGACAATAAAGTCATTAATATATATATATATATATATATATATATATATATATATATATATATATATATATATTCTGGCCCCGGTTTGGCTACGGAAGTCTCGGGTTCGATTCCAGGGTCTGGACTTAAAATTTTTCTTTCAAAAATGCAATTATTGTATTTGTAAAGTAATTGGTAATAAATGCCTATAAAAATTACTTCAATCTATTAATATATTTAAAACTAGCGGACGCCTCGCGGGTGTAGTTCCCGTTCCCGTGGGAATACAGGGATAAAAAATAGCCTATGTCACCCTGGGTTAGTGTAGCTTCACAACGATGAAAGAATTTTTCAAATCCGTCCAGTAGTTTCGGAGCCTATTCAATACAAACAAACAATCAAATCTTTCCTCTTTATAATATTAGTATAGAGTATAGACAAAGTAGGGTTTGTTCAAACACTTATAAATTCAACAACGGGTAGGCCGATTCTCATTATGTTTGATTTGTTGGATTTGTCTCCATACCGAAAAGCAGAAGAACTATTAAAACATCAAAAAACGATTAAAAAAAATTACAGGCGGCGCGAAGTTCACCGGGACAGCTAGTAAGCACATAAATAAGAGAGACAACATAATAAGGTCTGTGATCTCTTTTATACGATGACCTGAGGGAGATTGCCATGAAAATGAAACTAAACCTCAGATTGATTGGCAACAGAGAAAAGAGTTGTAATTTTTTCCAACCAGTTAGGAATAGATTTTGGAAAATTAATTAAGGGTTATTCAAATTATAAGCTTACAAATTATTGTTCACCGGGAGCCAAGCTTAGTAGTTTAATTAGTAAATTACAAAGCATTAGTTTAGATGATCAATCAACAGTCATAGTATTATCTGGTGATAGCTTCTCAGTCACCAAGAGAGATATAATTCATTTAACAGAGTCTATGATATGATGATGATGGCGTATGTAGTATAGAGTTCTATACAACTTAATATTGTTTTTATACTTCGCGATTTTTATACGTAACTAGCTGTACCCTGCCACGCTTCGCTGTGGCACATTGTGATTGAATGGTTGCGAAATGAGAAACAAAACAAAGAATACATATCATATAAGTTTAATTTTGCAATACTTGTGGATATAAAAACAATCCTTGATGCGGATTACAAGTGGACAACTTTTTGAGTTTTTAAAGCGTACGCAAACCAACATAACATTTTTATATAGATAGATAAATTATCATCAGCCTATCGCAGTCCACTGCTGGACATAGGCCTCTCCAATTGCACGCCGCTTTGTTCTATCTTCGGCTTCTCGCATCCAAAGATAGAACAAAGTGGCGTGCAATTGGAGAGGCCTATACAATTAGCATATATAGGTATATAGATAAATATATTTCGGGATTTAATCGCGTTAATTATTTGAAGGTACGAACCTTTTATTTACCCGACGTTTCGATCGAACTGCACCGATCGAGTCGACCCGTGACCACGATCGTATACACGTTAACTGTACAACTTATATTTTATCGTTAGTATTCCGCGTGCAGTAACCTTGTTTTATTATCAGTGGGATGTTACCTAACTACTTGTCATCCGATGCGAATTGTATGTCACGTTAGTAATACATAAAAATATATGCATACGACATACATTTGTATATTGATCGTAAAGTAATAGTTTTCTCTCAAGATATACTGTGAGAAAGGTTGATAGCAGTTGAATTCCCAAAATGTTGAAAACATAAAACGTCTACTTCCAAATCAATCTTCGTTGAATTTCATATTCCCATAATGTTGATTATACAGTATATAAAATCCCATTACGTCTGTTCCCAACATGTTGAACTCCCATATAGTTGATACAAGGTACGGACGAATGGAATTTGGTGTGGAGATAGGCTGAAGCTTAGGAAAGGATTTTGGTCATCCACTCGAGCAGAGCCGTGAAGTAACAACTTTGGTCATCCACGCGAGCAGAGCCGCGAAGTAACAAAACAGCTAATAAATCTATACTAATATTATAAAGCTGATGAGTTTGTTTGAACGCGATAATCTCAGGAACTACTGGTCCGAATTGTAAAATTATTTTAGTGTTCGATAGCCAATTTATCGAGGAAGGCTATAGGCTATATAACATTACGCTACGACCAATTGGAGCGGAACAGCAATTGAAAAATGTTATAAAAACGGGGAAAATTTACGCGGGCCAGCTAGTAATAAATACCTACGTCTTACATTTTTAACTACACTTGGTAGATATAGTCTACACTTGGTAGCTGTCCCGCGCAACTTCGTATGCGTAATTTTTCCCCGTTTTTGAAACATTTCTCGTCGCTTATCCGCACCTATTAGTCGTAGCGCGATGTTATATAGCCTATAGCCTTCCTCGATAAATGGGCTATCCAACAAAAAAAGATTTTTTCAAATCGGACCAGTAGTTTTTGAGATTAGCGCGTTTAAACAAACAAACAAACTCTTCCGCTTTATAATATTAGTATAGAAGTATAGATTTTGTTTTATCAATCAATGGTCAACGTATTTTCAGATAAATATTTTCACAATTCAGCAATAGTTATTCGATTTTGATAAAAAATGATTTTGAGTTATTTTAGTCTCAGTATATTGATTATCTTTTACGACATACTGTTTATTTAAAGGTGGATATAAGGTAAATTTTTAATTAAGAAATTATAATACATCTAACTAATTAAACAAGATATTTACAGAATTAAAATAAAATAAAAAAGGAGGGCAGAACCGTTTAGGCGTCAAAGAATTCCTCCCCATCGATGACAACAGGTAACGTTCCCAGAAGGCTGGCAGCATTGCCACGTTGGATGGCAATGCTAATTCTTTGTGCAAAGAAAAGGCCAGCCTTCTGGTCACGGGAGGCACTGATAAGACGTCGGGAAATTTCCTTATATAATAGGCGCGCACTTGGGCCCCACGGCCCTAGAGTCTCAACCCCAAACGGCTCAAATACATAATCCCCAACCAGATTACTGTATTTACGCTGTTTGAGGTTCTCAGCGGATGCAGCAGCAGCGCAGGCGTAATTCGCCGTGCTTGGGAGATGGGTAGGCGCCAAGGTATCGACGCAAGTTGCATCCCATACCAAGGGCCGACCCATCCTCCAAGGCAACAAAGACATACCGTCCGGCCTCTTACCATCACTGCGCGTCAAACCATTTGGTTCGATCACAGCTGGCACGCCAGCGGTCACCAGCGCCCGTCGGATTATGTCGTTGATGCTTGCGTGGCGGGACATACGACCTGCGCTCCTGCTGCACGACAGGCCATGGTATCCGAGGCCGCACACGTCTTCTCCACAGTGACATCGATGAGGAGAAACACATTGGACACCCAAACGAAGGCATGCAGCGATGCGAAATGTCGTATCGTCCAACTTTGTGCCTAAGTTGGACGATGGAAGAGCCTGCAACCAGATGCCCGATTCCCATTCACCCACAGCCAGTAGGCGGGCTCGCTCTGTAGGACTGGAAAAAGTATTTATTAGATGCTGCCTTATTGAACTGCAGAGCGGCCAATCCCACTGCCTCTGGGAGGACAGGTTGGAGGGAAAATCAACATTTGGGCAAGCCATTTTCCAAGCGTTCAAGGCTTCAGACTTACACCTCACTTCGGAATCAACCAGTGTAGGAGTTAAAATTTTCCTGGTTAATTCCTCAGTGCTGTGAAGTGAAGACAAGAACGCTGGTAAGCTTACATCTGAAATTTTCCGAACACCAAGGCCGCCCAGGCGGACAGGTAAAGACGCCTGTAGCCATGCTCGGTCGTTTATAGCAATATTTAAAATTTTGCAAAGTGTGTTTTGTATAATTTTGTCCATTTTATCTAAAAGTGCTAAATTTTTAAACAGCTGAGTGCATCTAAGCGCGTGTGTTAATTTCGGGACGAAAAGGCAATACCGAATGATAGTGAAGGCTGAGTGTATATTAATTTGGAGTAATCTGTCCGAAACTTCACAGAATTTTTGTATTTTCTCCTCTATAAAAGAATTGTAGGCTTCTTCTAATATCGGGGACCCAAGAATTCGAAAAGAGTTATTTTCAATATATTTTAAATTTGGAACTAAAGAGTTAAATTTAGATAAAGTCGGAAGTTTGTCAATGTTATCACATAAGAAAATTTCACATTTGCTGCAATTTAATTCTAAGCCAATATCTTGAAATTTATCTTTTAGAAAAGCCAAATCGTTAAACACGGTTTCCACATCGCCCCCCAGAGTCCCGTCGTCTAGGTACCAAACATTAAATTTGGAATTCAACTGCCGAATGATAGGATGAATAGCTAAACTAAAAATGGCTGGCCCAAGGGGGTCACCTTGTTGACATCCTACTGCTGAATCCAAAAGGTTGTCCTTGTAGATTAATTTGGATGGGAGTCTGTAACATTGCCAAAGATAACTGTAAATTTTGTAATTAATAATGTTGTAATTAATCTTTTACGATATATGCACCTGGGTGGCGATCGGAGTCAAGGTCAGTTACAATAATGCAGCTATACTCTAAGTGTGTTCCGCGGAACCCTAGGGTTCCGTGATACCTCTGTCGGGGTTCCGCAAGAATTTAGAAATAAAAAAATCAAAACACCTCTCTCTGGTCGCTCCGCGGCTGTGCGGACTCCGCGGCCGCGCGGAGACAAAACGCTATGAATGTTATTTATTTATTTATTTGTATTTGTATAAGCTTGTGTTACATTAGCTGGTACAATATCTTATAAGTTTGGTCTCAACAATTTTATACTTGTACAACGCGTTCGCTCTAAGTTTGCCGGTCTGTGGAATGCGCGTACCCTCCCCCACGTGACAACAAAACTTATAATGTGTCATAGTTTTACCCAAATATCTACCGTACACAATTTTTATTGTTACAATTAAATAAAAAATTTCGAACGTCATACACTCATACCTATCGCCAGCGGCAAACTTAAAACGAGCGGGTAGTATACTTGTAAGCGCTCAGTCTCTTTGATAAAAGCCGCCTCTGAATTAGACGCTATAGTTGTCAACAAGCGACTTTCGTCTCTAACTTCAAAGGATAAAGTCGATATTGTTTACAACGCTATTTTTAAATTTCTGTTTTTATTTTTGCTTTTTGTTTATCAAAGGTGCCGACTCGAGTATTTTCGAGAATATTTGAGATCGAGTCTAGGACTAAGTATAAAAGCGGCGATCGCGCGTTGGCGTCGTCAGTTGATGATTAGCGTTCGGAGCGATAAGTTACTACCTACTTACAAGCTCGCTAGCGAGAAACTAGTGTTCATTGTTTTACTGCCTGCTGTATTCTGTTGTCTCAGTTTTATACATTTCTTCCCTGTAGGTTCTAAATTTAGTCTCTTATACGCAGTAACGATTGTGCATTATTTAAACCCCACTATCCTGACTTGTAACATTATAAATAAAGAAGAATGGAACGTTGGCTTAAAGGTGTTAAACGTGTTCCAACAACATCTTCTAATGACGCTGAATGTTCAAAAGCAATGCGCGCGGAGAATTTAGCAATCACCGATCCAGAAGATGATGCCACGAGTGCCACGACGTCAAGCTCGACGGTTTCAAAGACGAAAAAAAGAAAGTATGATGAATCTTATATCAGTTTCGGATTTGTTGATTCCAACGGCTCACCTCTCTGCATGCTCTGTAGTAAACTGCTTCCTAATAGTTCCATGGCACCTGCCAAATTGCGTCGACATTTAGAAACCGTACACCCCGAGACTAAAGACAAGAATAAAGATTTTTTTGTTCGCAAAAAAGATCAGTTATTAGAAAGTCAAAAAAATATGATGCATGTAACACAAACTACCAACGAAAAGGCCACGGAGGCATCATATTTAGTTAGCTATCGCATTGCACAAGCAGGTGAAGCGCACACTATCGCTGAGAAATTAATAAAATGTGTATTAGACATAACAAAATGTATGCTTGATGAAAAATCTGCAAAGCATCTTTCTACTGTTCCGCTATCAAACGATACTGTTTCACGACGAATCCATGATCTGGCAAGCTACGTCAAACAAGAACTAGTTACACGTCTACAAAATACACGATTCGCTTTGCAAATGGACGAGTCGACTGATGTCGCTGGTTTGGCTATCCTGCTGGTTATTGTGAGATATCCATATAAAAGTTCTTTTGAAGAAGACATGCTTATGTGTTCATCGCTGCTTACAAACACTACCGGGGAAGAAATTTTTAATAAAATAAATATATTTTTTGAAGAACATAATCTCAGTTGGAACAATTGCATTGACATTTGTACAGATGGGGCCAAGGCGATGACAGGTAAAACAGCAGGAGCAGTGTCACGAATGAAAAATAAAGCGCCTAATTGTAGTTCCAGTCATTGTATTCTGCATAGACAAGCACTTGCGATGAAGCAAATGCCGTCTAATCTAAAATTAGTTATGGATGAAGCGGTAAAAATAATTAATTTTATCAAATCACGACCACTACAATCCCGATTGTTCTCATTATTGTGTGAAGATTATGGCAGCAAACATAAAACACTGCTGCTCCATACAGAAGTGCGATGGCTGTCTCGGGGAAAAACTTTAACAAGGCTATTTGAACTTAGAGCCGAGTTACAAATGTTTCTTTCAGCAGATACTTCTTTTAATTTGAAGGACCGTTTGTATGATAAAACTTGGTTGTTCCGATTGTATTTTATGGCGGATATCTTTCAAAAACTTAACGAATTAAATTTATCGTTGCAAGGTAAACAGACAACAGTGTTTCAGGCCTATAATAAAATAACTGCTTTTAAAAGAAAATTAGATTTTTGGATCATTTGCATTGGTAAGAATGAAATAGAAAGTTTTACGTTACTCAGTGAGTTTGTTAGCGAAAACGACTCAGAAATGTTTGAAGATAATGTGTTTGAAGAATTGGTCCAATATCTCAGTTCGATGCGCGCATCTTTTGAAAAGTATTTTCCCGAAGAACACAATACAAAAATTAAAGTGAACTCCTGGATTCATAATCCTTTTTTACCCAACTTGGAAAAGCCTGAAAACATGGCAAATGAGATATATGAATCTCTTTTAGAAATGTCATCAGACACAAGTATGGAGTCATTGTTCAAAACGACGCCTCTTAATGATTTTTGGTGCAGAATCCAAGATGAATATGCAATGCTTGGCCAAATGGCTCTGGATATTCTTCTCCGGTTCCCAACTACATATTTGTGCGAAACAGGATTCTCTACCTACGCAGCCACGAAAACAAAATATCGCAATAGACTGGACGCCGAAGCTGATATGAGACTCCAACTTTCTTCCATCAAACCTGATATCAAGCAATTGATGAAAAATAAAAAACAGTTTCATACCTCCCACTAGTTAGATTTTTTCTTTTTTAATGTTTTCTATTATTGTCCTTACCAAGTGGTGAAGTAAATAATAATTAGTAACTGATACATTGTACTTTTATTATGCTGATTAATAAAGAATACACTTATAAAAATAATTGTTTTATTGTAGGGTTCCATCAAGTATTTTGCTTCCCAAAAGGGTTCCGTCATTTAAAAAGTTTGAGAACCACTGCAATAATGTATTAATGGAATAGTAAAACTAACATTTTCGGAAATTGAAATTTCAGTATTAGTAAACGAATATTGAATTGATGGCGCTAGTTCTGAAATTCACTAACACATTTATTTTATAACACCGAAACTTCGTTTTTCTTTAAATTAGAGTAGGCTGATACTGCTTTTAGTAGCGAAACGTTGATCGTAAATACATAGGTCAAGGCCGCATCTGTCGTTTGCGTAAATTTACCGAATTACAAGGGGACTGGTGTTTCCGTTTTTTACCTATATTATTTACTAGCACAGCGATACTTTAGCATAAACATATCGATTTAAAATAAAAACAATGCACATTTAAATATTCATAATATCAGGCGATTACGTTCATACATAATTCAGATGTTTTGTTAATAGGCTAGGTAGATTGATTTGTGTAGTGTCGAACTATATAACAGTAGATACCTATTCTCGTACTTCGATTAAAGTTCGAGTCGAAAATAGCCCAGCGGAGCAGAGTGTAAACAATGTATGTATACCTATAGGACAACGACATTGGTTCTTGTACGAAAATTATTAACCTTTCGTATAAAAATCGTTCAAACGCAATAGGTGAGATAAGTAGGCATAGAAACGACCCGTGTTCGTTTTTTATGAGAGCTAAACATGAATCTACTACACTATAGGGCAACAAGTTTACGTTCTTACTGTCACGTTTAAGTAAGAATGCTATCAAATACTTATCTTACCAATACCTACGAAAAAAATAAGTATACTGATTAATCGATTCATTTAACGTGGACTTTAAATAAATCGAACCAAAATTTGATGGTTTTCACTGGAACCCAAACCAATTTTGAAATTATGTTTATTTTATTGATTTATCGCACAACAGGCACCCCAGGGGAAAGTCAGAACCTATAGGCTCGTTCTCGCATTTTAGTTGAAAATACTCATATGGGTTTGGAATACTCAAAGTCAAAGATCTTTTTCGTAAAACCAAATCAATGATTGTTTGCAAACGTCAAATGACATAAATGTTTGAAAAAAAAAACAAAATGTAGTTAGGCGGCAGTTCCAAGTGTAAAGCTCATGAAGAAGCTGCCATGCTGCATTTAACTATACAAAAAATTGCAAAATTCTAGCTAGAGTTACTGGACGTGCCGCATCGATAGCAACCAGTGAAAAGGTCGAAACGTTAAACATCCGCAATGTTTCATGAATAACAAACGAATGATAAAATGAACCGAGAAAATATTATATCTGTTCGACTGTAGTATAGTAGGTATATATTAGACTACCTGACCCTGTGCAAATTAGTCTGCGTAAATTTTCCTCGTTTTTGCAAAATTAAAAATAAATTAATATTTTGAAGTTATAAGCCTTAAAACATGTAAGAATGTTAACAATTTGTACAACAATTTTGGCGAAATTCCAATGTTTTAAGGCTTATAACTTTCAAAATATTAATTTATTTTTAATTTTGGATGCCTACAGGCCTAGCTTATGATAAAACGAATGGATATTAATTTTAAGGTTTGGCTTACCTTAAACGGCTATTACACTATCCTAAATCAGGTTCCTAAATCGAGGTGGCCTTGAAAATTTGTTAGAGAATTAGGGCCCTAACTCTTATTACATCTCTCTGTTTAAGGGTTTAGGGTCCCTGATTTAGTGTACCTTGTGTAATAAACAGAGAAGTAATCACTTAAGCGCGTTTGTATGGTAGAATCATCGACTAGGATGCCCTTAAAATTAACGTTTTCATAGACTCTACATGAATATTGTTTAGAGATACTTCATGTGGACACAATAGAGAGTAGAATATATTGTAGGGCATAATTATATGAACCCATGTAAATAAAGAGTTTCAAAATAAAATTGCCAGATTTGTCCCTAGCATACTACTAATGGCTGGGGAGTCCAAGTAGCTGATTTGGATTTACTCGAGCGTCGTGGTTTTGATTTTGAAGATTATTATGATGCGAAAAAATATGTTTAGAATGTATATCTTTTCAATGGAAGGGGGTTGGCGGCTCCAGGTCTTAAAAAAAAACTCTTTTGCATGCACCCACAAGAAGCTCCCATTCAAATGACTTCCGATTCGGACAAGCCGCAACCTCAATTTCTCTCTCTCAAAAAGCAAGGGGCTTTTTGAAAAATTTAAAAAAAACATCGTCAGATTAAGAAAACCCTTCCACATGAACGTTGAAATATTAGATTAGCGTGTCTAGGATATCAAGCTGAACCATCTGTATGATTATCTAATGCTTTCGAGTATCTATCTCTATGGATCTAAGTATTTTGATCGGCTGCCCAAGACGTCGCTATATAAAGAGCTAATATTCAATAGTGGATATAGCGAGATGCTATGCAATGTTAGTCAAATAAGAGACGAGATCAATCGCTCAACAGGGTACGAGGTATCGCCCATATGTGCATGCCGTGCTCGAGTAAATCCAAGTTAGCTACTTGGACTGCCCATCTATAATAGGTGACGTGAACAATTTTTTTTTGGGTATCTACTGGTCAGTAATTATTTAACTTTTCTTTATTAGTATTTAACTATAAATGAAACCAGTATTAATGGTCGACTACCTATCTAGTTCCGAGTTAAACTAAATTGTATGAAACTGGACGCCCCCAATAGTAAAAGCAGTAGTTACGCCTTCATCCTACCGAGCTATCAATTGATGTCTTAGATATTAATCTATTCTTCAGATAACAATGTGGTAGGTTGTTTGATATAACATTATTGTCTTCTCGCTGAATGCCCTTAGTAATACATATATGCCTTTGTTCTGATTATAATAATATATTCTACGCATAGTTATCTATACCTACTTATGTGCTAGGTACTGTGGCAGGTGCGTCGGAAACTTGACCGGCCACTCGCATAAAGCCTCATTAATTGTGAACTGTTTGTCTTGACGTTCCAAAACTTTGAAATAATGACGAAGAAGAAAACGAAAGAAACAATTGGGAGAATTGGACCAAGCGTCAAGACGAATGGTCTAGAAAAAGAATTAATATGTAAAGAAAATATATAACAAGTTATTCAATATATAATATCGTTCTGGGCTGAAGAAGTTGTTTGATTACTCATCCTCGAGAGCAATAATCCCGGCTGCGCACCCCAAAGCAAGCAAGAGGTTCACGTCACATGGTGGAGGCGCCTAACTCTTCAGAGGAAGTCATTTAAAGAGCTAAGTCGTATTTCTATGTAAAGTTAATTAAAAATGAGTGCATTCACGGGATTGTATGAGTCCGTAGATGATTTTGTCAACCAATTCCAGATCATCTGTGTGATTAATAAAATCACTTCGGATGAGGAAAAAAAATTATTTGTGGCGGCGTATCTGGCTGGACCAGCGCTACACCTATACAAAGCAATCATAGAAGATTGTGATAGCTTCGAGAGCTTCATCACTGCATTAAAAGCAGAATTCCCAAACCGTACTAATTATACGGAAAAATTCTATGAAAGGATACAGGCGCCAGAGGAGAATATTGTGTCATTTTACTACGAGCTTTCAAATATAGCCAAAAAGGGAAAAATTGACGACAATACGTTCGTAAGGAGCTTTCCAAAGAAATGTAATGGTTTCTACAAATCAAAGCTCGCTGCAGTTGTATGTGCTGATAAAAATATATTAAAGGCCACAGTTTTACAATTACAATCAGTATATGATAAAGAAAGTGAAAGGGAAGTCAATCTTAAGGTTAAGGTTGAGAATGCGGTAGCAGTGAGGTCTGGGCAGCAAGGAGACTCCAACAGACCGACCAATAGTCCATTTCGGAGCAATCAATCGACTCCGTATAGTAAATACCGATCCCCGGTGTCTCGGGTTCCACCCAATGATTCACCAAGCGGTTCGTTAACACCAAGGCGGGAGTCAAATCCCCGCCAGTACTTTTTAAGGAGCAGAGGACCGCCGCCGATGCCGGTTCAATCAGCTAATGATGCGGCGTCGTCGACAGCGAGAGTAGGCGAGCATCGCCCAAACTTCCAAGGGCAACAGCAGTGAGGACGCAGCTGAGCCCAAACATAAAAGACGTCCAGAAGAATAATTATGGTCAGTCCGAACCAGTTATTTTAGTAGAATTACGTTCAGGTGCGATTCCTGCTTTATTAGATAGTGGGGCTTCAGTGTCCTTGCTATCGGAAAAAGTAGCGTTAATGAATAAAGCAATCTTAGATATAGACAATAATATTATATTAAAAGCCGCGGACGGCAAAGTTATACCGGTCCTAGGAAAAACATACCTCAATGTGATAATTAACAATGTGGTATATAGCACACTATTTTATGTAGTAGTAGGTATCAGTTGTCCACTGATTTTGGGACAAGATTTCCTAATTAATAATGAGGCAATATTAGACTTTGTGAATAACAAAATAATATTAAGAAAATGCAATGAAATATGTTTTGTGAAGAGACCAGATAAAGTTCCTAGTATCGATACAGAGGAAATAGTGTCTGTTAATATTTCGAAATGTGATTATTTATATTTTGTGGATGTTTGTAAACTTAATGAGAATAAGGTCTGTAAACTTCCTGACTTAAATTTTTTTGGTGAAAAATTTGTTATTAATGAAAACTTAAGTATAACTAATAAGAATAGATTGCTTGAAATCTTGGAAGAATACAGGCCACAATTCTCATTTAGTAAAGATAGGCTAGGTTGTTGCCGGGTGAAGCCGATTAAAATAAAAACTTCGAACGAGGTTCCTGTGAATAGATCTCCATATAGGGTCTCACTCAAACAGAGTGAGATCATTCGTCAACAAGTAAGTGAGATGTTAGATCTTGGTATTATTCGTCCGTCCTGTAGTGATTATGCCTCTCCAGTTGTTTTAGTACAGAAACCGGATAAATCCTTTAGATTTTGTGTAGATTATAGGAAATTAAACAAAAACGTCATAAATGATTGCTATCCAATGCCACGAGTAGACGACGTGCTACATTATCTTAGAGGGGCGAAATATTTTGCGGAGTTGGACCTCAATTCCGGATTCTGGCAGTTACCAGTGAGAGAAGAAGATAAATACAAAACAGCGTTCGTGACGGACGCAGGATTATATGAATTTAATGTACTACCATTTGGTCTTAAGACCAGTAGTGCAGTCTTTCAACGCGCGATGGATGAAATGCTCGCGGATTTGAAGTATAAATCGTGCATGATATATATAGACAACATTTGTATATTTGGTAAGACGTATGAAGTTTTTTTAGAAAATCTAAATAAAGTATTGCATAGATGTAGGCGGTTTAATGTTACGTTAAACATGAATAAATGCAAATTTGCGTTTACTAGTATGTCGGTATTAGGGCATGAACTTTCAGGGGAAGGAGTGTTACCGGATAGGAATAAATTAGAAAAATTAAAGATGATTAAAAGATCGAACAATGCGAAGGAATTGAAATCCATTCTAGGACTGTTTTCTTATTATAGGAAATTTATAGATAATTTCGCAAAAATAAATCAACCTTTATGTGTGTTATTGAAGAAGAACAGTAAATTTATTTGGGAAAGTGCACAACAAAGAGCGTTTGACAAAATGATAGAGATAATGTCTAACCCTCCAATGCTCAGACATTTTTCAGATGATAAGGCGGTGAACACAAGGTTGTTTGTTGACGCTAGTAGCGTAGCAGTAGGTGCATGTTTAATGCAAGGGGATAAAAATTTTTTTCCGGTTGCATTCGCATCGCGATTATTGAATGATGCGGAAAAGAAATATTCTGTAACAGAAAAAGAATGCTTAGGTTTAATATTTGCTTTGAATTATTTTAGATCGTACTTATGGGGGCTTAAGTTTCAGGTGGTGACCGATCATAAAGCATTATGCTGGCTAAGAGATAGAAGAGATATGAGTGGTAGACTGGCTAGGTGGGCTCTTGCCATTCAATCATATGATTTTGAGATTGTATATTGTTCGGGAAAACAAAATTCGGTGGCGGATTATCTGAGTCGAAATCCGTTAATAAGTCAAGATGATCACGTGGTCACTGACGGGTTACAAGTATTTAGGATGAGATGTACAGAGAATAATGAGCAAATCTGCAAATTAGAAATAGACCCAGTAATAAGGGCTCAAATGAACGATAATTTTTGTTCATCTTTAAGAAATAAAATCATAGATGAAAACTTACAAAGACATAAAGGATTCTTTATACACAACGGCATGTTATATAAATTAAATACAAAAAATAATGTTATTAAAAGATTGCTGGTAGTTCCGGATGAACTGTTTCCAGTAATTATGCAGGAGATTCATGATGATCCATTATATGGAGGTCATTTAGGTTTGATGAAGACAGTAGAAAAATTTAATTCAAGATTCTGCTGTCCAAAGTCATATAAGAAAATAGAGAATTATATCAAAGCATGTAAAGTATGTCAAGAAGTGCGCACGTCAAATAAGGTGGCGCCGTTGCAACCGATTGTTACAAACAGGTTATTTGAAAAGGTAGAAGTGGATACGATAGGCCCGTTAAATAATGCGACGGATGGAAGTAGATATATTATATTGGCAATAGATTGTTTTTCAAAATATGCGATTAGTAAGGCAGTAAAACAGGCCACAGCGATTGAAATAAAGAACTTCCTTATTAATAATATTTTTTCAATACATGGGGTCGTAAAAGAAATTATAACGGATAAAGGGTCAATTTTTACGTCGGCCTTAGTTCAAGAAACGATTACAAACTTCGGGGCGGTGCATAAAGTTGCAACTTCGATGCATCATCAGACATTAGGGTTGGTAGAACGATTAAATGCAACTATGTCGCGCATGATGGCCAAGTACGGTCGAGATGATAGGTCAGACGGGTCGGTATATTTACCTCAAATTACGTTTGCATATAATATTAGTAAACAAGAATCGACACGGGTGTCACCGTACTTTCTGGTCTTTGCAAGACAACCAGAATTGCCATCGGATACGGGAATTAATTTAAATATTAAAGTGAATGAGAATACCGCGAGTAGAATAGAGAATAGAGAAAACATTTTTACAAGGGTTAGAGTAAATTTGGACAAGTCGCGAGCGAAACAAAAACTATTATTTGACAAAAAAGCAACTGAAGTATCGTATGACATAGGTCAGAAAGTTTTACTTTTTAATCCAAAGAGAAGGTCGGGGATATCGAAAAAGTTATGTAGAAAGTTTTTAGGGCCATTTCGAATTGAAAATAGGTTGAATAACAATAACTTCATTATAAAGAAAGTGGGTTCAAGACAGAGGCAGATTGTTCATGCGAATAGATTGAAACCGTTTATTATGAGGATGGACGAATAGATATCGATATCTTAGTATTTAATTTTATGTAGTTGAGAATTTTTATTATATGAACATATGTTATAATTAAGTCATGATAAACATGAGTAGTTGATGAGAATTATTTTTTTAGGAGTAGGTGATGCCAGAAAAGAAGTGGCGACGTTGTCAATAGTCTGACGTGTAAACAGTTGTATATTTAGGGATGGTTAATGGTTTTAGATCTGATTCTAAAATGTTGTTTGTTTTTGCATGTACAACCACACGGCGAAGAAATGTCCTACAATGTTGATGCCATAGAGCACTAGGCAAACAAAAACGGGTGTATTATTGTTTTGAATTATAAATATAACTCTGTGATTAAGCAGACAGTTTTGCATTTGGTTCAATCGAACTTGGGAAGTTCGTTTGTGATTATTTTATCTAAATAATCAATAGATGTGATCAGATGGTCACCGATAGCTTGATTGACCAATTATTTAACTGATATAAGATTAATACTTAAAGATGAATTTTCTTCCAGTTACAACAAAACAGGACTTTCACCCAATTTGTTGCCTGGGGTCAATTGGTGTTTAATGATTGATTTAATTTAGTTATACATAAGTTTAGCTAGGTAACGAATCTGATACTGGTGCTTATTTTAATGGCGTTTTTTGCCCAGCATCATCGTATAACTGTTATGTAAAGTGTTTGTTGACATAAATTTTGTTGGATTAGGTATAACAGTTACACGTTGTCTTTTGCATAGAGACAGATCAAGGGGGGTATTAAAAAAAAAAAAAAAAAAAAAAATCTATATCGCCATGATAGGTAAATGCACAGCTAGGTTTATATTTGTTGTTTTATATTATATAAAAAAAAAAAAAAAAAAAATTGACTTAGTACTCAAATGTAAAAAAATTTTTTTTTTTTTTTTCATAAGGCGGCGGCGTGTGGCAGGTGCGTCGGAAACTTGACCGGCCACTCGCATAAAGCCTCATTAATTGTGAACTGTTTGTCTTGACGTTCCAAAACTTTGAAATAATGACGAAGAAGAAAACGAAAGAAACAATTGGGAGAATTGGACCAAGCGTCAAGACGAATGGTCTAGAAAAAGAATTAATATGTAAAGAAAATATATAACAAGTTATTCAATATATAATATCGTTCTGGGCTGAAGAAGTTGTTTGATTACTCATCCTCGAGAGCAATAATCCCGGCTGCGCACCCCAAAGCAAGCAAGAGGTTCACGTCACAGTACCTACTCTGAGAGTACTGTAACCTCTCGGTATTGAAGGTAAGTATATACTTATTCTATCTAGTCATGTCCTGGATATGACTAGAGAGAATAAGTTCATTGCCGTAATTAACTGAGGCGAAGGGTTTACATTTTCCAGACGTAACTCGATACAAAACATATCTTGCAGGGCACGGTTCTTGACGGCATATTATTAAGTAACTAGAACTCAAAGGGAAGCCGAAAAGAATGGTGTTTTAAGTACCCTCCGCCACTGGTAGCCAAGGCTTTTTCCAGGTCAGCACAGCCTCAGGAACTATGGACCTTGAATCAGATAGAAGAGCGCGCCCTCAGAAATTTGATGGAGCTATAACGAGCGTAACTATAATTCCCAATCAGTATATTCTAACACTAGCTGACCCGCGCAAGTTTTTTTGCAACATTTTTCATTGCTGCTCCGCTCCTATTGGTCGTAGCGTGATGTTATATAGCCTATAACCTTCCTCGATAAATGGGCTATCCAACAGTAAAATATGTTTTTTAATTCGGACCCGTAGTTCCTGAGATTATCGCGTTCAAACAATTTGTATAGATTCTGAAACTTGAGGTGAGAACCAGATCATTCTGGGATCGATGCATTTGATCAATGAATAGTCATTGAACAAATGCAACTACATATAGACTCGAGTCTTGATTTTACGCATATTTAATGTTTCGTTTCTCAACTTAAAATTAATTATATTAGTCACCATTTCAACAAATCCTATGGTCATGACTTTACTTTACTTTGTCTTTGCCATCTTTGTGACATGCAACATGTCAATGGAATGATATACCTAGAAAATACCTAGACAACAAGTGCACCCGTGGCACATAAATAAGTGTTTAAGTTTAGTACGATATTCTCTAGAATCTATACTAATATTATAAAGCTGAAGAGTTTGTTTGTTTGTTTGTTTGAACGCGGTAATCTTAGGAACTACTGATCATAATTTAAAAATTATTTCACTGTTGGATAGCCCATCAATCGAGGAAGGCTATAAGGCTATATCACACGCTACAACCAATAGGAGCGGAGCAGCAATGATAAATGTTGCAAAACCGGGGGAAATTTCCGCAGACGAAGTTGGGCGGGACAGCTGGTCTACAATATATTGGCCACGGTGACAACGACCTCGACTAATTGAGATAACAATAATGTACTTGTTTGAAAACAAAAGTAAAATGACATTTTTGTTAAGTGAACAATTGCAAACAAAGAAATACGTAATTTCAGTTTGAATTCTTGTAGCAAATACTACTATCAGTCAATCTTTGTTTGAGTCGAGACTCAAACAAAATTACATATTAAAATATAATACATTGGCATTTACTTGCTGACGTCATTGCATACAAACAAACATAATAATAGGCATTTGAAAAAAATGCTCATGAGTTTTTATTGCAAAGTTCTTCACTCACTGTCTTTATCTACCTTTTGCGAACTTCGTATAAAATTAATCATTCTATTCTAATTTTTAGGGTTACCCACCTGTAGCCAAAATAGCAAACCGGAAACCTTAAATTTTCGCTCTGTCCGTCTGTCTGTCTGTCTGTCCCCGCTTTAGCTCAGAGACTCTTACTACTAGAAAGCTGTAAATTTGCATGGATATTATATTAGTTACGCCGACAAAGTGGTAGAATAAAAACTTGTTTTTTTTTGTGGAGGTGTGATTTTTTTATCGTTGTCGTTCTTTAGTCGTTGGATTGGTCTTTTAAAAATATTTAGGGATTGTGAGTACTATTTTTTGATTTAGGGATCCGTTTGTGAAATATCAAGCCTTAAAGTGAAAAGTTTTGTTGAGAGTCAAGTATCCTATTCTGCCAGCTAAATAGTTGTTTCTGAAGATGTGAAAACATTCGGTATAGGCCGACCGCTTAACTCGTACCCCGCGCACACCGCTCACCCACCCGTTAACATCACCCCGCGCTCCCTTCCACCGCGCAGGCGATATACGAGTTAAGCGGTCGGCCTATAGTATATATATATATATATATATATATATATATATATATATATATATATATATATATATATATATATATATATATATACATACACACATCAAAAGTGTCTAGGGATCAACATATATTTTTGCAATAACTTTTCTCCTGATTGATTTTTTTTTTTTTATTTCTTTAAGGATTCATCAAATAAAGTGTTTTCGTTTGTCACAGTAACGATAAACCAAGTCACCTTTGCATTAATAAAGAAATTTGCCATTTTCCTAATAAAGGGATTTTTGACATTTGAACCACTAAGTCAGTCAACTGTTTCCCTACTACTGATTAAAACCAACGTTATTATGTCTATAGAAGCTGGTTCCCGGCAACGTACTGTGGAGTACGTTGCCGGGAACCAGCTTCTATCATTCCCACGGCTCTGAGCATTTCTTCCCTGCTTAAATGACGTCGCCGCTCCATAATAACGTTGGTTTTAATCAGTAGTAGGGAAACAGTAGCACTAATAATGTCTTCAATGCGTTGTATGTTTTTATAGGGAAAATATTGACAGCTGATTTTCATCTTTTACTCGAATTTGATTCACAGTTCCTGATTCAAATTATGAAATGCACCAAAAAGGATCCATATAAATTTATAAAATCATAAATTTATTACAAAGCCACATCTCAATCTCAAGAAATCCGCATAAAAATGCTTGATCCCTAGACACTTTTGATGTGTGTATATATAGGAAATTACAATCAACTATCAGAGCTAAGTAGGTATGCTTTACAAGTTTACGAGTAACAGCAGACCAAGTGAGAAGTAACAAAATTTTCGTACAAAATCCATTTAAAATTAGATACGATCCAGTTGTTTCAAAACGCACCGATGACTACGAAAGTGAAGCGATCGAGAAGCGCAGGGAAAATTTTGATCGTTAGATTCTTCACTTTGACGGGGTATCTCATTATGAGACCAAAGCAGCATTAACACCGAGTGGTATACCATAAAATGCCTGTCAGAAGTTTTGTCTGCAATGAGCAACAAGCGACCGAACACCGGGCTCCGCGGAGTACTGCTTCATCATGACAACGCGCCCGCGCACTCAGCGCTCAAAACATGAGACTTCCTGGAGTACACCGGTCAGAGTCTTGGGTCATCCTCCTAAACGCCCTGATCTGGTACCGTATGACTTCTTTTTATTCCCTAAAATAAAAATCAGCTGAAAGGGATACAGTTTTCATTGCCAGAAGACGCGCTAGCAGCGTTCGAGAAGACCGTGGAAGAGGTCTGCGGCGGACAGGAAAAATGTTTCGAAAATTGGTTCAGACGCATGAAACTTTGTATAGAGGCTGGTGGAGAGTTCTTTTAAAAGATTTAATTAAAATATTTTATCCACAGAAGTTAGTTTTTTAGTTTCTTAAAGCTTCCTAAGTGTCCCACGTATGTAGGTACTTAGGTATAGCATAGCAATGTTACAAGTTACCTACAAAGGACTTTGTTTTACACTCGTGGTTAATTTAGCATTAATAACCATCTCTAACAATTAACAGATACACAATGGATAATGATTACCTACTTGGTCACGCACGTATCAGCTTGCCGCTCCAATAAATTAGATAATGCAGTTAAAACCTCGCGATAAAAAAAAACAAAGAATACATCTGACCGTACAATTTGACCGTTTTTCTGTAGTAGCTAACTAACTTAGCAGCACAAAATACAGACTCTTTTCATTCCATTTTTAAAATCGAATAGAACAGTGGTTCTTAACCGATAGCCCGCAGACCACTGATGGCCCCTGAAAACACCCCAAATGGTCCACGGAGTAAAATAAAAAAAAAATTCTATCTTTCTCAAATTATTCAAAGCCATTTCTTAGTTTCAGATTTGAATGAAATTTTTGTTATTGCATACTGTTTACTAACTTCCGTGTCCTTGGTTCATTGCTACACAAAGCCAAACGCATGTCGGCAGAGGTATCCAATCGATTTTTGTGCTTGGTTCGAATAATCAAAAGCGCCGATAACCCCTGCTCGCATAGATATGTCGATGAAAATAACGTTACGTAACATAGAACAATGTCTCGAAGTTTTGGTAAAGAAATTGTCTTGTGCCTTCAAAATTGTTCGAGATTAATTCCCGATTCGAATGTATTTTTTTAAGTTCTTGCTTTTTGAATTTCAACTAGCCCCCCCCCCCCCCCCCGGCCCCTGCCAATATACGTTTGAGTTTGACTAGCACTGAACCAATGATACAAAAACTATTAAAGAATATGCTATCACAAAAATCTCATTAAAACCTTTAACTAAGTTAATTTACAGTAAAAATAAAATACTTTTCGGGCTTTGAATAATTTCATGCCTGCTTTATTTATGGATAAATAGAACAACACCAATAAACCTAGGTAGTCCCCCTCATGATGACTAAAAGGTTTAAGAACCACTGGAATAAAAGACAAAACATTTTCTAGTTAAAATGTGTGTTGAAACCTCTTCTAATTTATTACGAGCTAGCTGACCCGCTCAACTTCGTCAGCGTAATTTCCCCCCGTTTTTGCAACATTTTCCATTGTTGCTCCTCTCATATTGGTCGAAGCGTGATGTTATATAGCCTATGACACTCACAAATAACGTGGCTTTCTATCCGTAAAAGAATTTTAAACATAAAATCAGTTCAATAGATACAGAGGTTACCCCCTACAATGTCACAAACTTTATCTTTTTATAATATTAGTATGGTTAAGGAGGGTTAGAGTACAGAAGGTAATCTTGAAACATACCTTCTATTCGAGCTACAGACACGGAATTATAGACCACGTTCAGAAGGCGTCCCAAGATTCCGTGTCTATGTGTGATGTCTATGTGGCGTTGCTTACCTTGTGTACTCTTGGTAATTTGGCTTCGGATTCTAATTGGGAACTTAATATTTCAGGCACAAATAACCTAGAATAAGTACCGCGTAGTGAGATATATATTTGTATCGAGTTACCTCTAACCACTCTGTTTTAGTAATCTACTCTACAATATAAAGTATAAAGTGCAGACACAAAAATACACTTGCTTATCTTTTAATTGCCACTTAAATTTAATGTCAATGTACCTACTTAGATATTAACGAATTTTATAAAAACAGGTTAGTGTCTGCTTGTTTTTGTAAATAAGTAATACTTATTATTATTATGTAGGCATGTGATGTGTATACTTATTAAGTATACACATCACATGCCTACATAATAATAATAAATGGTCTCCTAACAGTTTTCGGTGACGGCAGTCAATCTCAAAGACGACTCCCGCAGTAGGGTACAAGCCCTGTGTCGCGGGGGATTTTACAAACATATAATTCACGGACACAAAGTACACCCAGACTCGGAACAACAATTTGTGGATCACACAAAGTGGTGTCCTGTGTGGGAATCGGACCCACGACCTCTTGCGTAGCATGACCGACTAAGCAGGAGATATTATAGTGCAGAAGTGTCTGCGCGCACACAACTGCTCATTCTATTCCCTCACTCTTATAGTCAAATGGGGTTGAAATCCGACAGGACCTAAGAGAGATTAGGAGTAGGACCGAAGGGAGGCACGAAGGGATGTCAATTTTTTCAACTGCCATCCATCTTTGAACTCTACAGGAGTAACTTTGTTTATCCTTGCAGATATCACGAACTGCTTGGTCGCCACGGAGTACAAAACAAACATATACTCGTACGTATTATTAGGAGAACTAAATAAAAAATCGTAGTTAGGTACCAAAGAGTTGTTTGCAACGTTACGATGGCGGATATAAATAGATATGTTACAAGGTTCACTTGTCGGAAGAGTTAAATGCGTAGTAGTATTTACACGCATGTTTTTATAACGTATCGGCACATACAATGTTACTAGATAGCGGGTAAGTTAATTTTAGTGACAGCTATGACTGCTTTTGTAGTGGACCGGGCTTTGAGAGGTATATGTTTAGCAGTGGACAGATACAAACATTGATTGCCTTTGTAGCAAAGCGGGAGTGAGTACGAGTGCAGAGGTTCGATTGGTTTTCAGATGGAACAAAACTTCATGTGATCCATAAATGTTTGTTTTGAATGTACCTACTTTGTGTCCTTTAATTCCTTCGAAAGAGAAAGAAAGAGAAGGAAAGAAAAAGCGTTTATTTTTACACAGTACATTGAGGGAAATCTTATTTACATAGATCCATTTTTTTACAACACACGTCATTGTTTTTTAAGTATATTTTTTTTTTACATCTGTGTAAAAAATGGATCTCACTCAGCATTGTGCTGTCTCTCCAGTATTGCTACTGGAGTCAGCGCTGGTTTTCAGTGAGATCAAAAATGTTGTGTCCTTCGCAATACTGAGCTTGAATTCTAGTGTTGGAGTGTTTTCCTTTTTTAAGAAATGTTATATTCTAGTAATGGTATTTTTATCGATACGTTTTTTCTGGCACAGAAGCAGTCGTAAGTCTCAAGAACTCGCTCGGGGAAGAATGCAAATGCGGATTTGAGGGAAGATGTCTGATGTAAAACCCCTCTTTGCTGGGCCTAGGTCCATACCCAATTCACTTTTAAGCCCGACTAGATTCAATCTCGACAACGTGGAAAGGGTCAATGTATTTCAATTCACGTAGAAGATTCTGATTTTATTGGATTCCAGTCTCCGAATACAAAGGTTGGATTTGCACTTATAGAGGGAATAGAGCATGGAATGGCTGATATTAATATGACTAGCTGACCCGCGCAAGTTCGCCTGCGTAAATTTACCCTAAAACATTTGTCATTGCTGCTCCGCTCCTATTGGTTGTAGCGTGATGTTATGTAGCCTTCATCGATAAATGGGCTATTACGTAATTTTACCCTAAAACATTTGCCATTGCTGCTCCGCTCCTATTGGTTGTAGCGTGATGTTATATAGCCTTTATCGATAAATGGGCTATTACGTAATTTTACCCTAAAACATTTGTCATTGCTGCTCCGCTCCTATTGGTTGTAGCGTGATGTTATATAGCCTATAGCCTTCTTCGATAAATGGGCTATCCAACAGATTTTTTCAATTCGGGCCAATAGTTCCTGAGATTATCGCAAGGATCGATGTTAGGCACTTAGGTATAGAAGTATAGATATAGATGAAGAAGCAGTGCCGGATCTATGATTATTTTGAGGCGGGCCAAAAAATAGATGATAGCGCCATTCACCTTCGGAATACGTGCTTACGATGGAGGTGGAGGGGGGCAAATCACCCGGTTTGGTGCCCAGGGCGGGAGCCCCAGTTTTCCCTTCCTAAATCCGGCTTTGACGCGAAATAAACAGCAGTAGAAGATACCTACTATGGACATGGATAGACATAATAAAACCAATGGTATCACTCTTGCGTTAAGCTTTATAACCCTGACGCTAAAGGAAAATGTTAATTAATTTATCCTGTCTGTGGCGTTGTAGCTGCTAAACGGTTGAACGAATTTGGATGCGGTTTTTTTATTAGAAAGCTAGCTAATCGGAATAGTTCTTTGGTTTGGTTGATGATAATCCATTTTGAATTTCAGCCATTTTGAAGACTAACTTTTTGTCACGTATCGGTTTTACGTCGTGGGCTTTTCTATGTAGGTAATCGTATCTTGTAATCCTGTCTAGGTGAGCTTGTAACAGCTTTTAGTTGAAGCTATCGTAGAATCCATGAATACAAGCCAGAAGGATGTTTACTTTGGCACAGCTTTCAGTTATGATTGAGTACGAAGTGTTCAATACATTATTACTTGCGTAGCATTTCTTACCTACCCTTAACTAAACATATATATACATATAAATAAAAAAAAATCGTGACAAAATTAATCATAGTGACTTAATATTAGAAGGATAATTAAGTAATTACAAACAGAACAATAAAACTACTTACCGTGTGAAAACTTTAATTAGTTTCGGAGAGAAATGGGTAGGTTATATACTTAAGATTATTTTCCAATGATAAATAATGAGCATTTTGATTCTGTAAACTTTGTTATAAAACTTCTGACTGCGGTTTTAACAAGCATTCAGAGTAAACCCAGCTTCAACTTATTATAGTGGTAAGAATATTGGTATCACTGCTTAATGAAGTTGACACTAAATGTATCAAAAAATAAAAGAATATTGCCTGCAAAATTTGGCATTCATAACTAAATCATCCTATCATAATAACTATTATTAGTTACTATTTTTTCTTTGTTTTTCTTAAACCACTGCACGCGAATGACTGACCCTGGAAAACGACATTGACCGTGGAACGGCCAGACTTAGCAAGTCGTAATATAATTGATCAGACATTGTAGTACAAGTTTCCATAAACAAAGAAATATTTGCATTGATATTTAGATGATCTTGATCCATATTTCAAAATAATTATGTCCTAATCGATTACAGTCGCAACAGTCAATCTTGTCACAGAATTGCCAACTACACAGGAAATGTAAGAGTGTACAAATGGGCTCTTTCCACACTCATTGTCACAAGACCGGAGAAAGATTAGGCGCTGGACCGACGGTTTTGCTCTTCGAGTTAGTGGTAAAGCAGTTGCCCGGGTAGATCCCTTGATCTGCCCGGTCGCCACTGAGTCAAGCCCTAGCTAATGATATTTTAAACAAACATTGTTAAATTGAACCTGGATTTAAGCTCATTGCAATGCAGTCAAACAAAGCGTCAGGTTCACAAAGTGTCTTAAAATAGCTCCATGATTCAGATGAGTTCCGTTTATAAAATGCTTTCAATTTGGAATAACATCTAATACATTTATAGCATCAGAACCGTTTTAGATAATTTGTGAATACGATAATGTGACGCAATTGATCCCATTACAAGAGTCTCGTCTGTCGAGCCAGGTATCGCAGACAGCGTGGCGTATACCATCGATCTTATACAAAATAATGTAGGTCACATGCCTAGAGTGGCTATTAAAACACTGGATCAAGGGCACAATCAGTATTTAGTTATTTAGATGGGAAGGAGTGTAAATTAAGTCAATGCAGAATAGTATACTAGAACTAATAGAGAACGATGTTGTCGGCTGTAACAGAAATGTTATCTATATTAATATTATAAAGCAGAAGAGTTTGTTTGTTTGTTTGTTTAAACGCGCTAATCTCAGGAACTACTGGTCCGATTTGAAAAATTATTTTTTTGTTGGATAGCCCATTTATCGAGGAAGGCTATAGGCTATATAACATCGCGCTACGACTAATAGGAGTGGAGCAGCGACGAGAAATCTTGCAAAAACGGGGAAAAATTACATACGAAGTTGCGCGGGACAGCTAGTTTTTAATAAAAGACTTGCAGTTCTTCGCGATTTCGCTGACGTGTTTTTTGGTCAGTATTATAGGTATAGACTAGACAGTAACTATAGACTAGGGCTTGCGTGCAAAGAAGCCGGTTATTAGGCTATGTATACATAATCATGCCATTAGGTAGGATTCAAATGCCTCAAGGTTAAAATATCGGTCAGGTTACTGTAGTATTTACCTATAACGTTTAGTATGGATGACCAGTTGCGGTCAAGATGTGCCCCACGGGGATCATACAATTTGCCGCGGGATAAATAAATGGTTGGTAGTGACGGGCCAAAAGCAACGTTGCTTTTCGCTCGTCAATCATTACAAAAAATACGACTTATTTAAAGTCAGTCACTGTTGTGTTCTAGCCGTGACGTTTCAATTAATATCGAACAGAAACGGACTGCTTGACTGATCAGATCACTAACCATGTTATAGCCAATTTTTTTTGGCAATATTAAAATTAATAATAAAAAAAAATGATTGTAATACTAAAAAAATCAATTAGTAACCATTCTTTTTTTCCATTTTCAGTATTTGGCAATAGCTGTGATAAAAGTTTGTTGTGACATCGGTTACATCCTATATAACCACTAAAAAGTACAAAAACAAAAAATAAACACCCGCCAGCGCAAAAAAAATGCAAACAAGATAAAATTATGTAGGTAGAGAACCTACATAATTTTATCACAGATTATATAATATGATATAATTATGCAGTCGGAGGCATTATTGAATCTTGATAAACTTAGTATTGTGCCTCCGACGCGACAGCTTGATATTACATAAATTATGTAGAGAATCTTGGGCAGGCGGGTTTTTTTTTTATTGAGTACTTTAGTTGATCATTTTGTATTGCTACTTATAACAGGTTACAAACCTGCAATATTATATACCTACGAGTAATTAAATCAAAACAACTGTAAAATTACAACTTTTAATTACATATATTGCAGTTCTGTTGTAGCCTTGAACGGGGTCAAGCGCAGGCGCAGCGGAAGACGGGCGAAGATACTACAACAAGGGTCTGACTCATAGTGTGCGTTGCGTGTGGGCAGACTAACATCGGGGTTGCTTTATATGTATAGATACATGGTTGCACCGGCATGATTTATACTAACATGGCAATTTCAGAATTCAGTTTAGTTATAGAATTTTATAAGCTACGGGTCTTAGTCGCGTAAATATTTTATTTTAAGGCTAAATACCTTTGTTTATTTCCCGACGTTTCGACCGTATTGTAACGCCCGTGGTCACGGGTAGACTCAGTTTAGTTAATATAATTAAAATGTTTGTATACCTGCCAGGTGAAACATAGTGATACTTTACTATTTATAACAACTTTATTGTACTACCTATGTTTAAACAAACAAATATAATTATGATTAATACCAGGCAGATTAAAATTACTAAAATTTTACTTATTAATACTCCTCCGCAATCCCCTATATAACTCCCACATATTGTTGTTTCGAGTCTGGGTATACTTTGTGTCCGTGGCTTGTATGTTTGTAAAGTCCCCCGTGACACAGGGCTTGTATTACTGCGGGAACCGTCTTTAAAAAAAAAAAACATTATTTTAACATAAAAGTTTTTAAGTAGTTATAACTACACAATTACAGTAATCAGATTACTGATTATGTAGTTAGATTACAAGTAATCATAACTGATGATGATTACATAACTACATTCAATCAAAAGTAATCATAATTACATGTAGTCATGGTTACAAGTAGGTAATCATAACTACTAAAGTTGCATATGTATGTAGTTAGATTACTCAATGTAGTTGATTACGTCCAACTATGTGGCATACATTTAGATACTATACTAAAAATATGTATCATCACTAAGTTTTTCACCGCAGCTCAGCTTGATTTATGTTTAATTTTTTTATTTTGTTTTTTCTTTAAAGACAATCCCCCGCATTTGGGTTCAAGCACTGTGTTGCGGTGGACTATACAAAGATAGGTACACAAAATCACAAATACAAACAAATACTACGGCATCGGTCTCGCAATCGTGAGGGCGCGGGTTCGAATCCTACCTATTATACTACCGACGTGAACCCACTCCTAACACAAGCCTTTGAGCTTAGCTGGAGGGGTTAACAAGATTGCTAGTAATGTGGGACTCCATCCCACATTGCCAGTTATCTTTATAAAAAAAAAAAATCATAGACAAAGTACACCCAGACGACTCGGAAAAAAGTGGTGTCCCATGTGGGAATCGAACCCATGACCTCTGGCTTAGGTCACTAACTACTCGACCAACAGGCCAGTTATTTGTATACAGTTATGTATATAGTCATTGTACTATTCTAATACAAATCTGTAAAGTTTCATCAAAATCCGTTTAATAGTGTTTGTATAAAAGAGCAATAGATTTAAATGTAGATAAACTTTCGCGATTTGTACACATTATTAAAATATATATATTACGGGTCTTAATCGCGTGAATAATTTAAGGTAAAATACCTTGTTTATTGCCCGACGTTTCGACCGTATTGCAACGGCCGTGGTCACGGGTAGACTCAGTCTACCCGTGACCACGGCCGTTGCAATACGGTATTTTACCTTAAATTATTCACGCGATTAAGACCCGTAATATATTTATTTTAATAAATCAATAGATTTGTAATATTAGATACGTAGTTTGTACGTTTATGCCTGACGCATGTAGGTAATTGATTATCTACCTTTAATTACCGCTTCGACCCCGAAAATATAAAAATAGCATATACTTGTGCTTCGTATCCTTTTAAACAATTTAATTTTTAATATTATTACATTGTTTTATATTTTCATAGTTTTTTGCGAACGTTTAGTAATAAATAATTTCCTTAAATATATTAAGACAATCTTGATGGTTCCCACACATTAACAATATGATAATAAATCTTATTTTATTTTATATTAAGTAGATATTACATAGCATAAATGTATTTATACAGTAGTAAAGTAAGTAGGTAGGTACTAACATAAATTATATTAAATAATAGGCGAACCACTTGAGTTCGCCATTAGGAATACAAAAAAATAAAATTTCAATGACCACACAAAATGTAAAGTGGATTTGGACTAACTTTTTCTTTTGAGATTTTTTTTTTAATTTAACTTAAATTCGGAATAATTGGTAGGTTATTTTAGAATGAAAATCTGTTTCACTGACACTTCAGCTGCCAGCAAGTTTATAATAATTCCTAATTACTTTAGTGCAGATGCCCGTATGTCTACATTACATAATTGAATATTATATATACACTAGCAGTCCCGGCGAACTTCGTCTCGACTCTTTTTTTTTGTAAATAGGGTTTAATTACATATATATATAAAGATAATTTTCTCTTGTAAAAAGATTTTTTTTTAATTCAACGAAAATTCGGAATAATTGGTAGGTTATTTTAGAATGAAAATCTGTTTCACTGACACTTCAGCTGCCAGCAAAATTTATAAAAATTCCTAATTACTTTAGTGCAGTAGTCTACATTACATAATTGAATATTATATATACACTAGCAGTCCCGGCGAACTTCGTCTCGACTCTTTTTTTTGTAAATAGGGTTTAATTACATATATATATAAAGATAATTGAGAATTTGAAAAATACTATTGTTAATAGCTTAGCATTATACTTAGGTACTATTCATTTTAGTCTTTATTAAACAATAAATATACGAACTATACGACATACCTGCATAACTAATTTCAATATTCAAAACGCCTAGTTTAGTATCAAATGCAACGTAGTATCATTTAATTAAAATTAAATATATAAAAACGACTAATAATCATTATGCATACGAGTTTGTTCTACATACAAGACAATGTTTGTTGCTCAAACAGTTCAAACGCATACCTAGCTATCACAGTCGAGTCGTGTGGAAATGGGTCGATAACTAGAGTGCTAAGTCCATTGTTCAATACCGAACGCCGATTATGATAAGTAAATATTTATGCTGTTATTTTTCACCCTAGGCGCAATTTTTTGTGAAAATCATTGTACTGTGGGTACATCGCTACATGTATTTCATATTAGCTGTCCCGCGCAACTTCGTCTGCGTAAATTTTCCCCGTTTTTGCAACACTTCTCATTGCTGCCCTGCTCGTATTGGTCGTAGCGTGATGTTATATAGCCAATAGACTTCCTCTATAAATGGGCTATACAACAGTAAAAGATTATTTTAATTCGGATCAGTATTTCCTGAAAATACCCCGTTCAAACAAACAAACTCTTCAGCTTTATAGTATTAGTATAGATTTGCCTTGGGACAACTCACACAACGGTATCTATCTGACTCCAAATTAGGCAGATCATGTACTATGGTAATCAGTCAACTGATACACATTTTATATATTTCTAAGTACACATATCTATACTAATATTATAAAGCTAAAGAGTTTGTTGGTTTAAACGCGGTAATCTCAGGAACTACTGCTCCGCAAAAAATATTTCACTGTTGGATAGCTCATTAATCGAGGAAGGCTATAGGCTATATAACATCACTCTACGACCAATAGAAGCGGAGCAACAATGATAAATGTTGCAAAAACGGACAGCTAGTCTATCTCTAAATAAAAAAATAAAACCATATTTCCCTAGATCACGAGATAGGTAACTAGAAAACGACTTCACCGATTTCACTCATTCTTTTTTCTTTAGTTTTCTAATACTCTGCGGAAGGTTCAATATCAAAGAAGGAAAAATAAGAAAATAAAGGGGCGGTTCGAAGTTCGCCGAGACAGCTAGTTGTAGATAAATTACATCCAGGCACAGAATAAAATATCATGCACACACGAAGTTTTATTTCAGGTAGAGATCGAACCTACGACCTCTGGCTTAACAGTCAGGGCCACTACCCACTAAACAAACAGGCCAGCCTTCCTAATATCAAAAAGTCTTATGTCGTGTCTGTTTAGACGCGATAAATTAAAAAAAACTTCTTTCTGGATTCTCGACGACGACTGGGACGATTTTTAAACCAATGTATTGTTAAAAACCGTCTGGCAAATCATAGAGGAAGGTTTAAGTGTTCACTAAGGTTTTGTGTAAATCTGCCAAAATAATTATGACAATAACTTTTTTTTTTTTTTACTTATAAAAAGATAACTAGCAATGTGGGATAATTAAAAATTGTAATCATAAATCCTTTATTTGCATAAAATGTGGTATACATAAGGATGGTGTTAAATAAAATAATGATAAAATAATAATAAAAAAAAATATTAAAAAAATGTAGAAGGTGAATGAAAAAATGTATCAAATCAATGCTCTGCTATCTACCTGTGAGAACCCGGGCCGGACGCTAGATTATAAGAAATATTATTAACTATGTGAATGGATCATAATTGAAGTAAATTACTAATCTACCTACCACTACATCGCAGTCCACATACATATATACATATACAAATGTTTTTGTAGACTCAGATAAAATAGTTGTTTATGAATAATAAAATAAATGTTATTATTATGGCTAAACTTAGGACTTATCTAATCACCCATTGTTGTTGTAAAGAAAATAAAATATCTTCGGTTTCTTCAGTTATAATTTAAATATTCATGAAATACTTTGGTAATTATAAATTAAATTAAAAATGTCACGACGCACGCACAGAATAGCTAGAACAAATGTATAGGTAATATGAATAATGTAGACAAAGCAAAAATCTATTTTTAAATTAACCTGTACATTTTTTAAAAGTAGGTACTTCTAGCTGTCCCGCGCAACTTCGTATGCGTAATTTTTTCCCGTTTTTGCAACATTTCTCGTTGCTACTCCGCTCCTATTAGTCGTAGCGAGATGTTGTATAGCCTATAGCCTTCCTCGATAAATGGGCTATCCAACAAAAAAATATTTTTTCAAATCGGACCAGTAGTTCCTGAGATTAGCGCGCTTAAACAAACAAACAAATAAACTCTTCCGCTTTATAATATTAGTATAGATAAGAATTAAAATGTTTTTCAAACATTTGCAAGAAACAAAATTATAAGAGCTACGCAAAAAAAAATGTAATAGGTATGTAGGTATGTACAGTTTCCTAATCTCCTCAAGAAAATAAAGGTCACGGGCGACTGTCAACGTAGATTTGATCTCAGGAGATGTTTATAGAATACTCAACTGTCATATTTTTATCCGATTACAAAAGAGGTGGTTGCCGTTTGATCCGTATATAAGTTTTTCCGTGATTTTCTCTAATCCAATTTGGATGGCGTTTCCTTTATTCGACTGCATATATATTTCTAGGAAAGTATTATTTCTGTGTCCTAAGCTATGCTTAAAGAACGTTCGTTAGTTATTTATATGTACAACAAATAAACCATTGTTAAAACACATCTTGTTTTGTCATGATCTTGTCCAGAATAGTTATCCATTTTCGACCTGTTTGGATAATCTATCGATCTCTTGGATTCGACTTACTAGATGGAATTTTGACATATTTCATACGAAGCTTATTAAGTCTATGGTCAAATATATATGTATATCTTGACTTGACTGCCTCTGTGGCGCGGTGGGAGTGTGTGCGACTACTACGCAAGAGGTCGTGGGTTCGATTCCCACACGGGACACCACTTTGTGCGATCCACAAATTGTTGTTCCGAGCCTGGGTGTACTTTGTGTCCGCGACTGGTATGTTTGTAAAGTCCTCCGCGTCATAGGGCTAGTACCCTACTGCAGGAGTCGCCTTTAAAAAAAAAATCTCTAGTAGCCAAAACGATCGATGGAACGGCAGTTATCTATACCACAGATAATATAATACTATACTAGTATCTATACTAATATTATAAAGAGGTAAGATTTGATTGTTTGTTGGATTTTTGTATTAAATAGGCTCCGAAACTACTGGACGGATTTGAAAAATTCTTTCATCTTTGTGAAGCTACACTAACTCCGGGTGACATAGGCTATTTTTTATCCCTGTGTTTCCACGGGAACGGGAACTACGCGGGTAAAACCGCGAGGCGTCCGCTACTTAGTAATAAAGTCACCAGTCAATCACGGGCCATGTTTGACGCAAAAAGATTAATTGATAATTATTTTCAAGTCAAAACAGTAGGTAACTTTTAAGATAGTAAATTGTAAATGATTGAATGGAATGGATCAATTTACATTAGGTATTAAAAATTAGATAAGATACGGCGATTAAAACACCTGTGTCATGACATGAAGAATAAGTGTTCAAATAATTCGAAAGATATCTGTAAATCTGACACGTCACGGTACCATTCGTTACCACCTGCTTAATCTTCTTTTTGACTGGGCTGTTGGTCTAGTGGTTAGTGACCCTGACTGCTAAGCTGGAGGTCGAGGGTTCGATCCCCACCCCGGGTAAAACTTGTGTGATGAGGACTATACAACAACAAACCAACTCTTCAGCTTTATTATATTTAGTATAGAAGTATAGATAAAGATGGGAACAACGGCAATGTTGATATGTGGGATTTACCTCCGTCCCGAACAGCAAACTTTTAAAACATCAGAATGACTCACAAAAAATGAAACATGGCGCTACAAAGTTCGACGGGACAACTAAATTAGAAGATTCGGTTCTTTTAATCTTACATGATTCAAGACAAGAGCAAATCCTCTAGCCGCCATTCTCATAACATTTTCACACAGATACTTATTTTTCGTAGTTTACATTTAAAGAATATTCTGTTTTGGTAATCAATTAAAGTTTTACAACTAACTAGAGACTTTAGACTAGATTTAGTGCTCAACCGCTGCTACACAACACTACTATAGCAACCCATATGATGTCCCACTGCTGGGCACAGGTCTCCCCAGTAGAACCTACTTAATACACATCCTAGTGGTAATTCGACTGCCTCTGTGGCGCGGTGGGAGTGTGTCCGACTGCTACGCACCACTTTGTGTGATCCGCAATTTGTTGTACCGAGTCTAGGTGTACTTTGTGTCCGTGACTTGTATGTTTGTAAAGTCTCCCGCGACACAGGGCTTGTACTATAAATCGGGAGTTGTTTTAAAAAAAAAAAAACAGAGCATCTTATATCGACGGCGACCATGCCCTCTTCGATCTTCTATGGGTGTGTTCTAAGTAAGTTGTGACTAATAATATAATTGTTGTAATCGCCACGCTTGGCGAGCGGGTTGGCGATCGCAATAAGGCTGTAAAGTACGCAGAGGACGCTGCTGCCCGTCCTCCGGTGTGACATCCCTTAGTCACTTTAGCTCAGCTCACGGTGTTTGTGGTCGAACTCCTCCGAAACGGCTAGACCGATTTTTGTATGTATTGCAAAACGAGGAAAATTGAGGCAGGCGAAGTTGCGAGAGTCAGTTAGTAAGACTATATTATAATATCATATATTTACTTGCCCATATAAAGATTTTCTAATTAATTAATACGTCAAACTTTTCTTAAAAATGTAAAGGAAAAAATACAGGTGGATAATCCCTGGCAACGGTTCCATGAACGCACAGATTGAACGTGTATTCGTAAACCACAAATGTAGCTCGTAAAGTGTTTTATAGTTGTTTATGTACTCAAGTATTAGTTGTTTAGTAAATCTTACTTTATAATTTAAAAAAAACATAAATACACCTCCCTGTACAGCTACTTGGTCATTCAAATTTACCTTATTAACAAATTAAAAGATTTTTAAAATTAGGAATCATTCGTGCATCGCTCTTCCTTCTGCAATTGGTCTCTAGTATGACCGAGGATAGTGGATTATTTCACTGGTCTAACAGACATGTTGGGGACTAACACTATTTTCATGATCTTCAAGCTTACTTCAAACGATGTGAACAACTACAACTAGCTGTCCCGTGCAACTTCGTCTGCGTAAATTTTCCTCGTTTTTGCAACATTCCCATTTTAATTTCGGATTCGTTGTTCGGATTAGTGTTATATTACCGCGTTCAAACAAACAAACAAACTCTCAGCTTTATAATATAATTATAGATTTACGACGGCTCCACACGCTGGCCCCAACGCCATTGTCTAACGTGTGGTTCCAGGATTGGCGCCAACGTTGGGCCGAGCATCATTCTAGATCCACACGTTGGACGAGTGGCGTTGGGTCCGACGGCGACGTTGGGGGCCAACGTGAGGAGCCGGTGTTACAAGAACACCATTAGTCGATTTCATCTGTCAAATAATTCTAATACCATGTTGGATTCTCGCTCAGTTAGCACTTCAACATCCGCATTCACAAGTGTCTGCCAATTCAATTACAAGTATTTTAAAAAGCAGTTATGTAATAGACAATATTAATAGTAAATATATTAGTATATGTCGATAATAGTATACTTTGACATAGGTACATATCTACATTAATCTATACTGTAATATTATAAAGCTGAAGTGTTTGTTTGGTTAGTTGGTTGAACGCGATAATCTAAGAAACTAACTGTACTGTACTCTTTCTACTAAATGAAATTCATGATATTTTGTTTAATTCAATTTCTTTAATTTACAGGGACTATTCTTATTAATTTTTAATTATGCACAAGAAGTTCGAACCCGTAGACAATTTTCTGGAACGAGTGGTTTAAATACATATTCCTGGCTCTGTATACCACCTCAGTTGATCGAAACTTCGTTCACATTGAATTAGAGTATTTCTTTCGAATTGAAAAATTCTTTGAGTGTTGCATTGCCCATTTATCGAGTAAGGCTATTTAAAATCATGCTACGATCAATAGTAGGTGCATTAATATTTTTTTTTGCAGAAATAGGAAAATATCGATGCTATTTGGCACTGAGGTAGCTTATAGCCCGGAGAATCAACTCATCGAATATCAACGCAAACAGATCGGGGTTATAAGTTTGACCTGTGTTTATGTGCATGTTTTTTTATTAGACGGCGAATTTAATCGAGATAAGATTCTAAACTCTTTGGTAAATCCGTAAAATTCTCTCTTATTTGTCGGCATTGATTTGTGCACACATGAGCTTGTTATCTAACATCCACGGACCGAGCCATGGGCTAGGTACAAATAATTACATAACAATTTAAATTTTAGTGAAACTTGTGACTATGACAAGATTTCAAAGTATGCGTCACATCGTCGGTTCCAGTAAGTTGATGGAATCTAAAAGCTGTTGTTCTTCGCAGGAAGCAAACACAAACAAGACTAATTTGATAGATTGCATATTTTAGCCGAATTTCAAAGTACCATTGGAAGATCGTGATGTATTTTGTTGTTGAGAATACGTTTAATGATTAACGATACAAATCTATACACAAATAGTCGTAGTATTATCTATACTTATATTATAAAGCTGAAGAGTTTATTTGTTTGTTTGAACTCGATAATCTCAGGAACTACTGGTCCGAATTGAAAAATTCTTTTACTGTTGCATAGCCCATTTATCAAGGAAGACTATAGGCATAACAACACGCTACGACCAATAGGAGCGGAGCAGCAATTAAAAATGTTGCAAAAACGGAAAAAAATTAGAATGTTAAATGGATGGATGGTTGTTTGTTACTCAGCCACGTCAGAACGACTGAAGGAAACTGGATAAAATTTGGCACAAAGATACATTATAGTACACAGGCTAGAAAATATGTACGGTTCCCGAGAGACAGATTAGAGCCTCCATGATTTACACGCGAACGAAATCGCCGGCAACAGCTAGTATTTTATATATAAGTAACCGTCTTTCTTGCGCAGTCGGGTAAAGAACAGTGTCAATACTATTGTGACTTCGAAACTATCGATAGTGGGTATTTATTGCTCTTTATCAACAGTCTTATCATTATCACATCACGTATTGTGACTATAACTATGTATGTTATTAACACCTAATGTATTAGAAGTCGAAGATTAATTTAATGTTTAATTCTTGATGAATGTGTACCTAGTATTTAGGTGAAACCTGTGGCTAGGTATCATAGTTTCCGCTTAGGAACAACTTAGTAAGTACATATCGGGATATGCCATAGAAATACTGATACTGATTAATATGTAGGTACTCGGTTTGAGAACAACAAGGATGATTCAGTCATAACAACTGTAGGTAATTGGTATATTGTTACAAGTTTAATAGGATTCATGGGCCATTTGAGAACTGATCTTATGGACTTGAGTTTAGGTACCTAAACAATAACAGAGTTTGACTCTTATGGCCTACTTCCCTCATAGACCATTTCACAAAACGACTTGCCCAAAGGACCACAACAAAGTCCACTTCTACAAAAAAACAATGCCCAAAAGGACAACTTGTCAAGTCAAACAAATAATGCTTTAGAATATTTTTGGCCAGAAACACTGGGCTGACGTGGTAAATTGCAACCTATACCCTCTCTTACAGCGGAACCCTTCACAATCACAACATTAGGAAGGGTGATAAAGAAATTTGGAACAAATACATAACAGGGCTTATAAGTAATATAGTAATGTCTGTCACTGCATTAATTTTAACGGAGACTAATCTATTATGCAGGAGACTATAGACAAAAGTGGTGACAAACGCAAGTGTACAACTGTACACTCGCCGATGGCATGGCAATTAATAATAATAATATCTTGGGACAACTCACACAACGCTATCTGATCCCAAACTAAGCATAGCTTGTACTATGGAAACCAGACAACTGATAAACTTACTTATATATTTCTAAATACATACATATTATAGATAAATAACACCCAGACACAGAATAAACCATCGTGCTCATCACACAAAGTTTTATCCTGGGTGGGGATCGAACCCACGACATCTTGCGTAGCAGTCGATTCGATAGGACCAGTAAGAGATGGGCACAAAATCGTCAGTTTACGAACCTGGGGGTTTAGACAAGGTACCTACATTCGTACCGTAATTCAATAACGCCATACTAATAACTCGCAAAAAAAAAATGTCTATGGTCGCCACCGCAAACGTCAAAATGTATACTATAATTCTTTTCCATTATCGACTTCGCTTTTCGAACGTGACTTTGTCTAGACCCCCAGCTGTTCGCAACCTGGAGGCGTGTGATTTTTTGAAAAAAAAACCGCTTATTCATTGATTAATGCTTAATCTATCGATCTACTGGCACATATTAAGTATAAAAACTACGGTACTACTGGGTCGTCACTACGTAACGACCGTGTAGTTGATAAATTATTAACCATTATAGGTAGGTACATGGTCAGGCTTACAGTAGGTAAGTAACTAAGTACTTACCTACTTATGCCTATCGTTAGTATTACCCAGTTTGTTGAAATCAAAGCTTTAAATGTCTACACAAATGTTCTGAATTGCAATTTGGGTGCTGTCACTGGAGTTCACTGCTCATTTCGTTTACCGCATAAAAGCCGCATCGAAACTGTTTGTAGCCAAGTTGGACCGTACTGTTTATTCATTATTCCATGGAATACTGACCTATATCAGTACCGAATTTTAAATGGCAAAAAGGGGACGAGAAAATTCAATTGACATAGGTAACAGTGGGGTTATTTTAATAATAAAAAGCGGGCAAGAGCATGACGAACCAGACCATGCTCAGTGTAGGGTTTCGCAGCTTCGAATAATTGCATCAGCAGAAGAACTTATGTTCATGGCACTTGAGCCCTTTTGTTGAGAAATGCAGTTTTTTGGCAATAAAAATCATTTTAGTTTGAAGTATTTATTAAGGGCTATTTTTGTTTTTTTTTTTCATATTTTTTGGTCACACGGTTCAAAAGCGGGCACGATATAAGCAACTTTCGGAGCTATTTATTTCCATAAATATTTACTCAATCAAAAAAGTTTATTAGAAACATATAAAGTTTTTGAAAGACCTGTCGAATGATGTGCCACACGTTCATGTTTGCTGATTTTTTTTTTTCAGCTTCTGTTACGTGTACGTATGGAGTGCCCCCCCTAAAAATACTTATTATTATTATTTAGATACAAAGTAGCGGTTACTACAAGACACCTTTTCACCAAATTTCATTAAGATTTACTGAGCAGTCTTTGATTAAAATGCCTGTGATATACGGACAAACAGATGGACATAACGAAACTATAAGGGTTTCGTTTTTGCCATTTTGGCTACGAAACCCTAAAAACGAGGGTTCTGTTGTTAATCAATCAAAAGGATCTAACTTGAAAATGCAATCATTAACGAACCAAGGGTTGAGCATGTGATCAGTTTTGACTTATTGTTATTGTTAAAGACATATTGGTCTAAAACGGAATGCCGACCTTTAGTAGGTAGGTACTAAAAGTAGGTACATTTTGCACAGGCCATCTCTACTAGTTTACCACGCATGCACGTGGTTGTTACCTTAAGTATTTGATAACTTATTGATTTTCAAACTCATTTCATCAAAAATTATGAAAGTTACTATAGCTAGTGAATACTACGCCTCATGTTGTAGGCAGGCGATCGATAGACTGCGATTAGGTAGGTGGTATTTTTCATTACACGTGAGGACCTAAATCGAAACGATATTATACCTACGTATTAGGCTAGGTATAACAACAAACCACGCATGCCTCATACAGTAGGTAAACACGAACTGAAATTAGCTATCCTGTTTCACAAGGATAACGTTTTTAATACATGTTTGTCCTATTAGAGATTGCGAGTTGATTGATGGAGATGACAATGCTTTATGCGCTTTGTAGATAAATGCATTACAATGTTACAGTCGGTCAACAAATCTCGGGAGTTATCAAAGTGTGTCGATATTGTGATAAACGTCTATCAGTTCTTTATCACGCAATAGAGCGACAACAAAGCCGTATAATCGACTACGTAGATTTAACATATTTATGAGCCCGTTATTAAAAATGTATTAATACAAATACCATGCGATTTATCCGTTCATAACTAACGCTGAGTAACCAATAAATTAATTATTCAGCGTGCGACGGTACGAAGGACCAACTCCATTTCCTAACACCCTGTAAGGTGGCGTAGCGTATCAAGCAAGTATGCAGTTGTTCCGTTCGCCAATGGTGAATATTTAAAATATACGAACCCAAGAATTCATTATGGAATACCTTTGCAGAGTTTAATACATAAAAAGGTCAGATACCTCAAAATAAGAACGTAATAAATCGCATTTGAATGATCTGCTTTGACTACTAAACTAAAGTCCAATGCGATTACTGCGGCATGAGGTTGGGACTGTATGTATATTATAACATTAACACCTGACAATCCATTGTTTGGCGAACTCATAAGATTTATTGTGTAATAGATTACTGTTAGGAAAACAAATTAATTTAAGCCAACCCCGACCACACTTAACTTCTGACATTTACATCAATATTTAGTACAGATGTATGTAACCTATGCAGGTAATTTTTAATAAAGACATTACTTACTTGGCATCCCTCGGTAAGGTCTTGACGAACACGTAAATGTGCCTCCTGTATCGGTAGACGCATGGTGCTATTGCGAGGATCACGAATATCGCCGCCTTAGAGAGTGTACTGAGCACGGCGGCCATCGCGGCAGCCAGTGCCATGAGAGCGACGAGCGCTGCCAGAATCGCGTCCATGCTGGCGATCAGCCCAGTAGGCCGCACAGTTGCTAACTATACACCGGTAACAGATAAACAGTACGTGTACGATGCGCGAGCACTACGCACCGGGGACGCGTGCGTCCATCGACACCGAACAGTTTTGGTTAAATGCGCGAAGGACGCGATATGTGCCGCTGCCGTGCGAGCGGCCGCGTCAATGGCGTAGCGACTGCCCCGAGCTCCCCTCGCGCCAGCTGCACATGCGCCGACAACAGCTGATCCCCGAGTGGTAGGCGCGCTATGTCACCTACCCCGGTTTAACTCATCTGATATTCTGAAAAACTGGAATAATAAAAACAATACCGTACATGCGACTGTTAAAAAATTTCCGCGGATGACTTGTATTGACGTTTTACATTTTTTATGTCATGTTTACCCACCTACTAGTTCTAAATTCAAATGTTTACTTGTATTTGGTATTGCTCATAGACAATGTTAATATTTTTTTAACACATCAACCTTATTAATAGGTATTTAAACCGTCTTTTTAACATATTGTCATATTACAACAATTCCCCTGTACCTACCTGAATACCTATAGATACCTACAAATCCTACTTTTTAACCGACTTCTAAAAGGAGGAGGTTCTATATCTACTTGTCTGTAAGTACCTATGTTATTCTTTTTCATGAATTTCTTGAAGACGGCTGGACCGATTTGAAAAATTCTCTTTTTGTTTGAAAGGAAGTGTAGTGGTAGGTAGGTAAGGTACACCACGTCCAAGATGGTGGAACTACATGTACTATTTCCAAGACGGATCTTGGAGAAATCAGAAAGCACCGATGGTTTTTGGCAGCACCTTGGTGCCAAATACGGAACAGTTATACTTAGGTAAATCTTTAACTCCTCTGTGGTGCCAAATGAAACATAAAAACTATAAAGTATTTCATGGCACAACCTTAAAAAGTTTAGTTAGGCGTATTATTTGTTTGCTTTTAGTTACCATATAAGTAATAATTTTTAAAATCGGTTATATTTTTTTTAAGTTTTAGTGATAGGTAATACCTACTTACTTAAGAAAACTCAACGTCACAAAACTAGCTGCCTGGATTTGGATGAAATTTTGCATGGTACGGACAACATTAAAACTATTTGACTTATGGAATCTACCTAAACCTATCTGTATAAAAATGAATTCCAATTTCCCTTGGTCACGGAATCACTAAAGAAGGACTTTACCGATTTGTAGAATGATCTTACGTAAAAAAATAAAATAACGAAAAATAAATAACAGGGCGGTACGAAGTTCGCCGGGACAGCTAGTTTACAATGGTAGATAGGTACCTATCTACTATTTTAACGAAGTTAACGAAGAAGAAGCAGCAGGTGTCTTTTTAACACCCGGCGTAAAAAAAAACTTACTTTCTTGGAACTTCGCTGACACACTACCGTGTGCCTGGATATTATATGCTAAATATTTGGTCCTGTTGGTGGGTGGGTCAGATACCGGTCCAGAGACGTTGACAGCTGAGGAACCTCGCGCTCAATAACAAAAGCGCGGTGCTTCTCCCGGATATGACGGGAACCTTCCTGAGGTTGACCTCGAGATCCCCAGGAAGGTTTATTCTTCCTAAAGAAGGGGTCTGTGGCCTGGTTACTTTGCCCAAAGACACCCCCTGCAGTGACGGCCGCCAATGTCTCACGTGTCGTTCCAACGTCAGGCGTATTTTCAAGGGAAGCCTACAACAGAGGCCGTACGGAGGGGGAAATAGTCGCTGAGGAGCAGCTGTTGGGTGGGCTCTGCTCGTCAGGAGGGGTTTAGCTCTCCGAAAACCACGGAAGAGGTCATGCGCTCGGCGACCACCTCCGTGGCGGTCATTACAAACGTGGCTCAGCAGAGTAGGAACCACGAAGGCATCTTCGCCAAAGGCCTGAAAGAGTCTGCCTCGGTTTTGAAGGAAGTGGTGGAAGCGCTATTTGAGCGGTCCACCGCCAATGAGGTGAGACTCAGAGGTTGCGGGCTGACAACACCTGCCTAGAGGAAGAGCTGAAGGCGCTCCGAGCCGAAATAGCACAACTGCGTGCCGACTTTGGTTCGGCCCTAATTAGCGCTGTGTCGGCCGGTTCTGTCCCGGCTCGTAGTGAAGAGGGTCCATCTGACGAATCCTTTATGGAGGCCTTCTGTGTTGTGTTTCTTACGCAAGTCTATTTGGCAGCGCAAAGGCCGCCCCTTTTGGTTGCTAGGGACGTGGGCACATAGATGTTCGGTCAAAAAATATTTTTTTTTGCTTCGATGGATTGCCCATCCTAAAAATATTTATTTGTATTAATTAGCTATCAAACTAAGGAAAAGCGGCTACTACAAGACACTTTTTCATTAGAGTAAAATGCCTGTGACATATGGACATGACGAAACTATAAGGGTTACGTTTAGCCATTTTGGCTACGGAATCCAAAAACTAAATAAAAGCCAGTAAGTTAAATAACCGGTAAATCGCGTTCACTCTAAAGTAAATCGACTGTCAAATTCCGTTAACAGATTTTAATTACTTTATTGTTATGCTACTTGTAGCAGTATTTGACTTATATATTGCCGCAAGTTTCAGCAAAATTGGTTAGGTATAACGGTAGATATAATGCGCCATACATTAGGGTAAGTACGCTGGTCGGCGGAGCTGCGAACCTTAACATAAAAATATATTTATTAAGTTCCGTTTCTTCCCAGTAGGTAGGTAGGTAGGTACTCGCGCTGTTGCTCCTAAACAACGATTTAGGACGAATATTAATCAGTATCTATCCAATTTTGTATAAGTAGGCAATATAAAAAGGGTAAAATTATTTTTAATTGGAAATTATTTTCGCGACAGCATTTACGAATCATCGTGACCATTACAAACAATTGATACCAGGTTTAAGTGCATTACGGCCAGCATTTACTTACATTTGAATGGTGATTAAAATTCATTCTGTGTATTATATTTCTAGGTATAAACGGGTGTTCGTTCAGAAATAACAATAAAACATACAAATTTTGTATGAAAATATACATTTTAATGTAGTTTTTCCAACATATCCCATACCTTTAAATAGCCTTATAAAGTAAAGTAACAAAATACGAAAGGAAACACAAATAAACTATCAGTCTTACAACAACAGACTGCAATAATTCATTTGAGGTTACTACGAAATGTATACAGGCAAGTACTTACGACTAAAACCTAATAAAAGCAGTATCACTTAGTTAAATTATATAAATAAATTATAAAATTAATGAGAATTCGTTATTAGGGCCCTTACACATGATGATTATTTCACGCGCGTGTTAAGATGATCTTTGAGAGGCGTGTGCCGTCCCTGTTGAAACGCGTAGCGTAGATGTGACACCTTAAGAGACCCTAGTCGATGGTTCTACCACACAAACACGCACAAGTGATTACTTTTCTGTATAAGGTCGTAAGTCTAAGCTTAAAATTAATATGTAATGAGAGCATGAATTGTAGACAGCCATAATTAATAATAATAATAATATCTTGGGACAACTCACACAACGGCATCTGATCCCAAACTAAGCAGAGCTTGTACTGTGGAAACTAGACAACTGATAAACATACTTTTAAATTTCTAAATACATACATATTATAGATAAATAACACCCAGACACAGAATAAACCATCGTGCTCATCACACAAAGTTTTATCCTGGGTGGGGATCGAACCCACGACCTACGGCTTAGCAGTCAGGGTCACTAACCAATAGACCAGCACGCCGGCCCTTTTTAAATTTGTCTTAAAACATTTAAGAATGTTAACAATTTAAACAACAATTTTGGCCAAAATTCCAATGCTTTAAGGCTTATAACTTTAAAAATATTAATTTATTTTCAATTATGTCTGCCTACAGACCTAGCTTACGATAAAACGAATTGATATGACTGACGACCATAAACAGAGGAGTAATCACTTATGCGCGTTTTTATGGTAGAATCATCGACTAGGACACTATTAAGAGTGCTTTTCTACCAGAGATGTGCTATGCTACGTTGCTATGGATGCGTATATATCCACCAATCATATTCATTGATCCATATAGCTTAGCACTGGTGGTAACGGCTTCAACTAAAAAAAAAAAAAAAAAAAAAAATGCGCGAGAGCATGAATTAGTCATCACATGCGCAAGCCCAGGTATATACAAAAAACTGATTATTCTGTCCTTTTCTGTCTTTCCAGAGATAAATCTAGGACGGAAAGAGATGAAACATTGAAACGCTTAAAAATAGTTAATAAGCGTCTATGAAAAAAAATATTATTTATTACTTAACAAGGTGAGGATTCGAGGAACTAACTTATACAGTATGATGATATTAATTAAAATATTCCAACACCATAACATATAATTTAAGTCATGACGATTATTTAAGTACATTGTTTATTCGAAAATGGAAAATGCTTATTGCCTCATTTAGCATGTTTCGTAGCAATGATGTTTTAAGTAAAAGATGTAGTTAATATATAAAAACTCAACACTGAGCTTGAAATAATAAAAAAAAACCTTGATAACATTTTTAACATCGATATTAGGCTTCAATCTGAAACTCTCATGTAAAGCTGTGGATGTGGGTATGAGTCCTGTTTAGCAAATACCATCGGCGTACCCAGGAAGGGTAGGGGTTGAACTTACAAAAGAAACTGCAAAAAGACCATTGCATTTGGCTGGTGTTTGGTGAATGTACCTAAAACGCCCTCCGAAAAGATGATCTTAGGTATGCCCATGGCACTATTGCACTAGGTTGTAGGTAAGAGTTTAGTGCATTTACGCAATGAATCAAATTGTACCGGAGTTTGCAACCTCGATGGTTTGCGTCGTGAAGGGGCGTCTAAACGGGCCATTTTTACGGCAATTTGTGGCGCAATGCTGTCGCCAGCTACATGGCAGTACTCTCCAATATTGATTTGATGGTTGCCGAACGATCGCTGAGCGATCTATTTTCAGTAATGTTGCCCTGCCAATTTTGTTGTTGTTTTAGACACCCTCTATTTTATTGTTGCCGGGTTGTGTAGCCCGTTTAGGAGACTGGATCATTCGCCATACAATTGTATTGATATTGCCATTATTGGTCGAGCAATTAGCTGCCAATAGTGCCACCACCAATTCCCGTAAAAAATGGCCCATTTAGGCGCCCTTTAATAAAATAAAAAAAAAATATGATCACAATACACTTTTATGTGGCAACTTGATGATTATTACAATATTTATAACCTGTAAATACTTCATTGTAAATATTTCGACATTTTAAACTTATGTTTACAAATTTGTCCGTGTCTGTCAATTTGTGCGATTATTTGTTCTAATATTTTGATGCGATTCTAACTGTCACTTAGAGATTTGCTTCCAAGAGGTTTTTATACACATTATATTTACAAAAAGTGGAGAAATTTTCATACAAACCCAGTCGAGGTGGGTCCCTAGGTTATAGGAGATGTTTTTCTACATTAGTGGAAAATTGAATTTTATAGTTATCTACCTAATATTAACCGAGACCACACATTACTTAATATCACTCATAAAAATAATTATTTAATTATATCAGATGTTTTATTATTTTTAAATTGCGACATTAAAGTCGTTACGATGTTTCATTTTTAAAATTATTGTTAATTAATCACGTGTATATTGACAACCATAATAAGAAGGTCATACATAAATCATATCAGAGACCTGTTATTTTTTTCACAGGTCATTTCAACAAAATTTACTATTATATAAATAGTATTTCATATTTTTAAGTGTAATGCTTGCGCTGAACTTCGATGACAGAAATTGGCCTTCTATCTATGACGTAACATAATCTGTAGATACATAAAAGAAGAGTGTACAAAGATCTTTTGGCGCTTCGATGACATTGAAATGAGCGCGCTTTACAAAATGGCGGCGTTAGTTCTGCGACAAGATGGCGGCGTTAGTTCTGATTTCGGCCACGCGCCAAAAGACCCTTGTAGCACTTTAGGAATGGTTGACAAGTAAATGTAGCCATGCTAGTTTGGGATGAGACATAACATAATATCGTATGTTGGATACTATTATCGTAAATCTACGATAAATATCGTACATTTTGGAACACAGCTGAGGCCCAGTAGGCTGCAAATACATACATAAACTTTGAGCTAATAAAACAGATGTTAGATCACAGCCTAATCTGTCCATTTATAATTTTATCGTATTCTTCTTCGCGTAGAGGCAGGTAGCGGTTTTGTTTCAGATCTAGATAATACAACTTGTCTTTTTTGGCTAGTTTTGGATCAAAACCATCCTTTTGTAGATCAGTCTTCTTCATCTTAAATGTACCTAAGGAATAAATAAAATATGTTATGAAACTGGTAGTTAAATGTTGAGAATCCGTTTCTAGTAAAAGCTATAAAAATATTTTGTCATTAGTAATTAATAATTTAGTATACAACGTGTAACAAAAACGTGTACATATTTTAGGGTTGGTATGTGCCCATGATACTGAGTGCACACATACCAAAATTTATTAAAATCTGAGTACCCTACAATTTCGAATAAACCTGATTTTTTAAAAAAAAGTTATCACTTTAAAAAAGTATGACTTAAAAAGTTCTATGCCATAAAAATCTAATCGAATTTTGTACCAAAGGGGGGAGGGGGGGGGTGTCTCGACTTATTATAACTCACAAAATTATTATACTTATTGTCCTTTTATCTATTTTTTTGAAGATACCTAGCAATGTTGAATTATGGTCCCACATTACTAGCAATCCTGTTAATCTCAGCTTAGCTCAATAGCTCGTATTAGGGATGGGTTCACGTCGGTAGTATAATGGGTGGGATTCGAACCCGCAACCTCGCGATTACGAGTCCGATGCCTTAGCCATTAGGCTACCGCTGCTTCAACGAAAGCTATGTACCAAATTAAATTAGGTACCAATGCGACCCCGACATTTGAATTCCCTGGTTCTATTGCCTTGCGAATTTGCCATTACATGTAGAATCATGACATAACACAATGTTATTTTACTTCCTAAGTATTTAAAGAATTTTGAATTTGAATGTCACCAGACAGGCAAATATTATTTTATATATTGCGGCCGATTTGCCACCTGACTTTTACATATCACTCACCAGTCATGTCCATACTATCCATGACCCTGATGAACACAGGTCTGGCGTACACGGGCAGGTCTGTTGCCAGGTCTCTGGCCAATCTGTCCAGGTCTAAAGACCCGTCCTCATCCACGATGCCGCACATTCCTGCTCGACCTTCTGTGTTCGGTACCTGCGGATACCATGTATCATGTAGGGCGCGTATTTGGCAAATGGGCAACTATTTTGGATTTCTTGTTATGTAATAGTAAACAATGTTGTGATAATTATTAAGACTATGACTATATGCTAGCTGCCAGATATAAATTACTAGCTGACCTGCGCAACTTCGTCGGCGTAAATTTTCCCCGTTTTTATAACATTTTTCATTGCTGCTCCGCTCCTATTAGTCGTAACGTGATGTTATTTAGCCTATAACCTTCCTCGATAAATGGGCTATTTAACAGTATTTTTTTTTTTAATTTCGGACCAGTAGTTCCTGATATTTTCGTGTCCAAACAAACAAACTCTTCAGCTTTATATATAGATACATTAAACACGAGTCTATTTTTACTGTTCATTAAACGATCGTGCAATAAAAAGTGAAAATGTATGATTTTGTTATCATTACGACTCACCAGAACACCATAGACGACAGCATCTCTATGGTCGGCCACTCCAGAGATGGCGGCCTCCACCTCCGTGGTAGATACATTCTCTCCTCGCCATCTGAATGTATCTCCCGTTCTATCTCGGAAAAATAAGTAACCGAATTCATCCGCTACCAAGATGTCGCCTGAAAGACACAAAACAAGGTTTGATTAATTTAATTCAAGAAAGACCAACAGCAGACAACACTTATAATAATTTCTATAATATTATAAAGCTGAAGAGTTTGTTTGTTTGTTTGAACGCGGTAATCTCAGGAACTACTGATCCAAATATAAAAATTCTTTCATTGTTAGCCCCTTTATCGAGGACACGCTACGATCAATAGGAGCGGAGCTGCAATGAGAAATGTTGCAAAAACAGGGAAAATTTACGCAGACGAAGTTGCGCAGGACATCTAGTAATTTCTATTACGTAACATGATGTCAATAAATAGGTCTCTGTGGGTAACTCAAGTAATAAGAGAACTACCAACAAAAATATTTAAAGTAAAATTAAGGACATGGTTGGTGGAGAGATGCTTTTATACATTAAATTAATATTTCTCTCATAAACCCAATACTTCATAAGTTTAAGGGAATACTTTATAAATTGTGTTGTGTACCTAACAATCCAGATATAAGTAATTTATAAATGTGTAATAACATACAATTGTTAAATATTCGCATGCCTCAAAAAGGCAACCATATTTTAAGCGAATAAATGTATTTGTCTTTTGTTTTGAAACAAGAAAAATACTATACAACATTTTTCATTTTTTCGAAATACCCTCATTATTTATTTTCTATACTAAGTTCCATTCGCCTAAACCAATTATTAAAGTCGGCCCGTGACCACGATCGGTGCAATTCGATCGAAACGACGGGTAAATAAAAGGTTCGTCGTTCGTTCTTTCTGGTCTTTGGCCTTCTCTCTCGCAAAGATTGGTAAATGTTCAGCAATGTTACTGTTGTATACCGTTGCGAGTTAACAGATCTATGATTCTCTAACTTTGTTGTCAACACATGCCTGCTGCAAGAAAAAAAACTAGCCACCATTTTTTTTCCAACGTTACGAGGCCTTTGCAGTTTTGTCGGCAATTTTCCTTCTGAAAAGACCTATATTGACGACTGTTTTTTTAACTATCAAGTTATGTTTTATTCGTCGCCTGTGATTATTTCCGAAACCCGTTTTGACGTTCTGTTTTTGATCGTAGATGCATTTCGCGGCATCAATCCACACGGTGTAAAAATAGCTAAAACCAATGAACACAGGTCGATGTTGTACATTCTCACCAGATAAAAAGGCAGCATCGTCATACTGGAACACATCCTTGACGACCTTCTTATCGGACGCGTCCTTGTCGACGTAGCCGAGGTACTGTCGCGCCGGGTTGTGCGCCTGGATCTTGCCGATGAACACGCCCGGCTCGTTCGGTCGAGCCAACTGAACACAGACATACTAAATGTAGACTTAGAACATGATAAACATATATAAGCGGCGGTAGCCTAATGGCTAAGGCATCGGTCTCGGAATCGTGAGGTTGCTGGTTCGAACCCTACCCATTATACTACCGACGTGAACCCACTCATAACACAAGCCTTTGAGCTTAGCTGGAGGGGTTAACAAGATTGCTAGTAATGTGGGACTCAATACAATATTGCTAGCTATCATTTATTACAAAAAAATATATATGATGAGGTATACTGGCCTGCTGTTGGTTAGTGACCCTGACTACTAAGCCGGAGGTCGAGGCTTCGATCCCCACCCAGGATAAAACTTTGTGTGATGAGCACAATGGTTTATTCTGTGTCTGGGTGTTATTTATCTATAACAGTAGCGAAGAATTAAAAAAAACATCTAAGGCTTGGTGGACACGGTTCTTTATACCTAAAATATTAACTAACTACAATTCAAAGGGAAACCGAAAATAATGGTGTTCGTGGTGGACCCTCCGCCACTGATCTATAATATGTATGTATTTAGATATATGTAAGTATGTTTATCAGTTGTTTGGTTTCCATAGTAAAAGCTCCGCTTAGTTTGGGATCAGATAGCGTTGTATGAGTTGTCCCAAGATATTATTATTATTATTTTCACATACTACCGTAGAACCTCTATAATTCGAACTAATTGGGACCGACATTAGTTCGAATAATCGAAATGTGGATTTTTTGGTACAAGATCAAACAAAAACGCGACCAATTGCGACCCTCCATAGCATTTGGTCGCGAAAAAACGCTATCAAATTTAACAAAAATATTAACATTACTTGATAAATCTTTACAAAAAACAGTAACTTGAGAAAATATCTATAAATCTGTACTAATATTATAAAACTGAAGAGTTTGTTTGTTTGAACGCGATAATTTCAGGGACTACTGGTCCGAATTGAAAAAATATTTTACTGTTGGGTAGCCCATGTATCGAGGAAGGCTCTAGGCAACGACCATACAGCCCCTAGACGCCTATTGTTCGATATTTTGCATCAAATCATTTCGGGCAACTAGCCGAGGTATGAGGAAGCGGGACGCTGCAATCTGATTGGTTTAGACAAGGTCACGCATCACTAGTACTTCATGATTGAACTAAATAAATAATTAGTAAGTGATATTTTTTAAATACTTAATATTTTTCCATAGTTGATATTAGTATCTTATATTTTAAAATGGCTATGTCCATACCATAATATTTATTAGGACGTAGATACATATGGTAAGGACGGGATAGCTATTAATGAACTACAAACATATTATACCTATATAATTTTAATTTTTTACATTAAAGTATTAAGAATTAAACAATACTTTGAAATTTCACACAATAAAAGAAAGAATACATACATACATATCAACCCATAAGATGGCCCACTGCTGGGCACGGGTCTCCCCAGTAGAACCTACTAGTATGTAGATCCTGGGGGTAATTGCCATAATCGCCACGCTTGGCGAGCGGGTTGGCGATCGCAGTAAGGCTTTAAGTACGCAGAGGACGCTGCTGCCCGTCCTCCGGTGTGAAATCCCTTAGTCGCCTTGACGACACCCACGGGTAGAGATGGGGTGGTACTATTCTTAAGCCGGCACCACACGGCCAAAAGAAAGAATATAAAATAATAATGATAATTTATTGGTTTTAACGATTACATATTTGTTAATGTCTTAAATAAATATAATCTTACATGAACTATAGTTTATATACAACGTGGTAATTAAATCCCTGTCCGACCCGAAAAAGGCGTGTAGTAGGTATTCTGTTAACAATCTTGATGCAAACCAATTCTCTCGTCTGCTTTCCTTGATCCAAATATATTTTATGGTAGGATCTTTTGGGTACCTAGAATTAATTAAATTAATTAAATAATCTAGCCGTAACAATATTGCATTCATAGTCATTAATATTTGTATATTTAAATGAATATAATTATGTCGTTAATAAAAAAAATTGTTGTCAGTTGTCGATTAGAATTTTAGGCACACTTAAAACAATTTTTAACTTTACATTATAAAAACAAACAACCTTTTTTACTGATAGCGCGAGTTGTTAATTACGCGGTTATGATTTTTGACAGACGGTCGATACACATTAAAATTTGTGCAGGAAAGAGATAGTGTAGAATTTAAGTAGGAAAGAAAGAGATAGCATCTAAGAAAGACATCAACGCGTTCGCTTTCGTAAGGTTGTTTTATTTCACTTATGTAAAATGTCCAGTATAAGATGAACTCCGAAGAATTATTTGAAAAAAAATTGTTTAATTAAAATATATGTTTTAATAACTTACAGATGAAATGTTATGCCGTCTTTCCGGAGATTTGAGGTACTGCTGTTTTTTCCACACCATTTTATTGTGCAACTGGCCATATAAATACTTAATTTCACGATTTAAACCATAATTCTGCGGTAGTGTTTACGGATCACAGATGTGGTCGACACTGATGAGAACATTTGATGCGGCGAACTACATCAGTGAAAATAAACTGATGTGTTGGCCGAATTACAGCGCCTGTTATGCGGTGTCTAGTGGCTATATGGTCGTTGGCTCTAGGCTATATAACATCACGCTACGACCAATAAGAGCGGAGCAGCAATTAAAAACGTTGGAAAAACGTGAAAAATTGACGCATACGAAGTTGCGCGGGTCAGTTAGTCTATACTAATATTATAAAGAGGAAAAATTTCTTTGTTTGTATTTAATAGGCTCCGAGTTTCGGAGCCTATACTGGACGGATATGAAAAATTCTTTCATCGTTGTGAAGCTACACTAACCCCGGGTGACATAGGCTATTTTTTATCCCTGTATTCCCACGAAACGAGAACTACGCGGATGAAACCGCGAGGCGCCCGCTAGTTAAATATATTTCTGTCACATTGAAATGGATTACTTACCTGACAAAGACCCATAGAATTCCTTATAGGCTCGCCTGTCTCCTGGTTCACTTTGATGATAGCGATCGGGTATACGTTAGGGAAGATCCGGGACACGAACCCGATAGCTCCCGGCGTGCCGTCGGTGTTTGCTGTAACACAACACAAGTGAATTAATCCATTTGAAACTTTCAACCCCCTGGGGGGCTTTCAAGGAGGGTACACAAGACGTAATTAAACCGCTTTCTTTTATTGAAGAGTCTCAACTAAATTGTTCGTTATGCAGGGAATTTGACAAATTAACTACATATGACTTAATAAATCAGTATAGTAGTCTATCGTTTATTTCTAACTAGCTGTCGCCCGCGGCTCCACCCGCGTGGATGTTGGTTAGGGGACGTCCATTAATTACGTGAGGTGTTAAGGGTGGGGGATCGAGTCGTATCTCACCAAATCTTTCGTGGGGGACGAGGGCTAAGAAACCATCTCAAACTGGATTATATTTAGTACATTTTTTTAAATAAAATTATCTGTGAAATCTACGTTAGATTAAGGGGGTAGTCAAGCCAAATGTCGCGATATCTCACCAGAGGGACCAAATTTCGCCAAAATAACCTCACGTTATTAATGGACGCCCCCTTATCGCCATAAAAGCTATCCTATATCCCCAAGTCTTAAACTATCTCCATACCAAATTACATCTAAATCGGTTCAGTGGTTTAAGCGTGAAAAGGTAACAGATAGAGTTACTTTCACGTATATAATATAAGTATGGATGTTTTAATAATAATAATAATATCTAGGGACAACTCACACAACGCTATCTGATCCCAAACTAAGCAGAGCTTGTACTATGGAAACCAGACAACTGATAAACATACTTATATATTTCTAAATACATACATTTTATAGATAAATAACACCCAGACACAGAATAAACCATCGTGCTCATCACACAAAGTTTTATCCTGGGTGGGGATCGAACCCACGACCTCTTGCGTAGCAGTCGGATACACTCCCACCGCGCCACAGAGGCAGTCATATACAAATACAAGTTTTAGTAATTGTTGATTAAATTATTGTTTTTAAAGATTACCGCAGTAAATTTCCGTGTCACGGAGGATTTTACAAACATACAATTAACGGACACAAAATACACTTGTATTTGTATATGACTTTATTTTGATTGTAACGACAGTTTCCCATAGAGACCTGTCTCCACCTGTTTTTTTGTTTTTGGACATGCGGGTTTCTCACGACACTAATATAAATGATCTCGACATAAATAATATTAATATGTACCTATATTAGCGTTTCCTTCCGTCGCACCATAAAATTCTAGAACCTGTTTTATGTTGAATCTGTTTACGAACTCTTCCCAGATCTAAAAAAACGCAAACAAAGTAAATAAAAATTATATTAAATACAAGCAGATGTCTGGGACTCCGTTTGTATGGATGTTAGTTAACGAGACATTAAAATCCGAAACTTCTAAATCGTTTTTTATGAAAAAGTAACGTATGTCCTCCTTATGGGAAATGTAACGTATGTCCTTCATCAAATTTCAAACTAGGGTCGTAGCTTGAATTTCGCCATAACCGACACTTACGACTAGTCTAATAATCTATCTATCGATGGATTTGGCTACTGGAGGTAGAATTTTGACATATTCTGTATAGAGCATAAGCTCCATCTACCGGATGGAGTTTATGCTCCATAGGGACTCATCACATGTCGGGGGAAGTTATAGGGAGTTTACACTATGTATATCTCTAGTAGCCAAATCCATCGAAGACCGGTCGTATGACAGAGTCAAGGAGAACAACAGTCAAGGTTTCTGGGTATCTAATTCATGACTGAACATCAAAATTATAATATTACTTTATCAAAATCAGTACAGCAGTTCAGCTGGACAGTATAACAAATTATATTTTTTTGTATTAATGGGTGTATTAAGTCCTCTCGAAAGTGCAATTAATTCACCTGGGTGAATTAAGTCTACCAAATGGTGCACTTAATTCACCCAGATGAATTAGCTAGGTGAATTAAGTGCACAACTTAAAGCGTTTCGTCGGGTTACATTTTTACTTGGCATCGATATGAAATTATACATTCAATTGAAGTACCTGTATCTATATCAAATACGTAAAGTAATGAAGGCGTCCTTGGTATCATAATCTACATACATTGACCAAGCCTTGTCCGTTATTAATTAAGAAAATATGATTTACTCACTTGCAATCGTAGTCCATTGCCATATATGGCGCGAACGGTGTGCTGCTTGTCAATGGGTGACGGTGGTGTTGCCAGAATGTAGCGGCACATCTCCCCTATGTAGTGAGCCCCCTGGAAAATAATGTTATATACGAAGAATTAAAAAAAAATACGACTATACAGTACATAATATCAGAACCATAAATTAACAACATTATTTTTCAGATTCGGGGTCTGTCCAGATGTAAAAGGTAGGACGCTCGATTCTAACATTAAAACTGTTTCGGGGAGAGATTCAGGGTACGAGTTTGAAATTTTGAATCAAATCTGGATATCTATTCCATACTTAAAATTATAACTTTTGGGTATCTATAAGTATTAGAAAAAAATAACCGAGTGTTTGAAATTAATACGACTGTCTCTGTGGCGCGGTGGGAGTGTATCCGACTGCTACGCAAGAGGTCGTGGGTTCGATCGCCACCCAGAATAAAACTATGTGTGATGAGCACGATGGTTTATTCTGTGTCTGGGTGTAATTTATTTATAATATGTATGTATTTAGATATATATGAGTATGTTTATCAGTTGTCTGGTTTCATAGTACAAGCTCTGCTGTTATTATTATTATAATAACTGAAATGTTTTTGCGTCAAAAATCCGTTATTTTATTTTTTCTAATTTTGAAGTAGAGTCACTGCCACTGTCACTCTCACAACTGAGGCGAATCTAACGACACGTTTCAAGCTAAAATCCATTTGAGCCTTAGATTTTGATTTGAAAAAAGTAATTTGAGCTCTAGAGCATGCCAAAGAACATACATACATACACTCGAAAAACATAACCCTCCTTCTTGCGCAATCGGGTAAAAATATAACTCTTTTTTTCTTGTAATTTAACAACACAAATTCATCTACTATAGGTCAAGATTCGGTCAAAGCTATTGTAACTATTAAACTTGATCTTCTAACCACTGATAATAGCAAATAAAAACCTTAAGTATAGCAAACTATAATATGCATAATAAAAAGCTGTTCCAGACATGAAATAAAAAAAAAAGATTATTATCTTTGAAACGGCTGACCGAACTTACATCCATTAAAGGCAACAAATACACCGTGAATTTGTAGTCGTTTTGAAGCCGAAAATTTTGAACTCCACATCAGTAACCCAATCCATAAAAAATATCAGTTTGAAAAAATACTACAAATTCACGGTGTATCTTGACACAACCTGCTTTTAAATATCAACAATATATTGAAATCAGACCATCTATTTTAGAGTTACGATCCTACGAGCAGGTAGACATATTGTCTTCGTCAAGAGAGTTAAAAATCTATGTCAAATATATTATATATATTTCGGGACTTAATCGCGTGAATTATTTAAGGTACGAACCTTTTATTTCCGAACTTTTTATATTAACTTTTTTATTCCGAACATTTTATTTAACTATTTACTTATTCTGAATATTAGGTACGAACCTTTTATTTATTCAAAGGTACGAACCTTTTATTTATATCCATCGTTTTGAAACAACGTTTTTTTTTTTCGAACGAAGCATATCTAATATGTATACAAATCGCGAAAGTTTAAAAACACTATGTCAAATAAACAAAAAGTGCTTGCTGCCAACGTAAAATTTGTCTTTTTTTTTACGGATTTCGATTAGATTTTGAGACGACGGGACTTTCATTAGGAGATAACTATAGAGTCTAAGGCATTTTACTTGCAGCAAATGAAATAACCCTAAACTAAAATAAAGGGCTGTTTCTCCTTCTACTTCATACGGTGGGTACGCTGTGCTCAATTATGTTTAAACATTAACGCCTGGAGAAAAGTAAAGAATTCAAGTTCAAACATCTGTGAGTGAATAATGCCTTTTACACAGGCGTTAAAGTTTTAAAATCAATTTAACTTGTCTATGTCCATCTATACTAAAATTATAAGCTGAAGAGTTTGTATGTTTGAACGAATTTATCTCAAGAACGAATGGTTCAAATTTAAAAAAAAAAATACTGTTGGATAGCTATATAAGTTCACTTACCGTGGCTTTGTATTTGACACAATCGGGGAAATATTGCGAAGCGGAAAACTTGGATTTCAAAATGACTGTGCAACCCATAATTAGAGCTTGACCGACGCTGATAACTCCTCCCGCGGTGTGGTACAACGGCAATGGACAGTATATCCTGTCTGTACTTCTTAGACCCATGTAATGAAGACCAACTGCCAGGAATACGTATCTGAAACAGTAAATTAATATGTTGTGTAGAACACACTTTTTATGTAGTAAAACATTTTTATTTTTTAAACCAATCAGACCTAAATTATTCTTCTTGATATCTAGCACTAATATTTACAGAAAAAAAATGTCATGCTCCAAACATATATACATATAACAATGCATCTACTAGGTCCGAAACTCTTCATCTTCATAATCAGTGTTCCTTTCATAGCTTTTTGACAAACATTGTTAATTTCGTTGCCAATGAATTTATTTCTTGTTCAAATGACATACGAAATAAAAGCAAAAAAAACACATAAAAGTAAAAAATTAAAAAAAAATGTTTGTTCAAAAATATTACGTGGAGCGTTAGGTGGGTGTAACTAACCCACTTATAATTTTAGACCTGTTCAGATGAGGCGAATTACGCGCAAATGCATACGCGCTTAGACGAGGTACTCGGAATACAATCATTGCGTTCACATGATTCGCGCGAGAGGATTTCACTCGCGTGTAGTCGCGTGTTATTCGCCGGCATCTCGACTGGCCTATTCGCGGTAGTACGCGAGTCGAGATACTCAGAGCTCCTTGTTGCGTTTGTTTACGTGTAGGGGTGGTTAACAAATGCTTTTTTTCAACGTTTTATTACAATAAACATATTACATTTTAACTTAAGAATTTGAAGGAATTGTTCTGTTCTAACTTTGAAGAAAATAATAATATCGTGTGCCCGCCGTTACAAAGTTACGTTGTAAAATTTTATTTTATTTCAATTTTAAATTGTATTTAACTGTTCTGAATCCGACCCAAACCCTTATGCGTGTTCACGTCATGTGAACGCAATAACAAATTCATCTCGCGTGAATCACTGGCCTCGCGCGTATGAATTCGCCTCATCTGAACAGGCTCTTAATGTCGTTTACACAATTTGCCGTTGGTCGGTCAATAGAGCCGTGCTTGTCAACACTTCCGTATGTCCCTCCCCGCAGCTGCTCAAACTCCCGGCATAACGAATAACCATACAAATATTGATCGATTTATTTAGGTCTGGGTATCTCACACCCAACCTTACGCTCGGAGGGTTAAAGGATACACATAGGTTGATTATTGATTTGGTGAAAATATTAACGAATTTTGAGTAAATAATAAAAACCCGTTTTTGTTTTCTTGACAAGGCATGAAAAATGAAATAAAAACTGCACATTTCAGCATTAAGGATTCATGAGGTACCTGTCCCGCCGCCGGCGATGAGCGGGAAGTGATTTTATCGCTCAAGAAACGTACAATAGTATATTGTAGATCCCGTCCGTGTAAACAAAATATATGCGGTATAGAGCGAGTACTCGCCGGCAATGTAAACGGTCAGCGATCAACTATTAATATCACTAGGTTTATGTTTGTTTACATAGGATCTACATAAGTATGTGCGTTTCTTGAGCGATAAAATCGCTACTCGCTTTCTCGCCGTTGGTGGGACAGGTGTCTAAATCTAAATCATATGAAACCTCGACATGTTTCACATATCGTCATTTATACTAATAGCAGGACGACGCTTTTCAAGTGGTGGTGGACATGAGCGCCTGGAAGCTAGTAAACAATATGTATTGGTATCAATTAACTAACGACTAAAAGTAATGCACCACGCTGTGTGTGTGTGTAGCGTGGTCTCCCCTCCCCTAGCCCCTAAACCCCCACGTATAGTCAGTTTGATTCTCATACATGACAAAAATTTGCATATATCTATCAATCCCATTAATAAAATCACCCGCGGTGATTTAATTTTAAATTTAGTCGACCTTAAAACACGTATTTCCGTCACGAAATGGGGGGGGGGGGAAGTGAAATAGTGAATAATGTCTGTCTCGACATCCCAGTTTCACTTCCAGGATATTTAACAGTATAACAAGCATTGAGTAATAGGCTTTCCTGTAACAGGAACTCCTCAATGACGAATACGTCATAACCTCGTTCTAAATCTTGATTAAAAATACTGTCAAATTATTTGAAGGTTAATCAACACATAATATGTGTGTCACAGTGCTGGTCTTAAAATATCTTTTTTAAACCTCGCCGAAATAATACTTCTTTTCCTGTGTACGTCTCGTCTATTGGTACTTCCTTTCTTGTATTGGTACCTACCTCTCGTCTATAGAATGATTTGTTTGTCGCCATAATGGCATAACAAGCTAACGTTTAGGTACATTAAAACAAATCGAAATCAGAAAAAAAACTGATTGTTTTCAAAATTACTAAACGGAGTCTCATTAAAAAAATCTTGATTAAACCAGTTTTTTTTTAATAAAAAACTGGACTAGTGCGAGTCGGACTCGGTCACCGAGGGTTCCGTACAAATTATAATCAATAGTTCAGAAATAGAAAGATCAGCTAGATACTATGTATTATAAAATTATATGTACTGGTCTTAATTAACGTTTCGACCGTATTGCAACGGCCGTGGTCACAAGTTGTAATAAACAAGGTATTTTACCTTAAATTATTCACGCGATTAAGAACCGTAGTATATATTATAATTTTATAATGTGTACAAAGCGCGAAAGTTTATCAACATTTAGATACTATGTATGTCTGGGGATACTCTTAAATTTTCAACTTTTTTTTATTTTTTGGAATTTTTCCTTTATTTGTGCTGTAAGACCTTGCTTTTCGTCAAATTTCGTTATTCGAGGTCAACGAGAACTAGGTACCTTATGGGTTTTCGACCCAAAAACCTATAGGATACTTCCGGTTGACCTAGAATTATCAAATTTGTTTAAAAGCAAGGTATTACAGCACAAGTAAAGGGAAAATTCCGAAAGATAAAAAAAGTTGAAAAGTAAGGTAAATTTTGGTTACTTTTTTTTTTTGACGACTCCCGCATTAGGGTACAAGCCCTGTGGCGCGGGGGACTTTACAAACATACAAGTCACCGACACAAAGTACACCCCCAGACCCGAAACAACAATTTGTGGATCACACAAAGTGGTGTCCCGTGTGGGAATCGAATCCCCGACCTCTTGCGTAGCAGTCGGACACACTCCCACCGCGCCACAGAGGCAGTCATCACTTAAAAGTTTTCGCGAAAATTTAAATTTGCCCATATCTTTTTATCGTGTTAATTTTTATACACCTACTAGGGACTAAAGACCTCAGTATCTAGTATAAATTTCAACTTGCTAGGTCCACCCGTTCCTGAGTACAAGACACATAGACAGACGGACAAGAGACTGATTTTATAAGAGTTCCCTTTTTTTACCTTTTGAGGTACGGAACCCTAAAAACATAAGTACATATTCAAATCGATCACTCATTTGGAAAACAAGACAAACATAGACGTCATACCCGCCTTTTGCTTCAAGTAGGTATTAAACCATAAGGCAGTCGCATTATTTGTGCCATTTGATAAAAAAAAAACTCTTGTAACCTTGTAATAGAGCTAAAAAACAATTAGCAAAGTACCTACTCACTTGTTGACGACCAAAATGCACCTTTTTAAACCACAGTCAACATAATAAAAACCAAATATCTCACCTGGCATTAGAAATAACAGCAGCTTTCGGTAATCCTGTAGTTCCTGAAGTGTAAATATATAAAAGTTTTCCTTGGAACCCGTCGCCTGCTGCCAGAGTCCAGGGGGCAGGTGGAGTCGTCTCCAAAAGATTGGTGAAGTCGGTGATACCATCGCCGCTACCTTCCGACCTTGGGTTAGAAGAGTTAAGAGGCCTATGTGTGAACTTAAACAGTTTAAGTGACGGACTCAGGTCGGCGCTAATATCCTGGATGGCTGAAATAGGGAAAAATAATCTGTTATTCTCCGTACTTATCTATATTAATATTATAAAGCTTTTTTCTTCTTTCCCGTATAATAAATTGTTGTAATTCTGAAACGCGAAACCTTCATATAAACGCTCTACCGCAACGCACACATAGAAATTGGTCACAGTAACGCAAGGCGTGTTCTTAAGAAAAAAAATGATTTCGAAATGGTCTGAGATTCCGTGTCCATCTTTCAGGCGCACATCCAGAATTTTGTCACTTGCATGGCAATGGAGGGGAGACACCGCCGCCTTAGGGTCAAAACACATCGGTACAGTGTCAAAATTCCCTAAAAAAAGTTATTTTAGTTGAGTCTGGGGGAGCCAATTCCCCGAGTTGCTCTCCGCCTCGGATCCGTGCCTGCCGTCCTTCCTACCTTCTAGAAGTAAGAGACTATTTTTTGATATAAAAATACCATATTCGAATTAGTCCTAGAATAACAATTAAGCATATTTATTCACCTCGATACTGAAGTGCTTAGTAAAGAAAATTAGGAAAAACATCAACAGACAGTCGAGAGGTGAATCGAAAAAATCAAAACAGATAATTTGTATGAAAATTACTATTTATAGTACTAACTTCACCGAGTCACTTAGGTCATTGACTCACTGAAGGTGGAAACAAAGATATGAGAAGTAATTAAAAATAAATTAGTCTCTTCTGTTGCAGAAATCATACTATAGCATAGAGGAATTTCAAACTGATGCTATTTAAATGTAAAATATATCTGCCAAAAGTTGTGTTAAAAATATTTGATGTTAAGATTAAGTATTACGATGAGAGCATATTCTACACAAATATTTTATTTTTAATAAAAATGACTATACATACATATATACTAATATTATAAAGATGAAGAGTTTGTTTGTTTAAACGCGATAATCTCAGGAACTACTGGTCCAAATTGAAAAAATATTTTACTGTTGGATAGCCCATTTATCGAGGAAGGCTATAGGCTATATAGCATCATGCTAAGACCAACAGGAGCAGAGCAGCAATAAAAAATGTTGCAAAAACGGGGAAAATTTGGGCGGGTCAGCTAGTGACTTATAAAGTCAGCTATGAATGGGTTGCAGGAAATCCCACCCCCAAGAGACCCCTACCACTTGGACAAAGTCGTGGTTTGCAGGTGTTATTATTAGATATGGGGCTGTAACTCTAGCTATCTGCCTGTTTGCTTGGTTTTCATGGTCATACCTATTGTGATGACTTTCAACCATTAAAGAATGTGGTATGATGAATGTTATGATTTTGACGTCATGTGTCTCGGTCTATGGGGTAAGACGCACATATCAATAAACGGGTTTGAATGCAGTAAAATTTATAAGAAAACTGGCTTTAATATATATTATTCTTAGATTCGTTTGACTGTAAGTTATTATTGTGTGTGCACCAATTGGCTTGTAATAAAGGAACTGTGAAGCCCAGGAATGTACTATCTGTCATAATTTAACAATGGCTCAATAGAGATGTTGACTGTCAAGTCAAATCAGTCTTTTTTTATATCTCTATAGAAATGTGTATGGAATAGCAACCTGTGACGTCACGACGACGTTAAATTGTAAAAGAACACTTATTTTCAGAGCATTTTAACATCTACTATTACCTGATTAGTTTAAAATAATGAACTTTTTACTAACTTCCCAATTGGGTATTTGACTACTATCAAAATAAAATATTTTATATTAACCATGCAATAATATGTCATAAAGAGATCTGAGAAAATAATTATGTTCATCTATAATTTAACGTGTTTAATAATTTTATCACAAAAAGAAATATTAAAAGTAAATTTGGCCCTAGAAAATGTGACGTCACATGCTTGCATTTCATACAAACTTGTAAGGAATGAGTAGTTTTTTAAGTTTTCACTCAAATACCCTATTGTTTTTTTTATTTTGAATCTTAACTTCATAATAAAAGAATAGTTTTAAAATGTAACCCGATCTAACAAACCTCATAACGCTATGTTAGTTGACTTACGTTATCAGTCAGCTTTACGCGTTAGTCCAAAGTTCATTATCCACAAAGAAATGCATGAAAACAATGGAAATATCGCGTTTTACTCTGGAATAATTTTATTATTAATCGTTAAGAAATATATTATACCTATTAAAGTATAATAATGACGACCAATTAAAAACCGGATCGGATATTACTATTGCAACAACTCTTACGTAATGCCTCAGGTACAATTTAAATCGACACTAAACGAAGTTCAGTGTTAAAACAACCATAAATGGCCGTTTTTGAAATGTCATTTTGGCTACGTAACATAACTGTGCTACCAGGAGATGACAATTAAAAAACGCAAGTAAACAGGGTTTTAAAGCAGTATTTGTAACAGCATTAATAATAACAATAAAAATGATTTATTCACTTAGGAAGCAAAATACTACACTTGTGAAAAGTCGATTCTACATTAACTTGTAATGCCTGTTCGCAAACAATAGGTACAGCCCGAGAAAAGAACTGGCAATAAAAACTCGTAGCCACTCTTTTCAAATTGCCAATGTTTACAATGTTTCTCTGTTTATAAACTGTATATGCAGGTAAGGTGCTGCCACCATTATATTATACACCATATTAGAGGACCGATGCAAAAAAAAGAGGTCAATAATATAAGAAGAGTACACGAGATTGGATATATCAGCCTCAATGGGCACAACAAAGTAGGAGCATCCACTTACGATGTAAAAACTTTATGTGCTTAAATATTGGCCAATTTACTGCTACTTAATAAATAAGTATACATGATTTGCAAAAGAAAGAAGAATTGATTGAATCCAAATTAACATTATAAATATGAAAATAACTCCGTCTGTCTGTCTGTTACGTTGACTTAAACAGCTAAATCGATTTAGATGAAATTTAGTATGATAGTTTGAGTTCCGGAAAAGGACATAGGATAGTTTTTATCGCGATAACCGACATCCACGCAGGCGGAGCCGCGGTCGAAACTGGTATATCTATTAGATATATTTCGGGACTTAATCGCGTGAATTATTTAAAGGTACGAACCTTTTATTTATCCGACGTTTCGATCGAATTGCACCGATCGTGGTCACGAGTCGACTTACTTCGACACGCGATTAAGTCCCGAAATATATCTAATATGTATAAAAATCGCGAAAGTTTAAAAACAATGGTATACCTATATTTTTAACGTATACTAGTCAGTTCACGCAAGCGTATCATTAACTTTAATTGCTGTGTTTTATTGTTGTTTGTTATTACTACATTGTATGCCTAACCTACCTATGAGCTTATGTGAGCATTACCTAGATACAAAAAATCCCCGACACCAGTTTTTGCCTTACTTATGGCAACAACTGATTATGTTCAAAATGCCTGAACACAATTTTACCAAACTTAATTAAAAGCCTTAGCCTTAGTACTTATTATGGATTTCTGGTGGAAGATAATAAAATTTAGATGTCACAGACAGAAAGCCAGACACGCTGGTATACAAATATCTACTAAATTCTGTAACTTAGACCTTAGTTAGCTTGTGTAATTTAAGAGTAAGTCCCACATTGCACTGCAGTACAATAGGGATGTTGACTGTCAAGTCAAATCAGTCTCTTTTTATGAAATGTCAAAACGACAAGCTGTATAGAAATGAGTATGGAATAACAACCTATGACGTCATAAGTTCCTATTGTCAAATCATTACTTTTAGTATTCATTTTCATGCTTTTAAATAAAAAAACATGTTAAAATGTAAAATAACAGTTATTTTCAGAGCATTTTAAGATCTACTATTACCTGATTAGTATATAATAATTTACTTTTAATGTAGTCAACTACCCAATTCCGTGTAAACACAGTCTTAAAAAAATACTTTTGACTTTGACATAGATTTAAATTTTAACCTCTTAAATAGTATACTAGATGCTCCAGCTTGGCATTGTCCGACCAATAAAATAGTCCATACCTATGCTACAGTAAACACTTAACTTCAGGTGGGACGTATGCATGTTTGCCACCGTCGTGAGTATAAATAAACCGGGAAAGAGCATGTCGGACCATGCTCAGTGTAGGGTTCCGCAGCCTTATACAATTGCATCAGCAGAAGAGCGTATGTTCGTGGCAGTTACGCCCTTTTGTTGAGAATCGCATTTTTTTGGCTATAACTCAATGACGGTATATCCGATCTTATCTGAAGTAATTTTAGTTTAAAGTATTTATTAAGCGCTATTTTTGTGATGTTTTCCATATTTTTTGATTATACGGATCAAAAGTTAAGGGGGACACGATTTATGCAACTTTCGGAGCGATTATTTCCATAAATATTCACTCAATCAAAAGTTTTTAGAAACCTCAAGATGTTTTTGAAAGACCTGTCGAATGATGTCGGTTTACGGAAGATAGCTTTAGTGGACGACGGCCAAAATACTTCAGCCTATCAGGAGGCGAAACGTGACTGTGATACATTTTCGTGCGTGCACCCGGTCATCGATTTAAAACACGTTATCACGTCAAAAAAACAAAATGGAAATACCACTGTTTTTCAATCTAAGCGTCAAATAAAACTAGAAAAAATGTTCGAGCATTCTTCCGATTGTATAATTAAGTATTCAAATTCATATTATAAAGTTGTAAATACTTTGTACCCATGCAGGAATGCGTGATGCTATCTATCATATAAAACGCTCATTCATTTTTCCGACGGATCTATGTTGACCCTAAAACCACTTATTTAAGGTTCCGTAGTAAACAAGGAAACCTTGTTAGGCACAGCACATACCAGTGTAAACCTTACATTAAATAAACGCGCGCTACAGTATTATACCTACAACTACGTTTCGACGATTATGACATACCTATTGTATAACTCAAAACCTGTTTTACGATTAGCAAGTAGCTTACCGGATTGGTATTCTTCAGAGAATATTAACACGTCACATTTTGCGACGTTGACGGAATGTACGAGAGCTTTGCCTCGCTGGTTTGTGTTGATGAGAGGTGAGATTCCTCCAAGACGAGCGTTGCCGAGCCATAGAGCTGGTTGCTGAGGGCAATTGTTCATCAACAAGCCCACAATACTGTTCTTCTTGACGCCATTCTCTTTCAACACAGCTGTAACGCGCAAACTGTAGTCCTCTACCTAAAAAGAAAATCTTTTATGAGCATACACACACTGTTAAGTTCAATCATGCTTGGAGTAGGCTACGTATTATTTTCCTATTACGTAGCACCTATACATAGCACTGTCCGTTTATGTACGACTAGCTGTCCCGCGCAACTTCGTATGCGTAAATTTTCCCCGTTTTTGCAACATTTCTCGTCGCTGCTCCGTTCCTTTTAGTCGTAGCGAGATGTTATATAGCCTATAGCCTTCCTCGATAAATGGGCTATCCAACAAAAAAAGAATTTTTCAAATCGGACCAGTAGTTCCTGAGATTAGCGCGTTTAAACAAACAAACAAACTCTTCCGCTTTATAATATTAGTATAGATATTATCTATACTACGCAAGTGATTTTGATGTTCATGGTTAACATCTGAGGTATTTTTTCAAGATGGTTCTTAAGTATACATTGTCGTATTGTATATGGAAAGAGGCCGGGATGAGTTGCCCGGAAGTCGCTGCGGCCTAAAAAGATCTATTGTGACACCTTTTTTTTCTTTAAAGGATATCCCTAAGGTTTAGTCTGATCATGAAGTCGACTATGCACCTTAATGTCTTCTGGGGTAGTTAAGTGCCCTCCAAAGTGCTGGCCTAAATATAATACTTGAGTACTGTGTTTTATAGAATACTAGCTGTCCCGCGCAACTTTGTCTGCGTAAATTTTCCCCTTTTTTTTATTCCTATGTTACTTCTAATACCTCCAAGAATATGTGTACAAAGTTTCATGATGATCGGTTGAGTAGTTTTCGCGTGAAAGCGTAACAAACAAACTTACATTCACATTTATATATTAGTAGGGATTATTTATAGTAAGTGGAGAAATGTCGTTATTATTATTATTATTTTTCACATTTTAAAATATCCAACTTACGATTTTCCTTTAGCTGTCAAAATAAGCGCCTATCTACTTATATTACCCATTCACAGAAGAGCGAAGTAAGTATTAAAATATAAAAAAAAACTGATTATGTAGGTAAGTATACCAAAATATCCACTACTTCAACCGTAACAATGAATAATGATTACTATTAAGTTTTTGCCGCTCCTATAAAGTAGCTCAAGATGCATAAAACTTATTATAATATCAACGTCGATATCCGAGTATATCAACAACACATACCTTACAATGATAAAAAGAAAATAACGTCTGGTTCGAAAGTCTATCATGAGTATTGGTCACGACCTAGAAAAAGGGTCATTTGATACAAGAACTGTGTAGCTACAGCGTAGAGTTGCGGTAAATCACACCAGAGAAACAAGATCAGGGCGAGAAAACACGCAGTCACTTTTTTTTTAATTTTACACCTCTATTCTGCTCCTAATCTCTCTCTAGCCGAGTTAGATTTCCGTTCCATCTGACTAATAGCTATGGGAGTAGGAGAATAGAGTGCTGTGCAAACACTTGCCAACAAAAATATCTTCTACTAGCAGACGCCTCGCGGTTTCACCCGCGTACTTCCGCTCCCATGGGAATACAGGAATAAAAAGTAGCCTATGTCACCCGAGGTTAGTGTAGCTTCACAATGATGAATGAATTTTTCAAATCCGTTCAGTAGTTTCGGAGCCTATTCAATACAAACAAACAATCAAATCTTTCCTTTTTTTTTTAAGAAAAGGTAACTAGCAATGTGGGATTGAGTCCCACATTACTAGCAATCTTGTTAACCCCTCCAGCTAAGCGTAAAGGATTGTGTTAGGAGTGAGTTCACGTCGGTAGTATAATGGGTAGGATTCGAACCCGCGACCTGACGATTGCGAGACCGATGCCTTAGCCATTAGGCTACCGCCGCTTCAAATTTTATAGTTTACGCTTTTTAATATTAGTATAGACAACGTTTGGATACCAGCAATTACCTCTGCTACCAGCCGTTGATTTTGATTAACTAAATAGGGTATGGAAGTAACTCGTAGCTGGAAAAGAACTATGGTGACAAATAACATCCACGTGGGCAGAATCGCAGGAAACAAGCACTTCTATACAATCTACTTATTATATTTCGACAAAAATATTCAGTCCCGGGCAGTTAATTTACGTCAACAAAGAGTTTAAGGTATTGTGTTGATAATAGTGGCAATAGTGTATTACCTTGAAAAATACCGTTCTGACTACCTAAATGAATGACATTACCATTATTGTATTCAAGATCAAAGTTCACTTATTAATTGTTCACAGGTTTAAATGGTTTTTGCAAGTTTTGCTTTATTTTAGCTATAGGTAGAGTTAAGCATGAAATAAATTGGTTACATCGTTTCCAATTTTGGGTTTAATTGTAGACTGTTGGTCAAGTGTTTAGCATGATATTAATTGCTTACATCTCTTCAAGGGTACGTTATAAATGTTATTTGAGAAAAACAAAAACTGGTTATGAAAAACCTACGTAAATTGAACTATAGCTCGTTATTGATGTATGCAATCAGTACAATGAAAGAAGCAGGCTATATTGGCTATGGATGGTACTTTTTAACCGAATTCAAAGAGGAGGATTTTTTTTTTATGTATGTCTTAAATAGACGGATTTTTTGGTTTATTCCGAAATGGTCCCATAAAAATTTCATAAATATCTGATGATGAGTTTAGGAGATGGATAACGAAACTCTTCAATAAGTGGCAAATCAGCCGTTTTTACAAAATCTGCTTAAGTTTTGTGTTGTGTTTTTGTTAAAAAAGTGTTTTTTTTTTTTTTTGGAAAAAAATGTTTTATATACAAACGGATTACAATGGCATTCGCATATCGTCCATGTCGTAATAGGTTTTTTAATAATTAGCAATGTGGGATTATGGGTCCCACATTACTAGCAATCCTGACCCCTTCAACTATGCTAAATTGCTTGTGTTAGGAGTCGGTTCACGTCGGTAGTATAATATTCGAACCCGTGACCTCACGATTGCGAGTCGGACGCTTTCGCCATTAGAATGCATGCATGAATCCTATTGGCCAAGCAGTCATGCGGGGAACACCAAGACGCCACCTACTGCCGCGCAACACTCGTTCCATCTTAGCCTGTGCACTGGCACAGGCTAAGATGGATGCATTTTTTAACAAATATTTGTCACCCTAGGTTACTAGTCTTGAGTCGCGGGTAGTCACACAATGTACAGTATTCCTATGTGAGAATCGAAATGGCAAGCTCTTTTCTACTAAATATGTAATTGACTGTTTCCATGTCGACTTCTCGTGGCTCGGACGCGGCATAATTACTGCAAATATCGCATTGCGTGCATCACGTCAGGGGCGTCATATTTAAACCATTCGGGTTATAAAAAAATACTTTAAACCAATGACCTAAAGCGCTACTAAACTCTTCTGTATGAAGAGTTATCTATCATAATGCGTCATATCTAAAAAAAAAGTTACTAATGACCATAACAAAAAAACACATTTAACAAGGCATAGATAGTTGTAAATGGGTACTTGGTGTAGTGAGTAGTAGATACTTCCCTTCACCACACCGAGTAACCGTTGTTAAGAACAACCAGTTGTTAAGAATATAGAAAGAAAGAAAAACTGTTTTTAAATACCATATTACAAAGATGATGAAATTAGATGATGCAAAGGATATGTTGACTTTAATTACACTTTAATCAAACAGCATGTGCTAGAACAACCTTTAGGCAGATTTTGAATGGTCATTCTTAAGCATGTTTGGATAACATAAATGAGAATGAAACATAAAGCAGCAAAGAGCATCCTACAGTACGATCAACGTAACTTGACCGGATTGAAGTTAGGTTTTTATCACTTTCACGCATGTCATAAAGATGCGACCCTAAAATTACTTACGAAAACGATTAATTATGTTTAATCGATTAAAAATACTAACAACATTTTAATTCAACAATATAAAAACACTATATAAATGAGTTAATAAAAAAAAAAATTTAGAACAGTTACAGTAAATAACTAAAGAAATTTAAAAAAACAATTTCTTTACGAAAATAATCACAAAAAAACATGAGTTAGTAATACTAATTATTCTCTTGGTTTAGTTACCGCCCCCGCCCTCCGCTTCCTGTCACCATTTACTTCCAAAAAATGCATCTGCGCAACCACTTGTCGCCTACTTCAGTCCGGCCTAGTTAAGTTGATCCAACTGTATAAAATTGATATTTTAAATTTTTCAAGAAGGCTAACATGTACCAGTTTGAGTGTTAATTTTTTTTTAACTGTAATGTTATGGCTTCTTTTTACACTAAAAATACAAAAAAACCCTACCCATCCTTAACAATAGACTTTTTGTTGTTCTTATGTAGAAATGGATTTAACAATAAGTCAAAAATTTTTAGAGCCGGTGTGGGTTATTATCTTACAATCATCTGATATTTATCATGATAATTATGTGAGAAAATATTGTCGTGATTTAATTTCAAACCCTGATGTTTTGAAACTTCAGTTTATTGGCAAATGTACCTACTTATATAGTTAAATTATTATTAAACAAGGTTTGCTGCAATTAATTAAGTAGGTCATTAGACCACTCTTTTAAATACAAAATACTTAATTTTTAGTTAACCTGTATATTGACAATACATAATTAACTTGCAATCAGCCCAAAAACGCATATTAAAATTGATTGTGACCTCTTTAAAATGAGTACTGACTTTCTTTTTAATACATATATAATCTACTCTGATTAATTAAATATAACTTTTGCCTAGACATCTGTCCATGTAGTAGTGGACCACTAGTGTTCCAAAGGAATAAAAAAAAATCGCACGCACTTGCTCAAAAATCTCATTAATTCAATTGTACTTTTTCAATTGGGTAAAGTTTATTTTCGGATTGATTTAGTGTAAAAAGCTCATAAAGTAATAAAGGTACTACATCGTGGTCCTTGTTAACAACAAAGAACTAAAAGAGGTCTCTGTTCCAGAAAAGGTTAGGAAACACTCATTGCATACATAAAATGAACCTTATGTCATACCACATCTGCAACAAATTTATTAAAAATCAATCCAGACATCATCATCATCATCATCAGCCTATCGCAGTCCACTGCTGGACATAGGCCTCTCCAATTGCACGCCACTTTGTTCTATCTTCGGCTTCTCGCATCCAGCTCCTGCCAGCCGTTTTGCGTATATCATCACTCCACCTGGCTTGAGGGCGTCCTACACTACGTTTGCCAAGCCGCGGTCTCCACTCAAGAACTCGTTTACCCCAACGGTTGTCGGTTCTTCGGCTAATATGCCCAGCCCACTGCCACTTTAACTTGCTAATCCGGTGGGCTATGTCGATAACTTTGGTTCTCTGCCGGATCACCTCATTTCTGATTTTGTCCCTAAGAGAAACTCCAAGCATAGCCCGTTCCATAGCCCGCTGAGCGACTTTAAACTTGTGGACCAGCCGTACCGTCAGTGTCCACGTTTCGGCTCCGTATGTCATGACGGGTAGGACGCACTGATTAAAGACTTTAGTCTTTAGACATTGTGGGATCGACGATGAGAAGACTTGACGTAGCTTACCAAACGCTGCCCAACCCAACCGAATTCTCCTGTTCACCTCGTCCTCGAAGTTGTTTTTACCTAACTGCAATGACTGCCCGAGGTACACATATTTTTGAACAACTTCGAGAACAGCGCCGTGCACCGCTGTCGGTCCCGGTAGTACATGTTCATTGAACATGACCTTGGTTTTATCCAAGTTCATCCGTAGGCCGATGCGTACAGAAGAGTCAGCCAGGTCATTCAGCATCCGTTGTAGGTCCTGCAGCGTTTCCGCCATGATGACAATGTCATCTGCAAATCGCAAGTGAGAAATGTATTCACCATTGACGTTGATGCCCCGCCCTTTCCAGTGCAGCGTCTTGAACATATCCTCCATTGCATTTGTGAACAGTTTCGGGGAAATAACGTCCCCTTGCCACACTCCTCGATGCAATGGTATAGGTTTTGTTTGCTGATTCTGTACTTGGACGGACATGGTGGCGGCTTCGTAGAGACATCTCATCACTTGGATATATCGCCAATCTACTTCGCATCGCTGCAGAGACTCCAGAACGTACCAGATTTCAATCGAGTCAAAGGCTTTCTAGTCCACGAATGCTAGACACAGGGGCTGATTATACTCCTGGGTCTTTTGTATAATCTGCCGCACTGTGTGGATGTGGTCTATGGTGCCATATCCGCTCCGAAATCCAGCCTGTTCCGGTGGTTGGAATTCGTCAAGTCTTCGCGCAAGGCGGTTCGTGATGACTCTTGAAAACAGCTTATAGACGTGGCTTAGAAGAGAAATAGGTCGGTAGTTCTTCAGCCGGGTCTTATCTCCTTTTTTGAAGAACAAGAAGATCCAGACAGTTACTTTTAAATTGTAATAACATCTATTGCACACTTTAAAAGGGCACAAACTATGATTAATATGTGAATTATGACCATTCTTCATTACACTAATATTATAAAGGCGAAAGTTGTGAGTATGTGAGTGTGTATGTTTGTTACTTCTTCACGTCTAAACAGTTAGCTGACACCCTGAATTAACACATAGGCTAATAAACCGCGGGTAACACCGCGGGGGACAGCTAGTATTTCATAGAAAAGTCACCTATGTAGGTACTAAATGTCTGCTATATGAAACATTTTTAAAAAGATTTTTGAAGCATGTTAGTGTTTTAGGACAATGATATTGTTAACTTTAAATTCAATTAATCAAGTTATTCAACATGAAATCCAACCTAAGTATTATGATGAACACTGTGTAGGCCAGCGTTTCCCAAAAGGTTCTTCTGTAGAAAAGTTACCTGTGTTCTGCGTAATATTTCTATTTTTAGTTTTTTTTTTGGGAAATTGTGATTTGATTTCATTGTTCATAGTTCTCATTTCATTTGGCTATCATAACAGGGCATTTGGTAAACCTACTGAGATCTTTGTTAGATTTATTGAATCTCCCCCCCCCCCCCTCCCGTCTTGAACTTGAATTTCATAAAATAAAAGGCAGTAGCCTGATTTTTATCTATGAGTTAAGTAATGCATTACGCTACTAATTCCATAATGACAAAAACTATTGTATTTATAAACAAACAATGACTGAGACTAAAAAAAGTTGACCTACAGAGATTGTTACAGTAGAATTTACATAATATACATCATTTTGAATGGAACATACCTACATTTTTTAAATACCTTTAAACAAAACTTTTTTTAAGAGAATAATATCACATTTATAACAAGATTTTTTGCAGATACAGACAGATCATGTAACTTTCTCTTTTATAATTTGCGAGCACTTTCTTTTCTAACTTATAGCCAGTGTAACTGACTTCATAGCAACACATACAATAAAAAAAACAGCTTGTTACACTGCACTCAAGTTTCTACTGTGTTGTAATATGTCCTGTGTGTACACACACCTCATGAATTTGTAATTACTATGACAAAATACTCTTTGACCTGTTGCCCGATTATATACATTATGTTTAATGTGATATGTATGCTAAATAGTACCTAAAGTATATCAAATATTTATTAATAAATATTTATACCAACCTCTTTGAAGGTCCAAACTTCTTCTTGGAACAAGAAACAAGGCTTATCTGGGTGCCTGTTCACAACTTCATGGAATATATCCGGTATAGAAAGATTTTTTCTTGCAAACTTTTTTGTTATCCACAATATCTTTATGTAAGAAAGGAGGGCTCTAAAATAAAACAACAGTAATGTAAACCAACATATTTACAGTTACAATCATACAGCAGAGCAATTAAATATCAACAAAACTTTTTGGTGATATAAATTCACTTTTTTGAAGTAACAAAAGTTTACTAAACTTATATAGATCTCGAATTGATTTGTAATGATGTTAAAATGAATTAGCGTTAAATTATTTCAATAAACACGTTACGATGACGTGCCAGTTTACACCTTACCTTAAATCTCGAGGAGCAGTCCTCAACGCGACGTAACACCATCTTGTATGGAAAACAATAATGTAAACAAGTCCAAGAATCGGAAGAGCCCATAACGTAAAATATAAACCTTGAGAGAACCAAAGGGCGACACAGACCGCCGCTAGTGCGGCCAATATGAGCACCATCGCGACCGCCTTTCGTAACGAAACGCGCCTAACTGCTGAACGGTGACCCACTGTGATCGCTGTAGAGCGTCGCTGTCGCTGTACTTGCATTCATTCAATCACAACTCGTACCGCAAGAAATCTCGAATGCTCTTGTTTTTATTTGAGTTTCAGAGCTTCATTTTAATATAATATTTATTTAAATTCGTGTTATTTACAAAAATAACAGTAATTGTGCAACAAACTAAATAATTAATTTCCCTTCCTTTCCTGCACTTTAAATGTTATTTTATTTCTAAAAGTAGTTTAAACATTTTAACAAAGAGAACGAAAAATAATATTTTTTACGAGAATTTCTTTCTTTGACGAGTTTGTGACAGATGCGTTTTGTTAATTGTGGTTGTGAAATTAGCAATCATTAAATATACACACGTAATATTTTCTATAATAAGAATAAATTTGTAATAATTACCGGGGTTTGCAATAGAAAAACATTCAAAAGTTATATTTGTTATAAATATAGCTTCTTTTTAATTATAAGATTTTAATTTGTATCTGCATCGACAAATAATTAAACATCGATTAAAAACAAAAGTATTGTACTCTGTGATCTGTGATCGATTCTTTCGAAGCTGACAGATGTCAATGTCAAAAGACGCAATAATTTTCAATTTATTTTACCAGACATTGAGTAGAAGTCTTTTCGACTTGTGAAAGTGATGAACTAGAGGTTGTTCATCATCGTTTTCTCCTTTTATTAGGCATCAGCAGGCTCGGATCCAAGGGTGAAACAGGGGGCAATCCCCCCCCTCGACTCATTAAATTTGTAGTGTCGCCCATTGACGTAAAGAACAGGACTGCGCCGTAATCTCACAAGATTGTCCACCTCCAGTAAGAGACAACGCTACTTTGTAGACAATACTACATGTTCAAATCGAAAAAATATCTCATTTATACGGAAAGGCTACGGGATACATAACATCACGCTACGACGAGACTAAAAGGCAAAAAAAAAAAACAATCCATAGAGACAAAAAAACAATGCAGAAGAAAAGTAACAAAACACCAAAGAGGAAACCCAAAGCAGCAATTTAGGAATCAGATAGCGGTACAGTACGATCAACGTAACTTGACCGGATTGAAGTTAGGTTTTTATCACTTTCGCGCATGTCATAGAGATGCGATCCCAAAATTACTTACGAAAACGACTAAATACGTTTAATCGATTAAAAATACTAACAACATTTTAATTAAACAATATAAAAACACTATTTAAATCTATACTAATATTATAAAGCGGAAGAGTTTGTTTGTTTGTTTAAACGCGCTAATCTCAGGAACTACTGGTCCGATTTGAAAAATTCTTTTTTTGTTGGATAGCCCATTTATAGAGGAAGGCTATAGGCTATATAACATCGCGCTACGACTAATAGGAGCGGAGAAGCGACGAGAAATGTTTCAAAAACGGGGAAAAATTACGCATACGAAGTTGCGCGGGACAGCTAGTGAGTTCATAAAAGTTTAAATTTAGAACAGTTACAGTAAATACTAAAGAAACGAGGATAATGGTGGCTAAATGTATAGCCGTTTCTTAAACCGCATCTTGCCCAGGGGGGTGGCCCGTCTTACCCCGTGGGTGGGGTAATATGGAGATCTCTTAAGTTATTTGTTTTTTAATTATTTATTTAAGACTAGCTGTCCCGCGCAACTTAGTATGCGTAAATTTTCCCCGTTTTTGCAACATTTCTCGTCGCTACTCTGCTCCTATTAGTCGTAGCGCAATGTTATATAGCCTATAGCCTTCCTCGATAAATGGGCTATCCAACAAAAAAAGAATTTTTCAAATTGGACCAGTAGTTCCTGAGATTAGCGCGTTTAAACAAACAAACAAACAAACAATCAAACATACAAACTCTTCCGCTTTATAATATTTGTATAGATGACATTGCTTATTGAGTTTTGTTTGAATAAATGTATTATAAGAATGACAGGTTTATTTCGTAAGTAAAAAAAAAAGTAATTTCTATGTGCGGGCCAGTTAGCTCAGCACACTTGCAGCAGTTGTAGAGTAGTAGTGGAGTACAAAGAAAAGATAGCCGAAAGTAAAGTTTGAAGCATATTGTGTAAAAGTATAAACAATGTAAATATAGTTAGACTAATCTTTCCTTGATAATGATAAATAATGCTAAGTCGAGGTTTGTTATGTACTTATTTTAATGTTAATGCCAAGTGTATATTTATATTTAAGGGGCGTCTAAACGGGCCGTTTTTTACGGCAATTTGTGGCGGCAATGCTGTGGCCGACAACATGGCAGTACTCTCCAATATTGATTTGACCCCGACCTATTTTGTTGTTGTTTCAGTCGCCCTCTGTTTTATTGTTGCCGGGTTGTGTAGCCCGTTTAGGAGACTGGATCATGCGCCATACAATTGTAAACATATTGCCATTATTGGCAGAGCAATTAGTTGCCAATAATGCCGCCACCAATTGCCGTAAAAAGTGGCCCGTTTAGACGCCCCTTAATGTGCAATGTGTTGCGAAATACCTTGTGACGCATGTCCCACCTTTACAGGCGCAAGTGCTGCGTCGGCAAAGTATGTACGACCATGAGACCGTACATATTGGCAACCCCAAAGAAAAGAAAAAAAGTACATAATGTAAAAGTAATTATCAAGAAAAGATACGTCATTACAAAGTAAATGGTATTATTTTTTGCATTTTTCCTTAAAGTCCCCATCTTACCCCAGGTTTCCCTACAAGTTTTTTTTGTTTGTCGTTTGGTATACCTACCTTAGATAAAATTAGTTTTACCTGGGCGATCAAGAAAACCGTCCTGATTGGGCTATTGTTCGTGTTGTACATAAACTTTCTGTCACTCCAGTCAACCGATGCACTCCCAAAACGCCAACAGTTTGCCCAAGTTACTGCAGGCTTCCTAAAGGGATGTTGACGATGCTAGGATTCGTGCCCGTTCTTCTGTTACATTGCCGCACTTCGTGAGGACGTGCTCCGTGAGGGGGTTATCTGTCACCCCCTAACTTGAAAAGATGCGTATTTAGGGGACAGTATCCTGTGTTAATGTCTATTGGTTTGCGCAAATTGTCCCTGGCCAGCCTCACGAGATTGTGAATGAGTCTTTTGGACATCATTGGGATCTGTCCTCTTTCGTGTGTCTGCAGTCTTCGGTGGTGTTCCATTCTGCTTGGTGGGAAGTTTCTGTTTTTTCTTGCAGCCAGGATTTTATATGTAGAAGTAGGCAGGGGTAGTATTCGTTCTGGTTCGTCTGCGTCGTTGCCAGTCGAGTTGCTGCGCCCTTTGATCCATTGCAGGGTCACTGTGGTGGGTCCAGTGGTGTCCTGAAGGGCCGTGTGACAGTCCATGACAAGGGCTGAATTGATTGTATGGTTTTGTTGTGCCAGGAGTATGGAGGCGTTATCCGAGAGTAGTTGGAGCTCTGGTAATATTCTTTTGTTTGTAAAAAAGACGAGTTCCATCTTTTTTGGGTTTATTGAGAGCTCGTGTTCAGCGCACCATTCTTCTACTAGTTCTAGGGCGGAACGAAGTACCTTGCTCCTTGCTTTATATGTTTTCTGCTGTCCCATTTATTAATATGGCTAGGTCGTCTGCATAGCCAATGGTTGTATGGCCTCTTTCGTTTAGTCTCCTTATCAGACTGTCTACGACTATGTTCCATAGTAACGGTGATATACCTATATTGGTAGGTATACCATAATCGGCGGTTAGGGCATCGGACTCGCAATCGTGAGGTCGCTTTTTCGAATCCTACTCACTATACTACCAACACTCTTATCACGAGCAATATATCTTAGCAACAGTATTGCTAGTAATGTGAGACCCCTAATACCACATTGCTAGTTATTTTTATAAAGAAAATCTGGGCAATGTAGGGTTCCATAGTCACCCCCCCCCCCCCCTCTACCATCTAAATAATGCGGCTTAAGAAGTGGGTTTTCTGTTGTTTCTGTTTCATACTTACATCGTTTTACCTAAGTAGGTACTTTATAATAATTTTCAATGAGTTACGTCTATTTTGTTACTTCTCATTTTTTCACATATTCAACATCAACCATTTAGGGGAACCTGGCAGGGGAAGAGGACACTTGAGTCTAACAAAAATTAGCACTTTAAAGCATAATATTTCACAAACGGATCCCTGAATCTAAAAATGGTCTTCACAATCCCTTTAACGTTTTTAAAATACTTAGCTAATGATACCCCACACGATGGGGTAGGTGAGAAAAGCAATTAACATCCCCACTTTACTTAAAGGGGAGTTACCCTTAAAAAAAATGTCGCTTTCACTTTGTCGGATTAAGTAATATGTAGATATATTTATGCAAAATTACAGCCTTCTAGCACTAACAGTTTCTGAGCTAAGCTGCGGACGGATGGACGGACATGGCGAAACTATAAGGGTTCCGTTTTGCCATTTTAGGTACGGAACCCTAAAAAGAGTAACAATGACAAATAATAAAAAAGCGTACCAATCATGTTTACGTTATCTTCATAGTAACAATAATAACGACATCAAAAACTGACACCTAGGTCAGCAAGGACAAATCACGGTCCCAACCTAACAAGTAAGACGAGGACGAAGGGTCGAATCCAAGGACGGATTCTTCTCCTGTTTCTATCTTAACTACCTAATCTGTCCCCTTTCTTGCTAGGTCTAAGCCATAATAGGCCATCTTGGAGGGTACCACCACAGTCGGGAAGAGGGCTTCAAACTATCCGTGACGTGGAATCCAGTGATTCGAAAATCACAACCTCGTATTAGTTCGCAGTCGGTTAACATGGACACAATCAGTGTAGTGTGCAGCTGGTCGGAACGTCAAGCAATTTTAAGGTAAATAATGCGCGTTCATTCTCGTTCAATAAATAGTAATAATCATGCAACGCGAAAGTTTAAATGTTAGTACCACTAAATATTTTTCCGTGAAATAATGATGTTAACACATCACTGTGTTTCGGTTGAAGGGCACTGTAGCAAGTGAAATCACTAAGGCATTTACGGAGACGCGGGGCGTCGCGGGTGGCGTTGGGCGGCGCAGCCCGCACTGAATTGAAACATATGACGTTGTATGGGTGCGTTCACGGAGAAGCGATTTGACACGCGTTTGTTTTAATGGAGCGTTTTTTGCAGCGGAGCCCGTGGCGTTTATCGCACGCGGCGACCCACGCAGTAGCTTTTCTCGATGAAGTGATGCTCCCGTCAAAACCTTCTGCCAGTCTTATTTAGAAATCGCATAACCGTGACTCGACTTTTTTTTAAAGAAAATTTTATGTTTAAACTGAATTATTTAATACCATTTCATACCATAATTTCGCTTCACACGCGGCGGCATCGCTACGGCGCATATTATTTATGCGCCGTAGCGATGCCGCCGCGTATGAAGCGATAGCCGCCGCGTGCTTTGCTACACGCTTGAGGCCTTGTTTACAGAGACGCGGGGTTTAAAGTGAATTCTTTAATAGCACTCCATACCATTATAAAATAATATTCTATGTTAAAAAGTGATTTATTTAGTACCCCGCGTGCCCCGCAACGCTGCTCGCCGCGTTCGACGCAGCGATAGCCGCTGCGTGCTTTGCTACACGCTTAAGGATTAGCCGCGGTCGCCGCGGCGGGCACCGCCACACTACCCTCTACGCATCTCTATAAACAACACCATATATTGTCTTATGTTTGTGTTTACGCTTGCCCAAGTGTTCTTAGTTAAGTGACGTTTGATAAAAACAAACATGGCGGCTGTAAGATGTCAAAATAAAGAGGTGTGAAAAAAGGTTGTTTTGAATAATGCAATATGGGTATCAAATTAAAGGCTTATTTTAAGCCTTTCAAAAAGGTATAACTTGATTATGACTGTAATACTAAAAAAGTTAGTTAGCAACTATTATTTTTTCAATCTTCAATACTTTCGGTTACATAATACAACCACTAAAAAGTATTAAATCAAAAATAAGGCATTTTACTATGTTCATCGAGATTCAATAATGCCTCCAACTGCATGAACTTTCACTTTTATAATATTACTAGCTGTGCCCCGCGGTGTTACCCTCGCGGTTTATTAGCCTATGTGTTAATCCAGGGTGTCAGCTAACTCCATATCAAATTTTATTAAAATCGCTCTAGCCGTTTAGACGTGAAGAAGTAACAAACATACACACTCACATACTCACAAACTTTCGCTTTTATAATATTAGTGTGATTACCACACATATTTTGCCTCCATCAGTTGTAATAGAATTCTATCGAAGGTTTTCAACTCCCTTAAAAATATCTGCTCCAGTTGTCGTGCCGTGAATACTAGGTATCAACATCCAAAAATTCCTCATACTTTATTATCAGTTCCGCAAATAAAAATCAACCCCTAAGCAGTATCTGTCGCCATCCTAGGCTAGAGAAAACGACTCAAGATGTCCATTTTTGTCAGACAAGATGTCTTGCACCCTCCGAGCCACGGTGTTTGCTGATAAAGTGACACCAAAAATTTCCATTTTCGGGACATATTTCTTCGACTGAGCTTTCCTCCAGAAACTGGCTATCCAACACTAAAATATTTATAATTGGAACCAGTAGTTACAGAGATTATCGCGATCAACCAAACAAACTCTTCAGCTTTATAATTTATACTAATATTATAAAGCTGGAGGGTTTGTTTGTTTGTTTGAACGCGATAATCTCAAGAACTACGGGTCTGAATTGAAAAATTATTTTGCTGTTGAAAGTTAAGTTGGAAGGCTATAGGCTATATAACGTTATGCTACGACCTATAGGAGCGTAACAGCAATGAAAAATGTTGCAAAAACGGGGAAAATTTACGCATACGGAGTTGCGCGGGTCAGCTATATTTATATATCAATAATACTAGCTGACCCGCGCAACTTCGTCTGCGTTAATTTTCCCCGTCGTTGCTACATTTTTTCTTGCTGCTCCGCTCCTATTAGTCGTAGCGTGATGTTATATAACCTATAACCTTCTTAATTTTTCAATTCGGACCCGTAGTTCCTGAGATTATCGCGTTCAAACAAACAAACAAACTCTCCAGCTTAATAATATTATAGTACAGTTATAAATGTTAGGGGTGGACAACCCTTATCACTTAGGGGTATGAAAAATAGATAGTAGCCGATTCTCAGACCTACAAGCCGTTTCGGTGGAGTATGGTAACTAACATTGTGACATGAGAATTTTATATATAAGATTATAAAGTTGAAGAGTTTGTTTGTTTGTTTGAACGCGGTAATCTCAGGAACTACTGATCCGAATTGAAAAAATATCTTACTGTTGGATAACCCATTTATCGAGGAGAATAGGAGCGGAGCAATAAAGAATGTTGTAATTTTGCATGCATACACATATTATTTATGCCGACAAAGTGAAAGAATAAGATTTTGAAAAATAATTTGGGTATCGTACCTATGTGTGATTTTTTTTAAAAACATTTAGTGGTTGTTATTACCATTTAGGGATACGTTTGTGAAATATTGAGCTTTAAATGCAAATTTTTGTTAGAGTCAAGTGTCCTCCAGGGAACAGAGGCGAAGGTGGCAGCAATCAAGGTTTCCGCCTAATAAAACCGTACATAACAACCTAACAAAAAGTTAAGTAGAGAAATCCAAAATTTTCGCAACGAGACTTTGAACACTTATCATAAATCATAAATCCTTTATTTGCATAAAATGTGGTATACATATGGATGGTATTAAATAAAATAATGGCACAGGACACATTTCGCCATAACAAGATAGCATGCAAATAAAAAAAAATGCAGTTTTGTATTTAAAATAAAAAAAAAAACAATATTAAACATATGAGGCATTCACAAAATTAAAATAAATCTAAGCCCTTAATTAAAATCTTTATCATTTAACTTACAATGCGTTTCTAAAGTGATATGAACGAGAGCAGAATTTCTTTTAGAAATCGTTTACTGAATATAAACTCTCATCTATTAACATTTAAAAATAATGCAGTTTTGAACTTACAATAAAAAAAAAAACAATATTAAACATATGAGGCATATTCACAAAATTAAATTAAATCTAAGCCCTTAATAAAAATCTTTATCATTTATCTTACAATACGTTTCTAAAGTGATATGAACGAGAGCAGAATTTCTTTAAGAAATCGTTTACTGAATATTCTACTAAACTCTCATCTAATAACATTATCTTAGCCAAGTAACTAGTAACAAGGCAACAGATTACTCACTATGGAAGACTACAAAAAATATAAAGAAGCCCATCATGCATGTTCCTCCCATCAAGGAAACCAACGGATGTTGGGCTATTACTAACCAACAGAAAGCTCCTAGATTTGACAACATCTGGAGCAAATCTTTCAACCATACGACGAAGAAGATGGGGAAGACTCCCAAAGGTTGAAACTCCCCAAGACAGTTTTGAAATAAAATTGGTTACGTCCAAAGAAGTTCATAGCACTATTAAAAAGCTAGTTAAGAAAAAATCGCCTGAATACGATCTTATTACAGGCGAAGTCTTACAAAATCTTCCAAGAAAAGCAATAGTGAAACTTACCACACTTATCATTGCTATGTTTAGACTCAAATACGTACCTAATTTTTGGAAAGCTGCAGAGGTAATAATGATACCCAAGCCTGGTAAGCCACCTCAAGAAGCAACGTCTTACAGACCAATCTCTCTCTTGCCAATATTGTCAAAACTATTTGAAAAATTAACCTTGAGGCGACTGAAACCCCTGATAGAAGAAAGAAACTTGATTCCCGATTACCAATTTGGGTTCAGGGAAAAACATTCTACCATTGACCAAATACATAGGATTACGAACATAAAAAAAAACACTAGAAGAAAGAAAAGTCTGTTCTACTGTCTTTCTAGATGAAGCACAAGCATTTGATAAGGTGTGGCGTGAAGGTCTCTTCCAAAAACTAAGGAATATGCTCCCAAAGCAGTTTTCAGAAATTATATAATCTTATCTGACAGATAGATCAAAACTTAAACAAATAAAGGCTGGAGTACCACAGGGAAGCGTTCTTGGTCCAGTTTTGTACTTATTGTACACCTGTGATATTCCAAAACTAGATGAAAATACTATTGCAACATTTGTAGATGATACGGCCATCATGGCTACAGGAGTGACACACGAGGATGCAGTAGAAAAGGTCCAAATAGGCGTAATGTATGTATGTAAGTAATGTATTTATGTACCTTTAAGTTGATGTATAGTATGCATTTGTTTGTGTATTTTTGTGTATATATAATAATGTAAATGATGTAATACCTTTTTTATTTTTCGACTATTTATATGTTTTATCATTATTAAGTATCTTTAACTAGTTTTCTTAAAATTTGCACCTACTTATTCTTATTTTTACAACACTTAAAGGTAGACTGGCAGAGAATGATTTTAGCATTAAGTCAGTCTCTGTGTTAAATAAATAAAATAAATGAATTTGTAATTACTTATTAAAAAAAAACAATTAATAAAGGCGTTATGTTTAGTTTATAATGAAACACTAGCTGTTCTTTAAGAATATAACATTAAACAACACTATGAATCGAAACATCTTCAAAAATACTCCAAATTTAAAAAGCATGCGGACGGAAAAATTTGACTCAACAAGAGTTGCAACTTTTGTGTGGCTCTTGTAATCGGAAAATGTGGAAAACCATTCACCGATGCACGCGATGGAAAAAAGATGAAAGAATAACATCATGTCTGACAAAAATGGACATCTTGAGTGGTTTTCTCTAGCCTTGGATGAGTCGACGGATGTTAATTTTTATTCGTGGAACTGATAAAAAGTATATTTTTTTTAATTCTTGATGTTCATAGTATTCACGGTACTACACGGTATAGTTTTTTATAATTGAGTTGAAAATGCCATTAATAGAAAGAACCTTTGATGGAAAACTTGAAATCTACATTACAACTGATTTTTTTTTGTGTCTTACTCTGCACTATGGCAATCTGTTGCACACACGGAACAGAAAAAAACATTCTGTTCCGTGGTTGCACACAACAATAAGCCACTGTTTTGGCTGATATTTTTATCTGATTAGGGCTTTTAGCTTGAAGAGACACTTCTCAGATGAGTGTCTCATTCCATCCTGAAGAGTTGGTACACTATGTCTCTTTAGTCTTCGATATTGTAGACCTTGGTCTCCAATATCGGACTAAGATATCGGACATAAAGGACTAAGTCGGACGGCAAGCTCATTTTTGTGTTTTGATAGTCTTTTCTGGTAGGCGTCACTATATTTTGCTATCTCCTGTTTGACAGTTGGTAATCTTATATCAAGGTATATGATCTTGTTACTGATGTATTGGGGGATGTTAAAGATAGCCCTCAGTGTTTTTGTTTTCTTACAACTCATGGAGGCAAAAATATATGTGGTAAAATAAAGGAGTAACTAGGTGCACTTGTTTCAAAGGCTGTAGAAAATTATGGTGGTTCAAAACCATTGGTCTTACATTGTATCATTCATCAACAATCATTGTGCGGAAAACTGTTTGGATATGTCTGAAGTTTTAAAACAAGTCAATTTGAAACATTAGTTCAAAAGTCTAATTTCTCAGTGATTTTACATGCTACAGTGCCCGTCGACGGAAACAGTGATGTGTTACTTCTAAGATAGCCTATGGCTTTGACCGACCATGAACGGGGACGGATTACTTCGTTAAGATAGAAACGGCAGAAGAAAGAAGAATAGAATACCTAGTATTTACTAAACAGGAGAAAAGATAAAAAAAAGTGATTTCAAAAATGTTTATTGCTTACATCGCCTTTCTTAAATCTATATTATAAGTACAAAAATGTGTACTCATCTACATTAATAAAACAATAAATAACTCCATAGTTGCTAAATAGTCACAGACTAATAATGATGTGATGTCATCGTATTATAAAAAAATAATTGAGCTAGTTTATGGACCTTGGAGATCCTTACAACTAAAATAATTAGGTAAAGGAATCACATGAATCCTAAAAATATACCATTACAATATACTCTGGATACTTATAAAATAGAGACTAAACTAAAATTAGGTATATGTTATTTTTTATAAAAATCCAATAGAGTCGCGATTGTCATAATAAAACGAAGTCGACATGACGACCCTGAATCAGAACCCTATATCAAAGGTGGCCTTGAAAATTCCTTAGACATAACTGTTATTACAACTCTCTTTTTAAGGGTGTAGGGTCCCTGATTCAGCTGAGTAGCTTTTACCACGTCCCAAGAAAATACAATACGTTATTTTATACACCAACAAGCAATTCTAAACAAACCAGTAAATTCACTTTGCTATCGTTAAATAAGGGCTTTTTAGAGTACTTACGACTCTTTTTAGTTCAAAGAAGTTTCGAAAGACCGGTCCCATACAACTCCAGATCAGACGAGCCATGAGCCTTTTACTAGAGACAAGTCATTTATATTCTTCTTAAATATTTCAGCAACCCTTACTTAAATATTTCAGGGTTGGGAGAGAGGAAATAAGTCAAACATTTAAAAAAATAGAATTGAAAAAAGGTTGGATTTATATATTTAATAAATTCTACCTAGTTGTGAATGAAAACGATTTAAATTAGGTACCTACATAATTGTGTGATTGCTGATGATTGTTAGGTATTTTTAATAACCTACATTATACTTAATAATAATCTCCTTTTGCATCAAAATATATCACTAATGTCTGATCGAATAGAAACTTACAAATGTCGACAAACTGTTACAAACGCGGTACATAACATACCTAATTAAATAAATAGGCAATTTTGTTTTTTCGTCGTACCTACCAATTTTTTAGAGCAAAATGGTAAGTTGGACTTTCAGCTACTGCCTAAGAATGTCTTAAGCTAATGCTAAGTTAAATGCGATCTAGGTCAAGTAACACTACGAAAATGTTCTTTCATCAAAAATCCAAACCCGATAAAATAGGCATTTTCGTGTCATTCATTACATACTTTTCTAACTATAACTTATCTAAGTAGTAAAAGGTCAACTTATATCATCACTTAACATATTTTGTGACAATACAAGGCACTTAACAATAAAAAAGTCAATTGTAACAATAAAATCACATTCTAATTTGTCCTGTTTGGATCTTTTCATACTCTTCATTGCCTAGAGGTAAATATTTTCCAGTCTTAGGATCCATGTAGTAAAGTTTATCTTTTACTAACGTCGGGTTGTAGCCTTCTTTCTGTAAGTCCGTCTTCTTCATTTTGAATGTTCCTGTAAATATAATTAGAGGTCAATAGAGTTTTAAATATCTTCATATTTAAGGGCACGACCTGATCTTTTTATCCTTTTAAACAAAAGCAATCTTCATTATTTGAATTCGTCCGTAGATAGTGTATATACATATTTGCCCATTTCTTTCTTAAAAAAGAAGATTGGACTCAATCGAATTTAAGAGACACTTTCAGGATACAAACTGTTTCAACTAACCACCCTACTATTGGAACTACAGTTGAATGGCAGGATAGGCAGAAATTATCGAATGAACAGTTTACTTTGCACGTTTTGTTTTTAAATTAGAGTACAGAGGTAAATACTTAAAATAATCAAACACTTACCAGTCATGTCAACGCTTTCCATTACCCTGACGAAGATGGGTCGCGCGTACTTAGGAATGTCTTTCGTCATATCCTTAGCTAGTTTGTCCAAGTCCAAAGAGCTATCAAGATCGACTATTCCGACCATGCCTGCCCGACCATCTGTATTGGGAATCTGTAAGAAAAAATAGGATTTACATATAATGTTACACAAGTTTTTAAAAAAGCGCCTAATTTTAATACACTAGCAAAAATGTGGAAATCTGTTGATAACTTTTTTGGATCGGAATTTAGATGTCTATCGATTACAGATAGGGTTGCCAACTTTTATTAGAAGAAAAAGAGTATATCTGATTTCAAAGGGGGTAAATAAAGAACAGGGACTGATAAAAATGAGTGTCAATTATTTTAATTTTTTTTTAAGTATTTTTTGTATTTTTTTGCAGCACATAACAATGTTTCAATAATTGTAAAAGAATTGTACGACTCTAAACATTCTAAATCTAAGTTTACATAGATCAGGACTAGTATAGTAAACATTGTGTAAAAAAGAGTATTTTATCGTACTCTATTAGTGTTATAGATTTTATAGTACGCCTACGTGATATAGAGTACGGTTGGCAACTCTAGTACTGATCAACCCACGGTGTTGCCGCAACGGTAAAAAAAATATCTGTTTTACCGTTGCGGGTTGGTTAAAAAAGATAGATTAATTTTAATATAGAAGATTCGTGAAAGAAGTATATGTATATGTAACAGAAGTGTGATTATTTGAAAGTTATTAATAATTGTCTATCATTATTGATAACAACCCTCCCTGGGTTAATAAATAGCTACTGGACAAATAAATTCGAGTCTTAGTTTTAATGTTATTATCACATTTAGGTAACAAATCGTGAGGTGAGGTAATTATTACTAATGGTAATGATAGATAATTAATCATAATTTTCAATTAATCTCTCTTACCGTAACATATATATCTGTAAGCACAAAGATCCAGCCTTAAGACATTGTTAAAAATGTAGTTAGATCAGATCTCAATACTTATGAATAAAATAGTTTAATAAATCTGTAGTTAAGAGAAGTTCTTAATCTTGATCCTCCCGACCCTCCCCTTGGACTTCTTCCCCTTTATTTTTTTCTAATGGTTATAAACCAAAACACTGACCTCTACTCCATAAACGACAGCATCTCGTTGATCAGCGATCTTGGAGATAGTCGCTTCCACTTCAGTAGTAGACACGTTCTCTCCGCGCCACCTGAACGTGTCACCTGTCCGGTCCAGGAAGTACAAGTAGCCGAGCTCGTCAGCCATCAGAATGTCACCTGAAAAATAAATATATTGCAACTTAAGTACCTGACTAAATTTGTGGATGCTCCTACTATGTTGTGCCCATTGAGGCTGATGTATCCAATCTCGTGTACTCTTCTAATATTATTGACCTCTTTTTTTTGCATCAGTCCTCTAATATGGTGTATATTATAATAGGGGCAGCACCTTACCTGCATATACAGTTTATAAACAGAGAAACATTGTAAACATTGGCAATTTGAAAAGAGTGGCCGCGAGTTTTTATTGCCTGTTCTTTTCTCGGGCTTTACTTATTGTTTGCGAACAGGCATTACATGTAAATGTAGAATCGACATTTCACAAGTGTAGTATTTTGCTTCATGTGAATAAATGATTTTTATTATTATTGCCGCTTAAAGTTTTTTTGCGCTTAGAGGGTTTGTTTTTGTTCTTCAAAGTCATTATATCAGTTTTCACGGGTATTGTAAAATATTTTAAGACTGTTTTTGGTAGGTACCTAGTTTAGGTAGTTTTATCGTCGTGTCATAACCGTCTCTCAATGATAGAGTAAGTATGTACCAGGGATGTTACGGAGCTTCGACCGCGACTCCGAAAGGTCGAAACTTCCGATTGATTTTACACCTCCGACTTCGACTTCGGCTCCGCCACTTTTAAATCGGACGTTTTAATCAAAGGTAAAAGGGACGGCGGCCGCTCCTTCAAGCTAATTTAACCCTAATGTACATGTTAAACAAAAATTCTCACGGATTCCCTATGATACTGGGTTCGAGTCCCGCCCGAGCGAAATTTTTCTTTACACATTTAACTTGACTGAATAATGTTTCTTTCTTTTTTAAGCTTTATTTCAACATGTTTGTTTTCTTCCACCATCTCCGACTCCGATTCCGCCTCCGACAAACTACATTTTAAAACTCCGATTCCAACTTCGGTTCCGATAAAACTACCTTCGTAACATCCTTAGTAGTACCTATGAATTTTCTTTGAGCATGAATGAATCAAATATTGGCCAAAGTTCTTAAGCATTTGTTAAAAGAATAGTAAAATTTGATAAATAACTGACCTGAAATGAATGCCGAGTCTCCACGTGCGAATACGTCTCTAACAATTTTCTTTTCCGAAGCTTCTTTATCGGCGTAGCCAAGATATGCTCTCGACGGGTTGTTTGGTTTAATTTTGCCAATGAAGACACCAGGTTCATTAGGTTTTGCTAACTGTAAAAAATTAAAGAAACAAATGGCTAAATAAAACTAATTTTCTAAATATTCTAATATAAATTAAGAGGCGTCTCGCAAGGGCAAATCTTGGGTCCCGTAAACATAAAAGCACCGCATTGTAAGAAGCATTTGACTTAATATATCATTAGCATATGGAGTGCGTGACTATGCATGCCCAAGGATGCAACGTATTATATTTAAGTGCTGCAATAATGCATGTAGTCGCATATTACATGTCAGATTTCTGCGATCACTGTAAAGATGTATGTAATTTGGAATACGCCACCGCATAATGAGGGACTTTCTAGGTCTGTGTAAGACGAATGGTATTTAATTAAATTATAGCGTTCGTTTATTATTATCTTACCTGACATAAGCCTTTAGAGTTCCTAATCGGTTCTCCAGTTTCTTGATTAACTTTGAGTGTAGCGATTGGGTAAACTGCCGGTATGATTCTGGATACGAAACCGATGGCTCCTGGCTTATTATCGATGTTAACTGCAAATTGATTAATTAATTAATAATCTCAAGCGGTACAATGTGTGCTTGTTTGGAATTGTAACAAAATATTAAGTAGATACCTAAATAAGGTTTCCATTACTAACAATCTTCTAAAAATATTATATGTGCTATTAATACACAAGGTTCATACTTGATAAGGCTTAATGAAAAAGAAAAATATTTACATTTATAAGAAGCTTTTGTTTAAAATCAATATTAGCGAAACGCGTACTTCATGATTGTAATGATAGTAGAGTACTAACCTTATGAGCTAAGTATTATGTAATATTTACAAAAGTTTTGAACGAGTATGATTGTGATCCATATACAGGTATAATATAAATTGATGATATGACGTTTATAATTGCTACATAGGCTTTTTATGTAGTGCAAAATTAATTACACCCTTAATTGTCACTTGCCTACACCACATTTGCAAATTAGTTGTTTATTGATACCGTCTGTATTTTATATTCAAATATACCTACAAAACGAATTATTAATCAAAAACTTAATAATTTATTCAGAATCATTCGTTTAAAATCGAAGTAACTCTATTAGTTGTTACTTTGCATGAAGCTGGAAGGTTAAAATGATGTATGTAAATATTATCGTCTTGTCTCTTACCTATATTAGCATTTCCTTCAGTCGCTCCATAAAATTCAACCACCTTTTTAATATTAAAACGTCTAATGAAGTCCATCCAAATCTGTAATAAGAAACACATAAGTTAAAATAATCTATACTAATATTATAAAGCGGAAGAGTTTGTTTGTTTGTTTGTTTAAACGCGCTAATCTCAGGAACTACTGGTTCGATTTAAAAAAATCTTTTTTTGTTGGATAGCCCATTTATCGAGGAAGGCTATAGGCTATATAACATTGCGCTACGACTAACAGAAGCGGAGCAGCAACGAGAAATGTTTCAAAAACGGGCAAAATTTACGCAGACAAAGTTGCGCGGGACAGCTAGTTAGTTAAGAAATTTCTAGAAATGTCACTGTCATTTCAATTAATTTATTATCATCGAGTGAAGTTTTATGTTCGTGAAACTCACCGCTGGCCTCATTCCATTGCCGTATACCGTGCGGACTTTGTGTTGTTTGTCTACTGGTGAAGGTTTCGTTGTGAGCAGGTATCGACACATCTCTCCAATATAGTGAGCAGCCTGTAAATGATTAATATTTGTTTTATTATGTATAAACACTAGGATTTTATCGATACCTATATACAGCTATTACATAATAATATGGATATTGGAATCTATTCTTAACATTCAGTCCTTGTTTCTTTTTTTAAATCTTTTATTAAAGTTTTAAATATTTTTAATATTACAACAAACTATTCGCTTACACAATCACAGTTACAACATAGCGAATTAACATTTTCGCCACTTAGTTACTTGCAAGATAATATAACATCATTCTGCAATTACACTTTCACAGCTAGTGCAGTAACGACATTTCGATATATCAACTCTTTACTGTCATCTTACATCGGAAGAACAGTTCGATACACTTCGTATTAAGCGTATAGTTTGAGTCATAATGCTTGCAATGTCTAACATTACGGACTTTCTCCGAGCTTTCACTCACCGTTGCTTTATACTTAATGCAGTCAGGGAAGTAGGCAGTCGCCGAGAACTTGGTACGCAAAACGATCGTGCAACCGAAGATAAACGCTTGACCCATTGTAATGCACCCACCAGCCGAATGATATAGAGGCATGGGACAGTATATGACGTCACTGCGCCGTAAGCCGCCTAAGAAGTGGACGCCAGATGCCATGAATACCATTCTGCAGGCAAACATTTTAAATTAATGACTGAAAACTGTTTTTGGAGGGTATCGTTTTGTATAGCTACTAAATAAAAAATATGCAAATAAGAAATTAATGTCAATGTACGTCCTACTTAATAAGAAACTCAGCAATGAGCAAAAAACTTGATTGAGATGGGATCACATCCTGACAGGGGTAGCAAATGGATTATAGGTACTCGTTATACATCAAAATAGTTGTGTACCTATACGATTTAGTCGTACCAATAAATTAAATATTATATAAGTAGGTATATCATAAAACTACCAAAAACTAATGTCAAACGGTCAATGACACAAGTCACTAAACGTTCAAGTTCAGCTTTTCTAAACAAAAGTTACAAAACAAAATTAATTAGACAAGTATCGAACTATTATTTCTGTGTATATGATAAGAATATATTTACGTATTAATTGATTCTGTTCTAAATATTTTTTTCAACTCTCGGCTTTTATGATTGGATTTCTTTTCCCGCGTGCTTTGTATTATGTTCATAAATAAATTAATTTATATGTGTCAAAGTTTTTCCCAAACCTACAAGTATTCAGTCGGCGTGCAAGAATTTGGGTTTTGCACTCTGGGTAACATATTCCGAGTGTGCTTCGATTTTTAAATTCCTATTTCACCATCACCATCATTCTATAACATTTATTTTAGACAGTCTACTTTATTCTGCTGCATCCTGACGTCCTGGGTACAATCCTGACGTCCTGGGTGCAATCCTGACGTCCTGGGTAATAGAAATGCAACAAACCTTGAAGGAGAAATAACAGCTGCCTTAGGTAATCCAGTAGTGCCAGAAGTGTAGATGTAGAGCATCTTTCCATTGAAGGTTCCATCTGCCTTGGTCCACGGTGCCGGGTTTGTGTTTTCCAACATCGCAGTGAAGTCGTTCTGAGATTCCACCACCTTCACAGCGTCTTGAGATGTGTTGAGAGGCCGACGCGTGAATTTGAACATTTTGATTGCTGGGTTCAGCTCCTTTGATATTTCATTAATAGCTGTAATGGACAAAAAATACTTTTATTCAAACAAATCAGGATTTGACAGAATTCTAAATCAGGATATTTATTTAGTAACTTTACCTACACACAACAAGTATATATTTTTTTATTTTTTTTATTAGAAGTGGGTTCACGTCGGTAGTATAATGGGTAGGATTCGAACCCGCGACCTCACGATTGCGAGACCGATGCCTTAGCCATTACGCTACCGCCGCTTTTAAAAGGTTATTAACATTATTCATTTATTTTCCCCAATAAAACTTGATTTATTGTAAGCACCTGATGCATATCAGGTTATTAACATTATTCATTTATTTTCCCCAATAAAACTTGATTTAGATGAATCAAGAAAAACCAACCTTTTTTTTTTTTACTAGTTTAATATAATCGAATAGGCATCTATTCGATTTGATCCAATTCATGACTTCTATAGTATTATGACGAATAGAGGTCAGTGGTATAAAATGATTTGAATAAATACAATATTACATTTAATAGACAGCTCAGACAGACAACTCCTTTTTGAAGTTCATCGCCACCAAGCCATACACTAACTTCCTTATTTTCTAACACCATTAATGCTCTTAAAACGTCAGCTAATTTATTTGTTTATTATGAATACGAGGTATAATATAAATTTTTAAATTTAACGACCACAGCGAAGCTATATAGAACAACAAAGCAAATCAAGAACTAACCAGTTTCGAATTCGTCGCTGTAGACAACAACGTTACATTCTGCGATGACGATGGAGTGCAGCAACGTGTTGCCAGTCTGATTGGTGTTGATGAGGGGGCAGATGCCTCCCAGCCTGGCGGCACCGAGCCAAATGGCAGGCATCTCGGGACAGTTGCCAATCATGACACCCACAATATCATCTCGCTTCACACCCTTGGATTTGAACACTGCTGACGCTCGTAAGCTGTATTCTTCCACCTAAAATGAAGGGGTGATAAGTATAAAATTCCAGCTTTATGAGGTGGGGTGGAACCAAGTGGAATACTAATGTACCTACTACAAATACAAAAGAGAAGAATGCGCAGCAGTGTTTATATGTTATGTTTGCTGTTCCCAAGGAGAGGAGAATATCTAATAGGATGGGGATCCGGTCATGCCCTTATAATTCCAGAGGTCTTTAAAGTCCAGAATAGGCTTAGCAGAAATTTTAAATCGTGACCTAGTTACTATGAGACCTTCCTACTAAAGGAAGCTGATAACTAGAAAAAAGTAAGTTTGGCCAAGGTTGTCGATAACTAAAGGATCAAAAATCAATCTGAAACGCTTCAGTGGCAAAAAACTATTGTGATTACCTTCACGACAGCAAAAGAAAGTAGTTTATTGCTCCGGTTATTGTTCCGGCGGAAGTAATTATAATCACTCGGGGGAAACGCACGCGGCGAACAATTACAGCCTGTGTCAGTTTTGGGTCACAATAAACTTTGACTACAACCTGATTTATGTCATTATGATTAAAGTTATTAGCTTTGTTATTGTGTTTGTTTGCTAACAAAATTATACGAAAAGCGGCTTTGATTTTATTCTTGTGGATATTAAGTAGGTAGACAATTTTTTATTTGTAAACTTGTGCTGCTGCCGATTCAAGCTAGTGAGTTAATTTTTTTTTTTAAACTGGTTCAGGAAATGGCATATTTAATGGTATTTTGACGTCGTTACACGTGTCATTTTGGATTTTTAATAAAAAAATAGTAGATAAGTACATATGAGTAAAAAAATACATTATCAGTCTATCAATTACTTAGTCACTTTTCCACCCACCCACGTGAATAATACCGTATCTATAAAAAGCAGCCTAAGTTCTTTCCTAGCTTAAAACTATCTCTAAAAATTATAGTTTCGGAGACGGTGTACGTTCAAACAAAGAAACTCTTCAGTTTTTTAATAAGTTACATACTTGAAGGTTTTATTTTTGTATAGGTAGGTATTGCCTACGGCTCTAAATTGCTAGCTACAAAATTTTTTGGCAAACGCTAATTTTGATATTCTTTCGAGATTTATTTCGATTTCAGTAAATTTAGCAGATATCATATTTTAAATAGTTGTTTGATTCGAATTACATTAAATAGGTTCTTATTTTTGTTATTGCCTTTATCTACTTATTTGTGTAAAAAACTTGATATAAAAAAATTGCAGGCTAACTTTTAACATCCTCCGTTGTTATTCGTCCGAATAAAATTTCAAAAATCCCCTCTTAAATTGATTGATTCTTCATTTGTTTGCATGTGAATATATGTGTGCGTGTGTGTGTGTGTGTGTGTGTGTGTGTGTGTGTGTGTGTGTGTGTGTGTGTGTGTGTGTGTGTGTGTTTGTAACTATGCGGATGTGATTAGTGCACTCACCTGTTGAAAAGTCCATGTCTCATCTTCGAATAAAAAGCAAGCTTTCTTCGGATGTTTCACTACCATTTCGTGGAATATGTCCGGCATTGAGTAACTCTTGTTTGTGAACTTCCTCGTCATCAACAATATTTTAATGTAACAGTATAAGGCACTGTAATAAATATTACTTTTTGGTTATCTTTGTATTTTTTTCTAAACTAGCAGGTACTTTAACCTAACCTATCCACAACTTTAATCCGTATCCAAGTACCTAGATAATATTGAAAGCGTTCTTATGTGAGCGAATTTCATTTCATGTCGAAATTAAAAATGTCTTCGAAGTTAATGGTAATGGGCAACAGTCTGTTAATGGTAACATGTTCTTTAATTTTAAGTAGCTAAATAGGTGCCTAAAACACTAACATATTTCGGTAACAAACTAAAGCAACGTTTGCGTAACGTATTGCAAACACCGAACCTACTAAGACTTATTCATGACTTAGATTGGTAAGTACAAATACTTTCAACTACATTTTAAAATAATAAATAAAATAAAAACTTACTGGAAATCTCTAGGCGCTGTTCTCGCGGCAATATAAAGCCATCTATGTAAGAACGTTAAAATATACACCCCAATGAGTACAGCTACCACAATAAGGCACGTCTGCCAGTCCTGGGCCAGCCAAGTCACGGCTCCTGCCCCGACTAGCACTGCTAAAGCCAGCATTCCTATTATAATACTACTCCAAGGTAATTTTGATCCACTTTTTGCGGTCTTCCCTTTTTCTAAATCAACGTCTTTTTCTTTCACCTGTAACAATAACAATACAGTAAATATGTTTGCTTCGCTATTATCAAGCAATCAGAATATTCGTTTATGTAAGCGATAAGATTAAACGCTCAGTTATCGGCAGATTAGTTTAGTCTCTATGTACAAATGGAGGATTTTGAATGTAATTGGTGATTGTAGGAGGACTTTAACCGTTTCGAGCTATGTTTAGGTAATGATTAATTTATTTAATGTGATAGTCCACGATAGGTTGACATGGCAATTGGGAGATCAGGCTAGACGAGAAAGATCATGACGCCCAAGCGAAAGATCATGGCGGCCCAAGCCATCATAGTCGCCAGCAAGAGTTCAGTTCTTGCCTGCAATTGTGAAAATAAAATTCGAAAATTGCTATATCAATCTGTTGCGTACTAGCTATCATGGGGTATCCAGGGGGAATTTGGGGCTTGAACCCCCCCCCCCCCCTCAAATTGCAAAAGCGTACACAGTACTCATTTGGCCGGTGTTTAGTTAATTGTAGGTATCACCTGAAACCCCCCACTGAAGTTAAGAAAAATTATCGTGGTACGTAGCTACAGCCTTTTACCATTGAAACCAAATAAATTCAGAGGTCATAAGGAGTAACCGCAGTCAATGATTAACAGCAATGACGCTTGCATCATTTGTACATTGCCCTAAAGAGCCCTTTTAACGAAGTAAAAAAAAACATTTCTTAATTCAAACTCCTTTACATAACTTTTTCCGGATAAAAGATTCTCATTTATTTAATAAAAACCCATGTTCTTATTTACTCTTTTGTTTCACACCTCGACAATCGGTACATAGAAAAACAAGTACGAACGGGATGTAAAATCCCGAATCCTGTCCAATGAAATCGTACTAAACGGGACGTTGTCGTCGTCCGAATGACATTTGACATTAGCACCAAGGTTGTGAGAGGATGAGTTCGTTGTCAATGGCGGGAAATTATCTTTCGACGATGTCATACAAAAGAAACCGCCAATGCCGCCAGTAAACTTGACCTTTGACATTAACTCTATCTTTCATTTTGAAGTGTAGGTACACATACAAACAAAGGGTAATATATTATTAACAAGACGCACGACACGTCAAAGGTTAAATATATTGTGGAGAATAAAAGACTATGAGAAACCTATGACAGTGATGAACTCTATATTAGCTTACCGGCGAAACTTCGTCTGCGTCAATTTCCCCCGTTTTTGAAGCATTTTCCATTGATGCTCCATTCCTATTGATCGTACGTGATGTTATATAGCCTATGGCCTTCCTCGATAAATGAGCTATCCAACACTAAAAGAATTTTACAATTCGAACCCGTGGTTTTTGGGATTATCGCGTTGAACCAAACAAACTCTTTAGCTTTATAATATTAGTAAAGTTAACAAATGACAAAAATACCATAGCTAATATTAGATATGGAATATTAATGAATACTAAATTAAAAAAATAAATAAATTAGGTAGGTAGCTAATTACTTGTAAAAATACATTTTCAGAAATAGTAAAGTAAAAATGATTTCTCTGGGGGTCAAAATCAAGGTATTTTTTAAGTAGGTATAGTTATATAAGTCTTTTGACTTATTTAACTGGCCTGTTGGTTTAGTGGTAACTGACCCTGACTATTACGCCAGAGGTCGATTCGTGAGTTCGATTCCCACCCCGGGTAAATATTTGTGCAAAGAGTACCTTAGATTATTTTATTGTGTGTCTGCGTGTAATTTATCTTTGTTATGAATGTTTTTGTACAAATACATCATCAGTTAACTATCTAGTTGTAACAGTACAGGTCTGTTTACTTTGTGAGTTGTCCCAAGATTGTTCTATTCTCCCATCCTTGCTCTATCGAAATTCAGAATCAGAAAGTCTGCGGAGAAGTACTAGTATAGTATTAAATTATCTGTGGCAGAAGTAACTTAGAAGTAACTAAATTAATCTAAGATGGGCTAAGTCGACTTGTACTTAATTTGTTTCTAGTTTTAACAGAAAATCATGCCCAAGGAGTACCTAGACTTCCTTTGAAGTTAAGATATTTTATCGATTTTTTTTCGATTTGATAACTGCATAATTACCAGTTGAGCCATATCGATGGTTTTGGCAGTACGAATCAATAAGAGCAATAGATCACGCTCCAGTGGAAATTCTAATGCCGTAGTTTGGCAAGCCTTCACCTACAGTTCAATTATACATTGCGTTACCAATTGCAAAACATTTTTAGTCAATTTTCTCCATAAAAAGGTTATGTTGTTTAGAAATAATTGTTCTGTGTGTAATTTACGTTCGCTTTGCGTAGTTGCATATTTAAAAGATTGCTACACTAATATGACTACTCTAAATCATTATTTTAAATTAGGTATATTTAATTAGCCAATTTAACTTAGTGTTGCCAGATTGATTAAGAGTATCAATCAAGTTCGCGTATCTATACTAATATTATAAAGGGGAAAGATTTGTATTTTTGTGCATGTGTGTATGTTTGTAATAAATAAACTCAAAACTACTGGACCGATTGCAAAAAAAAATTTCGTAGGCTATTTTTTCCCTGTATTCCCACGGGAACGGGAACTATGCGGGTGAAGCCGCGAAACGTCCGCTAGTTGCTCATAACTTGCACGATGACGTCGATTAATCGATACTTCTCCGAAGGTTTATCGATTAATCGGTTTATCGGACATTAATCGGACAGCTCGGGTTCCCACCCCGGAGTTGTGAAATCGAGCTGTCATTATTGGCACAACTCCGCATTTAGCGTGTAAAAATGCAGGAAATATCTACGTGTAAGACCAATGAAAATCGTCTAGATTCAGAAGAAGATTTTTTATTTATAGGTGTAATAAGTTTGTGGAACCGTTCCAGCTAAGCTTTACAGCTTGTGTTAGGAGCGGGAGTGGCTTCACATCTGTAGTACCTATACCGAATGGGAAGGATTCGAACCCACGACCTCACGATTGCAAGACCGAGCTTTTGCCGTCGCTTCATTAATTAGGTCTTTTAGTACAACAGACCTCTATTGTATTAAAATATGACCTAGTTTATATGAATTGCGTGTGGGCTACAGAGGAATACAAATTTCCCAGGTTTATGAGGCACTGCTGCCAACTTGCCAATATGAAAATAAATGAATGTGAAACTAGTGAGATCCATACAAGACTCCCACAGATGTTGTTAACATAATAGGGAAATCTGTCTTTATTGCTATAGAGCCGACGTTCATCCATAAATATTGTTAATAGAGTTATTACTTTGTAGATATTAAAAAAAATATTTTTTTTTCAAGACGACTTCCCCAGTAGGTTACAAGCCCTGTGTCGCGGGGGATTTTACAAACATATAAGTCACGGACACAAAGTACACCCAGACTCGGAACAACAATTTGTGGAACACACAAAGTGATGTCTCGGGTGGGAATCAAACCCACGACCTCTTGCGTAGCAGTCGGATACACTCCCACCGCGCCACAATGGCAGTCAAAATAATTCAACGAATGCATCGTTTTTTTACAACAATGTCACACTGTGTAATTCACACTGCACGGTCGCGCTGTTCCTTAGCTCGGTTATTCAATTTAAGCCGCGAAACACTCGGATGCCACGAGATACTCAGAATAGAGACATCTAAAAAAATTGTAGTTGCTCATGATTAATGAAAACTTAAAAAAAAACTAGAAGTTCCCCGCGACTTCGTTCGCACAAAAATTTAAAAAAGAGCAAAGTAGCCTATGTGCTATTCCAGACTATAATCTATTTCTGTGTTAAATTTCATATAGATCCTAACCGTGACTGAATCACATTCATTCATACATCCAAACTTATGCATCCATACTAATTTTATAAATGTGAAAGTAACTCTGACTGTCTGTCTGTCTATCTGTCTGTTTGTTGCGCTTTCACGCTCAAACAGTTAAACCGATTTAGATGAAATGTAGATAATTTGAATCCCGGGGAAGGACGTGGGATAGTTTTTATCGCGATAACCGACATCCACGCGGGCGGAGCCGCGGGCGAAAGCTAGTATTTTTATAAATATGCAAATGTTTGGAATAGGATGAGTTAATGACAGTTTAGTATTTTTTTTCAGCTAGTATCTGTCAAGGTTAGCTAATATTACAATAATTCGTTGTCATAAACTTGTTACTTAGTTACACTTATTATCAAGTATTTTAAAACTATTTTTCTTTAGATTTATTGCAATCTAACCGTTTTATCATCTAATTTCTGCCAGTGTCAAATATTTATTGTATACTTAAAAAAAATCACATATTTCATTTCATTTTCATTTTTTACATGTAAAACGTGGAGTTGTGAAAATAATAGTTGGTCCGTTTACACACATTGTATGTACGGAGAACTGTTAAAATTATAAGAAATTTAGCAAATTCGTTTACCGCCATTACTCAACTTCTTATATATAATTCTTATTATAAGATCTTACTAATTAATCATAGTAATTATATGTTGTTTTTTTACGTTTTATTTTTTTGTACTTGAGGCACTACAACATTCTATGATTCTGTGACTTAAGTTGTAATATAATTTACGACAATTATGTTAAAATTCCGGTACAACCGGTTTGACATGTTTAACAATGTTCCGGTTTTGCTAAAATATTCTAAATCAAAAAATTGAAAACAAAATCATAGACTAGAAGTCGGGCGACCGCGCTTACGCATGTTTAGTTTTTTGCTATAGGTGCCTACATCACGCGAAATGCGTGGATTGAACATGCAGGAAAGTAGATGCAATTGATTTTGGTCTGCTTCGCTTAAACCTTTAATTCAAACGAAATTAATAACAATTTTAAATATCCTTTGCTTAGGTAAAGTTAAGTAGACAAAAATATGGTCTTCTGAGTAAATTTCTGGATTCATAATAATAAACTTTTAAAGCGTTTAGTGGCTGGTAAGCAACAAAGAGAACACGTCTCCAAAATTGAGTGTAATGTTTTTTTTTAAATATAAAAAAGACAACTCCCGCAGTAGGGCACAAGCCCTGTGTCGCGGGGGACTTTATAAACATACAAGTCACGGACATAAAGTACACCCAAACTCGGAACAACAATTCGTGGATCACACAAAGTGGTGTCCCGTGTGGGAATCGAACCCACGCCTCTTGCGTAGCAGTCGAACACATCCCCACCGCGCTACAGGGGCAGTGATAATTCGAAACGAAACTTAATATTGAAGTAAAGAAATAATACATACCCAACACTTCTTAATAAAGTAAATATTTTATACGAATTTAAACAAGAATAACAGATTAAAACCAATCAGCTCGGTCAAATAACACCGTCGCCAACGACTATTCGAAGCATTTTCTAAATGTTTTCCCGACCGGATACATGTTATTGAAATATTAATAACATCATAAAAAAAAACAAAAAATAAACCGCACGAATCAAGCTGACCAATAATGTCAATAAATTTATGTAGAAGAGTCTACGCTAATTAGCGTAGACTCTTCTACATAAATTGAGAGGTTAAACGATAACATTCAAATTGTTTAACCTTTTTAATAAACCCAAATAAAAACAAAACAAACAAATACCGAACACATTAAACTATACACAGAGCGACATGTAGAGGTGCAGAGCGATGCGAGTAGGTAGGCAGGAAGCCTCTGTGATTTCAATTAAATTGTCACCACAGAATATACTTTTGAGTACCTTTCAGTGGCGGAGGGTCCTTACAACACCATTACTTTCGGTTTCTCTTTGAATTGTAGTTACTTAGTATTATGGGTACAAAGAACCATATCCAGCAAGATGTATTTTTGTATCGGGTTACTTCTGAAAAATGTTAACCCTTCGCCTCTGGTACCTTTCATCGTCAGACGCATTATATTACCGTTTGAATTTAAGCGCATACATTCGTGCTTCAAAAAACGAACTTGCGTACACTCCGGCATGTTCGCTCAAACCGGTAGTGGTAGGTCAGCATCAACATGCTTAATACAAGCTTAAAAGTTTGCGCGTGTGGCAAAAGGACGCACTTCCAAAACCGAGCTTATAAGCGCTTTTAAAACGCTTGTCTGAAACCGGCGTAAGGGTAATTTTAATTACGGGAATTATCATAGTAATTTCGATTACTCACCTCAAATTTATGATTGTTGACTTCTGTATTATTCATATTATTATCGACGGTCATTTCACCGGCAGGCATTGTGGCTGCTTATTTTATTTAACGGTTAGATTCAAATGTGAATACTTTACACCATTTCCATATAGGGTTAATATGGCAGCACTGTTAATTGAACATCACCTGAAACAAAAGAAATATATTTTTAGTAGTTGTAATAACAACCCTCAACTATTCATACAATAAATCATTTCACAACCCGACACGTGCCTATTATAAACATGGTATTAATTATGGCGTGTTTTCACCTGTGAGAACATTAACCCCATCGACTGATAGAAGCACGCAAAATGACATGCCACCGTAGTCCGCAAAGTTCTAATATTTGTGTTAGTAGCATCTAAATAAAAATCATTTAAAATCTTACTTGCAAACTGTTTGATCATTTCGCTTAATATTTGTATTATGTTCGTAAATTTTCAGAACTTGGTTTGTAAGGATTTTTATTGGAAAATGTAACGCATAAGTCGGCGGTTTCTTGAATATAAATTTCAATAAAATTTGTTAACAAATTGCAACAAGATTCACTAATTATATATTATAGAATAATCTAAGTTGACCTCGTAGGTACGCAGCGAATAAATTTATAAAAAATCTTCACTAATAAAATAAGCCTACACAATTTACAAAACCGGAATTATTATGAATAAGCATAAAAAGTTCATTTATATACATAATAAGGTCTGTAATTGTGTAGATATTTTCCTGTATTAACTACCGTTTGATTCAGCCTTTGTGTGTTTGATAAGGTGCGATTATAAACATAATGTAATCACACCATGTATTCCGACCGTTTAGTCTAATTCTATTATGTATTCGACGGGTATGTAATTCTATATTTGATTTCCTGATTTCCCAGTAACATAGTAATCTAGTTTGCAAGATTATTGTTTGTGAATTAGGAGAAAGATACCCTCGAAAATAAATAGAAAAATAATCATGTCATTATTACTAAAAAACTTTGACAAAACTCTTTCGCCGACAGCTTCGCTCTCGAGATACGCTATTTTAATTTGAATTGCCTATTAACTAATAAATCATAGATATCAAAAAATATTTTTTAGTTAAAAATGGATTGATTTTTTTTAAATGCAATGGTTTGTAATATAGTCTGCTTTTGACTGAGTCAATTATGACGAAACTTAGCAAGGATTAAGTAAGCTTGAAACTTGAAAAAAGCCTTCGGTTACTTTTATGGTTTTAGTGATACGACATTCAGGCAGGCGGAGCTGCGAGCAACAGCTAGTATATTATAAACATAGACCTAACAAAGTCGAAAATAACTTTATTTACTTTATTTCCCAGCTAGAGGCTCTACAGGAAAATAGTCTACAAGGTTAGACGATCAATAAATATTTTCCTAGGTTCAGATTGAACACACAATTATCGATTATACAATATTTACACAGTATTCCGAACACAAAGGCAGGTTCCTAATAGCTATCAAAATATGGAATATATTAGCTAATGTACCTATAAATATTTACTTACTTATTAGGTACATTGAGGCTCTTTGCTTAGGTTTAAACTGAGTCTCCCATGGCCGTTTTCCCCTTAATTTAGAGAACCTCTAGTCACCCTAGTGTTTGGTTAACTGTTTATTCAATCATTCTAATGTCAATTTAACGCTCGCCCCAAAGTTGTTTGGTGCCCATGCTAATTTTTAGATCCACACGTTGGACAAGTGGCGTTGGTACTGACGTTGGGCCAACATGTGGAGCCGGTGTAAGTGTGTCATCTGATTGTTTATTTCATTTTTGTTATGAAAAGCCTTTCAGAACTAGGTCGTATACAGACAAAAATTAGGCTTTTGGTTAACACTTTACTTATAGTACCTGGATGACCGAGCTCAGCACGGTATTTTTTTTAAATGACGTTTTCTAAAAGTGAGACCTAGCTAGATCGATTTATAGCCCCCGAAACCCCCTGCTCACTGGAGCCGCTGCTGAGATTCAAATTATATATAAACAAGAAGGTCATTTATACATGTATATAGTAGGTTTATATACCTACACCATATACAATAACTTATGTTATACCTTAACTGGTATACCAGTTTAAAAATAGAAATATGTTAAAATTCAGAATTATGGGCCTTATAAATATTCAAATAAATAATTCAAAAACTTGCGTGACCACAATTTTGGCTTGTAACTACATGTAATAAGGATAATTCTGAATGTTCTGAAAAGATTTTAGTAGGTAATTAGACAAGGTAATTATAGAGTGCTATTAAAAAATATAGGCAGGACTAAATCATATTAAATACACATATTTTTTGACACTGCTGTCTCTAAAAGAAGTGTTAGGATTAAACCCTAGGAAAACTGAAATCTATACTAATATTATAAAGCTGAAAAGTTTGTTTGTTTTTTGAACGTGGTAATCTCATGAACTACTGACCGAATTGAAAAATTGTTACTGTTGGATAGCCCATTTATCAAGGAAGGCTATAGGCTATATAATATCACGCTACGACCAAGAGGTGCGAAGCAGCAATGAGAAATGTTGCAAAAACGGGGAATTTTACGCAGACAAAGTTGCGCGGGATAGCGAGTCACTTAAATTAGGTATAAACGAAACTATCAGAAACATTACATAACCACGTATCATATATGAGGAAGAGGTAAGTTTCGTTAGGTTAATTATTCAAAAATATGTCAGATGATAATAAAAAGGATTTATCATGATAGGTATATCAATAATGATGTAAAAAAGGTCCAAATTAATTATGGCATTTGAATATTTAATATTTAAAATATTCATTTAATGTTTACCCATCTACTGTCCAAATACCCCATGACTCATGGTTTAAAGTAAGTCAAGAGCATTCTTTTGTAACTAAATTGCCAATATTAGCATAAATACTATTTTTAAATAAAGACTTTATGCAACACGTGGCTATATTTAGAATTACTCAGTCAGTAGCGTTCGAGAAAATCGAGATATCAGCGAGGTTAAGCAACCTTACCACTGTCGGTCCATAGACGTTAACCATTTACGAAAATTTTCACACCCCTTCGTGTCTCGGAGAGTACGTTTAGCCGTCGGTCCTGCGCCTAATCTCTCTCCGGTCGTATCGTATCGGATTACTGATATGAGAGTGAAGGAATAGAGAGTGTACTTGTGTCTGCGCATACACTTGTACACTATAATATCTCCTGTGTAGTTGGCTGTAGTCTCGGATGAGATTGAGATGAATGAGATTAGCCGCCGTAACCGACATCGGTTAGGAGACCACTAAGTAAAAGAATGCCCGATTTCCTACCAAATTTCCCGGTGAGACATAATCATTTGAATACCAAGGTTCGGAAAATGCGTCTTATAGTGTGACAGATAATAATCTATACTAATATTATAAAGCGGAAGAGTTTGTTTGTTTGTTTGTTTAAACGCGCTAATTTCAGGAACTACTGGTCCGATTTAAAAAAACTTTTTGTTTGGATAGCCCATTTATCGAGGAAGGCTATAGGCTATATAACATCACGCTACGACTAATAGGAGCGGAGTAGCGACGAGAAATGTTGCAAAAACGGGGAAAATTTACGCATACGAAGTTGCGTGGGACAGCTAGTAATAAATAATCTGATCATTGTTGTTTGTTGATCCAATTGTAAGATAATATGTTGTATGTACCTAATCTTCTCAATGATAACCAATTTTGGTGTCTGACTGAAGCTGAATAGGTCCTATTTGGTACCCCTTTGGTCCTACCTGTACTTTGCAAATAAATGGTACGCGGCTAGGTATAATCTTTATGATTGATTGTTTATGGTTTTGTTTTTTTTTTAATGTTCCCTGTTTATATTTCTATTTGTTTCTGTTTTTTTTTTTAATTATAATTATTTTCTTTTTTTTGTTTCTTATTGTTACATGCACTTGTTTCCTTGTTCTTTGTTTGATTGTTATCTACATATTTTCTTAATCTATATAAACACGATATTTAAAAACTACTCTAAATTACATTATTTTCTTTCATCATCAGCCTATCGCAGTCCACTGCTGGACATAGGCCTCTCCAATTGCACGCCACTTTGTTCTATCTTCGGCTTCTCGCATCCAGCTCCTGCCAGCCGTTTTGCGTATATCATCACTCCACCTGGCCTGAGGCCAATTATTTTCTTTAAATTATAATAATTTGGATGTGTCCTCTGTGTACTAAATGAAAATCCATTGTATTCTTAGATACTTTCCCAAGCCAAACTGGTAAACATAGAAATTTGATTGGTAAAGGTGAGAAACTAGTTGTGCCGAACGCATGCGTCTCTATCGGTGACCAAACACGTGTCTTAATGTATAATATTATTATGTCCATATGATATAAATCACCATAAATTTATGTAACCAGCGACCTTGAAACCACTTAGATACCTATTAAAAATTTAGGTAGGTAGGTACTTACATCTAAGAATTTACCGGTTTTATTGGTATAAAACCGTTTTGAATTATATATGTTCGTAAACTTTCGGGATTTGTACACATTATAGAAAAAAAAGCTACGGGTCTTAATCGCGTAAATATTTTATTTTAAGGCTAAATACCTTTGTTTATTGCCCTACGTTTCGACCGTATAGCAACGGCCGTGGTCACGGGTAGACTCGAGGTCTACCCGTAATATTTACGCGATTAAGACCCGTAGCTTATAAAAAAAAAAAAAAAAACTATAATGTTTTGAATTAAGTTAGTAAGTACATACGTAACATTTAATTTAAAGAAGAATACATTGGCATTGAAAAATATTTCAGAAATTAACCAATAGGTACCGATATCCTCAATTATTTGTCTCCAGTGATATCTGTGCTAGCCGTGCTAGGATGTAGAGACGCTTTTTTAAAAGAACTTATACAATAAATTACCAACTTTTTGTAAAAAAAACAGCCAAGTGCGAGTGAGACTCGCGTACTGAGGGTTCCATACTAACTTATAAGTGAAATAGTTTAATCAACAGAGGAATCTATTTAGACACACGGCACTGTATTAACCTAGTTGCAAAAGGGCGACTCACCGACCGTGGTTACGAAGCATTTTGAGCCACGGTAATGTGCGACCCACATAGCTAGTAATTAAAAAAACTTAGTTGCCAAATTGCTCTATTGAGTCGCAAATAACAAATTATTTTTAAAAAAAAAAACGTCAGGTATGATAAATATATAAAAGAATATCATTTTCATTTTGATTTGACTTTTGTTATTAGCGAAACCTTGGCATATCTTCACAATTTTGTTTTTAAAATGTAACGAAACAATATTGCAAAAAAATAACTTATATCAGACTACTTACACACTGATCCTAAACTGAGGTAGGCAACCAGACAACTGAAACTTGTAAACATACTTAGATAATTCTAAATACATATATCAAATCAATCAAAAATTCCGAAGTCAGGTAATAACAGCGTGCTTAGTGCGAGTTTGTTTTACATTAACGCGATCGACATGTTTAGGAGGTTTGGCGCTTCGATTAGCCCGCAGAAACCAAACGCGGCAAACGATTAGATCGAGTTAACGTTAAACAAACTTGAACTATAAACACAGAAGCATGTATCCACTTACCAACTTAATAACGGTCAAATAATCGTTGCACGGCCTTCAATAAGCCTTCGATAACCAAATCGATACGCATAATTGGATGCAAAATTTTCTCAGATTTGCCACAAGAAATCTAGGTCTTGGACATTGATACCGGCTTAGACGCGTCAGTCACTCTATGGAAACCCCATTGCGAAATGAAAGTGTGTGCCAACGAACTATGGTGAATACTTATGGTTGTCGCCAACGAGGTTTTACATAACGTCATTGGTGCTTGTGCTCGTATCAGTACGGCCGGCCTGTGGCTGTAATCTTTTACACACATAATATCTATACAACGTTATTTTTGGTATAGTGCAAACCTAAAAGTAGTTTGCTCAGAATCAGTAACGCAATCCATTGGGGTAGTTTTTGGACCATGTTATATTTTTCAATTAAATTATTAATCAATTATAAATTATTTATTATTCATTCTAACAGTCCAAATCCTGTTCACAATATGATATGAAATGTGATCATCATTTATATTTCAATAATAACCATAGATTATGTATTACGGGACTCAATGAGCACAATAGCGCGAATTGAATGGTTTTTAGGTCTGCAAGTTTTCAATGATATGTTTTATATTATTTCTAGAAGTAAAAATCTTGTTGGGGTGTCCTGAGCTTTGCACTATACCAAAAATAACTTTCTATATTTGTTAAAACAGATATTTAACCAAACGAAAATCACATTAATCAAATGTGACTAAATTCTTTGTTTAATGCCTGTCCTGTTTTAGTATAAATACCTGGATGACTGAGCTTTGCTCTGTTTGTTTAAACGAAACCTAGCTAGATCGATTTACCGCCCCAGAAAACCCCCTGCATACTAAATTTCATGAAATTCACTGGAGTCGTTGCCGTGATTCAGATTATATATAGGTGTGGATATACAAGAATTGCTGGTTTAAAGATGGATAACAGATACTTATAACAAGCAGTGCTGGGTTATTATTTCCTAGCTTAGAAAGTGTTGTCCTTTAAGCGCAGCTATATTTCCATTGTTAATTTGTTTTTGACGTGATAATGTCTTATAAATCAATGACCGGGTGCACGCACGAAAAAGTGTCACAGTCGGTCACGTTCCGCCTGCTGATAGTCTGAAGTATTCTGGCCGTCGGAAGTATGCGTCACAGGCATGGTTGTTTATTACAATGTTCTCAATGTTTTGGCGATTGCTGTGACATGCGATATAATTTACAGGCATGGCTTTGACCTTGACTTTACAGACCATTTTTTTTTGCATTGTTATTAAATGTATTTTCTTTCTTTACCTATATAGCACCTGTCTAATTAGGGGCGTAGCTTGCCTAAGAGGGGTCCTGTATCAAAATATATTGGGGGGCTGATGTCCAATGACCCCAACAGCCAAAGGACTAAAGTGAGTCATCCGCACAAATTTGCAATTGACTTTACATGGGTAGGGGGGGTTTCATTGATACAGCTGATATGGCGGTAGCTACGCCCCTGTGTCTAATAGTAGGATCAACAGGATAATCATAGATACAACGACACATATAATCTCGGTCCGAATATTCAATGTATGTTCCCGGAAAAAAAATACGTCATTAAACTAGACGTAGTACTTGTGCTTACTTTAAGCTCTACATAGTATACCTATTTACCCACGAAAGTTATAAGAATTTGTCAAAAACGTAAGGTGTTCCTTTATGCGGACAACGTTGCGTTTGTCAGCATAATATCTTTGAGATTACTTTTGTTTTAATTTAAGGCTAACGATCCGATTTGGTCCGTCCGAGGATTCCGTTCATGAAACGATAATAATTTACACAATGCACGAATTATTTTAGTCTATATAAAGTAGGTAGAATAAAACAAAATTAATACCTACAACAAACTAGAAATTTAAAAATCTGTTTGCACTATACACAGCCAGCCCAGCTTCTTTCTACATTACCTAATAAACATATAATTTTCACAAAAACAAAAACTTAGACAAATATTTGTAAAACCCAAAGAACAATAGATATAAAGCACGCAATGATAACATAGTTTTTGCTTTAATTACGCATTACTTTGAAGGTTTTAGTGTGAGTAATTAATTTAAAGGTTACCTACTATTTTTTTTAGTAAAGTCATAAAATAAGAAGCACAAAGGGCTAAGAAACGATCCAACTTGATCCGACGTATATTCAAACAATGAAATCAAGCTAAATGCCATTAAACGTTCCTAATTCCAAAGACAGGGTACTTACATAGTTGATTATCTGTCGGCGTTCATAGACATTTCCAATGCTTAGATCTCATAATAAATGATTACCGCATTACGATAAACACAGTGAATGGTAGATATAAAAAGTTTAGCTTTCACATAGTATTGCTTCATCATCACTACACTTTTACTTTACACATAAAAGATTTAAATTTACAGTTCCTTATCTTATTTTAAAAACGGACTAAATAACCTACATTAACTTACTTAGTGATATTAATACTACAACCTTCCAAACAACGATTTGGACGAATTTCAATCTGAAACCAGATTTCTAATAAAATAACCTAAATCCGTCCAACCATTTCAGTGTTATAATGCCACACGACAGATGTAGAGCTCTGTACGAACTTGATAGTTTTAAATGTTGATAAACTTTCGCGATTTGTACACATTATTAAAATATATATATTACGGGTCTTAATCGCGTGAATAATTTAAGGTAAAATACCTTGTTTATTGCCCGACGTTTCGACCGTATTGCAACGGCCGTGGTCACGGGAAGACTACGTAAAACGTCGGGCAATAAACAAGGTATTTTACCTTAAATTATTCACGCGATTAAGACCCGTAATATATATATTTTGATAGTTTTACTCAAATGGGAATAAAAACCAACTAGTTAAGATAACAAATTAAAAGCTCAAAGATATTCATCATAGGTCCTACTATTTAAACTCGCAGCGTTGTTCGCAAGAAAGGACACCAATCTTTACAACGACGCGACGTATTGTTTCCTGACTAATTAGCAAATATTATTCTTGACTTATTAGTTTTGAATAAACAAATATTGTTTTGGCTTGAGTCGTATTGCCGAAATTTTATATTCGTGTTGACAGAATCACTGTTATGAATGTCCACAAGACAAGGTAAATTATAAAGTTATGTATTAATCAATTGATATGTACCTATGTTATGTCAATATTAATACAATTGCTGTACAAGTGATAATTGATTCGCACCTCGAATATTCTCATAAGGCCGCATTCACATGTACCAAAATAACAATAGAAGTGCAGTGGGAAGATTGTGGGTGTCAATTATTTGAACAAAGTCAAGCGCAACAAAAATGTAGCCAATTTTACCCGCACTTTAGGTATACATATCACGATTCGAAATGGTATGAGTGGATAAGGCACTGTGGAGGAACATACATAAATACAAATATACATAGATGGCTAAAAACATAACCCTTCCTTCTTAGGTTCACCGTAGTCAAGTAAATAAATAGGTCGAGGCGAGAAGACGTGATAATTATATGTGTCGTGTCATCATTGTACACAAACGAATATTGTAATAATCGACAATTAAAAAAAAATGGTTGGCTGTAAAGTCAGTTTACAGACAATCATTTTACGTCATAATGTCATAAGAAAACATTGATGACATTTCGTTATTCACGTTGCTTAGCAACCAATCAATAATAAACTCAAACTCAAATATCTTTGTTTCGTTAAACCAGATTAATGATGTCAAATTAATACATAAGTACTAAAATAATTATAAAATTATGATTTGTTTGAAAAAAAAAAGGCGGCAGTTCCAAGTGTAAAGCTCATGAGATATCGCATGTCACTGCAATCGCCATTCACTGTTTCTTAGCAACCAATCAATAACGTGACCGTTGCTACGTGACGCTTTTTCGTGCGTGCACCCGGTCATCGATTTACAAGACGTATTAGTACGTAAGACGCGTTATCACGTAATTTTTTTTATTGCCAAGTCCCTTTCTCATAGGGTTTACATATTAGGTACACTTTGAATAGGGCATAGGGACGAAAAAGCAGTTAACAAAGTATGGCCGATAGCCGGTTCTAGATAAAAAATGTAGAGTTTTAAATTATATGTACCTACTTATTAAATGTTGAGTTATACATACGTAACTTATGCAATTTCTCTAAATTCTGACAAACATTAATATAATCTAAGTATGTAGATGATATTTAAAAAGTTTACCAAACGGTACATGTAAGGAGATATTATATAAGGCTAATAAAATAAATACTAAGGCTCTATAGTAATTACATTTTACTCAGATTTTATCAATAATATTTTATACTGTCGGCTGCGTTATTTATTTATCTACTTAAAATAATTTATTTAATAATGTATCCGCAATTCGCCATTCAAGAGAGCAAGAGTGATTGATATCTTTGCTCTTATACCTATATAAGTACATACTTATTCATCAATCAATACTTACATATAATACTCTAGAAAGCTTTGTGATTAAGGGATAAGGAAGGGTTTCAGCAGAAAAAAATATTTTAACAGGTGAACAAATGAAAGTCCTAAGTCTAATAATAACCTAGCCATGGGCGCCGCCAGCGGGGTGCTTGTACCCTCCCTGTCGGAATATCTCTTATGCAATTATTAACCTTTATGAAAAAATATTTAAAAAAATGTATACCTAATTAGATCAGTAACACTATATGTCAAGATTACGGTAAAGTAATGATGATTTATTTCTGTATAGTAGAACGTAGAGTACTTGCACTCCCCTAAAAAAACCTGGCGGCGCTCATAAGCCCAGTCCAAACTCTTGGACTTAGAAGAAGAATAGGAAAGGATTTTCGGATATTTCTATCCCCAAGGAGACAAAAAAGGGTCCATAGTTGTGTGGTTAACAAATGATCGAAACCAAACCGAACTTCTAGTACCTATCCTACTGATATTAAAACACAAAAGGTTGTGAATATGGAAGGATGCTTATTATTTCTTCATGCAAAAACTACCTAACAGATTTAAATAAATCGATGGCTCTTACGTTTACTACCGTAAGTTTAAATAAGCATCTTGTGGAAAAAACATTTAAAGAAGGGGTAGTATTTTAGGTAATGGTCTTAAAAAAACAACAAAATTATACACACTTCTATCTTTAAATCGCTTTCTGCTATATGTTTTTTTAAACATAAAATTGGTATAGGTACTTAGGTCTTAATGCCGGCAAAGTCGGGGAAGAGACAGAGATAATATATTTATCGTATATTACATAGTTAGGTAGGTATTGACAGTTCAAACTTTCATTGTGCATTTACATAAGCAAAGGTTATTGAACTTTAGCTTGAAAGCGCGACTGGTGTGTCATTGTTTACCTTCGTTTTCAATGCAAAAAATAATAAAATACTTTAATAGCAGAGACATTTACAACGTATTTACCTACATGCAATGTATTGTAATTTTTTTTTAATAATATCTTGGGACAGCGTATACATGGCGATCTTAAACTAGGCTTAAGAGCCTGTAATGAAGCAACAACTTAGCTGATGAAAATCGACTTCAAAAATAAATACAAGGTAACTAAATAGCAAGAAATGATACTTATACCTACGTTCAACAACAAAAAAAAACACTTAACATTTTGAAGTTATTCCCATGAAATATAGTTTTTATGTTTTAAATTTTTACTATTTACTATTTACATAAACTTATAATATTAGTTATAATACCACTATTACAATAGCGTAATGGCAACTGCTCATTTAAGTGCTTTTATATAATATCGGTTTCCTGATGCAGGGCAGTTAATTGTTGAGAAGATTACGTGATACTTTATCATCAGCTCTATTACATGGTGTAATTGTAGTATGATAAGCCTAAAGTGCAAGAGCAATAAATAAATCAATTATAGTAATCGAATCGCAAACCTTGAAATATATAATAGTTCTGCTGGTCATCTATGGTCTGCACTATTGGTGCTTTTTTAGAGTAAATGCACGAATCACTATGAAATATACCCAAATCGCTATAATTGTGCCTTTAATATTTGAAGAATTCCCTCGATTTGTTCAGGATCCCATGAACTGATCGTTATCTGATGACAACGGAACCAACTTGGAAGTATACCCCTTCAAACACAAAAAGATTTTTTCAAATCGGTCCCGCTGTCTTCTAGTAAATAATCGGTGACGTACATAAAATAAAACATAGATACATACAGAAGAACATAGAACCTTCTCCTTTTTGAAATCGGTTATTAATCTATACTAATATTATAAAGTTGAAAGTTTGTTTGTTTGAACGCGGTAATCTCAGAAACTACTGATCCGGATTAAAAAAATATTTTACTATTGGATAGCCCATTTATCGAGGAAGGCTATATGCTATATAACATAACGCTACGACCAATAGGAGCGAAGCAGCAATGAGATATGTTGTAAAAACGAGGAAAATTTACAGCTAGTACTCTATATATTCAAATACATATTTAGAATCACCGTGTACATCACACAGGACACATCACATCACTATTCTGAAACAGAAGTACCTATTCAAACTCACGATCTCTGTGCAATAGGTAAACACTAGACCAACAGGCCTGTCATAGCAGTATTGTCACGTTATGTCAGTTGTTGTTAACCCAGTTTGCAGATCACGTGGAGCACTGCTGCCGTACTACATCATTCATCATTCGTGGATTATCCTATACAATCCGTTCATTGATAAGGCCTTGGTCTGGCCTCAGTGCGTCTATCGTTGGGCACTAAGTACTTATTCCATTAGTACTCTATCTGTGGTGCTATTTCGTCAGGAACTCAGGAGAGCGTGACAAGTGGCCCCCTTTTGCGTTTATCCGAGGTGAAGTGATTGGTATGATACGATATGTTAGTGATAGGTAAATTTACTATGCGTTTCAAATGAGTTGACAACTGTCATGATGACATTTTGATTCGCATTACGACTGCAACTTCATTGTATGACGTAAGATCAGCAATAAAATGATTCGTAAAAAGGTGTCATTAGTATAACACTGAAGTCCCTACCTACTCTAATGAACTATCTGTATTTTAGTATTTATTATTATAGATATGTTTTAGTTAAAAAAATATATCACGTTTGAATGTAAGACCACAAAAGTGTAGAATATTCATATATTTTGCGTATTTTTTTATTTCTGTTTGGTGTTTATTAAATAATAAAGAATACAATATCATATCAAAGAAAAATGTTGGGTACATAGTTCCAAGACAATAAATATTACGTCCGTTCCATTGCTATATACACATACGTACTTTACCTGACTTGGGAGTTTTTATTTCTAGCGGTACAATTTTGACAAGTACAGAGTGAAGTTGTCGCGAACGCTATTGAAACGCATAGTAGGTACACTGACACACATATTAAAATATAGATTGACACCTTTGATCATTAGGCCGGAGGTTGTGGGTTCGATCCCCACTCAGGATAAAACTTTGTGTGATAAGCACGATGGTTTATTCTGTGTCTGGGTGTAATTTATGTTTACCTACTAATATTATAAAGCTGAAGAGTTTGTTTGTTTGAACGCGGTAATCTCAGAAACTACTGGTCCGAATTGAAAAATTATTTCACTGTTGGATAGCCCATTTATCGAGGATAAATAATATCACGCTAGGACCAATAGGAGCGGAGCAGCAATGAGAAATGTTGCAAAAACGGGGAAAATTTACTTAGACGGAGTTGCGGGACAGTTAGTCTATAATATGTATGTATTTAGGAGTACGTTTATCAGTTGTCTGGTTGCCATAGTACAAGCTCTGCTTAGTTTAGAATCAGATGACGTTGTCCCAAGACATTATTATATTATAATCTCTTTAATAATGTCATTATCATCATTGCATCATTACGAAAATGCCAAACGTCAAAGTCTTCTATCTAACAATCACTACATACCTACTAATAAATTCAAAAGTAACTCTGTCTGTTTTTTACGCTTTTACACTAGAACCGTTGAACCGATTTCGATTAAATTCGGTATAGAGATAGTTCGAGCCCCAAGGAAGGATATAGTGTTGTTATTATCGTCATAATCAACATACACGTGGCTCTCTTCTCTCTTCCGACCGCGGCAGCTTCTACTTTAGTTATCAAGAACTGAGTTATCAAAATGTCTTTGAAACCAACGCGTTGAAACAAATTGCGTGTTTTTTTTTCACCATAATAGCAATCCTGTTAACCCCTCCAGCTAAGCTCAATGGCTTAGCCGATAAGCCGAATGTCCAATGCGTTAGCTCCAATGGTTACAGCTGTTTACTTACTACGTATGCTTAAAGTATATAACTAAATAAATTCGTGCTGTGTATTTAATTTAAGGTAAAGTGTTTATTCAGGCAGGTACTTGTTACAAATGTATGGTCCTTGTCTTAAATCCGATACTTATACAAACACAAATATTTAATCATAGTCTTCAAACACAATAATTTTAAATTAATGTTTGTTTATTGTGTTGCTAGTCTTAAAGGTAAGTACAATACAAAACTTAAGTTGTAACTTGTTGTAGGTACCACGTGTTATTAGTCCCGTAAAATTAACGCAATATGTTTATAGTCATAGATAAACTTAAGCAGATTTACAATATTTGTGAAACGGTTGATTAAGTTATTCAGTTCATTGACGAAGGTAATAACTATAACTATTTATTATTCGGGAATTAACGCGCATTGTTTACCTTAAAATTGGCATGTCCGCTTGTGACCACGGCCGGTGCAAACTGGTCGAAACGTCAAGCAATTTTAAAGTAAACAATGCGCGTTAATTCCCGTAAAATAAATAGTTATGACCTTGCAACGCGAAAGTTGAAATAAAGGTAATAACTACTTATTGGAAATTCGTATGATTGTATGTAGATACCGACATAACATAAGCGGGTCCAGGGGGACACGTAATCCCGTGCCCCCCCCCCCCCCCAAACGGTTGTTTTGTGTACCAACATTCTTGTATTGTATTGAATTTCTTTGCCAATTTGCCTCTCGTGTTCCCCAGAACCCAAATCGATTTTTTTAAGGGAAACCCCCCTCAACCCTGCCGTGCGTTGAGTTACACACACTTGGGCAGTGTCGGGTAAAACGAACTGCACTGACTGCGATTTGTCTCTCTTGCAATCTTTGGACCTACTGAACCGATTTTGAAAATTCTTTTCTAATAGAAAGCCACGTTATTTGTGAGGCTTTATAACAACACGCTACGACAAATAGAGATGGAGATGAAAAATGTTGCAAAAACGGGGAAAAAATGACGCAAACGAAGTAGCGCGGATTAGCTAGTGTCAGCTAAAAGCGTTTTTTATTAGGTATCAGATCAAAAATCAATTGATAAAATATTTATTAAAAGCTTCTGCTTCTTTTGAAAGATCATAGGTATACCTACTTACCTTTCATTTCTCAATAATCACACTTTCAATGTTATCATTGACTCATTGGCGTCTCATGGTATTTTGTTTAAATCTATGGTATAACACTAACGTGAAAGTGTTTTGGGGTTACAAGTGAAAGTATCCAGAGAATATACTTTGTGTTTGACAGCTGATATTCTTGGCCCTGCCAATGACGCTTTGTACTTAATTGAAGTGACTGTGTGAGATTCAAATCAGCTTAAAAATCGATTAAAATACTTATCACAATAATAAGTAGATAGTATGCAACAGCCGTGTGATACCGGCTAAGGTATTTCACACCGGAGGAGTAGAGGAGCAGGCTAGCAGCGTCCTCTGCGTACTTTAAAGCCTTACTGCGATCACCAACCCGCTCGTCAAGCGAGATTATGGCAACTACCCCAGGATCTATAATAAGTAAGTTCTACTAGGAAGACGAGTGCCCAGCAGTGGGACATCTTAAGTGGATATGGTAAATTTCAAATTTACCAAAAACGTAGCGAGATGAGAAAATGGGTAAATGGATCCACCAAAAATTGGTACAGACTTGATGCGCGGGTGTAGGAAAAGTCTACTTGATACAAAGTAAAAGTACATTGAAGTTGTCGGAAAACGGATCACTTACTTAAGTACTTTTTTTATTGACAAAATTACTTTGCTATTTAACTAGACATAAAACATATCGTGTTATGTTAATTATTTAGCTTGCATCCAAGGTAGGTATCCACCGATCCGCTCTTTGCTCTTGCCAATTTAAATGACCTTTTTTTGAATTTGTTTTAAGACTTTTATCATTAAAATTCCATTATTCACTTAAGTTTTTATTGTCGCGACACAGTGCACAAAACGACTACCTATTTATTAAAATTCAATCGTTAGCACATAATATAAATATAAAAATACTGCTGTAAATTTCGTTAGTGCTACTCATTATTATAAGTATTATATTATTTGGCAAATGAAATGGCAAAAAATAAAAGTTAGTAAAACATTCTTGGGTTTTACATGTACGTCAAGTAGTCATTAGACTCATTAGGTATTGAATATAAGACAAAAAGTTGGCAACAAAAAGAATGAGGTGTACCTTACAATACTTTCAGTCATCTCGTCAAAATTGAATACGTAGGCACATATAATATAATACTATACACGTAGGTAAGGTTTTTATTGATATACTTATTTAGATTTTGAGCAACCGCAAAGACTTGCGGTCAGTCTTTATTGCAATCTACATAATTGGATTTTCCTTTGATTATCATTTGTTTACAAACAAGTATCTTCAATTCCCATCAGACTATCTATGCAAAATTATACAATAGCCCTAAATTGTTACTCGGTGGCATAGTGGCTAATACTATTGTCGGAAATTGAATAGAGCCAAAATCACATTTTTCATTCACACAAGACAGGGCTAGATAGTTTGACAACATGGTGCCTCTACATTTTAAAACCGGGCCACGCACATTGTAGTGTTCCGTAATCCACCTCACCCATCCGAATAATGCGGCTTAAGAAGTAGGCTTTCTGCTGTTTTTGTTTCATACTTACAACGTTATACCTACTTAATGATAATTTTCTTAGGAATTTGTACGAAAATTTTGTTACTTCGCATTTGATCAGTTGTTACTCATAGACTTGTAAAGCCTTCTTAGCTGTGATAGTTTTCCTATTGATTTCACTATATTTACTACTGCCGTCATTTTTTTCACATACCCAACATCAACCAAAAGCTTAATATTTCACAAACAGATCCCTAAATCTAAAAATGATCTTCACAACACCTAAACGTTTTTAAAAGACCTATCTAATGATACCTGGGGTATCATTGGATAGGTCTTTTAAAAACGTTTAGGTGTTGTGAAGAAGCTGCTAAGAAAAAAATAATATAATAATAAAATAATAATCCCTACTTTACAAATAGGGGAGGTACCCTCAAAAGAAATCTATTTCAAGATTTTATTCTTTCACTTTGTTGGCGTAAGTAATATGCATGTGTATCCATGCAAAATTACAGCCTTCTAGCACTAACAGTGTCTTAGCTAAGCTGCGGACGGACGGACGGAAGGTTGCAGGTGATACCCACTTGTCCGTATGATTAGTTACTCTTCTATTTACAATAATTCTAAACACGCATGTTGAAAACATAGATAGATATTTTGTAACGGTATTCCAGTGCTATTAATTTACCAGAGGCGAAGAGTAACCCGATTCAAAAATATATCTTACTGGACATGGTTCTTTGTAGGTATAAAACTAAGTAACTACAATCCAAAGGGAAACCGAAAGTAATGGTGTTCTCTGTCCCTCCGCCACTGCAATCTACCAAACCAATGTAGGTACCCTCAACCTAAGGACACTTGCAAAACCACAGATTACTCACATTTGTAAACCCCAACTAATTTGTATGCACAAAACGTTTACCGCCAAAGTGAGTACAACACACAGATGCATGCCTTTGTCAATATCCGATAGTAATTATGTGTCATGGTTAAGGCTTTTGAACTTGAGAGGAACCTTATGAATATAGCTATAAATAAAAATATTTAGATAACCACAAAGGATTTCGAAGGTGTTTACAAGGTTGACAAACCACCAACAGCACAAGGTTGACAATCCCTGTGATGTTGGTGTTACTAGTTGCACAAATTGATATACAATTCGCGCCGCATAAGTTTGCGTTTGTGAAGTTTTTTTTATTTTTTATTCTTAGTTTAAGGAGACTTAGTCACAGATCTGAGTATGTCGCTCCAGTTTGTGAAGTTGTATTCGAATGGAGTCCCGCGCAGGGTCGTCGTTCCCCACCCATCTACTTCATCCCCTCCGATATCTAAATTTGAGTAGTGCGCAGCAAAGTGCATGTAAAATAGTGAGCTTACGCTTACGCGCGAACATCAGACACGCAAACTTAGGTGGCGTGAACTGTAAGTAGGTAGACTGGATAGGTTTTTAGCCATTATCTTCAACCAACAAAGATTCGCTTAAAGAATAGTTAAGTAGGCACCTCCAGTCTACCTACTTAAATCATTTGTTTGTTCATCTCTTTTTACTTTTTTAAAAAGACAATTCACACTACAAGACCTGTGTTGCGTGGGAATTTATAAACATAAAAATAACAGCTACAAACTACAAAGTCTAATCAGACTCGGAACAACAATTTGTGGATTACACAAAGTGGTGTTCCGTGTGCCGCTGGCTTAGCCGTCAGGGTCACTAACCGCTAGAGTCCGCATCTAATACCAATACATCCCAGCGACTTTCTTTAGGTCGTCATTTCATCTAATTAGGATTCGTCCTTCCTTACATTTACCAAATCTTCACTCTTAGATTCCTTTCTCCTTAGCAACCTAGGGGTAGCAGTAGTGTCGGGTCTTTAATAGGCTTGTTTCCTAGGTAAACAAAAAAATCCAAATGTCTAATTAGTAAAAAAACTAGCACTTAAACTACCAACGATTAACTCCTTTTTAAATTTTGTGTTAAATAGGATTTTTTATCATTAATCTTAATATAAGAAGAAGTGATTTGACTAGAAAAAAATAGTGACGTCATGGGCCGGTATTTGTATGAGATTTTTAAAAATCTGCATTATGACATTTCTTATAGAGTTGTCGTTTTGATTAGTTGCAAACTAGCCCATTATAAACCACGATGATGCCCCCACCCCCTCTCTTCAGTGTTTTATGAGAACGTGTCTATTTATGACGGGGGGGAAGTGCCCATGAAATCGCCCCCCGCCCCCGTGAGTCATGAATTTTGAAGTGTTCGCCATACATTTAGGCCGCGTTGCGAGGCAAAAGTATTCACACTTGGCTGGTGTTGGGTCAAAGTACCCCTTAAACATAGCCCTAGATCAGACACTGCTTAGCAGTAAAGCACCTATCTGTTAGAAAGGCAGTCGTACTCTTTCTATACCCCCCTGTGAAGTATACAGTGGGAAATAGACAATCTCTCTGTCATTTAATAATGGTGGGTGAAAGGCCGTGTGAAGTTAATTATACCAATTGCGAAAACAACAAGATAATGTTGTATTTAATTACTTTTTATTGCACATTTATATTAAGTAATGATGCGATGTAAAAAATTAAAATATTATTAGCACTTAAAATGTGTGAAATTGGTAGAAATGTGTGAAAGTGGTAACCCTGGTGATAATGGCCATTAAATGTCAAATGAGTGGTATCTCTGGACCGCTAATAAAAAAAAAATCTAATATAGGTTAAATTACCAAAAAAATGTAGCATGCAATAATAGTATATATAACTCATTAAAACGCATTGTTTCATATTTTTTTGTTTTGGTGATAATTCCAAAAACTTGACAGTCTTTCTTCCTCGGAAAACAGATAGCATATTATTATGCCAGGCACATGGTGTCAGGCAAATTATGTCAATTTTGCTTTAGATTCGTATTATGCAATTATAAATGTTGATAAACTTTCGCGATTTCTACACATTATGAAAATATTTACAACGTTATTCTTAAATACAATTTGACAAGGGAATAAACGCGTTTAACATAGGCATTAGGTACCTTATGCTTGACGTTTCGACCAGGTTACACCGACCGTGGTCACGTGCTGAACAAACCTGAAAGTAGTTTGCTCAGAATCAGTAACACAATCCAATGGGGTAGTTTTTGGACCATGCTATATTTTTCAATTAATTAATTAATCAATCATTAATTAATAGACTGCCTCTGTGGCGCAGTGGGAGTGTGTCCGACTGCTACGCAAGAGGTCGTGGGTTCGATTCCCACACGGGACACCACTTTGTGTGATCCACAAATTGTTGTTCCGGGTCTGGGTGTAATTTGTGTCCGTGACTTGTATGTTTGTAAAGTCCCCCGTGACACAGGGCTTGTACCCTACTGCGGGAGTTGTTTAAAAAAAAAAAATAAAAAAAAAAAAAAAAAAAAAAAAAATTCATTAATCATTATAACAGTCCAAATCCTGTTCATAACGTGATGTGAAAAGTAATCATCACTTAATTTTTAAAAATAACCACGAGATGCAATGAGCATGATAGCGCGAAGAACACAAGACAATGTAAATGGCTTTTAACTATACAAGTTTTCAATATTTTCATTTTCTTCTTTCTTGAAGTAAAAATCTTGTTAGGGTGTATGAGCTTGGCACTATACCAAAAATAACCTTATATATTTTACGGGTCATAAGTCCTACGCGATTAAGACCCGTAATATGTATATTTTCCTTATGTAATTATGTTAGACCTCTATTTACTAAGTTGTTGTAACAAATAAATTTCCATAAAGTCGTCATAGAAACAGAAACTTAAAGTCTTAGGCAACTTTGTACACAATTCGTAACATTTGTAGTAAATGAAATTAATAGATTAGGAGTTTCGTACCAACCATAATAATTTAACTAATAAACAAGGCTAGTAACATTTCTATAAAAGAACCATTTGCCCACCTTCTGACCTCGATGACATCAAAATCAAACATCCGCTCTAGTTAACTGTACTTAACACATGTCGCAATTACATTAAACATAATAAGGTTTTAATCGATCTTATTAATTTGACAGAACAGAATACGCCCCAAGGATTTCTCCTTGTTTTTTATCTATCTACCTAGTCTAGCCATAAATATTGTTACGAAGAAAAAACATTTTTTTTTATTGCAAATAATATTTATTACTTTTACAGTGTGTTAGTTTAATACATAAATAAAAAACAATTCAAAATATAAAAAGCTTATTCGAAGTGGTCTCCATTGGCTGCAACACAGTCCTTTAAACGTTGAGGCCAGTTATCAATAGAAGCACGCACTCTTTCCATGGGAAAATTCTTCACTGCCAATCGTATGGATTGTTTTAGGGACTCCAAATTATCATGGCGTTTAGAGCAAGCCATACTCTCTAAAACTGACCATAAATCATAATCCAGCGGATTAAGATCGGGACTAGACGACGGCCAGTCTTCAGCTCTGATGAAGTCCGAAACGTTCACTCCCAACCAAGACTGCGTGGACCGAGCTTTATGACCCGGCGCTGAGTCTTGTTGGAAGGACCATACTTGGTTATTGAACATGGTGTTGTTAAGGGGTTTAACTACCTTCTCAAGAATGGTATCTTGATACACTTGTGCCGATGTTTTGATACCTTTTTCACAAAAATATGGCTCAGTCACTCCTTCATAGCTAACACCCCACCAAACCATCACTGAAGTCGGATAATGCCCACGTTGCACTCTGTCGACTAATTGGGAAGCTTCCTTAGAGCTTTGAGCATAAATACGGTCATTTTGTTTGTTAAAATGTTGCTCAACTGTAAAGATTTTCTCATCCGTAAACAAAATTTTTCTGTGACCTCCCTTTGCGTACCGCTTCAGTAGTTGCTTCGATTTTACCACCCTATTCTTTTTTAAATTATCAGTTAAAAAATGACCAGTGCGTCTCTTATAGGCTGCAAGTCCTAAGTCATCTTTTAAAATGCGTGACATGGTTCTGGGTGCTATCTTCATCTCCCGAGATAAAATCTTTTGCTTTCGGACAGGATTTCTTCGAATTCTTTCCCTTACTGCTTTGACCACCATTTTCGTACGAACACTACGTGGACGGCCAGATCTTTTTCTGTCACAAACAGAGAAGGTCTCATTGTACCTATTAATAGCCCGGTACACAAACATTTGACTAATACCAAGCGTATGGAGAGTTTTAAAAATTACATTCGGCTCATACCAACTTTGTGTAATGCAATCACAGCGATTCGGTTTTCTTTATCACCCCACTCCATTTTAATATAGCAAAATATTGTACAATGTATTGGCGCCAAAATTAGAAAATACAATGAACAATCGTATAAAAATGACAGATTCCAAATTCAAATGTAATATCTTTCTTATTTTTAATTGTAACAGTATTTATGGCCAGACTAGGTATATAAATAATGAAAAAAAACCGAGCAAGAGCATGTCGGACAGAGGTTGGAGGAGGTTTTGTTGAGAAAAGCAATTTTTCGCTAAAAGCTCAGACCGAAAGACCGACCATGTTGAAAATAATTTTACTTGCGGTTTAAAAGTTAAAGGGCGGAACAACATTTTTGCAATTATCGGAGCTATTATTTTCGAAAATGTTCACTTAATACAAAAAAAAAATATTCCTAGCTGTCCATTTAACATTTAAATCATGTAGGGTACCTACATCAAAAACATCTAAATGAATCTCAACGCGGACGAAGTCGCAGGGGGGAAACTTGTCACAAATAATTTAACTAACCTTCAGTTATTAGCATAAACAGTCCTTATATGCTAAGATTTTATTGCGAATTTAAATGATTAACTGTATCGGTTTAATAACTGCGAGTTTGCATTATCAAGGTTTGTTTTAAATACCAGTTTTATAAAGTTTTTAATAGCTTAACAACTACCTACATCCTACAATGTAACAGACATGCTCACGCCACACCTAGTAGCAAGCAGTTAGCAGATACAAAAAGTCAATAATATATTTAAAACTAACTGACCCGCGCAACTTGGTATGCGTAAATTTTCCCCGTTTTTGCAACATTTTTCATTGCTGCTCCGCTCCTATCGGTCGTAGCGTGATGTTATATAGTCTATAGCCTTCCTCGATAGATGGGCTATCCAACAGTAAATATTTTTTCAATTCGGACCCGTAGTTGCTGAGATTATCGCGTTTGAACAAACAAACTCTTCACCTTTATAATATTAGTATAGATTAAATTTAAAAGAAAAGTCTTGTGCAATTTGAACTGATGTAGCAAAAGAACAATTTTTTTTTTTTTTTGAGATTTTAAGTCAAACCCGGATCGTATTTTTGTAGTATACAAGCTTTTAGCATTTAAGGCTAAAATATTAAAACAAAAATCTAAAGGTAAAGTTTCACTGTAGTATGTTCTATGTGAAAACTTCAGCCTTCTTACAGAAGCTACGAAAACTTAGAGAGACATATCCAGATGACATAAGTAGCGAAGATTTGTTGGTGCCGTAAAGAGAAAACAAGCTGCTTAAAAAAAACCTTACTTTGGGTTTGTTTATATAACCCAAAGTTAGTTATTTTATACATAACTTAATATATTATGTCGTAATCGGCAAATAAAAAACACCTAATTAAAATTAATTAACTTATAAATCGCAATTTTTCTATTGATAAAGGAGACATAATTTAAACACAATCAAACCATTAATCACAATAGGTATTACCATAATTTCATTGAGCGTTGACATTAGCTGTCATTAGTTTTTTTTTCCACTTGTTAGTTGTTGCCATGCATCAAATGATGCTCCCACACCAAAGTTACTTTATACCTACAACAGCAGATTTAGTGATAAAAGCATCCTTTGCCACCTTTATAAATATGCAGGTGCAGATTGTTAACTGCTTCTGACAGTGTAAGTCCTACAGCCAACGTATCATCTCTTTTAAAGATGGTTCTTTTAGTCTTTATACATTTGCGGTGCGATAACCGTTCGGGTAAACGAGTTCTTGACTGGAGACCGCGACTCAGCAAACGTAGTGTAGGACGCCCTCAGGCCAGGTGGAGTGATGATTTACGCAAAACGGCTGGCAGGAGCTGGATGCGAGAAGCCGAAGATAGAACAAAGTGGTTTGCAATTGGAGAGGCCTATGTCCAGCAGTGGACTGCGATAGGCTGATGATGATGTGCGTTTACTTGCAGGTTTTTTTCTCCTTATTTTAAGGAACTTTTTGTCCATGGACATGTCAGTTCCCTGTACTTGCAGGTTACAGATTAAAAAGTCACCAACACGTGATCAAAACGACTAATCCTACTTTCTTAAAAATAACATCTTTAGTCGAATTAATTATTTTTTAAATTGATTTATTTTTGTATTAAATTCTGTTATTCTTTATATTGTATTACCTACTATACCATTTTTTGTTAAAGCTGTGACTTATATGGTTCAACAAATAAATCTTTCCTCTCTTTTCTAAACTAAATCAATTGCTTCATTTGGGAGCTACACACACACAGATACAGACTTTTTGTCAGAGGTTAACAAAAATTAACATTGGCGTCATAAACAGGATCAGCGATACAACGACAACAAATAGCCAGAAGTGACCCCAAAAGTCGTAATATTGGAAAAAGCTGCTCTACAAAAAAACTCGAGTGTATATCTACCATAACCGGATAATATGTCAGCACGACTTTGTGAACTCATTTATGGTCGTTTGTATGCCTAAACGTTTTTAAATTCTCGTGACGTAAATCGTAAATCCTTTACATTTATTTCTATATATCTTACTTGCGTCAATTGGCGAATATTCGATGAGATCAAAAGATTGATTGGAAAGACGTGGTTGGCACTTTGGAGATTAGACGTGCCAGGACGTTGGAGTCTCGTGGAAAAAATACTCATAAATCTTAATTGCCAGAAAAACTGGATATATGAACTGTTAACAAGGTTATAAGACTTTAAGAGCATCAGGGAACCCGGACGTACCTACATAGGTTTTAAACCGCATTTATATTTTAAACCTAATGACCGAATTGCATCGGTCATGGTCACGCTAAGATGTAACAGTCAGTCCACTTGTCCGTCTGTTGTCTATAAAATTTCCAAAGATTAAAAGCGAGTCGCACTTTTACGACAAAAAAAGAAAAGTCACAACCAATCTACCTACTTGCTAAGAAACGTTTCTATCGAACAAAGTGTGTCAGCTTACCAATGTCAACCCGTCGTCTATAACAATATTATAAAGCTGAAGAGTTTGTTTGTTCAAATTCGATAATATCAGGAACTATACATTTCTGCACGGACATGTAGAGTCTAGCTATATCCTTGCAAATATACCCTTCAGTGTTCCTCGCGTTGGCAGCCGTCTGGCTAATAGGAAAACATTTGAACATCTCACCTGCAGAACTAATATCGGGCAACATTGGTCAGTCTATCGCATGATGAGTTCTTGTAACGCTGTCCGAAACGATGTTGACTTATTCAATGGTTCTATCGCCTCCGTTTAAAATAGGTTAAAACTGCATTAAAATGTTCCTCTTAAATAGTAATAGTAGTTGACATATTAAATTATAAAAGTTATTTGACACCTTGTTAAAAATGCATGCTGTGTTTGCATAATATAGAGTACAAATAATCTTAGATAATTAACACATGTTTCATGTATCTTTCTTAGAAATGTATTCAGTTTTGCAGACCACAAAAAAAACTACTGATTTGAATTGAAAAATTATTTTAGTGTTTATAATGTTTATATGAATAGCCCATTTATCGAGGAAGGCTATCTATATGACATAATGCTACGACCAAAGGAGCGGAACAGCAATGAAAAATGTAGCAAAAACGGGGAAAATTGACGCAGACGTTGCGCAGGTCAGCTAGTTATTTATAACGAACTCTTCGTTGAAGTCTGGCGACATCACTCGCAGAAACCCAACATCGAGTTACTTTACCGTGCTATGGTTAACGAGTGTGTGATTTTCGTAATGTTTTCGTCAATGCCGTTACATCATATGTGCAGCGAGGCGAAAGAACCCATCGTGTTCGGACGACCGAGATGCTTTTGTAACTTGGTTTAGCAATAGATTAGAAAAACGATTGCAGAGTACACCAACATATTACGAATTAAGATGTTTTGGTATAATTTGATTTTGAACGTTTCTTTAATGCGCCGTAAAATGTTTAGATTACGGCTTTCTTGCTGTTTTCTAATTTTATCCGTGACAAAGCCATCTCAAACTAAGCAACTAAACTAATAACCTAATAATTATCATCATTAGGTAAGTAGGTACCTAACCATCTTGAAACCTATTTTTGTAGAATTTCCCAAGAATTTTAAATAAACGTCCAATCAAAATTTTAAATAAACTTCCAATAAAGTTTTTAAAGTGGTATTCCCTTTTCTGTAGGATGGTGTCAACGAGGAAAAAAATGTCAAGGATATTCAAATGCATAAATTTGAAAGTTACATACCTACTCTAGTTATTAAAATAAATGGAAGGCCTTGGTGTAAGCTCACAGACCTGGAAGTAGCTTCCAGCAGCCGCTGGCCTTAAGGATATCATTTCTCACTTTCCTAGATTGAAAGTGTAAACAACAAAGCCTAAAATGCAAGATGGCGGACGTTTAATGACCTGTGAAATATATTATACAAGGTTGTTCATTCAATTCCTTATTAAATTGCAATGTTTATTTATAAACTTTGCAACTGTTTATAAACAAAATCTATTTATAACAATTTTTTTGTTTTTTCATTGTCTGAATACTAGGCGACCGATTTCTACGGAACTTGAGGAAGAACAAAGGCTACCTATTACGTTCAGAGGATTGAGGTGCGTCTCGATTTTAGAGGGGTAATTTTTAAACATTAAAAGCGGCGGTAGCCTAATGGCTAAGGCATCGGTCTCGCAATATACTACCAACGTGAACCCACTTCTAACACAAGGCTTTGAGCTTACCTGGAGGGATTAACAAGATTGCTAGTAATGTGGGACTCAATAAAAAAAAAACAAAAAAAAACTCGAGGAAAAACACAGATAATTTGGAGGGAAGAGAAAGCTTTATTAAGCCTTGCTTACTAAGTAAGGATTAAGCTTTCTCTTAAGTACTTAGGCTTAAGGCTTACTAAGTAAGACCTTTGTTTTACTTTGTAACTAGACAACCGAGATCTACGCAGGCGGAATCACGGATGGTGACTAGTTAAACATCAGCAGACTATAACGATTTTAGCAAGTAATCAACTTGCTATAGTGCAATAATCATTATGATAGAGACTCATTAGCTACTACAAAAAGTGTAAGCACCTACGCGCAAATATAGGTAGGTACGATGTGCAACAAAAAGAGGGTATAATGTCTACTGAAACAGCCCATTTATATATTTTTATTTAAATAAAAGACCAAAGATCTTTCCGGTTTTTTTTTAAATATTTATAAGTTGATGACATAGGTAATCTAATTACAGGAAATGATAGATGTCAGGATCTCACACAATTTTCACCGGACTCCTGATTATTAATTGAACTGAACCTGACACCCGGAACTTATGACGGAAGTATGGTAGTGGTTCCTTTTCCTTTCCTTATGTATAAAAAGAAATCTATAGTTTAGGAACTATTACAATTTAGGAATAAGTTGTTATAATTAATTTAATTTATTGAGATTTATGTACCTTTGAAACTTTTTTTTTTTTTTAAGATAACTAGCAATATGGGATTGCGGTCCTACATTACTAGCTGTTCCTGTTAACCACTCCAGCTAAGCTCTATGACATCGGTAGACGGTAGGATTATTTACGTTTAGATAAATACGCAGGTATTTGTTCAAAATAAAAACATTCATTGTTTTTGTATTCATATTTTTTTACTCTTTGTGAAGAGAGAAATGAAGAACTCTTTGTGAAAAGTGGCTATCGCCACTTTTGAATCTTCATAATATGTAATTCCTAATGGCTAAGGCATCGGTCTTGCAGTCATGAGGTCCCGGGTTCGAATCCTACCTATTAAACTATCGACGTGAACCCACTCCTAACACAAGTCTTTGAGCTTTGAGGGGTTAACAAGATTGCGAGTGCACATCACTAGCAATCTTGTTAACCCGATCTCACATGATATTGACACAAATGACACTAAACTTTGAGTATTGCTTAAAAGTATTTCTGTCGCTACTACTCACCTTTAGGAGACAGTGACAAGATGAGAGTTATCGGCGTCTCAAAACTGAGCGACGACGCGACGTTTTAAATATTCGGCCGAATACTTAAAACTTCGTTTAGTCGCTCGTAAGAGTCACATATCCTGACAAATTTTCTTATATCAGGATATTAACATTGGTAATATCAGTAGTTAATACCTAATTAGCACCAGATTATCTAACAAATATGACATGTACCTGCTAAAATGTTACCAATTACAGTATTTTTGTCTTTGACGTAGAGTCAAATATTTATACCTAAATGTATGAATCAGTAAGCTAATATGTACAAAAACAAATAACATAAATAATAATTTATTTTGGTATGCATACCTATCCAATATTTAAATGGAAGATACTTTGTCTTGTTTGCTTTTCCGTGTTTTTTAAAACATAAAAATCTGTATTTGGGCTACTGCAAAACCGGCTTCTTGAAGAGGAGTTTAATTTATGACTTGAGAATAATAAACTCATTTGCCGGTATCAAAATTAAAGCGAAATTTAAATAGTACTACTCAGGAGCTTATTTATTGCATTCCGTTTTGTGAATTTAAGTAAACGGAAATATATGAAATTAATACCTACATACTCAATTAATCAACTCCGAAATCTCAAGATAGAGACGACTCTAGCTCGAGAGTATGATTTCCTATGTAATAGATTACATACACAAATAAGGTTTGAAGTAATTTTTATAGGCATTGCTTGCCAATTACTTTCCAAATACAATAATTGCATTTTTGAAAGATAGAAAAATTTGAAGTCCAGACCCAGGAATCGAACCCGAGACTTCCGTAGCCAAACCGGGGCCATAAGCGAACCACCTATCTGGACTATGTTACTACACCTCAAATCCTTCTATCCCTTGATGCTCGCGAGTTTGGGCCCTCGCATGCGCCATCTAGTCCGTAGTTAAAGAACTATCACGGCTTTTGTTACAAGTAAGGTTGACATTAAATAGATTAATGGTTCGCAGCCAGTGGCCACTATACCACAGAATACATAGTACAAGTAACTTTGCCTACACATTCGTGAAAAGACACCAATCGCTTCTAAGCTCGTTGTAAAGACAAGAAATTCCTAATTACACTGAATTAAATTCTAACTCCGTACAGTTAATTTAAAGCTTACTTCACATTTACTCGTATCTTCAAAATTTCCACGTGATATACTAATGTAGAAATCACATTCAGATAAGGATAACGGTTGTAGTACGAAACACTCTCACTTATTGTCGGTGCTTTTACACAGTCGCTCTTTAGAGCAAAGTGCAATACGTGATCTGGTTCTGTAATTGTGAACTAATGTGCCTATGTCATAATACTACTTAAAATAGCGGGCAATCGCGCAGTTTCTAGGTCGGATCTATACTAATATTATAAAGCGGAAGAGTTTGTTTGTTTGTTTGTTTAAACGCGCTAATTTCAGGAACTAACCAATTTGAAAAAATATTTTTTTGTTGGATAGCCCATTTATTGAAGAAGGCTATAGGCTATATAACATCGCGCTACGACCAATAGGAGCGGAGCAGCGATGAGAAATATTGCAGAAACGGGGAAAATCAACGCATACGAAGTTGCGCGGGACAGTTAGTATTTTTATAATTTACTAGCTTTTTCTGGCAACTTCGTCCGCGTTTTGTTTTATTTTTGCAGTTAATGTTCTTTTCTGATATAAAAACTACATTAGGTATGTACTCTAAAGTTTTATCAAGCTTCGTTAAGTAGTTTTTGCGCGAAAGGGCAACAAATATTCATCCATCCATCTTTGCAAAATATCGCTTTCCTCTACATTGGCTTTTAGTAAGTATATAAGACAAGCTGTCGCCACCGTTTCACGCAGTTTCACCCGTCTAGATAAGAGTTTATCTTACTTTCGAACAAAATTTTACCGATCTAACTTCAAAACTGACGGAGTTTCATACAAACTTGCAAACCCTATTTTATGCCCTTAGGGAACGAATTAAAAAAAAAAACCTTTTTTAGTAGATGCCTACAACTTAAAAGGCATCAATTGCCAAAATTTCGGGTTTATAACCCTAGCGGTTTAGGCTCTGCGTTGATGAATCAGTCATTTAGGACAAGTGATTATATATGTACAGATAGTAAATTATATTATTTTCAAGTAACCCTGTGTTGTGAACATCATAATATCCAATCTACACTATTATAATGTACCTACATCATGTTGAAGGTTTTTTTTTTACATTTTAACCATCGATGTAATAAGTGCTAACGTAATTACCTTAATGATTTTAATACGGAGCTCACTGCAATAATATAATGATTCCGATGCCCTAATGACCACATATTGTTTTGTAAAAATGCATATCTTACCTACTAATCTATACTAATATTATAAAGCTAAAGAGTTTGTTTGAACACAAGGAAGGCTATAGGCTATATAACATCGTAGCGTGATATTATATAGCCTATAAGCCTTCCTCGATAAGTGGGCTACCCAACAGAAAATATTTTTTCAATTCGTCCGAATTGAAAAAATATTTTCTGTTGGGTAGCCCATTTATTAGTATATTATATTAGATAATAATAATATTTATTGTCATAAAAGTTACAAGTTTTTCTTGACTAGTGAATGGAGCCTAGATGTTACAATTCTATTGTCTTAAGGTACTTCTACTTAACAATTATCAGTAATAATTATCAGGTTACCTACATTTATATTCATTTTAGAATAATTTTACCTGAAGACTTATTTAAAGCCTAGAACATAGTACCTACCTACTGTAGTCTGGCCTGGCCAACTGGTATTATACCAACCACTATAATATTGACTAGCGACCCTAACTATTAAGCAGTCGTTAGTTTCATTCCTAATTTCCTACCCAGGATAAATGTTTGTGTGATGAGCAACATGGCCAGATCCCCCCCCCCCCCGGGGCACAATAGGCAAATGGGCAAAGAAATTTAATAGAATACAAGAAATTCAGTACACAAACCAACAGTCGGGGGAGGACATAATATGTCCCCATGGAGGTGGGGCTCCTCGATCGATGAGTACATTTATTGTTCTATGTCTAGCTGTAATCTATACTAATATTATAAAGCGGAAGAGTTTGTTTGTTTGTTTGGTTAAACGCGCTAATCTCAGGAACTACTGGTCCGATTTGAAAAAATCTTTTTTTGTTGGATAACCCATTTATCGAGGAAGGCTATAGGCTATATAACATCGCGCTACGACTAATAGGAGCAGAGTAGCGACGAGAAATGTTGCAAAAACGGGGAAAATTTACGCATACGAAGTTGCGCGGGACAGCTAGTATAGTTATAACTTGTGAATTTAGAAATTTAGAAGTACCTATGTTTATCACTTCACTGGTTGTCATAGTACGGACAAGTAAGCGGTGTTCTGTTTTGCATCAACATTGTATTTTAGTAACGAGACCTGTCAATCGAAACATAGTGTATGATTCTTACTAATAGGTACATTCTTTGTTTCATAAACATTGGCATTGCTACACCGTTATGGAGAATGTAATGAGGGTCTCGGCAGCTAATAGCATTGTGTGGTACAACCTTGGAGTGTATTTGTCGTGTAATCACCCGCCGTGATTATCTTTTTCAATGACGCGAGGGACATCTTTAGTTTTTTAAGTAATTTCCTATAATTTTGGTTGCGGTTTTGCACGCTAAGAGTCTTGCGTCTTTCGGTAATTAAGGAGACCTAGAAGAGTCCTATGCGAAACTTAAAGCCTTTAGAATCTAAATCCAGTAGATATATGTGTATTATATGTATATACCAGACACCTGATCACCATTGATTAAGAGCATGATTTGACTTTTGTAAGTAAAGATACTGCGTGACTAATAAAGGTCATTCTTTTCTTCCTTTTGATATCAGAATCAATATTTTTTATTTAATCATTCGTTACTAGTACTTTGGCCAATTTTTAAGCACATATAGTTTTCACCTTTGTTGTATATATTGTACCCATTACTAAGGCTGATTTTAGTTTATCTCATGTTTCAACTTTTTGATAATACAATTTGGATCAGTCCTTTAACATTGTGTAAGTATAGTATATTAGTCGTAGCACCTTACCCCCATATAAAGTTTATAAACATTCAAACATTGTAAAATTGGCAATTTGAAAAGAGTGGCCGCGAGTTTATTGCCAGGTTCTTTTCTCCGGCTTTACCTATTGTTTGCGAACTTGGCATTACATGTACATGTAGAATCTTGACGTATCACAAGAATTGTTTTGCATCATATGTTAATAAAGAATTTTGAATATTGAAAAAACCAAAACAGACCCATTGGCCAAACCAGTATTTTATTTAAATAGACAAACGCAAACTATTGAGTGTACTTGACTTATGAATATATTTTCATATGAATTCAGTTTCATAATAGTGAAATCTGTAACATGAACCCGCCAATGTAAGGAAGAATTAGTGAACATTGCAACTTTTTCCCATGTACTTAATACGAAACGAAGTAGTTAGCGTAATTATAGTTATTAACTACTGCTCAGTAAGAATATTAATCAGATTTATAAAGTTCCCACTAAAGGTTTAAACTATTTAAGTAGAGCGAGCACTAGGTAGAAAAAATGACATGGAAAGGTAGTAAGGTTTGCATGAACGTACCCAAGGGGATGAATTAGGGTTGAAGACCTCCCCCCCCCCCCCCAAATTAAAAATTGATCTTGGGTACGGTAATGAAGGCCCGTGCTCGCGCTACAGGATACTGAAAACATAGTAGGTATAACGCTTACGCGAAGTGATCAAATATTATACTAAAATTCGCCTATACGAGTACCTACGCAATCAGATCCGTTCTAGGCAGGCAATCCTGATTTTAGGAACGGACTTAGTTACTAATAGCACTGACAGGCTAGACAGAAAAATCGGACAAGAGCATATGGGACCATGCTCAGTGTAAAGTTCCGCAGCCTCGAACAATTGCATCAGCAGAAGAACGTATGTTCATGACACTTACGCCATATTTCAATGATAGTAGGTATATCCGATCATTTTTTTTAATAAATTTAATTAAATCGACTATTTCCAAAAATAGTCACTTAATAAAAAACTGTTGTGCTTCTGTTACATGTATGGAGTGCCCCCCTTAAAAATTCTGTTTTTATTATTTAGCTATCAAACTAAGTAGCAGCTACTACAAGACACCTTTTCACAAAATTTAATTAATATTCATTGAGTAGTCTTTTAGGTAAATTACTGTGATATACGGACGGACAGACAGACTGACATGACGAAACTATAGGGGTTCCGTTTTTGATATTTTGACTACGGAACCCTAAAAAGATATAGCAACAGGAACTACGTTCGTTACAACCGGATCTCCATAAGGCACCTCTATCTTTTTTTTTTCTACGGAATCTCTAGGTTTCGTGGGACCCTAGAAACATACAGTGCGACTTGGCAGATGAGACAAATGGTTTTAGAAGTTTTCGACTTAGAAAATCGACTTTCCTTCTGACATTTGAAAAGTAAGTATTGTTTATTGGGTGATAATTGACTGTTGCGATAACTTTCGACCAGCCGCTTTTACTTTTTATTAGGTACGATAACCTCGAATAACGTCACTCAAGAAAACGCTACCATAACTCTCTGAATGCCTTCGAGAAGAAATGTGAGGAGTAAACTTCAGAAAAGAAGATTTTGAAGTATATAGACAGACTTTTGCCCAGCAGTGGTCCAATATAATCGAATAAAAAAAAACCTTATTTCGAGTTACCACCTGTCACTACTTGATTTAAGGGTTACCAGAATTTGTTTTGCCCGTATTTAATTTTGCTAATTAATACTTACTGCACATACACACATATACATACAAACTATCATGAATAATCTTTAGGTATCTACTATAAATAGATTTAGTATAAGCATTTATTAATTTTTAGATATTAAAAATAATAAATAAGTAATCAACAATGTAACACGAAAAAGACTGGGTGTGGGGTCCAGAGAACTGTACCATAAATCCATAATGCTGTGACAATGTTATGACCAATAAATAAGTTATTATTATTACCTAAAACGGGGTTACCCGTAAAATACGGTGCATCTGGCCACCTTACTCGTAATCTAACCTACATCGACGCCGGTGAAACCGCGGGTAACATCTAGTTAGAAAATTAATACCACATAACCACACATGAACAATATAGGAGATGATAGATCCATTATTATTTTTTTAGATCTATCTATAATCTCTTTTAAGCTAAAGTCCGGATCATTAGCAAAGTCATAGCCAATAACAGCTATTCTACATTATAATGTATTATGGTCAAGTAAAAGCTGATTATACCTGCCAAACAAAAGATAGGATACAGACACGCGCATGTCACACCGCCCCAGGGCTCGATGCCCAAATATGAGGTACACCTCAGGTTAATAATAATTTATGCCATATTATATATATTTCGGGACTTAATCGTGTGAATATATCTAACATGTATAACAAACGTATAAAAATCAATAATTTATGTAATATTCTGAAATATACAAATACTAATCAATTTAGGTACCTATGATTCAAACTTTTCGTTAAACATGGAGCTGTGATAATTTTAGTTCAAGAAGAAAGAAGGTCAGTTTGCCGCCATTTTGTAGCAAAAAGTGCAAAGTAACATTTTCAGTTATGTGTCAAAAGGGACTTTGAAATTGGAATACAATATAGAGTGTTGTCCTGTTCTAACTTACATAATTATTACTATTGCTATCTTTTTTATATCCTGCATGACGTCATTGACATGTCAATTGTTTTCATTTGAATTCACATTCGAAAGTTCGATATGCGTTTTTTTTTTCATAAAGCCTCTGACAATATAATTTTAACTCTTTAGAATGAGTACCTACCTACTTCCTTAATTGTAAGTAGACTTCAATGCATGTGACTAAATTTACAATATCAATCCTAAACATTTTTTTTTTCTTTAAAAAAAAAAGACAACTCCCGCAGTAGGGCACAAGCCCTGTGTCACGGGGGACTTTACAAACATACAAGTCACGGACACAAAGTACACCCAGACTCGGAACAACAATTTGTGGGCCACACAAAGTGGTGTCCCGTATGGGAATCGAACCCACGACCTCTTGCGTAGCAGTCGGACACACTCCCAACGCGCCACAGAGGCAGGCATATTACATATCTTTAACGTGAGAATCTAATTACGATTTGAAACATATCCTGAATGGATTGAAAAAACAACAAAGACTAGCTTGCTACTTTTCACAGAAATGTATAATGACGACAAATTCTAACCGTTAGAAATCCATTATATAGCAAATTTATTTAGCTATCAAGAAAATCTATTAAGAGGTTATTTTGGGGTCAACAGATCAAAACTGTTTACATTTACTGGATATTTTTGGCAAAAATATGGCAAATAACGTTTTGTTTCAAGTGTGTTGAAATATGTGAGCGATCTACAACTTTTGTTCAAAGAGATTTTTTTTGCTTTTTTTATGCGTAACGGTCACTCAGAGTTAAGTACCTAATAACTAAATATTTTATAGGGTTTCATAGCCAAAATGGCAAAAACGGAACCTTTATAGTTTCGTCATGGTTGTCCCAGTTGTGTATGTCACAGGCATTTTTATCAAAAACTGATGTATTTTGGAGTAAAGGTATCTTGTATAAGCCGCTACTTAGTTCAATAGTTAAATATTACATGTAACACAAGCTGTTGTTATGTATTTTCAAAACATTTTAGGGTTTCTAAGTTTTATTTTTGAATTATGTGAATATATTTAAAAATAATCGCTCCGAAAGTTGCAAAAAAATGTGGGCACACATTTTTTTTCACTTCCCATTTATCTTTAAACCGCATAATCAAAAAATATGAAAAAAATTGCAAAGGTAATAAATACTTTCAACGATCGAATATACCGTCTATAATTTATTTGAAAACGATGTAAGTGCCATGAAGATATGCTCTCTTGCTGGTGCACTCAGATCGTATTTTTTTATATGCAGTGCATTTTTGTGTAGAAACAGCTGCGGAACTCTACACTGAGCATGGTCCGCCATGCTCTTGGCTGGGTTTTGCTTTGGTTATGATTATAACTTAAAACCTGTTAAAGTTAATCAGAATTTGATTGACGGGGTTAATATTACTTTAAAAATTATAGTTGGAATATTAGGGTAAGTATACACTTAAAGCATTTGCTAGAACATTACAATGTAACATTGTTACGAATGCTCTAATACAGGCAAAATGCTTAGTTTCCTATAGTATTTCCATGTAATGTAACGTTCTTGCGACGCTGCATTCGAAGTAATAACATGTCAATGCTGAAAGGCGAATGAATATTTACCTGTAATATTTATTTTTGTCTTACGTTTTGGTTTTTAAAATCAGGTTGTAACAAAACATCGAGCGTCATGTTCGAAGTGTGGTTCGAGTGAATTTAAGAACAGCGAATGCTCGCCGTTCTGTTACTAGTAAATGTATAGTCACCTTGAGGCAGATAGGTACGGTAACACGTTAGTTTTTAAACTTACGTTACCATTTCGCTATAATTACTATATTAAGTATACTACCTGTCCCGCGCAACTTCCTCTGCGTAAATTTTCTCGTTTTAGCTACATTTCTCATTGCTGCTGCGCTCCTATTGGTCGTAGCGTGATTTTATATAGCCTATAGCTTTCCTTGATAAATGGGCTATGCAACAGTGAAAGAATTTTGCAATTCGGATTAGTAGTTCCTGAGATTACCGCGATAAATGGGCTATCCAACAGTGAAGGAATTGTTCAATTCGGACCAGTAGTTCCTAAGATTACCGCGTTCAAACAAACAAACAAACTCTTCAGTTTTATAATATTACTATAGATAAATTTTATACATTTCTTTTAAATAAGGCCTAAATAATAATAATAATAATTTCTTGGGACAACTCACACAACGCTATCTGATCCCGAACTAAGCAGAGCCTGTACTATGGAAACCAGACAACTGATAAACATACTTATATATTTCTTATTATAGATAAATAACACCCAGACACAGAATAAACGATCGTGCTCATAACACAAAGTTTTATCCTGGGTGGGGATCGAACCCACGACCTCTTGCGTAGCAGTCGAAAACACTCCTACCGCGCCACAGAGGCAGTTACCTATTTGACTTTTGAGCTTTAGAGAAAAAAATATCTTAACAAATTCTTATAAAAAGGTTGCCGTAGACACCTACAAGTAATTTAATTAATGGTAAAATTGTCATGGTCGAAGTTCATCGCTTATTGTCTAGTAGTATTATTATTGTGAGAGAAAAACAAAAGAATCAAGTAATACAACTTGTTCATAAAATAAATACAAGGCTATTGTGCGTGAGATGACACAGAGTTTAAGTTACGTAAAGGTAAGTGGTATTCACTGATTTTACATAGGTACCTAAGTTACTTGTAGGTATCGCAAAAGTTAAAAACCGGGCAAGAGCATGGCAAACCATGCTAAGTATACGGTCCCGCAGCTGTTTCTACAAAGAAATAAAACATTGAAAAAATACGATCTGAAAACCTATTAAGCGCATTAGCAGCTTTACCCCAATAACTCAAAGACGGTATATCCGATCATATTCAACATAATTTAAGTTGAAAGTACATATTTAAAAAGCGTTATTATACCTTTGTAATTTTTTTCATATTTTTTGGCCATACGGTTTAAAAATCATTTTTGCAACTTTTGGAGCGATTATTTCCAAAAATATTTACTTAATCAAAAAAGTTTATTTGAAACCTTAGTTCGCATTTAATGTTAATAATGTTTTTAAGTTTTTAAGAGACCTGTCAAATGATAAGGCATTCGTAGATGTTTGCTGAAAAAAAACGCAGTTCCGTAGCTGCCTAGCACAATAATGCAGTATAAGAAGTGAATTTTCTGTTATTTTTGTTTCATAACACTAACAACGTTTTACAAATAAATTTCAAAGAAATTTATACGAAAATTTTGTTTTGTTATTTTGTGTTGTAAATTTTTTTTAAATATTTTTTGTTACCACTTTGTCGGCGTAAGTAATATGTACATACATCCATGCAAAGTATAACTTTCTAGTGCTAACAGTCTCTGAGCTTAGCTACGGACGGACGGACGGACATTGCGAAACTATAAGGGTTCCGTTTTGGTATTTTGGCAGCGGAACCCTAAAAATGTACGCACTTTTTACTGTCATCGTAGCATTTTTTTTACTTTTCATTCTGAATGGTACATGTCAATGACACGCTAACCTTTTGAATTACAATAGGTTTTTATTGTATTTAAAATCGGTATATTTTGGAAACTAATACCTTCCAATTAGGTATTTTTGTATTGTATTCAAAGATTTTAGTTAGGCCGTGTGGTACCGGCTTAAGAATAGTACCACCCCATCTCTTCCCGTGGGTGTCGTCAAGGCGACTAAGGGATTTACCACCGGAGGGCGGGCAGCAGCGTCCTCTGTGTATTTTAAAGCCTTACTGCGATCGCCAACCCGCTCGCCAAGCGTGGCGATTATGGCAATTACCCCCAGGGTACTGGGGAGACCCGTGCCCAGCAGTGGGACATCATATGGGTTGATATGTATGTATGTTTTCAAAGTTCATATCTGGGTAAACATATTTTTGGAAATAAATACCTATCATCAATATCTTTTTATTGAGTATTCAAATTAGTACCTGTATTTCTAGCAATAAATACCTACCAATACCTACCTAATAAATAATTTTTCATCGTAAAAAGTCAGTAGGTAATTTCTTAACAAAAAGGTGTAACCTAACAATTTCTTTATTTCATTTCTCCTTTCAAAATCGACACTAAAAGGGACTAATAAGGTTCAACGCTCAGCTCTAATATTGAAGTCCAAATAATCTATCAAGAAATCAAACAAAATACTTACAAATATAATCTTGGCCATAGCAACAGACGGACCGTTATCAAATCATGTTATTCCAGTTTTACCGTAGGCGTAGTTATACAACATTAGTATACATTAGTAGGTAGGCACAGGTCAGTTAAGTAATCCAAAACTCGCCTGTAATTTTACTCGTAAACTAAAAATGGAGGTATAAGTGGTCTGAAACTGGAAGTCATCTACCCAAGGGAAAAGTTCGTTCAGGTTGTCTAATTCTGGGTCATTTAAAAATACTTACTCACTAAACATCTCCGATAGTGAAATTTCTGACGACATACCGGACTTTTTAAAATTAGGTTTAATCTATCTTTTAGCCTTTATGAAGGTGTGGGGACATTTGAATTTAACAATTGTAAAATAATATACTTTACTTCAAATTAACTAAATGATTAAAACTAATTTAAACTTAATTTAACCTAAAAATGAACACAAAATGATACTAAAATAATTTCTAAAAAATTAGGGTCCCGGAGCATGGTTTCGCATATACTGGCCTCACTGTATAGCAATGTTGTGCGATTAAGCTGCCAGCTCAACCATTGTGTGTGGAGACAACCATTTTTTTTTTAAAGTTCTTTGAAGCCAAGGCTAAAGGCAAAGGGGCTAGACGCCGAATGCTACAACAACAATATTGATTGCCAAAAGACCCTTGTAGTTTTGGGTTCTAAGATTTTCGGGCGCCTTAGCCGCCGCTCCAGCTTGAACGCTGTGCTTGCTTTCCGTGTCTATACACGAGGCGTCCCAAACAAGCACCTTTCCCAAACTCCAAGGAATCAGTGAAATCCCATCAGTTCTCTTGCCATATTCTAAGCCGGTAGGTTTCGATAAAAATAAAACTCGCAAATGAATAATCATAATTAATATTTTTTATACAAAAATAAAAATAACCGTGTATACAATGCCCGTAAGCTTTACCAGTTAATAAATAATGCATTTTGAATGTTATTTGTGACTCTACATTATGAACTTGACATTGAAGGAATAGCACAAAAAAATACAAAATTATGCAACAAAACATGTCAATAATCTTGAATAATTTTATTCAATACCTACCTAGGTACATTACAAGAACTTTGTTAGTCAGACATTAACATATACCTGGAAACCAAAGTCTTAAAAGTAATTTAGTTGAAGTACCTACTGAAGGCATATATACCTGTTTTGTGACGTCAAAGAAAAGTTTCCAGTCATTCGATTGAGCTTAGTGTTCTCTTTTTGCATGCACCACATACTATTTATAAGTATAAATAATAATTCGTTGACCTAAAGGAAATACCCACTCAACAATAACAGGAATTCGAAGTGGAAGAATTCTGAGTGCAAACTTTTACAGTCGTACATACCTACCTACATAATTAATAAAATAAATAAATACTGGTCACTTAACTGAATACCTGTCCAAAGAAATCGAAAATGTTATGATTACTGGCGTACTTTTTAAACTTTCACTTATAATACAATCAAGTTAGCTTTTTTTATGCGTTTTAATCGTCTGAATCTTGCAATTCACTTTTTACTCACGTCCTTTTTTTATTCGTCATCCTGAACCTATTTTTTACAATAGAGCTATTAAATAAAATTCATAAAAATTCACTAAAAACCACAATCAGATTCTGATCTAAACTTACTGACATACTAATATTATAAGTTCTTGAGTGGAGACCGCGGCTTGGCAAACGTAGTGTAGGACGCCCTCAAGCCAGGTGGAGTGATGATATACGCAAAACGGCTGGCAGGAGCTGGATGCGAGAAGCCGAAGATAGAACAAAGTGGCGTGCAATTGGAGAGGCCTATGTCCAGCAGTGGACTGCGATAGGCTGATGATGATGATGATGAATATTATAAAGCTGAAGAGTTTGTTTGTTTGAATACGATATTCTCAGGAACTACTGATTCAAATTGAAAAATTATTATCGAGAAAAGTTATAGGCTATATAACATCTCGCTACGGCCAATAGGAGCGGAGCAGCAATAAAAAATGTTGCAAAAACGGGTAAAATTTACGCAGACGAAGTTGCGCGGGTTTTTTTTTCGTTTTCTCAGCAAGCCCGTGTGAATTGGCTTATGCGCGGTGCTCATGCATTTCTAAGTGCAGTTCTCTATCTAACATTATGACAAGATTTTGACAGTTAAAAGCGCGGCCTGACTCTAAACAAAAAAAAAAGATAGTAAATAAGGACTCTGGTCAACTGGAAAATACTCGTAATATACTCGCACCTACATTATTTACTCTTTTTTTAATAGAATCGAAGTGTCGGGAAGACCTTGGAGCCACTCAGGAAATGCAAGTAAGGTAACATTATGGATCATTGACATGAATTAAATTATTATTATTAATACATGCCTAATATCTATACCAAAAAAACCGGCCAAGAGCGAGTCGGACTCGCACACAAAGAGTTCCGTACCATTATCTATAAGTACAACATTAGATACTATATTATAATGTCGAACAATAAAACGGCAAAATAATCACGTTTGTTGTATGAGAGCCCCGTTTACCTAAATAATTTATTCTGTTGCTATAGCGGCAATTTAATTACATCATCTGTGAAAATTTCAACGGTCTAGCTATCACGGTTCACCCGAAACAGCCTGCTGATAGACAGACGGACTGTGGAATCTTAGTAATAGTGTCCTGATTTTAACATTTGGGTACGGAACCCTAAAATCCTTAAATCAGCACTGGGTCTTCCGCCTAGCTTATGCTAAGGTGGCAACCTTTTCGGTATAAGCTTGCGATGCAACACGCCGTCTTACCGTTCTAGATGTATCTACTTATGTTAATTTGTCTGTTTTAATGTGTAGTTTTAATTTTTAATTGTATTGTCAAGTCGCCAACTTAGCTGCTTTTGTAAGCTCCAGGCCGAAATAAACGTATTTCAATTTCTATTCTAAAAATTAGACGACCCTGAATGAAGCTAAAGAATTTGAAGATCGTCATCATTTAAAAAAAAAGTTAAGTAGATAAGTATATTTTATCTATTCCCCTGCGATGTTTTTGCAAATACGAGTACATAATTATTTCAGATAATTTTATCTCACTATCAACCGATTATATTAAATAATCATTACGCAAAGTACGCAAATATAATTTAAATGATAATTGAATTGTGATAAGGTTTATCTAAAGATAATTTAATCGCATTATTAGGATTTTATTTTGTTTACTTACCTATTTAAGAAAGGTCGCGAATTGAAATTGCTAATCCCTTCTTTCTTTACTTCTAAACTTCACTAATAAACAATATATTAATATTAATAATATACAATAAATTAATATTAATTAATATATTGTATATTATTTTAATTATTATAATAATAATATCAAGAAAATCTCACACTGAAACTTTCTTCGTTAACTTACCAAAACGATTACGAGATAAGTATTTAGAAATTGCATTTCATAAAAATCTTTTAATTAACTAGCTTGTTTTTGCAACAATTTTTATTGCTGCTCCGCTGTTATTGGTCGTAGCGTGATGTTATATAGCTATAGCCTTCCTCGATAAATGGGCTACCCAACAGTAAAACAATTTTTCAATTCGGACTTGTAGTTCCTGAGATTATCGCGTTCAAACAAACAAACTCTTCAGCCTTATAATATTAGTATAGATACAGGCAGTTTAGTCAGATCAAATGGCAATCCAAATTATTTAACTTTTCGTCATGATTAGCAGTAGTATATTTAACCACCTGGTATTTCGATACATTTTCAAGGTGCAACGAATAGTAACTCAAAAGCTTAGGTCTTACTTAGTAGTAATTTCTCATTAGAAACAGGGCCCAGACCTTACAGGTTCGGTCATCGAAATGAGCGGACTAGAAAACGAGTTATCGCATGCATAATAATCTGCATTGATGGTTATAGTACTGGTTAGTTTCGATTTCAAGTCGTCCCATACCTGCATGGACTGCTGCTTTAAAACTTTTTTATAAAAAAAAAATATTACCGACTTCAAAAATAAATACAAGGCAACTAAAAAGCAAATAATAATATTAGGTATATTATTATTTGCTTTTTAGTTGCCTAGAATAACCAAAACAAATTAAACATTTTGAAGTTGGTGCCATGAAATGTCTTTATGTTTTATTTGGCACCAACTTCAAAATCTACTTTTTAGTGGGTTGGTTTGTAATTCGCTTAAGTTACAATAGGCTTATGTCAACTGCTCAAATCCTTTTACAAAATATTGCTTGCCCCGATGCAGAGCCGTTAATTGTTGAGGAGTACACTATCAGCTCTATTACATTGTGTAATAGTAGTATGACGAGAATAATGTGCTACTCAATACCATATTAAAGTAACTGAATAGCAAACTGTGAAATATTGATGATGAAGACCACAAATGACGAGCGGATCGCTCGTCATTTGTGGTCTTCATTATCAGTTCTACTTCACCAATTGGTGCTTTTTTAAAAGTAAATGCACGAGTTACTATGAAATATACCTAAATCACTGTAGGTGTGCCTTTAATATTTAAAGAGTTCCCTTGATTTCTCCAGGATCCCATCATCAGATCGTGATCTGATGAAAATGGGACCAACTTGGAAATATAACCCTATCACACACAAAAAAAAAATTCAAAACGGTCCAGCCGTTTTTGCGTAATCGGTGAACAAACAAACAAAAAAAAACATACAGCCGAATTGAGAACCTCCTCCTTTTTGAAGTCGGTTGAAAAGATATTACATGTCTAGGTACTGCTATATTATGACCAATAACGTCATACAAATATAAACTTATAATATATTAGGTACTTAGGTATATAAAAATAAATGTTTAATACAATCAAAATGTCAGTAACAATTAGAATAATAAGTCAATTATTAATTATTATTATACTAATATGTGATTGCAGCATTTAATAAGGGAATATCAAATTATTACATAAAATACATCTGTTATATTAACAATTATGTCAAAGACAGCATAATTTATTTTAATTTTAAATATATATATTTTTAAATAACAATAAAACTATGCCGTACAATTTATTTGTAGTATTTTATTGCTTGTGGATACATTTTTACTAAATTTATAATTAAATGTCCGAATTCTCGATGAAATACAGAGTTATTTTTATTATACTCATAACCTCTCGCTTTTTTACATTATCTACACCAAATAACATCGGAATTTAATTTTTGTCATACAACCATTTAACCCACATCTGAGAGACCCCGGAGTAAAATCAATGTTTCTTTGTCAGCATAAGACTTAAACCTCACAATAAACAACGAATTTTAAATTAACCCCCAATTAGTTATAATTATTAATAATTATTATAATAACTACATAACATAAACTGAAAGCACTAAATAACTATGTGATATCAGTTTTAGAAAATATTTAATATATTAATAATAAATTTTCTAAAACTCATATTACAAAGCTATTTAGTGATATGTAAAGAAGCTACGAGTGGGAGGCTTATTAGTACATTACAAATCATCCTGTATATTTATATTACCAACGAGAAAATGTTTAAACACTAGTTCTTTAATTAGCACACTCTTGGTCAGTCAGGTCTGCGAAGTTTGGTAAAAAGTACCTATAATAAATAACAGTTCGATAGAAAATGGAGAGTTGTGAAAATGAAGGATTCACTATTGTCATTTAAACAGCTGTTGAAAATATTCGTAATACGTTAAAGAGTCGTATCTTTGAAGGATGGTGCAATGTCAGTAGCAGAAAATTAGAATTAGTAAGTAAACGTAAATTAAACTAACCAAATAAGTACACTTCGAGATTCTTTCCGGTTTCTTTTTAAATGATAACGTTCGCGCTTGGGTTCAAGCCCAATTTTGAGGGGGACTTTGCATACAAATAATAAAAACATATAACATATAACATATTGGATATGGCAAAGTTGTGTGGAAATTGAACCCACAACCACACTACATTACTGAAGCAAACAAAGAGATACCGCAGGAATAAAAATATTTTTGTCCAGTTTGCAATGGGTTTTTTTTTCATGCGAGATACCTAAGTATTTTGTTAACCTACTTTCTATGCCATAAGCTTTACAACTTTTCTAATCAAAATCGTTAAATCATATTCAAATCATTTTTGGAGTTGCAATTAAAAAAACATCGAAGAAGAAATGGAAAAAAGCTTAGTACCTACTAAAAATAATAGGGGCAGAAAAAAATAAAATAAAAAAAAAGCATGTATTCATAGAGCATCAAATTTGGGAACGCGTCGAACAGTAATTGTAGTGTTTGGTATTTTAAAAAAAAGGGTCTGAACATTAGAAATTGTTTATGGTTTGTTTGACATAATTTTTATGTCTACCGGAAAAGTCATAAAAGTTCTGTTGACATGTATTATTAGTAAATTGTAGGTTTGTACCCATTTGCTATATTAAAAAATCACCATAATAATTTACTCAGAATGAGAGAAATTTAAAAGAGGAATTATAGGATTATCGTGTTAGAAAATATTATTTTCACACACAGTAAAATAGATGATAAATTACAACTTTTGTCGTTATTACACCTAGAAAAAATTAAATTATTTATTTAACTGGCTATTATTTATAGGTAGGTATCTCATCTACTATAGATATAGATTTTTTTCGTTATATATCCCCCATATAATGATATATATCTGACCCGCACAACTTCATTTGCGTCATTTTTTTCCGTTTTTGCAAAATTTTTCATTGATGCTCCTGTTATCTATAACACTTGCAAATGACGTGACTTTCTATTGGTAAAAGAATTTCCAAAATCGGTTAAGTAGATCCTGAGATTACCCCGCTACAACCTCACAAACTCACAAACTTTACCTCTTTATAATATAAATATAAATAGTATATAGATAAAATGCTCTATACTGTAGTATAGAGCATTTTATATACTGTTGGTTGTTTACAATTAAGTGTACCTACCTACTAAAAATGGTATACTGAAGCCCTTTATTAACTCTACTGCACTGTCTTGACACTTGGATCAAGAAGGGTCATTTTAATCATCATGTTAATTATAACCGCCGACGGTTATAATATACACTACCAATGACGTTAAAACGTCATTGTACACTACATTAGATAGTAGGTGCTACTTGCCGGTAAATTAAATTTTATGTAAACTTTAAAGTTTTAATTACTGTTTTAAGTAAGTAATTGAGATATCAATAAAATGTAGGTAAAACGTAAGTATTAGATACTAACTACGTACTGATAAAAAAATAACATAAATATCAACTTTTTCAAGTACAAGTCAAAGTAACTCAAATATTAATTGAAATTTTAAAAAACTCACCATTATATTCAAATCTCATGAATTAAAAAATCACTGGTGTAAAATAATAAAACTCCTTTCACAAGTACTTCGAAAAAAAAATACGAAAAAGTTTTAATTCAAAACAGTTCCGATAATTCAATATTTGAAAACCGAATACACCGGCGACTTCGCGGTTCGCGAGCTAGCGACTTTGTGAGAGTCGAGCGGTCGCGTCGAGCGGAAGCGGGGCACAGCACACCGAACGTGGGGTGCCGGCGATACTTCGAGCATTACGATATCGCAGCACTTACAATCTCACATGTAGCTATCGACACGCGACATTGTTCAACGTGAGACTTCGACACGGAACGGGTATGGGACGATTCAACTCATGCGAGAAATAACACAATCGACCTTGCGGTAGAAAGTCACATCACGATAAAGTGAGCAATGATGAGTGTTTGATTGCAGTGGCTATGGCCAACAGTTTCCTGACTGAGTGTAATTATTTTGTGATTTTAGAACGTAGAAAAAATAATATGTACCTACTTACTTTCGACTGCCTCTGTGGCGCGGTGGGAGTGTGTCCGACTGCTACGCAAGAGGTCGTGGGTTCGATTCCCACACGGGACACAACTTTGTGTGATTCACAAATTGTTGTTCCGGGTCTGGGTGTACTTTGTGTCCGACACTTGTATGTTTGTAAAGTCCCCCGCAACACAGGGCTTGTACCCTAATGCGGGAGTCGTCATTTTTTGATAAAAAAAAAATGCATGAAATATTAGACTTCAAATCGATATGGCTTGTATAGTTGTTATAGAAGATATCTGAATGTACTTAAAGTAATAACAACACGCTATATTACATTTTATTATACTTACTAAATATTAATTAAATATAAACACTATCGTGTCGTATACGGCGTCGCAGATTCGGTGAGATAAATTATGAGGTGTCCCACAGGGTGTAACTTTGGGACCGATACTCTGGAATTTTACAAGGATTGCCCGTGCCTTATAATGAGACTGTTTCTTTTGACTATATTTCAATCATGAATCATAGCCATAGTACATTGTACTTCCTCAATGACCAAGCCATTCCTATACAAAAAGGTTGATGATGATGATGATGATTAAGTATAAGTGAGCATGACCACGGCCGTTATTCTAATAAACCTAATTTTAAGACAAGTTGTAAACAAAGCAAATTAAGAATTGGTAGTCCCCGATTTTTAGGGTTTCGTACCTCAAAAGGAAAAACCAGAACTCTTAGAGGATTATTAGTGTTTCTGTCTATCACAGACAATATGCTTCGAATCTACTGAACCGGTTGAGTTGAAATTTGGTACTCTTGCTAGATACTACTTAAGTAGGTATTTGCTTGTACAATACGCCCACTTATTACAAAATTGAGTTGCCTATTAGTAATTATTACCCTAGTTTTATTGCTATTTGGTAAATTGCCATATCTTCGACGATGCTAACGCAGATATACATCAATAGATAAAAATACTGACCTTCTACACATTGTGAAAGATATAAATTAAAGTATGAAAAATATTTTAAGTGATTTTTTACGTAGCTATTGTCAAAGAACCATGATGTATTTTTTCAGGATTCCAAAACCGCAAGAAGGCAACTGGACAATTGTGGCAAATTTGTTGAGTCAAATTTTAAGTAATATGCATGCACACATGCCCCTCATTCATCTAACGATGTGATGTAATTTGCTACAGTAAGAGCTAGTCAATGATATTGAGGACCAAAATATTTAGCAATCAAAGTCAAATGAATAACAGTCACAAAAACACTTGAAATATTATCTCAAAACATATTAAATTGAACTTACTGAAGATTCTTTGAATGTGACTAATTGCAAAAACAAATAGAGACTTTAAATAACGCTGACTGACAAAGCCGCTAATGATCTTTCTTTGTGTCGCTATAGTTATCTTCTCACAGCAAAGCAGGACTAAGCGTACTGCGATTACGATATCGAGAATCCAGGCAGGGCCATAACCAGGGAGAGGGGCAGGGGGACTACCAAAACTGTAGCTTGGGGGATGTTGTTTACTTAAATTACTAATGCTCTATCTTCAACTCACGTCTAGTTACGGTCCTGTATTCTGTGCTAAAAATTTAATGTTGCCAAGTCAAAGTAGGACAAGTAATGTCATCACTAACAATTGCAGTTACGTCGGTCAATCTCACTCCAGACTAGGCAAACGCAATTATTGTGTAGCAACATTAAAAAGGACGGGAGGTAAAGGAGGCGACTGGACAAAGTGCGAAATGAATACATCGAGGGAATGGGAGGCAGTCGTCTCTTTTTGCGAGGAGGTGATGCTGCCAAAGGAAACGGCGGAACACGTGAGAGAGACGGGTGCCAAGGGTGCCTAGGCGCAGGCCTGCAGACGACGAGCAGTGGGTAGCTTGCCGTCCAGCTTAGAACCAGGCCCGGGTCGACAGCGCGCTAGTGTTCCACGCGCGCCTAAAAGAGGTGTCAGCAAGTGACGGGGCCCCATTGGGCCGGCGCCCACCGGGAGTGCGGGATCGTTCGAAAGAGTAAGGAACACAGTTGGGTTTTAGTCAGTAAGAGTCTGACACGCTCTCCCACCCACAGCGGGAGAAGTCATTTCATGATTTCCCATCTATAAAAAAGGGGCTTATTCATGGTTGCTGAAAAATGTAATGAATGCGGAATGCATTGGTACGGTCACATTCTTAGACGCCAAGATGACTGTTTTGAAAAGGCCCTAAATATTCCCGATCGACCAAGAGTAAGAGAACGACTGCTCTCCACTCTCCGTGGTGGTCCATTTGCAGAAAGAGATCCAAAAGAGTGCTGAGATAAGCTAGAACGGAGCTATCTGGCGCAGACGTTTAAGGAGACCCGACCCCAGCTAAACAGAGAAGACGGTTGGGCAAAGAAGAAGTTTTGTGTACTAAAAAAGAATTCGAAAGTTCTTTATCTGTCGTGGGGTATAGTTAGCAATCGATTTACGCAAATGGTCTCTCCTAATAATAAAATAAGATAGATAATTTTTTTAATCAAGCTCATTACATTGCTTATCATAATTTATATTACGTTTATCTAACAGGATATTATTACAAGTGCGAGAGTACCTATTTTCGGCCACATTAACAATTTTCTGACCAATCTTGATCGTCTCTTGTAATGACATAAGTAGTAGATATTTTAATTAAATTTTTATCTAAACGGCGATTTAAATATCTGCTTAATACTTATAATCATAGATAATTATGATTAATGAAGTTTATTATAAATCAGAATCCAATTTGATTTTGGATTTTCAGCTGTTGTTTGGAATGTCCACAGGTTTATCTGTTTACTAGCAGCAAGCAGCTTGTCCCGATCTACCCGGTGTTGGAATTTTGCAAATAGGTATAGTGTTTAGGAAATGGGTGTGTAATGTTTGATATAATAACAAATGCTCTAATTTTACTTGAAATAACGTTCATATGTTATAATTTTCATATGCTATAATATCAAATAACCTAATTTCATATGATATAATTTTCAAAATGCATAATATTCTTTTAATATAACTTTCATTTAACCTAATGTTCTTTTGACCTAATTTTCTGGTCGAGGTCGGACTTGGTTGGACTTCTGGTTGGTTTAAAAAAAAACCACTTCTGGTTGGTTTAAATTAGGTTAGGTTAGAAGGGGATAGCGGGGTCTACGACCCCGCCATCCCCTTCTAACCTAACCTATCCGAGTCGGGGTGCCCTAAAGTCCCGATTGCATCCAGATCCTCCTGGTAACAATAGTTGACGAATGTTATGTCAAATGTGCATTATAAAAAGTGTTCATTATATCAAAAGAAATTTTATTTTAGTAGTGATCTGTAATATAGTTTTATAACAATAATAATAATAATATTGGATGCAGAGTTCTGCGCAGCCCGGTGACAGCACGTATAATCATCCATGCTCGGTATGTAGCAAAGTTTTCAAAACAGTAAGAGGTCTCAACATACATTTCGGCAAAACTCATAAATATCACCACAGCCAAAATGCCCCTCCTATTTCAAATTGTCATATTATTCAACCCCTTGTACCTACAGCTACAAACCATTCAGCCATTCCATTTCATCTATATATCAGTAAACTTAAACATACTACCCCAGTTGTCAAAAGGATTCCCCGCGGCGCAAGAATCACCGTTGCGTCCCATCTTTCTCATCTTATAGAAAAATGTGTGGAAAAAAATTGTTTAGAAGACTGGCACAATCTTTTACTTTTTGCCTATCGCACTCTTCATGTCGTCAAAGATAATTCACCCGGTTCTCTCACCCAAAAAATCAAAAACAACTGTTTCGATCAATCATATAGCATATTATCAGACAAACCAGTCAAAAATATTCTTTTTAACCGCCGCAAGATCATAGAAACTAAAATAAGCGACGGTGATTTAAAAGGCGCCGCCCGTCTCCTTTTTTCAAACGACGTGTTGTCACCAGACACTCCAGACACCTTCTCGGCCCTACAATCAAAACATCCCCCAGCTCCTTCTTATCCGCTCTTTCTGGACCCACCAACGGCTAGCCAGTCATGTTTACAAATTAATACCAAGGACACTTTTGATGCAATTTTTTCATTTAAAACTGGTTCCGCAGCGGGCATCGATGGTATCTCACCTCAACATCTCAAAGATCTCGTTTCTGTCTCAGCTGGCGATGCAGGCGTTCAACTTTTAAATTCCTTGTCTAAATTAGTTAACACAATGTATTCTGGCAACATTCATTCGGATATTGTTCCAATTTTGTTCGGCGCAAACTTGATCGCCCTCACTAAAAAAGATGGAGGGGTGAGGCCTATAGCCGTTGGTTCAACACTTCGTCGTCTTGCTTCCAAAATTGCTGTCCGGCATATCCTTCCAAAATTACAGTCTGTTTTTGAACCAGTACAACTCGGTTTTGGAACCAAAGGGGGGTGTGAAGCCGCCGTGCACTCCTTGCGTTCATTCCTTTCAAGTGCCACATCGGAAGTGTTGGTCAAAATTGATGTCAAAAACGCTTTTAATTCGGTAAATAGGGACGCTCTGCTGACAGAAATTAAACATCACATTCCCGAAATCTACAATTATCTCCTTTTCTCTTACGCTGACCCCACGAAATTACTTTACCGTGAGAAAGTTCTTTCTTCAGAAGTAGGCTGTCAGCAGGGTGATCCTCTCGGGCCAGCTATTTTCAGTTTGGCAATAAATACAATTATTCAAAATTTAAAATCAAAATTCAACGTTTGGTATTTGGACGACGGAACCCTAGGAGGTGAACTTGATACTGTTCTTTCCGACCTTGCAACCATAAAATCAAAATTTCAAAATATTGGTTTGGAATTAAATTTTAGTAAATGCGAACTATACTTTCATGATACCTCTCTAAATTCTAATGAAATAATTCAGAAATTTTATAATTTAACTCCGAACATAAACATAGTTACCAAAAACTCACTTTGCCTCCTTGGAGCCCCCGTTTTCAAAGACTCATTTCCTTTCTATTTGCAGAATTGCATTTCAAAATTTCAAAATTTCTCGCATCGTCTTCTCGATATAAGCCCGCATTACGGTTTAACTTTACTAAAATTCTGCCTTTTCGTACCAAAATTAACTTACATACTTCGCTGCTGTCCCATATGGAAATTTCAAAATTTGCTGACTCCATTAGATGACCTCATGAGGTCAACTTTAGACTCAATTTTGAACATACAGCTCAGCGATAAGTCCTGGACCCAAGCATCCCTCCCCATTCACCATGGTGGTTTAGGGATCCGCAAAATTTCTAGTGTCTCCTTACCAGCCTTTTTGTCTTCTGTCCACAGCTCAGCTAGTCTTATTGGTAAAATCCTTCACTCAAACCATAAGACTGCGGGTTTGGAGGAAGCTAAAAAAGCTTGGTCTTCAGCATGCCCAGGTGAGGATATCCCTGCCCGTCCAAACTTTCAAAGAAGCTGGGATGATGGTTTGTGCAAATTTTCATACAACACTCTGTTTGACGAAAGCTCTGGTCTTGAGCGCGCTAGACTGTTGGCATCCAGCTCCAGAGAATCCGGTGAATGGCTTCGTGCTTACCCGTCGTCAAACACTGGCACATTTCTGGAGCCTGATACCCTCCGGCTTGCTATCAGCCTACGCTTAGGGCTGCGCATATGCACTCCGCACCGTTGCCCCTGTGGCAGTGAAGTCGACCAATTAGGATACCACGGGCTATCTTGCCAAAAGAGTGCAGGTCGCTTTTCTAGACACGCCGCTCTGAATGACATAATCCGTCGGGCTCTTGCCTCGATAAACGTACCAGCTCTTTTGGAACCTACCGGCTTAGCTCGGGACGATGGCAAGAGACCTGACGGGATGACGCTGATTCCTTGGAGTTTGGGAAGGGTGCTTGTGTGGGACGCCACGTGTGTAGACACACTTGCTCCTTCCCACCTCCACGGAACCAGCGTTAAAGCTGGAGCGGCGGCTAAAGCGGCCGAAAATCTAAAAACCCTTAAATACAGTGGTCTCGGCAACCAATATATATTTATACCATTCGGCGTCGAGACCCTTGGCCCGTGGGGTCCAAGTGCACAACATTTTTTTAAAGAACTTTCCAAAAAATTGGTCGACTCCACTGGTGACCGTAGAGCTGGCAGCTTCCTCGCACAACGCATCAGCATTGCTATACAGCGAGGAAATGCTGCCAGTATTTGTGGAACCATGCCTAGGGGTCCCAATTTTTTGGATATATTTTAGTTTTTTTTTTTAGTCTTCATTTCTAGTTTAAATATAGTATTTAATAGTTTAATCAATATACCTAGTAAACTTGTAAATATTTCTAAATAAATCATTATAGTATAAAAAAAAAAAAAAAAAAAGAAATTAGATAAAATGAAATTATATCTACAGTTCAATATGACAACTGATCGTTATATTAAATAAAATTATATTAAGTGATATTATGTCAAGTGAACGTTAGATTTTTTGTTATTATATCAACCGTTACACACCCTTAGGAAATACACTTTCTCTCTTCATAATTAGGTACCTAGTTATTTCCAACCTCTGTTCTCAGCCAACTCCCTGAAAAAATAATCTCATCCGTTTCTATTCCAAGCCGCACATAACTGAGATAACTGTACCAGTAAATGCGAAGAGTTCCTACGTACCTCCTGGCGTCTACATGAAAACTTTACCTCTTTAGAAGACATAACACACTTGCCTCTGGTGTCGCAGATGTCCTTGGGCCGTTATACCTAATCACTTACCATCAGGTGTATGTACCAAAATCAGAAATACCTACTGAAAGTGCATAACAGATACCTTTCTATTCACAACAGGCTGAAAATGAATAAAATGAAAATGAAATGAAAAATATTTTCTACCAGGTAATAATTTTTAAGACAGTTGTTTAAACAGAATCAGCTTTTAGCCCTATTTATTTTTAAATGTGAATAAAATAATATTTCTTTAATAGATAACACATCAAGACATAAACTTAAATTATTATATCAAAGCCCAAACCTGAAAGTGTGATAGTTTCTCAATAAATGGTACCACAAATATGCATACGTTGTGGGACAGTTTGGGCTCGCTTCGCTCGCCCTGATTATTATGGAAGTGTTGTGATAAGTCGTTGACAATATTTAAGCCACTCTAAATTTACGTTTGTACCAAGTTCATGGTGCAATAGGCAATTACCTACCTACCTATACCTACCTATTCATATAAAGGTGAGTATACACTTGAGCATTTACTAGTAACAGAACGCCGAGCATTCGCTGTTGTTAAATTTACACACACCACACTTCGAACATGACGCTCGATGTTATGTTACAACCTGATTATAAAAACCAACGAGCGTTTTGGTGTAACGTTTTATCGAGCAAAGGCAGTGCGTGGTGACGGAAGTGTATGCAAAACAGAAAAAAATGCTACAGGTACATGTTCACTCTCCTTACAGCATTTACCTGTAATAAAAAATCACAGCGTCGAGCATTCTTAAGAACGTGACAATACATAAAAATACTTGAGGAAACTGAGCATTTGCCTGTATTGTACCATTTGTAAGAACATTACATTACATTGTAATCTAGCATTACAATGTAATGTAATGCATACAGCAACTAGCATTACAAATGCTCAAGTGTATACTCACCTTAGGGCTGAAACTATTTTATTATGTGCACAAGGTCGATGGCAAAAATGAAATGACTATACATTTACACTTGTGCCACGACAATATCATTAAAAAAAAATAAGGCTACTCTTGTTGTTTACAAGAGTAGCCTTCCTAGCCTAACTCATCGATGAAACATTTTCCCGGTATGGTGGTATATCGGCGGCTATCTCCTCTTCTTTTCTCCTTGTTTATCAATCTTTTAACTCATGAACTTCGATGTACCTACGTATCATTTGTATGCCGACGACTTTGCAATACGCTCAGACAAAACTGGACAATTTGAATGAAGCTATCGATAATGTGACTCAAGATTTGATGGCGATAAAAAACTGAGATAAGAGAGGAGTTTGGTCGTTCGGTAAATCCCGAAAAATGTCAAGCAATCGTTGTTGGTAGTCCTCACATAGTTAGCAGAATAGATTTTGATTTATTGCCTATTGACTGTTAACCATGATGTCAAGGATCTCGATTTTCATTTTTGGTCGCTAATGTCAGTCGGAAGGTCACTGGTACTTTGCGGTGTCTCTATCGTCTCAAAAACTTCATCCCAGTTAATACAAAAATAACGCTCATGGAGACTTTATTATTCCCTATCATTAACTATGGTGATACAAGCTTTCAACCTGAATGCCGATCTGCTTAATAAACTTGACCGGTTTTTCAACAACTGCATTCGATTCGTCTTTAACCTTCGCAAGTACGATCATGTTGCAGCTTAATTGGCTCCCTATCAGGCAGCGCCGTAGTTTGTAGCTACATTATACATTAAATACATATACTTACATTCAATCATGATACAATCCTATTTTCTCATCACGCCCCGACTTATCATACGCCTAACGTTCAATTTCTCCGCTCTAGCCATGATCGGAATCTACGCTTCTTTAACAATCTGTTGCTTCTCTGTCCTGCTCACAGCTCCACTCTTGTGCATTCTTCCTTCTCTATTCATCCTTCTTCATCTATTCTCCTTTGTTGTTATATGTTATTAATGTTTACAACTCGTGTCAACTGATACGTCATCCCTATACCTAGTTATTGGCAGAATCATCTCAATTGTAATAATCTAAGGTAATATATGTATTCATATGTATGGTGCACTTTAATACTAGACTTAAAACTTTGGTACTAGAAGTAAAAGTCGATTAAGCACCTACTTTACACGGCTCTCTGCACCAACCTAAGGTTGAGTGGTAGATAATGCCTAAGGCATTAAGTCCGCCGTTGTATGGCAAAGTAAAATAAAATACAAAGGTGACACTTAATAAATACTTTCAAGTAAAAGAGTAGAGATTTTCAACATGATCGCATCTTTGAGTTATTGCCGAAAAACTGCGCTTCTCTAATAAAGGACGTGTGACGTCTCTAATAAGTGCCATGAAGATACGCTCTTTTGTTGGTGCACTTTTTCAGATTGAATTTTTTTACATGTACTGCATTTTTTTATAGTAACAACTGCGGGACCCTGCACTGAGCATGGCCGACATGCTATTTATTGGACGGTTTTTATTTTTTTAACTTCGCAAATAATTAGATCGATAAACCTACCAAACTTGTTAAACCTCTATAAATCACTTCCATACCTGTCCATCCGTTAAGATACCAGTTTTGAGGATATAGGAAGCTAAAACATAAACATGGCATAGATAAGCAGACATACTTAACAACTAAGTGGCAAATCGTAAAAAAATGACCTTTGATTTTATTTCCTAAATTCTCGGATGAATTAAATATTTATTTGCAGTCAAAAGTGCCTGACAGAAATAGTATGGCAACAAGATCTACAATTACATTTATAATGTACCTACTATCACAGATAATATAATACTATACTAGTACTACTATATTCATGGTTTACAGGCGCGGATCAAAGAAGAGGGCAACAGGAGCAATCTCCCCCCTCTCGGCAGTGGTGGCTGGTGTACCTGTGTTGAATTTGCACACGCAAATATCAAATGCACCCCCCCTTCGCACCATACGAGCGCCTCATACTTGGCCGGGTTGGTCACATGTCCCCCCCCCCCCCAAACAAAACTCTAAATCCGCGCCTGTGGTCAGAATGTCTATCTTGAGGATATTGCCACTAAAAGCCTATGACGCAGGTTCAAAAAATCTACCTGTTACAAAGACCAGCAAGCTACACGCGTCTTTACAATTTAATTGCCATTGTTTGGACTTACGATACTTCCGAAAGCAGTTTTTACCTGTAAAACCCTATTTCAACCTGATAGGATCATAGCATATCTGCCCCAGATCTGAAACACGTCTGGAAAAATCGAGTGGTCAGGGCTACGGGTCAATGAGGGCACGCCATCAATGAGAAATTAAATAATTAACCCACATACGGTTTTAACTTGTGCAAAATATTATGGAAAATATAATTAACGATTTCCTAATGGTGTTATGTAATCTCGGTAACCTTGAGCTTATATTGTGGCCCAAATCTTTTTTATTTTCGTTATTTAAGGTTCCTTGGTTAAAGGAGGCCTCGGGTTTCTCTAAAATAATAATATTTATAATAATAATATCTTGGGACAAGTCATACAACGCTATCTAACTAACTAACTCATAAACCAAACAACTGATGCGTCTGCTAAATAATCTATACTTATGTAATCATTCTGTCCCGACTCCTGACTAACTGACTCATTCATCATCGCAGAGCCTAAACCGCTAGGGTCACAAACCTGAAACTCCGCCAATTTTGAAGTCGGTGAAACTTCGTGTTTAGCTTATGCGTTTAAAATAAAGAAACACGAATTTCAGCGTTTTTCAAATCTATCCCTAAGGGGTAAAATAGGGATTACAATTTAAGTTTGTAACTATTTATTATAAGGGAATTAACGCGCATTGCTTACCTTATAATTGCTTGACGTTTCGACCAGGTTGCACCGGCCGTGGGCACAAGCAGACAAATGTTACAAGTTTGTGTGAAACTCCGTCGCAAGATAGTGTGAGACACTGTCAGTTTTAAAGTTAGGCTCTTTGGTGTGTGAAATTTCGCATTTGGATTATTGGTTTAAAATTTAAAAAAAATATTTCAGCGTTTTTGGTAAATCAATTCACAAGGGGCTTTAATAGGGATTGCAAATTTGTATAGAACTCTATCAGTTTTAAGGTTTAGATCTGTGGAATTTTGTATTTAGCTTTGTGACTGTAGAAAAGCAAACATGTGTTTCAGTGTTTTGATCGAAAGTGGCGACAGCTACCTAGTCATTTATAATTCCTTATGGCAGCACCTACCTACTGCCACTGTCAATCTGAATTTCGAACTAATCAAAACCTACCAATTATAAAGTCTTAGTGAATGCTGCAAATGGTACCATAGATAGTCCGGAACTACTTAGTAAATTAAATCTCAGGACTAATCAGACCAAACTAAGAAAGCGCCCTTTATTAGACGAGCCATTTGCGACGACCAATTACAGGCAAAATGCCTTTTGCCGGCGTAGCGCAGTAGCATTTAACGAGACAGTAAATCATGACTTTGATTTATTTTGCACAAACGCGAAAAAAATTAGACATGTACTTGCCACAGACTACTTTAATGGTTAAGACTAGTAAGTGATAAGTGTTTAAAACATACTCATTTATAGTTAGTTATATAAGTCAGTGTTCAACATCTACTTTTATTTTGTAAGTACCTAGGTTATATTTAATTTGTAAACTATATGTGGAAGCTTGATTAGCAATCTAAGTTAACTAGAGTACACTATTTATAAGATAATTAGTCTGTAAGCTTCTGTAAAAATAATAAAAAAAAATATATATATATATTGCGGTCCAGAAAGGCTGTCTACGGGCAGCCTTCAGCAGTAGCAATCGTAACCAGCAATTTTGATTGCTGATTACCTACGATTTTCATTGACTGTCTACGTTTATCAAAATCGAAGTAGTCGTTCGATCAGACCAAACCAGATAGGCTGTTATGTATATAACGTCCAATGTACCCCATGTTTTTATTAAAAATCAAACGCAAACTGCTTTGACGGTAAATAATCTTGCTTTACCTAATTACCTACTATAATTAGGCACCTAAAGACCTAGGTACTAGGTCTTTATTATTATGCAAATGGCATAGGGAACCTACGGAATGAGATGTAATACGTATAGCAGGTAAGAATACGTCATATTATCTCGATTGACTAAGTAAGTGTGATTGAGTAAGCGTGAATATACCTACATTGTAGCTTGCACTATGATGATTGATGAGCTATGAATAACCATTGTAAACACACTATACAATCTGCTTTTGCTAACGTCAATGTCTTTTACGGCTCAGTTCACACCGAGACGCGACACAACGCGACGATACTGAAAGAGGCCGTGACATAGCGCGGCGCCGCGCGACTCCACGAGACGCATCGCAACGTCGCGAGGCGTATCGTAAAATCGTTGGCAGCACGACGCTTCGCTGTTCAGCGAGACGCCCCGCGCGGAGCAGCGGAATGTCTACATTCGCCGCGTGCACCCGGTAATAGTAGAGACAAGTCGCCACGGCGGCCTCAGGCTGGTCTCGGGCTCGCAGCATCGCGCCACTTCACTGGGCACAGCCTCGCTCTTGCATGCTGCGCGTACCGGAGACGCACCGCTGCGTCGCGATGCGTCGCACCGCTTCATCAGGCACAGCCTCGCTCTTGCATGCCGCGCGTACCGGAGATGCACCGCTGCGTCGCGATACGTCGCGCCGCTTCATCAGGCACAGCCTCGCTCTTGCATGCCGCGCGTACCGGAGATGCACCGCTGCGTCGCGATGCGTCACTCTACGCCGCGAGGGATCTCGAGGCGCATCGCTGCGTGGTGCAACGTATTCTAAATTCTCACTATGAAATGATGATGTGTGTATCTTTTCGTGTAGTAAACATAGTTATATTTTAAGTAGCTCTATTAAAATGTGCGCGCAGCGTAGTGTCGCGTTTCGGTGTGAACTGACCCTAATAGATACCTATTATATCTTTTATAACATAATATTTATAATATAATAACCTCAGGACAACGCACATACGGTCATCACAAAAGATCAGACAACTAATAAACATACTTTTTACAAGGTTGATCCTGGTTGGGAGTTGACCCCACGATCTCTGATCCACTAAAGACCAACAAATCAGTCATTGTAGTAAATGTAGATATTATGACAATAATATTAACCTGTAGAGGCCGTGCGTACGTAGGATCATTTTCAGGGTGCAGAGGTGGTGGGATCCGTAATTTCGGGAGAGGTAGGGCGGTTGGGTGGTAGGTACTATTGACTAAACAGTGGCTAAATGAGTACTGTGGACGTAGTGATATAATATAGATCGTAAAAATAATTTCTAGCTGCGATGTGACAGGACGGATATGCAAATTATTTTAATCTATCCATGGACTCGTAATTCCGAAGCTAAACACGTGCCTATACTGAAGTGTCATTAGAGTAAACTAGCTGTTGCCCGCGGTTTCGTTCACGTGAAAATTTTTAAAAGCAAATTTATCCCACGGCAACATTTTTCATAAATTTATCTCTGTTCCAAATTTTATCTAGATCCGTTTACCCATCGTGGCGTGACTGAATAACATCCATACATCCAAACTTTCGCATTTATAATATTAGTATAGATTATTATAATTATCGTCCATCATAGACGTAGGGGAGATTTAGGAAGGGGCCAAATTCCCGAAACGGTCCAGGTCGTAATGTCTATGATAACTATAGTTTTAAGCGGAAGCCCACCCATTGCATCTGGGTAGAATTCTCTTCCGTAAAAGAATCCTGTGTACCTACACTTGCATATCTATAAATATAAAAGGTGAAGCTGACTGACTGACTGACATATCAACGCAGAGCCTAAACTATACCTAAGGGTTAAGGGTTAGAAACTTTAAATTTAGGACAGGGGTTCCTTTTATAACGTAGGGAAGCAATAAGCATTTTGAAAATTCACCCACGGTAAAACGGGGGTGCAAAGTTAATATGAAACTTTGCCGTTAAAATATTTTGTTAACAATCTGGCATCCACGGGGGCGAAGCCGCGGACATAAGCGAGTACCTAATAATAAACTTAATCTGGCCTTTAAAGTTCCCACTGTATGTAAGTAGGTAGTTAGTCTATTCTTGCCCGAAAAGAGCTATAAACAGAGGTAATCAACCAAGGCGGCCCAGTGCGGACAGGTGGAAAAATGATGATACCTTATTTAGGGTGCCGTGCCGTACTAAACAATGAACCTCATAGTTTCGTTATGTCCGTCCGTTTGTCCATCTGTCCGTCTATCTGTGCCCAGGTTAGATCAGAGACCCTTAGAACTAGAAAGCTGTAATTTAGCATGGACATACCGACAAAGTGGTATTTAGGTACTTCTAAGTGGGAACAAAGCCATATAATAATAATACCTTGGGACAACTCACACAATGCCATCTGATCCCAAACTAAGCAGAGCTTGTACTATGGCAACCAGACAACTGTCAAACATACTTATATATTTCTAAATACATACTTAATATAGATAAATTACAGCCGGACACAGAATAAACCATCGTGCTCATCACACAAAGTTTTATCCTGGGTGTGGATCGAACCTACGACCTCTTGCGTAGTAGTCGGACACACTCCCACCGCGCCACAGAGGCGGTCTAAAAAACTACAGTTTGTAGTAGTAGTTACTATATTATATCCTGAGTCCTAGTAACCCAATAACTAAGCGCCCTTAACACCATACGGCCCCGGGGGGGATTTATGGTAGGAAACCACGAAATTCTAGGTAGGTATGTATGTAGTCAATTCGACTGGCCTTGGATATAGCCAAGTCCAGTGGTTTGTGTCTCTGGCTGCTAAGCCGGAAGTCGTGGGTTCGATCCCCACCCAGGACAAAACTTAGTGTGATGAGCACGGTGGTTAATTCTGTGTCTGGGTGTTATTTATATGTATGTTTATCAGTTGTCTGGTTTCCATAGTTTACCACCTAATCACACGCCTCCCCTATACGCCTATGTTTAACACGAATCATAAGACAATCATGGCAAGAGCCGAGAGGTGCCACCGCGCTCATAGAGACTCTTTTAACGCCTGCACACACATATTAGCAATATGTACCAAAATAGAGAAAAGAGTCCGTTTAGGTGCACATAAGGTCTTGTTTTCTATTTATAAATATTTTATTTGTATACGACACGGAAGTGTATTCGTAGCAAAAATTCACTATAAGCACTATATTTAAATAATTTTAATACGTAGCTTAGCTGTTTCCGCAGACCAAATAAATTTACCTTTCTGTAATGTATTACTTATGGTAGGTAAGGCGAAAAACGAAGTGTTAAAGTCCCTTTGTAAGCCGCCGACCGTAAAGACGTAGGTACGTATTTATAGATTAGAACATCATTGGTCGATATAAAACTATCGATATCTGCTTACAAATCCTACGTAAGTAGTTATAAAAATAACCAAGAAGGTTAATTGTGTTAAAATCACAAAAAATCGGGCGCTCTATTGAATGTTCTGCCACTAGAGCACAACATTTTAATGGGTGTAATGTACAACTGATGTTGTGTTGTTGAACGATTTATAAATTGCCGCGTCTCGGATCCGACACACTACAAGTCGGAACGGGCCCTAAGAGACAGCAATTCGTCCCCACTGGTACACAATCACAATATATAGTAACAAATTCCAGTGCTGAAGTTTCGATATTCAATAAGTCGATAAATTTATGATAAGTAGCCTATCGATAAAAATCTATGGCGATAACAATAATTGACTACTGAGGAAGGGTCCTAAATCTTCTATCTAAATAATGTGTAGCGCGTAGGGAATAGCCTACATATTACAAGCGACATGTGTGTTCTGAGCAAGCGACGTATCTGTATGTAAGCGCATGACGTGGCCGCGCTACGTTACGTTTATATACGTAATATACATATAATATAAGCAATAGATAGGTACTGTATAACTGTACCGGCTCCTGAATTAAAAGAGTCTCTTACCAAACCTCATATGGAACACGCGTTTCATTTGCCAACATTCTGATAACTACCATAAGTCATAGTGGGATCATATTCCTGGACATAGACATATACAATACACACATAATTATAAATAATAATAATAATATCTTGGGACAACTTACACAAACCTATCTTGATCCCAAACTAAGCAGAGCTTGTACTATGGAAACCAAACAACCGATAAACATACTTATATATTTCTAAATACATACATATAGATAAATAATACCCAGACACAGAATAAACCATCGTGCTCATCACACAAAGTTTTATCCTGGGTCGAACCCACGACCTCTTGCGTAGCAGTCGGATACACTCCCACCGCGCCAATGCACTGATTTATATAAGTGTTAGGTGTATTTTTTCTGTCTAATATACTTAGGTACTTACTTGTACCAAAAAATGGTCGCTGGGGATGGACTGGACTGGATTCGGAAGGCAGAGGTATTGTGGCGAAAATTGGGAGAGGCATATGTCCAGCAAATGACCTATACGGACATATCGGTCCATGATGATGAAATATATTTTTATGTTCAATGTTGTGGAATTCTTTCATTGGCTTAGTGTTTGTAAATGCAGTCAGCACAAGCTGATTACATAATATGCTAGAATTAATGTTTCTACTATTAACAAAAAAGCTGTAGAATTTCTGATAAATAAATAATTAAGCAAAAAATTCTTAATATTATTTTATAATCAAAACTGATCCAGAAATTCTCAAGTTCCCCAAATAAAAAAGGTCGGTCAGTCGAGTCTAGGGGGACCAATTGCAGGCTTATGGCGCCACGGTTGGCTCAAATGAAGTGCAGTCAGTAAGTCCAATTTTTGATTTATGTACATTTATGACATTTAGTTCTAATAATTTATACTTTTATTACTTTTGTTTTAACTTACTGCGCTTAAAATGTACACGTTGTTGTAACGATTTCTAAAATAAACATGTTAAAATAAGAGGGGCCTGGTTTCCTGAAACATAAGTCTCGAGCTTAGCAAGAACCACTCCTCCGGATAATGAGGCAGGCTGCGGTCGTACAAGTCTAAGGTCTTACGGCGAAAGCACCTGTTATTTAGACGGCAGAAGGGAACAAACAATGCCTCCTTCCGAAGAATGTAATCGTGCAGTTTATGGACCTATGTAGAGTTTCAGATATGTCAGAGATAAGAACATAAAAGCCTCCAAAATTGCAATCTTGCGAAGACATTAAAGGTCAGTCGTCGTCGCCGCCAGCATTAGATAAACTGCAAAGGTTTATTAAAACGAGCCATCAATTACAAGAAACAATTTAACTCTCTACTAAAAGCTGCTATGACAAAATATCATAAGGTATAAGTCGATTTGACTCCGCCGTTAGAGTACCTATCAATGAAGATTTTTGCATACCTACGTTAAAAATAGGTTCCTCTGGTAGTATATACATTGATGACATTAAAGGGGCGCTGAAGAATCATTCGCCCGGGGCGCCGTTGTGGCTAAGACGGCCCTGCTGAAGAGTGTTATTCAATACTGCACTATTGATGCACAAGGAATACGTCTTGAAACCATCGGGATACGTAGTACAATAATACCTCAATGCTTGAAAATGCGTAAAAACATCAATAACTTTTTTAAAACTGAAACAATTAGTTGACAGCGGTGGCATCCGCTTCCTTCAAGCCTGTAACGTGAACCAATCAGACTTATAGAAATAGACAACTAGGTACTAGCCGCAGAATGGTTTTGTCTTTCTTGCGCTTTGCAGTCTGTTTAAAATTACTTATTACCTAGAGACGGAACACTCAGTCCATTCGCTATGTCTATGGCATCTTCTGACTTAAACTTGACAGCTCATTGACGTATTGACTGGGCACCTGCTGTCGTTTCATTTCATTTCATTCCGTCAAATGCAAATCATCATCAAGCAGTAATTTGCGAACACAGGCGGACGCCGGTTTCTAAAAAAACAGTTCTTCAGGTGTAGTTTAATTTACCATTTTGTTTTAAAACCCAAGTTCGTCTTGAGTTTGTCCAAAATGTCGTGCAAATGTCAGTTCAAGTTGGTGTCTTCGACAAAAGCCTCTGATGTTATTCCGGTGGACAAATATGTCTCGGAGAGGACCGGTCTTACTGTGATTATAGCTGGAGTAGAAGGGCCTTTAGTCAACGGATTCTTTTCTCTTGGTAAGCTACAAGTTTTACTACATTGAGCATGGTTTTACAAGTATTTAATATAGAAGTACTCAAATATGTAAACTTTTTTTGGCACTACCTTCAAAAGTGCATTTTATGAGAAAAAGACACACTTAAGACACATTTAGACTTTTCACCAGTTGATATTATAATGCTGATGAAATAAAGTTTTGTATTTTGTCAAATGATTGGAATCCGCTTCATTGTTATGTTTGTCTGCTTTGTTGTTGCTTAAAAACTTAGTGATGTTCCTGTCCAATTAGTAAAATTAATAATGTGATTCAAACTTGGAAACTATCATTAAGCCACAGCCAAAGAAAATGTTTTATTTTAATTGCCAGTCGTATTATTACTTAATACATCGATTTTCAAACTTAACGTCCTTGGTGCTTAAACTTAATATTTTTTCTTAATAATGCTGAAAACTTATTTCTCTAAACTTTTTTTAATATAGCTACTGAAGCTCACGATGATGACGGTCTGCCACATACACTGGAACATCTCATCTTCCTGGGGTCTGAACGTTACCCATACAAAGGAATCTTGGACCTTGTGGCTAACCGCTGCATGGCTCAAGGCACAAACGCCTGGACCGACACCGACCATACTTGCTACACCGTCTATACTGCCGGAGATGCCGGCATGTTGACTTTGTTGCCTATATACTTGGATCATATCTTGAGACCAACTCTTACTGAACAAGGGTTTATAACGGAAGTACACCATATTGACGGAGATGGAGAGGATGCAGGTGTAGTGTACTGTGAGATGCAGGGACGAGAGAATACTGCTGATTCCAGGTATTTTATTTTATTTGCTAGTTATCAGGGGCTTTGCCAAAAGGGATTGAATTTAGATATAGTGCGGATTTGCCAAAAGGGGTGGCAATTATCATCAAAATCCACCCAATCATGCAGCTTATATATGCAAGCTTGCAGAATATGAGCTGCAGAGGCAAAGGGATAAAATTTTGCCAAGGCAACCCAATACGAAAACGTATCTTGTTAGAGACGGTTTTTGTACTTACAATATTAACTAAATACAATTTAAAAGGAAACTGAAAAGAATGGTATTCTAAGGACCCTCCGCCACTGATAAGCTGCATGATTGGCAAACATACATCCACGCAGGTAACTGTAAGAGTATGCTTATCTTTTGTTAACTTATTCTATATTTAATAATGATATATTGTCATCAGATGTGAACTGCAACTTGCAAGAGCCATGTACCCCAACAGTGGGTACAGTGCTGAAACTGGCGGTATTATGGAGAACCTTAGAGTTTCTACTGATAATACTAAAGTAAGTACCTAGAAGTAGAATGGCCAATGGCTTTCTTTACTCAGTGATAAGAATTTGTGCTAGGATCATAGAATAAATGTTTGGCAAAACGGTGTCGACTAATCTGAGAAATTAGCAAGACAATGCAATAATAACATACATTTAAAAAAAAAACATAGTTATTGTCAAATTACAGTGACATGATTAATGTGGGTCGACTATAATAATTAATTATGAGTTAAATTTCAATGTGCACAAGTACACTACATATAAGCAGTGGACTGAAGACGCCTTCATTATCTGCCAACCTGTGCCTTATTAAAACTAATACCATTAACATTTCTAATTTGAAATATTATTCTAGGTGAGAAACTTCCACAAGAAGTTTTACCGACCTGAAAATCTTACTATCGTCTTGGCTGGTCAAATTGAAGCTCAGGATGTCTTCAAAGCATTAGAAGTTGTTGAAGACGACATCTTAGCCCAGGTAAGCATACTAACATGCAGCTTTATACATTCCCCTCAAGTTGTTGAAGTCTGTGTTTAAAATATTAATGTTGCACCTGAATAAACGCATAGCATATTATTTTCTTTAACTCACAAGCCATTGTCTACAGTTTTTTATGTAAAAACTCTCGTAGTAATTCTATCAATACATCCCTTGTATTAGCTATAAGTTTTGAACCTATATAAAAGAATATATATAATAATCAAAGTCAATGTTGACAAGCCCTGTAGTGGCCAAGTTAACAGATATCACGATAATACCACATCATAATCATTCCAGGGATTGACAATGATTGAAAACTCAGCTCAATTATAACAATTATTGTTATGTATAAACTACTCATTAATTTTATGATTGACATTTGTCACAGGGCAAGGATCAAGAATACAAATGCGTGAGTCCTAATTATTTTTACATGCAGTATATAATTGGATATTTTTATATGAACCCACTCTAATTGAAAATCAAAGTGCATGATCAACTTAAATTGAAAATCAAGTGATTGATCAAGCACATCACTATGACTTAGTTTTACGTTTTAATATTTAACTCCGGTGTCCTCTAACCCAGAGCAACCTTTCATAAACTAAGACCTTCGCTGAAAAACGTGCTGTCGAATAGAGGAAACGCCATCAAAATCGGATCAATAACTTTTGACATACATACAGGTCAAACAAAGACCCTCCTTTAACGAAGAGTGTTCTCTGTTTTTACCCGTATGTATGTTTGTATGTTCCCGACTTACTCGAAAGCGAAAGCTAGTGATACAATTTAGATGGGGTTTTCGACATTCGACTGCTTATTTTTGGGGAAGGTTTTAGTGTATAAAATGTGGTCTGGTATTTTATACGCTAGGATATAGCGTATAAAATACCAGAGATATAGACTAAAATATAGCGAAATTTGCATTCGGTCATGTGCAATTAAAGTCAAACAAAGAAAGACTTATTATTTTTATTGGGTAATCTAGGTATATAATTACTTAAAAATCCTGATTTTTGTAACAGGACCACTTCTCGTTGGCGTGTATAAAAGTGAGTGTCATTTTTGTCCAACAGTGTTGGTACATAGTAGGTAATAGTAGTATAATATAGTATTGAATTAATAGTAGTATAATAAGATATTGTAATGTATGTAATACTTGTCATGTTTGAAAATATACTGTTGTTAAGTATCCATAAAACATGTAACTTATTGTCGTTTTTAATTATGTAAATATTGCATCATTTTGTGAGTAATTAATTGTTTAAGGATTATAGTGTGCATAGTGTTTATATATACACAACTGTCATAAAATTTATAGAGATACCCATAAAATATAGTGTGGTACAACCATCATAACATTTAAAGAGATTTAAAAAGGTTTGTAGTTCTCCAAATAGTCGTTACGATTATTTTTGGTTCATGAGACAAAAATGACAAAGTTGAGTATTTCAAAGGTATTTTAAAAAAAAAAATATAAGTAGGTACATTTTTTTCTGAAGCTATGTAAATTTCTGATACTGCTAAATTGTTAATGTGCTAATTTATCCCAAAAATTCGGTAAAACAATTTATGGTTTTTAATTTATTTTTCTTGGAAACTTATTTTGATATAATCCTAATTTGTACATTATACTGTGTACGTCTAATTGAGGGGTTTTTAAAACACCGTGGCAGTAGTGTAACATCGGGATTTATCACTATAGTATAAATATGTCCAAAATAGGAGTTGACGTGAATCTACATGAAATTAAATTGCCGCAGAAGTAGGCAGCTTCATTTGCTGTTAGTTACATAATATCGCACGTCATCGAATGTCTCTTTCGTCTCGAGCGAATCTATTTAACCTTATAACCGTTTTTAACTACTATATCAACTCGAATGGTCCACTGCTGTACATGCCTCTCCTAAATGTTTATATAATATTTAAGCGTTCGAATTACTAAGCAAATTTCGATAAAGTATTCCAGGTACTCGGATAGACCTCAACCTCTCCTAGACCAAATTTCTGATAACATGTGTCGTGAACTCGTGAATCCACGATTTCAATCTGTAAAAACATCGTTTAGATTTCGTGTCGTGAATATAAAACGAAATGACCTCTAGATACACGAATTCCTGCTCTGCAATTTATGAATATTGCACAAACAAGCGCACACAAGTGATCTAAATGTCTTACCATCTACACTGTTGCTAACACTAGTTCACATTGAACTGACCTCAACAGTAAAGCGACGTAATTTGGTTTTAAAATCGTCGGACATAAAAAAACGTACTAGTAATGTTATGCCTCAGTGACGCAGTGGGAATGCGTACTGCAAGAGGTGACCCACAATAAATGAGTCTGGGTGCAATTCCTGCGTTGAGTCTCCCGCAATAAAATAGAACACTGTTCCAAATTACCAAAAAAAACTTTAAAGTCGTTAAAAAAAAATATGTATGTTCTATAAAAATAGACCCTAAGAGACTGTTATTAAAGTATTTTTCGCCATATCCTGTAGTTTTGGGCCATCTATGCCTAAAAAAATAATTTTGTATTTTAGCATCTCAATCTTAAAGTGTATTATTCAAAGTAATTGTTGTATTTTTAGCTAGTTGCATTAGAGTGAGTCGACGTCGAGTCATTGAATAGCTTTTTATGACTAGAGGTTTCAGCAGAAACCTAATACATTTTGAACTATTACGAATACACTTGTAAACGACGAAGCCACGATTATGGATGTGGCCTATTTCATGGATTAGGTTTAGAAAGACAACTTTTCAAAAATGTTTTTAATGTTTTCTTTTTTAAACATACTGTTTTTCAATAAATCTAAAATTCACTTGACACGAGAAATAGTCATTATAGAATTTTGGTCTTTTTTGCTATTACTATATGTATATACTATAATTTATAATGTTGTACTTTAAGTCTGCTAATTTCATAAATGTTGATAAACTTTCGCGATTTGTACACATTATTAAAATATATATATTACGGGTCTTAATCGCGTGAATAATTTAAGGTAAAATACCTTGTTTATTGACGGACGGACAAAAAGCATATATTCAGAGACGTCACCGTGATCAACAGGTTTAATACCGGTAGTGATCACCGACTTGTCCGAGGCTCTCTGAATATCGACTTCAAGGCGGAACGTGCCCGTCTGATGAGGTCCAGGCTCCGACCTACTTTGCTCCAAACCATGATAGGATCCGAAGCGTTCCAGTCAAACCTGGATAACCGATTTGCTGCCATGGAAACCACAACAGACGTAAACCAGAAGCTCGTAAATGTGGTTCGGATACTCAGGGAAGAAGGTACGAGATTTTGTGAAATGCAGCGTAAGGGCAAGAAGTCAAAGCTTTCGGAAAGGACTTTAGGGCTAATGAAGGAACGACGTGAAAACCCACCCGTCACTTCGTCGGAAAAGCGCGCTCTAAACCAAGAGATCAACAAGCTTATACGACACGACCTTCGGTGCTCCAACGCTCTTTTGATTAAAAGAGCGATCGAGCAGAACCGGGGGTCAAAAGTGTTTGTACAATCTCTTGGAAGAAGCCACCTGACGAAGTTGACCACAACAAGTGGAGAAGTCGTTTCTTCGAAGCCGGCAGTCCTCTCCGAAGTGGAAGGCTTCTATGGCCGGCTATACGCTTCGCATGCATCTCGACCTGATCCAGAAGATGAGGGTCCTAGAGCCACTCTAACACGCCACTACACCGAAGACCTGCCAGAAGTCAACATTGACGAAATCGTGCTGGCTCTTAGACAGCTAAAAAATGGAAAAGCCCCTGGAGAGGATGGCGTTACAACAGAGCTGTTAAAGGCTGGAGGTAAACCCGTACTGAGGGAGCTCCAAAAGCTCTTTAATGCTGTCCTGTTCGAAGGGAGAACTCCGGAGGCGTGGAGTAGAAGCGTAGTCGTCTTGTTCTTCAAAAAAGGAGATAAGACCCGGCTGAAGAACTACCGACCTATTTCTCTTCTGAGCCACGTCTATAAGCTGTTCTCAAGAGTCATCACGAACCGCCTTGCGCGAAGACTTGACGAATTCCAACCACCGGAACAGGCTGGATTTCGGAGCGGATATGGCACCATAGACCACATCCACACAGTGCGGCAGATTATACAAAAGACCCAAGAGTATAATCAGCCCCTGTGTCTAGCATTCGTGGACTATGAGAAGGCCTTTGACTCGATTGAAATCTGGTCCGTTCTGGAGTCTCTGCAGCGATGCCAAGTAGATTGGCGATATATCCAAGTGATGAGATGTCTCTACGAAGCCGCAACAATGTCCGTCCAAGTACAGAATCAGGCAACAAAACCTATACCATTGCATCGAGGAGTGAGGCAAGGGGACGTTATCTCCCCGAAACTGTTCACAAATGCAATGGAGGATATGTTCAAGACGCTGCACTGGAAAGGACGGGGCATCAACATCAATGGTGAATACATCTCTCACTTGCGATTTGCAGATGACATTGTCATTATGGCGGAAACGCTGCAGGAGCTGCAACTGATGCTGAATGACCTGGCTGACTCCTCTGTACGCATCGGCCTACGGATGAACTTGGATAAAACCAAGGTCATGTTCAATAAACATGTACTACCGGAACCGATAGCGGTGCACGGCGCCGTTCTCGAAGTTGTTCAAAAATATGTGTACCTCGGGCAGTCATTGCAGTTAGGTAGAAACAACTTCGAGGACGAGGTGAACAGGAGAATTCGGTTGGGTTGGGCAGCGTTTGGTAAGCTACGTCAAGTCTTCTCATCGTCGATCCCACAATGTCTAAAGACTAAAGTCTTTAATCAGTGCGTCCTACCCGTCATGACATACGGAGCCGAAACGTGGACACTGACGGTACGGCTAGTCCACAAGTTCAAAGTCGCTCAGCGGGCTATGGAAAGGGCTATGCTCGGAGTTTCTCTTAGGGACAAAATCAGAAATGAGGTGATCCGGCAGAGAACCAAAGTTATCGACATAGCCCACCGGATTAGCAAGCTGAAGTGGCAGTGGGCTGGCCATATTTGCCGAAGAACCGACAACCGTTGGGGTAAACGAGTTCTTGAGTGGAGACCACGGCACGGCAAACGTAGTGTAGGACGCCCTCAGGCCAGGTGGAGTGATGATTTACGCAAAACGGCTGGCAGGAGCTGGATGCGAGAAGCCGAAGATAGAACAAAGTGGCGTGCAATTGGAGAGGCCTATGTCCAGCAGTGGACTGCGATAGGCTGATGATGACCTTGTTTATTGCCCGACGTTTCGACCGTATTGCCACGGCCGTGGTCACGGGAAGACTTCCCGTGACCACGGCCGTTGCAATACGGTCGAATTATTCACGCGATTAAGACCCGTAATATATATATTTTGCTAATTTCATGTTCAACGACTTACGACTTGTACTTGTACCCTTCTACTAGAGTTATATTCTAAAACAAAAAAATGATATAATAATGGTATGTAATGAATTCGTATATTATAATTTGTACAGAGAGAAGCGGAGAAGATAGAAGAATGGGTGAAGCCGTGGCAGACGATCCCGGACAAACCTTCGTATGGCGAGTACGAAGTGCATTGGCCAGCTGACACTGAAGACTGCGGACAGGCGAGTTGTTTTAATAGTCCATATTGAACTTTATGCCCTTGTAATACAGACACAATTCATTTGTTGGTGTCTGTTGCAGATAGAGCTATTCAACTGAACACTCAATATTGAACGTTACTCCCCTTGTAGTACAGATACCATTCGGTTGGCGTTGCCGATAGAGCTGTTTAATTGTACACTGTATATTGAACGTTATTTCCCTTGAAATACAGATACAATTCGGTTGGCGCGGCCCGTTGCTGACCGAGCCGGGCTCGCTGAAGGACCTGACGGGCTGCGCTATACTGCTGCGGTACTTGTGTGATACAGCCGCTGCGCCGCTACAACGTACTCTGGTGGAAAGAGAGGATGCTTTCGCCGGAGATGTAAGTTCTCAGTCTTTGTCATAATCAGTATTCAGTTACTTTTCAATGATGTCATTGTGTGACAAGGAGTGTCACTAGTCATCAGATTTATTACGTTGCAATGGATTAGTATCTATACATCAATTCTTTATAATATTACCAACTTCTAATTAATGTTTTCCAGTAAATCTGATTAATAGACTACATGACTGTCGCTAAATGCTCACGTCACGTCACGGAATGATAATGTTCGTCACCCTAAAGCCCATTTTTGCTTGAACCGGATCAAAGAGCAATAACACCCACATGTCAATGTTGTCAAACTAATAAAAAGGTTTTAGTTCAACTATTCATAGACAAGAAATATTGGTCTGAATGAATTTAAACTCTGTTGCCAACCAGTTAAGCATAATTGACGGAATACGAATGATGTGATATATGGTATGAAAAGGTAAAGTTTGCAGCGTTAAATGAGTGCATTTGGTAACCCACGGACATTTTCATTCTGCGAGTGTACAAATTCGTATGAAATAGACAGTTATTACGTCATAATGGAAGGTCGTCAAATATAATACTTCAACTTTTAGTCTTTGTGTTGATGACTATAAAGGGTTATGCCCATCTTTCATACAAAGTTTGGCCCATGGTGAACAAAAATGGCTCCTAGATATATTCATAGTGTAAACAAGGTCCAACTAGAAACAGGTATTAAAGGTTCAAGAAAAGTCGGGGCAAATTAAATAAATTATTTTTTATTTTTTTTAATTCCATTGTTTTAATATGTACATACATTATTCCTGTTCATCATTATATATAATTAAAACATTTTCTAGGAATGAAGCAGGCGCACATATGTTATTTTGGTGTCTAGCCCACCCTAAATACCATAAAATAGTCATAATATGGGAGCAACAACCTACTGTACGGCAACCTGAGATGCAATTGCAATAATACATTCTAATTGCATTTCTACTTGTCTCCGTATTATTTATTAAAATATAGACAAAGTATACCTTTCGGCTAATGTGTCTGCTTTGTATTTTGGCTCTTATTAGTGAGCAGTTAGCTGCCCCCGGCATTTCATTGAGTAGGTTGTTGTCCTGATCTCTACTTATCTCTATGGAATAGGAACCATTAAACCTAATATGTTCACCATAATAGGAACGAGCTTGCTTCAATTGATATGTTCCACAGGCAATCAAAATAAGTTCATGGTAGGTGAGTTGGGGGAAGTGAGGTGTTATATCATTAACATTTATATTTTCAAATTGTGCTCTTACTCTATTCAAATGGTTTCTAGTGACAAAATCAGCCAAATTATTATTAAGATACATGTTTTGATTTATAATTTCTAAAATCTGAGCTGCATCATCTCTATCAGTTATACGGACATGAAACCTATTAATTAATGATGCAGCAATGGAAAAATCTATCATTACATGACTTGAAGCATTACTAAAAAAACATTGGCGAAATATTTTAAATTCTTGTTTGAAAATACCGTTAACTACCTCGACCACCCAGCGACAAATCGTCACAGCTCGAGTTTTGTTGGCCTCTAATGTGGACAGTTGTGTTTCCCCTTGTTGTAATGATGAGGGTATGCGAACTTGATAGCCACACTCTTCTAATATTGGTACCGAGTCTCTAAATCCTCTATCAAGGATAAATACATCCCCGGGTTGAAAATATTGTCTCATTGTACTATTAGGTGTAGAAAACTCTTTTGTCATGATTTGTGCATCAGATGTTGTCGCTGGGTAGGGTCCCAACACATCTACAATGTAACCATCAGAACATACAATTAGAAAAGGTTTAATAAGGTTCCTATACTTATGTAATGAATATGTTTGTTTTTGATAGAGGTAGTTAGAGCTTTTTTGTACATAAACATATGTGCCGTCTGCTATTACAATGGGACTATTCTCCTCTCCACCAAACAGATGTTTTGGGATAAATAAATTCCTCGAAGCAATATCAGCTCTTGTAATATGGTTAAGCCCCAAGTGCACTGGAACAAAATCCTGATGAAGGAGTTCTCTTGCCATGCTCATTAATCTTTCCAAAGTACTTCTGGGTGTTTGCAACAATGAAGCAATACGCTGATCACTATCTCCTGTTCTCAATTTTAAAAGATAAGCAGCTAGAGCAAAGCTGCCCCTTTTTTTATTAGCCAGTCTTGGCACTTCGGATAGGATTTCACCGAATTTGGCTTTTGAAAATCCTAACCAATAATGCACTAAGTGATCAGGCATTTGTTGTATATTTTCAAAGTCAAGGTTTGTGGTGCTATTTTCCTTTAGCAACGTCGCAAAATCTTCAATTTGATTGGCATTAAATGTCTTGATTGGACGGGATAATTCATCAACCAAAAGATGCCATGCATTGCTTAAAAGATGATCATTACATATTCTGCAATTTGGTGGTACATAATAATTATGATCGCAAAACAGCCTTACTCTCAAAGCTGTAGGTATGGAACGCCTTTCAGTTCCAATACAGTAAGGAAAGATGCAGCGGTGCTGTGTGTCAGATGCTCTAGAATAGTTAGGTAGATAGATGACACCTTCAGATTGAGGCAATGGTGCAGGTGGTTCTTCAGCTTGAACTTCTGAAGGCTCTTGTTGACCTTCTGAAGGGTCCTGTGGAGGTTCACCTTGCGATGAAGTTGATGGTTCGCTGAAATGCACAGCAGCTCTGTCAGCTCTTTGCCAACAAGGATGGCATATATGATCGGACTGTCTCAGCTGCAACAAGTAATATACAACAATAATTAAAATAACATTGACTACTAGATATTCATTCATATTGCTAATATTATATAATATAATAAAGAAAATATCATATCGGGCAATGAGCTCATGTACTTTACTTCAATAAATTGAGACAGGTACGTATGCAATTTGTCGACAAACAGACTCATAACTAACTAACAAAACACCATAGGTACTGTCTTGAATATGTAACTACTATTTAAATTATTTTGTGGCAAACACTACTTTCATTTTAAGGTCTGACCATATCATTAATATTAAAATTATAATTATAAAAGTGGATAATTTAATATGAAAGTGGTCTCAGTATAAGCATGCATTTATATTATTTTAAAATATAAGTGTTTATAAGAAATAAAGCAAGGGATATTTGTCAGGGTAGGAGCAAGTGGCGGTATTTGGTCTCTGCCTACCCCGATGAGAAAGCAGTGTGAGCTTATGAATGTAATTAAAAGAAATAGGTACATACCGTATTTGGTAATATCCATTCCTTAATTACATTTTTTATGCGCCTCTCTCGATCAGTATTAGTCCTGAGTTCGTGATATCTTATTCGCAAAAGTGAGCGACCACAGTTCACACAAACATGTTGATGTCCTCTTGGTCCATCAGAAACAACTTCTGCATTTGTGGCAACAGTCCAACAGGAATGACAGATTAAACTATCATTAGATACCTGCAATGATGTAAGATAACATTATTATCGGAAATATAAATATGGTACCTAGTACAATTATTGAGTTTTTGTAATTAGCATTTATTTAATATGTAAATAAATTCATATATATTTTTATTGTCAGTTAGTAAATATCATTATCATTATCACCTTACCTGTCTAGGGTGAATCCATTGTTGTATTACAGACATAACACCGGCAACTTCCAACGTATGACGTCTCATGCGAGATATATCTAACCCACAATTAATGCAACGATATCTTGCACTAGTCGAGATATCCACTCTCAAATCAGAATCCGGTATGGTAAAGCTGGGGTTGTCGTCAAGTAATGCAGGTACGGAGTCAATAGGCAAGCCAAGGTCGTCGGGTAAGTCGAGCGAAGAATCCGTTGAGAAAGCCATGTCGTTAAATAGTCGATACAAACACAAATCACAATAACTGAAAAGAGGTGTACACAAAGCGGCGCCGGCGCAAACCACGAAACAAACGAAGTGACGAAGTGACAGTGACATTGAATTGTCAAATATGGCGTCAGTGTTGCTAGTTGTCAAACGGCGTTAGGTAGGAATTGATACATTTCTTTTTCAAGTAGGTGATATTTTTATTTTCAATACATTTGTAATTAAAAAACTTAACAGTATTTCACACTTTCTCACTATTGAATATACATGAATCAATTAACGTGTCTTGTTGATCCCAAAAGCAATGTGATTATCTATCGTTCCCTACATAAAATTAAAAAATCTAAATGCCAATAATATTTTTTGGCAACACTGGATCAAGCCTCAGTCGCGTATATTGTCAACGGAAACAATTAAAATACCACCAATTGATTTGGAATTACCCAAACATCTCATGTTATGAATTAGTTTTCACAATTCTTTACAAAAAATAACAACATTTTTGGTAGTCATTACTTCCGTGTTCATTGCTGGGCCAGAAATGGGCATATCTCTTTCTAAACACATTAAATTGTTGGCCGTACTTATCCTGCCTGATTGATTGAATCTTTATTCACTAAGGATGCAAAACAACTCTTGTGATACGTCGGGATTCTACATGTATGTACATGTTATGCCAAGTTCGCAAACAATAGGTAAAGCCGGAGAAAAGAACCTGGCAATATAAACTCGCGGCCACTCTTTTCAATTTATAAACTTGATATGGGGGTAAGGTGCTGCAACTAATATACTATAATATAAGTACATCATGTTAAAGGACTGATGCAAATTTTATTATCAAAAAGTTGAAATATGAGGTAAAACAAAATCAGCCTTAGTGGGTACAATATAGTAGGAGCATCTACTTACAACAAAGGAAAAACCTATATGTGCAATATTGGCCAAAGTACTTGCAACAAATGATTAAATATAAAATATTAATTCTGATATCAAAAGGAAAAAAAGTATGGCCTAAACTAAATTCCAATCACTTTCTACAGATCACATACAACCTCACAGAGAACATAGCACCTCTGATCAAGATCCAGCTAGACACCGTGCCCTTAGATAAACTAACAGCAGCCCGAGACGAAGCTCTGCTGTGTCTGAAGAAAGTGTGTTCCGGTGATGACGTCATGGACATGGATCGAATGCGCCGGTTGATTCGTAAACAGCTGAGAGAAGCGATCGCCAGTCTCGAGTCGAATCCTCATCATGCAGTTGCTTTCAGATGCATCGGGGATGCATTGTATTCGCAGAATCTTGATGATGTGAGTAACTACTATATACAAACTAGTTTTTACACTGTAGAGTAAGGTCTTTTAGACTGGCATGTTGATCTAGTGGTCAATTTCCCTGACTGCTAAGCTGGAGGTCGTGGATTCGATCCCTATCCAGGATAAAACTTTGTGTTATGAGCATGATGGTTTATTCTGTGTCTGGGTGTAATTTATCTATAACTAGCTTATGCCCCCGGCTTCGCCCGTGTGGATGCCAGATTTTAACCAAAATATTTTAACGACAAGTTTCATACTAACTTTGAACCTGTTTTACCTTCTTAGGGGGTGAATTTTCAAAAGTCCTTTTTTAGTATTATGTTATATTATGTTTGTGCCCCTACGTTATAAAAGAAACCCCTGTGCAATTTCAACTTTCTTTTATAGATATATATATGGATTTAGAAATATATGAGTATGTTTATCAATTGTCTGGTTGCCATAGTACAAGCTCTGCTTAGTTTGGGATCATATGACGTTTTAGATGGCGTAGAATTGTCGCGACATATTATTATTATTAGTTAGAGGCATAAAGTACAAGTCCATTATGGAGTGCAGTGCGGTTGGCAGCAGTAGCCGACTGCATTTGCCAGCTGTGGTCGCGGTCGTTTCAATGACTACCGTTTTTATGCTCACCAGTTTGCGCCACTGTAGAGTAAGGTCCTACAGCTGTGAAAGTTTATTGTGTTATTAGTTATTTGTAACAACAACTAAAAATAAATAAAAAATATTATTCCAGTTCATATCTCGCATGAACCCACAACACGATCTACAAATCTTACTGGAAGAGTCTCCGGAGTACTGGCTCGGTCTGCTGAGTAAATATTTCACCAACGAGAAGGTCATCATCATGGGATCACCCAGCATTGAGTTGCAATCCACGTAAGTTTATTAAAAAATCTAAAAATAGTTATTACGAGATATATAGTTAGAAAATTGTCTACAAAAATATAGCATTACTTTAGTAACAGCGTTTTAACTAGCGAACGTTTTGTCTGATGTGTCTTTGCGTTGATGACTATTAATTCCTAAACACATAAAATTGTTGGACGTACTTATCCTGCCTGATTAATTGCATCTTTATTCACTAAGGATGCAAAACAACTCTTGTTCAGCTTCATTCAATCGATTCTGTCTCAGCCAGCTTCAGAGACTGCCAAAAAGTTATGTCAATTAATAAGAGTATTACATTTCTAATTTAGCATTTAATATAACTTGTACGCGAATAGTTTATAAATACATATTACGTTTAAGAAAATCTGTAGAAAAGGTACGATGGGGTTGACATATCTTTCTAGATAAAAACCCCTAAATAATAAAAAAAAAAAAAAAAAAAAAAAAAAAAAACTCTTGTTCAAACGTTCAAACGTTGCAACGTCGTGATTCTACATGTACATGTAATGCCAAGTTCGCAAACAATAGGTAAAGCCGGAGAAAAGAACTTGGCAATAAAAACTCGCGGCCACTCTTTCAAATTGCCAATTTTACAATGTTTGAATGTTTATAAACTTGATATGGGGGTAAGGTGCTGCAACTAATATACTATACACCATGTTAAAGGACTGATGCAAATTGTATTATCAAAAAGTTGAAACATGAGATAAACTAAAATCAGCCTTAGTGGGTACAATACAACAAAGTAGGCGAGAGAGAACTTACAACAAAGGTAAAAACTATATGTGCTTAAATATTGGCCAAAGTATTTGGTACAAAGTATCAAGTACTAGAGGAGTTTATACCACTTGTCCACAGACATGTAGTATAAACTCCAATCGAATGGAATGACGAAGTTGCGCGCGCAACACTGTAAATACGAAAATTTATAATATGAGTTTATCTATTGTGGGCGCGCAACGACGTCATTCTATTCTTCTTCTTTGAATTTATGGCAATTTAGCCGTTTTAACGGCTTATTTTCGCCAGAGTCAAGTATTTATTGTACACTTTAGTTGCACAAAGTCTCGTTCTTATCCAAATGACACGCATTCAATTATTTTTTTACAAGTTATACTCGTTAAACTCGGAGCTGTAGAAATAATGTTAGGTCAATTTCAACAGATGGTACTTTTTTTGAACAGTGTGGTGTAGTAGCCACCTGTGTGCAATAAATCTTGATATTGAGATCTAATACAATTCGTTCTCTTTCGTGTCTCGTTTAACGATGGAAACAGATGCGGGTACGATTTTACAAAAATGATTAATTCTAGAATGTACAAACATGGAAAAGTTAACAATTTATTTAATTTAAACAAAGGAACACAACTATCTGTAACCTGCAGGTTAAAAATTGATCTAATGCATCGTTTTTGGGCTTTGAAAATGCTTTCTCTTTCACTGCTGTTGCCCCAGAATATAATGCCAAATCTTAAAGTTGAAATCACAAGGCCATGGTAAGCAATAAGGACTGCATTAATATTCACTTTTTTTGTTAGGTTGTACAAAATATAGGCGTAAGTACTTAATTTTTACAAATGTGTTCAGCTTGAGGTTTCCATGTTAATTGGCTGTCTATCAAAATTCCCAAAAATTAGCTACTTTGACATTTTCTATCTGGTGTCCATTATAATTCACGTTCAATTCTTCGGAATAAATTCGTTGGTAAAAATGCATGATTATTATTCGATTAGAGTTTATGCCACTCGTCTAGAGGTCCAGTCTTGTCAATGATTTACAAAGTACCGCGAGTACAGTGTTACTAAGGATGTAACTAAAACATTCGCTTCAAAGTTATGTACACACGTTATAGGAATTTATTTGTAATTGTAACGCTAGTCTAAAACCGACACTACACTTGGAACTGCCGCCTAAATTCAGAAATAAATATTCTCGTTTAGAATGGCAGAAAAAGAAAAGGCCAGGGTAGAAAAACAAAGAACGAAGCTGGGCGCACAGGGATTGGCAGAGAAGGGGACACTGTTGAAAGAGGCTATGGACTACAATGAGGTAAAAATAATAACTTGTACCTATAATTTTTAATTTTACTACTACTACTAGCTGACCCGCGCAACTTCGTATGCGTCACTTTTACCCGTTTTTGCAACATTTTTTCATAGCTGCTCCGCTCCTTTTGGTCGTAGCGTGGTGCTATGTAGCCTATAGCCTTCCTCGATAAATGGGCTACCCTACAAAAAAATATTTTTTCAATTCGGCCCAGTAATTCCTGAGCTGACCGTGCTCAAACAAACAAACTCGTCAGCTTTATAATATTAGTATAGATACATAGCATTAGGTAATTGAGCTTACACCGTCGTGCTGTTGATGCGCTAAGTTCAAATATGCGAATTAGATTCTAGACACCTTTAATTTTTTTTTTTACTATGTTTCGATTTTGGTCATCCAAGTCCAATTAAAAAATACTATTTATATCCATATCTATCTCCTGGAATTTTGCATTTGATATTTCACCCACTTTCACTAAAGCGATCTAACTGAATTTATCGCTCTGGTTATGACAGCTTTTAAAAAAAACTAATTTGTGACTACGTTCTTTTTTTAAACATTTGTCATTTCCCCTCCCCCCCCTCGCAGCGTCCCCCTCCCCCCGGCACGCTGGGCTCTGTCCCGGTCCCGCCGTGCGACTCGCTCAAGTGCCACAACATCACCACCTGGAGCTCGGACGGAGAGAACTGTCCGCACTTCGACCTCACTCAGTTGCCCATGTATGCTAGAGTTCATAGTCTCAAGACCAGCTTTGTTTATGTAAGTATTTAGCTTTTTTACCGCATTATGCGGATATTATAACGACTGCCTCTGTGGCGCAGTGGGAGTGTATCCGACTGCTACGCAAGAGGTCGTGGGTTCGATCCCCACCCACGATAAAACTTTGTGTGATGAGCACGATGGTTTATTCTGTGTCTGGGTGTTATCTATAATATGTATGTATTTAAAACTATATAAGTATGTTTATCAGTTGTCTGGTTGCCATAGTACAAGCTCTGCTTAGTTTGGGATCAGATAGCGTTGTGTGAGTTGTCCCAAGATATTATATTATTATATTATTATTAACTATAAATAAACATTATTAATTCCAATGTATAAACTACGTAACTTCAAAATTCGTTCAATAGGTTCTTCGTGAAAGAGCAACAAATAACTAACGGATGGTTGGTTATTTGTTGTTTTTTCACGAAAAGCCTTTAGATTTATAATATTAGTTACATTTATTAATGCCGGTCAAGTTTACGTAATATCCACTATTGTTAAGAAGGCTTTCTAGACATTGCTTGAAGTTGTAAAACTGTACAAAAACTAAACTGTAAAAATAGTTTTTTTAATGTACCTATCTCTCCCATAAACTCGTTTATATCAACTTTTCGGAATCCACAGATAAACCTAATATTCGACACAACATCAGTAGACCAGGAGACCCGCAAGTGGCTCCCCCTACATATGAACGGTCTGGCAGAGTGCCCAGTCATGAGAGGGAAGACGCTCATCTCCCACGAGGATGTCATCTCCGCCAATGAACAACTCACTGTGTCGTTTGGCAACCATATTGGCTTTGAGAGGAGCGGGAATTTCTCTGTTGGACAGTTTGGCAATTTTGTACACATTGAGGCTATGGTAAGTTATGCATTAAAATTAAATTAACCATACTGGCCTGTTGGGCCTTTTCGACTGACCTCTTGAGCCCTTTTAACTGACCTCTTGGGCCATTTAACTAGTATACTTTGAGCTCATTTAACTGGTCTATTGGACCATTTCGACTGACCTCTTGGCCTTGGGTCTTATCGACTGATCTCTTAGGCCATTTTAACTGGTGACCTTTTGAGCCCTTTTAAATGGCCTATTGGGCCATTTCGACTGACCTCTTGGGTCTTATCGACTGATCTCTTAGGCCATTTTAACTGGTGACCTTTTGAGCCCTTTTAAATGGCCTATTGGGCCATTTCGACTGACCTCTTGGGTCTTATCGACTGATCTCTTAGGCCATTTTAACTGGTGACCTTTTGATCCCTTTTAACTGGCCTATTGAGCCATTTCTACTGACCTCTTGGATCTTATCGACTGATCTCTTAGGCCATTTTTTAACTGGTGACCTTTTGAGCCCTTTTAACTGGCCTATTGAGCCATTTTAACTGCCAGTTGAGCCAATCTAATCTCAAAAATCTGTATATTAAAAATATAACAACGTAGGCACATGTAAAGTTTTTAATACGATATAAATTTAGTATGTTAGATTTAGATTGCCCCTAACCGTTAGACTATGACAGTACCTTTACCATCCCCTTTTAATTTCCTAGGGCGAAAAAATAGATTTCGACCCAACGCTAATCATAAATTGTAATGTTTCAGTGTGAACCAGACGATTACTTAGAAGTAGTGAACCATTTGTATGAGATACTGTACACGCCCGTGTTTACTAAGGACAGGCTGTTGGTGTTCGCGCAGAGGTTGATCAACGATGTTGCTCAGGTAACTTCATTGTAATAGGTACCTACTAGGCTAACTGTACATAGGTATACGAATACTTATCACGGGCACCGGCTTCCCACATACGTATTTACTTATACAATAGTATAAGTCCAACAATGTAAACAAAATTGTTCTTTACTCACTCTATTAATTTTTTTTTTTTTACAATGTTTTAATGCTTATAAAACTTGATATGGGGAGTAATGTGCTGCCACTAATATACTATACACCATGTTAGAGGACTGATGCAAATTATGTTGATAAAAATTGGAACATGTGGTAAAATACAATGAGTCCCATTGGGTACAACATAGTACATCTACTTACAACAGCGGTATAAACCATTATGTGCTTAAATATTGGCCAAAGTAGGCACATATCTGGTAACGAATGATTAAATACAAAATATTAATTCTGATATCAAAAGAAAGAAAAAAATGGCTTATAAATGTAAATGGTATATTTTATTTTTTAGTATTGTGAATAAGGGGGTTATGGTACTTTTTGTAACTTTTAAACCATTTTATGCAAATACTTAATGCAATAATTTAATTTTCTAAATACTTAATGTATGGAGGAAAAAATAGTGTCAGGTGAACTTGAACTCGCAAAGCTACCAGTATTTAATATCTACAAGAGGATTATGTGTTAAGAATTTCAAGCACACACTTGTCAAAGCAATTTAAACCTTACCCTCCCAAATACAGGTGCGAAGATTAGGCGACAAGATGATGTACGACACTCTCCGCGACTCAGTATACAGTGTCGACAGCAACGTACACTGGTGTACAGTATTACGACAACAGCAATTCCTTCGCGATTTGATCGAACAACTCAGTGCGGGCGGAGACTCCGCCGAGACTGCAGTAGACATGGCTTCTAGAACGTTCAAGGCTGTTACTAAGAATGTGTGGCTCCATCTCGCTACTGACTTTGATAGGTACAAGATTAGTACAGAGCCGTGGAAGAGGTTTAAAACGGTTAGTGAAGATGAGGAGGAACCGACTGCGCCAGTGCCGTGAGTGTTTATTTGTTTTAGTAGTTATTTATCTTAAATCGAAAAACGAATCTTAAAAAAACTTCGTACTTTTTTTTTTTTTCAGCTTATTTTTTTTATTTCCCCTTTGTCCATCTGCAATCGGCTGCCTAGCCATGATCAGATAAGTGCCAGGTCATTGTGGTTGTAGGTGGCACTCCAATAAGTGGCACCATTTAGTCAATAAGAATTCACATTCTCTGGTTTAGGTCTAATATCTGCCATCTTTTTAGGCGATTTCAGTTTTAGTAATTTAAATTTTCATTCATATTTAAGCTGCAATTATATTAACAAACAAAAAAAAAACTCGTTCATGGGTTCTGTGATGAAGTCGTTATTTTATATTGATTTTTAGCAGTTCATTAAATAAATAGCTGACCCGAACATCGTCTGCGTCATATTTCCCCGTTTTTGCAACATTTTTCATAGATGCTCCGCTCCTATTGGTCGAAGCTTGATGTTATATAGCCTATAACACTAACAAATAACGTGGCTTTCTATTGGTAAAAGAATTTTTAAAATCGGTTCTGAAGATCCAGAGATTCTACAACCTCACAAACTTAGTATAGATGATATTGCCAAGCATGTATATATTTGAAATTGCCAAATTTACAAAACTAAATAAAGATCTGTTTATCAAAGCCAAAGACATGTGCTTGAGAAACACTAGAAATCCACACAGAATTGTTTTGCCCAAAATTCCTAGAACTGAGCTTTACAAAATGAACTGTTTTGCAATGCATAGAGTTATATTTAATCGCATACTTAACAATATAAAGGACCTGCCCTATAATAAATTTGTAAAAAGCCTCAAGACTTGGCTGATAGATAGAGGTTTCTATACATCACGTTGGTGAGGTAATCCGCAGGGACGTCTCGTGCGGTGTTCCACAGGGCTCTGTCTTGTGGAACATTGGCTACGACTGGGCCCTGCGGTGTGGTTTTCCCCTGGGATAGGGGTCATCTGCTATGCGTATGACACCCTCATCACGGCCCGGGCTGAGAATTTTGAGGAGGCGGCGCGCCTGGCCAACCTAGGGATTTCCCGAATGGTTGGGCGCATCGAGGCGCTGGGGCTTAGGGCCTCCGTCTTGGAAAGGGCCACCCTATTATTCCATGGGCCCCGTCGCGGTTCACCTGCAGGCGCCTCGATAGCCATCGGCTCGGTCCTGGCACAAGTCCGGGCCCAGATGAAGTATCTGAGCCTAGTGATAGACGGGCGGTGGCTCTTCGACGAGCACTTCCGCATTTTGGTGCCTAAGCTCGAGGCTGCTGCGACCGCACTGGGGAGGCTGTTGCCAAACCTGGGCGGGCCTAGTGCCTCGAGTAGACGGTTGTACACGGGGGTGGTGCGGTCTATGGCTCTGTACGGCGCACCCGCGTGGGCGGCGTCCCTGACCGCCCAGAATAGGGTCCGCTTAGGGAGACCCCAGCGGACCATGGCGGTCAGGGCCATACGCGGATACCGCACGGTGTCTGCAGAGGCGGCGTCCGCATTGGCCGGCACACCCCCGTGGGATTTGGAGGCGGAGGTGCTCGCCGAAGTGTATCGGCGGGCGATATCTGTTCGGGCAGGGGGTTCGGTGCCTCTGCCCGAGGAGCTACGCGCTTGGCGCGGTGAGGCACACCGGGCAATCATGGCCCGGTGACAGGGCCGACTGGAGGCTCCACGGGCAGGTGTTCGAACCGTGGAGGCGCTCCAGCCGGTCCTGAAGGAGTGAGTGAGTGAGTGAGCGAGGCGGCAGCACGGGACCCTTTCCTTCCGACTGGTGCAGTTCCTTTCCGGGCACGGGTGCTTCTGGCAGTACCTGCACACGGTCGCTAGGAGAGAACCGAGTACCAGCAGCCACCACTGCGACTGCGGTGATGACTCGACGCAGCACACCCTCCAGCATTGTCCAGGTTGGGAGGGGCAACGTCGAGTTCTCACCGCAGAGGTCGGAAGTGACCTCTCGTTGCCGGCCGTGGTTCTGTCCATGGTCCGGAGTGAGGGGTCGTGTAATGCGGTCGCATCCTTCTGTGAGGACATCATCTCGCAGAAGGAGGCGGCGGAGCGCGTCAGGGAAGAGAGCTCCTGGCGGATCCGCTCCGTCGCATATCTTGGAATGGCGCGTATTTCCGTGGAGGCGCGGGGCACCCTGTGTGTATCCAGGGGCCGCGTAGGTGTGAAATGCCCGGAACGCTACAACATCGCGTCCGGGCATTGCCACTGGGCGGACCACCGACGGTTTAACAAATTCCGGCGCCTGTTCGCCAAGGTGGCGAGGCGAACGATACACGGCGGGTTTTGTAGTGGGTGCAAACCCCCACACTACTTCTATCGTCTTCCCCGGACGGTGGGAGTGTTCGACAGGAATTTTTCCCGCCAAAACCAAACAAAAAGAAAAAATAATGGTTTTGGTCCATTAAATTAATATGTGTACTAAATTTAAATTTAATCAGTCCAGCAGATTCGGAGCTAATTGTTTTTTTCCTGTTGGGGTATGGAACTTTAAAAAAGAGTAAACGTATAACATATTGCCCCCAGACCCCAACTGTACTGGGACGCGGAGCTACTGTCAGGTTTCGGCGGCGGCTTCGTGGTGGGCGTGGGCGGCTGGGAGTCGTGCTGCGTGGCGCGCATGTCGCCCGGCCCGCGCGGGCACGCCGCTGCGGACATCGCGCCGCTCATGATCGCGCTCAACTACTTCACGCAGCTCGAGGTATGTCCAACACCGACCTTTATATTATTTTTAATTTTGAATCCGATCGCAGGTCCGTGTCAATTCGCGCCATAGACTAGTATGCTAGGTTTACGGGCTGCCACGCCGTTAAACCGTTTTTATACTCGAATGTAATCTCGTTACACCTGCGAGATCTCGTCCATTTTTCGAACGAAATCAATCTCACTAAAAAAGGCCGGGAACTCGCGAAAACGGGATCTCGCAAGAACGAGATTACATTCCCTAATATTATAGTACGAGTTCCCTAGAACACATTTTAAAATGATACATATCAAGCTGGAATTGCCATGGTAGCTTCGTTTTGACGAGACGCCCAACTTTATGTATAAAAAACAGGTGTTAAATATGACAAACTTAACTTTGCCGTTGAAATCTATTATTACCCATACATCAACATAAGCCGCAGTTAGTTTACCAACCGCAAATAAAATTGTTATTAAAAAATGAATTTGATAATGCAACGATTATGGCTTTTACTTGTGGTAAGTGCCATATAGCTTGTAGTTAATCGTTGCATCACAAAAAAAAAATAATTCAAATTTATTTGCGGTTGGTAAATTAATCGCGGCCTATGTTGATGTATGGGGATAATAGTTCTCCAACGGCAAAGTTAAGTTTGTCATAATATGACAAACCGATTCTAAATATTATTTAGAATCGGTTTTTTTAAATTCCATTTTGATATGTATCATTTTAAAACTTGTTAGAGGGAACCCGTACTATTACTACTTTGTGGTCTATGTACTCCGTACGAAGTGCTAGCAAATTTCAAATGCCGAAGCAATGACCGTAAATGTAAGGTAGGACGACCCCCCGCCAGATGGACCGACGCGCGACGACCTAAAGGAGGTCGCTGGAATTAAGCGTGCGGCGGAGGAAAGGATGTCGTGGCGAAGATTAGGAGAGGTCTGTGTCCAGCAGTGGACCGATATGGGCGGATTGATTAAAACAATGGACTTTTTTGACAAATGGCTGTTGTTATTTATTGTGCGTTCATCAAGATGAGTCCTTTGGCTTCTCAATGTTGGCCCCACTGCGCGCAAATGTTACCAGCGCCAAACATTATGCCCATATTATGGGGAAATTACATGTTTCGATTTACTGTCTAAATTGCGTCACATTTTTAAATTGCATCCTTTTAATAATTAAAATTAAATTTGTTAAAATACTACAATCAGGATTGTATCATAATAAAAAAAAAATGATTATTTACTTTAACTTACATGCTGAATTACAAATAATAATTAGAGCACTCCTTTTAAGTAAACAATACTTGTGTTAGGAGGCTCTTCTCTTCTCTTTAGGATTGTTTAATAATACCTAAACCCCTATTTACTAATTGCTATCTGCTCATATGAGACTAATGGAACACTGACAACTATGACAGATACATTTAATAAAGACACAATCTACATTCTACATACATTACGCCATTATTACCAGGAAATCATAGTTTTTGTCTTGTCAATGTACTAGCGCTTTGGCTACTACGCGGTTGAGTAAATTCTGGTGACGTAATAGGGTAAATGTTAAGCGAACAATTAATAATATAATATGTTGGGACAACTCACACAACGCTATCTGATCCCGAACTAAGCAGAGCTTGTACTATGGAAACCAGACAACGATAAACATACTTCTATATTTCTAAATACATACATACATATTATAGATAAATAACACCCAGACACAGAATAAACCATCGTGCTCATCACATAAAATTTTATCCTGGGTGGATATCGAACCCACGACCTTTTGCGTAGCAGTCGGATACACTCCCACCACGCTACAGAGGCAGTCAAGTCAACGGGGACCGCCAAACCTTTCTACATTCGAAAAATAGGGCAGATTGTTAGACTGTTTTGTCTATCCCATGTGTAATTCCCACTATTTTTTTAATTATTTCCAGGGTCCCATGTGGCGACTGATCCGCGGTTGTGGTCTATCGTACGGCTACGCGATACGTCCTTCACCCAACGAGGGCCGGCTCATATTCTCTCTGTACCGAGCGAGCAACGCTGTGCAAGCTTACACCAAGGCGAAGAGCATTCTGGTAACAATACCTATTATTATTTTTAGATGAATTTATCCCACTCTGCTTTTACTCATCAATTTTGAAACATTTTAAAAACTGCAACCTGATTATTTGTGTTGACACAATGAACTACTCTTTTGTTTTACTACTATTACTAGTGCTTTATTTATAAGAGGACTCCTTCATATTGCGTTTGAATTTATTTTTATTCATATCTGCATGTTAGAAAGCAGTTTCGACAGAAATTAGATTTTTGGAGTGAAAACTTCTTTAACGGCGTTGTGCACTTTTTTGGTATGGGTATAAAATGTTAAACTCGCGTCAGGATCACGTGACCCTGATCGACAATTCGTAAGATTATTAGAATACGAAGGTAATTTTTTTAATTTCGAGTCCAAATAATTATTTTTTCCCTTTATAATTTATTACCATTTTTGTTTTTTAATTTGCGATTAAATTTTTCATTTCATTGTCATGTCGTTGTCATTGTATTTTTTTAAATTGTGATGTTTCTGATGAGAAAATAATCCTATTATTCATTTGCAATCAAGATCGCGAATTTGAATACAGGCGTATATACATAGTATTAATATGAACAGGACGAATACCTGGCCGACCCAAAATTCGACGAGGATCTGTTCGCGTCCGCCAAGAGCACGGCGCTGTTCGACATCGTGGAGAATGAACAGAGTCCCGCGGACGTCGTCAAGCGATCGCTCATCAACTATCTACAGCGACAGAGTGCTTCGTATAACAAGTGAGGACATGTGTTTATTTTTATTCTATTACTTCTGGTACCATCACCAATTAGTATTTATGAGAAATAGGTAGTTATGAGAAAATAGTAAATAGTGTTAGATCGACTGGTAAGTTGTTCGTTTTGATCTGTAAAATTTTAGCATAGTTTATGCAACGATCAAATAAGGAAGCGAAAATATAAAATGGTGGACGCAAAATACGTCCTGTCTTTTCTTTTTAGCCATTTTCGACCATGTTGGTGATCCCACCATTTTTTTCAATCTAATTAATTCCTGCGATTTTCTTGATGTCGTCTTTCCAACATATTTGGGCCTGCCTCGAGGCCTTATTTAGGGTTTCGTTGCCAAAATGGCAAAACGGAACCCTTATAGCTTCGCCATGTCCGTCCGTCTGTCTGCAGCTTTGCTCAGAGACTGTTAGTGTTAGGAGGCTGTAATTTTGCATACACATATTACTTACGCCGACAAAGTGAAAAACATTTTTGAGGATTCCACCCCTATATGTAAAGTGGGGATAAGATTTTTTCTAACCTAACCATAATACATCACGAAGGGGTCATCGTGTGGGGTATCATTATATAGGTATTTTAAAAACGTTTAGGGGTTGCGAAGACCATTTTCAGATTTAGGGATCCGTGAGATGTGAATAAATTCACAGTGGTAGTATTTATAGTGTAATTAAGAGGAAAACTATCACAGCTAAGTAGGCTTTACAAGTTTACGAATACCAGCTGATCAAATTTTAAAGTAACTAAATTTTTTGTACAAATTCCATTGAAAATTATAACTTTGGAAGTACGAAACAAAAACAACAGAAGCCTTTTTTTTTTCCTCTTCCCTCCAATATTAATCGGTACAGATTATGGCTCGCACATTCTGTGCATACGCCAGTTTCAAATATAATTTCTTTCTAGTTTTCTTCTTTCAATCACAAAGTCACGTTCTTGTCCAGTTATCACGTATTTCAAGTATATTTTACACAGTTTTACACTTTAAACGCGGAGCTGTAAAAATAGCGACATGTCAGTTTGTCGCCATTTTTACAACTCCAACAGAAGCCTTATTATTCGGATGGGGGGGGGGGACCCTAAATTGTGCGTGGCCCGACATGCACTTGCGCGGTTTTTAAGCCATGGTCTTCATTCCAAAACGGCTTTATCCTGCGAACCATGTTTTTGGGCTGAGTTTGCGGCTCTCTGCCACTTAAGATTTGCCACTCGTTTAACCGTATCTGCGACTTATTTTTTTACCCGACTGTAAGGAAGGGTTATGTTTTGTTCTTTGAGCCAGGTGTTTGTTTTACGGTCTTTTAGTGTAATCCTACCTTTCTTTCTTCTTTAGAAGCTTCCTAGCTTTCTTTCTTTAGAAAAAAAAAGACATCCAGTATTCTCATTTAATCTTCCTAAGCTGCTAAAATGGCTTCTAGAAAAAAAGAAAACATATCGAAAATAATGATTTATTTATATGATCATGTCACAGATTTTTTGGTACGAATCTGTGGGGACCGTTTCGTTTTGACATGTGATACAAAGAAACTGATCTGACTTTACAATCGAATATAAATACAGCAATTGAATATTTGGAAGATAGAAAATTTTTAAATCCAGAACCAGGAATCGAACCCGAGACTTCCGTAAACCAAACCGGGGCCGGAATCGAACCACCTATCTGGACTACGTTACTAGACCTCAATTTTTTTTATCTTTTCATGCTCGCGCGTTTGGTCCTCGCATTGTAAAATAATTTTCTATCTTCCAAAAATGCAATTATTGTATTTATAAATTAAATGCCTATAATCGAGTGTATGTTGATACCCCAGAGAGCTGGTGCAAGCGATATCAGGTGTGAGCGAGACAGGCGCGCGCGCAGCTGCTGCGCGCTGGCTGCCCGCGCTGTTCGCGCCCGAGTGCAGCAAGCTGGCCATCGCGTGCCATCCTGCCAAGGTCAACGACATGTACACTGCCTTTGAAAAGTTAGTATAATACAATATATGTTCGTAAACTTTCGCGATTTGTACACATTATAGAATTGTATAAGCTTCGGGTCTTAATCGCGTATATATTTTATTTTAAGGCTAAATACGGCCGTGGTCACGGGTAGATTGGTCTACCCGTGACTACGGCCGTTCCAATACGGTCGAAACGTCGGACAATAAACAAAGGTATTTAGCCTTAAGTTAAAATATTTACGCGATTAAGACCCGTAGCTTATAAAATTCTATAAAGTTAGTTTTAGTTTACGCTACTATTTTCATTATTTGATTGCATAAAAATTGGATTTATTAGTTTAAAATCTACGATATCATTGACGTTAGTCTGTCTCACTCAAAATTACAACACTAGCTGAATTTCGTCCGTTTACCTATAATACTAAACTACACTTTTAAAATACATCAAATACTGATGCAACTGTCATCACGAAGCCTAGTCGCTTTGGAATATCATCTTCTGAAATGGAAACTACTTACTTTAAAGTCTTCTTGTTCTTGACTTTTACTCAGGTAGAGTTAAAAAAACCATCACTATGTGTTTGTGTCACGTGGCTATGTGTTTTTCTATGTAAAAACTACAATATACTGTAAAGTTTCCTCAAAATCCGTTCAGCAGTCTTTTATTCATCCAAACTTTCGGACTTAAATGAAATATAGAGATAATACATTTTATTTTTACAACAATTTCTCAGCTATAAATGTTGACTAAATTATAAATATTATTTTCAGCATGAACATCAAGTTGGATGTGTACGAGTCTATGGAAGCGTCGCATTTTAACAAATAAGTACAACAATAGGTGCTTTTTTAAATATACAATATAATTATAGTCATACAAAGCATATATTTGAATGTTTAATTAAGTTATATCTGCAACGCAATTGGACTATGAAAGTGTAATGTTATGAACATATTGTTAATTCTTATACTGCTTGGCTGTGCCTTACGTAAACTGAGAGTATACATAAGTTATTCATTTTATAACAATACTGCAAGTTTTCATACTTAATTATATAAAATACATATAAGGGTTGATTTTTTATTTTCTTTTGTGTTTTCCTAGCTAGCCTAGATTTTCGTTACCACGGCTAATACCTATTATCACAGATTGCTCACTACTTACTGCCGGTCTCAATAATCTAACTATCGATGGATTTGGCTATTAGAGGTATATATTTGACATAAGCTACATACAAAAGATGTCAAAATTCTACCTCTAGTAGCCAAATCCATCGATAGGTAGGTTATTGAGACAGGCTGTTAGATATATTGCAAATGCTATCTATTCTATATCTATTAAAGAATTATTAAAATCGGTCCAGTACTTTTTGAGTTTATTCGTTACATACAAAAATACAAATCTTTCCTCTTTATAATATTAGTGTAGACAAAACAATGACGTCATTCTTTTGTATGGTCAAATCATGTAGTTTCAATGTTTGTTTTGATGTTTATAAATCATGACAACGTAAAATTGTAGAGAAACATTGTTTTACATAGTATTTTTGTAAATGCTATTTCCTGTATAGTGTGAAATAATTTATTGTTATTGTAGTCATCTACCTAATTCGATGCCTAATAAGAAAAAATACTTGACATTGATACCTTTTGGTTTTCAATAGCTTGGGACTTTACTTTTTGCATGAAAGGAAGGTGGAAAGAAATAATAATACGAAACAGGAACTGTGGGACGTGTTTTTGACAAATCGCAAATGGTAAGGGCGTTTTCATAATACATAATGGTGCTCTACAGGTGGGATAGGCCATTTAATTTTCCATTTGTAATAACTTTGAAAAAGTGATTATATCTAGAGAGAACTTAGACATAGTTCCTGTATGCTCGTCGACTTGAAATTTAAGCGCAACGACCTTGCGAAGCCGCAATGGACAATCTAAATAGTAGGATACACCCAGAAGTTCTTGTGCCAGTAGTTAAAAACGGACATTAAACAAACACGAAAAGAAAAAATAAATAGTCAAAAAGTATTGTGATAATAATTTTAATCACCATTTATGAATCTTAAAGCTATGTATGTCTATACAAAAAATATAACTTAAATTTAGTCAGATAATTAGTGAACATCATTATAAATCATCTCACAACCACTGCAACATCTCCATCATATATATCAAACCCATCCATATAATAATAATAATTGCTCAACATTAATTTCTTCATAACAGAAATGATCGCTCCACGTTAACAAGCTACAGTGAAATGTTAAATACCGTTTAGGTTTACAGATATTGCTGCAGCACATAAGTCGATAGACGCGAAAGGAATCTTATGGTGGCGAAAGTATTTAGATACATACAATTTACTGGATTTTTTTTAATATTTGGTAAACTTTATTTCTAATAACCACAGCTCACATTCACTGACGAGCTAATTAGAATGTTATACAATAAAAATAAAGTTCAAAATACAATAAATTCGATTCGCTATTTTACGTTTCGCTCTACTTTGCTTCCGTAGCAATGTGTCTGTTAACCGTTACTCTAATCTCGGTTCAAATAGCTCGGAAATATACAAATTTCTAGTAAATTGAGCTGTCTGCTACATTCAACCATAATCACAATATAAGTTTTCTAATATCATTTTATATTTAACACTTACGAAACAAATTTCTATATATTTTGCCCAACCTTTAGTTACAGAATGATCATATTTTTTGTTAATATGGTCAATTTAAGTCAATGATTTAATACTGGTTAATTTTGTTAGTGATTTCTTTGAAATAGCTCTGCACGTTTGTGCCGTCCTTACAAAAAAGTACTTGTACAAAAAGTAACATTTTTGACTAGTTTTAGTTTAAAAATCGTCGCTTTAATTTCTAATAGATAAGCTGAAGAGTTTGTTTGTTAGTGCGAATTGAATAAAAAAATATTTTACTATTGGATAGCCCATTTATCGAGCTATAGGCTATAAATCATCACGCTACGACTAATAGGAGTGAAGCAGCAATGAAACACGTTGCAAAAACGGGGAATATTGAAGTTGTACGGGTCAGCTAGTCATACATACATTTAGTACATATTTCTAGATTTTCTAGTGATAATTAGCATTCGGATTTTGACGAAGTAGTTAAATTAAAACTGCCAAAAATATCAATGAACTCTTTGTAAGGACGGCAACTTTGACCAGTTACAAAAATAAAGTGGCCATCAGATAAATATACAAGGAGTATAATTTATAACCACAGTTTATAGGCCATTCTTAACTTTTCCCACCATCCATTATTGGTGAGGTATATATTAAATATGCAATATAAATTACTCGTCTAAAACATAATAAAATAGTACATTGTACATGCAAGATATATTTACAGATTTATAACTTTATATACTAAATCGTAATGAAAATAAGGATTTATCAAATAACGCTATACTCAAGGTACTATGCATATTTGATATGCATAATATAAATAATGCATGTTAAAAGCACCAACATGTGTATATGGGAAATATATGAAGCATAATTTTGTATAATTTCGTTCTTTCGTCATCACAATGACGTCACCGTATCCATTATAGAATTATAGTATATGTACTTTAATAGTGCTTTGAAGATAGATTTGGTAAATGTTAAAATTACACAATTATTTCTAAGATTATATTAATTAGCTATGGACACCTACCTGACGAATAAAAATTCCCTAATAAATGAATGACTAATTTACGTTAATATATTCTAGGTAATAAAGAGGCGGCCCCATTCACACTAGCTAACGTGTGTAGTTCGAGATATACTGTACAATGTACGCGGCGGGCCTCGGCCTGAACCGCCACTGCTGTTTAGGTAACGTCGCTATCTAACACCCATATTCATAATACATTAAAAACTGTTTTAACTAGCGAACGTTTTGTTTTCAATTATATTTTAAAAAGAGCACGAATAACAAAAACAAAATATACGGTAGTAAAATGTTGTTATTAACATATTATAAATAAGGGAGTAAACTTTCATATATTCAGACCTTTACACATTATTATCATTTATAAGATTGTATTTGTATTGATACAGAGAAGAGTTGGTAAGAGAAAAACATCTACACTCCGCGCAACTATGTTCTATTGTACATTGAAAATGTGTATTATTTTTAACTATGAAATATCTAATATTTTAAAACGACCATGATTTTCTAGTTGACACATTTTAATTAACTTGCTACATTATAACCCACGTGTAATGCCTACGGCTAAAGATTTAATCAATTATCTTGTATATTTACTGAAAAAATTGCACTTTCTTCACTCCGCGTCATTAAAAACACAATCCTATCCAGTACTTTACATAGCGTATAAATAAAATTCGATAGAACAATATTATACCAGGTCTCCCGAGATATTTAGTCACATTTTAAAATGACATATTGTCTTTTCACCATCTTTCCAAAAAAGCCCAACATAATAACTGTTATTTTTCGAAAACATTCGTAAAAGTCTTCTTCAAACAGTGCGTGTAAGTATATAGCGTCATAGCGCAGTCATTTAGTATTAGAACATTCGAATATTCGCGATTTTTACACATATATATCGGGGAATCATCGGACTGTGATGTTTTGATTAAATCCGAATATATATCTAACAAATCATCGCGCGATCAATACACACGCTGTTTAATAAAGACTAAACAAATTTCCAGTTTATCAGCAACATATCAAAGTAAACAGTAACATGTTAAGGTCTTGTAGCGGTCGCACGCAAACAACTGAGGTAATGATATTAATATCTAACACCTCTACTACAAAACAAAGAGAATATATACTTCTTTCTAGCAACACACGTATGACATCCCCGCAAAATTTCGGAACAATGTGGTCCTTATTTAAAAAGATAACTAGCAATATGGGATTGTGAATCCCACATTTTTGGCAATCATCTTAATCCCTCCAGCGGTTCACATCTGTAGTATAAATGGGTAGGATTCGAACCCGCGACCTCACGATTGCGAGTCCATTAGCCTACCGTCGCTTTTCGTGTCGTTTGTATATAGTTTTCTTTATATATTCTCGATGTTTTGTACTTCTACAGTGTACCCAATCACATTCCTCCGCCCGTCGTCTTATACTATCCTTTATAACAATCCTAATTATACCGTCGATAGCAACAAACCTCGACATTTGACCGGCAAATGGTTGCTCCTAATAATAAGATTTAATAATAAAGGTATTATATAAACAAAATATAACGTTAGGTACATAGCTGCACGACACGATTTTAATCGAGTCATCGTTTCGGGTCCCCCGAACCACGAATTCTTTTTCAATCGAAATTGAGGCTCACTTTCGATTCATCGACCGTCAGTAATCGATTGACTGTACAATATAATAGCGACTAGATGTCGCATTTACGTCCAAATAATTTGCTAGACGGTAGTCTCGACCAGTCACACGAACGATTCTCTTATCTATTCCGTTTATTTTTGTTTTCAAGAGGATAACTTAAGGAACAATCGCCCTTTAAGCGAGTGGGAGGAACGCCCAGAGAATTGTACTACAATTTTAAATCCGTAATTCAACATTTTAATCCTTAAGATGACACGGTCTCTCCTCTCAAATATATATCTACCTCGATACTAGCCTTTTTTTTTAGATGTTTAATGGAGTAGGGGGTAGATTATCTACCCCCCCCCCCTCCCATTCTATACATACGGGTACCCCACCCCTTGCAATATTGTTTCTAAGGTCGATTACTTATCGTAGCTATACGACATGTCCAATGGACATACCGCGCATCTACATGAAGGGTGCATTGCAGATGTAGCAATCAGCTTCTAGCCTTCCCCTCAAATATTGTGTTTAAGATCGATTACAGGTCTTATGATACTGTATTACACCGACTGTTGTCTACATGATAGTAGTATCGATGGGAGGTGCGTGACTGCGGAGCGCATCTCGTATATATCCGGTGACCGCACTGTCAGCCATCAGGTGGAAGAAGTACAGGTGTTCGAAGCTCTTGAGCGAGATGGAGCGGAGAGCTGGTAGTCGGAGGAGGAGGGAGGCGAAACGACCTTCTTCTGAGCCTCGGGAGCGGCGACAGTATTCGTCGAGACAGGAGAACATCTGTGGATGTAAACGTTGGCACATTTCAGTCGGGTAAACTATATGTTTGTTGTTAAAAAAACTGAGCCCCTAGACAAATGGCATTCTATACGATTAGAGTTTAATCAATTTTTGTATGTATAGTGTTGCGCACGCAACGACGTTCTATTCGATTGGCATAAATTCTAATCGAATAGAATGCCATTTGTCTAGGGGCCCCGTTGCGGAAAAGACTACAGTATTCGTCCAGGCAGGAGATCTTCGGATGTAAATATGTTAGGCATTTTTGGGTAAATAGGTTTTGTAACGTTTTTATTTAAATAGGTTTTTACGTTGTTATTGTTTAGCCTTTAATATTCAAAACAAAATAGTTATTTAAACAATGCGATTTCTTGCCTGTTGCTTATTGAGACTTCAATTTTATTAAAGTAACTAGACGTCGGCTCCGCCCGCGTGGATGTGGTTAGGGGCGTCCATTAATTACGTGAGGTATTTAGGGGAGTGTGGGTGGGTCGTGTCGAATCTCGTTAAATTTCATGTGGGTTTGGTAGTAACCATCTAAAACTGGATTAAAATTAGTACTTTTTTTCTTATTTTTTGACCTCATTGCTATCCCCCACACCCGCCCCCGTCATGCGAGCGATTCACACTTGACCAGTGTTTAGTCAAATGTTAAATCTACGTGGGATTAGGAAGGGGGAAGAGAAGGTCAAGCCAAATCTCACGATTTCTCATCCGGGAAGGATCCAAAATTCGCCAAAATTCTTTCGCGTAATTTATGGACGCCCTCTTATCGTAATAAAAACTATCCTATGTCCTTCCCCGGGTCTTAAAGTAGTATTTATAATATTAGTATGGATACAGGCTTCGATAAACGGCCCACAATGGCAAAAGGTATAATACGCAGTACTCAACTATCAACAATAAAAAAAATATCACATGAGCTTCTCCAGATTTTTTTTTATCTTTATTGTAATGCAAGTTTTTATATAAATTTTAATTACCTTCTCTCGTAAAACGTCTACTTCTTGTCTGTTTTTCAGTCCTTTTACATCTGGAAAAATAAACATACAAATTAGTATTAGAGTCATTACAGTTCAGAAGCGCAATCACATTATCGCGAATACATCGCTTTAAAAAAAATAGACCCACGCCCGCCTGCGTAGCAGTTGGATACGCTCCCACCGCGCCACAGAGGCAATATTGTATCATATCACTTGATATTACAATACCGTGCGATACTCGGTTGCTAGTATTAGCACAGTCTAATACAGTCGTTCATCGTAGTACAGTCATCGGGTAATCGTGTTGGGGCTGCGTCACGGTATTAGACTGCGGTATTAGCGTGTCCATAGGCCTGCGATATAAGCGATATATTATCTTTATATATGTATTTCTTGTGTGCGTGTGTATGTCACTGAACTCCTCCTAGACAGCTGGACCGATTTTTATGAATTTTTTTGTGTGAGTTCAAGGGGATTCGAGGATGGTTTAGATTCACAATTGAAGCCAATTTACAAAAAAAAAGAGTCGAGACGAAGTTCGCCGGGACAGACAGATAAGGTAGTATTTTTCGACCGTAAGTATGTCCATTATAGTAATTTTTATAAACATTTCTTGGCAATTACTTTACAATAATTGCATTTTTGAAAGATAGAAAAATTTTAAGTCCAGAAATCGAACCGGGGTCGGAATCGAACCACCTATCTGGACTATGTTACTAGACCTCAATTTTTTCTATCCTTTCCTGCACGCGAGTGCAATTATTGTATTAGTAAGTATATTCATTTGAGTTTCTTTGGCACGTTCTACAGATCAAACGTCTCGACGGATTCATCATGTGAGGTGTTGTTGGGTTCGTCTCAACATCTCATCTCACATCGTGTGTGAATTCGCCGCTAGAGGCGCTTATGTAGGGTAAGGTCTCCAAAATATCAAATTCACTGTTTGTGGAAAGATTAATTATGGCAAATTTGAGTTACGGGTCAATAAATGTTTATGTTTTTTTTAAAGCGGAGCTAGAAAAAGACAAACCGGAATGCAACACTGCGGTATACCGGATATTTTTACTTTACAGGTTTAAAAAATTAAAATATGATTTTCGACTTTTATAGCTGTATTTCGAGACCTTACTCTACAGTGGCGCCAACTAGTGAGCACAAAAACAGTAGGCCTCGTTGTAGACTATACAATTTTTGTTATTATTTCAATGGTACATACCGGGGTTGAGCAGTATGATCGCTTTGAGCGCGACGTACTCGGCCTGATCCATGCGCAGCGTGCGCATCTTGAGCGAGAGCTCCGACAGCACGCGGTCGAAGATCTGTCCCACCCCGGCCTGCAGCGCGGAGTTGCGGTGTAACGTCATGCCTGAAACATTGTAGCATGAGGTTAGGAACTGTACTCAAAGAGTTGGCTGTAGAAGAATAAACCTAGACAGGTGACTGCATGTATGATTTATGTCAGTTATGATGACAAAATTTTGTTTTAAAAGGCCGTGGAAAGTGTAAACCAAATCTAACCAAAAACTTACGGTTTGGTGTCATTATCTATCGATCGATTTGACCACTAGAGATAGAATTTTGACATATTTTGTATCTATAATAGTAAATATCTCTAGAAGCTAAATCGATCGACAGATAGAATATTGAAAACTGCCGTTAACCATTAGCTGAGAATAGGTTTTATTAAAGCACTAGCTGACCCGCGCAACTTGTCTTCGTAAATTTTCCCCGCTGTTGCAACATTTTTCCTTGCTGCTCCGCTCCTATTGCTCGTAGCGTGGTGTTATAAGCCTATAGCCTTCCTCGATAAATGGGTTATACAACAGTAAAATAATTTTTCAATTCGGACCAGTAGTTCCTGAGATTATCGCGTTCAAACAAATAAACGAACTAACTCTTCAGCTTTATAATATTAGTATAGATACACGTACGCGGAAGGACTCAGACGGTTTATTTAATAAGAATTTTCATACATATCATTATCATTCATTGCCGTATGGTCCCGGCTTAGTATCACCCCATTTCATCCCGTGGGTGTCGTCAAGACGACTAAGGGATTTTCCACCCGAGGATAGGCTGCAGCGTCCGAGAAGTATTTTAAAGCCTAACTGCGATCGCCAACCCGCTCGCCAAGCGTGGCGATTATAGCGCATACCCCCAGGATCTATAATAGTAGGTTCTACTGGGGAACCTGTGCCCAGCAGTGGGACATCGTATGGGTTGATATGTCTGTATGTCATTATCATTTATTTTAATTGTTACATTTAATAACTTTAATTATTATAATAAAATATAAAGTTAACTAATATAACCTGTTTTGTATAAAGTATTATTATTTCCACATTCTTATTTTATCTAAATACGGGATCTCGATAGAATACGTAAGCGTTTTCGTGACATTCAACTTCATTATTATGCAAAGAATAAATATTGACTCAAGTATTTCGTCACGCAAATACCTATTACATAACTCAGCAATTATAATATTAATAGCTTTAAAAAATAATTAACATTTTCGAATTATTGTAATAATTGGTTTTTTCAGGTTTATTTTGTGACCTTAAACGTGAAGAACCACTGATTATTCACAAAATCATGTTCAATGCCAATTATTGCGGACATTTTACTTGAGCTCTTGGGGCGGTCTGCAGTTATACTTGTCTTTACCGATTTTGGTGAATCTTGTAGTAGCATTAAGTTGGGAAGGAAATATTAGCTTTAAAACTGCAAGTAATCAAAATCTATTCATGTAATTTATTTTTTGCGACATCCATAAAAATCTTGTCTCAAAAGCTTATTTAGTTGTTCTAGCCTTGTTTTATTTAATCACTTCATTATTTAGACGCAGTTACTTTAAAACTAATAAAATTGAAGTGTCCATAATGTCAAAATAACAGTTTTTTTACCCGACGGTAAGGAAGGGTTATGTTTTTGCGCGTATCTTGTATGTATGTATGTAATTTTCATTATTACCTGATATCTCACAATCCACTGAACGGATTTATACAATTAATACATCGTTAGATTCGTCTTGATCGCCCAAGTGTTCTTAGATATGTGACGTTTGAAAAAAACATACAAGGTGTGGAAAAAAAAACGTGTTTTGAATACTAGGCACTTTACCAAGTTCATCGAGATTCATGAAATTATATAATTAAGTAGGGGATCTTGTTTCCATATTTCTTTATGCAGGCGGGTTTTTTCTATTTTTATAATATTTTTAAAAGAATATATGGTACTTACTCGTATAACAAAAATACTATTTTGTCTGGCTAATCTGCTGGACGGATTTTGACGGGACTTTCACTATCAGAAAGCTGATGATGTAAGGAGTAACTTAGGCTACGTGTATATGGTGTGACCAGCATTCCAACTTCGCGCGGTCGATGTCGCGGGCATAGCTAGTTTTATATTAATACTATGACTAGGCTACATGGTTATGGTTAAAAGACATTAACCTTTTATTAATTATAATCGCGAATCAGTAGGTACGGAATATTAAAATGGCGTGTGCAAAAGGTTTACAATTAAAATGTATTGTTGGCATTTGAATATTGATAAGGCTTAGTATTGTTTCGTCGCCTTTGTATTAGTTTTGTATTTAGACGGGTCACGTGGGGAAATGAAAAACTAATGGTAAAATAAATGGTGGGAATAAATATGTTTGTCGCGTGATTAATAATACAGTTAAGAAACACGCTAATGTTTTGGCTTGAATTGAAAAGCGATAAAAAGGAGGCACGATTTTAATAACTAATCTCATGAAAAGGTCAGAAGAAGTCACTTGAACAGGAGATTCGGTTATTTTTCTCACCTTTCGCGTAGCGATTTAGATAATGTACGTTCCTTGACTTATTTCAGTTCTTTTGTGTTGTTTTTTACAGTTACTAGTTGCAGGGTGCGAAACTTAGATTACAGAAATTTCTTCAAATCGTTCTAAGAGGGTAATGTTTCTGTCTCACTCTTTCCCACGTATAGAGTAGACTGGTTATTAAGTTATTTGCCCTACTCTCTCCCACTTTTTGCGGAAAGAAGATTTAGTTATTTGTCTCCCTCTTTCCCACGTATCATGGACGGGAGATTCAATTATTTATGTCTATTTCTGCCGCCTAATCAGACAGGAGATTTACTTGTTTGTCTTACTCTCCCTCGTTTCCCTCTTCGTATAGTTCTCCCTCAATAATCTAACCTATCAATGGATTTGGCTACTAGAGGTAGAATTTTGACATAAGCTCCATACAAAATATGTCAAAATTCTACCTCTAGTAGCCAAATCCATCGACAGGTAGATTATTGAGATCGGCCGTTAGTTATTTGTCTCCTTCACAACAACCTTTATCAGACAGGAGATTTTATTTTTGTATAATATTTACTTACCAGGCATGAGGCACATAAGCTGAGGCGGCGACGTCGTCCTGTTGCCCGACCCATCGTTGTCTCGCTCCTCAGTCAAATACTGGAAACATAACATAACACATGTTAAATGTTGCTAAAGTAATAAGTCTGCTCCATTATAGGGAATGATCTGAGTGTCGCTGGAGACTTCACAAACCTTCATTTCGAAGAAACTGATTAAGACCAAAGCTAAAGAATGAATTCTTATCTTTACACGATTGCACCAAAAATGAAGAGTAATGTTTCCTATATGTATGTTTCTTTATACCGCCATAATTTAGAAACGCTTGAACCGATTTTCATAATTAAAGTACTTTTAGAATAATTAAATAAGTCCGTACAACATAGGCTGATGGCTGCCAACGAACGTGATTAAAATCTCACTTGAATTCTTTTTTTCTCCTGATTAGGTAAATATGAGTATCAAAATAAATGCCATATTGAGGCGATTTCAAATACTTAGTGTTACGGGTTTGTGTTAGCTACAAAAGCAGGTGTGACTTTTTTATAACTACGAGTATGTTCTTGTTTTGTCATACACTTAAAACAATAGAACTCACTTCCATAGAACGCCAGGCAATGGCGAAGAGAAGGAGTTCGTTCCACGAGCCCTTGATAAGAAGCACTTGGTCGTCGTGCTCCAACTGGCTGAAGTGTGGTATGTCTCGCGCCCACACCACTAGCGCCGCTATCTGTTTGTTGCCTGAAACGTAACATAGATGGCGTTGGTAACAAGATTATAAATTGTCAAATTGTCTGAGTTTCCCCTCCTGATTTTTGTATTTGGTATTTTGGTTTTAAATAAAGAAACGCGTGTTTCAGCGTTTTTGGAAAATTATTCCTTATGGGATAAAATATGGGTTGAAATATTGTACGGGGAAAATAAAACCGCTGAAGTTAATCATTTTTTTTATTAAATTTACTCTTGAAAGAGTTGAAATTAGTTATGAATTGGTTAAAGAAACCCGATAAGAAGGTAAAAACATGAGATTTGGGCACTGAGTTTATCTTGTTACGTAGGCACTAGGGTATAGAGTAGGATTTTTTTACATCCTACCCCTAAAGAGTTTTTTGTCCCCCACGTGATACGAATATGGGTGATAAATTATAATAACATAAAAACTGTTGTTAATAGTAGTCACCTTATTAGCTATGCCTTTCTCCATAATGATAGTAATACTGTTATTGCTATTGCAATCAAAGAGATTAAGGTAATTGTCACTCTCTTTTCAGAAATGAAAAATGGCCTATCATCCAGACCTAGACTGTGCCTCGTAGATGAAATACGAAGAGAATAATTTAAACCCTGTTAAAATTAAATAAGTAAGGGTATCGACAGTTTATAAATATGTAAATTGGGAACACTTAGACTTATTATTCAGTATTTCAGTATTCACCAAATACTTATATTTGCAGTCAAAACTGCAAGTAATGTTGCTAAATCTATAATATTTTATCGTATCACTAAAACAATTTCTTTTGTTAACAATCAATCATATAATTATGATTAACAAAGAAAATAGTGTAGGTATAAATGAAACGAAGCCACGGGCGGGGGGTTATTGGTACATTATAAATCACCCTGTCTGTGTAAATATTACTACCTATATTTACTGATATAGATTAAGATAGGATCAACGATACCCATTCATATCAGTTTAGTTTTATAAACAATGTTATTTCACAATATTAGTTATGAAGTCATATTGGTCTAATACGTCGTGGTCCTTAAATTCTTGTTTTTCTTTCTTTTTCTTTAAGATATTTATAGTATACTAGCTGACCCGCGCAACTTCGTCTGCGTAAATTTTCCCTTTTTTTACAACATTTTTCATTGCTGCTCCGCTCCTATTAGTCGTAGCGTGAAGTTATAACCTATAGCATTCCTCGATAAATGGGCTATCCAACAATATATTTTTTTTATATGCGGCCCAGTAGTTCCTAAGATTATCGCGTTCAAACACACAAACAAACTCTTAGTGGTATGAAAAATAGATGTTGTCCGATTCTCAGACCTACCGGATAAGCACAAAAAATTTCATCAAAATCGGTCCAGCCGTTTCGGAGGAGTATGGCAACGAAAACTGTGACACGAGAATTTTATATATTAGATTAGATATATTTCGGGACTTAATCGCGTGAATTATTTAAAGGTACGAACCTTTTATTTACCTGACGATATTATCTATACTTAATATTATAAAGCGGAAGAGTTTGTTTGTTTGTTTGTTTGTTTAAACGCGCTAATCTTACGAACTACCGGTCCGATTTAAAAAAATCTTTTTTTGTTTGATAGCCCATTTATCGAGGAAGGCTATAGGCTATATAACATCGCGCTACGACTAATAGGAGCGGAGTAGCGACGTGAAATGTTGCAAAAACGGGGAAAATTTACGCATACGAAGTTGCGCGGGACAGCTAGTTAATATTATAAAGCGAATGAGTTTGTTTGTTTGTTTAAACGCGCTAATCTCAGGAACTACTGGTCCGATTTGAAAAAATCTTTTTTTGTTGGATAGTCCATTTATCGAGGAAGGCTATAGGCTATATAACATCGCGCTACGACTAATAGGAGCGGAGCAGCGACGAGAAATGTTGCAAAAACGGGGAAAATTTACGCATACGAAGTTGCACGGGACAGCTAGTTATATATAATAGTTTAAGTTTATAACCTGTGTTATTAGCTCAATATAATATTATCATACATAACGCGACTTCAAAAGCCAATCTTCATCTTTTAAAAAAATGTAGGCATTAAATATATGATCAACTGCATTGTCCGTCTTCCTACGCAGGTGATCGGACACCGGCCGATCTGAGTCCGAAGTATATTTAAAGACTTCCAGATCGGAAATGGTAGCCGGGGATCTGAATTCGAAGTTAGTTTAAAGACTTCCCGATCTGCCACGAGAAATGATATCCAACAGGATCTTTTTCATACTGTCGTGGTATGGAAACTGGCATACGGCCCACCTGATGGTCGCGTGCTACATAAAGGGTGTTGTCGACCCTTAAAAAATCTATTTAATCCCCTCTTGGCCTATGAAGCCCGTCTTTCCATAGGTCGCGTCTCACGCTAGATGGCTGTGAACTCCCCCCCTCCCCACCAGGTTTCAGCCTAGTTTGCCTACATATTTACCATAGAGGTTTGCACAGTCACGCACACCCACTGTTCAATTGATATCTTGAAATAAAACATGTACGCGAAAAACAAATTCAAAACAAGCCTTCGTTTGGAAAAGGTCAGAGTTAATAAAAAAGTTATTTTCAGCATCACTCAAGTAATCAATCAGCGTGTAAAAATTGGGACAAACGGCTTGATTGCGTCAAATAAGCACGCACGGAATTGGATCGTCAATTGAGTGTAATTCTGTATCTACGTATTAAGGGATTGATTTGGGCCAAATTAAATCGAATTACGTTTAAATAGAAGTAAACCTACACATAAAACATCGAAATGATAAGATCAAATGATTGAGAAAAGGGATATCTACCTACATGTAAATATATTATAGGCGATGAGGAAAATGCGATGTTCTACGTCAAAGCATATTAAAGTTTAAATTATTTATGATGTTTTTTTTTTATTCCACACGCGATAAACAAGCACAGGGTTCGCCCGAGGGTACCTAATCAAAAGTCTATGTTATTTTCATAATGTATTCTTTATTTATATAAGTTATTTTTTCCACAGGTTCTACTTATATTATATAGTTAAGAATTACTTTTGCAATATCTAATTACATGGCGAGTTATATGAAAATCAATTGCTGTTTGCTAGTCTCGCAAAAACTGAAAACGGCTACACCTTTTTGAATAATTGTTTAGTGGTTTTGTCCGCCTTAATTATAGAATGGTAAAAAAAAATAGGATAAAAATCACAGGAACAGCCGAAAAATCGAAAAAAACTAAATTGATATTTTTACCCGACTACGCAAGAAGTACGCAAGATTATCGTATTTCAAACTACCAGGTATATAGGATGGGTACAAGTTCGGTATCCCAGGGACTTTACAGAAGATCTCAGTAAGGACTGTCCTGATTGGGAACCAAACCCATGTCCTTTTCCACAGCAGTCGTACGCACTTCCACCACAATTATCGTGCATGTTTAACAAAGTATGATTGATGTACTTATCGTTGACGATGTTTTGATAAGCTATCGTTAAAACTGTAAACCGTTGTCACATTAATTTTAGATAAGCATCGCCGTGAAATGGTGAAAGTATTGCCATATCGCTCGATATCGACTTGCTTTTAAAGCAAACAACTTTATCATCAGCGATAGCAGATTTTTATATATATTTTGTTCTGACCTTCAAAAAATAAGGATTTTTTATAAAAAATATGGCTCTATTACTTTTAAAACCTTGATAAAATATTTGTAAGATCGTAGGTACCTAACCTAAAACCTAAACTGATTATGGGGTCTTAATGCAATCTGGTTTAATCGCAATTATGAAATTTGATTAAACCAGAGATTTTTTTTACCCCAAGCGTTGAAGCATGCACAAGCTCATATATGTTTATTATGTTAATTGCAATGTGTGGCTGCACTATTGGAAACTAATTTCTCGGTCATCACAAAAAAAGTGTTGCAATATGCCTGCAATTGTATGGCCCATGATGCAGACTCCTAATCGGGCTACAGAACCCGGCAACAATGGCTGACGAAATCAAGCATTGTTGCATCAAAATTTATTTGTAATTATGAATTGACACAAATTCAAAATCTATAACATGATATGACTCAAATATATAATATTTACTTTTACTGGCGATTCTTTCCGCTTTCATAAGTTTGTTTGTGGATGTTTCAGTGATTTACGTTTATATAGAGTATAGAGCTTAATGTTTTTAATTGAATCCATTTTTCAGTATAATCCTTTTGATATAACCTCAAAACAACATGACACCTTACAACACTAAGAGCAACTGAAACAACAATAAAACTGGTCGGTCAATATTGCAGTAAAACGATCGCTCAGCGATCGTCCGGCAACTTTTCCGAACAATATCGGCCATATGTGGCCATGCCAAACATGTTATACTATTGCTTACAATGTTGCCGTCCACTGTATTGCAGTCACATATTGCAGTAAAACATCCCATTCAAATAGGTATGACATTTTAAGGTTCTTATCTTATTGAGTAACAAAGATGTTACTATCCAAACTTTCGCATTAATAACAGGTACACCTCAAATACATGTATAAACAAATTAAGGTTACTATTCCTAGAAACGTGAATAACAAACTATTTTTTTTTAATAATCGCCGTTCGCATTTTTTGTCTTTACTTTATTCAATTTGACAAGGATAAAGGCACAAAAAAATCACGATTGTGCATTCGTTATACCATAGAAACGTGATTTCGCTTGCATTATAAAATCAACGTTTAGTTAATATTGTAGTTGTTCTTTCAAGAAACAAAGCGATATTCGATTTGTTCCAATAGTTTTTAGGCACCGAAACTAATAATCGAATGATATTTATGCTGGTAGAAGTAACTTTGTTTGTGATAAAATATTGTAACTTCTGAACAGATAGATGGATTAAAATGTGTTTTGTTGTTGTTGGAAATCTAGTGATAAATATGGTCTTTAAAAAAGAAAGAAAAAAAAAGTATAAATGTTTATATGGTCAATACATCTGTAATATTTCTTAATTTTATCAATCTCTTTATGTACATATACGTCATTTACACTACACTACATATACGTTCATTTACATCATTGTTATTAAATTCCATAAATATTAAAGTAGTAACGTAACTAGAATATCGAGATCGTCGTGAAATTTTTATATTTTTGATAGAATTTATTAGATACATCTTAGTTGTGACACGCAGATATACAAAAGAAAGAATCTATGCAGAAGGAATTAAATTTTGTTAATTGCAAAGCAAATATACGGAACCCTAACAAAAAGTAAATCACTGGTTTTTCCTAATTTCAGAGTCAAAAAAAGGAAATTCCATTTTGTAACTTGGTACGAGTAGGTACTTACTAAAATCATTTTCTATTAGCGAATCGGTTCGAGTTCAGACAGCTTACTGCGTAGCAATCTAGAATAGATACCTAATACCTACAAAATGGGCCATTTATTTTTAAGTCACGTACTAGTACTTGGACCAGATTTAATGGCCCCATAAAATGTTATTCACAATAAAGGTATACAGTGTATTATTCAAGCAATGGTGCCAACTTAAAAAAATTGAAACTTAATTTTTGGGGAGTTTTTAGAGGTTGCATGGCCTGCATCTTGATTCCTACATAACTACTTGTTAGTTTATGATACAATATATTGATGTGCTAATTAAATTTTAAATTATTTAAAGTAAAAAGTCCAAAAATGTGTCGAGGGTAGTTCCTCCGCCCTAAGGTTGGTTATGTTGGATGTGTTTCAAAGTAGGAACGTTTGAATTTAGGGGAAATCATTTTATAAGTTGGTAACACAGAATCCAAGATACAAATTGTGACGCCATTTTTAAACCAGTTTAAAATTATGTATGCTATTGTAATAATGTATGTATGTACATAAATACATATCAACATACCAAAGTTTTTATAACTCGTAGAATTTTTATTTCTGCGTCGCCATTTCTACTTATTCGCATCATAATTATTTATAATACGTCAATGTATGGACACGAAGTGGTATTTTATTTATATGATAGCTAAGCACCAGATTTGGGGACTTTAAACTTAGGATTTCTACTATCAGATCCAGCCTTAGCAGTCAAAGTGCTTCTGACGAAAAGGTTTTCTGCTCATCCAGACGAAGCTGACCCTTGTTGTGGCATGGCAAATCCTAACAAATCCGTTCAAATCAATAGGGGTTTTTAAACTATTAGCCATTTTTTAGGGTTCCTTAGCAAAGAAAGGCAAAAACGGAACCCTTATAATTTCATGTCCGTCTTCATGTCACAGGCATTTTACTCAAAGACTACACAATGAATATTGATGAAATTTGGTGCATAGGTGTCTTGTTAAAGCCTTAGTTTGATAGTTAATAGATAATAAATATTTTTAGGGGGGGGGGGGGCACTCCATACATGTAATAGAAAATGAAAAAAATATTTGTAAACATCAACGTGTGGTACTTCATTCGACAGATATCTTAAAATCATTTTTAAAGGTTTGTAATAAACTTTTTGATAAGTGAATATTTTTGGAAATATCGCTCTGAAAGTTGTATAAATTGTGCCCACTCTTATAAAATGACAAGCATAATATACTCGTACCTTTTAACTAAAATTATTTTCGACATCATCGGATAGACCGTCATTAAGTTATTGCCGAAAAACTGCGTTTCCCAACAAAAGGTTACGCATACGCTCTTCTGCAGGTACAATTATTCAAATCGGATTTTTTCATAAGCAGTGTTTTTATTTGTAACAGGCTGTCCCGCGCAACTTCGTCTGCGTACATTTTCCCCGTTTTTGCAACATTTATCATTGCTGCTCTGCTCCTATTGATCGTAGCGTGAAAGAATTTTTCAATTCGGATCAGTAGTTCCTGAGATTACCGCGTTCAAACAAACAAACAAACTCTTCAGCTTTATAATGTAAGTATAGATGACGGCTGCGAAACCCTACATTTAGGATGGTCCGACATACCCTTGTCCGGTTTTTTTTAAATATTTATTGCAATTCCTAGACGTTCCACATTTCAGACATAAGTAATATTACGTTTTGGATACGTGACATTTTGTCATTTGTATGTTTTTTAGGCATTTGGGTACAATCGGTACTAGCCTTATCTCTTCACATTACTCAAAGTCATGTGAGGTTGTCAACTCTTTACTGTGTATCACTCTGAGGAGTCAGGTATCAATAGGTTGTAGACTATCTAGTCTGTGATTCTATGGCTAATTATAAGTCACTATTATATCAGTTTCGAAAGAAAGATAATCTATTTTCAGTCATGTTTACCTATCTTACACCTCCGTAAATATGGAAAATCTCAATTATATTTTATATAATTGAGATTTTCCATATTTACGGTATATATATATTTTTACAATTTAGCGGTGTATAAAATAAGTTCATATTTTTAGATTTCTGTTCTCCAAAGTAAAAAAGGTATCTTTTTGGGATGACTACGTTCAGTCTGTCTATCTGTCTGTCAATATCCTTTTTCTCAGGTAATCAGCATGCGTGAATCCCGTAAGTTAAAATTAACTTCAAATACCTATTACGGTTTAAGTACGACATTTAGATTAATAACAATGTCAAGAGTTTAAGTAGGATTTTTGACATTGTGCGCCTTTGACGTTTTGCGCTTTTGACTATGTGCGCTTTTGACATTCTGCGCTTTTGACAATCTGCGCTCTTGACTATGTGCGCTTTTGACATTCTGCTCTTTTGACAATTTGCGATCGTTTGTCATTTTGCGCTTTTGACGTTATGCTCCTAAACGTTACGGTTTCTTGGAGCTGTAAAAAATGTAGCTTCTACGTCAGATACTTACTACATAGGTTGCACATTCTCAGCGAATTCTAGCAAATTCTACGTACACCTTTATATATTTTTAGTTAATGGCAATCTAGAAGCAGTAAGCTAACTTCTGTGTTTATTATGTAACTAGCACTAAACTGCTACCTCACTGGATGTTGGTTATCGCAATAAAAAACCCTAGACTAAACCTATGTCGTTCTTCAACTTAATAATATAGCTACAACAACAAAAAATAAATAAACGTTTTGAAGTTGGTGCCTAAAACATAAAACTACATTTCCTGACACCAACTTCAAAATGTTTATATATTTTTTGTTGTTGTACCTATATCATTTTTAGTTTTGACTGCCTCTGTGGCGCGGTGTGTCCGACTGCTACAAAAGAGGTCGTGGGTTAGATCCCCACCCAGGATAAAACTTTGTGTGATGAACACGATGGTTTAACCTGTCTGGGTGTTATTTATCTATAATAAGTATCTATTTAGAAATATATAAGTATGTTTATCAGTTGTCTGGTTTCTATAGTACAAGCTCTGCTTAGTTTGGGATCAGATAGCGTTGTGTGAGTTGTCCCAAGATATTATTATTTATTTTCCTTATATTCATTTTGGAAGTCAGTTTTGATTTTTATGTAAAAAGTTTTTATTTCTCACTTTTTAGTGTAGTGGCTGCTTTCATATCAAAGAAATTGGTTCAGTACTTTCGATTTCGAGATGAAGCGGTAAGGTATACTGTTCATATTTTCTGCCTACATATGTTTGAAAATATATTTTCTTCTATGCCACTATTGACTTATAATGCATGTCATCAACTACCATTCCGGATCTACTTGATTGTCATATTCACATCCATTTTTTTAGGTCAAAATAAACAAGTATGTCACATGATGTCTGATTTATCATCCAAGGTTATTCAAGAGCAATTCATCAAATAATTACAATGTAGCCGCACTATCATGCCGGGTTGCAACTACCTATCAGTTAAAGGTACCTGGCCATTACATCGTAAGCAAACATCCCATCGACGAAAAGTGTTGTGAACATGTATGGCGCATGCAAAATATTTTCGATGTAAATTAGTTGTTAATCCGGTTTAACAGCGACGGAAGCCGCTTAACACTTACAAGTATTCAATTCAGAAATAATCTTATATCAATCATTCATGTGATACGATTTATAATAATTATAATTTATTATTAACAGAGATTAGAACTGGAAGTTTGTTAATTGTGAAGACGGCATTGGAAAAAAATAACAATTTGTTAAACGATTTGTTATATCATGGTATATAATATACCGTACATGTATGATTTTAAAAACAGAGTAATGACGACACTAACAGAGTAGAAGTATAAAAGTAAAGTAAGTATTTAAGTACAGAATACAACAAATTAGTAACTTATCAATGATGATTTAAGCAAGTGTAGATAAATTACATAAATAACATTCGATCTTTGAAAACGACAAACTAATGCCGACATAGCCTAGGTATATATATTGCAATGTCACACTATTATAATTAGTTGTAAAAGTTGGAAAGCATTATTTAATTATCACGAGCGAAAAAGAGGCAAATGTAATCTGATGATTTCATCTGTTGACGTCTGCGTTGCGACACTGTCATATAAAACTTGGTAAATTATTTAAACTTTAACGTGCAACGCTTGTTGAGCGATTGTAACCTATCTACACCTTTATACTTAAAACATAATAAAAAAAAACAAAATAATTACAAAAACTTAATGATAAATTTAAATGTTTGTTATTTTAATCATACGTTTACATCCCCGATACATTCGTAGCACGGTTATATTACGATGTAATGGGCAGACACCTTTAACCACGACAACCGATCATAAATTTAATTTCACGTAACATTTTTGTTTTCGATATGCTTGTTTTTGTACTCGATTACAAGTTTCAAAAACAATTTTGTTCACACGTTGATCTTGGTTTGTTCGAAGACAATTTTTTGATAGCTTCCAATCTTTGGAAGTTTGTAGGGAAACGAAGTTTAAGAAACTGTATGAAAAGTTCGAAAATTTATTACAGGTAGTGTTTTATGAAATGCTTTTTTTAAAGCAAGCATTTTCCGATATTATTTTTTTTATTAGCCATAGAACACCGTACTCTTGGTCTTTTTAGGTTAGCTTAAGCAGGTCTACACTACAGTGACAAACATAATTATCAATTGCGACTGCGACCTGTACCGTTATTGTACTAGAGTTCTTGGTTATAATACATAGGTACACTCTGAACAATATTAGAACTGATGATAACTCCGTTTCACTGTGTAAACCACTGTTTGTTACTGTCTATCTAAAAGAGAGCGAGGTCTTACGGCTGTGGATTGATCGTGTTCGATCAGTCAACCAATTACTTCTAGAAGTTTGATCATTAAACAATCATGGACATCGGAAGGAAAGGGGAAGGAGGGCGGGGGGGAAGCGGAGAAGTCGGTGCAGTGGTTCCTAACCTTTAGATCTCGTTACTCTTTTGGATTACTTTAAAAACCGTTTTACTCCCAACATCGGTAAACTGGTAGTCGCACGAACGAGGTGTGGTGTTTAAACGGATTAACACCACCTCCATTACCCCCAAATAGTATCTGTTTTATCCCTGCGGGGGTAAATAAATAGCAGTTACCCCCAAAGAGTACCTGTTTTATCCCTGCGGGGGTAAATAAATCGCAGTTACCCCCAAATGGTACCTGTTTTATCCCTGCGGGGGTAAATAAATAGCAGCTACCCCCAAAGAGTATCTATTTTATCCCTGCGGGGGTAAATAATTAGCCCCGCAGTTATATATGTTCATTGCTCACCTATTTGACAGAGGCTGGAGACAGGTGCGCGGAACTTTGGTGGTACATTGCTGTCGGGACCCACACGTAGAAACTGGAACTCTTCACTGGGGTCCGCTACCAGGGATTCCATCTCCAGCAACCGTTCGATTGATAACTCCTGAGGAATTAACATAAGGTATCAATTATAAAAAAAAACGGGACAAATGAGAGTCGGACTCACCCACCGAGGGTACCGTACAAACGGTACATATTATAAATAGTACAGGAATCGGGGCTTGCAGTTTTTAAAATAAACGGCCTATGTTTTTTTTTACGTTGACTTATTTTTTTCACAGGTTTAAAGGACTGTAGACTTGAGTTATATGGTTTTAATTTCACGACGCGTTCTTGACAGACGGACGGACGGACAAGAAAGTGATACTATATGGGTTCCGTGTTTTTCCTTTTGAGGTACGAAATCCTAAAAATATGGCAAGTCTAGCATAGAACGCAGTTGAGAGATACAGCAAAGTTACCTCTAAATAGGCTTCAGTTACCTACCTAACAAATGATAATTTAAGCTGGTTACCTAACAAATGGTATTTAACTAGAGGTACCAAGGAAAGGGACATTATACAGTAAGTATCGATATTCGAGCGAATCATCCTCGCACAGCTTTGCGGGAAGTAGATGAACAGATTGCTGTCCTTATTTTGTGGTAGATGCCACCACACTGTTCTATAGCAGTACAGTAGCTGAAAAACCGTGAGCACATAAGATAAGCTTCATACAACGAGTGCTCGAGGAACGCACACAAACATCGAGTAGGTACACGATCTCAGAATCGGAACTCACTCGGAGCAAAGACTCCTTGTCTGTGAGCAATGTCATATGTGTAAATTGTAAGAAATAATAATAAATAATACATTTTCTTCTCGGTGTTTTGCGCCCGTAGTGCTCGACGCTTGTCGTTTGGACGCGGAAAAAACAAACCTCCGAATACTCAAACGATATTAACTTTTGAGACGTGGTCAAAAGTATTTCTGTCTCTACTTGGCAACAGGGGCAATCCCCCCCCCCCCCCCTAGACTAGAGTGAAAGAACTTTTTTTGGTCACATTAACCCCCCGTCCCCCGTCATCCTAGCGCCTTACACTTGGCCATGTTGCCCTGTTAATGGCGACTTAAAACTGAATGGCGTTTTAGTTCTCTCATTACACATCAGTAGGCTCTTAATTTGAGTTTTCAAGATATGCGCTAATACCTAGCATTCCTTTTAAAAAAAAAATACACGTATGATATCCTTGGTTTCAATTGTTTTATGAGAGATGTTTCACTGTAAGTATACACGAGTGAACAATTTCGTCATTACTAGACAACGATTCACAAAGACCCTGTCAGTCATCGTTGGTGTCATCCTTCGTACAGGAACCGATTACAGTTACAGTATAACATTTAGAGTAGTGCAACAGTTGACAGGGAAAAGAATATAGGTAGATACTTAATTACACACAATATGAAACACGCCTACAACCCTGTAACTAACAGAAGCCCGCAAGCTAGTGTTATCGATACTTGAAATCGTCTTAATAAGGCCTTTAATTTGATACCACATTGACACATTCGGAAGAGAAAATAAATTTAAATATTAGTCGACGAGGTTTTCATACGCATGTAGTTTACATTGTCTATGGGGTCATGTAAGACTTGACAAAAATCGTGGTGGTGGGATTTTAAAAACCGATTCTCCATCTATTTGCCGACAGTGGTAACATTGAATTCGTACGATCACCACAAGTCTTAAAATATAGTGTATAACAAACAAGTAAGAAAATACAAATATAGCGGCGTCATTGCGTCGTCACAAGTGAAACGATACCGATCGATAGCCGGCCACCGCGTAATAAACAAAGAAATTTGTTTAGTGGCGCGTCACTAGCCTAACACGACACGATTCTTATTAAAATATATCAATTTCAATACGATAATACACAGGGAAAGATGAAAATTATGAAATTATGTTTTTAGTAATGTGATTTTAGGGTTGAGTCTTAGGATACCGTAACCGTAGTATACATAAGTTATTAACCGCCTTCAAAAAAGCTGGTTCTCTGTTTGACCTATATGTGTGTAATATGTTCGCCATTTTCTCGAAAGTTAATAATCCGATTTAGATGGGGTTTTCGTTTCGAAAATCTCGTGACAAGCCTTTATGTCATGTAAATAGTATAATGTAAGAAATTTATAAGTTTGTTTTAATTTAAAAAATATAATATTTTCAGTCACTCAATCACGCCAAGACTAGATAGTAGAAAGAATTAACAGACACTAAAATTTTGCAGAATTAGGAATAAGAAACTTTCGTTAGTAAAGATAAAACAAAAACTAGTTTGAGATTTCTGCTTGACTGATTGATGGCCGTAACGTGTCCCTTCTAAATTAATTGAAATTTACTCGAACCTTAATTAAATAGTAGGTCAGACATTCTGTTATCCGATATTTTGATTAAGCTAGAATTCCTGAATTCTACATACATATTTATAATTTGAAGGGTACAGATTATGTTGTTACTAGCTATCCCGCGCATTGGCAATTTTCCCCGTTTTGGCAATATTTCTCATTGCTGCTCCGCTCCTGTTGGCCTTAGCATGATTTTCTAAAGTCATATGGGAAATCATGCGGAGGCGTAAAATGTTGTTTTGATTGTATAGGGCTTCTAAAAACAATGTCGATATAAAATTTTGAAAATTTACACCTTTCGACGAAATTGGGTACTAAATTTGGGTTATATCATTGTTAATAGAATACCTACCTTTCGGGTCGGACAGGAATTAATTTACATGTTGTATAGAAGATTATGATACTTCGGTTAACCGTTTTGGGGTCATAAAATTTTTAATTAAGAATCAAGGAATATCTCATACATTTTTTAGAAAGATTATAAAGATTGCAAAGTGCACACATTCCATTGTGTCCGCTTAGTAGATTAAGTGCCTCAATATAGAGAATATTATAATTCTGAATATCATGTAAATCAGGTTTAAATCATGAGCAAAATGGTTCTAACAAAAAAAAATATGTTGTTGATTTTATTAAGTGATCACAGTCACAGTGCACTTTTTCTAAAATTATGTAGATAAAGACAATTTAAGAATTGGAGATGTTAAAATAGTGGCCTTAAGTCTGTATTATCATGTCTTTTAGAATCTACATGATGTATTGATCCTGTATTATTATATAGTGAACTGAGAACAAATGTAAAGTTACATTCATATCAATTCTGTCCACGGTTATGTTGTTATATGCCACCAAAAGTGAACATAATATTTTATGTGAATCAACAAATAACGATTATTAAGTACCTCGCTAACATAAAGCACACAATATTTTACGCATTAAAATCGATTCAGGCAAAGTTACAGCGACATATATACGAGGGTGTAAATGGCAAACGCAGTTACTTTTCATTAAAAAGGACTTAAATATGAACGGAGTGGAGTAGATTGCAGAAATATCCATTCAAATTAAAACATGTGTTAAAAACGAGGTTTATACAATACAAAAAAATGCAGTTTTATGTTTTCTTGACGGACACATGATATTCAAAATTATTGTATATTACTTATTTACACACATCTATACAAATATTATAAAGCTGAAGAGTTTGTTTGTCTGTTTGGTTGAACGGCATAATCTCTGAAAGTACTTACTGGTTCGAATAGAAAAAATATTTTACTGTTGGATAGCCCATTTATCGAGGAAAGCTAGGCTATATAACATCACGCTACGACAAATAGAAGCAGAGCAGGAATGAAAAATGTTGCAAAAACGGGGAAAATTGACGCAAACGAAGTTGAGCGGGTCAGTTAGTTATTAAGACCGAAGTCAACAGTGACGTTGTACGTCGCCTGTTATTCTCTAACTAAAACTTTAACTTATTTTTGTCTAACGTTAATAATAGTTGCATTCTGTAACTTAAATGAATAAAGTATACTCTGACTAACATTCCCTTGTTGAGGTACATGCATCTCCTTTGCATGGAAGACTAACCATAATACGTACCCCCCCCCCCCCCCTCGCCCCCAGACGGGTGTTTTGTGTACCGAATTCCTTATACAAGGGTTTTTTTGTGGGCACCCACGCCCCCGTCTTGCATGCATCTTACACTTGATATCGGGTACTACAAAATGCACCCCCCCCTCCCGTCGTAATCATGTTAGATCCGGCACTGTCATTTGCCTCTCGTGCCAGAAAATGAAATCCTGGATCCACTCATGCGTAGGACCATTACAAATTGGTGGAAATGTCTTCAAATTTTACAGAGACATCCCAAGGTGATCAACATATTTTCCCTCAAAGGTCAAAGTGCAGCCCCTACTAAAGTTTAGAACCCGTGACCTACGGATAGGTCAACTAATTACACAAATACAAACAGCTCTTAATCATTAACGAATAGCTCTAAATGTGCCCGCATATTAAAGATCACGTCGGTACAACATTTCTGTTTTATATTCACGCTAATTATGTTAGAACGGGTAAAGGGCACTCGTGTAAAGCACTAGAGAACGGGTTACGACGGACTAATTAATACATAAAACCGTTCTTTGGCAAACTTCAGTCTGTAAAGGCCATAGCGCGCTGGCGGTTTGCGGTAAAAAAAAGTGATCGATTGACAATCACCAGATCATGTTTTGTTATGATGTCATTTCCAAACACAATGTAGAAATCGATTACCTAATACAACAAGCTAAATGATTACAAAATAAATAACACGACTGCTTAAAATTAATAACTGAAATATTTTGGCGCAACAAATCCAAAATTTTTGAAGTTAAAACTTTAGTGCACTTTTTGGGATGGGTAAAAAATGTTAAGCTCGCGTCAGAACACGTAAGCTAATCGAAAATTCGTAGGACGAAGGGAAAGCAACGAAAAACTGCTACAATATCATTAGAATACGAAGGTAAATTTCGCCACCATCAACAATGTTATTATAGCTTAGGTGGGAAATCGGGCGGTCCAGAAACCAGAAAACCCCAGTTCAAGTCCGAGTTACGATTATTTTTGTCACTTTTTTGTACTCTTACATAGGCTCTACATCCATACATACATACAGTCGAGAAAAACATAAACCTAGACATTGCGCAGTCGGGTAATAAATAGTAACATAAGAAGTTAAAAGTGATAATGAAGAACCAATGGTTTGAACCAAATAAAATCCATGATGGCACATGGCGTATAGAAAATGGAAAAGTCATACCAAATTCATCATCTAAAGAATTTGGTATGACTTGACTGACAACTTTTTCTCTCGAAAAGTATTCACGGTCCAAAAAGGATATAAAGCTCGAATGAACGGACTTTAAATGCAGACAAATATAAAAAAGCGATAGCTCTGTAATTTCTACATCAGCTTACGATCGCAGACATTCACCTAAAACCCCACAGTATCGATGCAGAAATGACGCCAATAGACTCTGAAAGTATCTCATATGCTAAGGCCCTAAACTCAGCAAATAGCTCTTTTTATTATGATGCATTCAAAACATACTGACAGCAACACAACGTTGGCGTTGTATTTTTCAAATAAGGTAGTCAGCAACTTCAATAGCACTCGTATTCGGTGCCGTTTGACATTTGAGACACAAAGGAAGTCTAAGGGATTCCGAGTATTATCGTGTTGTCGGCGTAAAAAAATACCTAACTAATGTTTTTATGCCGCATAATATTAACACTTACATACTAATCAGTGTTTGTTGGAATATAATTAATGATACGACATTTTTGTTAACGCCTTATTCATCCACTGAATCGAATCATGCGCTCGAAAAAGAATCATAATAATTCAATTTTAAGAATTAAAATAAATCTCATGTAATTTTATTAAAATGTTAAGGCACGCCAAATATTTGGACCTTATTATCTATACTAATATTATAAAGCTGAAGAGTTTGTTTGTTTGTTTGAATGCGGTAATCTCAGGAACTACTGATCCGAATTTGAAAAAATATTTTTTTGTTGAATAGCCCATTTATCGAGAAAGGTTATAGGCTATATAACATCACGCTACGACCAATAGGAGCGGAGTTACAAAAACGAGCAAAATTTACGCAGACGAAGTTGAGCGGGACAGCTAGTAAATTATATATACCCTTTCTCGTGACTCCGTTCAGGAGTCTCTCTCTGTGTGAGGAATCTGAAGTATCAAAGCGTTCTACTGGGGAGACCCGTGCCCAGCAGTAGGACATCATGTTGATTGATATGTAAGCGTTAAAGTCATTTGCGAATTTCTCTTTATTAAGACTTCATTAGATCATATATAGTAGCGTTTCCCAAAGTGGGTTCGGGGACCTAGGGGTTCTGTTGAAAAGTTATCAGGGTTCCGAGATTGTTTTTTTTAGAAATTCGAAAAAAAATTGTGATTGCCTGCGTAGAAAGGACAACATGGAATGTTTACCACTTGTATACAAGTTTTTACAAGAAAACACGTCGATGAGAAGAATCAAATGTGAACTTATCGTAACTGAACATTTAGTAAATTTGCTGAAATCTTTGTTAGCTTAGTTGAAACCGCCCCCTTCATAGGTTCCATAAAATAAAAGGTATTTGGTGGGTGTTCCGTTAAAAGATTGGGAACCCCTGATCTATGGATATTTGTAGGATAGAATACCCATTGGGCACATATGTAAATGTAAAACCATCATAATTTCTATATCTCAGTTCTGTCAGACATTTTAGTTTATTTTTTGAACCTAAGTGAATAAAGTACACTTAAGCTCAATTCGAGCAGACCAAAAATCAAAAATGGCGATTCTAATGTTATTCTTATACCATTTTATTATTTTTCAGATAATATTTCAGATAATATAAGGTCCGTTTACACTGAGTGTATTTGCAACAATATGTTGCGACATCGTGCGATCGGACTTTAAAATATACACATATACAACACACGATAAAGGTGCGATTTCACGGAGCGCTGCATACGATAATCGGCAATGATAAACGGCGGTGGTCGACCGATTCCGTCATACGACTACGTATGTTGGTAATTAATACTGCAAAAATTATGATCTGCCGCTTGCAGCGTCCCGCGCAATTACAACTTAAGTGGCAGCAGAATTGCGTGATAGTTAGTAAAGCGAGGTCATGAAGTGCAGAAGCATTTTAAGACTTCGCTTCACTGCAGCTGGGCCTTAAGAATTTTTACTGCAACAAAGGGCATTTACCTGTACAGAGCTGCTGGGATGTGCGTCTTCTGCTCCTCTGGCCGCCCTCTGCCTTTCTTCCTGAACCGCCTCCCTCTTCATGCCGCAAGCCAGACATTTTTGATATCGGCAGTACTGACATCTGTTCCTCTGGCGTTTGTCTATGATGCAATTACGTTCTTCACGGCAGGCGTACGTTAGGTCTTTCCGAACTGTTCGTTTGAAAAAGCCTTTGCAACCCTCGCAGCTGTAAAAGAAAAAATATCATCAGTACGGATGATTACGTGACTTAAAATCAATCTAGGATTATTTTCCAGGGGGCCATACCTCGCGCGACTTGTATGTTCGCGATTTTCTCGAAAGCTGGTGTTATGTTGTGTTATTTCCATAAGAGTTCTTAGAAACCTTAAAATATTTTGAAGGCCCTGTCGAATAATGTGTAATCGAGTGCCCTCTCTAGAAATTTAGGGGGGGCACTCGATATTAGGATGAAATAATAAGTATGCAGATTTCTCGACTGTAGACAAGATTATTTCTTAGGTGTCATAATCCAACATCCTGGGGTGGGCACTAGACCATTCTGGGGTGGGCACGGCCCAACACCACCCCCCCCCCTCCCCTTATATACGCCCATGGACCTAATGTTATTCTTACGTGACTAAACACACTTTTATATGGTCTACCAAAATAAAAGTCAAGAATTAAAAAAAATAAAACTTTAACGATAAGTATCCAATGTATGGTCGTGAGTCCAAAGCCAACGAGGATAATATTTAAATAGCTGAATAAAATTTCCATTAAATAACTAAAAACCATTATGTTTAAACTAGCCTTCAAATTAAAAAAAAACGCTTTAAAATGAAAATTAAGTTAAAAATTCGTAAGGTCATTCATTTTTTGTATTTTTGCCTGATATTGCTAGTGTACATGGACTGGAATAACTGCTTTAAAAAAAGCAAGTCTTATGCTTGTTTGTTCTGTTACTGGTTCAAAAAAAAACATATTTTTTTAGTAGTTTTTCTACGCAATTAAAATGAATCTCTGTCCACTAAAAAGATTTTAATGATATTTAGTATGAAGACAGCTTAAAAAATGGATCATCGCGATCAAATTTCAGCACCAGTCTTTCTAAGTGATATCTTATGATTGGAATGTTGTTTATCAGAATGATGTCCTGTTCCCTTTCGCAGAAACGTAATAATTAATCACGTTACGTACCCTGTAGTCCTTGTCGGAATATACTTATTAGGACTTATTACATATACATACATACATATCAACCCATATGATGGCCCACCGCTGGGCACGGGTCTCCCCAGTAAAACCTACTGGTATGTAGATCCTGGGGGTAATTGCCATAATCGCCACGCTTGGCGAGCGGGTTGGCGATCGCAGTAAGGCTTTAGGACTTATTACTTGTACTAAAATAAATAAGACCAATTTTTGTAACATATCTTATAATGACCTGTTTTTAGTAAATGTTAATTTATTTGTCTATATTTTCTAGTATAACAGTTCTTATTTTTAGTTATTAAGTATAGTTTTAGTTTCGGAAAGTATTTATTAAAATACTTTTTACTTTCTAGCCTGAAACACAGGTTTCAACCTAGTTCAGGCAAATACTTAACTGTGCTATTTGTTATTATACCTTTATATAAGTTTATAGTACCTTTACTTTCATGAATAAATTATTATTATTATAGACTTTCAGTAAAAAATACGAGATATAAGAGGGTTAAGAAAAAAAAATGATGACTACATTTTAATGTCATCATCACTAAAACGTGTCATTATGAAAAAAAAAGTCTAAAAGCTAATACCAGTTTTCCATTTTTTTTTCAATTATAATAATAAATGTATTTATTCATAGCCCAGGTCTAAACCACATGATTGGAAAAATGAATGTGTATCTAACGACATGACTAATATACAGGCATGATCAACTCAAGTAGGTATATGTTATGCATACAAACTCTGATTCCTATACTTCTATCTCATAAAAAAATCTTATTTTTTTTATTGATTTAGTTTTTCTATTATTAACCCGAGATGCAAATGATAAGTATAAATCTATACTTAAATTATAAAACTGAAGAGTTTGTTTAAACGCGGTAATCTCAGGAGCTACTAGTCCGAATTTAAAAAATATTTTTTTATTTCTGTTGGGTAGCCCATTTATCGAGGAAGGCTATAGGCTATATAATATCACACTACGACCAATAGAAATGCCTCATAAGGAGTGTGTCTGTTTGTGCAATTGTAGCGCACAAACTGTTGAACGAATTTGATTACGGTTTTTTTTATTTGATAGCTAGTATAATTGGGATGGCTCTTAACGCTGTTGATGAAAATTCTTTTAGATGTTTTAAAAATAAACAAATTATCTCAATTGTCAGGAGTTTTTTATTTATTTTTGAATAAATAAGTTTTATTAAGTAAGTCACATTATTGTGAGGTCCTGAGCAAAAGTTTACATACATATCACCATTTAAAATTATTTTTACTTACCCTATAAGACTGCATTTTTTATATCATTCCAATAATATCACTAATGATGATATATTACGTTCTTACATCGGTAGTCTGATCAAATAACACATTTTGGGTGTGTCAAACCAGTCCAAACAAAGTGCTCATTATCATTCATGGAGATACCACTAATAAACATACTACATAACATTTAATTGATTGTATACAGAAATAGTGTTAAGGTACGATCACATACACATATACCCCGGGACGGAATGCTGATGGCAGTGACGCACTGGCCATAACCGCTTGTAGGTTAACAATACGAGACTCCATACATGGAGACATAACATTAAATACTAATTAATATAATAAATGTGAAAGTTAACATGTACGTCTATCTGTTACGTTTTCACGCTTAAAATAACTGAATCGATTTAGAAGAAATTTGGTATGGAAACAGTTTACGTCCTGGGAAAGGATGTAAGAATAGAAAAGGGTAGGATAGTTCCGCGATAACAGACATTCACTCGGAGAAGCCGCAGGCGAAAGCAAGGTAGTACTTATTACTTTATTTTACTTTTATAAAAATAATTTAAAAATTAGAGAGAGATAAAATTTAGAAATGCATTTCTATATGTTATCTCTCTCTGGTCTACAATTTAATTCAAGCGCAATCACTTCTCATTTCTGATTTACGATCGAAATTAATTTTTGATAAAATAATAAATAATAAAAATAAAAATTATTGCTCGCTAATACAAAAAAATAATATATATATATATATACATATATATATATCGTAGTATGCAAATAGTGCAAAAAGTACTTCCAAGTAGGAGAATTAACTTTGAATTTAATTCAAGCGCTTGCGCAATACTTAATGCACGGGCTCTATCCGTCCGTCTACCGCTTATGTGATACATAAAAACACGAAATTCAATTCAATTAAAAAAAAATATGATAAAGAATCAAAACTGCAGATGAAATCGACATCGGAATTAAGCATCATGAGTCAATTTATCAGATTGTGTTCTATTTCAGAACACAACATTCAATTGGTTACAATCACAATCATAACATAAATGAATGAGCTTATCTTGTTATATTCATTAAGGCGACAAAATTGCGAGAGTAATATCGTAGTTCGTAGAAAAAATATATACGGTAATAATCTGGGACAAGTCCTTGGGGAAAAGAGTATGACATCGGTCGCCACTCGATCAAATTATCCCGTATTACTGCCATATCCTTGGTCCTTTCGCTATTCGTATTGACATAATTGAGAGAAATATTGATGTGGACCGGACCTCCATACTATTACGTTAAGGAAAACTAACTCTGAATTGGATGCGTGATGCTATAAACAAAATAACAATTTGAAAATGTTTTAAATACACTGATGTAAAAATGCATGACCAAAGTTTGTTCCACGAGGTTTTCAGCCCCTTGTTCTTTGATTGAAGCAATTAAAAACATTTCCGATGGTACCTACAATTATAATTGAAAAGGAGAATGTTAATAAGAATGTAATGAAAGTTTTATATATAATTTAAATTCTAGTTTTTTTTTTAATAAAAACTTTTTAGTAGGATCTACGAAAGGTTGGCCCTCGGGGAAAAAAAGTCTCCGTAACCAGTTAAACAACTGGTTGCCACAGTACCACTGGACGGAGGTGCAAAAGTGAAGAGTTATTTTCGCATTTATTAATGGATTCCTTGAAGAGTACCGGTTTCCCGGTGCCCTATGATATTACACCATCCCATTCAGTATTACAGTTACCTATGTTATCAACATAAATAATAAAATGAAAACTTGAATAAGAAATTTCAAGAATTGCAATTCTTGAAATTTCTTGAAATAGATAAAATGAAATAAACAAAAGAACATGAAGTATTTATTCAGTATTGAGGTCAACGTCGTAAAGTGTCGTCAAAGATTTAGTCAAGTGCATTTGTCATCATTCTGGATTTAGAATATTATGCAGTATGTTTTAGAATAGAAGGAATATTGTATTGACTAAAACTTGGCTCGGTTTGTAACTATAAACATTAAGAATGTCATAAAATCGGTGCATTGCAAGTGCGGGGATAGGTAAACAATAGACTAGAGCTAGCATAGCACGGCTTATTTGACTAAGAAAATGTTAATACAGAACTTTTAACCATTGGATGCGAATACGGCGTAACCAAAATTATACAAAGTAACAGTAGCAAACACATACATGATTTAAAAAAATAAAGAAAGACCTTTTTAAACAATCTCATTATATCCCACGAGACAATAGTCGCCTAAAACATGAAAGGAGTAAGAAACGTAGGTAAATACCACAAATAGTTTAGGTACCTTTCTCATATCCAGGATTAAATATGTATGTACCCTGGATCATATAAAAAAAGAAAAAAAATATATAGAAAGAGAAAAAAAAAGAAAAGAAAGCTTAGGAGAGTCATGACAACCATGTGGTTGTCATGACTCTTTTAAGCTTTCTTTTCTTTTTTTTTTTTTTCTTTTTTTAAATAAAAATAGCTAAGCTGGCGAATCCATGACCTAAGCAGAAATTATACAGCTAGTCCTGGCTACATATCAACTACAAGCTATCCCACGCAACGTCGTCTGCGTAAATTGTCCCCGTTTTTGCAACATTTCTCATTACTGCTCCGCTCCTATAGATCGTAGCGTGATGTTATATAGCCTTCCTCGATAAAGTGGCTATCCGATAGTGAAATATTTTTTCAATTCGGATCAGTAGTTCCTGAGATTACCGCGTTCAAACAAACTCTTCAGCTTTATATTATTAGTATAGATGAGACCCTTCATCTCTCAAGAAACGAAGGCTCCGGCTCAGATCTGGGCTTGAAAATACTATTTGTGACGGTCAGAGACTGAAAACTATAAATCAATAAAGAATTGGAACGAAAAGATATAAAACAGTAACCTACTAGACAACTTCGCGCATAATAAATAAGAATCAATTATATACGATACATAATGTTGTATGTAAAACTGCGCAGTGCACAAGGTTGAGCAACACAATAAAAGGCTTAAGTAAAATCAATATGAGCCCAGTTAAAAGAAACAAGCGGTTTATGGTGACGCATGTAATTCGCTCTCGGTGGACGTTAATGACATGATTGCGTTTTGTGCCTTCGACGTAGTTTCACAACTTTGTTGAGTACGTCGCTATATTTCACTTTCACTTTTAGTAGCAGGATACTCTAAGATTTATTATCATTATTATCTTTGGCCTTGACGTCTATTAAATATAATTTTGTGTGGTTTTCTTTTTCCAATTTATAATGAAACGTTACAGGATATTGTATTGATCGTTTTGTATTGACAGCAATCTCCATTATATTAAGATTTCATTTGTATTATGTCTAATAAACAAAAATCAATTGCCATGTAATGATTTGGTATGTATTTTTAGGGTTCCGTAGCCAAAATGGCAAAACGGAACCCTTATAGTTTTGCCACATCCGCAGCTTAGCTCAGAGACTGTTAGTGCTAGGAGGCTGTAATTCTGCATGGATACACATATTACTTACGCCGACAAAGTGAAAGTATACAATTTTGAAAAATATTTTTTTAGGGTACCTTCTCTATGTGTAAAGTAGGAATGTGATTTTTTTCTCATCTACCCGATCGTGTGAGATATTATTAGATAGGTTTTTTAGCGATCCGTTTGTGAAATATTAAGCTATAAATTGCAAATTTTGTTAGCGTCAGTGTCCCCTCCCCACCCCCCTGCCAGCTAAATGGTTGATGTTGGGTATATGAAAAAATCACGGTAGTAGTTAGAAATTAAAAGGAAAACTATTACAGCTAAGTAGGCTTTATAAATTTACGAGTAACAGCTGATCAAATGAGAAGTAACAAATTTTTCGTAGAAATTCCATTGAAAAATATTAAGCAGGTATAACATAGTGATTATGAAACAAAAACAACAGAAAACCCACTTCCTAAGCCATATTATTCGTATCGGATGGGCGGGGGACTACGGAACCCTACATTGTGCGTGACACGATATGCACTTGCCCGGTTTTTTGGTTTTGTTTGTAGTTATCAGGGCAAGGTTTGATGAAAAAATATTATTAAAAATGCCGTGTAATGCTTCTAATAAAAATTTAACGTTCAGTTTTACAGTCTGTCATCAATCAGTAAATTGCCCCGAGTAGTTGGTAAAAAATTTAATATAGATTTTTATTTATATTATTTTTTAAATATACCATAGATATAACAATTCTTCATTACTAAAACTATTTATTTACTCGTAGTAGGTGTGGATATAGGAGGTTGAAATATTATTTTAAACGATTGGTGTCCAAGAACTTGTCTTAATTGTTTTGCATGTATATTAGAAGTCCTGTAATTTATTACGCAGGTTCCCATAAAAGTGAAAACTGAACCGTTGCAAGAAATATTTCACTTATAAATACGAGTCAATTCCACATTATACGAGTTTTATAAGTTTATATAACTTCTGCACCACGATTTCCATATCAATAGCACGCGTTTGGTCGCATAATGCCTAATTCGTAAAATGGCACCCGAGTCTTGAAAGGACTAATTCGCGAATGGACTAATTCTTAAAAAGACTAATTCGCGAAATGGCTAATTCTCAAAAGGACTAATTCGTCAAACGGCTAATTCTTAAAAAGACTTATTCGCAAAATGGCCAACTCTTAACGATGTATGACAGAACAAGTCATACATTTACGGGAATAAAAGTTTCAACCTATGAAAACATATTAAAGAACGATAACGAATGTTTAAAATTAATAATAACCTAGTAAATTGCAACTAGCGCCATCTAGTTATTTGATGAGTAACTACGTGGTCTGTGTATGATGACAAATGTTAGAAAATAAAAATACTAGGATATTTTCCGGGCCTTGAGGGATGAAATGCAAACAATAAATGAGAAAATATTTTTATTAAAAATAAAAGTCACAGATTATTATTATGAATAAATTTCAAGTCAGCTAGCAAAAGTAATTCTGAAAAAAAAAGTAGATACCTCCTAAATCAAATCTTTCATTAATGTCAGATAGCTCAAATCATCATTTTCATTGGAAAATTGCAATAATTGTACGATATATAGGTATATAATTATTTTATATAATTATATACCTATATAATATTTTAAACCTATATACCTAGATATATATAATTATATACCTATATATATAATTATTTTATATAATTATATACCTATTATAGGTATATAATTATTATATATATTTATTATAGGTATATTATTATTTTATATATAATTATTTTTAATATTTTACATAGTAGTAATTTTAGTAGATAAGTTTTAATATTTTGTATATATCTTGGTCTTTGTAAATATTGTATAAAATATATAGGTATATGAAAACTTTTATACTGGAAGGTAAAATTATAATGACAGTTGATAGTAAATTATCCTGTGGAAGAAATATTTGACAGAAATTTTCTTGTGCTTGAGTTCTGCTAATAATTTGTTGTATTTTTTGTCAAATAATATATCTTTACTCCTGCGATTTTTTCGTCTTATTGTAAAAAGATTCCTTTTCATAATAATGTCGAAATGCTTTGATTCTGTCTTTATTTTGTGTATAAAATTAAACAAGGACGGACGTGTCGGAATCAAAACATTTAGTCGGTGGTGCCATCCTTCCAGCGCGTTTGTAGTACGATGACGTTGTCCAGCGCAGCTGAGAAGTGCTGAGCCTAATCTGTTCCACTGTTTTTCATAATAGTGAAGGATATATCATACACAGACCACGTAGTTACTCATCAAATAACTAGATGGCGCTAGTTGCAATTTACTAGGTTATTATTAATTTTAAACATTCGTTATCGTTCTTTAATATGTTTTCATAGGTTGAAACTTTTATTCCCGTAAATGTATGACTTGTTCTGTCATACATCGTTAAGAGTTGGCCATTTTGCGAATAAGTCTTTTTAAGAATTAGCCGTTTGACGAATTAGTCCTTTTGAGAATTAGCCATTTCGCGAATTAGTCTTTTTAAGAATTAGTCCATTCGCGAATTAGTCCTTTCAAGACTCGGGTGCCATTTTACGAATTAGGCATTATGCGACCAAACGTAGCACGGCCTACCTACGGGATCGAGTTGAGGGCGTGGTCTGTGAACGAACAAATGTCCGGTTTCTTCAATGTTTACAAACAGCTTTAAATCTTTTACATTAGAGCACTAAATCAACTCGTGTGTGCGAGCACGCACGCCGATAAATTAGGCAGGTAGCCTACACTTTAGAATTCGCAAAGAACCCATTTATAGCCCCAGTTATTGTTTTAAAACGACGAAACCCCAGTGATAAATTGTCCGATAATATGTCAATTTTATTGTATCATAATTTAGTTTTATGGCCCAATTAATGCTGTTTAATTATGAATCTTTGTTATTTTTATAAACTAGTGACATGTCTCGGCTTCGCATGGGGGCTCATTTACTAATGATAAACTGTTAAACTGAATGTCACTTTTTAATGACCTTTTTTGTGTAATTGTTACTTTTATGATACTACTAGCTTTCGCCCGCGGCTCCGCCCGCGTGGATGTCGGTTATCGCGATAAAAAATATCCTATGTCCTTCCTCGGGACTCAAACTATCTCCATACAAAATTTCATCTAAATCGGTTCAGCTGTTTGAGCGTGAAAGCGTAACAGACAGACAGACAGACAGACAGAGTTACTTTCACATTTATAATATTAGTATGGATTGATACATATATGTTATTTGTATAATTGTCTTACATACAAACTTGTCCGGACAATCAGCAAAATCGATCAAGCTGTCTTCTGGTGTTATATTTTGTTTGAACACACTTTAATATAATTTGATACTGTAATAGACCAAACCCTACAGGAAATAAACAAACGAAGCTGTATGTGAATCTGGCATTTTACAAAACGTGGGTCGTACAGTGCCCTCTAATCCATTTGATTCTAGCAATAGGTATACAAAACAAAATGGCGACCGATTTAATCAAACTTGAAAGTTTTGAAGGTTATTTGTTTCAATTTACAAACGTATTTTGAGTTAGGCCGCACTGGAATCGATAATATAATTGTTTTTATCAATGTTGTCATTGTTATACACGAAAATTAAGAGTATACATAACATTTAAGAGCAAATAGAACGTTTGATCACAATTAAGTAAATGTCAGCGTGGATGTTCATAAATTATATCTATCTGTAGGATATATGAAAGGGTTAGCATTTGAAAAGGTTAATACGTAATAACATTTATGAACCTTAATGGGTTTAATAAACATTTCTTAGCACTTAAGAACTATGTCCGATAATGTGTAAAGTGACGCTTTCACTTGCACTGCCTTCATAAATGTCGCCTTCCTCAGGATACCATCTATATATTTGCCAAAATTTCATTAGGACTCATTCAGGGCTTTATCAAATCATACGAAATAGAGAGCGAATGTGTCACATAACGTCAGTCATAGTTCGGTCCCACTCCACGCGACTTCGTTCAGCTGGATGTCTCTTCGACTTATTATATTAAACAATTCTTATCCACCTGCCAGCAATCTTTTCACAAAAGTAAAGAATAAACTAAATGTGTTTTTCACATTGTCTAAATAATGTTGTACCTACCTCTTTGCTTCAATGGATTTCGAGTTATAAAGAGGTTTTACATTTGTTAGAGCTAACAGTAAAGTTTGCGGATCACTAATATTTGTGGTGTCCTAAGTGTTCTCTCAACCCAGAAAGCTTTTAGCTTAAGAATTATCCACTATGGATTAAAATCTGAATACCCTTAGAGCAAACAAATATACCATGTTTATATTAGCCCTTAGAAATATTCGTTAGGTTACTTGAAATTTTTAAAGTGATTTAACGCAATTTATGAAGAACTAGCTGTGCCCCGCGATGTTACTCGCGTTTTATTAGCCAATGTGTTAATCCAGGGTGTCAGCTAACTCCATACCAAATTTTATTAAAATCGCTCTAGCGGTTTAGACGTGAAGAAGTAACAAACATACACACTCACATACTCACAAACTTTCGCCTTTATAATATTAGTGTGATTGTACGCTCTGATTGTTGAAAATCTTTGAGATGGCATAGTTTCAACAACAAAACAAGATGTTTGGCGTACCCAGGCAGGAATTAGGTTCAACATGTCCAAAAATTTAAAACCCCGTCGTGCGAGCGACTCACACTTGGCCAGTGTTTATGCAGGACTGATTCTCCCCCCCCCCCCCCCCTGAAAAGCAATCCTGGGTACTTACGTCCATGACAAAATGTAAGGCAACTTTATACTCTTGAAGCGTGCGACAACGTAAGGAAAGGCACCTGTTACATATCTCTCTTATTTCAATTCTAGAAAGATCGTCCCGAGTGTGCAGCTAAATTATAAAACTTCAAAGTGTAAAGCTTTCATTTCACATTCCATTGCGTTGTTATTTAGCGTCGGTCGATATTAAAGCAAAAGCATCCCGAGACCAGCCCCCTGTGAGTAGGGTAGGGGGGTAGGTGCTGCTCGACCAGACACCAGACGGTTTAGAATGGTTATCGTTCCAGAATGTTCCACTTAACTAAAAGCTTTTCTTCCTTTCGCCACAATGGCGGTCAAGGAACAAAGATTTTGCGGCTTCTATGCAAAGGTTCACCGGAGTATTGTTTGTATAACAATACAAGGAACGTGTTACGTGTGTTATTGGCTTAAAATTGGATAAACCGAGGTTAGATTGAGGTAAATTCAAACCTTTAACAATCTACATTGGCAGTAGTCTAAATAAAAGAAACGTGACAAGAATATGAGGACCATACTTGAGTTGGTTTAAAGATTCGCCTGTGCTGTTAGAGGTAGTTATTAGAGGGGTTAACTGAAATACACCTTTATATAATACTAGCTGCCCCGTGCAACATTTCTCATTGCTGCTCGGCTCCTATTAGTCGTAGCGTGATGTTATATAACCTATAGCCTTCGTCGATAAATGAGCTATCGAACAGTGGAATAATTTTTCAATTCGGATCAGTAGTTCCTGATATTACCGCGTCCAAACAAACAAACATACAAACTCTTCAGCTTTATAATATTAGTATAGATATAACTATTATATTAAACAAGTATAACGCGACATTCAAGTGAAGTATAAGAAGAATACAAATTATGGAAATATTCACTTGTGTACGTAGTTATTAAACTATGCAGACAATCATTAATCTAGGGAATAAACATAGTCGAGCGAATGAAATTTATGTATGTAATTAATGTGCACGGATAAGTGTAGACGGAATATGCACATTATCCATTATCCATACACCCCTGATCCAAGTGGATGAAAATGTATAAGAAGAACCAAATTATCACCAACCAAATTATTATGCCTAGGTACTCGTAGATGTCCAATATCAATTATATGATACACTAACCCCTACAGCGGGTGACAGGTCAAAATAAATGCATCCGATTGAAACTGGTGCAGGCTGAGATGACACGGGCGTGGCGCGAGTATAAAAGGTTTTCCGTCTTGATCTTCCCCGTCTAATCTATACTAATATTATAAAGCTGAAGAGTATGTTTGTTTGAGAAAATCTTTTACTATTAAATAGCCCATTTATCGAGGAAGGCTATAAGCTATATAACATCACGTTACGACCAATAGAAGCGGAGCAGCAATGAAAATTGTTGCAAAAGCGGGGAAAATTTACGCAGACGAAGTTGCGCGGGTCAGCTAGTCTCCTATAATAATCGCCATACAGACCTGTCACGAAGTATAGGTATGTAGACAATTGAATATAGATGGCCACATTACCAAAGATTACAAATAATCACCTAATAAAAAACCTGTAACACTAGACCATGTTATCGGAAACACAAGTAGGTATATCCCCAATAATGTAATTCACAAAAAAGCTATGTGTTAAAAATAGCTGTACATGAGCTCATTATATGAACATGCCTCTCTACACGTGCCAAAGAATGAATTTACACTCCACACAGTTTTCTCATACCAGTACAATTCATATGAAATAAACAAATCTAGGAATTTTGGGCATCGAGCAAGTAGGTGACTGAATTCGTCGTGGTCATTAAGTAAAAAGATATATCAGTGAATAGGACCAGGGCCCAAGGGTAACAAATACCTCTGGAAAAAGCTCTGAAAGGACCAGACCAAAAACAAGTTAATACTACCGCAACCCCTTTTCTCACTGGTCCCCTGCGCTTCATCGTTCTTGAAGCATCCTCCTCCTACACACTTGTAATGTAAGATTAATTCACCTATTGCGCAATAATTTTGAAGCCAGCTACTATTAGAAAACGGTGCAATAGAAACTCGCACTGAGCTCATCTTAAGCTACTCAGAAGGAACTTCAAAATGCTTCAACAAGCAACGTTCAAGTAAATTATTCCCTAATCGATCAATTTACGCGACAACCACCGCGTCAAAGACCCTTCAGAGTCTCAAATGGCTATAAGTACCTCGCACATCTATTATTTATTGAAAGTTTCAATGGCATACGACGAAAATCGACTACCTGTCTGAATACCTGATGAACGAATCAACATTAAAAATGACCAAGGTGGAAAATGTCTTGAATGACATTACAGGCCGACTCCGATCAATAGAATTGTAAATGATTTCGATACGTTATCGCTAAGCAAAAACTATTTTAAGTCAGTACAGTCACTTTTTCTGCCTCGATAACGAGTCACGGTTTCCGGCAAGGACCAAAGGACTTTCTTCCCCTGGTTGCGAAGACAAACCAAGGCTACTTCAGTCTATTCAAAGAAACCTAAGTATGGCTTTTCAGAGTTGATGTGTTTGTGAGTGTACACACATTCTGAATGTACCTGCGCAAGTTATTATACCGTCATAAATCTGTTAGGTCCTTTATAAATACAGTGCTTATTTTACACGAAGTTGCACGAAAAATGTCACTCAGATCTGATCTTTCCTATTTCATTTGCATTACAACTGGCTACGAAACCAATCCACTATATTTATAATGTAGTAAACCTGATGAATTTTGAACAACCTTAAATTTAATGTAACAAGAAACAGCAATTGCCACACAAACAATCGAAACAAAACAAATTCAAATCAGTCGAGCCATTCTCGATTGTGAACATACCGCATGGTGATTGACTTATATAGATAGATTGATAAAGCAATAATGTCCCACGCCCAAACACTTCGATTAAAACGTTAAAGTAATAAGTAAGTGTAAAATCTTTAATTTTGCGCATGCTATAATATAATATTCATTTCACACGCAACCAATAAATGTTGTATCTAAGCTACGAATAGGTACACAGTACAGAATACACACGTAGATACCTCCTTTTGAACACAGACGAACACAAACGTAGTTGTCTAGACGGCGGGATCTTCATCCACTATCGACATAACAAATACCCTGTACAAGTAAATTATATACCAACAGGTCCTCTATAATAACTACCCATATGTACTCAGTTTCTATTGCCTTAGAGACTTTAATTAAGTACGTTTATAGCTGTGATTCATATCTACAGAATTTAAATAAGTTGGCAATAACTTTAGCAGCGAATTATATTTAGCATTTCAATGATTTTACGTCAACTATTGTGAATCGTCTAAAACGTGTCAGTATAGTTACTCTATACGTTATTACGTATCTTAATATCCTAATATCTTGGGACAACTCACACAACGCTATCTGATCCCAAACTAAGCAGGCCTTGTACTATGGCAACCAGACAACTGATAAACATACTTATATAATTCTAAATACATAAATGTTATAGATAAATAACAGCCAGACACAGAATAAACCATCGTGCTCATCACACAATCCCCACCCAGGATAAAACTTTCGTGGTAAAAGGTCGTGGGTTCGAACCCACGACCTCTCTCGGATACATTCCCACCGCGCCACAGAGGCAGTCGAAGTCTATACAAATTCATTATTACGACCTCGGATCAAATAAAATTTGATCGAGATATGACTTTATATGACGTCTTAAAAAATAACAACGGATAAATTACCAGAAAATCAAAGACATTCGTGAAGAATAAGGATCACGAAAATATTAAGAACTTCAACCCCTAATTTCTGATAAGATTTGTTATTTATTATTCGTATCTTTATTAAAATAAAAAACGAATGGCAATATACTAGGCCCGTCGAATATTGATAAGGGTGGCACAAAGCAGAATCCCTGCAGTACACCAAGAACACTGCAAGTGTGTGATGAAGTGATGAAAATGTATATAGAATTTTTGTCTGCAATCACTTCATTACTGGATTCAAATGATTGACCGATCATAACAAGTTCCACTAATTATACAAATGCGCAAAAACGTGATTTAGTTATCAAGCAGACAGTGCGTTGTTCTCACTCACTATAAAGAACGAGTTTCTTTTAAATCAGGATCTTGTAAATTGCAAGCAGGTATTACTTGCAGTCTACATAAAACATAAAAGCGTAGGTTTTTGAACGAGCAATAAAATTTTATAACTTCAGACATTTTGCATTCATAATTGAAAATTATAATCCATAGCCCACGAATTGTAACCAAATGCGAGACGAATTGATTGGACGTTCAACTCTAGGCAAGATTTCGACTTCTTCGATTCGTCTGATCTAAACCACACGTGCAACTTTAAATTATATTTTTTATGAACTGGTCAGTTCATCTAGATTGGGTTAGAAAATATGGACGCCCAGAAAACAAATTTTCTCGAAATGCGTTTTAGTTCTCCCGAAAACCATAAGATAGTATAAATATTCGATCTGAATCCTAAAAAGCGCCTGAGAATGCAATAACAGATATAATATACCAATTTCAAGACACAGAATAACCTTGCCAAATTATAGAAATCAAACGGACTCCATAATTTGATGTTTATTTTTAGCTAGCAACATTAGAGGAAAAAAAACAATAATGTAAGGTAGAAAACATGTATATTGCCAAAAAATATTCAGAGCTATTTTATATTTACGCCCGAGTGTTGTCTGTTACATAACATCTCATCACGATACTATATTGAGACCAAAACATATGAGTAACACAGATCTGAAAGTATAATTTATCTCGAACGCAAATAAGTTAAAGGGGTGGTCCATTACTGCAAAAGAAGTGCGTTGCAGTCTTTCTGCCTTCCAAGATGACAGTTCACCAAGTCAATAAGGCAGTGGCGGATTCAGGCTTTTGTTTGGCGAAAGGGGCCTGGACCCCGCTAACATACCCAAGATTTTATTAGGAAGAGGGGGGGGGATAGCAATACGGAACTCATCCACGAATGAGATTGCCTCTGTGGCGCGGTGGAAGTGTATCCGACTGCTTCACAAGAGGTGCCAGCCATGATACAACTTTGTGTGATGAGCACGATGATTTATTCTGTGTCTGGGTGTTACTTATTTATCTATACTAAAATCTGAAGAGTTTGGTTGTTTGTTTGAAGGCGATAATCTCAGGAACTACTGATCCGATTTGAAAAAATATTTAACTGTTAGATAGCCCATTTATCGAGGAAGGCTATATGCTATGTAACATCACGCTACGACCAAAAGAAGCGGAGCAGCAATGAAAAATGTTACAAAAACGGGGGTACTTTACGCGTACGAAGTTGCGCGGGTCAGCTAGTCTATATTAAGTATGTATTTAGAAAGAAGTATGTTTATCAGTTGTCTGGTTTTCATAGCACAAGCTCTGCCTAGTTTGGGATCAGATAGCGTTGTGTGAGTTGTCCCAAGATGTTAATTACTGTTGCGAATTTGGATGTCGCCGTGCCTGCGATTTCAATCATTATAAACCGTCACGTTACAAAGATTATTCTGTAGAGCGTGAGTTATCTTTTAAAAACAATACTTATGTCAAACAAGATAAGTGGTTTAAAAATAAACGAAACGGGGCTTTTAGTTGCATTATCAACTGCGCGTTTTCCGTTGCATATGGAAGCGAGAAAAAAATCAAAGCAAAAACTCCCAACTACGTTCTTATTTATCAAACATCTGGCCTATGGGATGAGGGTTTAGTCGGCATTTGTTGATGTAACTGACACTTTGAAACTAACTTAAAATTATATCTATTATACCCTCTCGAAGTCACGTATTCATAAAGTTTAGATTTTGTATACGGAGGAGAGGCAAGATAGTTTCTTGGAACCGACAAAAACTATATCAGCCTTGCCACCTGATACAACGCATTTTATTTTGATAGTTACGACGTTTAGATCTAGAAAAATGGCGCCTTAATCTCACTCCGGTTGTGTCGTACTTCCATCCTATCGAAATTTGAGAGTGTGAGAATAAAGAGTTTCAACACTGGTGCCACAGTATAAATACTTGTGCGTTATACTCCTTCGAGGTTTCTAGCAAGTCGTATAAAGAAAAATCTAGAAATCGGATAGAAGAACATCATCTTTAAATAGTAAGTTATAATTATGAACAATGCCTACCTGTACACTCCGTAGTGTTTCCCTGACGCTCTATCTCCACATATGGAACAGAGGTGTTTTGATCCGCTCAGCGGGTGATTCGGGGGATAGTTCTTGAATGCAGGAGGTGGAGTGGAATCGTCTCGCATTCCGTCCAGCATTGCAGTGTCTGGTTTCATCTCCGGCGGTGACATTGGAGACATAAAACCGCCCTCCAAGTTCAGCCCTGTAATAAAAAAGTGTAATCAACGTTTGAACATGTACTATAATGAAAATCTTAATTAGAAACTCCACGAGACGTAATATACATTTTCTTTTTTTTTGACTATCATCTACAAAGTTTAATAAGTATTAAATTAATATTTGTATATTAAATCTCATTGGTAAATTAGTACGACAGTAAAAAATTCTGTCAGTTTTATATTTTTATAGTCCAATTTTTTTGTGAATACGTTTTGGATACACATTGTTAAGCAACCACGTGTGATACCTACACAAAATGGTGAATATAAGTTGGTAGACATAACTGTCTATATCTTTATACCTAATACTAATATTTTGTACATGCAACCTTACGAAAGGACATAAATTATTTTCAATAATTCCACGCGAACGGACTCTCGAACAAAGGCTAGCTTTTTATAATAGGCAGGACGTTGTTTTGAAACCAATTCTCCGGAAAACAAAAAAGTATGCATGGCAGTTGTTCCCAAAACCAACAAACCGGTTCATTAGTCTTGGGGCTCCAACACCAGACAAAAAAGAAAATAAACATTATACAGCCACCACCCTCATTTCGCCGTGTATTAGAAATTTTGGGTTTTTCTAAAGAACCCGTCTCAGATTGCTTTGCAAAGCTCTATTCAATGGATTCACTGCCCACGTTTAGACTAACGCTGATGGAAAATATACAGGTGTTTTAACTAAAAGCATTGAAAGCTCTATAGTTTAAAAAGCTTGGTGACGCAATCGGTCGATTCGTAAAATTCTACATAGATTTAAATCGCGTAAAATGCGACATGGGTTAGATTTTTCGGACTTCCGTGGCAGAAATTAAATATACGGCCTAATTGATGGTAAGCAGTTCCGATGCCCTATAGACACTAGATACTACTAAGGGGTATCGCTTGTACGCTGCCAACTCTAGCACAAACTAAACTGCATGTTCGGAAATCTGTATGCTGTTACTACAGTAAGTTCACACCTCTGGGAATCTTATCCAGTTAAGAAACAGGACATCTAGCTTCTATTTTCTATTACAATCGTGCTGTTCAATTTGAGAGAAGCAAGGCACCTCGATGCACGATTTGGCGTGAGAGTAATAAGCAAAAATAATAATACACAACTAAGTTCTTAAACTGTCATCAACGCTCAAAATGATCCTCGTTAGTCTACATTCCGTTTTATATCAAGTTTAGGTAATAAACGAAGTGTCATGACAGCGATAACTGATACTGATCAATATATGCTTCATCATTTGTAGACTATTTATAGTTCAACGAGTCATAGTGGACTTATAAAAACTGTATAACATGGCTGTTAGTATCGGCACGATCACTTTATTATGGTTTGCATAATATTCGAAAAGGTTTTTCGCAAATGTCACTTGAGACTGAGAATTTCCAATTAAAAAACAATATTCAATGTCCTTTACTGATTGATTGAGAATGTGCTTACGTCTTTCGCATATTTGGCTATCATTTAGCTTTTTCCATCGTTTTCTTAGCAGGATATAAGACTGACAGGCAAAGGAATTGATTTAGGCACTGAACCGAAATGATCTGCTTCGCCGCCCGACCTTACTGTCCATCAGCTTGCGAAATTCAATCGTTCGTGGACTAAGACCTACTCTCAGAGAGGAGGGCTGTATCCCCGCAGTGGGAACATTGTAGGACTGATTATGTTACGTTCTCTAGAATGACGTCATGCGTCAGACAGCAAGTCAATTTATATGCGACGATTTCTATAATACCTCTCAAGTTTTTAAAATAATATCTTATTCAGGGTTTCAGTTGAAACAACGCCAATAGGTCTCTAAAATGAATAAAATGTATAAAAAATAATTGGCATTCCATGTAAATGCAATGCTTATCAAGCAGATAACAAAAACAATGCAACCCATGTTGTTATTACGCAGAATTATTAGTCCGTACCAATCATCCTTCCACACCCACCTTCGTATAAATTTAAAACATGACATCAGGCAAAGGTGATTAAAATATGTATAAGTGAGACGCTTCATTTTTATCGGATAATGTATTACTTATTTCTCAGAACCGTTAAACCTTCGTGGACATTCATATGTATTTTGAGTTCGGAAAATGGCGTCAGTGACCAGTGACCTATCATCTTTTTCATAGGTTTGGCGTAAAATGTGAAAATTCTTGTAATAAATACGTGTATCAATTGATAGAAATTAAGTTTGAATCTTTGTATAGTAACGAGCACGGGTCCGGTTTGTTAATAGGTACTTGATTGATACGTGACATTGGTTGAAATTAGCTGAAAAAAATAGTAGCTAGATTGCCATTAACTCAAACAGCAGTAGGTATTGTCTGGGAGGTTTAGCCGTTTCATGTTGAGAAGTCAAACCAAGGTATCCACGGGTTGGTTGATAAAAAGAGGTGGTTGAAGAGTAATATCCTAAGAGTTGCTAATTAAGTTAGGTTACATACATAGAATTGAATATTATCTGGATATTTTGTTTGCGCTGATATAAGTGTAAATCACCTACAGTTTGACTTTCATTACGAAGAAATCTATACAACCCAAAACTAACTAGTTGACTGATTGATTAAGGCACAACTGTAATAGCTTCGTCTGCATTTAATAGAGCACTACGAAGGGATTTTTTTAAACTTCTCGCCTAAGAGGGTACCAATATGGAATATGAAAGTTCGCTGTTAAAATTTAAAACACGGATTGTAAATGAAAAATCCGGAGATCTTATACAATTAGTATGTACAAATACATCAGGTTCTATGACTATAACTGCTGACAATCGGGTTGCTACAGTAACTGCTAACGGCCGGTCTCAATAATCTAACTATCGATGGATTTGGCTACTTTAGCTATATATTTGACATAAGCTCCATACAAAATATGTCATAATTCTACCCCAATCCATCAACAGATAGATTATTGAGATCGGCCGTTAGTTACAAAGAGGTGAAGAAGAAATACAGAACAAAGGAAAAAAGCCAAAAGAAAAATAAAAGAAAGATCAAAAATACATTTATTTTGGCCTAAAACCTACAAAATATTGGTCTGCTTTGCCACGTTCCTGTATCGCATCAACTTCACTGAAATTGATAAATTATCTTTTTTTAAACGTTTGTGAATGCGAGTCTGATAAAACAAGCAGTATCCTTATTGTAACGGTTGCGTTGCATCAGATCGCGTTGATACATCCGTTTCTCATAATTATGTTTATTTATGTAAGTGTGTATGGTATTCCATCACTTCTGAGTGTTTGAGATGTACAAGGACTTACGTCACCATCAGAAATATAGGTTACATACTTAGGTAGGTAGGTCGGTTAGTCGGTTTCATTTTGTAAAATTTGTTTACAATATATGGGCTATGCGTTGTTGGTCAAGGATTTCTTACATCTCTACATTATTTTACATACCTACTTCCGCCGCGGAACTTCTTCCACGGAACTACTAGGAATAAAGGCATAAAATTAGAAGCTGTGGTACATAAAAGATAATTGAAAAAAACAACCTAGGTCAACTAATTAAGCACTTTTGCTCAAAATTGACGCGAAATTCCGTAAATACATTTTAATTTATTTATTGCAATTTTAAGGGTAATATTCTAACTTAAGTATTGCTATTACATCAAAACCGGATAAGTAGGTATGTATAATAGTACGGGTTCCCTAGAGCAAATTTTAAAATGATACATATCAAGCTGGAATTGCCATGGTAGCTTCGTTTTGACGAGACGCCCAATTTTATGTATACGACAACTTTATATAGTGGTACGTTAGTGAAAAAAAACAGGTGTTAAATAATACTAACTTAACTTTGCCGTTGGAAAACTGTTATCCCCATACATCAAGATAGGTCGCGATTAATTTATCAACCGCAAATAAATTTGTAATTTTTTTTTTTTTTTGCGATGCAACGGTTATGGCTTTTACTACATGCTACATGGTACTTAGCACAAGTAAAAGCCATAATCGTTGCATTATAAAAGTAATTTTTAATAACAATTTTATTTGCGGTTGGTAAACTAACTGCGGCCTATGTTGTTGTGCTAATTCCAGCTTGATATGTATCATTTTAAAATTTGTTCTAGGGAACCCGTACTATAACTGTAACTAGCAATCTGGGTTCGTACCAGAGGCGAAGGGTTAAAAATTTTCAAAGGTAATCCGATACAAAACTATATCTTGCTGAACATGGTTCTTTGTACCCATAACTACAATCCAAAGGGAAACCGAAAATAATGGTGTTTTACGGACCCTCCACCACTGGGTCATACCATGAACGTCTAAATTATTTGCCAAGTGTAGGGCAGTTCGACTTCACGTTAGATCCTGGCGCATATCAAATGCTGAACTGCTGTCGAGTGCAAAGAATTAACAAATAGACAATAGGTCGCTCGCATGCTTTTTGGCAGGATTATGGTACGAAATTAGGAAGACTACACAGTCTACAATTGACCTGCTGCTAGAGTTCATGGTACGGCCCTTGATCTCCGTTGTTCCTGAGAGAGACGTGCTTATACCTACATTCGAGAGCTCAAGTAGTATGGTTGCAATAACCAGCATCTACGCATCCAACAGGTTCATTATAAAAACAATTATTCAACTTCATGTGTTCATAGTTTATTAATAAAGAAGATTTAAAAATAATAAGTACTTGCGCATAAGATTAATGAAGTTATGAGGCCATTAACAAATTGCATCACATATAAAAGGGGTAGACCACTCCCACTTTTTACCCGACTGCGAAAGGAGGGTTATTAGCATAATGTGACATCACTCTCGAGAAGAGGGGAGTTATAATTATTAATCTTACCTATTTATCATTAAGCTTACATTTTTCGCAGATATTGAAAATCTATATTTATTTATAAGTATATAAAAATAAATGATGTTCCCTTGGTCACGAAGTAGAGAGTCATCTTTACCGATTTTATTAATTTTTTCTTTTTAGTTTTTTAATACTCTGTAGAAGGTCCTTACGTATAAAAAAGAAAATAACGAAAAATTAATAACGGGGCGGCACGAAGTTCGCCGGGTCAGCTAGTTTAGAAATATAATAAAAACCGGGCAAGAGCATGTCGGACCATGCTCAATGTGGGGTTCCGCAGCCTTGAACAATTGGATTAGCAGAAGAGCGTATGTTCATGGCACTTACGACCTTTTGTTGAGAAACGCAGTTTTTCGGAAATAACTCAATGACGGTATATCCGATCTTATCCGGAATAATTGTAGTTTAAAGTATTTATTAAGCGCTACCTTGGTGATTTTTTTCATATTTTTTGGTTACACGGTTCAAAAGTTAAGAGGACACGATTTATGCAACTTTCGGAGCGATTAATTCCAAAAATATTCACTCGATCAAAAAAGTTTATTTGAAACCTTAAAATATTTTTGAAAGGCCTGTCGAATGATGTGCCACACGTTGACGTTTACTGAAAAAAACTTTTTTCAACTTCTGTTACATGTATATATATGCCCGCCTAAAAATATTTATTATTATTTATTATTTAGCTATCAAACTATGTAGCGGCTACTAAAAGACACCTAATCACAAAAAAACATCAAGATTCATACAGTAGTCTTTTAGTAAAATGCCTGTGACATACCGGACCTAGACAGACAGACATGACGATTTCGTTTTTGGCAACGGAATCCTAAAACGTCACACAAATGTCACCACCTGTGACAAAGACGGAGAGGAATCTGAGATCATGTAACGTCATAAAAATTACGTCACATGAATATCAGATTCCTCCCTTTAGTACCATAAGGTCGTATGATGTGTATGAATGACAAAGTTGAATTTCTACAGTTCTACATTGGAATTTTTTGCGTTATTATTTCAAAAGGGCACTTTAAGTCAAAAACTTTTTTTTATCAAAAAGCCGGTTTAATAGCAAATGTTCTAGAATATTTAAATATAATCATGAGCAAAGTATTTATGTTAATGCACAACATTAGAAATTAAAATCACATTTGACCCCTACAAGTAGAAATAAAGTATCGTTGGCAATACCTATTAAGTACTACAATTTATAAGAAACCTATGAAAAATGTAATAGTGAAATGAATGAGCAATCTACATACAGTAGTTTTTCTAGCGTCAAAGAGCTACGGTACCTACTCGACGATAATAGATTCTGCGATTATCCATAGAATAGTTAAAAATATAGAGATTTTTGAAAAGAAAGTAGACTAAGAGCAATTACCCCGTAGCACTTTAAGCGTAGCAGCTACAGCCTCTCCTTTTTAGGGTTCCATAGCCAAAATAGCAAAGTGGAACCTTCTGTCCGTCCGTCCGTATGTCACAGGCATTTTACTCCAAAACTACACAATGTATATAGATGAAATTTGGAGTATAAGCCGCTACTTAGTTCGATAATTAAAATAAATATTTCTACGAGGCACTCCATACATGTAACAGAAGTTAAAATTATTTTCAAGATGATCGGGATATGCCGTCTTTGAGTTATTGACGAAAAACTGTCTTCACAACAAAACGACGTAAGTGCCATGAAGATACGGTCTTTTGCTGGCGCACTTTTTCATTCATTTTTCACTATTGCTTTTCTTTGTAGAAACCCAACACTGAGCATGGTCCGACATGCTCTTGCCCGGATTTTTTGGAAATATATTGATGGAAGGAACGGTCTTCAAGAATTTATCATTTTGCGATTTCTCACATTTCTGGTACCTACACGTCTATCGAACCAAGGACGAAGAATTATTTTTGGAAAATCGATAAATCATGTTAATTGCGTAGGTATTATATTTTTTTTAAATCTATATACGACAGTGCTTTACTATTCTGCCTCAAAACTCTATATTATATGTATTATAGTTTAATTTTATGCTACACCCTACATTTATTTTTCACCTATATCTACAACACCATTTCTTAGAAAAGTGATTATGACTGAGATACACCAACTTTAAATCGACGAACGTTATTATCTCAGTCCAAAATCTTATTTAGAAGTCTGTAAACAAGTCTAAACTTAATAAAGAAAATGGTTTTATGTACGTAGCTGCCTTTCATATTACTAAAGAGAGCGTCAACTCAAATTAGATTTATAATTGAGTTTTATTTCAAAGAGATATGGCGACGCGTAAGAACAATTTTCACTGTCGCGTAACGAGATGTATCGTGTAATTACTTACGTGTTAATCTGTGTAATTAACAAAAATAGGCGAAAGTGATGTACACACATGTCTCATGTCTATTATGTTCATAAAATATTTCACTTACTTTATCTTACAACTATTGTTTACAAGTAAATACAGCTTACAACAAATAACGGTTACAAGTATCATGTAATAAATCAGTGTTGTAAATTTAAAAAAGTACAGAGCCACCGCTGGGAAAATTATGATTTTATGTTGAAAATCACGCCATTCGGGAAGATTATTTTTTTTCACACACACATATCCGGAATTCAGAGACCCAAGAAGTCAGAAATTTAAAGCAATATATAATTGAAAAAAGATACTCAGAAAAAAAAACTACAGATATCCAAAAATTTAAAAAATCTAAACATTCTGAAACCTCTAAATTTATATCAAAAATCATCTATCAAATCCCTAAATTTTACCTGCACCCTGGTGGTATAAAGCTTTTCTCCACTATCGGGTTAGGTATAGATCTGTCCAAAAAAACAATTCTACTTGGAAACAACTTATTCGCAGCATCCTGAAGACAGTATTCCCGGCGCCCCGTCGTGAAAAGCTGCAGGTGGGCATTCAACGCGTCAACTCACTGCAGAAGTATTTGCCTTAATTGGAACAATAAAAATACTAGTGAAGTGCGATCCACATTTCCAGTAACCTTACTATCCTGTCATAATGACGTCTACATGCACAGAAGAGGTTTTGTAGGAATTTCAAATCTGCTACCTAGCTGGATTCCTGTACGATGAAGCAGGTGATATCGGTGCCGATGCTTAATTCGTGTGCTTAAGAGACCAGCTAGTAATTAAACTAATTAACTAACTTTACCCCGCAGCTGTGTTAAAATCCGTCCTGCAGTTTATGCGTGAAAGAGTAACAAAGATCCATATATCCTCAGGAACTTTCAGGTATAAAATATTAGTAGGACATTAATATTGCGAACCATCTTAGCTACGTGGTACATTCTACATACAATGTTAAATAAGCCTGGGAAGTCACGTACGTAATTTCTTATCGTCATAACTTCCATGTAGACCAGGATGTAGACAATGCATATGCTCTTAATGGTAATGCAACATTTATCTACCATGAAAATAAAATTAGAGAAATATTTTATAAAAACACCCTACTAAAACTACTCAAATAAAAAACATTAATTATGCCGGAGGACAAAGTCAAAGTACTTTATCCACTTAGGTTACAAAATGCTACGCTCATGCACATTTAACAAAATTTGGAACAGTGCGACTCTACATTTAATGCCCGTTCGCCGAAGCTAAAACCAGTAAGAAAAGAACTTGGCAATAAAAACTCATGGTCACGATAAGGTCTATGAGATCGAATACCCAGAACTAACATTAAAAGACAGTTTAGTTTATGTTATTGATAAATAGCTGGAATTACTTCTATGCAGTTTTCTTCATTAAAAATGTAAGGCGTAGTTCAGTATTATTTCCGTGCGACTATCGATTTTGAGTCATGAGTTGACAGTTGTTTTAGTTAGAATCGTTTGCACGTATCTTTTTATATTATACTGATCAGCCGATTCAAAGGATACGGCTAATTTCGTACCACACTTCTGCCAAAAAGCAGGCGAGTCAGTAATAAGGTCACCACACATGACATGCGTCAGGTTCAAAGTTGAATTGCCTACACTTGGCAAATAATTTAGTTTTTTCATGGTCCCCTGGTCCTAATTTCAAAGGTCCAAGTTCTAAGAATACGAAATCTTTTTCTAATAACTCTAGATTTGCAGTGTCACATTCCACAAGCAACCAAACAATGCCTGATGGATGACGTAATAGTAACAAAAACACGATGCATCAATTGCAAAACAAAAAAGAAAATATCCTGGTAGGTATTATTCGATCCAGTTCTCATCTGGTGATACCCGTTCGGTAGATCCATCGCGAAAAATAAAGTGACAATGCTTATTATTATGAATCTATCGTCGTATCCTCAACCTTGATCAATCAAGTTATTATTAACACACTGACTACTGCCATTTTATGATTGTTTGATACAAATGTAATTAAAGTTTCAACTCAACAACGTGCTCAATCTCAGTACAATGATTTATAATGTCATCAATATAAATAAACTGACAAGAATATTGTAAATCATTTCAAAAGCTGTAGTGAGTATTTGTAAATATGTTATTACTTTTATATAATGTGAAAATCGAGCTGGTTTGTATAGTTTAAAAACTTCTGTATATACCTTAACATAGTGTGGCTATTGATAGAAACGGAACAATGGAAAACGGTCCGGAAACCTTGGCAAACAAGCCTTACGTTAGCATTAATTTGCTAAGTATACCTCATACTAATACAAAGGCATATTCCATAAACAAATAAATAACTACAATACGAAATGAATTAATGAAAACAACAGTACTCTTTTCATTTTGAAGGTAATATAAATACGTTGACGCTCAAAATGTCAACTTCCCAAAATGACCCCTGGTACCAAAGTGTCAACTTCCCAAAATGTCCCCTGGTACCAAAGTGTCAACTTCCCAAAATGTCCCCTGGTACCAAAAAGTCAACTTTCCAAAAATCTTCCTTTTCCACAATGTCTCTTTCCCAAAATGTCGCTTTCCCAGAAGGTCCCCCATTCGTAAAGACGTGATAGATAACAAAAAACACAAAATTCATCTTAATACGTACTGCATTATGATCTTTTTGCAAACGCCAAGGTTGCAGTTTGCCTATAGACTTTACTGTGTGCAATCAAGTGTGTAATACAAATGAGAATAATTATAAAAATAATATTTACATTCTATATTGAGTGAACAGTCGATATTAGAAGCCGCAGGCAGCAGAGGTTGCAGTAGATTCGGAGGCGTTGGTGTCATCGGCTGCGGTGGCTGGCCCGGTGGCAAGGGCCGAGCCCAGTTGATAAGCGCTGTTACCGACATCGTCGGCTTGTCTTTCTTCGCCACGCTCGACATGGCCACGCACAAGCATCCTCACATCACTAGTAACCCACTGCACTTCAACGGCGCTCGAAATAAAACTGCACACGAGTTCCACGAGTCGCTTAGTTCGCAATGCGATGGTCACGATCAATTTACGCCCCGAAAGATCAAACCACGAATTATGTTTGTGACGCTAGTCTTCTAAATAATACGTGCAAATGCGACTGAGCGTGCGACGACGGAGAAACGGACAAAAGCGTCAGTGTCGAAGCCGGGGACAAAGCAGACATCGTAGTGACATTGTGATAGCGACTGTTATTGCACCCAACGGCGATATCGCAGTGCAACTCGTCAACAATGTGCCACGAACTTCGGCGCTGATGCTTAGCTAGTGACTAATGCGCACTAAAATTCAACAAGCTCGAATTTGACAAAAAATGTACCCGTCAACTTCCGCGCGGTTACCGGCGCGAAGGTCTCACCCGACGCGCTCAAGGTCTGCATACAATCATACGTGAATAAATCTCATTTTATGTTGAAACCAGTTGCTATAATCGCATTTTTTGCCTTTAAAGCTGCAAATGATTTCGAATTGAACCAGATAATCTAAAAATTTATAGTTATACATATGTTAGAATGGAATCATCTAAAATAATCTAAATAATTGTGGTTGTTAGCTGTCGGCCTTCGTGATCGTGGCTGCGGCGCGTTTCTGTAATTAAGTTTTACGTCACTCATAGACCGAACTCCCTGCGATAGCCTCTACCATATAAAAATTCGCTATGTCACTTAGTAAAACCTAGCGCGATTAAATGGTACTTATTTATTCGATCAGTTGTACTACGAACAAATTTTAAGTAAATTCGGAACCTTACAATCTTTAGTAAAATACAGTCCTCAAATTTTGTGGAGTTACAAGCATACTTGTAATAAAAATTAAAAGACCTATCGTGAAAAGTTTACCTACAGTTTATAATCTATACTTCTATACTAACATTATAAAGAGGAAAGATTTGATTGTTTGTTTGTATTGAATAGGCTCCGAAACTACTGGACGGATTAGAAAAATTCTTTCATTGTTGTGAAGCTACACTAACCCCGGGTGACATAGGCTATTTTTTATCCCTGTATTCCCACGGGAACGGGAACTACGCGGGTGAAACCGCGAGGCGTCCGCTAGTAAAGCTGAATAGTTTGTTTGTTTGAACTCGATAATCTCGGGAACTACTAGTCCAAATTGAAAAATTATTTTACTGTTGGATAGCCCATTTATCGACGAAGGCTATAGACTATATAACATCACGCTACGACCAATAGGAGCAAAAACGGAGAAAATTTACGCATACGAAGTTGCGAGAGTCCGCTAGTTTACTTTGATTCTGGAGATGTATTGTCACGTCTGTTTAAAATCACTTGTCCTGACCCAAGTAGTCAGCGGTTACGACTGACTAAGATGTAGAGTTAGCAAACGGACTATGTATTCATAGAGAAGTCTAACGTTTTTAGTATTTACGATGTCAGTCTATTGAAAACATGAGCAAATGTTTGTTTGTGTACATAACACATGCGGCCTTGGAACTGTGCGTATGAGGGACGTCCGCTGCACGTGTTAGGGCGCTTGTCATACGTTCACGACAAAAAGTTATCCGGTGTTCCAATGTTTGGCTTTAAAAAAAAAAAAAAAAACTTTGATATTATTAGCTTGTGATACGGTAAAGTTATGGCGTTGGTTCTATAGGAAGTAGGGCGTAGTTTAACGGTGTATATTGAAATACTAATAGTTATTGCGAGGTCGAAATTGCTTGTGTACACTTACATTTATGCTACTTCAAATTCTACGTGGGGAAAAAAGCTTGAGAAAAAAAAAACAAGCGGGAATATATTTTGAACAGTTTTAAATAAGTATATTCCTGTCTTACAAGATTGGTGTTGCTATGATCATGGATGACATTTAAAATTTCTTTTTTTACGTGTTATCTGCGATATCGCACCTTGTTTTTAAATATAGATACCTATCAATTAAATTATCTATTCGCGCTAAGAGTGGTATGAATGTAGATAAATTACAAATTACCAAATCCGGGTATGAACGAGTATAAAATTATTTAAAAACTCTGTCTCAGAGAAACTCTTTAACGAAGTCATCTAAAAAATCTTAAAAATATAAACTTCGGTAAATTATAGTAGTGATAATAGTGAGATATGACGCCATGTCTTGTTATTTGATACATGAAATCTAAACACGTTTTGACGTTTCACTAAATGTCAATTACTCTATTCTACGTCAAAAGACTACATATTATACTGAACTACCTAGTCGGGTCGTAAGTTCTGTCAAAAACTTTTAATGTGATTAATGATACAGTTTTTTATAATTGTTTAAAAATTATATATGAAATGAAAGGTAATTAAATGCACAATCCAAATTTATTTACATTATTCAAAATGCCCTCCCCCATTTTGAATACATGCCCGTAATCGACGCGGCCAGTCGTCGATCGCAGCACGCACCACATTCATGTCTATTTCTGCCGCTGCTTTAACCAGAGATGCTCGGAGAGACTCCAAATTCTGATGAGGTTTAGCACAGACAATCTCCTCCAAATGTTGCCATATCTTGTAGTCCAGTGGGTTTAGATCTGGACTAGAAGAGGGCCAGTCTTCATGACCAATGAAGTTAATTCCTCGGGCGGTCAGCCAGTCTTGCGTGCTTCGTGCCCTATGAGCTGGCGCAGAATCCTGCTGGAATATCCAGTGTCTGTTTTCGAACATTGTTTGGGAAAGAGGTTCCACTATGTTCGTTAGGACGGTATTTTGGTATACAACGGCACTGGTTTTTACACCTTTTTCACAAAAAAACACCTCAGTTAATCCTGAATATGAGACTCCAAGCCAAACCATGATTGACGAAGGATAATGCCCACGCTGCACCCTTGGAATACGCGCGCTTGCTTCTTCACTGCTATGGGCATACACTTTGTCATTTTGTTTGTTGTAGCTTTCCTCGATGTTAAAAATTTTTTCGTCGGAAAACAAAATTTCGCGGTATTTTTTTCCCGCGTACCGCCTTAACAAAGCTCGGGATCTTTCCAGCCTAATTTTTTTCAAACGCTCATTCAAAAAATGTCCGGTCTTTTTACGATAAGCTCGTAGTCCTAGGTCTTCATTTAACACTCTTTTAATCGTGGTTCTGCTTAGGCCCATCTGAAGAGCTAAGATTTTTTGCTTCCGGACGGGATTTCGTTGAATTCGCGCCTTCACGGCTTTGATGACCGCTGGTGTCCTAACTGTGCGAGGTCGGCCGCTCCTCTTACGATCTTCGAAGCTTGAATCTTCAGTGTACCGTTTGATAGTGCGATAAACAAACCGTAGTGTTATTTTCAAATTTTTCAGAATGTTGAAAATCTCTGTTGGCGTGTAACCACAGCGGTGCAACGCGATAACCGCGACTCTATCTTCCTTTTGCGACCACTCCATATTTGAAAATGAATAAAAATGATTACTTTCTTTATATTTGAAAAGGGCGAATGTTCTATTTTTAAAATTAGTCGAAGCATATGTGGCCAGTATTCGAAGATAAAAAAAATATGGATGTGACAGAACTTACGACCCGACTAGGTATAAGTCACATTCAATATTGCTAAGGTCAGAGCGGTCAGGGTAACAATAAACACCATAAGAAATTTGGGCACAGAAAATAAATAAGATAATAAAATGATATTAGATTACAACTAGACTGCATACTGTGAGAAACAAATAAATGTTAGGACAATGAGATCATAGTACCTACACCCAAACAACACAAAAACAGAAACATCTAAAAGGAAACTTGTAAGAAGTATTAATTAATCTTGTTTATAAAAATGAAAGTCCTGACTCATTCTTTCAATTATCAACGGCTAGCCCAAGCTTGGACCTAACGAGCTGAAATTTTCCAGAGGGATTTTCGTGACGTAAACTAGGGTTAAGGCAGGATCCCGTTAAACTTGAAGGTGAATAAATTTAACAAAAGTGAAGGCGCAGGCATAAGTTAGGAAAATGACAATAATTAAGAGACTAATAAGTAATATATTTTCGTTTGTACACATTTTAGAATTTTTTAAACTACGGGTCCTAATCGCGTAAATATAATACTACGAGTCTACCCGTGACCACATAAAACACTAATAAGTAACTCTATAAAGAAAATTAAAAATAGTTAACCCAAAGCTGTTACAAATTTAACTAAAATAGAATAAAGATTTTCTTCACCAAATAACAAATAGAAGCATTAAATATGAAGAAACACAATAAAGAAATACAAAACAAAATTAATCTTTTGATGGCAAGAACGTAGACGCGTAAATAATACCTTATTTGCCGCGTGGGTGTTTGATAAAATTCACTTTCAATTCAAAAGAAATCAGTCAGGCGTGAATTCATCCATATCCATTTACGCTCGGTTTACGTTGTGAGGATATATCTACCTATATCATGGAAATAGATTACCCGAAGCTGCCAATCAGGCTGTATCCTTGGCGATCCTGGGTCTTTGTAATTGATAGCCTTTCTAAGTGGAGGATACTTTAGTATATTAAGGCGCCAATGACCTGTCTAACGCTGTCACTATCATTTCGTGTAGGTGTGATGAGACTCTGTGAAATTTTGGTCTTATACTAAAAGGACTCATTCTTTTGCTTAACATTTTATATGCTTTTATTGAATAAACAGAGAAAATCTGTTATTTTTTGAATTGTTACCGGAATTCATAAAATGAAGCGTATACGGTATTTCTGTATATGTGATGGATACAGGAACTAATAATATTACTAGCACTTCTAATCGCTCTTCTTACAGAGAAAATCCTGGATTAATATGCGTTAAAGACAATATGCCAAAATTGAATGTATAAGTAAGTAGGTATGTCTTTGTTCTTTTGCTAGAAGAATTAACTCACTTTAGAAGTTATTTATAAATTGTATAATGTTGCGAAAATATAATTATAATCACACTAGCGACACGCGCAACTTCGTCTGCGTCATTTTTCCCCGTTAATGCAACATTTTTCATTGTGGCTCCGCCCCTATTGGTCGTAGCATGATGTTATACAGCCTTCCTCGATAAATGGGCTATCCAACATTAAAATATTTTTTTCAATTAAAATCAGAGATTATCGCGTTCAACCAAACAAACAAACTATTCAGCTTTATAATCTTTAGTTTGTTTGTTTGAACGCGGTAATCTCACACACTGGTCGATTTGAAAAAATATTTTACTGTTGGTAGCCCATTTATCGAAGAAGGCTATATAACAACACGCTACGCGCTAGCGGAGCAGCAATGAAAAATGTTGCCAAAACGGGGAAAAAATATGCAGACGAAATTGCTCGGGTCAACTGGTATTAGTATAAACTACCCGGAATTCACTACTCCTGTAACACAAAAGTACACGTTGCCCCATTATTATACCGACTGTTGAACCGGGAAAACCTTTACATCCCATTATTTAGGATCAAATTATCTCCTTATTGAAACACATAGTACATGTCGAGATAAACCGTAATTATACCCGGGTATTGAACCCTTCTAAATCAATATCTGAAGAAGAAAACACTCTTGTGACAAAGGTTTCAGTAATCCGCCGTCACACAGTCGCCTTCAGACACAAAATGAATGAATTGAGCCATTATAATACTGTCGAGATTGATGGGGTACACAAAGGGAATCGCCCCGACAATGACTAAGCGGACACAAACACTACCGGTAATAAACTTAACAAAGGAAATATTACATATTGTGTCGAAGCATCTCCACAATAATGTAATAAGTAGATAATGTTTACTTTGAAGAAGATAATCGTAATAAGCAAAGGAATTTTTTAAAGCAGCATCTGAATGTTTTGCTTGAATGAATTTTGGAATGACAAATCCGACAAAAATGGGAATTAGAAATATTTAACACAAATCATTTGACATGCGATATCAGATGATCTTAGAGTTAGCACGTATTGCATTCGTGAAAATATTCTGTAGCGGAATAAGCAGATGCAAAAAGCCGATAAGCAAGAATTACGCATCGCTGTGAACGCAGAGCAGTTTGTCGCATTATCAAGGAATGTATCCACTTTCATACACTTTCTTTAGTCAACATGACGTGCGAGCATACGTGCATGAGATTGTGGAGATGGATGTGCCACCCCACTCCGACGCTCACCGCTATCGATCTGTGCCGACCTTGACTTGACGCGCGCCCGCCAGCCACAATTAACATTGACAAAAGCGACGCACGCGCAACACCTTATCATAACACTTTCCTTTTCATTTCCAACCGTCAATTCAGAATTTCAAATATAGAATTGCCTTTTGAAATGTTGTAAAGCCTTCTATATTAATTTGGTGAATGAAGCTGATGAACATCAAAGATTTGAAATAGATATTCAAATTAATATCGACTACGTATAATAAAATAGAATCAGGTAAACCATGTTTAGGTGTGTAATTTCTCCCCGATTCTAAGACAGCTATTAGTCATTAACTGGTGCTAGTTAAACTTTTACGAGACAAGTAATAGCATTTAGGAGTAGTAAAATCGCCGGTCGCCCTCTCGTCCTAGTGTTGACCCGTGAGCAGTATGCGACGTGCGGGTGGCGGGTGTATGGTGAGTCAAATGCGCGGGGGCGGCGCGACGCGTGCATTCGCTGCAAGATATGGGTAAACGGAACGCCGAGAAGCGCGCCGTGGGGGCCTGCGACCTTGGCGATTCGCTGACGACTACAGGTGTTTTTTGTTCGTGCATGAGATCGGTGAGCGATGCTTGCTCTTCTGACCAGTCTGCACTGAGCGAGCGGTAGACGTGCGGTGCGGGGAGACCAACCGGAACTCTGACTACGAAACAATGCTCATTTTCAACACAGATATGGACTCATTGTGTGACTGCATTGCAATTACATCAAATGTTTAACAGATATCTGATAGAGCACGCTTGACATCATTTTTACGTAATACTGACAACATGCCGTGGGAACATAATTTGGAGGAGAGACCCTATATTATTGTCTGTGCATGTTATTGAATAACAAATAATCTCCAGGATATACCAGATAATGGCCAGTAAAATACATTTGTGTCATTCAGGCTAGGCAAAATCATCAATATTATGGAAAACACGAGTCTAGCAGGCGAATATTAATAAAAGTGCGGTATTGGACCACACTAACAATGACAAACAAAGCAAAAAAATCAATGAAGATTCAACAAGGTATAACAGAAGCAATTTGAGAAACAACATCAGACTCCATAATAGAGATGACGCGCTACAAAGATAGTTGTAATTCCTGACCACTTGAGTTCGCCATAACGATCTATTGTGTGAACATATAATTAGTACAGTTTAAAATTTATACACGTATCGATTACAATTCATCAACCATCATAAGTAAAAACAATAACACAAGGCACCAAATAAAAGATTAATTAGGTAAGTGGACACCGTATCTTTGAGCAACAAATTATATCATCGAGGTAATTGCCAAGCGAATGATCACGTTTAAATAAAGAATAATGAAAACTAGATCGTTTTATCAGAGCATTACATAATGATGCCAAGCGCTATGTGTCGACACGAGACCTTGGCCGTGACCAAGCCAGAGAGTACTGAGTAACACTTCCCGCGGCGTGACGTGCCGACCGCCACTCGCGCCCGCGATTAGGTACACGCAACAACAATAAACTAAACACTACTCAACTAGGTATACTAATACGTAAAACGCTTTAATAAGCGTTCTGTATGACTAAAATAGAACAGGTTAGTTAGATTGGAATCCTAGAAATAGATTTATTGATAAGAAAATGCAAAAGAATCGTGTGATGAGTACAAAATTGCCAACACAAATCCGTTAAGTTTGTTTGTAAACTTGAAATTGATAGGTTCTTATGAGACAAAGTCTAACATAACAAGAAATAATTAAATGACGTCGTAATATTTATGTACTATCATTGCCGGATCGAATTGCTTTTAGTGTTAAATTCGAATTAAAACATTATACAATTAAGAACGGATGTTCTGTGACTATTGAATAGGTATCTATAGAAATAGAAAAGCGAGAAACTAGTTTACTGGTTAATTGCGATAACACATTCGTTTTTTAAAATAAAATAAATTCAAAAAGAAAAGTACCTAAAGATCAGTATCAACTGGTAAACAATAACCATGATCACATCTTAAATTCAAAAGCTATTGAGTTCCGTTAAGTTGTACTACCCATTATAACGAAATTCCTTGCATAAATACGGCAATTGTAATTTGTGTTAGAATCATCACAGGGTTTTGTAATAGAATTTTAAATGCAAATGAGCAAGAGGGCAATGAGAAACCTTGACAATGACACTATAAGTAGCCGTCTTTTACACAAAACAATAGAAATACGTACGAATAGAAAATTATGAAACTGTTAATCAAATCAAATGTAATTGATGTGATTGTAATTTTGTAACAACACTTTGACGCTTCAAATTTATTGTGTTGTCACAGGGTGATAGCATTAGTCATAGAGACCAAACTTAGTCCTTAAACCTAACTCTCAAATCCCAACCACAAAAAAGCAATAAAACGTGACAATCAAGTAGATGCTTAGATAGTAGCTAAAAGACCTTCACTAAGACTAAGATGCTAAGCAGTATTCATATCCATCAGTATTCATTAATTTAACATAATCAGCGTTATTTGTTCAAAATGTATGAAGAAGAAGGTTTTTAAATTAATCGGCCGAGATCCGTTACCTACTTTTAAAGATATATACCTATTAATTGTATATCAGCATTCTCTAGTTAGGAATTTAGTTCTTAATTCGACATTGCGCTGTTAAAGGATCCGAGTTCGTTACAAATAATTTGAGTTTTTATTGCGTAAAAGTTTTTAAAACCGGTCATTATTGTATTCAGATCTTTTACAGATACGTGTGATTTTATTATATGAAATCTAACTCTTTGAAGTTCCAAAAATAATAATGGATGAAAAACTGAAATGTGAGTTTTAATTTACATCATTTATTAAAATGTAATCATGAGACTTGGGATTTGATGGAATAATAATTTTGAACATTAAACTCAATATCATTCATTAACCTTTAATTAAATTTTATTATACAAGCTAGACGAGTGTTACTTTTATTATGTATGTCTACATTTAGCTTTTATAATATTAATGATAACGAAATACTGATCAATCAATTACGAATATTGAAGGACGAAAAAAATGTTGTCAGGAAGAACCTCAAATTTAGATTTCACAATATTACAAATGTTGTGAAATCATCCTTTTAAAGTTTTTATCACACATTTAGATTCAATAAGTTAATCATACATAATCATAGGTATCTACAATTAAGGTATTTTCATTACGCACAAGCTTCAAAACGTGCATCAAGTCAATGTCATTTGCAGCGTACTGCAATAGGCCCTGCGGGTAGTAATTTTACAATTGACACTGTCGGTTTCCATTTGCTGTCATCATTTCTCAGAAATGGTTATACAATAATAAATACAGCTCACTGCAGTGCCAACAACAAAGTAACATTGAAAACAAGTGAAATTATTTAATTGCATGTGTTTATAAAGACCTTAGAAGAAAGCCGCATGCTTGATTATGACATAGGTAAGAATTATTTAGCCATTAATGTAATATATTATTAGCAATTTAAGTACATTTTAAATCAAGCATATGTTCAAGATAATGAAGCATTACTTTCTGATGAAATGAATTTGTCTTTAGCAGAAGAAAATGATTTAAAAGACAATTTTATTCGCGTCACAGACGATTAAAGATTAAATATCGAATTCAATTAATTCTTTGCGTGTACTTTACTCACGTACGCTATAATCCAAAGAGGATAAAGACGGAAATATTTCGAATATTTTATAATGCGATGCGTAGAAAGAGCCTTATACAGAATTAATTAAGGGTTATTAAGGTAAACGGCAAAAAGATGACACTATTAATCCTCGTGTGATCACAACAAAAGTGACGAGGCTCCGATCTCATCACTGTCGACTTTGGCACGCTTTCAGTCCTAGGTTACATCATCCTGACGTCAAACTATCAAACGATGAAAGTTCTGTGTTATCTCCGTACGAAAATGGGGAATATGCGAATGGAAATGCAGCAGCTAGAGCAATAGAGCACGGAGATAAATTTATTCAAAACACTAGAGTCAATACACTTGCAACCTTGCAATGTTCTTTACGAGTCGTGTCAGATAAAGACATAAGGGCATTAAAACATTACAAGTTTATATTGCGTATATTAACTGCTGTAATTTTAACTGCAATCATATTTCAAGGGAGACTTTTAACTTATTGTTTTTTCAAGACAACTTGAAAACCTTCACCGTAACGTAAGTATGCTTAAAAGTATTGATGTCTGTCAGTTGTTTATACAGTCAGGGCTTACTGGTTTTCCATTATTCTTCAGACTCTAAAGTACCTAGTAAAAGCTGCCATTTTATCAGCCATTTCAATAGGGCGTAAATATTTGAACGATGAAGTATACCTACTTATTTTTTTATTTTTTTTGCATTTCTATATTGTTCTAAACATTGTAAACATAACGATAACTTGCTAACTCCACATCCATTATCGGACACAATATCAAACATTGTCTATTATGAATATACATAATTACAAAAACACGAATTATTATAGAAATTCCAGATTTATTGTTGCATGAGATCCAAGGGCGCCTGGGTATTTAAAATGGTCACAACAGCGACAGCCCTACATCGTCAGCACGAGTGACACATCACAAACATAAGCCGCGAGTGCGCACGGGTCCTTCGTGGACGTCCATCAAAAATTAATATCAAAATTACGGTAGTTGATTAGTGGTAAATGCCGGTTACGGATCGTGCATCGATTTTCGTATGTGACGCGAGCGGCGCCTGACTCACGGCCGATGCGGACGGCGTCGCTGCTCTGACTGGCGCGCCGCGTCCCCGCTTCGTACCCCGCATCGCCACCGTTTGTTTTGCTGTATTTTCGTTGTTAATCATTCTCCTTGACCTTGTGCGACGTCGAGTGGTCCACTGCACACGACTGCGCACCCCTCGCCCTGCGACACCCCCCGCGCTGCCTGTCGCGCCGCATCGCACGTGCTTCGGTCCTTCGAACCACACCATGCAATGTGACCAACCAGACTACACGACCTTTCATTGGGCCTGTCTCCTATACCAGTCTATTAACCTATTGTACTATATTAACTTTATTACTACCTCTAGTTAGTATATCTAGATACCTATATTACTTAATTATTTAAAATGATACTATGATATTGCTTTTTACAAGGCCTCTTAACTTTTGTAAAGTTTGTGGTTAAGTTTTTTCCTGCTTGTGCTTGATTTCAATAGTATTATAACAAAAGAAATATTGTACGTGAATAAATCAATATACCTGCTTACTTATTTAACGCGGCTATCGTTTACTAGGTAGGTAAGTACCTATTTTTGGTAAGCAAAGTTCTTGAAATCAGAAAATAAGGTTTGAGTCTAGTATTCTACATTTACTTCATTTATAGGGTTAAAGACTGTTCGTAATAAATTCTTGACTCGTGGAGCTGTTACCCATTTTTCCTACTTAACAGAACCCAACTATGGATGGTGTTTTATAGTTTAAGTAAGGTATTTTTCAATTGTGCGACTTTCCAGAATTTTCTATCCAGAATTTATTAAGTATATTATTGACTTTTCCAAGACTAAACTCTGTCCTTAAAATAAACTTTCCATAAAATAGGTATAGGTTTCGTTTTAGTTGGCTATTCTTAATAATCAAAAATTATTGCTCCAAGATATAATATAATAATATCTAGGGACAACTCACACAACGCTATCTGATCCCAAACTAAACAGAGCTTGTACTATGGCAACCAGACAACTGATAAACATACTTATATATTTCTAAATATATACATATAATATTGGATGTATCCAGATCCTCCAGGTAGATGCCAAATTTGCAAATTATTCTTATAAAGTTTCCAAGATCCTTTTCCAAAGTAACAAAGTGCCTCTGGTTTATTCTTATATTTTGCCACGCAAAGATTTTGCATCAGCAAAATTTTATTAGTTCCAGTTCCATGTCTCCTTCAAGTACGTTTTTTTACGAAGGTGCGTCATAATAATTATTAAGTTGCTCTTGTCCTATGTCGTTATCAACTTAGTAAAATGTTGAATTTATGTAAAAACTCTTGCAGATAACATACAGAGTAATGAATTAATCAACGACATAAACAAAAACTTGCTACATAAATGATTACAGATTTTGAATTGAAATTTTAATTGAATTATTTAAGTAATTTCCCGGGTCAACAATTTCTTTAAATGACTGTATGGGCATTTTCAGAATCTGCTTAAGTCATAGGCATCGAGATAATATTGTTTTTTTTTTCTTTTATTTGGTTCACAAAACTGATGTTCAATCAAACATTCTAAGAGATAGGTGTAATAAAGTACATCGGATTGTCATCTACTTGATGTGAACACAGCTTCTTAATTATATTAACACTTAACTTTTAGGTAACTAAGATTAATGTAAGTAATTCTAATATATTATAATATTATGAAATTAATTTCTTAAGTTGAAGTTTATTGAAGGCTACAGAACCAGAGAAAATGTCTATCTCTCGTTACGCGAAGAATTGGCTAGGTGTAACATTATAAGTTATCTCAATTAATATAGGTTAATGAACAGGTGTAGCGTAATGTTCTTTTTTTTTCTGGCGATGATGGTTTCAATTGCCTAATTCCTCTTCGTTTCTTGCCTTTTCTTACTTACCACCAAAATACTTGTTAAGACGATTTGAAGAACATCAGACAAATAAAAATATTTTGATAAAAATTCCACTTTCCCTTTCAATGAGTTGGAAACACTGCTGAAAAGTTATTTTTCATACTGGCCTAGCCCTTATTTATTTATTTTCATTTGGACTAAAAGCTCAATTAACTCATATCAGTTCCCGATAGTGGCGCCCCCTGTTAGTTTCCATAAGCTGGCTAGTCTTAATTACGTTAAGTCGCACAATGCTTATTTCATAAATTGGCACGCAAGTCTCGAAAGGACTGCTGCCAATTTATGAAAGTTGAAGAGTTTGTTTGTTTGAACGCGGTAATCGCAGGAACTACTGGTCTAAATTGAAAAAAAATTTCATTGAATTTTTTTAATTTTTTCTGTTGGGTAGCCCATTTATCGAGTAAGGCTATAGGCTATATATCACCATCAAACGACTAATAGGAGCGGAGCAGCAGTGAGAAATGTTGCAATAACGGGGTAAAATTACGCAGACGAAGTTGCGCGTGACAGCTAGTTATATAATAAGCACGTAAAAATGTCTCAGTATTACTCAAGATTGTTAATTATGCTTACAGCTTTAAAGGGCATTTTTAAATATTTAATTCATCAGCCTCCCCTAAGTAGAAATTTAGGTAGCCCGCTATGTTTTGTTTCTAATTTATTGTACACCCCATGCTTTTTTTAAATAGGGTAGGATGAATGAAAGAAGATAACGCTCTGATCTCAACTACATTAAACTAGCAAAAAACGGTCCTTTGGGAGGGCTCGCGAAGTTTTCTAACAAGTAATAATTTTTAAGACAGTTGTTTATACAGAATCAGCTTTTAGCCCCTTTTTTATTTATTTTATAGATAACACATCTAGACATAAACTTAAATTACTATATCAAAGCCCAAACCTGAAAGTGTGATATTTTCTCAGTAAATGGTACCACAAAAGTGCATACGTTGTGGGATAGTGTCAGAGATCGCTTCGCTCGCCCTGATTAATTTTTTTTTCATCATAATAATTCAGTGTTATACGTGGCTTTATTTCAATAAAAATATCATTTATCAGTTATTTCATATAAGTAAATCAAGAACTTGACTAAGTTGTGTGTTGGTAAAAATTGGAAATTTTGCGAATAAGTGCTAAAAATTAGTCCATTCTTGAAACAGTCCTTTCGAGACTCGGTTGCCATTTTGAGTATTAGGCATTATGCCACTAAACGCTTAATTAATTTACATAAATTCCTGCCAATGTTGCAGATACTCATAAGCAATTGTTTTTAAACTTTCGCGATTTTTATACATATTAGATATATTTCGGAACTTAATCGCGTTGAATTATTTAAAGGTACGAACCTTTTATTTTCCCGACGTTTCGATCGAATTGCACCGATTGTGGTCACGGGTCGACTCATGATGCCTTTAAATAATTAAACGCGATTAAGTTCCGAAATATATCCCATAAGCAATTCTTATATCATTCAAGTACTCGTAAGTACTTTATATTTTTTCTATTTCTCGTTTAAACAATTTCTATCATTTATTTGTTTGTGTATGTTTAACAAAAGTCTTTGTACATATAATTTAACATTGTGGAAACATCAAGAGACCACTATATTACAGAAGTTGCTAGTCCCGCCCCATCTCAAACTTATCTATGACAACCGGTACAATGAATCCGAAATACATAAATCTTGATAACTTATCTCAGACTTAAGTTTGAGCGGATATTGGAATCACCATCATTTGATCAAAATGCGGAGGATTTAGATAGGTGCAAAATACCATCACAAAAAAGAGGGCTAAAAGAGGGATCATATTCCGTTCTGTCTTTTCAGGTCTATCTAGGACCTTTAGAGTCTATATTCAGATCACGAGTACTAAACAATTGGACACTTATCATGGATACTTACTATCATAAGCCCCAACCTTCTAAGTATTCCTCGTATATGGGTGTTACCTTGATAAACCCTTAAATATTTAACAGGTGCAAGAACCTCCCGCTATTCTAAACCAATATCTTGGTTTCCTCAGCAGGGTCAAACGAGAACAACAACCCCAAATCAAAATCCGTCACTTTAAACCAAGAAGTTATCAACGTGCATTACCTGTTGGTCATCCGAACCTGGCCTAAATGTGTCCATAGACAAGCCGGTTTAATCGTCTCTGACCGTTTCCCTTGCCTATGCGATTCACGCCTTCTTCATCACCGAAAAACTATTTTCTCAAACTACATTCTCTTAAGACAATGCCCACACTAGAACACAAACCTTGTGTCGCATGGGACGCAATTAACGGGCACCGGACATCCAGCAGACTGAGCAAATAGTTATAAATCAAACAAAGTTTTGTCCTTTACTTTATTAATCAGCAATCGTACATCTCCTACTATGCTACCGAGCCTGTCAAGCAATGCAGTATCCAAATGGTGCGGACGAACGGTAGAACAACAAAGCGCTCGGATTTAATCAGTTGCGTTTTTAATTGGGGCTAGACAATAATTTCTAGAGCCTTCTGAATTTTATAAAGGTTCTCAGAGAAATAGAGACAGGTGCACAAATGCTTAAACTGAATAGACCTAAGGGTACCTGAATTACAGAATATCGTATTCTGAAATGTGAAAGATCATTAAATGTTGTAGCCAGACAGCTACGACGTAGTAGAGAAGCCAGAATTTTTACTCGCATGTCTGGAATCCACATTGGTTTGCATAAGTTCGTGATTTACCTCAAATTAAAGTATAATATTCAAGATTCATTAGGCTTCAATAAAAAAAAAACGATGAGTAAACGATGAATAGGTAGGTAGATAAAGGTAACCACATGTTTACATAAGAAACGTCCTCCAAGCATGCAATGCATGTTACTACATATTAATCATCACAATTTTTTTTTAAGAATATATTATATTCGAGATACATAAAACTTGATTTCTAACTTTATCTCTAAAATACATTATGGGTCATAAATTCTACAAAACAATGAACAAGGAAAATAGAACACGTAACGCCATCTGTTGGTAACCGTCGGCACTAATTCGAAAGCGCCATCTATCCCAAGATTCATAAACTTTGAGGTCGCTTAGAGTGCATACGAAATTGGGTACAGTACTCCAAAAGCCCTCCGGACTCGTGGTCCCCCTGTGATGTTCCCCTGGGGGGACCACGAGTAAATCGCATTCGCTCGTGGTCCCTCCGATTCACTCTTGACCATAAATAAATGAAAGGCATATGGTATGTAATTGGATAAACACTTAACGTACCTACTTTTTGTGCATAATATGAGAATAGTACCTACGTCTATGATGATGACTACTTCGCACAATTATAACCTCATTATATTTATTATAACCTCATTATATTTATCTATTTCATTATTGTATGTACATATAATTGTCAACTGTCAGTATTGAATTTCTTATTATGGAACTGCATTACATAGTTGTGGTTGGGCATGAGTAAATAAATTAATTACAATTATGGAGGAAAAAGTTACAGTACTTCAGCGGAAAAATGGTTCGGTGTTATTATTTGGTGGACATCAGTACTACCGACACAAAATTTACAAAAATAAAACGGTGAATTGGACGTGTTGCAATAAGTCCAAGAAAAAATGTTCGGGATCTTTAACTTTAAATGTAAGTAACTCGAGCAAGTCAATTCCATTAGTCAGTTCCAGAAAGGTTAGGTAGGTTTGATCTAATCATGGCATCAGTATTAAAATTAACAATAAACATATATAGTTATTATAGTTTCAGTGCAATAATATATTCGTATGAAGTTGGTTTTTAATAATATTTTATAATATTTATTTATTTTTTTATAATATTTTCATGCAGGGAGACGAAATTTGGCGGATGGTCGAACACAAAACACTGTCAGAAATGGAATGTGTCGTTGATAACGCAAAAAATGAGCTGGCAATGAAAATGGATAGCATGAAAAAAGAGGCATCCACGTCATTTGAACCGATGCCTAGAATCTATGAAAAATATATTACTCCATTGAAACATAAAAAACTAGATACAAAAATACCCAAATTTGAAAATGTCAAGTGTTGTTTATATAAATGTAGGAAGAATGCAATGGAGGTCAAAAAGACTGTTTTTAAATGCTTATGCGAGGTAGAAATACCGGTGCAATTTCGGACAATGCTTGTTGCTGATTATATTTATGAACAAACCAGGATCATAATATTTTGCAATGAACAAGCATTGTGCCTACTACCAAAAACAGAGGAATATTTTGTTGACTCAACCTTTAAAAGTACCCCTCGTCCATTTTATCAGCTATTATCTATTCACGGAGATATTGGAAGCACATCTGGGACTTGTCATGTCGTTCCGATGTTTTATGCTCTCATGAGCGACAAAAAAGAGAGTTCATATCATGCAATATTTGATATTTTAAATACTAGGTTTAAAGAATGGAAGCCAGTTAAAATTCATATGGATTTCGAGTTTGCAACATCAAACGCTTTGAAGCAATTTTTTCCTGACCTTGTTATAAATAAATGTTATTACCACTATAACAACAGCATTTGGAGAAAATCGAAGGCACTCGGAATCAAATCAAAGCTGTACCTTCGCATAGTCGGTTTATGTGCTGTTTTACCGCTTCTACCACTGGATAAGGTCCCTGAAGGATGGTATTATATTGAGCAGCGTTGTAAAAATAAAGATGATCAAAAACTAAAATTATTTATGAAATACATGAAAAAAACATGGCTAAGAAACAATAGTTACATCAAAGAGTGGTGTGTGACTAATGAGAGACACAGAACTAATAATGTTATGGAAAATTGGCATTCCCTAGTGAATAGGTCAATCAACAAAAACTATGTTACCATCGCAAAATTATTAAGTGAACTAAAAAACAATGGATCACTAAATAAAAATTGGCACTCTCAAACGGCGCGAAGGAAAATAGAAATAGATAAAGATGAAGAATTACTGGATTTACAAATGCAACTCGTACATAATGAAATCACCATAGGACATTTTCTAGAAACAGTACGATGAATTTCGCATTTTTTAATTATACCTATTATACTATAGTTTTTAATTTTATTACCTATCTTTTTACTTTTATTGAAATAAAACTGACAAGGGGAACCACGAGTCCGGGGGGAAAAAGTTTAAGAACGGTACCTAACATACCTACCATATTACTTCTTATCCGTTAAAATTTGTCAAGAGTGAATCGGAGGGACCACGAGCGAATGCGATTTACTCGTGGTCCCCCCAGGGGAACATCACAGGGGGACCACGAGTCCGGAGGGTCCAAAAGTAATAATGCGCATAGAAATCTTCGGAAATCTTCGTCATTGTTCGGCAACGGTCGTATTACCCGAGCGTCGAAAGACGATATTTATATAGAGTGGTTAAGAGCAATTTCTCTATGCCTAATTTTATATATTATGTGTTTTGTGCTAAAACAGATTTGATTTACCTGTAACGAAATTTGATTCGATAATTCCATGTAAGTAAATAGCGAAAACGCTACAATCATTGTTGGAGTGATTAGTTTTCAAGTGTCTTACCGAAGTTGGTGTAATTATGGAGGAAAAGGTTTAAATAACATAAGGTTTTATTAGAAGGAGAAAAAAACGTTTTCAAATAGAGGTTTACATAAAATATAATCAAAATCTCAGTTCAAATTTGTTTACAGCACTAATCATTCCAGAAAAATAATACAATTATAAAAAAATTAATCAGAATCGAGGAAGACCTCTATTCCCGACATCGCAGATTCATCAGAAGTTTCATTATGCTCTTGTTCATTTACACTTTCCTCACTGCTATCACCTGTGTAAATAATCAGTTTATCGGAATAACTATCGATTCTTGGCTCAAATTTTCTATATTCATCTTCGCATTGAACCGCATGATCAGAAACTTTTTTCCATTCTTCTGGTCCTATTTTATTGATTTTTTCTAATATAGCATCTTTAACTGACGTCACAGTCATTGCAATATTTCTCTTGGCCACGTGTTGCTTTATTTGGGACCAAATATTTTCAATAGGGTTAAAATCGGGATGATATGGTGGCAATCGTATAATTTTATGCCCATGTTCCTCCATTATACGGTCAATGGCAAATTCTGTGTAATTTTCTTTGTATCTTTGTATAATTTTATACAAATCGGGTTTCAGTTTCTTTGGGTCATGCGGAATGTTGTGTTGTTGTAACCAAGCTGTCATTTGTGGTTTAGATGTGTTTGAGTTTGGTGGTTTCACAGACAGCTTATTATGATATGGGGCGTTGTCTATTACCAACACACTATTAGGAGGCAAGTTGGGAATCAATTGATTGCGTAGCCAAGTTTGATAACGTTCCGCGTTTATTTCTTTATGATAGTCACCTTCTGAGTCGACACATTTATGTAACATTAGAGCCCCTGGGACGAAGCCTTTTTCATTGCCTGCGTGTACAATAATTATTCGCTCTCCTTTGGAAATGGGTTGTTTGATACCTTTTTTGTTGCTATCTTGCCAAGTTTTACCCTTAGTATGTGATGTGTGCACATACGACTCGTCCATAAATACTATGTTTCTACCAGAACTCCTCAGCTGTTGTATTTCTCTGAGATATTTGATCCTTTTTAGGCGTATATCATGTTTTTCCATAAGTAATTGTCTGTTATTATCAGTTTTCAGAAACCTAAACCCCATGTCTTTCAAGATCAACCTTAAAGTCTCGGCACAGCCTTTGAAATTAATAGCTTCGATCAACTTTATTCTTAAATTATTTACAGTTGGGAGTTCTTTCAGCGTCAATTGAAAATTGTATATCATATTACGAATAACACAGTAGTCGAAATCATCAAGTACCAGCCGAAATCTACTTTTAGGTCTTCCTTTTTTCGGTGTAGAAAATTTCTTTGATTGATTATGTTTTTTTTCGTTTAAGATATTACTCAAAGTTCGTCGCGAAATTCCTGTAGCTTTTGTAACACGGTCTTGAATTTTTTTAAAATAACCATCATGGTCTCTGTTGAAAACATTGGCTTCATTTAAGAAATAAAGGTACACATTAAATACCATTTGCCGTGCTTGTGAATTAAGCGGTTTTCCACGTTTAAATTTATCCATTTTGGAAGAATTCGTCTGAAAGAAAATGGCATGGGCAGAGTTAGGTATATATTTTTTATGCATGTTTATCTATTTATTTAATTTAAATAAATCTCATTTTTTAAATGTTTTTCTAGTACTTAATATGTATTTAATGTAGGTATTTTATTTTTTTAATATTAAAAAAACGTGAAATATGTTATTTATTTTCCTTTTTTCAAAATATACTATTTAAATCTGAATAAGCTAATTAATGTTGAAATTATATTTACCAAGAAGGGTGTGTAATAGCAGCTCTATATATTTCCACAAATAGAGAACACGTGCAGTCACTACCAATATATAAAGACGACTGACAGACATTTCGCTGACCGGCGACAGCTGCCGAACGCCCGATTTGTTTTCGATTGTGCACACATGATATTGACTCCTATCTCTTTTAAACAAGGTGCAAAATGCAAATGCCTTGTTTAGGGCTCTTACGATTCCATGATTCGAGTGTTTCCGGGAATACGACAATTAGCGAAGATCTGCATGTGCATTATTAATTTGGGAGTACTGTACGCTATTGTAAAAAGTTTATGAAAAGCAATCGCAGCTTATTCACTTAATGTATTTCATAAAGATGAATAGATTTGCAAATAATTTCCATAAATATGTTATTGTTACTTGTTGTTATATGGTGGAATATTAGTGTAGGTCATAATTGCACTTGCTACCTACCTACTGAAGTGGTAAATGAAAAATAATATTTTGTAGATTTAAGAAAATATTAAAAGGGTTTTATAAATGGAAATATCTTGACTTGGGTAGCATTTTAAAAAGTGTCATACTACTTCTCTATTGACTGTGGTAAGAAAAGTTCTCTCTTTGTTTCTTTTACAAAATGTACAATGTACCATAAATATTTGTAGGTATCTACATGATAAACATAACATAAACAATATTAGTTATCAGCGTATGCTTTTGATTCAACAATATTATCAGGTAATCTGTAAAAGATTACATATTTTTGTGTTTATACCTTATCATACAATGACCTCAAACATATATTTTGTTTTACTATATATTAGGAGATTTTAGAATAGGTAGAAGAAACTGCAGATTTTTTTATCTGACTGCGGCATAATAAAGAAGGCTTATAGCACACCATTGGTGAAGTTCTTCCACCTAACAGCAGAATACTGTCAATATTTTGTTTCTCTGGATGAGTCAGGTAGCTATAGACCTTTAGGAAGTTACTGTACAACTAACAACTACAACAAAACTAACTAAACCAACCCAAAAGCCGCACATTCAATTGTATAGTTCATAATTTACTTTTATAACAGTAATGTAACTACTAAACCATGAAAAAAAAGTTTTTACTTCAAAAAAGTAGTAGTTTTTCATAAACCAACTTAGCAACTCATCAGTAAAAGCCAGATATTAAGAACTGTAAGCCACACTTTGCCAGATCTAAATGCTATTTTACACGCAAAATTTGAAAACTTTAATTTAGTTTTCCTCTCTTTCCCATAGCCAGCATGTGTGCCACAAATAGCCATGCTCTTGCTTTGTCACAACTATAATAATAATACATAAAAATATGTTGGGACAACTCACACAGCAACATCTGGTTCCAAACTAGACAGAACCTGTAGTATGGAAACCAACCGTAAAATAAACAACACCCAGACACAGAATAAACTACCCTGCTCATCACACAAAGTTTTATACTACTTTTATACTGGGCAGAGATAGAATCTGCAACCTCTAGCTTTGCAGTCAGGGTTACTAATCACTAGACCAACAGGCCACTCAATTGATTGATTAGATAGGTTAAAAGGGCTTTTTAGCCAGGATATTATGCTACCAGGTGGTGCTCCTAGTTGTGTACAGCTGGCACTATATATTTTTTTTATTGGTTCACAAACCTGACAATTTATCACATACAAGAGTTATAATACTTTTATAGAAAATATACATATGTATGTCCTGAAAGAGTGAACACAACATTCAAAAAGAGTGGTTTGCCTTTTTTCCCCCCTAATAATGAAATAAAAAAAAAGTATTTACAACCTACTTAATATGAAATGGCTGTGTTTCTGCCAATTGAAACTGGAAAATTCCAAATCTTGGTGAAATAGATTAAAATATTTTTGAGAAATAGGAATAAAAATAATCATTTGTGAATCGCAAAGTAACAGAGGTACCTACTAATATTGTTTTGATTAACTTCAATTAATAATAACTATATGCAGAGTAGGTATTCTTGTTATAGTTTTCTTATAATTGTTAGTACAAAATGTTTTTTTTTTTTCTATTTATTGTTTTGTATGTAAAGTTCATGTTATTTATAAATAAATTAGAGAAGTTTAAAAATATATAGGGAAGTAAATAATCACAATATAAGACAATGAGAGCTTGAATATAGTACATATATTCAAATTTTCCTATGCCTATCAATATATTTATATTTACATGTCAGGCAGTTTCATTATGATGGAGGCAATTTACAACTATGTCTGCAAATATTTAACAGTTAGTGGATTGAAAACAGGTATGTGATACATACATAGAAATTGTTAACTATATTCCAACTATTCAATTTAGTATCTACATATTACCCAGAGTCTATGCATATGAATAGTGTAAATAGTAGCTCTGTAAACAGTTAAATACTATATTTAAATTCACACCATTTTAACACAGATAAAACCAGAGTCACTACACCAAAACACTATATTTTTTAAAGTTTGAACTTAATAAGCAACTTCAAGGACCGGATACGATGCTAATTTAGTTGCATTTCCTACGGGAACGTTGTTTATCATCTAAAACAAGGTGCATGGCACTTAAAAACCATTTATTGAGGTAGCCTTTAAGAATTGACACAATTTCTATGAACGATTGTTATATACTATACAAATTTACTAACCTGGCTCTCTCGAGGGCTCCATCCTTGGGTTTAATTTAACTATCGTCTACGGGGTACCACTTTCATAGAATAGTTCAGTGGCTAACGATGAACCTGTCAGTAACAAGGTCGTTGAACTAAATATACCTATACGAAGACGAAATTATACACCCCCTTATTGTACACAAAAGTCTTTGGGGATATTATGAAACACACTCGTAATAATACTTAATTATTGTTTAAAACGAAAGTAACAAGCCAATATTTGTTAATAATTTACCAATAACCCAATTTCAATTAGAATTCATATAAAGTGACATAAAACAACGCGTCACGTCACAGTCATAATTCGTTCAGAAGTTTATTGCAAACTTCTGAACGAATAGAAAAAGGAACTTGTAATGTAGTAACTAAACGTTAATTTATAAATAAAAATAGAATAAATATTGATTCATTTTATGTTTGAAAAATATATTTTTATAATAAAAAATAAAAATAAGAAGGGAGAAAACGATTTCGGTTTATAATAAAACAACAGATTTCTAAAGGTTTACGAAATTATTTATTTTAATTTGGTCTGGTCGTAACGGTAAAAGTAAGTTGTTCATGTAAAAAATATTTTTATTATTTACATTTTTTATTAAACAAATATTTTATACTAATTATCGAAAAGTTATATTTTTAAAGATTTTATAACTTTACAAAATAACATTCAATATAGCAAAGTCAGTATAGCGGAACGTGTTTTTTAAATTCTTCAATGTCAAGTTAATGTCAAGAATTAAGGTCGGTTCTTAATGTCAACTTAACTTTTTTTTTACTTAGTTCTTACATTTTATTGGTCAAATTAAATCTTGATAACTTTATTAGCCAATCATAAAACAATTGAATGTTGACCTTGAGAACTACAAGCTTGACACTGAAATATGAAATAAACTTTGTATAAATACTGTGCTGTAAGTTTATTTGGTTGACTTTGGCTCCCGGTGCCGATTATTCAGTGTAATTTTGCACAGTAATTACATTTATTAGTCGCTTTAAGTATATTAATTCAAGTGTTCGGTCTGTACGTAATCTGTGTAATAATAAACAGTAAGTGGGAAACATAGAAGTGGCACTAGAAATTACTTTGAAAATGGAAAATAAGACAGATTTTCAATATCCTCATACTTTTATACTTCTGGGAGCATCAGGAGATCTTGCAAAGAAGAAGATTTATCCAACAATCTGGTATTTATATCGCGATAACCTTTTACCTCGCAATACAAAATTTGTTGGTTATGCTCGAACAAAACAAAATTTACAAGAGGTGAAGGACAAATGTAAAAAATATATGAAAGTGCGTCCTGGAGAGGAAGAGAAACTCGAACAATTCTGGGAAGCTAATGACTATTTTGCTGGTTCTTATGATAAAAGAATTGACTATGAAATGCTTAATCAATTAATAAACAAGTCAGAAAAGGGCCCCGTTGCCAACAGAATATTTTATTTAGCAGTGCCACCTACTGTGTTTGAGGATGTCACAGTGAATATAAGAAATGCTTGTGTATCAATCAAAGGCTTTACAAGAGTAATCATTGAAAAACCTTTTGGAAGAGATGATGTAAGTTCTAATAAGCTCAGTAACCACTTGGCCGGCCTATTCAAAGAAGAGCAAATTTACAGAATTGATCATTACCTTGGTAAAGAGATGGTTCAAAATCTAATGACAATAAGATTTGCTAATCAAATATTCAACCCATCATGGAATAGAGAAAATATTGCATCTGTGCTCATTTCTTTTAAAGAGCCATTCGGTACAGAGGGACGTGGTGGCTACTTTGATGACTTTGGTATCATTCGTGATGTAATGCAGAACCACTTATTACAAATCTTGTCTCTTGTTGCTATGGAGAAACCAGTAACTCTGAACCCGAATGACATAAGAGATGAAAAAGTAAAGGTTTTAAGACACATCCAACCCATTGACCTTAAGGACATACTTGTTGGCCAATATGTTGGTAATCCTGAAGGCCAAGGGGAGGAAACCCTAGGTTATCTTGAAGATCCAACTGTACCAAAAGATTCCGTAACACCAACTTATGCTCTTGCAGCACTTTGGATAAATAATGCTAGATGGCAAGGAGTACCATTTATCTTACGCTGCGGTAAAGCATTAAATGAAAGAAAAGCTGAAGTCAGGATACAATACAAAGATGTTCCTGGTGATATCTTTGGACAACAAGCAAAAAGGAATGAGTTAGTAATCAGAGTTCAACCTGGTGAAGCTTTATACTTAAAATTAATGAGCAAATCACCTGGTATGAAGTTTGATTTGGTAGAGACAGAACTGGACCTTACATATAGTATGCGTTACAGGGAACATGATGTCCCTGATGCATATGAAAGGCTGATCCTTGATGTGTTTACTGGTACACAAATGCATTTTGTACGTAATGATGAATTGAAGGAGGCTTGGCGTATTTTCACTCCAGTTTTGAGAGAACTTGAAGAAAAGCATATTAGGCCTGTGTCATACGTGTATGGATCCCGGGGGCCAACTGAAGCAGACAGTAAGCTTGCAGATTATGACTTCAAGTACTCAGGTTCATATAAATGGAGCAGACCTCAGATTTGTTAGTTTTTAAGTACGAAGCTTTAGGCTATTGGTGGTGGTTAGCTTTTGTGGTTCATTATATTATATGCATAATAGCATTTTGACAAGATGGCCGCCTTATAAAAAGTCCTAGCATATCTAAAACCTTGAGATGTAGTTTTTAAAGTGTTTAGATCTTACATGTTTTATAAGATTTCAAAGCATTTTTATTTTTATATTCATATTTTATGAAAAGTGTTACTTGCTAGGCCTTGTTATGAGATAGCCAAATGTTTAAATTGATTTTAAACTATTAAATAATCTACATTCCGATTTTAATCACAATTTTAAAGATATAATAATAATTATTGTTGACTTGTTTGTATAATCCATTCCATTACTATTCCTACAATTTTTTTTATTGTTATCACTTTTAAACTGAAGTTAATAGTTTACTATTATAAATACATTAAATGGTATAAGCATAATTACTTTTAAGTTAAGGGGACCAATTTTATATAATGACTATGGTTGTGTATGTGCCTTATTTGTATGTTAACTTCCACAAAATTTATTCATAAGGGCCATGAGGAACTTGAGTATAGAGATTCAGTAGTTTTGATATAAAATATAGTTATGAGTTTAAGGAACTATTTCAGTCCATAGTTTTTATTCACATTCATATAGGTTTGAGAGGGCCAAATCTTACTTTTACGATGCTCAATGTATTTATGATACCTATCATATACCATTATGACAGACAGTTAAAACAGACATTATGCTGCAGACAAGCAGAATGATTTAAGGTGTCATACTTCTTGTAAAGGTAAGATTTGTGCTTGGCATTGCGCAACCTAGTCACTTTGATTGATGTGAATACAGCACCATGGGGAATCAGACTCCCTTTCTAATACTACCCTTGCCTAGCTGGCAAGAATACATCAATAGGGTATTGGACTATTTTCAAAATAAATTACTAACTTATTGTAAAAAGATGTTAATTATGTAAAATGTAGGGTCACAAATTTATATAGAATCTATTAAAAATTCTCTATTCTATTAGCATGCCACATGGGAAGGCCCTTATAAATTGTTTAAAGCTGTGATAATCATGTGACACTCATGCAAGATTCATGATCGAAAATAATAATTGTTATTATCAGAGGTCATTTTGTACCACCTTCAAGTAGGTAATATTCTTAAATGACATTGTATTTTTCTATATAGGTACATTTATCTTGTGTGATAATTATGAGAAATGTATCATATAGATATGGTATTGATAAAGATATTCTGCATTTCATTGGCTTTTGATTTGATTAGATATTGTATTTTTTTATACTTAATGACTTTCATATTCATAAATGACTTTCATAATTTCATGTTGTAATTTGTAATTATTACATAAAATTGTATTTATTTTTTTATTCGACTGTAATACTCAAATTACTGGACAAAGGCATCTCTAAATGTGTTAATAAGGTTGCTTAGTAAAGAAGGTGTCACTTAAAAAAAATATAAGGCAAATAATTTCAATTGATATTAATAAAAACCACTAGACAATAATGGTACAATCCTGTTACATAAAGAAATATTCTATTGTATTTTTTATTTTTTTTAATAAAAATGGTTTCGTATATTATTTTTATTCTTTCATTCTTTAACATTTTTTTTAGTTGTAAAAGTGGCCGCAAACTGACATGTCGCTATTTTTACAGCTTCGCGTTTAAAACAGTGTAAAATATACTTGAAATACGTGATAATTTGACAAGAACGAAACTTTGTCATTCAAAGAAAACTAGAATGAAAATAAACTTGAAACTGGCGTAGGTATGCACAGAATGTGCGAGCCATAATCCCTACCGAATAATATTGGAGGGAAGAGGGAAAAATAACATTTTTTTAAACATAACTAGCAATGTGGGAATAAGGTTCCCCTATTACTAGCAATCCTGTTAACCCCTCTAAGCTCAGTGGCTTGTGTTAGGAGTGGGTTAACGTCGGTAGAATACCCAATGGGTAGGATTCGTTCGAACCGCCGACCTTACGATTGTGAATTCGATGCCTTAGCCTTATGCTACCGCCGGTCCGCCGCTTTTATTGAATTGTATCTGGAGTCCAGATACAAAAAATACAAATACAAAAAAGAAAGTCCAGATAAAAAGGTTGTTTGATTACATTCGGACAATCTTTTGACTTCTTATGGTATTCATAGTGAAAACTACACGACATATCCGTGCCAATTAAAACTACGTAAATGTGTCACGCACGTGTAATATCCACAGCTATTAAATCTATACCTATGGCTTTATGTATTCTCCAAGTAAGTAGGTACATTATTAGGTGTACTAGCTGACCCGCGCAACTTCGTCGGCGTAAATTTTCCCCGTTTTTGCAACATTTCTTATCACTGCTCCACTCCTTATTTCTCCACTATTTAATGGATGTTATTATACATATAAACCTTCCTCTCCAATCACTCTATCTATTAAAAATAACCGCATCAAAATCCGATGCGTAGTTTTAAAGATTTAAGCATACATAGGGCCAAAGGGACAGAGAAAGCGACTTTGTTTTATACTATGTAGTGATGACTTGTTGATATCATAAGTTCTTTTGGGGTGCCTTTTATAAGCAAATTTTATTTAGACTCCTTTTTTTTATACTTAGGGATAAATAGTAACGCAAAAATCTTTTCTTATAAATCGTTCTTAACTTACTAGTTAGGTATAGTACCTAGGTAGTGGTGGTACTCCACCAACCTATTTAGTTATGGATGGGGTGATTTAACAGCCACAAAATAACTTTTTATCTTGATACTTATGGATAATTAAGTTATCAGATATTAGGTGCCTACCGTACCTGCATATCAAAATACAAGGTTAATAATAGCTAAGTACCTACAGGTAAATATCAATCACTCTAGTTTCAATTATAAAAGTTGAGTGCCAACTTCATGTTACTTATCTATTAATTGCATTATATTGTGATTATTTTATGTAAACAGTATGTAAGTAACTGTACCTACCTACCTACTTCTAAATAAATACCTATTTACCACCTATTTTATTGAAAAAAATATTACCTAGGTAGGTAGGTACTATTGTTCTTGTTCGACATTAATCTATTTTGGTTTTGCTCCTAATTAATATATTTTGAAGCCATCATGCCAAAGGTACCTAATGCATAATAAATTTCTACAGTGGCTTTTAATTTAATTAGCACTTTGAACTGATTTGCATTGCATTCAGTTCCAAATGTTAATTTAGTTGGGCTGTGTATAACATTTATAGGTACCTATGGACTTATTGTATGATAAAAGGTTTTTGTTATTGACGATAGAATAAATAATACGATGCTGAAAACAACATGTGTTTTAATACAAGTTTGCTCAGTGGAACTGTGTACGAAGTACGAATGCGTAGACTGAGATAGATTGCGGATTCGATGTTCATACGGAACGGGAACTTTAAACAAAATTGTGTGATTTATACTTACATTTTGTTTTGAGTCTGGATTTCTATTGTGTCCGATTATTGTATGATTGTAAAGTTCCCCGGGAGTTCTCTTGTTAGTTTAGGTACCTACCCTAGTGGGAGCGTCGTCTTTTTGTAGAAGAAAGGGGAAGAAATCGATAGATACCTGTTCGGGTGTCAAACTATCAAAACCAAGGTAATATGTTAGGTGGTATGTTATGCCCTCGCGTGCAGCTGGGTCTAAGGTCTTTCTATGTTAACTTATGCAACTGAGTAACGTACCTACATAAACTTGGTTATCGGAAAGTACCTACCTAACATTATTGTAAGGTCTTTTAAGTTTCATACTCAGTAATATACAGATACTAAGTAACAAGCGCTTATACTCAAATAATATAACAATTTTATGAACTGAAGTGATCTGTAGAATTAGCAATAAGTTTAAACTAAAAAATATAATTATATTTAATAGATTACGTGTACAGTAAATATTACATAATTTATATGCACGGCATCTATGTAACCAGTTACGTACTACTGATAATATAAGAAACAGGACCGTTGATTATTTGAAGGAATAGATAACATACACTTGTTTAATGGTCATATACCTAAGTATATAAATATATATACTCTAATTTTACGACATAAATGTAATGTTATATTTTATTTTTCCTTTTGCATGCTATTAAACATAAATTAAATGTAAAGATTCCTTTAAAGGGGAGGAAACTGTCTCCTGCAATACAGTTTTTACTAGTGCAGGAGTCAAAGAATCCCACTTCTTATGTAATCTTTAATTTATGACAATAAATTTATTATTATTAATTAATTTATTAATTAGGTTTAAATTTTCTCAACAGAAAAAAAAAATCTTAGTTTAAATCGTGGCTGCTTGAGAGATAAAACACTAGATGGCGTTAAGTAAATGTAGTTACAAATTCGAGATAGGCTGTAGTCTCTAATAAAATTAATAAGGAAGCAACATTATTGAAAAAAAGTAGGTCGTACAAAAAGCTAATAGCAATTGATTCTAGTAATTTAAATTTCTAGTTTGTGCACATCAAATTATTGACTTAATCATTATTTTTCTATACCTACATAGATGGTGCTTAAAGTAATACAACAAGCTTCTTGGTGATTTTTGTGAAGGCCGTATCTCTCCCGTTATATTTTATAAATTAAATTACGCAGTCCAACTTTTCCGTTGTTATTTTTTGGGAATTTGGTTAATTATGTGCGCTATATAGAAAACAGCGCTATCTAGTGTATAGGGAACATAATTATTCACTATGTTGCCTTTTAGTCAGCATAGATGGCATTGCCGATACAATTTTTTTTAAATATCTCAATCTAATCAAGTAAATCAATAATCAATTAAAAAAGGGTTTTTTATACCTACATACATTTATTTTATACATAATAATTTTATTTTTAATATTTTTAAAAGTATAAGTAAATAAACAGCACAGTATAATAATTTCAAGAAGAATTGTAGAAAATGGAGCAGAAATAGTATGAACAGTTTACCTGTCACTTTCTATTTGTCTGAACTAGGATAAATCCTGCTATTTCAGAAAATAAAGTAAAAGTATTTTGAAAAAATACTCTCTGCAACTAAAACTAAACTAAACTAAAAATAAGAACTCCAAACACATCAACATCATAAGTAAAGACAAATATATTAAATATTATGAAAATTAAAAAAATGTGACCAATATTGACTCCTCCGTCTGTTTAAATGATATATCTTGTAAATACGAATATACAGGTTCCGTAGCCAAAATTCTGTTTTTTTGTCATATCTGTCTGTCTCTCCATCAGTATGACCGTATTTTTCATACAAAGAAAAAAAAAAAAAAGGTATAATGTTAAATTTATTTTTATCTAAACAACTTCGTCTGCCCCCGAAATTTTCCCCGTTTTTGCAACATTTTTCGTTGCTGCTCCGCTCCTATTGGTCGTAGTGTAATGTTTTAAAACCTTCGTCAATAAATGGGCTATCCAAAAGTAGTAAAATAATTTTTCAATTAGGATTAGTAGTTCTTGAGATTATCGCGTTCAAACAAACAAACAAACAAACTCTTCAGCTTTATATTATTAGTACATAAAGATATGTATGTGCAGTTTTGATCGATGACTTGTTGCCATCTTGTGGGTAGGTAGTGCCATGATCCTATTGTTGTAAAAAAAATAGATTTTTGATCAAACAAATCTGACAGGTAGTTTTCACAGTGTTCTTTTGGGTAAACTTTATGCTTCCGAAAGAGTTCTGAAGTGACCGAAACAGGTAGAAATCTGATGGAGCAAGATACGGGCTATACGGAGGGTGCATCAACACATCCCAGCCAAGCTCTCTCAGTTTTTGCTAAGTGGCTACGAGTGCGGTCTGGCGTTGTCATGATGGAACACCACGCCCTTTCTGTTCACCAGCTCCGGCCGGTTTTTTCAATGGTTTCTTTTAACCTCATCGGTTGCTGACAGTAGAGGTCAGAAATGATAGTTTTACCTGGCGACAAAAAGAGATTCCTTTCCCACTATACACACAGTATCACTTTGTTCCGAGTCAGGCCGGGCTTTACCACGGTCTGTGGAGCTTGTCCAGGCTTCGACCACGATCTTTTTCGGACATTCATATCGAAAGTGACCCATTTTTATCATCCGTAATCAACCGTTTATAAAATTACGTTTCAACAAAGAATCGCAAATAGAAACACGTTGCATTAAGTTTCTCTCAGTGAGATCATGTGGTACAAAAAATATCAAGTTTTTTCTTGTACCCAGACTTTTGTAAATCACGTAAAACAATTTTGTGATCAACTACAGTTCTTCAGCAATATCGTAACTATGTACTAATATGTTGATCTTGCTCCACTATTTCAAAGAATATGTCAGGGCGGTCAGAGCGAGCCTCATCCTTTACACTAAAATTTCCAGACTTGAAACGCTTGAATCACATTTGTGTTAAGCCCCATTCAGACTCTCCACGAGGCTACACTTGAAAACGTAAGTGCGAGAGTAAGGACGGTACGTTCGTGTCCCCTCGTCTTACCTCGCCACGCCTCGCTGTCGCTCTGCTTTGTGTCGGTTTTTCGGGCGCGAGTCAAAGGACGCGAGTGGACGCAAGTGGTGTAGCCAGAGAATCAACCACACTCTCGCGCGCAAGACATTATAATATTGGTAGGCACATAAAGTAGCTAACGCAATCACTTTAATCACGTCCATCTTGTGGTAGACGTAGCGGGCAACTGAATAAATCGAAAGTGTGGATGGCTAACACTCCTGCATCCTTCACTCGTCAAGACTAGCACCGAGAGCCTCTAGGAAGCGCCTCGCGAGAGTCTAGAGCCGGCATTATAATTTGTGCCGTTTACGGACCTAATGCGGTATCAATAACAGTTATTGATACCGCATTAGGTCCGTAAACCGCACAAATTTTATTCACGGCGTTCGTACCGAATACCTTCGTCACATACGTTCATTTGGGTCAGCGTACCTTTCCTAACTCGTCAATTTCACTAATTCACCAGTTTACTCATTAGACAGTTTCGGTAGGTTGACAATTTCGCTAGTTAGCCATATTCCTGATTGTTCGGTTTTCTCCTTTGCTAGTTTTACTAGGATATGAGTTTCATGAAATTGCCAGTATTGTGAACCGCTAGTTTTGTTATTTGTCAGCCTCGCTAATCGAACGGTTTACCTATTCGTCAGTTACTCTATGTATTCAACTGAGATTATTAGCTTAAATTAGCAAACCGTTATCATAACAGATAGGTAATAAGTCAACTTTCCACAGGTAGATATATGAAATGACAGCTTGTGTGGTGTGCAAGTTTTTTTTTTTCATTCATTTTAGCACGATTAAATAAAGATATTTTTGATATATAAACATACCTACTGTATTCATAAGACCTCATGTACAACGTATAGCAATAAATGAATATACTATGACATAAATCAATGTAAAATGTTAAATTCAACTATTTTTTTTTTTGCCAAGTCAAATATTAACGCAAAGAAACTAACAAGGTGTTTTTGTACGAAGTTTCAAGTCACCAGAAGAAATACTTCCGTAGAACCTTCTTGTTACGCCATAAGTGATAAAAACAAACGCTGAAATTAGGTTTCTGTACATATATTATACTTGTTGCCTACCTTGGCTTCGAACAGGTGTCATATAGTAATATTTTACACCTTGAGTTACATTAATGTAATTTTTGTAGGGATCTCAATTTTTTTTCACAATAAAATTTATATTTCTATATTACTCTGATAATGTAGTTTTGTTGAAAGAATTTTAAAATCGGTCTTGTAGTTTCGAAGCCTTTTAAATGCAAACAAACTATCAAACAAACCATCAAATATTTCCTCTTTATAGTATTAATAATAGTATAGATATAGATGAGCGCACACGACGGAGCGGTAAAATACAATCTAAATTAACTGGAACACGACGAAATAGCAAAACTATCAATCTAAACTTACTGACGCAAACTTGCGAACCAGGAAACCAACATAATAGGAAAATTTACAACTTAGTGAAACTGACAAATAAGGAAATTGGTGAATCCAGAAACTGTCTAATGAGTAAACTGGTGAATTAGTAAAATTGACGAGTAAGGAAACCGACCAGTGGTACGCTTACCCCTCCCAAGGTTTCTTTGTCAAAAAAAATAGAAATATTGGATTGGAGTTGGAGATTTCTTAAAGACCATCGCTGCATTCTAAACTTGCACCGCTGCAACGGCTGCAGAAATATCTACATTGCACCTAACTGCATAGGTGCGCAATTATCTACGTTATACCTAACTGCAAAGGTGTATAATTATCTACCTTGCTCCTAACTACATTGGTGCTTAATTATCTGCGTTGCACCCAACAGCATCAGTGCGTAATTACTTACGCTGCAACTGACTGCATAGTTGCATAAAAACCTACGCTGCACCTACCTGCATAGCTGTATAATTGTCTACACTACAGTATAGCATAGTATAGTAATTGTGTAGCGATGCCGCCATTGGAAGTGCCTAGTATAGTGAAGGACATGAACAGACCTTAAAATATTTGTTATCCAACACAACTAGGTTATCTATCAACAATTGTAATTTCTAGTTTTAAATTCATTGTAATTGTTTTTAAATAGTCATATGGCTTATTCCTGTTTTTATATCACTTGACTGTAACTCCAAATATTTTTTATCGCCATTTAAAATAAATGACGATAAAAAATTAGCTAGAGTATTATTTCATTACAATTCTTCATAGTCTTATCTATTCTTTTATTTCATTACACCCTGCCACAAAAGTAAAACGTATATTAAATGAAAATAAATTTTAAATCCATTTGACATTTTGATTGCGAGATATGAACAATGAAAAAAAGTGAGTGGGTCACTGGTTTACTAGTTGACCCTGCTGTATCTCATATTATATTACTACCTAACTATTAACTGCTGTGCTGGTCCGAGTTGGAGTAAAATCAAATTTTGGCATCTCGACACCGCCGCACTCTAAAGTACTCGCAATAGATTTGTCTATTGGGCATTGCCAGATGACGGCAAAGTTATTTCGTACAGATTTTTTGAGAGAGATTAAGACGTTATATGGCCAGTTATACACGTCGGTAAGAAAATCTGTCGTTAATTCGGAGAAGACCCTAAGAACTACATCCCGTAGGTTGGATAGTCTGTGCGAGATTAGTGTGACTTTTGGACTACTTATGAACTTCAGGTGACAGGGAATGATTTAATTATGAAAGTCTTCCAAATCTTTTATAACTCTTTCAAAAAATCTATTTTATTCCCTCATACTCGAGGACAACACGCTTGCGCAGGGCAGAAGTATGGTGATACTTTTTTCAAACATTAACGCCGTAACCCTTACTGAAGAACTATAGCCCAGGGCCATAATATATATCTTAGAGCCACATTTATAGTTGTTTTCGAAAGTCAATATGAATCGCAGATTTGTATCCATGAACCTAGTAAACAGTAAGGAGTGAGACAAGGAGATGTAATTGCCATGAAACTGGACTAGAAAGGATTTGGCAAGCATATTACATAACTTTGGTTTGATGATGATAGTGTTTCTCTGATAGATCGAATCAAGGTCACCGATAATAAATTTCTAAAAATTGCCAGAATGTGACAGTGACTGGGGCGCAATAATCGGAGAACTAATGTACGATGGGGTCGAAGCGTTCTTGAGTGGCGATCACTAACCTTCCACGAGGTGAATGGATCGACGACCTGGTAAAGGTCGGGGGAATTCGCTGGATGCGGGTGGCGCAGGATTGGTCGATTGGTAATATTGGGAGTCTATGTTTAGCAATGGACGTCTTGTGATTGAAATGACAATCTGTTTTCTCCTCCCTATTTCATGATGTAAGCTTGCATAAGAATTAGAATTTAGGCACACCGATCCAATGATTAAGAAATGTAAATAAATCAAATTTATTAGTAATATCTATCGGAATGAACATATTTAGAAGGCGCTAAGGGGTCCCAGATCGGCGCCGCGTAAAAAAAATAAAAAGAACGGGTTCAGTTACAGTGATATTCACTTTAAAAAATAAGACAGTTAAAGTATCCCGGAGCCACTTACTGTGAAGAGAAGTGCAGACGAAACGGGGCGACATTGCCGTTAAGGGCGCCGCGGTCGTCTAGGTACCATCACCAGATGGCGCCTTAGGCGCCGCCTGATCTTTTGTGCCTCGATCAGCCGATCCCGTTCGACCTTTGCACGATTCCGTCCTGCATACCTGGCTGCCTCTCCAAGTTAGAATTTAAAAAAGAATTATAGTAAGAAAGGTCAAGCTATTTCATTAAATTGAGCGTAAGGATATATTTCGAGATGTTTATATTTTACTTGAATATTGCAGCTTTGTTGATTATCAATAAATTAAATATATTTTTATCATTTATTTTGGATTAATTTCACTCTTGTCAAATCACACATTTATTTTGATACATCATGGTCTTTGTTAGTTTGTTCAAAATATGTACCTACATTAAAGCGCCATCTGATGGCAAGATACTCAAAACACTACAGCGCCATCTCTCGTTCACGGTACATGCTTTGTATCTTAGTATTTAGTACTATGCACAGTATTTGCTTGCATACATAAAAGGTGACAATCAGGCAAATGTAAAGTCATGAACAAATTTTGCATTGTAGAAATGAGATGGTTTCATAAAAATTTTAAACTTGCTTTGTGTAACCAGGAGAAATAATTAGGTTACCTTAGCTTACCTTACTAGGAGAATTGTTTTTTTGTGCAATTGTAACACTGAATTTAGACATGTTTTGCGATTGACAAAGAGATCAAGTACTGGAGCGACCAGAGTTCAAATTTCTAGCATTAAACAAGGATAGGGTATACGTAAACCGTGATTGTGTGAAAGAGATGATGAGTTTCGCTCGGCGTAATGTTTTTGTTATTGAATAAAATGTACCTACCTCTACCTAAATGCGTCTATTATCTGTCATGTCAGCTGAGTGATTATTGAGTTGAGCAATGGTGGTGTTTTCACATTTTCGAGAGCTAAAATTATAAACAGCGTGTGTAAATCGTATAATTTTGCTTTATGTGTTTATAAATAAATAGTTGTAATGGATGTTCATGTGACATAATGGAATTAGTGTAACTGGTTAGCAATGCTCTAAGGAGTAATTGCGAGATTTCTAGACTGCGTAAGTGCTGAATCTTTGTTGTTAATTTTTTTAAATGCAGAAACCAAGCTGTTTTATTTCGACGGTAATGTATATTAATCGGTTTAGTGGGTTCATTTGTTGCGGTATGTGTTGTATTTAGTGTTTGATGTAAGATGGTGATATTAAAATGTAAATGTGCAGATTTGCAGATAGTACCTACTTACTATGACGTTGTTGTTTATTTTAGGTATGTCTACGACTAGGTCTCTATTGGCGTGGTCTTTCTTTTCTATTAGCAAAACATTGCTATAATATCAAATTGTAGTCGTATATTTATTTCAGTGTAGAATTGCTTAATTATTAACCATTTTACAAAGTGCAAAGGTACATTTATTTCATTTAAATAAAAAAAAAATTAACAAAACAATGAAATTTATGCACGTGTTGTTTTATTTAGGTAGGTATACAGAGAAGAGCAGCAGGAGAGAACTTGTTTATTTTGTCTATCATTGTTAATCCAGTGTTAATTTAAATAAAACTTTGTGAGTAAATAGCACCTGCATAAACATTATGAAGTTTAAATTGTAAAATAATGTAATATTTACTTGATTATTAATTAGATTATGATATTTCTAAGGAATCACTGAAAATATTAGATCTGACAGTAATAAAATAGTTAAAAAATAAAATTGTTATTTAAAATAAAAGAATATTTTTTTAACTATCTCATTTTTTTAATAATATAATTTATATTTTTTTTAATAATATTAATTATAAATAAATAATTAAATAAAAATAAAACATTTTTTTATTAATATGTTTTATTTTTATTTAACTATTTTTTTTTTTTTTTTTAATATGTTTTATTTTTATTTAACTATTTATTTATAAATAATATTATTAAAAAAAATATAAATTATATTATTAAAAAAAAAAAAAAAAATTTTAACTATTTAACTAGTATGATATTTATATGTCATGTTTATATTACAGTTGAAAATTGCAGCTTTGTTGTTTATTATTGAATTAAATATGTATATACTTATCATATATTTTGCAATCAAAATATCTTACAATACAGGAATTTTATGTAAATTAATATTATTATTATATTTTAGTGTCCATGGATATACACAGTAACTGCAAGCAATAGTTATATATTAAGAAGTTTATTGTTTAGTTGTGAAATTAAATACACTGCCACAATGTTGTATGTTTTCCATGTGGATGCTGGTCAAATGACCACTTATGATATGAGCCTGACATTGCAAAAGTAAGTATTCACTAAAATATAAAAAAAATATAAAGATCCAAACCAAACCTTTTTTATGTATTTGCATAATCATGTGATGGACTGTTCCTATTTTAAATTGGGTTTTCTATAAGGAATCAATATTGGTGTAGTTATTAATCATTAGTCTTACATAGTTATGTATAAAGTTTTCATGGTCACATACTGCCAATGTCATGGACAAAACTAGCTTTTCCAGTTCAATTTATGGTAGTTCAAGGTCACTGTTTAATGCTTTTGTAACATGACATGTATTTATTTTAGTGTAGCGTCATTAAAGTTAGCAATAGAGAGGAAAACAAAAGTTGCCTCAAATCTCTTGGTGCTTCTTGTGAGTGGAGGTGAGGTCCTCCAATCAGACCATATGGTTTCATCATACAGCGCTGGAACAGACACAAATCCTATATACATGTTCAGCAAACCTTCTGTGAAAGAAAGCCACTTGAAACAGTCCAGTAAGTATATTCTAAATACCATTACATAAAAATATAGACCTGTCCAGGATTTGCAATAGACTCTAATAATAAAGTCTTTAAAATTGTCTTTTCTTCATTATCTATAAAGATAATATACAACTCATCCAGAAGAAATTATCTAACTGATGGTCAACAAACATTCTGTTTTTTTGAGATTATTGTGAACCTACATACAGACACAGCAACAGACTTTATTTTATAATATGTATAGATAAATAGATCATTTTTTTTATTACGCATTGATCCTGTTTATGGTGACTAAATAGTGATTTAAAGTTAATTTAAATGAATAAAATGTTATATTATGTGTGTGTACACTATTCTTATTATATGAAGGCACTATGTTTTTGTGCCGTTTGGATAAAAAATATTTAAAATTTAAAATTTCTAGCTATGTAAACAAACACAGTGGCTAGGAAGGTCACTTTATGACATATATTATTTACTAGCTGACCTGTGGAACTTCATCTGCATCAATTTTTTCCATATTTGCAACATTTATCATTGATGCTTCACTCCAATAGGTCGCTTTCAACCAATAGGTTGTAGTTTGATGTTATATAGCCTTCTCAATGAGTTGGCTATACAACAGTAAATTAATTTTTCAATGATTCCACCCAGTAGTTCCTCAGATTGTTGCGTTCAAACAAACAAACAAACTCTTCAGCTTTATAATATTAGTATAGATTAGATAACTTTAGCTATCGCCAGTGACTCCATCCGCATAGCTTGGCTATCAGCATCACATTTCTTTTCTACATTACATCCCACTCCAAGGAATAAGTTTGTGAATCACACAAATTGATGCCCATTGCCCAGATTCTTGTTTCCACTACTTACTATACTGTCAGTGTACTGACTTAATTTGTTTTTTGCAGTGTGTGATTTAAGCCCAATAGTGGAGTTAAGTACAGGCGAGTTCTCAAGTGATAGTCGTGGCGCATTCGACAAGTCACTTGTGGATTTAAAGGCTGCTGTTGAGAAGTGTTGTTCTCAGCAGGCAAATGTTTATACTGTGATAAACTGTGCGTCGCTCGCGCAGCAGTTCAGTGACCTCGCACTCGATGTGTCCAGCAGTTGCGAGCAGCTGGTGCATGAACAGCATCTGCAACATCAAGTAAGTTGTTAAACCTCCTTAGCTGCGTGGCTCCATACTTTCTGTTTGCGGGTTGAATTCTTTACTGAGTGAAATTTACTTCATACATTTAATACACTTAATATACAGCCTCTATTCTCTATCCATCCTGCAGGACCATTCTAAATAATTCAAAAAAATTAAGAAATCAAATGTCTAATTTGGCAGATTATCTTTTTATGTGTTTACTGAATGACCTGAGCTCTCATATAGACTTTATTGGGGTAATGATATTTTCTAAAAAATATGTAATTGTAATCTACATATAACTAATTTTACTATTTCAAATATTATAATTGTAACCTAATAATTTTTTTAATTTTTTTAATCCTGATCATTTTTTATCTTTTATATGGAGACTTTTAAAGGAGACATTAGTTTACGATCTAAATACAAATACAATATTCTTAACAAAAAACAATTTGCTCTTTTAGCTAAATTATCACAAATTATTGTCTACTGATTAGTGTAATTTATTTATTATTAAGATGCTTAATTAAGTAAGATAAGAGCTGTTTCACTGTAATGTGTGTCACTAGGTAATTGATATAATTACTGAATGAATGCTAGTTAGTGTGACCCCAATTTACTGTAAAATGTTGTTCATAGGGCTGGGCAGCGGTGGTCGCGAATTTGGAAGACATATTCAATGAATTCTGCGAGAGATCACGTAATTTCAAAGACGCATTTAGAAAACATCGACTAAAAAAGGAAGAGTATCATGAAAAATTGAGCGGGTAAGTGGCATTTTGTCTCTTTCTGTTATAGCCGATTTTAGACCAAAAAGTATCAAAACTTTAGTTGCATAGCTATGACTCAGCTTTGTAAGGTAGTATAAATAATTGCCTCGGTTGTAGGAGCACATATCAAGCCATATGATGTCCCACTGCTGGGCACTTGTGTCCATAGCAGAAGCTACTTATTATAGATTCTGGGGGTAATTGGCATAATCGCTACGGTTGGCAAGCGGGTAGGCGATCACAATAAGGCTTTAAAAACGCAAAGGACGCTGTTGTGCCCATCTTTCGGTGTCTTTGCATTGTTAATGTTCTATTAAATGCGTCCCAAAAACTTAAGCTATTACACTGTGTGCACAAAACATCAAGAGTAGAAAAGAAAAGCGCAATCCACACATATACATTGTTCATGCACTCTGAATGGTCTTCGGAAGAAAGTGGTCCGAAATTCCTTGTCCGTGAGCGATGTTATGCTCAAGGGCTTTTGTATGAAGATTTTGTTCTGTACTCTCAATGTTTGGCGACACATTTTTAAATCAGTATTCACGTGTCATTAGAAATAATGATGTCAATAAGTAGGTTCGTTTAGTGCAAGTTCATTAGTAATTTGGTTATAAACATAGATAATAGGTAGTACTTAATTACAAATATTTGGTGTTTAATAAATGTATACCACTAAACGCAATAGTTAATAGTCAATTAGTGCTATATATGCTCTCTATAGTTAATTTATTCCTATTTACCTTGAATAATGCTAAACTTTGTTCCGGTTTACGTAATGTGTTAGACTGACAAATAATTATTGAGTTGTTGTCTTGCTATTTTATTTTTTTTGTTAATGGTTGACAAATCGGACAATACAGTAAACTTCTTATTTAACTACACTTATACTATACAATACTGTGTGTCCTAAAAAATATGTAATGTGTATGTAATGTAATGTAATGTGATATGATGACTGCCATGCCAACCAACAACGCCATAGTACAAACTAACTTGGTATCTTGAGGGGTGATCGATATCCTATAATTTAGAAGAAGTACATTGAAATATAGATTAGCTCGATAAGAGGTCGGGTCCATAAATCGATGACCATTTTCCAAAAATAAACCACTAAAGCTGTTGTTCTGGCGATTTCTGTTACATCGATGTTGGAATAGATAACGCACTCATATTTTAGCGTTACATTTATTGTAATATACTGCGAAGTCAGTTAACCTAGGTTTAGATGGCCTTATGGATGGGGCGATATATATCAAAGTATAACGATGGTGAAAGAAACTATTCTGTAAGGGACTCCCGCACCTCTGGCCATGGAACTATATAACAGAGCTTCGTATGATTTTTTAGTTAAGTCCTACAATGCTATTTGTTTTACCGGTGGTTGGTCTAAGCCATCGGCCGTCTCAACAGTGTGTGTGAGTTATTCTTCTGTGAAATAGTGAACATATCACTGTTTGAAGGGCCCTTTAGCAACTGTACCTAATTACAGGGCAAATGAGACTAACGAACTAATGTCTCAAACGTCCTCATTTGAGACATTAGTCCGTTAGTCTCATGGCGTGTTTGTCACCACAACACCTCAGATCTTTGCCCAACAAGGATTTGGGTGGCACTAATACTGTTATAGGCTAGCGTGACGTTTATCTTCAGGCGCACGTAGTAGTTAAAAAAAAAAGAAAAAAAGATCTGGGATCCGTGGGGATTGTATAGAACAGGTAGAAAAAGGTTCAGATGGCGTTAGTTGAATGGAAAGTTTTGGTGCTCGTGTCGAACTTAAAATGTAACACTTACCATACCAATGTGATCGATGTTTTTGTAGACCGGCAGGTACACAATTTTTTGTCGCCCTTGTGCCAGTATTACCGTCCTTACATTAGTTTTGCGCCCTTGAGTTCTATTTTATGCTGATTCATAATGATGGTTAATTGCAGCCAACATATCCTACAATACTATACTTTTGTTATTCGTTCGTTCTTTGCATCTAAGTAGGAATGTGATTTACTTTTTATGTAAACAAATGTACATTCCTTGTATATCAACCAAGATTGGTATAAAGGAGCTATATTCATTAAAATAAATAAAAATGCAGTGAACATGTCTGTATATACAAATATGGAGTTAGTGCATGCGACAATACTGTACATTTGCAGTGAACAAGTATCTATGTACATAATAATTAGTCATTGTATGTCTTAGAAACTGTGTCCAATTGACCCGTTTTAATGGCGTGTAGTGGCATGTATTGTTTTGTGTGCCACTAAAATGGCAAACAAGGTATACATATCGGTAGTATCGGTACCTTATACATATTATTATCACATTTAGGTACTTTAGGTACCCTAGAATATTTAACTTTAAGTCGTACTTATTCAAAAGTATTTTTGTTGCCATTATTCACCTTATACCTAAGCGCGATCCATTATGCAAGTTACTTGTACAGTCAGCTTCAAATAGTTAGTTACACTCAAAGTGCTCAAATAAATAGGTGCAACCAAAAAGTCAATAACTTCGTTACAAACAGAGTGTCCTTAAAGTTCGAGACATTTAAATCGCCATATAGATAGTTGCAATCAAAGCGCCATAAATATAGTTACAGTCATCCCGCATAAAACCTCTTCTCACTCAATCTAGTGTTGTTTGTTATTGTCTATCAGTCATATCCAATGTCAAATGCAATAGTAAGTCAAGCGGATATCTATTACAGCAATAATAATATTTAAAGTTTAAGTATGGCTACATATACATATCGCGTGAATGACAACATAAAGCATCACATTATATTCTTGAGGAATGAAGGCCTATCAGTAACTGAAATATCAAATGAATTGGGAATATCCGTAAGTATCGCTTTATATGAGTTACCTATCTTGTAGAATCTAAATCAAAATGTTATTAATAACTTATTCTGTATTTTTTTAGAGAACCACCGTATACCGTTGGATTGAGAGATTTGAAACCGAAGGCGCATTACATAACCATGTTTCGGTTGGTCGTCCACGTCAAACAAGTGCAACATGTGATAGAAATATAGTACAGCGAGCTATTACCAACCGATTCATAAACTCCAGGAGTATCGCTGTGGAATTTGGCACATCGCAGAACACGATAAGGCGACGACTGCAAGAACACGAGTTACGCCATCGTATTCCAGCGAAAAAACCCATTTTAACACCGAGGCTTAAAGCACAGCGTCTACAGTTTGCACAAAATTATATAAATTACAATTTTGAGAATGTAATCTTTGTAGACGAAAAAGTATTTTGTTCATCTGCCCAGGGACGCCTATCATTATATCGCACATTAAACACCAGATACGACGAAAGGAATGTCCTCCCTAATAATCGTAGTGGTCGAATCACCTTAGGGTTTTGGGGATGGATGAGTCAAAGTGGACCAGGAGAGCTCGTTGAGGTAGGAGGCAGAATGAATGGCGCCCGATATAAAGAGATCCTCGAAAGTGTTTTACTTCCGACAGCCAGGATATTTTTTCCTCATGGAAGAATTAGGTTTGTGCAAGACAACAGTTCCGTGCACAACTCCCGAGTTGTACAGCATTACTTGGCAGATAACACGGACCTGGAATTGATTAAGATGCCGCCTCATAGTCCCGACCTAAACCCAATTGAGAATTTGTGGGGCAAAATGGTTTAGGTGTGGGATAATACTCGAGCACGAACCACCGCCGCCTTAAGGACTCATGTCGATGAAATCTGGGAGTCCATGAGAGGAGAGCAATTTTGCTACAATGCTGTCCAATCTATGCGCAGACGTCTTTCTGATGTGATTCTCGCAGACGGTGGATATACACGTTTTTAATAAATAAAGATATTTTTTACAATATATTACTACTTTTTACAACTATGTCTTTTTTTTAAATTTTATATCCGATGAGAATTTTTATTGTTCCGGACGTTCGTTGTGTGTATTTATACTTATTTACTAATTAATATGTGTATATTTTAAATAGTAAATACGTAGAAATAAATACGTATAAATTTCTTAAATAAAGTGATGTAAAAATCATAATTATTTAATCATAAATTAGCATTCATATCTCATACTAGGAGCTTTTAACTTATACTCATTCATTTTAGCAATGAGGTTTATTAGGTTGAGATCTATTTTCAGCCAGCTGTTTATTGCTCGTAATATAAATATTGTATACAGCTTTGCACAAAATTCTTTACAAACAAATGACATATCAATGACGTCACGCACGAAATGAAAAGGACAGAACTACTTCTTATAGTTCGGATGACATTTTAACTATCATTGAACCTGACAGATGAAATTATATTTAAAACATATAGCAGTAAAGTTTATTTTTGAAATGCGTCGATGACTGTAACTATACTCGTATATATGGCGCTTTGACTGAAACTATCTATATGGCGATTTGAACGTCTCGAACTTTATGGACACTCTGTTTGTAACGAAGTTATTGACTTTTTGGTTGCATCTATTTATTTGAGCACTTTGAGTGTAACTAACTATTTGAAGCTGACTGTACCTATGCAAGTTACAAATTGCATACAACTTTAACAAACCTGTATACAAGTTGTACACAGGTTAGTTCAAGTTGCATACAGCTTGTTCAAGTCACGCCTTAAACGCGCGATTCCATTAGATAAGTTATTTTTTTTTATATACAAGTTACATTTTGCATACAACTTGAACAAACCTGTATACAATTTGTAACTTGCATCTGTAACTTGCTTAATGGAATTGCGCCTTTAAATGATAGAGCGCGACCCTTAATACCGTCTCTAAACTGAGTTTCGTTTGAGTATTCGGCTGTTAGCCTATGGATTAACCACACTACTGGTAACATAGTTTCCCTGTTTTGCGTAGAAGTTACTGTAGGACAGTCGGTATAAATAGCGGGCTCTGCATTCATTGGTACCAAGTTTAGAATCAAATTTATACCATGGCAATATTGGCAATCAATAGGTTATATCAACAGCAATTATCACCATGGAGACAAATAAATCAAAGCTAGAGAAAGAAACACCCAAACGAACTTTACTTCTAGGTGGTTTTATAATGATAAGTCTAATCAATTGTCTTCTAACGATCGTTTCTTTTTCATCGTGATATATTTAATCTTTAGTCAATGTGTCTTATTTATATATGTGCAATTTCCCTGGACCTTTCTAGATATAATTTTTGTACTATTACTAATCAGGTTTAACATGAGTATTTCCTATATCGATTTTTGTAACCGCTGCCTTCAAATGCCGGCATAAGTGCCCTTAACATTACATTAATTTATAATTAAGTATGCCAGGTCAGATACGAATGTTTAAACAGCTTTGTAAAAGGGCACGCTACCATTTGCGACGTCATTTACTAAATTCAATGATATTTAAGTCCTCATAATGTGTTTTTGTAGTTAAGTAAATATTTGACACCAAAATCGGCTTAAAAATAGAATTTCGCCAACCTTTCGCCACAATATTTTGTCGAAGTTCAATTTTTAAGTTTCATTCGTCTGTTAGTTACACATAGCAAAAGTTTTCATGAAAATTGAAGTTTGATGTGTCCCAGAACTTGACACCCCTAACTTCTGTCCTCCTTAAAGAACTGCCACCAAATACGAGTGTGTACGGCGAGTGGCATGCGTGAGTTGTTGAGCTAGGTACAAGAACAAAATGTATAGAACCGTTACATATTTGTTTCGTGCGAAACGCTAGCCACCCTATAGGCTCCATACCAATCTCTACATTACAACAGTGTTTCTCACATTAGTCATGAATGTGAAAGATATGGCTACATAAGTAGACATATCTATTAGTAATAATTGTGTCCTAAGTAACGCGAACAATGTTTGTAACACAGAATTGTTTTAGACAGACTAAATTGATATTAAAAATTAGGTAATTTTACTTAGAACACAATTGACATATGGCTACTCGCATAGCCATGTCTATTATTATAATATAAAGAAGCTGTACCCAACAGTTTCTTTATATTATAATAACAGACATGGCTATGCAAGTAGCTTCTCAAATGCGAGAAACGAGAAAAGTTCCTATAAAAAGAAGTTCAATAATTTATGTGACTGCAAAAAATTGTGACTTCATTTACCTGTGCGCTATAAATATCACGCTGATTGTCGTCACACAGTAGTTTGCCATTAGTTAGTATATTCCTTGGACGCTAGTGGACAGGTTTTAGCAGACTATTTATGAATTTTATCGATACGTGAATATCAGGCATCGAACGCATGATAATTCAGCACTTATCTTTGTACCTATTTGCGGGTATATTTAGCTGCAACTAATACAAAACGATGTCCCATTTACGTCAATATGTTAAAGCAAAAATGAGCTGGAAATTCTGCATGCAGTTCTATTAATGTCAAAGTATTTTTGGGTCACATTCGGGCCCGTTGCATCGGTGGTTCCCCATTGACCCTGACCGGCGCGACCTACTTCTGTTTTTCCTATTCTCGGTCACAAATACCGTCTAGACCTCATTCATGATAAGCAAATCTGAATTGTCGGCACGTGATATGACTAAATGCGTCTTTATATCTTTAAATAATTGTCTTAATCTCTGTACATGTAATTATTTTGCTACCAATTAGTCAGATTTCAAGGGAACTTTGCTTTGTTTATCATGCACTTGTTGATGCTGAGTGCTGGGCTAGTACCAATAGCCGTATTATGTTTTGATGGATCACACGTGGAGTGAGTCATCATCAGATTGCTTGTTTACCACCTTTGAGGTTAAATGTTCAACTGTGGACTGTTGGAATTTGATAAAAGCTCGCTGGTTTACGCGGAATGTTACTTTTAGCATAAGCATGTCTTACTAGATACAGATATGATTCGTCTAACGGTTAAACTGCTCCGGCATCATTTCCGCAGCTCACTAGAGTTAGAGATTCAGACACTAGTCTGAATCTTTGGTTTTAAAAGCTAGTATGTATATAGTAAAGTTGGAATGATGTTATTCTTTCTCTTGCAGGCTCAACGAAGTTTTAGAATCTCTAGGCAAGATACCAATATTGCCCGCTTTACAGTTGAACGCTGAGGCCCATCGGTTCTCAGCGTTCGATGTATTCGAAGACACAGACTTCGAAGGTCATCACTACAGAATCACACATCCACTAGATAACAGTTCTGAGAACAAAGCATGTCAGGACTTTGGCGTGGAAGCCTTCAAATTGTCTGATGAAGATGGTAAGTAAAGATTTTAGACTTCTAGGAAATGATGTTGCTGTTCTGGACTGTGATTGGAGCAGGAGAGAGATTGTGGGAACCAGGAGCGTCAACTTTTACATGGGGTAGGAGGTCCAAATTCAAATAGGGGTCTCCGCATATAGATAAATTACTTTACTCTTAGACTAAAGAAGAAGTCCAGAGCGGCACGAGGTTCGCTTTTTATAAACCTCTATGGTAGCCTGGCAGCGGACTTTTACTTAGGTTTTAGGGTCGCCATACCCACTGTGGCGATTTCAGGGTCTAAATAAAATGTATTAATTTAAAAACAATAAAATAACGATGTTTAAATTTTAAATTAGCGTTGCTTAAAATTACCAGGGGTCAATAAATAACGCTAAGACTGGTCTATTTCATGACATTCATTAAATTTTTTTCAAGAAGACAAGAATGAAAATTCTGCTTGTAATCTTAAAAAATGCGAATCCATAATAACTACATGACGGTACGGTAACGGACTGTCATAATAACTGCAACTAATCAGAGACTGCAGCTGAACAAAATAATATTATGCGTGAGTTAATTTTCTGAAGAGTTCGGTTGTCACCGCTCATGCAATGAACATTGAGAGTCATATTTGCGTTCCTTCAAACAAAAGACAGAATGTCGCGTCGTCTGATAAAGTCAGAACACACGCGATACATTCACCAACACTGTGTTTATTTAACGACCAAATATAATATCTGGGATTAATCATCATCATCATCATACATCTGTATCGTTCCACTGCGGGACATAATTTACGTCATAACACCCGGTCCGCCGCCTTTCGCATCTAGTTCATCCTAGTGACCTTCTTTACGTCGTCGGTCCATCTGACTGGGGTCGTCTTACATTACGTTTATAATGGCAAATTCAATCAGATTAACCCGCGAATACTTAAAGTTCTATAGCACTATGATCACCTCGGTGATAACACCAGGGTGTCCGCCGGTAGGCGACGCTATATGGTCCTTTGATCACCCGCAAGTATGACCTAGGTGTTCATAGGTGGCTCTTTTCAATTTATAATTTGAAAAGAGTCACTAATAATAATCATTTTTATTTGACTTCAAAATAAATTACAAATTAAACAAATCATGATCACATTTTGTAGTAAGTTCTTAAGGTTTAAATAAAAGAGTGGGTCGCATACTGCTCTTAGAAGGGTGTCGAGGGGGACAGTGAGCATTCGTTAAATCCAGAAAGATTTTTAGAACTTTCTTCTTATTGTTTAAATTGGAGACATTATAAGAAATAAGGAGGTAGACTTCTCTTTTTGAACTCCGAGTTGTATAGGAGAAATTAAATTAATTGATTAGTCTAGAGTCTAGAGTTTACCAATCGTTCCAGAATTTTAGAAAGGGTGTGAAGCACCGCAATCTGACGATAGTTGTCAATTAAACTGCTATTACCATGCTTTAATACCGGTTGTATTATATTCCTTTTTAAGGAATTTGGGAAGACAGACAATTGAATATAGGACTTAAAATTGGTAAGAAAATATTTGAATATCTTCTTAAGATTGGGGGGGATATATTATCCCAACCAGTTGCCTGCTCTATTTAAATCGGACGAAACAATATTTCTTTATTTTGCGATCCCATTTTCAAAAACAACATCTAAGCCATACACGCGGGTGATCGGTCAAGGTCGTACTGAATTAACAAATATTAATTCATTGGATCCCCATCTCTTCCCGTGGGTGTCGTCAAGGCGACTAAGGGATTTCACTCCGGAGGACGGGCAGCAGCGTCCTCTGCGTACTTAAAGCCTTACTGCGATCGCCAACCCGCTCGCCAAGCGTGGCGATTATGGCAATTACCCCCAGGATCTACTGGGGAGACCCGTGCCCAGCAGTGGGCCATCATATGGGTTGATATGAATTCATTGGACATGGACATGGTGGAATAGACATCTCACGTAGTCAAAACTATTCCTGTCTCAGTACGAAAATTAACCACGACTTCGATTTTTATTATTACGTAGAGTCTAGTTTCTCGAGTACCAGCGGAACCGCCATATTGCTAATGCTGAAAGTATTAAGTGTGCTATGATCCTTACAGGTCTTGCTTAACGATATGGAATATTTTAAAATTAGCAACTTATTATCATTAGCCGCTTTGCAAAATGAATTCATATTTAAATAATATGGTAGAGCGACGGCGGGTTTAACGAATTATGATTAATCATTGTTTAAACACAAACGCTTTTGAATATATTTAATGTTACTGTTGCTATTTGAATATAAATGTAAATAAGCAGAATGTACTCGCCATTCAAGTCGAGTGTAGGTGGTTTTATTAATATTTTAGTATGAATTTTCCGACCAAATGTGTACCACTTTTATTTGATTACGTTACATTTAGCTTTATTATACTTTACCCGTAACTTAATCCCTGGGGCAGTATAAAAATAGTCTATAGGTATTATCGAAAATAATTGATGTACAGGGTACATAATCGTATTGAATCGTAAAATCGATTCAATCGTTTAAACGTGATAATTTAATAAACCACAGGCACAGTATCGATTAAAACTCGCCAGATCTATGAAGAATAGCCAATTTAACGACCTGTTGACGAATTAATAGCTTCCAATGTCAATGGTTCGGAATGAGGACTATTTTTAGCTAATGACTTTACCGAGAACAGGTTTGTGCGGAACTCATTATAATCGTATCAAGACTGTCGATATAAAGGGTTTTTATTTATTGTTACAGTTTTCTTGCGACTTTGTTCGCCCGAGGCTTCGTATAAAGTAGTTTTACATATTACATCAGGTTTTGTTATGGCTGTGGATGATAGTAATACTCGTGCGAATGATATAAATGATTGTAACGGCTTCGCGTCTCTAGAGGTGCACAATTAGGTAGGTTTGTTGGCTGCGTTAGTGAAATTTGAATAAAGAAATGTATAATTTACTTTACAGAAGTGTCAGGAGTAAATTTAGCAGGAAAGTTGATTTAATTTTGCTAAAAGAATACGTATTGGTGATCATGACTGTACAGCGGAATATAGACTCTACATTCAAGAGTCCCCTTAATAACAGTGCACTATATCCTAGAGAGACAGAAAATTACATAAATTCATATTTACAATGTCCGAATGAAGGTATAGATAATATTTGTATAGGTTATATTAGTTCTGTGGTACCTATAGATTATAAATAGACTATTTGTATACTTAGAGCGTTGACTGATAAAAAATTGTGAGATATTAGTTGTTATCTTTTATTTATGCGTGTATCTCACGGAACAATATTACGAACTGTAGGGTCATTGTCTTTGCTTTGCTATTATTGATTAATTGATGACTTGTGAAATAAACACGGTTGCTAATTACATAATATGGGTAGGTACCTACTTGATATATTTTGAAGAAAATACCCTTTCAATAATGTAATGTTGCGTGTCAGGATGGTAGGTTCGAATAAAATGGCAAATTCCACAAGTACATCTTTATTATATTACTATTTTACACAGATCACTATCACAATGTTCACTAATAAACACTAATAGTAACACTATATCACTGTACAAAACACTTCACGTTTTCCAAACTATCGCTTTGATGTAGTCGCTAGAGTTTGCATTTAATAATGGGACTGACTCGCGTTGACCGACTAGTAGCCAGATTCGGGAACGTCATCACACAAACAAATTGTTTACATTATACATAGTTGTTTTTTGTAAACAACCCCATGTTTTTAAGCGAGAATACTCGCGATCGTACTCGCGCGTATTCTACGAGGTTAACGAACATTCGAGCTTGTTCGTTCGTAATAATATTAAAAAAATAAATGTCTCTGCCGTGTGGTACCGGCTTAAGAATAGTACCACCCCATCACTTCCCGTGGGTGTCGTCAAGGCGACTAAGGGATTTACCACCGGAGGGCGGGCAGCAGCGTCCTCTGTGTATTTTAAAGCCTTACTGCGATCGCCAACCCGCTCGCCAAGCGTGGCGATTATGGCAATTACCCCCAGGGTACTGGGGAGACCCGTGCCCAGCAGTGGGACATCATATGGGTTGATATGTATGTATGTATATGTAAATGTCTCGGACTGCAACATTCGCATAGGAGCAATTCCAGCTTTGCAGGGATTTTTTTGCCTTCTTTATGAATGATTAGTCCATTTAGATGAACTAAGCTCACAGACTTACATGGATGTTGAGTTGACTATGTCGTAATATTTTTTTTTTTAATTCTTTGGTATAAAGAACATAGTTTCTTACAATTCATTACGATCTACCCTATAAGGCTAATAAGCAATTTCACTCTAACTTAATTTTAGACGTTTACACTAATTTTATAACTAAGAATAATGTCTGTTGCACTTTCTTAGAGTCTAATAACTTGAAAACACTTTGTTCTTGTGTAAATTTAAAGCAGACGAAGTTGCGCGGGACAGTTAGTATTCTAATATGTGCAAAGTTGAGAATTAAGCTGAGATTAATATAATAAACTTATTGCTGGATGAACAGTTTCTTTCATCATCATTCGTCATCGTAATAGCTAGTGTAACAAGTCAACTCTGAGTTCAAAGTCGTTAGTCGGTACCTCGTGGTTTTGTCGTGTCACTTTTTTATGAGGACCATTGACTTATATGTTCCACGTGATCTCAAGGTCACTGGCGAAATGTAAACTAACTTTGTAACAAGTATGTTTTAGATGGGTAATGTATCACAGTTTAGTTCTTTAGGATATGTTTAATCATTACGGACATGATTATTGATTAAATATTGGATAGATGTAGTTTAGAATAATAATACCACATGACCCGGTTATAGTTTATGTTATAGGGAATCTATGGATTACACCAAAACATTTAGCTTGAAAAATCCTGTAGCCTCTATGTCTCTATACATTTTGACATCATCAGTTTATCTCAAAACTGGAAATATAGTGGTGCATTCACAAATAAAAGTTTTGTTTATGTTAAAAAAAAAACGTTACTTAATGAAAGTCAGACCATATCTTAAAAACCTTGGAAAAATGGGGCTTGTCTTTGATTTAAACTCTATATTTTAAAAATACAATAATTACATTTTTGAAAGATAGAAAAATTTTAAGTCCAGACCCAGGAATCGAACCCGAGACTTCCGTAGCCAAACCGGGGCCGGAGTAGAATCACCTATCTGAATGGACTATGTTACTAGACCTCAAATTTTTCTATCCTTTGATGCTCGCGAGTTAATCTTTGATTTAAACATTTTAATCATCAACTCAAACACTGGAAAGAAATTTAGTAATACTTACGAATGAGGTCAAATGTAGTTTTCATACATTTTTTTTTCAAACACGCTGATTTGAGATGTTAATTTAAAATCCTATTATCGAAAACTGGTCTTTGCGAGGCGGCTATCTATTGCAATTCCAAAGGAGTGTAAAAACTTACTGACCACATTTTTTTTTTTAAATCCGTACAATTTAATAGTATGTCCCTATTCTTGGTCACTCTGCTCTCTTGGTTAAGTAAAATCCCTGATCATTTACGAAGTCTCGATAGCGTCATTAATTTACCAAAATCTCAACGACTCACTGAATTTATTTTCTCAACAGTATTCAACCAAGATGCTTCTTCAGCGAACGAAGGTGCCTCATCCTCGGAACCGGTTCCCCACATCGAGGAATCGGATGAGGGGGCCACGTTTAAAGCGCAGTCGTACGAGAGTAAGGAAGAACCGTCATTACTGCACTGGATATTAGCGCAAGGGAACAAAGCGTCGTTGCAGGACATTCTGGATTACTGCCAAAAGGGATTGGCTTTGGTAAGTGATGTATGTACAATCAAAGTATGATATGACACTTAGGTACACAATTTGACATGAATATCCTAAAACTCGGACTCAGTAACATAGCAGCGGAGGTCATAACGTTCCGCTTATATAATAATACTAGCTGACTGACCTGTGCAACTTCGACTGCGTCAATTTCCCCGTTTTTGCAACATTTTTCGTTGATACTCCGTTCCTATTGGTCATAGCGTGATGTTATATAGCCTATAGCCTCCCTCGATAAATGGGTTCTACGACCAAAAGGAGCAGAGCAGCAATGAAAAATGTTGCAAAAACGGGGAAAGTTTACGCATACGATGTTGCGCGGGTCAGCTACTTCTAAAATAAGATCTCTGAATACCGTATTTATAAAGAAGAGTATAACAATAGTACTGACGTACAGTTACTGCCTCCACTTATAAGTAACCCTAGCCGTTGCTTGGTTAAATCTTGGTTGACAAAATTTGACAATCCCATGTTTAAGAATTGATATAAAATTCGAGAAAATTGTATACTCTAATGCCATAGGCAAGGATTGAGTTAATCGCCAGCACAGTACAAGTTGCAGTAAAGTATTTGTAAGTCTCAATAGCATAACAAATGTATATAGAGAGTTCATGTGCCAAACTAAGTACCGTGCAGTTATTCTGTACGGTATTTTCATCTGTAGTATAAGTAACAGTAGCAATGCGGTGTATTAACTTATCAAAACGCATAAAATGTTTATCAAAGTATGTTATAAGGTTACTGTTTATGCGCAATGCCGTTTTAGTTCATTTACTAAACGTGTGCAAATTGTTTCCATTTGTAGGTAAAATGTGCTACGTGAGCAGACTAGGTATTACAGTATTAATTCTTTTAATCCTGTGCTGGAGAATTTGTATTGCATTATACTGTTTTAAATTTTGCTCATAAATTCTACAACTAGGAATTCTATATTAAACAAGTTAAATAGGAACCATTAATGAACCATGTTCAACATATGTACCTATAGACTTTCGTTTTATAAAGAATACTGGACAGATGTTGTTGAAGCTTTACAGTAATATAGACAAAATATATTACTGTAAAACTTCATTATTAAACTGGGCTCCGTCCGAGTGGATGTTAGTTATTGTTATAAATATATATATCGCCTATACAATTCCTCAAGCTTCAAGGTACTTCCATATTAAATTTCTTCAAAATTGTATTTTTTTTAAAGTTAACTAGCAATGGGGGATTATTGGTCCCACATTACAAGCAATCCTGTTAATCCCTCCAGCTAAGCTCAATGGCATGGTTTGGAGTGGGTTCACGTCGGTAGGGTAATGGGTAGGATTCTAACCTGCGACCTCACAATTGCGAGTCCGATGTCTTAGCTGGTGGCTACCGCCGCTTTTTGAAAAAATGGACCCAATCCAATCTTGTTAGATTAGCTTGTTCAATCAAACTAACTTTTTAGCATATCTAGCCCGCCGCCAACATGATCCCCTTAGAGCTCGAGTTGCCTGAAACGACTGTCTTATCTCTGGTCTACGTCATAAAACAGACGTCTCTGCAAAAATGTCCTTTTTTAACTTCAGGAGTTTGTTTTTTCTACTATGTAAAAAAGTTATTTTAATTTCAGTTAAACGCTGAGCCTCTAAAAGAACGCGAGGCGGAGTTATACCACATATTAGAGTACGCCAACTTGCACGGTCTGAAGCAGTTAAAAGGTATCGAGGATCGACTGTATGGACTCGACCAGTTGTTAAATGAGGTGAAGAAACTCGAGCGAGATCAAAGAGACCAGGCTGCTTCACTTATACAGGTAAATATTTTACCTACAGGGGAATAAATGCACTAATGTTAAAGTAATAGCATTCGTTTTCATTTATTATTAGTTTACCTGTTGATCCTTCGAGCCAGACTACGGCTCGAAGGACCAACAGGCAAACTATAAACGTCTAAATCAGTGTAAACAAATAAATAACAGATACGATGTTCCCTGGCTGGTACAATGAGTAAAAGAAATTTCTTGATATTTTTAAATTGTACCACCACAAAAAATCTTCTGGTTTCTTTCATGGCGTGATTCTATAATAAATGCTGAGTGTCCATAAAAAGTTTTCTGTCGCATTTTGCTTTACGTTTTGTCTTTTTGATTGTTATGTTATACGGCTTCACTTATATTATAGGTTACTTTATCAAATTTAATATTATTTCAGTACCGTGACCGACTAAACACAGCTTGCGACCCATCAGTACTACCAACATTAGTACAATCACACTATTGTCAGCTTAAAAAGCTGCTCAAAGGGTATCAGACTCTTATAGACATCCGACGACGTATCGCCAATTCCAAGGACGAGTTGTGTAGCGTATTGAAGGCGAGGTTACAGTAAGTGCATTTGAAACTCCATATCCATATTAGACGTTGAAAACTTGTAATGTGTAGATCCTCCCTCATATCTTTAGGAATGAATGTTTGTAAATTTTTCAAAGGAATTCACCAGTAAATAATGGACCCATGATTTCAGTGAGCTGCCTGAAGTAAGCCTTCAGACAGCTAAATATGGGTACCTATTTTGGCATACCTATTTTTGTAGTAGGGTAAACCACCCAATCGTTGGCACTTGTCCAATTGGGATTGGGATTTTAGGTTAAAAAAAAACTAGGATGCCATTGGAACACATCTTTCAAGTACTTTTTTTCCTTTTAAAAATTAGCAACACTATACCAATAACCAATATAGGAAATTAGGGACAACAGTTGACATTTGCTATTAATGTGCCAATAATGGGTGGTTACTTCTACCGAATCTCTTTATCTAGCTTCAGGCACCAAATTCTAATGTCATTAATAACAGGTGCACTAAAAAAAGCAGATAGGACTGCGTCGGAGTACACGACCCTTGTTTTAATGTGAAATGGCACGCTGTTACTTTAGCAACTCCCTATAACTGATAGGCGTTTGAACACGAAAAAGCTGGCTACGCGTGAAGTTAACCAATTGTCTCGCCGCAAAACTGATAAATCGATATCAAGTTACCGTAATCGATTGTTCACCAACAGGGCGGTGCTAATGATCGAGAACAAGATGTCGGTTCAGGACGCGCACGCGATGCTCTCGTTCCAGTGCTTCAACCGTCTGGCGCGCTACTTCGGCATCGTGTGGCAGCTGCACCGCGCGCCGCACGTGTTCGTGCGCGCCGTGCACGAGGTCGCGCGACGACGGACCTTCTCGCACGCGCACTTACAGGTACACACATATACACACTGCGCGCCGTGCACGAGGTCGCGCGACGACGGACCTTCTCGCACGCGCACTTACAGGTACACACATATACACACTGCGCGCCGTGCACGAGGTCGCGCGACGACGGACCTTCTCGCACGCGCACTTACAGGTACACACATATACACACTGCGCGCCGTGCACGAGGTCGCGCGACGACGGACCTTCTCGCACGCGCACTTACAGGTACACACATATACACACTGCGCGCCGTGCACGAGGTCGCGCGACGACGGACCTTCTCGCACGCGCACTTACAGGTACACACATATACACACTGCGCGCCGTGCACGAGGTCGCGCGACGACGGACCTTCTCGCACGCGCACTTACAGGTACACACATATACACACTGCGCGCCGTGCACGAGGTCGCGCGACGACGGACCTTCTCGCACGCGCACTTACAGGTACACACATATACACACTGCGCGCCGTGCACGAGGTCGCGCGACGACGGACCTTCTCGCACGCGCACTTACAGGTACACACATATACACACTGCGCGCCGTGCACGAGGTCGCGCGACGACGGACCTTCTCGCACGCGCACTTACAGGTACACACATATACACACTGCGCGCCGTGCACGAGGTCGCGCGACGACGGACCTTCTCGCACGCGCACTTACAGGTACACACATATACACACTGCGCGCCGTGCACGAGGTCGCGCGACGACGGACCTTCTCGCACGCGCACTTACAGGTACACACATATACACACTGCGCGCCGTGCACGAGGTCGCGCGACGACGGACCTTCTCGCACGCGCACTTACAGGTACACACATATACACACTGCGCGCCGTGCACGAGGTCGCGCGACGATATATATACATAAACGCGCTTCTTGGGACATGACAACTCACACAACGCAACGCTGATTCCAAACTAAGCAGAGCTTGTACTATGGAAACCAGACAACAAATAAACATACTTATACATTTTTAAATACATGCATATTATACATAAATAACACCCAGCCACAGAAAAAGCATTGTGCTCATTACTATAAGTTTTATCCTGGGTGGGGTTCGAACTCACAACCTCCGGCTCATGGTCACTAACCACTAGACCAACAGGCCAGTCGTGCTCAATCGGACAATAGTTTAAACGGAATAATTCTTAGATATTTTTTAATTTAACATTTTAATTTCAGTGGGCTTCCGACTTGGCAGAGAAACTACAAAAAATACACGAAGAAGAAGTAGAAAGGCGGCAAAACTTCAACACACTATTCGAGGGTCATTTTCTAAGAAGTTTGTTCCCGGGCATGTTGGAATTACCGCCGGTTTTCGCGACGCAAGCGCCGCCGCTGTTCGACGCGAACCTCCCCAAACTCACAGATTCTGATGTAGAGTATATAGCTAATGCGTTCCCTGATCTCGCCGATGAAGTGCCGAACTACGATATGGATAGTACTGTGCAGTTCTTCCAACAGAGGTGTGTATAAAATATATATTATCTGTTGTTTATAAATATAGCATAATTTAAAATAGATTTCTTGACTCCTAAGTTGACTATTTATTAGATTATTGTCAGATTGTACAACTTTCCTAATAACATTAAATTAGTAGACTGTCCTTCTACCTATCGGCCACCTTCCTAAAACGAGGTAGATTCCTGTGCAAAATAACACGTAATAATATTATTTAAAAAGTGGATTTAAAACTAACATGGTTACTAATTCATAATGATGACCAGTCATTATGAATCATCGTTGTCTTTACAGTTGGATTTACAAATATAAAATTTGAAAAAAAAAAAGAAAATAATGTGGATAATGTAAGTTAATGTTGGAAATTGTGTTTGTATTGATTACGTTAATTTTTTTTACAGAATACGAGCATCTGAAAGCGAAAATAAAGATGCTGATGTTCAAGTGGATATGGATAAGTAAGTTTGTTTCAATTTTTTCAATGGAATCTTGACTGTGAGACCTTAGTAATTACAAAAAAAATAAAATAATAATAGATGGCTAATGGCAGCAAAACATGTAAAAAAATTGTCTTTCTTGTCTTTCACCGTAGTAAAGAGGAAAATGTTCTAACGTCATAAACAACGATGTTGTTTTCCCTAGCCATAATACACTGACGGACTCATAAACTGCATCAAAGTTCAGGTTTACTCTAAAAGGATTTTTTTATAATAAGTATGCAAACTTTTTAGATTAAATTATATAAATATGGAAAGACTGGCTCTTAATCTTAAAAAAAAATTAAATTTAAAAATAGAACTGCGGTAAAACAAATGAATATAGCCGGGAAAAGAAAATTTACTCGTAGTATCAGATTTGCGTGTTATTTATAGCAAAGTTTTAAATTAATTCTCATTGATTTTTTTTGTTTGGTCAATTGAATTATTGTTACCAGCATAATTGTTGGGTTAGTTTTTTAACACATCGAGAGTTTTTGAACCATAATATGGATACTTCGTCCGAACAAGCGGCACAAATTGTAGCATTGGTGCGGGAGGGCTTGGATCAACGAACGATTGGTAGAAATTTAAATTTAAACCAGTCTACGGTTTGTAGAATATACAGAAGGTTTGTAGAGACAGGTTCTTACAGGAGGAGACGTGGTACAGGCAGAACTCGAGCAACCACAGGTCGTGATGACCGATTTATTGTTACAACTTCCCTGCGAAATCGTTTCCTCACGTCAGTTAACATCAAAACCGAGCTTAATGAAGTGCGTGGAAAAAACGTGTGTGCACGAACAATAAGAAGAAGGTTAAAGGAAGCGGCTATCACCCCTTTTAGACCAGCAAATGGTCCAAAGTTGTCTGCAGCTCACAGACAAGCTCGCTTAAGATTTGCGCGTCATCACCTGAATTGGACAGAAGAGCAGTGGGCCTCTGTATTGTTCACGGACGAGTGTAGGACATGTTTATATGGTGCAGATGGTCGCAGAAGAGTCTATCGTCGACGTGGGGAGCGATATGCTCAAAGTTGCATTGAGGAGCGTGTTCCTTTTGGAGGCGGTTCATGTATGGTCTGGGGTGGCATATCGATGAACGGGCGAACAGAACTTGTGTTCATAGACATGGTCCGTCAAAACGGTAATAGAGGGGGTTTGACAGCACATCGCTACATAACAGAGATATTAGAAGATCACGTGGTGCCTAACATGGGATTCATAGGCGAAAATTTTACTTTAATGCAGGATAATGCCCGGCCGCATGCAGCTGCACAAGTTCAACATTATTGCGAAGAGGTTGGGATACGTACAATGAATTGGCCAGCACGCAGCCCGGATCTTAATCCCATCGAGCATGTTTGGGACAATTTAAAAAGAGCTGTATATGCGAGAAACCCTTCGCCTACGACAGTGGCAGCACTAAGAACAGCACTTTCAGAAGAATGGGACAATATTCCGCAAGATCTTTTAAAAACCCTTATAAAATCTATGCGGAACCGATTAGAATCCGTAATAAGGGCACGTGGGGGTAATACACCTTATTAAAACACAAATAAACCCTTGCATAAAGTTTGTGTCTATTGTTAAAACCAATTTTTTAATTAAACAATTTTTCCTTAAACTTCTGTTTTTTCTTCAAAAAAGGTCTTAAGGTCCTTTCCAGTACATAAACTTAAACTTAAAGATATGATCCTACGCTGTTTTAAAGTTCACGAACCAATCTAGAGGTTTCAATTTAAATCTGTATAGAAAGTTTGCATACTTGGTTAAAATATTTATTTCAAAGTCGTCTATTACTTTGATGCAGTTTATAAGTCCGTCAGTGTATATTGACAGTTAGTGGACTCCATCTTAACATCAATGAAGACAAAACGTACTTAAATACAGTAGGTTTGTCATAATTGGTGGACCACTTTTAAGGGTTCTGTAGCCAAAATGGCAAAACTTAGAAATATTGAAATAAAATATAGTTAAATGAATAAATATATATAAAAAAAAAACAGTAATAACGCTGTGCCTCGCGGTTTCAACAATTAGGAATTTCCTTTAGCACAGTGTGAAATGCCCGTTTGGTGGAAATCGTATATTATAGTTTCGACATGTCCGTCCGTCTGTCTGTTTGTCTGTCCGTCCGTATGTCACGATAAATTTGGAATATTGGCGTCTAGTATAAGCCGTTACTTAGTTCGATAGTTAAATAATAAAAATGAAATATTTATAGAGGGGCACTACTACATGTACAGAAGCTAAAAAAAAATATGTTTTTACCAAACATCTATGTGTAGCACATCATTCGACAGACAGGTCTTTTAAAAACGTATTAAGATTTTTAAGAAACTTTTTAGATTATGTGAATATTTCTGGAAATAATCGCTCCAAAAGTTGCAAAAAGGAGAAGACCTTATGGCCAAAAATATATTTAAAAAAATACATACCTAGGTAATATTAAATAAATTCTTTCAACATAATCGTATAATTATACTGCCTTTGAGTTATTGGCGAAAACTGCGCATCTCAATAAAATAACGTAAGGGCCATGAAGATACGCTCTTTTGCGTTCTTTTGCTGAGGAACTTTTTGTGATTGTATTTTTTCATATGTAGTACTTTGTAGAAACAGCTGCGGAACCCTAAACTGAGCATGGTCCGACGGTTTTTGACATATGTAACTAGTCCGGTCATAAAAAAAAAAGTTGAAAAAAGGTTTTTATGTAACAGTATTACATAAAAACTTTTTTTTCAACTTTTTTTTTTATTTCTTAATGGGGTTTCGACGAATTCTGACTTTAACAACATTAACAGTCTTTGTAGTTCTAACAGCACGCGGCCGCCCCGATCTTTTATGGTCTTCGACAGAGGAAGTGTTGTTGTATCTTTTGATAGTACGATATACGAACATACGACTGATACCAAGCTTCTGAAGTGTCTGGAATATGACCAACGGCTCCATACCCACTTTGTGCAAGGAGATCACCGCAATCCTATTTTCTTTAACACCAATCCATATTGTAATTTGATAATGAACACGAAAAATATGTAAAATGGCGCAAGTTCGAAAGAACTTTTAAAAATAATAAACACGTTCCAAATTCAAAGTAATTAAAACGTTGAAAAAAGGAAAAGTTTCTATGTAACAGTAAATATACCTATATATGTCCGGACTAGTTATATATACATGACCAAGACATCATCAATATAAATATAATAATACATAAAAAAACACGTGTATCTCTAATCCACAGAGACTTCGAATCAGTAACAGACGCGGGCGACTTCGAAAAACTAAGCGAGCAGAGTGACCAGAAACAAAAAGTCGACATCTCAACAATATGCGTGCCAGAAACTATGGCGGTTTCTACGGTGACCGAGGTGGGAACTCTACCCGTTATATTGGAATCTGCGGAGAGTCCAAGAGAGTTCGAAAGTTCCGATTTTTACATCGAAGAATCGCTACCATCGAGCTTGGAATGGGGCCGGGACAAGCGACAGGTGTATCTATCCTGTTCGAACATCGATAGTAGCCAATCTTGTAAGACCTCTGTAGTAAAAGTGGTGTTGTCGGTTCTGAGGTCTATGTTTATCGGTGGTTATGGATTGCTTTTAAGCGTCTGGTATCGAATTATAGCCTCCACTCTTTTTGTCGCCAAAAAAATATGATTTATTATTAGCGCGGGTGTATGTATCTTCTTTTTCCATACTTCCTCTCTCTTCTCTTCTTCTTAATCTGTTTTGTACTTTCTTTTTTTACAAAATCTCTCATTTTTCTACGTCTCTTTTATGTTTATTTGATACTAGCTGTCCCGCGAGACTTCGTATGCGTAATTTCTCCCCGTTTTTGAAACATTTCTCGTCGCTTCTCCGCTCCTATTAGTCGTAACGCGATGTTATATAGCCTATAGCCTTCCTCGATAAATGGGCTATCCAACAAAAAAAGAATTTTTCAAATCGGACCAGTAGATCCTGAGATTAGCGCGTTTAAACAAACAAACAAACAAACAAACAAACTCTTCCGCTTTATAATATTAGTATAGATTTTTCTGTTTTACTATTTTATTTTTCTTTTTTACTTTCTTCCTTTCCATTCAATCTGTAACTTTCTGTCTCTTGCTCTTAGTTACTAAGAGAAATGTGAAAAGAGATGAAAAAAAGAGTAAAAAACCCCGTTTCTTGGCGATCAACCATTCTAAAAAGACCTTTCTTCTTAAGCAAGTTTTTACAAAATAGATGTCTTACTTGATTGGCAGCAGTAATATTTTTTGTTTTCTTTGCTCCTGTCTTCGCCGGCCCCGTATGAGCTGAATCATGTCTTATTTTTCATTTGCATATTCATAACACTTTCATACTTTATATTTGAATGCTAGTAGGATGATTTTAAATGCTGTTATTTATCACACAGCATATCGTATTTTGAAGGCATTTTATTTTGCAGGATAATATGGATACACATAAAATTAACATGGAAAAATTACAAGATTTCTTAGTAAAGCTTTACAGTATATGTAAAGTGAATATTGTATATATAATGGAGGAACTAATGAAATTAAAAAGTCAGGTCGAAGAACAGAAGAAATGTATTACGAATGCGTATATAGATATATTAGAAGCCTGGAGAAAGAGTAATGAAGAGAGTGCGTTGACGTTTCGCGAGCAAACCCAGAGGTTAACAGTAGATCATGAGCTAGAACTGAGTGATATGAAGGCAACTCTGAATGAAAAAGATGACGTCATCGCGACACTAAAGAACGAGACGGAAAATGTAAAATCTGAGCATAAGAAAGAGATAGAAAGACTGGAGAAGGAACATCAGGGTACGAAGGAGGTATTAGAAAAAACCCGTGAAGAAATACAAGGTTTCGAGAAAAGGATGGAAGATGTTGAAGCTCAAAAACAGAAAGAGATAAAAGATTTGCAGGAGAAAATGCATCAGGACTATAAAGCTGAGATTGAATCATTGCGGTCCAGGTACCTATATATTTTTTTAAATTTAATTACCTCCTTTCTGTTTATAATAATTTCTTCTTGATTTTTCAAGATTTCAAACTTGAATAATAAATTATTTATCAATATTTCAAAGGGTTTTACATGTTAGCACATGTTTATATAATATCTTATTCTAAATTAGTGTTTAACGGTTGCTTTGAATGCATATATTGTTTTTTCTGAGAGAGAGTTTTTTTGAAAAACTAACCTACGTAAACGTTTAGTTAACGAAGTAAGCAAACATTTTTAACATAGAATATTGATTGAATCAGGCGTAACATCGTGGAAATCCATCTTAAGTAGATTATAAGGGAGGGATCCCACCACCCACCCTCGATCTGTGAGTCACCACGATTGAAGTAGTAAGGAAATGCCCTTAATACAACAATCGAAATAGATTGACAGACCGCACTCAAAAACAGACCTGCAACAGAGAAAATTAGTGACAGGTACTCTTACCAAGGTGAGTGGTAGGCACCTCCGGACCCTTGACTTGCAATATTCCGCTTCCACGAAGTGAAACTCTACACGAGGCATCCTCACACAGTTTGCTCAGTTGGTGCCAAACTGTCCTGAGGATTTCCTTACTACTTCAACCGTACATCCTACCTTATAATCTACATAAAATATCATTAAACACGGAATTGCAAAATCGCTTTAAACCCGCGTTTAGTTTTTGTTTAAATTGTGTAATTAGTAGCTTATTTATGTTATAGGTTTAGGTTAGTAGCCCTTACGAACATGGACCGCTCGCCTTCCGAGTCTAGTCTAGAGAAGATCGAACGAACTGACGTCATAGAGATCACAAACCACAACGCTATCATAATGCAGACAAAAGAGAACGCTGAAGTGGAGAAAGAGGAAGCTGTAAGAGAAGCAGTTGCCAAGTGTGAGACGGAGTGGAGGCAGAAGTTAGAGACTGAAGTTAGTGGGTTGAAGAGTAAATATGAGGCGGAGAAACAGGTCAGTTTACAGTCTTCATCGTTATTTTTTTTCTGCAAAGAAAAGTCTGTGCAAAGCCGGGGCAGGCCGCTAGTACATTATAAATTATAACTATAAAAGTCTGGACTCGTTCATACTTTAACGCCCAGCCCAAACCATTGGACCTAAAAAGTGGACGTCCATTAATCGCCGGATAGACAGACAATTAGCACGAGCGGAGCTGTCGAGAAAAACTATTACAAACTCGATAATTTGAATCTCTAGATATGTAATTTGTAATTCTTCCCCGGTCTCTTGAAAAATACTCAATAAATTGAATAAAACCAATTGGTCCCCTTAGTAATTTGTTATTGAAGGAATAGTATCTTGCCCGTCGACAATTAATAATTTAAAATCATATAATTTGATTTTCCTACTCTCTATAATTTGAAACGTTTTTCATGCATAGACCTGTCGTTTGTTTACATACATTTACAGACCTGTCCTGAACTTCGCTCAATCAACAGAAAATTACAGACTTTTTTCAAAATGAATATTTGTGAATGAATGAAAATAAACGCTATATCAAATGTTAGAAATAATAAATCACGAATTTTGTTTTGTTTTTGTTTTCATAATTATACTTCTCATCCTCCTCTTATTTAAATTCCCGTTATTTAGAAGCCGTTTTTCCCTTGGCTCTTGAGTTTTAAATTATCAAAAGTCGACATTATCATAAATATTAATAAGTAATTTAACATTCCCACTACTTGAACACAACACAGGCGCCTGCTCTCAGAGAGAGTAGTAGCTAAGTATATAGATGGACCATTAGCTAAAAAGGTCAAGACCCATTAAAAACACCTCTCGTAGATGCGTGTTTTCCTTCATAAAACGTACCCTCAGAGGTTCCAAGTCAACCAAGCAACCAAAAAAGCCAAGTCTTAGGTTCTTCAGCGAGGTCAAACGTTTTTCCTCCCAAAACAAAATTAGATACTTGAATGTCAAATCAATGAATAACAATGAACTATTACACTAAACCAGGTAATAATGCGACTTTAAATGAATCCTAAAAAAATGTATTCGTGCGCTATTTACCATTTTTAAGTACCATTTATAATCATCAAAATATATTAAATAAATGATTTGAGACTAGAACTTAATGACGTCATAATATTAAATTGCATGCAAATCTCTACAGAGCGAATAAATTTTGACGTTTCATAAAAAGATACTGATTTGACTTGACATTCAAATATCCAATTGTAAACCCGTCACTGGACGGTCGTCTGTTTGTTTATTACCTTACATCAGTACATCACTATTATAGGTAACAATAAACGACGTAACTCGCCGGCTGCTATCCGAGAAGGACCGTCAACTAGAATCCCTTCGAGAGCGCGAGTCGCAACTTGTACGAGAGTGCGGAAAGTACCGCGACACTATACAACAGCTCACCGACCCTGAGACCAATGATATTGAACAGTTACTTAATACACAGGTCAGTTTATAACCCCTGTCTCTTTTCGATCCAAATTGAGATTAAAGAAAGGAAAAGCATTTATTTTTGTACAATAAAAAAATAAATTAACAAACAAAAAACACAGAAGAACATAAAATGATATATTTGCCGAAAATAGGAGCTAGTGTAGGGCTGCCATAAGAAAAGGGTAAACCATCGGAAAATTCTAAAGTTCTTCTTACGCCATTCTTGTCGATTTTGCGTCATTTCAAGACTTATGCTCTTCGTCAGCATGTTCTTTGAGACGGTACGCGTCCAGGTGGTCGGTGGGCATCCTCTACCTCTTCTCCTCTCTTCTATGGTCATCACAGCACTGGTCATGTGGTTCTCCTCTCGTCGCATCACGTGTTCATACGCATTTTTTTAAAGTGCTTCGGATGTATTCGTTCCTTATATTGTCAAGACTTGTGACACCACCTGCCCATCGCAGCATTTTCATTTCTGCGACGTGTATCCTCTGTTTGTCACATTTTATGGCTGCCCAAAATTCGAAGCCATAGAGCATGGCATGACTGGTCTTACTGCACTTTTATAAATAGTGCTTTTGATTTTATAGGCATTTTAGCATCACAGAGAACGCTGGAGAGCGATCTCCATTTTAGCTTGCGTTCTCTATGTCTCTTTCTGAGTTTGCCTTAATGTTAACTGTGATAGTAGGTGGAGTTAGGGTGTCGTTGTTGATGCCGGACAAGTTACAGTGTACATGTACTCTGTTTTGTGATGATTCATTTGCCTCTGCTCTCTAGGGCTTTCCTCCTATTCTCCAGGTCACTTTTGGTTTCTAGCAACGATTCCTCAATAAAGACTACGTCGTTGGCGTACGAAAGTGTTCATGGTGTCGGGTTTTTATGTCTATATCTTTTATGTGGATCATTACGGTGTTGAAGAGCAGAGGGCTTAAGCTGAATCCTAGATGAACTCCGATCTTTACTGCGAATCTGTTACTTCTTCCAGCTGCTGAGATCACCTGGGTCGTTAAGTTGCTAAATTAACCTGTCTGATACTGATTTATATTTCTGGTACTAATTTAAACCTGAGTCCCTGCCATGTTTGTTGAAGTGGTACTCTGTCGAAGGCCTTTTTTAGGTCTATAAAGATAAGGTGGAGAGTTCTTTGTATTTTTCCAACAGTATTCTTACTGAATGTATTGCATCTGTTCTGCCAAACCCTGCAGTGAAACCATACTGGTTCAGAGAAATGTGAGAGATTCTGTCAAGTCTGATCATAACCTTTTCCCCATATCTTTAGGATAGGTGATGTTCACTTTATGGTACTGTAATTGTCACATTCCGCTGTTTCCTTTGTTCTTATAAAAAGGTATAATGTTGTTCAGTCGTCACATATCCGGAATTTTTTCTGATGTTAGGATGAGGTTGAAAGGTTAATTAGGTTAGTTGGTTAGGTTAGTCCCATCAGGCCCCATTTTCTTCAAAAGCTCTTAGGGAATTTCATGGTGAAAGAATGGTGGGCCCGGCCCACCATTCTTCATACTACGAATAGCTGTATTGACCACCGTCGGCATTACAAGTTTCCCTGATGTATATATATTATGTTTGATATTGGTATTTGACTGTTACGTTGCTTTGCTATTTTAAATATTTCCCGATCATATTGTTTAGAAATCAGATATCCATCTGCTGCGGCTTTCGCTTTAGCTACGGCTTGTTTTCCCGCTCTTTTCACCGTCTTGTATGCTTCTTTATCTAAACCTGTGTTCATATTTTGCCATATCTTAAAAGTTTTCTTCATTTGCTTGATATTTTCTTCTCTTGCCAAGTTCTTAACTATTGTTTTTTTTTGTTCCATTGCTGGCGTTAAATGTTAAAAAAATATGTCAAGTTATTAACTATATTTAAGTGATCATGCTAACCCTCGAATACACAATAAATCCTTAACTTTGAGCCGTGCTCAAAAGCATGTATGTCGTTATTATTCACTGTTAAGTGACAGTGCAAACGACGTTTGAGTACGTTTGTACGAATAAGTGATGTTTGAGTATACACCGCCGTAATGGGGATGTTGGCTATCAAGTCAAATCAGTCTCTTTTTATGATATGTCAAAACGACAAGCCCTATAGAAATGTGTATGGAATATATGACGTCATAAGTTTCTAACGTCAAATCATTACTTTTAGTATTCGTTTTCATGTTTTTAAATTCAAAAACATGTTAAATTGTAAAAGAACACTTATTATCAGAGCAATTTTTAGACTTACTATTACCTAATTAGTATAAAATAATTTACTTTTATTGTAGTCAACTACCCAATTCTGTCAATTTATTTTATATATATTTTATTGTAGTTTGCCACACTTGAAAACGAAAAAGCGTTATTACAACAACAAGTGGCGGATTTGAAGAAAGAATTGGAAAAGAAAAATGAAGAAGCTGATAAAAGTGAGAAAAGCAAAGAGGAGGACAGTGATGGCAGGTATGTAATATAAATCAAGTAATCTTGTTTCTCTTCTCTCTCTCTGCTATAATAATAAAGATAGATAAAAAACCCTAGATCGACTAATATATGGTTCCTTAAGCCGAACGAAATTGTAGTTTTGCCATGTGTTTATTTGTTTGGGGTTGACGAAAACTCGGTGAATAGATTTTGATAACTTTATTGACTTTAGTGCTGTTTTAAATGTGAAATTCTTCTTAACTTAAATACTTATACAAGTTTTATCAAATCAAACAGCAAATGTACTAAAAATTTGCATTAGTTAGTGCAAAGCTAGCTTTTTATATTTAAAAAAAAAACCTTAGACATGGTTTGTTATTAAACTTATCAAATCGTGCGCCGCTAATGTATAGGATATCAAATTATTGTTGTTGTCCACTAGATCATCGCCTAAGAAAGAAGAAGTTCGCAAATGTCGGCTACGTTGTCACACTCCATACGGTCTGTCAACGGGCACACTATCCTTATCCTCGTGTCTGCCCGGACACACCGTGCTTGTTATGTGGGAACCTTCGCATCTCAACTACACCGTGTTACAGGTCTGTTTTGTTTTATACAAGTGACTGTAATATTGTGAAAATCATTACTTTAAAATATTTCTCGCAATTTTATAAATAAATTGTCGGAAAACTATAAGCTGTAGCAAACCATTTACAATTTGACGCAATATTTTTGATCGTCAAATTATAAAACGTCCCTGATTTGTCAGGCTCGTTGGTAGAAAAACAGTTGGTGACATTGCATAATTATAACATACTAGCTGTCACGCGCAACTTCGTATGCGTAAATTTTCCCCTTTTTTGCAACATTTCTCGTCGCTGCTCCGCTCCTATAAGTCGTAGCGCGATGTTATATAGTCTATAGCCTTCCTCGATAAATGGGCTATCCAACAAAAAAATATTTTTTCAAATCGGACCAGTAGTTCCTGAGATTAGCGCGTTTAAACAAACAAACAAAGCAAACAAACAAACTCTTCCGCTTTATAATATTAGTATAGATATATGTAGTAGGTATAGGCGTTTTTTATAACTTTGTAATGCTATAATCTCTTGTTGATCTGTAACTCCCACTTTGTATTCATACATATTTCACTTACTAAGCAAGGGTTGTTACGGGTCTTAATCGTGTGAATATTTTAATGTATATATAATATAATGGTGGCAGCACCTTACCTGCATATACAGTTTATAAACAGAGAAACATTGTGAACATTGGCAATTTGAAAAGAGTGGCCCCGAGGTTTTTCATTTCAAAAGTGTAGTATTTTGCTTCCTAAGTGAATAAATCATTTTTATTATTATTATTATAATGTGAACATAACGCGAAAATTTATCAACAAGTCTAACTACAAGATAGACAGAAGAGACCTTACAAAAATATATTTCATTTTGTAGGAGGCGTCAGTGATGTACTTCGTGCACAGTGACTGTTTACCAGCGCTGGGACTGAGCATACACGTGAAGAATGAGACTGAAAGGAAGTTGTACGCGGTCGCGACCGTCGAGTCCAAGGAGTTCTGTTACGCGAAGAGGGTGAGTCACTCTTCTCTTGTTTATTTTTGAGGTGATGGCAATCTAGATGATTTTCTAGATACGAGTTTTTCTGTCAGTGTCAGGTATTGATTGAATTGCAAAAAGAGTACGTCTTATGGATTTTGGACGTGTATTCACCATGTATTTTTACACGTTAAATACGGATGTGTTAAAGTGATATCTGTTAAGTTTGACAATTGAAAACTTCACGTTGACACTGTAGAAACAAGCCATCGGAATTCGAGTTTGTATTTGAACTACTCACTCCTTGGATTAAATAAATTAAGCTTTTATCATTGAAATTGTTCAATCATTGAATAGGGTACTTTCGGTAGTGAACAATAAATTATAAAATGCTATGAAACAAAATTGATGTAGAAATAAACATATATATTCGGATTTTGAGTCATAAATAACTAAGATTGTTTTATTAAATTAAAAGTAAAAGATGATGACAACGTTAAATTATTACATAATAAATAATAAAATTATGATTTGTTTGAAAAAACAAAAACAAAATGAAGTTAGAAGTGAAGGTGTTTAAATAATGAAACATTTTAAAATTCTGTTTTTCGCCTTCAATTTTACATTTTAAATGCTACTGATTATAAGTTTTTCAGTAGATAAATCAATAGTATGTATATTTCAGAACGGCAACCGTTACGGCATGCCCGCGGGCTCGCGCTTCTACCGCGTGCGCGTGTGCGCGCCCGCCGAGCCCGCCGCGCTGCCGCCCTGCTGCGACCTGCGACACCGGAACGGTACGTGGGGGGGGGGGGTCCATGTGGTTGTACGAGTGTTTGTCACGGTGGATTTAGCGTGGGATTATATGAAAATATAGGTTCATTTATTTTGACCTTCCGACAACAGTTTGATTTTGTAACTGACGTTTTTTTTGGCAATACTAAACGTTTCCGCAAACTAAATATTCAATGTTGCCAACAAATATATTCAATGTAAGCAAATATTTGTTGCATGATTTTAATGTTTTTATTCTACCTAATATTATACATGCGAAAACGAATGTTTCACGACTAAACATCTGAAAGAATCTTAAGAACCCCACGTATATGGAAGATGGCTTTCAGTCAAATGTCACTAAGCTTTGGGTATATTCCGATGTACACGCGAGTACTGGTCAGTGCTTTTACTGGGGAATAATCGTTCTGTTATGACTGACAATATACTGCCGTAGTATCCTAGCGAAATACGTGGCGTCATAAATCGTCGCCATTATTGTACTGTGCGCGTTTTAGGTAAGGCGCTCTCAGAACTTTGATCGCGTGATCAACAGCGACCAGAAATTTATTTACATTATGCAATGAATTCAATAGATAATTAACTTATTTTTATTTTATTTTAATATTTAATACATACACAAAAAAACTCCCACACCCACACACACGCGATAATATGCGATTTTCAGTGATATAGAACCGGTTGATAAACTTTCGCGATTTGTACACATTATGCATTATACCGTATAGCAACGGCCGTGGTCACGCATGACAGCCTCTCCGTGACCACGGCCGTTGCAATACGGTCGAAACGTCGGGCAACAAACAAGGTATTTTACCTTAAATTATTCACGCGATTAAGACCCGTAGTATATATATTTTCATAAGATATAGAACTTGACGAAATTCAATATATGTTCGTAAACTTTCGTGATTTGTACACATTATAGAATTTTATAAGCTACGGGTCTTAATCGCTTAAATATTTTATTTTAAGGCTTTGTTTATTGCCCGACGTTTCGACCGTATTGCAACGGCCGTGGTCAAGGGTAGACGAAATTCAATAAAAATCGGGAACTTTCATATCGAATATAACGAAAACAGTCCGTTTTCGAGATTTGTGCCCACGGAGAAATTTATTCAAAATGACGAGAAGAATATTTTCTCTAAATTTAGTAACATTTGACCAAAAACCATTTTCCATATACCTTTGGCATGAAAATAGATGGCATTCACTTTTTATCAAGATATACGTAGGCGGAGCCGCGGCCAAAATCTAATTATCATATTATCCCATGCTATGGCTGCTATATTTATGACGTAATTTGTAAATGTACATTCCTGTTCACTGGTATGTCCTTGGAAAAAACATCTCATCCAATACCACGTCAGTTAGACCACTGATAAATATTTTTACTGTAGAGTATATCCCTAGTAGAATTTTCACTAATTTAGCCCTGTTAGTGAGTTTTTGCGGTTTATTCTACTATGTTCACCTGGATGAAATTATCTGGGTGTCTATGTTCATAAAACACTTGTAAAAACAGCAAAAGTAAAAGGTGGTTTAAGGATTTCAGTATCCCTCTAGCAATTTGGATCGTGTCATCTACGATTACCTATACTCTGTTCGTTTAAGGTTCAGAATAAGTACCTATATATAATACAATATGTTACAGTAAATATGATTGATTCAAGATAATCTATAATAGCTAGTAATTATGAATAATGACAAAGTCGCGTAGTAAATATGACAGAATAATCATTTTAAATAGCTAATATTTATAAAAGGAAGTTAATCTTAAAAAAAGTATCAAGGAACTGTCAAGTTTGTATGGATCAAATTTGAAACCCAGATCTTAAGAATCACATCTTCTGCGGTGCTGCGGGAAGTGTAGCCTCTCCGTCCGCCGCGGAACAAAGCGCTGTCACGCTGCGAGCTGTAGCTGCCTCGGCCGCTACGGCTCGCTGCGTGACAGCGCTTTGTTCCAGCGGGCTGAGGCTGCACTGCGTTCGCACCGGAGGTTTAAATAACACTTTTGGGTTGTCACAAACAAGTAGCACGTAAAGTCGAGGGGGGGGGGAGGGCTAATTCGGATTTGTTATAGTTTTAAACTTGATTTACTACACACCTACTACTCGTTTCGAATGAAATATACCAATTTTATTACTTAATCTGAATTGCTTAATATTATACATAATAACTAGACAAAGTGATCAATGACCTTATAATCACCATTTCTAAAATGCCGTTTTTATTATGCATAGTTCCTAGTGACTATATGTAATTACTAAATTAATCAAATTTACTTTAAAAAATACACTAACTGGTAATAAAGTGTATTTATTGCGTAGAACGACTATGTAATGGTTGTCCAATATGTTTTAGTCGATTGCGACTACAGTATCGCCACCTATAACGTTTCAACAGCCAATTATTGTTGAGCTGTCATCAACCGACCACAACTGTTTGTTTACAAAAAACTCTAAACCCAAATCTAACAGAGTATAGGTGGTTTGCTGAAACTGTGTTCCGCGCATCCCTGAATGTTCCTCTGTAGTGGTTAAACAAAAATACTGGTCAAAATGAAAAAGGACAAGAGAACTGGAAGAATGACTTAATACCGAACCTGACATGCGACTTACTCACTTCTGTCGAGCCTAGTGAAAACAAATTCAAATTTCAACCTTTTATATGAAATGAAAATATAGCATTTAATTCGATACTAAAGTCTCACTTAAGGACAGCCAGGTGAACATGCTGGAATATATCGTTTTGCTTCGTTCCCTTACCGCTTGACACTGCGCTCTATTGCTAGATTCAATGTTTAGTATCCCTGCTTAAAATTATAATCTGTCACATTTTAGACACTGCATTTTTATCACAATATTTTTATGGCATATGGTATTGTTTACCAATATTTGAGTTTTGTATGTAAAAATGTAAAAAACCTTACATCTTTATTTTAAAATTAGGTTCTAATCTTATTGTTATTTTTGACTCAATTTACAGTTACACATAAAGCCTTGTAAAAATGTCTTTTAGTTCTGTGTGATAAAAAAATAACAAATATTTCCCTCATCCCCATATATTTGTGATGATTGTCAATCTTGCATAGATTGTCAATGATCAATAACTGATTGTTGTGCGCCCGCGCAATTGCAGATGCAACTGCAATGAAGGGCGGCGTGCTACCTGTGTTGCGAGACTCACGCCCGCTCAAGAAATGGTTGACCTACATGCATGCCCCAGGTCGTTGCTTATTTCTCTTCATCCTTACCTGTAGGGCTCAATTTACCTTGACACAGAATTGTAGTAACCACTAAACTAGCCGGTTAATTATAGCCTTAGGTCGTATATATAATATACAGGCACGATGCGCTCGAGTGTTGCGTACAAGGTCTCTAATACTATATAGGATTGGAATGGCAGAACAATGTGTCCTCCATTGTAGCATATTCAACTCTATTTACTACCAAATAGCGGTTAATATGCTTTGTAACATTTCAGGAGCTTGTGTCAACTCTGCGTCAATGAAAGTTGAGCCTTAGACATCGTTTCTCAACTTTAAAAATAATCTAATATAGTCCCCAGCCTTCTGTAACTCATACATTCAATCCTTTTTATTGTGAGGACTTAAGAAACACAATTAAAATCGAAACTAAACAAGGACACAAAGTATATAATCACACAAACTGGTATCCCGTGTGGGGTCCAAAAGCAACACTTGGATTTACAAAAATAAATACATCAGTGTTCCGTCCTTGTCACATAACGACCTGACCACAAATATTGTCTTCAATGTCCCGTGTACTATTGGAATAGTGACCCCCATGTTGAGAAACGATGTCCCCTAAACTATCTTCATATTCATTTGCTTAGTTTTGTTTTGCTTTACTCATATGGGTGCTAACACTCGTCATTGTTGTTTGAATGTCTAAACTAAAACTAGACTAGAAATATTTAAGATACTAATTTATAACGGATCGGTCCTTACAAACAATATATTTGTTATATTCTGGGTGTTTTGCAAATTTTTGATTTGTATTATTTTATTGTATTTGATAATTTTTTTAACTTTGACGCCCGGAAATTTACCAACGTTTACGGCAAACTGATACTGCGGTTAATGTTGGTAAATTTTCGCGATTGGTACACATTATACAATTTTATAGACAATGAGTCATAATCGCTTGAATATTTGAAGTACCTTTTATCTTACCTTCTTATGTTTCGACTCTTCGATCGTATTAGAGACTACTTACTGAATAGTATTTATCGGTGGGTGAATGATTTACCATTGTGCGGCACCTGGATAACTCGTAACATTTATATTATTAATTAATTCTGCCCTATTCTAACCCCTTATTCATAATACCCTAATAACGGTTGTTCTGTTTTTGTATAAAATTAAAAAAATAAAAATTACTATCTTCAAGGAAAAAATATCAAGCACATCACCGAATATAAATATCGCTGACTCATTCCTACGTTTGTGTCTATATCTCTGGTGTTTTTAAGTTAGGACAACGGTTTATTCACTAAAACCTTCACAAAAAAATAAACAGTCGAATAGCGAAAACTCCATCTAAATCTGATCACTAGCATTCGAAAAAATCGCGAACTTAAATATATTGTAAGATATTGTTAGTTTACCACCATTTTTGAAGGCAGTTAATAAAAAAAAAAGGACTTGTTACTAACGTATTAGGTATGAATAAGGGTGTAAGTTTCTAAAATAAGTACTATAACTTCAATTTCTACTGCAAACACTTCAACTTTCGAATGTACGCTTGTTGAATAGATTCCAAGAAGTCAGTGGACACAAGTCAGTCAACCAGTTCGACAACAGATCGTAGTGGTAAAGTGCCAGAGGTCGCTACCGCTACACTCATAAACTTGGAGTCACCCGCGTCGCCAACTGAGCGGCCAACTGCGCCTGTCACTATGCAGTCTGAGGATCAGTTGGACTCTATCGAGGCTAGCGAACAGTGGCAGCATGCTAGGATGCATCTATCTACTGTTAGCGCGGTGTAAGTATTGTGTATTTTTATTTAATTTTAAATTTGTTTTCTTTAAAGCAGACTTTATACTATGTGAAGATGAATGAGTATAACGTTTATTGGATTGCAAAAACGATGGGAGGGGGGGGGGGATCGTTTTAGTGATTTTGGTAGAACCAAAGATTACTTGGACTTAGGATTCATAGTAGCAGTTTTAAGTTCCGATCCAGTTGTTTGCAGTAGCCAAAATGGTAAAAACGAAACCCTTGTAGTTTCATCATGTCCGTCTGTCTGTCCGTCCGTAAGTCACATGCATTTTACTCAAGGCTGCACAATTGAATATTGATTAAATTTGGTGGAAAGGTGTCTTGTAGTAGCCGCTATTTAGTTTGATAGCTAAATAATAAAAATAAATATTTTTATAGGCAATCTATTCATGTAATAGAAGGTGAAAAATACTTTTTTGAGCAATCATCAACGTGTGGCACAAAAACGTTTAATATTATTTTTTGATTAAGTAAATATTTCTGGAAATAATCGCTCCGAAAGTTGCATAAATTGTGTACTTCTTATCTTTTGAACCGTGTGATCTAAAAATATGAAAAAAATCAAAAAGGTAGCGTTTAACATTTTGGATATGATCGGATATACCGTCATTGAGTTATTGCCAAAAAAACTGCGATTCTCAACAAAAGAGCGTACACTCTACTGCTGGTGCAACTATTCAAATCGGATTCTTTTATATGACAACGGCTTCGGAACCCTACACTGAGTGATCCGACATGCTCTTGCCCAGTTTTAAATTTTTCTGGTCGAGCTTTACAAATATTTATATTCTTTCGTCACTTATAAACCAGTTCAAATTTAGCAAAACGTTGTATTATTCCCAGCACGGACATGGAAAGCAGTGTAGGCAGGTGTCTAGTAGTGGAGCCGCTAGAGCTGACAGTTAGCGCGGCCGGCGTCGAGCGCGGGGATGGAGGCGTCGGGCCCGAGCTCGCCGAGGAGGCGGCGCCGTGACGCGCGGACACTGCGTTGTAGCTACTACAGGACTTAGAATAACCCTATATGACGTAACTTCGGTACTAAATATGCAAGTACAGAATCGGCTCACAAGTCAGTAACAGCCCCCCGCACATAGATGTCCACGTATAGTGGCGGAACGAAAATGTTTGTAACCTTAAAGTCCAGTTTTGCTTGAGCCGGGTTAAAGAGTAGTATCGCCAACATGTCAATGTTCATAGATCAGTGGTTCCCTACCTGTGGTCCACGGACCACCAGTGATCCACACGAATCAAAAAAATGATCCGTGAACGATTTCAAATTTCCAAAAAACCACATTGTCTCTAGATTTTATATAAATATATTTTTTTTTGTGTAAGTTTGATTTTATAGTATAGTAGTAATTTTAATTTTATATTTCTACAAAAAAAATATTGTATTCTTTATGTATTAAAATAGTGTAGCTAGAAAGTTGCTTTGAATTTTTTTTTATTAAAATTTACTTTCGGATTGATTTAATAACTTTCAAATAATAAAGATACATGATGGTCCTTACGAACTACAAAGAACTAAAAGTGATCCCTGTTCAGGCAAAGGTTGGGAACTACTGGTCTAAATGCATATAATATCTGTTGTCAAACTGTTAAACATAATCTACAACTGTCTGGTATGATACATCGTTTGAAAAGGTAACAGGTGCTTGCAAAACCTTAAATGAGTATTTGAAACTGACGAATATTTTATTCCACCACTGTACGTACATTGTAAACGTGCGTAGTTTCAGTTAACATTCGACCGAGATCTTGATTGAATACCTACCGAAACTACATCTATGTGTGCGTGCACCTGTTCTCGCTTGATGTAGGGAACCAGCTTTCTGTACTATATATTCTGTACCGATCAGAAACGCCACACTTCATTGTAACTCTGTAGTAGTAGCCCTGTGGCTAATATAACCTTGTACGGCGTTCGCCCCGGTCTCCAATTATTAGGCTACGTTCGAGCGACTATATTTTCACACATATAATATTTGAACAAATAACAATAACACTAACATCGGAACATGTCAAAAACTTAAGATTTATGCGGCTAAATCTCTTTTTGAGAAACAATTTTTACCATATGGTACTGAATTATTAATGCGTTGAACATCAGGCAGTTGAAGAGAACAAGAATCCATGAATTCTGCCTTCACAGTACTTTTGACTAAAGTCACGTTGACTATAGTCACTGTGTGTAAACTTATTATATGCGTTAAAACCGTATACGTTAAAAATGAAATTGTAAGTCGTCGTATGAACTTAGCCTAATAATTTGCCCATATCAGGGGGGTGATATTTAACCCTGTGTGGCTTTCGATCGAGGCAATCATGTAGTCTCCCTATTGACTATAGTCATGGAAGAGACAATCTTCTCTCCCAGCGTATCTCTATCTCCTATATTCTCTGTATTTAGAATATATCGTAGAACCGATTCCTCTTTAAACGTCTATATTATCTCGATTGGACAGTGATTTATTCTCGATAGTACAAATTTGTTTAGTCGTGTTGAAGCTTTACGCGGTTTTGTGTTGCAAACGTATTTTATATTTCATATCTCTACATTGTGTTGTGTTTTGTTTAGTTCCTTATAGTAAAGTACTTCTCTGATATTTTAGTTGCGTATTTTTAAAGGGATCTCTTAGTACTATTTACTTTGTGAGTTGTAGAAATAAATCTAAAGCTCAGCTTACAAAAACTGCAGAAAATGATGCAGAATTTAAAGAAAGTCATGTAAAATGAAGTACTTAATATGTAGGTGTTTTTAATTAAAAAAAAACAAATTATATTCTTGATTTTTATTATTAATAAAATGTTCGCAAATTTTCGCGATTTGTACACACTATAGAATTTTATAAGCTACGGGTCTTAATCGCTTAAATATTTTATTTTAAGGCTAAATACATTTGTTTATTGCCCGACGTTTCGACCGTATTGCAACGGCCGTGGTCACGGGTAGATTGTTAAAATAAAATATTTACGCGATTAAGACCCGTTGCTTATAAAACTCTATAATAAAAATACACTATGCCCACATATTCGAACAAAATAGTTGTATGCAAACCTGCAATTAAATATTGTTATTTAAAAATATAATGGTAACTAAGAGTTCGCTTTAAAATTACTCACTCAATAGTTAATACAAATATTATTTTCTTATTGTATGCAGAACTTAGCTATTTTATATGGTAGTGTAATGCTATTCGTGATTATTATTGATTCATATTATAGCACAAAAAATAATATTTGTGGTATAGCTGTATATTTGATTTCGTCGCTTTGTTTACAAAATAGCAGAGTGCAATTGTATACCTCAGTTCACAAGTGACACAACTCATATTTTATATATAAAAATAAATCCCCATTTTCCTTGGTCACGAGATAACTAGATAACGATTTTTATTTTTTTAGTTTTCTAATATTTTTTAGAAGGTTCTTACGTAAAAAAAATAAGAAAATAACGTGGCGGTAAAAACACCAAAATTCAATAACTCAATTTTGACCAAAATATGTTGTTACTTGTGAACTAAAGTATATTTTTTTGTGTATACTAGCTAATATGTGTCTAAATACGTCTAGCGTCACATTCTCCTTAAGGTTCTCCTACCTATTAAGTACTATCTTGATAACTAAGTCATAGTGATTATTTAGGATATAGTCTGTAACAAACATATTTAATAAAAGTGTAAACAATATAACGAAAAATTATTATTTATAGACTGTGGACAAAATATCGAAAGACATGGGGTATCGATCCATTTCTATCAAAAATGAGTTAAATAAACAAAAATGTTTATAAAACACGCTTGAACGATTTATATACACATAATGAGGTTATATTTTAAAAAAAAATAGACCAGCCAGTCTACCCGTAACCACGGCCGTTGCAATACGGTCGAAACGTCGGGCAATAAACAAGGTATTTTACCTTAAATTATTCACGCGATTAAGACCCGTAGTATATATAATTTTATAATTTTTAGACCATTCAAAGTAATATAATACATGCTGAATATTTTGTTTAAATCAATCAATACATTTTGTTCGCCTTCTGTAAAATTACATTTTTGAGAGTTATACCCCATTTCGCTAGATGCACAAGTATAATCTAAGAAGTCGCATGAATCTTTTCTTTTGTTAAAAGCGACTAACTTCTGTAATGTAATGTCCTATTGCAATATATTATTGTAAGAGATGCAATGCAGCAGGGGCGGTCTTGAAGTGCAAATGTTGTGACAATTGACACCAAAACAACCTTTTATTTATAAGGCTCGTCATAAAAGTCCAAAAAATAGTAAATACTAATACTTTTGAAAAAAAAAAATGCATCATAATAAGGTCTCAGTCTCATCTAGACATTGACTAGGGCCGGCCCTGCCTTCTCTGACTCGCATATAAGCTGTGATAGTGTGATAATGAGTTCATTTAGTATTAAAATCATTGCATAACACTTATCTGTATACATAAATGTATCACTTTTAAACAAGGATTACTCCAACATGTATCAAAATTGTCAAAAACATAAAAAAGTGCGTTATCAATACTAAAGTAAAAATTTAAAATTTGTTAATTTTTTGTGCAATAAGATATTGTATTACATTTTTAATAAATATGTTGTAAACAGAATATAGACCAGTCGTTCCTTTTAGGGATTTCTCGTGTATATCTCGATAGGCTTCTGCAATGTAAACGCTTAAACACTCGATCTCGCCTGTACTTGAATTTTGAACCTTTGACAAATACACTGTGTAGATTAGATACTTATATTTGTAATAGCTAGAGTGAAGTAAACACTTGTTTATATTAGTGCTCGGTGGGAGCAAGAGAGAAAATAAATTTAATCGCTCAAGATAGAGAAGGAAAAGGAAACGAAAATATTTTGGTGTAAAATTTTACATTGAATTTTCTACATCTCGAGAATTCTCGACATTTACCTAAAAAAAGTCTACGAGAATTCTCTGGATTTGTCGAGAATTATCGAGAATTTTCTCGAAGTACTACGAACTATTTAGAACACTATTGCTTAGTAAAAGAGTTTAAAATACAATGACAAGTTTTCCACCTCAAAAATATTTTTGTGTCTTTTTCCTTATCTTCTATGGGCTGTTTCGACTTTAACAGTGAGGCACAGACGCTTGCGTCCGAACATTATTTGATAATTTTTAACACTAAACTAGATTCGAAGCGCAAATTATGGTGTTATTGTAATATAAGAAGATTGCTTCACGTTAAATTTGTTTGTGGCCTTATAATATGTGGCGCCCGTATGGAGCTACCTGTGTCTCTAGTCTTAGTTCCATAAAAAAAACGATGGAAATACGGTTAGAGGCACTCATCGGCTGATGCCGACTGCTGTGATAGTGCGTGCTGTGCTCTCCCAATCCCTTGGACGACTGTCGGTACAAAACGGTCGAAACTACGACGTTAGGGCCTATTTTTAAGTGTAAAATTTCAATTGAGTATACGTATTGTACCGACTACCCGTTCAAAAATAATTCGGCTCCGTTAAACAATAATCTGATGATGTTATTGGTGATCAAATTGCAGATGTTTTATTTCTTATAGTGTTTAGTGTACACGTTCATATCAAAACATTATCCGTTATGTCGATTCTCAATATGTTACTGGAATAAGTTATGGTTAGACTGTGCGGTGCAGTGATCTGTATGATTTGTTTTAAGAGTCTAACGCCTCATTTCTTAAAGGCTTGTTAATGCCAATTAACTGATAGCTGTCAAATCTGTCAATATGACAATTGACAGCTGTCAGTTGATTTCTGCTTTTACAAACCGTTCAGAAATCGGTGGTAAGTATTGGATCTCCTTTAGTCGTTTGTGGTAATGATTTTCCGTGTCCAAGGTCATCAGTCACTACAACCAGGCTACGGTTTCTTTTTACGGTTTTTTTTCGATTAGTCCTATTGTCAACAATACTAGTGGGATGTTTTTGTGATGTTGTAAAACTCCTTCTAGTTCTACAGTGAGGACTAGTGGGAATATGTCCAGTACACGACTAAATGAGATCCAACCTTTACACAATATTCGGGTTGAAATAATGTGATGTATTTCTGTCCTATTTAAGTATTGCCATCCCGAATACTGTGTTGCCAAGACGATGCAATGTACACGATAATACTTTTGTAAATAGTTATTTGAAAGTTGTTATAGGTACCCTATAATTGTGTCGAATTTAAATTAAGTTTTGATAAATTGGAAATCAGCCAAATTCATGTTTGTTATAAGAATTTGTTGTGGCGATATGACTGGTTTATAGGGCTTATGGAGACATATAGAAGTATGGTTTGTGGTCAGTCAGCTGACTTTATGGTCAAATCGTGTATTTTTATTTGTGCTGGACACGAATAGTCGATGTAAAATGAGCTAGTTTGGGTTGCGAACTGTGTGTCGTTAAATTATGGTGTAAAGTGTCATACGGACAGTTTATTCGGAATGTTCTGCAATGCATAATAAATCGTGCGATCGCTTAATGGACTATTTTGTAGTGACCAATTTTATTGTTAGAAAATAAAAAATGTAAAATTGACAATTTTAATGTAATTTTTATATACAATAAATAGACGATTTTATACAAATTGTATTTTATTTTTTTCTCACGTTTCAAATCAAGGATATCCTTAAAACCATTGTAGGAACATAATTTTTATATAACTATTTGTATCTTAAAGACGAAATTAACAACTTATATTAACTTATATATTTATAATTTACAAATCTACAACATCGAAGTACTGTTTATGTAAACTAATTGTTGACATATCATTGGTGTTGAAAGCGCAGTCTGAGTAGTTCCAAGTTTGCATATCTAAGTTATTCTGCGAACAATCCTGCCCATACCTAAAATACCTTTGTTCTTGCATATTCATTATAGGTGAAGTTCTACTCTCTGTGGGGTAATATTCAGCTTTATCCATTAAAGGGGACGTTCTCGTGTGTTCGTTGGGGTAATACTGGGCTTCCTCAGGGTAGTATGCTTGTTGCATATACGTCTGCTGTTCACAGTAAGCTTCAGCTTGCTGATACCCGCTGCCGAATAATTCAGGTGAGGGAGTTTCACTGGACTCTGACCCTGCAGCTGCCCGCTGCCAGTCCAGCCAATAAGCGTCCTCTGGCCTGGAATTCTCACTGTTTAGATCTGCGAATGTTAGCGGTGATTCTAGTGTATGTTCTTCAATTGGAAAGTCTAGTCTGATTGGCTGATCTAGTTGGAAGATTTCTTCTGGATGGAATATGTCGTCGGCTGGTAGTGCAGTGGGGTCGTAGTGCTGGGGTTGTAGTGTAGGGCCCTGGGGTGGTGGGGGAGCGTAGGGCTGGTACTGCTGGGCCTCTTGTGGGGACCACGCGGCTGTCGCGTAGTTCTCTGGCGTGGGCTCTGGCCGCCACCGACATGAGCACTCGAATGGTCCACATGTGCATGTCAGTTGAACTGTTGAAGAAAACATACATTGTTATTATAATGACAGGAAAAGGGAGCTATGGCGGGTTTAACGTTTTATGACGCATTTTAGATATCCGATTTATTTTTGAATCAAATGGTTTTTTTGGAATATTTTTAGAGATAACTTGCAATATGTGATGGGGTCCCACATTACTAGCCCCTCCAGTTATTTAATATAGTTAACCCCTCCAGCTAAGCTAAATGGCTTTTGTTTATTAGTGGGTCACATCGGTAGTATAATTGATAGGATTCGAACCGACCTCACGATTGCGGGTCCGATGCCTTAACTATTAATGGGAAGGTGTGATGGTAAACAAACAGTTCTCTTAAATAATTTATAAATAAGAAATGTTATTTTTGTGTTCATGTTAAGCAGCACAATGGTTTTGGATAAAATTTGGCAAGGGGGGTCTATTACTAAAAGAATGATTATACTACATTTTATAATGAATGAAATAACTAGTCCTCAAAAACACTGGCTGAAAGTATATTGGCTTACCTCTTTGGTTATCAGGTATAAGTGGTGGAGGCTGCGGATGTGTATTACACACTTTCTGAGCGAGCTGTTTGTCTGGTTTCACCGTTAGTATCTTGTCTGCTATAGCAGCCTCCCTCGCAAGCAGTAAGGCCAGTCCTCGTACCCTTCGCCCAGCGCCGAGGGACCTTCGTACTTCGCTGGCTCCTTTCGCTTCGGGCCGTGGGTGATCATGGGCACCTTTCGCTTGGAAGAATATGGCGTGTTCTGTGTGTCTCCAGAAATGTGTGACGGGGTAACCGCAGTGACCACGGCAAGGTAAGACTTCCAAACGTCCACCGTTGCATAGTCTGTTTGGACACGGCTTGCCTGTGGATGACGTAAAGAATTGTTAGTAATTATTGACTAGGTTTTTGTAGAAACTATATATCTATGTAGGTATTTCCCAAAACTGTGTTTACGACATGACAGAGTAGGTAGGTACCTACGTCAAAATCTTTGACTGAAAGACCATGTCCGCAGTACCTTTTAATCTAAGTATAATAATATTAATAAAATTTCAATTACCTTGCTGCTTCTTCCTTGCTTTATCACAAATCGCTGGTCTTAAATGCACTCTGGAGCCATCAGGGAGGCGGCACCTGACCGAGCAGACGAGCACTCCTAAGCAGCTCTTCTTCAATATATGCACGTTATGGTTGTTAGTGTTTCTCATGGCCCACCCGGAGGCATGCCGGCGGGCCTCCTCGCATGCCGGGGGGTACACCCGGCGGACGTGCCCGTCGCACCACTCGCCGAAAGTGTCGAATGTGGCCACGCGCGGTACTACCGCGTCGTTTATGTCCCAGTCTGGTGTTTGACCCTCCGACATCTCAGATCTGTTGCAGGTACTGTGGAAAAATAGGTTATGTTGTAGAAAATATGTGCTTATAAGATTTATTAGTACGAAGTCTTATTGGAATATAATTTTATCGACTTAATTCTATTAAGAAAAAAAACTAAAAAGAAACTACGAGGTTTAGGTATCAGTTATTCTATATTATGACTAACGGCCAGTCTCAATAACCTATAATTATATCCTTAACTGTTTTTGAAAATGCTAACTCTGGTAACTAAACGGACATTGAAACCGTAGCTTGAGTTATTTACTCTGAGCTTGACGGTTCCTAATTTTGAAAATAAACAAAAGATATCCGTTTTGTTAACCTTAAAGTTTTATGACAGTTTCTTAATTCCGCAAGGCCTTACCTATCTCAGTTTAAACCCCTTAATCATTCAAAAGTAGGTCGTGGAGTCCTTTTTCTTGACCGATAGTTACTTTGATTTCATAATATCAAGACATTATATCACTTTAAACGGTGAATAATCCAAAAGAAAGAAGTGAAATCGCAGAGAAAGCTCAATCTCCCCTCCCGCCTTATTGAGGCAATTGCTTCAGAATTGCTGTCTGAAGGGGCGGCCGCCTTAATTGGGCAAACAACTTGTGTACATAACTACGTGCGAGGGGGACGGTAAATAAACGAACAGACTTTGAATAAGTCTCAGACGATTTAGAAGAAAGTAGACGAATAAGCGATTGGGGAGCTACGACTCGACAAGAGAAACATTACTAGACATGAGCTTGCGATTGGGGAGCTACGACTCGACAAGAGAAACATTACTAGACATGAGCTTTTTTTATTCGAAATGTGGTTGGTGTTCGTAGTAACTACGACTAAGTACGCTACGATCTTGTTATAGGGATTTTTCGAAATATGATTGTTGGGAGATATTAGTTAGATGGATAGATCTAGATTGGCACTTGTAGAGTATTGATTATGTTGAGGAATAAAGTTTTTAGAATATTACATTTTTGAAGAATTTAATAAATATAGGTAGGTATATTAATTGAATTGATTCTGAAATACTTATAATTATCTACGTAAATTTAATCAAAATTTGTGAACATAGGTACATAGACATAGTACCTACTTATTTAATGTTCGCATGCCTATTGAGTATTACCTAGTGGTGTTAAAGCCCAGTGGTTATAATTTTAACATATTTTGTAAAACCGCATCTCTTGCGAATAAATAATCGTTTAATTTCATTTCATTTACTACTTTAATAAGGTGTCCTACCTACCTACCTACTGTATTAGAGCTATGATAACTATTGGAAGGAATAAAAAACTTAACACTGAAACTACTTTATATTAGATACTTTAGTGTTGCATGACTTCAAGTCACAATAAAGATTTTATTTCTTCCTTTTTTCTTAAAAATAGGGAAGTCTAAAACCTTAAACATCTAATGAGTAAGGAATTCTTAATTAAACTGATTATAAAAATGTTTAAATAAAAAAAATCGTCATGATGTCTTCATGAGCACGTAGATTTAATACAAAATAGATTCAAAACAAGATACGTAAACTAAGCCGAGTAAAGTATTTTGCTGTATTTCAAACAAACTAGTTGGTTAATATACCAACAAAGCGACGTCACAGTCTCAATGAGTTTCAATTAGAATCAATTGAGGACCCTACAGCACCTTCCACAACCCTCGCCCGTTTCTCTAACATTTATCGCTTGTTCCAATGCACACTTAGATACTTTGTATTTTAACTGCACAATGAATGTATTTATTTATTGTATAGTTTAACGGCCATGTTGACCCTCAACATATGATGGTATCCCCACGCTGGTGGTATTTGTTCCATATAATTAAGAATTTCGATAGATTTGTGGTAGAGATCAAAATAGACTTTCTCTTAGACTACTAAAAAATATATATCCTGTGGATGTAAAATTTACTGCCTCTGTTGATAGGAGTGTATCCGACTGCTACAGAAGAGGTGGTGAGTTCGATCACCACCCAGGATAAAATTTTGCGTGATGAGCACGATGGTTTATTCTGTGTCTGGGTGTTATTTATCTATAATATGTATGTAGGTATTTATAAATATATAAGTATGTTTATCGGTTGTCTGGTTTCCATAGTACAAGCTCCGCTTAGTTTGGGATCAGATAGTGTTGTGTAAGTTGTCCCAAGATATTATTATTATTATATTATAAAATCTCGGATAAAAAAATTGATTATGAAGTACCTAAGTTGATGTTTTATAAAGTTGCAGACTTCTGTTTAGATAGCCAAGGCAGGTAAGCCCTAAGCTAGGCGTATATCTCCTAAATACCTAAGTACCTAAATATTTACATCTTATTAACCAATGAAAAAATAATACCTCTATAGCAAATTGGACATGTAGGTACTGATCACTTCTAAAGTCGAACTGATGTATATTTAGGTATACCTACCAGATTCTCAAGCGTGATAAATGATCAGAAAGTCCCAAATCATGACTTGGTGTACCTATTTAAATCTTAGGTATACTTGAACTCATGTAACTATTTCAAATCGAAACAAATTATCGAACTTAAGAAATTATCACTGACACAAGAAAATGGGATAGTTCATAAGACTGTAGTGACACTAATTACCTATGATCGGTAATCTAATTAGAAAAAAAGTACCTACCTACATAGTATTACCCACGTATAAATTCCTTTATGACAACTTATTGAATGTTTTGATCTCTTCAATCTGATTTCGTATATAATAGATACCTATCTATTGAACACTCAATAGATAGATATTTATTCCTGTAGCTATCTTTTTCGATATATATGTTATTGAAATTTCGTAATTTGTACACATCCGCCTTCAAACCCTCGGTTCAGGTGCCATTCATGTGACCGCTGACGCTCCCGCATTGGACTTTACCTACAGTCATTCTAAAGGCCGCCATACAGATGCTGCTTAAATCATGCATAGGCCTTAATGAAGACACATTAGACAATTTTTCTTAATCTTGTAGCCGTCAGGGTCGTGGAGGGTCCTTACAACACCATTACGTTCGGTTTCCCTTTGGATTGTAGTTACTTAGTTTTATAGGTACAAAGAACTATGTCCAACAAGATATATTTTTGTATCGGGTTACCTCAGAAAAAATTAACCATTCGCTATTGGTAGCCGTTGGTGAAAGTTAGAACAAGTACCTAAAAGGTGACGTACCTATTAATTTTGAGGTTGAAAGATTGTGTATGGACACTAGTACCTATTGGTTAGGACGCGGTATTAAATTCAATACTAATATTTAACTGGTCTGTTGGTCTAGTGGTCAAAGGTCGTGGGTTCGATCCCCACACAGGATAGCTTCGTGTGATGAGCACGATGGTTTATTCTGTGTCTGGGTGTTATTTATCTATAATATGTATGTTTTTAGAAATATATAAGTATGTTTATCAGTTGTCTGGTTGCCATAGTGCAAGCTCTGCTTAGTTTGGGAACATTTGACGTGTGTGAATTGTCTCAAAATATATATTATATTTATTTAATTATCAATAACATTTATGACAACGTTTTAATGTCGCTCTTTCTATATCCGTATAAACTCAAAAACAACCTAAAGCGAGCTTCAAATGCACCGGCTCTTCTTTTAAGTACCTATCTATGTACTATTCACTTATGAGTTATTGAAAAAAATAATAGATAGGTATTTAGGTAGGTACAGACCTAGGTAAATGTATTAACAATAAGTAACTGACTGTCACTACACATTCATGACATGAAAACATCTACGTAATATTTTTCAAAATAAAGATTCTTCCCTTACGTCGACTAATTTTCTAAATATTCATACTACCTACCTAGGCTTTATTCCAACCACTAACTAAACGGCTAAAAATATTTGATTACTAAAGTTAAAACATGATACTATAGTAAAAATTTAATATACCAATAAAAATATAGATATACTTACAGAATCACCATCTCCGAAAAGATGCAAACACACTAATCACAATGTAGTTATTTTTTGTCCTTCACACAGTCCATGAAACCACTACACTCGATGCGATCTGTCGCGAAATTATCTGTTTGTTTGTACAACACATGTACACACGGGGAAAGCCTATAGCCCACTAAGTAACAACAACAAAAATAAACATGGGGATGATGTCCCCACCATATAATAAAGTGGGGATCCTGTCTCGCCAATCGCATCGCTCCCTTCCCACAATACCGCCTACCGACCAATCAAGTCGCAGTGGCTTCGACCAATAGGGCATTTTCAAAAAGTTACGTTGCTATTTTTCAGGAAAATACGTGGATTTTCAGCGAGCTGCCATTTTTAGAATATCGTTATCGATGCAGTAATGTAAAGTATTTTGTTTGCTATTTGTATGTGTACGTAGAGTGATATTTATAGGGTCCTATCGGTAAGTCTTTTTGTTTGGACTGAGTTTGATTTTGCATCTATTGTTTGAATGAGTACCTACCTAGTACCAATGACTATTCCTTAGTCATATAAAGATGCTAGGTATTACTAATTTTAGTAAAATATACTTTTCCTCATTAGTGGATAAACATGTTCAAAGAAGCAATAGTTTATAAACAGAGAAACATTGTAAACATTGGCAATTTGGAAAGAGTGGCCGTGAGTTTTTATTGCCTGTTCTTTTCTCGGGCTTTACCTATTGTCTGCGAAAAGGCATTACAAGTAAATGTAGAATCGACTTTTCACAAGTGTAGTATTTTGCTTCCTAAGTGAATACAACATTTTTATTATTATTATTAAATAAATTATACAAATCAACTTACCATTATATCATTAGCTTGAGTTTCCGTCAGCGAACATTTCCGTTTTCTTGGTATCCAACTCTGTGTTACGTTTGATTCGAATTTGTACAGCATTTTGAGCGTTATTGAATGGAAACATCTCTGCCTTTTCACCATCTTCCTGCATCCTAAAGTTTGGTAGTTTTGTAGAGTCCCTATACATAAAAAACTTTCACTTTCATACCTAGATTAGGTTCTTCTGACTTTTAGTATCCTATTTATTATTTTTCTTGTCATATTTGACATTATATTTTACCATTATATGATAGCTTACTCTTCAACATATCTGATGACAAGGAATTAGACCGGTTCTCTGTCAGTACCGGCCCACGTAGTACCTAGCTACAGACCTCTCCAAATTGATTATTAAGTAGATTACATTTCAATATTGGGAAATGATTAGGTAAATTCACCGAATAGGTATTTGGACATTACAAAACCGAATAGGTACGAATATTCGCTGCATTTCTACTTGATATAGTAAATAGAATAATGTCGTTGTCCAATTGATGAAATTGACCAATGGTTTTCGTGTAGATAGGTACTAAACAGGTTGATTTTTGACTTTCGTGTAGATACCTAGGTACTAAACAGGTTGATTTTTAATATACTAAAAACCTTTTAATTGGCTTCTTTACATTAGGTACCTACTCCAAATAACTTGGTTTAATGGAAAAAAATAATCCTTCAACACCTACCTTATCATTAATCTACTTTTATCACACAACCATTTACCACACATCTGAGAGACTCCGGAGTAAAATCGATGTTTCTTTGTCATGTTTACGGCCTAAACCTCACAAAAAACAACGATTTTATTCCAGTAAAATAGTCTGTAGGTGGTTAAGGTCATAACTCTAAAAACGTTGGTAGGTGATTAAGGGTTAATATATTAAATATTTTCCAAACTGATAATACAAAGTTATTATAGTATATTCCGCTCTAGTTTGATGACCAAGTCACAATAGCTATTGCTCGATTCCTTAGGTTCCGTAAGCCTGCGTTACTACTCCGTTACTAACAACAACTTCTTCTATATTATTCTAGGCGTTCACATAGTACCTAATCTATAGAAATATTATAAAGCTGAAGAGTTTGTTTATTTGAACGCGATAATCTCAGGAACTACTGAGCCGAATTGAAAAATTCTTTCACTATTGGATAGCCTATAGGCTATATAACATCACGCTACGACCAATAGGAGCGGAGCAGCAATGAGAAATGTTGCAAAAAGAGGAAAATTTACGTAGATGAAGTTGCGCGGGACAGCTAGTGCTCGATATAACTATGCAATTGACGAGCGTTAGCAAAGCGCGTTAAACGCTCGTCAACTAAACGTAGGGTAAGTAATAGGTAGGTACCTAAGTAAGTACACAGTTGAATCTATTTGTACCTACCTACTATTAAACCGTCAGCGTATTTCCCAGCAGCTGCAATCCGATTGCGTATATAACGAACACGATATATAAGGTAGCAGCAGTATTCAAGATGTTAAGTAGCATTGTACTATAAACCGAGGCGCGGAGGGCGCGTGATGCGGGCGCGCATGTTACGGACGACATAATACGACGCATGCGCAGGGAAAGCTGCTTTCGCACGTTATTGCAATGATATGCCTACTAAGTATAATAAAATATACACATTAGTAAACCATCCGACATTTGAAACAAAGAAATGTGGTTATCTTCAAAATTATTGAATGGATTTTATTACGTGACTCAGTGGTAACCGAGCAGATTGAGATGTCTGCGAGGTTAAGCAACGTTACCATTGGCGATCCATAGATGAGTGACCATATTTGAACCTCTATACCTACTTAGTACTGTACCTACTGTACGCTGGGCTGGCCATAGACAATGGACTGGTTACCAAGTACAAAGTACTGAGCAATTTCAAATGACGAATAGAAACACTACCCTATGAACTTTTTTTACACTTATGACAAATGGCAGTTGTTATTATCCTTGTCACTCCGGCTCCACAAGATCTAATCGAAATGTTGGCCCCAACGTCGGTCCCAACGCTACTCGTCCAACATGTGGATCTAGAATAAGCTCGCCCCAACGTTGGCGCCAATGCTATTTTCCAGATCAATATCTTGGACGAGTGTCGTTGGGGTCATCGTGTGGAGCAGATCCTCAGATTATTAACTAAATGACAGATGTCCATTTCATTTTGACAACTTACTGTCCAAATGTCAAAATCTAATAGCAGTCTTATTGTTTGAAGGCGGTAGCGTGTCCAACCTGTCCTAGTAGATACCTAGGTAACACTAGTATTATGGAGGTCAGTGTGATTAAACCACCACCGTAACAAAATTCTAGTCGATTGATTGGGGCTGGTTTGAGCGCTACGATACCGATTTATAGATACACATACCCATACCATACGGGTCAAACAGAGAGTCAAATGTTTTTGATTTCGGCCAAAAAAGAAAGAAACCGATTTTATTTCATTTTGACATCTTGAACGATACCTACTCAACAAAGTTCAGGTAAATCTACACCAATCTAAACTTACAATGGCGGCGACGCAAGAAAGTGCATGACAACGACGACGGCTGGTATTTAAAAATTAATAAGTAGATAGATCATAATTTCTAAAAAGAACACAAATGACATTTTACACAATTTCAATAAACACGGGATCTTTTGATTTATTACTAAATCTATTGTTTATTTATATTTTGTAAAGCTTTAGTGTAACGAAGACACAGAACGGGAGTCTTTTGTGTTAATCTGATGAATTGTTTGTTTTAATCCTTCCATTGTTTGCCGAAGCGACTGTTTAATCCAGGATTTAAGATTACTTTATCGGAGTTGTCTGTGTCGGGTGCTGTGGACCGGCGAACTTCAGGGTGCTTTATGACTTAATATTTGAAACTAGGGTACATGTTTAGACGTGAAAGATAATCTGGTTATAGGCAGCTTTCGGAGCCGGTGGAAGTCTGTTTGTAAAGATTTTAAACAACTGATGACGACAGAGACTTTTAAGAAGGTTAAAATGAGATTAAAACTTCTGGAAATAACATTGTATTAAAATACCTAAATAGCCAACGTGTTCTCCAAATGTTTACCTAAGATTAAACGAAGCTAACTACCACCCATAGATACCTACGTACCTATTTATTTTAAAAACTTTATCTCATATTTACTACCTACTTAATATAAATATACCCGACTGCTACAAATTAACAAGGTACCTAACTGTAAAATTAGGTATATACAGCCTAAGTTACTCCCACAATTGAGAGGAATTTAACGATAGGATATAGGATATATATATACTTCATATGACGAAATCTGTTAAGCCGTTCCGCCTGAAGATCGTTTCAAAGAAATCTACATACATACAGTGATGTTTTAAGACGTAAGTAATTTTACATAAAACATAAATGCATTCTTTTACTTTTACCCGACGGCGCCAGAGGAGTACCTTGGGTCGGGTAAAAGAGACCAAAAATATGTCGTACTATGAAGAACGTTTGAAGATCCACCTAAATGCCTTACGCATTTAGTCTCATACTCATCCTCATCCTCATAACTAGGTAGGTACAATATGCAAGAAAACCGCTGTGGACATGCTCAAAGAGAATGCAGCGAAGAAAAACTACTTAATCCATATCATGAATCCGGATTACCGGGTTAAAAAAAACAAAGGACACTATTACTTTGGCGCTGCAGAAGTCAGTTCTTCCTCTGAAAAAAAGATATAAATCATCGTCAAACCGCCAGATTATCAATATCTGACAGTTTTGTGTGTCTTCGAGATTTTTAGTGTTTTGTACTCTACATCTACATGAAACCCTTACAGTTTTGCCATGTCGATTTGTCTGTCTGCCCACGGTTCAAGCTGTAATTTGGTATGGGAGGTATTTTTTAATTTAGTTTTTTAGAGGACTTCCCATAGGCAGCTCTACGTAAAATGGCAATGTTTTTTTTTCTCGCCTATCCGTTTTATTTTTCCATTCAAATTTGCAAAATATTAATAATTAACTAGACATAATAGGTACCTTTTCAACCGACTTCAAAATGGAGGAGATTCTTTTCTTATCAAATTACATATATAAATCAAATCGTCGTTTTTAGCAAACACAAAACTTTAATTATTGCACATCAATTATGATGTGCAATAATTAAATTGAAACATGCATTCTTTCTACACAAACGTTTTCCAACAATCTCACTCATACCTACTCTTGAACATTTTCATTTTATAATTACCCCACCAACAACGCTTATTGGCCAATTTTTTTTGTTATGATGTATTGTATTTTTCTCTATAAGTGATTATTGTAATCTTTTGAGAAATTAATGTCTTAAACTGTAAAATATTAGGTGCTGAATCAAAAGTCAAGTCAGTAGGTATTTTTTTAATTTTTCCCCCACCATTGAAATGGCTGTTTCAATAAATATGAATAACGTCACAAGTTAAAATGAAAACTACTTATTACCGCTATGTAGGCTTTGCAAGTTTAAGAGTAAGAGTAGTAGAAAGAAACTAACTTGTATTCGGAGAAGTAGGTATTTAATAAATGAACAATTCGTAACTACTAATTCCATTGAAAATTACATAAATGAAGCTGTAAGTTGGGTTAAATATAACTTTACCTACTGGTTTTGGGTTACCCACGTGGATGTCGGTTTCCTTTAGAGTTATCGCTGTACCTATTTCTGATTAAAATTCTCTGCAAGCTGAGTCAACACATAATCAAAATCAACTGAAGACTATCGACTGACCTGTTGGTCTAGTGGTACCCTGACTGCTAAGCCGGAGGTCGTGGGTTCGATCCCCATCCTAAATAACATACATATGAACATACATACATATTTTAGATAAAAGATCTAAAATATGTATGTATGTTCATCAGTTGTCTGGTTTCCATAGTACAAGCTCTGCTTAGTTTGGGATCAGATAGCGTTGTGTTAGTTGTCCCAAGATATTATTATTATTATCATCATTACAAATACCTTAGTATTGTCATTGGTGCAACATCAGTCCCCTTTCGCCGTCACCTCGTTCGCCAATTGTCGCCCATGATCCACTAACGCCTGCGAACAAATTGCGTCCCCCGGCCTGCCCTAAGGAAGTGGCCAATTCGCGAAATTGCTTTCAGTTCCGTTCAATAAGAAGCTTGTTATTTGGTAATAGTTCAAGTATGCTTGATAAAAGTTACAAGTTTTTCTTTCACCATTGTCGGTGACGTTGACATTTAACTAATTTCCAAATGTTAAATTACTTGTCTTTTGTAAAATCATACCTGACCCACGGCCATTTTTACGTCAAACATGGAAACGACAGAACTGGACTATACGATATCTGTGCAAGAGTCCCACAAAGGGACTTGCCTGTATCAAATAATGTTCTTGTTGTTGGGCACATTTGCTGAGACAGATATTGCATCTTACCCTTTACAGGTTTTGTAAAGGGTAAGATGGTATGGATGATGTTTTTAAATTGCTCTGCGACTGTAGTGTGTAGGAGTGCTAATAACTATATTTCACATAGAAATATAGGTAGGTGTTAACTGTTAGTAGTTTTTGTTTGTTCATATAAGAATGCCAAAGATACTAAACATGTCTACACCAATTTAGCAAATATTGGCCAATTTACCTTTTAACTGTAGCTTCTGTCACCCTCGCGTTAAGTACGATTTTTATAGCTGATGTGCTATGTTGATGTCGGTATAAACTATAAATTAGATATTTTTTGGACGCTGTTATTTTATTAAGTAATTTACAGAAATAAGTAGCAAAACTATTGAACATGCATGAAGGTCAAATAACTCAAAATTTTGCATTTATAATACCTACTAGTGGGATTTCTTGCAGTCATCTCGTAAACTTCATAGGAGTCCCTATTGTCGATTTCAGTACCTATCTATTTATAAAAAAAAGTGCAGGTACTTTCTAAACTAATTTATAATTAAAAATAAAACTTCTGATGTACTTTATTAAGTTCAATATTGAGTCTAAGCTTTACAAAGATTCTCTACGTTTTAGTATATTTAAACAGCTTGTTGAACTAGTTGTTCAATTTTAAGTTGGGTCTTGACTTTTGGCCCGACAACTCGTCGCTGCTCGCCTCTGGACTATTTAGCGATTTAACTTTGTGAGGGATGCTTATCTTTGTCAAGTTTCGCTGACAGTTCTGTCCTAGATACCGTCTGAAGGTATTTAAAGTCATACCACTTGCGACTGACAGGAATTTGACATGAAAAAGAGTGAATTATGTCGATATAAAATATCATTTTAAAAAATGGTAAAGTGGTTTTCGATTTTTGTTTTATTCTCGACGCAAAAGCAGCGGTGTTATAAGTTTAACACGTGTGTTTGTGGAGGTACCTGTGTGACTGTTATGACACAAATGCAGATTTAGAGATAGGTACTAAGAGTTGCTGGCTTAATTCGGGTGCTTAATTTGGACGTTTCTTAGCTTTATTTGATGAAAATCCGTTTAATCATTTTGAAGATAAGTAATAAAGATTGTGTCTCTTGAGTTTTGTTGTATCGTAAATGCATCCATAATTCAGTTAATATTAACGTTCATAGGTGTCTCATATTTAATAATAAAAAAAAACTTTAAGTTTCAATTTCAAAACTTTAGGTTTGAAGCATATAATAGACCGTTCTCACGCCGGCTGTGACGAAATATCAAAGTGAAAATAATGAATGAACGGAGTAAACTTTTTCATAATTATTTACAATTGCGTGCCTTGTCAATAAATCCTCTTTACCTATAGCTGTAGATACTAATTATGGTGTATGTGCTTATTTGCTGGAGCTCGTATAGTGAGCCGGGGAGCACCAGAGTTGTGTGCAAACAAGGAATTAGCGCAGAGCGAGCGCAGCTTGAGTCAACATTCGATCAAAGCGACATGTGCCGCTGCGATACATTTTCACACGAGTTTTCCAACAATGCCGAGTTTTCTGAAGCGAATTTAACAAAGGAATTTCCACCCTTGGTACTGCTGCAGTTGAATTTCACGGAAACGCTGTAGTTTATCTTTCGTTGAAGTTAATACACAGGAAATTGTAAGCTCTCTGTGTTTTGATGTGCACGTTTCTTGTGTGAGTACACTTAATAGGGACCAGTAACGCATTACTTAGGTCCAGTAATCGCATAAGGGATTTGCGTTACAGTAGGTAGCTGCCTAAAAAAATCTAGATATTCTGGGATTAAAAGTAGGTCACGTTTTTTAATTTAACAATCACGCCATTGGTAATTAGGTAGGTACTAAAGTCAGCAGTAGATGAACAAACAAATGATATACAATCAGATTACTACCCCAAGATAGACCCTAACGAATCAAACCCATTATGAAACACACAACTGAGACTCGACAACACTAGTCGTGAATGTTGAATACCCATACATTATTATATCCATATCTACGTCAATGGACAACCAAATCAACTACACGTAGCTGTCCGTGACATACAGATAAACCCTTTACAATTGATAACGCATCTCCATATCTGCACCCCGCTTTCCCCATAAGCCTTTCCACACAAGCGACGTTCAAACAAAGGATCAAATTAAACAAAATCCGCCGACAATCGTCGAACACCGACATGAAAGCGACTTAATCAAATACTATTTTGAAGTTTTGAACAAATAATACGCCCCCGTAGTTCGGGCGACTGTCATGTGAACAAATGCTTATGATTGACCTCTGCAACGATTGTATGGAGTGGAACTAATGCGAGCGAAATATGCGCAATACTGTGACTTTGTAAAGTCACAGCTTTGCCCGGTGCAACTTCTGTGATTGGGCATATTTTTTTAAACAAGCAATCTAAGCGGTTGGTAGCGCAGCCTATGAAGTTATGAATTAAGTTCAAGTGTACACTAAATGCCTAAGTTTGTTGCATGTAAAGCTGCAACTCCACATGCATTTCGTGCATTTGAAGCTTGCCAAAGAAGCTCTAAAGTCCATGAACACGACAGATTCATCTTGAGATTCGTCTTGATTACAGGAGTGAGTGTTTTAGTTACTTATGTTAATTTTAACCGATTATGTCGATTTTAATGTTTTATATTAACTAATTTAGCTTTTTAAACAAGCAATTAAATCGGTTGGAAATTATCTTACTTTGGCTATGGAATTATGGACGATTGGAGCATCAGAGCTATTATTACAACTCTGTTCATGGTACTGCGTGGTAATTATGGATCGTTTCAGTCTACTCTGTCAGTAACTTTTAGATGAGCTCCGTTCTATTATTTTACTACAACAAACCTGAAGTTATTTATTATTAATAAGTAAGGTTGTACTTTAGTTGCGTTAGCGGTTTTGAATGAAAATCATCGTCTTATTTCTCGCCCAGTCAATTTCTTGTCTGGTAGTCTAAATCGTGGATAAAACAGGTATCTATTAGTACCTAGGTACAGTTTATAGTAGTATTGGTATACAGACTTTTACGTTGCCAAAATAATTAGGTATCAGAGAAGGTCTAAATTTGTAATTTGTTTTTCGCGCAATGAACACAGCTAATTAATTATTTTAATTGTCTGCTAAATAAAAGTTTATTGCCTCAATTCAAGAAATATAGCTAAAAATGTCAAATAAAGTTGAAATTTAGTTGTAAATTGATAAAGAGACAAGGTGAAAAGTTGGTTTTGTTGTGAAAGGGTATACCTAGGTGTGTAGTAGTAATTTATGTTCGTCCGTTATCTGGTGGTGTGCGATGCGGGTGCGCGTGCGCCGCCCGTCGCCTGCGCACCACACCTCACTACCGATAGTAAAACTGCCTTTAATATGCAGCACGCGACTACTGACAACTGTTTTGAATGACTTCATAAAAATAGGTGGTTCTTTGTTTAGTTGCAAGTTTTTTTTTAAATATAAAAGTGAGTAGGTACTCGTATTTTGATTGTTTTACCTTACGACGACTTAATGAAGAGAAGGTTGGGAGCCTGATGGTACGTTTCACGCTAGGCCATTACAGTAACGTACCTACCTATCACCCAAATCTTTCTTTATCAAATTTGTAAATCCTCACTTGCTACAGTGCTCTTCAACACTAACTCCTTCTACGTTAACATCACTTTTTCTCGGAACAGTTGTGGTACCCACTGTGGCTTGTAGTTTAGAATTATCATTACCTACCGTAAGCATGCTGTTGGCGAATTATAAATAAATAAAAATAAAAATAAAAATGTTTTATTTTCGAACATCTAAGGCTCATAGGGTGTTAGTACAATTGCTTAATAACTATGTTAGTAAACATACTAAAATACTAAAATACTAAAATACCTACCACAAATGAAAATGAAAATTGGCTACAATGGGGAGATTCATCAAATTCCACTAATAACATGCAACTTGATAAACCTACCCATGGTCGGCCCATCCAGCCTCTCTGCAAATACCTTCAGGAGGCTGTTGGTGCTTTCCCCTACTCTGCGTATTACCGACGCAACCTTCTTACGCATTATCGCAAAGTAGTCATCAGTATGTGCGTCAGCGAACATGCCCGATGCACTACAATAAGGTGGAAGCCGCAACAACGCCCTGAAGGCATTATTATATTGAATTCGCAGGGTGTTGTCCGCTTTTTGGGTATGACTAGCCCAAAGGCTGCTGGTGTAAAATGTTTGGCAGTAAGCCTTGAAAAGTGTAATTTTAACAGGTACTGAACAACCAGCAAACCTTCGAGCCACCATATTACCCCTTACAGCCAACGCCCTACGCTCTCTTTCCATGTCCAAGTCATCTTTTAAATCCTCAGTAACAATGTGTCCCAGATATTTAAACTTAGTTACTCTCTGTAATAATGTACCACTAAGTTGAACGGGAGGGATGTGTGTTTGGCTGATGTGTAATTGGCCATTGAAAAAAAATAGCTTTCTGACTTTTTAAGAGATTTTTGACTTTTTCCTTTTCTCGTACTAACCCTGTAAATGTAAATAGTTTCCAGTAAATGTAGAGAATTACCTTAGGCACTAACTTATTTTTTAAATTTTCTATAAATTATTATGGCCGTCAAAAATGTAAGCATTACTTTAGTAAAAACTTAAGTAGGTAAAGCAAGTATTTTAGTTTTTATTAGATTTAAATAATTGTAACAAATTTTATACTGTAGACAAGATACCATTTCAATTTTCTTTTATTAGATACCTTTTATACATTTTTAGAAATGAACCCTTAGGGGTGTATAGTTTGTAAACTTGTATGAATAAATTTTGATATTATGTTCCTCACCCCGACCAATTAGTTTACTCATTTGAATTTTCAAAAACTACTTACTTAGCATAAACATGGGCGTAGCGCTATTTCCGTATAATTTCGCGATAGTTTCAATAGGCCAGATTGATATATGGCGATATTATACTAATTGCATCGCGACTCAGACAGTGCTGGCATTGTGGAATGATAGGAACCATAAAATTGATATTTATTGTTGGCGTTGTTTCTTTATATCTGGGGTTTCTAGTTGATAGAGCTTTTTGAATCCTGTGACTACAAATTACTTAATAAATTTGAATTATTTTTTTTGCAACTCAAAATATAGAGCATTTTTAAACGGTTTTAGTCGGTTTAAACTTTCGATTAGCTTTTAAATCAATGGTAAACCATTTATTTGAAATCTAATGCCCCGTCTCCATATGGAGACGGAGACTTTTCTTTTTTTGTCTCAATTTCAAGACCAACATGGCGAATGTAGAGCCATGTCATGTTACATTCAAAGCTACGTTTATAATCCCGATAACTCTATCTAAGCTTCATAAGCATTGTTCACTTAGATTAGAAAATGCAACACTTATGAATGTCAGGACGTACTGACTAAGTTAATAGCAAACTCAAAAATATTAATTCGTAAAACCAATCATCATTATTTGAAAACGTCATGTTAAGAAAAAAAAAATGAATTCAGGCGGCTGTTCCAAGTGTAAGCTTCCAAGCGCATGAAAAGAAGAATGTTATTAGAACCATGTTTTTGCTATAAATAAGTGGGTATAACATAACAATCCAAAGTAATATTATAAATGTGAAGGTAACTCTGTCTACTTGATTTCACGCTTAAACTGCCAAACTGATTTAGAAGAAATTTGGTATGAAGACAGTTTGAGTCCCGGGGAAAGACTTACAATAGTTTTTATCGCGATAACCAACAAGCACGCAGCCGGAGCCGCGGGTAATAGCTAGACTATAATACAGTTAACTTAATAAACAAATGAGTATTATATTCTCACCCTCTATATTTTTAATACTGACGAGTAACAGTATTTTGAAAGTAATTATGGTTTTACCGGTCTGCCCATTTCACGCTTACCCCAAAAACAATAGGTTATCGATGGGGTGCGATGGGGAGTAATCTAATAAAGGAATAAAGATGTTGCGTGATTTCGAGATATCATAACGTGGGAACGAACCTTGATTGGTGGATTTAATTAATTGATGTTCATTTGTGGCTGGCGTGGGAAAAGATGGCTATGATTTGATGTGTGAGTCATATTGTTTTGGTTACATTATAACGGCAGGATTGTTGAAAGGTACATAGCCATCTTCGCAATAGAAATATGTGTTGGTTTACGTATAATAATTTTACTACAGGTACATTCGCGTTTCCAACCTTGTCAGTTACAAAGATATCATCCCTTATTTCACCCTTCACGTTTATTTTAACGACAAAAGGTAGCCTTTGTCCAATGTGTATTATCCAATCTCTAATATACTAATAGAAATTCATCAAAGTTTGTCCACCATTCGTAGTTTCAACGCTTGCCATGTCCACAATAACTGGTTCCTCGGTCAATTCAAATAAAAGTGTACACTTCATTTTATACCCTACGCAAATCCGCAACCATGAAAATCCGATCTATTAAGAATATAAAGAATCATTTAATATAATTTAAAACCGCCGGAAATCCGATATTTCACATAGCATTGATCGTTTAGTACAAAATGTACCCAGCAGACCATTAAATTTTATTTCAACCCGCGAACGCCGGAGGGTGGCTCGCGAGACCATCGGGGCGTTCGCGACACATAAATAATAGCAAAAAACATATTGCGTTTGTTGCTCCACTCATTATGCGCAATTAGCTACGATTGTGACAGAGACACCATGTGAACGGATTTCGGAACTATTGTGAGATGAAATCACTAAAAATATGTGAACGCGTGTCACTTTAATTAGTAATTTCGTAAATAAAATAATTTATTTTCTGGTTTTTAAATCACGGTCAACTCTGATAAATTATTAGACACTTTTGTGTAGGTATGTGTGTATATATCCTCCTATTTACTTATGTTATTTATCAGTAAAATTGGGCTTTTTTTATTGACCACAGGTAATATTAGCGTAGTGATCTCAAACATCAAGATGTTATATATCCAAACGGTTGCCCTTCGCTATATCTAAGTAGCTACTTACTTAAGCAGGTTTCAACAAATATTATAGAGAAAGAAGCAGTGACCTCGTAGAAGGTACGCGTACCGATTCTAAAAAACATTTATCTTCCTCTAAGTTTTAGTTTCTCATTTCTAAATTAACTGACAACAAATAAGAAACATGATCCGATTGTAATTTGTAAATTTAAAACTTATACCATCGTTTTAATGCGTTTATTTAACTTAATACTTACCCCCTCTGTTAGGGGATCGCATTAGTAAAATTAGAGCGGTGGGAAAGGGTTAAGCGATATCGCCGCGAATACTTTATGTTTATTGTTATTAGAACAATATTTGTACTTTTAAGATGAACGGTTATTACCAGTATTCTGTCCACAATACACATTCGTAAATTACCTTTGTATTGGAGGGTTACATGACACAGTGGCGACCTATAGGTGATTTAGAAAAAAATGGAAGTGGAAGTTGGTAATTTTGTACGGAAATAACCCCTTTGGATTATATTCCATTTTCGGTGGTAGGTACAAAATTCTCACATCAAAAGAAAGACACTGATATTAATTTTTAATGCGTTTGATAGGAGTTCGAACAACTGGACTGCAAGAGATTGTATCATTTCAATTTCCTAACAGGAATACGATTTCGATTCTATGCTATTACACTGTAAATGATTATCTAAATGACAAACAACTATCTAAATAGGTAATTAAAATACATAGAAAGAAGTTATTCTCCTCTCTCCTTATTAGATTTAAATATTTTTAATTAATTATGTTATTTTGCTGTGCCCGACGGGGTCCACGGAGTCGGTCGGGTAATTTTAAGCCTAACACCTAAGCATACATTGTGGAATGCAAATAAATGATTGAATTGAATCGAATTCTGGTCGTAGTTACTATGATTCCATTAATACTTAGTATGTTTGTTAAGTCGGCTACGATACAGATTTACTTGCAAACTCTTACTATCTATAATAAATAGGTATAATAAATAATCATATATCTATTAAATAAATCTTTTGTTACTAAAAAGTTGCGGACATATCCTATTATATTTCCGGATTCAGTAAAAATTAAACATGTATTCTTCCTGTTCAATGATCAATCAGGATCCCCTGTGGTCAGTTCAATGCGGAAACAGGCAAATACCATTGTTAAACCATTGTATTGGCTAGTGTCGTCTATGACAAAGACGGGTCGGACACGCGCCAAAATGTGCTTATGTTAGTCATTATTTGTTTACAATTTGTGAAATGTTAGAATATAATGCGATTTTAACGAATGTTGCTTATTATTTATAGGCTTAGGATAATGGGATGAAGTTTAAATTTACCGAAACTTTACGTCTGTTTAGCATTCATTTAATAGAATTTTGCTAACGCAGAAATAACGACGGGTTTTCAGAAATAAAATGATAACCAAATGAATTTGACCACGATATTTTGTTCAATTTACTGGAACGGTTTAACACCTGGATTTTATCAGAGAGATAGATGGAGAGTCTTTAATGTACACATACTTACCTACCTACTATATCTATACTAATATTATAAAGCTGAAGAGTTTGTTTGTTTATTTGAACAGGAACTACTGGTTTGATTTGAAAAATGATTTTAGTTTATTGAGCAACATCACGCAATGACCAATAGGAGTGGAGCATCAATGAAAAACATTGCAAAAACGGAGAAAATTGACGCAGACAAAGTTGCGCGGGTTAGCTAGTAAACTATAAGTTCGCGATAAGACGTTATGGCAATTTTTGAATTTATAAGTTAAGATTAATATACGTACTTTATATATTAATATACAGAATTAAGATATCATGTGTTGCGCGAATGTAGAATACGTACCGTCTGGTTTTCTTCGTAGAATTGACTTGTCCCGACTATACAACAAGATTAAATTCTGTGTGGTGTACAATTACGTATTCCATCTATTTGATGCAGTCCATTTTACTCACAGAATGAAACTGGCTCAACGCATAATACCGCTTTATTCTTTTGTAGTTGCATTGGTATTACAAATTTGGCTAATCTGACAAAAATGGTTCATGAAATAGCCAATAACAGATCTTCAACTCCTGGAAGTTATAAACATGTTTGTTTTGCTGGTACCATTTGAAAACGTTTAGCTATCAACCCTAAACTGTTCAATACACCATTGATTTCTATTGACGGGATCATCAATAAGACACGTTCCTGCAGGGGTTGCGAATTTGCGATTAGAAACGGTGATAAAGTGCATGGCTGACAGTGCGATTACCGGTGAGAGGAGAACTACTAACTTTTTAAATCGTAAACACTCATTACAAAGAGTTTTTAATCCCTACAACAGGCTATCCAATAGTCTTGTTGGAGGAACAGTACTCAAACGTGTCATAATTTTGAAGGTTTCAAAAATGGTAGGGACAGATCCTAATTAAAATCAATGTGTAAACCTACAATCTCATTCATATAAATAAATATTTATTATTATTTTGAAGGGGGTAAAATCCGATTTCAGTGACATTGTGATATTATGTTGATAAACTTTCGCGATTTGTACACATTATTAAAATATATATATATTACGGGTCTTAATCGCGTGAATATTTTAAGGTTAAATACCTTGTTTATTGCCCGACGTTTCGACCGTATTGCAACGGCCGTGGTCACGGGAAGACTGTTGAGTCTTATATATATATTTTAATAATTGTGATATTAGGTATAGATAAATCGGAGAATTTTTGAACTCGTCTTAAGTGCCGGTTTGCCGCTAATTATCTGCATTAAAAATGCCTGTCTCTGTTGTTTTACACAGAGTTAAAAATCCCGAATCTAATTCTAGATCTTCATTACATATACAACAGATAAAAAGGCAAACATAGCTACTGTGCCGTATCTATACTAATATTAAAAAGCTGAAAAGTTTGTTTATTTGTTTGTTTGTTTGAACGCGGTAATCTCAGCAACTACTACCCAACATAAAAAATCTTTTTATGTTGGGTAGCCCAAATTTCAAGAAAGGCTATATAAAATCACGCTACGATCGCAGCAATGAAAAATGTTGCAAAAATGGAAAAAATGTACTAGTACTAGTGATCTCCCGGTGTTCGTGAACGATGGCAATACAAGCTATAACCTGCGGCATCCTGAGCCTACATACGCAAACGAAGTTGCGCGGGACAGCTAGTAATGAATAAAAAAAAACAAATTTATTTTGTTAAATTACAAATTATAAATGTCAATTCAATAGACAAAAACAAGCCTCTTTAAAAACACTACTACTCGGAAAATTTATCTGTGTACATAAGTTTTACATCAGTGCGGAAATTAAACTGGTAGAAATGCACACCTGGTGCCTTTTTGCGCGCACCATTACTCCATCTAACTCGGGCCTATTACAACCACTTCCTACTATTTCCTGTTCGCTAGCACACTGTTATCTAATGGCCACGCGTCGCAGGTTAAGTCGTGCCTACCTGTGAGACGCGTGCTCGGCGCGTGCGCACGTGGTCCCACTGCGCGTACCTTGCACGTGGGTGCGACCAACCACATCGCCACCAGAGTGTCTTATCATGTACTGAAAGGTCCATTAAAGGATGTGCACCTAAGTGAATACTTACTTGAGTGCTTTTAGATTTTAATAGGTTTTTTTTAGCGTCCGTATGACTTACCAAAACTTACAGACCTAAACAACTTAATGGCTTTTTCATCAAGTGAATATTGTCATACGAGTAGGTCATCGAAGAATTACTTTTCGTTCAGATGTGTCACCCGAATGAATAGTCTTAACGCATTGTTAATTGAAATTCGTGGACAGCAACTCTTTAGGGAATTTGTAGTTAACCATCAAAATTAACCTAGGACCTTGAATAATTAAGTAGTACCAATACAAAACTTTTTAAACTGTATCTAATATTAAACCATGTTTTTAATATCCTTAATATCGTAAGAACAGTTCACAAGGATACTGACTGTACTGCTTACATTCTATCAGTAACGGGCCCGCTTGTTTGCCATCTCAGAAGATAAGTATAAAAAATACTTTATGTTCATTTTCGAAAGGCAATTATTTCATTGTTATCGATAAATCTAAGCCACAATCAAACATAGAAACGCCTACTTGACATTTCTGTAGTGTTTGCAAAACGTCAATCAAGTATTGCACTCCTACAAAGGAGAGAATGAGACCGAACAAAAGGAACCAGTGTCGGATGCGCGGGAGTACAATATTGGACATCAAACCGATGCGTTTACGTAAATATAGACTGGCCTTTATTATCTGTGGAGCCTTTATTATTGTGGTCTTGGAGCGTGTCTCACCCCCTCGACTATTCACCAACCATGATTGATCTACTGCAGATTGACAGTTTTTTTTTAAACCGCGAAGGGTCGGTACAGACGAGCGAATATTAAAGGCAATTGTTGTTAAATTTTTACACTAGTAGGGTGAGTTTCGAGTGTTGTAATAATGTTTTGATAATAGCAGTATCCGTTCAGCTCATATTTCTTATTCAGAGTGCGTGGGACCCGCCCGGTGATTGCGCATGCGCTTCTGTTCGAATTTTAAATGTTTAAAGACCGTTATGAGCACCTTGTTTGTGTGTCACTAATTTGTTTATTATGAGGTTTTAAACTTGAAGTCGTGTGGTCAATATTCATGACCAGAAAAGGTGTTTTGCTTTATTTGTATAAATGATTATCTTTTCTATTTCAGTTACACATTAAGATCGTTTTAACGAGATAGTGCTTCGGCCATATTGCGGGCTTAAAATGGTATTAGGCTTACTCCAAACATAGCAAGCGTTCATATGTTGCTGGTAGATAGGGCGCTCACTTGCTGTACCTACCTACCTACGCAAAAGTTAGGATTTGTATTAATGTGGTAGGTTGTTGGACCTTTTCCATTTAAGTAAGTATAAAAGAGTCTGTTGTTTTGTTTAAAGTCGATTGCAGCTAAAGTTGAGTTTACATAGCTGATGTAGTCTATCAATTTACCACCGCAAACTACTTATCTGAAATGATCACATAGTTTGCGGTCTAGTGTAATAATTGAGCTCATTTGAGAGCTAAGCTGGATCAAAGTCATTTATAGCTTAGTTATTGGTAATTTAAATCATAGTACTTATAATGAAAATTTATAAAAAAACACGATTGTATTTTTATATAAATTTTCATGATATGTACTAAGTATGATTTCAGCTTCTAGGAGGTGAAACTTACCCAATAATGTGAATTAAAACACAATTGTATTTGACGTGATAACGTCTTATAAATCGATGATGGGTTGCACTCACGAAAAAGTGTGATGTAACAGCTTTCCGCCGTCGGGCGCATGGGCCCGGGTCCACTAAAGCTGTTGTTGTGTGACCGCCACATTGCATAGACTTATACTACTTTTAACTTTTAAGCACGAAATAATTACGTATACTATTGGAAATTGAAAAAAAAAACGGTTTCATAGGCATGGTTGTTTATTCAATGTCATCTTTGTTTTTTTTTAGGAGATAATACGTATCAAAGGCCGCACGAGTTATTTCTCTCTTTCACGCTTTGCAGTCAATATTTACTATTTAGTTTAAAGGGATGGCACGGCCAGGTCTATACGTTAATGCCGTAAAAGCGGCGGTAGCATAATGGCTAAGGCATCGGTCTCGCAATCGTGAGGTCGCGAGTTCGAATCCTACCCATTATACTACCGACGTGAACCCACTCCTAACACAAGCCATTGAGCTTAGCTGGAGGGGTTAACAGGATTGCTAGTAATGTGGGACTAAAATCCCACACTGCATAGTTATCTTTCTTAATTAAAAAAAAAAAAAAAAAAAAAAAAACCGACTTCACAGACAATCATTTTTTTAAGCGCCCTTATATTCCAATAATGTCGCAAGCGCCCCTCTTACGTTACATACCTACACTTAAATTCTATTATTCAGTATTTATTCATAAGTATTATTTTAATCTATCCCAAATCGCCACCGAATCGACAGTTCGCCATTGACGGCTGACCCATGACGGGTACTTATTGAGCTTAATATTTTTTACATTGGTTTTTTTATCCTCTTTTGGACAATGGAAAGTAGAGCCGTTCTGTACTTTAACACAATGCGCCCACTGATCCTCATTGATCGCCAATTACTGGACATTAAGTACTTTCAAACGCTTTTCATGTCCGCTATTTGTAGCAACAAATCAAATATGAAAGGAAATGGGGCCACAATGGACCTTTCAAGATATGCATTCAATATTTCTGTTCGTTTTTTGATAAGCTTGTTTTTTTTTTAAATGTTGCAACAATAGATTGCGGGAGCTTATTTTTATTCTGTGATGCGATCAGATTTGGAGATAAAGGAGGTTAAAAGTCGGCATTTGGCTGAAATGGTATTAGTTTACTTTTCAAATATGTTTTTCTTTATTTTAAAATTGAAATAAAAATAAATAAGTATATTTCGTGGAAATGTTTCTTTTAAATCCCGATTCAAAATTTTTGTCTGTGTGGCTGTCTCTGATATTGAAGACCCCAAACTGATGCATGGATTTGAAAGGAATTCTTTAAATTAAAACCTAGTTTAATTGGAACAGGTCTTAGCTATGTTTGATTAAAATTTGTTTATCCATTTTGAAGATTATTAATCAAGTTATTGTATGACGTGTCGTCACAGTAATGAAATGGATTCTATTTTAAAATAAAAACCTTTTTTTTTAATTCTTGATTTGAAAATTGTAGGTGATCTCATCATCATGCGACGCACGTCATCTAGTGTTATACTCCGGGGTTGTTCGGTGCGTGCACCACAAGGTGTGGCACGGGTGCGCACGCGCCGATGACTCCATTGTGCAGCGCGACACGCACATCACACGGTGCGAGCACAGGAACGCACATTATTGCACATTTATTGCGCATCTTCAAAGCTTTGTTATATCTTTTATTTGCTTTTTTATCAATAAATGTCGAGCCGACAACGATGTATGCTTTCACGGTATAATTTGGCTACAGTGATTGTATTATTGTTGTACTTTTTTGGTTTATTAGAGCAAATAAAGTTCTCAGATTTCGTTTAGTCGATATTGGAGAAGTGTAATGTTGTATTATTAGTTGGTTTGTGTAAAATAAGACTTAGAAGTCGAGCTTTACAGAAATGTTTTATTTCAATTTTTCATTCCTAATATGTAAAATAACGACTAAAAAACATAATTTTCTCATGCAAGTTGTTATTTATTATGTTACTAATAGTCTCAGTTAAAGTAATGAGCTTAGGATTAATTTATCAAACGGCGTATTCGTTTAATTTGTCTGTAACTTATTTTACCTGAAAACGACATCAACGCGTTGGCAAAATATAAATTTATTGATAAGTCGTTTCTTATTAACCTACCTTTTTACCTACCTAATTATTGTGTGAATAGAGTTCCCTAATTTATAAGTATGTACATAACTTATTTTACTTCTCGTCATTACACTTACACCACTTTTAACTTTTGAGCACGAAATAATGACGTAAAACAAAGTACCTACTCTGATTACCAAAGTTACATTCTAAATGATGATAGCAACAATTCAAAAAAAGTAGCGGTGATGAAAATTACATATTACGAAAAATAATATTTAAAAAAGTACAGCATTTTTTTTTAGATTTTTAAACTATTGTTTGTTTTTAATTTTTTAGTTGGATCCCCCATTTTACCCGTTTGGGGAATGATTTTTCAAAACGCCGAAACATGTTTTCTTTATTTTAAACCAATAATTTGAAGCATATTTCCCACTTACAATAAAACGCCTACAATATCAATCTCCATAACCGGATGAAACAACCTTAACTAACAAGCCAGACGAGTATCCCACGGTGAATCACAGCCTCTCGAGACGGCATCGTTAAGAGTTCATATCGACTGTGCAGAAGGCGGCTCACAGCTCTACAGAAATTCCTCACACACATAGATAGGCATTTACGGAGCTCACAACGTACGCTGTCTCGGTTGACAATTCAACCGAGATTTGTGTATGTGAACGTCTATGTATGCGTGAGCCTGTTTTGGCTCGATGTAGGGAGCTGGCTATCTGTATTTATATAATTTGTGACTGTGGTCATCTGAGGCAGTGGGAGCCGGGCCGCGGAGCCGCGCCGTCTGCTGCGCCTTAGACATGCGGGCCTCTTACTAGGTCACTATCATGAAACTATGTCTAAATGGAGACCATTGTTATGAAGCAATTGAAGACAACATATTTGACCTTAAAAATTTGTTTTGAAGTTTGCTTTTGCGTCTTGACGGATGAGGCGAGAAATATTCTTGGTTTTCTTTCTTTCTTTCTTCTGACACATTGTTATCTCATTCTTAGATGAGAAGAGATAGAATGTATGAAAGGGACACAAAGATAACTTTAAAGAAAATGTTCATACTAAACTAGCTGACCCGCGCAACTTCGTCTGCGTCAATTTTCTCCGTTTTTGCAATATTTTTCATTGCTGCTTGGCTCTTGTTGGTCGTAGCGTGATGTTATATAGCCTATAGCCTTCCTCGACAAATGGGCTATCCAACAGTAAAAGATTTTTTCAATCTGAACCAGAAGTTCCTGAGATTACCGCGTTCAAACAAACAAACAAACATATCAGCTTTATTATATTAGTATAGACTAGCTGTCCCGCGCAACTTCGTCTGCGTAAATTTTCCCAGTTTTTGAAACATTTCTCATTGCTGCTCCGCTCCTATTAGTCGTAGCGCGATGTCATATATAGCCTTCCTCGATAAATGGGCTATCCAACAAAAAAATATTTTTTCAAATCGGACCAGTAGTTCCTGAGATTAGCGCGTTTAAACAAACAAACAAACAAACTCTTCCGCTTTATAATATTAGTTTAAATTATGATATTAGTATAGATTTATACAGCAAAGGCCATTTACCAGTTTTTACATCCATACTCTGTTTGTCTGTCTGTTACGCTTTCACGCTCAAACAGCTAAACCAATTTAGATGAAATTTGGTATGGAGATAGTTTGAGTCCCGGGAAAGGACATAGAATAGTTTTTATCGCGATAACCGACATCCACGCATATTAAAATAATTGATGACATGTTAGTATTTTATCTATTGTTTTAAAACACAACTTGGTCATGAGAATTTTGGATCTAGTTGTGTTTTCAATCGATAGATAAAATACTAAAATATTTTAGGTATCTATCAATTGAATAAATAACTAGATCCAAAGAGATTACATAACACTCTGTTCTATTTCATATATATCGTCTCTGAAAAAAAATATACATACGTTCATGGTCACAATGACGTCTTGTCCGTTCAATAGATACGTAATTCTGTTATAATTGGGCCTAATCCAATAAAGCTTGGGGAAGGTCAATAAAGTCATGGCCACAAAATACCGAGTGTACCGAAAGTAACATTCACACAAAGCGCGCTCGACGCACGCTCGCGTAGACATCACTCACGGACACGAAAGCTCGGAGTGCCTTCCGAACAGAGCCCCTAGACAAGTGGCATAAACGTTAATTGAATAGAATGACAATCGAATAGAATGACGTAGTTGCGCGTGCGAAACAGTGAATATAAAAAAATGAGATTCCCAGCTTTGCACGTGCATCGACTTCGTTTAGACGTCATTCTATTCGATTGGAGTTTTTATGCCACTTGTCTAGGGGGGCAGGTCTGTAGTTCTGTGTCTTTGAACGATGTCTATGCGTGCGTTCTTTGAGGTTCGAATGCAGCTTACCTTCTGTAGTCTTGGTATTTTGTGGCTTGACTGACTTTGTTTTTTGGTGCAGCTGGTTACACTTAACGTGGATAATTAAGTGAATTAGATTATTGCGTGCAGGAAGGATGTACGGTACCTACTCAATCGGTGGTGACTTGATGAATTTCGTAGATATACCTACCTACTTATTTGACAGGATTAAATACTATGTTACAAGGATATAGTTAATAAATACAACGCTATATTCAAATCCTTTCAATGATTTGAGTTTATTTGAGTAACATAATTTTACAAATATTATAAATCTGAAAGATTGTGAAAATAGATGGACGTTTGTTGCTCTTGCATCCAAGAAATACTGGTCTGATTTTGATGAAACTTTAATGAAGTGAGTTTATAAAAAAATCAAACGCTTTAAAAATAATGCGGGTGAAGCTACGGGAAAAAACTAGTTGTTAATAAATATCTTTGATTATATAATGTCTAGATTTCTAATCCGGCATCTAAAATTGAAGCAAAGAACTGTTAAAAAGTACGGTCAAATGGACGTACTTGTTGAGAGGTACGAAGACTCCTATCAGATGTTTTAGCCATAGTTAATCTAGCGCGCCATTTTCAACGAGAGTCAAACTTCAAAAATAGTAGCTTCATTTTTTTATAGTTTTACTGAGGGAATGCTCCCTAGACATTATATAATCAAAGATAAATATATAAAATTATCAAAATCACAAGCTATTTGTGAATCAACTTTGATATAAAAAAATATTGATTCTTGCTAAGTACATACCTACTACTACTGCCTACGGAAGACATACATACATTAGTTTTGCAAATTCATAACCCAATAATTATCCGCTTAAACAGTTTGCTAAACATGATTAAACGCTTTCAAAACCATACTCTATTATCCGACAACCGCAGCGGTGTCAATTTTCAGTACACGACACACGACTGACACCAAATATTGTGATAATCCGACCATTTTCTATTGTCACTCGATGACTTGATAAAAAAATAAAAAGTCCATCCGCTGCACATCCCTCGGGACCACTCTATACTTTATGGTACTTCTTCCCTCATTCCCATAATCTATTCCAATTAACTGACAGCACCATATTGTGATAATAATACAATAGGTTTCCCCTCTGTTATATGCAATAGTTCACCCAACCAATTGTAGTTAATAATACTTGGCAAATAAAGTTTATTTTCACGTGAACAATATTACTGGCTTGTGACGTTTTCATTTGATTAAAGAGGTCTTATTGTGCTGTGTATTACAATTTTGATTATTTTACTTGTAGTTCTATAAGGCTATAAATGGTTGTAATGGTGTTATTTTTAAGAGTTGTCCAAAGATGCAAAGGATAGTTACATATACTGGATAGCCCATAGCACACGGTCTTATTACTAAATACCGAGCGTACAGTGCGCCTAGTGCGAGTTTGTTTTACGTTAACGCAATCGACACGTTCAAAACGTTTGGCGTCCCGTTTGGCCTGCTAATGCCGGTAGTGACGCACACCTCCAAGCTTATAACTAATCAGAGAGCCAAATGCAGTAAACGTTTCGATCGCGTTAATAATAATAATAAAAATGATTTATTCACTTAGGAAGCACTTGTGAAAAGTCGATTCCTAAGTACTTGTAATGCCTGTTCGCAAACAATAGGTAAAGCCCGAGAAAAGAACAGTTAATAAAAACTCGTGGCCACGCTTTTCAAATTGCCAATGTTTACAATGTTTCTCTGTTTATAAACTGTATATGCAGGTAAGGTGCTGCCACCATTACCTATATTATACACCATATTAGACTTAACAACTCTTACTAGAAGCACTGAATGCAGGTTACTACGACATATTCGCTCAGCAACGCACACAGCCACACCTTACGGACACAAGATGGATAGAATCCTTCAAAACATAGTGGTCTGAGATTCTTTATAGCATTGTCTATTATGTGCGTTGCTCGAGTGCACCTTGCTCAAACGTGCGTTGTATGAAGTTCAAGAGAGAAGGTCTCTACTCTCTGGTTTTGTAGTATAATGGCCTCACCGTAAGTGACAGTGGAATAGATCATTTACCTCGTTGATCCATGTCATTTTAAGTCACCAGGCGTTGTGTTTTATGCAAAACAACACAGTGAAAAATAGCCTGTCTATAGAGATTTTTGAATAGATAAGTAAAATTACGTAAACGCTATGCCGATTTAAATGATATATGGTTCGGAAGTAGGCACTTGCATCTTAAGGTTTGAGACATGATATAGGCTATTTTTTATAATACCACAGATAATATACACAAGAGGAGAGCCAGTAGAAAACCTAACATCTATAACAGGTGAAACACCTTTCAATGTATTATAGGTAGGTACTAACCCGGCCGTTGTTGACATGACGATGTGGGTTTCCTCATGATACCGCCTTCACGCCACAACTAGGCAATAGATATCTATTGTTTTATCACACCGGTAAGCCCCAGGTGTTGTGAATACCATATGACACTTGTCTATGAATCATGGAGGAACTAATCATCAAATATGAAACTGAATTGAACATGATTTTGTCAACGTTCCATGTCGGTGCTGGGGATGACTTTAGTAGGCAGCTTATTTGCATCTTACACCGAATACTTTTAAATGAATTTGAGGACCTTGTTAAAAGTAGTGTTGCCTCTACTTTTTTAGCTCAAAGTAACTGTGACAGTGTGAAAGCTGGCGACGTGTTTATTTTATTTGAGAATTCAGCTAACCCTACCTTCCCCCGAGCTAAAATCTTGGGTTTCATAGCGGTGCTAAGCCAAAATAAACTCCAGGTGAAATCTGATCCACCACCACTGGCCAGAGTTCACGAGAGAGTTATACATAGTAGTACTGATAGTAAAAGACAACAAAACATAATGCTTACCCAACCGGTTTGAAAAGAAGATGGCACGGTAAAATATGGTTCTTTCAGCATTCTTCGAGATTCAACGCCGTATGAGGTTTATTTAATAAAAATAAACACGTTCTTTCTACAAGATATTGACTAATTGACGTAACATCTAATAGCAGGATCATTCGCAGCTAAACTTTAGTTAATCCTGACAGATAACAGGTCGGTACCCACCCCTCAGATACTTGATGGCAGCTATTAACTCGATATAATCGCTATTGTCTTTGCTCTTTCCCACAATCACTCGATTAGGGATTCGTTAGGGGAAGATACCGATAATACTGATGAGTTGTTTTGGTTAGGGTGGTCTGTCGAAAGGCCGCGTGATATAGAGAATAATGCCTGGATTAAGGGGCTATAAAACATTGAAATCATTGACTCTAACTACCTACTACCAGACCAGAAACTGAATTGTTGAAAACACAGATTGAAGACTGCTGTCAATAGTGATAGATTATAATTATCTAGCTGTCCCGCGCAACTTCGTATGCGTAAATTTTCCCCGTTTTTGCAACATTTCTCGTCGCTGCTCCGCTCCTATTAGTCGTAGCGCAATGTTATATAGCCTATAGCTTTCCTCGATAAATGGGCTATCCAACAAAAAAAGAATTTTCCAAATCGGACCAGTAGTTCCTGAGATTAGCGCGTTTAAACAAACAAACAAACAAACAAACAAACAAACAAACAATCAAACAAACAAACTCTTCCGCTTTATAATATTAGTATAGATAAGGTACCTTTCTTTTGGTTTCGAAAATTATTGAATTTGAATTTCACACTAGCACTATGACTCCGCCTTGTTGTATTTAACTTTTCGCTTAGACAGGTATAGAACAAACCTATGCGTATGATGACAACATTTTTTGCCAGTTTAGTGGACTGTCAGTATGTAAGTAGATACTTACATATATTCTATAGAGTCACGTAAAGTAATCGATTGACCGCAATCGATTAAGAAACCAAGAAGCAGCTGTGAATATACAAAAAAGAACGCGTGTCAATACCACTCGATAGTAATATATGTACTTAGTACTTAAAGTAAATCGTCAAAAAGTTCTATCGTTTCCCACACTAACCACAACGGGTGTCCGATAAAATCGATACGCCAATTTATATCGAGAAGTTAACTTTATATCGATATGAAACAATCGCAATTCTCAGCAGTCAGCAGGAGATTCGGGGGTGATCAGTTATCTTCGTGTGAGATCTGCTATTTAGCCATTTTACAAGTCAATTCACAAAAGTTGTAACGACCGGGTTGTAAAATTACAATGATTGTTTACGGGTTTTTGGGTTTCAATGAGGTTGCTACTTGTAATTGTTATTGAATTGTTGGTTTGTACGAAAGAAATAAAGAAAAGAAAGTAGGAACAAAAGGTTGCACGCCGATACAGTTACAAAAATAAACAAGTCTGTTTTATTGTGGATAAAGTGTCAAACAAAAGACATGCCACAGTTTAAGGTGGTTTTCATAAAATGCGATATTAATGGTAATGCTTAGTGACTTTATTTTTGAGTGTTAGTTATCCAAAGATTATTTTAAGGAAAAAATAAAAAAAGAGGAAATAAAGTTCCCGAATCATTGTTGAATTTTTATCACCAATTTGCAACTTCGCAATGGCGCTGTCCCTATTAAGTCAATACCAACTAGAGCGTTTATCTAGCGTGTTTATATCCAGAGTTTATTTGCAAAGTAATAAACCTGTTTAATTATAGGTATTCACTGTGTGTCTTAGTCCTATTTATTACCTTATAGTCAAAGTGATCATCTGTTATTTGATCCTAACAAAGATAGATATCATCTAGATTGTTAAAACTCAACTCAATCAAATCTCAAGTCGAAATCACGTGCCAATAGGTGAATCAAAACTTAAAGGATACTTTCTGTTGATACAGAATCATGAAATTTTCCAAAAAGCAATTACATAAATTGTAGTTACATCGTAAAAAAAACTAGTTTGCAACCATTCAACGTGACGGTTGCTTAGTAAATTAATTATAGTCAGTAGTCATAGTAAATTAGTTAAGTCATCGATTTATAAGACGTTATCACGTCAAAAACAATTAAATAACTAAAACGATAATGATATATGTATATTGGTAGGTAATGCCAGCTTACAACATTAGGACTTGATTAAGCTAGGCAACTCAATTGCGATTTATTACAAGTTACGGTGATTTTTCAATTGGGAATTAAATAAAAGTTACAAAGACATCACCAAAAATAAAACAACTCACTTTCCTCGTTTAATAACAAAAAAAAAAAACATAAACGCACAGCATCACTCTCTGCAAACGGTTTTGCGCTTGCGCATCGTATGAAAGCGGCGCGCGCATGCAGGTGGCCGACATACGATACCCCATTGTATGGCACGATGCTGCTGAGCCTCCTCCGTTTGTCTCCCATCAAAAGAATTCCTGGCAGACAATTCACCCCGCTACTAATTACGCGTTGTCAAAGAGTAGGTATGTGCGATCAGCACGACGGGCATTATGCCTACAACCCAGTCCTAAGAACACCATTCTTTTCGGCTTCCCTTCGAATTCTAGTTACTTAATGTTATAGGTTCAAAGTACCGTATCTAGTAAGATATATTTTTTAAAGTCATCTACCTCAGGAAAATTGTAACTCTCTAGGAATTTTGAAAATTACTACAAATTGACATGTCATGGCGTTGACATGTTTTAGCTTTGGGTATAACTTACGAAAATACTTGGTAACTTGCTTTATTTTTGCTCAAATCGATCTAGTCGTCATCAAGATCAAAATAGATTAAATAATCTCACAATATTATTAAATATTAAACACATCACCGTAGGAAAATACAAATTTATGTAGATACATAAATAAGTGTTTTCCTATATTTCCCTGTAAAATATGTAGGTAACCTATTAGTAACAATGTCTGTGTATAAATAATGTCTAGATTCTTAATCAGTTAGCCTGGCAATACATATAAAATGGCGTAACATTGACATTTTTGTTTTGATAAGATTCCTGAAGGAACAATCCATCTAGAAAAAAACATCACCACTATTTTAAGCTACAAATTAACAGGTACAATGCTTATGTAAAACTGTCTCGGCAACTAAGATGCAGTAAATAACAACTAGGTATAACGAGTGTATAAGACTGAACATTTCTGATTTTTCGTTATTCGTTTCAGAGGAGTAGCACGTCTGTTATTTGATTATTTTTCTCGTTTGTCCCTGCCTGACTCATCTTGCGAGTGCACACAAAATGCGCGAGCGATTCAAACGAAATGAAAAGCGTTTTGTGAGGTATTCCATCCATATTGAGAGCGCGCATGTGCGCTTGCGCCTCATAAAAGCTTCGCGATGCTTTACGCTGATTTCTTCTATTTATCGATGTCTGCGATTATGGTGTTGGACAATTCAATCAGCCGTGTAATACAAACAACGTTAAGTGTTTTTGGTTTAATAAAAAGTATATTTACAAATAGGTCTCTACTTTATCAAGAAAACCTAATTGTTATCAGTACATATGATAGGTTGATTAGGTCTACTTAGTCATGTCAAATCTATAACAACCCATATGGTGTCCCACTGCTGGGAACGGGCCTCCCCAGTAAAACCTACTTATTGTAGATCCTGGGGGTAATTGCCATAATCGCCACGCTTGACGAGCGGGTTTGTGATCACAGTAAGGCTTTAAAGTACACAGAGGCTGCTGCCTCATCCAGTATGACATCCTTTAGTCGCCTTGACGACACCCACAGGAAGAGATGGGGTGATACTATTTATTTAATACCTTTTTTTATTTCTCGACTATTTATATATTTTAATTATTGTTATTTACCTTTATATTCTTATCTTTACATCACCCAATACTGACATGGTAGTCTGGTAGAGAATGCTTTAGAATAAGTATTAAATAAATAAACTATTCCTACGCTGGTGTCAGATCTGCAGAGCATTTATAAGTAGGTATCTAAATATCCGAATTAAACTCATTTGCAAGAAATCTAGCTAGTCGCAGTTGAGGGACAGATATAATAGTCGTATTGATTTGTAATTGCGTCAGGAAGTGGGTATCCTATATCTCAAAACACCGAGAGTACAGACGGTATGCTTCATAAATCACAATGATTCAGAGACATGAAATCCTAGAACTGGTTGAAACAAAGCGCTCAGATAAATTCTGCATCCTGAACGATGACTATGTGAGCGGGTTTGTATGAAGCTTACCTTCTGTACGTCTCGGTGTCTTGAACCCAGGTGTTCTTTTTTATTACCACTACTAACCACTCAATAAAAAACTATAAAATGTAACAAACTCAAGTAATAAAATAAATAAAACAACTAATATATTGTACCTAAGTATATTGCTTATAAAACTTATGCGAGACTTATTATCGAAGCTGATGTCCATCAATAAAACAAATTAAGATATCAATGTTATTAGTAGCAAATTAAACCTTCAAGAATCAATTCCAAGCACTTTATGAAAATATGTATATTACGGGTCTTAATCGCGTGAATAATTTAAAGTAAAATACCTTGTTTATTGCAATACGGTCGGCGAAGTTTTATAAAAATCCAAGCACTTTAGTAGATAATTAAGTTAATTTTGTTAATCTTGCATTAATTGCGACCTTTATTGAATTTTCAATTACCAAGGAGGGAAAACTAATTTGCGTAAGTTGGTTCTAATTTAATTATAAGAAGGCTTCCTAATTTCCCTTAATAGCAGGGCCTGAACTACGGTATTGGATGATAGGCAGGACTGCAATGAAGCCTCGAGCACAAAGACTGATAAGGCAGTTGCATCTGTACTCACAGTGACCCCAGAGCTAGGGTCCCTTGCCCCTACATTTTCACAGTATCTGTTGAAGCACCCTCCCCGCCACCTACCCGCGGGAGCTGCTGATTCTTGACGTGATAGTAGTACTTGAACCAGCTCTCTCAGTAACTGCTGGGGTAACAACTTGTGTAAGAGTTCGTAAATTCGATTTGTACGCCAGACAAAACCTTGTGCATTTATGTTTTTCCATGTGTTGGTGTGCTTTGTGTCTGTTGGTTGTATGTTTGTGACCTGTGCAATAGTGCAGCAAAATGAATATTTAACACGGTCCAAATAGGGCCAAACCTAGCCAGCAGATAGTCTAGAATAATAACGTATGTGGGTATGTAATTAGGTATGATAAAAACAACCCATATAATCATTAGATTATATTAAGTTTATCATATAGGAAATTTTAATATTTAGTACATTTATTATATAATTTCATATCGATCGTATGACAGAGCGCACGTGCCTGGCCCGTATCGTTTGCGGCAGAATCTAATGCCCACAGGTAATTGCAAACGCTTGGCCAAATGTTTGCTTGTATTTCCATTTTGTCATTAGCAATTGCCTATTAATTCTTGGGTTATGACTAGTAGGGACATAGGGGCTTGCAATTTTCACAACAGCAGCTGCTTATATATATCTGTGCAAAAACTTTTCTATGAGGAAAGGCACCTGCGTGATTCAACATTATCTGTTCCTAATCAGGTATCCGTTTTGTGTTTAGTTGACGTCTATTTACAAAGATTTATTACTTGGCCTTACTGCGCGTGCTGGAACTTGATTATGATTGATTAAGGTAATGAAGAAGCATTATTATTTTTCAGGGAAGTTATTACCCATATCAACAAAGTATTCATAATACCTATTTAAAGCTTAATGTTGTTTTTGATAGTCTGTAGTTAGGTTACTCTTCAGTTCTACTTATATTTGCAACAAGTACATTTTATGGGTATCAAAATCAAAGCTAGGTTTAAATGCATTGTATTTTACGTTCGATGATATCGGTCAATGGGCTTCAGGTATCATGTACGTCATTAAGTCTTAAGGTTCATTTCCGTGCATCGCGGCCGATCGCGAGCCGCGTGCGGCTTACGACAAGCGTCTGACGCGCGCGGCCGATGCGACAATATTAACAGTGCGCGCGCAGCTTACGACAGTCGTCGGCCGCGCGCGTCTGTCGCTTACCTCGGAAACGGCACCATACATTCTTATACTCTGAGTATTGTCGCATCGGCCGCGCGCGTCAGTCGCTTGTCGTAAGCCGCGCGCGACTCGCGATCGGCCGCGATGCACGGAAATGAACCTTTACGTATACTTAATGACGTAAGTGATACCTGAAGCCCTTGATGATGAAAGCATGAACGGTAAATTGGTTGATTATGTTAGCATTTTTAAGCGGGCACAAATAGCCCCAGGTTAGAGACATAAATTCAAGGATCTCATACCTAATGTTTAATCCAGTCTGGTGGATGAATTAGATCAAAGTATTTATAGACCGAGAAACCTGACCAGGCTATGACACTACGAGTTTTACGACGTATGCTAGTCGCTGTTAGATACCTTGGTTACAGTTTTTAATCCAACCCCGAAAGGGGTGAAACGTGAGTTCCAAATTTAGTATTAAGTTGTCCCTTATTGAGCAGATAAGAAAAAATAGTAGGTACAGGTTATATGTAGGCACTTACCAATATTAGGCTTTCTTGGTAACAAAAACTATTAGTACCAGCTAACTACTCAGCCGACGTATAGAATTGTCTACATTACAATTTTAATTATTATCCCTAACGTGTAACAATAACAATTAATATAAATTTTACGACTGTAACAATCTCAAAACGACACTATCAATCTCAAAAGCCTAATAAAATAATTGTTATTTTAATTCAAGTAATAGTATCCTTAAACGTATCTGGTCTGTTTATTTTTTATGGCATCTCCTTACACGAAGGTGTAATTATCACATTGGTACCCATTAAGTAATGCCCAGTCTATAAAATCGCTACAACAGGTTTCAACTTGTCCCCAGCGAGGATTAAACTAGGGCTGCCGATAAAATTAAGTCGTAAGAAAACTTTGTTGTTATCTTAAGTTTTATGTTTTTAATGGAATAATGTTAACTATTTTTGTTTTATAGATTATTTGCAAGTGTTTGTATTTTTTAAGGGCTCAAGGATTTTTTTACAAGCGTGAAAATAGTCAGCGTGTCACAAAATACTCTAGATTCTAGAAATAAAAAAAAAAATTGGTATCCATAACAAATGATTTTTTTTTTTGGTGGTTACCATAGTTAGGTTTGACATTTGAAGTAAGGATAAATGGGTACAAACTAATACATATTAAAAAAGATACACTATTATTGCAATATAAAGAAACATTATTGTTCACCAAAATAATATATATATATATATATATATATATATATATATATTTCCAGCTTTCAATCCAACTTAGCAACAAACAAAAAATAGATAAATTATAAAGAATATAGGGAATAATAAAGAAAGCACCCTCTGAAAATTCAATTAAGTACGAAGAAAATTGTACAAAAAATATCATCTATCAAATCACAATGGATCATTATAATTGATTAATGAGAATTAACATTTCTCAATCCAATGTGTTATGATTAATGGCAACCATTTATTAGCTGGTCTAGATGTATAATTAAAAAAGCGAAGTACGTAATAAATTAATAAAAAAAGGATATTAGCAAAGAATTACTTTTCTATTCGCGTAGAGCTCATCAGTTATACTGACAACCCTGCACGTCCACGTGGTGATCTGAACACCACCTGTTAGCTAAATATACCAACTATATGCAATCAGCTCGCGCATCTGCCTGCCTAGATTATTACGCAATAACTCCCTGTTAAATGCGCAAACCAGATGTCCACCTCAGATCTTTGAACTCGAAGATTTTATGTAGTAATAAGTACTTAGCATAATACTAGAGTGCCACAGTCTATAAATTATTCACGTAGATTACACTTATTGAAATAGCCTTTAGTTGTTTAACAAGATTTCAACTATAATTGTTGTGTAAGTTTTAAATACAAGTAATAATTAAGTAATGGTACAGTCAGCTGCATAAGTCGCTTAACATATGCAAATATTCATTACAACTTAGCACAAGTATCTCTAAACCCCGAAAACTAAGATTAAAAAAACCGGGCAAGAGCATATCGGACAATGCTGTAAGCAGCCGGATCCGTTGCCGTATTGGAAAAAATAATTGCACCAGCAGAAGAGCATTGTTCTTGGCACTTAAACCCTTTTGTTGCGAAACGCAGTTCGGCCAACTCAATGACGTTTTATTCGATCATATCCAAAATAATTTTAGTTTAAAGTATTTGTTAAGCGCTACCTTTCTGATTTTTTTGTCACACGGTTTAAAAGATACGGACGGGGGGGGGGGGGGTTGACTGTGACATGTTGACAGACAGACAGACGGGACAGACGGCAAACAGCAAGTAGCTGCTCAGGCGTAGGTACTCTATACAGACGTAGAATTTCGGATGACTCTGTTCCGAAATAGTTCCGAGATTTCATATCCTTGATGTCTAGATACCTCAAGGTTACAAGGTACCACTTACCTCAGCCGCTTGTCGTAAGCCGCGAGCGGCTCGCGATCGGTCGCGATGCACGGTAATGAACCTTAATACCTACGTGTGCATTGCCGAGCGAATTCAAAAATCGAATACTCTTGTGTCTCGTGTTTTGTGTTGTGATACTATCTATCCATTACAGCAGACAGGAATAAACGCAATCATGCCTAATAAGGTACGTACCTAAGTTTTTCCTCTTGGATTCATTGCTAACCAGGTTACATAATCTAAAGGTGCACCTGCAAACAGGTATGGCGGGTATCAATCGTCTCGTATTGTTTACGATTTCTTTTTATTGATTATAAGAAGGAAGAACCAAGAATAATGACGCTAAAGGTTCATTTCCGTGCATCGCGGTCGATCGCGTGCCGCGAGCGGCTTACGACAAGCGTCTGACGCGCGCGGCCGTTGCGACAATACTCAGAGTATAAGAATGTATGGTGTCGTTTCCGAGGTAAGCGACAGACGCGCGCGGCCGACGACTGTCGTAAGCTGCGCGCGCACTGTGAATATTGTAGCATCGGCCGCGCGCGTCAGACGCTTGTCGTAAGCCGCTCGCGGCTCGCGATCGGCCGCGATGCACGGAAATGAACCTTAAAGAATTGATTCAGTGGCGAGTGAACATTAACTTTAATAGGAAACAAATCACCAGAGCCTAATATTCGTATTCAATGAATATACTAGTCCATACTAATATTATAAATGTAAAAGTAACTCTGTCTGTTACGCTTTCACGCTCAAACAGCTAAACAAATTTAGATGAAATTTGATATGGAGATTTGAATCCCGCGGAAGGACATAAGGTAGTTTTTATCGCGATAACCGACTTCCACGCGGGCGGAGCTGCGGGCGAAAACTAGTGCTTATAAGTGAGTAATGTTTTAATTTCGCAGTTACTCCAGAACAAAAACAAACATAACTTTACGAACAGATGTGTGAGGTTAAGGCAAAAACGATGGTGGTCTCATGCACTGGACATTTTTTAATAACACCTCGTAATTGAAGAATGTGAAGAAAAATAAGTGACGACTGTATTAGGGTTATTCTGAGGGAGACGGTCGTACGAAATAGATGGTCAAATAATGCGATAAAAAATAAACGTAGTCTTTTTAAAAAAAACATTGCTCTCACTCCCATATACTCTATACTCCCATAATAGAGATAGAGAGCCAATTTTTGGAGGGAGATGGCCTTAAAGGTTTAGGTGTAATTTTTTTTAGCTCTTAGCTAATATAACCATGACTAAAATGGTTTAGCTGAAGTGTAAAAACCAACAAAACAACTGTTTTGCGGGTGTAATATAATATACCTACTAAGAAGAAAAATGTTTAAAAAAAAAACGGACAAGAGCATGTCGGACTATGTTCCGAAGTCGTTGCCGTGTGAAAAAATCCAATTTGAATAATTGCACCAGCAGAAGAGCGTATGTTCATGGCACTTACGCCCTTTTGTTGACAAACGCAGTTTTTAGGGTTCCGTAGCCAAAATGGAAAAACGCAACCTTATAGTTTCGACTTAATAGAGTGCCGCCTCCTAAAAATAATCATTTTTATTATTTACCGGCTACTGCAAGACACCTTTTCACCAAATTTCATTCATTGTGTAGTATTTGGACAGACGGACATGACGAATGGGTTACGTTTTTACCATTTCGGCTACAGAACCCTTAAAAGACAGAACCAGAGTTAGGACACACAGAACCCATTTTTTTGTCTATATTAATGAGACCAACTATGAATGTTTGTTGATGAAATTCAGTGAAAGTTGGTTATATAAAACTCGTATAGCAAAAAGAGAAAACAGCTCAAACACTAAGAAATTGACAAACTATTGAAGGCCATCTGACCCCGAGCTCCATGACAATCTCACCCGGACACTTCGGGACAGATGGCCAATCAAAGTTGTAGTTATAACAACAATGGTTGACCGATAATACTTCTTCCAAGTAGGGCCATCTCCCCCGGAATTACCTTACGGTAAATAATGCAGTGTGTTGATACTACTGACTGAATGGCTCCACACACAGTACAGTCACAGAGAACTAGACGGTGGTGAGCAACCACCGTCTAGTTCTCTGTGACTGTACCTACTGTGTGTGGAGCCATTGTATTTTTATTAGTATTAAAGAACAGCTTAGGTATGTACTTTGGCATCCAGACAACTGATAAACTTACATAAATATTTCTAAATTTATACATATTATAGTTAAATTAGACCCGAATACAAAATAAGCAGTCGTGCTAATCACGTATAGATTTATCCTGTTTGAGAATGAGACCTTTGGCTTAGAATGGCTTAGGGGTTGGTTGAGCCTGCTCTTACAATGAGAATTAAAATCGTTATATGGATGTCATAAGGCAATATATTAGAATATTTTTATATTATGAGAATTTATTAGTATTCGCATCGACTATTCCCATAGAGGCACGTGCTTCTAATTGTGTGCCCGCATCCACTGATTGACGTACAACTCGCACAATACCGTTACACTTTCTACCGGCACCCTAACTTAATGCAATACTTGTTAAAGTGTATTAACTTGCCAATTGTCGCTTCGTTTAACTGTTTTAATAATTAAAAAAAATGTGTGGCACTCGGGGACTGCCGCGGTAAAGCTATTGCATAGTATTTTTATCAACTTAAGCAATTAAAAAAAAATATATATATTTTTAAGTGTTTTTTTTTAATTATAAAAACACGTTTTAATTTTTTTTTCTTTAAAAAAAATGTTTTTTTTTAAATTTAAAAAAAGCAATAAAAAATTATTTTTTTTTTTAGTTTTTAAAAAAGTTTTTTTTTTAAATTAAAAAAAAAAAGTTCTGCTATTCATTGATAGATGGCAAAAGTAAAAAGTATCACCGCTGTGCCCGTCGGAGTGGGGAGCGTGAGGTTTTTTCGTTACGGAATTTCTGGATTCGGTCCCCGCGCTCAAGGCCCGCGATAGAAGCTATGCAATAGCTTAACAAACAAAAAACATTTTGTCGTTGATTTCAATATAAATTCTTTTATGAAATTACTATTTTTGTATGTCACGGGCGCTGTGCGTGCGAGTGTAGGACACATTGTACCGGCTTGGTTTTCCCCCAGAACAGAAGAAAAGTAAGGTCATATCCCGTCGCGAGACCGATAACCGATGGGGAAAAAAGATCTCGAGCGGCGACCACGGCTTCTCAAACGCCTAGGCGACCTCCTATCAGATGCACAGACGATCTAGTCGAAGCAGCCGGGATCAAATGGATGATAGTGGCCCAGGATCGTCGAGAACAGTTAAGAAAAAACAATCGCAAGTGGGTCTAAAATTATTTATGCATAAGTACCTAGTAGTTATCATATTTTTGCATAAGGTAATAAGAGCCGGTTCCTAATAAGGTCCATATATTCAAACTCCGCGCCTTTAATGCTAAAACTAAAGCAGTTGTTATGTGAAACGTTCCTAATGACAATAAAAGGCGTTCAATAATTTCGTGCCAAACGTTTTGACAATGACTCTGAGTAACCACAGCAGCGGAGTTTAACGTGACTCAATTATTTATGAAAAATAGTTATTCAATTTTGGTCGATTTCAGTACATAATAAAACCGGGCACTGCATCGTGCATGTCGGGCCACGCACAATGTAGGGTTCCCCATCCTAAATAATGTGGCTTAAGAAGTGGCTTTTCTGTTGTTTTTTATTTCATACTTACAACGTTATATCTACTTAATATTATATTTTCAATGAAAATGTACGAAAATGTTGTTACTTCTCATTTGATCAGCTGTTACTCGTAAAAGTTGTAAAGTTTACGAGTAATAAGTAAGTTTTTACTTAGCTGTGATAGTTTTCCTTATAATTTCACTATATATATTACTACCGTGATTTTTTCACCCAACATCAACCAGTTACATTCAAGCCTAATATACACTTTTCAAATAGATTACAATAATTTCAAAAACCCCACCCTTATTAGATGCACTTACACCTTAGGTAATCTCGATTGGTACTTTTAACGTATAAATTTATACGTACTTACCACGTTTGTCATCAGTACAATTTCCTTCTGTTTCAGATTCTTGATTATGACCAAAAATCATAAATTAACTGATCACAATCTGATTTACATTGGTCCCACTAACCAGGTGGTCCGCTATCGGTGCGACACCCGGCCCGGCACACGTCACATCTTGTCTCCAACCCTACGAATGTAAAAGTTTGATATTGATCCGTGTTGATCTTTGAACTAAAATCACATTAATTTCTCCCGGTATCCCAATTCCTAACGTTGTGGTACGTCCATATGTCTACATAAAATATGATTCCGCGCTACAGCTATGATTGTATTCATTATAGTAATAACATAGATGTTAAATATGCTACATTCCGCGTCACTAGGTATTTAGAAACTAGACAGTAAGTTTCTGTTGACCTAGAACATGATTTTTATATCATGTAGTCAGCAAGGTTAGGTGATAGTACCTATATACGAGTAAGTCCGAATTCAGTCTTGAATTAGGTATATTGTAAACTCTAGAGTTAATAGTAAATTAATAATAGTACTGCCACACCCGTATTTATAAACGAGTCATTACTTGTAACTTAGCCATTACTTAGCTTAGATATCGGTGACAATTGCTTGAATAAGTATTCTTTACGTTTGACGTTTCTTCCTACACTAATTTTCTCAACTATAGAATAGAATTTGTTACTTATGTAGAATAGAATTTGTTACTTATGTAACAAATTCTATTCTATAGTTGAGAAAATTATTTTTAAAATTAAAATTACTTATGTAATTACTTTAATTATTACACGTTTATAAATACAGGTGTTAGAGTCAAAGTAAAGTAAAGATTTTTTATGATAACATTTCAAAAAGGAATGATTTAAGTATTGTGGGTAAGCATTGAACGACTCTGAGTGTGGCGGTAAATGTATCTCAGGTTTGCGTTTTCAATCCAAAAAATACTTTTAAAATTAATAGGTAGGTATGACAAGCGAATCAAGCTCGCACTTGAAAAGATTTTTCTATGTTACAACTGTTACTGAAATGATCGAGAACAATACCAGAAAGGCAGTTTGTTAAGAGAAGTTAATTACGATACAATGAAGGACTCGGCACTTAACGTTTCGTCACTTGTCAATACTACCTATATATATATTAATAGGTATATCTATATATTATAGGAAACATTTTATCACATGCAATAAGTTATGGGCAACAGCTGGTTAATATATTATACTATAACTTAAAGCCTAAACTAAAGTAAGGTATCGTTTACAATTTAATTGATATTTTTATGGGACGTTCTATTAAATTACGCATATTAAGATAAGCATAGAGTAGTTACGCATATAGTTAGTTAGATATTATTATAATCATGATATCAGGAACATCTTTATTTATTAAAAACACGTAATACGGTTCACAATAAGGGCGAATAACTACGCTGGTTAATTACTTAGTAGCTATACGAGCAATAGTTGAGAAACTAATCACCTTGCTTTAAAACATAGCAAGTGATTAGCCTTCGTCTTTGTTCTATTCTATTTAGAATATTATCAGTCTTAGACCGAGACGAAACACTACATTACCTAGCGTTAACCAAGGATTAAAAAATTATATATACTACGGGTCTTCATCGCGTGAATAATTTAAGGTAAAATACCTTGTTTATTGACCGACGTTTCGACCGTATTGCAACGGCCGTGGTTACGGGTAGAGTGTGGCTTAACCGAGGATGTTTAATTTGTTTTAAGGCGGTAAATGTTTTATGAACCGTTTGAAAATCCAATTATGTTCTTAGAAACAAATAGGAGAACGTGCTACTGCGGTTTATACGAATAATGTTTTACCATCCAGGGAGCAGCATAATATATCTGGCTGAAACTATATTGTAAGAAAATAATTCAAACTGAAGCGCTACTTAGACCCCCGACATGACAATTCCATTGCTTTTGTGCTCAAATTTTCCTCCTAACTCCTGGCTTACATATACATATAATACATTAAAAGATATATAGATGGCCAATGAAACATAATAGATGTTAGACATTGTTGGTCTAATGTAGTCTGCCTCTGTGGCCCGTGGGAATCTGTCCGACTGCTACGCAAGAGGTCATGGGTACGATTCCCACACGGGACACCACTTTATGTGATCCATAAATTATTGTTCGAGTCTGGGTGTACTTTGTGTCCGTGACTTGCATGTTTGTAAAGTCTCCTGGCACACAGGGCTTGTATCTCAATGCGGGAGTCGTCTTTATTAAAAAAAAATGTTGCTAACGAACAGTTACCGTCCAATACATGGATTATGGGGTAAATTCTTTATGTCTATCACAAAGGTGGTTATTTTAGTATTTGGTTTTAGTATGTAATACTAAAAAAATAATAAAATGGACAGCATTTCCATGAGTTGTCAGGTCCACGTTAGAAAAACAGACATTTCTTTAAGGACCACATAGAGACGTAATGGTTGGTCTGTGGTCGCCAGCTCGTAAACATTGAACACCTTTCCTTTGACGCACTAAATGACTCCATTGTCTATTTTTATGGAATATGAAATTTCACTTTTAACTGACAGTTGATAGTTATTTTAATGTGTAACAATTTAGTTTGCTTACAAAAGTTACAATCTTGTGGTATGTGTTGTTTTAACCCCCTGACTGTCGAGCGATCTTCTTTTCCCTCTACTCAGAAATGTGCCAAAATGGAATGTTGCCCAGTCTTCTTCTGAGTATCTAGGAGAATATTTTTTTTTTTTAAAAAGATAACTAGCAATGTGCGATTGTGGTCCCACCTTACTAGCAATCCGGTTAACCCCTCCAGCTAAGCTCTATGGCTTGTGTTAGGAGTGGGTTCACGTCGGTAGTATAATGGTCAGGATTCGAACCCACGATCCCACGATTGCGAGACCGATACCTTAGCCATTAGGCTACCGCCGCTTAAATAATATCTTTAGGAATCATGTATCTTTGTCATGTGTCTTTGTAAGGGTAAGGATAATATTTGGTCTTACTCATACGCGCGACTACACATGCATTGGTCTAAGTGAATAAGGCTTCACAGTGTATCGGACGAACAAGAACCTCTGGCTCTTGAGTCCAACACAAACTGATATTCCATACAATACTAAACAAATTCCAGGAAAATACTCATAGGTAGTGAACATACAAACAATAACTGCGTATCGCACACGAGTCACGGCAGTGCTTACGGTATCTGGAAAAGGCTTTTCCTAATTACTTGGGGTGTGTTTTGTTTGGTGCTATCGGCGTGTAACGAGCCGCAAATGGGTCGCCTGATCGCGCGATCATGCGGGTCGCCCGCCCTTCGCCAGGCTGCCTCCTCCCACCCCCCTCTACCCGCCGGCGCGCGCGTCAAAGGCCTTTGTACGTGTGTTGTACTGAAATACAGTGATGAGCAGAGCGGATTCAGTTTTTTGTGACGTCATAAAAAAAATATGACAGTTCGGAAACAGAACATGCTAAAAAAAGAGAAGCATAATAGTTCTCTTGCTATAGAGCATTAGGGAATTAATACTTAGTTATATTTCTCAAATGACTTGAGATAATGTTTCAGTGACCAACTTACCAACATTATCTATAAAACTACCGACGACTGTGCCACGTGAAATCTATACTAATATTATAAAACTGAAGTGTTTGTTTGAACTGTCGTATAGACCATTTATCGAAAAAGGTTATAGGCTATATAAAATGTTGCAAAAACGGGGAAAATTGACGCATACGAAGTTGCGCGGGTCAGCTACTCGCTCTATATACGTATAATGATACTAGTAGATAGATATCGAAGTTGATATCATTTTCGAACTTTCATCCACTATTACTCAAACGAGTTGGCGAACTGGGCGGTTGTAATTCTGTCGGATCTATTCACCTATAAATGACAGTGACAGCATGAGAGCTAAGGGTGTCCCAGAACCGAGTGACGTTTGAATATGGGGAAGCTTTAATAGGTACTCGTATCAACACAAACAATGTTACTCATAGCAGTCTAAAGGTATCGATTTAAGAAAATCTGTAATCGATGATCAAGCGGGACTAACTAAAAGGGGTTGGAAAGCATTTTAAGGATGCAGTGTTAAATCTTCCACGTAATCGCTTCCGCCTGTTAACATATTGTAGTCGTAAGCAGATAAGCTCGGCAGTGCTAGCAGCGGAATCTCGCGTCTATCCTTGTTAATGAGTTTATCTCACATGTGTGGTGCAATTAGCCCATGAATGTGGCACAAGGATTGTACGGAGGTGCGCGGTCAAAGCTCTTTTGTCTTCGTCTCTATTATAATTAACTTTCTTTTTTGAATTTTCCATAGTGTTTACAAGATACCAGGGATTCGGTACCGGCAGGTAAGACATTTTGCAATATAAACAATATTTTTTAAAGAGGCAACACTGCCGTCTAACTTGTTTGGAAATAAAGGCTTCGAGGACGAGACTTCTTACTTCTAGGTCACCTAGGTAGATATACATTATAAAATTATATATACTACGGGTCTTATTTAAAGGTACTACGTACTTGCTAGACGCGGGATCCCATTATTACTCTAGGATGGAGAGGGAAGCGGTTGAAATAAAAAAAAAACAACACGTCAATTTCAACCGAGAAGATGGATACGATTTGTCAACATCGTAGAATCCCGTGATCAGTAAGTGTATACACCGCCGAACAATCGCGCCGTATACGCGCCAGTGTGCAGATGTCCTAAGTGTTGTGTGTCGAAGTACCGATAGTTCCTTAATAATGAGAACAAAAATCAAGCGAGGGTAGTTTCCGAAACCCGCGCTTCAGGGAGCTGAACCAGACTGGTTCAGCTCCCTGAAGCGCGGTTTGCAATACGGTTGCAAAACGGCCGTTGTAATACGGTCGAAACATCAGGCAATAAACAAGGTATTTTACCTTAAATTATTCACGCGAATAAGACCCGTAGTATATATAATTTTATAATGTGTATATAATTTTGTAATTAAGTAACTTGCAGGCAAATCTAGGTGACCTACACCTAAATTTGCCTGCAAGTATACCTACCAGCTTACCAATGGTAAACAGACCTATAGGTACCTACTTAGGTGACAAGGTGGGTGAGGTGAGTGAGAGTACGTTAACCACTCATTAACGGAGTTAGCGAAGTGGTTACACCACCACAAGCAGAATCATATCAAATTCACAAATAACTCCCCATATTGTTCACAATTTAACTTTTGTAACTACCTGCCTTCATGTGGATGTACTTTAAAAGATGAACTCTCTACTAGAACGTCTGCAACGAATGGTTTTCGATCTAATGCTTATCCGGAGCGCTCAAAGCGAGGTGAGCGCGGAAAGCTACCTCCATGAATGCTTTTTAAGGGCCATTTAGATGAAGAGAGTTTCTCGCACGTTTCGTAACGAGAAATCGTTTGCTACTACCACCAAGCAATAATCGCCATATGATTATTGTTTCATTACATAGAGTTTCGTTTACATAGAGGCGAGAACTAATTTTTTGCCCGCGATTTTGTCATACAAGATTTGCAAGTAACATATCGCCTACTGTTTACACACCGAAATATGTAATAAAAAGATTCTTGCTGAGGAATTCTCGACTTATTTTTTTTTTTTTTAAAAAGATCCCTTAACTTTTTATCCCTCCAACTAAGCTCACAGGCTTGTGTTAGGAGTGGGTTCACGTCGGTAGTATAATGGGTAGGATTCGAACCCACGACCTCACGATTGCGCTTTTTGGATTGGCTACCGCCGCTTTTATTATATTTTGTATAAACACGATCTGACATTTTTTTGAGTTCATACGAGTATCGTACAAATCGGGTTGAACCGTTTTTGAGTGAGAAATATGCCATGTGAGTTCAGTGATTGTTCTGTTTACACGGAGAAAATCAATATTCAATTGAAAAGCAATTCTCGCCCACGTGAAGGGACGACAATTTTATGAATGTTTACACGACGAAACTTTTTCATATATTTTTTTGATAATTGTATCTTCAAGACGAAACTCTCTCCATCTAAATGACGCTTTAGGCGAAGAAGGTCAGTTTCGTAATAGGTCAGTATAAATACACTCGTGAGAGGACTCGCGCAAGATTCCTGTTTATGGAAGACCTAATTTTTGCAGTTTCACATTAGGTCAGACCAACAGATTTACTGCTTTATCGATCGGTTGGCGGATTTAACTGTTTATGAATGGTGTGAATGGTGATGTAGGAACAAAGTTTTAGCTATGCTACAATAATAAAAATCCAGTTTTGTCAATAAAAAGTAACTACTTCCTATGTTAATAGGCTGTACTTATCTATTATTGAGATTTCCTCACCGCCAGTCTTGTCATTGATTGGTGGAATCCTGCGGAGGCGGAAAATCGGAAAAAAAAAAAAAAAAAAAAAAAAAAAAAAAAAAAAAAAAATCGATTGTAAGTAGGTTGGTGGTTTTGCAGTAGGTAATATGTCAGCTATGTAGTTATGTAGTTATTTACTCTTATCATTTAGCATTTAGTACTTTTTATTAGTCATAGGTTTTTTGTTGAAAAATTTAAAAGGTAAAAATTTTTATGATGTGTATTTTGTGACAGTATCAGGTTATGCTCACCAGTCATTACTGTTACGGTAGCCGAATGATATATTAGACCTATCTATTAGAGTATTACAATCAATCTAAATCGGATCATCATATATATCTTAAATAAAATGGACTAATTTCATAGATATGTCCACGATAGTGTGTAAAATATGTTTGACTACCTTGGTGGCGCGGTGGGAATGAGTAAGACTGCTGCGCAAGAAATCGTGGGTTTGATCCACATCGGACACTACTTTGAGTGATCTACAACTTGTTGTTCCGAGTCTGAGTGTAGGTATGTCAGTGAATTGAATATTTGTAAAGTCCCCACGACATAGGGCTTGTAAGTTGTGTGTACACTAGTATGGGAGTGGTCTTAAAAAGCATTTTTAACCGTGGTTAAAAAAGGTGGTTCTCTGTTTGACCCGTATATATATATGTATGATCTCAGAAACAACTGAATTGATTTTGATGCGGTTTCACTAGTCGGCATATTTTTCTGGGAAGGTTTTAGTGTATATAAAATGTTTTAGCTTATATAACTTGCTTGATATTTTTTTCCTATAAGATTGTTCACTTTTTTCTTAATAAAGTTATTTATTATAATGTTGGTAGAATTATGAAAATACCTGCTTATAGTTATTTAAATGGTTTTTGCTAATTGTTAATGCTAATATTAAAAAATATCCGCTAACAAAAAAAAAATAGACCAAACATACAATCGTAGTTTTACGGCAGTATGAGAATTTGACCATAAAATAAATTAGAATGTATTTACAGAAACATTTGCATAGCAAATACGACGGCGATTCAACTAAACGTTCATGACAAAATTATGTAAATGACATGGATGCAATATGGTCTGTGAATTGTTAGGTACCTTTATCAGTAGCATCGGCACGCGAGCGTTGGCAACTAATTGTATACTGCTGTTACTCTTTCAATGGTTTTATAATAGCTCATTATTAAGTAGTTGCTCGTAGATAAGCAGATCTTGGAGTCATTGAAAGTTTTTAAAATTACTCGGAGATGTACATTTGGACAATGAAATTATACTTAAATTTGAAGTCGATACGGGTAGATATACGAAAAATTAACCACCTTTATGTATAAATTAAGGGATAAAAATATCACGCACATCTCCGAACGTAAATATCGCTGACTCACTCCTATATTTTAGTCTATATCTCTGTTTTATAAGCTAGGATAACGTTTTATACTCTACCTTCCCAGAAAAATATGTAGTCGAATAGCTAAAACCCCATCTAAATAGGATCACTAGCTTCCCAAAAAAACGCGAACATACATACATACAAACGGGTGAAATAGAGAACCACCTCTTTTGAAGGCGTTTAAAAGGTATTTGTGTCACTACTTAAGGTGACAAAGACGAAGTTAAGTTTACTGTCCTTCGTAGTTAGTTGATAACCACACTTTGTCGACTTTGAAGAATAATTGCATAAGGATATCTATAACCAAAAATTAGGAGACATGTAAACAGCCCGTTTCAGCACTTGGCCCGACTGGTGTCCCTCTCCCATAGAGTAAAGGTGAGCCTTGTCATTGTAGATGTGGTCACCAACTAAGTATCCAATTAAACTAGTATTTGCTTTGTTAAGTTTTAAGTTTAAATAAAATATTTTAGTAGTATACTGACATAATTATGAAAATATATATATTACGGGTCTTAATCGCGTGAATAATTTAAGTTAAAATATCTTGTTTATTGCCCGACGTTTCGACCGTATTGAAACGGCCGTGGTCACGGGTAGTTATCAATATTTATACTGACATATAGGTTGGACATGTCCATAATATAACCACATGAACTACGTAAAATATTTTCAAATTAGGTATACCGATTTGCCATATTTTCTTATTGAATAACATTCCTAGAATACCAATTATATAATTATGATGATATACTAGAATATACTAAAATATTAATTGATGTGTAATATACTTTCAAATGTTTCAAATATTGTGATACCTAATACACTTTGAAATAACGCTAACAGGATTCATAAGCCATTGTGAGCTTTTGTCCGCCTAGATGATTGTATATGAAGGCGATAATAACAAATCTTTAAAAAGCTTTTATGTTAATTTGAAGTATTATATTGTTGAGTAGTTTTTAAGTAATAACATTCTCACAAACTTTTCCGTTTATAATGTTAGAAGGATTGACTCTACCTACTGCATTAGTCAATTACCATTTAAGCTTGTCAATAAAATTACAACGTAAAGCGAACACTGTTCCTTTCACAACGATGATTCGGTCCAACATTTAGCAAACCATAAGCTTTGTTTGCACTCAAAGGAGAAATGCGGATGACCACAACAAGTCCTTGACAGTTCAAGAAGCCTCCAGCTAGCTCCGAGGGTCCTTGCTCCTGATTTACGGGCTCCGAAAACCGCAGGGATTCAATGTGCCTTTGTTGCATACTTTTTTATTGAATAATAAAATATTTCCACAAAATGGAACAACTTTATAGGTCATAATTCCCTTTTAACGATCTTTGTTATGTCTGCTACATAAACGAACTGTCTATTATTTAGATATTTTTCTTTCTAAATGCGTTTTAAGTACATAATTAGTAAATTAAAAACACGACTGCCACTTTAACTTGAATTTGCGATTGTTTTAATTATGATCACAATGAGGCGTTAAATTCTTTTGAAATTCGTTAAGTAAAAACGACGAATAACAATCTAGCTCTACCTTGATCTGGGGCAGGGTTTTTATGGACCCCATCAGAAAAATAAATAAATCTAGCGTGTCATTAATGGACTAATTTCCAACTAGTCAAAACAACAACTCCTTAAGGCGCTTCCCCGTGCAAAACTGAGCGCTAGTGCTAGTAGCTTTGTGGAGCTATCTGCTCTTTATAAAAAAATAAATATTATCTAATAAAAATACATTAATTTTTTACATAATTTTGACTCCAAAATGGCACATTTTGTTTTTGTTAAAGGAGTATAATGTTTATTTAATCTCCTCACAACGAAACCACAGAAATGAGAAATAATTATTGATAAAATGAATCTCTGTCTCCTCGTAAAATAAAATTTTCTTTGATTTGTTACTTACACTAATAAAAATGCAATTTAATAAAAAACATTATGCTAGAAACATTTTTTTCAAACAAACAAAATGTTATTTTATAAAGATTTTATTCCAAAAACTGAGCGCATTCGCTACGGTGCGGTGCGGCGAAGAGGTAACGAATACTCAAGGTTATTTGGGCAGGGTACGGCCTTAAGAAATGTTAAAACGCAGATTTTATATATAGATCTAATACAAATAGCGGTCTATGACGTCCTTTTTTTTCTCGTAAATCGCTTCTTTTTTTGAAATGATCAATGATAAAAATCCAATTTAAAACAAATTTAATCGGGTCTTAAGTCCAAAGAAGAAATATAGCAAAAAAATCTAGCCAACAGTGAACTGGCTGGATTTTTTTTCGTTTTATTTCTCCTAACTAAACTTGGTCTAAGCTTCCTGGACTCGTTTAGAAGTTATGGTGAAATAAAGAAACTCACAGCTTTTTATTAAAACATTAGACTTTTTTTGCAGCAGTTGATGAAATATAAAAATAAAGAAACGAACAACTTCCTAAAACTCCTCTTTTTGCAGCAGTCGTATAAAAAGTTATAATTAAGATCCGTATATGAACACTTACATCTGCAAATTATTTGCATATAAAAGTGATAGATACCATATTTAAAGATTAATTTTAGCGCACCTATTTATATCACTCACTATAATTACAGGTCTTACCAACATCAACTTATCTTATGATGTCATTATTTCACACCTTCTTGAGAACCCTTCATAAAAGGAACTCGTTTTATTTAATTGTTTATTTCTCTATGCTCGTAGCTACTAGTTTTTTAAGTTTGAAAGCTAATCTTGTAAATTTATTGACATATTTTTTTCAAATAGACTTTCGTAGATTTTAGATAGTACCTATTATGGTGTAAAACCTTCTTGAGAACCCTTCATAATCGTTTTACTTAATTGTTTATTTCTCTATGCTCTTAGCTACTAGTTTTTTAAGTACTAGTTTTTACTAAGTTTTGAAAGCTAATCATGTAAATTCAGTGACAATTTTTTTCAAATTGATGCCTAATAATGTTTTAAGACTTAAATTTTAAATGGTACCTATTACATTTTCGCGATTCGGCATCCTGTGGTACAATGTAGTTTTTTTTATCTGTTGTTAAATTTAGATTTCACATTGATATCGACGTCCTTAAGTAGCTGTAGATCTCTCAATAAGATCTTGTAATTTTCAATTAAAAAAAAACCGATTGGTGATACTCGTCTAAAACTGATATAAGGTTTCGTCCTTTAAATATTTACGTGATTAATTCTGATAAATACATAAAAAAGTGCTTCACCACGTCATTAATCAACGACACAAATTATTTTTGATCGTCTATACAAATTAACCTAACAATTAAACAGTGACATCAGCAGTATTAAATTAGTGGCGTGACGATAAAAACATAAAGGTAAAACACATTCGTTCTTCAGATAACATCGTTTGGTAAAACGCGAACATGGAGATAATGAGTCGATGAATAGTAATGAGTTTTGTAAGTGTGAATCACCAAATATATTTAAATTGTTATCAATTAAAAGCAATATAATAGCGATTTGAGTCGCGAGGCTTGGGTTGCCCATATGGTGCGCGCACGGGTAGCCGTGCGACTATGAAGTTGGCGGGTGTATTGTATTTGATTAGAAGTTAGAAGGGAGTTTGGTTACCTAAATTGCCAATTAAAAAACGAAAAAAATGTGTGGCACTCGGGGACTGCCGCGGTAAAGCTATTGCATAGCATTTTTATCAAATTAAGCAACTAAAAAAAAAAAAATTTTTTTCATTATAAAAAACAATGTTTTTAATTTTTTTTTCTTTAATTTTATTTTTAAATTACAAAAAATGGAATTTAAAAAAAAAAAAAATTTTTTAAATTATTACAAAACAATGTTTTTAATTTTTTTTTTCTTTAATTTTTTTTTTTTTTAATTTAAAAAAAATTCATTAAAAGTTCTGCTATTCATCGATAGATGGCAAAACTAAAAAGTATCACCGCTGTGCCCGTCGGAGTGGGGAGCGTGAGGTTTTTTCGTTACGGAATTTCTGGATTCGGTCCTCGCGCTCAAGGCCCGCGATAGAAGCTATGCAATAGCTTAAAAAAAAACAAGATTATAACGTAGTTAAAGATAAGTAGGTTAGGTTAGGTGGGTCCCACATTACTAGCAATCCTAATAACCCTTCCTCAATGACTTGTGTTAGGAGTAGGTTCACGCTATTATTATAATGGATAGTATTCGAATTCGCGACCGATGCCTTAAGGGCACCCTAGTCGATAATTTACCATACAAACGCGCATAAGTGATTACCGTTTTATATCATAATCTAGGCATGTAGAAAGTGATAATAGAAAATAAATCATTATTTTGAAAGAAAATTGCCTTAAAACATTGGGATTTCGCCATAATTGTTATTAAAATTGTTTAAAATTCTTAAGTGTTTTAAGGCTTATAAGCCTTAAAAGTTATAACTTTCTAAATATGAATTTATTTTTAATTATTGTTTTCTACAAGCCTAGTTTATGATAAAAAGAATTGATATTAATTTAATGCTTTGACTTACGACCGTATACAGAGGAGTAATCACTTATGCGCGTTTGTGTGGTAGAATCATCGACTAGGACGCCCTTAACTATTAGGCTATTGTGTTTGTGTATGTACCTATTTATTTTTTATTTCTTTGGGCTTTCTTATAGTTTCCAGCTTCATTTTATGTTTTAATAAGCCCATTGGCCTTCAAAATTAATAAGCACTCTCACTAAAGGGCTGTCTCCTACGCGATTCCGATTTATATAATTCATAATCCTGTTAAAAAAAATTGCATTTTCTCCACGAATAATCAATATAAGGAAAATTTTACTGATAGATAAGTAAGTGCATCACAGTTTACTCGAAATATGCGCTGTGACTATAAATATGTTATTGAAGTTAATATCGTTGTCCGCTTACTCAATGGCCTCCTAGTTCATGTAAATTTGTCGGGCTCAATTGAAGTTAATAGGTACGTAGAGAGGGTGAGGTCGGCCAGCTGACGCGAGGTGTGAGGGAATGCAGCCCTCCCTCACTCGACGACGGATGCACAATTGATGGTCAAATAAAAAAATGCATGTTGATTACTTGAACTGGGAGGGCCACTTATAATAACCATTTTAGGAGACAGTATGAATTATGTGTGGCGATAAAATAGACTAATTTTTGGGTTTGTAATGATTGTTGTTGATAAGCTAGCTTTTATAACTTACTTCAAATTAAATATATTAGCTACTTTATTTTATGGAACGATTTTAATGGATTGTAATATTGTTTTAACAAGTTTTCTTCGAACAGAAGCCCAATGATATTTTTGTGGCCATTAGAAGCCCAATCATACGTAAAATTTACATTATATATATATAATCATCACATTATACAAGGTTATTTTTGGTATAGTGCAAAGCTTTGACACCCCAACAAGAATTTTACTTCCAGAAATCATATATAAAAAAAATTAAAATATTGAAAACTTGCCGAGTTATAAGCCATTCAAGTTGCCTTGTGTTCTTCGCGCTATCGTGCTCATTGCTTCCCGTAGTACTAAGTAATCGCCTGTAATCCATGGTTATTACAGAAAATAGTTGATGATTTCATTTCACATGATATTGTGATCAGGATTTGGACTGTTAGAATGATTAACTATTTGAAAATTTTATAATATGGTCCAAAAACTACCCCATTGAATTGTGTTACTGATTTTGAGCAAACTACTTTCCGGTTTGCACTGTACCAAGAATAACGTTGTATTTAAATAATGTTATATAGGACATGTACTAGATTTTGTATTATTTCCAATAAAATAAAAAGTATTAATTTAAACAAAAGTTACATTTTATTCATTGTTTTAGTCATAACTATGGAAACATAAAGAAATCTATACTAATATTATAAAGCGGAAGAGTTTGTTTGTTTAAACGCGCTAATCTCAGGATCTACTGGTCCGATTTGAAAAATTCTTTTTTTGTTGGATAGCCCATTTATCGAGGAAGGCTATAGGCTATATAACATCGCGCTACGACTAATAGGAGCGGAGAAGCGACGAGAAATGTTTTAAAAACGGGGAGAAATTACGCATACGTAGTTGCGCGGGACAGCTAGTTAAAAATAAAAAGGGATTCCCTTCAGTTTTTCTTATACTTTAATAAAATGAAAAAAAAAAACACTTTAATTAAATTTGTATTTTAAAAATTTTAAGAAACAATTATTATTCGCATTTTTATCAATACCAAACAGGTTAACTGAAAATAAACTTATAAGCTGTCCAGAATATTCACAAAAGTAGAATATACGTGCGACATGGCGATTATGCTAAAATTACGACACTTACCGAACCGATTCGGCAGATTCCTGATAGATTTCAGTAACTTTTGACTGCCTCTGGGGTGCGGTGGGAGTATGTCCGACTGCTACGCAAGAGGTCGTGGGTTCGATTCTCACACGGGACACCACTTTGTGTGATCCACAAATTGTTGTTCCGAGTCTGGGTGTACTTTGTGTCCGTGACTTGTATGTTTGTAAATACAGGGCTTGTACCCTACTGACTGTCCAGACACCAGAGTCGTCTTTAAAAAAAAAACTACTGAGTTGATTCGGGCGGTCTAGGCAATCCGGTCGTTCATACGAAGGAAATAGCGTATTTTCGTCGGCGTGTACGTCAAAAAGACGTAGATTGGATTTCTAGGGTTAAAGATCTGACGAGGAGTACAAGAAAATAAATGGGAATATTCTTAACGATTGCTTTTTAATGCTAAATTATACCTACATATTATATGTGAAAAATCGCCAAGAACAAGTACGGGCGTGGCTAGGTGGAGAAACGGTTAACGCCATAGGAATGGTACGTTTGCGGGTTCGAGTCCCGCCTTAGTGATTTTTTTCTTTTAGAATATGTAGACACGCAATACCTATTTAAGAATTTAAATATAATTTCTTAACTACATAGCTAAATGACTGGTTGTCGAGTTTTGTAGTAAGATTTAAAGGTGCATATTTATAAAAAAAACGGCTCACGAACCAAAAGAGGCCTCAGATCTTCGATCGACAAATGACAACGGGAAATTTTAATAAACTTCTTTCAAACAAAATAAGAATTTTGCAAATCCGTCTATGACGAAGTCTAATTATATTGCCCAAACAAACATAAAATATTTAAATATAACAACTTATATTATGTGATCCTGAGGGTAATTGCCATATATATATGCCAATTGGCGAGCGGGTTGACTATCGCAGTAAAGCTTTTAAAGACGCAGAGGACGCTGCTGCCCGTCCTCCGGTGTAACATCCCTAAGTCGCCTTGACGACACCCACGGGAAGAGATGGGGTGGTACTATTCTGAAGCCACACGACAAAATAAAAAAATATATAAACGTCCCAATTAAGAATATTTTTTGGCATTATAGAATTTTATAAGCTACGGGTCTTAATCGCGTAAATATTTTATTTTAAGGCTAAATATATTTGTTTATTGCCGATGTTCTGAAACCCGCGCTTCTCGGAGGCGACGCTGAGCTGAACCAGTCTACCCGTGAATACGGCCGTTGCTATACGGTCGAAATGTCGGGCAACAAACAAAGGTTTTTAGCCTTAAAATAAGATATTTACGCGATTAAGACCCGTAGCTTATAAAATTCTATCTAATATATAAAATTCTCGTGTCACAGTTTTCGTTGCCATACTCCTCCGAAACGGCTTGACCGATTTTGATGAAATTTTGTGTGCATATTGGGTAGGTCTGAGAATCGGACAACATCTATTTTTCATCCCCCTAAGAGTTTGTTTGTTTGTTTGAACGCGATAATCTCAGGAACTACTGGGCCGCATTGAAAAAATATTTTATTGTTGGATAGCCCATTTATCGAAGAAGGCTATAGGTTATAACATCACGCTACGACCAATAGGAGCGGAGCAGCAATGAAAAATGTTGTAAAAAAAAAGGGAAAATTTACGCAGACGAAGTTGCGCGGGTCAGCTAGTAATGTATACAAATCGCGAAAGTCTACGAATATATATTTTTTAGCAGTTAAAATGCCATACAAACTAAACTCATCCGTAGATACTTAAAATGATACACATCTGGAATAAATAAATTAATAAATAAAAAACTAATTTCCCTGTATTTGTAGTGTATTAAAACAAATGTGTGACATTAGGCAGTAGTAAGGGTGAACCTTAATACCTCATGAATGTTAAACAAATAGATAGCGTGTTGCTTTCCAACCCCTCGCCCTATTGATAGCCGACGATTGTTCACTATTTGACTATCGCTAAACACTATGGGTTGTTTATTTTCCTGAGGTGTTAAAAGACACCGGATTACAGTACGATCAACGTAACTTGACCGGATTGAAGTTAGGTTTTTATCACTTTCGCGCATGTCATAGAGATGCGACCCTAAAATTACTTACCAAAACGACTAAATATGTTTAATCGATTAAAAATACTAACAACATTTTAATTCAACAATATAAAAACACTATATAAATGAGGTCATAAAAGTTTAAATTTAGAACAGTTACAGTAAATACTAAAGAAACTTTGAAAAACAATTTCTTGATGAAAATAATCATAAAAAAACATGAGTTAGTAATACTAATTATGACAATGTAATGCGTAATCGCATCTATAATTCTCTCGGTTTAGTTACCGCCCCCGCCCCCCGCTTCCTGTCACCATTTACTTCCAAAAAATGCATCTGCGCAACCACTTGTCGCCTACTGCAGTCCGGCCTAGTTACGTTGATCCAACTGTACTTGCTATAGCGACTATTGTATATTTTCTGCGGAGACCAAACAATATTATTTAAAATATGAGACGGCTGCCACATTGATATTTATTTTTTACTAACTGAACCCGACTGTGCAGATTCGCTATGTCTTTGGGCCCTACCTCGTCCCTAGAATACTCTAACAAAGTTTCATCACAATCTAATCAATGGACCTTATTTATCTATACCTACTAATCAAATACTAATACTAGCTGTCCCGTGCAACTTCGTATGCGTACATTTTCCCCGTTTTTGCAACATTTATCATTACTGCTCCGCTCCTATTGGTCGTAGCGTGATGTTATATAGCCTATAGCCTTCGTCGATAAACTATCAACAGAAAACCAACAGAAAAATATTTTTTCAATTCGGACCTGTAGTTCCTGAGATTGCCGCGTTCAAATAACCAAATAAACTCTTCAGCTTTGTAATATTAGTATAGATTATAAAGCGGAAGAGTTTTATTTGTTTGAACGCGGTTATCTCAGGAACTACGGGTCCGAATTGAAAAAATATGTTTCTCTTGGGTAGCTTATTTATTGAGGAAGGCTATAGGCTATATAACATCACGCTACGACCAATAGGAGCAGAGCAGCAATGAAAAATGTTGCGAAAACGGTGAAAGTCGCGCAGGCCAGCTAGTTACATATGGTATAGGTAGATAAAACTGACCTACATACATTAGCCTTGTATTAAAAACTGACCTACTTATAAACTAACTTCCTATGAATCTGACCGTAAAGGATTTTAACAAAAATATAGTTAAAATATTTATTAACAAAGCAACACAAAGTAAACATTCATAGAAATAATATAAATTGATTATAATTAATAATATGTAGTTAAGTACCAATAATTGCAAAACATTAAATGAATTAATCTCAACATATAGTTGTTTTATGTCTATTACAATACCAAAATATTTTACTGCATACCTGGATTGCATCGCACACGTGGCATCGACAGCTGTGCAGATATGATCTTGTTGGGGACACCGCATCGCAATACATCGATAAACAGATTACCTACCATTGTGGGCGATGCGACTTGTCATTTGTTTTAGCAGAAACAAATACGATTTGAAAATGAAATAAAAGGCAAAATTAATAATAAAAAAAACTACAACGCAAAATTTATGAAAATAAAAAGCTCAATTGAAAATTTTACGTTTGAAAAACAAAAGACTAACGCAGACGCTACTATGCCTATATTTTTTAATCGATAAATTTCTGGTTTAAATATTTGTGGCCTATTTTTTTTAATTATTATAATTTTATTCGTTCTCAAATAATTTCCTAATTTTACAGGTATTTATCAATTTGAAAAAAAAAACAATAGATTTCGTTAAACTATATTCATATTGTAAAATATTTTACTAAAACATAAACAAAAATGGTTGAATGACGTATTTCTTGAGTTCTTAATTTGAATTCTGTTATTTAGGCGCCAAATGAGACGTCTCTATTGGTGAACCGGAGTGATTGTTTAATGTTTAGTTTTTTTATTACGTTGGTTGAGGGAAATTTATGTATAAATCGATTATTGCAAGATTATTTTTAAATTATTTGTGGTGTGGAATACAGAAAACGTACAGGTATGGATTTAATTAATAATAGATTAAACCAATCGACGTCAAAAATAAAGTTTTTATGCTAACAGTTTGTCTTATTGGTGCTAGTGCAAGCTTCAGGTAATAGGTACTCGCAGTTACACCCGTGTGGATGCCGGTTATAGTGACCATTCTACTTGAGCTCTCTAATGTATGGTGCGTCTATTAAAACGGAGATCAAACTGCACCTACTTGTATTTTAAACATTACACTTACATAACAGATTTACTTATATAAAAATTGTGTTTAAGAAAAAGGTTTTTATTTTTTTAATTTATTTATTTATGGGACTTTAAGCCATAAGTTGATTTGGCCCTGTATTTAAGTTAAAGTTATAGCTCTTAAATTTACGTTAGAATATTAGGTTTAAAACTGCAATACAATAATCAAAATCTAGTATTCAACCCCGAACAAACAAAAAAAGAAATAAGTAGTTGAGCTGTGTTTATTTATATTTATTAATTAAGCTTTGTTTCAAACACTTACAAATTTTCCCTTACGGCTTGAGCTATTTTAAAATAGTTCATAAAATATCTCGTTGTTCGGTGTGCCTTACGGCATAGGCCTCCTCCAACAACTTTGACTGTTTTTTATCTGCTGCCACTCTTAGCCAAGGTAATTTTTAATTCATCTTCTCACTTTGCGACCTCGGCTTCTAAGCCCATCTTTTGGGTCTGGTGCCCAAGAGATGGGCTTATAAGCCGAGGTCACCTGTTTACTCCATTTTTCAAGCACACTGCTGCAACAAGGGGGGAGGGCAAAAGGGGCAATTGCCCCCCAACTAACTAACTTGCACATTAAGTCACAATATATTTAATTTGAATATTCTGTACGCACACATCTTGTTACGTTTAATTTTTTCATAATTCTCAGCACGACATAAAATCGTTCAAAGGTGAGAGTCTGCAGATTTGTCATATAGGCTACGAACCTAATACAGACTAACTCTCACGAAGGTTTTAAATTTAAGCTGTTGAAATGTTAACTTTTAAAATAACTTATTGCATATTACCTTTTTGAGAGAAATAAAAGATGTATTATTATTAAGGCGTCATCAGACGATATGTTACGCCTTCTTAGGGCACGAAAAAAATATAGGTAATATTTTTTGCATACAATAATAAATTACGTCAGCTGCTTTTGAGTGAAAAATGACGCTTCCGTTTTTTATTTATTTATGTAAATTTTTATTCAAGACTGTATCTAGGGGGTCTAAGAAGTAGAGCTCGGTTTACGTTCACTTTGCTCACAATAAATGCATACTTTACGAATTTAGTCACTTCACAACCTTATAATATGATCACTTGCGAAGGTGGTGAAGGCAACAGCTGTGCGGGCACTGCCTAGCGCCTGCAACATGCATCTCTACCGCCGGCAGCTCTCACAGCTCCCATCCCATGTAATGGGCGTTGTTGACCTTACACCGTCTCTATATTAAATAAAGCATTGTGGAATGCAGGTCATGATAAATAACAAATAAAATTCGTGTTGCGATAGGCAGCTGATCTTTCATAGCCGCCGCCTTATTCCAAATCCACTCTAAACAATAATTATTGCCCCCCCTACGATTTACTTTGCTATATGCCCATGATGACAATTATTAATAACTTACTTGACTTAGGACTCACAGCGAATGGCAGGTTTGATAGTTAGCCTAAACCTCGATACTCTGGGCTAGTGATGATAAATTTCCAAAGATATTTCCCTATTTTTTTTAAAATTTTGCTCCTAAATTTGTTGAATTTTGTCACATGCAAGATTTTCATACGACGCAGAGGCTGCGAATGCTTTTGGTCGCCCAGCGCTATCTTACACAGGAGCATTTTAAATTGATAGATTTTAGACTCCGCGTTTACATTCAAGTGCTTTTAATACGTGGTTTTTTCTTTCTTTTCTGATGGTTTCATAAGGTAAGATATCTTGTATAAATAGTTGCACCACTTCCTTGCCGGGTTTTGTAACCATAAGATTAAAAGCTTCTCACTAAGCTTCTGTGGGTACAATACTGCCTCGCATTGTACAAACCAAAGGCAAGGTTGATCGCTCCAATATTAAGGACTTATTTATTTATTTATTTATTTATTTCTTCCAATTCCTAGAGAAAAGCAGCATTTGATGAGATTATCTGACCGGGTAATTTGCTTTTGCTTCCGTTATCGCGATAGAATTTACACTGTAAGTAAATTAAGTTGTATCAAAACCAGTTTAGTACTTTTTACTTAAAAACCAACACACGTCCTCAATAAATTCACGTAAACAATATTAGTAACATTATTTCAAATGAAAGTCCTAACTCAATCATTCAATTCAATGTCTAATCGAAACCCGTTGACTTAGAGGCCTGAAATTTTGTAGGAAGCTTTCTTTTGTGATGTAAACTAGAAATTACGAAGACGTTTAGGAATCTAGTACTCACGGTGAACAAACATAATTAGTAATATAATAGTTGTTATTGTCAGTGCAGTGTATTGAACTAAGACGGAAAACTCTAGATTTAGTTAGTAATAGCGTGTGAAGGCAGCTGCCAGGACACCTGTCCCGCTTCTAATGCAAGTACCACACGCGCAGAATCTCTATGGCATTAAAATTATAAATAAGTATCCTTGTTATTCTAGTAGGTACAAGTATTATATAATTATATTAAATCTACTTATTTATAGGTGATGTTATAAAACTAGTCATTTCACACTCATTCTATATGCAAACTGCTTGGAAGTAGACGAAATGATAGGGAATATACTTACGTGTATTCTTTTTGTTTTTTTATGATACTATACATCGATATTGAAAAAAAAATATGCAACGTCAAAAAATACTATTCATCATTATCTAGGTATGCTGTCCTGTTCCCTGTACTATTATTAGGACAAAAAAACTTGTTAAATTGCGAACTGATGAGAGTATTTTCAAACGCACGCCATGTTGGCGCGTCAAAGCCAGCCAAAGACTTTGATCACGCACGACAAGTGCGCCAGTAAACGAATTAGGTGGATACAGGCAGAGCGTGCCGAATAGCTATTTTTAACTTAAGCTTAAGAAACAAACGAAACACATTACATTTAATCTGATCAAAGCATTAAAATGTTCCAACTTTTTGGCGTTTATAAAACCATATTAATGATTGTTTGAAAACAACAAATTTGAAAATAAAAGTTAGGCGGCCGTTTCAAATGTAAAACTCATGGGAAGAATTGTTCGACCCGTGACCACGATCGGTGCAATTCGATAGAAACGTCGGGTAAATAAAAGGATCGTATCTTTTAATATTTCACGCGATTAAGACCCGATAATATTCTTATATCATGGGATGAAACCGCTAATTTCATCAACTCATGGGTATCTAATGATTTTATTAACTGAACAAATATGTTTGGTACTCTACGTTAATTATACAAGGATAACTGAAATAAGTACTCTTGTAAGGCCTTTCAATTACTTATACTACTTTCTCTATTAGTGTGGGATTATCTTATTGATTTTTCAACTGCCATTCTTCAAATTATAAATCATTGAAACTAAAATGAAAACAAAGGTCACCAGTCACAATGTTTATTTTTTGCTAAAGATTAAATTATAAAGCGTTTTAATTGCTGGGGATTATGAGAACTCTCATATTAATTACCCTTTAAATGAGCTTAAAGTTTCGTCGCGTTTGAAAAAAGGGTTGAATGCACTTGGTAACTATTGTTTTTCTCCTATAAATCTAATGTATTGTAATTATACTGTTTAATGTTTGACAGTCTCTTTGTCGTATGTAAATGAGGGACTGTAGGACGAGGGGTGGGAACGGAACAGCTACAATATTGGTACGCGACGGGATGCCACTTCACTGCCTTGAGGGATGTTATTATGTACGGTTTTAAACACTTGAAAACTTAATTACGGAAGTATTGGTATAGGATAACTGTGCATATTTCTCATATTTTGGTCCCTAGTGATTGATTCGGCTCTATTAGATACTACGTGCTACTTTTTATAGCTTTTTATGCCTTGATGTTCGTAGGAATAGCTTTAGGTCAGGGTCCTTAATCACGATCTTTTTTCCATATCCACGCGGAGTCAGACAGAGTTGTCAAACTCTTATCATAATGGTAAAAGGAGAGCTGCGCTTAGAAACGTAGCTTAGAATTTGTAAGAAGACCTCTCCATTTACCCATAAAGATGACAAAATGTTGATAGTTAAACATGGGCTTGCCGTGGATACGGAAAAAAGATCGTAAATGAGAACCCTGTGTTGTCTCCGTGAATCGCATTAAAATGGTTTCCCAAACAATGTTGACATCCTGAGATTATTATAGCACGGTTTTTACCTATTTAATTGAACTAGTAATTAGCAGGTAGGTACACTATTATCGCAATACTGTTAAAATAGTGCTTCAATTTTTCTTATCTCATATTCAGCATTTACTTTTTTTCTACCGACTAGCGACGCACGGCTTTTTGCGTTTCTTACCACCTTCAAGCAGTAAAAAACTTTAAGAGCACACTAGCACTTGTAAAGAAAACAATTGTATTAATAACTATACACTGATCATTTACACGACAAATAACAATTAACGATGTATAAAATAAGCCCGTAGTGCTGCACTCTTGAGTAACAAAAAGCTGTGTTACTCAGATGTATTTCTGTTACTTTTAGCAACTGTTACTATTGTTTCGCACAATGCTGTAAGTGGCCACTCCAGTATGAGAAATTGAGTTCGAATATGTGTGTGGGAATCTGGGTTATTTGTACTGGCCACTTTTATTGCTCAGTTAGAAAAAATAATAAATTAATAATACTTACTTGATGAAAAGGCAGATCCAGATCCTTAGGCTTAAGAGGGAGGTTACATAGCTGGGATTCAGCCAGGTCACGTCTTAAAATTCAATGTAAATATATGGAACTAGATGTACCTACCTAGGCTCAGTATATGAGGAAGTCACGACTCTCTTTTCTCTCTTCCTCATAACCCTCCTTGCCTCCAACGTGCTCTTAGATGTGTATGAAGGTAAAAAAAAAAGTTTAAATAAATAAAATTATAACCAACATTAATAAGTAATGACGACAAAAATAAAGAAAGAAAAAATTGAAAAGGCTAGCTAATTAGGGACATATTTGGATCTTGTTCTTCGTTTCATTTTTCTTATAGTGTAGTTGATAAATATTCGAATAAACTTTACACATATCGATAAGATCAAACTGAATTACCAATCGTAAAGTCTCAATACAAATCGGCATTCAATAACAAAGTATAATATTAAAATAACGTTTGAGCAGTCAATTAGGCGTTACTTATCGTGGATGGAGATAGCGCAATGGTGGTCCATTGTGGGGCGGCGTCCCGCGGTTCTGGGCTACTCGGCACAAGCGTACTATTGTGCGGACAATGCAACAACACTGTAACATAGTTTTATAACTGTTACTTTTACTGCCGCTTCGGTGACCGCTCTAGAGGTTATTTTGTGGGAAGTTGTAGAAAAAAATATTACAGGGCATGGGGAAGACCGCAAGAGGCCGGTGTTGACACCGGCCTCTTGCTAGAGCACTGGGTTATGAAAGTAATAATTAAGTCGTCATATTTTTTTTTTAATAAAAAATAGCTCCCGGTCTTGGCAATCGATATCTTTTTGTCGCGAAGTACCTACTTACAAACTTGTGAATTTTACAAACTTACAAAGGACAAAGTACTACCCCGAACTCGCTCACTTAGCCTGATATGATGTTCGCTGTGAGATCAATCCCAAAGAAAAACTAAGACTACTTAAACTTGCACTATAAAAAAAAAAACATTTCATTTACAGAATTGAAAATCAGTATTTTAATTCTTTCAGTACGGGCCTAGTCTTAGTGTTTTTGCAGTCACAGGTCCGACGACGACGCGACCTAAGCAATAACTAAAAATAACTCAGCCACCACTATTGCTATAAAGTTCTTATCTCCCATCACTTAACCCTAAAATATATGTCAATAAAATATCGCGTGTTAATAGTAAATCATAATAAGAAAAGGGCAGCCTTATCATCGTTAAATCAAACGGTAAATCTTTAAAAAAAGAATAGCGAAACGCGGTCCTGTGGCGATTGACTGCAATACGGTGAACGAAACTGGTGATGGTGGTTTGTTTCTTCACACCGTTGTCAAAGAGTTGGGTCTCTTGTATCGCGATTGAACCGATAGATAAGTGTTTTCTCACCTCCCCGTGGTCGCCAATCGCGAAAGGGTTCGCCGAATAATTGCAACAATCAATTTGAAGGAGCTATCGAGCAATTTGTATGGTATTTGTGCGGGCTGTCACCCGCTGATAGCATCGAGCGCCTCAGGGAGTCAATGGGAAATGTTTTAGTAGTTTCGTTCTCACACCTCAAGTGCCTAATTAAATTGGCTACGTAGAAGCCTAGGAAGTTTTCAAGTGTCTCGACTTCGATTTTGATTTTTTAAAACCGTAACATTTTTGTGTGTTAAAATGTCTATGAAGCTATAATTAGCTTCATACCATATGATAGATACTACTAATAATCGCAATCTCAATTGCTCAAAAATACTTGTCTTTATTAGAATACCTCTGGAAATGAACACACACTTTCTCTAACCAGGAGATTGTTGTGGTCTTAATCGTTATTTTCTTTGGCTCATAAAATCCTAACAACTAAGTGACACCTTACCAGGAATTCCGTCGTCCGACTATAATTCAAACCGGAATTCATAATAAGACATAAACATCATCTTGTTGCAATATGTCACCGTATAACAAAGCGCTGCGGTAACGGTCCGCATCATTTGTCTGCCGTAACCCTGTTATTTATGATCTCCTGCCGAAGAACGGGAACAAAAACGAGACTGCTGTTAAATATTTGCCCTGAGACAAGAGGGGGCGATAATTCGAGGCTATTATGACGTCATTTCACGCCCTTTGTGAGGTCGTCACGTCGTGTCATCTGCTCCTCGAGACGCCTGCCTCTACTATCTCTCGATTAAATCTATTGTGTCATTTTTTCAGAGCGCGCAAGTCGGATGCGCCACCGACGATGATTTCGCCCCGTTTAGTTCGCTCGACTTCGCTATAAAAACACTGAAGGAGCTGCCCTATTGTCTCGTGGCCTTTTACGAGCTCTGTTTTGTGACGCTGTTATTGTTTGCGGTTGATAAACATCTCGCCACTAGGTAGGTAGGGATCATCGTCACTTACCGGCCCTTTAATGGAGATCCTTCGTGTTGTATTTGTCAATTATTTCGTTTTGAATGGCGTTTGGAGTACGGTTTTTAGGATGGAGTTAATGAATACTGATTTGTCTGAGTTGACGAGGGATTCGCCTTTGAATACTGGGTCTTTCAGACAAGATCCTAAATTGGCAGCGGCTATTGATAAATTGTGTAGTAGTGAAAGAAGACTACTGGATTTTACTCAAGCGATAACATTGCCAGAACGTAAATTGCAATTCAGTGAAGTCCTAGATCTTTTACAACAGACCTCTAGGAATAAAGGTGAGTAAGAGAAAAGTTTTCAACTACATCAACTAGTAAAAAGCTTGAGGTTGTTATAAATCAATATCTTAACAAGCACCCCACGCTTTTTTACGACAAACTGTTCTTTTTATTATCTCTATTTTTTGAAGCTTTTATTAAATTATTGTCTACGTTTTAGATCAACTATGTATTTACAAAAGCGTGATTTTTGTTTTTTTAAACTATTATTTATTTTATACTTTTCTTTAAAACTGATCGAATTTTACACAAACTTTGACCTCTATTTTATCCTCTTAGGGGTTGATTTACAAAAGCGCTAAAACATTTTCTCTATTTTGAGCCAAGAAGCCAAATAGGAAATTTCTCACATCTAACTTTAAAACTGAATTAACCCCCTTGGGGGATGAGTTTCCAAAACTCCCTTTTTATCGGATTGTATTGTCATCAGTCCGTGACAGGTGTGCGAAGCTTTAATTTAATCCGACTGTCTGAAGTGGGTGAAAATCACGTTCAAAGATTCCATTTCATAGATACATAGAATCGTAAAAACATAGATACATACCAAGTATAAAAGCGTGTTAAAAAGATGTCTTAATTTAACTATTGGGAGTTGGAACATACTTACCCAAAAAGCCGTAATCCGGCCAAAAAAGAATTTCTATGAAAATAAATGATCTTCCCTTTCCAGTTTTCAAGTGATTTGTTTTTTTTTTCAGTTCCAATAAAAGCATCTCATGAATTGCTAAAAGAAGCAATTGACGCTAGAAGATTAGTAATAAAAAGAGTGGAAGATATTCTTGGCGATATTAATAAGAATTCAGAAAGTGGACAAGCACCAAAACTCATTATTAGAAATCAAAGACTGTGGAGCAACTGTATTTATGACTTAGATCGGTAAGGTAATTTCTTTTTATTATTTTGGTAAGACTAATTATGCTCAGATCACTAAGAGATCGTAGATGCGAAGTCTATTTTTTCTGCCTGTTTTGAATAAGTTATCATTAAACTACTCTATTTATTACTTTAAAATTGGGTTAAAGGGAAGATAACTTTTATAAATTTTAGTTATCTAATGAAGTTGGCATACAGAGGTGATGGTTTTAAAAAATGGCAAAACAGAACGCTTATAGTTTCGCCATGTCTGTCAGTCCGTAGCTTAACTCAGAGACTGTCAGTATTAGAAAGTTGTACATATTACTTATGCCTAGTAAAAGAATAAAAACTTGAAAAACTATTTTTTAGGGTACCTACCTTCCCTACAAGTAGGGATGTGATTTATAAATATATTATTTATAAATCACATCATATTTTAAAAATATTTAGGGTTGTGAATATTATTTTTCTATTTAGAGATCCGTTTGTGAAATATGAAGCGTTAAAGCAAGCCAGCAAAAAGGTTAGTACAGTGTATATAATGTAACTAGCTGTCCCGCGCAACTTCGTATGCGTAATTTTTTCCCGTTTTTGCAACATTTCACGTCGCTGCTCCGCTCCTATTAGTTGTAGCGCTATGTTATATAGCCTATAGCCTTCCTCGATAAATGGGCTATTCAACAAAAAAAGAACAATTTCAAATCGGACCAGTAGCTCCTGAGATTAGCGCGTTTAAACAAACAAACAAACAAACAAACTCTTCCGCTTTATAATATTAATATAGATATAGATATAGATTAACAGTGTATATAGTGGAAACAAGTTTACGAGTAACAGCCGACCAAGTTAAAAGTAACAAAATTTTCGTACAGATTCCATTTCAAATTATTAATTACTCATATAGCGTTCTTAGTTGTATGAAACAAAAACAACTGAAAATCCACTTCTTATACTTACCGCATTGTTGTGCTGGGCAGCTACGGAACCCTACATTGTGCATGGCCCGACATGCACTTGCCTGGTTTTGTATAATGTTTTGTTCTATAATATAGGTACCTAAGTATGTATATGTCTGCTTAGTTTGGGATCAGATGACGTTGTGTGAGTTGTCCCGAGTTATTATTATTATATTATTTCCTCAGTGTGACGTTGAAGTCCTTCAATGAAGCTAAAAAGACCACTCTGACTTATTCAAGCGCTGAAGATAAAACAAGATTTAATACTATTGTTTTTGTATTGACAAAAGTACATGAACTACTTTCGAAGAATATGACGGTTACTAGGAGGTAGGAGTCTTAAAATATATGTCGGAAAATAATTATTATGTCTTCATATAGACGTCGCTATTTTTATAGTCGTGTGTGCAAAGTGTTAGTGTGGTTATAAGCCAGTGATGCAGTGGCATTTGCGTAATCGAAATGATTAAAACAGTTAGCGGACTTTACCTTGCTCGATGTGTTCGCGTTCATGTCGTCCATATGATTGATTACCATTACCTTAATGTTCATTAGAATATTGAGCGGCTAATAGCTCATAAGGTCACTTTGGTGCTTTGACATATATAATGGTATTACCTACACATATCTGTCAAAAGAAAAAAAAAAAAATCTCCTTACAAAGTTGCACTTTTTGGAAATGGAATTTAAATAAATAAATAAATCATTTATTGGAAACCTACCCATTTTACATTTTTGTAAGCCTGCCAAACTGCTTAGCAGTTTGTCGGCAGGGATTAAAATTGCGATAGTCATTCTTCATCATTCAAAAAATTATCCTATCTCTTTTCATCAAAATTCTTAGTTGAATATCGACGAAATAGACACTACCTTAATTTTAGTTGACAAAGATATTTAAAGAACATACATGCACATTTAAATAAATATATAATATAGCAACATTTTGAAAACTGTCTCCTCTTTGCTTTTAAAATTCCAACATCTTTAAATAATTTTAGGGAGCTTTTCTACCAAAACGTAGCAAGAATTCGTAACCAAGTTAATCTGGACGTAGCAGTTAGAGACGTGTGCTGTTTACTTGAAACTCCACCCTGGAGTCTTGGTATTGTGGCGACTGCCAAGGGTCTGGTTGCTGGTCCACTTACCTTACGTTATAGGAATGGGAGTACGGTTGATTGTATGGCGTCAGGAGGTATGTAGGAGGCTTTCTCATTATATCCTGACACTTTGCAAACTCACTCATAATCAGTAAGTCACCAATGAGTTCTGGTCTCATTGCTCACTTTTGGAACCACCAATCAAGTTCTTTCACTGCATTTCTTCTTGATGACCGACGTAATTGATCAAATCTTGCTTGATTATGTCCTTTAGATAAGTTTCACTTGACTCTTATTAATTTCATTTGCAGAAGAAAAAATATATTTTAGTATTCTTACCATTTTAAGTTGGCTTTCCGGTTTCAATAGTAATTTACAATTGGATCAACGTAACTAGGCCGGACATAAGTAGGCAACAAGTGGCGCAGATGCATTTTTTGGAAGTAAATGGTGACAGGAAGCGGGGGGCGGGGGCGGTAACTAAACCAAGAGAATTAGAATAAGTATTACTAACTCATGTTTTTTTGTGATTAAAGTAGTAAATAAATTGTTTTTTAAAGTTTCTTTAGTATTTACTGTAACTGTTCTAAATTTAAACTTTTATGAACTCATTTAAATAGTGTTTTTATATTGTTGAATTAAAATGTTGTTAGTATTTTTAATCGATTAAACATATTTAGTCGTTTTCGTAAGTAATTTTAGGGTCGCATCTCTATGACAGGCGCGAAAGTGTTAAAAACCTTACCTCAATCCGGTCAAGTTACGTTGATCGTACTGTAAGTATAATTGTTTCTCATTCTTTCACTTTTTACAGGGGTGTTAATACCACAAGATATTACCGGCGTATTAGAATTCCAGTCTACCGCTAAGTACATCTTAGTTGTAGAGAAAGATGCCATTTTCCAGAAGCTTCTAGACGAAGGCGCTCTGGTCAGATTAGGGCCTGTTATAATAATGACGGTAAGTACTTACGTCGAACTTAAAAACTTGTTTAACATAATAGAGCATATCTATTAAGTTAAACAAGTTTTTAAGTTCAGAATTTCAAAATATTATTACTATACCTATTTATTATTTACTTTTCTAGTGCCAAGTGTTGTTTTTCGGTGGTATGAGCTTAGTTTTCATTTTGTTGTAGAAGGTTCTAATTTGGTGACTTAATAGGTACTTTTTTGTATTGTTAGAAAGGTGCTTATATAACTTTATTTTTTCAATATTATTATATCAGGGTAAGGGCTATCCGGATGTTAGCACGCGTCTACTATTATGTCGGCTGTGTGCAGAACTGAGGCTGCGTGCACTAGCGCTGGTTGACGCAGATCCACATGGATACGAGATCTTTCTTACGTACAAATATGGATCATTGGTACCCATTTTTTACTAGAATTTATACTAATACTATAAATTCCAAACTTTAGATGAAAGGATATTTCTTATTCGATCACGCCAAAACGGCTGAACGGGTCTGAATGGAATTTGGCATAGAGACAGATTATAGGCTGGGATACATTTTATGTTAGAAAAATGTACAATTCCCGTGGGATGGATAAGTTTTTCAAATTTTTTTCGTGAACGAGGTGTCTGGCAACAAATAGTAGGTAGTTATTAAGTTCCCAGTCTACAGTAATATATTTTTACACATTTTGTATATAACATTATAAATTTTCTATTATCTAGCTTGGGCCTAAAGTATTGAAGTAGGTAAATAGCGGGCCATTTGGACAAGCTGCAGCACAGAATCATTATTAGCATTTATTAGTCATTGGGAGAGGCTTAAGTCCAGCAGGACAAAAGCTTTCCCCAATTTGCACCACGTGGTCGTGGTCGTGGTCGACCACACATGGTCTTCCACTTTGCCGTCAAATTATGACAGTACGGTTTGCCGCCATTTTTATAACTCCTTCGTCCATCATTCATTCTCTTTTTCATTGATCAAACATTTTCATGCCGCTTTTATAAAATTTTAGGCTCAATCCCACCTATCTTCGTCATTAGCTTGCACTTCCTTAGTATTGTTAGGAGCTCGTCAGACGGATGTTATGACGTTATCTCCGACTGAAACCCGCCTGCCTCTCTCTGAACGAGACAAAAGGAAACTTAAGTCTTTAATGAAAAGACCCTATTTGGATACGGCTGTTGGTAAGTTGTTTGAGGTGCTACTTACGCTGATACAGGCGCGGATTCTGAAATTTGTTCAATTGCCTGCCTAAACACTTCGATCCAGGGTCAGATTTCTCAAATTCCCATACCAAAAGATAGTAGGCATTTAATATTAATTTTGCATATTTAAAAAAAGTGTAGCAATGGTTACTCACTAAATATGAAATAAATAAGGATAAAATATTTCGATGTATAGATGAAGAAAAATGTTTCTTAATTGCATTTGCGATGGTTATTTTCAGGTACCATTATTAAACAAGAGTTGACAGTAATGCTATCTAGCGGTATAAAAGCAGAAATAGAAGCTTTGGCGCCCACCGCGGCCGCACTATGTGATGCCTATATTCCCGCTAAAATTATTCAAAGTGATTACTTAGGTTAATAAAAAGAGTTTTCATAAAAATATCATTGTTATTAAAAAATACATACGTATATTTATTTTTTAACTCTCTCTTGAGTAAATCTTAAATGTTGATCTACTAGCGCCATCTAGTTTCAATTCAAACAAGTTTTTACCCCAATGGAGTTCGACATAGTTCTATCGTATAAATGTAGAGGGACCGGGGAACGTAATTTAGTAAATGTTTCCTCTTGAAACCGAACAAAATGTATTGTTCTTGAAACTGGCGCCAGTGATGGAACAAACAAGAAGGGAGTTTTTGATATGGTTAAAGATTTTTTTTTTTAGTATGGTTAGGTGGAATTGTTGTGGTACCTAGGTACCTACCTAGTTTAATGATAAGATAATAAACGGACTATTTTATGAACTAGCTAACTAATGGCAGACTTTGTTATGAGATCGTACCTAATTTTTTATTGTTTTATTCCTATCCCTGAATCTGTAGTAGGTATTCCTTTTGACATTTTTTTTGAGGTTTTAGTACTTTGTAGTGCAAGTATTAATCAGAATCAAAAAGAAAAAGATTTATTTGTGAGTGCTATGGAAAAATGGAATAGATATCTAAACTAAATTTAAGGTCGTGACCTTTATGGTTAGTAGATAAAATTCCTAAACAAAGTGTTAAATTCTCTTTGGAAACTTCCTATTTTTTTGGTTGACATGTCGTTATAATGACACGGGAAAATTGCTATGCGAGTATTATTCTATAAATCCCTGATATTTAGACCACATCGTTCAGCGCCTGCTGTATAAAAATGCCGATAAATTTTAATTTCTGCATTAGTCATGGAAAATAATGGAGATACACCCAATGAAAGGAAATCAGTCAATAAAGTGAGGCCACTGATCAGTTCATCGGCATTACCAGTGCGGGTAAGTCGGGAACCTGTTAAACGGAAGTCATTCAATAATAATGATGCTGTAAGGTCATTAGATTTGGCTCTGTGCAGATTGAAAAAGAGCAAATTGGTTAATGGAGAAAGCAACACGAATCCTAGAAGTCAGGATACGCCTGGATTGTTTACGGACGTGTCCTATGGTAGTCAACCGTTCAGTCAAGGCAACGCATCTTTGCTGTCCATGAATTTTTCACATTACGAGATGGTGCGGAACTTATCCCATTCGAACTGCAACTCCGACGGTGGTGTCAGTGGTAACACGAACAGTTTTAATGACGCAGATCTTGAAATGAAGGACGAACATATGGAAAGATATTTCCAAAGTATTGAAATGTGGTCCAGGTACTACAAAGACGTAGGCCCCAGCAATCGTAATTTTGACATGCCTGAAAAGTAGGTTACGTATGATGTAAGCTGTGTATGTGTTGTCGAAATAAAACTGCCCGATGAACGATTATGTAAATTTCAAAATTTTATTTATTCAAAGAAACTTTACAATAATAACAGAATAATTTCAGAATTTTACAAATGAAACATACCAATCTATACAACACTGTAACTCTTAAACGAGACGATAAGATTTATAACACTGATTAACAATAACGTTGATTTTAGATGATTTTTCTAGGGCCATCGAACGGTGCGACCTTGAATACAACAGCTTACACGATGAACATCCACTAGAAACTATCATATCATATCAAACTCTTACATTTCTTGGAACCATTTCGTTTTGTACGCAATTTAATTTCAATGTTAGTTATTGTATTCATTTGTCGTTCGTCTTCAATCTAACCGCTAAGGGAGCAATCCGCGGCACTCTAAAGATACAAGGCGGACACTACGCTGCATCCCAACTGCACTCAACCCACACGTTCAATTTCTTATTATTCAATTATTATTCTACTGTGTGTCATAAGTCTCATTTTAGGAAGCGATTGAAAACCCCCTCATTATTGATCAGCAGGTTTTCATTCGCCTCCAGCTCTTTTACTGACTATTCTACTATTTCATTTGTATTATTTCTATTACTCTTTTTTCTATTTGGTGTCTCTTGGCTGATTATAAATCAGAGGCAAGTACTAGGAGCCCTAACTGATTAAAATATTTACTTCTAGGACACACAACCTATTCCAAACCCATACTCCTTACATCATTAGTACCTGCCCTCATTATTTTCGTTGTTTCTTTTAGGTACTGCTGGTACACTTTTCATACAAGTTACTAAGCTCACTCTACGACTGTGCTACAAAACAGTACATCTATTTAGGGATTTTGTTAACAAAATGTCATGAATTCTTTTCTAATTGCTTTGATTGTTTTTGTATTTTATTGTACTGAGTAGGTATCAGTGTTATTGAGTGGGTTGAGTGCAGTGTAGCAAATAATGCAGGGATCCTAAAAACACAGCATTACTGATTCACATTTATACCACATCCATTGAATCTGGATAAACTAGGACGAAAATCTAAATTTATATAGAGACTTTATCGAAGGACATTAGATAAACAAAATTAACAATTACGTAGCTGATCAGAGTTGGAAAAGTGAAATAATTGACATAGTCATCACATAGTTCCTACATTCCTGCATCAAGAATAAGTCGAGGTACGGAAGCTTTCGCTGTACTGGAAGACTAAGGACTATAGATTGCGAAAGGACCAAGTCAGGAGTGAAGCGGCGTGCAAACGATTAGATCCATCATTGTGCTAAGATTTATTAACAACCCGGCAAGTATGTCGTTTCTTTATATAAATACTATATTATATGAATTTAATTGGTGTTATCCGCTGAATATTTCATATTAACTTATGAGAAATCGAAAGAATTCTTAATTTAACAAGAGCAGGACGAGCCCCGCGCGTGCGCGGCCCTGCGACCGCGGCGCAGGCGACTCCTCGTCTCGCATTGTATAACTAGAGAACATTCGCTAATCAAATCAATACGTACAACATGATGTAAAATTTAAAGCACCCGGTTTCCGAACTCTCTCGTATTTTATCTAACTATAAAATCTCATTATGTTGTGTGATGTACACGTAGCCCGAATTATATTGTCTATGTTTTGTTTCATAATTGGAGAACAAAGCAATATTGTTTATTTTATAATGGAAGAATTTTTCAAAATATCTAAATTAACATTAACCTTACCATAATTATTTTTAATAATTACAACGAATTCGATTTCACTAGGACCTACGCAATGTCAGATGGAGACATTTTAATTATTCAATATAATTTAATCCATTATCGTTACAATTATGCAATAGAAGAATCACAGCATCCTTAAGACCATAACGGCAATTGAAATTAATCTCATCGACGTATCGTAGGTATTTAATTAGTACAATGATTGTAAAATTTAGACCAAATTGGCAGTCTTCACAAATATGGAATGTACGATATGCGCCTATGCAGGTATCCGATAACACTTAATAAATATCGGCAAACGTTTATCTCTATACAACAACAATGAATTATCTAGTTATGTCACAGTACGGAAATTAACAACAGTGGTGCCGGCGACGACACGCCCTACCTTCAATCTTGTACTCTATGTACATAGACATCACAACTTTAAACATTCTGATTTAAAACTTAGAGACTGCGTTACTGAAATATCTATCAGAAAGGCAAATTTTCTAGCTCAATTTATAATCTATTTTGTACAAGCTTAATACTCAAAGAGTAACGGTTTGAGTCCTACAGTGAAATGATATTCACTGACTACGAAGTATCGATACTTAGTATGTTTCCAAGAGAATCTATTATATTTGTATCACCCGGCCGAGGCGAGCCTGTCATCAAACACCGCTGTCCTCACTGGGCTCCGAGTCAGGTCTCGTTCGACGGGCTTCTATATTGATCTTTGATGTTCTTATCCACTAGGAAGATTAGGAAATGGTGATGTTATGGAGCCAAAGCAGCTAAGGTTAGGGGATGATCAAGGTCACTTCATTTCTAAACATTATAAGTCACTATAAAACGCGTTTCATTCTATCAAATTACATATGATTAGAGTAATTCTATGTACATTGTCGCATGAGGTATTTCAACAGCGCTATAACTTTATAAAACAACATTTTAAACATCTGTAACGTAAACTTTCATTTCCAAAAGACCTAGTAAATTTCCCTAAATGATAAGCTCCTCATTTCGTAGTTTATATGTTTAACAATCATTGAAGTAAAGCATCTCCGTAAAACTACAAAACATACGACAAGTGAAATAATTGAGTTTGTGTTCCTGTCAGTCAGCTTTCATTACGTAAAATTGAACAATTATGGTAACCGTGTTAATATAATATTATGTACAGTACAAATGGACATTTCTATAGGAATAGATAAAATAGAAAAGCTTGATAGTAAAGGCGCAGTAGAAAATAGTAGTAAAAGCCGAATTGAACAAGCTCGGAGTCGTCATAGTGATGACTGTTCGTTCATCCCGCGTTACTTCGCTTACAAAATGTCTTTGGTAACAAGTGAGACTTCTCATCCGTGTCTACAATTTATTCCCTATCTAGGCTCTTATGAGCTAGCAAAAGACACAGTACGATAATTTAGGCGAATGGTGCTGAAGCTGAATCATGGATTCGATGAGGAAATATTGAATTCGAAGAATTTATCTTACTCTCGTAGCCCGTTGTCGCTCGTATCTATCTATTATAAAATCAACCTAATATTATTTCACTAAATACTAGTGTTTTAGTAATTCAATTCATGCAACTTCTCATAACAAATTTCATAATTACCTATAGCTAATCACAAGAGGTCTCGCACTCACACCGTCGAAACATCGAGGTAGTCGATGTGGCCTACACATGGCGTCGAACCGAACGTAGGGAACACATTTTATTAAAGCACTATGTCTCATGTTCATCAAACATATTTACAGGAGTTATTAGGATAACAATATGATGTGAGCTGGTCTATCTGTCGGGCGGCGGCAGCTTGGTGTCCTCAGGGTCGAGGGACAGGCACTCGCGGAGGTAGTCCTCCATGGAACGGTACACGTGTTCGATGACGCCTTTCAGGTCGTGACCTTCGTCGGCGTACGCCTGGAATACGACAATATAGAATTAACATAAAACTTTCATCGTATTAAGTAATTTGCTTGGGCGAAGAAAGCCTTAAAACGTTTCAGTTTTTACCATGTCATGATGATTTAGTACAAAAAAAGACCAAAGATGAATAGTGTAACTCTTCAATGGCTTGGTACTCTGCCGTTTCCCTTTCTAAATTATTCTATTGCATCAGGAATCATCATCCGGTATCTGATACAATTATACCAAGTCTCACTTCAGTGCCGTTTTATGGCTTCACATTTCTATAGTCCTGTTAACTATTAGTAATGTGTACCTGATATCTGACGAAGTTTGCTACCCCACTATGATTTTCATAGGTCGCTATGAAAATCATAGTGGTTGTAGGTTGTACCTGATATCTAAAGAGCACTCCAGCGTCAGTTAATGCTCTCGCCAGCTGCAGTGCGTGGTGGGACGCAGATCTCTGCAGTGGGCTTGCTACCATGGTTTCCAAAGGGTGCTAGTATACCTACCTTGCAATGAGATTGGCATGAACTGACAGGGAAGAATGGCGTCGCAATGTGAATTTGACACATGGCGACACGACTGCTCTGCTAAGCGTGAGCTGACAAAGTAGAATTACCTGATATCTAAAGAGCACTCCAGCGTCAGTCAAGGCCCTGGCCAACTGTAGCGCGTGCGGGTAGGGCGCGGACATGTCGGCGAGCCCGTGCACGAGGTACAGCGCGTGCGCCGGCACGTGGTGCGCGCGCTGCGACGCGTCTGCCTCCACGTAACCCTTGTAGTTCACCGACGGCTGGCCTAGGATGCGCTCCGTGAAAGCCACATCTGGAAATTAATTGTATTTAACTCTTTTTAGTTTACGCCAGTAATGGTACAAGCCTTGTATCGCGGGGAATTTACTATTAAGTACACCTATGTAGAGTCGGGATTATTCTTTATGAATCCCACATACTGTATCCCCTGTCAGTAGGAATCTAACATAACCTTTTGCGCGTTACTCTCATTGCGCTACCGCGATTGTAAAGAAATTAAATTTAAAGGTAGGCACCTTTTATAAAAGTGTCGATAGTAATTAGGGATAGGTACTAACCAGTTTTTAAAACTGGCCAGTTAACAAAAGTTTAAACACTGTCTTATACAGATACCGACGAGTTAGGTCCTTTTCACACGTTCCGGTGTCCATCTGACGCCCGGATACCCGGCGCCCGATTGACACCGGAACGTATGAAAGGACCTTCCGGTCGCTATACGTTAGCTGCCGGGATGTCGGTGACAGGGTACACGTGTGATAAGACTTAGATACCTTAGACAAACAGACCTAACCTATTCAAGATATTGTATCAATTATCTTTTATTGTTTGACTTCACGATTTTTTTTCTATTCTGTCTAAAAAAATCTGTATTATTGTATATGACAGATATCCTTACTCTTAATACCATAGCACTTCTAGTGGAACGGCAACCTCAAATAGGAATTATTACGTGGATTATGCCGATATGGGCGATGCACCACACTTCTCAGTAAGTCGGTCTTTCGTTTTTGGCAAACAAATAGGAAGTTCTGGTTGCTATATTTATGTTATGCTCACTATAATAAAGCCAGTCGGTGATGGGGGAGACAGCGATGCCGCACTTGAGCGTGGACTGCTGGCTGCCCAGCAGCATCGCGGTCACGTAGCCGCCGTAGCCCCACCCCCAAACCGCCACCCGCGTCACGTCCAGAAACTTGAACGTGTCTAATAAATATCTGAAATGTGGAAACAGACAACACCTTTTTTCAAGACAATTCATATTTAAAAGGAGGATAGTGTAGAGTTTTATCATGCCAAGTTAAATTAACTGGATCTTAATTAGAGTGGTTAGGCACGTTTATAACATTCTATTAAACTAATGTTTGTGGACCTTGTAAGCAAGTAGTAGTTACCTAATAACAGCCAACTGGTCAGCGACCTCGACGCCGCCGAGCCGCCCTCGCAGTAGCGCCCTGGGCAGACCTCTGGCGCCAGCCACATCCAGCTTGACGTACACCACGTCATTCCGCGAGGACATGTACGAGCCCCAGTCTACCAGGAACTCGTCTGTCACCTGCTGGCTGCCCGGCCTGCCGTCTCTGTAATTGAGACAAAACTTAGGAATATTTGTTGACAACTTTTTTCTTGGCAGGGCAACTGACATCTTCAAAACTGCTATGTAGTCATTTCGAGAAAATCTCCTAAGTCAATCCTATTCAGTATTATCTAATAAATGCAATCGAAAAAATTGCATTCATACATCATCGTAATATTAACATGAACGATACGCAAATACCATTTGTCGATCTAAACCCGGTTAAATTATATTGTCGTTTTCAAGAAATATGTTATTTGTTGAAAACGACAACTTAATTTTAAATTGTATCCAGTGATAATGACCTTGACTCTGTCATCGATCGGTCAAAACTTAAGTCCATTTAATTTTAAATTCAGAGTAGCTCTCTAAATAAAAGTGTCTACCGTTTTATAAACATATCTTAATTTGCAGTTCGCGTTTCACGCTGACAAAAACTTTGTCTGACTTTCAAACAACTGAAATTAAAAGTGATACTTTGAAAGCCAAATTAAGTAGAAAATGATGCCAAATTAAACTGACCCTACTCAAAAGTGAGACGGAAACTTCTGCCACGGAGCGTTGCCAGGACATTTGGCAAGTAGCTCCGTTAATAACCAAGGCTTAACTACTCAGTAAACTTGTGCCAATTTTACATTTGCCAAGATGGGTAATTTAAAGAAAATACTGTTTCTATAAAACGCAATCTGATTGTGCCGAGGACTCAATTCAGCTAAACTTTATGTCCATTTAATTTTCTATGTTTTCTATTAGATCTAAAAAAAGCCGAAAGATCTAAAAATATCTCGAAGGTATAAAAATAGAGTTCCTTTCTTCACCAAATTTTAATCTATACTAATATTAAAAAGCTGAAGAGTTTGTTTGTTTGATCGCGGTAATCTCAGGAACTACTGATCCGAATTGAAAAAATATTTTACTGTTGGATAGCCCATTTGTCGAGAAAAGCTATACGCTATATAACAGCACGCGACGACCAATAGGAGCGGAGCAGTAACGAGAAATGTTGCAAAAACGGGAAAAATTTACGCTAACGACATTGCGCGGGACAGCTAGTTAAATTATAAATTAGCTCGAATGATTACATTGTACTACAGTTTACAATCGATGTGGCATTAAGAAAAAATAAGATAAACTTTTTAATCTGTTTACATAAACAAGAAAGTGAAATACCTTAAGGAGATTTTTTTTTGATTTTATGACCTGATCGCTTAGACCTCTAAGTCAAGTCTTATTTTATCCTTAGGGAGAGAATATGAATCGTATGAAAGTTTGGAACTTTATGGGACAGAGCTTTGTTTAGCAGTAGTTAATGGTTTAGGTCACATTCATTTTATTGTCAGATAACGTACTGTGATCCTTAGTGTTAGTAAAATGTTTATAGGTATTAAATGTTAGTACGTAAGTAATAATATAAAGTTCCTACCTAAGTCATAGAATTTATGGTATTTAGGGTTCCGTACCTCAAGTGTTCTGTTTTTTTTTGTTGTCCGTCCGTCTGTCTGTCCGTCCGTCTGTCTCTCAAGACACTTTATCTCGAGAACGCATGAAGGTATGGAGTTGAAATTAAAACCATATATAGGTACTAAAGTCTAGTCCCTTGAAGATGTAAAAAAAAATACTACTTCTAAGTTAACGTAAAAAAAAGATACGGCCGTTTATGCTGCAAAAAACATACAATTCGACACAACATTTACAGGGTACTATTTTCCGTTGACCTGTGTCTAGTTCTAACTATGAAATTTGGCAAGTAATACGGTTTTATACTACAAGTATAGGGAAAAGTCTGAAAACTATACATTGGTAATTAAATCATAAAAAATATAGTCTTTAAAAAACTGCGAGATTCCTGAACTATTTATAACTACCGGCCCGTCCCGGATTCGCACGGGTGGACATAGGGATCTCTATTTCTTTCTAGTAATAAGTATAGCCTATATTACTCAGGGATAATGTAGCATTCTAACTGTGAAAGAATTTTTGAAATCGGTGCGGTAGTTTTTCAGTTTAATCGTTACAAAGATACAAATATTTTTGCTGATTGCTTTATAATATTAGTGCTGATGGTGTAGTATTTAAAAAATTGTACGGAACCCTTGGTGTACCGAGCTCGACTCGCACTTGTCCGGTTTTTATTCTTATTAGCGACGTTAAAAAAGAAGAGTAATTCTTCGCTATCGTTTTAAAATGCTGCTGTCACTAACCTGCGTTCAAGCAATTTTTTTGCGAATGAGAGCGTTCAAGCTGACTTTTAAGAAAAAATACACAACTGGGACACATTCTTAAAAAGCAGTTTTTTTTATTGGCTACGATGTCGTTGTCGACAATTCTGCCAATGTCAGATGTGCAATGGAGTGACGTGTAAATTTTGAAGAATTTTTATCGTTGCACTAATTGAAAAGCAGTTATAATATTATTTAAGTATGTACTCACACATGGACGAGCACGGGGAAGGCAGCGTCCCGCAGCTCCTCGCGCCACGACGGCGGCAGCAGCAGCTGCACGCGCGCCTTGGACCCGCTGCCGAGCTGCACCTCGAACGAGCGCCGGGTCGGCAGCGCCAGCTCGCGCAAACGTACTGATCTGTGTAGGTACACATACATTGTGTGTATTATTTTAATTGGAAATATTCGATGTAAAACGAATATACGAATATATTACAGGAACTGAATCTCTCCTATCAATTTGTCGACTGATTTAAAAGTAACCCTAAATAGATTTACCTACTATGTCAAAATATATGGCGACCGCACCGGACGTGCGCCGGAATATGTGCAAGCTATTATAGCCGTATATCGCGATACACTTCGCGCCGTGTACCCGGTTCTATCCGATTGAAACCGGGACGTGTGAAAAGGACCTTATAGTCTGTAAAACGATTTTTTCCAAAATTTGCTTGACAATTCCCACCAATGTCAAGCGTTGATGGTACTTTCGGGCTTTTCTGCTGAAACAACACATCGGCCTCGCAATCGTGAGGTCGCGGTATCGAATCCTACCCATTATAACCCACTCCTAAAACAAGCAATTTAGCTTAGCTGGAGGGGTTAACAAGGCTGCTAGTAATATGGGACCCATAATCCCACATTGCTAGTTTAAAAAAATAGTTTTTTTTTAATTTAACTCTGACTGAGCGGCAATGTTTCCATGAGATTGTAAAAGCATTTGATAGGCTAAGTTTTACGAAGACTTACCTATAAGGCCTCGTGTCATATAATATTCTCTCTAGCTTATGCGTTCTGGCATCGTGCAGTCCAGCCAGGGGGGGTCCAGGTCCTCTACACTCCAACACATAGTGGGTAATCCCAAGCTTGGGCCGTGGAGGCGGGAACACGGCGCTCCAGTACGAACAGTTCGCGTAGTGTAACCTCGCCGGCCACACCGCCAGCTCGCACGTCAAACACCGAGGTTCCTCCCGGTCGGCTCTCGCCTTCACTGAGTTACTGCCTCCACCATAACTCGGGTCTCTAACTACGTAAACCTGTCTCTGCCCAGGTCTGTCTGCACTGCCTGTTTGAAACAAAAAACGAATTAAAACTTCCTACAAGTAAAACGATTAGCTTTAACTTATACGAGTTGCATGACATACATAATTTGACACGAAAATAAATGCGTTAATACTAGGTAAGTATTTCGAATTAAGGTATTCTTTTCTTTCTTTCGTTACCAGTAGGTACGATCTAAGCAGATATATTTTTTGACTGCCTCTGTGGCGCGGTGGGAGTGTATCCGACTGTTACGCAAGAGGTCGTGGGTTCGATCCCCACCCAGGATAAAACTTTGTGTGATGAGCACGATGGTTTATTCTGTGTCTGGGTGTTATTTTTCTATAATAAATATGTATTTAAATAAGTAATAAGTATGTATTTAGAAATATATAAGTATTTTATCAGTTGTCTGGTTTCCATAGTACAAGCTCTGCTTAGTTTGGGATCAGATAGCGTTGTGTGAGTTTCCCAAAGAAGAAGAAGATATTAAGATATAATTTTTTACTTAAGTTGTAAGTCCAATATTTAAGCAGATATATTTTTTACCTATGTTGTAAGTAGATGCTCTTACTATGTTGTACCATGTACCCACTAAGGCTTATTTTATTTTGTCTCGTGTTCCAATTCTTTAATTATATAATTTGCTTCAGTCCTTTAAAATGGTGTATAGAATATTAGTGGCAGCACCTTACCTCCTTATAAAGTTTATAAACATTCAAAGCGAGTGCGAGAGCGAGTTTTTATTGCCAGGTTCTTTTCTCCGGCTTTTGCGAACTTGACACTACATGTACATGTAGAATCCCGACGTATCACAAGTGTAGTAGTATTATAGTAAGCTTGGAGTCACGGTTGGTTGGTATTATCCGGCCGAAACGTAAAGCTATCTATAAGGTACCTAAAAACATACCTACCTAGTATAAACGCGTCTCTTCTCGTGTCGAACGATGTAAAACGATTTCACACTCGACACAAAACCACACACAATGTCCTGGATCCCATAACAATGTAGAATTTCAAAACAAATGAGGGGATATCATTATTAATGTTTAATGAATAGGACGTTTGGTTAGTGATCTGATGTCTGACCTATTTGAAATAAAACACTCAACTGCACTCAATCTAAATACTTAATTTGATTTGCTTCCTTCACCAAATCTGCATGTAGTTTATGTTTATGTAACGTGTCGTTGTCTAAACCTTTAATAAAAAAAATAAAACATAAGGATAGATATAAATCTATAATTGATAGCAAAACTATCGACCCGTTCCGGCTACACGCATTATTTTCTTCGCTTCTACAAACTTATGGAAGAAATTCTTCAACTGACACGGAAAGAATTTAAATATCGTCACTTATTTAGTGTGACAAAAAAGTTAAGTCAATTTACGTACGTTACATACGTTAACATTTTAATCTTAGCTAGCTTTATATAAACTCGCTCCTATTCTCAACACGGATGCTCTGTTAATGGCATATCATGGTATAACTGCTTCAAAATTGAGATACGGAATCATATTCTGGGGTAATGCAATAGACAAAGATATTATTTTCAAGGCTCAAAAGCGATGTATAAGGGCCATGTTTAAACTTAAGACTACGGATAGCTGTGCGCCATATTTTGTACAATACAAAATTTTGTCGTTACCTTGCCTATACATATACGAGTCAGCCGTTTTTGTAAAGACGAATCCGGAGCTCTTCGAAAAACTCGCAGACACTGTTAATCGTAACAGACGTTTTATCACATGTGACAGACTGCGTATATGTAAAAGCAAAACGGCTCTGATGCATAAAAGCATATTCTGTATGGCGCCTGTGATATATAATAAAGTTCCTAGAGAAATAAGAGATCTCAAGGTGAATATGTTTAAAAAACATCTGAAGGAATATTTAATAAATAAATGTTACTACAATGTTAAGAATTTCTTAGACGGTGAATAATATTATTATTGTAATTAAAAAAAATGTAATTCTCTTATTTCGGATGTCCAATGATTATTAAAATTAATTTAATTGTTTGACATGTCACTATTTTTAATCTTTTATTATTATCACATAAATTTAAATTTTTTTGACATAAATACGAAATAATATTACTCAATAGCAATGTATAATTTTAATATAATAATTTTGCATGCCGATTGGTGGAATATGGAGATACCTACTATATATTTCATAAGAGCTTACTGTACCCATGTTCGCAAATAAAATATTTGATTTGATTTGATTTGAATCATTCGTTTAATTAGGTAGGTATAAACAACAAAATAATCCATTTAAAAACGTCCTATTAAAATATCTATTCTATTGGTGCATCATGGGATACTCTGCCGTTGCAGAAAATTTGACAAAAAGAAAACGCGCTAACTGCCATATCTAATAAAGCAATGGCATTTGGCATTTCGCACCTAACGAGTAACGCACATGGTTTATATAGTTGAGATTCATAAATATTTTCTATACCAAACTAAGCCTAAATAAGGCAAACTTGGAAGGTGAAACCTTATACTATGTAAACAAAATTACCTAAATAATAAACTAAATGGTTTTCCTGGTCCCAAGCCAGGATTTGAGCGACCTCGACCCGGCCGTGGGAGAGCACGGCCATTCGCTGCCGTATCACATCAACGTGCTTGATGTGCGTGTAGTACTGGCCGCCGCCTTCCTGCACCGCCGCTAGCAGAAGAAACGCACTACCATCTTCTGAGTACACCGGCTGCTGATGCACCTCCAACCACGGTTCATCCGTCGCTTTCTCTGAATGCGTCTGAAATTTTTATTGTGAATATAGTGTTGAGTTCCTTCATGTGATTTTAGGTCGGTTACAGATTCGAAGTTCTTATACGACGCGCGTTTTTCTAACGTAGGCCTAGAGAGGCGATATGAGATGTGGTCACAGCTTTGTCTATGTTTAAGATCTTAGAAATAACCACTCTATGGGCGTCTACAGTTTCACAATCTTGCTCATCCTGTAAATGAGTAGTTTGCGGACAGAACGAAATCTACGCATACGTATTTGGTATGTGGTAGTTTCAGACGAATCAAGGCAGATTATTTTAACTCTTTTATTTAACTAAAGCATCAGGTATAAATTTTTGTAAATACAATAAATGCATTTTTGAAAGATAGAAAAATTTGAAATCCAGACTCATCCAGAATTCATCAATTTTTGTGTTGAACACAGCGTTTGACGAATGTATAAATTTCAAAGACAAACCCATGTTCGTCTTTGAAATTTCCTGGTGTATGAATCACTCATTTTACCATTAAAATGAGTGCATTATCCGCTGCGTAAGACGCACGAAGGTCCCGCTTGCTTTACAAAGATGTTATTCTGTTATTGAGTGATTCATAGACAGGTCACGAAAGCAATTCGCGTTGGCACGCCCTGGTAATCCAATGGCGAGCCAATCAGTCTGCGGTATTGTGCTTCGGACGGTCGCCAATAAATCAATCAACTTGTGAAGCCGTGAACCTGACCGCTGTATCACCCGGCGGCCACTATTATGTTCTATATTTATTTGTATTTGCTCTGTCAATCAATATAAGATATTACACTTTCTAATATTCGTTAGGTATAAGGCTGGCTAATTACATTGGTACGTAGGTATGTGTAACGATGACTATCAGCGAACTAGACAAAGCAAATATTAAGATTGTAAAAACAAAACGAGTGAGATTCCTGTTTCAGTATTTACAATTTAAGTTTACAAGATAAACCTAGATTAAAGAAAAAAATTATGACGATAAGCCATAATTCGCCAAGCGAATTGGCGAATATCGTAGTCGGTTACTACGATATTCATTATTAAAATATATATATTACGGGTCTTAATCGCGTGAATAATATAAGGTAAAATACCTTGTTTATTGCCCGACGTTTCTGGGAAGACTCTTCCCGTGACCACGGCCGTTGCAATACGGTTCTTATAATATTTACGCGATTAAGACCCGTAATATATATATTTTAATAATGTGTACAAATCGCGAAAGTTTATTAATATTTACTACGATATTCACTAATTCGCTTGGCGAATTATGGCTTGTAGGTTTCAGAGACAAGTCTAGTCCCAGTATTGGAAACGAGATATAGAAAAGGTTATCCTGATTTGTATTGTGTGAAACTACACGTGAAGGCCACGGAGACGGGTCTGCCATTTACTGTCCTGTCACATCGGCAAATTTTTGCCAACGATTTTTCTTCGGTTACTTACCTCCTGTTAGTCGGGGGGGTTTTAGAATTTTATTTTAATTTTTTCACGCCCGTCGTAGGTTCTTTCAACATTTTTAATTTTATAATTTATTAAATAATGTTATTATGATAATTATAAGTGTAACAGTTACCTCTGTACAAGTCCAGTTAGGTGCGTAACAACTGCTATAAACTGTAAGATTTTGCGCTCGATTCATCCACACTACACCTACGTGAGAATTGTCTTTGCCCACCCACTGGGCTGATATGAGATAATATTCCCTGAAAAATAAAAACGAAATACTTTAATACCATCTCCAGTTTGTCTTACATTTAGTGGTAGTTGTGGGCTTCTAATTTCTGTGGTGACAAAGCAGTACGAGAGATCAGCGAGGACTTTACGGCGACAACATTGTTTTGTTGCCACCACCACTCTTTATTTGCCCACAATTGTGCAATAAGTTACTCGCCGTGATGTAAATTGGATTGGAAATTGTGTGTGTGTTGTGTGTGTCAGCGTGCACGCGTGTGTCTGTGTGTGTGAGAGTGAAAATACTTACATTCCATCTAAAGTATTTGGGGGCCTCACTTCCCATCTCGGCGGGGAGGTTGAGTGCTGCACACTCACTATCGACAGCGTTACCTTTGGTATCGAACTGCCAGGCTGTAATGAAAACATAATATTAAAAGGCTGATTAGTAACTGGATTTTATCGTCAAGATTAGTACATCTTGGCAATTAAATTCACCCTCCACTAATAAACACTAAGATGACCAATACTCTTAACCTTTTTTTAACAAATGAACTAAAAGTCTAAAATTGTCTAAATGCATCAAACTTCGACAAAATCTTCTAATGAAAAAAAAACATTCAAATCAATCTATTTGGGCTCTGCAATGCACATGCAGGCAGACACATATTGTTTATGCTTAAATGACGCCAAATCTAATGGAAGGAGTGGATCATACCGTGGGATATCTGACAGTAATCTGATCTGGGAATATAGTGTGTGCTGAAATGTTGGTGTTCGGCAGCAAGAAGCCGGTGCGCATCGCGCCGGCGCCGCCGATACCGTCGGCGATGCGCGGGATCCGCAGCTCGGCCACCGCGCTGTCGTCGTACTGCGCGTACAGCACCAGCGTGCCGTCCAGTGAGCCCCATGTCGCTGACGATCTTTTTGTCACCTCCTCTGTTTATAAAAGATATATTATAGGATCGAAAAATTCTTTAAATCAAATTAAACTACGTTAGCGTATCGAATAGGTATCCATAACAATAAAAGAAAAAACAGGAAAGTATGTTAGAAAACATAACTCTTTAAGAAAAAAAAAATTGACGTCATAGTCCGGAATTTGAATGAGATATCTCATACAAATTCCGGACTTTACGTCACTATTTTTCCTAGTCAAATCTCTTCTTTTTATGTTAAGAATAATGATATAAAATACAAATTTAAATCGGGACTTAATCGTTGATTAGTTTTTTTTATTTTTTTTGTTTAACTAGGAAACTATGCTATTTAATAATAGTACCTGCTCATTAACATTCTTTGTCGACAGCTGTAGCATTACATTGTAGTCCATATTACCTTAATCCTACAAACATTCAATCAATAAGTCTTATTTAACACTACGGCAGGCCTAACCCTGGTTTGTCATCTCTCACCTTGATACAGCCAATCGGAGACACCATTGTACACGACCCCAGGACTTGCATCTGTAGTGAGTCGCAACAGTGGCGCCCTCCTCGCAGGCGGCCCCGGCCGAGCCAACACTTCGTTGTCTGCCGCCAACAGCAGCGCCCCATCTGTGCCCAGCCACGCTGCGTGCTGCCATTCCCAGGAACTCTGACCCTCGCCAAACAAGGGTATGTGGTGGCTGTAAAGAATGTTGCCTTTGCTTTATTTAAAAAGTTACGGTGACTTTCTCCCTCACATTGTTAACAGATGAGTAAGTGAGATGAGTAAGAGACCGAACCAGGTAGCAGACACACATAATCCTAATAGTTGCTTCTGCTTTATTGAAAAAGTTACAGTATGTCCTATTCTCTTCAGCGCTGTTAACATATACCTAAGTGAGATAGGTATAGGTTAGTAGTTCCGAATCAGGTGGTACATAGACACCATACCTATAGAGACTGAACTACGCCATCACCTCACAAAATTGACCACTCTCTAGAAAAGACAACGTGACTGTGCGGCCAATACCTGTCTCTTTTCTGTAATGTCAAAGTGATATGACATAGACTTATGTCTGACGTGGAATTAAATTTCATGAAAGAAACAACGATTGGCCGCACAAATGTTTTGTATCTCTTACGCTTTTCAGCCTGTAATCAGTTTTCCTCACTTGCGTTGTTAACAAATAAGTAAGTGAGGTAGGTGTAGATTAGTGTACCGAACGCGGTGGCAGATATCACATCATTCGGTCTATTGCAATGACGGTAAAGAATGTTGCCTTTGCTTTATTTTAAAAATAACAGTGCGACTTTTTCTCTCTGGCTATGTTACCTTAAGTAAATGAGATAGGTACAGAATGTAAAATCTAATCGAGATATATCTGCCTACACAGAGGCACTAGTAGGTACCTAGAAGTTCGTTATAGGACACCCCTAAACTATAACTTATGAATGGTAAGAATAGGTACTTAAATAAAGTAGAAATTAACAGTGATGTTAGAGTAAGTACCTAAAATACTAAATAAAGCTAATTAAACAACAAGAAAGTAAGAAAAACTGGTAGCCACGCTTTCGCCTCTATAATATTCCTCCGTCTACAATCATGGCCAACCAAATACATTATACGTTACAATAAAATAAAGTAGCTTCTTTAGCTAACGTTCTATCAGGATTGCATACATTTTAAGCGATCTGTGAAAAGGTGAATATGTCGTTGATACGATATGAATCAGCCACGCGAGGTGCTATGCAACAGGTTAGCTGTTTTAGAAAAAAATATTTTAAATGTATATACGGACTTAAGGTGCGGTCAGACAGGTTACGGAACGAGATTAACGCCAAGGCAAAAAGCAGTAAGTAGTGTTATCATGTTCACATGAACATAATAACTTACTTAAGGTCATAGAGAGAGAGAGAGAGAGAGAGAGAGAGAGAGAGAGAGAGAGAGAGAGAGAGAGAGAGAGAGAGAGAGAGACGTCATTTGTTAAGAAATTAAATATTTAGTCACGACTCTTGATGACTTGACGCACGAAAGGCAAGCGACGCGATGGGCTATGACTGATGAGACTTAGAATATAATAAGATACGTGAAGCATTTTACAAGTTGTTGTCCACGGCCCTAGCCGACAGCGAGAAGTTCGTCTTTAAAAGCCGCGATACCAAACACAACATAACAGTGACGTGATGCCAGCTTGTTGCTTACAGCTGTAACATACAATATTGCACCAGAACCATCGCCTCTGAAGCGACGCGCGACACATTAAAGTTGGCATCCCGCTGTAGTTACGCCAAGTCGGCGACATTGTATATGATCACCTTTGTTTCATCCATGCCTGTATGCGTTGCGTCACGGCCTCGTTTCGCTGCCTGTCTGACCGAAGCATTAAACTTAAAATTCCCAAGGGTGCAGTAAGTTTCGGGGGTCATTCGTGGACGTGAAGTATTGCCTCCCTGCGGGGTGTGGCCTCCTACTGCATTAAAATTCCGCTCGCAAAATTTGAAATAAATTGGAAATCGCATTCACGTACCTATCGTCAAATCGATTTCTTCAGCCGCGAGACGATCGGGAGAGGAAATTCACAAAAGAGATATGATTTTTAAAGAGAAAACAAACTGGGGGTAGATGAGTCTCTTTAATATCGCCTTTTAACGCTATTTCCTTTGGAGGGTTTCAAGATTTTATGTGTGGGGATACTGTATAAAAGTATGGGTGCTGTAATATCCTCTATAAGGGGCAAAAGTATTTTTGTATTTTGAATGCATTATTAGTAATCAAACCTCTTTGGTTGTACTAAATGTAACTGGCTGGTTTTAATACCATTAAATGTTGAGATTCTGAAGATGCAATAAATAAAAAAAAGTTCCCGCCATTTTTCAATTGTTTTTCAAGCAAGCAAAATGAACGTATGTGACGAAGAAATTCGGTACTTTTCAATTTTCTTTCTTTCTTTTGCGGCGTTCGTCGCATTTTTACCTTTTTTGTAATTAAACATTACAAAAAAGGTAAAAATGCGACGAACGCCGCGAATAAAATGTGTGTGGCTTACGGACGTAATGCGGTATCAATACGAGCACCACATGTATGGCAAAGCCGACCTGACTCGGAACAAAGTGATGCTGGGTGTATAGTGGGATTGGAAAGGAATCGTCCACTATGAGTTGTTGCCGCTGGGTAAAACTGTCGATTCGGACCTCTACTGTTAGCAACTGATGAGGTTAAAAGAAAACATTGAAAAACCGGCCGGAGCTGGTGAACTGGAAGGGCGTGGTAAACCATCATGACAACGCCAGACCCCACTCGTCTATAGCCACTCAGCAAAAATTGAGAGAGCTTTGCTGGGATGTGTTGATGCATCCTCCGTATAGCCCTGATCTTGCTCCATCACATTTCAACCTGTTTCGGTCACTTCAGAAGTCTTTAGGAAGCATAAAGTTAACCTCAAAAGAATACTGAAAAGTACCTGTCTGTTTGATCAAAAATCTCATTTTTTTTACAGCATACATCATAGCACTACCCACAAGGCAACAAGTCATGGATCAAAAGGGCACATACCTACATAATAAAAAAAAAAAAAAATGTACCTTATTTTTTTTCTTGATTCTTGATGAAAAATACGAAAATACCTTTGCCCCGACCGAATATTTCTAGATAAATCTGTTAGAGAGATGAGTATTTGTCAATTAAAAGTTTCGACAAATCGGTAGTAGATCCTTATTCCATAAAATGTTACACATTAATTTGTGTTGTGGAGCTCAAGGCTCGTGTAAAACCCTAGGATAAAATATAAACAACATTTTGCACGCCTTAACTAATATTTAATGATTACTGAATCGTTCAGCTGCTATCGATCTACGACGGCTTAAGAGCGATTGCAAACTTGGCGTTGAAACGCTGCGTATGGACGTTGTTGGAAGGTATCTTATGGTTCCTATACATATGCCGGCGGTAGTGACAGCTGAGTTTTACCCGTGTAGGTGTGCCGCCAACATAAATTTAAAAAATTAATGCACCGACAATTATGCATGTTATTTTTGCGGCTATTCCTCGGGCTTATAGAGCCGAAAGGCTGTCACCGATATGACTAAAGAGAGTCTTTACGTAAAGACCTACGAGTACATCAAAATATCTCATCCGAAAAGTTTATAATACTCAACTATGCCTAATGTGCAATCTCCTTAAAAATGAAGAACCACACAAATGTCAAACTGACAGTTATGACTTATGACACAATAAACAAAATGTCAAACTCGAGCAAAAATCAATTTAGGGCGAGGATTTAATTTGCAGTCGGAAATTAATTTACGGGAAGTTCGCACCGATTTAGCAGCGACCTTTACGACGTTAGCATCAAATATCAAAAGGGACTCACTCATTTGTGACGTCATAAACTGTGTAGTGAGCAGTAAACGTCCGCCGGTAGACCTGCAACAATAATAAAACTTCAATAACAATGCTCATGGTACAGTTAACAACAAAAGTCACTTACGGCCGGTCCCTGTCTGTTAAAATATCTAACTCTGGTAGCGAAACTGACATTAGTGCGTTTCGTTCACAAGTTAATAAGCAATGACGTTTATATAAAGACGCGTCATAAGCTAACATTATGTCATGCAAAATAGGCGCGCGGTGACGGCAGCGATTGCGATAATGTTATTTCTTTTACTCTCACGTAAAAGACTATCTAAGCGCGAACACCAAGAAAAATCAACAAATAGAATTTCATCTTGTTTTTATTCGATGTAATTTGAAGTTTTGTGAACGTACGTTAAGAGGATTTTGTGCTGGGATAATTAAGCATTTGAAAACGTTAATTGACTTCTGTTGCTGACTGTATTGGCTCTGGAACGTGCGTCCCGTTTCTATTTTTAAAAAAGAAAGCCGTTAAAAGTTTATAGGTGATAGTTACCTCTTTGATATTGTGTTGAAAGAGCACGTAGCGCAAGTTTGGCGAGCACTGGTAGCCTCGCACATTCAGCTGCCTCTGTGACAAATATTACTCCTTTTAAAATACAATTATATATATAGTTCAAAACTGTACAGCGTATAACTAAAAGATATGGTCAAATTCACGCAGTTATTATATCTATGAAACTGTGTTTGTACATAATTGTTATAAAATCTACGCACTCTACACGTGACATTTTTAATGACTCATTTATTTATGAATCAAACAGGCACCGTCATTTAAAATAAGCCTCATTAAAAGATCTATGCCATAACAATGCAAGTGGATGTTGCATCTCCTGTGGTGTCCGTAGTTACACACGTCTGCTGCTACTACTTTGTGACAAACAAAAGAGATCCTCGACGATGAGCCTTGGAAACAAGATAGGAGGCAAAACTTAACCACACTCTTCTGTTAAACGATGTAGATACAGCTTTTGTATAACGCATATAAACACTTGTATTTTGAAGCAATTTTCAGTAGAAGTCATTTCGGTATTAAAAACACTTTACCAACGTAGGATCTTTAGAAAAGCACCACTATAGGTCATCTTACGAAAGACTCGTAGAGCTCTTATTTTTGAGTGAATCCTCAAAAATAAGAGCTCTACGAGTCTTTCGTCCTCCTGACAAAAATCCTGACAAAAATGATCTCCACGAAAGACTCGTAGAGCTCTTATTTTTGAGGATTCACTCATGAGGATCCTATTTTGGAGAAGTACATTTTGTAGAGATTGTTTGTAAAAGTAATTTTCGTAGAGATTTTACTTCAGAGAAGTCATATCCGTAGAGGTCATTATACTTAGAGATATGAGTTGAGTTTGTGTGAGTAGATCGGAAATGTCGTAGAGGTCTTATTTTATATAATGTTATATTCTTTGAGGTAATTTTATAAAATTATTATGAAGATGTTTTTTACCAGACCGCAAAGAAGGACTTTTTTTTCTTAGATGTTTTAAAGATCATTTTCTTCTGGTTATTTAGGTATTTTCAAAGTTAATTATATCAGTAAAATATATTTGCTGATATCTTTTATTTTGATGTTATTTTCGTAAAGTCATTTACGCAGTGGTTTTATTTTAGAAGCCGTTTTACGTAGAGATATCAGATCATAATTTTATATTTATAGTTAACCATACTGGGAAATGAACCATTTTCTTTTGTAATTTGTTTGAAATTACAAAAGTAAATGGTTAAGTTCCCAGTATGGTTTAACAGAGTCGGCGTAGACATAATTTTAAAAGAAAAGATCCATTTGAGATTCTGGCCAGTTAGAAAATACGAACATAAATTCAAGTAAAAGAGTGCATTGTTTTAAAGTAAGAGAAAACTCTGAGCTCACTTTGTTAAAAGTAAAACCCTCTAATGGTCGGCGTACAATGCTCTGCGGATGAGGGGTAAGTTGCGGTCTGTCGCGGTCCATATTGCGGTCAGGCTAAGCCTTTCAGGACCGAGTGCTGATGTAACAATGGGACGTGGTTTTGTGTGGTTTGCGACACACGCTTTGACTTACTAAGTAACAGATAGACGGATAAAATATAAGCTTATAACATACTTAGTACTTTATTATCTCTCATATTTCGTCCGTGATGCGGTAGGGTCTAAGAACAATGTTAGAAGGTTAGAGGATATCTAGTGGGTTAAAGTGAACGTTAGCCAAATAGTGTAACTTGCCGCGAAAAGTAAGTTAGTTCTAAGTTGGATTTTTAACGTTTTAGCAATATGAATAATTTTGAACAAACAAAGTTGTGACATCGATGACAAGTCAAACAAATAGTAGTTAGTAAACTTTTCTATGACTTCTATTTTGCGAAAATATGTTTCTTTTCGCAAAATAAGATGTTGATTTTAATAGGACATCTATCTACTGGGAAAAAAACATGACAACAAGCAAAAACAAGATACTCTGCAAATATCTTGATATTTACGATTAGCCCAAATGCAATTTTAGAACAATTAACGAAAACTAATGTCTTATTTAGGCGCCTAAATACCGCTTAACCTCCTTGTAGGTTAAAATAACCACAGGGTATATGCGATCCTAATTGAATGCTGCTAAAACCCTAAGGCACTGCCAGTGCCTATTTACTAATAATAAAAGAAGGTTCAGTAAAAGTACTGGCTATCATGAAACAGTCTTTTATCTCGGCATACTCAAATTTTCATTTTCCGAATCCAGACTACCCGCAGCGTAATAACGTCATTATGGAGAATCGGGAATGTTGCTATAAATTTTAGAGCGAAGAGCGGCGATAATACCTACCGACTGCACTTAGGAGACTCGGTATGAGGAGCGAACACGAGCCGGCAACGTTGAGGGCCTCTCTTACTAATGTCTTTATGTAACATGTTTCTTTTATATGAACTTTGAGGCGGTTTTGGGGCTACTTTTACGTTTTGAGCCGAAGGCCTATAAAATGTTTGTAAGTCTTTCTGCGGACTCGATGATTCCAAAGGGATTTATAACATTTAGAAAGTAAGGGTATATTAAAAACATAAGCAGAATAATGGTATAAGGTAATTGTTTCATCAAAGATCCATCCATTATTAATGGACGGTAAATGGTGGTCCATTTACCGTCCATTAATTATTAGGTACAATCGCTTTATTGTACACCACGGAGATTTGCATAATAATGACGGCTGAGGTTATGATTAAGTTATTCGCCTTACATACCTAGGGCATACAATTACAATACATCAGCGGTCAGCGGTCTGCCCAAGAAAAATGTAAAAGCATTGCAAAAACACACCAAGTATTGTAGGGTTAAGTGTTAATCCAAATGATTTTAAGAGGATGTTTATTTTGAGTAAATATTAGGCCGAAAAAAGACATGCCTGTAGCGAGCACAATTGCAAAATAATAATTTCTTGGGCAGATCCCAAACTATGACAACCAGATAACTGACAAACATACATAATATATTTTTAAATACATACATGTTATAAATAAATAACACCAAGACACAGAATAAACAATCGTGCTCATCACACCAAGTTTTATCCTGGGTGGGGATCGAACCCACGACCTCTGGCTTAGCAGTCAGGGTTACTAACCACTAGACCAATAGGCCCGTCAATAAGGCATAGCAGCTCCTTGCGCGTATTACCTAATCGTACTCGTATATACTAACTGGCATGTCTCTTATTTGAATTTACTGGCATGCAACGTGAACTAACTGGCATGTGTATCCTCGCCTTTAGTTGTACTTAAACTTGACTTTCGAACTTACCAGCGTGTGATTCGTGACGAGAACAATGAGAGTGTTGTTGAAGGTGTCGAGAGCAAGTAGGCCCCCGTCGTCGGCCTGGTACACCAGTTGGTGTGAATTTACCCACGTAGTCGGTAGTCGGTCGCCCGTTAAGTCTCCGTGTAGGAACTCGTCCAGTCGCATACGCCGACCCGACCAATATAATAACTCGTCCACATACCTGCAAATTGATTGTAGACTTAATTTCATTCTATTTTGTAAGGTTTTAAATATACAACTTTAATTATAAAATTAATAACAATAATAACTCAATTTCATTCTTTTTTTTAAGGTTTTAAATTTACAACTTTAATTATAAATAGTACCTTTTAAATAAGCTCTAGACACAGTCTCAAAAATGTACCTACAGTAATTAGAGAGTTGTAGCCTGAAAGGTTTGAAAAATGTACTTCATATCTACTGATATGTGCCTATGTCAATCATTGCATAAACAAAAAGTATTTTTTTTATTTTTATTTGAAGCGGTAGCCTAATGGCTAAGGCATCGGTCTCGCAATCGTTAGGTCGTGGGTTCGAATCCTGTCAATTATACTACCGACGTGAACCCACTCCTAACACAAGCCATTGGGCTCAGCTGGAGGGGTTAACAGGATTCTTAGTAATGTGGGACCACAATCCCACATTGCTAGTTGTCTTTTGTTTTTTTTTTTGTTTACGCAATATACTGTAGGTACCTACATTTTAAAGGCATTTTTTGAGACTTTGTCTATAAATACATACATAGGTATTTATTAAAGATAGACCGATTATGACTTAGCTCGATTAGTCGTCGATTAGTCGGTATATCTTTGGTATTTATACAAATTGTTTTGGCTATAAGTAACGACACAATACAAGAAATAGCGTCGCTTAGTTTAACTTTTTATTCTTTAAACAAAGACTAAGAATCGTTTCAGCAAAACTTTTCTTATCAAAGTTGACCAAGGAAACTGGCGCATAGTAAGTCATTCATTAAAAAGCGAACAGTTAACTGTTTTAAAGTATCCAGAGACCTAAATAATGTATCACTGTTAAAACTCTACTGTAGATGTAAACTTTGAAAATATAATTGTTTAAGTAATTTGTTCATTTCCAACTTAATTTGTTCAACACCAGGGATGCCCGTATTGCCAAAAACTGCATTACCGTCGACAGAATGCAGAAATCTGTGACGAAAAAACCAAATACCATCCCAATTATCATCACACTTGTTGCTATATACTAAAATATTATTAGTTTGTATTGTATGTAATGCCTTTATGTAAATACAGCTGGCGTTTCAAACTATTCTGTGTGTCAGTTCTAGAAGTTAAATACTATATTCACAAAGCGTTACTATTACATTTACAATCAGTTGCGCGAGAGTTCATTAAATATTATGTCGGCATCAATATTAAATGCTCCATTAAAACCTTTTTTCTGTTGCAAGTAACAGCTGTTTAATGAAACCTAATGGAGAATTAGTACTTGAGATAAATTTATATTTTTTTGCTTCTTATCTTATATACTATGCGTTTCAAATGAGAACTGTACTTGTCAAAATTGTACTGCTAGCAACGAAAACTCCCAAGTCGGGTAAACTACGTATGTGTATGATGGTAATGGAATGGACGTTATATTTATTTTCTTTGAACTATGTAGGTACCTATATTAGTATTCTTTATTATTCAATAAACACGAAACAGAAATAAGGAAATAGGCAAAATATAAGAATATTCTACACTTTAGTAGCATTTCAGTCAGACGTAATATTTGTTTACCTAAACATAATAAATAGTAAAATACAGTGCTTAATTAAAGTTCATTAGAGTAGGTAGGTACTACTGTGTATACTAATGACACCTTTTTACGAATAATTTTATTGCTGACCTTACCATTAAAAACAAACTATCATTATGACAGTTATCAACTCATTTGAAACGCATAGTATAAAGATGTTCAGATTAAACTACATATTTATAAAAAGATATTGACTTACCCTAATAGATAAATAGCTGTGACAATACCCGCTATAACAAAACTGATGACCATCAAAGAAAATATGATGCTTCTCCAGTTGTGGCCATCCCCTTGATACAGATCCTGTAAAAATATTTGCACTTTTAAAGGCATCGTCAAATATCGCAGGGGTTGACTCGGCCCACACCGGGGGTGACTCGGCCCACACCGGGTGTGGGTGTGGTAAAGTAAAATGACATTCGTCAACAATCTCAAACGTCGTCTAAAATAGGCTAAGAAATCGGAATTTGATTTATGTTCCCGGAAGGTGTCGACTCGACACGCCGCGATATTACAGAAGCTCCGAACAACTTGTATTACTTTTGCTCTTTGCGGAAATGTTCTGTGTTGTTCCACTTTTTGAATTCTATTTTTAGATTCGCGGGTAACAAATTTTTATATACTTATTATTGATTTTTTAATTCCTCTTACTTTTGCCACATTGTCGAAAACACGAAATATTGTTGATAATATTCTGTCAAACAAATCATTGTTGCATAAACGAACGATTCTGAAAAGGGATACATTTGCTAATGTATTCCGATGTGACTGTGAGTACCTGAGTATTATTTTATGCTACACATTTATATATGACAAAGTGTTTGAAATATTGATGCAGAAAATCTAATACCCATGGCTAGTGAATCTACTATTCAGCTAAATGCTTTGCAACAAAAGTATCAGTGATTTATGATTCATAATTTATTGGCATTCCAGGAAATATTTTTTCTCATTTAAAAGTCTGTGTCGTGGGGAACAATACAAACAATTATTAAAAGACACAAATTACACCCAGACTTGGAACAACGATTGATGAATTACACAACGTTATATCTTATGTGGGCATCGAACCCGTAGCAGTCATACACAAACCGACTGCACCACCGAAGCATCTAAGACTGTTTTCAACATTTGCAAAATAGAATTACGTGAAAAATATATATCACATTCGATATAAAACCTTAATGCAACATGTATTTTCTTCCTCATATGCCTAATGTTAGAATTGATATTACCACCTTTCCGTGGAGGAGATTTTCACATTTTATAGATGACGCATTGCGCTATTGAGAGATCGATCTCCACACGAGAAGAAAATTTATGCGAGTAGGTATCACACCAAGTTAGAAATTGAAATCACGTACACAAAGTACAGCTAAGTAAAAATGGTAGGTGGACTTTGTGTCCGTGATATTAATATTATATTGGGAATAGTACTCTAGTCCACAGAAATTGATTGTTAATTAAACCGGAGTTTAACTATCGTTGTATATTTTTTGTCATACTGTTTCCGCCGTGAGGTCAGGGGGACCGCAATATTATTTACGTCTGGTCTCAATAATCTAACTATCGATGGATTTGGGTACTAGAGTTATATATTTGACATAAGCTCCATACAAAATATGTCAAAATTCTACCTCTAGTAGCCAAATCCATCGATAGGTAGATTATTGAGACCGGCCGTTAGCCCACAAACAATAATTTATATATTATTTTTAAATAATTTATACTATTAAATCAAACACAAATTATCATGAATCAACAGTTATTTATTGTTTAAGTATATTTAACTAATATTTTTCGGAATCGTATTTTATGTAAAATTCACTTGCTATGTAACCTATAAATCTTACTATTAAACAACAAATTTGATAAACTTTTCCTTATAATTAAGGACAAACTAAAACTTAAAAATAAAAATAGCACTTTCCATGTAAAAAAATATTCTGACAATGACCCAAAACAACGTGATTTTATTAGCTCCTCTGTGCCTCAGAGAGTATGTAAGCCGTCGGTAGGTACCTACTGTGCCCAACCTCTAAATTCCCTCAGTCTCATAGTCGTCTCCCATCGGATTAAGAGGGAATAATGAGGGAATTTAGAGTGCACTTGTGTTTATAAATACACTTGTGTACTATAATTTCTTCTGAATAGTGTAGATGCTAGTCTCTATAATATTTTGTGAGCTATAATATCTCCTAGATAGCGTAGAATGCTAGACTAATGATTGTACTATTACTGAAATCCATTAAGAGATTATTATCGGTTTAAAAAAAACATTGCAATACTAAGGGGTTTGTTACACAACATAAAACCTATTTGTAGGATTGTCCATAAATCTTTACTATGGTTTATAGTGTCCAGTTTTTATGGAGCACTTCACATCCGCGGATAAGTTCCGGGTAACATATAAAAATACCGTTGATTTGTACGATATTTTACAAGCGAAATACTCCGTTGAAAATGTCATTCAAGTTCGCTTCTTAGTTTGTGGTCCGGACGCGTTTATCACGGTATTTTGTCATAAAAATTGCGAAGCGTTGGGACTAAACACAGTTATATCTTTTTCACAAGTTAAGCAATTTAGTTTTGTGGAACTTCTGAAGTTTAGGGGACTTTTAGTTTTCTCTATTGTAATAATAAGGCAGCTTCATAGCCAGAGGTGACTAGTATAGATTTGATTGATAGACTACTATGCATTAATGCCTTTAATAATTATCGCTATCAGTACTCATGCTCCTAAACACATTGAAATATAGGATTTGCTCGTGGCTGCATTTCAATTTCGTAGATGCAAGGAGCTTACTGGAGACTGCAAAACCTGTGTGATCCACAATCCGTTGTATCTAGGTTACCTTTGAGTCCGTTACCGTTACAGGCACAGGGTTAACAAAGTTGCTTAGCAACCATTTAGGTTGCTTAGCAATTTTGTCTTTTTTTTTTAAAGACTTCTCCCGCATTAGGGTACAGGCCCTGTGTCGCGGGGGACTTTACGAACATACAAGTCATGGACACAAAGTACACCCAGACTCGAAACAACAATTTGTGAATCACACAAAGTGGTGTCCCGTGTGGGAATCGAACCCATGACCTCTTGCGCAGTCGGACATTTTCGGCTTTAGTTTAATGTAGTGTCAATAATGGCTTGTTCTTTTGTTATTGCCTTGTTCTTTTCTCCGGCTATACCTATTGCTTTGCTAACTTGGCATTACATGTACACAAGCGTCGCTTTAGTAGCTAAAGCGACGCTTGTTACGGCCGATCTCAATAACCTACCTATTTTGACATATTTTCTATGGAGCTTATGACAAATATATACCTCTAGTAGTCAAATCCATCGATAGTTAGATTATTGAGACCGGCCGTTAGTGAATGAAGATTTTTTTTTTATTGCCTATGGTTGGTAGACGAGCCAGCGGCCCACCTGATGGTAAGCGGAAACCGCCGCTCATGGACTACAGGAATGTCAGGGACACACCCAAGCCGCTACCTACCGTGAAGTGAAAACTCTCTTTAAACCTCGTTTGAAGAAAGACCTGTCGTAGCGCTCGGGAAACACCACAACAGGTGGTTCATTCCAGAGTCTACGCGTCCGTGGAAGAAAAGAACGCCGGAATCGATCCGTATAGGACCGCATTGTTTCCAGGTGAAATGGATGAACCCTACTACGATGTCGAGTGGTGCGGTGGTAGAAAGGTGGTATAAAGAATGTTGAATTGATTCAGAAGTTTGCTGAAGTGCATAGACTTTACCATCATGTGAATGTTGAGGCTATCCAGCTCCTCGATCTAGTAAGAAAACTTGACAAAACCATTTGAGTTAGTGTAGTGATATAAAACATTTTCGTTAGGTTACCTCTTCTTTGGCAGACTTGGGGTCGGCGACCTGTAGAGTCTCGTCGGGCGGGAGGCGCCAGGAGCCCCCGCCGCCGCCACCGCCCGAGCGGTCCGTGTGGCCGGTGGCGTGCATGCGCCGCCGCCGCCAACGCCGCGCGCGCACCCGCCACCGCGCCGCCCTACGCGCCCGCGCCGCACGCCCCACGCCCCGCGCCCGCACACACGCACCACTGACGCCCCATCACTGCAACAAACAAATGACAAACTATTCAAACCTTTATAGTATGATCACTGGCGAATAACTCATACAGTTAGCACAACTGACTTTGGCGAAAAGAAAAAAAAATCTCATGCAGTCGTTTAGACGAAACAATCTTACGGGGGCAAGACAGACCACGCTACATGCACTCAGCGTGGTCTCAATATCCAGGGTTGTCGTATACTACTTTAGTTGCGACAATCCTAGCTTCCAGACACTCGTGTGTCATGTCTGCATTTATAATAATAATAATAATAAAAATGATTTATTCACTTAAGAAGCAAAATACTACACTTGTAAAAAGTCGATTTTACATTTACTGGTAATGCCTGTTCGCAAACAATAGGTAAAGCCCGAGAAAAGAACAGGCAATAAAAACTCGTGGCCTCTCTTTTCAAATTGCCAATGTTTACAATGTTTCTCTGTTTATAAACTGTTTTAGCATGTAAGGTGCTGCCACAATTATATTAAACGCCATATTATAGGACTGATGCAAAAAAAGAGATCAATAATATTAGAAGAGTACACGAGATCGGATACATCAGCCTTAATGGGCACAACATAGTAGGAGTATCCCAGCATTAAAACCTTCATAGTATGATCACAAGCGAATAACTCATAAAGTTAGCATAGCTGACTTTGGCGCCACAAAAGAAAAAAAAATCTCATACAGTCGTCTAGACGAAACTATCGTACGAGGGCAAGACATACCACGCTACCCGCACTCAGCGTGGTCTCAATATCCAGGGTTGTCGTATTTTTAGATACTACTTTACTTGCGACAACCCTAGCTTCCAGACACTCGTGTGTCATGTCTGCATTTATCACAACTTCAAAGGCGCCTTCCTACTGTATATTTTTTTACTAAGGTATGATCAGTGCTGTAACTAGGGCGGTGTCAGTGGTGCCCAGGCACAGGGCGCATACCCTGAAGAAATTACCATCAGGACCAATACCAAAAGCGCAGTTAAGTAAGCTCGCACTGGGTATGATACAGATACTTTACAGCATATTGATCCAATCAAGAGGCTAAGTGCTGAAATTAGTCTGTTAAACTTCGATGACCTAAAGTTATGATAAAAAATGGTATCATGTGTAACCAAGTAACACTTAGGAGAGAAACCGACACGTTCCAGCAGCATTTTTTTTTTTTACAGACAAGGGTTATTCCATCAGGTCCATCCTATTAGTCACATGGCGTTTTGCACTTCACTTCATAAACAAACAAATCACAGAGAGAAAGGAACAACCTTATTTAGATCATAGACAGTTATATCCCGTGTGGAATCGAAGGAATAACAGTTTTGGTACGCAGGCGCTAATTCGATGGTAGGTAGCACTGGACTGATTATGATGTGCTGCCTGATTATAACGACGAGTTAAAAAATAATAATGAAGCCTGAAATATAAAATGTCTAAAAGTCTTACTAACGAAAACGCGAGTTAATCCGTAAGTACCTCAGAGCTCATATTTGAATTACCAAAATTGCTTTCAACAAAACAAAACACTGAAATTTTCATAATAATTATCACAACCATTACTGGTAACGAGTTCCCAAGCGCCAGAGATTTTCTCCTGCTTGTGGGGATAAAAGTTGCATTTAGTGGCGAAACTGTTCTGGTATAAGCTGAATTTTCAATTTTATGTGGCGAAAAGGAACAAAATGTAGACCGCAATGCGTGCGTCGGTCGCTCAGCGGCCACTGGCGGTCCAGCGCTGTGGTCGAGAGTGCATTCGTTTGAAAAATTACTGCGAGAGCTGTCCACTAGCTTGTATTGTTTGGCTGCAAAGCCTCTTGATTTTGTTCGGCTGTTTTATTGTTGTGTGCAACTGGTCGATCGCATCTCATTCCTTTTGGGCAGTTACTATTAAATGTGTAACTGGTTTAACTGAATGTATATCAAAATTCGTTTTGCCATACGATGATAGATAGGTATAATTCTAACTTAGCCTATTTACGTCTGAAACGAACCATTATGCTATAGGTACACGGTAGGTACCTAAACTACATATTTTATGATTTTACTAGCTGTTCCGCGCAACTTCGTCTGCGTAAATTTTCCCCGCTTTTGCAATATTTCTCATTGCTGCTCCGCAATTGGTCGTAGCGTGACTTTTGTGTGTCGTGGTCGAAATGAAGTCCTGAATTCATGCTTGGTTTGGTCTTTCTTGCGCTTTAGCCCTTCAAAGCTTAGCTTTTTTTCCAAGCGTTTGTTTTTGAATAGGTTTCAACATTCCTATGTTGAGACCAACCAACATTCCTATGTTGAAACCGATGATTCAAAAGCAAACGCTTGGAAAAATCAAAACGTTTAAACGTTTCATGACAGTTGGTGAAATTAAATTCTATTTGCAATTGTACGTGAGATGATTGATAATATTTTAATTGTTTGTGGTGTCGTAGCCCCCAGCAGTCGATAAATACGTACGCAGTGTGGGAAGTTGGACCAGAGCCAACGCCGGCGCACGCTCCCACTAGTTTATACATTCGTCCGACGCCAACTTTACGACTAAGTTTAACTATTATTTCAACTGTTCTCTCGATGCGATTTTTTATCTAAATACCATTTTTATTACGAAATATATCAGATGATTTGATCATTACTGTATACCAAATGCGCTTACCAGATAGTAAATGAATTCGAAATAAATAACTGTAAAAATAATGGTTGCGTAAATTACTATCTTTGTGTTATAGTTTGGGCAGGGTGCCCGTAGGCTCTTCGGCGTCGTGTATTTTGTGCGCATTTGGCAAGAATACCGCTGATATATCTTCCTTTTTGAGAATAACTGGAGCAAAGAACGCTAATTGTAGGCTGCGGCTGCATGGAACTCCCAGAATTGGCGCCAAACATTAAGATTGTTTCTGTCAGACAATTCCTTTTTATGTAGTTTCTATTTGGATATGATATTCGCGCATCCTCGAAAAACACTATCTACTACAACTAAGCTGAAAAAGACAATCTGAGAAATATACGAATTGATTTATATTTAAGCGGCGGTAGCCTAATGGCTAAGGCATTGGTCTCGCAATCGTGAGGTCGCGGGTTCGAATCCTACCCATCGAGAAATCGAGGGAACTCTTCAAATATTAAAGGCACACACATACATTTCATAGTGATTCGTGCAATTGCACCTATTGGTGAAGTAGAACTAATGATGAAGACCACAAATTACTTTAGTATGATATTGAGTAGCATTTTATATAGTTATTCTCGTCATACTACTATTACACAATGTAATAGAGCTGATAGTGAACTATCATGTGAACTTCTCAACAATTAACGGCCCTGCATCGGGGCAAGCAATATTTTGTAAAGGAATTTGAGCAGTTAATATAAGCCTATTGTATCTTAATTAAATTACAAACCAATCCACTAAAAAGTGAGAATAAAAAAAATACAAAAAAATATTACCGACTTCAAAAATAAATACAAGGCAACTAAAAAGCAAAAAATAATATCTACCTAGAATAACAAAAACAAATTAACATTTTGAAGTTGGTGTCGAATTAAACTTAAACAACTATTTCATGGCATCACACATAAGTCGATGTGTGTTGAATCCAGAACGTAGGTACTATTTGTGTATAACATCTTACTTGCTAAACGTCTATAGACTATGGTACTACGGTAAAAAAAAAAAATTGTAGTAGTAAGAGATAAAGGGATCATCAAAGTAAATAAGGGTCTAATATTTTGAGTTCAAGTCTGATTCATAGCGTGGATACACGTATCTATTTTATTTTCGATCTTATTTACCATCGATTCAGATACCATCTTCATAAAACTTATAAATTTAATCATCTTAGTTATAAATTTACTATTGAAACTTCGTTATTCATTAAACGATAGTAGTAAGGCCTCCATGTGCGCTCTTCGCTTATAACATATTAATACTTTAAAAACATATATTTAACGGTACCTTTAAAAAAATCCAAGATAACTCCTGTACATTTTTGAAGCTATAAGTTGCACACTGTGCAGATTAATGGGCTGCAATAGACCAAAGCTCGGCAAATGCTGTGTGGCAGTAAGCACCCTCAATTTTGGGCATTTGGGTATTAAGTATGTTTCTTATAATTATCCGAGAGCTTTACAAGCGTTTTAGTGAAGCCTTTCTAGCCTCGGCTAGGCTTTCAGAGGCTTTCGGATTGACTCAACTGCAATGCGGACGCTTAGCTATGGACATAAGTACTTGGGGATTTACATACTGCTGGTAATAGAGTTGACTTGTTGTGTATTTGTCGTAAGTTGGGAATCAAATTAATTGTTTTGATACTGTAAAGCTGAGCCAAGTATTTAGGCTTAAGATCAGAATGACCATTTAATATTGATATTTCTGAACTTTAAACTAAAATCACTGCGCATAAGCGGCTAACTAATTTTAACAGACTTCAAAAAGTACCTATGTTATTTGTCCTAATAGTTCTATCTATTGCATTGTGAATAACGGAGTGCACATTTGTTATGTACAATAAATTATTGTAAAACGTTACTTAAACTAATGGATAATTGTTATAAATAATAAATTAAAATAAAATAAAGGTTTTTTGTTGTTCTGCAATCATACTTACAACTTAATAATAATTTTCAGTGGGATTTGTACGAAAATTTTGTTACTTCTCATTTGGTCAGCTATTACTCGTAGACTTGCCTACGTAGCTGTGATAGTTTTCCTTTTTATTTCGCTGTATATATATATATTCTACTACTGTGATTTTTTTCCATACCCAACACCACCATTTTGTTGGCAGTGGGGGCAAAAAAATCAGTTCCTAACTTTGATGAATGAATGATTTCAAGATTTTATTCTTTCACTTTGTCTGCGTAAGTAATATCCATGCAAAATTACAGCCTTCTAGCGCAAACATTCTCTGAGCTAAGCTGCGGACGGACGGACATGGCGAAACTATAAGGGTTCCGATTTGCCCTTTTGGCTACGGAACCCACTGACCTCTAGATACAAATTTTCAATTTTGCACCTAGTTAAGTGGTCAGAGGATTTTTACAATTGTCATTGTATTGAATAACCTTATCCTATGTTTTTAGAGAAATCAAGATATTATTATTATTACATTGAATGTAGGTTTACGTTACATTTTAAGCCAAAACGTTTCTTAGAAGGCAAGAAATTCTAGACCATCTTACTTTAGTGGTTACATAGAATGCAGTCCTGCAATGCGACAAGTTCCACCTGGTCTGTGAGGAGCGTTTACAGCATTAATTAAGTAAGTGAGGATTTATCACGGAGCCGAAACGGCTATTCGACAACTTTGTTACCGAACGACCTCTTTGCGGGAATCATTTCGTTTAAGGCTAGGACTTGTTGTTGGAATGTAGTTGAGTCTATGTTCATCTCGTTCACTGGTAGAGACAGTGAGTGAATTATTAACACATGGAGGTCTTACGAGAGGTGCAGAGACAGGCGGTACAATTTAAGTTTCATAAGTTTCGAAACAAAAGCCAATGTTACAAGTTTGGAATTGTTTGTAGTACTGGAAAAAAATACTAAAAGGAGAGGCTGTGAGTTTTTAAACCTTGTTCTTTTCTCATAGGTTGCACATCAACATGAAATGAATGTTCCATAATGCTAAATGAATCAGTAATCCCAGTTTGTGTCTGACAACTTGCCAAAGTTTTATCAATATTGTAACACAATAATTCATATATATTTTTTTTTTTAAAAAGACAACTCCCGCATTAGGGTACAAGCCCTGTGTCGCGGGGGACTTTACAAACATACAAATCACGGACACAAAGTACACCCAGACTCGGAACAACAATTTGTGGATCACACAAGTGGTGTCTCGTGTGGGAATCGAACCCACGACCTCTTGCGTAGCAGTCGGACATACACTCACTGCGCCACAGAGGCAGTCAAAATATTGTATTCTTAAACCTTCCACCATTTGAGTTTTAACCTCCTTTTCACAAGACATATCTTGAGCGATTTCATCAAATAGTAGTTCAGTGTAATTTGTTGTTTTTAGCGAGTTGTGCTGCCCCTTAAGACTCATGTCCACACACGCCTTAATAGTCAAACTTTACGTTATTTAGCACTGGTACTTGGGTGTAGCGGGCCCCGGGGGAACGCTTATATGTAACTTTCAGTTCAAGTGGACTTTAAGGTACCGACGACCAGTTTATATTTTTGGGATTTTCTTGCAAGTGATTTAGTATTTAGATTTGATTTAAAAATTGCTATGTATGTATTTTATGACTGACGAATCGCTATCCATACCCAGTTTGTAAATATTTTGAAAATAGGCAAATACCGTGAGTTACCTTTTTTCATCGACTCTACCTTTGTCGTGAAATATGCAGATGCATAACAGATTTTTAACTGAGGAATAATTTGTCTAAGAACATTTAAACATAAATGTAGATATCATTCAAAACTGTCTAACTTCTATCACCGTATAATGTTACGGTGAAAAACACAGTATAAGGTATAAAGGTAGTCACTTGAAATTAAATTTAGAGTGACTTCTAGGACTTATCAGTCTTTTATGCGTTCACGTGTTTAAAATGAACTATTATCCTTGGTGTTTTAGTGTAATATAAATTGTATTATTGTCCTTTTAATTCAAAACCACTTAGAGTGGGTCAAGGCCGACCAGTCCTGGCTCTCGGCCAGGATCTAATTCAATTTGTACACCCTAGGCCCGCAATATATTACACTAGATATTTTTATGACGCCATAAAAACTATTAAACTCATACTGTTAGTATGTTTCGTTTTAACGCCATGATTTTATTGCGAAAAAATTGACTAACTAACTATTATATGACTTTTTAATGTGTTTTTGTTACAACTTGATTTATCTCATTTTAACATTCTGTTGTTTTCGTTAATGAGTTAATTTATTAGTTGATTTTTAATGTGTGTTTTATGGTGTTATGTTTTCATTTTCGGCGCAGATACTTTATTAAAGAAGCTATTTTGAAAAAACTGTTTTCTTAAACGATTATCTGACGTAAACAAATAAATAAAATTGAAGAGCTTGGCAGTGATTTCTAAATAAATTCTTTTTGTTTTGGTAGCATTCGTTTTGAGGAAACAAACATCAAAATTTATGCTGATGTAAAAATAAAAGGTATCAAATAACTTCTAGTCGTCAATGGACAACACTTTAGTACCTATCTAATAGATATTTTTTTGAGTATAATCAATTTTGTGTCTTATTTGTTATGGGTGTTTAGTGTCAAGAAACATTAGCTATCTAGTTACTTGTCGACCCGTGACCACGATCGGTGCAATTCGATCGAAACTTCGGGTAAATAGAAGGTTCCTAAAATAATTCCCGCGATTAAGTCCCGAAATATATCTAATATAGTTACTTTTATTATAAATTGTACATTTTATAAATAGCTTTTTTTAAATCAAGTATTCATGATACGAAAATGTGAAGTAAATCGTCGAAAAAAAGTTGTCCACGTCAATGGAAAACAGTTTAGTAATTGATATGTTTCTGAAGATAATATTTATTTGTCTTATTTGGGTGTTCAATGTTAAGTAATATTATCCAGTTATTTTTAGCTGTAAATTGTAATTAGTAAGTAAGCAATCGAGCTTTGTTTCTTCAACCTGCAGATGCCTATTGTTGAGCAAAGGCCTCCCCACCCGTTTCCACTCCTGACGATCCTAGGCCATCAATTTGGTCCCGGCTGCTTTAACCAGATCGTCGATCCATCCAGTGGGACGTTCGGCCCACACTGTAGCGCATAATTGAGTAGAATAATATGAAATAAATCGTCAAAAGAATTTAACCGTTTTAAACTGTGATTTAATGAAAAGTTTAACCAGGAAGCGATTAAGTGTGAATCACTGAAGCCATTTCACAGAAATTTATAGTTTGAAAGATATTATTGCACGTTTTTATAACTTTTATTAATGTTCCCTTCAGTTGACTATTAATTAATGTTACTTTTTAACCTCCAACGCAAATGAAGGTGTCTTATAAGTTAAAAGTGTATGCCTGCTTATGTGTGTCTATATGAGTCCGCTTCTTCGCCTGCTTAAGTTTCCTGAAATCTCAATTTTATCCCTTTTCTACATTACAAAAGAAACTTCTTGACTGGGCGTGGATGAGTATATAATATTACTAGCTGACTCGCGAAACTTCGTTGCGTCAATTTCCCCCGTTTTTGCAACATTTTTCATTGATGCTTCGCTCCTATTGGTCGAAGCGTAATGTTATATAGCCTTCCTCGATTAATGGGCTATCCAACACTAAAATAGTTTTTCAATTCGAACCAGTAATTTCTGAGATTATCGCGTTCAAACAAATTAACAAACAAACTCTTCAGCTTCAGCATTAGAAGAATCAATAATGGCATGTTGATATGTAGGCCGATATATCTATAAGATATAGTCTCTCTACAGTTTATAATTTAATGTTACTTGGCGAGAAGCCCAACGTCGCACCTGGACACTTCTGAACTCTTGGAAATTTACTAAAGGTATAGTCAACTACATAGTCTCGTTGATTTTGAGGATGTCCCGGTTTTTTAAAGACACAACAAATCAAAATGAGGTATCTTATTACCTCATTTTCATTTCGTGTTTTTCATTTGCTTGACAAAAGAGGTGCAAAGGTGTGCGATGGATTATAGTGGAAACAGATCCATTGATGAATTAGAGAGAAACAAAAAGTATGAAACCGACTTCATAAACAAAAAAAACTAGGCAAGTGCATGTCGGGCCACGCACAATGTAGGGTTTCGTTGTCATTCGTATCTGCGTTGCCCATTCGTATAATGCAGCTTTAGAAGTGGGTTTTCTGTTGCTCAGATTTTTTCATTTTTACAACGTTAAGTTATTATTAAGTAGGTATCTACTTAATAATAATTTTCAATGAAATTTGTGCGATTTAAAAAAAAACACTTTACACATAGGGAAGGTACCCTCAATAAAAAAATCTTTCTTAACTTTCGTTTTTCAAGATTTTATACTTTTACTTTGTCGGCGTAACTTATCCATGCAAAATTACAGCCTTCTAGCAATAACAGTCTCTGAGCTAAGCAGCGGACAGACGAACGGATTAACGAACATGATGACCAATATATTAATTAGACCTCAGAAAGCTCTGTCCCACGTGGAAATCCAACCTATAACCCCTTGCACAACAAATGTGCGTACTCCCGATTAGTCAGCGACGCATGAATTTTCAATTTGCTATGCAATTTATGGTAAGTACTGAATTTGCCTAGTACAGATAGTGCAGTTATGAATCACAAATATTCTACATATTTTACCAAAATGCAGCCAGAGTTAGAATACGAAACTAGAAATTGTTGACCAGTGAGTGCTTACATGAAAATATGTCATACGATAAGGGAATAAACGCGGCTCGGCAAGTTGGTATTTTTTATTTGAATTGCTTTAGTTTCCAACAGATTGCAAGACGACTAAATATTAAGGTACGGTTAGCCAACAAAGTGGTTTATCAGTTTTGACAAAGTATCTTTGTAACCAAAATAGAGTTAAGGTTGAAATTAGAAAAAGTCAAAATATTATTGCAAGGAAAATCAAGCTTGTTGTTTATTACGTGCAAATAAATTTCAACCGTAGGGTGACATGAGTATACCATATTTTTGGCAGACTGTACTTTATAGCACCTAAATACTAACATTGTTTCATGTCCATCTTGGATCTTATTTCACCAAGGAAAACGTTAAATTATCAAAAATCCAAAAATGTATTCAGTTAAACTTGTTATTTTTAGTTTTGTATCTAAACTCTGGAGCTGCAATTTAATAATAATAATAATATCTTGGGACAACTCACACAACGCTATCTGATCCCAAACCAAGCAGAGCTTGTACTATGGAAACCAAACAACTGATAAACATACTTATATATTTCTAAATACATACATATTACAGATAAATAACAGACACAGAATAAACCATCGTGGTAAACTCTACTTCTTTTTTTAATTTAGTAGAATATTTAAAATATTTGAAAAAAATATTTAAGGTTTTACTTAAATAATAATTAAGGGGTACTTATTATTATACTTATATTTTAATTAGGGGCGGTAGCCTACTGGTTAAGGCAATGTATTCGCAATCGAGAGATCGCCGGATCAAATCCGATCCATTGTCCTACCGACGTTAATCCACTCCTAACAATAGCAACTCAGTTTAACTGAAGAAGTTAATGAGATGAGAAGTAAGTAACATGCGACCTACTAGTAAATTTTAAAAGTAAAATAAAATGATTGAGCAAGAGGTTTACTTTTAGGTTTTTAAGGATTTATTATCATGGGTAACGCCCCTGAAATTTAACCACACCCTTTTGTTACGTATTCTAGGTATAGAAATATTTAAAGTAATTGAAATCTCTACTTCTTTTTCACAAATATAGAAAATGACAGGGACAATGGTAAGTATCCTTAGATGATCATATTTCCCTACGAACTCTATCATAGCATATAAATGACGCATACCACCAAAGAATTCACATCTGATGTGATAGATAGGTTTAATAACGTATGAATACTTCAGAGGTAAAAATTTGCATATATGTCGTAAAAATACCTGCAAAGGAGCTCACTTTTTGCCGATAGAATGAGGCGAAAATAAAGGCAAAAATGGTTGTAAAATACCTGGTACCTAATACCAATAATAAAAGAGTTTCTTTAAAAATGTAATATTGCCGAGGTGCGACGTAGAAGGCATTCATTTTCCCGGGGAGTGCCCCGACTGAAGGGGCTTTCCGGGATTTGCCTACTATGAATACGACTGAGCTCTATTTATACTTTATAACAAGACTACATAAAGTCTTTTAAAGTAGGACGGAGTCGACTTGATTGAAATCTTTAAAACTCTGACTTCACAGTTGTGGGATTATTTTCTTTAAGTGTTTACATTTTTTATACTATATTTTGTCGATACAGTGATTTTATGTAGTCTGCTTTTGTATGCAGTTTCTCCCACTTGAATTTTCTAAAAAAAAAAATGTGTGGCACTCGGGGACTGCTGCAGTAAAGCATAAGCATTTTTTATCAACTTATACCATTTTTTTTTCATTGCATGTCGGAGCAGCTCGTTTCGATCCGTGTCATCCGCTTCGTATATTCGTACCATATACGTTAAGCGAACGCTCGGCCGAGCTACATGGTAGGCGGAGTGCAGGGTGTTAGGTTTTATTTTCGTTACGGAATTTCTTGATTCGGTCGCCGCGCTCAAAGCCCGCGATAAAAGCTATGTAATAGCTTAAAAAATGGGGTATATTATTGGAATAAAAGTAGTAAAATTAGATGTAAAAATTTCTGGATAATACTGTACCTAATAAAAAAAATAGACCATTGATGGACCAAAGCTCGTACAGAATTATAGCCTTATATTACAGTTTATTAAGGACTAGTATTACTTAAACTTTGATTAAATATAAGTTACTACGTTTCCACCTGAGTTACTGCTCGGGTGTAATAATGATTATTTTTCGTTGGACGACTGTAGTCTCTAGGTTTCCTATTAGCTAGAGACAACAGTAGTTCTGCTAGCCTGTCTAATAATCTGTCGTCACTGCAAAAATGTTGTGGACGACAGTTAACCGTGTCGTCCTATATGCGACACGGTAATATGTCGTGATAGTCGTTATAATGGGAACAGCTAGAGACGGTAGTCGTCACGTAGTGAGAACGGGCCCTTAAGTTTCATCACCCCCATAGGAATCGAGTGGCCTCAAATCTATTATTTTTCCTGATCTATACCATAAAAGTAGTTAGTATTCTTTGACAATAGAAACCTCTCTGTTAAATTTCAACAATACCTAATGGGGGATGAAGCAAAACCTACGTTGATGAATGAATGAGTCAAAAATTTCATCATTTCTCACCTCAAGAACTTCGTTTCGGTAGATTAACTAACTATTTTACGATTTCAAATAAATCATACAAATCAAGCACGTTTTCTTCCACGTCACTTTGCGCAAAAGAAAATGAATCCGAGTACGATTCAAAAACATTTATTTACTGGTACCTGCCGCTGTTTAATTTTCAATTCATGTTTATCCGATATCGCAGTAATTTGCATACAGCCAGTGATTTAAATAATGATCCACAGTAGGCCGAGCCAATCTCTCCGCTAACTTATGGTAATCTTGAATATTATTATTTAGGTACCTCCCTTTAAATCATGTCGGTGCTGCTTCCCTTTGCTTTCATTTTGCGCTTTGTGTGTGTCATTATTTATGACTATACCTTTATATATTATTGTATGAAAATTTACGTAACAAGCTCTGAACGTTCGTAGCGTGTCGCCGCGTTTAAAACGGTTACCGCTTTCAAAGACCCGTCGTATTTATTGTACGTTTTTGTACGCGAGCGTAGTTGCGTTTCATGTTAACGTTCTAAAAATACGCGCCACACACAGCAGCATTGCAGCGCATTGAGCGTATTTAAAAGGAAAATTAAAAATGGCATGTTGGATGCGCATAAATGACAGATCGGATGCTAAATGCCCTGTGTAAATTCGCTTCAGTTCAAGGAGTAATAGTAACTATGCCAATATTTTCTGGTATATGTTACAAGTAGGGGTAAAAGTATTTTCGTATTTTGAATGTATTGTTAGTAATCAAACCTCTTTGGTTGTACTGAATGTAACTGGCTGGTATTAATACCATTAATTGTTGACATTCTGATGATGGAATAAATAAAAAAAAAATGGTTTCGCCATTTACAATTGTTTTTCAAGCAAGCAAAATGAACGTATGTAACGAACAAATTCGGTACATTTTAAAGTTTTATTACAATAAGTGAAAATGCGACGAGCGCCGCGAATAAAATTTGTGTGGTTTATGGACCTAATGCGGTATCAATACGAGTACCACAAATATGGTAAAAAAATCTTTGTGTGAAAGATGAGGCTCGCTCTGGACTGTCACTGATAAAATCAGTGCTATCTTTGAAAAAGTGGAACTACAACGACATTAGTAGTTACGATATTACTGAATAACTGGATGTTGATCACAGAACAGTTTTACGTGATTTACAAAAGTCTAGGTACAAGAAAAATCCTGGTATTTGGATAACACATGATCTCACTGAGAGAAACTTAATACAACGTGTTTCCATTCCAGAAAGGGCGTGGTGTTCCATTATGACAGCGCCAGACCGCACTCATTTAAAGCAACTCAGCAAAATTTGAGTGAGCTGGGCTGGGATGTGTTGATGCATTCTCCGTATAGCCTTGATATTGCTCCATCAGATTTCCACCTGTTTCGGTCACTTCAGAACTCTTTAGGAAGCATAAAGTTACCTCAAAAGAACACTTTACTTTTAAGCGGCGGTAGCCTAATGGCCTAGCCTTGCGTGACCGATGCCCTAGGGCATCGGTCACACAATCGTGTGGTCGCGGGTTCGAATCCTACCCATTATACTACCGACGTGAACCCACTCCTAACACAAGTCTTTGAGCTTAGCTGGAGGGGTTAACAAGATTGCTAGTAATGTGGGGCTCTATCCCACATTGCTATTTATCTTTAAAAAAAAACCCTGTGAAAACTACCTGTCAGATATTTTTGACCAAAAATCTCAAAATTTTTACAGCACTGTGATCATGGCACTACCCACAAGATAGCAACAAGTCGTCGATCTTAACGGCACATGCATATTATAAACTAGCTGACCCGCCCAACTACGTTTGCGTAAATTTTCCCCGTTTTTGCAACATTTTTCATTGCTGCTGCGCTCCTATTGGCTGTAGCGTGATGTTATATAACCTATAGCCTTCCTCTATCCAACAGTAAAAGAGTTTTTCAATTCGAACCAGTAGTTCCTAAGATTATCGCGTTCAAACAAACAAAAAACTCTTCAGCTTTATAATATTAATATAGAATATAGATAAATAAAAAGTATACCTATTTTTTTAAGGGTAGGATTCGAACCCGCGACCACACGATTGCGTGACCGATGCCCTAGGGCATCGGTCACACAATCGTGTGGTCGCGGGTTCGAATCCTACCCATTATACTACCGACGTGAACCCACTCCTAACACAAGTCTTTGAGCTTAGCTGGAGGGGTTAACAAGATTGCTAGTAATGTGGGGCTCTATCCCACATTGCTATTTATCTTTAAAAAAAAACCCTGTGAAAACTACCTGTCAGATATTTTTGACCAAAAATCTCAAAATTTTTACAGCACTGTGATCATGGCACTACCCACAAGATAGCAACAAGTCGTCGATCTTAACGGCACATGCATATTATAAACTAGCTGACCCGCCCAACTACGTTTGCGTAAATTTTCCCCGTTTTTGCAACATTTTTCATTGCTGCTGCGCTCCTATTGGCTGTAGCGTGATGTTATATAACCTATAGCCTTCCTCTATCCAACAGTAAAAGAGTTTTTCAATTCGAACCAGTAGTTCCTAAGATTATCGCGTTCAAACAAACAACAAGCTCTTCAGCTTTATAATATTAATATAGAATATAGATAAATAAAAAGTAAACCTATTTTTTTTTTCTTTGTATGAAAAATACGAAAATACTTTTGCCCCGACCTTATACGTCGGGTCTTGCAAAGAGTTTAAGTTACTGACAGTATTTATAAAGCCACACTATCTATTTCTATAGTAGGTATCTATTTCTTACACTTCTTGTATGCTGTATGTTTTCTGTGAAAATCAATCTTCGTGAAGATTGCCACAGGACCGAACCGGGCAGGATATTACCTACTTTATATTTCGTATTGATTATTGTTCAAAGTTTTACCTAATTTAAATTTCAAGCAAATCAAATAAATTTATTTTAAATTTAAGCCGATCAGACAAAAGCAATAATCAGGTACGTCAATCAGCAATCACAGTTACAATTCCAAATTAAATTTCTACCTCGCACGAAACACGGCAACAATGGGAGCGTGTTGGGATGACCAGTGATGTTCGTATTGATTCAAATAGTGAGTGTCATTTGGACGTGTTGGCTGCGGATGCAGCGGCGTGTGGGCAGCGTACGGCGGCACAATCGCTTAGTCCACGTCACGTTCATGTCACGTGACCGCGTGTCACGCTTGCACTGCCACTAAATACCGAGAGTATAGAAGGTAGCCTTGTGTACCTATGTACTTTGATTTTTAGGGTTCCGTAGCCAAAATGGCAAAACGGAACCCTTATAGTTTCGCCATGTCTGTCTGTCCATCCGCAAGTTAGCTCAGACATTGTGAGGACTAGAAAGTTATAATTTTGTACGGATGTATATACTACATACGGATATATATACTACGGATGTATATACAATTATTCGTACAAATTCCATATGAAACAAAAACAACAGAAAACTCACTTCTAAAGTTTACGAGTAACAGCTAACGAAGTAAGAAGTAACAAATTCCATTGCAAATTACTTAAATAACGTAAAATACCACTAAGATATTGTTCGTTGTTCTTACATACATAGGCAGCTACGGAATCCTACATTGTGCGTGGCCTGACATGCACTTGCCCAGTTTTTATACCTACCTTCGCATAGGGTCGCCCTAGGGTAGACAACTCTGAATTCTGACAACTCTGAAGTTGTAGGTAGTGGCACTCGTATCTTATTGCTGGATCAATAAAAACCAATTACAAAATAATTCAAGTTTGAGTTTCAATTTATTACAAATTTGTTACCGAAAATAACTTATTTCTAGTAGGTAAAGCAGTCCACAAGGAGTCACAAAGTCACTGGTCTAAAGTGTTCTAAGATTATGTATTTTATAACGATGTCTGAAGATTACCTTCTGTATTTTTGGTATTTTGTGTTATTGCCTTCACGCCTTCCCTAGGGCTGGCACTGATGACCGCTGCACTTATTATTTCTAATTTGTAATTTATTGTTTGTTTAAGTTGTAAAAGTCATCTTATTGGGGCTATAGATTGTGGTTTAGAGGAGTCACCGTAAAACTACGATGAATTGAAGTTTTACAGTGCAAGGAAAGAATTCTTGAGGGGTGATACAATTTTGGTTTATTGAACTATACATGGATAAAAAATAGATGGTGACCCTGACATAGACGATAATAAGGTCTGATTGACCTCTATATCGTTTCCGGTCACCATTCTTATTCTAATAGGACACGGTTACCAGTTAACCATAGTAAAACGAAGAAGATCAAAAGACGTCTTTTTAGGGTATATACCATACCGGAAGGGTCTGTCTGTCTCAAATATTAAAGGGCTCTATGAACCGGAATATGTAGTATGCAATTTATTTTTATAAAATAATGACATTTATGCATATCTATAATAATATTATAAAGCTAAAGAGTTCGTTTGTTTGTTTGTTTGTTTTGTTTGTTTGAATGCGATAATCTCAGGAACTACTGGTTCGAATTGAAAAAATATTAACTGTTGGATAGCTCATTTATCGACGAAGGCTATAGGTTATATAACATCACGCTATGACTAATAGGAGCAGAGCAGCAATGATAAATGTTGCAAAAACGGGGGAAATTGACGCATTGGTCAGCTAGTTATGACTTGTTTAAAGGCATGATGGACCTTTTATTTACTCAACGTTTCGATCGAATTGCACCGATGTATAAAAATTTCAAAAGTTTAAAATCAATAATGACATTTATTTTGTTTTTTTAACAAGAATAATAAAACTAAGCGAGTCTTACTTGCAGTCGATCAAATTATTCTTCCTATGTTTTAATTTAGTACCAAAACACTTACGAAACACATGTAGGTACAAACAAGAGTCGGATCAATCTCAGTTCATTACACCGAGCCGTGAGATGGCGGTTCACTCGCTCAGCTCTCAGTAACAAGATCGTTAGCCTGTCTGAATACTTGTCTAGGGATGCTCTCAGCACGATATGTCGGTATATCGATGATGACGTTATGCTGAGTGTCCACTATTAGAGCATTCGTGGCATTAAAACGGAAGGCATTGTAATAACTATATAGTAAATAGTATTTAATTATCTGCATCACTTACTTGATGTACATTTTGCCTGTATTTTTTTTCTAGGTATGTACTATTTGTTGTCTGCACCTCTACCTTCTAGCTTTTGCCCGTGTTAGGTTTGATTTTTTTTAAATAAAATTCATCTATTCTTGGCGTATACGTCATAATATTGATCAGTACCTCAAATTTCAAGCTAAATCGTATAGTAATTTGGGTTGTACCTTCATTTATCAGTCAATCCCTGTTTCTTTTTACGTAAGTACTAGCTGTTCCGCGCAACTTCGTATGCGTAAATTTTCCCCGATTTTGCAACATTTCTCATTGCTGCTCCGCTCCTATTGGTCGTAGCGTGATGTTATATAGTCTATAGCCTTCCTCGATAAATGGGCTATCCAACAGTGAAGATAGTTTTTCAATTCGGATCAGTAGTTTCTGAGATTATCGCGTTCAAACAAACAAACACTTCAGCTTTATAATATTAATATAGATGTTAAATTTTCTGAAACTACAGGGCCAATTTTGAATTACATATGCTACATGAATGATATAGATATCGCGGGGATCAGTTGGTAGGTATAGTATCTATAAAACTAAGACTAACTAATCCCCGTGAGGTGTGTACACTGGTAATCACGATAACATCTTGACTATTAGCCGGTCTCAATAATCTAACTATCGATGGATTTGTCTACTAGAGGTATATATTTGACATAAGGTCCATACAAAATATGTCAAAATTCTACTTCTAGTAGATAAAACCAACGATGGGTAGATTATTGAGACTGGCCGTATGTCATTCAAAATTCACTCCAACTATAGTTTAAGATGTTATCCATAACAAAGAAATCTTGCCTTTTTGTACGTTTTACTTAAACTTTTTAAAAATAAGTTGTTATAGAGACTATTCAAAATCAAAAGATCTAGTTCAAGTATTATATGAAAAGATGATGACTGAATATCACGGTCGTGTAATACAAAGTCAATATAAGAATGATACGATACATCGATACAAACTCCCAACAATACAATACAATAACATCTCAAACTCATTGCTTACAATATCAATATCGATATTATTACATCCCTAAACTTATATCAAATCACTATTGTAATAACATTCGAAAGCTGAACGTTTCAGATCGAGATTGTCGTATTGCATCGAGATATCGTTATCATGATATAGGGTGCAATCAGTTAGTTCCTTCCATTCTGAATCATTAGTTTAAACCGAACTCGCAAGCAGCCGTAATGGACTTCCGAGTACTTTATTGCTTTATCGAGTGAGTAATACTGTTAAATAAATCGGTACCATTCGATTTATAGCGTTGCGTTATCGTAAAACTGTTTGAAGACAATTTTGTATTATACTTGCGATCTCTGGAATTGCACGGGGTTTCGCTAGATTTTATTGATATTATATCTATTTAAATATACGTTTTGTTGAAGACTACAACGCGTCCTACCTGTCATCACCTATGGTGCCGAGAAAGATTGACCTAGTCACAAATTTTAGGATTGAAGGACAAATTTCGCAATGAAATAATTCGATAAAGAACCAAAGCTGCACGTTAAAGTGGCAATGGGCTGCCAGAAGACCAATAGCCATTGTGTGTATAATACCTAGTCTAGCCATAAATATTGTTACGAAGAAAAAACTTTTTTTTTATTGCAAATAATATTTATTACTTTTACAGTGTGTTAGTTTAATACATAAATAAAAAACAATTCAAAATATAAAAAGCTTATTCGAAGTGGTCTCCATTGGCTGCAACACAGTCCTTTAAACGTTGAGGCCAGTTATCAATAGAAGCACGCACTCTTTCCATGGGAAAATTCTTCACTGCCAATCGTATGGATTGTTTTAGGGACTCCAAATTATCATGGCGTTTAGAGCAAGCCATACTCTCTAAAACTGACCATAAATCATAATCCAGCAGATTAAGATCGGGACTAGACGACGGCCAGTCTTCAGCTCTGATGAAGTCCGAAACGTTCACTTCCAACCAAGATTGCGTGGACCGAGCTTTATGACCCGGGCGCTGAGTCTTGTTGGAAGGACCATACTTGGTTATTGAACATGGTGTTGTTAAGGGGTTTAACTACCTTCTCAAGAATGGTATCTTGATACACTTGTGCCGATGTTTTGATACCTTTTTCACAAAAATATGGCTCAGTCACTCCTTCATAGCTAACACCCCACCAAACCATCACTGAAGTCGGATAATGCCCACGTTGCACTCTGTCGACTAATTGGGAAGCTTCCTTAGAGCTTTGAGCATAAATACGGTCATTTTGTTTGTTAAAATGTTGCTCAACTGTAAAGATTTTCTCATCCGTAAACAAAATTTTTCTGTGACCTCCCTTTGCGTACCGCTTCAGTAGTTGCTTCGATTTTACCACCCTATTCTTTTTTAAATTATCAGTTAAAAAATGACCAGTGCGTCTTTTATAGGCTGCAAGTCCTAAGTCATCTTTTAAAATGCGTGACATGGTTCTGGGTGCGATCTTCATCTCCCGAGATAAAATCTTTTGCTTTCGGACAGGATTTCTTCGAATTCTTTCCCTTACTGCTTTGACCACCATTTTCGTACGAACACTACGTGGACGGCCAGATCTTTTTCTGTCACAAACAGAGAAGGTCTCATTGTACCTATTAATAGCCCGGTACACAAACATTTGACTAATACTAAGCGTATGGAGAGTTTTAAAAATTACATTCGGCTCCATACCAACTTTGTGTAATGCAATCACAGCGATTCGGTTTTCTTTATCACCCCACTCCATTTTAATATAGCAAAATATTGTACAATGTATTGGCGCCAAAATTAGAAAATACAATGAACAATCGTATAAAAATGACAGATTCCAAATTCAAATGTAATATCTTTCTTATTTTTAATTGTAACAGTATTTATGGCCAGACTAGGTATATCCAGCTGTGGACCGATTCAGGCTGATAATAATATGAACATGTTGCATATGCTTTTCCCCAATTATTCAATTTTTGTCTGAGTGTATATTTCTCAGTGTTTCTCGTGTTTTAACCGTTTTATCTTTTTATTTACATAATGTGAGTGTGGACATATATATTTACAAAACTCCCTAAACGAGAGTGGCGGTAATGTGTGTGTTTACAGTCAGTACCACAATTCTAGCTAATATTTCCAAGTTTAATACAAGCAGTAGGTAGGTAAAATCGAGCAAAAAATAAGTTTGTCGTATGGGGGCCCCATTTATATATTTATTTTATTCTATTTTTAGTATTTGTTGTTATAGCGGCAACAGAAATACATACCTAATCTGCGAAAATTTCAACTGTTTACCTATCACAGTTCATGGGATACAGCCTGATGACAGACAAACGGACAGCGGAGTTTTAGTAATATTTTGCCCTTTGGGTACGGAACCCCGAGAATGAGCTTGGACGCGCTGTAAATGGATTCGGCATAGGAAACCATAATTTTCCCGTAAGTATCTACGACGCCTTATGTACCTGATAAAAATATATCTTGCTGCACAAGGTTCTTCGTAACTATATCAATAGAATTTGAAACGAAGACGAAAAGAATTGTGCTCTAAGAATCCTTTGCCACTATCACTCACGGAAATTAAATCTCGGACCAGCTCGGACCAATTTGTTCCAGAAATGTTCCGAGATTCAATCAGTCAGTTAACGATGGTGCTTAGCTCGAGCGTATTTGTGTGAAGGTTTTCTTCTACCTTAGTGTTACATGGTTGCATGATCTAAGTTTTCAAATGCCATGTCTACGGATTACAGAACATAGTGAATACCAACCTTAATGAGTCTAACTCAGGTAGCTTCTCTGGCTGTACGTAAGCCGCAACTCATTAGCTACGCTGACTTAACACCGAATGTTCTATGTATAATTGTACACTGAAAGCGGTTGAAACATTGTATACCTACTCCTAAATATAAAGACAAAATCACACAAGCATATATATATGTTTTTTGAGATTATTTCTGTACTGTACCTTAATTATTATGTAGTGTGCGTTATCTCAATGAATAAATGAGTTTTTTTTTTATATATTAACTGTGCTTGGGTTTGTTTTGGCTAAGAGTAATCATGTCGTGGTGGACTTTATTATAACAGGATAAGCAATTTAAAAAAAAATCTTACGAGAAAACATTAACCCTTCTTCCAAGTCGTAGATTAATTTATAAATAATCTTATTATATATTTGTGCTAAATATTTGCTAAATACTAGCACAGTATCTGGGTAATGATAAAGACTTTGTTAAGTGTGTTGTACCTACGCTCAGCGACGACGTTCCAAAAACGCCTATAGGTAGCAAAATATTGATTATACAAGGTTATTTTTGATATAGTGCAAAGCTCTGACACCATAACCAGATTTTTACTTCAAAAAATCATATAATAAAAAGACATTTATAATGCAAGCATGCAAGTTGTCTTGTGTTAATCGCGCTATCGTGCTCATTGCGTCCCGTGGTATCTATTGGTTACTATTGAAAAATAAGTGATGATCACATTTCATAACAGGATCTGGACTGTTAGAATCATTAATAAATTATTTATCATTTTTTTTTTTTTTTTTTAAAAGACGACTCTCGCAGTAGTATAGAAGCCCTGTGTTGCACTGTGGGCACTTTACAAACATACAAGTCACGGACACAAAGAACACCCAGACTCGGAACAACAATTTGTGGATCACACAAAGTGGTGTTCCGTGTGGGAATCGAACCCACAACCTCTTGCGCAGCAGTCGGACAGACTCCCACCGCGCCACAGAGGCAGTCATTCGCTCTATCAGTTTTTGGAACATGTTATTGAAAAATATAACATGTTCCAAAAACTACTCCATTGGATTGCGTTACTGATTCTGAGCAAACTACTTTCAGGTTTGCACTATACCTACCAAGAAAACGTTGTATAACTCATTGAGACATTTTAATACTCATTCTAAATCAACTGAGACAATTTAAAACAAATTCAGTTTGCCCCGAGTTGAGAGGTTTATCCCAACCAATAAGGGGTAATAGAAGATTCAGGAACCGGGTATCTTTGACATGCGGAAATAGGGACATTGTGAATAATAGGATATTTTGGTATAATGGTACCTAAACATTGTCAATAGTTAAAATAAACGCTGTTTCTGTGGGTCAGTTTAGAGTTACTAAAGTTAATGATACATTGCTGTTTTTAGGGTTCTGTAGCCAAAATGACAAAATGGAACCCTTATAGTTTCACTCTAGCCTTCTCTCTCTGTTTGTGTCTGTCTGTCTGTCCGTTTGTCTGTCCCCATGTTAGCTCAGATACCCTTAGTACTAGAAAGCTTTAATTTGTATATAGTTACGCCAAAGAGGTAGAGTACCTACCTACACGTAAAGTGGGATGTATTTTTTTTTTCTCCCTACCCCATCTTGTGGGATATTGTTAGATAAATATTTAGAGGTTGTGAATTTCACTTTGCGGTTAATATTTGAGTAAGCGAATTTTTCCGTGAAAAATTTGCTTATTCAAATATTTAGGGTAGTTTCCCCGTTTTGTCCCGTCCTAGGGGCAATAGTTTCTCCACTCTGTATAATGAATTTAAAAGGAAAACTATCACAGCTAAGTACCTAAGCCTAATAAGTTTACGATTAACAGCAGACCAAGTGAGAAGTAACAACATTTTTGAACAAATTCCAGTAAAAAATATTTATATAACGTTGTTAGTAGGTAGTATGAAACAAAAACAATAAAAAACCAAATTCTTATACCGCATCGCATTATTGTGCTGGACTAAACCCTACATTGTGCATGGCCCGACATGCACTTGCCCGAACCCAAAATTTAATAACAAAAGCTTAATATATATATTTTTTATATTTAATCTGACGCCTTTCTCTCACGGACAATTTTATTTTTGAAAACGATACCCGGGGGTCTGGAAGATGGACTATGGCATAGATTTTTAATTCAAACTTAACCCGAACTCTAGGAAGCAAAAGCTGCACTTGTGATAAGTCGTTAACATGATTCTTCATCTATCTACATTTGATGCCTTGCAGTAACACAAAATAAAGAAAGTAAATTTCAACCGAGAAGATGGCTTTTGGAACCCTGTTATCAACAAATGCAATCGTCGCCGTTACGATACCACGACTCAGTGTAAAGGCGTTGTAAGTGTAGTGTGTAGAAGTACAGATAGTACAAATTACTAAGCCCAGGCGAGGGTAGTTGAAAAATCCCACATCGCTAAGCTGCCATCAGTTGACCGGTGACCACGATCGGTGAAATTCCAGCGCAACGTCGGGCAATTAAAAGGACAGTTTCAAATAATTCACACTATTAAGTCCCAAAATATAAATAATTCAATTTTCAGCTTGAGTAAAATAGTGAAAAACTATAACAAATCGAATACAATAATATTTTAAACTCAAAAACATACAGTGGCTAAACGTGACTCTATACTTTGCAAAGATTACAACTGGATTTAACAGATACTACGTGAATACTCCAAGTATTCGCAAAAGCGAATACTTGTAAAAATAAATGATACTCGGAAGCAATATTTCACCAATTTGTAGCAAAGCATCTCTCCGTGCTCGCTGTGTGCCGGAAGATTCGTGAGTTAATTAAAGTGCAATTGCAACGGTCGTCGTTCAACTGTAGAAAGGAAATTGAAAAATGTCATTATACCTACTAGAGAACCCGCGCGAGTCTGTTCCAATACTGACATCAGAACTGCAACAGAACCGCGGGAAAAATCGTGATACATATCGTGATTTTTATGAAATAGTGATCTTTGTTTTTTTAAACTGCCTGCAAATACATTGCAAAGGCGGACTTAATGCCATAGGCGTTCTCTACCAGTCAACCTTTGGGTGGTGGAGAAATTAATGTGGCAGGTGCATATTATTAAGAAAATATTTACAGATCTAAAATACATATGTATTAATTAAAAAAAAAGATACTATAAAAGAAATAAATATATTAAAAAACATATAATACTTATAATTAATACAACAAATACACGCAAAATTATAATCTTTATATACATAATTCTACTGTACGTGTCCAGCCGTTTAGGAGGAGTTCATGACATACACTGAACTCCTCCTAAACGGCTGGACTGATTTTGACGAAATTTTGTGTGTGTTGGATTCGAGAATGGTTTAGATTTACAATTGAAATCGATTCACAAAAAAAAAAATAGGTGGTACGAAGTTTGCCGGGACAGCTAGTATAAATATATTTCTACACGTAACGTATAAACATGAGAAAACCAAACAACTACCTACTCTGCTGAATCTGCCAAGCTATTTCTATACAATTGACGAACTCTGTTTTTAAATGCGTAACGACTGGTGGACATACTGATTTCCACAGGGAGCGCATTCCATAGAAGATAAGCCTCTCTTCATGTACCACAAAATTATTGTCTACGACGTTTTCTAAAAATGAAACCTAGCTAGATCGATTTATCGCCCCCGAAACCCCCTGTATGCAAAATTTTATGAAAATTTTGTTGCCTGGATTCAGATTATACTATATAAGTGTATATCACAGGCGCAGGGTTAATATTTTCCTGAGGTAACTCGTTACAAAAAATATATTTTGCCTGACTTGTTCTTCACACCTGTAGGTAATATCACACTAATATTATAAAGACGAAAGTTTGTATGTGAGTGTATATGTTTTTTACTTCTTCACGTCTAAACGGCTGGAGCGATTTTAATAAAATTTAGTATGAAGGTAGCTGACACCCAGACTAATAAACCGCGGGTAACACCGCGGGGCACAGCTAGTTAAGTATAATTCAAAGGGAAGCCGAAGAGAATGGTGTTCTATGAACCCTCCACCACTGGTATATATTACAGCTACTAGTTCGAAATGAAAAAAAAAATACTGTTGGATAGCCCATTTATCGAGGAAGGCTACTGGCTATATAATATCACGCTACGACAAATAGGAGCGGAGCAGCAATGAAAAATGTTCGACATGTTCTTTCCATTTCAATTTATTATCAATAATTAGTCCAAGAAATCTAGCTGTACCTGTTTAATTTATTGTGTAATTATCATAGACTAAATTGATATTCAATGAATTTTGTATTTTTTGTCCAAAATGTGTGATGTTTGTTTTCTTTAGATTCATTTTCAAGTTATTGTTATCTAGCCAGGTAATTATGGATGTTAGTGCATTATTTATATCAATTTTATATCTGTTTGGGTCTTCACAGGCTATTGCGACAGTACTGTCATCGGCAAATAATGTAATAGGTTGCGAAGTTGTTTTAGGCAGGTCGATTATATAAATGATAAAGAAGTGATAAAGAAGATAAAGAAGTTGAGAAAAGTGGTCTATGAATATTTTTTGTTATATAGTGGACAACATTTGGTTACAAATAAAAAAAATACTTCTAAGTTAGGTACCTACTTACTTCTTAGTCACATGATTTTTTTTAACTAGTTAGGTATTAAGATACATATTGTATTACCGAAGGTAATTGAATCATTTTGTCAACGTTGATTGAAATTTGTAGTAGGTAGGTATCTGCTATTGATCATAGCACGTCTCAGTTACATAAAAGAGTGCGAGAGAGAGGTCCTTTCAGTGACTTGCAAAATCGTCCCATCTCTTTTCCTCCTAACTTCGATATTCTTGAAGAACGCTGTCAACACATCGAATGGACAGAAATGTTTCTACGTTGGAAATGTCCTCGGAGAAAACCAATAATAACAGCGGACGACTCTCTGGAATTCTATTACGTTTTATATATATACCTACCTATAATGTATTTTATAACGTATTCTCACAAAATACCAGGAGTACAAAAGGCAACCTTCTTACAACGCGGACACGGAAATGCACCGGTGATTTAAGTTTACTAAAAGCATTAAAGCATTTGCTGTGTAGTACCGACTTAAGAATAATGCCAGCCCATCTCTTCCCGTGGGTGTCGTTAAGGCGACTGAGGGATTTCTGAAATTACCCCGAGGATTTATAATAAGTACCCAATATGATGTCCCACTGTGGGGCATGAGTCTCTTAGTACCGGAGACCCATGCCCCGCAGTAGGACACCATATGGGTTGATATGAAAAAAGTATTCGTAATGCATCGAGAAATTAGGTTATTAGTGGTCTGAACTTGTCTGTAATTCCGTCACAAAATACTGAAAGTACAAAAGGTATCTTCATAAGACGCGTCCGTGAGCAATGTGTGTGTTGTATGCTACGTTGTACTCTGGACTGGCTACCCTGTACAAAATGACAGCAATTTCAAACCCATCCTGTAAACTTTATTGACACTAATAATAATAATATTTGGGTGGATGCTAATGTGGATTCAGCAGTCATGGTGCCGATAGTTGTATCACGTTTATCATCCATCCACGGACTTGTTGCGAAGCTTGACCAACATCTACAGGGGCTCGCGTTGGGTAGCTGGGTCAAGAAGGAGTCAAGGAGTCAAGAAGGGTGAAGAAGGTGGGTACTCTTTGACACGACACATATAGTGAGGAATCTCCTCTCCTTAAAACTCTGAACTCTCCGATAGCTTGCTCTCTGTACCCGACGCCAGAAGGTTTGCAATTTTTTATACAATGAAATGTTTTTTAATTGATTTTTTATTTAAATTATTTAATAGTGTAAAAAAATAGAAAAATGATAAATAAAGGTAATAATAGAAATAAAAGCCCGTTTAATCTTAGTAGGTTGTTTGTAAGTTTATAAATATGCATTTTTCAGAACTTTATTGACACTAACTTATGTCAAATGGCCGTTGTTGTCGTCTTTGTTACAAAACTATAGACTCACATTTGATTTTCTCAAATGATCGTCCAAATGTCAAAATCAAACGGAAGTCTTATTGTTGTCGGCGATAGCCTCTCCAGGGGTTCCCAAACTTTTAACATAACGGAACACCCACCAAATACCTTTTATTTTACGGAACCTCAAGTTCATGACCATGGTGGGGGGGAACCGGATCTAACATGCTTACGATGGAGGGGGATTCATTTCACTCGACACCGGCCAAGAGTGAGTCGCACGCAAGACGGGACGAAGGTCCATTTAATTTCGCCCGACTTAAAAAAAACATTCACAAAACAAGCTTCTGAGGGAGAACGTGCCCTCGTGAATTCGCCTATGTGTCGATGTACTTGTATGTAGGTTACTTTCTGTGCTCTTGGTATTTGGTGGTATTGTGTGTGTAGGTATGTTGGTATAAATAGCACCACTAAGAGAGGAGTGTAAAAACGAAATTATGATGTACGTGAATGTTTTTACGTTTATGTATTTTTTTATTTACGATTTGCTTGAAATACATACTCGTAATTTGTTTATTTATTTGAGTGTAATGTACTTTTCGTAGGAGGTTTTGTTTGCCAAAATATTATTTATGTTTTTTGTACAATAGTACATAGGTACTTTCATATTGTACAAAAATATACCAACAGAGAATAAATGAGATCATGTTAAGAGGGTATGTATTTATTTCATAAATTGCTTTACGTTTCCACGGAGCTGCACCGATTGTGGTAAGCAAACACCTTGTCAAGATTTTTATGGATCTATGCATTTCGGCGAGTTAAGTCATAAGTCAAAGTAAAAATCAAAATACTTTATTAATTTAGGTTACAAATGCAACGCTTATGAACGTCCGACAAAATTTGGAAAATAATGATTCTACATTTCATGCCAAGTTCGCAAGAGTAAAGCCGTGAGAAAAGAACTTGAGTATATAAACTCATGACCACTTTTTTAAATGCCATTTTTTTTACAATATATTTGTTTAAATACAGTAAAGCCAGTAAGGTGCTGCAACCATTACACCATTGAACTCATGCAAGCAATAACCATAGTACGCAAACTGGTATAATCAAGTTTTAAATTAATTAGCCTCCTACGGTGTGGATGGTAGCATAAATTTACAAAAATACAGAAGAGGGTGGGCAACATGCGATTCGATTATTATAAGAAAAACTACCTATTTATGAACCACTAATTAAAAAATAATAATCCTATAAAATGATAATGACAAAGTCAATAAGACAATGATAAGTAAATCTAAACTTAGATATATTTATATAGGTTTAGTCTTGTACACTTTAAGTAGGTACTTATTCCAAAGCGATAAACATCTTATCATCCAGAAAAATAAAAAAAAATACATATTTACCAATCAAACTGTGCGAGTACGGCACAGCTTTGTAATAAATTAACCATATTTAAATCTGTTTATCCTTGAGAAGCTACGCTAGGGAAACTTACGGATAAACATAACACTTTACGCTGAAGAATACTCTACTCATAATCATCAGATGTTTAAAACCATAATACGTTAAATACAAAACAAAGTTTTTCAACACGATCCAATTAAAAAGCCTACAACTCCAGCTCCAATTCCGTACAATATTCGTTGAATCAACAACTTGTTGCATTATCAATGCACGTAAAATATGATCCGCTATGATTGTCCTGCCATTTTACCTTTTTATCGGCCATTATGTTGAACATTAAAGGTGTAGACATGATACCTCGGTAAAGTTATGACAGTTTAGTAGATTTTAGTGGATTGTAGTGTTCGTTCATAGAGTTTCATGGCTTTTTGGTTGCTTGAACATTGTCGTAAGATGTTTGAGCTTTGTTTGAAAGTGTATCATGTTTGATGGTTAGTTTTTCATGTCTTTATGATGCCATATTTATATTATTGCGTGTTGTGACGGTAGTAATGCGTGTGATACTTAATTTAAGTCTCAAAATGATTTGGGAATTTAGGTACGTCAGGTATGAGCTAGACGGTAAATTGAGATGATAGTCTGAGTAGAGTCAGTACTCAAATTCACTGTATTCTATTTGCGTTGTTGCTTCCTTTATTTTAAAGACGCAAAGTAAGGGAGTTGCAAAACATCACGAAAACAAAGTATAGGTACCTACCTAAAATGGAATAGCAGTTTGTCCATTACACTAAGATGAAGTGGTGGCTCCTGTCGGTTACAAACCTACTGCTACTATAATAATATCTTAGGACAACTCACACAACGCTATTTGATCCCAAACTCAGCAGAGCTTGTACTATGGAAATTAGACAATTGATAAACATACTTATATATTTCTAAATACATACCTACATATTAAAGATTAATAACACCCACAGAATAAACCATCATGCTCATCACACCAACTTTTATCCTGGATGGGGATCGAACCCCTCTTGCGTAGCAGTCGGATACACTCCCACCGCGCCACAGAGGCAGTCTCTAAACCTTTTCACTTTAAAAACGTACAATTAATTTTATTTTATTGTTTAGTAGTTACAATAGATATGCACATTACACTTAAAACTAAATGCTCTTTAAAACCTATTACTTACTGAACCCGAAACCGTCCAAAAGAAAACCGAATAATAACGTAGACATAACACTCAAACGTGTTTGTTCGAAGATTAGTCCCAATAAAATATCTTTAGGTGTTCGGTATCGTATTGGAAAACAAGATTGCGACCGTGTAACCGGTGTGCTTAATGGCGGAGCCGGGACACGAATCTTGGGCTCTTGGGACAGGGGCGGCAACAAACAGCCTCCTTCGGGCCCGATCCCAATTTATTAGTCACACCCGCGTCACAAAATATATAGCTAAAGAAAGCCGGCTCTCGGCAACAAGAGAAAACAGACCCACGCTCACATAGAATCACACCACACAGATCTTGAACGAACTCAGTCGAATGCAATTTCACCATTGATAAGTCAGTTTGTACCCTTAAGCTGTCTTGGTGGGTACAAACTTTGTTAAGTTATTCGTAGCAAGTGTAATTACTCGCGAATGAGACTTAGGTATGAACTAATATCTCAAATGTAAAGCGCGGTACGGTAACATTCAGATCTTTGCCAAACAAATATTTGGGTGGCATTGATACTGTTATGGACGACGCGTGGCGCTTACTATAAGGCCACGACCTGCTCGTTTCTTCATAACGTAGTATAAACAATAAAATAAAATTGCTAACTGACTGCATACGTAGAGATAGTCCGTACAAACGCGTCTATGTGCGACGACTTGTTGTTGACCGGTTAGCCGGTTACATTGCCCGCGGTGTACCGCACAGGAAACCTCGATGCAATTTATTCGCTAACGTATATTCCTCTACTTTTCATTAGGTATGTCTTTGTGCCCATTCCCAATTGTCGGGTGTCGGATCCGAATAAAAATCGGATGCTCTATCGGCAGAACATTTTGTATGGAACTGTTCAGACTTACGACGACACGATTTTTTGTCGTCTTTCTATACAAAATGTTCTGCTACTAGAGCACCCGATTAACATTCAGCTCCGGCTTTGCACGGACTTTTCTCCATCAATAGACGTATAAACCATCAGTAAGAAATTATCTGAATGATAGTGAAAACGGCATCAAAATACGTTGCGTAGTTAGAATTTTGTGAAGTTGAAGCGGCGGTAGCCTAATGGCTAAGGCATCGGTCTCGCAATCGTGAGGTCGCGGGCTCGAATCCTACTCATTACACTACCCACGTGAACCCACTCCTAACAGAAGTCTTTGAGCTTAGTTGGAGGGATTAACAAGATTACTAGTAATGTAGGACTCAATTCCACATAGGTAGTTATCTTTAAATATAAAATTGTGAAGTTGTATTGTTGCACTTTTAGGTAGTGCCTTGACGCACGACCTAAAAGTAACGATGATAAATTGATAAATAATGTAATAAACTAAAATAAATTATATGGTAGTCGTGTGCTTGCGTTCTCATGAGACACGATGTCGTTTAGATTGTCAACAAGTTTATTTTTGTCGGATTTTGAATGCAGTTTTGAGATTATGTAAATATAGCATTTATGCTTTTATTCAGGTTATACTTATCATCTGCCTCTGTGGCGCGGTGGGAGTGTGTCCGACTGCTACGCAAAAGGGTTCGGTTCACACGGGACACCACTTGGACATCCACAAATTGTTGTTCCGAGTCTGGATGTACTTTGTGTCCGTGACTTGTCACAGCAAGACAGGGCTTGTACGCTATAATAATTGTATATATATTTAGAACTATAGCGGCGGTAGCCTAGTGATTAAGAAGAATTCCTTACACAAGCAAATTTAGCTTAGCAGAATTGCTAAGCTAAATTTGCTAACATTGCTATTTATCTTCGTTTAATTCCAATTCTTTAAGATAAGAGGGTGTGTGTAATTGAAATATTTATTCCCAAAAGTTAAATAAATGCTTGCTAAATCATTACTCTCTTTCGGTGTCTGATAATAATATGAATCACTACTAGATTTAGCTTCCAAGCCGCCCCAACGTAGAAATTGTGCGATTTTCCTGATAAAAAGTAGCTTAAGTATGTTATTTTCCGGTTCATCTACCCTACTATTACAAAGAGGTAAATTTTGGATGTAGGGGCTTTCTTTCCATGTAATTTCATTTCACTTTTACGCTACTCAGCCGTTTTTAAATAAATTAAGATAAAAAGATGGCTTGAATCTTTGGAAAGGACATAGACTACCTCTGTGGCGCGGTGGGAGTGTATCCGGCTGCTACGCAAGAGGTCGTGGGTTCGATCCCCGCCCAGGAATAAAACTTTGTGTGGTGAGCACGATGGTTTATTCTGTGTCTGGGTGTTATTTATCTATAATATGTATATATTTAGAAATATATAAGTATGTTTATCAGTTGACTGGTTTCCAAAGCACAAGCTTTGCTTAGTTTGGGATCAGATAGCGTTGTGTGAGTGGTCCCAAGATATTATAGATATTATTAAAGACTTTTCTTATCGCGGAATCTTTATGTTACTACTTATTTCTGGCATGGTGTGAAGTGATATCAACATCCGCGTAAGTGTAGTTGCGAGTATTAGCTAGCAATCTAGAGTCTATTCAAAACATAGAGCCAAACAATAAGTCCTGTACAGTTACGATATCTTTGAGTCAGCACAGAGTAAGTGAAGCACTGCTCGAGAAATTTTCCAATGATGATAATTCAAAATAGTTCATAACCAATTCAAATAGAGTTGTAAATAGTACGCATGGCAGAAACTATTTTAATTAAAAAAAATGTGTGGCACACGGAGACTGCCACGGTAAAAATATATTTTTTTTTATTTTTTTTTTTCCATTACATTTCGGAGCAGCTCGTCTCGATCCGTGCGAGATTCGTACAGTCGTACCATATACATATACGTTAAGCGAACGCTCGGCCGACCTATATGGTAGGCGGAGTAGGGGGGTGTTAGGTTTTATCTTCGTTACGGAATTTCTTGATTCGGTCGCCGCGCTCAAGCCCGAGCCCGCGATAAAAGTTATGCAATAGCTTAAAAATAGTCGAGCATTTTTTTGGAAAAGTGCTTGACTATTTTTACCCCCCCCCCCCCTACTCCGCCTACCATAATCATCATTGGTGATAATAATTTGAAAAGGACTCGAACATTTTTCCGCTAGCTCTGTGTTGGCCCTTTTGGACAATGTGACAAATTCACTGGTCAGTGTTGACCAGTTACTTTATCTTAGTATGGCATATTTACACTACGCTGTCCAAAGCTTTTATCTAAACCTTTCTTTCGCATTTCAGTTTTTATTCTACAACAATAATTTATTATTCTGTATCCCGCAGTGGCCGCAACTTCGCGCCGCAAAACTTTATGTTCGTAAAATAACATTTTACTGCGTTTGCGACGAGCACATCACTTTGAATGTATTTAAATGACTCTATATAGGTTACCAATGTACGGTATTCGCTATCCAGTTTTATGTTATTGTTACATTGGCTGTATAATTTGAGTGGCGGTTCCTTAATGTAAGCTTTAGGTCTATGGCGCAGTGATGTATGAAGAGAAATTGATATACCAGTGACTACCAACAATGTTATTACAGTTAGTAGGAAGAAGGGTGAGATTTTTTTTTTTTATATAAGGCACATCTTTAAGTACCTTAGGGACGAATCTTCCTTTCTTTCCACTGTTACGGCAATGCGGCACAAATGGAATAAAAGATTGGGTGAGTTGCGGGGTATTCGCCACTGAGATTGGCATTCCGACATACAGATTTTTAGCAAACTATTTTGGATAAATGCATAATTATGAGCGCAACATTGCAAACATAAAACATGCCAGTTTTTATGACGGTTGCAAATTATTTTGTAATGTTCCCAACACAAAAATTACTAACTTTTTTTGACGTAGGCGAGTTTAAAAAGTCCATGTGTCATTTACTGCCCCACTTTAGGCTTCCAATACCTTGAACCGTAAAAGGACATTGGCCACTTAATTCTAGCTCCAAACAAATAAAATCTCAAATAAAACAACAAGTAATAAATAAACAAATAAAAGATATATATTATTCACAAATTCCCTGGCAGTGTTTACAGTGATACACAATGTTTGTGTACAGTAAGTAAGCACATAAAATGAAGGGTCCAAAAGAGGACGGGTTGGAATTTCAGATTGATCGCATGACATTCCGACCTCTATTTACCCGATAGAAAATTGCGTTGACCGCATGTCGGGTAGGAGCATGCATGCCCGCACATTTTTATTTTTTAATAACATCTCGTCCTCTACCCGGATACGGCGACTGTTAGCTATGTCATAAATAGTCTTGCTGCAGGTGATTTAGTAGTTTTCTGTAAGCTCGGTAAGTACAATGCTTAAGCATATATCTTGTAGATTTTTTTTTTGATTTGGATGCGGAGAATATTCTGGCACAAAGTTTGATTCAAACTCGGCGTTTAATAATGCATTGAAATTGTTGTGACATTTTCAGAGTGATTGCTAAAAGATTGGTGGTTTTTAAATGTATTTTGATATGTTCTTCACTCGGTCACCGATGATCGAGCGAAGAATATTTCAAAATACATTTTAAAAAAAAAGCATTGACACGCGATGTTAAACTAGAGATTAAATAATGGTGTCAAAATTTTTACTAATAACTGCTGCCAGGTAATCTAATTTTAAAGCCTTGAAAACATAAATTGTATATATTTTTCAGCCTACTTATTTAAGGTGTCCCAGTAAGAGCGTACTTTTTAAATTTGGTGTATTTTTTTTCCGTGTGTGGCAGCTCTGAAATTTGACAGCGTTCACACAATTATTTTGTGTAACACATTAACTTATAGACCAGGACTGCGCCATCCCTTTCAAATAAAAGTAAATATTTACTGCAGAGCGGGAAAGAGAGAAAAATCTTGTACGGCTTTTGACAGGTATTATTTTGTGAGGTTATGGCGCAGTCCTGGTCTCTACGTCAACGGTGTAACACTCCATTTTTTTTAAACAATCATAGGTGACAGCTGTCAAATTTCAGAGCTGCCATATACAGAAAAAATATTACACCAAATTTAAAAACTGCACTTTTACTGGGACAGGAATAACTGTTGTTTGTGACTTTTTAAAATGTCTTAAGACGCGGGCATGACATTTTTTTGACTTATGACACTTGTGAGTTTACAGTGACAAAGCAAAAGTCAGATGAAATTCTAATTTATCTGGACTATAAAGCAATGAAAAGGCTGTTATATCGAAGTAACAGCCAGTAACAGGTAATTTCCGGTTGACACGGTCCCTACAGGTAGGTATGTAGGTATCATGTGTGTCTATAGTGATCTTTTTTTTTTTTTCGAAAATACAATTCGTAATATCGGCTCCACTCGTTGGCCCCCTATTTACTAGAACCACACCTTGGACGAATGAGCACGGGACCGACGTTGGGGCCAACGTTTGGAGCCAGCGTTATAGAATGAATAGAATGCGAGTACGTGCCTTTTTGACCAACTCCATGAGTCCGTGAAATAGACGTTCTTTATTTAAATGAAATGAAACGGTTCAAAAGTTTTTTAGGTTTTTATTGATGACAGTTATTTATCGGACAGTTCGGAATTTAAATGAGTATAATTGTTCTACGAGGCCAAAGTCGCCCTTCGAATACTAGAGTTGGGTTATTATTTTTGCCCTAACTTAGAAACTGAATAAACCTTTTATGGTACTTTTTTCTAAAGGGTAGTTATGTGAGCACCTACCTACTGTATTAAATCGTTAAAGTCGTTTTACGCTCGACAATTTACGTGATGCCATCATAAGAAAACATCGATGACATTGTAATAAACCACCATGCCTTTGGGAGGCTCTTTTTTAAACCATTGCCTGTTAAAGCTTTATTGGACCCGGGTGCATGCGCCCGAATGCGCCTTACGGCCATAATACTTCAGCCAATCAGTAGGCGCAATGTGACGGACCGTGACACTTATTCGTGCGTGCACCCGTTCATCGATTTATAAGACGTTATCACGTCAAAAAAGATTTAATAGCATCATCTATAATCAATATTTTTGTAAAATTACCTTTAAAATTAAAGGAATTATTTCTGGAAGTGGAAACAAAGACCCCCCGATGTCTACGAGGATCTTTAGTAAAAAAAAAAATATAAAAATAAAAAACGGAACTGCTGCAAAAAAGACGGAAATTTATTGCATAAATCCGTTCAGTGGATTGTGAGATATCAGGTAAGAAAGAATATTACATACATATACACATACATACAAGATACGCGCGAAAAACATAACCTCTCTTACAGTTGGGTAATGAGAAATACAAATCAAATACAGAAACAAAGAAGGAAGAATGTTGATAAAGATGCGTCAATACTCATCTACTCATATATCTATAGACACCATCAAAGCATCGTAAAATCAAAGAAGACGGCAAGTTTGTTATGATTGATATGAAAATAACTCACGTTGGCAGTCATGTTTATGTCATGCTCGGCTATCTCGATGGGTTCACATACCTGAAACAAATTTTGACGTAATATTAGTAGGTATCGAGCAGGTAGGTAGGTAATAAATAATCAATGATATGCATAGGTAGTGCCATTTCGCGGGATACGTCAACCGTGGCATAACGTGGACATATCACCTCATATAAAAAATCCCGGGATTTTATGATACACCTTCATCTAATGTAATCAATATATAATTAACAAACTCGTACCATTAAAGTATAGTTTAGCTAGAGATTTAGAGCTATTCGAAATTTCGTTTAAAAGAAAGAATAACTGTTCTGTTACATAAAAGTCATCCAACTTGCTATATCAACTTTTCAAACTATCTTACACAATTGTATTGTATTGTATCTGGATAGAGGCCGGGATATATAGCCCGGAAGTCGCTGCGACCTAAAAGATCTATTGTGACGCCTCTTTCTTCCTTAAAGGACATCTCCAAGATTTAGTCTGACCATATAGTCGACTATGTGTCTTGGTGGAGTGGCCTTAACGTCGTCAGGTGTGATTAAGTGCCCTCCAAGGTGCTGGCTTCTGGTGTAATGAGTTGCCTCGCAGCTACAAAGGATGTGTATAGGTGTTTCTTCATCCTTATGGCAGAATCTGCAAACATTAGTATCGGTGAGACTCATCTTGTGCATGTGTTTGTTTAGTCTGCAGTGCCCATTTAGGGTTCTAGTAAGAATTCTGATTTGATTCTTACTCATAGAGAGCGCCTCTTTAGTGAACTTTACGTTGAAGCCCACTAGGAGTGCTTTTGAGTGCTCTTGGCCTGGTGACTTTGACCAGAGCTTGATGCTTTGGTTTAGCCCCCATCCTTTGAGCGTGTTAGTAACGGAGCATTTGGGTATACCGCAAAAGGGTTCAGGTCCCCACGCCATCCCCTCTGCCCCCATTCTGGCTAGCTCGTCGGCTAACTCATTTCCTGCGATGCCACGGTGTCCAGGTACCCAACTTAGCGTTACTTTATTGGTTTCACCTAGTTTGTTTAAGGTTTGGACACACTCTTTTACGAGTTTAGAATCCATCTTTTGTGAGCCTAGAGCTAGAATAGCCGCTTGGCTATCAGTAAAGATGGATATTGCTTTATTTTTATAGTCTTTTTGCAGGCTCTCCTGGGCGCAGCCCAGGATTGCGTAGAGCTCTGCTTGGAAAACGGTGGCATGCTGACCGAGGTTGCAGGATCTCTTTACCTTCGGTTGTCCACCGTGGAATCCGGCCCCTGCAAGTCCATCCTTTTTCGAACCATCTGTGAACCAGATGATATCGTGGAAATTGTACTTACCAGGTATTTTCTTTTCCCATTCCGATCGATCCGGAATGGTGGTTTTAAATAGCTTGTCAAAGCTGTATTCATATAGCATGACATCAGATGGCATTGCCATCATTCCGTCTTCTATTATGTCGTTGTGCAGAGTATTCATTACCAGTGATCTCCACTTTGTCCTACCTGCATTTTTAGCTCTAACCATCGCTGCCCTGGCTTCCATTTGCACCTGCACGTGCAGAGGATTCAGGCTGAGCAGTGCTTCGAGGGCCGCAGTTGGAGTAGAGGAAAGTGCTCCTGTGGTCATCGTGGTGGCAATCCTTTGAAGGCTGGTGAGTGCCTCCTTGCATGTGACTTGGTCGGTCTTCCTGTGCCATACGACGCATGCATACGTCACCATAGGTCTTACAATGGTCGTGTATAACCATAGAGTTACCTTAGGTTTTAAGCCCCATTTTGTACCGACTAATCTGCAGGAGGTACCCATAGCTATTTTAGCTTTCCTGATTATAAGTTTAATCTGAGGGTTCCAAGTAAGTTTTTGGTCAAGTATTATGCCCAGATACTTGACTTCCTTGGAGAATTCGACTTTTTCACTAAAAAGTGTTGGCGGTATTAAGTTGTCGAGTAACCTTTTTTTAGTAAAAGGAATGACAACCGTCTTGGACGCATTAACCGATAATTGGGTTGTAAGGCACCAATTTTCAATTATACTAAAGGCTTGTTGCATAAGATTGGAGATGGTTGTTTGGCATTTACCAATGATGCCTATTACCAAATCATCAGCGTAGCCTTGTGTGTAGAAGCCGGCATCATTTAGCACGGTCAGCAGGTTGTCAGCCACCAGTGACCAGAGTAAAGGTGACAGGACGCCTCCTTGAGGGCAACCCGTCTTGAGTTTTACTTTTATGGTCGTATCTAGTAGGGAGGTTGACGCAATTCTGTTGCAAAGCATTGCGTTTACCCAACTTGTGGTTGTTTTATCAATGCATCTATTTTCCAAACTGTTGAGTATAGTTTGTGTATTTGTGTTGTCAAAGGCGCCCTCTATGTCAAGAAATGCACAGAGGGCTATTTCCTTCTCTTCAACTGCATGTGCGATAAGGTCCACCAGATCCATTAGAGCGGATTCTGTTGATTTACCTTTCTGATATGCATGCTGCCTTATATGCAAGGGTCTGTTAATCAGGTAGTTTTCCCTGATGTGCAGATTGATTACCTTCTCCATGGTCTTCCACATGAAGGAAGTAAGACTTATCGGTCTGTATGATTTTGGTTGGGACTTGTCTCTGTCTCCCCCTTTGGGTATGAACGTGACTTTGACATTAGTCCACGCTCTTGGTATGTATCCCCAGGCAAAGCTAGCCCTGAAGATTTTAATTAGCGTTGGTAGGATAACTGCTAACCCTTGCTGGAGCAGGGCTGGAAAAATGTTATCCTTCCCGCCGGTTTTATAGGGCTTAAAACTGTTGATTGCCCATGCGATCCGGTCGGGTCTGAATAGAAGGGAGGCCATTCGCTAGTCTTCCACTCTGGGTCTGCAGTAACCGCAAGCATGACCTGTGTTATCCTCCCCTCCGTCTATTGGGATACTGTTCGGGAAGTGTACTTGAGCTAATAGCCTGAGTGTTTCTTCTACCGAGCCAGTATATGTCCCATCTAGTCTCTTGAGTAACCCCACATGTGTGTGAGGAGACTTGGAAATGATTTTGTGAATTCTGGATGCCTGTGAGGTGTTTTTTATTTCCTCGCAGAATTTGTTCCAGGATTTCCTCTTGGCCTTCCTTAGTTCTTTGTTGAACTTTGTAAGTGCCTGTCTGTAAGCGTCCCAGTTTTTGTCTCTCATTGCTCTGTTAAACAGGGTCCGAGTCTGACGCCTGAGACGCTCCAGACTTTTGTTCCACCATGGAACATCCCTTTTGGTCACCGAAGTCTTTAGTGGACAGTTTCGGTGAAATGCCGTCTGTATGCCTTCCTCCAACCGTCCCACTGACAACTCTATCTGATCCAGGGTTTTGATGCTTCCATCAGTTGTTTTGATAACTTCCTTAAGAGATTCCCTGTAGCCATTCCAGTCAGTAGCTTTCCGATCCCTATAGGTAAGTGTCTCGCCCTTGTTGGCAATATTCACATTCATATTTATGTGTCTGTGGTCAGACATGGACGCCTCACTAGAAACGTGCCAATTATTTACACGGTGTTGGAAGCTATCCGTGCAAAAAGTTATATCTAATACCTCTATCTTACACAAACATTCTTATTAAAATTTGTGGTTTTTATATTTCTTAAACTATTTATTACTTACTAGCTGTCCCGTGCAATGTTGTCTACGTAAATTTTCCCCGTTTTTGCAACATTTCTCATTGCTGCTACGCTCCTATAGGTTGTAGCGTGATGTTATATAGCCTGTAGCCTTCCTCGATAATGAAATATTTTTTTTATTTTGCATCAGTAGTTCCTGAGATTACCGCGTTCAAACAAACTCTTCAGCTTTATAATATAAGTATAGATTGATGATCTAATTATTTCAAAAATTCTGTAACCCCGGGGTATCCTAATTGACACTACCTACGCCGATCATTAGTGTATATAAGTACAGATATCTAGTTAACAGAGAGCTTACAGGAAATATCAACATTGGAGCCAGCATTGGGGCCATTGTGTGTCGGGAAAACATGAATAACACGCGGACATTAATTGGTCAATATATTCGGTCCAACAACACCTAGATGGACCATCTGTTAGCATTTTACCTATCTTTCTATTGTTAAACATTGTAAAGTGCCTAGTTGTGTCTGTACATTATAGACATAAAAAAAAATAAAAAAATAAAAACCTGCCTGCTCAAAAAAGCTAGAAACAAGATCCCCGTCGTTTATAATATCGTGCAGTCGGAGCTTTTATAAAATAGGAATTTACGAAATATAAGAACGAAGGGGATCTTGTTTCCATCTTTTTTGAGCAGGCGTGTTTTGTTTTTCAATTTATATTTTTTATATAATCCTTTTTAGTGGTAAAATTTAAATTTTCGCGTTGCATGATTATAACTATTTTTTTATACGGGAACTAACGCGCATTATTTACCTTAAAATTCACTTTTCGATCAGGTCCCTTATTCACTATCTTTTTTCTCGTTTTCGCGTCAAGCCCGCGCTTTTAACTGTCAAAATCTTGACATAATGATTTGACATAATAATATACTGAAAGCTGCACTTAGAAGTGCATTGCGCATGCGCGCGGACATCTTTGAGCGCACCGCGCATGCGCCAATTCGCGCGGGCTCGCCGCGAATCGAAAAAAACGTAGTGAATAAGGACCCAGGTTGCACCGGCCGTGGTCACAAGCAAACGGGTCCGTGGTCCTTTTTAGTGGCTGTAGTATGCAATAACTAACTGTTAACGCAGCTATTGCCAAGTATTGAGAATTGAAAAAATAATGGTTGCTCACTAACTTTTCCAGTATTTACAGTCCTACCTTTTTGAAATCCTTACGATGAACACTTTAATTTCATACCTTTAGTGCAGTATTAAAAAAAACTTTTTTTATACCTCTTTCTTCTTCTTTTTTGAGTTTATGGCAATCTAGCCGTTTTAACGGCTAATTTCTGCCAGTGTCAAGTATTTATGCGCTTATTACATGCACAAAGTCTCGTTCTTAGTCAATTATTACGTATTCAAATCATTTTTTACAAGTAAAAGTCGGATCTGTAAAAATAATGGCCGGTCAGTTTGCCGCCATTTTTGCAACTACTTACACCTCTTTATTTTGACATCTCACAGCCGCCATGTTTCTTTTTCCAAACGTCACACTTAGGCGGTCGAGACCATTGACGTATAGACTAGGGCTACGCCTTATCCTCACAAAATTGACCACTCTCCAGAAAGAGACAACGCTACTTTGTGGACAATGTTTTTTTTTTAGTTTAAAAGAAAACTAGCAATGTAAGATTGTGGTCCCACATTACTAGCAATCCTTTTAACCCCTCCAGTTGTTGGCTTGTATTAGAAATGGGTTCACGTCGGTAGTATAATGGCCAAGTTTCGAACCCACGACCCTACGATTGCGAGTCCGAGTCGAGTTGTAGTCAATATTCTTCATACTTAAAGGGATGGCGCGGTCCAAGTCTATAAGCAATGGAGAGTACCTACATGTAAAATGGTTATTTATGGTAACTACGCGTTATCAGGCACCGGCATCCGGGCGGAGCCGAAGGCATAAGCAGGTATCTAATAAATGAAATAGGTACGTGGTATGAACTTTCTTTGACCTTTAGATGGTTGAAACTCATTTTTATAACGCTATGGACTGGACCATTAAAGGGATTTATTTTATTGCCCGAAGTCGGCTAAGAATAGCCCGCGGTATTCTTTGCTGTATATTAAGAAAAGTCGAAAGATTATCTATCTAAATATATTTGTACCATATCGATAGGATTTCTTAATAGGATTGATTTAGTGACATTTTCTTTTTTTTTTCTTTAAAAAAAAAGAAAACTAGCAATGTGGGATTGTGGTCCCACATTGCTAGCAATCCTGTTAACCCCTCCAGCTAAGCTCTATGGCTTGTGTTAGGAGTGGGTTCACGTCGGTAGTATAATGGCCAGGATTCGAACCCACGACCTCACGATTGCGAGACCAATGCCTTAGCCATTAGGCTACATCAGAGGCGAAGGGTTAAAAATGTTCAAAGGTAACCCGATACAAAAATATATCTTGCTGGACATGGTTCTTTGTACCCATAATACTAAGTAACTACAATCTAAAGGGAAACCGAAAGTAATGGTAATCTAAGGACCCTTCGTCACTATCAATAAAGATGCGTGGGTCAGCTAGTTATGACTAGCTGACCCACGCAATTTCGTTAGCGTCAATTTTCCCCGTTTTTGCAACATTTTTCATTACTGAACCGCTCCTATTGGTCGTAGCGTGATGTAATATAACCTATAGCTTTCCTCGATAAATAAAAAAAAAAAGAAAAAAAAAAGTCTTTATTGTCATTACACATAAATGGGTTATCCAACGGTAAAAGATTTTTTTTTTTTAGTATGAGATTTAGTAGTTCCTGAGATTATCGCGTTCAAACAAACAAACTCTTCAGCTTTATAATATTAGCACAGATATAAATAATAACAAATATTTTCTTGAGAGGCTGTTACTCAGTAGTGACCGAGTGTTCACTTAACGTAAGTTACATAACTGTAGACAGGGGCGCATCCAGGATTTCATTCTGGGGGAAGGGGGCACATGAGGCAAATAGCAGTGCCGGATTTAACTGTATTTGGACCAAGTTGACCAAGCGTAAGTTGCACGCACGATAGCGGGGGGGGGGGGGGTGTCCTAAAAAAAACTCCGGAAGTGCCCCCATCCTGGATCTGCCTATGACTGTAGACGAGACAGTATATATCATTATAAAGCTGGCAACTCATTATTATAAAAAAAACTTGTACTTAGCTGTGTGTGATAGTTTTCCTTTTAATTTCATTATACATATATACTACTACCGTGATTTTTTTCAAATACCCAACATCAACCATTCAGCTGGCAGTGGGGGGGGACACACTTGACTCTAACAAAAATCTGCACTTTAAAGCTTAATATTTTACAAACGGATCCCTTAATCTAAAAACCGGCCTCCCAACTCCTAAACGTTTTTTTATGGCCTATGTAATGATACCCTACACGATTGGGTAGGTAACAAAAAAAAATTACACCTCCACTTTACATATAGGGGAGGTACCTTAATTTTTTTATTTCTAGATTTTTTAGACATAGCGAAACTATAAGGGTTCCGTTTTGCCATTTTAGCTACGGAACCCTAAAAAAGGAACGCTAATGTGACACCCCTCCATGGCACGGAGAGCACGCCATGTAGTCAAGTTGACTCTATACTTTTCCGGTCGTGTCGGAGTTCTGTCCCATCAGATTGTAAGACCAACTGAAATGTTTTTGCTTTCACGTATGTGCAATATGCCTGTTGGTCTAGTAGTTAGTAACCTTAACTGCTAAGCTAGAAGTTCGATTCCCACACGAAATAACACTTTCTGTGATTCACAAATTGTGGTTCCGGGTCTGTGTCAGTTTGTCCGGGATTTGTACGGTTGTGAGCAAACAAATAGCATGCGTATTTGTCAAATTATTATTATAAAATAGCTAGTATTTTTTTCAAATATCAGTAATTTTAATATGCAAAAACTGTTACTTCATCGTAGCAAGTTACGAACGATATCGACGCCATTCCCGCCGTTCCCGCTTCTATTATCTCCGATCAAAGTTTTTCGTTCTGATATCAAAACAATAATTTAGTTGGATGATTCGTCAGTTTCGTATCGCTGGTATATATACAGGGTAGGTAATATTATGTAGCGGGGCGTGGTGCTACAATCTCGCACTTAACTGATGATGACTCACAATTTGGAGCCTTTAAAAGTGCGACCTGATTATTAGCGGAGGAAACTACGATTAATTTTATTTACAGGATGTCAGCTTGTAATCGCCATTGCCTATATATTTTCATTTCGATTTTATATAGTTGAGATCAAGCCAGTACTGGTCCCAAAAATATAACTCACTATCTGTCACCCGCGTCGCCCTTGAGGGTTGATTTTTACTTTCGATCAAAACACTGAAACACGCGTTTCTTAGTGTAGTAGAAATAGTAAATTTAATAGATCTCACTTCAATACTGACGGAGTTTCATACAAATTTGCAACACCTATTTTACCCCTTCAGGGGTTGATTTTCAAAAAACGCTGACACACGTATTTCTTTATTTTGTACAAAAAACATAAGTGCGTAATTTTACAGACCTAACTTTAAAACTGACGGAGTTTCATACTATCTGGCGACGGAGGCAATAGCCAACATACACGCAAGCGCAAGTCGTCTATAAAATTTATATTACTGGCGTCTTTACACTTGAGTAGTAGGTTTCGCAAGCGTTCAGCGTTGTTCAAAGAGCTAAATTGTTCCCTTGTGTATGGGTAACAAACGGGGCAAGTTCCTTTGTCCTTAAAGTGTAATATAGTCAACACAACTGAGCAATCGCCGGTCACAAATAATAAATGTGTCAACAATGTGACTATGTGTATAATAACTTTGTGGATTACAGTTCCTATGTGATTTCTTATTTAACAAAAACGTGCCCTGTGGTTTTTCCTATGTCACTGCATAGGGTAAATTTGAATGTCCGTTAGTGATTGATTCTCATGGCATACTGAAAATTGGACGTTCGATTTTTAACATTCCACTCCTAAATAGGGTCCCAAGAGTTGGTTGTGCTCTATCAGCTTTTAAGTTCGAAATTAGAGGATCAAATGAGTTATACTGAATGCCAATTTACTTAGTCGAATGATACACTACTGAAATCGTTGTGTTAAAAAAATACAAAATTGGTTGTCTGTAAAGTCGATTTACGGACGATAATTTTACATGGTAATGTAACGTCATTTTTTTTTTTAAATTTCCGATTGTATCGCATGTCGCTGCAATCGCAATAAACAACCGTGCCTGAGACAGTTTTAGTGGAGCCCACGACGGCCATAATATATACTTCAGCTTATCGGCAGGTGGAACGGACGTGAGCGTAACGTGAGCGGTGACGTCACATTTTTCCATGAGTGCAGCCAGTCTTCGATTTAAAAGATGTTTTCACGTCAAAAAAAATAAGGCAGGTTTTGTTGATCACGGTAGAGTAGGTGGGATGGGTCTCGCGAGGATTCGACAAAGAGGGGCATGAAGTGCATAAAAATAGGTTTAAATATTTTAAAATAATTATATATTTTTAACTACTTCGTACAATATGTAAACAAAGACCACTTTTGTTAATTGGTTTCCTTAATAAAGGCTTGACAACCTCTGTCAATATTCATTACTTTCTGACGACAGTGAACGAAACTGTGTTCAATAAAACAGTGCAGTAGGATATTGTCAATATACGTTTGTGAATGTTTACAACCCCTGGCGAACCTGGACAACGCAAATATGGCCGAAATAAAGCCATCGCTAAAGGCAGCTGAGAATTTTATTGTGATTCGAAATATGCGCAGAATTGTTTGAGAGCCGTAGTGACTATACCTACGTATGATACAACGATCAAATTTACAACTAAAAAGATAGAAAAACATTATTTTGGCATGGGGCATAGAAGCAATAAAAATAATCTGTTTTAAACTTAACTTTAAACTAATTTTAGAAACAAAACGAAATGTCGGATAGTAAGTATGAAGTCCTTTTGAGACATTCCGGTTTCAATCCGATCCGGCGCTGATTGCGAAGTGTATGGCGATGGACGATAGCATTCACATATTCCGGCGTTCGTCCGGTCAGGTCGCTCTACATTCGCGTCAGGTACCCGCCAGACCGGGTTCAAACCGGAACGTGTGAAAAGGGTCCTTTTCTAGCTACCGTACGTCGCCATATCGTTGGATTGAAACTGGAACATGTGAAGAGGATCTTATCATATTATAAATTATCTTCCATATTATGCATAATAATAAGCTTTATAATAAACTCATTTTATAATGCTGACTTATGAATTAATAACGGATATACGAATAGCAATAAATCTCTAGATTTATAACCATTGATTTAATAGATATACAATGTTTATGTATGACGTGTAAGTAATAATTCTACATAATTAACCAATATTATAATGCTTACTAATGAATTGATATCGGACTTCCGAATATCAACAAATCTCCAGAATGATTAACATTAATATAAAAACCCGGGCAAGAGCATGTCGGACCATGCTCAGTGTAGGGTTCCACAGCCTTGAACAATTGCATCAGCAGAAAAGCGTATGTTCATGGCACCTACGCCCTTTTATAAAATTATATATAGGTACTACGGGTCTTAATCGCGTGAATAATTTAAGGAAAAATACCTTGTTTATTGCCCGACGTTTCGACCGTATTGCAACGGCCGTAGTCACGGGTAGACTCTACCCGTGACTACGGCGTAAAGGCAATTCTCTTTTTATTGATTTGGAAAAAAACTATTGATTTTCAATAAGGTTAAACCAATATTCATATTTAAAAAAATATGTGAACATTTTATAAAATGCCAAATAAATTGCCATATTACAAATGTATCAACATATCTTAATTAATATCGACTGTCCGAATATCAATAAATATCCAGAGCTATTACCTAGCTTCTGATATAATTAGCCAATTTATAATGCTGATTAATGAACACATGCTAGAACTATGGGCTGTAATTTAATGCATTCAATTAATTGATAACACAATGCAACAGCTGATCACGATGAGAACAATGTTTCGTTGTAAAATTGAAATTTACACGTTAGCACAGAATAAGTAATTTATTACATAATAGTATTTTCCTTAGCTTTCTCAAAAATTTAATATCCGTAACCGAGATTATCCGAAATAGTCATAGTCATATATTCATTAACAAATTACATTGTATTTGAATATTACAAATTATAAAATAATAATGAAACTATTTAATTATTACAAAATTATAAAATAATAATGAAACTAACGGATAATCCGAAATGATTATATATCTGTAACTGAAACCGAAACCGATATAATATTATTCTTATATCCGTATACGTATTCAGATCTGAAATTTCATATGCGTAACATCCCTAGTCAAGACCAAATCTTGTCTGTCTATTTCTTGTTCTATTTCTCTTATATCATGATATCACTACGCGTATCAATTTTGTACTTTTTATGGCCCGACCAGACAGCGAATGTTATAGGAAAATAGCCATTAACGAACTAAATGCCAACCACTTTGTTTGAGCTATCGTTAACTGTTAACTTAGTCTACATAAACATGTCAATTTAAATTACACTCAGTCTGTTGGACGTAAATACAAAAATAAGCTTATTTTTAAACCGTTCAATGGCTAACTAAGGTTATTCTGTGACATTTGTAGTCCCAAGACTAGGACAACTAATATGTATTTCTGAATTTAGATTATCAATAGAATAATTGCATTTTAGAAAGCTTAGGATTGTTTACAATTTTTTTTTAGATTTATCATTTTGTTTTTTTTCAGATGGTGTATTTACTAGACCCATTTGTCAGAATCATGATCTATACTAATATTATAAAGCTAAAGAGTTTGTTTGTTTGAACGCGATAATCTCAGGAACTACTGGTCCGAATTACTGTTTGATAGCCTATTTTATATATAAGACCGGGACATCTAGTTTAAATATATGTAAAATAATTTAAAAAAATGTAAATTAACTATATTATATTTTTATACCCGAGTGTACAAGTTGTACGTAGGTACTTGGTAGTAAAACATTTGATTTTTTTCAGGTCAACCAGGGGCTGCGGCGGAAAAATCACGGGGCTAGCTAGTCTATTCTTCTAGTCTAGTCTAGTCCTCGTCTAGTCTAGTCTATTTTTATATTAGACTAGCTGTCCCGCGCAACTTCGTCTGCATAAATTTCCCCCTTTTTTTGTTTTTTATAATCCTATTTTACTTTTAATACCTCCAAGAATATGTGTACAAAGTTTCATGATGATCGGTTGAGTAGTTTTCGCGTGAAAGCGTAACAAACAAACTTACATTCACATTTATATATTAGTAGGGATAATTTACGGGGTATAACTAGTCCCTTCTAAACATTCTATAAATAGTTAGTAGAAGTACCATTTCCAGGCACTTCCAGATGTCAATGTAATGTTGTTATCATTGATTTATGAGTGGAAGTGACGACGCTCGTGCCGAGTTACAGAGTTTAGAATATTACTATGATTTATTATGTAAACTATTTGCTGCCTTCAAAACAATTGTGCTGAAATCTGTGTTTAACTAATGCTAGGTTATGTTCACAGATTTTCAGATAGGCCAGATCTAGGAGTGAGCGAAGTTGATTTGGATTACTTAGCATAATGCCGATATTCCGATGTTAACTGTAATTTATAATGTTTGTTTAAATTATTGACCATTAATGCGAACTAAGTTTAGACTGCCTCTGTGGCGCGGTGGAAGTGTATCCGACTGCTACGCAAGAGGTCGTGGGTTCGATAAAACTTTGTGTGATGAGCACGATGTTTTATTCTGTGTCTGGGTGTTATTTATCTATAATATGTATGTATTTAGAAATATTTAGGTATGTTTATCAGTTGTCTGGTTTCCATAGTACAAGCTCTGCTTAGTTTGGGATCAGATGGCGTTGTGTGAGTTGTCCCAAGATATTATATTATTATATCTTCTACACTAATATTATAAAGAGGAAAGATTTGTATTTTTGTATGTAACGAATAAACTCAAAAAGTACTGGACAGATTTTAATAATTCTTTTTTGTTGGATAGCCCATTTATCGAGGAAGGCTATAGGCTATATAATAGCTACGACTAATAGGAGCGGAGCAGCGACGAGAAATGTTGCAAAAACGGGGAAAATTTACCCATACGAAGTTGCGCGGGACAGCTAGTTATATTATAAGACTGTTACGTTCTTACGCTTAAACCGCTAAGCCGATTTGGATGATTTTTTTTGGGGATAGTTTGAGTCTTAGGAACGGACATACCCGAGATCTACGCGGATGGAGCCGCGGGCGAAAGGAAGTAATTAATACTAAGTAATAATTATCACAGTTTTAACTACTTTATTATACGGGAATTAACGCGCATTGTTTACCTTAAAATTGCTTAACGTTTCGACCAGGTTGCACCGGCACGTTGCGCGTAAATCCCGTATAATAAATAGTTATAATCATGCAACGCGAAAGTTTAAATGTTAGTAATTATCACAGTGATTATAAATGCCTTGACCTCTTTTGATGTTTATTAAGGAGTTAACTTGAAATCATCGAAATAACGTAGATTTTCTTTACCATGGTAACCGACATCTATGCGGGTAGAACCGCGGCCCTAAACTAGTAATGAAAATGATTAATGAATACATTACCAATAAGTATGTACCAGTATCTACACAAACACTGACAACCAAATACCACATCGTCCGTTTTAAAACCATACGATTTACAAATCAGTTTGTTTATACAACAAAATGAGTTATGAAAAACATTCTATCTACATAGCGCAAAGAGCCTAATTGAAATACATCACAAATATATTTTAAAGTATGCAATAGCGGATTCTTTCTAGAACGTTCCTTCGTAGAAATTGCGAGAATATTACTAACTAGCTGTCCCGCGCAACTTCGTATGCGTAATTTTTCCCCGTTTTTGAAACATTTCTCGTCGCTTCTCCGCTCCTATTAGTCGTAGCGCGATGTTATATAGCCTATAGCCTTCCTCGATAAATGGGCTATCCAACAAAAAAAGATTTTTTCAAATCAGACCAGTAGATCCTGAGATTAGCGCGTTTAAACAAACAAACAAACAAACTCTTCCGCTTTATAATATTAGTATAGATTAGTATAGATGTGCGACGATGCATATAAATTAATTAGCGTGAAATTGTTGAAGAGCCCTGACTTTATGATGTTGAGTATCGTTGGCCCTATCGGTTAGCAATAATATGAAGAGACATCGAGAGAATAGATAATTTAATTGTGTAAGTTTAATGTAAAAAAATGGATACCTTGGTATTTGATGATTGTAGAAACTGTTCCATGAATACTTTACGGTGGTATAATATATCTTGGGACAACTCACACAATACCATCTGATCTTAAACTTAAAAAAACATATTTATTATATTTTTATTATCTGCGTCAATTTTCCCTGTTTTTAAAACATTTTTCATTGCTGCTCCGCTTCCTCGATAAATGGGCTATCCAACAGTAAAATAATTTTTCAATTTTTTTTATTAATTTCAGTCCAATTTTTTTTTTTTAGTTTATTAAGTATTATCATATACTATTTTGGAACCTGCTTTCCAAAATATACTCTATAAATATTTTTCAAGTTTTCAGGAAGTCTAATGTCTCGTTATAAAACTTCATCCAAGTGTTTTTATTTATGGTGACATGCCGCACAAAACAATTAGGTACAACCGATACGGCGATGAAAGAATACGCAGCGATTGCAATAAATATTTGCGATTGTAATAAATTATTTATTTGCGATCGTAATAAATTATTTACGATTGCATTTATTCATTTGTTTTATAGTATTCCATGTGGCAGCGACAGAAGATTTGTGTTTTTTGGTTATTGGCAATTCATAATAATTTTATTCAACCACTATTTGATGCAAGTACATAATTATGTTCTGATTAATGTTAGCTTATAGGCAAGCGATACATTCGTCGAGATATTTTATTTATAGCAGGAGGAACCGTTGGCAAAAGCGTGATACCTTATAAAGGTTAATTTCAGTGCAACGCGGCTGAGCGACGCAGACTTGCGGCTGACGCGCGCGGCCGACGACTGACGTAGGCTGCGCGCGCACTCTAACGTCAGCGAGCATCAGCCGCTCGTCGTAAGCCGCGCGCGGCTTTACCTTTAGTCAGAGTATGAGAAAGTATGGTCGCCGTTTCCGAGGCCTGGCGCTGCCGAGTACCGATGACTGTCATAGACTGCGCGCGCACTTTGACTATTGTTGTATTAGCCGCGCGCGCCAACCACACATCGTCAGCGATTTCCGTGCGGCATGACCACGATCGGCCGCGATGCACGGAAATGAACCTATACATTTATCATGAATACCTACTTTATGACCGCTCCACGAGAGGTTATAGGATCAATTTCCAAACGGGACAAAGCTTCTAGATAAATCTCTAGAAGCTCTGTCCCGTTTGGGAACATCGATATATGATGCTAATGTACTCGTACGTACGAGAAAGTTGGTTCCTAGTCTGGTCGTGCTAGTGTCCATTCACCTACGGGAGTTTTTTTAAAAGATGTAAAAGAAAAAAGACAGATTGAAGCCTTGAGAATGAGTATGTCTTAATAATGGCTACTCAAGGTAACGATTTTAAAAATAAATACAGGGCAACTAAAAAGAAAAAAATAATATACCTAGAATAACAAAAACAAACAAAAGTTTTTATTTCTCACTTTTTAGTGGGCTGGTTTGTTATTCACATAATTTCAATAGATTTATGTCGACTGCTTAAATACTTTTACAAAATATTGCTTGCCCCAATGCAGGTCTGTTAATTGTTGAGGAGTTCACATAATAGTTCACTATCAGCTCTATTACATTGTGTAGGTAATAGTAGTATGACGAGAATAAAGCCATATTAAAGTAATTGAATCGCAAACCGTGAAATATTGAATAGGTTCCCTCGTCATTAGTGGTCTTCATCATCAGTTCCCCATCACCAATTGGTGCTTTTTGAGAGTAAATGCACGAATCACTATGGAATATACCTAAATCACTGTAGGTGTGTCTTTAATATTTGAAGAGTTTCCTCGATTTCTCCAGGATCCCATCATCAGATCGTGATCTGACGACAATGGGACCAACTTGGAAGTATAGGTACCCTTGCAAACACAAAATATTTTTTAAAATCCAGCCGTCTTTGCGTAATCGGTAAACAAACATACAAAAAAAAAACAGTCGAATTGAGAACCTTCTCCTTTTTGAAGTCGGTTGAAAACAACACAAAAAAATAACACATACTTTTAAAACTCCCTTAAAAAGTTGCGCTTTGAAATACGATAGTTTACATATGAACCATCGATATAAGACAGAAAGTTTTAGTTGATCAATGGCCATTGTGGGTCTCTTGCTCCTACCTTGCGACTGTTACAAACAAATACAAACAGTAGAATCTATTAATTGTAATCTAATTATTTACATATATTAATCAAGTTCTTTTAACTCCACCATAGAGGGAGGCGGTGAGGAGATCGGATGGCGCAAATGAATTGGGCAATAAGTCTCCTGCCCGATTTACCAATGAAGCTATTAGTTAAAATTGGAGCCTATTTGCTGACGTTCCATCGTCGAAGCGAGGCGAGGCGATGCTATCAACTTTGGCTTCTCTTAGTTTCTGCTGATTTGCCATATCGCTTGGAACGGAAAACGTCCTACGTGATAGCTCTTATTCAATTCTTGTACGAGTATTACCCCTGTCACGCAATTTTCGAGTGGCATGGGAAGTAGCAAGGAAAGGAGGTAGAGACTTAGTGTAGCAATATTACTCATCATGCAGCATGTCATGCTTCTCGTCAGGCAAACCGTTACCTATTTTATCCGCTTTTTGGGTGAGAGACAAAGAACTGGCATATGAGCGCGAGTTGTTGGCCACATCATCGCACGAACGCAAGCTATATATGCATAGCACGCACGCTGCCACAGTTTTGACGTCCATTGCGCTGCAAACGCAAACGATTGAGTGCGGAGCGGCGCGATTAATTTCGCGAGTAGAGCAGTGTGTGTGCAGAGACAGTAACATCGCAGCCGCGCAAATAGTAAAGCCGCGAAGAGCACATTGTATATCTTGTGTTGTAGGGATTGGAGAATGATTGGCAGATTTTAAATTGACCTATTGGTTTTGATTATAAGTACATACTTCTTTTTACAAACTCATTCAGAAGGTGATCATTTAAAAACAAATCTTACTTCTTAATAATAAATAACGTAGTTTAATGCAAAGTAGTTCCTTATCGCACGATATCATTTGTTTGCGGGCTAAGAGGTTAGACGAAAAAACCGTAACATTTTGACATCAATCAAAAGTCGGAGGTTGTGTTATATAGGTTGTTTGTTGTTACTTCAACACTAAAATTTGTGTTCACAAAGGTTTTAAAAATGTAGGTAATATCTAATTTATTTTGTCTCCATCGCTTCGCTCACTATATACTTCCGACCTTAGATTTTCGCCCACTTTCATTGAAGAAATAAATTCAGCGTAGATGTCTGATTCTGAAATTAATCGGTGCCGTGAAAATTCCTTGTCTCAAGTTGGAAACTTGAAAGTGGTCCGATATCATTATTAATTCTACTAACGTTATAATTTTATTGCGAAAGATGTTAATCAAGGATATGGTGAACATTGTTGCTAAATATTCTTGTTTGTGTACTACTAAATATTCTTTAAACCGATTTGATCACGGCAGTCATTCTCGTAACAGACTAGTCACCTGCGCAGGAGATAGTGCAGTAAATAAGTGTGTGTGTAAGCACAATTGCATTCATTCCCTCCCTCTCAAAGTCCGCTCGAACGGCATATGGAAATTTTTCAAAACCAGACCCGAGAGATTAGGCGCATAGACGTAGTATCCAACTTACTCTCTTTTGCGTTATAGATACTTTTATATATTATATTAATATTATTATTTTATGTAGTTAATATAACTAGTAATAATATCTTGGAACAACTCACATAACGCTATCTGATCTCAAACTAAGCAAAGCTTGCACTATGAAAACCAACTGAAAAACATGCTTTTATATTTCTAAATACATACATATTATAGATAATAACACCAAATAACATCGTGCTCATCACACAAAGTTTTATCCTGGGCGGAGATCGAACCCACGCTAAGAAGTCAGGGTCACTAACCAACAGACCTAACAGAGTCACATTTAGAAATAATACATTTTTTAAATTAAATTATGTTTTCACCCCTAAAACATAGATAAAAGAGGAAACCAATAAACATAGTAAGACGAAACACTATGTAGGTCACTCTTCTTTACAAATAAAGAATGATTTAGTTTGATTTAAAATACAATTTTCCACTGAACTTCAACATATAGAAAAATCCTTGTACTATAAAAATGATATTAGAATATGATATTGTGACTTGATATTGGTTATTTTGCATACCTACGTCGTTGGATCAGACTCGAGGCATTCCCATGAGAGCGAGTTATCAGCTCCCTATGGTTCACAGGGCTACATTTACATATAAAACTTTATATTTGTGTATCCTACGTCGAATGATATTGTTATGTTGCTTTCATATAGTAATTTGTAGTTAGGTATGAATTGGTTATTTTTTATGAAAATATATGGATATATTACGGGTCTTAATCGCGTGAATAATTTAAGGTAAAATACCTTGTTTATTGCCCGACGTTTCGACCGTATTGCAACGGCCGTGGTCACGGGTAGACTACCACGGCCGTTGCAATACGGTCGAAACGTCGGGCAATAAACAAGGTATTTTACCTTAAATTATTCACGCGATTAAGACCCGTAATATATACATATATATATTTTCATTATGTGTACAAATCGCGAAAGTTTATCAACATTGGTTATTTTTTTTAATTCTTTTATTATTTTGGGGTTTTTATTCTAATGGACATGGCAACCCTATCGTACCTTTTTACAAATTATAATTTCTATTTTACAACAGACAAATTATAAATATAACCATAATAAAGTATTGTAACTATTTCACACATTTTTACATGTCTCTGAATGTGGACTAGATAATATACTTTTACTTTTACTAGACCTACATCTAATTAGGGTTCCGTAACCAAAATGGCAAAACGGAACCCTTATTATTTATTAAAGTGCAAATTTACTAAATATTGGGTTTGTAAAAAATTCACGGTAGTAGTATATATAGTGAAATTAAAAGGAAAACTATCACAGCTAAGTAGGCTTTACAACTTAACGAGTAACAGTAGACCAAATATGAAATAAAAAAAATTTCGTACAGATTCCATTGAAAAATACTTATATAACGTTGTTAATAGTATGAAACAAAAACAACAGAAAACCTGACTCATAAGCCGCATTATTCGGATGGAGGACTACGGAACCCTACATTAAGCGTGGCTCGGCGTGCACTTGCCCGGTTTTTATTCAGCTTTAGTTCGGTCATCAGTGAATCGCTCTCATTTTGATTCCGGACACAATCCATCAGCAAATGTGCAATTAATCTTCAACTTTATTACATACCATGCAATTCGGAGACGTAACTTTCTTCATTAAAAATGCAAACTTTGCTGTGATGGATGTGGCTTTTCATTCAATTCTTCAATGAAAAAAAATGTATGGACATTATGAATCAGGGATTTAAGTAATTGATAAGTACCTGCCTTTAAAATGACACTTCGTGTTTTAATGAGCACTGGATTCTATGATAAGGTAAATATTAATACAAAACAAATGTATATTTTACTTTTGAAATATTAAGTACTAGCGGACGCCTCGTGGTTTCACCCGCGTAGTTCCCGTTCCCGTGGGAATACAGGGATTAAAAATAGCCTACGTCACCCGGGGTTAGTGTAGCTTCACAACGATGAAAGAATTTTTCAAATCCGTCACGTAGTTTCGGAGCCTATTCAATACAAACAAATCTTTCCTCTTTATAATATTAGTATAGATTAACCTATACCTAATGTAGTATCTTTCTATCTGAAAATTAATAAAATACCGAAAAGTCTTCAATACAAATCAAATAACGTAAATTTGATAACACGAATGAAACAACGTAATCGAAATTTATGTATTGCTTTGACCGCTTTTTGTCATCACTCATCACTTAGTATGTAATTAATAGGTACGTCATTAATACAAAGTGAAAAAAACACAGTACTTCAGTATATCAGCAGGAGGAACGTGACGGACCGTGACACTTAGGCTATCAGCAGGCGGAACGTGACGGACGTGACCTTTATCGTGCGTGCACACGGTCATTGATTTATAAGACGTTATCACGTCAAAAAAGTACATTAAAGTGTATATAGAAAGTGTATTACAAATATTTCAATACAACTTCACAAGCAATAAGTTCTCACTCCAAACGATAACTAACAAAGGCAGTATTTTCCTTACAGTGGCGTAGTTTTATGAAAGTTTATGTCGGCGGTGTAATAAACGATAGGTAGGTACGCTTTTGTTACCTGCTAGTAAATCGAGGCAAGAATGAAAGTATGGACAAACTTGCTTTATTTGCTTACCCTTATTGTCCCTACATCAGTGTTATATCACGAATACGTGAACCTACTAGTGTTAAGCTAGAACTGCATTCGCGATTAAACTTACAAAATTATGACACTTTCACAAGGATTTTCACGCAGTGTCAATTTTTTGTTGAGGCACAAGAAAACACGTGAACCCTAAACGCCAGAACGAATGCGTAGTCCTTCACACATTCGTCGATCATCTTGAAAACGTCAAAAAGGAATTTACAAATTGGCTTGCAGATGACTACGCGAATAACATTGCAGTTGATAGACGCTAATCATCCATTTTTTTGACCAAACATTAATGCCTACTGTGGAGGGCAAGGTGTTAAGTCCCTCCAACACAAAGGGAGGATCCTCTAACCAGGCGAGGTGATCGTGCCTGTACTCTTTCTCTACGGTTAACGTTGGGAACTTGTATTTATAGTTAGCAGCTGTGAAAACTTCTATAACGCGATTCAGGATTTGACGCGAGCTGTCAAGTGTCAATTTATTTATATTATTTTTATGTGGGTACCGCCACACTACAATATTCATTTGAGAGCTGCTGTTAAGACTGCGGTTAAGGCTAACAGAAAATCTTAGCAAATATCGATAGTGTTCGTACAAAAAGACGGCCGTGACGAAGACAGTAATAGAGTGATCCTAATTTTGTCTTAAGGTGGATACATACTATTGTGGTACCTATGTGTTGTGACACGTCAGAGGCGTATCGGTTCCATTCATTTTGTATGGTTAGAGACACATTATTGCAGTGTGTTCTGACGACACAATATGCTATAATAATGTGCTTCTAACCATACTAAATGTATGGAACCGATTCTTATGACGCGTCACGACACATCACACCACAATTTTAGGCTTTAGTTAAGGCTCTCATATAATGCAGTCGTTCTAGCGACATCTTCAGCGTCTTCATTGTGTACAAAACAATGGAATTCAACCAGTTCATACACACAGAGATTATGGAAAAGAGGTTTATACCATCGTCGTATGCGTCCACACGCCTGTGATTCTCAAGAAATGGAAATACGATAAAAGCAGTGTCCACCGAGACGGCCATATTTGCCGGAAATTGCATGCTCATGCAATAAAGTAAAAAGTATTTGCTTACGTGGTTCCATTGGCGCCAAAAGAGGCATTCAATACAATGTTTGAACTTCGAACAATATTATTCTATCCAGTTTGGATTTTATTTTGTCTGGTTTTGTTTTTAAAAATGCAGCTCTCGCACTAGGGCACAAGGTATACTAGCAAAAAAACCGTAGCCTTGAATAATTGCATCAGCAGAAGAGCGTATGTTTATGGCACTTACGGCCCTTTTTTTGAGAAACGCAGTTTTTCGGCAATAAATCAATGATGGTATATTCGATCATGTCCGAAATAACTTTAATTTAAAGTATAGTATTATGCGCTACCTTTTTGGTCACACGGTTCAAAAACTTGCCTCTTAATTTTTGCAACTTTGGGGGCAGAATTGTTGCAACTTTCGGAGTGATTATTTCCAAAAGGATTCACTCAATCAAAAAAGTTTTTAGTGACCTTAAAATGTTTTAAAAGAGATTGCGTAGTCTTTGAGTAAAATGCCTGTGACATACGGACGGATACTACAAAGGTCCCTAAAAAAGCGGTGCTTTAGGAGGGCTCGCGAAGTTTTCAACCTAGTAATATTTTTTAAGACAGTTGTTTAAAGAGGCAAAAAAAACTGGCATATTTTTACCTGACTGCGCAAGAAGAAGGATTATGGTTTAAGAGTGTATGTATGTTTCTATGTATTTTTTTGATGGATTGTCGGATTTTAGCTTCAGATGAAACGTTAGATTTGTCTTAGTTGTGAGAGTGACACTGAGTATATATGTCAAAATTAGGAAAAATAAAATTGCATAATTTTGGCGCCAAAATACTTCAGTTCTTATATTTAAATAGTCCGTTTTATTGTTTTGTAATAACTTTTAACAAAATATCTGCTGACATTCATTTTTCGTTTTCGAACAGATAAAAATTGTAATATTTACTTTTTTTAATAATTAGTAAAATATATTTTTTTTAGATAGATCTAGACATAACTTTGAAATTACTATGTCAAAGCCCAAACCTGAAAGCGTGATAGTTTATAAATCGTGGGATAGGGTTAGGGCTCGCTTCGCTCGCACTGATAACACTATTTCGCCTATGACTAGGGTACAAGCCATATGTATTTTACAAATCTACATTAGAAAAAATACAACCTCAGTATAAACATTTATGGAGATTTAAAGATTAAACCGCAATATAGCCACACTGCAGCGGAGAGGTGCTGCGCGGCGTATTCTTCCTTCTGTTTCTGTGCTGCGCCGCAGAAATGTAGAACTGCTGTAGTGCGTTACGTTCCTTAGAAACTGTGGGAAGAATATTTTTCGCGTCTCTCCGCTGCAGTGTCGCTATAGTGCAGTTTAACCTTTACCAGTGAGGGAATCGAAGTCATAAACCCCTGCACAACCGACGCACGACTTGTAGCTACGTACCGGAGACAGACTAATTTATTATTTTGGAGATTGTATTCGCGTGAACGGTATTTAATTTAGTAGTGGCAACAAATTCGTTTACACAAACGTATTGATCGTCTTTTGAACTGTAAAATAGAAGTTTAAGAGGCCAAAATGAATTCTGTGTCGGCGTGGTAGGTGCAGCGGGTTGTAATTTAATTAGGAGGCAATTTGAACGGGCGCCCGGTGCGCGGACGTGCGCTGAATGCCACGTTGTTCGACAAATTTCATTACACCCTATTGTTGTATGCACGCCAGAGAGAGCACCACTGAGGAGCTAATGGCAGACGTCCCTGTTACATCGCTGCTCTGAATATTTTTGCTTATTATGTCTGCGGTCATGCTCATTTGGAATGCTTCAAGGAAAATAATGATAGCATATCCATTATTTTCCTTTTGAAAATAATGATAGCATATTCATTATTTTCCTTTTCAAGAGTTTTTTAATGAGAATACGTAGACAAATATTAAAAATTTAATAATTTCTTAGTTGCCCAGCAGTCGCAAAGTAAAAATAATAATTAGTACCTATATAATAAAAAAATAAGCAGAAGTAAAAATTCATCAAAGTTCGTTCAGCAGTTTAGAGACCTATATTTTACTTATTTTACACTTTCGTGGACATTATGTGATTTTACGTCATAATTTGAGATTTTGATACGCCAGAGCGTACAATCACGTCCGAATTCAGAATAATATTTACGGCAGTACGGTCAATTTAAAGGCGAAAATTCGTTTCAATGTACCTTGTATCACACACTGAAAACTCAAAATCCTACTGTCAGCAGACTTATACTTTCTTACGATTTCAAAACTTAGTTCAACGATTAGTGACAAAACGTATAAAAACGATGACATGATAAGACGTTCAAGTCATTTTTGTTATATACAATAATATCATGCAACACAACGTTCGAAACGTCAAATCTTTTTGTATGAAAATGTATTACGTCATTCTAGAATCAAATTTAAATTTTGACCGTTCGCAAACGTATTAGGAAGATCCGCGACCACACTCAAAACTGTAAAACAAATAGTGGCCCTATAATAATAACTTAATCTCTAATTTTCCTCTGTAAAAAAAAAAAAGAACATATAAGTACCTAGGAATACGTCAATAAGCATTTAAAGAATATATATATTTTCTTTAATTTAAAAAAAAAAACAAAGTGCATCTACATAAAGACACTGAAAGCGTCGAATCCTTGCTTCAAACCATACAAAGCGTTCCAACTTGTCTTTGAACAGCTAGCCTCAGCAAATATATTCAAATGCGTGACACCAGAGATTCCCCAGACAGTGCGCGCCCTTAATCGAATTTGTATTCTTGAAACTTGTAGCAGATAACTGAATGCTTAAAAGGACAAATTGAAAACGCCAGCGGCTAAGTGATTGATTAAACCGTAGCACTTTGTTGGAGTTCACTATCTGCAAGTAAGGAGCGCAGTGAGATAAGCGTCATAAATCAGAGTGATAAAAAGTCGAGCGGTCGTTGCGACGCTGTCGATAGTAACTGTGACACTATGAAGACAAAAGCGAGGCGTGCACTACGACTACGACACAACTACGACTGTTGGGCGTTGCAAAAGCTACGACATTTTAAGGTTGTTGATAGTGATTGGGCTATGATGAAAACAAAAAGAAGATTTTGAAGCGGCCGGCGGTAGCCTAATGTTCACGGCATCGGACTCGAAATCAAGAGGTCGCAGGTTCTAATCCTACCCATTATACTACCGAAGTGAACCCACTCCTAACACAAGCCATTGAGCTTAGCTGGAGGGGTTAACAGGATTACTAGTAATGTGAGACAAAAATCCCACCTTGCTATTTATCTTAAATAAAAAAAAAGAGGTCACTGATTCTAATCATACCCATTACATGAGAACAACATTGCTAGTAACAGAAAAATCTAGGTGTAAACTACGACACAATTTTGATATTTTAGGCACTCAACGACATTTTTACGCTACGTACAGTAACTCCGACACAACGGAGACAAAAGCTATGCGTACCCTTTGGCTTCTTTGCAACGCGACAAAACCTGCAACACTTGGTGAACTTTATGGCATTACTCATCTTGTAAACTCCTATTTTTGATAAGAGTAATGTAGGGTGAATAGCCCACACTATCAATAATGTCTTCGTGCGTTAGGCATTTTTCCAACCCCAATAAATTGAGAGGAATCATGTAAAGGGAAGTACAATAACTCGATGGTGAATAACCACTAAGGGCTTCCCGCCTACAAATATACAAGTTAATTGAAGTAATAAAGCTTGTACTACAATTCCATAATTATGATAATTTCTGCTGTACTCTTTCTTTATTTTCTTGCCATGAACGCTTATGACAATCTATATAGGGGGAAGTGGGGTCACTTGCCCCAATATGACGGCAAGCGGTTTAATCATAGGAAATTGTTTCTGTTACATTTGACCCCATTTTGCCCTTTTTTTTCTTGAGTATAATAATGTTATAGAAATATTATGGTTAGGAAATAAAGATAACATATCTATGTGCATTTTCTTACTGAAACAGTGCCAAGTTACTCAGTCGGAAATGATGCCGGACATGTTTTTCGTATAATCTTTATTTATACTAAAGTAATACTAAATTAAGTCATGCAACATTTATGTACTTACTGTTCCTCTCAGCGAATTGAACCCCCCGAAGAAGAGTGTTGATATATCTATCATCATCTATCTGTCGATAGATAACTCTTTATTGTACACCATTTAGAGGACAATAACAAATTAGATTGGCACTTACAGCTAGCAGCTGGTACAAGAGGCGGTCCTATCGCAGGCTGCGATTTCTTCTAGACAACCTTAGAATGGACTATACATTTATAACAAAGGGCAATTTGTGAAGTAGAGAAGAGTAAGAAGTAATTGTAGTGTCTGCGTGTTTGGCAAAGCCCTCGTAGCTCCTAAACGTATGGATTGATTTTGATGTAGTTAATTTTATTAAAAAGCCAATTTAGTCGTAATGGTTCTTAGCCTTATTTTATGAAATTCGTTTAGCCGTTATAATGATTATCAAGTTTTTTATCCTATGTGTCGGGTTTTTAATATCTTGTTTGAAACTAATGTTTCAATTAATTTCTAATATGTTTGGGTTGGTAGGCACTTAGTATAAAATTAAATGTAATTATTCACAGATATATTTTCATTAAAGTATGTTGCCAATTTATATAAAAAACCATATCATAGTTTATACGTCGCCCTTAATATATACATATTTAAGGCGAAGTGTACTTGTTGTAAATGGTTACTTAATTTTATTATTATAAAGGTAATATTTATCAAATTAAAAGAGAGTTTTCATAGAATGCAAATTAAACAAATATTAAATCAAATGACTCGTTACAATAGTGAACCCAATGACTTAATTAGTACTTATTGCCAAATATTTATCATTTAATATAATTTAACATTACAATCAGATTAAATTTACGTCGGGAATTACTAATAGTTGTATTATATTCGGACGTAAACCGAAAAACTTCAAAATGTTGTTTATTTAATTAATGCATAGTAGATAATTCCTCTGGATTTAGCATTAACCTATCGTTGGTATTATAAAACTAAAACGTCAAAGGTGTTTTTTTTAGAGTTAAATGCTGCTTTTTATTTCACTTTTAATATCACAATTCTTTTTGTACAAGTGGGCGTACAAAAAGGATAGCTATCAATATCTAATATTTAATTAAATTATTTTGCTTTGATTTTTTTACTTCAAATATTATACTGAAATATACGAAAATAACGTTTGAGTGTTATATTGTAATAGCAACAATATGGTTAGTGAGCATATCCACAGGCTAAGGACTAGTAACTCAAAAGAAAGTTCATATTTACAAACTTTTAACATTCAACGATTTAATTCCAGCAATCATTATCAATTCATTAAAAAGATGTTAACAAAATCTATTAAAAACTTTTCGCGTGGCACTAACGACTATGTAAGTTCAGTTACATTTTTTATCTGTGACGTTAGCGGTGTGAAATATTGGCGACATCGCGTCGCCCGCCGTGTTAATAATTGCCCTACCTCCCCTATTTCGATTATGTCACTTCTTTACTGCCATAAAAGAGTTAATTAATATGTTATATTAAAACGCATTAATTAAGGTCCTTTTCATACGTTCCGGTTTTAATCCAGGGCCGGGTAACCGGTTGCTGGCTACCCGGCGGGGAATGTATGGCGACTGGGCCGGACGGACGCCAGTATATGTGAAAGCTACAGTATATCGTGCGCACTTTGACCCGGGTACCCCGTTTCAATTTGACGCCAAAAGGACCTACTCTTCTCCCTCGTTAGCGAATGAAACCGTATGCGTGTTTACTAGTTTCATATTATTTAAGGTACATCGTAACGCGAATAAAATTGTAAACGTGTATTAGCAAAACGCTTGTCAAACGCTCGACATCTTAACAAAGGTTAATTCTCTGACGCCATGATATCAATAACGCACACTTTAACGTAAACGTTTCTCATCTTACGTTTGTGAACGAATATCGTCGCTCTCACTCTTGCCATAACAAATGATATGGCAAACCGACAAATAGATAAAGATAGACGAAGATCCGCTCCGTACAGACAGATAAGATCCGACCCTAGTGTTATTAGCTATCTATCTTTGCTTCATCGCGAAAGGAAAACATCACGAGAAAACCGACATATCCTAGACCCAAAAATCGAAGACACGCTTAAGATATACTCACTAAACCGCATGGGACGCCGCACGTGGGATTACAGCTGTATATTTTCAAATTCAACATTCTTTATTAGTGTTTTTAAACTTTTCCGATTTTTATACATATTAGATATATTTCGGGACTTAATCGCGTGAATTATTTAAAGGTCGAATCAAATTGCACCGATCGTGGTCACAGTCGACCCGTGACTACGATCGGTGCAATTCGATCGGAACGTCGCGTAAATAAAAGGTTATATAAATAATTCACGCGATTAAGTCCCGAAATATATCTAATATTCTTTATTAGATAGCAAAGTATCACACTTGCTTTATGAACTAAGCAATAGGTAAAGCCTTAAACAAGAACAAAGTCAAAAAACCGGTATTAGGTCTCAGCCGTAGGCTGTCTTGGTGTACCACATTAGTGTCAGTTAATCTTCCGTGTAATAGTGATGTTATAACATCACTGTGAATCGATTGGTGGGCACTGTAGCAAGTAAAATTACTGGGCAAATGAGACTAATGAACTAATGTCTCAAATGAGGAGCATGATACGGTGACATTTAGATCTTTGCTAAACAAAGATTTAGATGACACTGATACTGTTATGTGCTAGTGTGGCAGTTACCATCGGGCGCACGACATGCTCGTGACTTCATTTCGTAGTGTTAAATAATAGTTAAAAAACACATATTTGTACAGTAGCTGTACTAAAAAGTAAAAAATAATCTTCGTTAATTTAAAATAAATAGAGAAAGACAAAAAAACTGTTAATCGTAAAAAAGCGTAAGTGTGATTATAAATCAACATCGTCACAAGCACCCCACGCTTTTTTATTATAAACTGTTATTTTTAATTTTTTAGCTAGTTTCCCTATTTTACCCTCTTGGGGGTTGATTTGTCAAAAACGCTGAAGTTGTTTTCTTTGTTTTAGACTAATAAGCCAAATACGAAATTCCACACATGTAACTTCATAACTGGCGAAGTTTCAAATAAACTTACAACCACTATTTTACCCCCTAGGGGGATGAATTTTCAAACATCCCTTTTTATCGGATTGTTGAGTCCTTCATATGTGTGCGAATTTTCAATTAAATCCGACATTCTGAAGTGGGTGAACAACACGTTCAAAGATTTCGTTACATACTAACATAAAAGCGTGTTAAAAAGAAAAAACTTAGGAGGCCTATATCTTTTCTATGTGCCAGTAATGATAAGACTGATATGATTTCCAGTTTCAACTTCCCATGTCATCTGCAAATTCCAAATTTAATTTGGTTTGCAGTGATTTAAACCGCATACAGGCAATTTGCATAATCTGTTGAAATTCATTTCACGGACTGTAAGTATTATTTAAATTAATAATTTCACGTTAAACTGACTTGTGTTATGTTATAATATATATGTACATCAACCGACAGATAGTGTTGTAAATTAATATTGGCACTGAATGTAATACTATTGTGGATAGGTTAAGCTTTTCATTGACCAAGGGCCATTAATGACAAATCACTACTTGGTCATACGATTTAATGTGTTTGTTTACAGTATTCAGATTTGCATTTTCAGCTATTTATCGAAAAGATTCATAGCGTTATAAGTTGTACTGTTGGTCTAGTGGTTAGTAACCGTTACTGCTAAGCCGGAGGTCGTGGGTTCGATCATCACACAAAGTATTATGCTGGCTGGGAATCCAGGATAAAACTTTGTGTGATGAATATGATGGTTTATTCTGTGTCTGGGTGTATTATCTATACTAATATTATAAAGTTCAGCTTTAAAGGGTTTGTTTGTTTGTTTGAACTACTGGTCCGAATTGAAAAAATCATTTTTTGTTGGGTCGCCCATTTATCGAGGAAGGCTATGGGCTATATAACATCACGCTACGACCAATAGAAGCGGAGCAGCAATGAAAATGTTGCAAAAACGGGAAAAATGTACGCATACGAAGTTGCGCGGGACAGCTAGTTTATAATATGTATGTATTTACAAATACAGGTTGATTTTTAATATACTAATAACCGCTCTTGGTTTCTTTAAATTATACCAAATATTTAACTACGACACATAATTTTTGAAATAAAAAAAAACAGGGTATTTCTTCCCATCTACCATTTAGTTTTATCACACAACCATTTACCACACATCTGAGAGACCCCGGAGTAAAATCGATGTTCCTTTGTCAGGTTTAGGGCCTAAACTTGACAATAAACAACGATTTTACTAAAAGGAGGATATTAGTATATTACAAATCATTTAAGTATGTTTATCAGTTGTCTGGTTGCCATAGTACAGGCTCTGCCGAGTTTGGGATCAGATGGCGTTGTGTGAGTTGTTCCAAGATATTATTATACCTTTCTACGATCTCTCTTATTCAATACGTTTATTTTCATTTTACTTTGTGTACTTAGACGGTGGAGTTAAAACAATATGGGTACATCATTATGAACCCTGTCAAGCACAGCTACAGTTGCAAAGACAAAGTAAAAAGGGGAAATGAGGGACGTCTAGTATCTTAGTTATATTATTATTTTATGTTCTAGTTTACTGAATAAAATGGTTAAAAGTTAGCAATAAATACTATGGTGTGACGACTTTACAAGCATACAAGTTTCGTGTGCAATAATAACATCAGTCTTATTATGTATTAATTATGGGACGCGTGTCTCCTCTCTAGGAGAGAGTCTCATCACATGAGCTCTGAGGCTTAAGGGATTAGAGAATGTCACATTATCTTTGAGTTTCTGATTCTTGGCCATTTCTTTTTTTATATAAAAAAAAAATAACAAGCAATGTGGGATTGGGTCCCACATTACTAGCAACCTTGTTAACCCCTCCAGCTAAAGTCAAAGACTTGTGTTAGTAGTGGGTTCACGTCGGTAGAATAATGGGGAGTACTACCGCCATTTCATTTTCATTCAGTTGGTTTAGGTTAACTAAAAATCGGGTATAAAGTATACACCAACACAAAATAACCTATGCATCCGAAAAGCGAGAATTACTTTGGTTTGCAGTTGTTGTTTTGTTCACCGCACCATCACAAACGCTTCTGGTTTTCTGGCTTTTCAGCTATAATTTATAGGATTTTCTGCACCTTAAGCTGGATATAAATATAATGGACGTAGATCATGACTTAGGTGTCTAAAAATGAAAATTCAACTAAACTATCGTACTAAAACACTGATGTAGTAAGCTATCTAGGTAAATTAATAGTTTTGCACAAAAGTTTAGACTTAGATACTTTTTTTTTAAAACAACACTCATTACCTTTGCTTGGAAAAGAAGATAACTGGTCAAATTTCTGAAATTGTAAAAAAAAAATGTTAAAATAGGAGGAAACTATAGAAAGCTTAGTCATCACCATGGTCAGGTAAGGATTTCCCTGCGCATCCAAATTATCAAAGAAGATGGGATAATGTTTTGTGCGAATTTTCTCAAAATATCTACTCTGCTGGACGGTAGCTCTGGCCTGGAGCACGCTAGACTTATGGCTTCCGGTGAATGGCTTCGTGCTTACCCGTTGCCAAACACTGGCACATTTCTGGAGCCTGACAACCTTCGGCTTACTATAACTCTGCGGTTAGGGCTGCGCTTATGTTCTCTGCACCGTTGTCCCTGTGGCAGCGAAGTCTACCAGCTGGTAACTAGCCACGGGCTATCTTGCAAAAAGAGTGCCAGTCGCTTTTCTAGACATGCCACCCTGAATAATATAATCCGTCAGTCTCTTGCCTCAGTAACGTACCACCTCTGCTAAAATCTACAGGCTTAGCCAGGGACGATGGCAATAGATCTGATTTGTTGAAACTGATTTCTTGGAATTTGGATCCCTAGCCCGTGGTCTCAGTGCAGAAAAGTTCTACATAGAACTTTCTGAAAAATTGGTCGACTCCACTGGTGACTGTAAAGCTGGCAGATTCCTCGCACATTGCATCAGCATTGCCATACAGCGAGCATCTGTATAATCGTTTTTGTTTTAGTTTTGTTTAGTGTTAGTTTTTAGGTTAAATAAATTTTTAAAAAAATAACTTTTATTATCATCTCAGTTTTGGTCTATTTTACTTTTTACGAACACGTACCGACTAGATGCACAAAATAAATCCATATATTTACCGAATAGATGTACAAATTGCACATAGAATTTCTTCGCTTGTCAACACAACAGAAGCACATTCCGTACAATATATAACCAAAAGAAAATAACAGAATATTGCATCAAAGAGAATTTGAAATATTGCCAACTACACGCGTCGCGTTTCAATTGATTTTGCAGGCTTTTGTGATCTAGAAAGATGCTTCACTGTTACACAATTTATCTGTCGATCAATCCACCTCGCTTTGGAATCATTCGGATTTGAACATACGCTGTCTGAATACAAACGCGGGCTAAAACACAATTTACGCTACACTTGGCTGTTCTAGTGCATGTATTGACTTGGCACAGATCTCTTGTAGATCTGTCCAAAGCGTTTGAACGAATGCTATTGTCTATAGTCTAAGCTTTAACATTTATATTGCGGTCTCCAAACATTATGAGTTCGACGTTTTAGGGTTTCGTGGCCAAAATGGCAAAACCCTTATGGTTTCTCTCTGTCTGTCCGTCCGTCCGTTGTTTTCCCCAGACTAGCTCAGAGAGCCTTAGTACTAGAACACTGTAATTTGTTTTTTTTTTCGGGTGGAGATGTGATTTTTTTCTCACCTACCCCATCGTGTAGGGTGTCGTTATATTGCGTTTATCTTGGATTTTGGATATATTGGGATACGTTTGTGAATTATTAAGCTTTACAGTGATAATGTTTGTGTCTGTTAGCTAAATGATTGTTGTTGCGTATGTCAAAAAAATCACCGTAGTAGTATATATATAGGTATAGTGAAATTAAAAGGAAAACTATCACAGCTAAGTAGGCTATACAATACGAGTAACAGCCAAGTGAAAAGTAACAATAATTTTCGTACAATTGACTATAAAAATATTTATAAATATAAAGTTGTTAGTAGTATGAAACAAAAACAATAGAAAAACCACTTCTTGATGAGGGCAACTACGGAACCTTACATTGTGCATGGCTTGACATCCACTTGCCTAGTTTTTGTTTTTTTTATCGTATACCTCTAAAGCTAAGCTAAATCGCTTGTGGAATGGTAGGTATTTGAACTTAAGGCTCATGAGTGCTAGATGTTACTGCCACTTAAATCAGCTCAAAGAAAGTTTGCTCAAAAAAATTGACAACATTGGTTAAGATGATCGTCAATAAGGTTTCAAATGATTCAACGCAATTGATTGGCCAAAATAATATAAGTATTGGTGAAGATTATAACAAAAATACGAGTAATATTAAAAAAAAGAGATGATTCCAGATAGATTAACAATCTAAAGGATCGCTGGGATAGAGTAGATGCTTGCGTTGCGCAAATTAGGAGATGTCAATGCCTAGCAGTGGTCCAAAAAAGGCTAATGACAATGATGATGATGACAGATTTTAATCAAGCTGTATCAGTAGTGCGAGAAACTGAAACGGACGAATAACTAATAGGTAGGTACTATACCGATATATATGACTGCCTCTGTAGCGCGGTGGGAGTGTATACAATTGCTGCTGCGGTTTCGATCCCCACCCAGGATAAGGCTTTGTATGATGAGCACGATTGTTTATTATGTGTCGGGGTGTTATTTATATAATATAATTGAAATATAAAAGTATGTTTATCAGTTGTCTGGTTTCCATAGTACAAGCTCTGCTTAGTTTGGGATCAGATAGCGTTGTGAAAATTGTTCCAAGATATTGTTATTTAAAAAAAAAAAAAAATATATATATATATATATATATATATATATACATATATAAAACAAGCTGGCCCGCGCAATTTTGGTCAATTTTCTCGTTTTTGCAACATTTTTCATTGCTTCTCCGCTCCTATTGGTCGTAGCGTGATGTTAAATAGCCTATAGCCTTCCTTCCGACAGAAGAAAGAATTTTTCAATTCGGACCAGTAGTTCCTGAAATTACCGCGTTCAAACAAACAAACAAACTCTTGAGCTTTATAATATTAGTATAGATGAATCCCTATTTCCTATAACTAGAGGACGACTTTACCGATTTCATTAATTCTTTTTTTTAGTTGTCTAATACTCTGTAGAAGGTTAATACGTAAAAAAAGAAAATAATGAAAAACAATATAACGGGGCGGTACGAAGTTCGGCGGGACAGCTAGTAAATGATAAAGAACTAATAGATACATACCTATAAAGAGAGCATGATATCGCTGAAGTTTCATACAAAACAAGAAATTGAAATTGTTGAACATTACCAAGTTTTTTATTCGCGATTTCTTTCATGTTACTATAAAAACTTAAGCTGTTACTGGAGTTGAATGTAGTCATATTAGCTATGATACCTGTTGCTCGAGTCAGCGGCTTTCATTACACAAATGCACAGGGTGCTCGGGGCAAAGTCGCTTTTATGCAGTTCCATTTTCTTTACTATCTCGTGTTGTCTTTCGAGGACAGTTGAGCCACAAACTTAAACTGAATTCTAAGTTAAAACTTTAAGTACATAGCTTCGTGTTATCTCGCTGACATTACTTTGTGAGCGCAGTTTTTCATTACACGGTTTATGGTTGACCTTAAGCTGAAAAAGCAATTTTTGTATGTATATTGGCACTAGATTTCATTCGTTACATTATAGTTGCATATATAGCACATACGTCTTTATTCTGCATCATTCTGTAGCCTAAGTACTGTTAAAGACCCACCAAAATACATTTACCAATTGCTGAGATAATTATGCATATTTACAAACAGATAAAATATAAAAAAACAACTTTTTTTTAAATATTGTATGTATCTACATAGAGTGTAAATAATGTCCTAAAGAATGAAGCTGTTAAGTTTGAAATAGAATATAAGAATTCACAAATCACACTTTAGCAGTACCTAAACGGTATTGACTTGCATCGCAATATTCCATCGGACATATGATCTAGGGAGGGGGGTGGCAATTAGGGGGGAGGGGTTGCCCTGGTCGTTCAACGGGCGCCAAATGCCATGATTATGGGGGCGCGTAGTTCAGTTCAAAAGAGAAAGTGCAGACCTACGCAATGCCTGTATATATAGTACCCTTGGAACTGCATTACTATTATCATTTATTTTAAAAATACTACTTAAAATGATCGTTTAGGAATGCCTTATATTATTCTATATATATCTCTTTAACATGTAATCTGTCTTTTCATCATGAAACACAAGGAAAACGCAGACCTACAAAAATAAGACAGACACATTAACGAAATGAAAATAGGTGCTCTCATAATGTTCCGACCAACTAGATTAATATTATGCGCGGATAGTTTTATCGTTGAGCAATGCCGTTGTGGTTCGTCGTAGTTTCATCAAGCTATTTAACACTGGCTCGTAAACTTTATATGACGGAGCAGCGGACAGCACTCGTCGTAAAACATAACTGTACGGCAGCATACTATATTGCCAATCAGTGGCTTCTGTATGCATTTCCTTGTCTATGTAGGAGATAACTGTGTTCTGCTTACTGGGCAAATGAGATTTACGAACTAATGTCTCAAATGAGGAGCGCGGTGCGGTGACATTCAGATCTTTGTCAAACTAGGATTTGGGTGTTACTGATACTGTTATGGGCTAGCGTGACGCTTACCATTAGCCACACGACCTACTCGTCTCTTCATTTCGCTGTACAAAAAAACCTAAACTTTTGTATCCAAAGAGATAAAAATGTTCTTGATAGGTGAGCGTTAATGTAGACCTAATAGTTATGAAAGGGTTTAGAATGCTCAAGCCCCAAGAGCATGGATAAACTCAATTTCGGTGAAACTGCGTTTTTTTATAACACACTTCAAAAAAGTGTGTTAACGATTTGATACGTATGTGGAATATGATTTGCATTGCGTGATTTTTTACATATTATGATGATCTATTAGGGCTTCTAAAAAAAACACGTCATAAAACATTTATGTATGTTTGACTTCGTATTTCTCCAAAAGTGGTGGTCAAATTGTGACCACTCTTGAAAATATATTTATTACTTAAGCAACGCAATGTTACCAGTAAAATTTAATATAATTAAGCCACTGCTTTAATGAGTTCATATAAAAAGAAAACCTAGCATAAATAGATTACTACATTAGATGAAAAAAAATTAAGGCAGTACATATTTTGTTTACATAATACATCTATCTCCTATATTTATATAAAAATTAATCCCTGTTTTCCTTGGATACGGAATAACTAAAGAACGACTGTACCGATTTCTTTCATTCGTTTTTCTTTAGTTTAGTGTTCTAATGCTCCGTAGAAGTTATGAGGTAAAAAAATAGTTTTTTAATACAAATGCTGGTGCATCATATTTACACTAAATGTAGAAAAGTCCGGACAAACCCAGCAAGTGTCATTAGTTTAAAATACGCCAAGTTTATTAGTCCATAAATTTATAAAGTTTCTTTATAGACTCTTCGAACCAAAATATGTCCATTTTTTAGTAAATAGTTGACAACGGATTTCCTAAAACAAGTTTGGCAAGAGTTTTTGGTTGGCATGAAGGCACGGGATATATTCTCATCTAAAATAATGTACGGTACTCCGGGGACGAGGTGTATTCGTGACAAACCAAGTTTGTATGTTACTTTATATCCTTCGGTTCTGTTGTTTAAGTAAGCTACGGAAAATGGTGAGAAATTTTGAAATTATGCTTTAAAACTAGATTTAACGATATTGAAGAAAAGACTACGGATTTGAGTGTATGTGTACATTTGAAAGGTAAGGTAAAGTATACCTTACCTTTACCTTTCAAATGTACACATACACTCAAATCCGTAGTCTTTTCTTCAATATCGTTAAATCTAGTTTTAAACCATCATTACAAAATGTCTCACCATTTTCCGTAGCTTACTTAAACAACTAATTAATGATAAGTTTTTTCAGTTGTTTGAAATCGGAACAAGCTAACACTAATAGTTTAAGGTGTTATACTATCTCCATATCAATTATTTTTTTAAAGACGGCTCCTGCATTAGTGTACAAGCCATGTGTCGCAAGGGAATTTACAAACATACAAGTCACGGACACAAAATACTTCAGACTCGGAACAACAACTTATGGATCACACAAAGTGGGGTCCCGTGTGGGAATCGAACCCTCTTGCGTAGCAGTCGGACACACTCCCACAGCACCACCAAGGCAGTTTTTTTCATTAGTTCTACGTTCTACAATTTAGCCAAAAACACACAACAAATACCTAAATAGAGAAAAGAGGATGAATAATACTACCAAAATATTTAAAACGCATGCAATTTAGAAGTCAAAATATAATTCATTTACATTTGAGGGTATTCTGCAAAACCGTTAGTTATTTACCTCATAGAGAATTGGAGGTATTCCGAATTTAAAATTTAAGCTTCTTATTAGCATAAGTCGGACCAGTGGGGCTGAATGGAGTGCACCCTCGGTACTCAGCAGGGATTCTTTTCTCTTGAGCCAAAAGGCTTTATTTCAATATAACTGGCCAATTAACGAGCTCATTGGACACAGTTTAAATGATAAACGAACGATCGATCCGTTAAGTGATGGTTTACAGAGAGTGTGTAGCCAAAAATATGACACTAAAATTTTTCTTTGTTTTAAATTTAAATCGCAAGATGGGTAAAATGTTAATTTCACAATCTCCTAGACAAAACACTTTACTGTTTTTTCGCCCTAAAGGTAAGTTTGTGAATTTTGTAATTAAGTATGCCCAAGGTAATTTGTAGTAATCAAATTCCTCAACGCTTTTTTTTAAAGATAACTATAATACAGTTATATTTTTTGTTTTATAGATAACTAGCAATGTAGGATTGTAGTCCCACATCACTAACAATCCTGTTAACCCCTACAGCTAAGCTCAATGGCTTGTGTTAGGAGTATGCTCACGTCGGTAGTGTAATGGGTAGGATTCGAACCCGTGACCTCACGCTACCGCCGCTTTTAACTTATGAAATCAACTAATAGCGTTCATGCATTGTTTTTCGAACAACGTGAATGAAATTCGTATAACATTAGACTATTTTCATGTTGGTTTCATCTTGTTCAAAAGGTACTAACAATGTTTTCGAACATCAAACTACTAATTCAGTAAGTACCTGTTTACTCGGTACTAAAGCGACGTATGCATTTAATGTTCCTACCAGCAATTAAGGGTAATGCTCCACTAATGAGGTGACACCCCAAAACCCTGGCGGCGTAAAATGCGCTGGCGATGCTAAACATCGTAATTACACCTTTACTAGGGAAAATATGCTGCTTTGTTTTTATGACATGGATTTTATATGGCTATTTGCTATTTTGGAATGCTCTATATTCCAAAATAGCAAATATAAATATATCGTATATATCGGCGTTTTTGCGTTCGTTTTGATCACGGTTATTATGATAAAAGTTGCCTATGTTCTTCAACGGGCTTCAAACCACCTTTTAATTTTAATAGCATTAATGAATCTAGATGAACTTAGTGAAGTGCTGCATGAAATTATATAATTATGTAGGGGATCTTGTTTTCCAGTTTTTTTTGTGCAGGCGGATTTTTTTTTAAAATTAACATTTTTGATAATACTTTTTAATAGTTGTAGGATGTAACCGATGTAACAACTAACTTTTATCACAGTCTATTGTCAAGTATTGAAAATTGAGAAAACAATAGTTAATTAACTTTTTAGTATTACAGTCATAATCATGTTATACCTTTTTGAAATGCTTAAGATGAGCTCTTTTAATATGATACCCATATTGCTGTATTCAAAACAACTTTTTTTTTCACACCTCACAGCCGCCATATTTGTTTTTTGCAAACGTCACATATCTAAGAACACTTGGGCGTTCAAGACGAATCTAACAACGTCTCAATTCTATACACCCGTTCAGTGGATTGTGTGATATCAGGTAATGAAGAATATTACATACATACATACATACCAAGATACGCGCGAAAAAACATAATCTTTCCTTACAGTCGGGTAAAAAAATAGGGTAATTTAGTTTGACATCTAAATAGACTTAAAGGCAGGCGTTTATATTAAGCAGTCTGTACCTAATTCATCCAGAGTTACTTGAAATCAGTCTTGAAACAGTCTCTTAAGCGCTCCTACAAAAAGTCATTCGTGTGCACGCAAGCTTAAACAAGACATTTCATTCAAGATATGCGTAATACAATGCGCGCGCATATAAATATCTTTATACATGCGTCGAATAGTAGGTACGCCCACTCTGATGCGGTAACAAAGAAACAGTCAAGACCTCGTCAAATCTCTAATTCAATCCTGACGCCATCAAATACACCAGGACAAAGCACTTCATTGAATAAAGACAATTTTAATTACACATTGGTATTTAATTCGTAGCTCAACGCGCACATTTTATGCTTTGAAAGGATCCCCTTGCTTAACTTATAGAAAAATCCCGAGCTGATTAACATCAAATCAAAGGAGAACAGAGAAGAATACACAATAAAACTTCGGAGGTATGTCATTTAACCGTATCCGTTGACCTCGTTTCGAAACGAGCTAAAAAAGGAACGCCTGGATTTTCCAAATCATATCCGCGGGTATTTTCCTGGGTTTGGGTATGTATACCTGTGATACGAAATTTTTATTTCATTTTGCTTCCTACTAACAAAACGAATGCATGGTCCTGTGAGCACTAATGAACCAGCCTTCAGAGCATTCAGCCGGGTGAAATGCGCGGCAGCCAACATACATTTGCGGTGAATGAGCTTTTGAGTCATCCGATTTTATGCCTTATGTCTTTAAGCATAGGCCTTTGTGGTTTAGCTTTTGGTCTTTACGGAGTGTAATTTAATGTTTGTTGAGGTAAAAGGGGAGATTATCAGGGAAGCGCGGACATTTCTATAACATCAGTTGAGTGCGCGTGCGGTCCGTTGGCTCCTCTCGTGAAACCGGTTAATTATGATGAGACGCAAAAAATAAGAGGTTGAATTAGGAGACTTTTTAATTAAGTACTCGTAGCGGACGATGAAAGCTGCTGTGTCAGATTTTGTACTAGATTATATTTAACTGAATATTTGTAAGGGCTTGGTAGCCGTTCTATATAATGTATTGGTAATATTTGAACAAAACTTACGATAGTGTTACTGCCTCTATATCAAATGCTGATTAGTACCTGCAAAAAAAAAAATGTTTAAAGAAAATCTTCATAAAATTGCGATTGACGAGTTCGTCACTTCTTTCATCGACTGTTAAACCCTGTCGAGGATGGAGGCACGTATTCCTCTAGGGACAACCTTAACTTCGGTCCAACATACCCGTTTCAGATGCTTTATAGCCCCATATCCGTATCGGATTGAGATCCGAGAGAATTTATCACTGAATAAAAACGTCAAAATATACACTGCCATTGGAATATTACAAAAAAGTCTGACTTAGATCATCGAATAACGCAATGAGCACCCCTAAATTGGCCCCGTTTAACTCTAAATATAACAATTAAAATCTACAACAACCCTATCGCGGTAAAAGAATAACCCTCTTAACTTTCGATCAGATATTAACAGCCTTTTAATAACGAACACGAACTTGAGATAAAACAGTGAGTGGAGGGTTAGGTCGCTAATTCGGAACGTTTTACGGCGTACAGCAGAGCGATTTAGCGTTTTAATTAAGGTTTACTTTTGCAACAGTGGCGTGAGTGAAGTTTCATAGTGCACTGACGAACGCGGATGCTGACGCTCAAGGATTGATCCAAACAATCTGACAAATCTTGACACCGATTAACACAGAACCAATTACTAACACGGATACTCGTATAGAAAGATTAAACACTATTCTTCGGGGCTTAGATAAAGTACATTCCTTTCATGGCGAATTCGCAAAGGCCTACAAGAGGTCGAGATCAAACGATAGCTCACAAAAAAAGAAGTGCGTGTGTGGAAAATAATTGCGAAGATACAGTGCAACCTACTTACTAAGCTGCACTATTGACAGTATCTTCATTATTTTCGCATCGACTTGGATTGACTATGTGACATACTCCAACTCGTACGTACTTTTCCATTAACGACATAGCTATTCGAATGTCACCTTGTCTAATCTGCCTTGTCTCTCACTTTGGTTCTGCCGCTATCGCTCGCCGCTCACGTTCGTGGCCAACCCGTTAGGGACATCCAGCGGGGTATTGACGAAGTTTAATTGACCAGCTGCGAGTTGGCTCACAGTTGCCTATGAGTTGGTAGTTGGAACAGCTCATTTGAAGTTGTGCTGAACGAGAGGACAGACTTAGATCATGTGTTGTGCTACTAAAACACGAAACAATGCAGCTTTATCCGTCTACAGCAAGCTTTAAGCACGAGTAACTAATGTTTAAGGAATTAAATTTAGTGAAATGGTTCTTTACTTGGTTTGAGAGTTTTTGATACAAATGGTGGTCGTTTTTTGTATGAAAATGGTTAGGGACTTTATAATTATTTGGTTTGTGAAAGACTGCAACGATCCTACATATTCCCAGTTTAATCTTTATTTAGTTTGCAAAAGAGTCGTTCTTTATTTATTTGTTTATTGGAAAACTTACAGGATTATAGAACAATAACACAACAAAGTTCTCACTAATGTGTTATTACATGGAGTGAACTAAAAATATCTAGTTTAGGTGCATGGAAATTACAGTATACTTACTAGGTATATGTTAAACCTATTGGAGGGGTGAACCTGTTACTACTTTTACGGACTTAATGTAATTAGCTTGATTTTTTTAAAATGTCTAAATTAATATATTACTTGTTGCTCGAACGAACTACTCTAGAATTCGCTTTATTGCAAGATCGTGTTATAACCGATCTTGCAATAAAGCGAATTCTAGAGTAGTTCGTTCTGGAGTTTGGAGCTAGATCTATTATCTGTGAGGTTGGATTATGAAATGTCGGTTTATTACGGGTATTATTTCGAAGGCAATTAAAAATTATGCTACCTTATAAGATATGGAGAATCCACTAAGTTATTTTTAATTTTGTACATATAATTTAAAAGAAAACAGTTACAAATTTGTAAGCGATCTGGAGTCTAGTAAGTTTTTCTATATTTGCATTAGGCGTCTATGCTCACTTTAACAAGCAAATATTGGTTTATAGGTATTTTAAAATTGAAGCAACATTATTAAAAAGACCATGCTCAGTGTAGAGTTCCAGAGCCGCTGAAGTTGAAAAATCCGATTTGAAAAATTGCACCAGCAGAAGAGATGTTCATGGCACTTCTGCCCTTTTGTTGAGAAACACAGGTTTCGGCAACAACTCAATGACGGTATATCCGATCATATATGAAATAATTTATTTTAAAGTATTTGTTATCTATTGTTTCTGTTTCTTTTTCATATTTTTCGGTTACACGGTTCAAAAGATAAGAGGGGGACTAAATTTATGCAACTTTTTGAGCGTTTATTTCCAAAAAAATCCCCTAAATCAAAAAAAGTTAATTCAAGACTTTAAAATATTTTTAAAATACCTGTCGAATGATGTGCCACACGTTAATGCTTGCTTAAAAAAATATTTTTATTATTTAGATATTTAACTAAGTAGCGGCTACTACAAGACACCTTTTCACCAAATTTAATCAATATTAATTGTGAAGTCTTTGAGTAAAATGCCTGTGACATATGGACGGACAGACAATTAGACGGACATGACGAAACTATAAGGATTTCCTATTTGTCATTTTGGCTACGGACATATAAAACTGCAAAAAACGTGGTAGTTCTTCTGTTCCCGTCTCGCTAAGTTTTCAATTCGACTCGAAGTTCGGACGTTTTTATCTCATCTCTGTAATAAAATGTGAGATCGACAGTATCGTTTCTAATATTCATTCAAAAGACGCAGCCTCGTCTCAAAAACGCTATAACGTGAAATTTATTTGCGACGAACAAAAGAAAATTGAATGTAAAAGGCGGAGAAAGCTTAAACATTGAGAAGTATATTGACTAGTAGCACAATATACCGAGATTCCAGAAGATAACCTCATGTATGTCCTTGGGTGGTTGCGCTAATTAAAATGTGTGATGTCACTGAGATTAAGTTGTTAGAATAATTTAAAAAAAACGCTTATAATTTTAGGGTTCCGTAGCCAAAATGGCGTAACGTAACCCTTATAGTTTCGTCATGTCCGTCCGTCCGTAGCTTTACTCAGAGAGTGCTAGAAGGCTGTAATTTTGCATGGATATAGGTGCATCCATGCAAAGTTACAGCCTTCTAGCACTCTCTTACGCCGACGAAATGAAAGAATAAAATCTTAAAAAAACATTTTTTTAGGGTACCTCCCTACTTATGTTATTTTTTTGTCTTTTTTTTTGTTTTTAATAAGACGACTCCCGCATTAGGGTACAAGCCCTGTGCCGTGGGGGGCTTTTCAAACATTCAATTAACGGACGCAAAGTACCTACAACCAGACTCGAAACAACAATTTGTGGATCACACAAAGTGGTGTCCCGCGTGGGAATCGAACTTACGAAATCTTCCGTAGCAGTTCAGTTTGTTTGTTTAAACGCGAAAGGATAATCTCAGAAACTACTGGTTCGAATTGAAAAAAATATTTAACCGTTGGGTAGCTCATTTATCGAGGAAGGTTATAGGCTATATAACATCACGCTACGGCCAATAGGAGCGGAGCAGCAATAAAACATGTTGCAAAAACGGAAAAAAATGACGCAGACGAAGTTGCGCGGGTCTGCTAGTTTTAATATACTCGTAAAAAGTAGACTTGAGTTTCTAGGACGTACAGTATCTATACAAATTGATTGAAATATGTTTAGAGGCTACAGCGTGGATTGAATAAGAAATCTAGTCTATGCAGAGATTTTGTTATGTCATAATGCAGGCCTGGTTTATGAAGAAAAATATTACACGTTTAAGCTACATGATGTTATACCTTGTATACAAAGCAAAAACTATCCCATAGCAAATTCACTTCAATGAAATGTTCATTATCATTACTCATATCTCCAATAAAAAAATGTTATAAGTTAAATATAGTTATTCTTTTCGCGAACAGAGTGTGGGACCAGATGCATAGGCATTTTCTGGGTGAGCTCGTCCCATCGTCGGCCTAATCAATGCTTACCATCAGGCATGATCAAAGGCAAGAACATATTATAAAAAAAGAACATTCTGAAAAAACAACAAGTTGAAATAGTACAATTCTATAAACTTTAAAATTTATTATTTAAAGTAAGATTACACGAGTAAGTAACACCAACGAAATAATGCAACCAGCTACAACCACACCATATTTAATAAAAATATCACTAAAATTAACATCGCGGCGACGGCGTTGCGACTTTTTTCAAAAAAACAAGGCAAAAATAACTTGTGTGCACTTAATAACATGGCGAACGTAAACAACATTGTAATTTACGGGCAGCTCGGGTGTGGCATCGTGTAGCCGTACGGCCAACCAAGTTGAATCCTAACCCATTGTAGAAAATTGTCAAATGAAGTTTGATAATGTTATTTTGTTACTAGTAAGAAAAATGAATTAAGTTTGTAAGTAAAGATTCTGCGTGATAAATTAAGGCCACTTTTTTCTTCCTTTTGGAAAAAAGTGGTCTTAATTTATCACGCAGAATATTTGTATTTCAATCTTTGTTTGTACACATTAAGTAGCAGTAAATTGACTAATATTTAAGCACATAAAGTTTTAACGTTGTAAGTGGATGCTCCTATGTTGAGCCCATTGAGGCTGATATATCCAATCTCGTATACTCTTCTTTTAATATTTTTGACCTCTTGTTTTTGCATCAGTCCTCCAATATGGTATATAATATAATGGTGGCAGCACCTTACCTGCATGTACAGTTTATAAACAAAGAAACATTGTAAACATTAGCAATTTGAAAAGAGTGGCCGCGAATTTCATTGCATGTTTTTTTCTCCGGCTTTACCTATTGTTTGCGAACAGGCATTACATGTAATTGTAGAATCTACTTTTTACAAGTGTAGTATTTTGGTTCCTAAGTAAATAAAGATTTTTATTATTATTGTTATTATTGCTGTCATTACTGGTATTCTTTTTACACCGTGCAGGATGGCATCGATACGTAATTTTGAATTCATACATAACGGCATACCTGCCTATTATCATTCAAAGATCTATCTACGAGTACCTATCAGACAATGATTTATTTTGGAAACGAACCCATGACTTCTGGCTTAGCGGTTAGGGTTACTAACATCTAGACCAGTAGGCAAATACCAAAGTATAAGTCTAACTAAAGTAACGACAATGTTGTAACAAGGCACAGTGGTCTAGGGTTCAATTTGGGTGGCCTGTAATTTTTCAGCGTAACGTGTAACACATTATTTTCTTAGCGCATCGTCATACAATACAGGCGGAACCAACTTCACAGCTTTTGCTAAGATTTTTAAAGAGGCTTTTCTACCTTTTGTTTTGGCGGTAAGCAAAAACTACTACACAATTTTATTGACCACTATTTTTAGGGTTTCATAGCCAATGTGGCAAAACGGAAACCTTATAGTTTCGCCATGTCCGTCCACCGTCCGTTCGTCCGTCCATCCGCAGCTCAGCTCAGAGAATGTTGGTGTTAGAAGGCTATAATTTAGCATGGATACACATATGACTTATACCGACAAAGTGAAGGAATAAAATCATAAAAACATTTTTTTAGAGTACCTCCCCTACATATAAAGCAGGGATGGGTTTTTTCTCACCTACTCCTTCGTGTGGGGTATGATCAGATAGGTTTTTCAAAAACATTTAGGGGCTGCAAAGACTATTTTTCGATTTAGCAATCTGTTTGTGAAATATTAAGCTAAAAAATAAAGCAAATTTTTGTTAGAGTCAAGTGTGAGGGACACTTGACTCGAACAAAAGCCCCCTGCCAGCTAAAGAAAATTTATTACAGCTAAGCAGGCTTTACAACTTAACGAGTAATAGCAGACCAAGGAAAAAATACTTATTTAAAACGTTGTTAGTAGTATGAAACAAAGACAATAGAAAACCCACTTTTTAAGCTGCATTATTTGGATAACGGGGACTACGGAACCTCACTTGCCCGGTTTTTTAGCTTTTACCCATTCTTTTATCTTTCTCCGCCCGTATGAATGTAAAGTGCAGTGCAGCTAATAAAACCGAAATCAAGCTGTATCTACCCTCATACTTAACCGATTTAGATAAAACTTATAACAGTATTTAAGTTAAAATATTACCTATGAAATTACAATAAAGGAATCAAAACCCATTTCCATTTCGTAATCGGTTAGGTATATATTAATGGAGCGATAGTGGTCCCTCGCTGATATCTCTATCTTCTCGGTCACCACGAAGCCATGGATGGCCTCAGGCTATGGTACCTCCCTATTTTACGTCCAAAAGATCGTCGAACTCAACCTCTTAAGGTTCATTTCCGTGCATCGCGGCCGATCGCAAGCCGCGCGCGGCTTACGACAAGCGTCTGACGCGCGCGGCCGATCGGACAATAGTCAGAGTGCGCGCGCAGCGATGCTTGAGATCGGCCGGAAATGAACCTTTATTCTATCTCTACCGATCGTAAGTAGTAATAACCAGCCAAATCTATTCGCTCTTCTAATTATCAGACTAGTTCGCAAAGTTTACGCAACACAATTCGGCTACATATTCCCGTACAATGTAGAAATGGCACAACTTTTGTTTCATTTTTCTCCATCATGTGAACGTAGAACTTGTTAATTGGAAATGTACACAATCATTCTTAGTTTTGTATTGATTTTACAGAGGAATGTACGTTCGTATTGGTTTATTAGTGCGGCGCGCGAACGATATAGTGCTCTGAGAGTTATGTTTATTTTTTGCATGATACGTGTTCGTCAGTTTTTAGGGTTCCGTAGCAAACATGGAAAAGACAGACGGATGTGACGAAACCATAGGGGTTCCCCCTTATGGTTTCGTCATATCCGTCTGTGTCAGTCCGTATGTCACAGGCATTTTACTCAAAGACTGCATAATGAATATTGATGAAATTTGGTGAATAGGTGTCTTGTAGAAGCCGCTACTTCTACAAGACTACTAAAACAAATATTTTTAGGGGGGGGCACACCATACATGTAACAGAAGCTGTTTTTTTTTTCATTCGACAGGTCTATCAAAAACATTTTAAGGGTTTTTAATAAACTCTTTGGATTATGTGAATATTTTTGGAAATAATCACTTCGAAAGTTGCATATATTGTGTGTGGGGGGGGGGGGCTTATCTTTGAACCGTGTGATTAAAACGTATGACAAAACCACAAAGGGGGCGCTTAGTAAATACTTTGACTTTAAATTATTTTTGACATGATCGGGTATACCGTCATGAAGTTATTGCCGAAAAACTGCGTTTCTCAACAAAAGGGCGTAAGTGCCATGAAGATACGGTCTTCTGCTGATGCTATTATTGGAGTTCTTTTTATATAGTGCATTTATTTGTAATGACGGCTGCGGAACCCTACTCTGAGCATGGTCCGACATGCTCTTGCCAGGTTTTTAAAAACTAGGTAATGGAAAATATGTTTCATCATACAATTTTAAACTACTTTTGATGCTCGTATTGCATAGTTTCTATTTTTATTTCATTAATACTTACGACCTACCTACACTTGGCACGTGTTAGTACTTATTTAATTACACTAACAGCATTTGTGTATGTACTCATTGAATCTAAATTCACAACATGCGTGTTATGCACTGTGCACGTCGCATTGTACACGATATGACATTTCAGTGTCGTGTCAGCATCCCGTTCCCGCCGCAAACGGGGCAAGTATCAATCATATACGTCGCTCACGACAGCACGTCTGCCATCCAACATACTGCACTTTATGTCAGGAAGTGACACCAAATATACTGCTGACATAGGTTTGCAGCTAAATGTTATGGCCAACTTCATTGTTTAATTTATTATAAAATACTATTAGTAGAGAGAACAATCTTTAAAACCTCTAGAAGATATCAATGTTCTGTGTTTAAAACCATAAAAAGATGTTTTTTTAATTAGATCATTTGCTGTTCAAAAGATTACTAACTTCTTCCGAAGCAGTCCCGAAGTTTAAAGAAGAAAGAACATTAGGACAACCTGAAGTAGTTATGATGCCAACTGCCAATCATATGTTTTAGGATTTATGTAAGTATAACAACGGACCGCTTCGGCTTTGCGCACGAAGTTTTCCCTACTATCTATGTACACAATATGCACGTATTACATGTACAAACCATCTAGAAGAAATGATCGAAGTGATAATGGAAACTGCATCAAAATTCTGAGCGTAGTTTAGAAGATCTAAGCGTACAGACTGCGGATGCCACTGCGTAGGTTTTGAATGTACACCGGCCAAATATGGTACTGTATACCTTTCACAATTTGAGGGGGGGTCTGTTGTCATAGAAACCATGAAAATATTTGTCGAAGTGACAGATTTGATTTATCAAAAATAATTGTTTACAATAAGTATTAAAAAAATAGTAGAGAAGAGATATTAATGTTAAAATGGCGAAATACATAACCAAAGGAATATATACTTGAGTTACGAATTAACACTACAAGGATACATACATTAGAGGTAAGAATTATCATTACAATCTTTGTGAGGTCAAAGATTCATGAGTTGAATTAATAACTGATAAAATGATACAGAATAGAATAGAGAATCTAAATGATACAAAATGAAAAATGTCACATAAAATCGCCTTAAACTATTACGACAATCTTCTTAGACGTGTAGATGGCAGAAGTCGTAACATGCCACGACACGTCCACGATTTTAACGATGATTTGTCTTGAAGTGAACCTACACCGCAGTAAGTACTAAGTCAGTTTTATGACTTTATGTTACTCGTAAAAACGCATCACGCATTTACGTGGCATTACGATGAAATAATAATTCTACTTTATGACTGTAGGAAATTAGAAATTTGTAATGGTGTGACCTGATGCAATAAAAGAGTGACATTTAGTGTTCCATCGGTGAACTTGAAACATAAAACTGTTAAAAATAAAACTGGCAATTTCTGTTACTTGTAAAAAATGTTTATGACTCAAAGCATGTATTTCAGGTGGGTACCTACATATTATTTTTTACCATTGAGGGTTTCTTTTTATAGCATATGATATTTTTAAGCTATTGCATAGCTTTTATCTCGGGCTTTGAGCGCGGCGACCGAATCAAGAAGTTCCGTAACGAAAATAAAACATAACACCCCACTCCGCCTACCATATGGCTCGGCTGAGCGTTCGCTTAACGTATATGTATATACATGGTACGACTGTACGAAGCTCGCATGACTCGAGAAGAGCTGCTTCGAAATGTAATGAAAAGAAAAAAAAATACTGCGTAAATAAAAAATAAATAAATAATTATAAATGCATAAGTTGATAAAAATGCTATGCAATAGCTTTATTGCGGCAGTCCCCGAGTGCCACACATTTTTTTTTCATATAACTGTGACTCCAGGTGACACCTGTATAAATTTGGTTCAGAACTGATGGGTATAGGTACTTTTTTATTTTTCTGTTCGTCGATTCTGGAGGACCTTGAGCTCAACTTTTCTTCTTTATAATCTATGCTTCATCTGACTTTTGTCCTCGTTATTTGACATCTGTCAACACTGTAACATATAATTCCACTTTTTCTCATTATTCCGCGACCATAGTCAATAGAGCTCCAGTTAGCCCCAAAATAAAAAATAGAAATAACAAAACAAACGCCTCAATACACGAAAACGGCAATTAAACGATCAGAACCGGTATTTAATTAAGCGGCTACATGGTTACAGCCGAACATATATATTTAGCTAGCAACAAGACAGGAGGCCTCAATTAAACGTAAAAGGTAAATATGGAGGGGCAGTAAATCTGTCACAAAATCGTCCTTCGTTTCCTTATATGTAAATGCAACGGAATGTTAAAGTGGTTATTCGGAATAGCGGGCACAGTCTGCATGTGGGAATGATTTATAGCATTTAATGTAGTAATGGAAATGCTAATTTAGCACGTTTCAGCGCAATAACTCGTGGTGGTTTTTCACAGCAAGTAAATTAACACCCTTTGTGAAAGGCTCGCGTGTTCATTCTGATTCGTTATCCGGAAATGGCGTTTTTTGAGGAACCAGGGTCATTCGGGGTCCAGACGCCCTGGCGGCCCCGGTGGCCGACTGTCGATAGCGAACCTCAACCGGTGTTCAGGGTTGAACGCATACGCTACTTGCGAGCTAGTGTAATTGTGATCAGAGATTCAACCAAACCAAGCTGCGACAGTTATCGCAGCTTGGTTTGGTTTCTAGTGGCTTTAGAGTAGCAATCCATAACTTTGTTTAAGGGCAACCTTTCCAACCCCTCAACCTCAATAAACCTATAAAAAAAATGAAGCATTCCCTCTTTAACGTTTGACATCCGCTGAATGAAATGTTTTTTTTAAGACTGTGTTGTCTGGTACTATTTTTTTCCCCATTTATGAGAGAAAAATTTACGAATACAGGTAAAAGTACTGTTTTTAGTAAAGTACTTTTTTATTCCTATGATTATGAAGTTATAAAACATTTTTAATTTTTTTACATAAAATCACGTCTTAACGAATTGTTTTTAAATTCGTTGTCGAAAAGTGGATGTGACAATCTCGAGGAAACCTTCTAGATATTCTATGGATACATTTTCGAAAAAAAATACCGATTAATATTTTCTTTTAACATGACTGAATAAAATATAAAATTTAGTTTAAATTCAGATATCGCAAAGCGAAATATATTTGACCTTAATTTATTAGTCTATTTCGTTTTATAATTATATTAGATCACAATATAGTTAATATACTAGATTACATATAATATATTGGGTAATACATACTTAATTACTATCAAATCTGTGGAAAATTTAATTTCCCAGCTTTAATATTAGATTCATTTCACGAATAGTAGGATAATTCATTTTACTGTAATGGCACCACTGAACATAACGGCGCGTTAAAATAACTATGTGTAAAACATCTGATGGCCGCTTTTTACTTGTCAAAAAGTACGTCCACTTGACCGTACTTTTTGACAGTTCTTTGCTTCAATGTTAGATGCCAACACACAACCAACCGGCCAAGTGTGAGTCACTGGCATGATGGAACGCTTAGTAAATACTTTGACCTTAAATTATTTTTGACATGATCGGGTATACCGTCATGAAGTTATTGCCGAAAAACTGCGTTTCTCAACAAAAGGGCGTAAGTGCCATGAACATACGGTCTTTTGCTGATGCTATTATTGGAGTTCTTTTTATATAGTGCATTCATTTGTAATAACGGCAGCGGAACCCTACTCTGAGCATGGTCCGACATGCTCTTGCCAAGTTTTTAAAAACTAGGTAATGGAAAATATGTTTCATTATACAATTATAAACTACTTTTGATGCTCGTGTTTCATAGTTTTTATTTTTATTTCAATAATACTTACGACCTACCTACACTTGGCACGTGTTAGTACTTATTTAATTACACTAACAGCATTTGTGTATGTACTCAGTGAATCTAAATTCACAGCATGCGTGTTATGTGTACTGTGCACGTCGCATTGTACACGATATGACATTTCAGTGTCGTGTCAGCATCCCGTTCCCGCCGCAAACGGGGCAAGTATCAATCATATACGTCGCTCACGACAGCACGTCTGCCATCCAACATACTGCACTTTATGTCAGGAAGTGACACCAAATATACTGCTGACATAGGTTTGTAGCTAAATGTTCTGGCCAATTCCATTGTTTATTTTATTACACAATACCATTGAAGTAGAGAGAGTAATCTTTAAAACCTCTAGAAGGTATCTATGGTCTGTGTTTAAAGGCATGTTTTTTTTTATAATTAGGTCATTTGCTGTTCAAAAGATTACTAACTTCTTTCGAAGCAGTTCCAAAGTTGAAGAAGAGCGGACATTAGAACAACCTAAAGTAGTTATGATGCCAACTGCCAATCCTATGTTTTAGGATTTATGTAAGTATAACAACGGCTCGCTTGGGCTTCGCGCACGGAATACTACCTACTATCTATGTACACAATATGTATGTATTATATATATAAACCATCTGGAAGAAATGATCTGATGATGAAACTGCTTCAAAATCCTGAGCGTAGTTTAGAAGATCTAAACTTACAGACAGTGGATGCTTGAATGTACACCGGCCAAATATGGTACTGTATTCCTTTCACAATTTGAGGGAGGGTCTGTTATCATAGAAACCATGAAAATATTTGTCGAAATGACAGATTTGATTTATCAAAAATAATTGTTTACAATAAGTAGTAAAGAGACATTAGAGAAGAGATATTAATGTTGAAATGGCGAAATACATAACCAAAGGAATATATACATAAGAGGTACGAATTAACACTACAATCTTTGTGAGGTCAAAGATTCATGAGTTGATTAATAACTGAAAAAATGACACAGAATAGAATAGAGAATCTAAATTATACCGAATGTAAAAATGTCACATAAAATCGCCTTAAACTATTACGACAATCTTCTTAGACGTGTAGATGGCAGAAGTCGTAACATGCCACGAAATGTCCACGATTTTAACGATGATTTGTCTTGAAGTGAACCTACACCGCAGTAAGTACTAAGTCAGTTTTATGACTTTATGTTACTCGTAAAAACGCATCACACATTTACGTGGCATTACGATGAAATAATAATTCTACTTTATGACTGTAGGAAATTAGAAATTTGTAATGGTGTGACCTGATGCAATAAAAGTGTGACATTTGGTGTTTCATCGGTGAACTTGAAACATAAAACTGTTAAAAATAAAACCGGCAATTTCTGTTACTTGTAAAAATTGTTTATGACTCAAAGCATGTATTTCAGGTGAGTACCTACATATTATTTTTTGCCATTGAGGGTTTTTTTATAGCAATCTACACATATAATATTTTTTACTTATCTGTGACTCCAGTGACACCTGTATAAATTTGGTTCAGAACTGATGGGTATACTTTTTTTTCTCCGTTCATCGATTCTGAAGGACCTTGAGCTCAACTATTCTTCTATACTTCTATATCTATACTAATATTATAAAGAAGAAAGATTTGATTGTTTGTTTGATTGTTAGTTTGTATTGAATAGGCTCAGAAATTACTGGACGGCTTTGAAAAATTCATTCATCGTTGTGATGCTACACTAACCCCGGGTGACATAGGCTATTTTTTATCCCTGTATTTCCACGGGAACGGGAACCGCGAGGCATCCGCTAGTCTTCTATAAAGTGCTTCATCTGACGTTTGTCCTCGTTATTTGACATCTGTCAACGCTGTAACAAATAATTCCACTATTTCTCATTATTCCGGGGCCATAGTCAATAGAGCTCCAGTTAGTCCCAAAATAAAAAATAGAAATAACAAAACAAACGCCTCAATACACGAAAACGGCAATTAAACGATCAGAACCGGTATTTAATTAAGCGGCTACATGGTTACAGCCGAACATATATATTTAGCTAGCAACAAGGCAGGAGGCCTCAATTAAACGTAAAAGGTAAATATGGAGGGGCAGTAAATCTGTCACAAAATCGTCCTTCGTTTCCTTATATGTAAATGCACCGGAATGTTAAAGTGGTTATTCGGAATAGCGGGCACAGTCTGCATGTGGGAATGATTTATAGCATTTAATGTAGTAATGGAAATGCTAATTTAGCACGTTTCAGCGCAATAACTCGTGGTGGTTTTTCACAGCAAGTAAATTAACACCCTTTGTGAAAGGCTCGCGTGTTCATTCTGATTCGTTATCCGGAAATGGCGTTTTTTGAGGAACCAGGGTCATTCGGGGTCCAGACGCCCTGGCGGCCCCGGTGGCCGACTGTCGATAGCGAACCTCAACCGGTGTTCAGGGTTGAACGCATACGCTACTTGCGAGCTAGTGTAATAGTGATCAGAGATTCAACCAAACCAAGCTGCGACAGTTATCGCAGCTTGGTTTGGTTTCTAGTGGCTTTAGAGTAGCAATCCATAACTTTGTTTAAGGGCAGGGGCAACCTTTCCAACCCCTCAACCTCAATAAACCTATAAAAAAAATGAAGCATTCCCTCTTTAACGTTTGACATCCGCTGAATGAAATGTTTTTTTTAAGACTGTGTTGTCTGGTACTATTTTTTTCCCTGTTTATGAGAGAAAAATTTACGAATACAGGTAAAAGTACTGTTTTTAGTAAAGTACTTTTTTATTCCTATGATTAAGAAGTTATAAAACATTTTTAATTTTTTTACATAAAATCACGTCTTAACGAATTGTTTTTAAATTCGTTGTCGAAAAGTGGATGTGACAATCTCGAGGAAACCTTCTAGATATTCTATGGATACATTTTCGAAAAAAAATACCGATTAATATTTTCTTTTAACATGACTGAATAAAATATAAAATTTAGTTTAAATTCAGATATCGCAAAGCGAAATATATTTGACCTTAATTTATTAGTCTATTTCGTTTTATAATTATATTAGATCACAATATAGTTAATATACTAGATTACATATAATATATTGGATAATACATACCTAATTACTATCAACTTAAATCTGTGGAAAATTTAATTTCCCAGCTTTAATATTAGATTCATTTCACGAATAGTAGTAGGATAATTCATTTTACTGTAATGGCACCACTGAGCATAATGGCGCGTTAAAATAACTATGTGTAAAACATCTGATGGCTGCTTTTTACTTATCAAAAAGTACGTCCACTTAACCGTACTTGGGGGGGTCGGGGTTTCATAATTTAATTCAATAACAGTTAGGTTAGGTTACATACATGACAATAATTTGTAGATACATACTACTACTTTAAAAATTCCCAGTACACCTTGTAATTTTAACACAGCTATACCTACTGATGCTACTGACGTAGGTACACCACGATGCTTGATGGTAGTATTATTTCTACATTAGTCAATTTATTTATACCTTTGCCAAATATCTAAGTTCTATAATTTCATCTTTCAAGACAACTTGAAGTCTAATTTTAAAATGTTGCTCCAAAATACATTCCAGATTAAATTTCATCAAAAATTAATCCGAATCGCAGGGGTTTCGCTTCAGTAGCTTAGTTTGCTGCTTATTGCTGAACACTATTGTGTTTATAAAGTAGTGTAAAAAAGTAGTAGTGATTTTATAAAGCAGCACGTCTATGCCAACCCTAAGTATCAACCCTATATTTTTCACTATTTAGACGTTCGAAAGCTATAATTTGTTTTCTTTTATTAAGTCCCCTTTGTAGTAGATTCTGTTCGTCTGTGGGGAAATTATGTAGTGCCAACATTAATTATGCTGCCATACAAAAAGAACCGGTACGTTTAGAAACGTAATGAAAGTCGCAGCTGCGGATAACAATATACACGATTTTCCTTAGTTTTTCCTCAGTTTAGTATATTTTTAGGATTCCGCACGTGGGCAATTTGCCTTTTTTTTCAAGATGATCTCCACAATACGAATTTATTTCCGTATCACAAGGGTCTCTACAATAGGCGTATCCGTGTATAAAAAACTTAGTTAGAATCTACTTTTTTTCTAAGGTTCTCCCCTTCCCCTTCTCTTGTCCTTTTTTAAGGGTCTTTATAAAGATCCTTGAAGCTAACCGAACAATGGTGTTTATGTCGTGATCATTTTGTGAATGTAACATACGCGAACCTTATCGGTGTAATCAAATCAACGACAAAAAGCATTACGTTTAAACGATCAATTAAATTCTCATAATTCCAAAATCCATAGTAGCTACTACCGAACCGTAACGCAAGCATCGACTCACACTTTACCAATTTTATAAACATTCAGTCAGGGATAGCGGGCCAAGATTGGATCTCATCGAACGCCCTGGTATTTAACGTCAACCCTCATTCTAAGAATCGGTCACGCGATTCAATTCAAATAAATAAGACATCCGTTATTCTTCCTTATCCCCTGCTGTTTAATTTTCCTTTGAATTGATTTACTGTTGGAAAAGATTATAGCTATCGAGCGGTTACGTTACAACTGGTATGCTTTATATCTCATGGTTTATTTTATATTGTCGATCTTGAAGTCAACATGGCGCCTAAAAAAATGCAATTTTTCCTCTGAATACCGTTAGTGTTATGAATACTTCTGAGAATTATAAGAAGAAAAAAAAAGGACATTGTATTGTTTTGTAATGAGAGAGTTATTAATCACCATGCTATAGGTGGCGATGGCCATAAAAAAATGGAAGAAAGATTTGAATACTTTCAAGAAATAACAAATACAGATCCTTGGTCAAGCAGTGCAATATGTTCAAGTCGACGTTGTGGAGATTGGCGCTGTAAAGAAGAGGCCTGCAATAGGTTGATATAGACAGGAAATAGAATAAAGAAGAAAAACGTTCAGGGAATCTTTGAGCCCGGGCATTGCCCGCCCACGCCCTCCCACCATAGCTTGCTCGCAAAGAAGGCATGTTGGTACACGATTATTAGAGCGGATAGTCCCAGATGAGCATCAATTTCTTCGATGAACGCATTAGGTAATAATGGCTCTTAGAATGATGACGATCAAGAAATATTGAAATTATAATCTGCGATTATAAATAACTTGATTATCAGTTCGAAATATTTTAAAGGCGTGAAAATATGTAATCAAACTTTAGGCACGCTAATTGCTATACCAATCGCATGTATAGCGATAATAATGTAGTGCCTAATTGTTTACTCATTACACGGTGTAATAATTAAGTACCTACCCGTATTAACACTAAAGGTACAATCTGTTTGCGATAAAAGTTTTACACCAATTTACTTAATTTGTAATGAGAAATATTAAATTACGTTTGGCGTTTTATTGCGGTTTGATATATAGCTATTGTATGGCGGTTTCATCTGTTCAAAGGTCTTCCTGACTGATCCGGTCCAGTCCAATTACAAGGTTTTGGCCTTGTAATTGGACTGGACCGGATCAGTCGACTATGACTGTGAGTTCCTACATAATTCCTGATGATGGAATTTTAAAATAGATTACTAGCAATTTGGGTAGCACTAGCATTCTTTTTATACCCTTAAGATAATCTAAATTGGTTGTGCTAGGAGTGGTTTTATGTCATTAGGTTAATGGGTGCGATTCGAACCCGTGATCTCTTGATTGCGAAATCTTGGTGATCTCAGACCGCTGTAACCTTATTGACACTTTAGGATTGCAAAAAGTGATATCTGAGCATTAGAAAAAGGTACCTAGTATTCACTTACTTACTTACTTAAGTAAGCCATATTGCCTGAATTAGTTATTTCACTACAAAATTATTATTTTGATCATGGTGATTAAACAGATTATAACTGTAATACCACCATCGTAGCGGGTTTCTATTTCCACTGTCATTCTGTCACATGACGACGCCACCTGAAGACTGGAATGGCGAATTTGAAGAAAGAACAGTGCAGTTTCTAAAGAGTTCCTGTATTATTGTAACAGAGGAACTTCTATGTTATTTTTCTTCTCGTATTTAAAGCTTCAAAATCCACTTAAACTTCAACCGTAGCTTGGCCACTAATCAATTAGTCTCATTTTACAAATGATGAAATGCGTAAATATTTTTAAAGAGCACCAAAATACATGTGGTTAAAAGATTTGTGAGTGCAAATCCATTATAGTGTTTTATTGTGCGGTGTCTCAACTTTAACGAAATGCTATGAAAAATTTGCAGTAAAACCACAAGTTAAAAACACTGAGGTTTAGCAATAACAGCAAGTTTTATTCATGTTTCTCGTCTCTATGAATCTTGTTTGAGTTTTCCTGTGAATCTAACATTTTTCAGGTCTTATAATAATTTTCACGATCCTAATAATAAAAAACTGCGAACTTCCGATTATGTGTTAAAGTTTTTATTTATTTACACACACATAAAACTATCTTCACAGGCTTGTCAGAACCTAATGCGGCAATTTGCTTCTTAAAATTCGTACATTATTGTATTGTTTAACTAATATTACAATTTATTTACACTTCCGCTGTCAAAGTATTGTATTATTCTCTAGTCAAAAGTCATCTAGAACATAGTGCAATAATATGGGTTCCATACGAGATTAAATACCGTGTGACGCTAGAGAGAGTGCAGAATAAGTTTACGCGGTACTTGTATCTCAAACTGTATGGAGTATACCCGTTTTATCTTTAATGTACCCTACTTTATTTGTACTAGGTATTTTCGGGTACAATGAGTTGAGAGTAACACGGGAATTTACATTAGTAATGTACCTAATTAGATTGTTGCGTCAGATAGAGAATAACCTGGGAGTGGTATGGCACTTGAATATATGGGTACCGGACGAAAGGCGATGTCATCCACCACTGCTTATCGTGCCAACAGTCACAACCAACTTGTTAGCTAAAACACTTCGAACCCGCTCAATACACGTAATGAATAACTTGCATAATAGGTTGGATTTATTCGCTAGCCCGGATAGTGAACACAAAAAGTACTGATATATATTCTGTTGACATACTGAATAAATTTTAGTAATAATAGTATATACCACGCTAGTATTTTATCTTTCATTGAATTGAGGTCTAAAATTGTTTAATAAATTAATATATGTGAGTAAAATTAAAGGTTTTTATATACCTTTTTGTAAACATCAATCATGTGTTCCCTAGATGTGTTCAGGAGTTATAGATACTCCTAAATCCTGTACCTCTGTGACTCGTTGAATGGGCACATTTTCCATTCTGTACTCATAGTGCAGTGGATAACGAGCTCGTGTGTAACTTTTCACTGAGTATTTGGACTCATTAAAGTAGTTGTTTAGTTGTTAAGTTGACTCCACTCTACCACCCTGTTAATATATTTTTCCAACTTTTAACAATCCGACTCAATTCTAACCTCGAGTAACAATTTGAGATCATCTGCAAACAAGTTCCATGTTTTATGACTTTAGGTAGACTATTTATCATGAAGTTAAGAGGCCCCAAATATTTACCCTAGCTGACACCTGATCGAACGTAATAAGGCTCTGATTGATACCTGTTATACTCTACATTTTGCTGTCGATCTTGCATATAGCTTACAAAAAAGTTTAAAAGATGTGGAATACAGCCTACTTCCGCAAGCTTACTTAAAGTGCATCATGATCTACAGTGTCAAAGGCTTTTCTAAAATCAAAGTAAGCGCGTCTTCTTGCACTATAGCATCCACAAACCACTTGTCCCATAAAATTTAGCAGTTTTGTAATGCATTATTAATAAGTTAATGTATCTGTGACAAATACATGATTTTCTTTGTTTAATTCTTGTAAACAACCATTCTAAATAGAACAAAGATTTTTAAAAATTAAACTAATCTATGCGATGCTACAGTTACGAACATATTTAATTTCAAACGGAGGATATTTTTATTACCTACCCCTTTTCGCACCACCTAAAATATAACTAAATTACGACACTAAATCATCACTCCTCGTAAAAACAAAACGCTATGCCCCATGAACAATGACTGGTAGCTGAACCACATTAAAATTACTGACGGAATATTTGCCCAAATGGTTCGCGTGCCACCCTTTAATGTTTATCGCACAAATGCAGTGATAGGATAGACCGGGACCCGATTAGCATTGCTAAACAACTGCGACCTGCCCTTCCATGGTCCTTCGAGCCACGTTATTTTGTACCGCTGCACGCTACGAAATTGCTACTTTTAGAGTACAAAGCCACTATCCATTTGTCTAACAAAGTCCACGTTTTACGAGAAAAGGAAACCTTGATAAGGATTTTTAAAGTTTTTCGCTTTGAACTTTTGAGGTTAGGAAAGTGGGTAGATGCTTATCTGCTTAGAATACTTGTTTAGAGCACGTAATAAAAAGGACAAAATTAAGTGTTGAAAAGTGGACTTTAAAGTATAGACACATAAGTGGGTTGAGAAACGCCACCCGTGTGAATGAGTTCAATTTTTAATCACAAAAATACAACATTCTTTCAAAATTTGATTGGCTTGTTGGTCCTGTGGTTGGTTAGTGACCCTAACTCGGTTCGATAGCCATCCAGGATAAATCTATGAATGATGAACACGATGGTTTATTGTATATCTGGGAGTAATTTATGTATTAATGGATTATTAAGTGTATTTCGAAATATTTAAGTATTTATATCACATATCTAGTACCAATAGTACTCTGGTAAATTTTACTTTGGTAGATTAAATGGCCGTGTGTGGTCAGGACATTTATTAATTATTTTCCCATGACAGTATGGTAAAAATAATGCCATTATCGCCGAGAGGCTCAGCTAACTAATATTCAAACAATGTCCAATATTCTAAAACAGTTTGTAACCTTAAAATGTCAACGTAGGCGGTCAGGCGGTCCGTGGTCGAGTAATTACTACCATCATCGATCATTTGAGACATCTCATGATGAATAGCGAACTAGCTCGGTTATCTTGATAGCCTTTCTGGGCCTCGCGACAGATAACGTTATTCTATTACGGGTAAGCCACAGGTCACATAGGTAAAGGTTAGATTGGCGATATCGGGTAGTAAATGGTAAGAAGATTATCTGTGATCGTTTACATTTGGTTCAAGGTATTGATCCTCTTGACTTGAAAAGGTATAAGAAGCATTTTGGTACCTTAATAATTATTGTTGTATTTCTTACAAAAATGATTGCACATTAAGTTAATTGAAAGGTGTGGTGAAATGTTAGCAGCAGGGACTATATGGCAAATATAGGTATTATATCTACTGTGGTGAAAAATCCGACCACAAGCGGACTCACTTCCTTTTGTAGTTCTACACAAAATCCCAAAAGTCTTCATCGATCAGAGTGCCGCTAATAAAATTATTATGAGTCAAAGTTTTAAATACGGTTTTTCTTGAATATGATTAAAATGTTATAAAAAAATGTTTTAATCGAATTTGTAGTTTCAAAAACGTAGGAATCATTTTTTTTAAGACTGAAGTATCTGAAATCGTGTTAATATGACCTTTATTTGGATACCATTATTAACTCGATCAAAAGAAAATATACAAATTAGGTGTGACTTTAATCGGGTTTAACTGCAGCCATTTTGAGTAATAAAAAAATAATTTAGCCTTTGTTACCGGGATTCATTTAGCGATTCTAAGTAGCCCAATCATCTAAATTCATTCAGCTGTTTAGTGGTTACGTGAAATAAAGAACCTTACAGACATACTTACATCATTTGAACCCTGAAAACAATTTCAAATATTTTATGACATGTTCAACGATTCCTTGCATGTCATTGAAGAGTGTATGCTACACGTCACAAACTTTAGAATCAAATTATTTCAAAACCATTTAGTTTTAAGAAAAAATAAAACAATATTTGTGTAGGCAATTTTCTAAGCTACAAATTCAATCAACACAACTTTTCGATAACACTGACCGTTAGCAAGATATTTTCGAAACCGTTTTCATTAACGTTGACCCGTAATAACTTATTTAGCAGCACTCGGATCGATGGGGACTTTTGGAATTTTGTTAAGATCTACAAAAAGAGGAAGGAAGGTTAATTAAAAATCCAGCTTTCTCGTAATTATTCCGAAGTTTGACATTTGTGGGTGCTATTTTCTCTGAACTAATAGATATTTATCCAGTCCTATTACCTGCCTATTGTTTAAAAAAATACATAGTTTCTTATTCATAACACACACTGAAACATACACCAATAACAAACCACACAACTAAAACCAACCAGCCTCAATATCTTGCTAGGATTATGTCCAGTTGCCGTGTAAACTATCTTGCAAGGAGATGAACAGCTTCCGTGAACAGTGTGTTCACCGGATAAGCTCCATACCTACAACACGCCGGCCCGGATGTCGCGTGCGCCCACCCATCGCATGTCCACTAAACCCCTTATCGTCTAATAATTAACACCACCAAAACTAACTCCTTTATCTTGGGCTAATCTGATACATTTCGCGTGTCGGCTTTCGTTAATTACACCTTTTTTGTACTAAAAATAGGTAGTATTGTAGAATTTATTGTTTCTATTTATATAGTATTCACTATCTTCAGTCTTTGCGATAACGTTACCACAAAGGCGATATCGTTTGTCATTTGCGTAATATATTTTTGATGGGTTCCACGGATTAGGTGTTAGCGAAATGCTGAAAATAAGATTTGGTTTTCGATATTTTTACTCGATTGTAAGGAAGGGTTATGTTTTCGCGCGTATCTTGTATGTAAGGATGTATGTAATATTCTTTATTACCTGATATCTCATAATCTATTGAACGGATTTATATAATTAAGTCGTTAGATTCATCTTGATTGACAAGTGTACCACATGATATATGTACGTTGGAAAAAAACAAACATGGCGGCTGTGAGATGTCAAAATAAAGAGGTGTAAAAAAAAGTTCTTTTGAATATTGCAATATGGGTATCACATTAAAGGGCTCATCTTATGCATTTCAAAAAGGTATAACATGATTATGATTGTAAAACTAAAAAAGTTAGTTAGCAACCATGCGGGTTTTTTTTACATAAATATGTTGTTTGTTGATTTGCTATTGATATATATACTAAAATTAGAATGTATGCACATTAAAAAGACTACTACTATTTTCAAAACATCTGAACGTATTATTTTTTAATGAGTACCGAAACTAATTTTCTCATTCGAATAAATGAATGGATAAAACTTTCTAATTCTAAAAATAGCGTAAATAAGGAGAGGCCCATATCTAGCAGTGGACCGATACTAACTAATAAAATTCGTTACACATAGCTATATAAATCTAGAGTAGACAAACCACGTTGCCTGAGATCTTAAAATCACGATTTCTAAGACCTTTACTCTTATTTTACCTTTAAAAAAAAAACTGGTCTTCTTCACTGACCTATTAGTCACCCTACCAACCCATAAAAATAACGAACACAAATCGACTTTCACGCTTACTTAGCGAGTAGTGATACCACGCTAAATATATAGCAAAGTTTCATTAAACACAAAAGTTCATTTTATTTATGACACAAGTCTAATAAAAACTTCGTCAACACGGCATCGCATGACCGCTTCCTTATTTTGAATAATAAAATGTGTTATAAAAGGGTCCCAAGTCGACAAACTCACGCATTTTCGCCCTTCGTGTTTGATTAACGTGCAAAATTGTCGACGAAGGAACGATCTTCACAGAGTAAAGGTCTCCGTTCCATTACACCGTAGCATAACCAAATCGTGACAAGTTCGGCAACGTAAAAACTTGCATATATCGGTATATAATTCGCCGTTGATACCCCATATTAAACGCGATGGTTTAGTATAATTTTCAACGAACAAACGAATATGTTTTCTCTCAGATCTCATAACCGCACGCATCAACGTTTATAGGTAATGGAATTTGTCAAGGCCTCTTGTAGGTACTAAGCATAGATGTTGGATTAGTTTTGAAACGTAACGATGTTGTGTTTTTTTTTTAAATTTATTTATAAAAAAAAAATATATACAATTTTATTTACATAATATTTTCTCGTCAAACTGTAATGTTTGATGGCGAGACGCGCTCTTGTTTAATAATAATATATAATATATTTAATATAATAAAACTATGTGCATGTGTGCATCAAATGTTCCTACTTCATACAAATTACATTGTTTTGCATGTGACTATTATTACTGAAACAGCTACGGTTCTACGATGTATAGAGTTATGACCTTTATTTCTCCAACTCGCAACTTATTTCCCGATGAAATTAAGAAGGTATTCAGTTAGCTATCTAATTTCCTAAATGCATACTGTTGTGTAAATAACGGGTTCGAGCGTGACTTATTATGTCGCCTGGCCGGGCATGCTTCGCCCGTTCGACCCGGTAAGATGCTTCTACTTATATTGCTACTGTTTCCTGTGTCTCTTTGAAACCGTTTTTATGTTTCCATTCCTTACCTACCTACCAATAAAATTGCAGATCTATTTTGTTAAAATATATTATACTATTTCATATACCTAGAACCTCATAGTAGAAGCCTAGAACATTATAAAGGTTATTATATTTGCTATTTTATCAGGAACAATTATACCGATGTTTAATTTTAATAAAACTGATATGACAGTTTAGCGATTTTTCTGGGACCTGGGTCCTTATTCACTATGTTTCTTTTCGTTTTCGCGGCAAGCCCGCACGAATTTTGACAGTTAAAAGTGCGATCTTGCCGCGAAAAAGAAAAAAAATATAGTGAATAAGGACCCTGTAGAAATAAACCAATCTTAATTCAGCCTTAACAACTAAGTTATAGGGTACATTGGCTCATATCAACTGTTGTTGATTGACAGGTATCTATATCTTCTTGGTACCTGTGATGAATGACAAAAATTGTTAAACAGAATTGTTTCCAATTCTTTTGAGCTGAAGGAAGCCAAAAAGCCTAATTAGTTTTTTAATCAGTGATGGTTTATGCAGCTCTTATGACATTGGCGTTCATGCAAGTCGGACGTCTTAACCAATTGAAATAGAGTCGTAAATGTATACGCTATTGTATTTTATATGCTTACCCACCTTGTATACCATTTATAACACCATCATTTAATTATCCGCCTTCATTTAATTATTAACCTTCCTCACATAGATTGAAACGAAGTCTTAAAACCAAAACTACATAAATCATTCGCAAAATAACGCCCTTGGTACACTCCATTGAAAATATATTACCTAGATAGATCATGCAAACACTTTTGCATAAAACATTTACCAAAAACATAACTTTTAAACTGCAATTTCAATATGGAAATAAAGTATCAAAACTGCAGTAGTTTGAACTCAATTTATTCATCACGTCATGTCGCTAATGTATGTTGCATATGATTGGCAATTAAGCTGTTGATAGTGGCTTGTGAACAGTTTACGTACGTGAAGCGTTGTAAATTGGTGATCATTCGAGCGACGCGACGTTTTCCCGAATATATGTATTATTGTATGTGATAGTTGTTTAATTTTAACACTGTTTTCGCTGTTGTATAATCAATATTGTGTTAATATTTTAATTGGATTTTATCTTCAATACTGTTAAATGTAGGTATGAAGTGAATATGAATGAAATGAACGTTTAATAAAAAGCACGCTATAGGTACTCGTAGCGTGCTTTTCATTAATTTTGGAGCGTTATCTTAGTGTCTACGCTATATTTGAAAGATATATCTTTTAAGGACATAATGAAATAAGGACAAATTTCAACTGCAAAATGACGGGAAATAGTCAAGCGACAAGCCAAGAATTTACCCTCCATTAAGAAAGACAAGCGTTGGAACTCCAGCTAAACAATCTCTCGTATCAAACAGTGGACACTGACAGAACCAACAAACTTTGAGTTATGTGTCCAAAAGATTGTTTTGGTATTGTGGATAATATTATATTGTTGTTTTTTGCCGTCGGACATTACTTCCCTTTCTGCGATAATTTATCGACATTGTTTCGAATCGAGTTATGATTTATACTAAGTCGGTATGTGGCCGCGGTAAGCACCTAAACCAATTTCTGTTACATTCAAAGTAATAACTAATAGCTTACGGAAACTGGGAAATTCGACTATAAATTTGTTCTACTATTAGTTCGGTTTGCAGTATAACTGGAGACAAGGATAAATAAAATAATTCCACTGCGGGAATAAAGAATCAAAAATCAACGCGCAAATTTATTGGATGAATATCCGAAGACGTGAGTGGAAGGGGACTAGTAAACCCGGCTCGAAGGACCATTGCCAACTTTTTCCATTGGCGACGTTGTATTGGTCTGCTATAATTTAAATAACTTGCAGAGTAAAACAAATGAATTTGGGGTGGCGCAACCGCTTTCGTTTATTAAAATTTGAGCCGTAAGTTAGGAAGTTCGACACGGCCCACCGAGACATTCCCTCTAAAAAGTGGAGCTTTCAAACTCTACTGGTTTACGATTTAGCCTCAGTATGCCAGATTTTTACGAGTTAACTTTTCTGATATAATACCAAAAAGCTGGGACCGTTCGGGGAGAAGCGATTAAACATGAAATTTGCATTTGCACAAACAGCCTCTCGTAAATGATAGAGATAGGTATTAAGTACTTTTAAAACAATAACAAAGTTTTGAACTCAAATAAAATGTGATTGTGTACCTCCGTCACCCGTTTTAACGCGGCTCTGGAGCGACTGCAGACTTACAAATTATTGGTTAAATGACTATCGAACATTTAAATCGAGTATTTTATACGATATAATCGGACTACCTGATTGCATTTAATAGTATCTAATCAGAAATGTTTACTGATTCTGACACAGTTCATGTCAAGTATTATTAAAAGTAGTTTTTGTTCAGAGCTTCATCTGCGTGAATGTCAGTTACCGTGATAATAAGAAGCCAATGTCACTCCAGCTTTATCTGCATAACAAGTTTCATAAAAATTGACTTAGCAAAAATGTAATAGCCCCCAAGAGTTGCTTTCGTTTTTATATATTTTTCAATTTACGCCCGATTTATGAAAGGTTTTTAAATCATCAAAGCTGTCAAATTTTAGTTTCCCAAAAAGAAATTATAGTCTGAAATCGCTCTTAGAATCGAATAAGTTTCGGTTTGTAGGATGTCGGCGGGTTCCGTGGGTAGTTCCGATAGTGTACGAACATCCCGCGTCATAATGACGTAGACACAATAGCGTATCTATGCCCGGGTCCCGGATGAGACATCTGAAGAGAGAGTTATGTGCCTTGTAAACTGTACTCCACTGTATTGTGTTAGTAATTGGGCGTATACCCACGAGTGACAGCGTCTCTTCTTCGTTGCAAATTGCTTCCGTATGAGTTATTAGCTGTTGCAAATAGTTATAATTGTTTGTGGAAGGATTTATAGTTTCGATTTTCTGACTATGGATTGTTTAAATTTGAAATGAAATTATATAATGTTTTAGACATATATGTGATAAACTTACGCGATTTGTACTTCATTTTTTATACTACAAAATGAGGAAAGAAACAGGTTGTGCGCCTGATGGTAAACGTCACGCTAGTTCATAACAGTATTAGTGACACCCAAATCCTTGTTTAGTACAGATCTGAATGTCACCTTACCGCGCTCATTCTGATACTCTTTCTTGACGCTTATCCATATTTGTGACATTAATTCATCAGTCTCATTAGCCCAATACCTACATAATTACTCTTGCTACAGTGCCCTTCAACCGAAACACAGTAATGTGTTAACATCACTATTTCACGGAAGAACAATGGAAACTGTGTTTTCATGTATTAAATATTTTTTATGCTATTTAATAAATATGATAAATATTTATGTTTAAAACATAATAAAAGATTTTTTATTGATAATTTTCTTTAATTCTTTCTACTTTGATCACACACAAACCATAGACAGCTTTTGTGGTAATTATTGAGTATTTACTGTAACTATACCTAGTCATAATTGCATCAAAACTCCGTGAATTCTGTCTATTTCTAAGTTTGAACTTCTAAAAGCATTTTTAGGTTATCTTAAAATGTAGGTAGTTAGAATTTCTTAGCTGCAATTTAGTGACGTCTGAACAGCACAGACCTAAAATGAATAGTTGCTGATTGCAGGATTGCACTGGTAAAAGGCGTCGACAAAGGCTGAGGTGAAATTTTGCCTCGTTAACGGACAGGGTTGATTTTTTAAGGTACCACAGAGAAAAAGTGTGGAGACCTGTGGAGACAGTCATTAGGTCTTTGATGAAAATAGTATTAGTCATCGATATTTTAAAGAATGTATTTAATAAATGTTAATTAGTAATTGTTCATGCTTTGGTGTATTTTGTAAATGAAACTATGAATAGATATGTAAAATAAAAAATATTTTGCAATACCTATTTATTATTTTTAAATTTCGCTGACATTAAAGAGACACAAAGGGGATACAAGTTAAATGTAGTTGGCATCTGATTTCATCCATACTAATATTATAAATGTGAAAGTAACTCTGTCTGTCTGTCTGTCTGTCTGTCTGTCTGTTACGCTTTCACGCTCAAACTACTGAACCGATTTAGATGAAATTTGGTATGGAGATAGTTTGAGTCTCGGGGAAGGACATAGGATAGTTTTTATCGCGATAACCGACATCCACGCGGGCGAAGCCGCGGGCGAAAGCTAGTACGCTATAAACTGAAGACTGCCTCTGTGGCGCGGTAGCTGTGTGTCCGACTGCTACGCAAGAGGTCGTGGGTTCGATTCCCATACGGGACACCACTTTGTGTGATCCACAAATTGTTGTTCCGAGTCTGGGCGTACTTTGTGTTCGTGACTTGTATGTTTGTAAAGTATCCTGCGACACAGGGCTTGAAAAAAGAACCAAGTTTGCTACTAAAGAAACCGACTTATAATCGACTACTTATAGCTATATTATATTTTGCGATAATCACCCAAGTAATTAATTGTAAATCGGATCCAGGATCGTTGCCAAAATAAGCTAAGGAGGTCAATGGTCTCGCTTACATACTATTTATACCACGTACTATCTTAACTTAAGACGCACTGTATACAAGAATGCCAGATATACACTACTACATAATGCGAGTACATAAAATCATCGATACACTATGCCTGATAGTACATAATTAAGTATCGCGTTGATGCACCTCTAAAACAAGCGATTTTCATATACTAATTGGTATCGTTTAGGGTGGTTGGTTATGCTTTAGTAAGCTCAGTGCCTCTGGCACCCACATTGTGTTCTTCATGTGATGAACTTGATGATCTTTTAGGTTATTTGCTACTTAATAAAGCACTGCCTCTGTGGCGCGGTGGGAGTGTGTCCGACTGCTACGCAAGAGGTCGTGGGTTCGATTCCCACACGGGACACCACTTTGTGTGATCCACAAATTGTTGGTCCGAGTCTGGGTGTACGTTGTGCTTGTGACTTGTATGTTTGTAAAGTCCCCCGCGATACAGGGCTTGTAATCTAATGCAAGTTTTCTATTATTCATATTTCTCTAGTTAGTTGGTTTTAAACTTAGATAATACATTTACTTAACTTTCAGATGCTTAGATATTCCAATATTTGATTACTTACATCTTACTTAATGACATGTTAGATTAAATTGTTCTCAGACTCAAAATTAAAGACGATAAAAACTTGCCAAGTTGAATTGGATAACAAATAACAGTAAAAAAACTTTTAAAACAATGGATATACATTGTGAATGTCAGGCTTTTGTCTGTTTGGTTTTAGGAGAAAAAACTTTGAATTAGATGTTACCTACTTCTTAGCCAAACCAATATCGAATTTGTTTGGCATTCTTTCACATTTATATTTTGATGGGATAGATTTTATGTCAATGCAACGTGCTGAGAGTTTCAGTCTTCACACGTCTTGATAAATTAGATTAGTTATAGATAGGGTATTGCTTGTTTGTAACTATTTATTAACGCGCATTGTTTACCTTAAAATTGCTTGACGTTTCGACCAGGTTGCACAAGCGGACTGTCGCAGCGATGTTAAAACTCCGTAAGGTCGATGAATCTTCATCTACCCTCACTTTTTTGTTTCTCGAAAAGTTATGGTCATTGCACGCTACACTGATTGTGTCCATGTTAACCGACTGCGAACTAATACGAGGTTGTGTTTTACGAATCACTGGGTTCCACGTCACGGATAGTATGAAGCCCTTAATTCGCGTTAATTCCCGTATAATAAATAGTTATAATCATGCAACGCGAAAGTTTAAATGTTAGTATTGCTTGTTTGATTAAAATTGAACCCAATAGACTTTAATTGCAATAGTATCGATATATAATATTACATTAACAGCCTAAACGTTTGCTATAGATAATTTTAAGAATGCTAAAAACTAAATACTATCATAAACCCGAGTCGATATTGTGACTGCCTAGATTTCAACTAATCAGAAACTACAAGCTTTGCCTGTGCAACGCAATCCGTGATTAGTAAATCACGGGATTCCGTAATTAAGTAAATCACGGAATTCTGCGTTGCACAGGCATCAAGTTAATTTAGATGATATTATAAACCTAAGCTTGCGCCATGTTAAATCAATTTAAACTTTATATTTGCGTGGTAGAGTTAAATGTGTCTCTTTGATGTCAGCTTTAGTTTACAAGCAGAAATTTAATTTTGTGTAATATAAACCTCACATCAGTTTGCACTTTATGTAATATCACTAACAGAATAATCTATTGAGTGCTTCAGTCAATCAAAGTAGTCAAACTATAACATCAAAGAGATTCATAGCTTATAACACGGACTAGTTGGTCAACAAGTTGGAAGATTAGTTGCATTTCGGTGTTTATTTATCGTATCACTATAATACAATATACATTTTTGTAAGCATTTGATCGAATTTAAAATCAAGGAAAAGGTGAATTATTAAAACAATAAATATGTATTTCGTACTGAATATTTTGTTGATAGCTACGAGTTTACATAATTACTAGGCACTTTGTTTATGGAATTAAGTACCTTTATACTGGTGGAATACTATAATTTCTAATAAAGTTATAAGATTTTAAACAATAATAAACCATAAAATGTACTAGATGTCGATTTAATTATTAGAAATTATAATTATAATTAACAGAAAAAAATAAGGGAACCACTATTTTTTATCAATTTTGGTAGAGTATAGTGATGTGATCTCCCTCTTACAGGCATTCTCATGTACTTATATATGCACATCAAAAAGCTGAGAGTGAGATATCTTCAAAACGACTACACAGTATTTATATATATATAAGTATCTATTAAAGAAAGTACATTCTTACTATGATTGGTTGGTATCTTAAAAAGGATCCAAATGTCATCAAGCGAAATAAACATCACTCTAAATCTCTTATTGAATCCGTCTGCAAGCATTACACTAGTACGAGTATATGGTATATACTCAACAAAAACTAAAAATACGTCTGCCAAAGGGAACAAAATTCCATTTTGAGACGCGTTTAGGTAAGAATTCAATTAATTTTAACGTTCTGCCATTCGTCCTAGAGAGGTGAACCCATAAAACCTAATGGACTTTCGCTGTCTAGGGCACGGTAATGTCGCATGAGATCTTTGTCATCAACGAATTGCAATCTTACTAGGATTTGCTCAGATCACTTTAGTCTGTCTAGAGTTTGGCTTTTGTTTTCTTTATATGCAAATAACTTTTAAGAGAGGTTCGTATCATAGTGGTTTGAATAGATCTATAGATTAGTAAGATTAAGAACGCTACAGTGCCGCAAGAGATTGAGAAAGCTAGATACGCTCCAGTGCCACAAAAGATTAAGAAAGCTAGGTACCCTCTAGTGCCGCAAGAGATTGAGAAAGCTAGGTACGCTCTAGTGCCCGCAAGATATTAAGAAAGCTAGGTATACTTCAGTGCCGCAAGAGATTAAGAAAGCTAGGTACGCTCCAGTGTTACAAGAGATTAAGAAAGCTAGGTACGCTCCAGTGCCGCAAGAGATTAAGAGAGCTAGGTAGGCTCCAGTGTCGCAAGAGATCAAGAAAGCTAGGTACACTTCAGTGCCGCAAGAGATTAAGAAAGCTAGGTACGCTCCAGTGCCACAAGAGATTAAGAAAGCTAGGTACCCTCTAGTGCCGCAAGAGATTAAGAAAGCTAGGTACGCTCCAGTGCCGCAAGAGATTAAGAAAGCTAGGTAGGTTCCAGTGCCGCAACAGATTAAGAGAGCTAGGTACGCTCCAGTGTCACAAGAGATTAAGAAAGCTAGGTACACTTCAGTGCCGCAAGAGATCAAGAAAGCTAGGTACGCTCCAGTGCCACAAGAGATTAAGAAAGCTAGGTACGCTCCAGTGCCGCAAGAGATCAAGAAAGCTAGGTACGCTCCAGTGCCACAAGAGATTAAGAAAGCTAGGTAGGCTCCAGTGCCGCAAGAGATTAAGAAAGCTAGGTACGCTTCAGTGCCGCAACTAGGGTCCGTGCCCCCGGCACCACATTCAAAGAGCGTCAACCCTTGCCGACTATGAATAAACGTACACTTTTCAACGCCTTGGAAAACAAGTCAAGGCATCGGTCCTAAACCGCAAAGTCTCTCTTACTACTATAATATATTTCGTGTAGATAGTTAATCTCCGATGATTGGCCGCCGTGATCGTGTTAGGACATGAACAGCAACAAGCTTATAGACGGTTGATAGTTTTCTGAAAAACTCACCTCCGTAAAAGGAGAGTACTAAATAAATATTTGAGAACGGTTTTTTTAATAATGTAATTCAAAATTCTGTAAAAACATCTGACATACATAATTGGGGAGACAAAGCGCAGGACCATTGTCATGTTCACAAAATCATATAAAAGAGAACTTTGAAAAACACTTTAGAACTGCCATGATCAAAGTAATTTAACCTCATTGATTTTATCGGTATGAAACACACTACGTCACAGTACAAAATAACTTCAGAATATCTGTTACAAAATTTTCTCAAAGATCCCTGCTCCTTGTATCAAGATACGCACAAAATTGCGAAATGTCATTCAATTACCTGCTCAAAATTCATTTACATTCCGTCGATAACGGCTCTAATTTCCAGGTCAAAAGAAAATTAAATCAGCGCGTCAATATTCTATAGCGAAAGCACAAAATACCAAAAGCACAGAAGGTAATAAGGGATAGCAACGCCACTGACATCTATAGTAAGTATTAGTACGCCAGATTAGCTATCCAAATCAAAGTGACAGCAATTTCAAATGCTTAATCGAATTTGACACATGTGACAAATGGCTGTTGTTGTTATCTTGTTAAACAAGTATAGACTTGCATTTGATTTTGTCAAATGACCGTCCAAGTGTCAATTTCAAATGGAAGTCTTTATTGTTGTCGGTTGTAGCCTGTCCAACATTCTAGTAGGTACTATAGAGGTCACTGAGCAACGCACACATGGACAATGGACATAGTTCACAAACACAAAATCTCTGGTCTTGAATAGTCTTAATTCATTCATATGTGTGTGTGTACTCTTCAAGCTTCTGTACTCTCGGTATTTTGTGGCAAAAGGCTCTAATGCAATGCCGATGTTGCCTCGATAAAGAAGGCGAGGGAGGCGCCACAGGCTGCGTCAAAATTTTGCCCGATTACGTAATTTCTATTCAGAGTAGATGCGAGTAGCTCTCGCGTAGGGTTGTCAAAACCAAGGGTCGACTCGACCGTATCCACTCAACCCTTAACTCTGATCCCAGGAGACGTTTTAGAAATTCAAATGGGAGGTCATCCTAGACATGCTACATTATACTAAACATCGTGGCGTGTGATGACCCTAAGGAGGATTTTATTGCGCTCTCTCTATTGGAGCGGAGTAGAGTTGGTTGCGGGCCAATGAACCCTTTTATTTTGTTAGTACGTTTTATAAAGTACACTTTCTTTTTATATGGCAATCTAAATGCTATATAAAAGTGTAGCTAACTTGGTAAACTACGCAACACTGATGACTAAACTATTGAAGACAGGAACAATTTTCGTCAATTCGTTGCGGATTTCAAGATCGTGTAACTTTTTGGTCTGTTACGTTATCTGTTCCTTCCTCTTGAAGTTTAAAGAAAAATGAGGTTTTATTTAATATTATTCTAGCTCACTAGTAAATCAATGGCACAGAAGCCTTATCTATTTCCACAAATAATAACCCTAGCTTACAGGAGTTATATTGGTTGGTTACCTATATATTTAAACAAGAATTGTTGTAAATAAATACCTTTTCGTGTGAACCATTTCAGAAATAGTTCTAACGATTTTGATTAATTTTGTTTACATAAGTATTGCTTTCTACGTTACGCTTCCTATTTTTTTTTAACAAAAATGCTACACCAAAATAAGCAGTCACCCAGCAAGTACAGGTAATATGAGCTCATAACCAACCTTCTAAAACACGTAAAAAAAATATTATCTTAAAAACGGCTGTAACGGAGTCTATTTTCAATTTTAAAATATGCATTAAAATTGGTTACTCGTTTAAGTGCCATATGCCATAAACACACTTCAAATTCCTAAATTCCAACCCCAACGCTAAAACGAAGCCTTGTTATTAACCCTTTTTTACATCGAGATTTGAAAATGCAGTAATTCCGTGAGCACTATCTCTGACGTAATATTTTGGAAGCGGACGAAACGCCACCTCCTATCTCAATGCCTACAGCCGTAGAGGCCGAGGTTACTATTTGTTGTCAACGCGACAATTCTCAATGAAATGTGTTGGAACAAAATGTCGGATATAATATATAGAAAGTGTAATATCTGTCGGTAAATGTAAATTTCGTTTATCTGCGTTCCGTGACGTCACTGCGTTAACGTAAATAGCTTGCGTGAGGTAGTTGCGTGTTAGCAGACAATTTTGCACTCTTGATATAGATTTCACTTTGCGTATAAGTATCATCGTCTATAGGCTAGTCTCAAAGTTGTATAATAGATTTAAAAAGTTTTCAATGGAGGGCGGAGCTAGTGAGAAAATTTGTATCGCACGCGAGGTGGCCAAATGAAATGTAGGCTATTATTTATATAGTATGGGTTTAAATTGTATGCTGTCATTATTTATGATGGAGCGTACTGCGTGAGTGATGAACTTAATCAAAACAACTACAGGGTACAGGTTATTTAATCACAAACCGGTGTGATTTAATAAAATAGATCTAGAATTTTGGTTTAAGCTTGATTTCGCTGTAAGTAGGTACAATTGTTAAGCGTGTCACTAACTCTGAAAAAGAGGATCACGGCCACTCTGCCTACAGTGTAACGACGAAGAAGAAGTGACAATTCAGAATCTTAGTACGGGGGAGGGGAGGGGGGGACACAGATTAAGGCTAGGGCTTATTATCTAGGTGTCAAATCTGGGCAAACAGAGTTTAATGCCGATGTCAACATAAAATTTAAAATATATCATTGTGAAAATTTGACTGAATAAACTAAAGGCGGTAAGCTATCTATCTTCCCTAAATCTTTCTTAGTTTGCATCTTATTTCTGTCCCATTAACCTATGAGACCGAAGAAATACAGAACGCACTTGTTTGGTCTGCACTAGAATAGCTCCTACGTATAAATGTTGATAAACTTTCGCGATTCGTACACATTATGAAAATATATATATTACGGGTCTTAATCGCGTGAATAATTTAAGGTAAAATACCTTGCTTATTGTCCGACGTTTTGATCGTATTGCAACGGCCGTGGTCACAGGTAGACTGTGGGTATACAATAAACAAGGTATTTTACCTTAAATTATTCACGCGATTAAGACCCATAATATATATAGCTCCTACGTAGTTGCTCAATATCTGATGAAATAAACTGCCAAAAGTGAATTATAAGAACACTATTAGGATACTCCGAACTTGTCATTAGAACCCCAAAACGAAACAATTCAATCAAAAAGAGCTAAATTTTAAAGCATATAAAACATTACCTAGCTATTTCTTTAATAGTAGAACAGGTTAAAAATAAAAACTTTTAATTCAGTGCATACCACACAAGTGCGTAATAATATGAAGTAGGTAACAGAAAATTGGTAACATAAATGAACAGCGAACAACAAGAGAAAGTTATTTCCAGTAACGAGGCAACACATAAAGAGAACGGCTTGTTTTAATGAACCTATTTGAGAAACGTTTACAATTATTCGCAGTGTAATGCTTAAATGTCAATAAGTTATAGGTCGAGGCTGAGGGTAACTCGCACGAATATGTAACAAAAGGTGACGACTCGCACGTTAAGTGTAAATTAATTACAAGTAGCGTGCGAATAAAATCAACGAATTTTGAAATAGACATAGATAGAGATATTTGTTTACACTATAAGCTTCTATAGATAATAGTCCATCATAATTTTATTGAAGTTGCAAATCGCACAATCTGTAATTATAAAATATATAACCATTACTAACTGTTCTAATAACAATTCAACACTGACTTTATCAATGCAAACTACTGAAAAGATTTAGTTAACCTCATTATGACTGAAATTTAAAACTTTAACCCCTGAAGGGGCATAGACCATAAGCTCACAAAATTGACCACTCTCTAGAAAGAGACAACGCTACTTTGTGCACAATACCTGTCAAAGGTCGCACGAGTTTTTTCTCTCTTTCACGCTTTGCAGTCAAAATTTACTTTTTAATTATAAGGAGTGGCGCAGTCCTGGTCCCTACGTCAATGTGGAAGGGGTAAATCGGTGATTCCAAATTTAAATCTAAATAGGGTATTTGATTAAAGTCAAATTGGTGTATTTTTAAGAAACGTTAAAAACAAATCGCTCCTTACAAGTTTGAGTGTGAGTTGTAAAAATGGCGGCAATCTGACCGGCCATTATTTTTACAACTCCGAGTTTAACTTGTAAAAAATGATTTAAATACGTGATAATTGACTTTGAACGAGACTATGTGCATGTAATAAATGCATAAATACTTGACACTGGCAGAAATTAGCTGTTAAAACGGCTAGATTGCCATAAACTCAAAGAAGAAGAAGAAGAAGTTTGAGCGTGTGACGCCATAATTTTAATTATCAAATCATTTACTTTTAGTGTTTCTTTTGATGAATAAAAATAATAAACATGTTAAATTATGAACGAACATATTTTTTCAGAATATTTTATGACATATTATTGCACAATTAGTATGAAATAATTTACTATGATAGTAGTCCTAAACAAAATTAACGCGAGCAAAACGCAGTGAAAAACTGGTATAAAAAGTATTGAGTAAATGGACTGCCAAATACATTAATAATTAAAAAGTGGCGATTCACACATTTAACTTGAATTTAATTTGTGCGAGTTACCCGTTACCGTAGAGGTGTGCCTGCTGCGTAGAAGCTCGTAGAGGTGCTCGTAGCGTTCGTAGCCTAGTAAAATTTATTGCACACAGGGTATAAAACGCAAAGCTCGAGGAAACGCGTACTCTGATGTATAGGCTGTCGACTTTGCGGAACACAAAGGCTTTTTGCGGGACATATTTAGTCATTCACTTATTGTGTATCGTGGATTTCACGTATATTAAAAGTGAGGTACTTGCGTAATTCTAGATGAGTGAGTGTGTGATCTGCATTCTTTATTTTACCTCATTCGGCTCCTCATTATAAAGGATTTTCGGCTTTTAAGGGCTCAAAGTAACTTTTTTGGAACTTTGTTACTTTAAGACTGTTGTTCAGTGTCCCTTATTGTAAGTAATAAATTAACAGGAGTTTTTTCGTGCTTTTCCCAAATGAAGTACAATTCCTGAATATTTGTAAAGGCACAAGGAAGTAATTAGGAAAGACCAACCAATCTACGGAGACAAAGCGTCTTAAATTCCTTTTTTCTTGAAATATTTTATCACATATCACCTGCTTAAAAAAATATTGAAAACCTTAAATCATGCAGTCGGAGGCATTCATGAATCCCAGTGAACTTACTAAAATGCCTCCGACTGCATTACTTGAGGTAATCTTGTTTTCTGAATGAATCATCAAAAACGGCCCACGCGTTTGGTTTATATAGTGTCACAAACGAACATACATGCATACATTTGTTTTGTAGATAGATGCGCAGTCGGGAAAAAATGGTAGCCGCGAATGTGGCATTTGCCACTGGAATATGTAGTTTGATTTTGATTTGTGGATATATTTGTGTGGAGATAGATTAGTTCAATCAGACATCCATCTACACACTAATATAATCCACAAAATAAACTAATATCAATGATTCATTAATCATTTTATTTTATTTTTCTTTATTTGGAAAACTTCGACTACCACTTACAGAATGTATACCGACAAAGAAACTTTAAGGCCTTTCAAAAGTTTTCGCTGATATTTAATAGTACGAACATCCGTTCAGTATCCACCTACAAGTATTAACCGGTAAGCGTACAACGCCATTATACAATAATAATATCTATATTATTTAATCCATACTATAATATTATAAATGTGAAATTAAGTATGGAGATAGTTTGAATCCCGGGGAAGAATATAGTATAGATTTTTATCGCGATAACCGACATCCACGCGGGCGGAGCCGCGGGCGAAAGTTAGTAATAAACTAAAAGTATTAATATAAAATAATTTAAAAAATATGTAACACAAATACGCGACAAGTATTGCTAAGCACAAAAAGAAAAAACAGCGGATTATAAACTCACGTAAAAAAAAAAATTGCAAAAGTAGTAGATATTTCCATTTGAAAAACTTTGTCAGTAAACTAACTATTGTTATTATATAATAAAGAACTATTTACAAGAATTAAAGTTCTGAATTTACAGGCAAACCAAACTAACACAACAAACGCTTTCAAAAAAATCAGGCACGGTTGTGCCAGATTTTCCACAATGGTGCATAAAAGATCGTATCAGTAGGTACGTGTGTCGCGTGCTAAGGTTCGGTGTTAGCTGTTTGTGCGTTGATCGTAAAAGTCATGTGCACCCGTAATAGCCGTAAATGTCCGTAATTGAACCGCCACGAGTCCTTTATTTACGGCTTAAGGGCAGATTTTTGCACAATATACGATTTCTTTGGTTTTTTTTCTTGACAGCTCCTAAAGGCAATTAGCCTTTTGGAGATGTCAAGAAAAAGAGTAACGATTTTTAAAATTAAACATGGGGTTAAATTTACTTATATGTTTTATTCATATTTAAATCAATGAAATGAAACGAAATTGTATATTTGCAAAAACATGGGTAAGTTGTAGATGATGGTACAGTTTTTATGTTTCCACGTGTGGTATGCAAAATTATATAATACTAGCTGTCCCGGCGAACTTCGTCTCGACTCTTTTTTTTTTGTAAATCGGGTTCAATTGTGAACCATCCTCGAATCCCCTTGAACTCACACAAAAAAAATCATGAAAATCGGTCCAGCCGTCTAGGAGGAGTTCAGTGACATACACACGCACACAAGAAATTTATATATAAAAATTTGGACCAATGACATGAATTCAATCATTATTATTACAATGTCAATTTCAAAATAATTTATAATAATAATATAATGTCATATAATTAAAATATGACATTATATACTAAATAAATTATTATTAATTAAATTTTTATGTTTCGCTTATCAATAATACTTATGCTACCTAAAAATAGCGTTTTAATACTGTTATTTTATCGTCTGGGTGTTTTTGTGTCACAATAAAACCGCCACCAATGCCCTAAACGTTAAAGTAAAATCAGTAACTTCCATGTCTACATGGTCGCACATGTAGGTACTAATCGACAACATCGAGATAATTCACTGCCTCATATGATACTCATAAAAGTCAAATCTTTCAAATCGATATAATAATCGAATTGATCTAAATTCGATTGCTACGTATTTCTTCAGATAAAAGTGCAGTACCATGCTACGAGAACGTTATCCAACTTGTCACTTACGATCATACTTTAAAGTAATCGATCGTCATTTTTCTTTCCGCAAGAAAGCATTTGAACAACAGATACGGTCGATTGGTGAGCTATTACGATGTTATCGTAAAAATAATGACCCTAAATATGTATTAATAGTCAGTCATAAAACTTAATTTATGGAATAACATGTTACTGCCGGTAGTGTATTGACAAAAATTATCGTCTGCCAAATGTGCCACTTTTTATATCAAAAGATTTAATCTCGCTTCGCTTGGAGTTTTTACACGATAGCCAAAGAAGTGTAATGTTTTCTTCAGAGTTTATGTTTGTATATATGTCTGTGATTTTCTATCTTTTAGCATAACTTACCTTTAACTAACAGAAGTCTCGTTCTTCGAACAGATTTAGATGATTAGATCACAAAGCAATATACACTATAGATAGGAACTTTATATACTATGTGGTAGTAACAAATTGTCTGCTCTTTTTCGATTTGGACCTTCAAACAGCTAAAATTTGATGTAATTCAGGGTCCTTATTCTTAATCTTGTCATAATGGTAACTAGAGAGCTACGCTTAAGATGTAGATGCGCGGGCTTGCCGCGAAAACGAAAAAAAAGATAATGAATAAGGACTCAGAGCTCACCTGTGTCCCACACATCGTTTCATTACCAATGAGATATTACGTACTTGATTCATTAGCTTTTCCTTGTATTTATCTTCAACAGAGAACGCTTACCTGAAAAAAAAACAATGATATTATTAATATTATTGCTATTATTAAAATCCTAGACTTTAAGTGTATTTAAGTGGGAAAAATTGATTTTCCCATTCAATAAACTTTCAGTCCTGGAAATATGCTTTGTGACAATGAACAAAATGAGATCAAACAGTAGGGTTACTAGAAGTGTATAATTATGGAGCAATTTACTTTTCAGTATTCTCAATAATTTAGTTTATATATATACATATATATATATATAAAAATATTACAAGTCTTAATCGCGTGAAGCCTTGACTACGGCCGTTGCAATACGTTCGAAACGTAACAAAGTATTTTACCTTAAATTATTCACGCGATTAAGACCCGTAATATCATATCATAAATTAGTTTATGGATTATTAGTTTTTATTTTCAGCCCGTGTTGTCGCACTCTTATTTCTCCCCTCCACTTCTCTCTTAAGAAATAAGTAATACTGTATTGAAAACTTTGCGATTGGATTGTCCAAACTATTCATTTTAATAAAACATACATCTCCTTAATCTCCCGCAACACCAAAAATACTAACTTAAATTCCAAAATGTAAGTAAATACAACAAGAAGAAATAGTACCTATTTGTTCACTGAAAACTACAGCAAATTAAGATAACGTAGGAAAATGGAAATTCTACCCCGTAAAGTAAACTAAAATAAAATATACCAGGGATACACAAAGAACAAATATATTCGTATTTACGAGAGAACCAGTACAGGCACGTAACCGGATTCCCTGATGCCGAAAACTAACTTTGCGAAACGAGGGAATTCATACATTTTTGCATGCGCCAAAATTGCAGCAAACATTGCATAGTTGACGTGATAAATATCTTAATATAGAATAATAATAATAATAAAAACTTTATTGTTCTCTCTCACATAGACTTTCAAAAAAATGTACATAAGACTTATCTATTTATCATTTATTCTTAAAAAATCTATTATGAGGAGACTGGCGGCTGTACTAGGAGACCTGTATTACAGCTTACCAGCCTCTCCTAACTTTGGATTAATATAATTAACAATTGAGGTCTAGTAACATAGTCCAGATGCGTAGTTCGATTCCGGCCCCGGTTTGGCTTAGGGAAGTATCGGGTTCGATACCTGGGGCTGGACTTCAAATTTCTCTATCTTTCAGAAAAGCGATTATTGTATTTATAGCCAATACTCGTCAACTCCCAGTGCAACTCGGACAAAATATGAGTATCTTACAATCTAAAGGTGATAAAAATCTTACTTATTTCAAATTCAAAATTATACAACAATGTAGAACAGCACATGCAAATTAATATTATAAATCTGAATCTGTCTGCCTGTTACGTTTTCGTTATACCTTACTAAATTTCGTCTAAATCAGTTTAGCGGGAAAGATATAGTATACTTTTTATCGCTTTAACCGACATCCATACGGGCGGAGCCACGGGTGAAAGCTAGGCTATAAAAATCAAATAATGCTGCCGAAACCGCGAGGAAAAGTTAGCACTGTATATTTCACTCAGATGGTATCTGTTCGGGCCTCTCCGATAATCGGCGGGAGTCGTCGCCCGGTTGCACAATGCGTGGGCGCGCGCCCCCGTCTCATCGACACTTCGACCACAGACTAGTAATATGTAGTATATACGTCGAGTATAACGACACGAGACACGGGCGTACTAGCAATAATTTAATTTCTTCCAATCCAATGTATCTAAAATAACTCGTTTGTAATTATATTGTAATAGTTGTATACAGTCCGCTATTTTATTTAATAGACCCTTATTTATATCTAGCGTTGAAAATTCCGAAAAAGCGGAAAAATAAACAATTTGTTGTGTTGTTGTATTCATGTTTGCCACGAAAAAAAACAAAATACGTTTTTTCCGTTTTTTTTTTTACCGAAATTTTGTCAGGGAATATTTCAAGTTTTTTAATAATACTTAAAACCGAAAAAAATGGAAAATTACGAAAAAAACATTTCATGTTTTTATTTAACTATTGCGGTAGGTATTATTATAAGTCCTACATTTCATAATGCAATTTTTCGGCTTTATTAACAAAAATCTTGAAATATTCCTTGACAAAATTTCCTTGAAACTTTCGAAAAAAAACACCGTAATTTGTAAAAGCGTTTTAAAAATTTGAAAAAAATCAACGTAATTTGAAAGAGACTTGAGTTTTTGCTGCTTATTTCAACGTTGGTTAGGTCCTAAACAGTATTCACATAAGTAGGATACCTAAACCTAACATTATTTTATTGGTACCTACGGTATGCGTAACATAATGTGGGTAACATCGTAACTCATGCCCCGGAAATGGAAAGGTTTCTATGGTAATGGCAGGCATTTGGAGAGCTAACATTTGTGAATATTAAATCCTAAAATGAAACGGTGGGTGATCATTCTCTATCTTGAATATGAGATGCGTAGAATAAGTGGAATATGTCTGCCTACGTTTTAATATTCATTTTTTATAGGTCTGCTCAAGAAAAGAAGTCTAAGTGTCTATTGCTTTCAGTGGCTGGTCTAGTGGTTACTGACCCTGACTGCCAAGCCAGTGGTCGTGGCTTCGATCCCCGTTTTTGTGATGAGCACGATGGTTTATTCTGTGCCTGGGTGTAATTTTTCTCTATTTGTATGCATTAAATGTGTAAGTATTTATCAGTTGTTAAGGTTAATTTCTGTGCATCATTGACGCGCGCGGCCGATGCGACAATACTCAGAGTATGAGAATGTATGGTGCCGTTTCCGAGATCTGCTACAGACGCGGGCGGTCGACAACTAACTAAGGCTGCGCGCGCACTCTGACTATTGTCGCATCAGCCGCGCGCCTCAGACGCTTGTCGTAAGCCCCACGCGGCTCGCAATCGGCTGCGATGCACAGAAATAAACCTTTAGGTTCTTCCTAGTTTGTGTTGTGTGGTTATTTTACACAGGTATTTCTAGCTGTGCCCTGTGGTGTTACCCGCGGTTTATGTGTTAATCCAGGGTGTCAGCTAACTCCATACCATATTTTATTAAAATTGCTCCAGCCGTTTAGACGTGAAGAAGTAACGAACATACACACTCACACACTCACAAACTTTCGCTTTTATAATATTAGTGTGATTAAATCACAATTTCTAATGGTTTGACCGAATTTAGATGATTGAGATCAGGCTGGGTAACATATTCAAAGGCGCAGATTCAGATCTTAAATAAGGTTATAGGCACGGTAGAGATTGTGGGTACAATTAAATTAAAATTTTGATTTTTATTAAACTTTTACTGTTTGAATTTATAGGTATTTTTCCCGTGTGTTCCGTTAGTATTTAATTTTGATTTTGGATATAACAGTACCTTGGATATTTAGATATAACTCCCCAAACAGTAGCCAATCTTGCCAATTCTTGTTGGCTTAGTCAATGAGTAATTATGAGAGTAACCTATTACTTTTGACACAAAATACCGATTATACAAAAGGTATTCATATAAAACGCGCTCGACGAAGGCACACATTACATTGACATCATAGACATTGTTGACGGATACGAAATCTATGGGTTCATCGCCGCGCGCGGCTCATGACATGCGGTTGACGGTTAAGCGTGCGCGCACAGCCTATTCCAGTCGTCGGCGTCTGACTTTTGTCGTCAGCCACAAACGACCGCGATACATAAAAATGAACCTTTAGAACGTCTTCCCAACTTGGTTTGTGATTCTGTGTCCATGCACGATGTCAATGTATGCTATATGATTCAATCCCCCGCCCCCCACTCCGAAATTGCAAAAAGGTAGGTAACACAGTACTAATTTGGCCGGTATTTACAACACCCCCCCATTACGACGCCTCGCCCCAAAAATGTTCTCTACTCTCAGTATTTTGGGGTAATGTATAATGTAATTGTTAAGATTAGCTATGCCCCCTGCCCCTTTAAAATCATGACTCCTGAAAACTACTACCATAATGGTCCTTATTATAGAAAAAGGTATCATACATTGGTATAAATCAAGGGTACGAGAGGTGCTAATGGAAGCAAACGTGTGTCGAATCAATACCTTTATACCTTTAATTAATAGCACAATTTAGATTGTTTCAATAATTGTACGGAACGGAACATAATAGGTGCGCAAATATTGGAATTAAAGCTAACCAATTAAGACAAGTGTGCCCGAACACGCCACACTCTCTGTTCCAACTGTAATTAGTAATTATCCGGTAGGATCCAAACCCGACACGAGGGAGGGAGCTTAACCGAATAATCGATAGCTTATCATGCTGATATGATATATTTTTTTAAAGATATTAAACAGTTGTCATTAATCTCTAAACAAAGAAAAACTCTACTTTTTAATTTTAAAGATTGGAGCATTTCAATGTCAATAAATAATTTTACGCTAATCAGATAATAAATAAATAAAAAAAACCTTTTATTTTTGCGTACCTATTAATTTTTACATAGAATGCTTGTAGATAGTAGCAGTTTTACATTATTCACCTAATAATAGTGTTAATTTTTACAAATGTTTAATACAGTTAAGCTATTGCATAGCTTTTATCGCGGGCTTTGAGCGCAAAAAATTCCGTAACGAAAATAAAACGTAACAACCCCCACTCCGCCTATCATGTAGCTCGGACGAGCGTTCGCATAACGTATATGTATATGGTACGACTGTACGAAGCTCGCACGGATCGAGACGAGCTGCTCCGAAATGTAATGAAAAGAAAAAAAAAACTGCATGAATAAAAAATAAATAATTAATTAAAATTGCATAAGTTGATAAAAAATGCTATGCTATGCTTTTAGCTTTGTTGTTAGTTTCTCAGTGCTGTTTGTCATTACCATACTTTTTAATAAATTCATTTCAAGGCCCACTTTTACACTTGCTCTATGTAAAGATTCAATCATAAGTTGCAGTTCCGAGCATGTTTCTGCTATTAACACTGGATCATCTGCAAAACAGAGGTGGTTCAGATTTTTACCTTTTATTTTATACCATATATCTTCCAGTCTAGTTGCCTAAAGATAGATTCTAGTACTGCTAATGAATAATTTTGGAGATAAGGGATCCCTCTGCCTCACACCTCTTTTGATTGAAAAGCAAGCCTTTGGTTTCCAGTTTGACTCTACCCGTATGTTGTGTAGACGCTCCTAACAAGTGCTAGGAACTGTTGTTCTACTTCTTGGTTTCTTGAGGGCTTCCACATATGATTTCATGTGATACTGTGTCAAATGCTTTCAAGTAATCAAAGTAGGCGATATAGAGAGTTATCGTTTCTCCTGGTACCTTTCTATAAATAGTTCCAATGTATGAATGTGGTCTATTGTTGATAGCCCTTTCCGAAAGCCTGCTTGCTCTACTGGTTGGTTTAGTTCTAGAGGTGAGGTTATTCGTTTGTTGATAATTGACGAGAACAGTTTATAAATAGATGGTAGTAAGCGAATTTCCCTGTAGTTTGAGATATATTTGGGGTCACCTTTCTTATATAGATTGTTTCAATCAGGTAATAATACGCCTCAAAATGATCTGAAAAAAAATGTTTGTTCACAATATAACATGTTTTAGTACCTATTTATAATCATCGGTAGGTATCAGATGACGTTGTTGGACAACTCAGTTCCAAGACATTATTATTAATATTCAAAACCCAATTATCTGACATACAGTTAGTTAGACTTTGACTCGGAAAAAACAATTTCTATTCTACATGTACATGTAATGCCAAATTCGCAAACAATAGGTAGAGCCGGAGAAAAGAACCTGGCAATAAAAACTAGCGGTCACTCTTTTCAAATTACCAATTTTACAATGTTTGAATTTTTATAAACTTGATATTGGGGTAAAGGTGCTGCGACTAATATACTATACACCATGTTAAAGGACCGATGCAAATTGTATTATCAAAAAGTTGAAGCATGAGATAGACTAAAATTAGCCTTAGTGGGTACAATATAGTAGGAGCATCTAAATACTTACAACAAAGGTATAAACTAAATGTACTTAAATATTGGCCTACTCGGTACTTGTAACGAATGATTAAATATAAAATAAAATGTATATTTATATATTTTTATAATGTTAAATCGCGAAAGTTTATCAACATTTATAGCAAATCGAGGCGGAGTTTATTTTATGTTAGTGCGACAAATTGCACACCCTAGTGCATAAGTCGCTTTTATAAAGACACAAATTATAAACTAGTATATAAATCGAAAAAGTATCAATTTTATTTTAACCCGTATACAAAATTTTAAGCTTCTCGAAACAAGAACCCCAACTTTAACCAGTCAAAAGGTAGAGAAAGCGTATACCCAAGAGGTGATTACACACAGCTATAGTTAAATAAAACCTCCGCAGATACTTTTATAAAACTTATAGGTATTCCTAAACACAAACAACAAACTATTTAGAGAGTTATCGTTTCTCCTGGTACTTTTCTATAAATAGTTCCAATGTATGAATGTGGTCTATTGTTGATAGCCCTTTCCGAAAGCCTGCTTGCTCTACTGGTTGGTTTAGTTCTAGAGGTGAGGTTATTCGTTTGTTGATAATTGACGAGAACAGTTTATAAATAGATGGTAGTAAGCGAATTTCCCTGTAGTTTGAGATATATTTGGGGTCACCTTTCTTATATAGATTGTTTCAATCAGGTAATAATACGCCTCAAAATGATCTGAAAAAAAATGTTTGTTCACAATATAACATGTTTTAGTACCTATTTATAATCATCGGTAGGTATCAGATGACGTTGTTGGACAACTCAGTTCCAAGACATTATTATTAATATTCAAAACCCAATTATCTGACATACAGTTAGTTAGACTTTGACTCGGAAAAAACAATTTACTAATTACAAAGATTTTAGATAACAAAATAAACTCGTTAGGAATAATTGGGTGTAAAAGATGGCGCATAGGTTGACGTGGCCCTAATTTGGATAGGTAATGTAGGCCAATAAAGGCTGATGATGATAATGACAAAGTTTCAAAACTGAACCCTCAACCTCTTCCAAAGCTATTATAGGCACTCCCACTGCTTCACCGAGGCAGTCCTCATACTCAGAACCACCATGCCTGGAATAAACCACTTCATAACTTCCCACATCTATAATATGGGGTAGCTACAGGATCCATAGAATGGGTAGCTACCATTCACCTGAGTAATAACAATATCCGCCTGTCAAACGTAGTTATGGCAAAATCCGCCATGGAATTTCCATTGTTACGGTGAATGAGAACGGCTGGGCCTGAAGTCAATCGTTTGTGGGCTACAACGGTCCCAGCTTTATTGAATCGGGCTTTTGTAGTACATAATGTGTATTATACAGGCATACGTTTGTACGTCTGTATTAGATATAAATATAATATGGATATCGGCCGTAGTAACTTAAGTAGAGGTGACTCTGTGGCTACCAAGCAGGAGGTCAATTCACGTATTTAAAGAATTGCAGTTGCTGTTAAGTTTCGATTAAAACGGTCATTTTCGTATTCTTGTAACTTTAGGATCGATCTCAAAAACGTTTACGCACCGTACTAGAAAGTCGTTATTGCGCTCTCAAGACGCATACTTGACGCAAGCCTATTTGATATCGATCCCAAAGTTACAGGAATACAAAAATTACCGTTTAAATCGAAACTTAACTGCAACAGCACTGCTTTAAATACGTGAATTGACCCTCAGATCAGGCAATCTGAGAAGTTAAGCATCGTTACATTTTCGTTAAATATCACATTGCTAAGAGCCTCGGAGACCACGTAAAGCTATCGAGCCTGCGCCTAATCTTCCTATAATAGTGTCGGATTTCTGTCCCATCGGACTATCAGAGTGAGGGAATAGTGCATTTGTGTCTGCTATTGATTTGACCAGTGCACACATATTTCTTGCTAATTTCGTTTCAGAAGATCATTGGCCATTGTGACCGAAATTGGTTTTCTCCGACCGAAATCCTTTCAATTTAATCCCTAAAAGCTGTATTGAACTTTAGAAGTATTAAAATACGTTCGTTTCATTTTTAGGAGATAGCATGTGTCTTAGGGGACTTTCCAAATATAAACTTCATCCAAACGTGGCTCATGCAAAGTTTTGTCTCGTGTGGGAAACCAACCTACAACCTCTACCTCCGCAGCCGTACAGTCTGTACGGCTGCGGAGGTATTTTCCATTTCATCCCTGAGGCTGACAAAAATCCAAGTATAGTAGGTATGTATCAACGAGGTTAAAGGAAAAAGATAGTCTTACAGTATTATATTGTCCAACGAACGATATTCTTAAGTTACAAAACAAATAATGATGACTTCAGATACTTTTATATCTGTGTTGACTCTGGAAAGCAAATAATATAAATCTTATTATAACACTCATAGGTATCACATCAAATAATATTTGTTGTTGTCTTATTTGTTTTGTTATTGTAGTATTGCTACTGTCACATCTATGGTACAGCTACCTTTGGTTAATGAAATCTATTTAGAATTTCAATTACGCAATTAAATAAAGTTCAACATAATGACTTCATGCAATTACTATTTCATTCATTAAGAAGAAGAGATATAATGTGATAAAATATTTGTACCGAGTCTGAGTATTATACAGTTATATATACTACGCGAGACGTTTCGACCGTATTGCAACGGCCGTGGTCACGTGTAGACGTTGCAATACGGTCGAAACGTCGGGCAATAAACAAGGTATGTTACCTTAAATTATTGAAGCTATTAATTCCCGTAGAATATACGAAAAATCTAAATTATTTATTCACTTAGGATGCAAAATAACTCTTGTGATACGTCGGGATTCTACATGTACATGTAATGCCAAATTCGCAAACAATAGGTAGAGCCGGAGAAAAGAACCTGGCAATAAAAACTAGCGGTCACTCTTTTCAAATTACCAATTTTACAATGTTTGAATTTTTATAAACTTGATATGGGGGTAAAGGTGCTGCGACTAATATACTATACACCATGTTAAAGGACCGATGCAAATTGTATTATCAAAAAGTTGAAGCATGAGATAGACTAAAATTAGCCTTAGTGGGTACAATATAGTAGGAGCATCTAAATACTTACAACAAAGGTATAAACTAAATGTACTTAAATATTGGCCTACTCGGTACTTGTAACGAATGATTAAATATAAAATAAAATGTATATTTATATATTTTTATAATGTTAAATCGCGAAAGTTTATCAACATTTATAGCAAATCGAGGCGGAGTTTATTTTATGTTAGTGCGACAAATTGCACACCCTAGTGCATAAGTCGCTTTTATAAAGACACAAATTATAAACTAGTATATAAATCGAAAAAGTATCAATTTTATTTTAACCCGTATACAAAATTTTAAGCTTCTCGAAACAAGAACCCCAACTTTAACCAGTCAAAAGGTAGAGAAAGCGTATACCCAAGAGGTGATTACACACAGCTATAGTTAAATAAAACCTCCGCAGATACTTTTATAAAACTTATAGGTATTCCTTAACACAAACAACAAACAGTTACTTAACTCAATCTTCCCTTAATCAGTTATGCTCAGTTGCATCTCATTGTACCCCAAGCACCAACTGGCCCAGCCACGCTTTAAACATTGATAAACTGGCAAAGTTTCTTGTTCAAACTCTTCAAATGATACCTTTCAAAGGAAAACGGTCGAGAGACTTTCGCCAAGTTCCCTCCAAGAGTCAAATAAAGACGTTTTGTGTCGAAGATGGCCCCAAAAGTTTTCGTTCGTTCGTGTGATGTTCACATTTCCAACACTTTATTTATTGTCTTGCGACGTTCTTGTTTTAATCCTAAAGTTTTTGGAATTAATATCTTTGAGACGAGACCTATTTTGTGTAGGTATTCATGTTTGCTATTGCTACCATACATATCCATACTAATATTATAAATGTAAAAGTAACTCTGTCTGTCTGTTACGCTTTCACGCTCAAACAGTTGAACCGATTTAGATGAAATTTGGTATGGCGATAGTTTGAGACCCGGGGAAGGACATAGGATTTTGAGATTGAGTTTTTATCGCGATAACCGACATCCACGCGGGCGGAGCCCCGGGCGAAAGCTAGTATACTTATATTGAAGAATATAAAACACATTTAGAACAGAAATTGAGGAAAGAAAGAAATTGACATGCCTACACACATGTTGACGTAACCTTATCAAAATTTTGTTGCTAACCCAAAATTTTAAAGTCAAAGTCAAAATACGAGTACTTTATTCATATAAGTTACAAATGCAACGCTTATGAACGTTAGACAAAATTTGGAATAGAATGATTCTACATTTTTTTTATATGCAATTTTTTACAATATATTTGTATATATACAGTTAATCCAGTAAGGTGCTGCAACCATTACCCCATGAAACAAGTTTGATATATGTAAGTAAGTATTGCAACAATGCAATCAAATGTGGCATCACAGAAGGCGTGTAATTACACCATTCACTACTTATCAATGTATTACTACCATGGAGTCAGTGGCGGATTTCCAGGCGGTCCAGTTGCCCGGGCCTTGGGCGGCCATAGGGACGCCCAATCCTGACAAAATCACTGATGACTGCAATAACTCCTAGTATTTAAATATTGTACCGGCTCGCGCATATTATTATATTTTTTAAATTAATTAATTATAGTTTTAATTAGTTTTTAATTTAATCAGTTTTGGCAAATTTTTAATTTATATTTCAGTTTTTAATTTATATTGTTTTTTAGTCTTTTATTAATTAATCTGTAATAACTTCCAGTATTCCAATAATTATGCTGTGTACACATAGTTAGAACCATAGCTTAAGACATAACGTTCATTTAATATAATTTGTTTTATTTATTTATTTAAAACTTTATGCACAAAATTGTACAAAGGCGGACTTAATACTAAAAGCATTCACTGCCAGTCTTCCTTAATAACTTTATGTGCCTTAGTAAAATAAATAAATAAATTAGGCGGCTCGCACGGCATTACATAAATGTAACAATAATCTTCCTAAATCACTTTCGTAAATTTAGTATAAAATGTACTACTACTAGGTAATGTAAGTGGGTGGTACTAATCTAGATGCTATATAATTTGCCCCTAAGTTTTTGCCCCGCAGAGGCGACTTGGTAGTTGAATCCGCAACTGTTTGTAGACACAGTTCACAGTTTTAAGCGGCGATAGCCTAATGGCTAAGGCATCGGTCTCGCAATCGTGAGATCGCGGGTTCGAATCCTACCCATTATACTACCGACGTGAACCCACTCCTAACACAAACCTTTGAGCTTAGCTGGAGGGGTTAACAGGATTTCTAATACCTAATGTGGAACTCAATCCCACATTGACCTATTAAAAAAAAAAAAAAACTAAAGTAAAGTGGCACGTGGCGTGACAGAAGTACAATACTAAGCACGTTAAAGTAACCAAAATTCAATCATAAGTACAAAAATAACTAATTTAAAGAATTAAAAACAGAATGTCCCGCAAGTCAGTGCAGCGATTAACAACCAAGGTACAAGAATCAAGCAAGATACTCGAATGTATCTTGTGTAACCAGTTAATAAATGTTTACCGAAGTTAACAAGGTTTGCAGGAGACATTAGTTATTACCGGTACCGCTGCTAGCTTGCAGGGAATCTGCTGTAACAGCTAATCGATACCTATGTGCACAAGATTTTGATTACATTGTCCTAGTAATAAATAGAAGAAGATGGAAGTGTACTGAACAGGACCATAATTAAGAGATGGGTAACGTGATTAACGTTGCAAATGCAAGTAATTGTTTATTTTTCATAATATATGAAAAATATACCGCCTTCCAAGAAAAAAAGAATCACCGAATGCAAATTTTAATGTCTCACTCCTATGTTTTCGTCTATATCTCCGGTGTTTTACCTTTAAGCTAGGACAACGTTTTATACATTAAAAACTTCCAAGAAAAATAAGCAGTCGAATAGCGAAAATTCTATCTAAGTCGGATCACGAGATTTTGAGAAAATCACGAACATACATACATACGGATCAAACAGTGAACTACCTTGTTTGAAGACGGATAAAAATTAAAGTGCTTTTAACACAAAAACCCTTTATTTTTTATCCGTCGTACAATGATGTCATGAAAGTATACATGGCACTTAAAACAAAAATACGGTTTTAAACTTTTTTATCTCTCGGTCTGTCTGTTTGTTCTGGCTAATCTCCTAAAAGGCTGGACGTATTTTGACGGGACTTTCACTATCAGACAGCTAATGATGTAAGGAGTATGTGTTTTTATGCTACTTTTTATCATTACACTAACGTCTAAAGGGGATGGCCAGTATTTCGACTTCACGTGGACGAAGTCACAGTACGTACAAAAGTACAGCTAGATTAAAAAAAGGTCACTTTATATGATACCTGTACATACGTTAAGGTCAGAGAGACAGATAAACCTCAAAAGTCAAAAATATTGCTTCAAGTAAGTATTCATAGAGAGGACTTCATGAAGTCATTCTAAAAGTATTCATGAAAAAAAAAAAATTGTCTGTAAAGTCGGTTTACGGACGATAACTTAACGTTATATATGGAAACATTGATGACATATCGGCATTCGCGTTGCTTCGCAACTAATCAATAACGTGACCGTTGCTAAGTGACACTTTTTCGTGCGTGCACCCCGTCATCGATTCATAAGCCGTTATTACGTTAAAAGTGATTGCAATTATCAATCTATAATTTGAGGTCCATTGTGAAGTAGCAACGAGAGAACTGGGGCATGTTGCACGGCCCCAAATCTGCGTAAGGCGCAGCCCTAAATCATCGTAAAGCGCGGGCAAATCCGAAAGTAGAAATGTTACATATTTTAAAAGTTAAATAAAATGCCCCACACCAACATTTTTTCACAGTTGTGGCGGCTATTTATCTTAAAACAGCGAAAGCCACTTACCCGCGCTTTAAAAGTAGTTATGCAGTGCAATTATACACGAAAATATTGCCCTGACTTTTAATTACGCAAATAAGTTTTTGTTTCTTTATTATACATTTTTCAAAAGCGAAGGCAGTGGCGTGGTAAAAAGAATAGAGCAAAAAATCCTTAAAGAATGTCGAATAAACCGATTTTCACGTACTCATTGCGAACTCAGTGTATAGGATTGTTGGTACAATTGACTCAATGTAAGTTAGGTTCATAACACTTTCGGCAATATCATAGAGATGCGACCGTCAAATGCGAACACGATTAATTTTCGATTAAAAATACTAAAAAAATTTTAATTCAACAATATACAGTTCATAAAAGTTTAAATTTAAAAGTTATCATGAAAAAAAATGGTTGTCTGTAAAGTCGGTTTACCGACGAAAATTATACGTAATAACTACATAACAAAACATTGATGACATATCGGCATTCGCGTTGCTTAGCAACCAATTAATAACGTGACCTTTGTGACCTACGTGAAAGTTACAATACAGTTGCAATAAATACTAAAGAAAGTGTGAAAAATAATTTATATACGAAAATAATCACAAAAACATTCGTTAATAATACTAATTATGACAATCTTATACGTTATCGCATCTTTAATTCGCTTGGTTTAGTAACTGCCCCGCCCCCCGCTTCCTGTCACCATTTACTTCCAAAAATGCATCTGCGCAACCACTTGTCGCCAAGTTCAATCCGGCCAACTTACATTGAGTCCACTGTACTTACTTAAATATATCATTTTTTAAAACCTAAATAATTAGCTCTAAGCTAGACATGATGACAAAGTATAATTCCTGGTAATAGTACGTAAAAAAAAGTTTATGAATATTTCATAAACTTCTATACGTACTATTTCCAGAAATTATAATTTAGTGTGGGGACCCCCGACGCAAGAGACCCCTTTGTGTGCTTTAAATTCTAGTTTCTGAATGAGTCATGTGTCAAATTGTGTCATTTTCTGTCTATGTCCTCACAAACCGATACTATTATCATATATGTTTAGGTAGAGAGCAGTTTGGCAGATTAAGCAATTGGTAAAGACTTTATAAGACAAGAGCAACTTATGGAAAGGATGGTGTGATTATTCTTTTAAGAGCATTCTCAAAACTGAGGCTGCCCATGAGGTGACGTAAAACATAATGACATCAGTGATAATTTCCTAACCATGTCTGTATCAGAGTCTTTAGTAATAAAAATAAAAATATCTAAAGGAGTAGGTATTCAAGAATTTCTAAGAATCCTCAAACAAAATCAGACTTCTAAAATGGCACCAAATATCTTGAACACTCTAAACAAAAATCAGTTTCCAGCTCCAACGTAATCTGATTGCCCAATATATATAAATATCTACTGCCTTTATACAGCCTATATAAACCGAACGGGGGCTGGCTGATCCCTGTAATAAGCAAGAATATAGCCATCCGAAGGACAGAGCATGCATTTCGGTATTTCTATTAAAAACAATCTCCGTTATAGCCGAGGGGTTCGACCGCACGCGATCAATAACGTAAAGAGTCAATCTGTATAAGATTGGGTCCAAATACATTAAGGTTGACCTCTGACTTTAGAGGAAGTACCTACCTATACCTGTAATAGGTACGTGTGATACTAAATGGGGAATTCACGCAGTCACGCGTTGTGGAAAGATACTTTTGATTACTTGAAAACCTAACGTGAAATTCGTTGCAGAATTGACTATGACTGTGCCGCGGTGGGAGTGTATCCGACTGCTACGCAAGAGGTTGTCGATCCCCACCCAGGATAAAACTTTGTGTGATGAGCACGATGATTTATTCTGTGTCTGGGTGTTATTTATCTATAATATGTATGTATTTAGAAATATATAAATATTATTGTTTTTAAACTTTCGCGATTTTTATACATATTAGTTATATTTCGGGACTTAATCGCGTGAATTATTTAAAGGTACGAACCTTTTATTTACCCGACGTTTCGATCGAATTGCACCGATCGTGGTCACGGGTCGACTCTACCACGATCGGTGCAATTAACTAATATATAAATATGTTTATCAGTTGTCTGGTTCCGCAGTACAAGCTTTGCTTAGTTTGGGATCAGATAGCGTTGTGTGAATTGTCCCAAGATATTATTATTATTAATTTAATGATAGAAGTATACAAAGAGTCCAAGATATATAGTCTTTGTTACTAAATTATTCTTGAAACAATAAACAAATTCGTTTCCAAGCAATCGCAGATGCACAAGATATCAGCTGTGACGTGATAAAGTTAAGGTTCATTTACGTGCATCGCTGCCGATCACGAGCCGCGTGCTGCTTACGACAAGCGGCTGACGCGCCCGGCCGATGCGACTATAGTCAGAGTGCGCACACAGCCTACGTCAATCGTCGGCCGCACGCGTCAGTCGCAGACCTCGGAATCGGCGCCATACATTCTCATACTCTGACTATTGTCACATTGGCCGCCCGCGTCCGCGTTTCGTAAGACGCGCGCAGCTCGCGATTGGCTGCAATGCACGGAAATGAACCTTTACGGTGACCTAACAAAGCCATTGAAAAGTATGCGTAAAGAGACTTAGGAACATATGCTCAGCGGAATCCCAAAGGTCCCCAAATCGATTCCCGCTCTTAGCATAATTTTCTTTTATATTTCAGGATAAACGTCACATAAAAGCTATGAGCAGGGACGTAGCGACTGTGCCTTTACCTACATTGAGTTCACAACGCCATTTTTCACTGTGCGGCATAACCTCGCCTTTATACGTGTCGGTGCTATAAGCGTATACAAGTATACTTTTGTACTTGGGGCTACTCGCTTGGGTAGGTTGTAAAGTGAAAGTAGGTAATAATAGTCCAAGAGGTGAGCGCTAAAAAATGCAAGGACTTTATAAAGACTGTTTTTTTTATATTACGTCATATTAGTGGAGTAAAGACGGCGTAGAGGCTGGTTATTTTTTTTTTAATGAACTTAATATATCATGAAACTGCTTTCTAAAACTTACAAAATAGTTTTCTAGCAGTATGTGAATTCAAAACAAGTTTATTGATAGTCAATCATTGCAATCTTCCAAATTTTGTAACCAGGCGCGTCAGTCATGCGATATAGTTGTATTCATTAATAGAGCTCGATCTGCGCGAACTATCCAATGCAAAGAATTTAGTACATCCGGGTCCTTATTCACTATCTTATTTTCGTTTTCGCGTCAAGCGGTTTTAACTGTCAAAATCTTGACATAACGGTTAAAAGAGAGCTGCGCTTAGAAATGCATCACGCATGCGCGCGGACATCTTTGAGCCCACCGTGCATGCGCCAATTCGCGCGGGCTTGCCGCGAAATCGAAAAAAAACATAGTGAATAAGGACCCCGGTAAAGAATATCATCAAAATCACATAACATTAGTCAGTCATTATAACCCTGTAACAGATGATGTCAGTAGATGATTAAAGTCCTGTATGCCAAACGATAAGGAACCCAGCTGACTGATGTAAGTGTTATTCTTTACTCTATTATTGTGACGTACTTTATATAAAACAATTAGCCTTTATAAAATGCTTGCATTTTTTAGCGCCCTGCTCCCGGTCTATAACGCCTTATCTGCATTCTCTACCGATAACCTTTCAGTTTTATGTATTACATAATATAAAAAATGGAAGCTAATTTGCACGACCTTAAAATGCACGTTTTAATATGCAGCAGTGTAATTTGATCGCGATAAAAAGCAAGGCTGAGCTTAATTAGTGTAACAAGCTCATTGAAAATTACAGAGGGTGGCGCTTCTATGCAATATTTATGATTTTATGGTAGCTTTCATGGCCCTGCGTAGTACACTGGCATGCTTATCTTAGTTGATAAGGCGACGTGCTGAATAAGCTGATAGATTGTAGCTGAGAAACAGCGGACACAACATTTGACGACTAATGACAGAATTTATCTATACTAATAATATAAAGCGGAAGAGTTTGTTTGTTTGTTTAAACGCGCTAATCTCAGGAACTACTGATCCGATTTGAAAAATTCCTTTTTTGTTGGATAGCCCATTTATCGAGGAAGGCTATAGGCTATATAACATCGCGCTACGACTAATAGGAGCGGAGTAGCGACGTGAAATGTTGCAAAAACGGGGAAAATTTACGCATACGAAGTTGCGCGGGACAGCTAGTTTCTAATATACACATTGTACTATGCGTTTCAAATGAGTTGATAACTGTCATGATGACATTTGGTTTCGCATTACGTCTGCAACTTCATTGTATGACGTAAGGTCAGCAATAAAATGATTCTTATAAAGGTGTCATTAGTATTACACAGAAGTACCTACCTACTCTAATGAACTATATTTAAGCACTGTATTTTACTATTTATTATGTTTTAGTTAAAAAATACATTACGTCTGACTAAAAAGTCACTAAAGTGTAGTATATTCTTATATAATAATAATAATAATGTTTATTTCAAAAAAGCACATAGTAACATAGAAATTGATATCTACATTTTTGAATTAGTTGCAAACAGATACGTATTACATTTTGCCTATTTACTTATTTCTGTTTGTTGTTTATTTAATATATTATAATAAAAATACTAATAATATTATAATAAAGAAAAATATTAAGTAGATACCTACACAATTCAAAGAAAATAAATATTACGTCCGTACCATTACCATAATACACATACGTACAATTTTGACAAGTACAGAGTGAAGTTGTCGCGATTGCCATTATTTTCTCATTTGAAACGCATAGTATAGTAAATAATTTCCGTATAACATGCGAATATATTACTATTAACTGGACCCCTTGTAAAAAATTAACAGGCAAAGCTTTTGTCCAGTAAAGATGTCCTATATAAATGCTAGTAATCATGATTGAAATAAGCCACAACAGATTCGAGGTACTACTGCTGAATTGTGTTAGCAGGAGTTACTGCTGAGTTGTCCACCTCCTTCATCTGCATAACAGTGGTCGCGTGATACGGCAGTTTCCAATATTATAGCTATAGCTCGATTTGGCTACTAGAGATATAAGTATACTTGACATAAGCTCTATGCAAAATATATCAAAATTCTATGTCTAGTAGCCAAATCCATCGATAGACTATATAGACATTAAAGAAAACGGACGATAAACGCTATAAGTTTTTAACTCGAATCTGTTGTGGCTGAAGGTCGTGGGTTCGATCCCCACCCAGGATAAAACTTTATGTGATAAGTACTAAGGTATATTTTATCTATAGTATGTATGTCTGTGATGATAGAGCGATCCCAGTATAATGTGATTTGACTATTTTCATTATTATTGTTATTTCAGTAAAGGTTGAAAAGGCAAAATGCTCTTCTTATTATTACAAATATTAAATTACTAGCTGACCCGCGCAACTTCGTCTCCGATAATTTTTCCCAGTTTTTGCAACATTTTTCATTGCTACCCCGCTCCTATTGGTCGTAGCGTGATCTTGTTGCTTATAGCCTTCCTCGATAAATGGGCTATCCAACAGTAAAATATGTTTTCAATTCTGACCAGTACTTCCTGAGATTATCGCGTTCTAACAAACAAACTCTTCAGCTTTATAATATTAGTATAGATATAGATTAACATAAAAGCTATTCATGATCATTATAATAATAATATTTTGGGACAACTCACACAACGCTGTCTGATCCCAAACTAAGTAGAGCATGTACTATAGAAACCAGACAACCAATAAACATACTTATGTATTTCAATCTTAAATAGATTAAAGATTTTCAGTCAAATTACATCTGGTTCTGGCTATGCTTTACAGCAGTAAAGCATTAGTCCAATCCATAAACCTTTATTTACGCAAAGGTTATCCCATATTCAGCCACTCTCTTCCAAGAAAGAACCCCGTTTATTTTTACACGACTGCGGAGGAGGATTATGCATTTTTAGTTACCCATCGTCACGTCCTCGGAAGGTCTACGACATATTTATTTTGCAAGGTATAGATACTGCGATATCGCCACTTTAAAGAGAAAAATCTCATCTTCTATCCAGGTAAACAATTTGCCAAAAACAGTTTGCTATATAGGAACGCGTCGTAAAGCCATTAAGATGCAATCTCATTGTTCAGAGCATTCTATTAACTGGTGCACGCTAGTAGTACCCGTTCAGAATTATCAGGACCTCGCATCTATTTAGTGTACTTTACAGTTTGATAAGGAAGCTTGATATAACGTAACATGTTTAGTTTAAGCTGCCTGTTATCAATACTTAATGAAGGTCTATTTATAGAGGGCGATGAGTCTTATGCTCTCCTTTATTTTGCCTGACTATGGTGAAGATAAAAGAAAGGGTTATGTTTCTATACCAGTCCAATACGACTAGCTGATTTCAACTAGGTGGGTCAAGGGATAAATGTTGATAAGCTTTCGCGATTTGTACACATTATGAAAATATATATATTACGGGTCTTAATCGCGTGAATAATTTAAGGTAAAATACCTTGTTTATTGCCCGACGTTTCGACCGTATTGCAACGGTCGTCTACGGTCAGTCTACCCGTGACCACGGCCGTTGCAATACGGTCGAAACGTCGGGCAATAAACAAGGTATTTTACCTTAAATTATTCACGCGATCAAGGGATAGAAATATTTGAAGTCTAGTAACATAGTCCAGATAGGTGGTTCGATTCCGGACCCGTTTTGGCTACGGTACTTTTCTGTCTTTCAAAAATACAATGTTGTTGTATAGAAAAATTATACCTAATGGAGATAATTAGTTGTATTTTAAGTGTTTCATATTACAAAATGGAACACATAAAATAATCTAGGTGTATCTATCCTTTATAGTCGTGTAGATAGACAGATGTAACAAAATATTGGTCTTCTTCTAATCAAATGTGACTGAAGCAGATGTAACAAGTTTCACAAATGTAAGATCGTGGTTCGAATCATACATAGTTAACTAACTGTTTGTTAGTCACGTATGTGTTTTTTATCTATACTAATATTATAAAGCTGAAGAGTTTGTGTGTTTGTCTGTTTGTTTGTTTCTTTGTTTGAACGCGGTAATCTCAGGAACTACTGATCCGAATTGAAAAAATCTTTCTCTTTTAGATAGCTATATAACATCACGGCCTAGCTATATAATCATCATCATCAGTCCATTTATCGAGAAGGCTATATGCTATATAATATCACGCTACGACCAATAGGAGCGTTGCAGCAATGAGAAATGTTGCAAAAACGGGGGAAATTTCCGCATATGTAGTTGCGCGGGACAACTAGTATCTGAAAATTCAAAGATCATTGAACGCAAGCACATTGACACTAGAATATAAGTGTGATGTTTTCATACATTACATGTATATGCGAACACAATATATTTAACTATTTGCAGTTCAATTGTCTGGGTTTAGGTACCGAGTCGAAAATTCGAATATAAGTTTATAAAAAAAAAAACATTTATTGTACTCACAGAAAAATAACAAACAATATTACAAAATACATAGTAATCATATACAAAGGCGAGCTTAACTCAATATTGAGTTTCTCCCAGCAAACCTTTGAGTGGTAGAGGAGAATGTAATTATTGAGAGTAGTTTAAGTACAATAAGATTTAAAATTGTATACCTATAGATGTGATAAATAATACATACATAAATATATATAAGACATGTGTATATAGGTACTACGATATATACATAAGATACTTACATATAAATGGGTATATACCTACATACAATAATATTACATAAATAAATACTATAATAAATACTTATGTACATAAATAGAGAGAAAACGTTCTTTGGTTCTTTTCTTAAATGTTAATGGAGAGACTATCGCATAATCTTTATAAAGCTACTGTTCCGAGCATCGCGGCCGATCGCGGCCGCGCGCCGCACATGCGACAATAGTCAGCGCCATACACTCTCACACGCTGACTAGCCGCACGTCGTAGACCGCGTGCGGCCGCGGTGGGCCAAATTCACGAAAATGAACCTTCTGTCAAATGTTGAAGCATCATGTAAAAAATAACAAATTTTGGTCCCTTCAATTCGAGATGGCGGCTAACGCTGTGACCCCTCGATGTCAAACACTTGCATTTTTCATAACTAACCTGTAACTTATAGTAATTTTTATAGGCATTTCTTGCCAATAACTTTATAAATACAATAATTGCATTTTTAAATCATAGAAAATTTCGAAGTCCAGCCCCAGGAATAATCTGAGACTTCCGTAGGAAAAACCGGGGAAAGAATCGAACCACCTATCTGGACTATGTTACAAGACCTCAAATATTTCTATCCTTTTCTACACCATCTTTTGTAAGGCAAAGTCTCTTTTATGTCCCCATTGATTGGAGTAAAAGTAAATTGTAGCTGTTAGTTCAAAAGCTGTGTAACTAAAAATGTACTATTTTTATATTAAAAACCGACTCCAAATGAACATGAAAACATGAAAAAATTGTTATCCCGCTGTCTGCAAATGCTATTTGTATTATCATTTTTGTTTCGACGTTCGGTACTGTTGAAAATAAAGCTCGTTGAAGTCACAGTAGATATAACACCGCGTTTATTCTAGACGCAGCGAAACTCTTGTAGACAGAACACATTACACTTGCCGAAGGGTAAGAGCAATGATAGTATTTTCTTATTTCTATGCAACTGTAAAAATCAATACTAGTTAGTTAGATATATTTCGGAACTTAATCGCGTGAATTATTTAAAGGTACTATCGTACCTTTTATTTACCCGACGTTCGAATAAATTGCGTGGTCAGGGGTCGACGATCGGTGCAATTCAATAGGAATTTAAAAAAAAGGTTCGTACCTTTTAAATAATTCACGCGATTAAGTCCCGAAATATATATCTAATATGTATAAAAATCGCGAAAGTTTTAAAATTATAATACTAGTTTCTGTTGCTACATGTTAGATATCAACGATTCCTAAAGGTAGATTCGCTGAAAGGAAACACAATGTTGTCCAAGACATAAGTAACCGCCCGAGCCAATGTTTAATTCATAAATTGAATGCTTAAATTAGCGTTGTCATAGGAATTTGTTTAAAAATCACAAAAAACCGGACAAGTGCGAGCTGGACTCGCTCACCGAGGGTTTCGTACCAATTTGTAGGTTCATATTAAAAATATGGGGACACTCTTTAATTTTCAACTTTTTTATTTTTTGGATTTTTTTCTTTATTTGTGCTGTAAGACCTTTTTTTGGTCAACGGAAACTACCATATAGGTTTTTGATCCAAAATATATAGGGTACTCTTGGTTGACCTAGAATTGTCAATTTTGGTTAAAAGCAAGGTCTTGCAGCACAAGTAAAGGGAAAGTTCCGAAAAAAACAGTTTAAAATTAGGGTAAATGTTGGTACTTACAAGTTTTCGCGAAAATCTAAATTTGCCCATATCTTTTTATCATGGTGAGTCAAGAACTTGATTTTTATACACCTAATAGGGACTATAGACCTCAGTATTGAGAATAATTTTCACCTTGCTAGGTCCACCAGTTCCTGAGAAAATCGAGGTTGACACACGGACAGACAGAAGGACAAGAGAGTGATCTTATAAGGATTCCTTTTTTACCCTTTGAAGTAATACTAATAAAGCATTTATTTCCATATCCATTAACATTTGGTAATTACATAAAATAATATAGGTAATTTATTAATATCGAAATATTCTTATCATGCATAAGTAAATTAATTTTAAACTAACTAAGCAAACTTTAATATTGGCTTTTATAATAATTTAATACATATAATCAAAATCATTGCTCATCTCGTAACATAATTGAACTAATAACAATCACTAAAATCTAATTACTAAAATAATTGAAATTAACCTTAAAATACATTATTTATTGTTTCAATTTCATTTATTTTTACATAATATTATCAATTAGGTATATATCAATTATTAGACACCATTACTGCATTTTGGAACTGTTATTTATATTATACTAGCAGTCCCGCGCAACTTCGTCTGCGTAAATTTTCCCCGTTTTTTTTATAATCCTATGTTACTTCTAATACATCCAAGAATATGTGTACAAAGTTTCATGATGATCGGTTGAGTAGTTTTCGCGTGAAAGCGTAACAAACAAACTTACATTCACATTTATATATATTAAGTAAGGATTATTTAGTTTTTATTATATTCATTTAATATATATAAAATAGAAAAATTACACCGAAACACAGAATAAACCATCGTGCTCATCACACAAAGTTTTATCGTCGGTGGGGTTCCAACCCACGACCTCTGGTATAGCAGTCAGACTAACAGGCCAGTCATTTAAATAGTACATCATATCAACCCATAAGATGGCCCACTGCTGGGCACGGGTCTCCCCAGTAGAACCTACTAGTATGTAGATCCTGGGGGTAATTGCCATAATCGCCACGCTTGGCGAGCGGGTTGGCGATCGCAGTGAGGCTTTAAGTACGCAGAGGACGTTTTAATACGATTTAATACGATATACGATTTAAATAGTAGGCACTAGATTATTCCCAGTATAGTTAGGTATGACCAAAAGTTGGGTTGGATGACATTATGCCACATTGCAATCTTAAACAAGACAAGTTTGGAAACATTTCAGCAGACGCAATATAGTTCAAAGTTCTTTACTTAAGGCAGAAACTTCGATAAGAGTAAGTATGTTATATTAATCTGCGCATACTTCGAATGCGGCTTTCATCATAACTAACTTTTACGTAAGTACAACAGTTTATTTATTAAAATTCATTATTATAACACGAGTTATTGCCCGCGAATTTGTTAGCAAACTCACGGAAACGAGCCAAGTTTGGGGAACAATAAGTAATGTATAGAAATTTTTGTTTAAGTGTTATATCAAAATGACAACTTTTATTAGATTGTTCATACGATTATCTGTACAAATCTATACCCTATACTAATAAAGAGCGTTATGTGAGTTTGTAAGGGGGTAATCTCTGGATCTACTGAACCGATTTTGAAAATTATTTTACCAATAGAAAGCCACGTTATTTATAAGTGTCACAAGTTTTATAACATTACGCTACAACCAATGGCAGCAGAGCATCAATGAAAAATGTTGCAAAACCGGGGGGAAATGACGCAAACCAAGTTGCGACGGTCAGTTAGTTATAATATTAAATCAAGTAACATTTAAGATTTCTCGAAAAAAATCAGATTTATTTTTAATGTGGTATTGTGGTCCCACATTACTAGATTACTAGCAATTTTGTTAACCCCTCTGGCTGGAGTGGTTAACAGGATTGCTAGTTTGCGTTAGGAGTGGGTTCACGTCGGTAGTATGCGTTAGATTACGAGACCGATGCCTTAGCCATTAGGCTACCGCCGTTTCAAGGAAAATACAAATAACCTAACTAAAATCCACGTGCATGAATTCGGATTGCATCTGTTTTATAATATGGGTCGCCTTATATATTTAACTAGCTGACCCGCGCAACTTCATATGCGTCAATTTTCCCCGTTTTTGCAACATTTTCCATTGCTACTGTGCTTTTAATGACCGTAGCGTGATGTTATATAGCCTATAGCCTTCCTCGATAAATGGGCTACCCAACAAAAAAGATTTTTTTCAATTCGGACCTGTAGTTCTTGAGATTACCGCGTTCAAACAAACAAACAAACTCTTCAGCGTTATAATATTAGTATAGATTTTAAATATGCGAAGCAAAGTTAGGCAACTAGTTATATTTTAAATCAAAACAAACCCCGAGTCATCGGTGAGAGGGCAAAACGAAAGAAAAATTAAATGGTTTACTTCATACAGATTAATGAAGATAAAACTGCAAACTAAGCCCGGTAGGTAGGTTGGATAAACAGCTTTTGGTCCTTGCGTGCCCTGGATTACTGCCCTATCTGCGGATAGCCTCTCGGTTAACCCACACAATCGCTATGATTACATTTTGAAATTACACCGAATTGACTCAGTGGATTTTATTCTTATTTCATAATCGGTAACAAAAATTCATTTTTCGCAACTATTTAGTAAAAATAGTTTAGAAACAGTAAAAAGGGGTTACTAATTGCGTTTTTTTTTAGTTTTACGCTAAGTACATTTACATTTCTTACTGTTTTATAGTTTCGCCATGTCCGTCTGTCCATCCGTATGTCAGAGGCTTTTACTCAAAGACTACTCAATGAAAATTAATGAAATTTGGTGAAAAGGTGTCTTGTAGTAACTGCTACTTAGTTTGATATCTAAATAATAAAAATATATTTTTAGGACAAACATATTAATGTGTCGCACATCATTCGACAGGTCTTTCAAAAACATTTTAAGGTTTCTAATAAACTTTTTGATTTAGTGAATATTTTTATATTTTGGTTAAATTTGTTGTAAGTCGCAGTTCGGTATAATTATTTTAACATAAATGTATAATTCCATGCTTTTCCTTCCATTTAAGATACTATATTATTTCGAAAAAAATATTCTAGTGAATTGAATTGAACACCCTGTATTTTTAGGATTGGAGTGTGTTATTTCAGGTTTTGTCAATTCCTGGTTCAAACAGTTAATTATATAAAAATCATTTTTAAAATCAAAATGAAGTCTTCTTTCAGTACAATGTTCTACAATATTTAAAGTACTTTCCCTCCAAATAGCATAGTTTTGGTTTGGTTGTAGTCCATTCAACCTGTAGGTATATTCCAACGTAAAGCCTAGTCCTCATTCAACAATAGTGTAAGGCCGCAACTTGAAACAGATTTAGTAGCATTTCATAGTTTCTCTTTACGAGCTCAAGTTGGAAATTTATGGTGGAAAACTTATACGGTATACGAACCACGGAACTTAACAATATACCTACGTAAGGCACCTGTCCTACCAACGACGATACGAGAAGCGAGTAGCGATTTATCGCTCAAGAAACGTACGATGTATTTTGTAGATCCCGTCCGTGTAAACAAAAGAGATGCAGTATAGAACGAGTACTCGCCGGCAGTGTGAACACTCAGCTATCAACTATTAATATCTGTATCTCTTTTGTTTACACGGGATCTATATAAGTATGTACGTGTCTTGAGCGATAAAATCGCTACTCGCTACTCTTTTTCTCGCCGTCGGTCGGACAGGTGCTTGGCGTTAATACTCGTATGCCAACTCGATATTACCCACCGGCTTTAATTACAGGAATGAGAATTATGTTAGGAGAATTATATTTAGGAGAAATTATATTGGGGAGAATTAAAATTAGCAATATAGCGTTTGGTGTGTGGTTTACGTTTTCATGAGGGCTTAGCTAATGAATCATTTCTTGCTATATAGCTATTATAGTCCTTGATTGGGGCTTCGCTCTTTAGGATCGGATAGTAAATGGAGCATTTTTAGATAAAATTAGCCTTAATCTACCAAATTTTATCTAAAAGTGCCAGGTAATTTCGGCGGTTAACGTATTCAAACAAACAAACACTTCAGTTTTGGTCGTGAGAAGATTTACTAGAAATGCAATACCCTATCGACATGAACAATTTGATCAAATTGCTAGAGCTGTTTACGAGAAGGTTCTATAATAAAAAGCAAATAATAGTTAAAATTGTAACAAAATTCAAGTAATTTAGAGAACTGAGGCGCAAAAACAGACAAAAGAGGAAGAAGGACAAATAAAAAATAATAATTATAAATAAATAAGATTTTCATTTTATTTGATAGACTAATATTATAAACAGGGTTTGTATTATTGTATGTAACGAATAAACTTAAAAACTACTAGACCGATTTCGAAAATTAGTAATTACAGGGAGTAGGTAACATAGGCTATACTAACATAGGCTGTTGTCAAAAAATTAAAGATCCCTACGAAAATTACAATAATGTAACTCAAGGTATAAAAAATTACGATACAACACCCGTGTAGTTAACAATATAAAAAAAAAATTAGTAGTTCCAATACGCACCTAAACGTAGTAACATTTTGCTGAAAGAATTAATCTTATAATAATATCTAAGACAATTGAAATTTTTCAATATCACTTTCTATTCAAACGACGAATTCAGTTCCCGTTACAATATACTGCATAGGTAGGTAAGTTTTAGGAAGATTTAGGTTCTAGATCCGAACAAATCGGATTTGCGTTCAATTTTCCCAGACTTTCGGAAGCTTGCCGAATTCAGCCGAGCAAAACCCGACCCGAATACGGCACAAGAAAAATTCTAAATTCCCAACTCGCCTCCTTCACTTAGAATTTGAAGGATTTAAATCTTCGCTGACTTGTTGAGATTGACCCGAATCGCATAAAGGACTTTTTCCGCAATTTTCTTTATACTTTAAAAACATTTTTACTAAGTTCGGTAAGATATTTTTTATACTTATTTTACGTGAGGAAAAATTCATAAAACGCCGAAATGTCTCGATATAAAACGTCAATTTCCGTCGACAGTTTAAAAGCGACGGCAAATTGTTTGTCATTTTCGGCAGTAAGAGATATTTTAGTGTCGAAGAAAATGTGAAATGTTTTCAAATATTATAAGGCAGTGAGACGCAGGAAGGAAGAAGTAGCGCAGGTGGATATCACCTGTCGTGATGGGCGTAGTTCCGTCACAGAGTAAAGAGTGGTTCCGTAGATATGCTAGGCAAAAGCACTGAGAACACTAAATGAAAGCAGTAAGCACGTTCGAGCAACACAAACAGACATTGCTTACAGATTCAAAATCTCGGACCACTTTCTTCCAAAGGTGTTTCGAAATTTCGAGTACCTTACGTGAATGATATCTAGCGTGTACGTCGATATCTATAGATACTCCCGGTTTTTGTACATTTCATCTGAACCTACTCCCGGTGCTTTTAGCGCTGTTTTTTTGCTTCCGTTCCCTCGGTGTTTCGGCGCAAGGTCTTCACACAGGAACCGTGCCGAACTTTACCGAGTTCAGCCGAGCGTTTCCAAAGCTTTTCACCCCACCTACATTTGTTACCTTTACGGCTAACATTTATTATCGTTCCCCGGCGCTCGGCGCTCGTCTCAGTAAATATACTTAATTAAAATTACCGCACGCGACCCTTGAGAATTCGCACGTGTATACAAAGACGTGTTATGAGATAAAACTTTTGGCAAAAGGTCGGCCGGCGGACTCGCAGCTATCTAGATGTATAACGATGGGCAATTCAGCACAGTATTGTACACACTTGCTTACATAGTAACGTAATTATTCATCTGTACCTACCTACTGACTTCTCCCGACGGCTGTACTGAACAAACGTCTCTATATACAGGTTTTTTAATACATGCACATATTGAAATAACTCCGACGAATTAAGTATAAGTAACTCAATGTTTATCAATCACAGACACAGAATAAACCATCGTGCACATCACACAAAGTTTTATTCTGGGTGGTGATCGAACCCACGACCTCTTGTAACAGTCGGATACACTCCCACCGCGCCACAGAGGCAGTCCATCTTCAAAACGACTGAATAAAATACAATCCAATATAGTCTTAAAGAAACACAATGTAATTCATGCAGATGACACGTTCGACAATAAGCTATCATGCTTATAGAAGATGAAGGTTTCAAATATATACAAACCAAAGGCATTTTTAACCAAAACCCTTTTAGGTAAGTATTTGGCATAGTATCCAAATACCTCTCAGATTTGAAACTTACAAACTGGAGACATAATTTCCTCGTAAATTCTAGTAGAATATTGCACATCGTCAAAATTGCACATCTTTCTTCGCAAAGCGTTAAACATGATTAAAATGAGCAATGCACACGAAATGAAAAGCATCTATCTCTACGATATATGATACGACGAGCGAAAATTTAAAAGTTTCACCGAATACGGAATAACGAGCTACATCTCGCTTTCAAGTAATTTAATATTCCGAACTAAACACCACTAACCGATGTCTCTACACCTTTCTAAAAGAGTTCACTGATGTCTAGGAGACTCGTTCCAAACTTATTTTGTCATTATGTATGCTGTGGTGCTTTGAAACTTTCACATGCACTCGGTAGCGCAAAATATTTAAAGCTTTTTGGTAAAGCGCTTGATGTTTATGAAACTTTTTCATATAACTATAGTGTTTTTCTATATAGCTATAGTAGAATAAAGCATACAGTTGCGGCGTATGTTAGAAGCGCCAGGTGTGTGTGAACTCATGCGTTTTTGTGGCAAAGTTGCTCGTTATAAGCGATCAGTTCAATATGGACTCAACGTTGGTCGGTGAGTACAAAAATATCATAATTATTCGCAGAAATGCTAGGTAGGTATATTAAATACTTCTTTGCGATCTTATGTGTGGTGATTTATGAACTGTTATGTAGTCGTAATTAAAACTTAATATTTTCAGTGATAGGCTATGATTGTCTATATACAGGATCTCCCAAAACTATGCCTACGCCTACGCCTATGAGGGAAAATACCTTAAATATTGTAGATAGAACATGTTACTGAAAGAACACTTTATTTTAATTTTAAAAATAATTCGTACTGCATTCAAAGATTTTTAATAATCGCCTGTCTGTATCAAGAATCAAACTCGCAAAATATGAAACGATAAAGAAACATCCTGTATTTTACGATATCAGTCGAGAGGGCCAATCATTAGGATTATTTTATCCTATAATAGGATCCCTTTTGCCCCGGGAAACAGCTAGTCCAGACTGTTTGCATCAGTCCAGAGGCGAATCTAGGATATCAATCTTAGGGGGCACGAGAAAAGCCGTAGAAATTAACTATCTTTTCTCCGGCTTTACCCATTATTTGCTAATTTGGCATTATATGTAGAATCATGACTCCCTTCCGTCGGTAAATATCATATCCTCAAAAGACCACATTCGTAAAACACTACATTCGCAAAACATATATACCAATACAATCACAAGTGTTATTTTGCTTTCTAAATTAATAGAAATTTGAATTTAAATTATTTGGAATAAAGGCATTTGAAATCGAATTTCATGCAGATGGCGTCGAAGAGCACATCCCACAAAAAGTGCAAATTTTATAGTATTAGATGTACTGTAAATGCCAGTTCTTATCCAAAGAATGAGATCTTGACACAAAACACGTCGAGTTTATATTGTTGCAGCTACAGCTTTTATAAGAAACGTGTCTTGTGCAAATTGTTAACAATTCATTTTCTACGTGCAAAATTTAAATATGTAATGCAATTTCTTGCATTAGGTATTTAACCTCTGGCGCTAAAAGAACGCTGCGTCTCCTTCTGTGAAACAAAGTCAGAATTTCATTTAGAATCTACTTATATTATACTTAACTAGCTTATCTCTGTGACTTCGGCCGCGTTACGTTAAGTTTGAACGCAACTGAGCTACCTTTTGGGATTGAGTTTCCAAAAAAAAAAACAAATATTAGACTGTTAAATTTCAACACAATCTGTTTACTTTTATAGTCAGTCACAGTTTACTTTTATATGTATAAACAAAACGAAAATGTGAATTCTGATTCGTTGTTGTTGGGAAAATTGTATTCAATCACAAAAGAACCTTTAAAAGCTTAAACGAATTCAGATGAAAACGGGACAGCCAAATCGTAATTTATGACATAAACCATGCCATAACGGCGCGGAAATCGAAATCCGCGCGCGCGAAACCGAAATCCGCACCGCCGAATATAACCGAAAAAGTTTGCAGAACTATTTCGTTATAAAAAAAAATGTAGGTACCGAATAACGTAACTGCGCTTTTTGTGAACCAATTAAGATAACTAAAAGCAAATTTGCTTTTTAACCGCCTTCATAAACGGTTCTCTGTTTGACCCGTATCTATGTAAGTATGTATGATCTGATTTAGATGGGGTTTTAGCTATTCGACTGCATATTTTTCTGGAAAGACTTTAGTGGATAAAACGTTGTCCTAGCTTAAATAACACCAGAGATATAAACTGAAACATAGAAGCGAGTCATCAAAATTTGCATTCGGGAATGTGTTTGATATTTTTTTTCCTAGATCCATTTGAATATGGTGTATTTTTCTTCAATAACTTATTAATGTTGATTGGCAATAATAAAAATATTCATTAGTAAGTAAGTACTAAATTCGCCAAGCGGCTCAACCGTGATGCATCCTCACATCCATTAACTACCACCTTAATAATATCGTTGGATTCTATTACAACTATAGAAATTCTCATTTATCCTTTAATACTTAATCCTCAAGAGAAACTGCAATAGTTCTTGATACTTTATAACAAGAACTCGACAACTTAAAACACATATTCCTATACCATTTATAGCACAAAGACAACTACTTAACGAAGTCATTAATACATAAGTACAAAAAACTTTGTTTGAAACAGTGCAAATACACGTAGGTATTGGAGACACAAATTCTTTAGCCTTTATTTTGCTACAAATGTCAGGTTCATGTGGAGAACGAAAAGGCACAAAAGATGGCACAATTTCCCGTGTCCTGTCTAAAATAGCAGTGATGTATGCCATTTGTGACTACTCTGCTAGCGTTACTGTTTCGAGTTGCATTTATTATGCAATTAAAATGTTCTATAAAATGTTTTTCCTCGTCCTGTTAGGTTAGCCTTGCGGGTTTATTTTTGAAAGATTTGAGCGTTTATTAGAATGGGCATAAAGCATATAGACATTTCATTTTTTATACTAGGTAATTTTTTTTACAATTTTGCTAGCTAGAGTTGGTATAAGTAAGTCATTTATGGATCGTTAAAATCACTTCTTGTTTACTATATTCACACCTTTGGTTTATTTTATTCACAAATAAACAATAAGTTAAAGAAGATTATAATCGTTGATTTATGAGCCACTAACCTGGTGTCAAGAATTATTTTCTTTATTTTTTGTTTTATTTTCTTCTTCACCTCAAGCCCGTTTTTGAGAAATTCTATATCCCAACCGTTCCACTTCTGACTACCCTGGGACACAATCATCCATTTGGTCCCGACTGTTTGACCAGATCGTCTGTCCACTGGTGAGAGGTCGGCCCACACTACGTCTGCCGAGTCGTGGTCTTCACTCGAGAACTTTTTTTTTAGAAATAAAGACCCGATATAGCTTAGTAGCTTCTCAACAAAAATAACCGCCTAAATCATACGTGAGAGTCAATCCCGTATACTTTCTAAGCAATCTTAGCCTAATGGCTAAGGCATCAGTCTCGCATCGTGAGGTGCGGATACGAATCTTACTCATTATACTACCGATATGAACCCACTCCTAACACAAGAGTTTGAGCTTAGATGGAGGGGTTTTCAAGATTGCTAGTAATGTGGAACCCAATCCCACATTGCTAGTTATCTATACTAATATTAAAAAGCTGAAGAGTTTGTTTGTTTGAACGCGGTAATCTCAGAAACTACTGGTCCGAATCGAAAAATTCTTTCACCGTTGGATAGCCCATTTATCGAGGAAGACTATAGGCTATATTATCATCACGCTACGATCAATAGGAGCGAAAATTTACGCAGACGAAGTTGCACGGGACCGATAGTCTTCCATATCTAAAAAAACAAAAAACAAACCTAAAGAAAATATCAACGTCTCGTTGCACGTGGACGCACACATCCTACTAATTGAGGCTTCTAAGCTATTAGTGCAAATGGATTGAACAAACTACTTGTAACTAGTAGATAGCTTTGTCTTAGTGTTTACCTTGTGATGAGAATACCATTTGTCTAAAGTCATAACATGAATTAATAGAAAATATGATGTACTAGCTTTCGCCTGTGGCTTCGCCCGCGTGGTCGTAAGCCCAGTGTCGCGGGGGACTTTACAAACATACAAGTCACGGACACAAAGCACACCCAGACTCAGAACAACCATTTGTGGATCACACAAAGTGGTGTCTCGTGTGGGAATCGAACCCACGACCTCTTGAAATGCAGTCGGACACACCGCGCCACAGGTTCAATTTCAATTATTCTTAATAATAATTACTGAAATCTTGACGTTGAATTAAAGTCAGTAGAATTGTTTTACATAAGTCGAGAGTTTGTGTTGCATTTTTCCTATCATCTCCCGGGTGAAATAATCCGGTTCTTAATGAAGAGAAATGTTGAGAATTTTTATTCCGGCGCTCCTTCCTTGCTTGGATTTAAAGATTATGCGAGAATACGTTTCGCGAGAATAATATAGAAGGTACAGTCACTAGCAACAATGTGAATGGAAGACAAAAATGTCTGCAAAAATGTCACAATAATGATAAACATAATTTACTAAATCGATACCTCCTACGTTAAATGTGTGACCATTTTAAAAGGTATAGGTGTATTTAAACTTAAATATAATTATTTATTTTTTTATTGTAAAATTTGAAAAGTTGACATACACTTTAACATGTAAATTTAAATTAATAAATTAAACAATCACAGTTTTATTTATCATAGCCTTTAAAATCTTCTCCTGTGAAAATGCTATTTTGAAATACTACAACTTACGTAGGAGATATCGAAATATTCCTAGAAGTATTCAATTACCAATTGCAAAAATAACTTTTTAAAGAAAAATGTACCGCCGTCAAATGTACATCAAGGAAAAAAATTCAAGCACATCACCGAACGTGAATTTCACTGACTCACTCCTATGTTTTAGTCTATATCTCTGGTGTTTTATAAGCTAAGACAACGTTTTATACACTTAAACCTTCCCAGAAAAATATTCAGTCAAATAGCAAAAACCACATATAAATCGGATAACTAGCTTTCGATAAAATTGCGAACAAACGTTCATACTTACATACATACGGGTCAAACGGAGAACTAGGCTGCGGTGCGAAGTAACGGAGAAATATTAACCAATAGGATTGCATTAAATCTCACTTCAATGGACAGCCTTACGCCCAGTTTTTAAAAGACTTTTCTATTCAAAAATTACTAATATCCGAAAATCTATTTATTTAATATTACAGCAACATATTTGTTAGCTATTATTGATTTTAGCTTTGAGAGCTCTTTCAGAAACCAACGTAGACTAGTAGTGTTTTGCAAGAAAAACAATTGTTTTTTTTAATTGTACATATTACGGTGGTCATGACTGTACCAGATAATATAATCAATGGGTGGATTTGACAGTAAATCTGCTAAACCATTCTTTTTTCGATCCAACGGTTTGATAACCATGAATAAAATCGAACAATCTGGCGGTAACCCAGTGATTAAACCATAGGTTTTCCTTTATAAAGGTCGTGAATTCAATGCTTATTTGGTAGCAAGTGAGTTGGCTGCTGCTGTTTACAAAATAGATAATAATTGGCGAGTTTAAAATTCAGAAAGTGAACCTTAGTCGGTAATCTAATTCAGTATGTACCTAACGTATCGTCCACACTGCTAGTATCATCGTAGTAATCTATACTAATATTATAAAGCTGAAGAGTTTGTTTGTTTGTTTGAACGCGGTAATCTCAGGAACTACTGATCTGAATTGAAAAATTCTTTTTTTGTTGGATAGCCCATTTATCGAGGAAGGCTATAGGCTATATAACATCGCGCTACGACTAATAGGAGCGGATCAGCGACGAGAAATGTTGCAAAAACGGGGAAAATTTACGCATACGTAGTTGCGCGGGACAGCTAGTCATTAATAAAATGACATGTTCAATACCAAATCACCTTTAGCTCACCCATTATTTAAGCTTGCTGTATCAAAAAAAAACAAAATTCTTTATTCACTTAGGATGCAAAACAACTCTTGTGATACGTCGGGATTCTACATGTACATGTAAAATCTACTATTATTTTTGAAAATAAAATATAACGTGGCAAAATAAAAAATACCTATTATTTGAGATTGGCATATCTAACGAAATAGACTGGAAGGTACCTAGAATAGTCCATAATAAGTTTGTCTCGATGCCAAATTGATTTGAAGCTTAAAATGGAATTTCAGCAATAACGACATTGCTATTTTCACATATAGGTTATTTTACTTTAAAATTATACCTCTAAGCATATTTTATACATTTCTAAAGGGTTGGAAGAAACGAAAAACGTCAGACAAAATTTGGAATAGAATGATTCTACATTTAATGCCAAGTTCGAAAGAGTAAAGCCGTGAGAAAAGAACTTGGCAATAAAAACTCATGGCCACTTTTTTAAATGCCATTTTTTACAATATTTTGTATATATACAGTAAAACCAGTAAGGTGCTGCAACCATTACACCATGAAACTCACGCAAGCAATAACCAGTAGTACGTAAACTGGTATAATCAAGTTTTAAATGAATAAGCCTCCTACAGTGTGGATGGGAGCATCAACTTACAAAAATACAGAACTTTAATGTACTAATAATTACTTTTTTTTTTCTTTTGATGGTTGAAAATTAATTAAGATGAAAATTGTAGACGAAACTATATTATGTAGACAAAATACGTTATAACTCAATTGAAGAACATTGTATATTGTTCTTAATTTTATTACGTTACTTCATGATATGCCAACATTATTAATATAAGCACAAAAATATACGAAAACCACTACTAATTGCAATTTAAGCTGATTTCTGAAATAGGCACTTTAAGTGTACAATAAAAGTCACGAGTAAAAAAACAGAAAAATATGAATAATTAATTAATAGATATTAATTAAATATTGTTAGCATAATTCATTCAAAAACTCGCTTTGAACACTTCAAATAATCACCTCACATTATACTACCTCACAAAAAAATTCAAAAGACTTTATCCAATACATGATTAATAACGAAGGTACATTAAAAATGAGCTTACAAAACGGGGATTACGATGAAAGATCACCGTTCACTGGCGATTAATTTTCGTAATTAATTACCAATGGTTCGCATATGTCCGAGTATATAAATAAAGTGGGGTTTCGGGTTTTACAGACCTCACTGTGCGACCCATGTAATTCTCGTTACTGTATGACAGCTTAGGTTGACAGCGATAAGGGAGGTTTTGTTAAAATTAAATAAGGTCTTATTTCACACGTTAAAAAGGCGTCGTGAAAGTATGTACGATATTCTTATAATATGACGGTTGCTTTTAGATATCATCACTACATAGTATAAAACAAAGTCGCTTTCTCTGTCCCTATATCGCTATACTAGCTGTCCCGCGCAACTTCGTATGCGTAAATTTTCCCCGTTTTTGCAACATTTCTCGTCGCTACTCCGCTCCTATTAGTCGTAGCGTGATGTTATATAGCCTATAGCCTTCCTCAATAAATGGGCTATCCAACAAAAGAAGATTTTTTTAAAATCGGACCCGTAGTTCCTGAGATTGGCGCGTTTAAACAAACAAACCAACAAACAATCAAACAAACTCTTCCGCTTTATAATATTAGTATAGATATGCATAAATCTTTAAAACTACGCAACGGATTTTAATGCGGTTTTTTAACACATAGAGTGATTGAAGCGGAAGGTTTATATGTATAATAACATCCATTAAATAGTGGAGAAATGAGAAGCGGAGCAGCAATAAGAAATGTTGCAAAAACGGGGAAAATTTACGCAGACGAAGTTGCGCGGGACAGTCACAATCAAGTCACTTATAAACTGAACCATTAGTCACCACTAAAAATACTAAGGCTCTTGTGACGCTGTTTTAATCATCTGATCAAGATGGTATATGCCAATGGTGATGAATCTGTGCTAAATTGAAACGAAGTGTTATATTATCTCGAGCCTAAATCTTGGCAAAAAACCTACGATACATTGTCCCTGTTAGCCTATCTGTCGATAGTCTTGTTGCTGTCTACATACGTCTAGTCTCAATAATCTAACTATAGATGGATTTGGCAACTAGAGGTATATATTTGACATAAGCTCCATACAAAATATGTCAAAATTCTACCTCTAGTAGCCAAATCCATCGATAGATTGAGACCGGCCGATAAATGGTAGTAACCTACTTTACGGATCGATCGATCGAAAATAGGAACAAACTTGGTCCTAATTAATTCAAATAGCAACACACAATACATATTAAAAGTAAGTAATTAATGTAAATAACTCTTAATAACATATTATTTGATTTTTTTTATTACGTACAAACGTTAATTTACCTAGGAATTTCATGTTCAAGTAGGGGTAAATTGAATGAGTTCCCACGTTAAAAGGAGACACGCGAAATAGCGATTTTCAGTACTACTAAAAACTGATTACTTTATTTTGTTGTACTACTTGTATTTTGTGTATAAAAAGCACCCCCCAATGTTTCCGTGTTCAAAGTCTTCTAAACTGCTCATTACCGCTTACAGACTGGCTATGATAGCCAGTGTTTCCATTGTTTTAGTAACGTTTTGCTCGTAGTATTTTTTAGTTTATTATTTCAAATGATAAACAGTTGAGCACCTTAGTGGAAAGATGCCTTCATTTTAGGATATACAAAGATTGTTTTGGCACCGCGTCAATATCAATGTTGTTGACAAACAAATGTGTTAGACGGCAATGCTGACTGAGGCAGTGATTTTTTTGTCTACTATTTGCGCTAAAACACTCTTGCCTGGCTTAGTTTTTGAAAAACGTTACAAAAAAGTATAGGCATAGCCAAGGGGCAAAGCTTAGAGTATTCAAATTATTGTTTGTTATACGACCACTTTGACTGCCTCTGTGGCGCGGTGGGAGTGTATCTGACTGCTACGCAAGAGGTCGTGGGTTCGATCCCCACCCAGGATAAAACTTTGTGTGATGAGCACGATGGTTTATTCTGTGTCTGGGTGTAATTATCTATAATATGTATGTATTTAGACATATAGAAGTACGTTTATTAGTTGTCTGGTTGCCATAGTACAAGCTCTGCTTAGTTTGGGATCAGATGTCGTTGTGTGAGTTGTCCCAAGATATTATTATTATTATATATACTTTCTTCATTCGCCTGCACGAAGTAGAAACACTTTTGAATGAGATCAAAAGTGTTTCTACTTCGTGCAGGCGAACATTTGGGGAGAAAGTAAGGGTATAAAATCATGGCTCTTTCACGGAAGGTTTTCTATATTTATAAATTTTTGGGCTTCTATATAGTTATTAGGAAAGGCCTGCGGCGGCTAAGCGTCCAATAGGGGACCGATACGGACTGATGATGATGATGATGATACCCGTAGATAAGAGATATGATCTATCCGTCTATATGAATTAGTCTGAAATTAAAAAATAAACGTAAGGTTGCTTGATTATTTACTCCTTTAAGGCAACAGAAACAAAGTGGTATCTTGTGTACCTATACCTTGAACTGGCGTAAGCCATCGGACTTCGACGACGGCATCGGACTCGCAATCGTGAGGTTGCGGGTTCAAATCCTACCCATTATATTACCGACGTGAAGCTTAGCTGGACGGGTTAAATGAATTGCTAGTAATGTGGAACCCACAATTCCACATTGTTAGTTATGTTTTTTTTAAACCTATAGGTATCAATGCAAAACCTAAAATTAACCAGTAGCTGTATACTCCGTAATGTGCTTTCAGATACATACAGGGTGTTTTTTAATATACTAATAACTATTTAACATTAAACCAAATAACTTCGTTATATAACTATTTATTATACGGGAATTAACGCGCAGTGAGGGTAGATGAAGATTCATCGGCTTTACGGAATCTTACCATCGCTGCGACAGTTCGCTTGGGATCACAACCGGTGCAACCTGGTCGAAACGTCAAGCGATTTTAAGGTAAACAATGCGCGTTAATTCCCAATAATAAATAGTTATAACTTCGTTACATAATCTTTGAGAAATATAATTACAAATAAACCCTTCATCACCTACCACGTACTTTTGTCACACAACCATTTACCACATATCTGAGAGATTGAAGACTAAACTCGATGTTTCTTTGTCAGATTGAGGGCCTAAACCACACAATCAACATTGATTTTACTCCAGTAAAATATTCTGTAGGTGGTTAAGGTCAAAACTTCAAAAACAAGTGGTGGGTAATTAAGAGTTAATTTATTAAATATTTTCCAAAACTGATATTACAAAGTTATTGAAGTAATTTTTATAGGCATTTCTTGCCAAAGACTTTACAAATACAATAATTGCATTTTTGAAAGATAGAAAAATTTGAATCCAGACTCAGGAATCGAACCCGAGACTTCCGTAGCCAAACCGGGGCCAGAAGCTGAATTCCTGAGTCTGGATTCAAATTTTTCTATCTTTCAAAAATGCAATTATTGTAAATATTTACAAAGTTATTGTTATGTAAAGAAGCCCCGTGGCTTCTTTTAACAACAGCCGGAGGTTATTAGTATACTAGCATTAAAAATAGCATACAAATTTTCTCCGTTTTTGCAACATTTCTCTTTGCTGCTCCGCTCCTATTGGTCGTAGCGTAATGTTATATAGCCTATAGCCTTCCTGGATAAATAGGCTATCCAACAGTAAACTTTTTTTTTCAAGTCGGACCAATAGTTCCTGAAATTATCGCGTTCAAACAAACAAACCCTTCAGCTTTATAATATTAGTAAAGATTAAAAAGCATTCTGTATATCTCTAGCCAAGTTTAACGGTATATCACCAACATATCATACAACCGTATACCTATGGACAGGTCGTTGTGGTTCTGCGACACGCCTCTGAGTGGTATTACCGACGTTGATGGGTTAGCGTTGAAACTGTGAGCGTGGACACACCTGTAATACCTTGTATGATGCATTTATCATGTTGGGATTACTGGAATTTATTACTGTTGGGGTTAAATCATGGATGGAAACTACGATAAACGGTTATAAGCGCAAAAATATTTTGTAAATCTGTTATTATTTGCTTTTTCTAAAAAGAATTCTTGCTGCAATATGTTGCGGGGAATTTTCAATAATACATTAATGGACACAAGTTAGCTATACTCAGTTTTGTCCCGTGTGGACATTGAACTCACAATCTCACCGTTATAACTGAATACAAATTTTCATACATACTTAAACTTAATATTATTAATCCGAAAGTATCTATGTCAGTCTGCGAGTCTGTTTGGTATCTGTCCCGACTTAATACAAGCGTTGTTTTGCATTGTAAGCGAATAAGGTTTTTTTTTTTTTCAAATGTTTGATATATATCAACCCATATGATGTCCTACTGCTGGGTACGGGTCTTCCCACTACAACCTACTTATTATAGATCCTGGGGGTAATTGCCATAATCGCCACGCTTTGTGAGCTGGTTTGGCGTTCAGGCGATCGCAGTAAAGGCTTCAAAGTACGCAGAGGACGCTGCTGCCCGTCCTCCAGTGCGACAACCAAATATATTAAAAAGACAGTTGGCATTCCGATGAATTACATGAACTCAACTTACAGCGACGACTAAAATCTACTCTATTCTCCCACACTTATTAGCCGCTACGACATCGTTGACGAAATCTATAAACAAAACATTGGGAATGTATCTCTTGATAACCAGCTCGATCATCACTGCAGCACCGATCACATAATTTAAATTTATAACAGACGCATATAAAAAACAAATTCCACTTTTTCCAGCTTCATTCGTAACGCGTAATAAAAGATAAATAAACAACAACTCATTAGCCACTATTACACACAGGCAAGTATTTCCTCATTCTCTCTCATTTATATTTTTAATACTTCGCGTGTCTGCTCACATGTAAGCGCGTAAATTCCATACGTCTATTTATATTCACGAAGGAATAAGGACCAATACACATAGGAGTGTTGTTTGCAAACGCTAAAGTTCGTTTCAAATCTGCAAAGCGAGGAATGCATCAAAAAGTTACTTTTTGTAATTTGTTTCAAAGCATTTTTATGCTAATTTTATACATATAAGTCCCGCTTGAGACGATTTATTCTTTCATGCATTTTAAATTCATTTGCACCAAAATCTTTTGCACCCAAAAGTATGTAACCCGATATCGCTCGCACAATCAGTCCATTAGAACGAGCATACACGGACAGTTCGAGCAATCAAAGTCAACTTGACCTAGAGCAGCCAACTGTTATAGCAATTTGCAGGTTTTCAATTACTGGAGCAGTATAAAACTAATTTGTTAAGTTAATCAACGCATTCGTCTTGTGTTATGACTATCGGCGGATGCGTTGTCATGCGGAGAAGTTAACTGCGTTAGAGCAGGCGGCAGCTCGAGTAGTCAGTACGCGTCTAGTATCTGACTATTGGAATGTTACAAGTCTCATGCTGCCCATCGGAACGTCCGCGATTGTCCAAGCAGTTTAGTATATTAAGCTAATGAATAGAAGATGTTCGTTAATACCTAAGTTATAAAGTAATAGTTCTGTACCTATCAGCATATCTATTTTTACCCGACTGTAAAGAAGGGTTATGTTTTTCGCGCGTATCTTGTATGTATGTATGTAATATTCTTTATTACCTGATATCTCACAATCCACTGAACGGATTTATACAATTCACACGTCGTTAGATTCGTCTTAATCACCCAAATGTTCTTAAATAGGTGACGTTTTTAAAAAACAAACTTGGCGGCTATGAAATGTCAAAATAAAGAGGTGTGAAAAAAAAAGTTGTTTCGAATACTGCAATATGGGCACCAAATTAAAGAGCTCATATTAAGCATTTCAAAAAGGTATAACATGAATATGACTGTAATACTAAAAAAGTTAGTTAGCAACCATTGTTTTTTCAATTTTCAATACTTGACAATAGCTGTGATAAAAGTAAGTTGTTACATCGGTTACATCCTACAACTACTAAAAAGTATTAAATAAAAAAATAAATTATAAAAATAAAAAACCCGCCTGCACAAAAAAGATGGAAACAAGATCCCCTACATAATTATAGAATTTCATGCAGTCGGAGGCTTAATGAATCTCGATGAACTTATTAAAGTGCCTCCGACTGCATGAAATTGTATAATTATGTAGGGGATCTTGTTTCCATCTTTTTTGTGCAGGCGGGTTTTTTATTTTTATAATTTATTTTTTTTTAAGTAAGTAATTTGTTAGGAACTAGTTATAAGGTGTAAAAGACCCGCCAACAAACTGTTACTCATGATGTAATTTTGATAATTCGTACTGTCGGTACTTCTACACACTACACTTACAACGAAGTACCAACAGTACAAATTATCAAAATTATCAAGACCAGGCGAGTGTAGTTAAAAATTTTCCGCGCCTCACGGAGATATCGCTAAGCTGTCATCAGTCGACCCGTGACCACGATCGGTGCAATTCGATCGAAACTACGGGTAAATAAAAAAATCATATCTTTAAATAATTCACGCGATTAAGTCCCAAAATATTTCTAACATGTATAAAAATCGCGAAAGTTTAAAAACAAAAACTGTTACTCAGTTTGGCGGATTAAATGTGTGTGTATTTTTTTATGCACATGTATGCTCACCTTTGATTTGAGCGTTTTTACAGAGCGGCAACGCTCTCTAATGTGTGTCGACCCTAAATGTAAGTATAAATAGATGACGCCCAGATTGTCACGTTGTTTGTTCTACCAAGATTTAATTGGGTAAACAATTCACTGGTAACGAACCAACGCAGAGGGTTCCACCTAAAAATGGCGCTAATAGATTCTCGTCTAAGTTTAAAGGAAATAATGACAGTGCTCCGTTATCGATTTTATCGGATACTATTAACTACGAGTAACTCTTGGTATTTTTTTGTAACAAAAAGTTGTAATCTTATCTTTTCCTTAAGGTTTCAGCTACTTTTATATCAAGATTTATGAAAAGCTGGCGCCTTACTTACATTGATGTAATGATGCGAGCGCGGTCGCGCGTGTTTCAAGCCCAAATCTTACCATACCTATAACGTCTTTCTTAACTGTTCAACATACCGATATGTGAAAGTTTTGTTCAAAATAATTATTAAGAACATAAGGGAGACATTCCAGGATTTTAAATTTCGATCTAAAAAGCGGCCATATTTCTTTAGATCGTATTTAGTTGCTTCGTGTCTCAATATGAAACTTTATAAAATACATTAGAAAAATCTAAACTCATTTACCGAGCGCCGTATCACAGGAATAGTCTTAATTCCTTCTCAGTAATGGGACAATATTATTTATAGGAGTGACACTAGTGTGCCCTTGTACGTAGCCTAGTGTTAACTAACGTTTGAAACACACTTTTAAATCTCACGGCTGTGTGTTGAACGATCAGTATCTATTGCTTTTAATGAACTAGCAGTTTTGAAAGAAACGGGTAAAGCAGCGGAGCTCCAACCGCCAGTTTTGAGCTTCTTTTTGTCCTCTTAGGGGTAGAATTTCCAAAAATCCTTTCTTTACCCTTGTCTACACCACAAATTTATAAAAAAAATTAAACTGGATGTTGACGAATAGGTGAGTAAGTCAGAACTTTCATTTTATTATCCATACTAATATTATAACGCTGAATACTTTGTTTTTTGTTTGAACGCTATAATCTCAGGAACCACTAGTCCCAATTGAAAAAAAAAATTACTGTTGAATAGCCCATTTATTGAGGAAAGCTATGGGCTATATAACATCACGCTACGACCAATAGGAGCAAAGCAGCAATGAAAACTGTTACAAAAATGGGAAAAAAATTATGCAGACGAAGTTGAGCGTCAGCTAGTATTAGATCAGTTGAGAAAAAATGGAGACAGCCTAACACAAGGAGACTTTATAAACACGTTTTATTTTTTACATAGATCAAATTGGTAACATGGTTTCATTAACACCGACATGTTTTAGTAGAACCGGGCTATTCCCAGGGGAGGTTGTGTTTCAAATCACCACGCCCTGTACGGTCTGCAACGAGTGTTTAGCCTTGTGGTTAAACTTCTATTCACACAAATATAGACAAAGGGTTTTGCCCATTCGATTAGAACGCAGTACTTCGAGAGTTGGGACACCTCTAAAGTCTGGTTTTGACGATAGTTTAGCGGGGTGTATTCCCTAGTTGCCGTAACTCATCATTCATGACGAGCATAAAATTTACGTTTAATGAAAAATGCTTCTAAAAAGTGATGCAAGGTGAGCTCGTATTAGACATTACAGACACTCACGCTGTTTTCTCAACTTTGATACAAACATAAATAGTCAATTTTATAATACCAGCTTGTCAAACTTAGCGTCTTTCCTTTTACAACACAAATCATAAATACGGGACGCTTGTTGATATGAGACACGACCACATAGCTCGAAATCACTTACCGATAACACCACACTGCATTCCAAATGTAATTCGTATAACTCACACTGCACTTTGTTTACCATGTACCAACAGTTACGAATTCATTGTATTCTAAAGAGTGCTGGTTGTCGCCTCTTAAAACAATTTTACAATAGTCTGATTATAGGCACAGAGATAAATATTATTACTGCTTAGTTCAAAATATTTACCATCTTAAGCAATGAAATATTGGTTATACTTATTTTGACCTGTTTCATAGTACTTCTCTGAATGATTTGAATTATACAATATTAATTTGTAATATTGTAATAACCTCCCACTCGTGGCATCTTTACATAACACTAAATAACTTTGTAATATCAGATTTTGAAAATATTTGATATATTAACCCTTAATCACCACTTGTTTTTGGAGTTATTACCTTCACCACCTACTAGAATATTTTACTGGAGAAAAATCGTTGTTTATTGTGAGGTTAAGGATCTCAACCTAACAAAGAAACATCGATTTTACTCCGGGGTCTCTCTGATGTGTGGTATCGCAAATGGTTGTGTGACAAAAGTGGGTGGTAGGTTGTGTAGGGTTAATTTCTATTTTTTTTTATTATATTACGAAGTTATTCGGTGTTAGTATTTAAAAAAATATCCTGCATATTTTTACGGCACTGTCTGTACAAAATTCAAAATTGTAATGTTTAACCAGGATAGGTAATCGATCGTGTACCGAATAACTTCTTCATAAATAACGAAAAAACATATATCGCTGACCTGATTTTTCAACTAGGAACTATTTAACTTGAAATCGTACGAAACCGCAAACGGTGGGCGAACTTTTACATCCACGTATAGATGTTTTGTTGAGTAATGGATATTGCTTGCACTCTGTGCACGGCACGGCTTGTGATTCCAAGCGATCTCTTAACTTGATTGGATTCCCGGTTTAATATTCCATCGTAAAGCCAAATATAATAAAAGAGAGGCCTTTTTATAACCTGAAAATATGCCACCTCATCTAAAAAAACCTCGTGTCTACTTATGATAAAGTAAAAATAGCTCTAAGGTTATAGGGGATATTTCATTGCTACGCCGTAGCTCGTAGCCCCGTAGCTCGTAGCGGATTTTGTGACGACACTCGTGACGTAACAGCCGCACCCCCCGCTGGGTACGTGCGTCACACTCCCTCCTCTCGACACGCAAATCGTTGGCTAAAATCAACACAGATTTAATGCGGTCATTAACTAGAGGAAGCTGGGGATATATCAACTACATGTAGTTGTCACACTGACTTATAATTGCAATATATTTGAGATGTGTAAATTGTGTATTTATATTTTAATACACGTGTATTTAAATACGATTGGACTTCCTTAGTAGCACCGTGGAAGTGCGTAAGTTGTACAAGAGTTTACGGGTTCGGAACAAAACTTTTTGTGATTTGTAAATATTTGTTCCGATTCCGAGTGAACTTTGAGTTCGTTACTGAAAGAGTATACAGAGCGTGAGTTGTTTTCTTACAAACAAAAAAAGTAAGATTGATGCCAGATGACTGAAACATCGGAGAAATATGAGATAATAATATTACCCTGACCGAAATATAGCATCGTATTCATTAAATACAATAAACAGCTCAGGCCAAGGTAAGGTTTTACTTTGTGCCTGCTTTGTTTGTTTGAAAATTCAACACAACAACAAAGAAGATAGGTACATATCGTTTAATACATTATGTATGTGTTATTGTCTCCTAAGACACAGGCTTTGTTCTAGTATAATCATATTGAAATATTAATCTAACATTGTGTTTACTTATAAACACTCACATTACTGACCTAATAGTACTATAGTTTTAGTAAGCTCGGCAGGTTACCGCCTACAATGAGACTTCCATTTAGTAATGACATTTATACGGTCATTTGCTACGTCGGACTGTTAAGCCGGAGGTCGTGGGTTCGATCCTTACCCACGATAAAACTTTGAGTGATGAGCACGATGGTTTATCCTGTGTCTGGGTGTTATTTATTTATAAGATGTGTGTAGTTAGAAATATATAAGTATGTTTATCGGTTGTCTGGTTTCCATAGTACAAGCTCTGCTTAGTTTGGCATCAGATGGTGTTATGTGAGTTGTCCCAAGATATTATTAATATTACTAGCTGTCCCGCGCAACTTTGTCTGCGTAAATTTTCCCCGTTTTTGCAACATTTCTCATTGGTGTTCCGCTCCTATTGGTCGTGGCGTGATGTTATATAGCCTATAGCCTTCCTCGATAAATGGATTATCTAACAGTCAGCGTAAAGTAGTTCCTGAGATAACCGCGTTCAAACAAACAAACAAACTCTTCAGCTTTATAATATTAGTATAGATTAAGTCTATAGATGTGTAACAAGGACAACAATAACGGCCAGTTGACATAAATGTCAAAAAAATTCACAGGACGGTCATTCGATTCTCGAAGATGAAATAGCTCTCATATTGTGCTGAGTAGCCAGTCCTATACTATGAAAGTCAGTGACCCACATACATTTTTTTATGCCTATAGATACAAAAAATGTTGTGTACGGGGTTTTTGAAATTGATTCTCACATTTTCTAAGACTTTAGATCCTGGCACATACCTCAATAATCGTAAATACCAGTTATATGCACGCGGTGGTCTTTAACATGAATAAACAAGCTTTGAGCCCCCGTGCTTCCTTAGTAATGGTTTAATGTCAGCGTCGGGAGCTCGTGTTCGTAAGTCAAATGTTTTTAGCCAACAGGAAATTATCACGGATTGTTTTAACATCGCAGGTTTATGTATTACCCGCTGCGCATGGCCATAAGTCGCTTAACAGGTCCAATTTCCCCTCCTTTCCTCACGTTTTTAACCGTACAGTGAGCGACGTAATTGCGGACTTGTGAATATTGTGGTGGAATAATAGGTGCAATTATCCCCAGTTGACTCAAATATGAAGTATTTAATTTAACCAGTTTTAAAATCTGGAACATTTTTTTATTGAAGACATAATAAAAAAATATTGTTTTTAAATATGGTAGCAGCTTTTGCACAAAATGGAAACACCCCATTTGATATAAATTTTGATCAGAAAAATAAATATTTATATAAAAAAAACTGAAAACTGAAAACAGTTATGGACACAGCTGGGCGTATTTTTTAATCAAAACACTTATAACTAGTATTTAATTTTATTCATTATACAAAATAATTTAATAATTTAATAAATGTTCCGACATACCAAACTTTGAACTGTGAGAATCATTACCTGTAAACAAAAAAAGAAAAATTATACATTTTTTACACAATAAAATAATACTCGACCACTGCTTCTATAACATCAAACGGTAGCTATGACGACTACTACGCATCTTGTGATCCGTAAATTATGTAAATTCATTGAATAAAACCTATGAAAAAAATGACCAGATCAAAACTATTTACTCGTATGAAAATATATATACTACGAGTCTTAATTGCGTGAATAATTTTAGGTAAAATACCTTGATAATATAGACCCGTTGTATATATATTTTCATAATATGTACGTTTATTTACTCTTAGTAGCCCCCTGCAGTATTTTACAAGACCTGTGACGTGGGAGTCTTTACAAACATACAAACAATGTACACAAAGTACATTAAGATTAGAAACAATAATTTATGGATCGCACAAATTGGAGTTCAAAGTGGGAACTCATCGAACCCACTACCTCTTGCGCAACGATCGTATTGACTCTCTACACTACCGAGACAATCAAAACTACAGGAATGTATAACAACAATAAATTACCTCATATACTTCTAACATGCTATGCTAAATATTTACGTTACAATTTATAATACTAATTAAACAAGACATAAAAAGTACATATTATAAATAACGGCTTGATATTACAGTTCATAAAACTGAGTTATAACTTTCGATGCCGAGTACCCACATTTTAATGTTAGTTTATTGTTAGTAGCCTAGTAAATACATAGAACTTACTTACATTTATTCGATGCTTTTAAGCAGATTGCAATAAAAGTCCTTAGTGAATTGTCACGTAAAACAAGTGCAATACATCCAACATAATAGAGTTTTCTGTTATCATTAGTGTAGTTGCTCTAATGATCAACAGTCAACTTTATAAGCACCTATAAATTGGTATTTTTAAACACACAAAATAAATAACTAAAAATTAAGGAACACAACTACTACTTTTAAATATAACTAGCAATGTGGAATTTTGGTCCCACATTACTAGCAATCATGTTAACCCCTCCAGCTAAGCTTAATGGCTTGTGTTAGGAGTGGGCTCACGTCGGTAGTGTAATGGGTAGGCTTCAAACCCGCGACCTGACGATTGCGAGACCGATGCCTTAGCCATTAGGCTACCGCCACTTCATGTAAGGAGAAGGATAAGATTGTTGAAGTGAAACTGGGCAGGATATATTTGCAGGGCCGACAACAGTAGATGGACAAGGAAAGTAACTGCAAAGCGTGGGAAAATAAAAGAAGTCAAGGAAAACAGAAGACATGATGGAGAGATATATTCAGACAAAGATGTGGAGCCAACTGGATGACGAAAGCGGGAGATAGAAATATATGGAGGGGCTTAGAGGAGGCCTACGCTGAAATCTACCACAAATTTATTGTAAAATATATTTATAGCGAACAAGAAAACCACACTTAACCTCCTCATTAGGTCATTGTGCGTGTTCTACTATCCTTTCTGTCACTCCAGCCAACCGATGCACTCCCAAAACGCCACCAGCCCAAGTTGCTGCAGGCTTCCTGAAGGAATGTTGGTGATGCTAGGATTAGTGCCCGTTGTTCCGGTTTGCATTTCATCCAAATAAATAAATATTCACGCTTTTATTTTTTTATTTTTTATATACAATTTATGGGCAGGACCTGTAAAAGTGGAATTGCCTGAATATGCCTCCATCGCGATGTACAATGTATATTACCAACACAAACAATGCGAAAGATTTTCGCTGCATGCGGGCCGGGAGTGCATCCATTTAAGCGTTTGTTTTAACGCTAAATGTTCGTTTTTCCACGCTTTTTTCGTACGTATTTTGTATTTTTTATCTAGTTCTCGTAGGCATTGAGTATCGTATGCAATCGTTTCATTTCATTGTTATGCAAATGAAGCGTCGCCTTTGCTCGATTGAGCTCTTTTCGTCCACTTATTGATACTTGACTTGGCTAAATGCGTTTATATGGCTCCCTTAATTTATAATTCTTTGCCTAAAGTTATTACCCAACTACAATTTAAAAAGTTTTCTCTAGAATTAAAGAAATGGTTGCTAAAAGAATGCTTTTATTCTATTGATGAGTTTTAAAAAAAATATCCTTGTAAGTTTTACAGGCATAGATGAATAAAATAAAAGTGTATAGATTACGTAAGTGTATAAAAGATGTTTAATGTTGGAATGCAGATTTTATTCTATTGCATGCTTATACTGCCAAATATGTGAAACTTCTATTTTTTATAAGACCTCTATATTTGATGCTATAAAGAAATTATTATTATTATTATTAATGATTATCTTGGGTAGTCTTCTTTACAAAAGAGTTTAAAATGACATTCAAATAAGCTTACTATTGTTAGTAGTTAAGCTATTTAACTACTAACAATAGTAAGCTTATTTGAATGTCATTTTAAACTCTTTTTGATACGAGAAAAAGATTTAGTTTTGTGATAACTGCGCACGTAATATTGCATTCCAATAAAAAAATAAATTATAAAAATAAAAAACCTGCCTGCACAAAAAAGATGAAAACAAGATCCCCTTACATAATTATATAATTGCATGCAGTCGGAGGCACTTTACTAAGTTAATCGAGATATATTAATGTTCTCTTGCTGGATCTTGTTTTCATCTTTTAAATACATACATACATACAAGATACGCGCGAAAAACATAACCCTTCTTTACAGTCGGGTAAAAACACGAAGTTCGACGGAATAAAGCTAAAGCTCTTACAGTGAATTTCAAAAGCTGCGTAGATATTTTGTGAGTAAAAATCCCATTGATAAAAAAACTTTAAAAAAATATAACTATGCTTTAGTAAGTACGTAAGTAAATTACTTAAAGTACCTACTTACCAAAGCAAGTTTTGCAAAACAGGATTTAAAATCAGAAGCGTTGTTAATTTGCTTTATTTTATTTAAGTGAAATTAAACTGTTATTTTTTTTTAAATACAGGGTGATTTGTAATATACCTACTAAATAATAACCTCCCATTCGTGGCTTTCTTACATAACACTAAATAACTTTGTAATACCTATCAGTTTTTGAAAATATTTAACCCTTAATTACCAACCACTTGTTTTTGAAGTTATGATCTTAATCTCCTATAGAGTATTTTACTGGAGTAAAATCGTTGTTTATTATGAGGTTTAGGCCTTTTTTTAAATATTTTAAAGAAACATCGATTTTACTCCAGGGTCTCTCAGATGTGTGGTAAATGGTTGTGTAATAAGAGTAGGAAGTAGGTGATGAAGGGTTAATATGTTTTTTTTTTTCAAAAATTATGTTACAAAGTTAAAGTAATTTTAATAGGCACTTCTTGCCAATTACTTCATTTTTGAAAAATAGAAAAATTTGAATTCGAACCACCCAGGAATCGAACCCGAGACTTCCGTATGCCAAACCGCGGCCAGAATCGGCCAGAAACCACCTATCTTATGTTACAAGACCTCAATTTTTTCTATCTCTTCTATTAAAAAAATGCAATTATTTTATTAATATTACTTACAAAGTTGTTTAGTGTAATGTAAAGAAGCTAAAGTGGGAAGTTATTAGTATTTTTAGTATTTTAAAAATCTCTCCGTATATTGCTTTTTTGACCACGGTTAAATATCTATACTAATATTATAAAGCGGAAGAGTTTGTTTGTTTGTTTGTTTGCTTTGTTTGTTTGTTTAAACGCGCTAATCTCAGGAACTACTGGTCCGATTTGAAAAATATTTTTTTTGTTGGGTAGCCCATTTATCGAGGAAGGCTATAGGTTATATAACATCGCGCTACGACTAATAGGAGCGGAGTAGCGACGTGAAATGTTGCAAAAACGGGGAAAATTTACGCATACGAAGTTGCGCGGGACAGCTAGTAATAAATATTATCATAACTAAGATATCAGATTATTGTATCATGAAAGGGTTGGTAAACCATAAACAATATACATTTGATAACAGTCATAAGAAGAAATAAAATGTTATTTGGCAACGTTCTTCGTTCAGAAATTCACTACCTTATTGCGTATTGAACCATTATCATAAATATTTACCATTAGCTACTATACTATGTGGCTTATCTAACTATATTTATACCTATTTACTTTTATTTTTTTCTATTTTATTGACTATGCTATGTTATTCGTTTGTTGACATTATTATTATTAATTTTTGTTGTTTAATTGCTATGATTCATTCGTAATCCTAATGAATTGACATATCCTGTTGACTATTTTTATTTTTGTTCCTTAATTTATTGAATTATAATTTTGTGACATTTAAGAATTCCTTACCAATAAATTACTATGACTATGACTATAAAAAGAAAACTGATCAACGCACGTTAAAAACACTAATGAAGTTTTGTAAGAAAGTGTTGTCATATTCTAATGTAATAAAATGGAATTAATAAAAAAGACAAGATAATGACTAGACAAAATCCTTTATTTCGGTTTAAGACATTTATTTCTCAAAAAAGAATTACATTCGCTTACATTAAGAAATTTAGATAGGTATACATTTTGTTAGCAATAAGATACAGAGAGTGTTTAAGTAAAATATAAACTTTTTTTTTCATCTACCCACATTTTCATTAATTAATCTAACCGCGAGAAATCTCTGAAGACATGGTATTTTAGATTCTTTTTTTTCGACAAAATGCTGTTACTAAAGTATTATAAACAAGGAGGTAGGGCTGCAAAGCCGAATTTGGATATTTAAGGTCAATACGTACTGATCACCTCGGAAAGGGGTCGACACAGTATCACCTCGAGCCGTTCCGTTCTTTGTTTGAAACTCGCTACTGCACAGCTCACTAATAGACTTCGTAACGCACTAACTCACGAACAGTTGAGGACGAGGCGATATGGTGCCAATTCTTTTTCAATATGACCAGTGTGCTTGGACCTTAATACGTAACACATTTATGTGTAAGAAGAAATAAGAACAGTATCGTTTCTAATTTTGAGTATAACTTCAAGACTAAATTCGACAACTCACATGTGTATAGAGTGGCTAATGCGAAAGAAACGTAATACGTATGTCGTGAGTCCGCCTGGGTCGTTATTCACGATCTTTATTCCGTGTCCGTGGCAAGCTCGTGCGAACTGGCGCATCCGCAGTACGCCCAAACATGTCCGCGTTTCATGCGCGTTGATGCATTTCTGAGCGCAGCTCTCTATTTACCATTATGGCAAAATTTTGAAGTTAGGGCTTCCCACGGACACAAAAAGAAAAAAATCGTGAAGTGCTGGTTTTTCCCTTAATTCGTATAAATATATCTTAAGTGCATAATTAATTAAGATAGTCACATTCCGATTATATCTATATAACATCACGATACGACCAATAGGAGCGGAGCAGTAATGAAAAATGTTGCAAAAACGGGGAAAATTGACGCATACGAAGTTGGGCGGGACAGCTAGTTATAAATAAGAAAGTAACTCGGTCTGTCAGTTACGTTTTCACCGCTGAATTAAATGATGAAATTCGGTAAAGAGATAGTTTGAGACCCAGGAAAGGACTTAGTATAGCTATTATCGCATGAGCCGATACTATGTGAAGTAGAAAAATGGCGCAACTGAAAATCGATAGATCCCAATACGAACAAACGGGTAGTGGCCAGTGTTGAGACAGCTCAATTTATTTGTTAGAGAAAAGATAGTGCTGCGTATTTTCATCCTAGAAAACGTTGCAGTTAACTGGATTATGTACAAAATAAAATATCAAACTATTTTGTGAAAAGTATTGAAAAGTACGGACTTTTACACAAGCACAATGTACTAATTAGAAGCGGCGGTAGCCTAATGGCTAAGGCATCGGTCTCTTAGGTCATCGGACAATCGTGAGGTCGTGGGTTCGAATCCTGCCCATTATTCTACCGACGTAAATCCACTCCTAACACAAGCCACTGAGCTTAACTGGAGGGGTTAACATGATTGCTAGTAATGTGGGACCACAGTCCCACATTGCTAGTTATCTTTAAATATATGTGTTGGGACAACTCACACAACGCCATCTGATTCCAAACTAGGCAGAGCCTGTACTATGATAACCAGACAATTGATAAATTTACTTAAATATTTCTAAATACATACTTAATAAAGATTAATATACAGCCAGACACAGAATAAACCATCGTGCTCATCACATAAAGTTTTATCCTGAGGATCGAACCCATGACCTCCGGCTTAGCAATCATGCTCACTATCCACTAGACTAACAGGCCAGCCAATGGATTCATACTGTTAATTTTATTTTTGTTTTGTTTTGTAATTAAGTAATTAAATAAGTAATTAAATAATACGTATAAAGTATTATTAATTAAGTAATTAAATAATACGTATAAAGCCGAGTATCATGGCGTTTAGGCAATAGGGAGGAGCCTATGTCAAGTATCTATCCATATCTATCCATTGATAGATATAGCCGATTGAGGCTGAAATAAGTGACAGTATCTCTGTCTGTCTATCTGACCTTTTCACGCTTAAGCCGCTGAACAGATTTAAATGAAATTTGGTATGAAAATAGGTTGCGTCCGGGGAAAGGACTTAGTATAATTTCCTAATACTAAGGGTCTCTGACTTTCGCTGCCATGATCGCCACGCTTGGCGAGCGGGTTGGCGATCGCAGTAAGGCTTCAAAGTACGCTAAGGACGCTGTTGCCTCTTCCAGTGTGAAATACCTTAGTCGCCTTGTCAACATGCGACACCCACGGGAAGAGATGGGGTAGTACTTTCTTAAGATTTTAACTTACTTTTAATTCAATAATTAATAGTATCACCAAAGATAACATTACACTTGTAAACGATAAATGAAAAGTAATATTTATCTGAATGTAGCCGTATCCTAACAAATATTAACATAATGTTATATTTAATAGTAATGCTTAATCTGAATAAAGCAATATCCTAACGATATGGGTTAATAGTTGTTCTATTAGTTTGAAGTTTGAAGTAAAATCGTTAATATTCCTTATATGTTTTAAAATGAAGTGTTTCATAACGGATCAAATCAATGTTCATAATTCATTCATTCACTAATAAATTAATAAAGTCACCTACAAGTACGACTTATGAAACATAATTAATAACCCGTTATAATCAATACATCTTCTTTAAGGGTAGATTACGCGAAACAGGGTTCGGCTCTCTCAAAAATTTATATAGAAAACCTAAATATTAGGACACGAAAAAAAATTGTGTCACTAGTCAAAGAGTTTTTCTAATAGATGATATAAAGAAATTTAAGGATTTGTTTTAATATGATCCCGCAAGTAAATCTTGAAGTTGCGGAAAAATGCAAAAACGAGCATTTTCGTATTGTCATAGTCATGGCGTTCGTTATCTAACATATAAACGAACGAATATTCTACTTTATTTTGACCTGCGCTCCTGCGCACTGTGAAGTAATGATTGTGTGCGGAAGAGCGAGGCCGGCGAACGTGTCGCTGGGTACGTAGCGCTAAATCAATAATTCTCTCAGTGTAATGCCCCCTTAATATAAAGCGGAAAGTCATTGGGTCAGGATCACCCACTTCTCATCGTGAAATCTCGAAAACTATCGAACCCAATAAGCTGTAACTTGGCAGATGGGTAGTTTATAGATAGGAGGACGTCAGCTAAGAATAGCTTTTTTTATTTAACCCATAAAAGACCATAACAGGCGTCGAATTATATGGTAAACATTCGTGCGGAACTGAAGCATGTACTCGAAAGATTAATGTTAGGTGCCACATTTTTCGTGTTTATTACAATATCCAGAGGCTTATACGCACAACAGCGCGTTCGGTAACTCCTTATTTGTTAACTGAATACACGCGAGGGAATGTTTTGTGTTTCCACACATTACCCCATTGACACAGATGTGTCGTTTGAAAAATTGAGCTCGTTTCTACCCCTCTAATATACTCCTTTACGTCTTTTGAAGGGATACATACATCATACTCTACGGCCTGCCTCTGTGGCGCAGTGGGAGTGTATCCGACTGCTACGCAAGAGGTTGTGGGTTCGATCCCCACCCAGGATAAAACTTTGTGTGATGAGCACGATGGTTTATTCTGTGTCTGGGTGTTATCTATAATATGTATGTATTTAGAAATATTTAAGTATGTTTATCAGTTGTCTGGTTTCCATAGGATCAGATAGCGTTGTGTGAGTTGCCCCAAGATATTATTATATTATTATTATTATTATACCAACACCAAATATGATTTTATTTGGTTATATCTGGCATATGTACCTTAAAACAGTTATTAGTTTTTTTTGTTTTCCTATAGGTACGTTCAAGCAAATCTAGCAACGACTGAAAAAAATTGTTTGATTTTCACTGGCAGGGGTTTTTATTAAAATCACTTTCAGTTGCAAAAATAGAGATAGAATATAATTTACGGTTATAAAATAGAAATCAAAATATTTTTATTTTTTGTTGAAGGCACTAATATTATAAAGCTGAAGAGTTTGTTTGCTTATTTGTTTGTTTGAACGCGGTAATCTCAGACACTACTGTTCTGAATTTAAAAAATGTTTACTGTTGGATAGTCCATTTCATAGACGAAGTTGCGCGGGACAGCTAGTATACAATATGAACAAACATTTGTTATCTATACTAATAATAGAAAGCTGAAGAGTTTGTTTATTTGTTTGGACGCGATAATCTCAAAAACTACTGAGCCGAAATCAAAAAATATTTTCGTATTGGACAGCCACATATCGAGGAAGGCAATGAACTTTTAAGCATCACACTACAATCAATAGGAGCGGAGCAGCAATGAAAAATGTTGCCAAAACAGGGACAATATACCTACGCACACAAAGTTGCGCGAGTCAGCTAGTAATTAATAAATGACCGAAGCAACAGCAAAAACTAGTTACAAATAAAGTGTATATTTGTTTTCCCTGAGTATTTAATCTTAATACGAAGAGCGGCAAGGGAAATCTATCTCGTGATGATGTTGTAGGTGGAAGTATTACTCAGTATCATTGAATGTTCCAGAAAAATATCTGTGGTAGTTTGGTAAATTACATTTTGTCTATGTGAGTGAGACTATGTGATTTGAAAGAGGCGACACATTTTTGAAGGGCTTTAGGACTTTTTAAAGTTCTTGTAAAATAGGACAGTACCGGAATAAAATAAATGTGATAACTATTGGAACGAAGTTCCTTATGGCGCGTTGCGAAAGGGGGCTAGACGGAAAAAATTAAGACCAAAAGTTGTAACGACACTTTCGACACACTCGACACTTCGTGCGGCGTGCGCATAAGATATAAACATCTAATTTGACGAAAAAGTCACCTGTCGATTTGGTCTAGAGGCATAAATCCGGTACACAGTATTGGTGACAATTGTGTAGCTGTGGGTTCGAGCCTTCGGCATACAATCGTCTTTTTGTAAGTTATTTCAAAAGACCAAAAGTGGTAACGACACTTTTTGCTATAGTTGTAAGCCGTGCGGCGTGCGCGTGTTTCTCTGTATGTCTCTCTCTCTCTCTCATAGAAAGCAAGCCAGTTATTTTCGTTTCGTCTCTCTATTTCGCATTGAACAGTGTAGTGTCGCGATTATTATTAAAAAGAAAAAAAAAAAATTAAGATAAGAACTTCGTTCCATCCGGGCGTCCCTTGACACCTCTCAAGATTTTAACTTCAGGATCGTGGTCTTGTGACCTTGAAGGTGGGTACAAAGCGATCGAATTAGTAATTTGTAATTTCACCCTACTATTGCGAAGCTAAAAACAAAGGCATAATACGCGTCTTATATATTTATGGCCGTGTAATTTCAGTGTTTATCTAGGAAATCAAGATTTGTGATAAATACTGACATCCAGTAATAAACTAGATTACACGATCAAGAAACATCACAGTATGGTGTCAGTACCTAATCAGTACGCATTGCGACAGAATTCAAATGTGTACACTTCTATCTCCGTAGCCAATGTTTTATTGATTGCCTTCTTTTTTTAAAGAAAATTCTCACAGTAAGATACCAAGACTTGTGTCGTGGGGACTTTACAAATATACAATCAAGTGACACAAAGTAAACTCAGACTTTAAAATTTGTGGATCATTCAAAGTTGGATTCCGTGTGGTAATAGAACCCATAACCTCTGACGCTGCAGAAGTATACATTCTCACTGCGTCAGCTGAGGCAGTTGATGAGATTATTTTAACGGACGATTTTTGATTATGTATCAAGTTCAAGTGCGATGCGACCTACGTATCACGTTTAAATACTAACGTGGTAAATATTGGCCATCTAGTTTTGCTTGTTTATTGTCTACAAACTGTGATCTCACATCACTATTAGATTTACAGTGAACTTCGTAATACCTAAAATCTAAACGTAAATTCCTGTACAAAAATAACCATAATACATTTTCGGTTATTCTTTTTATCCAATAGCATTTCAGTATTAGGTCGAACAAAACTAATACAATTCAAATTTATCAAGTCAATTGATTTGTAATAGCAAGGTGTATTAGTCAGAAAGAAAAAGTATTTATTTTAGCAGAGAAAAAACAATACAAAAAGTAAACTTAAAGACATACTTAAAAAATAATATTAAGTAAAAAATTAATACAGAAATTGCAGTACAAACACAAAGTATAAAACTAATGCTTTAATATACTGACCGCTAATGAAATTGGCCCACACCTGTCTGTTTTCCATTCTACTACATATTGTACACAATTGGACCAAATTATTTACCCCCCATTTACCCTGCGCTTGATGACAATTATCCCTAGGACCTGTAATAAGTAGGTTCTACTGGGTAGACCCGTGCCCAGCCGTGGAACATCAAATGGGTTGGTATGTACCAACCAATTATGCACTTTAAAACAGACAAACATAATTTTAAAACTACTTACAGCTATGAATGTGGAGTGCACTTTGAATCATTTCTAAAATTAAGTGATATACGTGTCGTCCGATCTAAATGCGATGCGAGTGTTGGTGTCATTAAGGAAACACCCTGACATTAGATTTGTGTGCCAAGATGTACTACGCAGAACGCGTGAACGCGAAACTATGTTAAGGTCCGCAGAATTACGTAGGCAAAGATATTTTTATACTTATCCATGGGGAAATCCAGGATTCCATCCTGGAGGGAGACACAAGAGGTGATCTGACATCCTTACGAGGGGGGGGGTCATATTTCGCGTCGCCCAACACCGGTCTAGTGTGGACAAAGAATTTCGGTACACAAAACAACGGTCTGTCGTCAACTCGTGCTCAAGGGATGCACCTACGTACTTATCTACGTAAAAAGATCATTCTCGTAACCGAGAGTTCTCAATCTCAACGGAGAGCAGCCCACTACATAGAAGATATTATAATGCAAGCAATGCAATGCAAAATATTCCCTTACGCTCATAGTACGATAAGATTGAAACTCTTCGAGACAGAGAATACGATAAACCAATCTATGGACCGTCAGTGATTAAATTGTACTTAACCTTGATCTCTTAATTTACTCAGTCTCCAATGAGTCACAGATCTCTGGGAGAGTTGTACCTAACGGGTCAGGAGGTATAAAATTAATATTGCATACTTAGTTTCTGAATCCTGCGCTTCACGGAGGCGACGCTGAGCTGAACCAGTCTACCCGTGACTGTGGCCGTTGTAATACGGTTGCAACGTCGGGCGATAAACAAGGTATTTTATCTTAAATTATTCACGGGATTAAGACTCGTAGTATATAAAAATGTATATTGCACAATATTGCTATGTAGACTGTACGTGCGGTTTCGTTGAGGCCTGGATCAGACACCGTATACCTACAAAAGTGCTCGCACAGTGTACATAACAATAATGTTTTTATGACGTAAAAATTAATTTAACAAAAAATCAAAGAAATCGCCTAATTTTTAGTTAGTTAGTTTTCTGATTCCGCTCAAGCAAACGAAATTCTTGAAGGTAATTTTTTAAGACCTTGTAGATAAGGTATATTATAAAAGTTTTTATTAATTCAAATACTCTTCAACGGCCAATCGAAACTATTGAACATAGAGTGCTGAAACTATGCGGAGAGATTTATTTTGTGAAATAGACCAAGGTTCACGATGTTTTTTTCCATGTCCAGGACAAGTTTGTGCGAAATGTCAAAATCTTGTCATAATAGTAAATGGAAAGCTGCGTGCAAAAGAAAAGCTAGCGTGAGAGAGCGGTATACATAAGTTAGATAAAAACACCAGCGTTTAGCAATACCCTTTTATAATAGAAAACTTCGAATGATACTTATAAACCTTCACTCATAGATATAAAAGACACCATCTGTAGTTATTCCGTATCGAATACATCGATGCAATAGAACGTCTATCTTTGAAAACACTCGCTTTGTTCCAACTCAAGTACTCTAAGCATTGTTATGCGGATTCCTACGGGCTGTTTGTACAAACTTTTGTAGTTACTCGAAAGAAAGATTCCTACATTCGCCTAGTTTAGAATCACATTGTTATGTCCCAGAATCGAACGCAGCGAGTCGAGTTCTCACATAACTCAAATTAAATGAGCCGTTTACTTTAAACCTGTAGAAATCCTCATACCTAATTTCAAATGTCAAAATCTAATATCAAGAATTAGACTAATCATAGATACATAACATATCAGTTATCATATATACTTTGATTAATGGGGCTCTTCAAGTTATCCGGTCCGAAGGACCATATACTTAGATAAGAAGAAGAAGTTCTCTGAAAAGGCCCTATGGTTCAAAAGACCAACGAACGAAATATATCACAATTGAAAGCCTAACCAAAGCCGAAAGCCAATATGAGTAAATATAAGGTCAGGGCAAAAGTATTTTCGTATTTTACATACAAAGAATAAAAAAAAATTAGGTATATTTTTTTATTATGTGCCGTTTTTATCGATGTCTTGCCATCTTGTGGGTAGTGCCATGATCCCATTTTTGAACAAAAAAATCTTACAGGTCGTTTTCACAGTATTTTTGAGGTTAACTGTATGCTTCCTAAAGAGTTCTAACCAAAACAAGTGGAAATCTGATGAAGCAAGATTAGGGCTATACGGAGGATGCATCAACACATCCCAGCCAAGCTCTCTCAATGTTTGCTGAGTGGCTATATATGAGTGCAGAGTACAGAAGAGTTCCTGTTCACCAGCTCCGGCCGGTTTTTCTTAATGGTTTGTTTTAATCTCACCAGCTGCTGACAGTAGAGGAATCGATAGTTTTACCCGGCGGCAAAAGCTCATAGTGGACGATTCTTTTCCAATCCCACCATACACACAGCATTACTTTGTTCCGAGTCATGCTGGGCTATGCCACGGTCCATGCTTCGAACACGATCTTTTTCGGGTATTCTTATCACATACGATAAGAATGCCGGAAAAAGATCGTGATCCATTTGTCAACATCGTTAAAATAACATACGTTTAAGAAATGGAATTGTTACGTTTCAACAAAGAATCGCAAATGGAAACACATTGCATTACGTTTCTCTCAGTGAGATCATGTGGTACCCAAATATCAAGATTTTTCTTGTACCCAGACTTTTGTAAATTACCTTTTTTGTAATAAAACTTTACAATGTATCGAATTTCTTCGTCACATGCATTCATTTTGCTTGCTTGAAAAACAATTGAAAAATAGCGGAAACTAGGTTTTTTATTTATTTATTGCATCTTCAGAATGTCAACATTTAATGGTTTTAAGAGCAGCCAATTACATTCAGTACAACCAAAAAGGTTTGATTACTAACAATACATTCAAAATACGAAAATACTTTTGCCCCTACCTATTATTACTAGTCTAGGTAACAACAATCATTTTTGTTAATCAAAAGTAAATCACAAATCGCTTTCTCTCGACAAGTGAAACAGCTGCCCTAGGCTGGTTTTATAGCCCCGATGTTAAGCAGCGCCGTTCGGTTGCACGAGTTTGGCGATGTATGGGTTATAACTGAGTTTTATTACTGCACTGTTGAGCCACACTGCTTGTAAACAGCGCGCTTTCAAACCATGCGTCTGAAATAAGCTTATACTAAACGTTTAAATCAATATTTAGCGCTTATTGTTTCACTGGTCTGTTGGTTGATTCTCACCCAGGAAAAATCTTCGTGTGTGGATGGGCACGATGGTTTATTAGAATAAACCATCGTGTCCATCACACTAAGATTTTACTTTTTAAAGTTACACCCATATTGGTGTAACTTTAAATTTAAGTTTACCTAACACAAGCTATTAAGGCTGGAGGGGTTCACAGGATTGCTAGTAATATGAGAATCACAATTCTATATCGTTTGTTATCTTAAAAAAAAAACTTAAGTCCGTTTATCAGTTGCCTGGTAACCATAGTACAGGCTCTGTCCAATTTGTATCAAATGTCCTTATGTGAGTTGTCCCAAGATATTTATTTCCATCATTGTCAAAGAGGCACTAAACTTTTAACTCAGCAATAATTATTCTACATCCATCCCTTTCTATCACACGGTCATGCTGTTAGCTAAAATGAGAGAACAAATAAAATACCTACGTTGCAGTCGTCTCAGTTCTACGACGTATCAGCTTTGTGAGAATTATCTGACACACTCCTTCAACTGTTCTATCTTAAGACAGTGTTTGAGCTGATAATTGGAACGGTGTTTATCTAGCAATCCGAACCTGTTTCCATACATTTTAGACGGCTTCCGCATCTGACAGTTTATTCACTGACTTCAAATATATTTCGCAACGGATTTATGATATAGTTTATATTATCCATTAGGTATGGAACTATTTTCGGATTATTATTATCACAGAGCATTGAGATATTATTAATATGTAACACAGTATTGCGCTTGCAGCTACGAGATAGAACATGGCTATAACTTGATTAAAACAAGCAATAAAGCTTAAACATGAATGGGACAACAGTGTCAGTTATTATTCCGTGAAATAGTGATGTTAACACATCACTGTGTTCCGGTTGAAGGGCACTGTAGCTAGTGTAATTACTGGGCAAATGAGACTAACGAACTTTTTTTTTAAGACGACTCCCGCATTAGAGTACAAGCCCTGTGTCGCGGGGGACTTTACAAACATACAATTCACAGACACAAAGTACACCCAGACTCGAAACAACAATTTGTGGATCACACAAAGTGGTGCGTAGTACAGAGTAGTGTAGAGCGTAGCAGTCGGATACACTCCCACCACGCCACAGAGGCAGTCATAATGTCTCAAATGAGGAGCGCGCTGGTGACATTCAGATTTTTGCCAAACAAGGATTTAGATATTGTTACGGGCTAGCGTTACGCTTACCATCAGGTGCACGGCCTGCTCGTCTCCTTATTTCTTTAAAAAAAAAATGGACAAGTGCGAGTCGGACTCACCCACCGAGGGTTCTGCACAAATTTGTAGGTACATTTATAAATAGTTCAGGAATCGAGTCTCGCAATTTTATAAACACTATATTTTTTATGATTTGATTACAAATGTATAGTATTCAGACTTTCCCTACACTTGTGGTATAAGACAGTATTTCATAGTTTTCATAGTCAATTTTGATTCCTTGAGAGTGTCGAAATGTATGTTTTTTTTAAGTTAACTGAGAAAAGGGAATGCCCATTAGCACTAGGTATCGCATGTATTTAAGTTGAGCCACAAGTTGATTAAACGTATAATTCTTGTTTCTAATTATAACATTTTTATATAATTATATGGAGTCTCACATTTGCCGGATTAATAAAACGAAAATATTAGTCTTTCAATTTATTTATTTAGTATTTTTTTGTATGAAGTTATTTTTAACGGTGGCAACACTATTACAAAAATAATATCGTAATATCGATTAGGATTATTAACGATTATTATTATATAATTATTAGAAAGTCATAGAATCACTAAATGTATTTTGGTTCTTGTAATTATATTATAATTATAAATACTTTAATAATTGTTGCACCGTTTGAATGTAAGGAACGATAATATATGAATATTATCGTTCCTTATATTCAAACGGTTCCTTACATTCAACACCATACTTTATTTAAAAAACGAAAACATTCTTTGATACCTTTAGATTGAACCGGCTCGATTAAAAATAAGAACATAGTAATGAATTGTAATAAAAAAATCGATTTGTATAGGATATGACAAAAGTTATAGTAACACTGAAATGTAATGTCATGTCACTTGTTTGTCTGTGCATAATGCTTGTTTGGCGCCGGTGCATTATGAAAACAGTTTAAAGTATTAATAACAAATAGCTTTTGTTATTTCTCGTGTTGTGTATGATATTGTGGTTACATTACGTGAGTTGGAGATAAAGACTCCATATACATAGTAACAATCAGAAATATTTTGTGAGACAGAGACTCGAACCAATATTGTGACAATTGTGAAGTGTTTGTGAGATAGAGATTCGGATTATATATCACTGCAAAGCCGAATTCATAGCCATAAACTAGTGTTACCTACACATCATGTGTAATACATAATTAATACGCAATATCATAGTTATGTCCTATTTTAAAAAAAAATGTATATACCTAAATATTTCGATTTTCGAAGTTCATCCACCCATATCAATTAAACCAGGCAAATTACGTAAAACATTGTTGGTTTTTCTGAAAGTATATATTAATGTCTACATAAATCAGTAGTTTTCATCTTGGCACAACAAAATTTGTAGGGATACTAAATTCCATAGTCACTTGAACATTTCCCTTTAATTTTTTTCACAGCTTCAAGAGAGCACATGGTTTTAGTTTCAACTTGATACCACCACGCGTTCCCGAGATAAAAGGTTTTGACAGGCAAACGGATGTACGGACAACAAAGTGATCCTACAAGGGTTCCGTTTTTTTTCTTTTGAAGTACGGGACCCTAAAAAAATATGCTTCAACCTCTTTTAAAATCTAAGTAACCAACACATTTTAATCTTAATTAAATATGCAGTAGAAAACATTTGTCTTGATTTCGTTTACTACTAACTGTCAGACTCATTCTTAAGTTACTTATGAAAGTATAAATTTACTTCGTAAGTAAAGATTTCATAAAGGAATAATTTAAGTAAGCATTATACGACTGTAATCACGGCAGTAAGTGACGTAAATAGCAGTCTGTATTTGTAGATAGGTATTCACATATCACACAAAATGAAAAGCCCATACTAGCTTAGGGAAGGCCGCTACTAAACCTACTATGTAACACTTCTTGCCACACACATCATATTTACAACCATGTGAAGGTAACATAAAGATTTTTAGGTTCCATAAATAGAAATTACTTTGCATTTCCTGACTATGATTGAAATGGGGCACACCCTCTCTGTTTAACTCACAATACTATGTCTTACGGACGTTACTATTGAAAATTATTTGATTGATTGCGTTTCGTGTAACACTGTGTTATAAAAATAAAAAGTGGTTTAACAAATAATGGTATCGCACGCGAATTTCACTCAGGTTGTGTTAATACGAGTCACAATCTACACAAATCATAAATTATTAGATTTAATCTAGAACAATGTGTTGGTATGCGTTCGTTGTTTAGAAGTAATTACTTTTTTAATTCAGTTAACAAACAATGTTTAACTTTAAGGCCAAGCTCGCACTGTGAAATCTCACCGTATGTTTTTTCGATTTATTTACATTATCGGTATTTCAAGAATCGCGAATCGCAAATCGCAAATTTGTATAAATCCATATGATTCCAAGTGATGAAGAAGTCCAAAAAGAAGAGGGCGCAGACCGACTTAGACCTTGTTTACGGAGACGCGGGATCATTGGAATTCATGAATGCCTCCGACTGCACGATTTAAGGCTAACTTGTTTCAATAATTTTTATGTAGGCGAGTTTTTTGTTTTTTTTTTACAGTCGCCAGTGGTTCTTAAAAAACTAATTTGAAGAATCAACCAAAGACTCTAGTGGTTAGTGACCCTGAATGCTAAGCCGGAGGTCATGAGTTCCATCCCCATCCAGGATAAAAACTTTGTGTAATGAGCACGATGGTGGATTCTATGTCTGTATATGAATTCATCTATAATATGTATATGAATGTATTTAGAAATATGTAAGTATGTTAAACAGTTATCTAGTGGCGATAGTACAAGCTCTGCTTAGTTTGGGATCAGATGACGTTGTGTGTGTTGTCCCAAGAGATAACATCTTAAAACCTTACATATTAACCTGCTGTTACAGCTAACAGTTGGGTCATCCTTCAAAATGTTTAAAGTTGTAAATAATGTGAGTTTTAGTCAGTAAGAAAATCAGTCCTGTCTACGTACACAAATGACAAGTGCTCACAGACCGACGCGCGGTGCATCCATTTATCATCCACGGCTGTCTGCTTGTGTGTCACTTTAAATCCATCAGGCATTACGTTACCTTTTCTTTTACTATGTTCCTCATTTCAAAGAAAAATCTACTAATTTCGTATAAGTAAATCATTTTTGGCAGTGTACCGTTCAGTCTCACTAATTCTTCTGACGGAAAATGAAGAAAAAATGGTCTAGTAGTTAGTGGCCCTGACTGCTACATACTACGGGTCTTAATCGCGTGATTAATTTAAGGTAAAATACCTTGTTTTTTGCCTGACGTTTCGACCGTATTGCAACGGCCGTGGTACAGGGGTAGTAACGGGTAGACTGGTTAGGCTCAGCGTTGCCTCCGTAAAGCGGGTTTCGAAAACTAATGTGCGGCGTGTAATGTTTGTTCGGCTGTGCATACACTTGCTGATTACGGAATTTTACGATGTTGACAAACGATATCCATCTTCTCGGTGGAAATTGACGTGTTTTTTTTATTTCAACCGCTTCCTTCGCCAACCTGGAGTAATAGTGACGGTCAGTGGAGAGGACCTGTGGTTTGTGTAGTTCATCCAAGTATTGGTTCCCGCATCCAGCAAGTGTTCCGTTATTGCTGACTTGTTTGTCTGTCGTTTTTTCACAGGCGTGATTTGTTCCTTAACCCATTCCGCTGTTGTGCGCTTGGTTTGTCCGATGTGGGAATTATCACAGCTACAATACACTTTGTAGACGCCAGGTATCTGTGAAGGAATTACATCCTTAGGAGTACGTGGGTCCTTAGCTACCTTGGAGTGCGGGCTATATACAGTCTTAAAGAAGTATTTCAGAATACTTATTTCCTAAATCTCACTTTCTAAATGTGTGTGCCACTGCCGAGGTGTTATTGTCTCTCTCCATTATTTTAACATCGAGAAAGGCTAACGATCTGTTCATCTCCAATTCAAAAGTGAACCTGATCTTATGGTATATGAAGTTCAAGTCTTTAGCAAATTGTTCTACTTCCTGCCTACCGCCCTTCATAATACAGAACACGTCATCGACGTACCTCTTCCACAGTTTGTACCTGGGACAATTTTAGCTCGATTGTTTTTTTAATTTTTTTATCCAGATGTTGCCCATATCCACTCCGTCAATCTGGAGGTAGTATTGTCCCTGGTAGATGAAGAAGTTGCCTTCCAGACAGTTTTTAAGTAAAACAATGTACTCATTGGACAGATCTTTTGCTCTCAGCTTTCTCTCGATGACCTCAAGGCAGTCCTGAATGGGAACGTTGGTGTGGAGTCCACCAAAACTCACCATCACCTCGTCTGGTACCACTTTCGTTCTCTTGATGATGTCCACAAAAAGGCGAGAATCCTTTACAAACGATGTCGTTTTACCCACTAAAGGTAGCATTGAAGAAAGGTGTTTCGCTAGATCGTAAGTAGGCGAGCTGATTTGGCTTACGATCGGGCGTAGTGTAGAGTAGACCTACATAGTTTGGGATCGATGGCTCTGTGCCAAATGCATCTCTAGACCCAAAACTCGAAAACGTCTGGAACATTTTGTTTATTTTTTTGTCAATTTTCGTTGAAGTCCGAGGATGGGTCTTAAGAAGAAAAAAAAGGTTCTTTTTCCATTTCTATTGCTTATATAAAAAAAAAAACATTTTTCTGCCAACCAAACTGAGGTTGAAACGGGGCTGCAAATTTGAATTCAACTCAAACTTAAAGGGGGATTACACTGAGAGAATTATTTATTTAGCGCTACGTACACAGCGACACTATCACCGGCCTCGCTCTTCCGCACACAACCATTACTTCACAGTGCGCAGGAGCGCAGGTCAAAATAAAGTAGAATATTCGTTCGTACGCCATGACTATGACAATACGAAAATGCTCGTTTTTTGCATTTTTCCGCAACTTCAAGATTTATTTGCGGGAACATAATAAGACATGTCCTTAAATTTCTTTATTTCATCTACTAGAAAAACTCTTTGACTAGTGACACAATTTTTTTCGTGTCCTAATATTTAGGTTTTTTAATTTCTTCGCATAATCTACCCTTAACGCCGGCGAAACCGTTAGGAAATTTTAATAAGTATTTTCATTGGCATTAGCTCATCAATATACTCGTAATAGGGTATAACGAGTAAGATTCATATCAGTCAATCAAAACGCTTACGTGCTCTTATCACGCAGAAATAGTAAAGACGGTTATATCTTAGTCGAGACAATGTTTATTCTTCTTACATAGACGTCATAGCGACGAGAGTCGCCAAACCATTGAGAACTACTTAACACTGACAAAATAAATACAACGTTGACAAATGACACGTGCGTATGTTGGCAATCAGTTCCAAACGCTCTCAGTGCATGAAGTGCATCTATAAAACGCAAGTATTCGTACAGATTATGTTTGTCATTCGTAGAAACCATTTGTAAGATAATTTTAGAGATGAATAGTTATCCCAACATAATAAATGTCGTATTTACATTATATTAACAGGGTTTTGTTGGTTCGACGAGTACCTATGGGAATCTAATAATTAAATTTTTCACACAATAACATGAGCCAATGACGATATAAACAGATAGTTATAAAAATGGCGGCAAAGTAAGGCTGCATTCGCACAAGAGCTTTTATTTACGTTCGTTAAGTAAGAGCATTATAGAAGCGTTGACGCCGAGTTTTTCCGCAACGCTTTTTAGGGTTCCTTAGCCAAATGGCTAAAACGGCACCCTTATAGTTTCGTCATGTCCGTCTGTCTGTCTGTTTGTCCGTCCGTATGTCACAGGCATTTTGCTCAACGACTACTCGATGAATCTTGATAAAATTTGGTGAAAAGGTGTCTTGTAGTAGCCGCTACTTAGTTTGATAGCTAAATAATAAAAATAAAATTGTTTTGAGGGGCACTCCATATATGTAACAGCAAACATCAATCTCTGGCACGGGTCTTTTAAAAACATTTTAAGATTCTTATAAACTTTTTTGATTAAGTGCATATTTTTGGAAATAATCGCTCCGAAAGTTGAATAAATTGTGTCCGTTCCCTTATCTTTTGAACGGTGTTACCAAAAAACATGAAAAAAATCCAAAAGGTAGCCCTTAACAATTAGGTACTTTAAACTAAAATTATTTTGGACATGATCGGATACCTTCCTTGAGTTATTGCCAAAAAACTGCCTTTCAACAAAAGGGTATAAGTGCCATAAACTCTTCTGTTCAAGTTCAATTAATCAAGGTTGCAGAACCCTACACTGACTATGTTCAGACATGCTCTTGCCCGTTTTTTTTATAGGTAATTTATAATAATTTTATAATGTGTACAAATCGCGAAAGTTTATCAACATTTATCGGATACAACTTAATAATTGTTTTTTTTTAAGACAACTCCCGCGGTAGGGTACAAGCCCTGTGTCACGGGGGACTTCACAAACATACAAGTCACGGACACAAAGTACACCCAGATCCGGAACAACAATTTGTGAATCACACAAAGTGGTGTCCCCTATGGGAATCGAACCCACGACCTCTTGCGTAGCAGTCGGACACACTCCCACCGCGCCAATAGTTAATCTGTATCCGAACGCTGCATTGATGTTAACTGAATAAACAATATGCATGCAAATCTTTTTGAATTTCAATACGAATGTGTAAATAAAACTCAATTGTTCCAGTTCAACGGAAATGAAATATTGTATTTGAACTTTTTCTAACGAACGGTTAAAATAGAATCACTTTTTATTGTTTGCATTTCATAATGTATGGTGTTCAGTATATAATATATAAATGTATGATTGTGCTTCGGTACATGCTTAGTGAACGTAAATTTGTTCTTCTAACCAACACAAAATACCAAGTGTTCAGAAGGTATCCTTCAGGAAATATTCACGTAAACAGACGCAAAGCTCCCTAGATAAGTAGCCAGAAGGCTAATCGAATAGAATGACGTCGGAATGACAACAACAGGAGAAATCCCCCCCCCCCCCTCCCCCAGACTCATAATTTTTTTTCAAGTATTCACCACACATTTTATGCGGTGCCGTATCACTCTCCCCCAGCCCCCGAACTCATAACTTTTCAAGTCTTCGCCACACATTTTATTTCTTTTATCCAGTGCTGCCTCACTTGCTTACACCGTGTGTTGCTCGAGCAAAGCACGTGTAATGGTGCTTTAGGCGCATAGCACGCAGCCCGGCAAGCAGCCGTCCGGAGCAATCCCCCCCTCCCCCTACTCATAATTTTTTTTCAAGTATTCACCACACATTTTATCCGGTGCCGTCTCACTCCCCGCCCCCAGACTCATAACTTTTCAAGTCTTCGCCACACATTTTATTTATTTTATCCGGTGCTGCCCCACTTGCTTACACCATATGTTGCTCGAGCAAAGCACGTGTAATTGTGCTTTAGGCGCATAGCACGCAGCCCGGCAAGCAGCCGTCCACAAACAGACAAGCAGCATAATATTCACGCCTATTCACACGCTCGCACTCGTGTCCACGCCCGTTGAACGTCGCTTTGTAAACGTGTGAAACTGTGAACCCACCGTAAAGGTTACCTTCGTTACTCGCGATACCTAGTTAGTGTACCCGATTCTAGTTGAGCGGTAAATCTCAACAGAAACTAGCTAACTACCTGGAAGATACAATAATTGCATTTTTGCAGAGATTAGAAGGCACAAGCAAGGGCCCAACTCGCAAGCATGAAAGGATAGAAAAATTTGAGGTCTAGTGACATAGTCCAGATAGGTGGTTTGGCTTACGGAAGTCTCGGGTTCGATTCCTGGGTCTGGACTTCAAATTTTTCGATCTTACAAAATGCAATTTTTGTATTTATAATTGGCAAGAAATGCCTATAAAAATTACTATACTTAGGAGATATTTGCAAACAAACTCGTAATTGCACTCTCTATTCCTTAAGCCTAATACTTTTAAAGACCAACAATCCGACCGTCTACGGTGTATGATTTCACGTGGCCAGCGACCACTTGAAATCATACACCGTAGACACAGAGAGTTTATGAGACATTTTTTTTGAAAACGGTCACTCATCTACACCCCTGTCATTGATTACGTTGTTTAAACTGTGTCAGTTTATAATCAGTGCAACTTTAATAAAATATCTCATAACAACTCATATGATGGCCCACTGCTGGGCACAGGTCTCCTCAGTAGAGATTAGAAGGCGCAACCGAGGCGAATTCTGCTTATTGTAGATCCTGAGGGTAATTGCCATAGTCGCCATGCTTGGCGATCGGAGTAGAGCTTTAAAGTACGCAGAGGACGCTGCTGTCCTTCCTCCGGTGTGATAACCTTTAGTCGCCTTGATGACACCCACAGGAAGAAATGGGGTGGTACAATTCTTAAGCTGGTACCACACGGTCACTTAAGCCACACGACCATAAAATATATATATTTGGTTAAATGCTTTACGACTAATAAACAGCTGCACATACGCACAGGTGTGAAATACATTAACTCATAATCCTCCATTTGTCTCGGTGTAAACGTCATATGTACCAACTACTAAAGATCGTAAAATACGTAGCAAGCAATAAATTATTAACAATTTAAGCAAATACATTAAAGCGCAAGACACACAGAGCCACGGCAGGATGCGAGTCGGGATAGCGCGTTTAAAACCGCGCTTTCACAATCCTACCGAACCGAGAGAGGGTTTGTTCAGAGCGAATTACTTTACAGGTCTGCTAATGTAAGTATTTTATAAACATAGTATTAAAGATATTACGATAGATTGAGATGTTTTGAACCAATATTTACTCGTTCGTATCAATACCCCAAATGAAAACGGACTAGTTAGCGAGTAACACACACGGTTGCGGGTCGAGTCTGAATCTAGTTGGGTGAATGGTTAAGTTATTAAAGAATTGCCACACCTTTTAGGGTGTTCATCATGTGATCGTAGGGTAAACCATATTGCCGTCCCAGCTCTGCACCCGACCCGAGGCTGTTCTTTGTGTGTGCTGCACTTAAAGAACAGCTTCGGGTCGACACTGTTATAACAACATCAAGAATTCATTTGTAATCTTACTATTATAGAATTTTAGAAGCTACAAAATATATATATATATAGGTATATATATATATATATCCATAGGAATTTTAGAAGTTATAAAATATTTACGCGATTAAGACCCAATCGCGTAAATATTTTATTTTAAGGCTAAATACCTTTGTTTATTGCCCGACGTTTCGACCGTATTGCAAAGGCCGTGGTCACGTAGACTTAAAATAAAATATTTACGCGATTAAGACCCGTAGCTTATAAAAATCTATAATGTGTACAAATCACGAAAGTTTAAGAACATATATTGTAATCTTACTACTATACCTACTATAAATGCAAAACTTTGAACGAATATAGATGATATTATGATTTTTCTTTAAACGTTCCAAATTGCGGCCAACAGCTTGCCAAAAATTAAAGAATTACGAATCAATTAACGACAACATATAGGACCTCTGTGAGTGTTGCGCTGGAGATAAGTTTCCAAAGCCGGGTATTTAAAGCGATAATAAGCATTAGTTGGTGCAGGTAGCAGGTGGGCCTTCGATCATTGTTGGGTAAATGACTCAGGGCCGGTCAGTTCGCACCGGTCTGGAGACATAAAACCGATAGTTGATCCCCACTTGAATGTTTATGGAGCAAATACAGAGATATACGGTTTGAATATCGACGGTGTATTTGCTTTCGGAATATCAAGAAAAGTCTTATAAAGGTTTATGATCTGATTTGCAAATGGCTACTCTCTGTCGGTAATAATAGAATTTAGTATTGATTGACACTTCCTGTGAATTGCACAAAAACGATTTTGCGTAGACAATCACATCACACTATTATTATAAAGTGTGTATGTTTGTTACTTCTTCACGTCTATACGGCTGCAGCGATTTTAATAAAATTTGGTATGGAGTTAGCTGACACCCTGGATTAACACATAGGCTAATAAACCGCGGGTAACACTGCGGGGTACAGCTAGTATTTAATATTTTGCTACTAATTCGACATCAAATAATAATTTTACTTTTTTTCTGCAGGGTCTGAGACTTCACCAAACAGATTGATAGATCAGCGTAGTCAAACAACACTGCCACGGATAATAAATAGTTGTTTAATCGTTTATTTTAAAAGGTTAGACTGTTAGCCCTATACTTGGTCCTTTTCCGGACGTTGCGGTGTAGTAAATACGCATTTACGAACACTGTTACACTGTTGTGCACTAAATAGTAATTTTACGATTGGTAACTCGAGGCCTACTCTAATTCAATGAAAATGAAGTTCCGATCAAAAATGAGGTGGACCACGGCCGTTGCAATACGGTCGAAACATTGGGCAATATATATATATATATATATATATATATATATATACATATATATATATATATATATATATATATATATATATATATCTTTATAACATTAATTCAATCCACTCGTTACAGAAAATTGTCTATGGGATCGGACTTCTTGTGCTTTTCAAAAATTAATTAGAATAGTCCCCGTAAACTAAAGAAATATACCCTACTAGCTGTGCCCCGCGATGTTACCCGCGGTTTATTAGCCTATGTGTTAATCCAGGGTGTCAGCTAACTCCATACCAAATTTTATTAAAATAGCTCCAGCTGTTTAGACGTGAAGAAGTAACAAACATACACACTCACATACTCACAAACTTTCGCCTTTATCATATTAGTGTGATAGTGTGATTAAACGAAATTTATGAATTACGTATTAAATAAAGAGAGTAGGGCTACTGGTTTCTATCAAAATTTCGACGGTAACTTAAAGGAACTCAGGAGAACATCTTTATACTTATGGTACATTCATACGCGTAGCAAGCAGCTCGGCAAGCAGCCCGACATACGCACGGTACAAAATAACTGTTAACAAACAGCCTAGCATCAAATTCACGCCTATGTCACTTTGAACGCGAGCGTGTAAACCTGCGTAAACCCATTATTACTTATTTTAAAACAAAGTCGTTTTCCCCGTCTCTCTGTCTATACAGAATGTAACAGAAAGGTGTGGTCAAATTTCAGCAACGGATATGGTAAGCTATCAGTATTGCACCTACCATGGTGATATAGCTGGTTGCATTATTATTACATAGTTATAGCATATTCTTTTTGTCAAAATTCAGTAGTGAAAGGCGTATGGCATTAGAATTATACCTCCCCTGGTACAAAATTCGATTGGATTATTATGGCATATTTTAAATTAATAACTTTTTCATTCATAAATAAATTTCATAAAAAAATAATAAATATTTTTAGGGTACTTCGATTTTGATAAAAGTAGGTATGTGCACTCAGTATCATGGGCACAAACCAACCATTGATTATGACCACACCTTTCTGTTACACCCTGTATATCCACTAACTCCTCCTAAACCAAGCAACAGAGTTTGATGCTCTATTTACCATCAAATAGATGTTTTTTCTCGGAAGGTTTATATGTATGACATGACATTGAGTAAATAATGGAAAACAACAAAATACCCTGTAAAGCTGAAGCAACACTTTTAAGATATAAGTCATTATTTTAGCACACATTGAAGCTGAAGGCTAGGGCAGTCAATGTATTACCGTTACTAAATATTTTACTCCTTGCGTGGAGTGATAGGGCACTGTTTATACACCACGTTGCATATAATAACGTTATTGCATCGGTAACCGCCATTTTAATCTGATGAAGGCATGCTAACAGCGGTGTAACATGCATATCAAATGAAACGGAATATACATTATTTTTGTGTTATATTCTTTGTTAACTCGTGTGTGAATTGTGTGGTTAGTTTCAGTTGTAGATATTCCAAAAACTCTTTGCGTTATTTAATCTTTAAATCGTTATATTTGTCACGTAATTACGTTTGCATTTCGAGATGGATTTGGGTGCGAAAATAGATGTATGGTCGATCTAGTAACATGGAAACAAGCTGCATGTTAGCGGATTCCTTATTAAAGTCTACCTCCTTATTCATAATAGTTTAGCGACAGCATTTTAACTAGCGAATGTTATCGTTATTGTAGTGATTTTAGTGTTCCGTAGCCAAAATGACAAAAATGGAACCATTATAGTTTCGTCATGTCCGTCTGTCTTTCTGTCTCTCCGTCCGTATGTTAAAAACTGCAGAATCTTACACTGAGCATGGTCCGACATGCTCTTGCCCGGTTTTTTTAAATATAACAGAAGGAAACAAAACATTCGCTAGTTAAAATGCTATCGCTTAAGTATTATAATTAAGGGGGTAGGATAAAAATGTAATGACGTTATATAAGTTTAGGAATTTTCCATGAGATTTAGGAACAACACATTACAATTCCACATCACATGCGCAATTCAGCGATGATGACACATTTGTTGTCAACAACGCCAATTTTGGCGGTGCAGCATTTATAATGTAGGTGCGTTCATCCTATCATTATTTTTCCATCTACTGAAAATTTGAGTAGGTACACAGTTTTAATACACATCTAGATTCTACGTAGGTCAGGTAAATAGAATTCGAAGAATACAGATTTGGATTGGGACTGCGAATGTTGAAAATTGTACATAGTGTAGATGTTGGTACGACTGTCTATCTATAGACAAGCTTATTATTTTTCAATTAAAACAAACCCATCAATTTGTTACATTATACTGTTCCATTTTAGAGTCATGTTTCGTCATGTCCGTCTGTCTGTCTGTATGTCTGTCCGTATGTTACAGGCATTTTACTCAAAGACTACACAATAAATATTGATTTAATTTTGTGAAAGGTATCTTGTAGTAACCGCTGCTTAGTTTGATAGCTAAATAATAAATGTAAATACTTTTGAAGGGGGCACTCCATACATGTAACAGTAGGTAAAAAATGTTTTTGAGCAAACATGTGATAATTCGATCGATCATTCGATAGATATTTTTAAGAACATTTTAAGGTTTCTAATAAACTTTTTTGATTAAGTACCTAAGTCATTATTTTTGAAAATAATGGCTTCGAAAGTTGCATACATTGTGTTCCCCCCCCCCTTTTACCTTTTGAACGGTGAGACCAAAAAATGTAAAAAAAAATCTAAAAGGCAGCGCTTACCAAATACTTTAAACTAAAATTATTTTGGACATGATCGGAGATCGGGTTTTTTTTAGTTAAGGTGTTCCTATGGCCACCATCCGACTCCATCATCAGATAGAGAGTGGGGAAATATAGCAGCAAACACAACTAATATAGAACACATGATATCTACAGTCACTGTGTTTAATAAATATGTAGATACTAGACTCTAGCAAAAAGAGGTAAAACCAACTAAATTGGCATCAACTTCACAAGAACAAGTACATTTATGAAGTAACAATAATCAACACATAGTAATTGCAACTAAAACTATCTTTAGATGATTACAATCAACCTTAGAAAGGCCATGGGTGTTGTCGCGACAGTTGGACCGGCGCCAATGTTATAATGGTTGTGACAAACTGACAATCCGATCTAATTCTACAATAGATAAACAAGGAAATTAAATGTTTTAAAATATCATAGACAAAACATTTATACCTACCTACCTATTACAAAAATAAGCACGTTATTTAGTCAATGATGTTTTACATAAAGACGCGTTTTCTTGCACTCTGTTTTGGCAAGAAAAATGCAAGGTAATTGCTTCAAATGCACATAGTTCGAGCGAGACGCTTAGATAGTCTTTTACGTGAGAGTGAAAAAGAGAAGATTATTGCAATCGCCGCCGTTGCCGGGCGCAATTTTATGTTAGCCTATGATGCGTCTATGTGCACTCTTAGATAATAGGTTAGTTAACTGTCAAATCAAATCAGTCCCTTTTTAGGGTTCTGCTTGCAGCCTTTACCTGCAAGTTCAATTCAGGCAGGTTATTCCCGACACCCTTAGAATTATAAACGTTAAAATGATGACGTTCCTACCGCAAACTACCGAGAGTACCTACAAAAGGAAGAACTTTGAAGAATGCAATGTTAACGGACACGAAATTTCCAAAAGCTTTTGTAATAAAATAGCCCGAAACTCCCATTTCGTAAACGATGCGTTGCTCGGGCACGTTTGTATGAAGCTTAACTTCTACATTCTCGGTGTTTTGTGTCCCTGTATTTCTACGATGAAATACAAATTTGTGACGTCACAATGTATCAAGGATGAAATCCCATTAATACTTGCCTATATAAAACAATGAACGTCTTCAGGATGACGATGGTGATTATTTGATTTATTGATTTAAAATTTAAAAAAATTGCTTACATATTCGTAATGTTTTACACTATGAATTTGTGAATAAACGCATTTTTAGGACATTTAAATTCTTTGATTAGTGTAAAATAATGTAGAGTACTTACTTATTTGACCACAATAAATTATTTAATTATTTATTGTAAACGAAGTTGTGACCTAGTTTTACATAATTTATGTAAAATTTTAATTAAAATTCTGCTTGTGAATAACTATTTTCATGATAAATCGTTTTGTACTCATTTATCAAATTCTACGATTGCTAGCAATCATTTATAACTGCCGCACAGGTACCTACATTAATTTAAAGATAGATGATTAGGTTGCCTTTTGAATTTCAGTATTCCTATTTAATTATAAGTTTCATGATCTGTAATCATTATAATTAATTGTTTAAGTCAATGGTTTGGTCTTATTACTAGACTAGCTGACCGGCGCAATTTCGTCTGCGTACATTTTCTCCGTTTTTGCAACATTTTTTATTGCTGCTCTGCTTCTATTAGTCATAGCATGATGTTAAATAGCCCATAGACTTCCTTAATAAATGGGCTATCTAACAGTAAAATATTTTTTTAATTTGGACCAGTAGTTTTAGAGATTATCGTGTTCAAACAAACTCTTCAGCTTTATAATATAGACATACATCATTATTCTTCGTATAATGCAAACCTGAAAATTCTTTGCTTAGAATCAACACATTTTGTAAAAATATTTGTATATTAACCGAATAGATTTGTACTCGTACCTACATAATTCAATTAATGCACCTAATATAGAATCTCAATCAAATTAGGATGATTTATGATAAAGATTTTCCAAACGCTTTCTTTTCTATAATAATAATCTTTATTTGCAAAAACATTGTTACATCATGATGTAAATCATGTTCGGCTTAAATCGGGCATGCAAAGGCAAGTGAAAAAATACGTTAAAGAAGTTAGTGTTTTGTAATAGTATTTACCTAATCTGTCTATTTATTATTTATTTATTTGTAGTCTTGAGGCTTTTAACAAATTTATTATAGGGCAGGTCCTTTATATTGTTAGGCTTAATATTATTCTGTTTTGGAAAGGTGAACTACGTAGGTACGTAGCAAATAATATGCACTTAAGTTATTGATTTTACATCAAAATAGCAGCTTTTTAAAATAGTCTTTTACTAATTTAAAAAGCATATTTTCATTTTTGGGAAGGGGTTTTTGAACTTACGGGGGGGTGGTTCAGCCACCAAATTCCCCCCTGGGTACACCTATACTTTATTAAATAAAAATATCAATCAAAACATACCTTTATATCATAATCGATGGCAATCAGCTATCTGAAGTGAAAACAAACTCTTCTATCTCCAACACTATGGTTCACAAAAGTACTACACAAGAATTAGTTCACTTTACAACACCGTGATTGGTCTATTGTTGTTTAACTAAAATTCAGGCACTTAATATGACCAGTTATACACACACTTTTATAGTCTTTACTTTCAATACTGTCGCACCTGGAACAAAAATAAAAAAATAATTTAAAAAATCTGCAAAAAAATTAAAGTCCTGATTAATTCACTCAGCTCAAACTCTTGAACTCAGAACGGTAGCATCTTTCAGAAATGTTTTTCTTGTGATGTAGACAAAGAATAAGAAAGGGGCGTCCATAAATTATGTGAGGTGATTTTGGGGGATTTTTGATCCCCTCCCTTCCTCTTGTGACATATCGTGAGATTTGGATTGACCCCCTACCCTCACCTCATGTGGGATGTGAGTGATGTGTGAGAACTCTAGTCAAGTGTGAGTCGATCGCGTCACGGGGCAAAATTAAATTTTACTTCATTTTAACCAGTTTTTGGCGGTTACTTGCGAATGAAAAAGAGATCCCCTCCCCCCTTCGTGAAATTTGATGACATTCGGCTCAAAACACTTCATGTAATTAATGGACTAAAGGATTTTAGAAAAATCGAGCTCTAAGGGGGTGAATAATTAATGAATAATGCGAGCAAAGCCGCATGGTAAAAGGTACTATAGAATAGTCTCTCTCATCTATTTACCACTATGAACCACCATTACACATTTTCACCCCATTTACCATTAAGAAAGGATTTGACAGTCCGCACGGGCTTGCCGTGGACATGGAATATAGATCGTGAATAAGGACCCTGTAGACATAACCCAGTTTATCGCACGAGCTCCTCGACACCACTGAGTCATAGAGCTCTCACTTTCCCAAGTTTAATTCTATTATTAAGTTCATACAGCCAGAATATAAAACAGATGTAGCGTGCAACATTATCCTGTAGCAAACAATTCGTGTTTAATTGTTTGTGAATACCATTCTAAATAGAAGCTTATATTTTAATGGAGCTAGTGTAATGGATGCGTCTGTTCTGAGATGAGCACATAAAATGTTCTTTGTGCTTGAGTTTGGTTTTAGAGCAGTTACAGATTAGGCATTTAAGTATACTTAAATTCAAACGATCAAAACCTTTTCTGATAGCATGAACTGAATGCGGAGGGGGGGTGACTTGGTGACTTCCGTACATTGAAGCGCCTTGTGTCCAGCCGTGGACTAATAGAAACTAATCACGACTGCTTGAATCGGGTTTAAAAAAAACGCCAGTCTAAAATGCCGAATATATAACCACCCTTACAATGTTGCAGCGTTTTTATGTGTGTGGTTTTATGAAAATTATCAGCATCATAATAAAAATGTCATGAAAAATGATGATATGAATTAACTAGCTTGTGCATGCATGAGTTGCGGTTTTCCCGGAAATATAATACATTGTTGCCTTTTCTGGCTATAAATTATATTTATGCTGTTGATGGCCTATAGCTTCATATTTTCGTGCAAATAATATTGACAAGTATAAACAAAGTAGCTTAATAGCTAAAGGTTCATGTCAACCGCACGTCGTCAGCCGAGCGCGGCCGCGATCAGCCGTGATGCACGAAAATGACCTATTGAAACATATTTTCATCTGTGGATCTAGTGGTTAGTGAAACTGACTGCTAAGCCAGAGGTCGTGGGTTCGATCCCCACCCAGAATAAAATTTTGTGTGATGAGCACGAGGGTTTACTCTGTGCCTGGGTGTAATTTATTTATAATACCTATGTACGCAATTAGAAATATATAAGTATGTTTATTAGTTGTCTGGTTACCATAGTACAATGTTTGCTTAGTTTGGGATCAGATGACGTTGTGTAAGTTGTGCCAATATATTATTATTATTGTAAATTGATTATTATTAAAAACCAAACCTTAAAAATGTAACGAATAGAAGAAACACTAAAGGCATACGAAGACAGAAAGACCAAATTGGTCAAACACTTTATAAACTGAATTTTTAGAAACACTCTTTAGCCAAAGCTCATTACGAGCAACCTTTTTAGCCTCACATTATTCCGGTCCGACGTCATCCGTTTATTCCACTCCTGTATCAAATTACAACAGCTATATTATACAAAGGGAAACTTATTATACAATGTTTTATCCAAAGATACAACGAAGCAACCCTGAGAAGTGATCGATGTTACACGTATCAATATACAAGGGGTGTATATCTCATTGTTTACCGCTCGAGACTGGGCCGTAGGTATATCTCGGACGTGACTAAGCCAGTTTTCAACGAGAACATATCTCGTCTCTGGAATCACAATCGCTTCCTCGGACCGTATTATCATTCGTACAAAAGCCTTCTCGATGTAATAGCCTACGATCAACATCAAGAGGCATTTTTGCAAAAATCTCCATTAATCATCGCCGTGCAAAAAGCCAGAAAGACTAGCGACTTGATTTATCTATTTGAATATTAGCTAGTTGTGTTATTAGTTCGTATCTACAGATACGAATGATATGGAGAACTATGTATCATGAAAAACTTTGTATTTTTTAGCCGCCTTCAAAAATTTTGGTTTTCTGTTTGAGCCGTATCTATGTGTATGTATGTTATTGTTTTTAAACTTTCGCGATTTTTATACATATTAGATATATTTCGGGACTTAATCGCGTGAATTATTTAAAGGTACGAACCTTTTATTCACCCGACTTTTCGATCGAATTGCACCGATCGTGTCAGTCAGTCGACCCGTGACCACGATCGGTGCATTTATCTATATATGTATGTATGTTCGCGATTTCGTGTCAGATTTAGATGGGGTTTTCGCTGTTGGACTGCATATTTTTCTAGGAAGGTTTGGAATTGGAATTGGAAGGAATTTAGTGTATAAAAAGTTGTCCTAGCATAAAAAATATCAAACATAGCAGTTAGTCAGCGAAATTTTAATTCTGTGATGTACTTGATAAACTTTTTCCTTGATATTCATATGAAGACGGTTCATTAATCTTAAAAAAAATATTTATTTAGAGCAGGCAATGATAAAAATTTAGGTAAAAATGAATGGGAAAGCGTAATGATAAATTGGGTTAATCGAATACCTATCAGCGTTTTATTAGTTTAATATCTCGTAGTGATGTGGAGTTCATAGATAATAGGGTTTTTCTCAGAATAGCGTTTTTAAGCGCGCTTTACGCTCCTTTTAGCATAGGCCAATGTATTTGACGGTTGAATGACATAATTTTAATCTGCGTAATGCCCTCTTCCTGGCGTGCTTTTGTCAATTGGCTGGGCAAGTACGCATTTGTGTACTAAAAAAAATCATGTCAACCTGTTTCATATTGCCTCTGTGGCGCGGCGGGAGTGCGCCACAGAGGCAGTCAATTTATTATATTTATTATATTTTTTGCCTGTTGACAAAATGTTTATTCATTATTCTGTAATCTACCAGTTATTTTTTTTTTTACAAAATATCACTTTTTAATTTAAGTAGGTATTTGGATGGGTAAATTATTTCAACAAAACCAAAAAGTATATTTCGGTGACCCGTCCAACTAACTACTGTAATTTGACTTCGTTCATTCATTCAGTTCGCGTGTAACGACGCAGTTTCCAGTTCCTTTTAACTGATTTTAATTAAATTTTACAGGATTTCAGTGTACCTAAATGTAAAACGTAATTGAAAAAAGGCTTGAGCCCCACAGTGCACCATAAGCAAATACGCCTTTTTTCTAAAGACTTGATTACACGTCAGAAGATTATGTTGAGTTTTTTAAAAAGGACGCAAAACAAATTCACAAATCTAATTAATATGAATTAATAATATAGCTCTATATTGTAGGTACGCAGGTACTACTACTCGATAATTTTACTTTAAAGCAAGTTGAAACTAACGCTTAGTGCTCCTTCGAGCTTTGAAGATATTTAGGTAGTCGCTTTCGTGTAAACCTAACGAGTAAATACAGTATTATGCGTACGCAGCTTAAAATAATTAAGGAAAATAATTTATGATCGTGTCAGATAATTTTTTTTGTTAAAAACCACTATACAACATAGAGATTTTAATTAAGTGATTGATGTCTTTTTGTCAATTTCTACATATCAACCCATATGATGGCCCACTGCTGGGCACGGGTCTCCCCAGTAGAACCTACTAGTATGTAGATCCTGGGGGTAATTGCCATAATCACCACGCTTGGCGAGCGGGTTGGTGATCGCAGTAAGGCTTTTAGTACGCAGAGGACGCTGCTGCCCGGTGTGAAATCCCTTAGTCGCCTTGACGACACCCACGGGAAGAGATGGGGTGGTACTATTCTTAAGCCGGCACCACACGGCAATTTCTAAACTAACGACTAATGAACTAAAGATTGAGAAATATAAAAAGAATTATATTAATTTCGACAAATAATTCTTACACCTGTATAGGTAGGTACTGGCTCTATGACTGGCTTACATTTCGCGTATTCAAAAATGCATCAATAAGTATTTGTCGTTAAAATAAAAGCTTGTCATTTACTACGTTTTATAATTTCTATTAGTTATTCATTATCCGCTTACATTTACAAATAATAATATTAAAATATTAACGTCTACAAGAAAATGCTTGTCAACGAATGAAATGTTATGTCTGGCGAACGATTATCTAAAATCGTCACAATGTCACTCACTACAAAATATTGTTTTAAAGAATGCGTAGACGCGTGATTCATCGCGACAAAATTTAAGATTTACACGTTATTCATAAACTTTTAACGATTGTCTAGCGAATGATGTTTCTGTCTTTATTCCTCTTGTAATGTTTTAGAGAGGTTAGAAGGTGACAGAACACTTGCATCACTTTTGTGCACCTGATTGGAATTTATGTGTTTACAAATACGTTACTAGACCTGAATTCCTTGTCTACTATTTAATACTAAGTGTGTATATTAACGTATCTACACGTCTATTATCCTAATCTCTCTTCGATTGTGTCAGATTTCTGTTCCATCGGGCTATGAGAGTAAAGAGATAGAGAGTGATCTTGTGTTTACGCATACACTGGTGCTCTATAATCTCCTGCTAATCTCTGATATGATTGGCCGCCGTAACCGAAATCGATTAGAAGAGACTATAATATATTTTCAGAGATATTATATTTTCATATTTATTCATATTCATATTTATTTATTCAATAACCTTTTTTACATTGTATACGAATGTCATGTGTACATATGAATTATATTTTCATATTTATTCATATTCATATTTATTTATTCAACAACCTTTTTTACATTGTTTACGAATGTCATGAGTACATATAAATTTTAAATGACAATCAATAAAAATATTATAAACTAAGAATACAATAAATTAAAAATAAATTGATCAATATTTTTTGGATGCATCTCATTTTAATATATTTTAACGTAGTTAAAAACCATCCCGTTAATTCAACTTTTTAATAACAATCATAAGAATCCCCGTAGACTATAATTAAAACGACTGAATAGATGTTCCTCAAACATAGCAGAACCAGCTATCTAAAAAAAACCCGCATCAAAATTCGTTCACTCGTTTAAACGCTATAATGCCCCAGACAAACACACATATATACACGTCAAACTTATAACTCCCCTCGTTTGCATCAGGGCTTAAAAACTCTTTTAAAACCATCGATTTTTGCGCTTTCACGATATAGCACGGACGAAACGTGAATAAAGTCAAACACCGCTTTTTAGGGTTCTGTAGTCAAAATGGCAAAAACGAAACCCTTACTGTGTCGTCATGTCTGTCTGTATGTAACAGGCATTTTACTCAAAGAATATTCTACTTAATGAATATTGATTAAATTTAGTGAAAAGGTGTCTTGTAATAGCCGCTCCCTAGTTTGATAGCTAAATAATAAATATAAATATTTAGAGGGGCAATGTACACATGTAACATAAACTGTAAAATAAAATATTGAGCAAACATTAAGGTGTGGCTCGTCAGTATTGAATTTTTTTTTTCGATTAAGTGAATATTTTTGGAATTATTGCTCTGAAAGTTGCATAAATTGTGTGTCTCCCCGGCCCCTTATCTTTTGAACCGTGTGACCAAACCTTAACGCTTAACAAATACTTTAAACTAAAATTATTTCGGATATATTCGGATATATCGTCATTGAGTTATTGCCGTAAGACTGCGTTTCTCAACAAAAAGTCGTAAGTGCCATGAACATACGTTTTTCTGCTGGTGCAATTATTCAAGTCGGATTTTATAATACGGCAACGGCTCTTCAACCCTAGACTGTGCATGGTCCGACATGCTCTTGCCCGGTTTTTATTTTCTAAATGATAAAGTGACATCATCCTTTCTTTGCAGCTGGTCAAATAGGTGAAATTGTCTGAATATGGTTCAAGTTACAGCTGAAACCACTGGGACTAGAAGCTTGGAATTTTGCATAGAAGTTCCTTATGTAATGTAGCAAGGAAGGATAGTTTAGAAATTCCACTAAGTTAAGGCTAGGATAGTTTTTCACTCCTAAGGGAATTTTCCGAGTTCTATCCGGACGAAACCGGTAAAATCTAGTATAAAATACAAAGTGAATATTCCACATAGAGAATCTAATTAGCTCAGGTCGTATCAAAAGTTGATTTATGCGAGTTAACCCTTTGTTAAGATAAACATTTTCTTTTATTATCTTAATAATGTCCTCCTCGCCGTGTGTCGGTCATAGCGACCAATCTCAAGACTGACTAGCCTATGACGCAGGAAATATTATAGAACACAAGTGTGTGTCCCTATTTCTTCATTTTCTTTTAGTCTCATAGTTAATTGGACATAATTGACCGAATATTAGAGATAAGGTTAAGAACCAGGTTAGTGTCAGATAAATTTATTTTTATTAATATTATGAGCTTTGCTTTATTTAAATTTCACTCTTCTTGTATGCACATATGTTACGTTGCGATCTAGATCAGATTTTTTAAAAAAATGTGCTTTAATTATAATATGATTGTAATGTGTTTTGTGTATCTAAATAAATAAATAAAAATATTTAAAACCGATCGCTTGTTACGCTCTACTAGTCACTAACGTCTGGTCTCAATGATCTAACTATCGATGGATTTGACTACTAGAGGTATATATTTGACATAAGCTCCATACAAAATATGTCAAAAATCTACCTCAAGTAGCCAAATCCATCGATAGGTATATTATTGAGACCGGCCATAAGAGATCTGTTTGATTGTATATATCGTTATTCTTCTTTTACCGATTTACTATAATAAATCATATAAAAAAAGAAAATTGCAATATTGAAACCTACATAGTTGTAAGCCATCAGTTGCTTGCTCCTTGTTACTTTAATATGCTTGGGTGAATTTTGTTGTCACTTTGTTTTGATTGTCACATTGATTAAGAGCATGCTTTGACTTTTGTGAGAAGTAAAGATTCTGCGTGACGAATAAAGGCCATTATTTTCTTCCTTTTGATATCAGAATTAATATTTGATATTTAATCATTCGTTACAAGTACTTTGGCCAATATTTAAGCACATATAGTTTTTACCTTTGTTATAAGTAGATGCTCTTACTATATTGTACCCACTAAGGCCGATTTTGGTTTATCTCATGTTTCAACTTTTTGATAATACAATTTGTATCAGTCCTTTAACATGGTATATAGGTATAGTATATTAGTCGCAGCACCTTACCCCCATATCAAGTTTATAAACATTCAAACATTGTAAAATGGGCAATTTGAAAAGAGTGGCCCCGAGTTTTTTTTGCCAGGTTCTTTTCTCCGGCTGTACCTATTGTTTGCGAACTTGGCATTACATGTGTATGTAGAATCTAAGTGAAGAAACAATTTTGAATTTTGTATTCTTTATAGTTATTATTGAAAATATATCGATGATTACAATTCCAAACACACTGTCAACAGTTATAATGATTAATTAATTATAATAATAATAGTAATAAAAATTATTTATTCACTTACGAGGCAAAATACTATACCTACTTATGTAAAGTCGATTTTACATGTACATGTTATGCTTGTTCGCAAACAATAGGTAAAGCCTGAAAAAATAATGTGGCAATAAAAACACGCGGCCACTCTTTTCAGATTGCCAATGTTTACATAACTTTATATAACTGCCACAATTATATTATACACCATATTAGAGAACTAATGCAAAAACAAGAGATAAAAAATATTAAAAGAAGAATGCATGGACATTGAATAAATCAACCTCAACGGGTACAACATAGTAGGAGTATCCACTTACAAACAGTATTTTTTTTAGAGTATAAGTTTTTTGCGAAAGAAAGAAAAGAATCGCATTTTATCACGCAGAATCTTTACTTTGTGTTCTTAACTAACACATTTCGCTTTTAATGATTTTAAAATAATAAATTGTAAAATATAACTTGGTCCAAAAACTACACCATTGTAAAGTGTTACTGATTCTGAGCAAACACCTTTCTTGTTTGCACTACCTATAACAAGAATAACGTTGTATTGATGAAAGTTAGTTCTTAATTTTCTCAAAAAGTATTTATCCGTTTTGGACAGGATTTTCGCTATTTAACTGTTTATTAATGTAGTACATAAGTTTAATTATGCAACACTGTCGTTATAAGAAACCAGAGCTATAGACTAAAACAGAGAATAAATTAAGTAAAAAATCAATTAACGCTTGAATTTTTTTCTCCCTGGTTTTACAACCACAATCCTACTATCTTTAACCCCTTTCTAAACTACCGATGGATAAACTAAACATTGAGAAATTTAAGAAACGAATAATAAGAATTTAGACAAAATATTATTTAACCTCGTTAGGTTTTTTTTTTTTGCTCTGGCTTTATGCCTAAATATTGTGCTTAATTACGCGCATTCAAAAATGCATCAATTTTTGTTGTCATTCATTGACTTGTAAACGTTTTATAATTTATATTTGTTATTCCTAACCCATTTACATTTACAATAGATGTTTTTTCTTCCTGGTTTCACAACCACAATCCCACTATGCTAGTCATCTAATTTAAAAAACTCTTAGCACTCTAACACTGATATCTTCAAACCGCACGTAAGTAGGCTTGACAGTTGTAACAGCGTGCCTGACAGAGCTGATCAGTACTCTCCTCCAACACACAGTACCAACAACTCAAGGTGACTCTACGCCAAGATCAGTAATCTCCCAACTGTCCGTCTCAACATCGGTCATGCTCGTCACATAATTGATTGGGGTCGAGTCAACGCAAGTGGTCCGAGAGGCTGTTTCCCAACTAGCTTTGTACTACGACGCCCCAAGAGCAATTAGACGAAAGGGGAAAATTGCATCTCTTGGGTATAGCGCACAAATTGCCCCAACCGTCAGCAACTTGGACTGAAATGACAATTTGCTTCGACTATTAGTTTTCCGGTATTCGCGAATAGGCTTTTCTGTGTCAGAAGGTTTATAAATTAGAAGCTGTGAAAATGAGGATAAACTGAGCTGTCATTATTTTCACAGCGCGTTTAAAGTACGAAAATTTAAAATTAAAAGTGACAGTATTGTTTTTAAACTTTCGCGATTTTTATACATATTAGATATATTTCGGGACTTAATCGCGTAAATTATTTAATGGTACGAACCTTTTATTTACCCGACGTTTCGATCGGTGCAATTCGATATATATCTAAAAAGTGACATTGATAAGACAGAGACTTTAAATGTGAAAAATCAGACTAACTAAATGACCATAAAATCCGAAGCTATTTACATAAATCGTACAATCTTACATACAAAACTTTGTCTTCGCTCTATTGCTGCTCCATTCTCGTATGCATTTAGAGGATTAAATTTTCTGCTGAATCGCAGATTAGTTTTGTAGTTAGCGCACAATAACAATGTTTCATTACATATTATATTACACGTACATTGTTTTCCGTATAGTACAAATGATTATTTTAATCGAACTAGTGAGGATTTTTCTCATACTCTTTTTCTCACCAATTCATCTGTTATGAGTTGAAGTATTATGACAATTAAACTTTTTTTCATACCTTAACTGGTTGCTTATATGGAGACAAGAGAATTCGTTAAAACGGGCTTCTTTGTGTTACACAAAATTTAAAAAAAAAGGTTTAAGAAATGTTGCAGTCATATGAAACAATTTTCTCATATTTGTAAATACGTACAAGTGCCAACGTATCAAAGCTATAACGATCCTTGAAAGAAACTGTTATATCGTACCTATTCAATTACTTATACCACGCACGCACGTAAATAAATTGACGCAGGGTACGTTTTTTTCTACTTCCCAGATTGGGAAGCCTAAATAACATGTTCATTTGCAAAAAATACCTGGAAATACAAAAATAATGTTCCTAGTTTGTCTGATCTCTATCGTTCATCACGCTCGTTATCATTTTTATATCATGGTTTGATGGCACTCGCTCTATGAACGTCACGAGATAAAATTAACAAGAATGATAAGTAGGAGTTCCCAGGAAACATTTACATTTTCTACTCGCAATGACGTACACATATTGCAGTTTTATTTTTTCTTTACTATTAAATGAAATGAATTAAAAATATCAAAGAGATTTCTGAATATAGTTCCAGTGAATTTAATTTAACGACAACCCTAGAGTCTGCGTCTATAATTGGCTGATAAAAACGCGTAGGTACGCACAGACAACTCCGTTTATCAAACGACGAATCTAAAAAAAGTGTTCGGGGTTCGCGCAACGTAGATTTTAGTAGACTACGAATATTTAAATGTTCAACATTATATCTCTGATATTTCTAAAATATTTTGTTACTGAAAGATGTGTGCCGCGGTCGGCATTTGGCATCAGGCCAGTACTTTTGCTGTTTTCTCCCTCATGACAACTTCTATAAGATAAAATGAAGCGCAGTCTTTTCGTCTCGAAAACCATTACAAAATTAATGGTACCCATATAAATTTGGCCTTTTTTCACAAATAACAAAGGATTACAAAATTTTCCATCACATTTTCTCCCTTCACATTATATCCGGCTGCCATTAGAGTGCTTACGCATGCCTGTTCCTATTTCGTTACAACCTTAAGGAAGACGTAAAAAAAATATTTATTATTTTTACTCACCCGAGCGATAATTTTTTTGATATGTATTAATTATTATTTATAAAACGCATACCGAATTCGAAGATAATTAAAATGCGCGCAACGAGATGATCGGTCATCTTCGGGAGTAGGATGCAACTGATACGATAAGCGGAAAAACAGCGGCAAGATGAATGAAAAATGCACGATAATGTTTAGTAACATGTGCAACGTGGTATGTGGGAGCGCGTCGCGTACCTTGTCGCGAGTTCGCGTTGCAGCGTGCAGCGAGCGCAGGGCGACGCGAGCCGCCGCCTGCCTCCGAGCGACTGGCGCCCGGGCCGCCGCGCCCGCCCGCGCCACGCGCACGCCTGCACCGGCGCCACGCGCCACGCCACGCGCCACTACCTACCCTCGGCCGGCCCGCAGCGGCTCACGCACCAACGCGATTATCGATGTGTTCTGTGAGATGTGTCACGCGGCAGGAGGCAGGGAGCAAGCAGGGCGCACGCACCGCGGCCGCGGGGCGCCGCTCCTGCGCGCTGCGTCACGCATCTGTCTCGACGCTTTCTTGCGTGCTCCCGCAGCCCGCCATCTGCAGAGACGTGCCGGCTCCGCGCTCCGGCCCGCGCCCCAACGACACATTGCGACGGTGTTAATGCCCTCAGACAAAACTCATACAATTACATCCCATTCGTAGAGCTCAATGGAGCTGAAGTAATATCTACATCTTGCGAAAAATCTATAAGTTTTTACTTATATAAGATAATCAATGTTTATAGAAAATTACGTGTCCTCAACGAGGATAAAACAAATTGGCTACTTGCACATGCAAAAAACGTTTTCTAAATTTTGCTGTCCTTTGTCCTGCATATTTTATCCCTAAAAACCACGTGTATAGTGTATATTGTTTTAGTGTAGGTAACTGAAATAAGTAGGTGTACAGTTTTAATAGAAAACTTCAATTAAGTGGATGGTATGAGTTAACAAACCCAAAACGATTCGTTTTAGGTTTTGTTTGGTACTAAATTACATATATAAAAATGAAATACTTTTAGTTTCATATTTACATTTAGTGAAGGCATTGAATCAAGGTTTTGAACTTTTGATATATACGTACTCACTCGTGGGATCCTCACGTCAATCTCCACGCAAATATCAATCACCTCTAGAATCAATTCGTACGCATCATCGATATATTTGTTATTCAGACAATGTTACCCTTGGGGTGGGAGATAACACATATTCTCCTTCGTCGAAAATCATAAAATAATTACATAACAAGGGAAATGATCGCATAATTTTCTTATGTGCACTTTGGAAACGCGTTTATTGATATTTATGTAACACTGCAAATGTGGATTAGATAAAAAATTGCTGCAGATAAACTTGTACGTTTTTCGTCCTACCCCCCACTCGTTCGTTCCCCTATCGTTCGGCTTACCCTTAATTGAGTTATACGTAGGAAGAATCTAGTTTTCGCTTTACCGTAATTACGACTTAACCCACCTGACAAAATGAACATTCCGAGTTATATTGGGTTTGAAATATAATTCCTAGGATTTTAGTATTTAGGAATCAACTTTGAAATGTTACATAAAATAAATTTGCGAACGTTTACGTGTACGTTTGCGTTTGTTGACTTTTAAACATATTTTTGTAAAATATAATCTACTATTATAAAACTGTAAAATAGGTAGGAGATATTTAAAAAAAAACTGGGCAACTGCATGTCGTTTTACTACCCAACACAATAATGCCGTATAAGAAGTGGGTTTTCTGTTGGGTTTGTTTCGTACTACAACACCGGTAAATAAGAAACTTGGAAAGCCTACTTAGCTGTGATAGTTTTCATTTTAATTATGTTATATTATATACTACTACTCTGATTTTTTCCAGATCTCAAAAAACAACCACTTAGCTGGCAGGACTTAGGTGGGGGGCACTCGGCATAACTAATAAGTATATTTTCTAGTACCTACTTAGGATCACAGAGCTAACCTGAGGACAGACGCAGACGGATGGATGGACGAACGGACGGACGGAAATGGCGAAACTATAAGGATTCCGTTTTGCCATTTTGGCTACGAAACCCTAAAAACGAACCTAAGTCAACTAATATAATATAAATATCATTATCTCCAGCACACTGTCAAAAATTTCCAACACCACACAATTACTAGTTTTAAAAAAAACCGTAGACATTAACATGTCTTCATAAATTTGGTTTTAGAAAAATGATGATTTTCTAATAATGTTTTCTTTACAAATTCTGACCAAAGCCGATGAAATTAATCACACAACATGCGCGCTCGCCCATCTTGGATTAGTTTTGTTACTATTAGTCGGATCTGTCGATACGAAAAGGCCACAACTAATAATCAAATACATTGCTTAAGACAAAAGCGTTAGAAGAATAGATATCTAAGAACGCAAGAGAAGTTTCAAATTCTCAACACAAAAGAAAAAGAACCACGACTTAATTTTGCTTGCTTCATTATTTTAATTAAAAACATATTTATATTTTTTGTTGTAATCTTTATATATATAAAAATGTTATGTTGGTTTGTGTACGCTTCAAAAACTCAAAAAGTTCTGCACCGATCGAGCTGAAATTTTTTGCGCATCAAGGATTGTTTTTATATCCACAAGTATTGCAAAATTAAACTTAAATTACATGTATTCTTTGTTTTGTTTCTCATTTCGCAACCATTCAATCACAATGTGCCACAGCGAAGCGTGGCAGGGTACAGCTAGTAATTAAATAAATTTTGAATCAATGTGATTTTTGAGCTTGTACACGCGAAATTTTAAATCCTTCATGGACTATTTTTTGATTGACCACTGGTTAGGAACCCCTGCTGTAGAGCGTGCCAATATACATGTACACATACACAAAAAAAACATAAACCTCCCTTCTTGCGCAATTGGGTAAAAATAATGACGTAACAAGATTGCATTGTACTAAGCGTATCGTTTTCGATGTCTCCTAAAAAGATAATGATTTAAATATGCAGACATAAACAATAGGGTCTGAAAATATAGAGTTATTATAGCTAGAGTGGAGGAGACAGCCAATTAGTTGTCTCTTGACTAGAAAGAGAATGAAAACGCAGTACCTTAGGTACCTATCTCTTGGAACGAAGTTCCTTATCGCGCGTTGTGAAAGGGGGCTAAACGGAAAAAATCTCACGAAAAGTTGTAACGACACTTTTTGACACACACAAGCCGTGCGGCATGCGCGTTGGATATGAACATCTAATTTGACGAAGAAGTCACCTGTCGATTTGGTCTAGAGGCATAAATTCGGTACACAGTATTGGTGACAATTGTGTAGTTGTGGTTTCGAGCCTTCGGTATACAATCGTCTTTTTGTAAGTTATTTTCGTTTCGTCTTTCTATTTCGCATTGAACAGTGTGGTGTTGCGAAGATTATAAAAACAAAAAAAATTAAGATAAGAACTTCGTTCCATCCGGGTGTCCCTTGACACCTCTCAAGTTTTTTAATTACATGTGACAATAAGTGCAGAAAATAACAGCCTGTTTTGTTTGATATCTGTTACGCCAAGATATAGATAGAGTACTGCGGATTTTTCTCTCTTTTTATTGGTAACTAGCTGACCCGCGCGACTTTGTCTGCGTCATTTTTAGTTGGCACGCTGTAAAGCCTAAACGGCTTGATAGATTTTAGCTTGAAAGGTATCTTTACAATACCACTCGGCATCATCGTTCCAACCTGTCAACTAGATACGCGAAAGTACAAACCTCCTCTATTACGGCAACTTAGCACACGCGTTTTTATTTAATTCGTGTCGATAAAAATAAAAATTAGATAAAAATAAAAAGGCGAGTTTTTGGTGTTAAATGAGGTCAAAATATTTCAGTGACTTTTTTGTTTTGTAATAATTTAGCTTGTTTATTGTCAAATCATTGCTTTTAGTAGGTATTATAAATTCATTAGCACGTTAATTTGTTAACGAACATATTTTTACACCACTTTATGAGGCATAATTGCATAGTTAGTTTAAAATAATTTATTTTCCTATTAATAATATACTAAATTCTTTAATCATCCAAATAAATTGCTTATCAGCCAAATTATTTGGATTGAAAACTTTTTAATTTTTTGGCTTTAATACCATACACCTACACCTTTGTGGTTGGGTTAGTAGTCGATGGTAGTCGGTAACTAGTCACACCGGAAGTAATACCTGTTAGTCCATAAATTTGGGCAGCACATACCTTCTTTGAAATTTCGATGAGTGTGAGTTTTGCACCAATCATTTATATATTTTAACCTTTGGACTAAAAACAAAAGAGTTTTTAAAAATTTTCTATCGGCCGAAAGAACGATTAGGTTTAAGCCTTTTACAGCTTTGCATAGTACATTGAACTAGTATTATTTTATATCAAAATAAATTAAAATGTCTACTTTTTTCTAAAAGCCGTCAACGCATCTGCTTCGCCTCTAGTAGGTATTGCAGGTTAACTACCTGCAATACCTACTAGCTAGTCTGTAACAGCTAAATATTTTTATCGCAATCCAACAAACAAAATGAGATACTACAACAAACTAAGCTGACTGTCATTTTAGTTTCAAAACTAACAACGGGAAGTAGAAAGTCCGCAAAAGTTGAGATAGAAGAGCGAGAAATAAGTTAGTAGTTACGTAGACATGAGTTCCGGATGAAAATATTAAAGTAGTTAAACAATGACGTCACCTAAAACTTTGCATATATTTCTCACTTCGTGTCACAACATCTAGAATAAGACAAAGAAACATATATATTGTTACAGTTTAAATTTGTCATTTTTTACTTTTCTTCTCTTTTCCTTTTTTCGATTTACGTGCTGGCAACCGCGGCAATGGTGGACCTTTGAATTGTACGGTTAATTGAACAATTCTTTCTGCTTCTCTCAAGCCGCTCAACCGTGCACCGGGCACTGTAGCATAGTGCCCAGGAACAGTTGCTTCACCAGCAAACAAAAGAACTGGGGGTATCGGTTCACTAGGCCCTGGTAGAGGACACGCTAATGCACGCTGGGCAAAACCATCAGAATTACATAATTCATAAGAATAAGCACCACGGAAATAAGGATCTGAGCCCCAATGAGATCTTAAAATTGTCATCGGATATGGTATATATGGATCTTTAGTGCAATTACGTAATACAGATGTCAATCCTTCAGCTACATCTCTATCGCAGAGACTCTCCATTTCCATAGCTCCTTGGCCCGTTACTGAGGCGCACATTACGCATTTACTATTAGGCACAGCTTCTAGTCGTGTGATTCCCTGGGTCCAACCACAACAGCAACAATGGTTGCAACCTCCAAAGTTGAAACTCATACCCCCGTTGTGCCAGTAGTAGAAGGGACGGGCGTATTGCATATAAACCTTATTGCAGTATCCAATACCAAGGGAGCGTATAGCATCATATTTAGATCCTGGAAGCGCTGGGCAAAACATTTTAATCGCATTGGCACATAATACACCTAGAGACACTGTTACAATAACGTAATCACAAGGGAATTCTTCTCCATCAGTCGTCACAACTGTGGCCCGATGACCAACTTTATGCGATGTTCCCCAATACACGCAATTAACAGGTTTACAATATCGGATGCATCCTTCAGGCAATGTGCGTAGTAATGGAGCTAGTATGCCTACTAATCCTAAAGGAACGCGTATTTCTCCCCCGGGCATGTTCATGAAGCAACCGGTGTGATCAGCGCAAAGCATCGCCATGTCATTTCCACTTCTAGCACTCAACATGTGCGCGAGCCCAAACATTATTCTAGCCGAGTCGTATTGTAGTTCATCGGGAATATTCCGCAATTCTTGTTGAATTCGCAGACTCATAAAATTGATCAAAGAGCCTTGCTGCTTATTACCGCCAAGGCAGTATAGTTCTGCAGCTTCTTGCTCTATCTGACGAAATATACGATACGCATTCATTGTTGGAGGAAAGGGTACGTCCCCAGTAAGTAATCTATCCAAAAGGCCCCGCATGTGATAAACGCCAGGAACACCAGGACGAGGTGGATTTTCCCGACCAGTTAGTGAATAGATGGGATGAGTTAACGCGTTGTCCGCCTTCCAATGTGAGCCCAATTCTGCAACTATATCACCCATCCAGGCGGATAATATGCGGCCGCCTGGTCTGAAAATAAGGAGATGTCTTTATCGTGCTTGTAAGTCTCGGATTTGTCAATAAAGCGTATACTGATTTTGTACTACCTAAAAAATATATTACATTTTAGGTAATTGTCATTTTGATCACACACTTTATGTGTTTGAATTTATATATTTGTGTGTGTGTGTGTTATCCCCAACAATTTCACTATTTAATATACAGTAGGTACTGTCGTAGGTGTCGTAAAATGTAACTAAGGATAACATAAAAAGAACACCTGAGTAATGAGACATTCTGCTGCAATAACAAAACAATGGAGAAGATTGTGTCTGGAAGTGTGACGTTGTGTGTTGACGAAAAATATTTATCGTGGTACCTTTCGTAGGCTTCTAGTATAACTATGTTTGATATGCCTCGCTCTGTAAGGCGAGCACCAGCAGAGAGTCCTGCCATGCCCGCACCGATGATCACGACGCGGGGTTCTTCAAAACATTTGTTAGCATTGCATGGATCGACAGCGCATATCCCCCTATCTTGTAAATCTGGTCCGCAGTCCGTTGGCATGGTTTTAGATTTCGTCTTCCTAAATAATGTCATAAGAATAAAATCAACATTGGCGTAAATTTTATCGGCACAGGTTACCACGTGCTGGCTGTGTCTGGAGGCGGCAATTGGATGCAGCTGCCGGTTGCTACTACAAAATACTTTGGGTATTTATCCTAGTAGGTATAACTATATGACACAGGGCAAGGCAAGAACTATTTCATTCGCCTAATTTAAATATAAACTTGGAATAATTTCTTCTTTCTTTTTCTTTTTTAAAAGATAACTAGCAATGTAGGATTGTGTTCCCACATTACTATCAATCCTGTTAACCCCTCCACCTAAGCTTTATGGCTTGTGTTAGGAGTGGGTTCACGTCGGTAGTATAATGGCCAGGATTCGAACCCAAAACCTTACGATAGCGAGACCGATGCCTTAGCCGCCGCTTTAAAAAAGAAAGAAAAAAAGAAATTATTGTATGTCGTCCCAGCTGAATGTATCTTGTTGCCAAACACCGATTTTTTACAGTGTAGTATGTTTACATAAAACATCATTGGTGTACAAAATACCACATTGATTACATCTGCATTCCAAGCAAATTGATTTTTAACTGGTTGCCCGTTGCTTGATTCAGATTACAGACATGTTTACTCAGAATTTGATCAGCACAATCATTAAGAAGGTAAGTATTTATATATTCATTTCCTACACCATATTGAACAGACATAAATAAAAGCGTGCCATCAACAGTGGTGATGTGGCCGTCCGCACATTTGTCTTGTAGTTTAGTATGTCTGTTTAAATAGAACTCGTCTGCTGATGTTACACATTTTTAAATTTATAACAGTTAAAAATTAATACCATCTTCTCGGGAGAATTCTTGGCCATTGTTTTGTAAATTGTAATTGCTTTTTACAGAGAATTTGTGTCACCGCCATAAATAAATAATTTTGATACAAATTTTCACTCTACAAAAAATTTCAAGTGTAAGAAAAATGTCACTTCATTATGTCATTCTGCGTCAAGAACATCAGGGATCAAAATGAGCGTGGATAGCGGAGTTAAACATTTGACAGCGGATAAAAACTCATAGACCGGGAGGAGAACGCCCAAAAATGAAAGCATTTTAAAAGGCTGATTTTTTGATATTACGTCACATTAGTTGAGTAAAGAAGTACCCTTCCGTCAGTAAGCTGGATTCCTTAGCGTTTGGCGTACAGAGTCCTTAGACAAATGATACCCTATTCGATTAGTGTTTACGCTAATCGAATGGAATTACGTCGTTGCTCGCGACACTGTAAATACGAAAATTGTTTAAATGAATTCTCATATTAAAAATTTTCGCCAATCTGCTATTCAGCAGTTGTGCGCGCGCAACGACGTCATTCTATTCGATTAGCGTAAACTCTAATCGAATAGAATTGCATTTGTATAGGGGCTCTAGACTTTAGTCGTCTACTGACAGCATCTGTGAGTGAGTTATACTGACAGACTAATTGTTATGTGATGCTGGTAATATTCTCCACCGGTTATACTATATTTAAGATGACGTGTTTGATGGCACGCGCTAATCGAGCACTATTATAGAATACAATTATAACGCATGACTGACGCGCCTATGTAGTTACAAAATTTTGCATGGCTGACAAACGTAAAACTTATTTTGCGGCGGCCATGGGTTCGAATCCTACCCGACCGAACCGACGTGAACCCACTCCTAACACAAGCCATTGAGCTTAGCTGGAGGGGTTAACAGGATTACTAGTAATGTGGGACTCACAATCCCCACATTGCTAGTTATCTTTAAAAAAAACATAAAACAAAACAAAATTTTGAGTTAATAAACTGCTAGAAAACTATTTTTCACGATATATTTAGTTCATTAAAAAAAATGAACCTGCCTCTGCACCAAATACTACGGAATCCAACTGACTAACGAAAGGGTATTTTTTTACTCAGCTTATGTGTAAAAAAAATAAAGTACTTGCATTTTTTGGCGCTCGCCTCTTGGACTATCAGACAAGTTTATTCTAACGATTTAAACAGGATTTTCATAGACTTTAATTAATGTAATTTTTCATTGACCACTATTATATTAGAGGTCAGTGCATTTTTGACAATAATGCTTCTTTCACAGAATATCATTGTAATAGTGGTAGGTACGACACTAGGGCCCTTCGCCCATTTAACGATACCCGGCGATAAATTGCCTATCCAGACACTATAGGCGTAACGGCTACTAATGTACAACTTGTCGGATACAGATTTGTGTCAGAAAAGATGTGCAGTGACACTCGCATCTTTGCGACACAAGGATTTGAGTGACGGGCTGCTATAAAGCTAGCATGGCACTTATCATCTCATTGGGAAACATAAAAATAATGGTACTTCATATTCACTGCTGCTCGTCCACGCCGACAGGAGGTATACAGACTGGTGAGGTGCCGGGCACCAGCATCAGTACTCACCAGCACTGCCGTATAGGTATTAGTATGTGTATATACTATGCGTTTCAAATAAGAAGATAATCGCGATCGCGACTACTTCACTCTGTACTTGTCAAAATTGTACCGCTAGCTACAAAAACTCCCAAGTCGGGTAAAGTACGTATGTGTTTGGTGATGGAACGGACGTAATATTTATTTTCTTTGAACTGTGTACCAAACATTTTTCTTTATTAAAATATTATTAGTATTTAATAATCGCCAAACACAAATAAGTAAATAGGCAAAATATAAGAATATTCTACACTTTTGTGGTCAGCTGATGTGATATTTTTTTTTAACTAAAACTTATATTTAATAATAAATAGTAAAATACAGTGTAGTGTAGGTACTTCTGTGTAATACTAATTACACCTTTTTACGAATCATTTTATTGCTGACCTTACGTCATACAATGAATTTGCAGTCGTATTGCGAAACAAAATGTCATTATGACAGTTATCAACTCATTTGAAACGCGTAGTACCATAAAATAGATAGTATACAAGATGTCCCAAAAGTATGCTACACGGAGGGAAAGTATATCTAAGAGAAAGTACACCTAAGGGGGTAAACTAGGGGTTGCTAGTTTGTGTGAAACTCTGTCACAAGTTAGTAATAAACTCCGACAGTTTTAAAGTTTTTGGTACAAAATAAAGAAACACGTGTGTCAGCGTTTTTTGAAACTTAACGTATGTGTATGTATGTTGCTTTATTTATTATATTAACATAAAAATCCTTGAAACATGGTAATGAATGTATGGACAAATACATTTTGGAGAATAATACATTTGGGGATCATACAAAAGTCGCGGGCAACAGCTAGTCGGTATATAAATCAATCTTATATACTTAAGTATATACATCTAATGTGAAAAGTAACGCGTTCGTTGCAAAGAGCCAGCCAAACGGCTAATGTTTTATTTGGCAGTGATATCAGGACCTCGATGGCGCCACTTTTAGACTTTTTTTACATTGTTTTTCGTCACGCTAATTGGTTCCTTTTTCTAAGTTTGTAGATACAACAAATAGATTTCATTAGTCGATAAAGTATTTTGCCATTATATATATTACCTAACCTTACACATTACCTATCCTTGTTTTGGGATAACTCACACATGATCAGGGCCATAGTTTGAAGTATGGGGGTCATACTTTAATCACGTGAGGCTCAAAATCGGGAGAGGAGGTCCGGAAAAACAAATACCTAGTGACTATAATAAAATCACCCTTGAATGCGGGATTTTTAAAAACCGAACACTTGGCGCGTGACTCCTTGGAATCAATTGTACAACGGAGGTTGTAGGAGGGCATCACACTTGACCGGTGTTGGACCAATAGCACCTCCCGTCGTTCGAGACTCACACTCGTGTAAAAATTTTTATAGGTACCAAAAGAATAAACCCACATGACTTTGGGTAGGGGAGGCGAATCAGAGTATCATCACCAAGTAGTATCAGAGGGGAGGGGGTGTCAAAACTTGACTAAAAACATCACGTGATGAATGGACGACCCCTATGATGCCCATCCAATTAGAACGTTTTAACGAGGGGGGCACTTCGTTTCACTCGATATTTCCATGTGAGTCGCTCGCTTGACGACGGGGAACCGGAGAAGTGGGGGGGGGGATTGATATTAAGACGAGGCATTAATAATTTAAGGCCCCCCTAGCTAAGCCACTGAAGGTACGGCATTGTAGAGAACAGTAGCATTGGCTCACAACGCCCCCGTCCCAACCTCACCCCGCTACGACCTACAAGACTATCTGAACTCAAACTTGGGACAACCTACACTGCAGCTACCAGCTGATACTAGCCCTAAACCCCTGATAAGGCATCCTAAGATATTTATATATATTTTTCCTCTCAGTCCCGTCGATAAACCAGACGAGCTCGTAGTAATCATAGAGAGATTAGTTCGTTTTCGACGTGAATTGATGACGTAATTCACTTTAGACGAAGCACGAATGTTCGCACTAACCTGTAGGCTTTCTCGCTTTCTTAAAAACGAAATTCGTGAAAAGTTTACGGGGACTATTCTTATTTCTTTTTTTTGGATAAGCACAATAAGTCCGAACCCATAGACAATTTTCAGGAACGAGTGGATTGAATTAATGTTGCTGGCTCTATTACCACCTGTGTATATTACCACCTCGTTTTTGACCAAAACTTCCGTTTTCACTTTCGTTTTGTTTTTTTAATTAGAGTAGGTAAGCCTCCACTTCAGAATCCAAAGTAATATTATAAAAGTAACTCTGTCTGTGATTTACATTTTCACGCCTAAACCACTGAACAGAAATAGGTGAAATTTGGTGTGGAGATAGCCAAAGTCCCAGGAAAGGATAAAATATTACATTCAAGCAGGCGGAGCGGTGAAAGCTAGCAGCCTTAAAATCAAACATCTCAATCAATAATTTAATCTAGGTGTTTACCCCGATTTCTTCTTTGTTTTGTGACACATATCTTCAATCAATTAACATTAAAGTAAATAAGTCTAGACTTAAAATAAATAAAAAAAATACAACGATACAAATAATTATATTTAATTAGGTATAAATTACAAACTACTATACATTATTATCCTTACATCAGATTATACACCAACCTCCTTATTCCTAAAACTCCTCATTAAACTATTAAATATATTGTCTCTAATAATCTATTTTAAAAATAGAATGAAAAACAAAGACAAAACATTGTTTTAAAACAAGGAGTATTATGAATAAGGGTGTAAAAGTTTCGATTCATTTATACATAGAGATCACAATTAGCATTTTAATATCGTCATAGTCCAAAATTCAAAATTAACTGATAAAAGTTGCGAGTTGTTCAGTCGTTTCTATCAGTCATGATTGAAGCACCTCGTCCAGAAGCGATCCAACATGTGGTAGAAGTGTCTGCTTACTCCTAACAATGAGTGCTTTTCGTCTGTATAACTCTGTAAACAAACAAAACAATTATTATTAAACAGTGAAACAATTTCATGCTTTACATTAAAAGTTTAGGTACAGTATCATGGTGACATCCCCATCAAGCGGGGATTAACTAAATCAGCATATAGCAGAGATAGTATCTGATGGAATTGGTAGCTAAACTTGATTAGGAAAGCATCCATCCATATTTTAATCCCCCCCCCCCCCCCCCTTCTAGCAAGTAGCCATCCGTATAGACGGCTATTGACTTTGATTTATAGACTCTATAAAGAACTCTTTTTGCTTTAAGTTCGGGGGTTATCATATTGCATCATCCACATAACAAGAATATTCTGTAGGAAGACAACAATAGCCAGAATGTAAACAAAGAGATCAAAGAGGTTGCACTTTTATGAAACAATAAAGAAACTATTACGCAGCAGGTGTAATGCGTAATGCGTAATCAACTTTTGTTGGCATTGCGTAAATATGTACTTTTAAATTTGACCTTGGGTCATCAGTTAGTTCGTCTAGAGAATTTATAGTTTTATGGCGATCTCCAAAGTTAAAGTGGTTATACGAAGCAACTTTATTTAAGAAAGTAACTAATACTTTAGCTTTTGAATGTTTGTCGCTCGAAATCAGTGTCTGTTGTAGAAACGTCCAGTACCTACTCTGAAATCTAAAGCCAAGAAGTGATGGAGCGAACAAATTTTAAAATTATACATATCAAGCTGGAATTGCCATGGTAGCTTCGTTTTGACGAGATGCCCAACTTTATGTATACGACAACTTTATATAGTGGTTAATGAAAAAAACAAGTGTTAAATATGACAAACTTAACTTTACCGTTGGAAAACTATTATCCCCATACATCAACATAGGCCGCAGTTGGTTTACCAACCGCAAAGTAATAGATGTCGCCCGCGGCATCGTCCGCGGTATCTCCCGCGGCATCGTCCGCGACTTTCAATGCGTGATGTTTATTAACAACCACAAAGCCAAATACAAATTTTCACAGATCTAACTTTAAAACTGACGGAGTTTCATACCAATTTATAACCTTAGGGGTTGATTTTCTAGAAACGCTGAAACACGTGTTCTCCATTTTAAATCAAAAACCAAATACGAAATTTTACAGATCTAAATTTAAAACTGACGACCTTTTAAACAAACAAATATATACATACATAGATTTAAATACTGACCATTTGTTCAAAATCAATGTCCCTATGCTGCAGCTGCTTCGCCAGAAGCATGCTGTGTTGGAAGTGCACATTGTCGTCGTCAGTGCCGTGAGCTAGAAGGAACTGTCGCCCGCGCAGTTTTTCCGCTTGCTTCACTATGTCTGAACGTGCGTAGCCATCAGGGTTGGCTTGGGGAGTGTCCATGTAGCGTTCCGTGTACATTGTATCTAGAAGAAATTTATTATTTTTTTTATATGGATCTTACAGATGTGGCAATTTTGCTTGGTTCCAGTAGTTCTTTATAAGACTTGGTGCTGGATTGCTCTCAGTGATTTAAAAATATTGCCTTTCCATAGAACTAGTATCCTGTAATGACATAAATGCTGGCATTGTGTAACATTCTAAATAGTTCAGAGAGATGGTCGGGGAAGGAGAGGTAAGGAGATGGTGCGATAATCGCATCACAATGCAGAGCATAATCCATTGTTGCACCATAGCAATTAGCCGAAGGCCTCTCCGATCATACTTTTATTTATATCTTTGTAACTATTGGATAATCCCAATGCACAATGAAATATAAAAGCAAAGAAAAAACGGAGAGAGGTTTTATTGTGGTGTTTTTTTTTTATCGTAGCTAGATTATAATAACATGCCCAGGGTCCTTATTCATGATCTTGTCATAATGGTAAATAAATAGCTGCGCTTAGAAATGCATCAACACGTATGCGCGGTGGACATTTTTGAGCACGCCGCGCATACGTCTTGATGCATTTGTGAGCACACCTCTAAAAAGACAAAAAAAAAAGATCGTGAATAAATACTATAAGGTTTAGAAAAATTGAAAGAACGATTGAGCTTTCCATGTTTTGCGCTCTACTTTTAGTTAATAAAGAACATAAGAAAGGACTCTTCACAGTTTTTAAGTCCATACCATAATAAAGCCAGGAGGTGACAGGAGCGACAGCAGCCCCACAGGTGAGAACTTTCTCCTTGTCTTGAATCAGCATCATGGCTGAGACAAATCCTCCGTAGCTCCAGCCCCAAACACCGATGCGCTGCGGGTCGATGAATGAGTACACGTTTGCCAGGTTCCTAGGAAATAAATTTTCAGAAATGTGACTTTATGAATGGGCCAATATTTTACAAGTCAACGTAAACCAGATATGAAAAAGCTAACAATCTAAATATACCAATTTTTAAAGTGAAAACTTCTTTAGCGGTGTCGCACTTTTTTTGGTATGGGTAAAACAATTTAAACCCGCGTCAGGTTCACGTGACGAAAAAGATCACGTGATCCTGATCGAAAATTCGTAAGACGAAGGGGGAGCAATGAAAAACTGCTACAGTATCATTAGAATACAAAGGTAAATTTCACCACCATCTACAATGTTGTAAACGAACGTCTGTATTATTTTCGGTTGAAGCCATTTATCACACGTATTTGGTCATGGCACAAATGCGCAGATCCATTTAAGTGGTGTTGTCGCGTCGGCTTATATTGACGCCCGTTATGGAGATTCGATGTAACTTTATTTTTATATAGGTAATCCATTTGTTTTCCCGCGTTACACTGCATCGTAAAGCCAATTATATAATGGCTTTTTGTTTTGTTCACAATATTAGGTTTGGGGTCACATCTTTTTTTGTTTTATTGGGCATTTTTTGTTGTAAATTGTTCGTCCAATAATTAACTATTGAATAGCCTATCGAGCCGGCTGCCTAATAAATTAAGCCAAAGCAAAGGCCACGCTAGAAACGAACCATTGGTCAAATCACCGTCATAGGATTCTAAACTAGGCAACAAATGCCCCCAGGAGGTTAAGTATCCTAAATATTTAAGTTTAAAAGAAACTTTCTTTTATTTTTAGAAATAAAAATAAATGCATTCAAACATTTACTAAATGTGACTTGCCAGAGCTGAGAAAAGAACCTGCCATATATTGAAAACTAGCTGTGCCCCGCGGTGTTACCCGCGGTTTATTAGCCTATGTGTTAATCCAGGGTGTCAGCTAACTCCATACCAAATTTTATTAAAATCGCTCCAGCCGTTTAGACGTGAAGAAGTAACAAACATACACATGAGACAAGAGCAACACGAAGCAGAAACACAATATTGGTAACTGTCAAATAGATCGCAATGTGCTTTTTAATTATTTTTTTAATTTTTTTGCTATTTTGGCTACGGAACCCTAACAAAGATTTTTCCAAAGAATAATATCTTTTGTTATAAAGCTTCCAACTTTACCTTAAAGACGCAATGCGACATGAAGTTCCGTAGGTATAAGAAGAGAATACTTAATTGGCTTTTAGCTCATTACCCTGGATGTCTTCAAATTAACCGCTTAAACAGGAATGTTAGAGATTGTTGGAATATTGCTGGATTTTCAGAGACAATAGTTACACTTTACCATTTACCTATGTAGTAAAACTATCCCTTGATTTCTGTGCCCATATTACGTATTCAGTGTAAGTCTTTAGGTCTACAAAATAATATATATGTTGGAAATTTTCATACATTGCTAATTGATTTCCGTTGACCTTAAATCTGTTTTGATTAAATAACAAATCTATTGACTAATTTAAACATGGCCGCCGTAAGATGGCGTGACTTTAGTTTGACGTTTACGTTTGAAGTGCCAGTAGTGGGGGAGTTAGTCTCATTCAGGCAGTTTTAATCGAGCGGTCGTAGTGACAACACGTTTTCCGATTGACGTCGATTTTTTATAGCCATGTGTGAAAAGCCCTCTGCCCCCCCTCCCCCTATCGATCCCTAATACCATATCTGGATGACCTATCTCTTTCCAAAATGTTGTCCAAAACTGTTAATGTTTGACCATGATTCAATAATAAACAACCATTTTTCAGTTTCAATATAAGTACTTATTGAATGACAAATCTATACAAAAAATTAAAATTAAAATGTCTGTTTGTAATATCAAAATAACAGTTTTTACCAAATGCACTTTAGAAACGGCTAACTTTAGAAACGGCTGGACGGTTTTTGACGGGACTTTCACTGTGAGATAGCTGATGACGTAAGGAGTAAATTTTACCTTTAGGGAGAGAGCAGTAATGCAACTTCATGCGAAGTCGTGGGCAGTGGGCACAGCTAGTGAACCACATATTCCAAGATCCCAGGCGGGACAGACATACTTTATTTTCTGACAGATAAAATGTAGGGTTTCGGGTAGTGTTTACCAGCTAAGTTGTATAGACGGCCAATTATCAGGTGGCAGGTGAGAAAGTAAGAAAAATCGGACTAACGGCCGGTCTCAATAATCTAACTATCGATGGATGTGGCTATTAGAGTTATATATCTGACTCATCCATACAAAATATGTCAAAATTCTACCTCTAGTAGCCAAATCCATCGATAGATAGATTATTGAGACCGGCCGTTAGTTATCTTATTTTTTTAACAGTGAATAGTATTACAACTTTACGCGGACGAAGTGGCAGGCACAGCTAGTTTATTATAAGACTACGTAAACAAATTAGGTATGTGTATTTCCCGAATTCAGCAATGGAGGCTATATTTAGAAACTCACGGAAAGAGGATCAAGATAATTAAATGAGGCCCGGGCTTATTAATCCCTGGTTCTCCATCGTGATTATTTAAATGGGTGGAATAAACGCATCGATTCTCACACAGGCCACTTTAAAACGGTATTTTTGACTGATTTTGAGAAAAGGAGGTTTTAATCAGCACTGTATGGTCCAAATAGGTATTGTGTTTTTCCCAGTCTTACCCCCTTATTGATAGTACTTGAGTAACAGCATTTTAACTAGCAAATAATTATACTTAAGGGGTCATCCATAAATCACGTGATGTTTTAGCCACTTTTTGTAACCAATCCCCGCCCCCCTCCCGTCTGGTGATAGGTGAGATTTTAGACTACCCCACGAGAGAGGAGACCCCCTGAGGTGTCAAGGACCGAAAATAAACACGTGATATCTCACGTCACCCCCCCCCCCCCCTACGTCCTAGTGATATTTCAAAACATTAGCTAATTAAAATGCCGTCATTTAAAGTATTACGAATTACCCGCCAGTGCGAAGATGTTCTTAGTGATGTGTGTCAAAGTACCGACAGTTCCGTAACAGTGATGGATAAAAATCAAGCAAGGGTAGTTTCCAAAACCAGCGCTTCATGGAGGTTACGCTGAGCTGAACCTACCCGTGACCAAGGCCGTTTCAATAAGGTCGAAACGTCGGTCAATAAACAATGTATTTACCTTAAATTATTCACGCGATTAAGATCCGTAGTATTTTTAATTTTATAAAGCGTTTATATGTACTTAAACATACTTGATAGTAGCCAGAGTATCGGTAACTTCAACGGTTCCTAGCGCGTTGTTGATAGCGTGCATCGCTTCCACTCCCATGGCGCCTGAACCTCGCACGTCTATAGCTGCTACTATAAAACTTCGGTTGCTCGATAAGTACGTGTTGTAATATTCTGTGAACAAAAATACTTTTACTTAACTTTTAGTACAAAGCTGAAAATCTAGCTTACTATTCGCCTGAAGTAGAAAACACTCTGTAGTATCAACATCATCGTGCTATGAGTAATTCTACAGGGACTGTACAACACAAAATATATTGTTCTCAACAGTGGCGAATCCAAGTGCGGGATAAGGTTTTAAAGCAAATTCTTTTCCTTTATGAAACGTTCCAGGAGTTCCTGTTCCCCAAGACGAAGATCTCTCCCTCAAAGATCCTGCAATGGGTCCACCAGAATGGCAGGAACATAAAAGTCACAAAGTGGATATTCCGACAGGAATTTATAAGTTTTGGCCATATTTTATATTACAGTAAAGTACTCGTAAATCCTAAATATAAGGATTTACGAGTACTTTATCCCATACACGAAATAACACAAAAGAAATACTAAGAAGCTAGTTTAAAACGAAAAGCGTGAAGGCTCAAAGCCTGGATGTAGCCTTCGTAGACAAACTTCCCAAATAACTTTGTAAATTGCGGCGTCTTCATTAACTTGTACTGCATATGTTTCTACTACTCGGCTACATTAATATTCATAAACTTATGTACACTAGTCTTTGCAGCTTCATTTGCGTTTATTATTCCCGTGTGTGTTAATCCAAGAGCCTGTCTTTGCGCAAAATTTCATCCGCGTTCATATAATTGTTTCTTTCAGAGCAATATTGCAATATAGAGGGTGTAACAGAAAGGTGTGGTCATATTCCAGGGTTGGTATGTGCCCATGATACCTAATTTTATCAAAATCGGAGTATCCTAAAAAAAACATTATTTTTTCTTTCGTTTATTAATGAACGAAAAAAAAGTATGATTATGCCATACGCCTTTCACTACTAAATTTTGACAAAAAGAATATGCTATATCTATGTTATAATAATGCAACCAGCTATGACACCATGGTAAGTGCAACACTGATAACATACCCTATCCGCTGCTGAAATTTGACCACACCTTTCTGTTACACCCTGTGTATTGTATTATAATATAAACAATTTAAACTTGATTATGTGATTTTATATAACGTGAAAGGCCCATTGTTGATTACGATTTTACGAAAATTGACAATGGTACCATTTTTTTTTCAATTACAAGCTATTGCATTATTTATTTATTTTTTATCTTAATAAGATAACTAGCAATGTGAGATTGTGGTCCAACATTACTAGCAAACCTGTTAACCCCTCCAGCTAAGCTCTATGGCTTGTGTTAGGAGTGGGTTCACATCGGTAGTATAATGGCCAGGATTCGAACGATTGCGAGACCGATGCCTTAGCCATTAGGCTACCGCCGCTTCATTTATATTTATATTTAAAGCTATCGAGAAATTGTCTTTTAAGGATTTTAATTTATTCCTTGCTTGTTGTATTCTAATTATTATCGTTTTACGTGTGTTTGTTGTCAGTAAGTAACCAGTTACACATTGGTGTTTGTAGTATAATAATTTTAAGTTACCTATTTATGAGAAAATTTCACCCAAATTCATTCAGTGGTTTAAGTGGCAACAAACATCTTCCACTTCAATTTTAATTCCCGCTTATTCTTTATTATGTACTATCGTTAAGAAAAAAATCACAACAATGAATCAAAGATAAAATATTTAATAATATCTAACTTATTTGTTCTGCTGATAACTTTATTAATACAAAGACCTTGAAACAAATATAAATATTATTAAGTAATACATAGTATTAACATTAACATGTAGATTCAAGATCAAAAATATTTCATTTATATACTACACATGCTGGTTTATTCTTTTCTAGGTTTTGGCACGTAATTTTTTTGGGGTATATAGAAGCAATATTTGCCAAGAATACCTACCCTATTCTCCATTTCATCATGATATGGTTAATTCTATGATCGAACTACGACATAACACAAGGATTGTTTCTCTCTGGCTCTACGCAAATGGTGCAAGAAGTAAAATCTATTATAATATATTTCGAATTAACCATTTCATAAAATGCATTATTCTATCATCTAGCCAAGACATAAATGTAAACCAATAGGGCTTCTTCAACTTTGAAACAAATTACAATTACAGATTGCAGTTACATTTCATGACCTCTGTGCGAATTACGAAATCATTCGCAACTCTGAAGAGTATTCAGAACACCATTACTTTCGGCATCAATTTTAAATTTTAGTTAGCGTCAAAGAACCATGCCTAGCTTTGTATCAAGTTACTTTATATATACCTGAGCCAAAGTGTTCCTCAACTCTGCTGGTCCTAGGTCTATGTAGATGCTCACGACTATCAATTACTTGACCCCAGACTGCGTGTTCGTTGGCAGTAGCAACTTGACGAAATCTACTCATACATACCTAAGTCAAAGTGGTCCTTAACTCTGTTGGTCCCTGGTCCAAAGTAGACCCTCACGACCATGAGATACTTGGCTCCTAACTGCATGTTCGGTGGCAGTATCAACTTGACGAAATATAGTCAGACATACCTAAGTCAAATTGGTCCTTAACTCTGCTGGTCCCAGGACCAGAGTAGATCCTCACAACCTTCGGGTACCTGACTCCAGACTGCATATTCGGTGGCAGTATCAACTTGACGAAATATAGCCATACATACCTAAATCAAATTGGTCCTTAACTCTGCTGGTCCCAGGGCCAGAGTAGACCCTCACAACCATCGGGTACTTGACTCCAGACTGCATATTCGGTGGCAGTAGCAACTTGACGTGCGCCAACAAACTGTCTCCTATGGTCACTACGTTGAATAGTATCATTGGTAGTCTGTACTGCCTCAGCTTTTCCTTCAGTCTTACGTTGTCTTTGATTAACTTGAAGCTGTCTTTCTGTAAATTGAATAAGATCATTTTTATAAATTCTTACAGTGTTCCATAGACTACCCAAATGTATACTATTTGTCTAATTGCTGCTAACGTAAAACTGAATTTTCTGAACTAAAATTTTCTTAAGTCACTATTAGCATCATTCACTCAGAATTCAGATACTTCGTCACATTTTTTTAAAGCAGCAATTCCTAAACCAGATAGAGCTAGTCACCTAGAACCGTCAAAATACGGACAAAGTGAATCCAGATTTAGAATAAGCAAGAGATCTCACCATTTGGTTCCCTGAAGGACCATCAGACTTAGAACAACAATAAATTTGGTTCCCTCTGAAGGTTTCTTGCCAATTACAATGTTATATACCTATATACCTAAATACAAGTTTGGTAAAAAATGCCTTTTACAATGATAACTGATTATAAGAAACTGAAAACTCACCGCACTATCATACAAGAAAATCTTCGGCGGAACAAAACTGGAACTGCAAGTGAGGACGCCATACTCAGCATTTGGTGAAAAGGTCGCAGTTACCCAATGGCAAGATGGCTCTCTACAAGTGATACATCTAACCACGCCTCCCGACGTCGCCCACATTTGCCTCAACCAAGGAACATTGCCTGGAGACACCAAATAATAAATCGTATCCGTTTCCTGGTTCCATCCAAGAATTTCCGTTACTGTCGAATTCCCTGGACTCAAATCTTCCGTAGTCAATGATTGGAAATTGAAACGTCCTGCATGAGGGAACCTTTGGTCTCCATTATACAAATACTGGATTTCAACCATTCGATTTCCGGAATTGTCGAAAAATGGTTCTTTGACATCAATCCATCCATTTGGTTCTGTATGTTCGTTGACTATGCTGCATTTGTCTCTTCCCAAATCACAATTGACCAGAACGCTGATGTTCTGACGTCTATTTAGCCATAGAACAATGAGGTTTTGTTCAGAAGCCCAGTTGACTCTGCCCAAGTAGTGATCCAGTCCAACTATGTCAACAGGAGCTGGAATAGTCCAGGGCTCGACTCTTACGTCATCCAGTTTAAAGACTCGTAATGCAACTAATGGGTTTTGTCTGCCTACCTGGCGACAAAATGTACCATTATTAGAGTATTTAGTATTTTGAAGCGTTGTGATATTTATTGTCTAATAACCTAGGTTCCTTAGCCGATTATAATTTTTATGATCAACTAGTGTTAGATATCGATAGTTTGTCAACCAAGACCTCAAAAACTAGTCACATGGATAGCACAAGCATACAAAATCATTGAAAAGTTTCATAATGAGTATTCGATACTATCGAACGTTGTTTTTAGGATACCATCATTGATTGGTTAGTAATCGATAGTATTGCTGGCAGTAAACAGTAATAATAATAATAATAATAATAATATGTTGGGACAACTCACACAACGCTATCTGATCCCAAACTAAGCAGAGCTTGTACTATGGAAACCAGACAATTGATAAACATACTTATATATTTCTAAATACATACATATTATAGATAAATAACACCCAGACACAGAATAAACCATCGTGCTCCTCACACAAAGTTTTATCCTGGGTGGGGATCGAACCCACGACCTCTTGCGTAGCAGTCGGATACACTCCCACCGCGCCACAGAGGCAGTCAAGACAGTCTTTACTACTTCTTACAGTCTTTAATACTTAATTAAAGACTTGTTTTTATTTTCTAATCAAGTATAATTAGATACTTTTTGGATTTAACGAGCACATTATAAATGTGAAAGTTTTAGCGTACTTATGTATTATGCTTTTATTACCTTTGGATACTTGAATTTGACAATTTCAGGATATTGATTGTTAAGATCAGACGGTTCTCCATAGTATGGGAAGGTGGCAGAATCAACACTGGTATCATTGAAGGACGCCACGGCCAAATATTGACCGTTTTTGGAAAACCACATCGCATCAGCTGCATTGAACATTTCCTCTGAAATAAAAAAAAAACAGAAATTAAATAAGATGTACAAATGTTCTGGAGTACACGATTCCTAGAGTGGAGACTGTGACTCAGTAAACGTCGTGGTAGGATGACCCCCAGCCAGGTGGACCGACGACCTAAAGAAGGTCACTGGGATGCGAAAAGAAAGAAAGAAAGTGGAGTACCAAATAATATGACGTAATCAATTTCACTACTACAGTAACGACATGCTTCCTAACGATGTGTTATGATAATTGGTCCATCCTGTAAAAAATAACGACGTAGGTATCGCCTTTAATGTGTTGAGAAAGTTTCCTTATTATCTTCAAAACGGCAAAATTTCTATCCAACAGTGCCCGAGCTATGAAGAACCTTCCCAATTAGGCTAGTCCCTCTCCATCCAAATAATGCGGCTTATGAAGTGGGTTTTCTGTTGTTTTTGTTTCATACATACAATGTTATACATACTTACTTGTAAAATCTACTTAGCTGTAGCCTTTTAATTTCACTATATATACTACTAACGTGAATGCTTTCACATACCTATATTCATCAACCATTTAGCCGGGGGTACACTTGACTCTAACAAAAATTTGCACTCTCTTTACAGCTTAATATTTTGCAAACGGATCGCTAAATTTAAAAATGGTTCTCCCAACCCCTAAATGTTTTTAAACGCTATATGTAACCTATCACATGATACCCCATGTGTTAGAAAAAAATTACGTCCCCACTTTACCTAGAGGGTATATTTTTTTAGTTACTTTCACTTTGTCGGCGTAAATTGTGTATTCATGGAAAATTACACCTTCTAGCACTTACAGTCTCTGAGCTATGCTGCGGGCGGACGGAAAGACATGGCGAAACTATAAGGGTTCGATTTGCCATTTTGGCTAGGGAACCCTAAAAAAACCTCTACAGAATCGATATGGGAACTACTCGGCACATAACATGCAGAATAAAACAGAGACAGAAACACAAATACACACATGTTAAACGTACCTATAACACCCTCTTTTCGTCAAGCGTTAAAAATAATATTAAAATAACTAGCTTTCGCCTGCGGCTTTATCGCGATAAAAACTAACCTAAGTCCCTTCCCGGGACTCAATTCATCTAAATCTATTCAGCATTTTAAGCGCGAAAACTTAACAGACAGACAGATAGAGTTGACATTTATAATAGTCTGGATTCTACATGCGTACAGCATAGTACAACTTGTAATGATTATGTCACAACACAACGCTATGCGTCAAATAATACGCATAAACCATGTTATTTGACGTATCCACACGATAAGAATTGATTTGATGCCATAGTTATGTTATCTTACGTTTTACAATGGAATTTACGCCATGAAAATGTCGATTCAACAAAAATTGTATAAATAATTCTCAAATAGCGTCTACTTCTTCGTGCAAGATTGGGGATTTGTTGGCATACATTTTCTACTAAACTATAAAACCTTTGTAAGTAGAGCATAGTGAGGCGGCTAAACGGAAAAAATATTTACGACCTCTACCGATGGGGATTTCTGGCATATTTTTGTAATTCTATATTATTCATAGGTAAGGGCTGGAAGTGGGAATCCATACTACTATAACTCCTTAAAGATAGGATTAGTAGAGATTTATAATATTCAAAGAGCTCCATAGGAAAATTGCGTCAATCTTGGAAATACTACAATAATTTACTATAGTATGTAAAACTCATCTGATATCAAACAAGACATAGCCTGTACCTACTGACACAACTAGGCAACTACAAAAGAAAAACATATTTATTTTCTAAATAACTACTTAAATATTATCGAAAATCGAACATACGACCTCTGACTTAGCAATCAGATCACTCACCACTAGATCGATAGGCCAAAATCTCAAGCAAAATAGAAAAGAAATGATAAATATTTCAGCCTAAACAGAAAGACACAAAACTCAGCCAGTGGAACAGAACACATGCCTACATTACATGGTGTAAGGCAATTTGAATTCCATATAGCAATGCACCAGTCTTACAAAGATCGACCGTCTTGATAAAAACATTACACGAAGGCGAATTTACATTTTGCAACAGGTGAAGGCTACACACTAGGGTAACGTCATCTAAGCAATTTTACAATTAAGTAAGTGTTATGAGTTAAGCGATTAGTGAGTTTAGTATTAAGTAATGTAATTCTAGACACGGTCTGTGAAACCTGGGCAAATGTCACGCAATCAACTGTTAATAATACGTGTTCGAGTTAATTTTATGGTTTTAATATTATTGAGCTCACCCGAATAGGTGCAATCAATGAAAAACTATCAAACTGTGTTGAATAAAACATGACATATTTAAACAAATTATTTTAACAGTGAATAAAAGTAATAAACCAAATAATAAAAGGTTGTGCCGAGGTTAAGGCCTGCCCATTGCAGCAGAGCGAGTCTAGAATGGACAAATTTTAACGAATAAGATTGTCCACTAGTAGATCAGGCAGACACACCAGAGGTTTTTTTGGAAACCTTGACTGTCCTGTTGGTCCAATGGTTAGTGACCCTGACTGCTAAGCCGGAGATCGTGCGTTCGATCCCCAATTCCCACCCAAGATAAAACTTTGTGTGATGAGCACTATGGTTTATTCTGTGTCTGGGTGTAATTTATCTATAATATGTATTTTGTGTGGTTGCCATTATACAAGCTCTGCTTAGTTTGAGATCAGATGACGTTGTGTGAGTTGTCCTAAGGTATTCTTATTAATCCTATTAGTTAATATGTCTCCGATTCTCCTCCCCGGATCCTTTTGTATCTACAACTACGCATACAACAAAAATCTGGTAAATCTAGAACCATTTCCAAATGTAGATTCGGCATTCACCCTTCAAATTAAGTGTACTTATGAATACTTAAACATTGGTAGGTTGTGGCCCTTCCATGGATGCCAAGAAATTAGATAAAAATTGGGCTTAATATCACTTGCCATAACACATCTTATCACATGCAACATCTCAGCAAAAACATTGTTGCAAAACATCAAACTTGATTCTCCATGCACGTTACTACATGTATGCAGAAACAAATTTAATATTTTGAAACTCTTCAATCCTACAAGGGCACTTATAGAAAATTAGGAGCGCTCGTCTATTATTTCATTGTATTAAAATTGCAACAGATTAATCTTGGCAAATGTCAGATTCTCTCGAACACTAAAACGATACTACTAACTTCGAGTCATGGAGTCGTGCTTCATAGTGGTGTACGATATAGATTTGGGGATTGACTGCCTTTCTCTTTCCAAAATTGTAAAAAGATTATACAGTACTCACTTTTCTAGTAACTCTACTTAGGATCTCATTTTTCAACATAGGTAACCCATTTTTGCCCTGACAGTAATATTCATACACAACGTCACACAAACTTGGACTATCTTAAGTAAAGAATATTATTTCTATCTTACCCTCATAAAGCCAATCAGGTACTCCATTGCCATCTTTAGTCAACGCAAAAGCGTGGCTGGATTTGGTTACGTCTGGCACGTAGTACAAGTTGTTTAGTCTTACGCTAGGGATCGACTTCGGCCCCATACTATGTAACTCTTTTAGTTATATTCTCATACCTAAACCCCTAGACCGATTATCAAAAAATTTGATGTAGAGGCAGCTGGATCTAGGATGTCATTTTTCGAAATAGGTAACCCATCTTTGCCCCGACAGTGATGTTGTCACACAATCTATGTATCTGCTCGATGGACACTGATGCACAGACCTGGACTATCATAAGCAAAGGAGATAATTTCTATCTTACCCTCATAAAGCCAATCAGGAACTCCATGGTAAATTTCCCCTGGCTTGCCATCTTTAGTCAACGCAAAAGCATGGTTGGGTTTGGTCACGTCGGGCACGTAGTAAACATTGTTCTCTTTCACGTACCCTAGGGAACGACCTCGGCCCCATATCACCACTTGTAACGCGCCTTGTCCCAATCTTGAAATTGATCTGGAAAACAATATGAAATATAATTAATTAAAGAGCATAGGAAGTTGACACATTAAAAATATTTTTTTTATTTATCCTTAGATTGTCTCTTTGAAAATACTACTAGGTATATTGAGGAGCATAAAATCACGTATCGTTAATCTCTGTACAGATATATGTCGATTTCGTAGATATGAACAATAGCCCGCACTGGCTCTAAGGCTGCCTTGAGGCAGAGCAACGCTTCCGAGCGCAGATTAAACAATAGGATTGCATAAAATATCCGGGCTCTAAAGGCTCTGCTACATTATATTTCTCCGTTTCTCCTCTCCGCAGCCTTGCTCCGCTTCAATGGTCAGGCAGCCTTAAAGTCCTGGCACTTGCCTTCTCCCTGGCACTCGCAGTCCTCGTGATATCGCATAAATGATAGCCAAGCTTAAGGCGAAGAACCAGAGATATTGTGGGGGTTGACATTTGTGTATAAAGTCAAATTTTTTTTTTTTTTTAAAGACATCTCCCGCATTAGAGCTTGTACTCTAATGCCCTGTGTCGCGAGGGACCTTGCAAACATGCAAATCACGGACACAAAGTGATAGACATAATTTTGACGACTGGCTGGTTGGACTAGTAGTGGCTCTGACTGAGGTCGTGGGTTCGATCCCCACCGATTGATTAGATGGCGTTGTGTGAGTTGTCCCATGATATTATATTATATTAATTTTACTTTACACACAAATATAATACATTTAACCACACCTAATAATCATAAAAACTAAGATATATTTATTAATTTAAAAAAATATTGTGTTTAATGCTTTTCGATCCAATATTTTATGTAGTAACATGTTAAATACCTTCTCACGGGCAAATCCAGGACCAAGGTGAAAGGTCATTTATGTGACTCGTTAATAAACCCTATTTTTTTCAACCTTACAATGAAAAAACTAATGACGAAAACAAATTCTCACTCCATATATTTGAAATAAACAAACCTATATTTCATATTGTCATACTATTATTTATTCTATGATATTGTTTAACTAATAAAAAACATAAACCCATTTTTATGTAATGTTTTATTCTCCTCCACACTTAGACTAATTATTTTCACGAAAACCTATAAAAGGGGCACTAATGCGGGCCATGTCACTGTGTTCCAAGATCCCTGGCGTGCCAGATCTATTTTATTTTCTGACAGATAAAATGTATGGTTTTGGGTATAGTATGACCATTAGTGCTGTGCACTCCCTGAGGTATGCGCGCGGTGAGACGGGGGGGTTAGAATCGGCTGCTGCGCTGTCAGTGCGCCGTCAACGCTTGTGACGGCAGGTAGTGTTATTTGTATCGGACTGTCTATGTCAGACGCACACGAGATAAATATTCAAAGATGGGTCGTGCGTTATCTCGTGATATGAAGACTGTCATTTTTAAGGTGGCTGAATATTTTAAGAAAAGAAAAGCAGACAAAGAAAGCTTTGAATTTAAAAATGACGTGAATATTGCTAAAATCGTTGCGGAGGCTACGGGATACAGCAAAAGAACCGTACATAATGTGATTTCTGCGGGCTATTTATCAATTGAAAATTCAAGCCAATTAAAATTTCAATCGCCAAAAAAACCAAAAGTTCTAAAGAAAAAACACGTTGTGGATGATTTTGACCTTGGAGTTATCAGAAGAAAAATTCATCAGTTTTACGAAGTTGAAAAAAAAATACCAAGTGTCCGTAAGTTACTATCAAGTTTGAGACAGGATGGCATATTGAATTGTGGACGGGAATATTTAAGACAGCTTTTACACAAAATGGGCTACCGTTACAAAAAATGCAAATCAAAGAGACATCTCCTTATAGAGCAGCCTAATATTACAGTGTGGCGGAAAAAATATCTTACACAAATCAGAAATTACAGAACGGAAAACCGAAACATATATTTTCTTGATGAAACATACATCAACGCCAGTCACCATGCCAGCAAATGTTGGCAATCATCGTCAGAACCCGGTATTCATGCTGATATTGGGAAAGGACGGCGACTAGTAATACTCCACGCTGGGTGTCGAAATGGCTTAGTGGATGATACATTGACTATATTCAAATCCGATGCTAGAACCGGTGACTATCATGGAGATATGAGCGGACCTACTTTTTATAAGTGGGTAGATGAAAAGTTAAAAGATAAGTTGCTGCCGAATTCTGTGGTTGTAATGGACAACGCGTCTTACCACAGCGTTCAGATTGAGAAGAAACCAACTATATCAAGCCTCAAAAGTGAAATGCAGAACTGGTTGCTACGCCATAATGTAGAATTTTCAGGAACCATGTCAAAGGCTCAACTGCTACTTCTTATCAAAAATACACAAAAAGAACCCGTGTATAGAATTGACGAACTCCTGAAAGCCAGTGGACACACTGTTCTGCGTTTACCTCCGTACCATCCAGATTTAAATCCAATCGAGTTGGTCTGGGCTGATATTAAAAACAACATAGCCCAAAACTATATTAATTCTTCTCTAGACGAAAAGATAATCTTATTGGATAAATTGTTTTCGGAATTCACGGCGGAAAAATGGCAGAAATGCGACGATCATGTCCAGAAAAATGAAAATGATTACTGGAGTCGCGATAGTAGGTTCGATAATGTTATCGATTCATTCATAATAAATTTGCAAGACTCTGATTCAAGTTCCGGTGGCGAAGAGGAAGATGAAGATGATGACGAAATGGAAGATGAAGTTGAAACAGAATCTATGTCAGAATAACTTTCGTTAGAATATATAATTGTTTGTAAATATAAAAAATGTTTAATAAAACAAGTCCTGTTGTGAATTATAACTTTCAATTCTTATTTATCACCTGCATATTTTTAATAAAATATGAGTATATTTGGGTTACATTTTAATCAACAAAGTAAGTATATATTACAGATAGATAGCCTCCGACCAACGCAACGTCCCGCCACAAGTCTTGCCTTAGAAATGCAAACTGATATCGTAAGATCTGTCCGACATGTATCGACCTCATGTGAACTCATGCACTTTTTTCTTCGCCCCCCACCTCGCCGTGCATACCTCAGGGAGTGCACAGCACTAATGGCCACACTATAGTGTTTATATGTACAATGCTAGCATACTAGCCAAGTTGTATAGATGGCCAATTATCAGGTTCCAGATGAGAAAGAATAAACACGAATATAATTGATTCTAAAAATGTGTTATGCATCAAATCATCATTTTACGCTGTTTTATGAACACCTACGTATTAAATATTATGTAATGATGTTCGTCATTTGAACTAATTATCCTTGATTACTATTTTAATTGCTTGCACACGTACAAACAGGTAAATAATAATTCGTATTTATATGTAGGCATGTTAAATCTATGATGTAAAACATCGAGAGCTTGAATAGGTGCAGAGAAATAATGAATGTTTCAAAAACGCGCTCGAACACCACATGTATAGACATAATTCACGGACATGGAATCTCAGACCAGCTCGGACCATTTTGTTTCGAGGTTGAACTTTTATACTTTTGGTGTTTCATGTTTATACAAAATACACACCACCTATACTCATTCTCTATGATAAGAGGACCTCATTGGGGAACTTAAAAAAATAATTACAATCAAAATTTGGCCACTAGACAGCCCTATAAATACACCTATACAAGTTGTAAATTAATCCCTGTCCGACCCGAAAGGGCTGTGTAGGTATTCTGTTAACAATGCTCAAAAATATAGAAAAAAATTATATCGATCAAAATAGAATTCACGATTTAAGTACCCAATTACGTCGAAATGTGTAAGTTTTTAAGATTTTTATTAACATTGTTTGCATAAACCTCCTCTTTACAATGAAAAAATATATTTTCCGCCTCCACATGTTTTCCCAGAAGACTTCTATCAAGATAAAATAAAAATAAGGATTTTTTTGTTCATTATTTAAATTAAAAAAAAATTACAAAAAAATATTACCGACTTCCAAAATAAATACAAGGCAACTAAAAAGCAATAAATAATATACCTAGAATAACAAAAATGTAAATATCTTGTTTAATTGGTTAGATAGAATAACAAAAACAAATTAAATATTTTGAAGTTGGTGCCATGAAATAGTAGTCTTTATGTTTATTCGGCACCAACTTCAAAATGTTTAATTTGTTTTTGTTATTCTAGGTATATTATTTATTGCTTTTTAGTTGCCTTGTATTTATTTTGGCAGTAGGTAATATTTTTTTTGTAAAAAAGTTTTTCTATTTCTCACTTTTTAAGGTTCATTTCCGTGTATCGCGGCCGATCGCGAGTCGCGCGCGGCTTACGACAAGCGACTGACGCGCGCGGCCGATGCGACAATAGTCAGAGTGCGCGCGCAGCCTACTACAGTCGTCAGCCGCGCGCGTCTGTCGCAGACCTCGGAAACGGTGCCGTACATTCTCATACTCTGAGTATTGTCGCATCAACCGCGCGCGTTAGTCGCTTGTCGTAAGCCGCACGCGACTCGCGATCGGCCGCGATGCACGGAAATGAACCTTTAGTGGGTTGGTTTGTAATTCACTTATGTTACAATAGGCTTATGTCAACTGCTGACATTCTTTTACAAAATATTGCTTACCACGATACAGGGCCGTTAATTGTTGAGGAGTTCACTATCAGCTCTATTACATTGTGCATAACGTTCTCGTTATGCTACTATTACTGAACTCCTTAACAATTAATAAAGTGCTACTCAATACCATTTTAAAGTAACTGAATCGCAAACTGTGAAATATTGAATAGGTCTGCTCGTCATTTGTGGTCTTCATCATCAGTTCCACTTCACCAATTGGTGTTTTTTAAGAGTAAATGCACGAATTACTATGAAATATACCTAAATCACTGTAGGTGTGCCTATAATATTGCAAGAGTTCCCTCGATTTCTCCTGGATCCCATTATCAGATCGTGATGTGATGACAATGGGACCAACTTGGAAGTATACCCTTTCAAACACAAAAAGAATTTTTCAAATCGGTCCAGCCGTCTTTGCGTAATAGGTGAACAAACTCTCCTCCTTTTTGAAGTCGGTTGAAAAAAAATGACATAAATCGGATGGGAACATGATTCCTAACCACACATTAACGACTCGAACAAGGATTAAATATACATACAGTATAAATATTATTCTAAGATGCTATTCGTCATTTGCCCTAATTAGTCATAATTAATATTTTAATCCCTACCACACGTACAAACAGGTAAATAATAATTAGTTACATGTAGGCATGTTGAATAAGTATTATTATACTACATATTACTTGTACTACTTACTTTTTATCAAGGTCATAAATCCAGTACTCTGCAGTGCTCGAATACCGGTACAACTGAAATTGAAAGTTCAATTAGCTCACGTATTCATAAAAAGAAATCATTCAGGGTTACCACCGAGCAGTTAAACCTCTTTGTACAACAGTCTTTTGATTATAGAGTTATTATAGTTAGAGTAGGGGAGACTCGAATGTCTTCAGGCTCGGATCCAGTTCCACTTTGTTCAGGGGGTCAACATTTGACTCAACCAGCCAAGCGTGAGTCACTCGCATGACTGGGAGGTGCATTTAATTCTAGTGGTACACTAGGCACCACGAAGGGGTGAGCAATTGCCTGACAAAACACGCCTATCCAGTGTTAAAATTGCAAGTGCATGTCGGGCCACGCACAATGTGGGGTTCCGTAGGCCCCCATCGGAATGTTGGTGTACTGTTTAAAAATATCCTAGATAGCCGCATTACAGGTACATGTAATAAAATTGTTATTTAATCAAATTTGATATGGGGGTGTCTTTATAATAGTTGTAAAAGCAAAACCACCCCTCGGATAACGGGGTTGTTCGGGGTAGTTGTATGCGTGTGTCAATAAAAACCCACTCGCTGGGGCGGCGCTTGCCATCAAAATATCGATGTTTTTCAAAATATCTTTGAAACCTATAGTAAATCTAAAGTTTTCGAAAGAATAGCTGATAGGCCTAATTAAATATAGATGTATCCACAGTACATTATTTTAAAGGATCACTTTATCGTCCGTTCGTCCGTCTGTCTGTCCTTTATCTCGGGAACGCTTGGAGATATCGAGTAGAAATTAAAACCATATACTCGAACCTACAGTCCCGCGGTTTATTTTAAAAACTGCGAATTTCTATTCCTGAACTATTTATAATATGTACCTACGAATTTGTACGGAACCATCGGTGAGCTAGTCCGATTCGTACTTGTCCGGATTTTATTTAGTTTTTTTTTATAACGCATTTGCATCAGACCTATAACATGGTGTATAGTATATTAGTGGCAGCACCTTACCCCCATATCAAGTTTATAATTTTGTTTTGTTTGCGAACTTGGCATTACATGTACCTACATCTAGAATCCTGACATATCACAAGTGTTATTTTGCGTCCTAAGTGAATAAAGAATTTTGAATTTCAACAAAATTATCGCTTTCATAATTTAAAAAAAAAAATTAAGTGTAGGTTTTTCATATGTTATTTTACCCCTTTCTCGCCACATTAGTAATACTTACCTATTATCGGAATATTTACACCCACTTTTTGTACAGAGTGTACAATAAATACTAGACACCAATTTGTTGAAAATTCGGCTAAATTGCCATCAACTCAAAACTAAGAAATATAAGAAAACACTCAAATACGAAAATATCATATCAAACAATTAAGGCGGCGTTAAATAATCATTAGTTAATCGAAAAACGCACACAATTTCAACTGTGACGCTTGGAATTACTTATATAGTTCTTAATTTTTATTCACAGCGGAATAAGCATGTTTGTTACTGATAAGAAAATGTAATTAAATGCAACATTTCAAAATAGTTATTACGGTGAAGAATTCTCATATTGTACACTTATCCATAAATGACATATCCTTTAATATTTAATGTATATCTATACTAATATTATATAGATGAAGAGTTTGTTTGTTTGAACGTGGCAATCTCAGGAACTACGAGTCCGAATCGAAAAATTATTTTTCTGTTGGGTAGCCCATTTATCGAGGAAGGCTATATAACATCACGCTACGATCAATACGAGCAGAGCAGCAATGAAAAATGTTACAAAAACGGGGTAAATTGACGCATACGAAGTTGCGCGGGTAATATATAAAAGGAAAAGCTGACTGACTGACTAACATATCAACGCAAGGCAAAGTAGGAAATAGTGACATTTATAAAAAATGTGCCAATAGTATTCGGTGTGGTTAGTTTTTAGGGTTCCGTAGCCAAAATGTCTAAAACTATTACATAATAATAGTTTATTGACTTTAAAATACCTTACAATTTAAAACAAATCATGTAAGTAATATTGTAGTAGTTCTTAAAGTCTAAATGGACATATAAAAAGTGGGTTGCATACTGCTCTCCTAGCTAGGCTATGAAATAGCCTGTGTTAAGGAAGAACAGGTTGCGGCCCCCCTTAAAGGTAAAAGAGTTTCTTAAAACTACTTACAGTACAGTAAATAAAGATAATAATAAATTAAAAAGGGGTAAAACGGAGGTGCAAAGTTATTTGAAACTTTGCCGTAAAAATACTTTGGTAACAATCTGGCATCCACGCGGGCAAAGCCGCAGGCATAAGCTAGTAATAATATTAAATCTCTTTATTGCATCAATCATCACTCAGTATTATGGACACATACCAACCCTTGATTATGCCCACACCTTTCTGTTACACCTTGTATATGCAACTTATGCATGTTTTAAATACATTGGCTCCAACCTGGCCCACAACGGGTAGTAACAGAACCAACATTCGGACAATGAGTGAAGCCGGATTTGTTACGTAGGTTGGTTTTGATATTATTAAATCCACGCGTAACCACTAAAGTACATTTGCAAACAAGTTAACCGCGAGCAATTAAAATATTAGTTACTTCAGATTAATAGGCAACAACATAAATGTCAAGGAAAATATATTATGTCTACAACAATTACCAACGCCTCAACAAATATCACGATCATATTAAAAATCGCATTGAATTAAAATTGTTGTTTACATAAGAAAGATTGTAAACACTAGTATTCGTGATATTCTGAAGGCTGGATGTGCTGTCTTTGTTTTTTGCTGAGTGAGACGGATAGCCATACCTTTGCATAATTTTAGTTGTCCATAAAAAAGGTATATAGAAAACTAGTCAAAGGAATACCTATAATTAATAAGGCTCTATAAATTAACTATGCTTCTAAATATTCTGCTTATATATGGTCGTAAACTTTCGGGATTTATACCCAATAAAGAATTTTATAAGCTACGGGTCTTAATCGCGTAAATATTTTATTTTTGCATATTGCAACGGCCGTGGTCATAGGTAGACTGACTACCCGTGACCACGGCCGTTGCAATACGGTCGAAACGTCGGGCAATAAACAAAGGTTAGCCTTAAAATAAAATTTTTCTTATCGCGCGTTGTGAAAGGGGGCTAGATGGAAAAATCATACAAGAAGTTGTAACGACACTTTTTGCTAAAGTAAACTATACTATAATAAAAAAATAAAATTTTATTACAATTCCTTCACTAATCAATCGAAAGGAACTTCGTTCCATCCGGGTGTCCCTTGACACCTCTCAAGTTTTTTACTGCTAATGTTTAATTTAGGATATATATACTTTATAGTAAGCTTTTTCCTTATATTACTATTCTAGACACTAAACTTGGACATGAAAGCAGTCAAACCAACAATAAAATAAGTACAAGGTTGCGGATTCAGAATACGTTAGTAACAGCACTATAACTAAAGAATGTTTTGTCTCTTTGTTTTTCATTCTATTTACAAAAAACCGGGCAAGAGCATGTCGGACCATGCTCAGTGTAGGATTCCGCAGCCTTGAATAATTGCATCAGCAGAAGAGCGTATGTTCATGGCACTTACGTCCTTTTGTTGAGAAACGCAGTTTTTCGGCAATAACTCAATGACAGTATAAACACTCATGTTCGAAAATATGTTAGTTTAAAGCATTTATTAAGCGCTACTTTTGTGATATTTTTCATGTTTTTTGGTTATACGGTTCAAAAGTTAAGGGGGGGGGGGACACAATTTATGCAACTTTCCGAGCGATTATTTCACTCAATCAAAATTATTTATTAGAAACTTTTATAAAATATATTAATAAATAAATGTTTTTGAAAGACCTGTTGAATGATGTGCCACACGTTGATGTTCGTGGTGCCCCCCCGCCCCCCTAAAAATATTTATTTTTTATAATTTAGCAATCAAACTAAGTAGCGTCTACAGCAAGACACCTTTCCACCAAATTTTATCAATATTCATTGAGTAGTCTCTGAGTAAAATGCCTGTGACACGGACGGACAGACATACAGACAGACAAACAGACGAAAATGACGAAACTTTTAGGGTTCTGTTTTTGCCATTTTGGCTACGGAACCCTAAAAAGAAAACAAAACATTCGCTTGTTAGGTATGGTAGTAGGTATACCTAATATTGTTTTTAATGTACCTATGTAGTTATAATGAATAAGGTGGTTATAAATAACTAGTGTCCTAGATTTAGCTAGGATTTGCGAGTAAAGGCATTTTCCTCGAGTCATGATAAACGCAAATCGCTAAGTACTAAGTAATTACTTAGAACGCCTTGACATAAAGTATTAGATAACGATGAAGCGTGTGTCGCAAGCGCAAGTATTGTATAGATCTGTTGAGAGAAGGGAGTTACTATCCGTTTCTAAACGTTGCATAAAACCAAGTGAAATACCAAGAGCATCAGCAAGAGCTATTCTTTTTCGCTAATAGATAGGCGCCGTGTGTTATATAATGGACTAGTTGTCCCGCACAACTTCGTCTGCGTAAATTTTCCCCGTTTTTGCAACATTTCTCATTGCTGCTCCGCTCCTATTGATTGTAGCGTGATGTTATATAGCCTTTAGCCTTCCTTGATAAATGGGCTATACAACAGTGAAGGTTTTTGTAATTCGTATCAGTAGTTCCTGAGATTATCGCGTTCAAACAAACAAACAAACTCTTCAGCTTTATAATATTAGTTTAGATACCGTACTATACAGCATAAACATCTTTTCATATCCATTTACTTATTTAGTTACCTAAAAATTAAATACTGTTCAAATTTCACGACTGTAAACTTATAACCTAAAATACGCACTTGTTCTTTATTTATCTGAATAATACTGTTACTGATTACAGATTATAAAAATAACCTGCAGAATGCTCGGTTTTGGGTCTATGAGTTTCAAGGAGAGTAGAGAGTGCATTTGAAGTTACGTGGCCATTACACGAACTTAAGCAAATAACAATTTCTTTCTCGTACATTTTCTACGATTTATATTCGTAAGTACTTACTAACTCAACAATCATATTTCACAAACAGTATCCAGGTATTCGATACTTTTTATTGAAACACATCTCGATTTTAGTATTCATAATCGAATAGAGAAATTAATTTCTCTTGTTTGCATACTTGGCTAGCGAAGCTGAAAGATCTAATTATTGTTTCTGCTATAAACACTTCTTGTGCCTATCCGTTAGCACGACTATCATGTATTGCAACTCTATATCAAGTATCATGATAGCAATTGTGATAGGCACGCTAGCTACAAATTGTTAAAAAAGATTAATGAGAGAGAGATTTTGAATCCTTTGAACACAAGATTTAACATACTCTCAAACTGAAATTACTTTAATTATTTGAGTTTAAATACAACTCTGTGGTCAACTGTCGGATTTTAAATAGATTATGGCTAGTATTATACGCGCAACGTAGTTTAATGTAATGATAGGTATATGCGATAATTTCGCAATGTTTCTAATAAGTATAGCGAATGAGAAGCTGTAGTCAATTTGCCATATAAATCGAATTTTCTTCAGATAATATGCGGAAATCTGGACGCTAGATACAAACAAAAAAGATTACCAAAACTATGAGGAAGTAAATTAAAAATCAATGTCGACCACTTTTTTTTGTTAAATAATTTAGATTACGACAAAAAAATACCCGTAAGTTGTTAACATTTAAGCCCAATTTATATACACATTTCTAAATTCAATTTAATTAGGTCCAGATAGACTAAATGCATAAAGCCATATTGGTATTAGATTATTCCATACGCGGGATTTAGTAAAAGTTGTAAAAAAATGTAGAAACGATTCAAAAAGTCGTAATATAATAATCTATACTAATAAGCTGAAGAGTTTGTTTGACTGTTTGAACGCGGCAATCTCAGGAACTACTAGTCCGAATTGAAAAATTATTTTACTGACCCGATAAACCATTTATCGAGGAAGGCTATAGACTATATAACATCACGCTACGACCAATAGCAGCGGAGCAGCAATGAAAAATGTCGCAAAAACGGGGAAAATTGACGCATACGAAGTTGCGCGGGTCAGCTAGTTTAAAATAATATAGCAATTTAAATGAGATCTCTTAATACCTACTTATTCAAGGGTAGGTACGTGCCTACTTCTAGGTGAATCGAGAAAGTAGAAGCTAAATCTTTTATTCATATTTTATTAAAAATACAGATAAACACTTCCCAAAACATTCATCAAGTTTAACGAACATTCTTAATTTATTTTTTAAATAACCCTCAAGGTCACTGTGTTTTGAAAAAGTGGCTATGTGTATAAAAAATATTTTTGCATTAAGATCTAGTAAAAGTTGTCTAATAATCACATTATCACATCACACTAATATTATAAAGGCGAAAGTATGTGGTATGTGAGTGTGTATGTTTGTTACTTCTTCACGTCTAAACGGCTGGAGCGATTTTAATAAAATTTGATGATTAAGACATAGGCTTATTAGCCTATGTCTTATATACCGCAATAAACCAGGGGTAACGGCGCGGGGCACAGCTAGTTTGTAATAAACAACAATACATAACGATTTAAAAAAAAAACACTCGCTTTTAGCTAAACAGGTAGGTACTGTACATTTATAATTACTATGAATACCACTTTTTTGATCGACTGCATTTCGTTCGAGCAACACCTACTGAGCAATGTGATCCGAAGTGTGATCCGATGGGTGTTGCTCGAGCACGTTTATGTGGTAGCTGTCTTTCTGTACTTTCAGCATTTTGTGACAAATATTAGCCAATAAAGTGATTATTAAGCACTTATTGATAGCGTTCAATTAAATAAAAATATGATTTAACTTGTAAGTAGGTAGTGCCAAGTAATCATCGAAATGATAAATGTACCACTAATATTATACAGCTAAAGAGTTTGTTTGTTTGAACGCGATAATCTAAGGAACTACTGGTTCGAATTGAAAAAGTATTTTTTAAAGTATTTTTTATACACATAGCCACTTTTTCAAAACACAGTGACCTTGAGGGTTATTTAAAAAATAAATTAAGAATGTTCGTTAAACTTGATGAATATTTTGGGAAGTGTTTATCTGTATTTTTAATAAAATATGAATAAAAGATTTAGCTTCTACTTTCTCGATTCACCTAGAAGTAGGCACGTACCCTTGAATAAGTAGGTATTAAGAGATCTCATTTAAATTGCTATATTATTTTAAACTAGCTGACCCGCGCAACTTCGTATGCGTCAATTTTCCCCGTTTTTGCGACATTTTTCATTGCTGCTCCGCTGCTATTGGTCGTAGCTTGATGTTTACGTTGTTTTATTTTTTCAATTCGGACCAGTAGTTCCTGAGATTGTCGCGTTAAACAATCAAACAAACTCTTCAGCTTACTAGTATATTACGATTTTTTTAATCGTTTCTACATTTTTTTACAACTTTTACTAAATCCCGCGTTTGGATAGCCCTTTAATTGAGGCTTTACGTTACAACCAATAGAAGCGGAGCAGCAATGATAAATGTTGCAAAAACGGGGCAAATTGACGCAGACGAAGTTGTGCAGGTCAGGGTCTTTATTTCGTTGTCGTGACAAGCCCGTCCGAACTGGCGCATGCGCGGTGTACTCTAAGATGTCCGCCGCGCATGCGCGTTGATGCATTTCTAAGCGCAGCTCTCTATTTACCATTACGACAAGGTTTTGACAGTTCGCACGGGCTAAAAAAAGACGTGAATACGGACCCAGATAGTGTACTACTATACATGGTAGTACTATGCGTTTCAAATGAGAAGATAATCGCGATCGTGACAACTTCGCTCTGTACTTGTCAAAATTGTACTGTTAGCAACAAAAACTCCCAACTCCCAACGCAACAAAAAGTCGGGTTAAGTACGTATGTGTATGTTTATGGAACGGACGTAATATTTAATTTCTTTGAACTATGTAAGTAACATTTTTCTATATTATAATAGTACTAGCTGACCCCTGCGTAAATTTTCCCCGTTTTTGCAACATTTCTTATTGCTGCTCCGCTCCTTATTTCTCCAATATTTATTGGATGTTATTATACATATAAACCTTCCTCTTCAATCACTCTATCTATTAAAAAAACTGCATCAAAATCCGTTGCGTAGTTTTAAAGATTTAAGCATACATAGGGATATAGGGACAGAGAAAGCGACATTGTTTTATACTATGTAGTGATTAGAAGAATGCTAATACTATAATAATACAGAAAAATGATAATTTAATAAATACCAAACGGAAGTAAATAGGCAAAACATAAGAATATTCAGTCAGGCGTATTATTTTTTAAACTAAACATTTTTATAATACTAAATAGTAAAATAAAGTGCTTAAGTATACTTCATTAGAGTAGGTAGGTACTTTTGTGCAATACTAATGACACCTTTTTACGAATCATTTTATTGCTGACCTTACGTTAAACAATGAAATTGCAGTCGTAATGCAAATCAAAATATCATCATGACAGTTATCAACTCATTTGAAACGCATAGTACCTAATTATATAATTGTAAGATATTATAAACAGCGACAAGCAATAGCAAATCTAAGTATACCTAAAGAAATATTCATTCGTTCATCCGGTTACGATGTTAATGCCACGATAAAACATTGTCGATTAAGTACCTACCTACGCAAGTACGTACATTTGTTCGACCGTGAATGCTTTAAAAAAAAAGGTGTTGAAACGCTTGTGGCATAACTATTATGTAGGTCTTTTGTCTTAAAATACGTATAAGGAAAACGGACGATAAAAAACGTTGTAAAATATGCCTAAAACTATCAATTCGACAAGGAAAATGTCTCAATAATACGAGTAGATTCAAAACAACTTAAAATTCTTGGAAAGAATTTGTAAGTAAATACCCGTTAAGTTTTTGCGGAGGCTTTATATAAAAAAATAACTTCTAAAACTTAATAACAAAGTTATGAATGAATGTTGCGTGTTTTATGAAGATGTTACGTAGATATTACGGTAAGATATTCGATTAATATGAAACTATGCTAATATGTCACATAACATTGTACGGCCTCGTATTTTAATGATATGGAATCATACATAACCGGACATCCAATAAATTCTATTTTAAATCATACGAATATTATTAATACGAAAGTAATACTGACTGTTTCGTTTTCACAACTGCTGACCCGATTATGATATTTGGTTGATATGTAAATGGCTAGAATAGAAAATAAGATATAAGCCAGTAATGTTTGAAAGAAAAAGTTTTTTTTTTAAGAAATATAGTCAAAATAGGAACTAGTCCACACACTGTTTCACATTCGAACAGTAGGCAAAAATGGCATCGATAATGTTTACAAACAATCCAAATTGTAGGGCTGTCACATCACAACAATTTTCGGGGATCTATACGAATAACTATATCTATACTAATATTATAAAGCGGAAGAGTTTGTTTGTTTGCTTTGTTTGTTTGTTTGTTTGTTTAAACGCGCTAATCTCAGAAACTACTGGTCCGATTTGAAAAATTCTTTTTTTGTTGGATAGCCCATTTATCGAGGAAGGCTATAGGCTATATAACATCACGCTACGACCTATAGGAGCGGAGCAGCAACGAAAAATGTTGCAAAAACGGGGAAAATTGACGCATACGAAGTTGTGCGGGTCAGCTAGTAATATTATAAAGCTGAAGAGTTTGTTTGTTTGTTTGAACGCGATAATCTTCAATTCGGACCAGTAGTTCCTGACTGGTCCGAATTGAAAAATTATTTTACTGTTGGATAGCCCACTTATCGAGGAAGGCTATAGGCTATATAACATCACGCTACGGCTAATAGGAGCTTAGTAGCAATGAAAAATGTTGCAAAAACGGGTAAAATTTACGCAGACGAAGTTGCGCGGGTCAGCTATAAATCCATACTAATATTATAAATGTGAAAGAAACTCTGTCTATCTGTCAGTTACATCCACGCGGGTGGAGCCGCGGGCGAAAGCTAGTATAAAATAAAAACGATATTTCGAGCTTCTATGTTATGATTTCACAGTATCAACTGTTTATATTTAAGATAGCAACTACGGAACATATAATCAGCTTATAAATTTGCCCACAATAGATAGTTTAGCAATTTTCTACTTTGATTAAAATGACAACCCTAACTTTGATACTTTTGACAGACAGGCGACAATATTAGTAAACATTTCATATCCATTTCGGCTTTAGATTAAGACAAAAGAAAAATACTCACTTTTTGTTTCTTGGTCGTCATTAACAAATATTTCATGTCTTTGGAGAATGTTGATAGCGAATAATTCTTCACTCGGGCCTGGAAAAGGAAAATAACTAATTAATATTTACATTAAGCAATTCTTCAAAGTGATTAGTTTGACTGGAGAAGAAGTGGATTCTCAGAGTGTTCATGAACCTCTTAAGCTATCCTAATATAAACTTGGCTCCATATAACTCTAAACCTGACTTAGGCTACGTGACTTCTCAATTCCAAAACTTTGCTAAGGGGCAACGTGTAACCCAATCGGCCAAGTGTGAGTCGCTCGCAAGATGAGGAGGGGGTTGCATTGATTCAACACCAGTAATTACTCCAGACACCGTCGCCAAGGGAGAGCGCAATTGCCTGTCAAAACACAGGTACAGTGGCAAAATTTCCCAAAGAAAAGGCTTTCAGCCGAGTCTGAGCCCCCTTGAATCCCCGCCTGGTCTTCCTCTCCTATCTCCCATATGACGGAGTGTCTACCTTATACAAAACCCCACACTTTGATTTTGGCGCGGTGAGAGTGTATCCGACTGCTACGCAAAAGGGTCGCAGTTGGATACACTCCCACCGCGTGTGGTGTCCCGTGTGGGAATCGAACCTACACGGGACACCACTTTGTGTGATTCACAAATTATTGTTCCGAGTCTGGGTGTTATTTGTGACCGTGACTTGTATGTTTGTAAAGCCCCCCGCGACACAGGGCTTGTACCCTACTGCATAAAAAAAAATAGCAGTAACATGACACACTAGTTACCGTTCGACTTAACTGTCTTACCATCAGCCATCCATATATTATTGTTTTCTACGCAAACTATATAAAAACACAACTTCTTAAGACGCATACTTTGTCACAAAGAAATCAAGTATTATATAACTCCATTATCTCGACCGTTCCATTTAAAAATGTTCACAACTCAGTGCCATTACAAAGGTGTCGACAACACTCAACGAGCTCTCTCAAAAGAAATGCAAATTGCAAGCAATCTTAAAAGAGCAACTGCATCTCAAAGGAACTGAAAATTGAAGTGTTTGCTTGTAGTCCGTACCTATGTACATTTATACATTTAGGTATAATACTTCTTTTTATACTTTAAGATAACTAGGAACGTGGGATTAGGTCCCACATTACTAGCAATCCTGTAAACCCCTCCAGCTACGCTAAATAGTTTGTAGAAAGGTTCATTGTCGTGCATCGCTGCTGCGCAGCCTTCGTCAGTCGTCAACAGCTCTCGTCATCAGTCGCAGATCTCGGAAACGGCGCCATACATTCCCATTCTCTGATTATTGTCGCATCGGCAGCCGCATGTCGCGGTGGCCTAATGATTAAGGCTTTGGACTCGCAGTCGTGAGGTCCCGGGCTCGAATCCTACTCATTATACTATCAACGTTAACCCACTGCTAACACAAGCCATTGAGCTTAGCTGGTGGGATTGCTAGTAACGTGAGCCCCATAATCCCTCATTGTACACCTTGTCTCACCGATGTTTCGCTCTGCACTCTTTTTGCAGGGTAAACCGGGCTATCAAGAGTCAAGAGTCTTCTCAACTCCAAACTCTGGTATAAAGCTAGATAAATACTTACTAAGTCAATGTCATCTAGTATCGGTGTATATGTGTCGCTGCTCACGCTGTACTTCCATACACCGAGACCTGGCTCCTTGTACATGTATTCGGTATCTGAAAAGGAACAAAGGGGTTAATAAACCCTGTCTTTATGGTGCTTTTTAACCCTCAATGCAAAAGGTAAGGCGAGTCTGTGCATTCAATCTAGCGGTGGTCGTCGGTCGGTAAGGACGCGTTCCCTCTTTGTCGTACGACAGATTATCGTGTCGTTTAAAGCATCGTGGCGTGTGTATTTAAATCCAGATGTTCACTTAAAGGAAGACACTATTAACTGTCGTCCACGACATTTTTGCCGTGACCGGCTAGTATGACAGTCGCTATAATGAGAACATCTAGCGCCCAAACCGATGATGATGGTGCGACTTTAATGCGTTTTTGAAAGCTAGTTTACTTAGGATCATAGTGAGAAAACTGACGTGTCCTATTATTTTTAGAACCAAATTGTGGGTAACGTCCCAATGTTCTCTCGGAAACTGTGTCTCTGTTTCAGTGTAGACGTTATAAGGTATATAATATAGTATTGTATTGTATATGGATATAGGATGTGACACCTCTTTCTTACTTTAAAAGATATCCCCAAGGTTTAGTGTGACCATGAAGTCGACTATGCGTCTTCTTTGAGAGGATTTAACGTCTTCTGGTGTGATTAGATGCTCTCCAAGGTGCTGGCTTTCGTTGTTATGAATTGCCTATAATATGGTGCCTATACTGCTAGCCTTATAAACATATCCAGAAGGCTGGCAATATAGTAGGTATAAGGTATAAGGTTGGAAGCTATTGGAGTATTAGGTAAATTGAAGTACCTACTTTATCTTCTCTTTTAAAAAGTATTCTAAATAAAACAGAAAGACGAACAATAATCCACAGCAACAAGAAATTTTAAAATTCAAACCACGTCCACAAAGCACCTACATACAATCAACGACGTAACTCTTTATTCATAGAGACATTATTCGCTTGACAAATTCAATTCTTCAAAAGTCAATAATATCAATAATAATAACCGTACGTCATCTGATTAAAATATAAAGCTGAAGAGTTTGTTTGTTTGAACGCGGTTATTTCAGAAACTACTGGTTCGAATTGAAAAAAATCTTTTACTGTTGGATAGCCCATTTATCGAGGAAGACTTTAGGCTATATAAAATCACGTTATGACTAATAGGAGCGGAGCAATGAGAAATGTTGCAAAAACGGGGAAAATTTACGCAGACGAAGTTGCGCGGGACAGCTAGTAAATTTTAATTTGATCAAATTATTAATCATCAAAATTTCCATACACAAATAAATACAGATAGTGACTCATAAGTACATAAAAATCTCAAGGAATTTTAAGTAAATGACAGAGTACTGGTTTTACCACATTATTTCTGAGAAAGTCATTAGTTATTTTTGAACCATAATATCCAATTAAAATACGAAGATTGAAGAAGGAAACAGTTTAAAATATGTAATACTTGCTTCCTCTTTTCAATACAGTTGTACAGATTAATAAGATTCACTCTCCGTTCTGTAATAAAAGCGATCACTCAACGGCAGCAATCTCGTGTAATGTACCTAGGTATGACTATAAAATCCTTTATATTTAGACTCGATTTAACCCGCGGTTTCGCCCGTGTGGATATCGGTAAAGGACTATGCTATAATGATCGTAAACTTTCGCGATTTGTACAAATGAAATACAGTAGGATCAACCTAACTTGACCGGATTAAAGTTGGCGAAAAGTGGTTGCGCAGATGCATTTTTTTGTGTATGAGGAAGCGGGGGGCGTGGCGGTAACTAAACCAAGATAATTAGAGATGCGATTACGCATTACATTGTCATAATTAGTATTACAAACTCGTGTTTTTTGTGTTTTTTTTTCGTAAAGAAATTGTTTACCAAACTTTCTTTAGTATTTACAGTAACTGTACTAAATTTAAACTTTTATAAACTCATCTAAATAGAATTTTTATATTGTTGAGTAAAAATTTTGTTAGTATTTTTAATCGATTAAACCTATTTAATCATTTTCGTAAGTAATTTTAGGGTCGCATGTCTATTACAAGCGCGAAAGTGATAAGAAACTAACTTCAATCCGGTCAAGTTACGTTGATCCAACTGTACCTTTGTTTTATGGCCTGACGTTTCGACCGTATTGTCATGTATTTCGTATTGTTTCCCGGGAGTCAAAATATCTCCATATCAAATTTTATCTAAAACTGTTATAGCTTATAAGTGTAATAAGTCACAAAGGCCATAAAAGTAAAGTTCGCGGGCGAAGCCGCGGGGCAATCTAGTAATTAATAAAACGGTTAATAGCTTAAAGACCATCGTTCCAGAGTGTTATAAAACTGCACACTCAAAGGGTAATCGGTCAAAAGCGTAATACCGTTGGCATTATTGCAACATGGTTCGACGAACGAGGTATTTCTACTTTTCCTCGAACTTCGTGGCTATTTCTTTTCCTCATTAAGCGCTTAATAGGTGAAGGAAAACAGGTATTTATTATTTATATTACATTTTTGGGTATGATCTCTTTTTTAACGCTCTACGGCTGCGTAATATATATGTATGTCTGTGATATCGAACGTATTATTCAGGGGTTATTTGATAAAAAAAACTTGGTCATTAATGTTTGATGTAAAACCGATTTGTATCGATGATGAGTTTCGGACGGTATTCTACATATCTTTAAATATGGATTACCTCCTGATTCACAATTTAATTTAAAAATAATTAGGGAAAACCACGTACATATATCTCGTAAGAAAACCTCAAAGTATCCTGTTTGTCTGACTGTCCTGCAGTGATATACCTACTGTTTACGTCAGTGGTTACGAGAATCTATGTTATTATAGGTATTAGGTACCTGGGTATTACGGTATAACAAATGTGAAAGTTATTTTGTTTAGTGTTTTATTTCTCCGAACAAATAAAAGGATTGACAATGAAGCGACGGCGACGCAACAAGAATTCCTTTAAACTTATTACCCGACTACGCCAGAAGGATAGGTAACGTTTTCCGAGTATAAGTATGTATATAACGCATGTTCATTTCTTCGGCATGTTTACAGCTTAAACTGCATGACAGATTTTATCATGTGATCCTTGGATAAGCTCTCCGGTTGTTTATAGATATCAATCCATATGATGTCGCACTGCTGGACACGGGTCTTACCAGTAGGTAGAACCTACTTCTTGCATATCCTGAGGATAATTGCGTAATCGGCACGCCTGGCGAGCAGGTGAGCGATCGCAGTAAGGCTTTAATGTACGCAAAGGACGCTGCTGTTCGTCCTCCGGTGTGACATCCCTTAGTCACCTTGACGACACCCACGGGAAGAGATGGGGTGGTAGGTACTATTCTTAAGTCGGTCGGTTTGTTTTATAATCATTTCTTGGAAGACAATAAAAAGTCATGTATAACATAAAGCTTAATTTACCTGATATCCATTGTATAGCCAGTTGTTCAGGGAAGAATCCAATCGTCAACGGTATCAACTCCTCGAGAGTGAAGGTCTTCAGGCCACCGTTCAAGTAAGGCGATGACTCCGTGTGGCTGCTTAGAAGCGCCAGGACTAAGCTGATGACTATCTTCAGCGCCTAGAAAAGAAATACATAGAATATTAGCTTATTAGCTTTTTATGGTTCCGACCCTAAAGGGTATCAAAGGAAGTTCTTAGCTGAAATCTTCTACAATACACTCTTACGATGCCTTCAGAATACAAAATTTCGAGATTCTGTGTCTGTGTAGGTATCGGACCCACGACATCTTGCGCAGCAGTCGTACATACTCTCATAGCGCCACTGAGGCAGTCATTAATATACAAGCAGTCATTTTCGCAGAACAAAAGAAGTTCTAGGTCTTCACGATCTTTTTTCCGTGAATACGGCAAGTCCACGCTGAACTGTCAAAAACTTGTCACAATGTTAACAATAGTGAATGGAAAGGTGCACTTAGAAATGCATCGATTAAAGGCGCATGGGCTAAGCGCTTAAAATGTCCGCCGCGCATGCACATTGATGCACTTTTGAGGGATCTATAGCATAATATTATACGCGATTACTATACGCGATTACTATACGCGAGGTCCTGTAATTGGCTCTCTGATGTTTATTTTGTAATATCTTTTTAAAATAGAATAAGCTGTTGGACCTCCATAATATAAATAAATAAATAAATAAATATGCAAGTCGCAAAATGTGCAGGCTAGAGCACACCTCTCCATTTACCAATATGACAAGATTTTGACAGTTCCGCATGGGCTTGCCGTGCTCACGGAAAAATATCGTGAATAAGGACCCAGTACTCTGTGTTTTGTGGTTTGGCGTGGTCTGTGAGTAACCTTTATTTAGTCCGGGAAAATGGAAAAGTATTTCCGTGTACGAAGATTTGCTATGGAAGCATATAATAAAAACGTTCTACCGCTGCCCTAATAAAAATACCTTATAACATCTTCTAATCTTCTATAAAATTGATTTAATGGAACAAATCAATTACATCTGAATTCATAACATAAATATGAAAATTTGTTTGAGAGAGTTTTGTTACGGTGACTTTTAGTTCATGATAAATGTTGGACAAGTTCAAGGAAAGCCTTTAAAACTAAGGATTTTTGTGACCTCAAATTACAGAAGAAATTGTTGTCTGTGTTGGTACTGTATTATCTGTACTCGGTTCTGTTTACGAACGATAATTTTAAGTGATAATATCATACGAAAACATTGATAACGTATCGTCATTCGCGTTGCTTAGCAACCAATCAATAATGTTAGCTCCAATTGTTAGCATGTCATGTCGTTCCAATCGCCATTCGCTGTTGCTTAGCAACCATTCAATAACGTAACCTTTTTTAGACACTTTTCGTGAGTGCAGCCGATTATGGATTTATAAGACTATATTAAACGTAATTTTTTTTTTTTATTGCATTAGTTTTAGTTTAGTATCTATATGCTAAATAAAATAAATCGTCTTGTGGTATTTTTTTTTGTTGACTATATTAGTAGGTAACCTAAGTTCACACATTGTGGGTGTACATGTCCACATTTTGTAGGGACTGGGTCCCCAGTTTCTACAAAATGTGTAAATTTTCAAGATTTGTTACCAAAATAGTTTTTCTAAGGACTCTTCACAATCAAAACAATATTTTCCACCGCCGCATGGTTTTTTAGGTATTTTTTTAGTCATGATTTATTTTCAATTGAAATGGAGTATGACACCTAACAACACGTTATTGGATCGGACGAGCAGCACAATATACTATTTCTTTAATAGCAACATCACCACAAATGGCAAAACACCGCCAGTTCAGATGTTAAGCGGGATTGTGAAAATGGCTTATATTTATTATTAACATGTCGCTATTTTCACAGCTCCGCGATTAACGAGTAAAATATACTTGAAATACATGATGACTGGATAAGAACAAGACTTTGTGACTCAAAGAAGAATACTAGAAAGACAAAACTTGAAACTGGCATAAGAACAAGACTTTGTGATTTAAAGAAGAAAACTAGAAAGAAAATAAACTTGAAACTGGCAACAACGCCTTGTGATTCAAAGAAGAAAACTAAAAAGAAAAAGAACTTGAAAGTGGCATAAGAATAAGACATTGTGATTTAAAAAAGAAAACTGAAAGAAAATAAACTTTAAACTGGCGTAGATATTCACAGAATGTGCGAGCCATAATTATACTTCTTCTTAAAAAAAAAACAAAAAAGTTTCACGGACACGGAATCTCGGAACAAAGTGGTCCGAAGTAGTCCCCATCTAATCACATATCCCGATACCAAACTACGGACTATAATTCGCTATTGCAGAAAATATTTCAGACTATGTTAGGCACCTACTATATTTACTACCTATACCGTATAGTTGTCTGTCAAAAAAATCTAATCCAGAAGCAACTGTAACTGCTTGCCATCATACGCTATAATCGTCATAATATTATGAAAATATATTACACGGGTAGACTCCGTGACCACGGCCGTTGCAATAAGGTCGAAACGTCGGGCAAGGTATTTTACTTTAAATTATTCACGCGATTATGACCCTTAATATATATATTTTCATAATGTGTACAAATCGCGAAAGTTTATTAACATAATTATATCGTCATAATAATTTATCGATTAAGAATTATTTAACATAGCACAAAATTATTACAAACACACACACGAACACACACACACACACACACACACACACATACCTCCACACTAGCGCTCGTGCATTACATACATACCCAACACCCACGCATGCATCTTTAATACATTTATTATCTCAATCTTTTTGTTTTTCGTTTTGTTTTTTACCAGTATTGTACACATTAAATTTAAAGCTATAATAATAAGGAGAGAGCCTGGAGATCTGTCACACAGGTCTTGAACCTATCACGGACTCCAGCTCTCATAAGGTTTATATTTCGTACACCTAGCATAATAATATTCGTTATTGTTCAATTTATGTAACCTTTGAGAGAAAATAAATTTATTATTATTATGTATGTCGTTTCCATATCACGGGACTATGGAGTCCCGGTCATTTGAGAGGCGTGCGTGGGGCCGAAGCCAACACGTAGAGGCCCGTTAGACACTTTAATCTAAAGGCTATGTGACACAAACCGGCGAATATCGTTGTATACACTATATAAATGTACCCAACGACATTCCCCGGTTAGTGTAAAAACTATTGTCAAAAAGTGGTAGCTAAATAACTGGGTTATGGAGGTGATGTGTTAGTGGAATGGCTAGCTTGTACTATTGAAGGACTATGGCGCCTGCCCTGCAAACACATGGTAAAAACACACGGACAAATGGGCAGGCGGTGACTCGCCACTCACTAGATGGGCCCCCTTCTGGCCGCCACAGGCATACAGCCAAACAGGCGACAGAGAGCAACATGGGTGTGAGCAGCTTGGGGTGTCGAGCGGTGCGGCGCCGGTTTCACCATCACGAAGAAGGCCCGTGAGCGGGTTTCCCCGTAGTTATGCCCTTGAAAATGACACTTCCACCCCCGAGCATACAAGCTCTGGCGACCTCCCTCTGGCCGGCCGATTAAGACAAGACAGAGTTGAGAGTCCTGCGGGCGCTCTTGGTGTTCCACTCCCGCCGGCCAGTGAAGGCAAGCGGGAGACGAGGCCCTGACCGACTCTCTGAGGCATCGGGACCGCAGTGTCGCCACGCACATTCAGCTCGCCACAAAGCTGCCCTGCCATTATTATTATTATAATACAAATATTTCATAGAAACTAATTAAAAATCCAGAAGTAGAAAAATAGGTACAGTCCTCGTTTTCAACATTATTAGCTGAATAAAAAAAATGGTTGTCTATAAAGTCGGTTTACCGACGATAATTTTACATCCAATCAATAACGTTAGTTCCATTGTATCACATGTCATGTTGCTGCAATCGCTATTCGCTGTTGCTTAGTAACCAAACAATATGGTGACCGTTGCTTAGCAACCAGTCAATAACATTTCACTTTTTCGTGAGTGCAGCCGGTCATCGATTTATAAAACGTTATCACGTCAAAAATAAGCATCCAAATTCGTTTACATTATTTATGGTATTTTTTTTAACTGGAATGAAACAATAGTTATACAAGCAAGGTTTCCATGCGCAGTTTTGCGTAACTGTGCACAAAAGGAACTATGTGAGTGAGTTCCACACGAGCTGAACCGGATGCATATATTATAATATAATAAATAGGTATATAATATAACTGTTTTAGGTATAGCCTTTGTATTGTTAAATAGGTAAATAACTGAAATACTTAGATTTTTTTTAAACGAATCCCGCAGTATGGTACAAGCCCTGTATCGCGGGGGACTTTACAAACATACAAGTCACGGACACAAAGTACACCCAGACCCGGAACAACAATTTGTGGATCACACAAAGTGGTGTCCCGTGTGGGAATCAAACCCACGACCTCTTGCATAGCAGTCGGACACACTCCTACCGCGCCACAGAGGCAGTCATTATTCATATTTATTTTTCCTTTGCCTATCAATCCTCAAAAAAAATCGTCCAACGGCTCTGGCTTGGCTCTTTAGATCAGATGAGGTTTAGTTCTTATTCGCGTTTAATGGGCGTTTTTTTTAAAGAATTTACTACTTATTATAAGTTAATAACTAAAAAACAGTAAAAAATAAAGCAGTTATTTAAGGTACTTACTGAAATAAACAGACTGCTCACTGTAGGTTATTTAAATTTCGATATAAGTACCTAGGCGCTTGTTAGCATTGTTTACAATTCATGATTCTACGAAGTAATTATATAAATGAAGAATAAAATAAACTAAATAAAATAATTAATGTTGATATTTATGGTACAATTAATTCGCACAATTAAAAAAAAAAGTTTACGTTATCTTTGGAATAGCCAGATTCTACAAAAAAAAAGAATAAAAATAAGAGGTAATAAATAAATTATGTCTTACTTGAATAATCTGTAGAGGTCCTACTTTAATGGTAAGTCACTAGTTAATAAATAGCTTTCTATGCTGTCTATTAACAAATTTACTTTTTAAATAAATTATGTTATTAAATACTCGCTATAATAATACTAGGGTTATGTAAGATATTAATTTATGTTTTAGAAATTCGAAATATCAATGTCATCCATCACATTCGATTTTTGAATTCCCAATGCAAATAGTTTACACAACATGCTAATTCCAAAGAGAATATTTTGTAAACTTTTTAAACGAATGCAAGTAGTTGCACAGATGTAGTTGTTTGCGTATTGTTTCAAACCTCACATTTTTGTGATTACAATTCATAACGTGTGTAGATACGCAGTAAACATAACGGTTAAAGTACAAGTCGTTTGTCATTAAAACTGCAAGTGTGTACACTTTGCACTTGAGTGTAAACTAAATACAACATAGGTAAAAATCACATACTGTAATTATTAATAGTACCTATTTCGTCTAGTTCAATACAATAGGAATCGGTAGGCTGCAAAGTTGCAGTTCAGCTGTAGTTAAGTTTCGATTAAAACGGGCATTTTCGTATTCTTGTAACTTGGCATCGATCATAAAACGCTTGCGCACCGTACTAGAATGTCGTTATTGCGCTCTCGAGACGCATACTTGACGCAAGCGTATTTGAGATCGATCCCAAAGTTACAAGAATACAAAAATAGCCGTTTTAATCGTAACTTAACTGCAACTGAACTGCAACTCGACTGCATTAAATACGTGAATTGACCCCCAGGTCACACTACAGTTAAACCACTGCGGTTTATAACGCGATATTTTGTGGCACAGGGAAACCAATATAGCAAGACTTTTACTCGTAATATTAATATTAAACGCGCGCGGGAAAAAAAACTTAGTACGACCTGGGCCTGTTTCAACTTTAGTCGCATTTACATGTCACTAATCTGCAGTTTCAAACGCTTAGTTTACCCTGTTATGAAATAAGTTTACACTATCGAATATAATATGATAAAAAATAGACCAAACTTTATTTTTGACAGTTAATGTACGACATTTAAAAATACTGTTTTGTTTCTTTTGGTGTGATCAATTTCCCACACCCCGTTTTAAAGAAAGTAGATACGTGTATAGCTATTTTCAAATGGCCAATTCTTTAATTAAATCTCTTTAAATATAGTGTTAAAAATTACACAAACGTCAGTTATATAAATTAGTTGACACATAATGTAGCTACCACATTTTATTAAATTCAATAATTACATTAAATTGTGAAAAAAATAAAAACTGCTGTCATTTTCTCCAAAAAATGTCGCCATTTTAATAATTATGATATTTTATTTATTATTATTACAATTATTCAGACCTAAAAACATAACTATTTATTACGAATTTTTATTTAAATTCGGACTGATACTTAATAATTACGATGCACAAACGTCATTCCATACAATTATGTCAAATTTGCGAAATGGTTCATATGTGCCATTGAAATTAGCGTTCTTAGCGCAAGCTTAGCGTAATCTTAGTTGATTATGTCTTTAAAGTCAACGGTCAGCAACAAAATAAACGCCTGACAACGCGATTACCTAAAAAGATGTTTGCTTTGAAACAATAACAATTGAATGAAAATGGCGGCAAAATGACCTTGCGTCATATTCACAGCTTCGCATTTAACGTGTGGTAAAAATAATAGTACAAGCTCTGCCTAGTTTGAGATCAGATGGCGTTGTGGAATTGTCCTAAGATATTATTACTCAACATCGGTCAGGTGTAAGTCACTCAGATGACGGGGGGTGCAATTTGCCGACGTGGTGGAGGGGTTATACCGCCTTAAGTAACCCCAAAGGACCCCTTTGGGGTTACAGCTAGTTACCTTAACCCCCGCGTGGGTCTTACTCACAGTATTTAATGAATCGATAGCAATTATAAACATTAGCATTAGCTACCTCATGCTTAAATACAATAGAAATAGTTCACGCCTTTACGGTGAGCAAATAATTGTGATATGTGATTATTTACACCTTGCAGCACTTTTATTGCTACTACTAACTGATTGAATATAAATTTATAGTGATTTGTCAAAATGCATTCATGTGTTTTATGTTACTGTTTTTTATTCTTTTGAAACACAATTTCTGCAGCTGTAACTTGGTATGTAGGTACCCACATGCCAAGTTACAGCTGCAGAAATAGTAAAAAATCAAATAAAATTTTGAAAAATAATAGAGAGTTTTCGTTAAACAAGAGTGCTAAGTTGCTTTTTAACCGCGTGCTCAATTTTGATGACCGAGCAAGCGATTGATTCAAATTTTTATTTTTTCATATTTTTAGGTCAAAAGATAGACACGATTTATGCAACTTTCGGAGCGATTATTTCCAAAAATGTTCACTTAATCCTCTAAAAATATTCCCCTAAAAATATTATTGTTTTATTATTTAGCTATCAAACTAAGTGGCGGCTATTACAAGACACCTTTTCATAAAATTTCATCAACATTTATTGTGTACATTTGAGTAAAATGCCTGTGATATACGGACGGACTGACAGACAGACGAACATGGCAAAATTATAAGGGTTTCGTTTTTCCCATTTTGGCTACGGAACCCTAAAAATTGTCAAACACGTCATTGAATGCAAACGTTGATGACTTACTCCCATGTTTCAGTCTATATCTCTGGTGTTTTATAAGCTAGGACAACATTTTTTACACTAAAACCTTCCCAGAAAAACATGCTTCCGAATAGCGAAAACCCCATCTAAATCAAATCACTAGCTCTCGAGAAAATCGCAAACATACATACAACTACTTTGAAGGAGTTTAAAAAACAAAGAACGCTGTGTTAATCTATTTCATAATAAAAGTATAGTACTTACTTTATAGTATTTTCTTCTCACACTCGCAACACGTGAAAATAACTTAAAATAACAAGCAACTATTGTTCAGTTATCTCTACGCTGATGGCCGATGCACAAAAGACAAGTTATGACATCATTATTTTGAAATAACGCCAATTGTTTAGCTTGGACATCTACTTACATACATATTTAAATTAGCCTGTTTGGTACAATGCCATTACGGTAGCAGCCCCAATTCTGGGCATGTTAACTTCAGTTTTAATCGCTAGCCTCATCTGTTTGTTGTAAAATGATCCAGGCGTAAACGCTTCCACTCTCTGACTGTGGCGCAGAGGGAGTGTGTCCGACTGCTACCCAAGAGGTCGTGGGTTCGATTCCCACACGGGACACCACTTTGTGTGATTCACAAATTGTTGTTCCGAATCTGGGTGTACTTTGTGTCCGTGACTTGCATGTTTGTAAAGTCCCCCGCGACACAGGGCTTGTACCCAACAGCGGGAGTCGTCTTTTAAAAAATGAAATGAAATGAACTCTTTGACCAATTTTGAAGAAATTTGGTACAAGACTGCTGATAAAACCGCAGACTATATTATTTATATTAAATAATTAAAGCAAATGTCGCAAAGCAGACGCTTTCAAACTTTTTATATAGAGGCCATTCTTTTTTTCCTTTTGATATCAGAATTAATATTTTAAATTTAATCATTCGTTACAAGTACTTTGGCCAATATTTAAGCACATATAGTTTTTACCTTTGTTGTGAGTGCTCCTACTATATTGTACCCACTAAGGCTGATTTTGCTTTATCTCATGTTTCAACTTTTTGATAATACAATATGCATCAGTCCTTTAACATGGTGTATAGTATATTAGTCGCAGCACCTTACCCCCATATCAAGTTTAAAAACATTCAAACATTGTAAAATTAGCAATTTTAAAAAAGTAGCCGCGAGTTTTTATTGCCAGGTTCTTTTCTCCGGCTTTACCTATTGTTTGCGAACTTGGCATTACATGTACATGTAGAATCCCAACGTATTACAAGAGTTGTTTTGCATCCTAAGTGAATAAAGAATGTTGATTTTTTTAAAGCAATACCGACAAGGTACCTACATAACCGGCTTAGAGAAATAGTGACAGAAAATCAGTGTCATTACCCTGTACGAAAACCTATGATAAAAACCTTGGCTCTGTATAGAGTTAACTACTGTCAATCAAAAAAACAGAGAATTCAAAAGCCATATGCATAATATGTGTTACAATATTCGTACATTGTTGGAACGAATAAGTACCTATGTGTACCAAATCAACAATGAACCACGTCTATTTGTTATTTTTAGATCAAAAATTTTAAAAAATTCAAAATTCTTTATTCATTTAGGATGCAAAACAACTCTTGTGATACGTGGGATTCTACATGTACATGTAATGACAAGTTCGCAAACAATAGGTAAAGCTGGAGAAAAGAACCTGCCAATAAAAACTCGCAGCAACCTGGCATTAAAAACTCGCAGCAACCTGGCATTAAAAACTCGCAGCACCTGGCAATAAAAACTCGCAGCTATTGATATGATCATATTACTTAATTTAAAGAAATATTTTCTACGGGTATAAAGCCTAGTTCGACTAGGCTAGTATTTGGTCGAGAGTAATTAAGTATCTAAAAAACCAGCCAAGTGCGAGCCATGAAAACACACAAAGAGATCTATGAAAACGCCAAAAAAGTTACGTTTGTCGTATAGGAGCCCCCTTTAATATTTATATTAATCAGATTTTTAGTATTTTTTAAGATCGCAGCAACACAATTTTCAACTTTCCAGATACAGCCTGGTGACTGACGGGCAGACAGACCGCAAAGTCAGTAGTAATATAGGTCCCGTTTTACCCTTGCGTATGAAACCCTAAAAAAGTCTAAAACACCAAAAATATAAGTCCGTCACACATATAGCTATAATATATATTAATATACCGTATAATATAATATATTATAGCAAGCTACCGTACACGAAGACGATACTATAATATATATTTTCCCTTCATTTCATTGATGGTCGGCCTATGCAATAATATGAATTACGGTATAGGTTGGTGATAAATATTATAGTTGCGTGTTGTCATATGAAAATTTGTATAAAAAATATATCGTAGGTAATATGAATATGTATATTATAGTTACATATGTGAGAACAATTTTAAGTGGTAGGTAGGACTTAGCAATTTGATACGTGTTGCGTTACTGATTCCACAATAGGATGCGTGGTAGTGATAATGTTGAGAAAATTTATTGTTGTACTCACAAGATAATTTTCTTAAATATTGAGATTTTTTATTACTCTTTATAAATTATGGACACCCTACATTAACGACATGACCAAACGTCGATGAACAAACCATTAAACGTTGACGTCTAAACGTTATGGTTAGTTTTAGTTGGGCATATAATGAACTACCATTTAATGATATGGTTGGCCACATCACGAAATTTTTAATTCTACGATCCGGCCACGACAGATACACTATTTGTTGTTAATTATTTGTCTCCCAGTCCTAGGTGTACTCAGTTAGACTGCGGGGAGGGGGTCAATCCTCAGTTCAGACAACATAAGGGGGATGTATTTGCAATTGACCCTAACTACTGTGTACTTTAGTCTTTATAAGTTTATTTACCTATTAGGATTTCGGTCGGTGTTTGAACCCTCAAATCACCCTCTGGGTACACTCATGCTCCCATTGTAACCATCCATGGGCGGATCCAGGATTTTATTTTGGGGGAGGTGGGGGCACGAGAGGCAAATTGTGCCGCGGGGGGAGCATTTGGGAGTACCCCGAAAAAAAAAGAACCGTCTGAGGCCGACACGTGCCCCTAGATCCGCTTATGCATATGCAGACGCGCACAAATGCTTTGAGGTCCGTAGACTAAGCATAAATGCAACAATGACGTGTAACGAGCGTGTCATCAATTTGCTTGCCTGCGTGCTTCAGCGATGTGTTAATAATCTCAATAGTAAATAATAATAGTACTTAGTGTACTAAGATTATAAAGTTGAAGAGTTTGTTTGTTTTGTTGAACGCAATAATCTCAGGAACTACTGTTACAATTTAAAAAATGTTTTAGTGTTGGATAGCCCATTTATCGAGGAAGGCTATAGGCTATATAACATCACGCTCCAATCTATAGGAGCGGAGCATTAATGAAAAATGTTAGAAAAACGGGGAAAATTGACACAAACGAAGTTGCGTGGGTCAGCTAGTTCTTCTATGTGACTGATCTAATAAGAGGATGAGGATTTCAGTAAAAATGTTGTAAGTCAATGTTTTCTTATGTCTGCCTTATGATCACTTAACTCCCTATCTATACTAATATTATAAAGCGGAAGTTTGTTTGTTTGTTTAAACGCGCTAATCTCAGGAACTACTGCTCCGATTTGAAAAAATCTTTTTTTGTTGGATAACCCATTTATCAAGAAAGGCTATAGGCTATATAACATTACGCTACGACTAATAGGAGCGGAGCAGCGACTAGAAATGTTGCAAAAACGGGAAAAAAATACGCATACGAAGTTGCGCGGGACAGCTAGTAAATAAATAAAACGAATCGCTTCTAAACGATATTAAAATAGCTACCAAAGTTACGAAGATGTGAAAATGGCGGCAAACTGAGTTGTCATCACATTTTCACAGTTAAGTTTAAATACGTACAAATCCATATGATCGATTTATTGTGCAGCTGAGGTATACAATAACTAAATAGATATACCTAACACAGGCAGAATTGGCTAAAATATTATCTACATTACCGTCAACTCAAAAACTAACTTATTTATTACAAAACAAAAATCCGACTTAAAGTAATTTTTATAGGCATTTTTGCCAATTATTTTATAAATATATTTTATAATATTGCATTTTCGAAAGATAGAAATGTTTTTTTTTCCCCGGTTTGGCTTACGGAAGTCTCGGGTTCGATTCCTGGGACTGGAGTTCAAATTTTTCTATCTTTTAAAAAATGCAATTATTGTATTTTAAAATCCGATTGTTTCAAATCAATAACTGAAATATTTTGGCATCCAAAATCTGTCATCTTATTTTTTTCTAATCATAATGTACCTACCCAGTATCACTCTCACAACTAATAATAATAAAATAATAATACCTTGGGACAACTCACACAACGCTATCTGATACCAAACTAAGCAGAGCTTGTACTATGGAAACCAGACAACTGATAAACATACTTATATATTTCTAAATACATACATATTATAGATAAATAACACCCAGACACAGAATAAACCATCGTGCTCATCACACAAAGTTTTATCCTAGGTGGGAATCGATCCCACGACCTCTTGCGTAGCAGTCGGATACACTCCCACCGCGCCACCATCTATGTCTATATAACTGAGACAAATGTAACGATACCACTCCAGCTAAAATCCATCAAGCCATTTAGGCTCTCGTTAGACCGTGCCAAGGAAATATACATACATACACTCGAAAAACACAACCCTCCTTCTTGCAGTCGGGAAAAAGAAGACACACTACAACATTTCCAAAAATGCATTCTTGAATTATACTACACAAAGCCCGCCGCTGTGTACAGATATTGATTGTTTAAGGCCTTTAAACCTTATTTTTACGAGGGTATGTACAATAAAACTGACACATTCTTTGGGAAAAAAGCGACCCTGGCAATAAAATTGAGATCACACTAAACTTATAAGCCTGTACAGAACGAAATGTCAAATTCCAGTCGTAACTGAAAATTATTTACGAGTCTTCAAAGAAATTCACACTCTGCTTTTAAGTTAAGAATTCTCAAGTTACCTATATTCTAAAATAAATAGAATTTTGGTAAAATAGTACCTACCTACGATTAGTTTATCTAATGTTTTGTCTTCTGCTAATAAATTTTAAATTACTTATTTACGACAAAGACAAAATAGACTACCTAACTCACAGCTAAGATTATGTTTTAAAATAAGTTAAAAATAATCAGGTGCTTAACCTAATGCCTACCTTCTATTAACGTTAACAGTTAACTATTTGTAGAACTTTGATTTAAAAGAAAATATTGTTAACATTCTAATTATGGAAAGAAACATGACAAATTAATTTGACTGTAATAGAAATGTTGTTAACAAAAACCTTATGAATAAGCCTACAGGCAGTTACCATATCAAAGTTAGTAAACTTATTTAAAAATCATTACAAAACAATGCATAAAACAAATTGAGTTAGGAAAACGTAATTTATGAATGACAGTGGTTGTAGCTATTTGTCAAAATGGGTGTCGGATATACTTACCATTTCACAAGCTGCGTACGCTCAAGTATCACAGGATACGAGGTCGAGACCTCTTCAATGAACGCTAAACGGTCCAATCAGTTGACATCACTGACGCACGATACACGAATAACGCCCGCGCACGAGTTGTCGCGGAGGCTCGCGGTCACCGACTGCGCCGGCGCAGCTCTCCACACCAAACTCGCCACTCACCACTCACACGCCGACCAATCTTCTCATCTTAATCTACTAATAACTACAGGAAAACTGGTTTAACATAATTACAATGCAAAATTTGGTAGGCTTCCGTATACCACGAAGTTAGGTTATAAATGTAAATTAAGTACCTGTTGTTAGGGCTTTCCATATGGCGTCAAAACAATAAATGTGAAGCTTGATTTAATGTTTAAACAGCTTTCCTTGTAAAATGATATCAAATCATCATGTAATCAACTATATACTGTATAGATAAGTATAAATACAAAATTAAGAACATTTGCTCATTAAAATGTGTTAAGTAAGACAAGTGAAGTATTTTCCCTCGTTTTCCTTATTTTAAAATATCTCTATCTGAACACAACAGTTGTGGGTTTTTTATAGGTACAAATTTGAGCCAAAAAATTAATCGTAGTGACCTATCTATATACCTAGTAGGTAGGTATGTAGGTACCTACTTAACTCCAAAAATAATACCTAGTATATATAGTACATAACATAATAATATATAGTACATAACATTAAAATAACAAGTACTATATCGGCTTTTTAATTGCCAAAATAATACCTAAGTACATAACATTAAAATAAAGTAAGTACTATACCTAGTCGGTATTGTTGCTTTCCACATTATCTGCATCCTACGTCATATATTCAAAAGAACAAATGTTGTTTAAATATATTTATATGCCTTTAAATAACATTTTTCAATAGACACTTAGTAACAGCTGACAAAATCAAGAAGTTAATTTAAGTTACTTATTTCTTGTTGTGATAACAAACATCCTCGCGGGGATGTTGCTTATCACAACAAAAATGTAGACTATGTGCATCATCAAACTTCGAAATACCAAACAAACTCTTCAGCTTTATAACAAGCATTGGCAGGTATGGATATCTATTTAATTATAAGGATCACACCATGATACTCTACCGAAATCAATAAAATAATTAACTAAATTAGTTGTTTTTGTCATGAAATTGTTAAAATTATGATTTGAATACGAAGATAACGCGCGGAGTCAATGTACGGACAATAGGAAATTAAGGTCTATTTTTTTTTAATTGATTTTGGTAAAGTATTATAGTGTGATTCCGCGGGAATTCGAACAACTAAGGCGACATATGTCTTTTTTCTTTTTTTACAAGAGATAATTCCCACAGTAGGGGTCACACAAAGTGGTATTCCGTAAGGCTATGGTACCCACGACCTCTTGCACAGCCAGTCGTAAACGCTTTCACTGCACCACCGAAGTAGACAAGTCAGTAATATTACGAAAGAAAAGCTTCACTTTAATTATTCTGATATCCTTCAAAAGAGACTAATAAATTACTTACGCTAAAAAGATATAAAGATATGACGTAACATAAAGTGCAATAACCGAGAGCTCCACCACAATGGCATGCAGATATATCAACCCATATGATGTCCAACGGGTCTCCCCAATAGAACCTACTCACTATAGATCCTGGGGGTAATTGCCGTAATCGCAGTAAGGCTTTAAACGGCTATTACCCTGAATCAGGGCCCTAATTCGAAGTGGCGTTGAAAATTTGTCATAGAATTAGGTCCCTAACTCTTATGACACCTATCTTTTTAAGGGTTTATGGTCCCTGATTTAGTGTAGTGTAATAGTGTGTATAAGTGCATTAAAGTACCCAGAGGACGCTGCTGCCCGTCCTCCGGTTTGACATCCCTTAGTCGCCTTGACGACACCCACGGGTAGAGATGGAGTGGTACTATTCTTAAGCCGGTACCACGCGGCTAACATGACATGCAGATATGTGAGCTCCAATACAAGATCCTTTCTTTGCCAAATTTCATCAAATTCAGCTCAATACTTTAAGACAATAGCGTGTACAAACAAACAGCTTCGCCCAAGTGGTTTCAATCGTAATAAAAAGCCTTTGACCTTCAAGCTACGTTCATACTAAATGTCATACAAAACAGTCCAGAATCTTCTGAGATTAGCATGTACAATCAAATAAATAAACTCTTTAGTTTTATTAAGCTATTGCATAGCTTTTATCGCAGGCTTTGAGAGCGGCGACCGAATCAGAAATTTCGTAACGAAAATAAAACCTAACACCCCCCACTCTGCCTACCATGTAGCTCGGCCGAGCGTTCGCATAACGTATATGTATATGGTACGACTGTACGAAGCTCGCACGGACCGAGACAAGCTGCTCCGAAATGTAATGAAAAGAAAAAAAAATACTGCATAAATAAAAAAATAAAAAATTATAATTGCATGCTGATAAAAGATGCTATGCTTAATTTACCGCAGCAGTCCCCGAGTGCCACACATTTTTACAGACTAGCGGACGCCTCGCGGTTTTACCCGCGTAGTTCCCGTTCCCGTGGGAATACAAGTATAAAAAGTAGCCTATGTCATCAGGGGAGAGTATAGATTCTCAGCGGTAAAAACATTTTTGAAATCGGTCGAGTAGTTTTTAAGTTTATTAGTTACATACAAAATACAAATCTTTCATCTTTAAAATATTAGTATTAAGTAGGTATGACAGATATAGATTAAAGCACCTATAAGACCTTCTTTAATAAATCATATAGGTACTTAGACTAATATTTTAATAAAGACGACCCCCGCATTAGGTTACAAGCCCTGTGTCGCGGGGGACTTTACAAACATATACAAGTAACGGACACAAAGAACACCCAGACAGGGAATAACAATTTGTGGATCATACAAAGTGGTGTCCCGTGTGGGAATCCACGACCTCTTGCGTAGCAGTCGGACACACTCCCACCGCGCCACAGAGGCAGTTTGGATGTATATATGTTTGTTTTTCAATAACACATGCCACAACCAGGTGTGGGTCCGGAATCATGTTCTGGGGGGCACTTTGACCTAACACCGGCCAAGTGTGAGCAGTTTTGCCCGTCAATGCGGATTAAATGTATGGCGAACACTTAAAAGTTGCCCCCCCCCCCCCCTGGATCCGCGCCTGGCCACTACGGGTAAACGTATAAGAATTTTAGTACAGAGGTAGGTGTATTGTGGAATAGCACATAGGACATTTTATCCCAGAAAGTGTTACCGTAGGATAAATTTGTTTTTTTTTACGTGATTGTAGACGCTGGCAACACGGCAACGGACATGTAAATCTTAAGAATGAAAAACCTCACATAGTTATCTGATATTCTTCAAAGGCGACAAATAAATCATAATATAAAGACGTGACGTAACAGAATGTGCAATGACCGAGAGCACCGTAGTGACATGCAGTTATGTGAGCTCTTATACAAGATCCTTTCCAATACCAGATGTAAACACAAACAAAACAAGAGGTCGACCCAAATAACGAGGCATCGTTCATTGACAACGGAAAATATAGCTGCAGAAGTTTGAGTATGAACAAGACTTATTACTTATTATTTTTTTTTTTAAACATTTACAATACCATTACTACATTTAGTATATTTGCACGAGTAAATAAATACCATATTAACAACATTTAGTACTACAAGTACTTATTATTATATCTACTTACTAACTATTTAAAAATTATATTTAAACTAAAAACTAACTAACTTGACTAAAAAACATAAAAATAAAATATATCTAAAAAATTGGGTAGCATTTCCTCGCTATATAGCAATGCTGGTGCAAAAAAACAAACGTATCGCTTGCCAGTTAATTAACATACAATACCAACATCAAACACCACCAAAGAAAAGGTTCATTGTTCTAACTTCCAACACTAGCTGCGGTTTCAAGCAGATTGCTTACAGAATTTTATTAGACAGTTTCTATGGGTACCTACAGATCAATAAAAGAAAAATAAATGGAAAGTTGCAGAGTTACAAAACTATTTATTTATTTATTTATTTAGATGCACAAAACACATTACAATCGTAAAATAAAACTAAGTTACAAAGTTTCTTAAATCTGATCTAGATCAGATTTAATAACCTATATTAATATTATTAATAATTATTATTTAATATTTTTAATAACCTTAATCGAAAATCTATAGGTCTTTTTAAATTAATCCGGTATAAAAATACAGTAGACTCTAGACCCCTTTATTATTATTATTTATTTATTATTATAAGCCCTCCTATAGTAGGTATAATTATTATAAATTATATGTATAAAATTAGCACGCAAAGGTTCATGCACTTAATAAACTACAAAATATAAATGATTCTATTAATATTAACATACATTATTCTAAGTACATATTTATTATAAATATTTAACTAAATATGTAACTATTATTATTGATTATATTTCATTTCATTTTAATTACATTTTATTCTTAGTCAATTTGTGTATAGCATGCATTTAAATTACTTATTTACTAAAGGTGATCCCATTGCTGGGCAAAGGCTTCCCCCATCCTCTTCCAGACCCTAGACCCCTTAGTAGAGCTTAACCTACACCTGAAAGACTAAACAAGAGGGTTTTTTTAAGGTGAGCTGGACTCTTCCCCTGGTCTGTTGCTCTTCCCTTCTCGGTCTTCACATGAAAGCTATCGCAACGGCTCATGTGAGTATATCTTAAAGTTACGAAATAGCGGCAAATTGATATTTTTATATACCACGTCGACAGTTGCAAATAGGCATACGATACGGCTCACCCTGACTCACCTGATGGCAAGCGGTTACCATCAGCAAGCATCTGTCTACTTTGTGTGATTTCCACAGCTTAGCATGTGACAACATATTGAACTGTCATCAGTTTCCCAGCGCATTGTGAAACGTACGTGTGAAAATCGACAATAGCAGAAATTGTCAAAAAAAACTGCTAGATTGCGATCAACTCAAAAATAGTAATAAATAATTGAACCTTTCCGATACAAATCGTTATTATATAACATACCGTTTACCGCATTGTCATAGGCATACACGGAAACGTTTATTTTTAGTCTTATGAGATCATTAAACTTCTCTCTTTTTTGCCTTGTCATTTTAATTTTAGATGGCGCAGCCTTCATCTTGTACCCACCCAAAACTGTTGTGGTAAGTTTACCGACCTTAAAAACATCCTTATCCAACCAATAATGAACACGTCTTATTTCATCAACAGGTTTGTTTAATAATTTAGCTATTTACAACTTTATTATCAGTTTTTTTATTTATTTAGCATCATCCTGCAAGATAAAATGAAGAGGGGCGAAGAAAAAATGATTTATAGTTCGAAAGATCAAACACGAAAGTAATAGTCTCTTAAATGTCAAGTCGACCAATCTCTCCGGAGACTAGCTAATTAAGCAGGAAATATTATAGTGCATAAGTATCAACAAGTATGTTATGCAAGCACAAGTGCACTCTCTATTCCTTCACCGTTTTAGCGCGATGGGACGGGACGGAAATCCGAAATGACCTTACTCTCACTCAAGTGATTAGACATAGGTTGATGGTTACGCCTAATCACTCTCAGGTTGGATCGAATCTCATCTTCATCATTTGCAGAGAAGCTATTTCCCTGCGAAATTGATATGGAGGATATGATATATGTACTCAAAAGTGTGGATTAAGGAGGCATGACACCGAGCGAATTATTCATTTCACACAGTTTACGATTTACGATTTTATTTAAGATTTACTTCTAAGGTTTGTAGAATTGTAGATATGTGGCGATGTCTTCGTCTGTTAAAATGCGTTTGGTGCGATTTAAATGATGCTCTGTTTAACTTGATATTTTGCAAGAGATAGGTGGTTCTGACTAAACAGTGGTCTGATATGAACGCCAAGCCTTGTAAGACTTCTATGTTTATTATTTTACTGGGGTTAACTGATAGGATGTAGTCCACTTTCTAGTTTTTTCATTTGGGGAGAGCCGTGTCCATTTGCAGTTGTTTCTGGCTTTGAAAATGTGTTTGTGTTCCAGAGCGTGTGGTAATAGTTTCCCTCCTCTTTCGTTTCTATTACCATATTCGAATTTACCTAAAATTATATTTTTAGTTTCTTATGTTAAACCTTATGTTATCACAAGAACATTCTTCCCAGATTGATTATGTTCTATTCTTAGGGTTTCATAGAAGTCAGTAACTTTTTTGTTTGTGGTTCTTTCAGTTGGCGCATATACTTGTATAATGGTCAGAAGTATTTTATTATGTTCTTTTTTGAGTAATGCCATTCTCTCGGATATTCCTGAAAAGTTCATTATTCTGTTTTTTATGTTGTTTTTTCAGCCCACTCCGTGTAGGCCAGGCGTTTCTCCTTTGTGATAAAGTATAAAATCTTCATGTTCTTCGATGCCACACGGTCCTTTCTTCTGACTTCTACTAGACCCAAGACATCGATGTTAATGTTTAGTTTTGAATATTTCTACGATTTTTTCTGTTGATGCTAGAGATCTTACATCAAATAATAATTATATATAGATAATAATATTTTGGGACAACTGACACAACGCAATCTGATTCCAAACTAAGCAGAGCTTGTACTATGGAAACCAGACAACTGCTAGACATATTTATAATTATATTTCTAAATACATACATAATAAAGATAAATAACACCCAGTCAAAATAAACCATCGTGCTCATCACACAAAGTTTTATCCCGGGTGGGGATCGAACCCACGACCTCCGGCTTAGCAGTCAGGGTCACTAACCACTAGACCAACAGGCCAGTCGCAAATTTGTGATTGAATATTCGCGATTCTTGAAATGCCGATTTTGTAAATGAGTCGAAAAAATGAGAACCATTCGGTGAGATTTCGCAGTGCGGGCTTGGCCTTAAGGTTAATTATTGTTTGAGTATTAGGTAAATGTTAACTGAATTAAAACAGTAATTTCTTCTAAACAACGAACGCATACCAACACATTGTTCTAGATTTAATCTAATAATTTATGACTCAGTCAAAAAATGTAATGTGCCGATTTCGAGTATATGTCGTGTTGGTTCGTTGCTAATAGCGGGAGGGTTTTAGTCATTTTCTCCTACGATGTCCAGCCGAGCTGGCTTGGAAGAAGGTAGTTTGTTTTATTTGGTTCTATATTTATTGTTTGTGTGTGTATGTGTGGAATGATTAGTACTATAAGGAAGGTCCTCGGGGCAGAATACCCACCTGAAGGACCAACCTCGTTAAATCGTCCACTAAGTGTATTAATAAATGTTCACAAAACGCCATCAACAGAGAGATGGAGAAGTATCACAAAAGCCGCTTGCAACCCACCAGACGATCACGCTCCGCCAGGAGTGTACCTACGACTAAGAAGAACTCTTTGGCTAATCCGACATTTTGTTTGTCCTAATATTTATGTTTTCTTTATAATTGTTTGACTGACCTGAACCCTGTTTCGCGTAATCTACCTTTAATCGAAATGGATTTTAATCGATTTCGGTTAAATTAGATTTCTAATAAAAATCCGTCCATCCATTAGACATAGGTATTATTTTGGTATTTCATTTATTATATCCAATGATGTTTTAAATGAATGTAGATACGTTACTTAAACAACATTCAATCTTTAAAAACGGCAAATTATTGCACACATAGATAACCTATATATTGCAATGTTTCACTATTATAAAAAAGTCGTAAAAGTTGGAATGGAAACCAGACAACTAATAAACATACTTATAGTAGGTCCCCCGCGACACAGGGCTTGTACCCTAATGCGGGAGTCGTCTTAAAAAATAAATAATGATTTATGAGAATCGTTACAATTTTAAGACTTCAACTTATAAAATTTTAAGTTTCTTTAAGGCGTGGGTTCTAAGTACAGAACTCAGGGTCATTGCTTTAGTGTGTGTGCCCAGAGGTGGTCTTAGCTCGGCTAGTCCTTGGACAGCAGCGGGTGTCGAGTCGGACGCAGGCAATACTGATTATATAATAAGTAATATCTTGGGACAACGCACACATCCCAAACCAAGCAGAGCTTGTATGTAGCTTGCTATGGAAACCAGACAACTAATAAACATACTTATAGTAGGTATATTTCTAAATACATACATATTATAGATAAATAACACCCAGACACAGAATAAACCATCGTGCTCATCACACAAAGTTTTATCCTGGGTGGGATCGAACCCACAACCTCTTGCGTAGCAGTTGGATACACTCCCACCGTGCCACAGAGGCAGTCAATTTTATACTTATTTTAATTATATTTAATATATAATTGTACACGAGAGAAAGCATTGCCGTATAGACCAGGACAGCCCATCCCTTTCAATTAAAAAGTAAATATTGACTGCAAAGCGTGAATGAGAGAAAAAAACTCGTGCGGCCTTGGACAGGTACGGCCACAAAGTAGCGTTATCTCTTTCTAGAAAGTGGTCAATTTTGTGAAGTTATGGCGCAGTCCTGGTCTCCACGTCAGTGAGAAAACTTCAAAAGAGAAAAACAAAATCAAGATGGCGTTAGGCCTACCATGGGCGAAGGTAGCAGGGTGTAGGGGGGTACACTTGCACTCTCATGTAAGAATTAATAGTGTACCTACTTAACTGCAAGATATTTATTGCAATTTTATATCAGGTCAAGAATATCATAATGGCCTATGATTATGGCTGTTTTAAAAGTAAGTAATTTTTTATGAAAATTTTCGGTGTTCTAGGCTGCAATCTAAATCAAAACATAGCTAGACGCAAAGACACCCCCTCAAAGAATTTCTGGCGGCGTCCATGGCCCCCACAACGATAGAATGAATTCAAGTGAAATAAAATATAATTATGTCATGTAATAAAATATTTTAAAGCTAGCGTAGTTAAGAATTCAATATTTAACTTTTTGATTAGTGATGGAATATTTTAAATATGCATTAATATAAATATCGTAACACGTGTAACATTAAACAATACAGAAAATTGTTTCTATATGTTTATGGTAGATTATATAAAAAATTGTGTTACCTAGCATTGAAATTGGCTTTGTAATTAAACATTTTCACTACGATAATAGTAGCAACAGGAATACTTTAGAGCACGAGGTAAGGGGCTCTGTGGGACAGCATTTATTCTTGTACTGGAATATTTTACAGTAAAACAGTCAAAAAATACCACGATTCCCGACACGTCCGCCCACTTTTTTTTAAGCTATTGCATAGCTTCTATCGCGGGCCTTGAGCGCGGGGACCGAATCCAGAAATTCCGTAACGAAAAAACCTCACGCTCCCCACTCCGACGGGCACAGCGGTGATACTTTTACTTTTGCCATCTATCAATGAATAGCAGAACTTTTAATGTTTTTTTTTTTAATTTAAAAAAAAAAACTTTTAAAAACTAAAAAAAAAAAATTTTTTAATTGCTTTTTTAAATTTAAAAAAAAACAATTTTTTTTTAAGAAAAAAGAATTCAAACATTGTTTTTTTTATAATTAAAAAAAATATATTTTTTTAATTGTTTAAGTTGATAAAAATACTATGCAATAGCTTTACCGCGGCAGTCCCCGAGTGCCACACATTTTATTTTTTTGTTATACGTGTGTTGAAATTGGTGGACCACTGTGGCTGGACAGGTAAATTCGATCTAAGTACTAAACTGTTTCTATTTCACCAATAGTGTTTGCACATCCCTCTTCATTCTTTTTTATTCTAAAGTTAATTTCAAGCCAATCGGATGATGAATTATTATGACACAAAGTACTAGAAAACCTTGTGGGAGGTCCAAGTGAATATATCGAGATGAGACTCTCTCGACTCCGACGAGAAGAAGAGGGAGCCTTTACCATTGCACAGGTGGTAAGCCTGAGTTGTAGGCCGTCTTGGGGGTGTACCACCAAACTGTCAGTTAAACTCTTTCGTAAAGTAGTGATGTTGACACATCACTACTGTCGGTTGAAGAAGACTGTAGCAAGTGAAATTATTTGGCAAATCAGACTTACAAAACAATGTCTCAAATGAGGAATGCGATGCTGTTTTGTTTTTAAAGGTAGGTAAGCTCAAAGGCTTGTGTTAGGAGTGGATTCATGTCGGTAGTATAATGGGTAGGATTCGAGCCCGCGACCTTACGATTGCGAGACCGATGCCTTAGCCATTAGGCTATCGCCGCTTCTGTGACATTGCGGTTATCTTATCCAAATATGTATTTGGGCTAGCATGACTCTTACCATCAGCTTCCCGATATGCTCGTCTCTTTATTTATAATCTATATATATATAAAAGTAGAAGCTGACTGACTGACTGTCATATTAACGCAGGGGCTAAACTATAAGGGTTAGAAACTTTAAATTTTGCACAGGGGTTTTTTGAAAATTCAAAGGGGGGGTATAACGGGGGTGCAAAGTAAGTATGAAACTTTGTCGTTAAAATATTTTGGTAACAATCTGGCTATCACGCGGGCGAAGCGCCGCGGCTTAAGCTAGGTTTAATAACTCTCTACATGAGATAGCCCAGGATAAAATAAATAAGAATTATATATTTTTATACTTATTTTAATTATTATATAATTTTAAACGCTGCAACGATACAGATCGAATCGAGATAAGGCATTGACGTATGGACCAAGACGGCGCCATCCCTTTCAATTAAAAAGTAAATATTGGCTACAAAGTGTGAAAGAGAGAAAAAACTTGTGCGGCCTTGGACAACTATTATCCACAAAGCAGCGTTGTCTCTTTCTAAAAAGTGGTCAATTTTGTGTGAAGTTATGGCGCAGTCCTGGTCTGCACGTCAATGAGAGAACGTCAAAAGAGAAAAATAAAATCAATGGCGTTAGGGATAGACTTCCATAGGCTTTCGAGACCATAGATAATTAGTATGATGTTTTTAGTCGATGATACTCTACCAAGATTAAATTTACTACCTAAATTTGAATTATGTTACATTTTGAATTGCTTATTATGGTCGATTGTTTATTTTTAAAGTTGCATGATTTAATTATTACGAGAGAAAAATGTAATCCGCTGCTTTCATCTGTTGTTGACAAAAACTTAGTAACAATTATAGTTATGGGAGTAAAACAATGGTGCAAAGTTAGTATGAAACTTTGTCGTTAAAATATTTTGGTAACAATCTGGAATCCACGGGGACGAAGCCCCGCGGCTTAAGCTAGTGGTATAATAACACTCTACATGAGATAGCCCAGGATAAAATAAATAAGAATAAACCAGAGAGGGCCAAAAGCTAAGTTTACCAATAAAATTGAGATATCTGATACTTGCAAGGGCCATGTATCATGATAGGTACCTATCAGGTGGATTTATTACATTTCTTTTGCAAGAATTTGTTCCAAATCCAAAAGCCATTTAAGTTTAGATACTTATTGAATTGCGATAATTTTTGATACAACCAATTTGATCAATATGCGTAAACAATATCAGTAAAAACGAATTTGATAAGCTATCGTCCGCGTGTAATTATTAAAAGCATAATATGTTAAGTAGGTAAGTACACTACGTCTTAGAGTAGATTTTAAAATAATTTATGTTAGGCATATCTATAGAGGTAGGTATGTAAAAAATATGATTCTTTTTGGATTTAAGTAATCCGCATTGCATTGCCGCAAGCAATTCAAACAATAAGATAGGTAGGTATTAATTAAATTGATAACATGGTTGGTGGATTTTCAAGAGCAGATTTCATGCGCACAAGTCAAGAGTTTTACTTCCAGAGTTCGCAGTCTGACGCAAGAAGTCCACAAGTTCCGCAACTTTCAAGAGTCATCACAACCAGGGGAAAGCGACTTCCTGGCGCCCTCTCAATAGTAACAGGATGACTGACGGAGAGAGAGGCCAGAACAAAGGAAGACGCATTTTACTGACATGACACAAACAACGTAACATTGACATGTCTCAGTGGCGCGGTGGGAGTGTATCCGACTGCTACGCAAGGGTTCGATCCCCACCCAGGGTAAAACTTTGTGTACGCACGATGGTTTATTCTGTGTCTGGGTGTTATTTATCTAGGCATGTATTTAGAAATATTTATCAGTTGTCTGGTTTCCATAGTACAAGCTCTGCTTAGTTTGGGATCAGATAGCGTTGTGTGAGGTGTCTTAGGATATTATTATTATATCATCTACATCATTCAAAGGTTTCAGAACAAAGTACTTCGGGGTATTGTAAACGCTCCCTGGTACATTAGAAATGAGGATCTCTATCGTGACCTGAAGGTTGACCTTGTTGCAAATGTTATGAAAAAGTATGCTGAAGCTCATCAACAACGCTTCAACATGGGAACGTCGAGGCGATCCAGCTTCTCGACACCACAAACATAGTGCGAAGGTGTAGGTCCTCCTACACCTTCGCACTATGCTTGACCTCCTAAACCTTTTGAATTAACTTAGTGAAGTAAGTCTTAAGTGGTATAGTGAATGCTACTCGTAAAGAACACAAGAACAAAGTGTGTTACCTTTACTAGAGACAATAAGAAAAGTGACTATTGACCCCCCCCCCCCCCCCCTCCCGAAATTATGAACCATAACCCCGAAAAATCATCTTGGGTACGCCCATCCACCCGTCTCAGTCCTGATGCTATAATATGCTTCAGCCTACTTACTCTATCCTAGATATTAGGTATTACATATTAGACACCACAATAGGGTAGATGACTGTCAAGCCAAATCAGTATCTTTTAAAAAAACCAGCAAGTGCATAGCAGGCCACGCACAATGTAGGGTTCCGTAGTCCCACCTCCCGCCGTGAATCTGACAGGTACTTTTCGCCAGTGTTCTTTTGAGGTTAACTTTATGTGCCTAAAGAGTTCTGAAGTGACCGAAACAGGTGGAAATCTGATAGAACAAGATCAGGGCTATACGGAGGGTGCATCAACACATCCCAGCCAAGCTCTCTCAATATTTGCTGAGTGGCTATAGATGAGTGTGGCCTGGCGTTGTCATGATGGAACACCACGTCCTTCCTATTCATCAGCTCCGGCCGGTTTTTCTCAATGGCTTTTTTTAACCTCATCAGTTGCTGACAGTAGAGGTCAGCATCTGATGTTCTGAGTTTTACCAGGCGGCAAAAGCTCATAGTGGACGATTCCTTTCCAATCCCACCTTACACACAGCATCACTTTCTTCCGAGTCAGGCCGAGCTCTGTGGGGCTTGCCCATGCTTCGACCACTATCTTTTTAAGACATTCTAATCTTAAGTGACCCATTTTTCATCACCCGTAAGCAACCGTTTAAGAAATGGGTCGGAATTGTTACGTTTCAACAAAGAATCGCAAATGGAAACACGTTGCTTTAACTCAATCTTCAGTAGGATCATGTGGTTTCCAAATATCAAGGATTTAGGGGGGGGGGGGCACTCCATACATATCAAGCTGATTTTTTTTTTAACCTTTAGCACTTCATTTGACAGGTCTCTCAAAAACATACTAAGGTTTCTAATAAACTTTTTTTGATTGAATGAATTGTTTTGGAAATAATCGCTACGAAAGTTGCATAAATTCTGTCCCCCTCCCCCTTAACTTTTGAACCGTGTGACCAAAAATATGAAAAAAATCACAAAGGTAGCGCTTGATAAGTACTTTAACCTAAAATTATTTCAGACATGATCTAATATGCCGTCATTGAATTATTGCTGAAAAACTGCGTTTCTCAACAAAAGGGCGTTCACTCTTCTACTGATGCAATTGTTCAAGGCTGCGGAACCCTACACTGAGCATGGTCCGACATAACCTTGCCCGGTTTATATTGTAATATTTTTTTTAAATGTACAGAATTTCTACGTCACATACGTTCATTTTGCTTGCTTGAAAAACAATTGCAAATTGCATCTTTAGAATGTCAACATTTAATGGTATTAAAACCAGCCAGTTACATTCAGTACAATCAAAAAGGTTTGATTACTAACAATACATTTAAAATACGAAAATACTTTTGCCCCTACCTGTTATAATAACTTGTTTATGGAACTTCCACACAAGTGGACGTGCGACGTAAATATTATAAAACTACTTACATATAGAAATCAAGCGAACGATGATAAAGGTCTCCTATTAATATTAAATATCGGAAGAGAAAGTATGTAGATATTAATGTAAGTGCAATCTTATATTCTCTACATAGTAGGTATAAAGTCGCCTTTCGCATCTGTCTGTTTGTATGTACAATATTTCACCTCTAAACTATTTAATGTATTTTTAGGGTTCCGTAGTAAACAAGGAACGATTATAGTTTCGCTCTGTCCGTCCGTCCGGCTGTCCCCAGTAGCCCTACTCTGTTTCTTTAAAACGAAATTCATGAATTTTCATTTCCTTAAATTTCTTAAGTTTACGGGGACTTAGTATTCTAATTAATTTTTGGATAAGCAGAAGAAGTACGAACTCATGGACGATTTTCTGGAACGAGTGGATTAATTAGATGTTCCTGGTTCTGTGAATGACCACCTCATTTTTGATCAAAACTTCGTTTTCATAGAGTAGGCCACCAGGTTAGCACTGAGACCCTTAATACAATACAGCTGTAACTTGGCATGGATATACCTACATATTATTGTAGTTACCTCCGTTGGCAAAGTGGTAAAATAAAATCTTTAAAAAAAATGGGTTTCAGTACCTCCCTTACATGTAAAGTGGGGATGTAATATTTTGTCTCGTTTACCCTATCGCGTCGGGTGTGGTTGCATAGGCCTTTTAAAAATATTGCGAGTCTGTTAATTATTACAGAATAAGTAATAGTCTACACTAATATTATAAAGCTGAAGAGTTTGTTTGTTTGTTTGAACGCGATAATCTCAAGAACAACGAGTCCTAATTGAAAAAATATTTTACTGTTGGATAGCCCATTTATCAAGGAAGGCTATAAGCTATATACCATCGCGCTATGACCAATAGGAGCAGAGCAGCAATGAAACATGTTGCAAAAACGGGGAAAATTTACGCATACGAGTCGGTCCTTGATGGAGGGGTAGGAAGAAGAAGGAGGGGATTTCCCAAGTATGGAAGATCCATTTCTTATTGGTTCAGGGTTTGACCCCAAATTCCCACTAATTTGGGGCAGTTTAGGTATGTGTAAGTTGAAATAGCTTAGATATTTATTTAAAAAAATAAATACACATACAATTATGTACAAAAATATTTTATTGAAAAAAAATAGGAAATTATACTAAACATTTTTTCACTGTTATATTATGTTGTTGTAATACTTTCCACAAAGATGATGAGTTCTGTTCGACGGTCACTCATATGTCTTAATAATTGAACAATAAATTACTTGTTATATCATGTTGTTATAATACTTTCCACAAAGGTGATGAGTTCAGTTGGAACGGTCACCCATTTGTCTTAATAATTGAACAATAAATTACTTGTTATATCATGTTGTTATAATACTTTCCACAAAGGTGATAAGTTCAGTTCGAACGGTCACTCATTTGTCTTAATAATTTAACAATAAATTACTTGTTATTTATGTTGTTGTAATACTTTCCACAAAGGTGATGAGTTCAGCTCGAACGGTCACTCATTTGTCTTAATAATTTAACAATAAATTACTTGTTATATCATGTTGTTATAATACTTTCCACAAAGGTGATAAGTTCAGTTCGAACGGTCACTCATTTGTCTTAATAATTTAACAATAAATTACTTGTTATTTATGTTGTTGTAATACTTTCCACAAAGGTGATGAGTTCAGCTCGAACGGTCACTCATTTGTCTTAATTATTTAACAATAAATTACTTGTTATATTATGTTGTTGTAATACTTTCCACAAAGGTGATGGGTTCTGTTCGAACGGTCACTCATTTGTCTTAATAATTTAAGAATAAATTACTTATATTTAGTTTAGTAAGTATGATAATTTTGTACTTATATAGAACTTTAAGTAGGATAAGGTATTGATAATACATTATTACTGTAGTCTATATAATAATTTTAAGTTGTAAAATAGTACCGAAATGTAAACAACAATTTAGTTGACGTCACCATTCTATTGCATATAATGTAAACAATATATTAACAAGTAGTTATAACAATACATTACAGCGGAAGGCACTTGGTCCAGTAGCGATCCATGGCGTTGTACCTGTGTAGGTTGACTCCCACCAAACTGTGGGCTTCATCAGGATACGACTGTAACAAATATTTTATTCATAATATGTATTTTAAAATATACATAGGTATTATTTACAGATTAAATTACACTCACATACAGCATAAACACGATTGTTAATGCTGTATCTGGGTGTAATTTAATCTATAGAGCATGATTGCTCATCACACATTGATCCTGGATAAGAATCAAATCCTTTATAATACGCATGTTTAAGCTCGTATAAACGTGTTAATGTCTCGTATAATGGTGACCATTACAGTAGGCCTAGTCTCTTTCTCGTTTACTATTCTAATTTTTGGATAAACGCAAGGCGTCCGAACCTATAGACGATTTTGAGACACGAGTGGATTGAATTGATATTACTGACTGTATATTATTACCACCTCTCTTTTAATGGAAGTTCGAGGGAACATGCCGAAATGTGCCCGTGTACGTGAGTCCGGTTTTTTGAGTTCTATATCCCGCGTATCCCTATACGATCAAACATGCGCAGAAAAAAAAGCTTGTCTGAAATCATTTAACAGTCACGGTCACTAACCACTAGACCAAAACCGCGTGGGATGGGGGACAAACATAGAATCAAAGGACAAAAAGTGCCCCTCAAACTTTGAAAAAAAGTTTTGTTTCATGTGGGAATAGAATCCACGAGCTCTTGCGCAGCAGTCGTGCGTACTAACACTGCAAGCGCGTTTTGAAACATTAAATCATCAGAATATACATGAAATACTCAAAAACTGGGAATGTTTATTCGCGTATTCAAAATGTTACAGCTGTTTTTCTGTAAACAAAAAACCAGTTAGCTATATTGTTTTGGCTGTTTGCATATTTATTTGTTTATTTTAGGTAGGCATTTTAACATAGATCATTTTGTAGGATCTAATATGAACTTTAAAAATTACACATACACGGAGGAGCTCAAGATACATTTTGGAGAGGTGCAAGAGCCATATCCCCTCTCCCCGCCTAGGGCAATCCATATAATTTAGTAAATGCGAAGATGTCCATTTAAAACATATACTAACCATTTGATCAAAAGGTATATCAGCCTGTTGCAGCGCAGTCATGAGCTTCGCAGCGTTCTGGAAGTGCACATTGTCGTCAGCGTTCCCGTGCATGAGCAGAAGGTTGTGTCCGCGAAGTTTTTCCGCTAACAGCGTGACATCACCATCTTCATAGCCTTTCTGGTTGTCCTCTGGGGTAGGCAGTCCCATGTAGCGTTCGGTGTACATTGTATCTGGGGATGATCGGGTAGATTAGATAGATAGGTGAGGTAGATTTTTCCTAAAAAAATCGATCAGGTTACACTCAGAGACCCTAAAACAATCACCCGGCTCAGAGAACAGAACAAAGCAGATGCGGTTAAACGAGTGGCAAATCTTAAGTGGCAGGGGGCCGGCCACATAGCCCGAAAACATGGTTCGTGGGGTAAAGCCGTCTTGGAATGGAGATCATGAGGTGAAACAGGCCTCAAGAAAGGCCACAAATGCGTTGGAAAGACGACCTCAAAAAAAACGCAGGGGCTAATTGGATGCAAACAGCGCAAGACTGAAAAGATGGTGGAATCAAGGCCTACACTAATATGGTTGAAAATGACTAGAAAAACCGGGCAAGTGGATGTCGGGCCACGCACAATGGGTTCCGTAGTCCCCAATCCAAATAATGCGGCTTAAGAAGTGGGTTTTCTGTGGTTTTTGTTTCATACTAACAACGTTATTTAAGTATTTTTCAATGGAATTTGTACAACAATTTTGTTACTTCTCACTTGATCTACTGTTACTCGTTAAGTTGTAAAGCCTACTTAGCTGTGATCATTTTCCTTTTAATTTCACTATATATACTAGGTACTACAGTGATTTCTTTCACATACCCAACATGAACCATTTAGCTAGCATTTAGACTCTAACAAAAAATCGCACTTTAAAGCTTAATATTTCACAAACAGATCCCTAAATAGAAAATCAGTCTTTACAACCCCTAGACGTTTTTAAAAGACCTATCTAATGATTCTCCACACGATGGGGTAGATGAGAAAATGAACTTAAACCAACGCGCGCCTAGCGAACAAATTCACGACCAATCGCCGCACCACTATAAAAATAATAATAATCTTTACAACAATTACATTTTAGTCTCATTTTAACAATCTTAATCTTATATTAGGTATTGCACATTTTAGTAATTTATTGTGGGAGACTGGTGCCTCAATAAATGTTTTGTTTAAAGCGTCTGGCGGACAGACGTATGTCCGCCAGACACTTTAAATTTCATTTCTTAATCTTTACATAGTAAAAAGTTGCTTCCAGTGTCTGTACGATTAGATCTCCTTAACTACACAACGGATTTAGATGGTTGGTGATTGGTTTTGGTTTCCACTATCATTCAGATAATTTCTTCTAAATGGTTTATAGATGGGTTCTAGCTTATGTATAGTGGGGTCAAGCCAATTCTCACGCTATTTCCCTAGAGGAAGGGAAGGGGCCAAAAATCGGCCAAAATCACCTTACGTAATTTATGGACGCCCCCTTATTTATAACGTTTATATTAATAACTGATATTTCACTTGTTTTATTATATATCTGTCTGTTGGAAATAAAATCATCAATTTTGTTGGTTGGTATTTCCACAAATCTGCTATCTAAGCTGCTATCGCAACTGCTCTAAATTAATATATTGCAGTACCAATACTGCATACTGTAATAATTTTAATCACCTACTAACCAATTGACATTTAAACGATGCAATATTACTAAAAGCTTTTAAATTTGTATGCAATTATTACGAGAAAAGTCGAGCGAATATTAAGTAATGGATTAATTATAATAATTTATGCTAATCTTAGGCTGCTTTATCACTTTGTTCTAGTTCACATAATTGTATCATCCTACTGATACACTTCCGAACATGTGAATCAAGCCAATTTGCATTTTTATTAAAATGAAGATATAAAATAAGAATAATTTAGTATATTTTAGGAAAATTTGGGCCCTTTTATATCATGCCCTGTTGGCACACGGGAGGATTTAATGGCTGCGTCCGACAATGCAGTTCCTTATGTGATTTTATGTCTACAATGTTTGCTGACGAAACCATGAAAAAGAACTTTTTTTGCAATATTAATCAATCGATCAGCCTGTATTGGTCCACTGCTGGACATAGGTCATAACTAATTTACACTACAACACCCGGTCCTTCGGTCACGCCTTCTGCATCCAACCGTTTTTTTTTTTTCAATAAATCCATTACAAAGACTTTTTTCAGTTTTGCGTATTCGTAAACAATGGTGATCAATAGAAGTAGACAAAACATTCGTTAGTTAAAATATAGTACAGGGTTTGTTGTATATGTCATGAAAGAAATACTCGTAGGTATTTATTAAAAAAAAACAAAACTATATATATACCTATAAGAAAAATGTATGTAAGTACAATCTGGATCCTATTTATTCCGTGTCCACTGCAAGCACCGGCAAAGGTAATCTTATCAGAGACTAGCGAACTATAGTCAACCATATTATAGTAAACAAGTGTATGCGCAGACACAAGTGCACTCTCTATTCCTTTACTCTCATAGCTCGAAATTAATGAAATCCGACACGGCCGGAGAGAGATTTGGCGCAAGATCGACGGCTTAAGGTACAGTAGGATCAACGTAACTTGACCGGATTGAAGTTGGCGAAAAGTGGTTGCGCAGATGCATTTTTTAGTAGTAAATGGTGACAGGAAGCGGGGGGCGGAGGCGGTAACTAAACCAAGAGAATTAGAGATGCGATTACGCATTACATTGTCATAATTAGTATTAATAACTCATGTTTTTTGTGATAATTTTTCGTAAAGAAGACGTTTTTCAAACTTTCTTTATTATTTACTGTAACTGTTCTAAATTTAAACTTTTATAAACTCATAAAGTATTTTTATACTGTTGAATTATTTGTTTTTAAGTATTTTTAATCTATTAAACATACGCGTTTTTTATATAAGTATATTAGATATATTTCGGGACTTAATCGCGTGAATTATTTAAAGGTACCTTACCTTTTATTTTAAGTCGACCCGTGACCACGATCGGTGCAATTCGATCGAAACGTCGGGGTAATAAAAGGTTCGTACCTTTAAATAATTCACGTGATTAAGTCCCGAAACATATCTAAGACGATTAAACATAATTAATCGTTTTCGTAAGTAATTTTAGGGCCGCATCTCTATGACATGCGCGAAAGTAATATGAACCTAACTTCAATCCGGTCAAATTACATTGATCCAACTGTTCTCTCCGATTCACGGACGGGTATGACAATGTTTAAAAACGGTCACCCATCTATGGATGCGGCAACGTTGCTCAGTCGCAATCGAGTCACAGACATTAGTATGTTAACTACTTACTATAGTAAATCCATGAGGTAACAGGGGCAGTAGAGATGCCGCACTGCAGCATATGATTATCATCATGCACCAGGGACAGGAGAGTAGCGTACCCGCCGTAACTGTGGCCCCACATGCCCACTCTATCGGCGTCGATGAACTGGTAGCGGGCTAGTACTTGCCTAGAACAAAATAAATGTGTTTTGAGTATTTAAAGTTTCAAAATGCAGACTGAAATTTATTCGGAGTGTTTTATATTTTTTTGTATAATAAATATAATGTATTTTTATATATTGATTGGCCCGTTGGACTAGTGGTTAGTGACTCGGACTGCTAAGCTGAAGGTCGTGGGTTCGATCCCAACCCAGGATAAATCTTTTGTGTGATGAGCACGACGGTTTATTCCATAGACTTAGGATATATCCTAAGTCTACGGTTTATTTTGTATTTGTATGTAATTTATTTATAATATGTATGTACTTAGAGAGAGATATATATATATATATATATCTGGTTATAAAGCAATCAGGGTCTATGCGAATAAAATTTGTGCGGTTTAGGAACCTAATGCGGTATCAATACAAGTAGCACAAAATGTGGTTACCTTATAGATGTATAGTTTTCAAATAAAATATAATTCGAAAACCAAAACTCCCATCGTTTTTTTTTCCTACAATGCGGGAGATAAAAAATAAAATGCAACAAACAAGAATAACGTTAGTATACATCGGATTAATAATAATAATATTATAGTAATATCTATAAATAATAATCTATATATACTTAATATATGTATATCATACAAGGAACATGATTACACTATAATCTTTAACAACCGAACATAATTATCTGTAATAGGAGTGTTTTTCCGTAGATAATATTCTCACGTATATTTTAGATTTAACAAAATCTGCAGTAATGTGGCGATATAATGTATAATAATCCGCATTATTTGTGTTTAAGTATGTCCATTTATTTCTATTATATGAAAACGATATCGTAAGATATACCTAAACATGTTGCGACATTTATGCCTTTTTTATTATTAAATTACTTTCATAATATTATGTTGTGACTCTATGACCTATGTACCTACTACCATGACTGTCAATTATTGAAAAAAAAAAATACAATGTCATTTACAAATGTATAAATGCTTGGCACTGGCAGTAATTGGCTGGAAGGGGCCATCAACAGAAAAATAAAAAAAAGAACTGACTCCAAGAAAAAAGAGTACCTAGGTATCTTTACAACAAATGGAGTGATTTAAGTTTCAGACTTTAGTGCATCTGCTCTAAGATGTCTGCATCATTATCTAGTTCATCATAACATCACTAGGTAAATTGGTGACGCGCGTATTGGTCACTATTTAAAAAAAAAATCGCAGAATCCCGACGAATATGTCGTGTGAATTTATGAGAATTTATCTGCGTAACATGTGAAGGTACTTCCCTAGTCTGGTATTGTTCGACAAATAGTTATCGTTATTAGAAGACTGGCCTTTTTGCACAGAGAATCCGCATTGCTGTCAGTGGCGAAGGGTTTATAGAACACCATTCTGTTCGGTTTCCCTTTGAATTCTACTTACTTATTATAGGTATGCAGCTCCGTGTCCAGCAAGGTATATATTTTTTATCGAGTTACCTCAGGAAAATTGTAACCCTTGCCTCTGATTTTGACATTGTGGCAATGCCCGTCTTCTGAGCGTTTTATAAATTATAAATTTATCTCTTTTTTTAAAAAGATAACTAGCAATGTGGGATTATGGTTCCACATTACTAGCAATCCTATTAACCCCTCCAGCGAAGCTCAATGTTTTACCGGTTGATATTAATCAAGATAATGCTTCAAATGCCTAAGTATACTGGTTATGCCTGCATTTTTATTTTAGTGTATCAAATTGTATACGGATTAAATAGACTTTCTTATTCTGTATTGCTGGTTAAATCATGCATCATATTCATATTTTTGGAAATAGGCACTATATGTAAATTAATACATTAATCACAAATTTCTCCAACTTTGTAATTTAATGCGTAATCTGATTGATATCACACTACCTAACCGCCCGAACCGGTTTATAACAGAAATTAATAATCTTGTTTAAGACCGATATTGGCTTGCATTCTCAATACTTACATCAAATTAACTTGTCTATTTGTACCTAATGTCCAAATAACATACTTTTCCAATTGTAGGTATAGATTTACCTTATGTCAAAATAACATAATTTTCTCATTGTATAGATTTACCTAATGTCAAAATAACATACTTTTTCAATTGTAGGTATAGATTTACCTAATGTCAAAATAACATACTTTTCTAATTAAATGGATATTTTTGAGATAACTTTAGATACTTTAAATTATTTCAAATCGTTGTCTGTCTATCCCGGGCCGGATCTATGGGAAGGGGGGCGCAAGGGGGTTTTTGCTCTGCCTCGAAATAATACTAGATCCAGCACTGTGTCTATCTATAGGTTTGTTTGTTTTAGGTACCTAGTCTCAGTAACTTTCACTAGCAGATATAGTCTGTAGGATACTTTATATTTGGGAAATATTTAAGGTTCTATTAAAAAAAGGAACACCTTAAACCACCTAAACCTTTTGATTATTTTAGTATAAAGGCAGCTTGAAATTAAAAAAACATTTTGTAGCGCTGAAATTAACGCGGGCGGAGCCGTGGGGAACAACTAGTATGTAATATTATAAATAAAATAAAATACCTATCTAAATATTTTTATAGACACTTTCGTTATCTGATTGTGTAACACTTTTTAAGCAAAAAATTTTGTAGTCGTTTTGCCTAGTTTCGATTTTGAATACATTTAGCTGCAAGATCAATCAAAATCAATACTAATATTATAAAACAGAAGAGTTTGTTTGTTTGAACGCGATAATTTCAGGAACTACTGGTTCGAATTTAAAAAATCTTTTAAGATTAACTTTTTCAATTCGAAACAGTGGTTCCTGAGATTATTGCGTTCAAACAAACAAATAAACAAACAAACAAACTCTTCACCTTTGTAGTATTAGTATAGATGTGAATACGTAATCCAACTATAAATTGACTAGAATGCTAAATACTTTTCTCAATCAACATAACTTATTTGTAAACCAATTTATAACATACAAATTAATTAAAAATAATATTTTTAGTCTTTACATAAATGTTCTAATGGATATCCTGTTAGCGGCCTCAATTCAATTCGATGCCGGTAGGTAACGCTTAATATGTTTTGAGGTGTATCTGGCGGATTTCATTACATCATTCCAGGACTTCGATTAGAAGTAGGGGAGGGGGGAGGGACTTAAAAAGAACTCACACATGACTTACTGATGGAATACTACAATTACGGACTGCCTCTGTGGCGCGGTGGGAGTGTATCCGACTGCTACGCAAGAGGTCGTGGGTTCGATCCCCACCCAGGATAAAACTTTGTGTGATGAGCACGATGGTTTATTCTGTGTCTAGGTGTTATTTATCTATAATATGTATGTATTTAGAAATATATAAGTATGTTTATCAGTTGTCTGGTTTCCATAGTCCAAGCTCTGCTTAGTTTGGGATCAGATAGCGTTGTGTGAATTGTCCCAAGATATTATATTATTATATTATATTATATGCGATACTTTTGGGAGGGGGTGCCTAAAACAACATAAACATTATGTTGTTTTAGGCACCGACACTGACCGAACTTCATCGTAGAAGGAAACGCAGTCGCTTGTAAGTTGTACGATCGCTGCATTACAGTTATCTCAATGCTATTCGGCCGCTTTGATTAAAGATTCCTAATCTATAATTGAAGCAAAGAACTGTCAAAAAGTATGGTCATGTGGACGTACTTTTTGACAGGTAAGAAGACTCCTGTCAGATGTTCTACCCATAGTTATTCTAGCGCGCCATTTTCAACATATGTCAAACGTCAAAAATAGTAGGTTTATTTTTTTTATAGTCTTTATAAGCGAATGCTCCATCTAGACATTATATAATCAAAGCTCGGCCGGATTGAAGTTAGGTTCATAACACTTTCGGGCATGTCATAGAGATGCGACCCTAAAATTACTTACGAAAACGATTACCTATGTCTAATTGATTAAAAATACCAACAAAATTTTAATTCATCAATATAAAAAATACTACTTAAAGGAGTTTATAAAAGTTTAAATTTAGAACAGTTACAGTAAATACGAGTACCACGTAAATACTAAAGAAAGTTTTAAACACAATTTATTTACGAAAATAATCACAAAAAACTTGAATTAGTAATAGGTACTAATTATGACAATGTAATGCGTAATCGCACATCTAATTCTCTTGGTTTAGTTACCGCCCCCGCCCCCCGCTTTCTGTCACCATTTACTACCAAAAAGTGCATCTGCTTAACCACTTGTCGCCCTGTTCAATCCGGCCAATTTACATTGAGACAACCGTACCTTACCTGCCAGTGGCGGAGGGTCTATAGAACACCATTACTTTCGGTTTCCCTTTGGATTGTAGTTACTTAGTATTAAAGGTCCAGCAAGATATATTTTTGTATCGGGTCACCTACAAAAAAATTTAACTCTTCGCCTCTGTTACCTACCCATAGTTAATATCTTATCTTCTTGGGACAACGCACACAAAGCTATCTGATTCCAAACTAAGCAGAGCTTGTACTATGGAGACCAGAGAACTGATAATCATACTTATATATTTCTAAATACATACATATTATAGATAAATAACACCCAGACACAGAATAAACCATCGTGCTCATCACACAAAGTTTTATCCTGGGTGGGGATCGAACCCATGACCTCTTGCGTAACAGTAGGATACACTCCCACCGCCCCACAGAGGCAGTTACATGAATAGTTTACCTGAGTATAACAAAGTGATCTTCAATCTCAACGGTGCCGAGCGCGTTGTTTAAAGAGAACAAGATGTCTTGTCCCTTGAGACCAGAACCGCGGCCGTCAGCCATCATGTAGATCACGTTGCGGCTTGTGGTCAGGTATGAGTGGTAACCTACATTAAAACAAAAAAAAATAGGAATGTATTGACCGACTGGGCTCTTAAAGAACCGAAAAGATAATCGGCGGATTTTGAATTTTGAAGCGGCGGTAGCGTAATGGGTAAGGCATTGGTCTCGCAATCGTGAGGTCGTGGAGTCGAATCCTGGCCATTATACTATCGACGTGAACCCACTCCTAACACAAGCCATAGAGCTTAGCTGGCTAAACCCATCTATGGACCGGCAGTGAAAACTAGTGTTTTCATTCAAGGTTTCGACCGCGTTTTTATTTTTTATTTCAAAGAATATCTTCTCTTCCTATGTATTAACTATATTATTGTAAAATATCATTATAATTAAAATACGTTTAGATATGTGTGATTCTTAGAGCAACCAACATTTTTTTATTTTGTTTTTTGTAAAAAAATAACTAGCAATGTGGAATTTTGGTCCCAAATTACTAGCAATCCTGTAAACCCCTCCAGCTAAGCTCAATAACTTGTCTTAAGAGTGGGTTCACGTCAGTAGTCTAATGGGTAGGATTCGAAACCGCGACCTCACGATTGCGAGACTGATGCCTTAGCCATTAGGCCGCTTTTCATCATTCATCCTCACAAAAAAATTTTTTTGTAGAATTTACTCACCGACAGTAAAAGTATTATAAACTGTGTTCGTATTCGGTCCGGAATATACGTAGAACACCATAGGATACTTGGTGGTAGTGTCATTGATGTCAAGTCCTGGGGGTAGAAGTAGCCTCACTGGGGCAGGGAAGCCGTTCTGTAGCGGCACGGTGTCGATGATGCTACCCCAACGGGCCTTGCCTTGTAGGCGCTGGCGAACTACGGCGTTGTCCTCCCATGTACTTAGTACACGGCGTTCCTATTTAATAAATGTTTGATGTAATTATTTTTACAGTTAAATATGACGGAGAGAATAATATTTAATTGTTGGTGTCCATTATCAAAGATAAAATAGTAGTAGTAACTTGCTAAACTTGAAATATTTCAAGACACTTGACACTCTGTCTGTCCGTTGTGATGCAAGTGTAGTTACAAATGACTAACTTACCCCAGAAATTACATGACTACTGTTACAAATGACGAACTTACCCTAAGATCATAAAAGAAGACAGCAGAAGGTTTGTTGGGCGACAAGAAAGTGATGGACATGTACCGTCCGCCGAGACTGACGGTAGCGATAGCCCACACACATCTACCCATCACGGTGCGAGTGTAGTACCAAATGACAAACTTACCCCAAGAATGGCATGTCTGTTAATTACAAAAGACACACTTACCCTAGGATCATAAAGGAAGACAGCAGAAGGTTCGTTGAGCGACGAGCAAGTGATGGACATGTACCGTCCGCCGAGACTGACGGTAGCGACGGCCCACGCTCATCTACCCATCACGGTGCCAGTGTAGTAACAAATGACAAACTTACCCCAAGAATGGCATGTCTGTTAGTTACAAAAGACAAACTTACCCTAGGATCATAAAGGAAGACAGCAGAAGGTTCGTTGAGCGACGAGCAAGTGATGGACATGTACCGTCCGCCGAGACTGACGGTAGCGACGGCCCACGCTCATCTACCCATCACGGTGCCAGTGTAGTAACAAATGACAAACTTACCCCAAGAATGGCATGTCTGTTAGTTACAAAAGACAAACTTACCCTAGGATCATAAAGGAAGACAGCGGAAGGTTCGTTGGGCGACAAGAAAGTGATGGACATGTACCGTCCCCCGAGACTGACGGTAGCGACTGCCCACGCACTTCTACCCATCACGGTGCGAGTGTAGTAACAAATGACAAACTTACCCCAAGAATGGCATGTCTGTTAGTTACAAAAGACAAACTTACCCTAGGATCATAAAGGAAGACAGCAGAAGGTTCGTTGAGCGACGAGCAAGTGATGGACATGTACCGTCCGCCGAGACTGACGGTAGCGACGGCTCACGCACATCTACCCATCACGGTGCGAGTGTAGTAACAAATGACAAACTTACCCCAAGAATGGCATGTCTATTAGTTACAAAAGACAATCTTACCCTAGGATCATAAAGGAAGACAGCAGAAGGTTCGTTGGGCGACGAGCAAGTGATGGACATGTACCGTCCTCCGAGACTGACGGTAGCGACGGCCCACGCACATCTACCCATCACGGTGCCAGTGTAGCAACAAATGACAAACTTACCCCAAGAATGGCACCTCAATTAGTTACAAAAGACAAATTTACCCTAGGATCATAAAAGGAAGACAGCAGAAGGTTCGTTGGGCGACGAGCAAGTGATGGACATGTACCGTCCCCCGAGACTGACGGTACCCATCACGGTGCGAGTGTAGTAACAAATGACAAACTTACCCCAAAAATGGCATCTCTATTAGTTACAAAAGACAAACTTACCCTAGGATCATAAAGGAAGACAGCGGAAGGTTCGTTGGGCGACGAACAAGTGATGGCCATGTACCGTCCCCCGAGACTGACGGTAGCGACGGCCTACGCACATCTACCCATCACGGTGCCAGTGTAGCAACAAATGACAAACTTACCCCAAGAATGGCATCTCAATTAGTTACAAAAGACAAATTTACCCTAGGATCATAAAGGAAGACAGCAGAAGGTTCGTTGGGCGACGAGCAAGTGATGGACATGTACCGTCCGCCGAGACTGACGGTACCCATCACGGTGCGAGTGTAGTAACAAATGACAAACTTACCCCAAGAATGGCATGTCTGTTAGTTACAAAAGACAAACTTACCCTAGGATCATAAAGGAAGACAGCGGAAGGTTCGTTGGGCGACGAGCAAGTGATGGACATGTACCGTCCCCCGAGACTGACGGTAGCGACTGCCCATGCACATCTACCTCCATCAGGCATCACGATGTTGCAACTGAGACACCCTGTCGCAGCACCCGCTACATGAACTTGAGATTCCCATGGTTGGTCCGGTACGGTGCGAGTGTAGTAACTGTAATAAAAGGTATTTGTAAAATTCCCCGCGACACAGGGCTTATACACTACTGCGGGAGTCGTCTTTAAAATTTTTAAGTCTCAACCCTCCATCCACATACATGGAAGGATCCAGAACATTGTTATTGGGCGACAGGAGGGGGGGGGGGGTTACTTCACTAATTTAAATACATACTTTATAAGAACAAATCTTAGTGCAATTGGGTAGTCGACTACAATAAAAGTAAATTATTTTATACTAATCAGGTAATAGTAGATCTTAAGATGCTCTGAAAATAAGTGTTATTTACATTTTAACATATTTTTGAATTTAAAAGCATGAAAACGAATACTAAAAGTATTGATTTGACTATGACGTCACAGGTTGTAATTCCATACACATTTATATAGAGCTTATCGTATTGATATTTCATAAAAAGAGACTGATTTTACTTGACCTATTAAAAAGTCAGTCCGTCTGTAGATAATTAAACCCGCGGAGATAAAAAGAGCTATTCTTTGAGGATAATGATGATAATATAAATACCCTAACGATATGACTCGATTGCGCTGCCTTACCCCTATCTATTGTTCGAGCACTCGCACTTAGCGGATGGAGGGGGTAAAAAAAATAATTTTAAGTAGTTAATAGAGGTCCGACTGCAACGCAAGAGGTCGTGGGTTCGATACCCACCCAGGATAAAACTTTGTGTGATGAGCACGATGGTTTATTCTATGTATGGGTGTTATTTATCTATAATATTTATGTATTCAGAAATATATAAGTATGTTTATCAGTTGTCTGGTTTCCATAATACAAGCTCAGCTTGGTTTCGGATCAAATAGTGTTGTGTGAGTTGTCCCAAGATATTATTATTATTAAGATATATTATTAGATATTATAATGTTATCAAAGATATTAGAAACCACTACTTACACTAAACCAACAAGCCAGCCAAAGAATTATCATAATAAAAAAAATGGGTTGCACTCCGGGAGTGCCGGCAGAAGTGAAAACTTGAACAATAACGTTGTGCATTTCTAAATATTTTGGAATGGTTAGTGGATTTTTTTTTTTATTAGTTAAAAGTAGGTACTATCACATTATGTGGTTAAATACAATATTCATCTATTGCGCTATCGTTCACTAACATGACAATTTAAAAAATCACAATAACAACGACATGACAATTAAAAAGTTTATCTCTCAGAATAAAATACATACTGTTGATTTTTGTTTTTTCTACAATAAATCACAAATCGAAAAATCAAAACCAAAAAAAAATTTTCGTCACTCGGACTCGAACTGGGGTCTTTTGGATTTTAGACCGCCCGATTTACCACCTGAGCTATAATAACATTTTAGATGGTGGCGAAATTTACCTTCGTATTCTAATGAAAGGTATTATAGCAGTTTTTCATTGCACTTCATCCGTCTTACGAATTTTCGATCAGGGTCACGTGATCCTGACGCGAGTTTAACATTTTTTACCCACACAGTATAGTATTATATTATCTGTGTCTGAGCGAACCTGGGGACAGACACGGACAAACGAACGGACCGACAGCGAAACTATAAGGCTTCCTTATTTACTACGGAACCCTGAACAGCGCGAAGAGATTTCGCAATTTAAGTAATAAAACCAATACTCACTAAAGAACATTGTCCTCATCCATCCCGACGTAGTTATTGACAGTGAAAGCTCCAGGTGTGATTGAACTGGACATGATCTGATTGCCAACTCTGACGCTAAGGTACAGATGCTGCCAGATCTGGCCATCAGTTTGAGGCTCAGACCAGCGAGTGGAAAGGAAAAAGTCACCACGTGTGCTGAACCTGGGCAGGGCTAATGGAATCCAACCGTTTGGTTGGGAACGAGGCTCCTCCTATAAAAAAAAGAACGTTAAGTGTGATAAACAAATTCGCGTGATGTCTCTCTTGTTAGCTGTCAGCCAGTGAAAGTCTCGTCAAAATCGGTCCAGCCGTTTTGGAGATTAGCGGAACAAACAGCCAGACAAAAAACTGCATTCTTATTGTACCTAAGTGCTATTGATACTTTTATTTAGTTAAAAACTGTTATTTGACACTAGCTGACCCGCGCAAGTTCGTCTGCGTAAGTTTTCCCCATTTTTGCAATATCATTCATTGCTGCTAGCGTGATGTATTATATATTCTATAGCCTTCCCCAATAAATGGGCTATCCAACACTAAAAGAAAGTAGAATTTTTCAATTCGGACCAGTAGTTCATATGATTATCGTATTCAAACGAACAAACTCTTCAGCTTTTTAATATAGACTAGCTGACCCGCGCAACTTCGTCTGCGTTAATTTTCTCCGTTTTTGCAACATTTTTCATTGATGCTCCGCTTCTATTGGTCGTAGCGTCATGGTATATAGCCTATAGCCTTCCTCGACAAATGGGCTATCCAACAGTAGAATATTTCTTCTGTTGGATAGCAGTAGTCGCGTTGAAACGAACAAACAAACTCTTCAGCTTTACTCTTTTAGTATAGATTACAAACAGACACTACAATTTTAAAACATTCCTCCACCAACGCAGTCAGGCAAAGGCTCAATCAAGTACCAGTAGTATTTGTGAAATAATACGTCATAACTGTATAATACATAAAGTACTAATAAGTTTTTTTTTTAATTCCATAAAAAACTATAGGTGTCCTTAAGCGGATCCCATTGGTGTCAATTAGGTCAAAATCTTCGATAACCTTATGGCAACCCTACAATAAAAACAAAAAACTTTAACTTACAGCGCAGTTATTCAGTGCATTCACATTGCAAATTTGTAGCACAGAGTAGTTCTGCCTCCTATTCTGCCAATGCATAGCGATCTCAGTATCGGACACCCATAGAACTCCTCCCAAAATGTGGTCCGACGTCACTCCAGTAGGCGGCGACACATTTATGAAGTTAATATTCGTAGGCGTCAGGGTTCTTAGATCCACAATACGGAGTAGCACTGTGGGATTCTTGTGGCCAACCTAGAAATATACACTTTTATTAAAAACTAGCTGTCCCGCGCAAATTCATCTGCATAAATTTTCCCCGTTTTTGCAACATTTCTCATTGCTGCTCCGCTCCTATTGGTCGCAGCATGATGCTATTGGTCGCTGCCTTTCTCGATAAATGGGCTATATAACAGTGAAATAATTTTTCAATTCTATTTTTTTTTTTTTTTAAAGACAGCTCCTGCATTAGGGTACAAGCCTTGTGTCACGGGGGACTTTACAAACATATAAGTCACGGACACAAATTACACCCACACCCGGAACAACAATTTGTGGATCACACAAAGTGGTGTCCCGTGTGGGAATCGAACCCACGACCTCTTGCGTAGCAGTCGGACACACTCCCACCGCGCCACAGAGGCAGTCAAAAAATTCGGAACAGTAGTTCCTGAGATTACCACGTTCAGACAAACTCTTCAGCTTTATAATATAAGGTGTAGATTATATTCTGTGTTTTTAGTGAATAGTCCACTAATGTATAAAAATGTTTATAAAACTACGCTCTGTCGATTGTATATCGCCGCCAAATAACAATTTATGTGTCGCATAACGTCCGAAGAGTATGACGCGGCAATTTATAAACGGCGATAACCAATGTCTTGTAATGCAGCAAACATAGAAAATGACAACAGTTTACATTCGGCCTAAGACGTTTTGAAAAACGTAAAGCTTTTTGTAAAATGCCGACACCGTTTGTATAATGACGAATCGGCTATTTGACTACTATCATAATAAATTATTTTATATTAACCATGCAATAATATGTAATAAAATATTTTGAAAAAATGTGTTCGTACATAATTTAACGTTTTTATTATTTTTTTATTCATCAAAAGAAATACTAAAAGTTTTTGTTTTCATTTTTTTTAGAGATAACTAGCAATGTGGGATTGGGTCCCACATTAGTATATAGCAGTCTTGTTAACCCCTCTAGCTAAGCTCAAAAGCTTGTGTTATTTTTTATTTATTGATCATTGAAATGTGACGCATTCGCTAGTATTTCAAACAAATTTGTACGAAGCGACTCGTTTTTGACGTTTCTTAAACAGACACTGATTTGACTTCAGTCAAATACCCTATTATACTATTTGCCTGCGGCATTTTAAATAATATAATAATATCTTGGGACAACTCACACAACACTATCTGATCCCAAACTAAGCAGAGCTTGTACTATGCAAACCAGACAACTAATAAAAATACCTAAATATTTCAACATAAATAAATAACACCCAGACACAGAATAAAACATCGTGCTCATCACACAAAGTTTTATCCTGGGTGAGGATCGAACCCACGACCTCTTGCGTAGCAGTCGGACACACTCCCACCGCGCCACAGTCCCACTCCCACGCGGTGGATGAACATTTTAGTTCCTTATAAACGTACCTTAGGGTATTTAAGATCTTTAAGGTCTGGGTAGGGATCCTCATCATGGTTTTTAGTGTCATAGTAGTAGTAGGAATAGCTGTCCACCTCCCTATCATCGTAAGTGGCGAAGGCGAGGTATGAACCCCCAGTGGAGAACCAGGTCGCTTGACCGGTATACATGACGTCCTCTGAAAAAAAAAAACTTCTTTTAAAACCATTGACGTATAGACCTGGACCGTGCCATCCCTTTCAATTAAAAAGTGCCAGTGTGACTGCAAAGCGTGAAAGAAAGAATAAAATCGTACAGCCCTGTCTCTTTGGCAGGTATTGTCCACAAAGTAGCGTTGTCTCTTTCTAGAGAGTGGTCAATTTTGTGAGGTTATGCGCACTCCAGGGTCCGTATTCACTATCTTTATTTTTACAGCTCCGAGTTTAACTTGTAAAAAATGATTTGAATACGTTATAATTGACTAAAAACGAGACTTTGTGCATGTAATAAGCGCATAAATACTTGACACTGGCAGAAATTAGCCGTTAAAACGGCTAGATTGCCATAAACTCAAAGAAGAAGAAGAAGACTATCTTTTTTTTCGTTTTCGCGGCAAGCCCGCTCTTTTAACTGTCAAAATCTTGACATAATGATTATTAGAGAGCTGCGCTTAGAAATGAGCATCATGACATCTTTGAGCGCACCGCGCATGCGCAAGTTTGCGCGGGCTTGCCGCGAAAACGAAAAAAAAATCAGTGATTAAGGACCCAGGTCTATACGTCAATGTACAAAACATATATGATGTAACAGAAAGGTGTGGTCAAACTCAAGGATTGATATGTGTCCATGATACTGAGTGCACATACCTAATTTTATCACAATCGGAGTAGGTACCCTAACTTATATGCTATCCCACTGCTGGGCACGCTGGGGTTCTACGGGTCTCCCCAGTAGAACCTACTTATTTGATTCTGGGGTTATTTGCCAAAATCGCCACGCTTGGCAAGCGGGTTGGCGCAGTAGGCTTTAATACTTTATAGCGCAGAGGACGCGGCTGCTCGTCCTCCGGTGTGAAATCCCTTAGTCGTCTTTATGACACTAACGGGTAGAGATGGGGTGGTACTATTCTTAAGCCGGACAAATTTATTTAATTAATAGCTGACCCGCGCAAGTTCGTCTGCGTAAATTTTCCCTTTTTTCTTCCTTTTTTTACAACATTTTTCATTGCTGCTCCGCTCCTATTGGTCGTAGCGTGATGTTATAACGATAAATGGGCTATCTAACAATAAACTATTTTTTCAATGCAGCCCAGTAGTTCCTAAGATTATCGGGTTCAAACAAACTAACAAACTCTTAGAGCTTAGCTTAGCTTCTCAGGCTTACTGAATATGCATAAAAAAATTCATGAGAATCGGTCAAGCTGTTTCGGAGGAGTATGGGTTCCCATACTCCTCCGAAACGGCTCCGAAAAGGCGGAACATTGTGACACGAGAATTTTATATATTAGACTAGCTGTCCCGCGCAACTTCGTATGCGTAATTTTCCCCCGTTTTGAAACATTTCTCGTCGCTTCTCTGCTCCTATTAGTCATAGCGCGATGTTAAATAGCCTATAGCCTTCCTCGATAAATGGGCTATCCAACAAAAAAAGATTTTTTCAAATCGGACCAGTAGATCCTGAGATTAGCGCGTTTAAACAAACAAACAAACAAACTCTTCCGCTTTATAATATTAGTATAGATTTACATTCGTTTATTTCGACATGTGAATGTCGACACTATCCAGCTCCTCGACATCACGGACATAGTACGAAGACTCAAAAGCACTAAACCTTACGAGTTACTTTTGTGAGTAAGTGTTACGTAGAGAGAGAGTGGGGCTAAAAGGTCAAGACTCGTAAAAATCAAAAGTTGCTCAAAAGAGGCCAAGCGTCCCCAACACATATTCATAACCCTCTTTTTATAGGGCCTGCCCCGGCTTCGAACGGGTGTAACGTAGTTTTTTATACCTTGAGTTACATTACTGTAATTTTCATAGGTATCTCTATATTTTTAATAATAAAATATAGCCTATGTTAATCCCCATTATTGTAGCTTTCTAATGATCAAAAAATTTTGAAATCGGTCCATTAGTTTTTAAGTTTATTCGTTACATACAAAAATACGAATCTTTCGCGAAGTTAAAGATATCTTCGCGTATTACGTTAGAAATACGTCACCATTCATTTATTACGTAAGACGAATTTGGCCATTTTTAACCCCTCCCCTATGTAAGAAAAAAAGACATGGTGGACCCCCCTCCCCCCTCCAAATCGTCTTACGTAATAAATGAATAGCGCCTACCTTGCACACACAACTACAAACCTAGCGCATTCGCGAATGACATGAACCACATACCTTCATATACCCAATCAGCATGTCCATTGTAGTAAACGCCTGGTATACCATCAGTAGTAATCCTAATAGCGGTGCCGTCTGGAGGTTGGTAATACACATCATTGTCTAAAACGTAGGCTAACGCATGTTCTAGGCCACCGAATATACACAGCTGTAAACGGGCACCGTTTGCTACGGGAACTGGGGCTCTGGAAATAAGAGTTTAATAAATATGATACGTATAGTAGCTAGTCTTGTTCATCCCTCCAGCTAAACTATATTACTATGCGATTCAAATGAGAAGATAATCGCGATCGCGTCAACTTCACTCTGTACTTGTCAAAATTGTACCGCTAGCAGCAAAAATTCTCAAGTCGGGTAAAGTACGTATGTGTATGGTAATGGAACGGACGTAATATTTATTTTCTTTGAACTGTGTACCAAACTTTGTTCTTTATTATAATAGTTATTATTTGTATTCTTTATCATTTAATAAACACCAAACAGAAATAAGTAAATAGGGAAAATATAAGAATATTCTACACTTTTATGATCTTTCAGTCAGAAACTTATCTGTAATAATAAATAGTAAAATACAGTGCTTTAAGTATAGTTCATTAGTGGAAATAGGTACTTCTGTGTAATACCACAGATAATATAATACTATACTAGTAGTAATACTAATGACACCTTTTTACGAATAATTTTATTGCTGACCTTACGTCATACAATGAAGTTGCAGTCGTAATGCGAATTAAAATGTCATCATGACAGTTATCAACTCATTTGAAACGCATTAGTACTTGTGTTAGTGGGCGCCTATAAATTACGTGAGGTTATTTTAACGGAGTTTGGATCCCTCCCCCCTCATTCCCGATAGTGAGATATCGTGAGATTTCGCTTTAGGAGGGGCCAAGCCATTAGGATGAAAATGTGATGAAATGTGAAATCTCACTTGCATGACAAAGGGCAAGATCCGATCTAGAAATATTACCGCTCCGGGCAAAATTTTCGCTGGAAGTACCTACGTATACTTGAAAATAAGTCTGAGAGGGGCATTTGTCAATTGCCCCTTGGATCCGCGCCTGCCCACAATGCCCCCCTAGCTATAGCTCTGATGGTAGGGCATTGCCCCTCTATGCTTCCTCTCCCTCTCTAGGTACGGCCCTCACTGTGTACTTATTAATGAAATGTAGTTAATACGTACTGAAGTCCATTAACATTGTATAAGGAGAATATAGCAGTCGTCGAGTATCTGTAGACCTGAAAATAAAATAAAATTCTTAACAATTTTATCTTTAAACTTTTCGCATTCTGGATATAACAATGATATGTATACGATAGACTAGCTCTCGCACCCGGTTGTGCCCGCGTGGATCTCGTTTATACATACAAACTTTGGACCCCTATTTCATCCTTAGGGGGTGAATTTTGGAAAATCCTTTCTTAGCCTACGTCATAGGTAATTACTATCTGCGTGCAAAATTTTAGCGCAATTCGTTCAATGGTTTAGGTTAGGTTAGGTTAGGTTAGTCAGTCAGTAGCAGTTGACTTTTTATACAGAGATGATATAAGATAAAGTCAAGCAATCATATCTGGTAAGGTTTAAGTTGCCTACTGCAGGACAAAGCGGGCGGTAGCGTAATGGCTATGGCATTGGACTCAATCGTGAGGTCACAGATTCGAATCCTACCCATTACACTACCGACGTGAGCCCACTCCTAACCCAAGCCAGATGTGTGGAACCACAATCCCACATTGCCTTCCTCCTCTCTCTCTCTCCACCTCTTTGTCAGTTGCGGCATGAGGCCAATCCTTTTTGAAGGAGTCTAACTCGTCTACCTAGTCAGGGTTTATTTCTGGCATGTTTTTCTAAATTAGATAAATAATCCAGCACTGACGATGCTATTAAAACGTGAAAGCTAGTAAAGATGTTTATTTGTTCTACTCCACGTATTAATAATGGTCTCCTATACAATGTCGGTTACAGTTGCCAATTTCTTCAGAGACTAGCAAGCTACGTGGGAGATATTATAGTGCACAAGTGTATGCGGAGACACAAGTGCACTCTCTATTCGCTCACTCTCATAGCCCGATGGGGCGAAAATCCAACACGACCAAAAAAAGATTGGGCGTAGGACCGAAGGCTAAACGTGCTCTCCGAAGAACGGTAGGAGTGACATATTTTGAAAACGGTCACCCATCTATGGACCGACAATAGCAATATTACCTTACCTCGCAAAACTGAATAACGCAATAATTAAATACGGAACGAATTTTGATGAAATTTTACAATAATGCAGCTTATAATAAATCAAAATCACATAAATTTTATCGCGTTATCTGAAATCCACCCGGGCGCCAACAGGCTAAAGCTAATCCATAACTTATCCACATTATGCAAGGAATGCAATACTGTCTGTATGTCAGTTACATTTTGGGCCCAAGCCGCTGTAAGTTAGTCTGTCATCTTGTCATCTGTCATGTCTGTCATAGCCGCTGTATCCAAAAGACTAATTACTAAATAAAACTATCAATTAAAGTACCAACGATTCAATCCCGATTAAATTGTGTGGTAAATAGGATTTTTTATCACCAAGGCTGGTATTTTTTTTTTATTATTATTAAATGGCAACGATGCCGTTGTCGACAATTCTGCCAATGTCAAATGTGCGATGGAGTAACGTGTAAATTTTGAAGAATTTTTATCGTTGCACTATTTGTGGAGTTACTGTAACGAACGAAAAAAATAAGTTAGAATTAAATTAGCTACGAATATAATATATTGAAAATAATAATTTAAGAGAGTTACATGAATTGCACCAACATAAAAAGATGGACCTATTACAGTCTGATAGAATTCAGACGGATAAATGTGATCAGAGCTAGGCCGGTATTTGTATGCGATCTCCATTATAAAATCTGTGTTTGACATTTCTTAAAGAGTTGTTCTTTTGATTACTTAGTTGAAAACTAGTCTATTATGATCTATTTTGTCTGAGAGATACTTGGGACAAAAGAAAAGGGAAACAAACTTGAAGCTTATAAGGGGTGAAATAAGGAGTGACACTCCTTATTTCACCCCTTATAAGCTTTTAGAGGGAATCCGTTTTGACTATAACAGATTTCAACGCTATCGGATGCATGAAAATTAATTAAATAAATAAACGTAGGCTATTTAATATGTTAATATATTATCTATGGATATTTGACTTTATCGTTATGCATAACTTTATTCTGTATCAGTATCCAATTAAAGAGATTATGATAGTGACGAAACGATAAATGTTTATCAAATTTATTATTTGTATCAAATGAATGTGTAAATCCTTGCATTCTGTAGATAATATCCAAAGACATTATATTAGAAATATAGACGAGCAATACATATTCAAAATGGAAACAGTCTCGGAAATTTTGTTAGGTAAAGGCGCTATTTCATTAGGCTAGTCTTGCATGCAAGTATGACGTCACATGTGCGTACAAGTTGCTTGCATTGGAAATATGTTCATACTATCAACAACAAAACACTATTGATTTCAATGTTTTGTGCAAGTTCGTATACCTCATACAAGTTGTATGTAATTTGGAACTTGAATACAAGTAACTTGCCCAATGGAATAGCGCCTTATGGGGGTGAGACATAACGATTGAGAAAATTTCGTCTTACTTTTTAACTAGAGAATGTTTCGTCTTTGTTTTTGACTAGAGAATGTTTTGTCTTTGTTTTTTTTTCTAAATAAACAAAACATTACCTAGTAGTAGTAAATAAAGAGGCTAATGCGACGTGATACAAACAAACCAATCACGTCACTTCTCACCATCACTGCTTTTGCCGCCACTACAGGCAGACTTTAGTGTTCTGGATAGTAAGAGCGCTTCAGACAAGCGTTTTATACGCGCGTTTATGCTCGTTTTTGGAAGCGCAATGCAGGCGTGCATAGGCGTGCCTTTTGCCACACGCATAGCTTGTACGAGCTTTGACGCTCTTAAAAGCTCGTATAAAAGTGCTCAACGATATTCTGAACTAATTTTTGAATCATTTAGAATCTCTTCGCAGTTCTTGGTAAAGTCTATTGACCGATTATAAATCTTAATGCAACTATCGGTGACACCCAGCATCTTTTTCGTCTTCGCAGTGGACGGCGAATAAGTAACGCAAATAGGAATGTTTCGAATCCATTTGATACTGACTCACCAAGTCACCACTACTTGTTCGAGCGAACACGCCGAAATAAGTCCATGTGCGTGAGTTCAATTTTTTTTAAGCGCGAATGTCGGGCGGGGTAAGCGCTAAACCGTATAGAAAAAAAACGCTAGTCTGAAACCCCCTGATGTGGAAAATTTTGATATTTTTAAGCTTTTATTGTCTATGATAGTAACGTTTGGAACTTACCTGTTCTACTTGACTTGAGGCTAAAATGAACCTTTCGTTTGGAGATAGTACTGGATTGTTCGTATTTAATTGTTCCTGAAATATTAAAAAATAATTAGAAAATCTGAAATCTAACAACAACTATTTCATATTTTTTTGGGCTTTTAAGCTTTCATAAAATAGGATTTATGTCGCTGAAGAGAAATAGGTATACCTAACGGTCGACCATAAAGAGACTAGCTACCTAGCTAATCTAAGCTTCTAGTTTAGAATGGATTTGACTCCACTGTAGAAAGGTTTTATAAGACGCGGATATTGTGGGCCCAGTAGGCGTGCCCTTAACCCTTAAATGACAACACGACATACAACTCTAAAATAAAATCTTGAAGTTAGCCCATTGCATGATTTGATTGTAAGCAAACAAGTCGGTAGACCGAATCGCACTGGGCCGGTTTATCGGATGGTTGTATCCACTTTTTAGGGTTCCGTAGCCAAAATGACAAAAACAGAACCCTTATAGTTTAGTCACGTGCCTGTCTGTCCGTCCGTATGTCACAGGCATTTTACTCAAAGACTACTCAATTAATATTGTCGAAATTTGGTGAAAAGGTGTCTTGTACTAGCCGCAACTTAGTTTGAGAGCTAATAAAAATCAACATTTTTAGGGGGGGCACTCCAAACATGTAACAGACAAACATCAACGTGTGGTACATCATTCGACAGTTCTTCCAAAACCATTTTAAGGTTTCTAATAAACATTTTTAATCAATAGATCTCAGACTAAAATAGTTTTTAGACGGGAGCTTCAGCGTTTCATCTCCTCTCATTGTCTCATCTCCCCTTTCCTTTCCCTCACTAGATCCGTTTGTTTTAATACGTACCATAAGCGATCCTGGTACCAGAACCCTGTCAGTTAAAGTGGAGACATCGTATGCATAAATACCGGGTTCTCCTGCTCGTGTAAATGTAAATTCATGGTCTGAAAAAATAAAAAGAATTGTTAATGTAAACTATCAGACAATATTAATAATCTCCGAACCAATCTTGGTCACATGCATCTACCTACACTGGAGATTTTACAGTGTAAGTCCAGTAGAATCAACTTAACTTGACCGGATTGAAGTTGGCGAAATGTGGTTGCGCAGATTCACTTTTTAGTAGTAAATGGTGAGAGGAAGCGGGGGGCGGGGGTGGGGCCGGTAACTAAACCAAGAGAATTAGAGATGCGATTACGCATTACATTGTCATAATTAGTATTACTAACTCATGTTTTTTTTTCGTGAAGAAATTGTTTATGAACCTTTCTTTAGTATATGTAATTGTTCTAAATTTAAACTTTTATGAACTCATTCATATAGTTTTTTTTTATATTGTTGAATTAAAATTTTGTTAGTATTTTTAATCGATTAAACATAATGAATCGTTTTCGTAAGTAATTTTAGGGTCGCATCTCTATGACATGCGCGAAAGTGTTATGAACCTAACTTCAATCCGGTCAAGTTACGTCGATCCAACTGTACATGTGTATGAGCAGACACAAGTGCACTCTCTATTACCTTACTCGAGTTTTTTTTTTAACTAGCAATGTGGGATTTTGGTCCCACATTACTAGCAATCCTGTTAACCCCTCCAGCTAAGCTCAATAGCTTGTGTCAGGAATGGGTTCACGTCGGTAGTATAATGGGTTGGATTCGAACCCGCGACCTCACGATTGTGAGACAGATGCTACCGCCGCTTTAGTTAAAGATCAATGTGACAGAAATCCGACACGACCGGAGAGTGATTAGGCCTGGGTACTTTAAGTCGAGGACAATGAGTAGGCCTAATCACTTGTCCAAGCCACTAGTAAAATGAAACAGATTTTTCACAAACGGTCACCTATCTAGATCTGCTCGGTCACCACTTACAGCCTATCTCAATAATCTACCTATCGATGGATTTGGCTACTAGAGGTAGAATTTCGACATACTTTGTATGGAGCTTATGTCAAATATATACCTCTAGTAGTCAAATCCATCGATAGTTAGATTATTGAAACCGACCGCTAGTCGCGAATTCCTGTAACGCACAATACCTACATGTACGTTGACCAGTATCTTCATCATTTTGTATTTTCCATCAGAACCCTGATGGATATTCGTTATCCTATAGGCATGTCCTTGGGCCCGACGCGATTGACGGTGATCCGACGTTCTAACCCGCACAATGCCGTAAGCGCTTATAACAAGAACCAAAACTTAAAATATAACTAAGTAACAATGTGGATGGCACATTACTGTCAATCTTGTCCAGGCGCGGATCCAAGGAGGGTAACTGCCCCAAGTCTCGACTTGACGAAATACCATTTTTCTTAGGAATTTTGAGACATTTAACACTAGACCGATGTGTTTTGACCGGCAATTGTCTCCCGCAGTAGCTGGTGTACCGATGTTGAATCAAATGCATCCTCACCCCGCCACCACGCGAGCGACTCACACTTCACCAGTTGAGTCAAATTGCTACCCCCTCCCCAGAACAAAGTTCTGAATCCGCGCTGATCTTGTGTTAGGAGTAGGTTTACGTCGGTAGGCGTGATTCACTAAGTTACCGTCACTTTTAGTAATTAAAATAAGTTCTCGATAGTGTTTTCACCTTACGCATGGCAATGACAAAGCATATGTTTTTTTTTTATTTTAGTCACCTGACGATAGCTTATCTCAATTACACACTAGCATTCAAACTATGCACACGGTGTGCCCATTTATATGTCACATTGCGCTTATTAGAATATTATTGGGACGACTTAATCGCGTAAAATATTTAAAGGTACGAACCTTTTATTTACCCGACGTTTCCATCAAATTAAAGCGATCACGGGTCGACTGGGTCAATAAAAGGTTCGTACCTTAAAATATTTCACGCGATTAAGTTCCAATAATATTGCAATATGTGTAAACATCGCGACAGTTAAAAAACAAACATATTGCGTTGATTTCTGAAACGATTACCTACGCTACGCTTTCACTCGCGGCACAACTCTTATAGAATACCTACTAACTATATCCGTACCAAATTTTATCGAAATCGGTTCAGCGTTTTAAGCGTGAAAACGTAACAGACAGACCAAGTTACTTCACAAGGAGGCACGGGGGTACGTGCCCCCCTACCCCCTGCCTGACGGTTGTTTTAGGTACTTACCGAATTTCTTGTATTATACCTATTGAATTTGTCTCTTGTGCCCACGCAAGTCCCCAGAACGATCCCCGTCATGCAATCGACTCACACTTGACCACATTCCTCCCCCCATCGTAAGCATGTTAGATCCGGGACATATGCCTCTCGTGCCCTCGCCAGAATTAAAGTCAGGATATCCCCACGTTTATAATGTTAGTTTGAGTTCTAGCTATAGCTACCGATCAATTATGTTATAAAAATTTTAATAACTTTGATTCCTCGTTATAAACTAACCAAATTGAGTTTATTAAAACTAGTTTTTTCCAGTCGCTCCTGTGGGTACCTAGGTACTGATTTTATAATTAGTCTTAGTCAGAAATTTCAATGAAAAAAGTAAGTCGATAATTTACATCGTTATCCCAACGTTTATCTACTAGGTGAGTAGGTATCTACTTATTATTTATGATTGATTATTATGATTACGTCTTTATGATCAATGAAAACGAATTTATTAAGGTACGAAAGGTTATATTTTTTATAAAGTTACTTAGGTAAGTTTACAAAAAATATAAATTGGTAGAAAACGAATTCTTAAGAAATTTTACGGCAGGGTATTGTTATTGTTAGATACTGTAGTTTACCTACCTACTAAGTATTAATACACAATAATTTGAATTAGTGGACGCTATATCAAACAAATACAGATACAAATAGTTTTCATTTGTTCTCTCACACATTATGCATCATATAAGTATAACAGTTTTATTCATTTAATTTATACCGTGTGAGAGACTGGTATCAGTACTAGGAGACCTGCCTTTTCGAACTCTGGATAGTAAATTCGTATATAATTAAAAGTATCGGTGGAGAGTGGCTGTCTTAGAATGAGAGATGTATGTGGGCATGTGTGTGTGTGTGTGTGTGTGTGTGTGTGTGTGTGTGTGTGTGTGTGTGTGTGTGTGTGTGTGTGTGTGTGTGTGTGTGTGCGTGTGTGCGTGTGTATCAGCGCGTGCATGTGCAAGATCTCTTTGTAAGGGTAAGATTTGGCCTTAAAACTACATTCTGGTTGGTCACCGTAAATTAGACCAGGGCTTTTACCACAGCATATTGAAATTCAATTCATACCTGATATCCATCTGCCATTAAATCCTCGCTGTGAGAACTGTCCACCGACGAAATCCGGAAGAGTAAAAGGTTCACCAGGAGTGCCTAATACTTGGGCTGTGGCAGCCCCTACTACTGCCGCCAATATACACCACCACGCCACAAACTTGTAGAAAAAAAAAACAAATAGACTTATTTTATGAAAGACTAGGTAAACCCGCAGTAGGGTACAAACCCACGCGGGGAAATTTACAAACTAATCACGCACACAAAGTAGGTACAGGCAGACCACAGAACACTACCTAATAGGTACTCTACGAGAACCAGACTCGGAACAAAAAATTTAAGATGACGAGAGTGGTGTCCAGTGTGGGAATCGAACCCTCTTGCGCAGCAGTCCTACATTCCCGCTGCACCACCTTGCAGGCGCGGATCTAGGATCATGTTCTGCCCCCCCCCCCCCCACTTTGACCGAACACCGGCCAAGTGTGAGTAGTTTTGGCCGTCAACGCGGAACAAACGTATAGGGAATACTTCATTATGAGTTTGGGGGGGCAATTGCCCTTGCTGCCTTGGCGCGGATTCAAGGGGGGCCTTGAATCCGCGCCTGCCACCGTGGCAGTCAATTGTTGTGGAAATTGGAGTAAACTAAGATGTCTTCATTTTCGTAGCTTCAGGTATAAACATTGAAAACTACTTATATATCTATAACAGGTTTGTCGATATACGAGTATGTATCTACCAGTGGCGACGGGTCTTTAGAACACTATTACTTTCGGCACAGATTATACTAGTACTTTCGGTTTTCCTTTGGATTGTAGTTACTTCGTTTTATTGGTATAAACAACCATGTTCAGCAAGGTATATTTTTGTAGCGGGTTACCGTAGAAAATTTTAACCCTTCGCCTCTGATATCTACCTACCTATAAGGAATCTGTAAATCCGTAGTTAAGTCTTTCATAAGTTTGTAAAGTTTATGTGCAGTAGCAAACTCACGATTTTGGATTGGATCCGCTACTAAGTTATATGTAGGTACTAGGGATGTTACGGAGCTTCGATTCCGACTCCGAAAGGTTGGAACTTCCGATTGATTTTTCCCGACTCCGACTTCGGTTCCGACAGTCATAAATGGGAGCTCTAAGCTTTAAGCTAATTTTAATCGTGCCCGCCCCGTGCGAAATTTTTTTTTCATATATTAAATATGACTGATAAATTCGTTTTTTACTAGTTTATCTTATTTTTTAAGCCTTTCACAACCTATTTGTTTTCAACACCTCCGACTTTGGTTCCTATAAAACCACCTCCGTCACAAATTATGTACCTATCAGTAGGTAGGTTACCCTAATACATAACTGTGTGAAAGATTAAACATTTACGAAATTGCCAAAAAATGGGAATATATAATTAAACCAAGTTTTGAAAAATCTCTTTACATGTAGGTACATAAGTACCTACCTATTACCAAGAATCGATCAAGGTCAATATATTTTAATATTAAAAATACTCACAGCTGAGAAGATATCAAAATCATTAGACAAAAAAAACCACTCTTTTAATCTTGAATAGGTAAAATTCAAGATAACAAAGCAGGTTTTAAAAACAAAAAATACTAAACAAATACTCACCATATTCTATTTCTTAAAAATAAATCTAGCGGTTGGCGCCTGCAGATCGCCAACACAACTGTCTTAAATTTATCAAACAAAATTACTGGTATTATCCGTGAGATAAGCTTATATCTTTAGATATGGGTAATTGAGTACATACATTTTTAAGATATGTTTTATTAGGTCGATTAGCTTATTGGCTTTTTTTTTTAAATTACTTACTTACCTACAATTCAGATAACAAGGTTAAGAACAACATTTAAAAATCGGTGACCTTGAGATTTTCTATCCGTATTGGGGTTACGGCCCTTATCCTTAACCAGAGAAACGGGCTGACTGCAAGAGTGCGAGGCCCTTGAAATTTAGTTAGAAAAATGTAAGTATCTACCTAATTCCTTTTTACCGTGTGTCCTTGAGCTTCATTACTAAGTAGTAGGTAGATATGATGTAGAAACGATTTTAGCCTAGGCAATAGTGACAATAAGCAATTGGGTAGTTGACTACAATAAAAGTGAATTATTTTATACTAATCAAGTAATAGTAGATCTTAAAATGCTCTGAAAATAAGAGTTCTTTTACATTATGTAAATATATATATTACGGGTCTTAATCGCGTGAATAATTTAAGGTAAAATATCTTGTTTATTGCCCGACGTTTCAACCGTATTGCACGGCCGTTGCAATACGGTCGAAACGTTAAATTATTGCCCCGATTAAGACCCGTAATTTATATATTTTCGTAATGTTTTTATATCGCGAAAGTTTATCAACATTTGTTCTTTTAGAATTTAACATGTTTTTGAATTTAAAATCATTAAAACCGAATACTAAAAGTGATTAGACGATAGGAGGATATGACGTCATAGGTTGTTATTCCATACACATTTCAATAGAACTTGTCGTTTTGGGATTTCATAAAAAGAGACTGATTTGACTTAACAGTCAACATCTCTATTGTCACATATTGGGTGACTATTTCATACTTTGTAGTTGGCAGCCCTTTCCCCCGCCACTCATGGGAGGATTCATTCTAGGGGGGCGCGGGATCTAATATGCTTATGACAGAGGGAATGGGTGCAAGTGTAAGTCAAACGCCTATCGGGGGTAGACTGCTCCAAAAAAAATCGTTCTGGAGGGGACGGCATCAGAGACAAATGGGCAAAGAAATTCAATACAATACAAGCGGCGGTAGCCTAATGGCTAAGGCATCGGTTTCGCAATTTTTCAAAGAAATTTAGTACACAAAACAACCGTTTGTATATTTTTATATCCCACGGTTCAAAAGATAAGAGGGAGAAACAATTTATGCAACTTTTAGAACAATTATTTCCAATAACATTCACTTAGTCAAAAAAGTTTCTTAGAAACCTTAAAATGTTTTTAAATGGCACACATAGATGTTTGCTAAAAAGTTTTTTAGCTGCTGTTACATGTATGGAGTGCCCCCCCTAAAAATATTTATTTCTATCATTTAACTATCAAATTGAGTAGCGACTTATACAAGACACCTATGCTCCAAATTTCATCACTATTCATTGTGTAGTTTTGTAGTAAAATGCCTGTGAAATACAGACAGACAGACTTACAGACGGGCGGACATGACGAAACTATAATGGTTCTGTTTTTGCCATTTTGGCTACGGAACCATAAAAACGAACATGGCGGCTATGCAATATCAAAAACTAGAGGTGGGAAAAAGTTTTTTGGAATACTTCATTAAGGGTATCAAATTATAGGGCTTTCAAAAAGCTATAACATGATCATGTCCGTCATCCCACAACCACTAAAAAGTACCTTTTAATTAAAAAAGAAGTAAACAAGATCTCCTTCATACCTATTCATCTTGTTTACATCTTTTTTGAACAGGTGGGGTTTTTGACTTTTTAAATTTATTTTTATTTATTTTATTGGGCCGCTTCCATGCTTTCATCTTTATAAAGATGGAAACGGCGACAGCCTAATGGTTAAAACATCGGACTCGCAATCGTCAAGTCGCAGATTCAAATCCTACCCATTAAACTACCAACCTTTTTATGAATCACACAAATTATGGTTCCGTGTGGGAATCGACCCCACCTCATGCACAGCAGTTGTATACTTACATAGCGCGATCAGATTTAGGTATAAGTCGTTATTCATTCTGTCCAAATTTTATCCGTGATTTCAGCATTGGTAAAGCAATGGAGGGATTATGAAGAAACTGATATACAAGTACTTATAATTAAATTATGTTCGTTCGTTTTATAAATGTAATCGTTCCGGATTATATATTTAATCGTGATGTAGCATTTCCTTGTTGAAGTGCAAGTATAACAACAATTCGCTTTTCTTTTCTTCACTACATAGTACGAGTATAAAACAAAGTCGCTTTCTCTGTCCCTATATCCCTATGTATGCTTAAATCTTTAAAACTACGCATCGGATTTTGATGCGGTTTTTTAATAGATAGAGTGATTGAAGAGGAAGGTTTATATTTATAATAACATTCATTAAATAGTGGAGAAATAAGGAGCGGAGCATCAATAAGAAATGTTTCAAAATTTACGCAGACGAAGTTGCGCGGGACAGCTAGTAAATAATAATCAGTTCTGCACTTGGCTGGCCCTGCAACTTTAATAATACTTTTTGACTGCCCCTGTGGCGTGGTAAGAGTGTATCCGACTGCTACCTAAGAGGTCGTGGGTTCGATCCCCACCCAGGATAAAACTTTGTGTGATGAGCACGATGGTTTATTCTGTGTCTGGGTGTTATTTATCTATAATATGTATGTATTTAGAAATATATAAGTATGTTTATCAGTTGCCTGGTTTCCATAGTACAAGCTCTGCTTGGTTTGGGATCAGATGGCGTTGTGTGAGTTGTCCCAAGATATTATTATTATTAATAATAATAATAATAGGTTGGTAAACTAACTGCGACCTATGTTGATGTATGGGGATAATAGTTTTCCAACGACAAAGTTAAGTTTGTCATATTTAACACCTGTTTTTTTCACTAATGTACCACTATATAAAATTGTCGTAGGTATACATAAAGTTGGGCGTCTCATCAAAACAAAGCTACCATGGCAATGCCAGCTTGATATGTATCACTTTAAAATTTGTTCTAGGGATCCCGTACTATAAAGCATACTTAGCTGTGATAGTTTTCCTAGGAGTTTTATTATAACTACCTACTACCCTGATTTTTTTCACATCTCCTAAAACAGTCATTTAGCTGGCAGGGGGCGGGACACTTGACTCTAACAAAAAATTTCACTTTAAGATTTAATATTTCACAAAGGAATCTTTAAATCAAAAATTGATTTTCATAACCCCTAAATATTTTTTGAAGAGCTAACTAACGAAACCACACGATGAGGAAACTGAGAAAAAAAACACACCCTCACTTTACGTGTAGGGGATATTTCTTTCACTTTTACCCGAAAAAAAATAGATTTCAGGATTTTTTTCTACCACTTTGTCGGCGTAACTAATGTGTAGGTATATCCATGCATAATTACAGCTTTCTAGTACTAATGATCTCTGAGCTAAAGCGGAGGCTGATCAGACAGACGGACAGATGGAACCCTTTTTTTGTTTCGCTCTGTCCGTCCGGACAGAGCGAAACAAAAAAAGGGTTCCGTATTTCCATCTTGGCTACGGAACCCTAAAAAAGATACGCCCGTTTATGCCGCAAAAAACGTGTAGGATATTTTTTTGTTGACCTAGAACTATGAAATTTGGCAAGTACCTACCTAATACAGTCTTAAAGTACAAGTATACAAAAAAGTCTGAATTTGTAAATAAATCATAAAAAATATAGTCTTTTAAAAACTACGAGACTCGATTCCAGAACTATTTGTACGGAACCCTTGATGGGTGAGTCCGACCTGCACTTGTCTTTTTTTTGTATAAGTACCTACTTGGTAGATAGGTCGTAGGTAGTTGTTGTTTTTAGTTACGAGAAAAAATTGACACACACGAAGTTGCGTGGGTCAACTAGTAGATAAGTATTACTTAATGAATTACACCTATACAGAATAAACCACCGTGTTCTTCACACAAAATTTGATCTTGGGTGGGGATCGAACCCACGACCAGCACTTAGCAGTCACTAACCACTAAATCAACCGGCCAGTTTTTAGCACGAATTTATCTGAATCTTCGTAAAGTTATTGTATAGTAAGGCACCTGTCCGACCAACGGCGAGGAAAGAGTAGCGTGTAGCGATTTTATCGCTCAAGACACGTGCATGCTTATGTAGATCCCGTGTAAACAAAAGAGATACAGATATTAATAGTTAATCGCTGACCGTTCACACTGCCGGCGAGTACTCGCTCTATACTGCATCTCTTTTGTTTACACGGACAGAATCTACATAATACATATGTTGTACGTTACGTGCCTTAACCTAATATAAGGGTCTGGCCACGCAGCGACTTGCATGCGCAAACAGTTTATGTAAAAATTGGTGCAAAACTGCGAGGTGTCCACACGATAACGACTTGCATGCGCAAACAGTACAAAAATTGCCACAAACAATACAAAAATTTGCACAAACAGTACACAAATTGGCACAAACTGTATGAGCATGCAAGTCGCAGCGTATAACCGGACCCCTACACGCTCCACGCACACACACTTGACCGGACTGAAATTAGGTTCATATCACTTTCGATGCGACCCTAAAATTACTTACGAAAATTATTAATTATGTTTAATCGATTAAAAATACAAAAAAAAAATTAATTCAACATAGTTAATAATGCTATTTATATGAGTTCATAAAAGTTTAAATTTAGAAGTTACAGTAAATACTGATGAAAGTTTGAAAAACAATTTCTTTACGAAAATAATCACAAAAACATGAGTTAGTAATACTAATTATGACAATATCATGCATGAGTAATCGCATCTCTCTTGGTTCAGTTACCGCCCCAGCCCCCCGCTTCGTGTCACCATTTACTTCCAAAAAATGCATCTGCGCAACCACTTGTCGCCTACTTCAGTCCGGCCTAGTTACGTTGATCCAACTGTACCTACGTATTGTTTTCACATACATGCTTATTTGTGGAAATTAATTTTGTAAGCAAGTCATTTGCAAATAACATTGAGCGTGTAGCCAGGCCCTTACATAGAATCTAACGCTCTGTATACATAGATTGGATGGTGTGTAAAATTTAAAATTATGACATGAGAAAAAACCCTACTAGCTACATAAAAATAACTGAAATATTTTGAAGCCAAAAATCGACCATTTTTTTTTTTCTAATTTTGATGTCCCTTATCAGTGCATATTGTTAAAATAAAAAGTATTTGGTGGGTGTTCCCCAAATCCCGTATCTATGTAATATTCTTTATTACCTCATATCTCACAAACCACTGGACAGATGAGATTCGTCTTGACTGCCCAAGTGTTCTTAGATAAGCTTAGGGTTTTGGGTAAAAAACGGCTCCAAATTCTATGCTTCTTTCTCATTGCACCCCAAGATACTTACACCTCGGTGCTGCCCTCTGTTATGGCGACCAGACAGTGTGGCCTATGCAGTCGGAGGCGAGTCGTATGCCAAGGTTCAAAACTGTTGACAGTATTGAAGGCAGTCAACGTTTTGAACTCGCTGTAATTTCAAGATACGTAATTCTAATTTATCGAACATTCAACCCTATAATCATTTCACATTTTGCATTAGTAGATGCCACTGCACTGTTATGGTGCAGATAATTGAGATGAATGGGACAAACTTAACTTAATCCCGTCTTTTGCACAAAAAATAGTTCATTAATAATTAGGAGAGTGAATAAACATATCGGGAAGTTAATTACTAATAAGACCCATTTTTTAAAGTCGGTTAAAACAAAATAAAAATTAAATTTTAGAATATTTTATTATTTACTTTAAAATAAACGAAGAAAAATAAAAATAACAAAAAGAATATTAATCAGTGGGTTCCAACCCTCGATCAACATATAGGTATAGGTTCTAGGCTAACCGTTTAGCCACAGGACCACGGAAAATGTCTTCCGTGGTCCTGCTTTTCGTTGAAATACCTACTAGAACTTTTGAAAGTTGTTTAGTTCCTTTTAATTATAGCGTGAAGACATGCATTCCGGAAACTACAATTGTATTATTGTTTTTAAACTTTCGCGATTTTTATACATATGAGTTAAATTTCGGGACTTAATCGCGTGATTAAGTCCCGAAATATAACTAATATACAATTGTATTTATATATTTAAATCAAGATTTTTTTGTGATGATCCGATATGGCTCGACAAGCAAAAGATAGCAAAGCGCAATTATTCTTAAGCTTTTAATTAACTACAAAATTGCCAAAATTCATAAAGATCCTCCCAATATTTGCTTTATTTGCAAAATGTCGTATAGGTAATATACGTTATTGCTCAGGTCCTAAGGAAAGTAGCGTGATGATATAAAATATTATATATAGCCTATAACTTAATCCGGACATAGGATTATGTATACATAGGATATTATGCTCCCAAAATGTAATAGAAACTGTTCAGTAATTTTTGCACCAACTCCGAACAAACAGACACGAAAAAAACTAAGCAATGATCGGTAGGTTTCTGAATCCAAATAGGATTCAGAAACCTACCGATCTATGTTAGTTTTTTAAATGAAACTTTGGTAATAATAATATTTACACCACTAAATTAATTTCTTCCGCCAACTCAAGCATCAAATATTTAGTAAGTCGCTAATAGCTTGTAATAAGGTACATACCTACTGATCAGTCCAAAATTGTTACAAAATCAAATCTACACTACATTTTCTCCTATAAAAAAATGAAAATATTTTTTTCTTAATGCATGGCATTTAGAACGGGCGATATTACATTTTAATAACAAAATAGTAAAAAAAAAACTAATTCTAATTTGCGTCAATCTATGAGATTGAGCCTAGTCAATAAAGACGAAAACATTGGGCTCTCAGTTCAGACGTTTTAGTAAAATTGGACATTTAATAACTTTTGAACATTAACTGTTGTAATTATTTATTTTTTACTAATTCACAGAGGCATGTAACTAAAATCTATTAAACATGTAGGTATTTATTTATTTCTTCAGATAAATTAATGTTCTGCAGATTCCTCAATGAGGGACCTAGATATACCGCCACGTCATATTCTGCAGATTTGGGAATTTCTAAAAACATTTAAGAAAATCTTAACCCAGAGATAGTACTTTGTGAGATTTAGGCTATGCCACTTTATGCACGCGTCTGGATTGAGATTTAATCATAACAGTTTTAATTCACATATAAGAAATTCATGGCCCTTTGCTACAAGTTTTTACTATTTTTTACTAATTTTTATTTTATTTAGTTTTGCAAGAATTAAAAAAAATGAGCCCTCGATCCAAAAGCACGTCTCAAGTTTGGGAAGGGGTGGGCGACCTGGAGGGCGTGCCAAACAAATATACATTCATACACCGGCAAAAAACCATTTTTCTTGCGCAGTCGGGTAAAAATTGCATTCTCACTTTCAAGTCTTTATAAATAGTCAACAGATATAGTACAATGATGGCATTATGTCCACTATAGCTATTAGCTTAGAGTATTTTAATTCAAAATGCGCACATAGCGCGCTAATTTCTATGCAATATTACTTTAATTATGCCAAGATACAGTTAGGTTTGAGCTAAAACCTGATGATATTCTCATTCACGGAACCAAAATTTGAGGGTTATACGAGGTACTTTATATTAAGATGGTGTTAAAATATAATAAAACAACAAAAAATCAGTTTAAGAAAGTATTTATTCAACATCAAATGAACCGAATATACTCCAGACAAAACAAACGTTACGATGACCTGACTAAATCGCAAAATACTTCGCGCTACATGTCTATAATCTATTCGTAGAGGTGGATGCTCGCTAGCTCTCCCAACCGCTGACCACTTCCATCAATCAACAACAGGTTATCTCTTTGCTGGTCCGTGAATCCAACGATCAGTACCGCTGATTGTCGTGCTCCATAAGACGAATTCATGATATCATAATTCAAATCTTCCTCCATTATTTTCCATGATACAAAATTCAATTTTTAAATTTCTTTGAATTCCGTAGTTCGAGCCGTTGTCACATACAAATTTCGTTTTGTTTATGACGATGAAACACAGCAGACTACAATGTGTTTGCGCGCATTGGTCACGCGTCACATCGACCCAGAGTCAAGTGGAACCGAAGGCAATCGTTGTACATCCGTTTTCCACAGCGGAGTCCCGCCAATGTCCCCTGCTCGTGATCAAGTGACTGCATATCTCCAACGACGAATTAAATTCATAGGCTTTCCTCCAAGCGTGCCTTTCTATAACATTATCGTATAAAATAAATTCACAAAATCCATGTCCTCATAAATGTGCCAAGATAATCTTGAAATGTCGCCATTAAACCTAAATCGCAATATGACTAACATACAACAAAATTATACTTCAAATAAGCAAAAATAAAATATTTCACATAAGGTGTGAAGTGCTACCTGAAAAGTAATGTCGTCTGAGCGACAAAAATTAAAATGGTGACGAGTTAATGACAAGTGTGGTTGATGAGTGTGTGTTTGTGTGACCGTTGGTGAGTGCGTGTTTTAGTGTAGATGTGAGGATGAGTTTGTGAGTGTAGAGATGTGTTAGATGGATGGATGTGTGTGAGACGGACCATGCTAGTGACGGCGGTGTGTCCGGCGCAGCTCCTGTAAGCGGCGCTCGTGCTCCGCCATATGTTGGCGCCGCTGTTCCTCCTTTATTGCTATCTGGAATTAAAACAATACGATGAGTATATACTTTGCTACCTATTGACCTATGTGAGCGACAATATGAGACGAGAAATGCTGCCATGCGACAGGACCCCCTGGGGGTCTAGACAGTCACATTCGAATAGCGAAGTCGCTAATGGAAAGGTTGTAATGGTCTCAAAATTCTATACTAATACTAACGTAATTATAAACTAATGTAATTTACTTAAGTTTTGTATGCCTCTCGGTACTTTAAATTTTTATTAATTATCTATCTTTTCTTTTCGTTGTAGTTCTTGATAACTATAAATTAATATCTCGCTGTACACTACCCCTACCTAATTCGTGTATTTATGTCTCTGTCGATCTAAAGGTTGCCTGGACGAGATAATTAGTCCCCAACATTGTACATTTATATTAAACTTATACGTTGTTTTTTATATTGGTGTACAATAAAGTATATCTTACTAGCTGACCCGCGCAACTTCGTCTGCGTAAATTTTCCCTTTTTTTTTTACAACATTTTTCATTGCTGCTCCGCTCCTATTGGTCGTAGCGTGATGTTATAACCTATAGCCTTCCTCGATAAATGGGCTATCCAACAATAAAATATTATTTCAATGCGGCCCAGTAGTTCCTGAGATTATAGCGTTCAAACAAACAAACAAACTCTTAGGGCGATGAAAAATAGATGTTGTCCGATTCTCAGACCTACCCAATATGCACACAAAATTTCATCAAAATCGGTCAAGCCGTTTCGGAGGAGTATGGCAACGAAAACTGTGACACGAGAATTTTATATATTAGATTATTATTCTCTTTATTAAAACACAATACATATAAATTACATTTATTATTATTATTATTAATGTTTAGGAACTAAAATACAAAGCAACAGCGGAGAGAAAGAACAGGATCAAAGAGATCCCTCCATATACATTCATATAGTATAGAATTTTAACGTTTGCGGTGGAGACCATAGACATTTTTTTTTTGCGAACGATTGGAACGGCTTTAGAGAATTCGCCATGGCACGTATGTACCTTGTCTAAGCCCCCAGGTTTGTCAAATGGTGCGTGGCGTCGTAGCAGCGGAGTAATTTCCACGTACAATCACATCAATGGAGTACCGCATCGCGTCGCAGTTCCTTATGTTCGACTTTTTCCTACACTGCTATTCCAGGCGACTACGTCGATGCTGGTTTTAGTTATAAAATATAGCCTATGTCCTTCTCTAAAATTTATACCAAGGTTACGATATAGAGTTATAAACGTTTACATTCACCAAACACACTGGTTCGTTTAACCATTAGGCTACCGCCGATTATAAAGCTAAAGAGTTAGTTTGTTTGAAAGCGGTAATCTCAGGAACAATTGGTCCGAATTTTTTTTTTTTTCTGTTGGTTAGCCCATTTATCGAAGAAAGCTATAGGCTATATAACATCACGCTACGACTAATAGGAGCGGAGCAGCATTGAAAAATGTAGCAAAAACGGAGAAAATTTGATTCATCAGAAACAAAATGAGTGAAAATGTTAGATTAGTGTATATGTATTTTCGCGCTGTTTCGCATCAAAACGCGCTATCGTTTTAACGCCTATCTACTTTGGCCAATATTTAAGCACATTTCGTTTTTACCTTTGTTGTAAGTAGATGCTCCTACTATGTTGCACCCACTGAAACCGATTTTATTTTATCTCATGTTCCAATTTTTAATCAATATAATTTACATCAGTCCTCTAACATGGTGTATAGTATATTAGTAGCAGCACCTTACCCCATATCAAGTTTTATAAACATTCAAACATTGGACAAAATATTGATTTGAAAAGAGTGGCTGCGAGTTTTTATTGCTAGGTTCTTTTCTCGGGCTTTGCCTATTGTTTACGAACTTGGCATTACTTGTACATGTAGAATCCCCACATATCACAGTTGTTTTGCTTCCTAAGTGAAATTAAAAAAGTGATTTTTTGAACATCTCACATAGGACAATAGGTAAAGTATCAATATATAATAACATTGCCCACACAGGCAATGGACTAAAAATAGAGTCATACATTACCGTTTCAGCTGAGAGCGGCAACCAATATATACAAGGAGTTGTCTTTGTCTTCCGGAACAAATCATCTAATAGCTTCGCTGGCGCTTCCTCCTCTTTTTTCTTGAATTTACGAGCTGTAATGAAAACATATTTGAATTATTCAGTGAACGATAATTTAGTAAACATGATGACAATTAGAAACCGGATAACTGCCTCTCAGACTCACCCACTGAGGGTTTCCGCACAAAGTAGGTGTTTTATGGTTGAACTCCTTCGAAAGGGCTTGACCGATTGTAATGATTTTTTTCGTGTAGTGGTAGGTATTTATTTATTTGATTAAAACCGTTTACAGAAACAAAACAATTACATTAATCAGCATGTACTAATCTTAAATTAATGAGATAATGAAAATAATATATGTATGTGCAGGTATAACAAAATTAAAAATTAAACATTTAATTCTAATAAAAATTTTGCAACAAAAGTATAATGACGCGATACTCGTCCGCAAACAGATCGCAATTCGAATTGGATTTAACAAGGTTGTTAAGGGTTGTTAGTGCTCGTGGGATTGGAGACGAGGCACGAGCGACTGTGCGGCATGGTGGTACAGCAAGGAGACAATGATTGGGTATAAAATATTTTTTTTTAATTACGAGGGAAAATTAATGCAGATGAAGTTGCGTTGGCAGCAATTATACAGTCTAGTTCAGGAATCTAGTCTCGAGATATACGTTTTTTGAGACATAAACTACCGCATCTTTTTTTTTAGTTATTTTAGAAGTTTTTTACAGCTTCGAAGAACTGTAAAACAGAGTATTTGGTTTTAATTTACATACTGTTTGATGAGTCCTTTTGGTAACTACAATGGGATTTTGTCAATCGAGTAACTGTAGACTGCCTCTGTGGCGCGGTGGGAGTGTGTCCAACTGCTACGCAAGAAGTCGTGGGTTCGATTCCCACACGGGACCCCACTTTGTGTGATCCACAAATTGTTGTTCCGAGTCTGGGTGTACTTTCTGTCTGTGACTTGTATATTTGTAAAGTCCCCCGCGACACAGGCCTTGCACCCTAATGCGGGAGTCGTCTTTATCTTAAGAAAAAAAAAAAAAGTAAGCTTAGATGTCGACTTACCTGGTTCAGGACTCTTTTCAGGTGAGCGATGTCGTCTCTTATCCATGGGCCGCTCGTCGCGTCTCAGCTTGTCCTTATCTTTGTCCTTATCATTCTTCCCTAGGTCCCACTCTCGTGTAGATTTAGCAAATGGCTTCTCCTACAAAATGTAAGAAGGATATTTGAGATCTCTTGTATTCTCTAAGTTGCAACACACAACACTAATACTGTCTATACATCCACAGATGGGTGACCATTTTCAAAAAAGCTCACATCTCTGTGCTTTGGAGAATGTTATGTTGGTTATTGCGATAATAAAATGTTGACAATGTCTTTCCCAATGGAGGCAGAAATTTCATAGAATATAAGAGTGCCAGTTCTGCAGTAAGTTACTATACTTGTGTACTAGTATTCTTACATAACAGGGTATTATATTTTACTAGTTGTTCCGCGCGGTGTTACCCGCGTTTTATTAGCCATGTGTTAATCCAAGGTGTCAGCAACTCCATACCAAATTTTATTAAAATCGCTCCAGCCATTTAGATGTGAAGAAGTAACAAACATACACACACTCACAAACTTTCGCTTTTATAATATTAGTGTGATAATAACCATGTTAAATATTATACATAGTAATTTTTATAGGCATTTCTTGCCAATTACTTTATTAATACAATAACTGCAGTTTAGAAAAATTTGAAGTCCAGACTCGGGAATCAAACACGAGACTTCCATATGTCAAACCGGTGCCGGAATCGAATCACCTATCTGGACTATGTTACTAGAACTCAAAAAAGAGGCTGATTTGACTTCAGTCAAATACCATAATCGATTACTATTATGTATGTATTTTTTATAATGCTAGCCCACAACAGTATCAGTAGTAAGATCATTGAGACATTGTTCATATGACTTGTTTGCCCAGTAATTACACTAGCTACAGTGCCCTTCAAACACTGTGATGTGTTAACATTTACTAACTGTTATGTTGTTATAGAATTTTATAAGCTACGGGTCTTAATCGCATAAATATTATATTTTAAGGCTAAATACCTTAAAATATAATATTTTTGTTTTAAAATATTTTATTTAAAGCTAAATATTTTTGTTTTATTGCCCGACAATAAAACAAAGGTATTTAGCCTACCTACCCATTATACTACCGACATGAACCCACTCCTAACACAAGCCTTTGAGCTTAGCTGGAGGGGTTAACAAGATTGCTAGTAATGTGGGACTCAATCCCACATTGCTAGTTATCTTTTTAAAAAAAAACAAAATAAAAAAAAAATCAAAAGCCTCTGCGATATATTTTTTTAGTAAAAAAAAAATAAGACTCAAATCAAACAGTATGTAACGTTTAGAGGCTTATGGGGCACTCGTGCTTTTAGGGTTCCGTACCTTAAAAGGAAAAAACGGAACCCTTAAACAAAGGTAGTAGCCTTAAAATAATTTTACCAATGCGATTGAGACCCGTAGCTTATAAAATTGTATAATGTGTATAAATCGTGAAAGTTTACGAACATATATTGTTATGTTGTTACTACCCACCAAGACAGCCTATAGCCAAGACCTACGACCATTGGTTGTTATTTTTTTAAAAGCTGTTGTATCAAGAAATATAATAATTTTCATACCACTTCTCCCCTTTCTCTTTTCATATCCTGTTCCCTTAGCCAGTCTTCCACTGTGCCAGGGATCGTAGAAACTTGGGCCGCATCTGTATCCTCATTAGTTTTAGCCTTTTCAAAAGCCTCTTCCGTTGAAAAGTCTACTTGTAACGTCTTTGGGTTAGATACTGGCCATGTGACACCATGTAATGCATGCCGTGTTTCTACCGCCTGACTGTAAAATAGAAAATAGCAAAATAAGAATAAATTTTTAAGATAAGAATTTATTTTTTACTAGCTGACCCACTCAACTTCTTATGCGTTAATTTTACCCGTTTTTGCAACATTTTTCATTGCTGCTCCGCTACTAATTGTCGTAGCGGAACGTTAAAGCCTTCCTCTATAAATGGGCTATACGTATGTATGTACAACAATTTTTCAATTCAGTCCCATACTTAGTTCCTGAGATTATCGTGTTCAAACACACAAACTCTTCAGCTTTATAATATTAGTATAGATTTAAGCACAATCTACAAACAAATGAGTATTCATGCAAACTTACTTGGTTTATTTGTCTGTTTGAATGGGATACAGCTATGAAAAAGCTGAATCCCTGGTCTTAATTATAATTGGACCCTATCATGTGTTAAAGATTAAGATAGAATAAGGTGTTATTAAATGTGGTAAAGGGGTAGTTTCTTTAGCATCTTTATCTGAGTGACAGGAATTTTTCTATCAGTAACTTTCTAAATATTTAGGTTTGTACATCTATACTAATATTATAAAGCTGAAGAGTTTGTTTGTTTGAACACGATAATCTCGATCTCGAAATACGGGTCCAAGTTGGAAAATTATTTTACTTTTGGATAGCCTATTTATTGTAGAAGGCTATAGGCTGTATAACATCATGCTACTACCAATAGGAGCGGAGCAGCAATAAAAATGTTGCTAAAACAGGGAAAATATATGCACACAAAGTTGCATGGGTCAGCTAGTTTTGAATATATACATTTGCAAAACAACATTAGACATAGAAGTAATTTTTATAGGCATTTCTTGCCAATTACTTTACAAATACAATAATTGCATTTTTGAAAGATAGAAAAATTTGAGGTCTAGTAACATAGTCCAGGTAGGTGGTTCGCTTCTAGCCCCGGTTTAGCTACGAAGTCTCGGGTTCGATTCCTGGGTCTGGACTTCAAATTTTTCTATCTTTCATAAATACAATTATTGTATTTGTAATATTGGACATTTCTAAGGTTAGAATCATATCAGTGATCATGACTGCAAACATGAAAATTTTTTGCATTTATAAGTGTAGGTTTGTTTTTTAAAAACTACAATAAACTGAGGCTTGGTGCATTCATTTTTTTTAACATACATGTAAACATTGTTTTATACTTACTCTTCAGATTCATATTGGACAAAGCATTTAGATTTGATCCTATCTATCCAGAATCCATTCTCAACAATCCTCCCCGTCCTTTGTAGCAAATTCTTTAACTGCGGCAATGTGAACGGTCTGACCAAATTAGTGATATACAATATACAAGACTGCTTATTTCTGGGCGGACTTGGGGGTCTGGCTATAATACTATCATTATCTTTAATTATTGAAATTTTTCTATTGGAAGCTAAATCACGTGGTTTTGTTGTATCTTTTTCTTTATCATTTACCTCTTTCTTTTGCTCCACATTATCAGTATTGTCTATTATAATTTTAGGCAATATAGGTCTGTCAATTTTTTCTGTAACTTCTCTTTCCCTCTTATGTTTTTTCTCTTCGATAACCTCATCAAATTCTGCCGGTTTTACGTCTGGGATAATGTCCTTTAATATGTCTGTGGATATTGTAATTGATCTCTGTGTTGTTAACTTAGAAGTCCTATGTCCCCATCTCCTTTTCCTGGCAACTACAGGGGCGGGCTGTCCATTAGGAATGGTTTCGTGATTGGACTGCACTGAATCCATTCTCTGTAGCTCTTTACTTTGGCTTGCGGAATCCTTTTTAACCTTCTCAGAAGTCTCTTTCGTATTGTCGTGTTTTTCATCTACGGTTGATGTTGTCCTTTCCTTAGTTTCATTAGAATGAATGTCTGAACTTTCTACAACATCAGTTTTATTAGTAGCCTTACTGTTTTCAGTATCAATTGTCTTAAATTTCTTACTGTCATTGTCTTCATTTATACTTACCTTTTGGTCATCTGATGACTGCTCTTTGGCTGGCTCCTCTTGGGGCGTTTTAGCATCCTCCTTCTGTTCCTCAGCGGTTTTATCTGCTTCATTATCAGATTCGATTTTACTATCCTCAGCATGTAGTTCCAATACTTCTGACTTTTCAACAGATAAACTCCTTTTACGTTCTGGTTTCTCTACAACTTCAACCTTTTCCGTTTCCTTTTTTTCACTACTTTCAGTTGGTTCAGCTTGAGTTTCAGAATTTGAAGCTGTAGCTGTTTCAACTGGAGATGCAACTCTTGTTTCATCCTTAGGTGAAACAACAGTTGTATCAGCATCTGAAACTTTTTCCTGTGAATCATTATTTTTACTATCTTCTTCTTTTTCACTTGTTTCTTTAGTTTCTGGTGCTTTTTCACTTGATTCTGACACTTTAGATTCCTCTTTCTCTTTGACTTCATCATTAGTTGTAGACATAGGAGTCTCATTTGTAGAGGAATCTTGTGTTGTGGACTCACTCTGAGAGACTTCATTACTCGATTTCTGCTGTTCCTGTTCTGTATGTCCCTCACTCTCAGCCTCATGATCCTCCTCATGACTATCATTCTTTTCACTATCATCTTTATCGCGAACACTACGTTTTGAACGATGTCTGGTCTTTCTCTTTTCTTCCACGCCCTCTACACTAGGAGTATCACTAGAACTAGTCGCTCTCGAATGCTTTCTTTTACTTCGCGGGGATCTTTCAGCCCGCTCAGGGGTTGAGGGGGGTCGAGTCAAACAAATCTTCAATTTTTGTATTTCCCCACCGTCGCCAGAACCCTCAGAAGTTTTAACTTGCCATACCTGATCCTGTCCGTCTTCAGGACTGTCCTCCTTGACAGGTGTTTGTGGCGGCTTCTTTTCGACTTCAACGACACTTTCCACTTCACGTACTGGACTTCCCTCTTCAGGTGACTCGTTCTCTGATGAACTTGAATGCTTCCTACGCCTTGTCCGAGTACGTTTCGTTTTTTCAATTTTCTTTTCTGGAGAGGCCTTAGCCTTTTTACTAGCGGTACGCTCACTTTTACGACGCATCGTTACCTACAATACACAAAGACACAATTGTTTTATATTTATGTCACTTTTTAACTAATACAAGAAACTTATTTTGTAATCAATCTACCAGTTATTTATCTATTTGTAATAGTATCAATCCCTTGATTATTTTCAGCGTGCTCAATTGGACACAAAGCTAGCAACGCCCGCCATATTTTTTAGAGTTGCCAGTGTTTAACAAACAAAACCAACATACAAAAATCAGTGCACGAATCAGTCCATAAAAACTAAAAATCACTGTTATGGACGATACGAAAATTAGATTTTACATCTAATGTTCAAAAATAAATGAAATCTTCAGATCAAATCAAGAAAATATAGTTTAATTTACGATCTTGTTATTGAAAAGTGCAAACTTTATTCTCTTATTTTTCGAATATCTGTATATAGCGAAAGAAAGATGAAATTTGCAAACCATGGAGATAATGTAAGCAAGTGGAATAGGGACCGTTCATTTATTACGTAATACGATGTAGGGGGAAGACATCGTTATTGGTAGGAGGGGATTAGTGCTTACGTAAGATCACAAAAGTGCGCTAAGTCAAGATTATACTTCATGAAGAGTGTTCCTTATAATGAATATAAATGTTTTTATGCATGCCCGTCGGTTGTTGTGCGTTTTTTCAAAATTTATAACATTTTTTATTTTTAACTTTTTAGAGATTTCTTACAAAAAACTTGTACTTTGTACAACTAGTTGACAGTAAATATTTAAGTAACGGAACTAATATATGAACCGTTTTAATTTAAAAAATATGTACTTGACCATTTTGTAGAAACGCGTATACTGTAGCGCCCTCTGGCGGTCTGTAAGTTTAAAACGTAAATAAGATTAAGCATATGAATGAGACTTAGACAAAGAAAAAACCGTTTTAAAATCGTTCTTTCGTTTACAGAACATTGATATCTACTAGAATAGAAGGCGCAAGAGGGTGATGCCCGTGTTAGATATGGGGATATGTGGCCATGTAAATAGCCATATATGTACTCAATCCATATGTTTGATATTATTTGGTATTGGGCTATAGGGCTATGTGAATAGCCATATAGCCCTAACACCCGCATGCCAAGTTTATAGTCAAACGGTCTATGCCTTTTTGCATGATTGGTTACGTGTCAGCCGACCGAGAAACTTAGGCTCAATTTACACAGCAGCGGAATGGAAGCGTCAATTTCGCCTCATGACGCAGGAATTCGCTGGAATGCTCGAGCATTCCCGCGAATTCCCGAGCATTCCAGCGAATTCCTGAGTGGGCATGAAGGACGTTCCGTTGTTTAGTCGTTTTCGTAGTAGTTGTTTTCGTAGACGCTTTGCACTACTGTGACGACTTCCCCCGTTGGCGCCACTTCCCGCGGATTCCACAGACGGTACCGAAGAATTCTCGAGGATTCCGCGGAAGGCGCGCGACTTTTTTTAGGCTCGTAGTTAGTTTGTTTGTTATACACTTGACATAAAGTTCATTAAGCGATGTACAAAAACTTCCATTCCGTTCCATTCCGCGGCGGTATAAATTGAGCCTAAAGAAGACCCGTAATTTATTAAATTATATGTAAAATAGTTGTAAATTTTACTAAACGATGCTAATGGCTAAGATGAAATACTCGTTTATGTTTTTAAATGATATTTAAAAATTAAAGTCTATTATTCTGAATTGTGTCTCGTTATTACTAATATTAGACGTGTAGATGCCGAAAGTTGGCTTTCGTTACCGTTCATAGTTGCAGTTGTAACATCTATACTAATAATAAAAAGCTAAAGGGTTTGTTTGTTAGTTTTAACGCGGTAATCTCAGGAAATACTGATCCGAATTGAAAAATTATTTCACTGTTGGATAGCCCATTTATCGAGGAAGGCTATAGGCTGTATAACATCAGTACTACGTACAGAAGGTTCACTCCCTAATAAAAGTCAGGTTTAGGTATAAAAATTTACCTAGACTAGTCAGAGCGGGGAGCTCTGGCGAGTCTAGGATATAAATAAATATTCATTTGTAAACATTAATCTATTCTGTTCCTAATATTATTTCTGGGCAACTAATTAAGGATTTTTATTTTAACTATTACCAAGAACAAAGACCTAAGGAATTCAAAAAGAATGACCGGCTGCCGCCGCTGCTTTTACGCGTACGCCATGTGATGCGGTGGAATTATAAAAAAATAGTTCTGATTCACTATTCATTTTATTCAGACATCCGTACACACATCAATATCTTTTATGCGGATTATATTGACGTTTAAAGGCTTAGAAGACATTGCGGGTGTTAATTTACAGTTTACAATTTCAAGTATGCGCAAACGCGACGTGACCTCGACTGTCGTGCGAGCGAGAGACAGCCCACTGCCATACGGAATATACTGAAAATCTGTATTTCTGTATTCATATCCTGAAAGGAGACAACATTCTGCTGGGGTAGCGCACACCGCAAAGACTACTCAATGAACATTGATGAAATTTGGTGAAAAGGTGTTTTGTAGTAGCCGCTACTTAGCTTGATAGCGCCTCCTGGCGGCTCATGATATTAAAACTTACCTAAGAACATGTTCAGGAATGAGACTTATGGTGTGCAAAAAACCGTTTCGAAATCGGCTAAGCTGTTTCTGAGAAAATTGGTAACGGACACACACACACAAACACCTCTTACCACAAACGCGTCTTCTTGACCGTAGCGGGTAAAAACAGCCAAAAATCGTCTTACGTAATAAATTAATGGCGCCTAATCTATTTTTGTGCTTGCAAACAAACTGCAAAGAAATATAACAGAATATGAATGTGTGAGTCCTGTTTGTTCGCGTGCCTTCGCTTCGCTTGTCTTCGCCGCCTACCGGGGAGAATGTAGTGTTTTTAATCTCAACGCCCGCGCTCACCTGTACGAAGTTTCGTTTTGGTCCAGCAATGTATCCTGCAAGCCGGACAACAAGCTGTGGGCTTAAAAATAAACTGAACACTTGCGATTTTTTTGGCAGTTATATAAACCTACTTTTCATTTTATTTATAATATCATTCAATGTATTTAAATAAAATACTTACTCAGGCCCTTTATTCTTTAGGCATATACATAATAAATGACTTTTTCACACGATGATTGGTTTTGTTATTCAGTATTGAAAGATTTGATTTTATTGAAATCAATCAACTTTTCATACCTACTGTATTGCACTGTATCTCGTGTTATATTTTTTTCTGTACTGCCTTTTGTTGCTCTGTGGGCGCTGTGCTGAGGAGAGTTATCTGCTGCTGTCAAAAGTAATATGAAATCTTCTCGGGGTTGCTTTTTCTCGTAAAATGTGTAATAATTCAAGGAGTTGAAAATGTTAAGGTAAGGATTGTTTCTTACTTATCGGCTACGTAACCGTCTTTACATTCAATGCTAATGTCATTAATAGAATATTCATGTAGCACCTTTTGTTTCAGATACTATGGGCCTTTTATGTCATTCCTATGCATCGGCACACTATTTACGCAAGTTTAGATGTGAGGCAGTCCTTGTAGAATGATAACAATTAATCTTTAATACTGTTATATGTGATACAAATATGGGTAACCAAAACAGTTGCTGTTGTTACCGGAGTCCATCGCCGATCAGAAAGGACATCGTCAAACTAGAAGATTATCTTCCCGAGGGAGAAGTAAGCTCCAATAACATACAACACATCAGCGAGAGAGAGCCCGATGACGGAGACATCGATCCTTCCCAGGATCCAATTGCTGGAACAATTTTCATGGAGCGTTCCAAAGCTTCTATAGAAAATGGTATGACCAGAAAACGCAGTCAACATCAAATCGCTGATAATAAGCTCAAAAAAAGCAGTTCCTGTTCAACTATTTATATAGATGATAGCACAGTTTCTCAGCCTAATCTCAAGAATACAGTAAAGTGTGTGGCCCTTGCTATTTACTATCATATAAAAAATCGAACATCAGAGCGCAAGCTCGACATATTTGATGAGAAACTTCACCCTCTCTGTAAAGAAGGAGTCAGTGATGACTATGACAAGTATAACCCTGAACACAAACAAATATATAAATTTGTAAGAACATTGTTCAATGCTGCCCAACTGACAGCTGAATGTGCTATCATTACATTGGTGTACTTGGAACGCCTCCTAATATGTGCAGAACTAGATATAGCACCATCTAATTGGAAGAGAATAGTTCTGGGAGCCATATTGTTGGCCAGCAAAGTGTGGGATGATCAGGCTGTATGGAATGTAGATTATTGTCAAATTCTGAAAGACATCACTGTGGAAGATATGAATGAATTGGAGAGACAGTTTTTAGAAATGTTACAATTCAATATAAATGTACCATCAAGTGTGTATGCAAAATATTACTTTGATCTGCGCACTCTAGCTGAGGCTAATGATTTGGCTTTTCCCAGTGAACCTTTAAGTAAAGAGAGAGCACAAAAACTAGAGGCAATGTCTAGAGTTATGGAAGATAAAATCACGGCTGAAGTGGTAAAAAACGGCATTAAAAAATGGTCTAGCTTAGACAATGTCAATTCAGGTGCTGGCGTAAGACGAAGTGTAGCCATATTGTCATAATTCATAGTCATGAGCCAAAATTCAAATCCAAAATGAATCACAAATTTGCAGATAATATTTGTGTATTTTATAAGAATGTATTGTATTTAGAATTTTTGCACCTGATTGAATATCATTTCTTTTATCATTTTGGTACTAGCTTCATTATAAAAGCATATTCTACTGACATTTACTGCCATCTATTACCTTGAGGACTGAAGAACAATCATTAAGTTAATAGTATAACTCCTTGGTGTAAAATAATTATTCATTTGTAATATTTACCCACCCAGGTGCTTCAATAGTTAGTGATTACATCATGTATTCACAGCATCGTAAAGCAAATTGATATTCCTGCAGGCAATGGGGTAACCATAAGTAGGTATGAAACCAATAGCATTTTATCCTTGACTCATATTAAGCTACTGGTATAATCAATAGCTCATGGTATTTTATACCATTTTTAATATTTAACTAAACTAATGTAAGTCATGTTGATTACATATAAAATATATTTAATTTGTATGTGCACAAATGCTTTATATTGGCAGTGCAATGTTAATTTATATTATTGTCTCTGTGGAGTAGAATCAGTGTCACTTCATGCAACATGGCAATAATATTTTAATTTTATTACTTTACTAAATACTTAGCCTGGCATTGTTATTGCCGTGTTGCACAATTTGGTAAAAATATAGATAATGGTTGTCAACTTAGAACTACTAAATACCAAGAATACTTTTGGTATTTGTGGTAGCATTTCATCATATCAAGCTCATGGTTGTTGCAATTTTACTGATAAATTGACAATAATAAAGTACTTTAGATACTTTAGCGACATTGAAATTGAGACCCGTTATCTATATTTATATTTGTTGCTACTAATCTCAATTAGTGACCTTTTCTCTGGGGAAGCTCACAATATAAATGTTTACTAATTATGAAGTCACTAAAAATAAAAGACTTGTTGGTGGTCCAAACATGAGGTAATTTTTTTGTAAATTATTGCTAATTTGTTACATTTACTAAGCTACAGTATGTGTCCTTTATTGGCTTCCAATATATTTTAACTTTATACATATTTAGTTTATACATGAAGCACTAATGTTAGGTTCGCTTTCAAAACTATGCTATTTAGATTAAAATTAGACTTACTAGTATGTGCAACTGCATTTTGACTGAAATAAGGATCTTGTGAATGTGGTATAAATGTCTTTAGTCAACCGCGGTTTTATTTTGTATAATTTTACATTGTCATATTATTGCATTTAAAATTCTGAGCTAGTTATACATTATGCCAAATTGTTATTTTGTATAACAAATTATACTGATATTGATCTTATAGACAGGCATTACAGCAATTGTAAAGGATAATAAATTTTTCGTATAAAAAATTAAATAATTATTTTGTTTATATATAATGTGAAGTAATTGAATTCATTCATGATTATTCAGATTGTGAATTGCGATTGAATTATACAATCCAAATATGTATCTTTAATGTAATTAAGCAGAAATAAACATTTTATATGAGACTTTAAAAGGGCTTTTAATTCTTTATCTATAATCATACAGGTCAGGAGACCAGGACATTCCTCTTTTTGAAGATAATCTCAGGCATTGTAGGGAATATCGCCAGTCATATGGGAGACGACTACCTATGTAATGTAAGCAAATAGGGACATGGGAAAACATAGGGTGTTTAAGATTTCTAATCTAAAATTAAATTGGTCACAATGAAGACACTACCAGTACAGTCTAGTCTGTCCATGGAGGGTGATACTACAAAATATGGAAACTATTTGAATTATTGCAATTTTTTTTTTAATATTACGACAGTGGTTTCAAATCTTTAAGATAGTCGCTATAATTTTCAAAGATGTCTACAACTTCACTCTTCTTGTTCATTTTGTCATCATACTCCGCTCCAACTGACCATAGTGTCTCTAAATCATACTGTAGTCGAGCCTTCTCTGAGAATACATGTAATGCTATATTTCCTGAAACATATTAAATAATTTTTAAAATTAATGATCAATTTTAATACTACAGGAAGCGTGATGTTGGTGTAACACCAAAATCATGCTTCTTTATGCGATTATGGAAAAAATTGTGTTTCTCTGTAATTTGTTCTGTAGCTTTTGTGTGAAAGAGCAACTCATGGAATAGAAAATCATGTAACCGTTGGATAATCTTCAATACTTCTATAACCTTCGGCAAAGTTGTCAATTTGAAAGATAATTTATAGCACCATGGCTTTTTCAGACTGAGTCTTGACAAAGGACTTGTTTTGAAATATTCACTTGAATATGGGTATTTTACCTCATCAAAATTATAACATACATTACAATGTCATGACTTGACAATGGCAATATTGTTAAAGAGTAAGCATATCTGAGGCTAGGAAACATGACAAAACATGTAAGTAATGACCGTTGATTTCAAGACGTAATCATCTATTAGATTATGCTAAGCGTTTGCTTGTGTTGCATTGTGTTTACAATGTAAAAATTTGATAATGAATAAATTATTGACATTCCTTGCACCACGAAAAATGATTTCAACAGTCAACATATGCTTTGTCAAGTTTTACCTGAACATTGTCTAAGTGGGCTGTGTAGATTTCAGCCCAGGGCTTATTTACTTTAAAATAATTATCTTACCCAAGTCTAACGCCATCCATTCATCAGACTCTTTTCCTTCTATCTTAGGTATAACATCTGATTTATTACATTTTTTCTTATAAACTCTCCTTACAAATTCTGCTATCGCTAAAATATGTCTCTTGTTTCTGCCGCTAACTACGCAGATATAATCAACATAACGGATGTTCTGTGGGACTGTGGCTACGAATATATCTCTGGAATTCTCCCTATGCAGCAAATCAACCAGGTCTTCAATTTCAAACACACCATTTGTTCCTCCTAAAATTTAAATAATTATTGTTATGAGATAAGAAAAGTGGAAACAATATATTATTTTATGGGGGTCCCTTATAATAATATATTGGGAGTGGAAAGAAAATTGAAACACCATTCTGATTATCCCATCACAGATTGAAATCAATTTTTAAGTGTTTTTTTTTATTTTTAGCTTATTTGGACTAGTGTCTAGTATTTATCGTACACTTCAACGGCGCTAAGAATCTTAAAGAAAAAAAAATCCATATATTTTTTCATGTAAAATGATGACATCTTAGTTTGCCGCCTGTTTCGTAACCTTCAGGAAAGCCTAATGCTTATTTGCAACCTCGATGGTGTAAAAAAAAAATAGGTCCTACTTTATACCAATACTTACTTTTTAAATTGATACCATCGAATTCATCGCTAAGAATAGGATATTGGTCGATCGGATTTATCTCTTCCTCTGCTGTGTTTTCAATAACAGGCGAATTAGTGTCTGTAATCACTTGGTACTTGCTGGCAATGGCTGGTGAAGTGCTGTTTGTCTTGGATGTATGCCTTGGATTCCTTAAGCAAACTCCACAGTGTATTTGCCTATTGATATAAGTAAAGTTAACAGTAGTCTGCGTAAACGAGGTTCTTGGTCGTTGACTCAGAGTTCTTATTAAAACTTTTCTGAACATTGTGTAATCCAATGCGAATGCTTTAATTTAAATTTCAATCAGCAGTGCACACCAAATAACAACATAACCTATTTTGACAAAATTGTCAATCTGGACCATCTGTCATTGTCATTATTGACATTATGTATGTTCCGTTATGCACTGTAAGGTGTGACGTCAATGTGGTAAGTATACTAATAAGCCGTTAATGTAGAGCTATTTAAACTGGTTACTGATTAAAACGGAACGCAGTTCAGTATTCTGTCATTCATTTATAATTATTATTATACAAGCGGACGCCTCGCGGTTTCACCCGCGCAGTTCCCGTTCCCGTGGGAATACAGGGATAAAAAATAGCCTATGTCACCCGGGGTTAATGTAGCTTCACAATCAAGGCCGGATTAACCCTATCAGGGCCCCTAGGCAATGCAATTCTCGGGGCCTCTTTCCTTTACCCTTTTCCTACCTTCATAACATGTCGATCAGTGGCAGCGAAATTCGCATTCGGTAATGTGGTTGATGTTTTTTTTTCTTTGATATAATATCATTTGAAGGCGGTTCATTTTTCTTAAAAAACTTGTAATGTTCTACTATATATAAAGTATTTCATCAACTAACAACAATCGTCGAAAAAAAGGAATAGTATTAAGGAAGTATACAAATTTCCAAAAAAAAATCATGGTCACGGGCCTTCTAGGCGATGCGGGGCCCCTAGGCAGTTGCCTAGTCCGCATTATGGATAATCCGGCCCTGTTCACAATGATGAAAGAATTTTTTAAACCGGTCCAGTAGTTTCGGAGCCTATTCAATACAAGCAAACAATCAAATCATTCCTCTTTATAATATTAGTATAGATTAATTGCATATAGCCTAATTGAATGGGTATACTGTAAATTTCTGGTCGCTGTTGACCACGTGATCAAAGTGCTGTGAGTGGCGATGATTTATAACGTCACATATTTTCCTAGGATGTAAACTGCGGCAGTATCACAGGGCAGTATACTGTACGAATTTCTCCCTAGTAAAAGCACTAAACAGTGCTCGCAGTGTATAACTGTACATACACATTACATTAGTACGGGAAATTCGTAAAAATAAATTGATGAATGTGATTTTTCTTTAGCTGAATGTTTCCGTTAATTTCGCACAGTCCGATAGGTATTTTGTGTGGTAGGTAGGTACCACAGACCAGTTACTACGTAGATAGGTACTACATTTTGGTAAAATATTGTAAATGATGGTCTAAATAAAATTCGTGACAACAGTAGATGTCTGCTTACCTAATACAATATTATTAATTAGCCTATCAAAAATAATTACAACAAACTTATCTTTGTTTTCTTCGTATTTTTTTGTTCTTAGCTAATAAAGCGTGGATAACCATCCAGCCATCACTCATCTATTGTGTGTACTACGTACGTAGGTATGTACATATCTACATTATAATGTAGTAAGTGATCGGTTTCGGCATTGTCAACATTTTCATATGAAGAGAATGACATTAATATCGTGACAACATTGAAGTACCTGGTAAGGAAAAATCTATAGATAGATAGGTACTTATTTTAAATATACTTCGAAATGTAGTGTTAAATTAAATATTAATAGTGAAAAAGAAAAAAGACACTCCACAAGACGTAAAGACTTGCAGCACAACTTTACTCCACACTTTTGTGAGTCAAAGTGCTCTTTACCAATCTATTACAATGTTTAATAACTTGCCAATTGAATTTAAAGTCATCAACAGTGTAAGTATTTTTAAAAACAAATTAAGGTCATATTTGCTGGAAAGGTGTCTATATACGGTGGATGAATTAGGATTTAAAACTATGACTCACGAGTAATTATGTTATAATCTCATTGCTCGGAATTATGTGTATGTCTACTTTTTAAATTGTGTTTAATAATTATTTTAAATGATTTACTTTGTTTGTTAAAATTATAAATTGTTATTTTATTGTATTTTGTGCATGTATTTCCTTTTTTTTATATAAGTATATGTAAAACATTTCAACACAATGTAATAATTGTTTCTGAAATAAATGAAATGAAATGAATGAAATGAAATTCTCTTTGCTACCTATCTACTAACCTACTAGTACGAACCTATTATTTGCGAAAGAAGTGACAGGTGTGACAGTGCTGCATAAAATAGTACGTTACGTTAGTATTATTATAGGTCAATGGACTAACTCAGATTAAAGAGGGTAGGTACTAGGTAATCAGTATATAAAAATGTACTAAAAGGTCGTGAAAACTAGTTAACACTGTAGCAATATAATACGCGGGCTGCTCTTATGGCGCTGAAAAGATGCTAGGAATTCACGAGGCCTTACATTACCAAGGAGGTCTTTGATTACTTTTCAATCTTAAAGATAACAACGGTGAAGTTATTCTTGATACAGTTCTGAAGGTTAGTTGACTAGTTGACCGCGTTATCTAGTCAATACTAGTTAGAGTTACCCACCTACTTAATTGATTGTAATGATAAATATTAGTTATAATTAATCGTACATAGCTAAGTAATGAATGACACATGCTTATTTATAAATAAGGTAATATGGGCCCCTAGTTCGTGATAGTACGTTATTTCGTGAGTTTTGTTTCTGGTGCAAAAAATGAGCAATTTAAATATTATTCACTTTATTTATAAATTATTTAGTTAAAAATCTCTTCTACTTAAACTGTCTAAAAAAACAATTAGGTACCACCATTTTGGCGATTAATCTAATATTTAAAATAAATTCGTTTATGTATCACTAGCGTGATTTTGTTTGTTAATCGATTTTTTTTAACCTATTTTATAATTTAAAAACTATCTATAAATTTGAAGTGCAGGAATTGCCAAAAATCCATAACACGAAACAAAGCACTCTATTTTTGTTACTTTTCCCCAAGTTCGTAACAGATAAATCTGTAGTACCTAATACTCGTAGGTGACGGAATTTCCTTGAAGATTTATTCTTTGTAACTTTCAGGAACATGCAAAATAAAATATGCCGTATAAAATGTATGAATATTTTGTGCGATACAGGGTCTGTACCTGCACCCAGACACGGAAAAACAATTTCTGGATCACACAAAGTAATGTCCTGTATGAGATTCGAAACCCCGACCTATTGCGCTGCTTTCGTACACAACCCCACCGCACCACCGAGGCAGTCATTTTGCCATTTCATGTGTGTATAAAATGGAGTAATCCGTACTAAGTGCCTTAGCAAACGTTATTTGATAAATTAAAAAAACATACAAATCCAATCCAGAAGGATTTGTATGTAGACCAGTAGCTCATATAGGAATGCGACTTCTTCGAAGGAGGAAGAAGAATTAATAGTGAAATGGATTCACCACATGAACGAGATTCCCATCACAAAGAAGCTGTAACGGCATTCTGTTTTAATTTCCTATATCTACCTATATTTCAAAGGGAGAAATAGACATTTGAGTTTTCTTTCAATTTTTAGTGTGTAAGTGATAAAAGCATTATTTGTTGCCATTTATATTTCAAATATCTTTATCCAGTTCTTTTATTATTAAACCCTTTAAACATTAATGCTTTTTTTTTAATGTATGAATATAATTTACTACAAAATAAATCTCAAAACAGGGGCCAAGAGTTCACCAGCTTAGAAGCAGAGCAAAATTTTATTTATAAAATTTAGTAAAAGGAAGGTTAGTTTCTAAGTAGGTTATAAAAGCCCTATCACAATACATTTATGTCCGGATTACAACCTAGGCTATTTTACGACATATTTAAGACTAGCGGACTCCTTGCGGTTTCACCCGCGTAGTTCCCGTTCCCGTGGGAATACAGGGATAAAAAATAGCCTATGTTACCCAGGGTTAGTGTAGCTTCACAACGATGAAAGAAATTTTCAAATCCTTCCAGTAGTTTCGGAGCCTATTCGATACAAATAAACAATCAAATTTTCCTCTTTATAATATTAGTATATAGACATAGAGCCTAAGAAATGAAAAGAGGTTGGGTACTAAAAATACTTATTCAAACCACGATTCACCTGTTTTATAACTATGTCATCGAGTTATCTGACTCAAACATGCTATCTTATCAGCTTATCAATGGGCGTTTGGAATAAGAATAACTACAACACATTATTGTATGATTGTTTGAAACAAAACTATACATTTTTTTACTCGGGAAGCGACAATTTAACCGCAATGTCTTTAAGTTTAATGCCAGTGACATTTATAAAGGTGTTATGTGTATAGTTGATACTTTAGGTGTAAATAATGATAATAGATAAGTGATTTAACAATGGTTGCGTGTGAGTTAGACAACGAGGTTGCAGGGGATTTGATGGGATGGAAGTTACCGGCTTGGCAAGCATTGTTACTTCATCGTGTATTTCCCTCAATCGGTGGTCTGCTTGTATACCTCACCCTTATGAGTTATGATTTGACTCTCGTCGTCGAACATTTCACGAATGGTGACGAAGCGTAAGTGTTCAAAATATGATAAACCTTCCTCTTTTGATGCCTATTCATAGGAGTTTAGATTCATTTATCGTTATATTTATTTGCAGAATTATGATTGAAATCATTCATTGAAGCGATTACTCACATTCTGTTTTCTTAGAATGTGAGTAATAGTGTTGCCAGGTTGCACCATTTGAATAATATTTACGAGCAATTTTAAACAATAAAAAGTTAATTAATTAAATAGGTATTTTAACTAGTCTAGGTAATACGATTATGTAAAAATTAAAAAATCAATTGACCGCAATTGGTCAATTGTTTTTTTAATTTTTGATTGAGAAGGTATCAGAAGAAAATTCATTTCACAATAAAATCTTTTATGACTGAATTATTATTTATCAATAACCAAGTAATAGTTTATTAAAATAACTATATGAGTACAATAATTGTATTTTTGAAAGATAGAAAAATTTGAATGCCAGAATCAGGAATCGAACCTGAGACTTCCGTATGCCAAACCGGTGCCGGAATCGAACCACCTATCTGGACTACGTTACTAGACCAAAATGCAAGCCAGTTAGGCCCTCGCATGCGCCATCTAGCCGGTAGGTAAAGAACTATCACGGCTTTTGTTATTGCTTCGTTACAGAGAGGATTTTAACAAATTATGATGTCGCAGGCCGAATATTATAGTAATTTTATAATATTAAGTAATTGGCAAGAAATGCGTATAAAAAATACTTTAACTATCTGAGTGTTTAACGAACTGAGTGACTTAAACAAACAATGTTACCTTGGTATTATAATATACAGGCAGTGTCATACACCTAATAAAGTACTGCTTAGTAGGTATCCAGAGTTCAATGGTATAGCAAGGTATGTGAATCGATTCCTACAAAAAAAGTACCTACCTTTATATGTTCGTAAACTTTCGCGATTTGTACACATTATAGAATTTTATAAGCTACGGGTCTTAATCGCGTAAATATTTTATTTTAAGGCTAAATACCTTTGTTTCAGTCTACCCGTGACCACGGCCGTTGCAATACGGTCGAAACGTCGGGAAATAAACAAAGGTATTTAGCCTTAAAATAAAATATTTACGCGATTAAGACCCGTAGCTTATGAAATTCTCTAAAAAGTACCTACCTACCTACCTACCGACGTATTTTACAGAATGGGAGTATTTTGCACCATCCTCATGATCCTACCTTCGATGCTATCATTCGTGTTCACATTAGCATCGTCTCCTCCAGGACTACAAACAGAACTGTCGGCATTCTCCGTCTCCGTAGAAAAAAATGATATCCGTTGGCTGGTGTTGCAATTCGTCAATGCTTTATTCTTTCCGATTGCTGCTATTGGAAGGTTAGTACCAACTTACATTTGAGCTCACCTCTGAACCTAAATAGGTACATTATTCACTGCCACTTGTTAATTTTTTTCAGTTTTTTTTTTTAAAGAAAACTAGCAATTGTCGTCCCACATTACTAGCAATCCTGTTAGTCCCTCCAGCTAAGCTCTATGGCTTGTGTTAGGAGTGGGCTCACGTTGTCGGTAGTATAATGGCGAGGATTCGAACCTCACGATTGCGAGACCGATGCCTTAGCCATTAGGCAACCGCCGCTTCAAATTATTTCATAACTGTGTTTTTGTACAACAACAAAAAATAATTAAACATTTTTAAGTTGGTGCCTCAAACATAAAACTAATTTCCTGGCACCAACTTCAAAATGTTAAATTTTTTATTTGAACTTAGTTTTTTGTATATGAACTTAGTTTTTTGTTATGAAGGTAACAAATTATCGACATTTTGCTAAGAGCTGTTGCGAACAAATTCTCAAAGTACCTAGAGAATGTTTTGGAGCTGAATGAAATTGGTATTTTTTGGCTTTATTTATTATTTTAATATTAAACTCCTTAGAGCTTTTAGTAATGAATTTATGGAAAAATTAATTTTGGAGAACAATAGATTTCGGGCGCACGGGCTTGAGCCAATAATGGCTCTATCTCTGTTCCGAATTTTATCCAGATCCGTTTATCCGTTGTGGCGTGATTAAATAACAAACATCCATCCATACATCTAAACTTTCGCATTTATAATATTAGATAGTATGATAATCATATAAAGTGGTACTTAAGCACTTACCTATGATCCGGGTAGATCATTTCCTCGTAAATCGGTATTGCCGCTAGGAATATTATAGCAGGTTTTTAACATAGTTACCTATAAAACAAAGTAGTTTATTGTCTTTGTCTCTCCTCTCTCTCCATGTCTTGTCCTTGTCTTGTGGTAGGTACCTACTACTCTTAGATTTCCAAAACTACAGAACGGATTTTAAGCTATTGCATAGCTTTTATCGCGGGCTTTGAGCGCGGCGACCGAATCAAGAAATTACGTAACGAAAATAAATCCTAACACCCCCCACTCCGCCTACCATGTAGCTCGACCGAGCGTTCGATTTACGTAGGTATATGTTATGTATATGGTACTTACGACTGTACGAAGCTCGTCTTGACGACCTGCTCCGTAATCGGACGAATACGTAATTTAAGGAATAACTTTATTAGTGTGTAATTACACTATTTATACCGAATTATTTATACTTATTAGTTATACCTAGATATTTTCATTTTATAGAGAAGAAAAACTTAAAGAGCTAAAAAGAAAAAGAAATTGTGAACGTCAAAGGGAAAAATCTTTCTGACGCTGATAATATATCAGCGTTAGAAAGATTTGAAGAAAAATAAGTTGATAAAAAAATGCTATACAATAGCTTTACCGCGGCAGTCCCCGAGTGCCACACATTTTTTTTATTAAGTTGTTTCTTCGTAATGGTTTATAGTTTAACGTATACCTGAAACACATTTGCAATATGCATTTATTATCAATGGAACGGGCCGCTAGTATCTACCTTATAAAATAACTAGCGGACGCCTCACAGTTTTACCCGCGTAGTTTCCGTAACCATGGGAATACAGGGATAAATAGTAGCCTATGTCACCCGGGGATAGTGTAGCTTCCCAACGGTGAAAGAATTTTTAAATTCGATCCAGTTGTTTTTAAGTATATTCGTTACATACAAAAATACAAATCTTTCCTCTTTATAATATCTATACTAATATTACAAAGCTGAAGAGTTTGTTTGTTAGTTTGTTTGTTTGAACGCGGTAATCTCAGGAACTACTCATCCGAATTGAAAAAATATTTGACCGTTGGATAGCCCATTTATCGAGGAAGGCTATATAACATCACGCTACGACCAATAGAAGTGGAGCAGCAATTAGAAATATTGCAAAATTTACGCAGACGAAGTTGCGCGGGACAGCTAGTTAGTATATATATAGGTACTGATGTCTGTTCGATACTGTGGGCTAAGTAGTGTCGCCTACCTACAAATCTACGCTTAGTGGGTACGAAAAGGTGAGGACCTTATTATTCACAAAACACGAACCCATTAACCAGATACGAGTAAGTGCTACAACAAAACCAACATCACTAAAGAAAAGAATAAAACTAAAGTCAATGATCTAATATTAGTTCGTCCGGAAACTATTTATTTTCGGCCATTACCTTTCGATGTGTCGTCGTACTCCATGTTAACAAGATAATCGCTTTGCTACAGATACTGCTTCCTAATTTTCTGGTGGGTGGAAGCTGTGTGTGCGTCACGTGCTCAAGATGAAGAGAGGACGAAGGAAGCCATATTACAAGCAAGAGCGCCTTCCCCTATGGAATTATATTTGTTCCTGCAATCTTTTTTACATGCAGCACCGCACGCTATCGTGAACATTCTGGATTTGTTGGCACGGTTCTCTGACTTCACTTATGATAAAGGTATACTTAAGTTTACTATGAATAAATTGTCCATTACATTGTCCTCTAATGGCATTTTTCATATTAAGTATACAAAATGTTGTTAATTAAGTATCAGTTCCTATTTCTACAACTCTTGTATGATATCTTTTGATGTCTAGATTTGGGCGTTTATTAAGACATCAAATATTACAGTTTCAGTTCAATCTGTGAGCATCATAGTCTCATGTCTTCGAATGGCGAGTACAGCAACAGTTTACAGAAGATTTGAAAGGGAGAAATTAGGCGGAAGAAACTATCCCTGGAACAGGAAATCTGTTATCGAAAACCAAGGTGACGATAACGTGGATGCAGAAAAGAAAAATGTAGCAAACGAAGAGGAGGATAGACTTTACGATTCTATCACGAAACCGGTATCGTTACGAACGTCCACGCCGAATGCCGGGCAACCAGAACGAAACGTTAACAGTGACATGATCCAATTTTCTCCTGGCCCTCCAGTTGAGATGTCCTCGGGATTTTTTGACAATGATTCGTATTATTCCGATTCTAGCTCGAATTACCTTCCACCAATATCCCCTGTTGTTGTCCGAAAACGGCAATCACCAACGTATGACAGTGATGGCGAGTATGTTAGACCGATAACTATTATTGATAAAGTTGCACCGCGGCGAAGAGACACCGAATATAATATAGAGAAAGTTGAAATTCTACCTCCTCCTGTAATGTTGGCGCCTAGACCAGGTTCTTTAGCCGTTTGGGCAGAAAAGATGGTGGAAAATGCCGAGTCAATCCCGACTTGGCTGTCAGCGCCACCTAGACGAAAGTATTGCGATGAAGTTGTCAGAGACGAGCCGGACATTCCATATCGAGTGCCCAGATCATTCATGCGTGGTCTTGAACCTCAAGATTTCACAGCAGCATTGATTCATTTTATGGGCTGGTACTCGTTCTTCATAGCTCGTTTGCTCTCTATAGCTTGTCTTATAAACTTCATGCCTGTTCTGGCAATCATTATTCTTTTCTCACATTACCAAGTAATGCTCCTATTTTTGATAGTTCCGCAAGCTAGTACTGTAAGAAGAGCCTTTTATATATTTCTTGCATTCATATACTTATTTTGTTTAATGGAGTTTAAGATTCGTTTCCGGCACGTGCGAGTGTGGCATGTGTTTTGGATCATCGTGTGTACCATAGAGATCATTATATTCACTGGTTTATGGGCTACTATAGACAATAGTTTTCATTTTTGGTGGATGAGTTTTGTAGTGAAAGTAATTGTTGGGAGCATAGGCTTGAGTTACACGTGTTTTATTGTATATTTTATAATGTTGAAGCCTAGAGAAACTGTAGTTTATATTAACAATAAAAATAAACAAAAGGCTATTTCGAATCCAGTAGAATCTAGTGTATAAGGAAAGACGTGGCAATAGAATTTGTCCACAATTGAAGGAACTAAGGTACGATGCGAAGTTGTAAAAATGGCGGCAAACTTACATGTCGCTATTTTCACAGCACCGCGTTTACCGTGTAAACCAGTGTAAAATATACTTGAAATACATGTTATCGAGACAAGAACGAGACTTTGTGATTCAAAGAAGAAAACTAGAAAGAAATTATACTTGTGATTATTCGGTAGAGATTATGACTTGAGCCATAATCTCTACCGAATAATATTGGAGGGAAGAGAAAAAAAAAGTACGATTCGAGATGGCAACCGTGCATATTTTGGTGCAAGTTGTAAAAACAACAGTATTAAAACAAGGACATTATATTTTCTACTGTATAACGAATTACCATAATTTAAAAGGTTGTGATGTAAACTGTTTAAAATTCGAAGCCCGTGACGAATGCTTAAGTACTCTTACACTGATGGTGTAACGACTTTGAATTGAAATATTTACGGTTCGATTTCAGCACGAGACAAAAAGAGTGACACATATATAGTAATTAATAATAACTTACCAGAAAGATGTCTGTATCTTCCTCTATATTGTTGCGTAGACAGCTGGTTACATCCGTGTACATTTCACTAACGTATAAAAATATTGTTACGCATCGATATTTTCGAACCGACAATCGCTATTGTTTTTATTCTCTCTATCTAAGTATTTTACCTAACTTTATATTCGAAAAAATTGATTGATATAAAGCTACAGAAAGTTTATATAAGTAGGTAAGTATATATTTACTTATATCTAGTTATATCCTTGGAACGCATTATGAGAAACGACTGTGTAGACGACTGTTGTAAACCAAATTACTTGGTACTTGGTTTGCAACAGCCGTCAACACTGTTGGAAACAAGCAAGGTCATCTTAGGTTGTACGTTCGTTTCCAACCGTCTGGAAGACGCTTAACTGACGCCCAAAATATAAAGACTGACTATTTTTCTTACAGATTTATTTGAAATATAATATCACAGACCGGATGTACGCTTGAGCTAAGACTAAATACTGCAGATACTATCACATAAATTTTATTAGATAGTTAGCTATGAAAATTATTGTATGTCGGTACGAATAATGTAGGTAGGTAAGTATATTAGAAAAATCGAATATCGTGAAACTGAGGCCATGTTTATAAGGTTTATTTTATTTTTCTTTTTTTATTAAACTTTCTTCCGCAGTAGGGTACAAGCTCTGTGTCGCGGGGGACTTTACAAACATACAAGTCACGTACACAAATTACACCCAGACTCGGAACAACAAGTTGTGGATCACACAAAGTGGTGTCCCGTGTGGGAATCGAACCCACGACCTCTTGGGTAGCAGTCGGATACACTACCACCGCCACCGGCAGTCAATTGTTTGTACCATAAATAGAACCTTTTAGACTAAAATATAATTAATCTAATAGGTACCTACTGAGATTAATAGATTGTCCATATGTATCTAAGATTGTTAATATTAAGTATTCTAGTATTTAAACCTAAGTTTTGCATGTAAGATTGTTTTATAAATGCCCAAACAATATTTTTTTTTGTTTATTCCCTACCAAATCAGACCTGAACTTCACAACAACTAGATTAGGTATCATTAAATAGTACCTACCTATATATTAATTTCTGAATAATAGATATAGAAGAGCGGAGCCTCCTACAAGCATTTTATGCTTATAATGTAAGTATGTTAAACATCTTCTTTTGTGACAATAAATGATTAATTGCCTGAAATGAAATAGCTTGGGATAAAGGCTATACCAACCTTCTCGTAATGTACTTATCCATAACTAGGTCTAACTGTTTGACAGATAGGTACCTACTAACTACCTACGAAGTTTCTGCGAGTGATTCAAATGATTCGTCAAAGAAAGCGACATTAACGACCACTTTACTTAATAGACGCTGTCCAACTGTTTCCGAACGAAAATAAACCATCGAAGAAAAATTTACCTACGCGTTCCAGATTTGAAAAATAGATTCCCGACGAAATTCAGAGAAACATGATGAGACGAGCATACGGTAGGTTTTAACCTATTCTTCTTCGGCATTGATATTCCATAGAGGAGCCTACAAGGCACAGCACCAATAAACAAATCGCTTTGTATTACTTCAAAGAGCAATGCTTCGCTCTCAAGTTGTGATTGAAGCATCCCTTCTGGCTGAAACAGCTGCATTTTTTTCTCTCGACATCTTAATTATTTACGTTCATCAAAATAGTTTCATCTACTGATTTATGTTTTGTTATTGCTACTATTGTTTTATTGTTGACAAACATTGTAACTCTTTCTTTCGTTGACTTTTATGGAAATCAAGTTATAAAATGCTTGGAAGGAAATAAATATTAGACGGGTATATATTTTTATAAGAAAGAACTAGGTAGGTACACATGTAATGCATGCATACCTGCTATTAAACGGGTAGAAGCAACGATAAAATAAATTTAAAAAAGTTCAAGTCATCCTATTTTGCAGGCAAAGACAGCACAAAGGCGAGGATATAATTTGTAGCGAATTTGCATAAAATTATTTAAATTGTGTTGCCTGTATGGGCTGTATAGCAGTTACTATAGCCATTTTTTAAATGTCGAAGTATTGATGCGGTCACAGCGGGTCAGCAGCCTTGCCACATGACGCGGTCTGTATCATAACGCTTATGATATTACACAGAGAGCCATTGATAGCCGACAAGATGACTTACAAACTTTTTTTTTAAAGAGGGCATAGTGTCATGACACCTGATCTCAGATTAATAATAGGACCACCTGATGTTGAATAATGTAGATGTATAAGTAATTCCCGCCAATAAAATTGATGGTGTTGTCTTTGAAAATAAAAAAAATGAGAATCTTTCGTTCGTAAACATATATTTTTTTTTATGACATGAAAATAGGGAGAAAGCCAAGTAGGTAAGTAAAGTAAAATATTTTATTGGGGAGATCTCGTAAAGTAGCTAAGTAAGTAAAGTCCATAAAGTAAATTGCTTCCTGTAGCATCAACATTAATTTCATGGGCCAGACGAAAAAGTATCTTTATTTACCTGACTTTGATTGTTTGAATGAAGGCTGTGGAACTAAACAATTAAAAAAATTACTTATCAACCGATCTACTTATGCAATCTTTAATACGGTGATTAAATGATAACATTTTTAAGAAAAGTTAATGGATAATACTTAGAACTCCCGCTTTCATACAAAAAAATAAAACACACTCTTAATTATTTAGTAAATAAGTCAGTGTTCAACTTTTACTTTTATTTTGTAAGCACCTAGGTTATATATCATGTGCAAACTATATGTGGAAGCTTGTAATTAGCAATCTACGTTAACTAGAGTACACTATTTATAAAATTATTAGTGACTCAGCTTCTGTAAAAAAAAAAAAACTTACTCCACAAATCGAATATTTGGTTCATTTTGAGGCAGAAGTAGTAAGTCCATGAAGTAGAGTTGTGCGAGACGAAATTGGTAGAGCATTGAATCAAGCATTATGTCAGATTTACTCGTATGTTCCGGAAAAGAGACATAGATTTATTCAGAAATATTGCTTGGTTCCCATTCAATATGAAAGCGGGACTTGTCAGAGTTGTCAGAGCTTTCATACCGATTTTTATTTTTTCACATTGTAACCCCTCGACACACTACAGTTTCATTCGACCTTTAGCAGTTAGCTTAAAGCCTGGGGGGGGGGGGGGTGACATAGGATCGCAGCGTTTGTTTGTATATTTTAATGGGGTTGCTGTCATATCGCACTTGTCAGTTCATCTTATTCCAGCCAGCTGCAGGGCTAAGTGATAAAGAAATAGGACTTGGGTAATGGCAGCCGTTGACCGCAGTACAATAGCTACAAGATATGTTACAACCAATAAATAGCTTTCAACGGTCATTACCAGTTTATTGTAAGGTGACACTTTCAACTTAAACTTACATTAAACGATCTAAACGATTCTAATTTTACGATTTCTCTAGATAAGAAATCCTACCTACTAAAACTTAATTTGTAAATAGTAGGCAAGTTGTTAAACGTTTTCTCAACTAATTACCCACAGTAGTATCCATAGGTACTAATATTATACAGCCGAAGAGTTTATTTGTTTGAACGCGCTAAACTCAGGAAGTACTGTAGGCCTGCTCTGTTTCTTTAAAACGAAATTCATGAATTTTCGTTTCTTTAAATTTCTTAAGTTTACAGGGACTATTCTAATTAATTTTTGGTATGTACAAGAAGATCGAACCCATGGACGATTTTGATTTGACGATTAAATAGATGTTCCTGGCTCTGTATATCACCACCTCATTTTTGATCGAAACTTCGTTTTCATTGAAATAGAGTAGGCCTCCTGGTTCGAATTGAAAAAATATTTTACTGTTGGGTAGTCCATTTAAAGAGCAAGGCTATAGGCTATATAACATCACGCTACGACATATAGGAGCGGAGCAGCAATGAAAAATGTTGCAAAAACGGGAAAAAATGGCGCAGACGAAGTTGCGCGGGTCAGCTAGCTTCTTAAATGACTATTTATTGTACATCTGTATAGCTACTGTATTTACTTAAAAGGAGTACAGAGTTTATTTTTCGGAAGAGATCAGTCGAGGTGTACAGTATGTTTCCCCATTTCACTTGATTGTACTACTAATTAGTAGTGGGAGATATTGAGATTCTAATAGGTAGACTTTCCCCATGTGCTGATTCGACCCGCACTTGGCCGGTGTTATAGTAAGAGTTAATTAATGTTGGACCCCCGTCCATTCACACCTGGAATAATTATATAAAAAAAAAAATTTTTTGTACCGTGTCATAGAAAGGTGAAAGGGGGTGGGAAAATTCAGGCATTTGATTGTCTGCCTCTGTCTACACTGGAAAATATATAACGAAGATGAAAAACTAAAAGGACAATATACCTACCTAACTACATTAGGAAGTTGTAAAAATGGCGACAAACTGACTGTCATCTCGCTATTTTTACAGCTCCGCGTTTAACGTAGCGTAATCTTGTGATTCAAATAAGAAAACTTGAAAGAAAATAAACTACAGAATACAGAATGAAAGAAGGATGGAAGAGGAAAAAAACTACTTAAAGGATTATTATTTTTAAACTTTCGCGATTTTTATATATATTAGACTAGCTGTCCCGCGCAACTTCGTATGCGTAAATTTTCCCCGTTTTTGCAACATTTCTCGTCGCTACTCCGCTCCTATTAGTCGTAGCGTGATGTTATATAGCCTATAGCCTTCCTCGATAAATGGGCTATCCAACAAAAAAGATTTTTTTTTAAATCGGACCAGTAGTTCCTGAGATTAGCGCGTTTAAACAAACAAACAAACAAAAAAACTCTTCCGCTTTATAATATTAGTATAGATATATTTCGGGACTTAATCGCGTGAATTATTTAATGGTAATGGTCGAACCTTTTATTTACCTGACGTTTCGATCGAATTGCACCGATCGTTGTCGCGGGTCGACCTTCTATTAAGTCCCGAAATATATCTAATACCTAAAGGATGTTTTCTGACGAGAAAGTCAAGTATTTTGAGTTCAAGTAGTAATGTATTAAAAAAAGTGGCCTTCGGTACCTAGAGACTTCATGTTCATAATATAAAATCCATAGCCAAAGCCAACCAACTCTGTAATACACGCCATAGATCAAAAACGCCGACTTACAGAGAATGAAGTGATGCGATGTTGAAAAAGAGCCGCGGTGATCGCACGCGCAGCTTCGCGATTATTTTTTGCTAATTTACCATACATTACAAGTCGATGGCCGGAGATGGGTACCAGGAACGGTAATTGCACACCGGGAACAAGACCCTGCATTATAGATAATGGATATGTTCATTGTTCATCGGAGGAGAAACATTTTGAGGTTATGCAGTCTCAGATATTGAAATTTGTGGAATAAATTGATGATGTAGGTTGTTAATGAAAAGGGTAATAATATTATAATTAAAAAAAACATCCAAGTGCGTATCGGGTTACTTTGTCGGCGTTACTAATGCCTATGTAGGTATATCCAAGCCAAATTACTTATAGTAGTAGTAGTATGGTATTATATTATATGTGCTTACAGCTTTCTAGTAGTAAGGGTATCTGAGCTAACTTGGGGACCGACGGATGGACATGGAAACTACAAGGGTTCCTTGTTTACTACGGAACACTAAAAACTTACCTTAAGTACTTTAGGTGTGGATTTGAGTTCCTGTTTGCCTTCTTGAGGACTTTCATGTGTCGGTATCATAATCTAAGACAGATAGAGTTTTCTTTTCTATTTTTTATTCGCGTTTTTGGTTTTTCTGCAAAATAAACATGAATTTATACAAAAGTAACACCGAGCAAAACTCAATCAATTATTATTCAAGATTCTTATAAGTCAACCAGCATAAGAACCTCTTTACACTCCCAATACTTTTACAATAAGTAGGCACATTAACTAAACAAAAAAATATACATATATCCTTGGAAACGTTGAATTTTAAAAAGTGACATATACTAAGTCGTTTAGTTACTTACACACCCCACTTAGGATAATTTGGTAGGAACACCAGGAAACGTCTTGATAAGTTAGTAGGTGTAGTTGAAGAGCTAATTTCTCATGATTGAGTTCTCATTCTTGGCAGTAGGCTACTAGCTTATCAGGAAACACTAGGTACCCTGATAAGCTAGTACTGTCATCAATGAGAGCTCGCTATTACCACACTAATTGTTACCCAATGACAATGAAACATACCTCTTTTTTTATTAGGTTATATATTCAATTGTATTGTAATCAAATGGATAAATTCTATAAATAATGTATGTGTAGTGTATGTGAGTCTAAATGATTATTATGTATTATGATGGTAAGCATACTTTTCGCCAATTTACTATTTATTGTGAATTCTTGTCAATTTATTATTTTATAGTCTCAATTATTGAAATATAATTCGCATGACATAAGGACGAAATGTGCTAGAACTACCAATACCTAACAACCTTGTAAGCCATATTTCCTGGGAATAAAATTTTATTTAATTTCATTTCAGTTTCAGGTCTCATAGTTTGATGTTTTTAAATGAGAGTTACAGTTCTAAGCTTATCAGTAGAACCTAAGTACAGGGTACACCTCAAGGTAGTTAGTTTATCTTACTTGTGTTGTGAGTATTATTATAGAAAAAAACCCCTTTGCAGAGAGACTATACCTATATAATTTATTATCTGTATTCTTTGGACATAGGACATTGAAAATACAATCCTTGCAGTAAAATATATCTCTGTATGTTATCTAAATCTAAACTTAACAGCTTTTCCTATCTATATTAATATTATAAAGTTGGAGAGTTTTTTTATTTGTTTGTTTGAACGCGGTAATTTCAGGAACTACTGGTCCGAATTGAAAAAATATTTTTTGTTGGATAGCCCATTTATCGAGGAAGGCTATATATAAAACGGGGTAAATTAACGCAGACGAAGTTGCGCGGGTCAGCTAGTTTTCTATAAAATCAATTGCTATTCGTTAGTCTTGCTAAAGCTCGAAAACGGATCATACCAACCCATTTAGGATTTATAGCTTCACCATGTCCGTCCATATGTCACGGGCATTTTACTAAAAAACTACACGATAAATTATTGTTTTTAAACTTTCGCGATTGTTATACATATTAAATAAATATTTCGGGACTTAATCACGTGAATTATGTCTTACTAAAGGTAACTTGACGCTTAAAACTTTAAACTAAAATTATTTTGGACATGATCGAATATACCTATCGTCTTTAAGTTATTGCGGAAAAACGCTAACTGAAAGCGCTACTGAGTTCATCAGATCCGAACTTTGATGACAATGGGACCTCGTGTCGAATGGGGAAATCGGGAAATATTTCTCGAGCCTTTCATTAACAAAAATATTTTATCAAATCGGTCTAGCCGTCTGCGAGTAATCAACATTAAAAGATAACAAACATTAAAAAAAATACAGTCGAATTGAGAACCACCTCCATTTTGAAGTCGGTTGAAAAAGAGTAGCTAGGGAAATGGTTCTTCGTAATTATTAAAATCTGAACAAACACTTTTTGACACGAACGAATTCGCAGTTCGCAACTAGTCTACAATTGATGTACAAATTGGCTATTAGTCTACGAGTCAAGTTCTAGACAACCACAAAACCTATGTCGTAAGTGTTGTTGTAAATCACTGCAGGGTCGGGTATATTAAATCATATTTGGTCCATTCGTTGCGAAACGTTCGCGCCATTTCGATTTGCATACAATTAAAGAGAGATTAAATTTTGTAATAACCAGAAAGGGTGCAGATAGTTTATAGATAACATGCTTCATGGTCCATGGCTTAAGTTATTTGAATGATCATTGGATTATCGCGAGTCTAATAATCTGCAGATTTATAGTAGGGGATAACTACGAGATACTAAACAAGGTGTAACAGAAAGGTGTGGTCGTATTCAAGGGTTGGTATGTGCCCATAATACTGAGTGCACATACCTAATTTTATAAAAATCGGAGTACCCTAAAAAATATTTATTAGTTTTTCATTCGTTTATTTATCAATGAGAAAGTTATTAAGTTATAAAAGTATGACTTAATAAAAAGCTATATATAATGTATACTAGTTTATCCCGCGGCTTTGCTTTGTTTCATTTCACTTAGATAAGGATAATGAAATAATATTCACGAAATTAACCCACTTTTTTGAGGTCGGTGCCAGTGCTTGTAAGATTTTTTACTAAAATTCTGACAAACATGGTTGATCTTTTTGTGTTTGTTGACATTACGGATTCTCTTTTTTTAATTTTGAGCAGCTTATCAGCATAAGTAACCCTCGTTTCGGCTACATATAAAATAGACGAACTTATGTCATTTAACTCTGGTTACAATCAATAAATAACATCGTTTTTATGTTTAATAATAGCTTACATCGTTACAGGGAGTGTATAAAGCTCATGGTGTGTAGAGGCCGTGCCAAGGCCCTCTGAAGATGTAAGGATGTAACCCGACACCTCATGTATTCAATCGTCTCTACTAATTTGCGACTGGTATATCAGGGCTGTCGCAAAGTAATATTCAATGTTAGCTTGGGTTGTTTCACAGCAGTAAAATAATAACGCGACTCAAGAACTTTGTAGTCTAATTTTTATTGAATACTTGTTGATCTCCGAAGAGGTCAAAGTTTGTTGTCTACATCACCCGAGTACAAAGCAACATTCACGAACATAAAGTACCTACACCTAGGTGTGCTTTAATCAGGACTTAGAACAACAATTTGTGCATCGGACTAATATAAGTGATGTACTGTGAGGAATTAAACCCACAACCTCTTGCGCAGCAGAAGTACACACTAACATTGTGCCACTAAATCAATTTGCAGATGCTCAAGGACCAGGGGCGCAGCTATTGCCATATCAGCGGTTCAATAGTTCTGGGGCTCTCAGGATACAAAGGCCCCGAACATGTGCTAGCAAGTGCAATGCCTTTCCCGTCTTTCCCCGCGACACGCTACCAGCGACACACACTGAAGAGTCAATTGCATATTTGTGCGAGGGAGTCACTTTAGTCAGACATAGGATTTTTAAATATGAAGATGCGTGTTTCTGTGCAATTGGATTATTTAGTAAAATTGCTACACGGTGGCACTCAAGTCATTAACAATAGACTTCATTATTCCTTGTCCAGAACAGATGGCTCTCTTGACAGTTCCTAAAAACACAATATAATTTGTTTGATTGATCGTAAAACTTTTTCCATAGCTTTTCTTTTACTGTTAGTAACAATTTTGACAACATTTTTTTTTCAATCATTTTAACAAGTGCCTAATAAACTAAAGTACATAAATACTTTTAAAGATATTATTATCTACAGGCTTTGTTCAATGATAAATTTTAATAATGAATGTCACGGCTTTTGAATAAATTGTTTTTTAGGTGGTACCTAATCTGCTTTATCTTAGTAGGTACTAACTTATCTACTTAGGTAATTAAAATTGACAACAATTTTAAAATTTACTCATTCATTAAAGAGATGAATGAACTATTTCATTCATCTCTTTAATGAATGAGTAAATAATTATAATTAATTCAAAATTCCGTTCGTTAGGGATTGTATGTTTATTTTATAATGTCGGATATCGATTGCAACTCTAAAATGAGAATATTAACGGGTTTCACGCTTGCATCATCGAAAATTTTGTGTATCACGTCATGAGGGTCTATAACAATCTTGGGGATGTTTGTAATTGGACTAGAAGAATATAAAAGGAAGAAAATTAATAAGAAATCAAATGAGACTTACGAATTGGGTCCTTATTCACTAAGTTTTTTTTCGTTTTCGCGACAAGCCCGCGCATACTGGCGCATGCGCGGCGCGCTCGAAGATGTCTGCGCGCATGCGTAATGTAATTCTAAGCACAGCTCTCTATTTACCATCAAGACAAGATTTTGACAGTTAGAAGCGCGGGCTTGCCGCGGAAACAAAAAAAAAAGATAGTGATTACGGAACCCGATGTCTCTAATGACTCAGTGCGGTGACATTTAGACAAACAAGGATTTGGATGTCACTGAAACTGTTATGGTCTAGTGTGACACTTACCATCAGGGGCACGACCTGGAGACCTACTCTAATTCTTTGAAAACGAAGTTTCGATCAAAAATGAGGTGGTAATATAAAGAACCACGAACACAATCGTCCACACATATGAACTTCTTGTGCTAATCAAAAAAATAATTAGAATAGTGGGATTATTATAATTAATTTTAAGTTCGTTTTGTTATACGGGGTTTCGGAATTAGGTTTTTAAAAAAAAATACTTTATATGAGCACAAGGTTAAAGTATATTGAAATAGTATATGAGATAGAATTTAGGAACTAGAATTTAAGTACAAGGATTTAGTACGACCGACCCGGACCGCTCTTCAAAACTATCTGCCTGTCTCGATGCCTAGTGCATCCTCCCAGAGCCAAAACTGCTGACTCTTCTATATTATATATGCAACTTAGCAGTTTGCCTTCAGTTGCTAGGTATAACAACCCCCCGCAGAAGACTGAAATTGGGGGAAAGGCCGAATTTCAGAATAGGCTTTAGACTATTTCTCTTAATCGGGGTAATTCGATTTCCGAGTTGCAACGTGATTCGTCAATATGCGGATTATCGGTATTTTCGGTACGAGTCGGTTTTACAAAAGATACATTAAACTTAGGTTTACGAGAATGTTTGAAAAATACAAAACTTAACTTAATTAATTTAAACATTACAAAGGATATAACTATTACAGAGATTACAGAAGTAAATACAAAATGAGGGGTCTCATACTTTTCTAGAATGGGTTTTTCTTGGATGATTTCATTTAATTCTTGGAATAACTTGTCGTTTCTTGTGTTAGCAGTTAGATCATCCAGATCAATATTTTGTAGTAAAGTAGGAGATAAAATCATATTTGATTTTGTATCTTTATTGGTTAATTTACAACATGAGTCATTTATAATGCTATAATCTAAACTAGGGCTAGGAATAGTTATATTTAAGGCATTGTTTGTCGATATAAGTCTTACACTTTTCGTATAAACCGTGCACTGATTTGGAATGTTTAATACACCGGTACCGGACACTATTATTTCCCGTAATTCGGAAACACCGCACTCAATAGAGATTTTACTCGGGCGAGATTGCACAAAGATCCACCGATTGTTTATAAGTGGTTTCCAAATGTCTAATTCGCCGACTATATATCTGGTCCCACACTGAATTGGTATAGCACTGATTGTCTTTGTTAACAGTTCACTTTCACACGTAGGGTTACCGGTAGATAATAAGACCGAATGTATATCGCACAGGTAGAACTCAGAGTTTATCGTTTTACACCTATCTAAATTATCTAGATTACAAAAACTTAGCTTATCCTTAGAAATAGCAGTATATGAACTAGAGGGTAAAATTAAACTAAAGGTATTAGAGTCATCAATTTCATGAGGGGTAGGCAATGCAAGATTATGATACAGATTAAATTCGTCAATAGTGACTAAAGGTACATGTAAAACAAACACTAGCTTATTATTAAAGTAGTAACATGATACACTAGAAATACTTAGAATTATATGAATGTTATCTAAACTTAGAGAGATTGGAATCCCAGCGTCTCGAGACAGATGCCTGTCGTTATCAATTAGTTCCTGGTATAATTGCGCAGGTGATAATATGTTCGGATGTAGTATGTTTTGACTACTGAGCATTATTGCATTAGTCAAATCTTCTAACTGGAATGATAATGTAAGTAAAGAACTTTCCAAGCTCATAAGTATGGAGTGAACTTTTGTTTCTATAATTAACGTGTTTGACATTTCAGTCATATTATTTATTTGATTTAGAAGTACACTAAGTGAGTTGCTGACTATTTCTTGATTAGTTTTTAGTTTAGTTATTACCTTTGTATAGGAATCTAATGTGGAAGTAGTAATTATTATATTTTGTTTAATTAATTCTGCCATTTTCTTTTGGTCGTTTTGAACAGATTCTATAGCAGAATCGTATTTCGTAGCATCATCTTCATCGAGAGTGCCAAAAACGTGTTTGAACACGGTTCCTATACCGCCAAACCACGCGGATCGCTTATTGCGTTTGGAAATTAAATGAGAAATAGAATCATATTCGCGACAGACATCATTAAAGCGGACTGATAAAGGTGATAGTGGTTCTTGGCAGTGAGATCCACTGGAATGTTGACATGCATATCTTAAGGTTCCTAGAATTTCGTTTATGTTGGTTAAATGTGGCTTTATATAAGATATATCTATATAACTAATAATATTTAAATCACCCTTGATTATTTTAAGTTTTCCAATACTGTCGAAGTATATTCCTGAATTGGAAGGGTATGGCTTGATAAAGTCTTGTTGAGCATAGACTGTCGTGCTGAAAGAGAAATGAAACAGATAATAATCGTTTTGTTAATCACTTAAATGTTGTGTCGTTTCCGCTGGTTTAATTTCGTCGAAATGGTGTGTGATATGTCGTCTGTTGATGAGTAGAGTGACTGTATGGTTGTCATGAACTGAAATGATTTTATAAGGCCCTTTCCAGACGGGCGATAACGCTTTCCGTAGCCTCAAGTGATTCTTAAGATAAACATAATCACCAACTTTGTATTGTGGAGGTGTTCTCGTTCGCAAATCGTAATAAGTTTTGGACGATTCTTTAGATTTTAGGATGTTTTCTAATGCTTTCTCCCTAGTGTATTTCAATTTATGTTGTAACATTTTTATATAATCTGAGTAAGTTGTGCCCGGACTAGGTTCGTATACAGAACTTGGGATGTGTGGTTTATGTCCGAATACCAATTCGTGTGGAGTAAATCGAGTAGTAGAGTGTACAGTGGTGTTATAAGTGAGCATTGCAGTGTAAACATATGTAGGCCAGTTGTCTTGATTTTCATTCGTGAATGATTTCAAATATTCTTTGAGGGTTGAATGACTGCGTTCTAAGGCTCCTTGAGTTTGAGGGTGGTATGGTGATGACCATAATTGTTTTATTTTCAGGAATTGGCATGTGACCTTAAAGAGGTCTGAGGTAAAATTTGTGCCTTGATCAGTGAGGATTGATTTAGGGATTCCAAATAGGGAAATGAAATGGATTAGGCAGTCTGCCGATTCTTCAGCCGTCGTGCTTCGAATGGGATAGGCTGTAGAGAATTTGGTAAGGTCATCTTGAATAGTAAGGATATATTTGAGTTTGGCAGGGCCAGATTCTGGCAAAGGTCCTACAATATCTATGGCGATTCTCTGAAAAGGTGTAGTAGATGTACTAGTGATCTCCATAGGGGCTCTATTTAATCTTCTTAAGGCTTTGTTTTCTTGGCATAGTCTACATTTTTTAACGAAATCTTCTATATCTCCTCTCATTCCTTTCCAGTAGTATTGATCCCGAATTCTATTATACATACGTGATGAACCTAAGTGACCCGCTATTGGGATGTCATGATTTTCTCGCATTATTCGAGGTCTTTCGCTCAAAGTTGGATAGATTGTTTTATTTAAATAGACATGTATGCGGATTTTGGTATTATGAAATAGGAAAGTTAATATGTTATAGAGTTTAGTATAAGAGTGTTGATCGAATGGATTCTTAAAGTCGGAGATCGCGATATCAGTAGTTAGGTTAGTAGATTGATTTAGAAGGTTGGATTGTAAAATTGAGTCTCTTACTTTTTTCAGAGTGTCGTAAATAGCCGGATAGGCGGATTCGTCGAAGTGATGGACTTTAGTGAATAGAAGGTAAACGATTTTGTCTTCATATTTTGTCTTTAAGAAGGAATACGGTTCGAATTCAGCATTTAGGATTTCTTCTCTATTTGTATTATGGGATAAAATTTCAGGAATATAGGGATTACATTCATCTAGATCCATAGACGTGGGAATTAAGATAGTCTTACATGTAGATTTTAGCAGGTTTTCGTTGTGTTCTTTTAGTATAGTATTGGAAATAGTATCTTTATTTTTGATTGATTTTAGAAATTTGGAGTAATCGTCGTTGTTTGGGACATTGGATTGTGAGTGAGTATCAAGTTGTGAGTTGGGTTCTATTGGAGAGGGAACATTGAGGTCTTGAAGGTTTTGGTTTGAGTCGCTTCTAGGGCTAATACCTAAGTCATGTCCCAGATCTAGTAGTGGTTCTTCGTTCTGAACTATTGGGAGTTCTGAAGTTGGATTGGGAGTAATATTCAAATCAGGATTAGTATTTTGGTTTTGATTTAGTAAGTCATCATTATTAAATGAGAAAGGGATAGGAGATAGTAATGGTAAAAGAGGATCTTCTAATTGATAATCGGCCTCTTCGATAGAGTCTGGTAATAATAGATCCAGCGAGGGTGAACCTTCATTGTCAACTGGGTTGACGGGGAATCTGGACAGTGCATCTGCATTAGTATTAGTCTTACCTTTCCTATGAACAATATCGTAGTCAAATTCTTCTAGTCTAAGTCGCCAGCGGACTAGTCTCGAACCAGGATCTTTGCAATTGAATAACCATTGAAGTGGTTTGTGATCAGTAATTATGGTGAACTTGTATCCGTAGAGATAGGGACGAAAGGCTTTTGTTCCGAAGACAATGGCAAGGCATTCCTTCTCAGTGACACTGTAATTGCATTCAGCTTTGTTAAGTGTGCAAGAGGCGTATGCGATAGGGCGGTCTTTTCCAATCTGCCCTTGGGACAAAATGGCGGATACAGCGAAATTTGAGGCGTCGCATGTGAGTAAAAACGGTTTCGAGAAGTCAGGGTATGCTAAGACCTGTGATGTAGTGAGTTTCATTTGAAGAGTTTCGAAAGCTAGTTGCTGTTCATTTTTCCATTCGAAGAGTGCATCTTTTTTGAGAAGAGATGTTAAAGGTTTAGCCAGTTTTGAAAAGTCGGGAATAAATCGTCGATAATATGAAACGAGTCCTAAGAAGGATTTTACGTCTTTTGGACATTTTGGTATTGGGAATTCTGTGATGGCTTTTATCTTTTCTGGGTTTGGTTTTACTCCGTCTCTATTTATGAGATGACCAAGATACGCGACTTCTCTACATAAAAACTCGCATTTGTCTGGTTGTAACTTGAGATTATAATTCCGAAGTCTTTCGAAGATTTTGGATAAGTTAAAGATATGGCTGGATAGATCTGGCGAGTAGCAGACGATATCATCAAGATATACGAAACAGCGAGAACCTTGTAGACCTGAGAGACATGTATTCATTAGTTTTTGAAAAGTTGAAGGGGCATTTTTAAGTCCAAATGGCATTCTTGTGAATTGGAAATGACCCTGTGGTATAGAAAAGGCTGTTTTAGGAGCATCCTCAGCGGAAATTGGTATTTGATGGAATCCTGAGGCTAGATCAAGGGTTGTGAAATATTGGCTTTTCCCGAGTTGGTCTAGTATTTCAGTAATTTGAGGGATTGGATACGTTTCGCCAATAGTGATATCGTTTATTTTCCTGTAATCTATTACGACTCTCCATTTTCGTTGTCCCGAAGCATCTAATTTTTTGGGAACGACCCAGATGGGTGAAGACCAGGGGGAGACAGAAGGTTTAATGATATTTTGTTCTAACATTTTATTCATCTGGTTCTCTACCTCCTTTTTGTGACATTCTGGAAATCTATAGGTTTTGGTTTGAATAGGAGTTTCAGTGTTAGTTCGAATTTTATGTTCTGTGGTAGTAGTAAACGAGAGTTGGTCTTCTGGAAGGTGAAAGATATCGGAATATTCGGAACAGACTTGTAACAGTGCACTTGTTTCTTCAGAATTGAGATGGGAGATTCTGAGTTGTTTGAGGACTTTGTTAGTTCTAGCATAGGTATTGGAAAGAGACTGTGATTGTGAAAGAGACATACAGGATTTCAATTCTAATGGTTCTAGGGTAAGATTTAGATTAGGGTGAAGTACAACGGGATCTTCAGAGACGTTGACGATGGTGATATTAATGCGGTTGTTTTCCTTCACATTAACTATACAATTCGCGATTAGTAATGATTTAGAAATATGTTGATCTAGGATTATGCCTTCTTGGATTTGTGGGTTACTGACTGTGCATTCAATAACAGTTTCTGACCTAGGGGGAATAGTATATAATGGTTCAGCGAAATTTAGCTTGATTGAATCATCTTCTATACGTAGGACTCCTTCGTTGTAATCGATTTGGCATTTTAAGTTTTTCAAAAGGTCGTTACCAATAATTCCATCATAAAGTAGACTGATGTCTTCGACCACATGAAATTCATGCATGTAATTAGTGGAATTTTTGAATACTTGCATCATAAAACTACCCATCGTAGGCGTAACGTCGTCACCAGGGTCGATTCCTTTAAGTGTGATTATATTCTCGCTTAATTTTGGCATTTTAGTCATAGAGTTTAATTGCAGCAAACTCACACAGGAACCAGTGTCTACTAGAAAAGATAATGCTCGCTCGGCTACAGGGGTTTGAATTCTAACATGAGGTAAGTAACGTTTATTTGTATTTCTTCTGATTTCGTAAATTTTAAGATGTTTTGTTTTATTGTGTTTCAGGTTCGGAGAATGAGTGTGTTCAAAAGTTGAAGGGAACGGATCTCCAGCCGTTGTGATTGGATCAATGATGGAATTTAGTGTTTTGGTAACAGATTTTGGTGATTTAGTAACAGGATTCAGTGGATTTGATTTAGTATTCACAGGATTCAGTGGATTTGATGATTTAGCATTGACAGGATTTAGTGGATACAGTGGATTCAGTGATGGATTCAGTGGATTTGATTTAGTATTGACAGGATTCAGTGGATACAGTGGATTCAGTGATGGATTCAGTGGATTCAGTGATGGATTCAGTGGATTTGATTTAGTATTGACAGGATTCAGTGGATACAGTGGATTCAGTGATGGATTCAGTGGATTCAGTGATGGATTCAGTGGATTTGATTTAGTAGTAACAGGATTCAGTGGATACAGTGGATTCAGTGGATTTGATTTAGTATTGACAGGACTCAGTGGATACAGAGGATTCAGTGGATTTGATTTAGTAGTGACAGGATTCAGTGGATACAGTGGATTCAGTGGATTTGATTTAGTACGATGATGATGGATCTTGGAAACAGTGGATACAGTGAATCTTGGTGTATCGGCTTTAAATCTATGGTAATTTCCAGAGCGATACCTATCCGGAAATTTTATTCGTTTAAATTATTACTATCAGTTTCATCATATCCAGCATCATCAGATTGAACGTTGAAGGTTCTACGAGGAGGACTCGGTTGGGGATTATTCTGACGGGCAGATGGTGTCTGGGCGTTAGATTGTGTTTTGGAATTGTTATATTGTCGTTTGCGACAGTTTTCAATTGTATGGCCTATGTTCTTACAGTAACGACAGACAACATCGCTGGTATGAGCATTCTTTGGATGTTCAAATCGTGAGGTTTGAGGAGTTGGAAAACGATTAGGGCGAGATGTGAATCTTGGTCTCTCATTGGAACTATTTTGTGTGGGCTTTCTTATGAGACCAGACATTATTTTTTCCTCCGCGACCGCAAAGTTGATGGCTGAATTTAATGTAAGAGGGTCGCGACATCTAACTATTTGTGACAATCGCGGTTGAAGGCCAACGACAAAAGTATGCAGTGCGAGGTCCTCCATAGCTGACACTCGACCGGCGAGTTCTGATTTTTTTGACTTAAGGTACATGATTTTGATTTCCGTTAGGAGTTTGGCAAGGCATGTTTCTATTCTGAGGGAATATTGATTTACGCTTTCTAAATGGGCTTGTTTACATTCCTGAAGTTCTGAAAGCAAGTGGGCATAGTGTTTTCTTTCCCCAAATTGCTGTTTTAGAAACTCTACTAGTTGTTCGAAATTTTCGAACTCTTTTATGATGCATGTCGTTTCAGCTTTGCCTGTGAGTTGACTTAAAATATATTTAAACAAAATGGGTTTCTGTGAGGCGTTCGCAATACTATAAGCACTTTGACAATTTGAGAGAAAAGAATTCAAGGTTTCTCTAGACCCGTCAAAGGGTTTGATAAATTTTAACAAAACATTAAGCCCTACATTCTCTTGGGGTGGATCTGGGGTAGTTTTTTTTGAAACGACAGGATTTTCTTTTTTAAGTTCTGCTTTCTCTTGAGATTGCGCTGGTGTGGTTTTGGAAACACTGGGATTCTCTTTATCCGACATTATGTGACTTAAAATTAATCATACAAAACAATAATAATAGAAATAAATGTGTTATAGCCGTCTCAACTATAAGTTAGCAGTAGCGGCGAGAGCTTGTCATAGCCCTGTCTGAGAATGTTAAGTATAAACAAATCGTAGGCGGGCAGATACAGGGAATTATTGAATATTACAACAGTACCTAGGATTAATGATATCATATAAGAAATTATTTATAGAACAAAACTCTGAGTTCACACAACATAAAACGTAGTTTTTAAAGTTTTTCAGGCGTAGAAGTTGTAAGTATTTGTCACTCACAGAAATATTCCAACGGCGAATATTAGAATTTGCACGAAGCTCGTCATCTCGGTTCCACCAGAGATTGATGTACAGGCACGACCAATGGATAGATACGAGCACCCTTGCTCGTATTGGAGATGGAATCGGGCTTGTAGTTTACCCGATTGCACTGTGCGCGTATGCGTGATTTACACTGGTACACTGATTTCGAAACACTTATTTGAAATTGTACAAATGACCCCTAAATTTTTGCACTTTTCACTTTGGGATATTCCGAAGACGTATACTCGGGTACGTAGCGCTTTTCGGTATCCCACCGCTGCCACCAAATGTTATACGGGGTTTCGGAATTAGGTTTTTAAAAAAAAATACTTTATATGAGCACAAGGTTAAAGTATATTGAAATAGTATATGAGATAGAATTTAGGAACTAGAATTTAAGTACAAGGATTTAGTACGACCGACCCGGACCGCTCTTCAAAACTATCTGCCTGTCTCGATGCCTAGTGCATCCTCCCAGAGCCAAAACTGCTGACTCTTCTATATTATATATGCAACTTAGCAGTTTGCCTTCAGTTGCTAGGTATAACAGTTTTAAAGAAAGAGAATAAGCCTGCTGTTCGTCTCTTCATTTCGTGGTAGGTAATAAAAAAAAAACAAATCGTTTAAGTTTCCTATTTCTAGATTAGTAAGTTTCTATTTCAAGCTACTATTATGACTAAGTACAGGCAGGAGCCGAGCGATAAATAAGTTACCATCTATTTGGAATGTTACATACAGCGAACACAATTGAATCTAGATGCGCAGTAATAGAGGTGTCAATAAGATTTTATAGACCAGTGAACAAGTTCGTTAGCGAGTGATCGCGTGCAGATAGCCCTGGCACTGCCACACAGTCTACTGTTAGCACAAATAACAGTGGAATCCAGAAGGCAATCTTCATAAAAAATGCTCTTGACGCACGCACACGTAGACAAACCAGCGGAGCCTAAATCCTAACTATTAAACTACCGACGCGACGTGAACTCACTCCTGGTATGTACCTGTCCGCCCAAATGGTTATCGCTCAAGAAATGTACATACCTACTTAAGTTGATCACACGTGTAAACAAATGCATGTGCCAATCCAGGATTTTATTCTGGTAGGCGGGGGGGGGGGAGGGGGGCGGTGCCCCAAATTAATTCGTTCTGCAGGTTCGCCTATACAAAAGATAATAGTTTGACTGCCTCTGACTCTGGCCTTTGACTGTCTCTGTGACACGGTGGGGGTGTGTCCGACTGCTACGCAAGAAGTTCGATTCCCACACGAGACACCACTTTGTATGATCCACAAATTGTTGTTCCGAGTCTGGGTGTACTTTGTGTTCATGCATTATATGTTTGTAAAGTCCCCCGCGACACAGGGTTTGTATCCTAATGCAGGAGACGTCTTTAAAAAAAAAATCTTGATCGCTGACCATTCACAAAGCTTAACAGGATTGCGAGTAATGTGGGATCCAGAATCCCACATTGTTAGTTATCTGTAAAAGAATAAAAGAGAGAGATTTCGTATCCGTGGACGATGTCTTAGTATATGTGTGCGTTCGTCGAGTACTATGAAGCTTGCATTCTGTTCTTTGAGTATTCTGTTGTGTGATTAAAGAAGCGGAACCACACAACGACGTGCGTTGTGTCGACGCGACGATAAATTGAAACGCGACGACAGCGCCACGCCGCGCCGCTGCCCGAAGAGATCGACGCGCGCGATTACTAAACTTACGATTATATTCACTAAAGAATCCCACCGGGGTTTACTGGGCTTGCTATAGTCGATGATGCTACCGCATGATTTTTGCATGATTTAGGTCTCTCCTTCCCTACCTAATTAAATAGGCATTATAGGCTTGGTACTGAAGGGAGCCTTATCTCGAGCAGCAGTTTTTAGATTGTTCAGTGCATTTAAAAGGGGTAAAATGTGAGAAGAGAAGACCCACGAATTACTTACTCGGGGATTAGGTATAACATTATTTTGCATTAGCATCTTGGAGTGAGAAAGCTTTGTTGTCGTTGGATTCCGCGTTTGCTCTCACTATAAATTAGGCCCTGGTGGATTGGTGCCGCCAAAATGCGTCTACGATTTGAAAACGGAACGTCAATACGTGTTACGAAAATTATCACAGACGATGAAACGTAGATTTATCAATATGATCCAGAAAATAAGAGACAGTCATCAGTATCGGTTTTTAGGGTTCCGTAGCCAAAACGGCATAACGAAACCTATATAGTTTCGCCTTGTCCGTCGGTCCGTTCGTCCGTCCGCAGCTTAGCTCAGAGACTGTTAGTGCTAGAAGACTGTATTTTTGCATGGATACATTTCTTACTTCCGAACTTGGAATCTTCAATAGATTTGTCCATTAATGACGGCTTGAAGAGTGGTAGGTCTAAGCCTCAGGCCGTCTTCTTCGGTATCAGAACCGTGTTAGTTAAGCTTCCGTAAAATAGTTGTGTTAACGCATCACTGTGTCTCGGTTGAAGGGAATTGTAGCGAGTGTGCTCTGAGTAAATGAGATTTACGCACTAATACTTCTCAAATGAGGAGCGTGGCGCGGTGACATTCAGATCTTTGACATAGAAGGATTTGACCTAAGGTTATGGGCTAGCGTGACGCCTGGCCTGATGCTTACCACTAGGCGCATGACCAGCCTGTCTCTTCACTTGGTTGCTTAAAAAAAATAGAACAATCAAAAAATAAATAAACATTTTCAAATTGTAGTTTTTATGTTTTTTTTGGCACAAACTTCCAAATGATTTTTTATTTTTTGTTGTTCTATATTTTTATACTCTTTAATTTTGAAGTCGGTTATATTTTTTTGTGAAAAAGTTTTTATTTCTCACTTTCGCAAACTGTGAAATATTGAATAGTACCGCTGGTCATCTGTGGTCTTCATCATCAGTTCCACTTCACCAATTGGTACTTTTTAAGAGTAAATGCACAAATCACTATGAAATATATCTAAATCACTATAGGTGTGCCTTTAATATTCGAAGAGTTCTCTCGATTCCCTAAATCCCACCTTCATGATCCTGATTTGATGCAAATGGAACCAATTTTGAAGTAAACGGTAAAAAATCAAATCGGTCCAGCCGTTTTCGCGTAATCGGGTAACAAACACACAAAAAAAAACAACATACCTACAGTCGAATTGATAACCTCCTCCTTTTTTGAAATCGGTAAAAAAAAGGGCTGAATATCTCAATCTCAATCCCACTTTAAATATTTAGCCCACAGATAAACCATATTCACGCAAACCGAGATACAGGCAAGTGTAATATCAGAAAATCTATGCAAAATAAATACGTAATGAATAAATAGACGTAGAAATTAATCTATAAGCACTTGCACTAGGGGTAATTTGTTGCAGTAACATTTAGCCTGCAGCCAGGTCCTCGCTCGACCATAAATTCATTTAGATATAAATAGAAACTAATATTGATAGACCTTATTATCGTAATTTCTATTGTGGTCTCGTCTGTTCTAGAGTATTCCGTAACTTATTCTAGTTTATAATTTGCATGGTTAATGTTAACAGAGTATGATGAGTTGTATCCTTGTGTCAGTTATGTATCTAATATAAGTATATAAAACAGGAAAATTTAAACTATTTATATGTACATACATACATATAAATAGTTTAAATATATATATATATATATATATATATATATATATATATATATATACAGGGTGTATTTTTGAAACGGGTCAGTAAGGGCAAGTACCTTAACCGTTGCAGTTACAGCAAAACGTTCTTAGAAGACCTTCCCTAACTTTTTGACATACTTTGAACTGCATTCACAGATTTTGTAAAAAACTTACAGTTGGCAAAAAAAATGCAAAAAGTCCAAAAAATTTTTTTTTATGCCAATCGATTCTATTTTATGTGGGGATCAAAAAACTCTATGAAACCATTTTAGCTTTCAGTACTAGAAAAGACAGAAATCTCCAAAAACGTTTCCCATACATTTCCTACGGAAATATGATAAATCAACTCGAAACTCATAGGACAGGTAAAATTTTAAACTTTTTTAAATAAAAAAAATCATTTAAACATTTTAGAAATTGGTTTATGAAATAAATTGCTCAAAATGATTTCCATTTTCACGAATACATAAGTCTATCCTTTTTTGCACTGAACGAATGGCGGCTAATAATGTTCTGGGATGAATATTACGTAAAATGGTCATTAATGCATCCTTGAGCTCTTGAACACTGGCGTACGTCGTCTTATACACCTCGTTTTTCACGAAGCCCCATAAAAAAAAATCAAGTGGTGTTAGATCGGGGCTACGAGGTGGCCACTGTGTTGGACCATGTGTACCTATCCACTGTGTACCGAATAGGCGGCTCAAATTGGAACGTGAAAGGTGACTGTTATGTGGCGGAGCACCATCTTGTTGAAAATGAACTTTTCGCAATTCCGACAGGGGCCATTCGTCCATCTCGTTTTCAAGATGGTGTAAAATGACTTCATTATACATGGCAGAATTCAGTTTCCCTTCATAAAATTCCACCATTATAACTCGATTGGACATTATACCACACCAACAGTTGAATGAGAAGCGAACCTGATTATGACTTGCCGTAACTCTTAGTGGATTTTCTTTGGACCAATAGTGGTGATTTTTTCTGTTGTACATACCGTTATTGGAAAAATTCGTTTCGTCTGACCACAGTATGTAATTTAAAAATTCATGATCTCTGCTTATTTTTCCTCTTAGCCACCTGCAAAAAGTAAGCCTTCGAACATCATCACCCGGATGTAACACTTGAACTATGCGCCCATATCGATAGCACTTGTAGCCGTATTTCTTCCATATCTTTATCACAAGGGAGTGGGATACACCTACTTCAAAGGCGACATGCCTGGACGATACCTCTGGATATGCTTCGACATAAGTCAGAACCGCAATCTCCGTGTCCATGTCCACACGAGGCTGCCGCTTTCTTTTGAAAGAACCCTGCAATTCCAGGTTTTTCAAAAGATTTCTAATAACCTTTCTTGTTGGCACATGTCGCAACGGATACTTATTGCGGTACCACACTAATGCAGCTCCCGCATTTCGATTATTGACAAAATACGCTTCTAATAAGTCAATTTTTTCACGATTAGAAGACATTTTAGCGAAAATCCTTAATTAATAATAACTCATACGAAGTTTCTCAGCTGACACACAGATTTTCGAATGAAATTCGAAATTTGAAGGTAAAAATTATTTTTATTTACTTTACAGTCAATTCTACCCACTTCCTGGCCATAACAAAAAGTTCGACCATCGTAGAAATTTGTTTCTGTTGCCGAAATGTATGGGAAACGTTTTTGGCGATTTCTGTCTTTTCTAGTACTGAAAGCTAAAATGGTTTCATAGAGTTTTTTGATCCCCACATGAAATAGAATCGATTGGCATAAAAAAAAATTTTTTGGACTTTTTGCATTTTTTTTGCCAACTGTAAGTTTTTTACAAAATCTGTGAATGCAGTTCAAAGTATGTCAAAAAGTTAGGGAAGGTCTTCTAAGAACGTTTTGCTGTAACTGCAACGGTTAAGGTACTTGCCCTTACTGACCCGTTTCAAAAATACACCCTGTATATATATATAATGTATACATGGAGCATTCCCTCATAAGCCTATAAAAAAAATTAAGCTACTATTTTTAACGTTTAACACTCGTTGAAAATGGCGCGCTAGAATAACAATGGCTAGAACATCTGTTATGAGTCTTCTTACCTCTCAAAAAGTACGTCAACTTGACCGTACTTTTTGACAGTTCTTTGCTTCAATTTTAGATGCCGGTTTAGGAATCTAGACATTATATAATCAAAGATGTAATTAAGAATTACCTACAAATATCAGCGTTGCAGTTTCCGAACTGGCTATTTGTCGGGCGCCAAATCACAAAGTGTAATTGTTATAAGATTTTTTTTTTAATGTAAGTGCAATTTTCTTTCTTTCTAAATATGTATATTTTATTCAAATTCGTGATTATGACCAGCCTGTTGGTTTAGTGTCAGGGAAGTTTAGAGCGTCACTGTAAAGTGCTTTTTATTCGGAGCCATAAACACTTACCTTCGCGAAATGACCCTTTGACCAAAACATCATAACTCATAAGTATATTATACCTATTAAGAAACAAATTAGTAAATGACTGGACACTATCGTAGGTAGGTATATATCCATTTTGTCGAATCTTCCAGATAGCCATTTCTGCTGTAGAGCTTCTGCGAATTACTTAATTTAGGCACATTCGGTACATTTCCTTATTAACTAACTATCATCAGAATCAACACTTCCTACAAATTACAAAGGTCATTAACGTGTCTAAATAGTGTCTAAGTACGGAATAGTTTATTGATTACGGCAGTACGAACAATAGTTGTCATTTGATAAGGTCGTACCGTTTGAGTTCGTTCTCGATGTACCCGAGTGAACACATTTCTCTACGACATGCTTCTACTATAGTGATAACGTAATGACTTTCGAGATTGACTCATGTGTGAAGTAAATAAACACATAGGTATTGTAAGGACATGGTCCGAATGTACGTGGACGCGGGGTTTAAAACTAAGAAAGAAATATAGCTTTTTGCTTGCAGTTTCGCCCGAGTAATTCTTCATTAGCAAAAATGTGTATTACTCGTACTTATCTATACTAATATTATAAAGCTGATGAGTTTGTTTGTTTGAACGCGATAATCTCAGAAACTACTGGTCCGAATTGAAAAATTATTTTACTGTTGGATAGCCCATTTATCGAGGATGGCTATAGGCTATATAACATTACGCTGACCAATAGGAGCGGAGCAGCAATGAGAAATATTGCAAACTCGAAGTTGTATGGGTCAGCTAGTTTTAATATAAAATACTAATAAGTATAGGTACAATGTACCTAATGTGAATAATGATTTGGTATAGCCACATACATGACTTATGGACCCGTAACAATCAGCCCTAATAATATTGGCGTGGGAAGTTTAATACGATACCATTATTTACAATAAGTTTAACAAATATATAAGAGTAAATATTTAACGTGTAGATTTGTTGGCAGCACTTCTGTTTGACGTGTTAGAAGCTAATGATCTGTAACAAATATGTTTATACTTTAGGAGAACTAGGATAATTCCAAACTGTCAAATAATGATAGTTCTCGTTACATTTGTTAAAGAACTTTCTTAACTGGACGCTTGGTTAATTGAACTCTCGGTGATGAACTTGAGGTTCCATTAAATAAAAGATATTCGTTGGGTGTTCCACATTATTAAAAGTTTGGGAATCCTTGCGCTAAGATATTATTTATTTATTATTAGGTGCACTCACGAAACTACAAAAGCCATTGCCAGAATCGGAGAGTGAAGGGGGGGGGGGGGAGGTCTCATCAGCTATTGCGCAAGCCAGACTCCAATTTAATGATGTCATTGGGCTGCAATATAACGAAGTCACACTTGTTTTTATGATAACCGTAATTATATAAATGTACACAGGAAAGGCACTAAAGGTAATCTATTTCTATCGCTTTGATCATTCAACCTCCTTAGGCTGCCTCGGTGGCGAACGGGGTCCGTATACGACTGCTACGCAAGAGGTCGTGGGTTCGATTCCTACATGGGTCACCATTTTGTATGATCCACAAATTGTTGTTTTAAGTAGTAATTATTAAGCTTGTAACCCCCCACCTGATACAGGGTACTTGTGCAATATGTTTTTTTTCCTTTTCGCGGCAAGCGCATGCGCGGTACGCTCAAAGATGTCCGCGCGCGTGCGCGATGCATTTCTAAGCCCAGCACTCTATATACCATTATGACAAGATTTTTACAGTTAGAAACGCGGACTTGATACGAAAACGAAATAAAAAAGATAGTGAATAAGGACCCAAGGCTTGTGAAGCAGGGCTGCAAGAGTTCTATAAAATAAAATCGCCCCGCATTTCTCTAAAATCGGGACCATGGTTTTATAAGAAGCAGTGTAAGTTCTATGAACTGTTGCAGTCGATACGGAATTTATGTCAGGACTTATCATTCGGAATGAATTTTGTAATGGCGCGCGTTTTCCGGAGCTGTTCGCAAGACACGATTCGTTATCAATTAGTTTATTACACGCGGGATAATATTGATACAAATATTAATTAACACGGGGTCGAATAACGGTGTCATTATTCGCAGATATTGTGCGATTTGATATCGAAGAGAATTATATTAAATGAGTTATGTAATAGTTAATCAAAGTTAAATGAATATTGACCTGAATGTTGACCAAGTGTTTGGGTCGCAGACCAAGTAATTATTGTGAACTAGCTGTCCCGCGCAACTTCGTGTGCGTCAATTTTCCCCGATTTTGCAACATTTTTCATTGCTGCTCCGCTCCTATTGGTTGTAGCGTGATGTTATATAGCCTATAGCCTTCCTCGATAAATGGGCTACCCGACAGAAAAATATTTTTTCGATTCGGACCAGTAGTTCCTGAGATTACCGCGTTCAAACAAACAAACTCTTCAGCTTTATAATATTAGTATAGATAAGTACTTACTCTATGAGTACAAGAGTAGGTATAGATTTTAATACTTAATTTACCTTTATCACAGAATGCCGTACAGAATGAAATCTAAACGGTCTTGACGCAAGCAGACATAGATATCGTCACCACGTTGTTGATCGTCACAGACGAAGAGAATCGATCAAGAACAAGACGGACTAGAGCAGGCGCGGATCCAGAACTTGGTTCTCGAGAGGGGCAATATTTGACTCAACCGGTCAAGTGTGAATTGCTCTTATGGCTGCGGGGGGTGAAGTGCATTTGACTCAACAACACCTTAATATATACATTTTCATAATGTGTACAAATCGCGAAAGTTTATCAACATTTATAGCAAACGGAGTATTCGTATGGGGATATATATTTCTTCACATTATCAGTAAAGCAAATGCTTGTACCTAATCGTTTACAATATACCACACTCAAGCTAATTAGTGTATTTAATGGTAAGGCCTTAACATCATTTTTCGGCTAATAACTCTTCACCATATTTAGAAAACATTATAATAATATATTACCGTCAACTATTGGTGATTGGGAACTAAGTAGGTATTGGTGTTAATTAACGTAAACATACCTAACTAATAATGATGTGGCTTGGAGACAAACATTAGATAGGCACTAGCCTTCATAATAAGGAATATGCAGCAGAATAGGCAGGTACAGAACGATTTTTTTTGCTATTTTTTTTCTGTAATGTAGGTATCTAATGTAGCAATGTAGTCTAGCTTATAGGTTAGAATAGGACAACATCTAAAATAATATTATTAATGTATGCATAATTATTACCCGACTGTAAAGAAGGGTTATCTATGTTTTTCGCGCGTATCTTGTATGTATGTATGTATGTATGTAATATTCTTTATTACCTGATATCTCACAATCCACTGAACGGATTTATACAATTAAGACGTCGTCGTTAGATTTGCCTATATCGCCCAAGTGTTCTTAGGCATGTGGCGTTTGAAAAAAACAAACATGGCGGCTGTAAGATGTCAAAATAAAGAGAAGATGTGAAAAAAAAAGTTGTTTTGAATACTGCAATAAGGGTATCAAATTAAAGGGCTTATCTTAAGTTAGTTGTTACATCGGGTACATCCTATAACCATTAACAACTATTAAATAAAAAAAACAATTATAAAATAAAAAAAACCCGTCTGCACAAAAAAGATGGAAACAAGATCCCCTACAGAATTATATAATTTCATGCAGTCGGAGGCACTGTACTAAGTTCATCGAGATTCAATAATATCTACTAAGAAACAAAATTCCACCAAGTCATTCGGCTTACATTTTCCTGACGCATAATTGACATATAGATAACCTAATAAACATACGATACATAATGTCTCGGTGAAGACAACGTGTGTGGTCCGCCATTGATTTTCGGCCATACTATCACAATGTTCACCAAACATGGAAGCTAATTATTTTAGTCATCATTTGCGTCATAGTGCCAAAAGAGATAACAGTTACGGCATATAATATTACTTAAATGAGTATGTGTTCCGGGTTCCGCAATATGATATTAGAATTAATCCTTTAAGGATGGCAGACAACGGTTTATTGAGAGTATGATACACGCGGCAATGTGTACCTACTAGCGTGTAAAAACTATATTATACTTTAGATTCCTACATATCTGTCATTGATACTAGGTATCAAATATACAAAACTAGACTATTATTTCCGAAAGTGCTGTCTTTATCGCTGAAAGGTGTCAGGTCAGAGTCCTGTATTTGTAGGTAGGTAAGTATGTGTGTTTTCTCTTGATAATATTTGTTATAGTCTGTTACTGAAGTTTGGCATGTAAACACGCTGTAAGTAGATACTTACGTATGGCATAATAATGCAGTCGGGCATGGCACCATGGAATCTATCATCTAACTATGTAAATCTCGGCTGCGAAAACACACTTTTCCACTAAGAACACCTTGTTACATCATACAAAAATAACATCATTTCATGAAATGGACGAACACAGATGATATTTAAGATCTGGGGGGGGGGGGGGGGGGGGGGCTTAGACAATCAACTACGACAAAAAAACTTTAGATAAGTGGTATACTGCTAATAATTTAATTATCACAACTGGAAGCCGAAACTGGCATCACTCGATTCTTCCATTTCTTCCGCATGTTGTACGATAAAGAATGCGCCTTAAGGATGAAATCGGTATCAAACAATTGAAGGCAGTTTATTTCGCGTTAGTAGCATCCAAGCTAAGGTATAGCGTAATGTGTGAACAGCTACGCCTACAACGTATGTACAAAGAGCATTTATCTTGCAAAACGCGCTATTAGAACTATATGTAGTTCGAATCTCACAACGTGATTATTGTGTAGATTTTTTTTTTAAAATAGGCATCTTAACCGTTCCTAGTTTATACATATTATTGGTATTATGTAACTTTACTAAGCACATAGAGGAAATTGAGACTATAAATGAGAAAGATCTTAGAGAAGGTAGTTTTACGGCGAAAAGCTGTAAGGTATAATATCTTAATATATATATATATTTCTTCTGTGCTGGAACATATACAAAAAGGAGTTCAGTGACATACACACGTATGTCACTGAACTCCTCCTAAACGGCTAGACCGACTTTGATGGTTTTTTTTGTATATGTTCCAGTGGATTCGAGAATGGTTTAGATTCTCAATTGAACACGATTCACAAAAAAAAGAGGCGGTACGAAGTTCACCGGGACAGCTAGTGTATGTTTAATTTTCCTAATAAGGTCAATCCAAATATCTACTAACAAACAAAATTCCACCAAAAATAGTTCCTAAATTAAATATAACTAAGCATTGCTCTAAGTATCAAGCAGTAGAGTTGTTCAATAGACTGCCCACTTACCTAAAGGAAATTGTATATAATTCTAATAAATTTTTAACGCAACTAAAGGCCTACCTGTTGGACCAATGTCTTTACTATATGGCCGACTTGGGGATCACATGACGTATTTTTGGTGTTAATTGTATTATATATTTTGTCCTTGAATTCTTGTGTATTACATTTTAAATTATTATTCTTTTATATTTTGATTATTATTATTTTTAAAAGTAATGTTGTATATTGTATGTAATTGTAAATTTCAAACGCAGTGAAAATTGTTTATGAAATAAATAAATACATTTGACAGGTATGGTCCACAAAGTAGTGTTGTCTCTTTCTAGAGAGTGTTCAATTTTGGGAGGTTATGGCGCAGTCCTGGTCTCCACGTCAATGGTCTCACCTGGGGGCTTAGACGAGGTACGTTCATTCCGTGGCGAGCCGAGACATTTCTTATCAAAGTTTGCTGGAACACCCGGCGGGGAACACTTGTAGGTACTAACATAATAAACATTTCTAATAGAAATTCGATCTCGTTTATGATAGTACAAATAACATATGAAAGCAAGTACCAACCTACTCTTTAACGAGGAGATAAGTTCAGGATTCAGGGCTGAATGCCATCGAGTGCTATCGAAGTATGATCTTAATAACACTGTGATTACATTTGAACGTTTTTTTTCTCTTTGCTCTATGTTAATCTTTGTACGGCAGAGAATAACGAGATGGAATTTAATAGGAGCTATTAATTTTATGTGTTAGAACGAGATAGAAAATGTAATAAGGTGTAGCATAAAAGACAATCAAAGAAATTGCATCCCGCAAATAAATGTAACGCTACTTAATATTATGAAGAAAAAAGATTTATTATAATCTCTGAAACTACACGTTCGATTTTGATGACATTTTGTTGGTCGGTAGCTTTGATTATTTATTATCTAGATTCCTAATCCGGCATCTAAAATTGAAGCAAAGAACTGTCAAAAAGTACGGGTCAAATGGGTCAAATGGACGTACTTTTTCAGAGGTAAGAAGTCTCATATCATATGTTCTAGCCATAGATAATCTAGCGTGCCATTTTCAACGAGTGTCAAACGCAAAAATAGTAGCTTCAATTTTTTTTGTAGGCTTACTGAGGCAATGCTCCATTATACAGGATGTAACAGCAAGGCGTGGTCAAATTTGAGCAGCGGATAGGGTATGTTATCAGTATTGCACCTACCATGGTGCTATAGCTGGTTGCATTATTACATAGTCATAGCATATTCTTTTTGTCAAAATTCAGTAGTGAAAGGCGTATGTCTTAAGAATTATACCTCCCCTGGTACAAAATTCGATTGGATTATTATGGCATAGAACGTTTTAAGTAATACTTTTTTAAATTAATAACTTTTTCATCTAAAGAGTTTGTTTATTTGCTTGTTTAAACGCGGTAATCTCAGGAACTACTGATCCGAATTGAAAAATACTTTCATTGTTAGATAGTCCATTTATCTAGGAAGGCTATAGGCTATATAACATTATGCTGCGACCAATGGGAGCGGAGCAGCAATGAGAAATATTGCAAAAAAAAAAATCCGTATACGAAGTTGCGCGGGACAGCTAGTTCATAAACGAATTAAAAAATAATAAATATTTTTTTAGGGTTGTCCGATTTTGATAATATTAGGTATGTGCACTCAGTATCATGGGCACATACCAACCCTTGAATATGACCACACCTTTCTGTTACACCCGGTATAATCAAAGGTAGGTAGGTATTTATAGAGTAGCTTAAGGTTTGGAAAGGAGATTTGATGAAGGTTTGTTTATTTTATCACGAAACCAACATAATAAATTTAACTAAAATCACTGTCGGTAAAACACGGATCTGTTACCGCTCTCGAGGTAAGAAAAGTGATGACAGAGATTTACTAACGAATTTACGCGAAGTGAAAGCAAGATCGCAAATACATCTGATACAATAACATTATTAAGACATTCTGACGTTAAATAAACTGCTGGAATGTGTTACAACAGGAATCTAGGTGGAAAGTGATGGCAAACCACTTACCGTCGAGCATTTGTTTATTAACAATTATATTAGTGTTTCAGTAAAATCCAGATTGAGAATGTACAAGTTGAGGTTAGTGATACCAACGCTGGAAAAAGGTTTCCCCTAAAAACAAACAGTAGTAAAAAAAAAAAAAAATGCAATTATTGTATTAGTAGTAAAAGATTTTTAAGCTATTTTGTTGGGGAAACTTTCTCTTTCTCGCGGGAGTGCTCGATCTCACTCGGACTCTCAATTTAGATGTGTAAAACTCGTGTCCAAATTGTAATTGAAGGTGATGAAAATGATTGTAAGTGTTATATAAATAATTTGCCAAATTATCACTTTTTAGGGTTTGCCAAAATGGCAAAACGAAACCTTTATAGTTTCGTCATGTCCGTCTGTTTGTCTGTCCGTGTGTTCGTATGTTACAGGCATTTTACTCAAAAATGTATATAGATGAAATTTGGAGTATAGGTGTTTTGTATAAGCCGCTTCTTATTTATGTAGGTACTTATACCTACATATAACTGAAGCTGAAAAAAAAATCAGCAAATATCTACATGTGGCACATCATTCGACAGATCTTTTAAAAACATTTTAAGGTTTCTAAGATACTTTTTTGATGAAGTGATTATTTTTCGAAATTTGGTTACAATTCGCCTATAATACCTACTTAAAATCAATGACGTTTTACATACATTGCTTAAAATAACACATTCAATAACTTATAATGTACTTATTCAAATTGAAATTGCTTTTTAAAACTCTACACTTTCACGTAAAATTCAAAAATGAAATCAAAAGCAAAATTCAGTTCCATAGTTTTCCCCCAATTTTTTAGGGAGAAGTCCCAGTTAGAAATCGCTGTAGCGTAAGTAATATATTGCCGAATACTATGTGTGGCCTACATTTAACAATGAGGAGGTTGTCTGGATGTTCGCAGTCTGTTTTGATTATACATAATCTGTTCCATCTCCCAAATGTTACGTCTATGTTATTTTATAATAAGACTGAAGACTTATTTTATAACTAGCTGTCCCGCGCAATTTCGTCTCCGTATTTTCAACATTTCTCACTGCTGCCACAGATAATATAATACTATACTAGCTGCTGCTCTGCTCCTATTGGTCGTAGCGTGATAATATATAGCCTATAGCCTTCCTCGATAAATGGGCTATCCAACAGGGAAAGAATTTTTCAATTCGGATCAGTAGTTCCTGAGATTACTGCGTTCAAATAAACAAACAAACAAACAAACAAACTCTTCAGCTTTATAATATTAGTATAGATTATAATATTAGTATAGATAAGACTTTTTAGATCTATATAGTAAGGTGCCGGACCTAACGTGCTTACGACGGGGTGGGGGGTTGCCAAGTGTGAGTGCACTCACGACGGAGGACGGTGGGTATCCCAAAAACGGCTTTCCAATCGCAATCAAATCCATCCATCTGTTTGTGCGCTACAACTCCAGAGACAAAGTAACATAACATGCAGGTTGTTAAGTTACTTTGTCTCTGGGATGGTCAAAGTTACAACTCTCTCTAATTCTTGTTTTTTAACCGACTTCAAAAAAGGAGGAGGTTCTCAATTCGACTGTATGTTGTTGTTTTTTTTTGTGTTTGTTACCCGATTACGCGAAGACGGTTAGACCGGTTTGAAAATTTATTTTTGTGTTTCAAGTTCCATTGTCATCAGATCAGGATCTGATGATGGGATCCTGGAAAAATCAAGGGAACAAATCAATGGCGTCATTCTTTCGTATGATCAAATCATTTAATTTGAATGTTTGTTTTCATGTATCTAAATTCAAGATCACGTAAAATTGTGGCGAAACATTGGTTTTCAGAACATTTTTGCAAATGCTATATTTCCTGAATAGTGTAAAATAATTTATTGTTATTGTAGTCATCTACCGAATTGCTTAGCACAAATTACAGCCCTGCATCGGAAAAAACTACATTTTACAAAAGAATTACAGCAGTTGACATCAGGCTATTGTAACTTAGATGAATTACAAACCGACCACTAAGAAGTGAGAAATAAAAAGTTTTTTACAAAAAAATAGAAATGAAAGTTTAATATAAAGCAACTAAAAAGGATAAAATAATATAGGTAGGTACCTAGAACAACAAAAAATAAACATTTTGAAATTGGTACCAAATAAAACATTAAAAATTATTTCATGGCACCAACTTCAAAATTTTCTAAATTCCATTGCCATACATTTAATTTTGAAGTCGGTTATATTCTTTTGTAAAAAAGTTTTTATTAAAATTCTTTATTCACTTAGAACGAAAAAGCGATGCTTGTGATAAGTCATGACATGATCCATGATTAATTTAATGCCAAGTTTGCAAAGCATTAGGTAAGGCCGGAGAAAAGAACAAGGCAATAAAAACTTACGACCACTCCTTTTAATGCCAGTATGCCACACATTTACAGTAGGCCTTACTCTAAATATATAATATGCGCTATGACTAAAATTTAACAACGTAATTTCTAAAACAATCCCAGCGACAAGTATGTCAGAAAGCATCGACGGTGTAGTGTGAAGCAAATAAAAGGGATACGAACAATAGTAACAGACCGTGACGTCGCGAGGACCGAACAACCCAAGATATGGAAGCATTTAGTTGCGAGCGTGCGTGACGGAGTCGACCTACATCGTACGAGCACAACATACGTAGAACACCGGCTCAAATCTCAACAAAAAATCCACGCACACATAGACGTTTAAGTACGGACAACGACGACTTGTACTGTCTCTGTTAACGATTCGACTGAGATTTCTGTTCGTGTGCATGTATGTCTGCGTGAGTCTGTTTTAGCTCGTAGTAAGAAGCCGGATTTTTATACGTATATGTGCTGTGGTACGAGCCAAACGGCCGGCCGCCACTTGAGTATTCAAGCCACAGATAGTTCGGAATCTAATTACCATTATTTACCTACTTGATGCTGTGCACTGGGATTCTTCCTCGCACTTTTGTTGACTGACTTCGTAAAGTTATCCTTTTCTATACGGTATATTTGTTATATTAATTATCTATACTATTATTATAAAGCTGAAGAGTTGGTTTGTTTGAACGCGGTAATCTCAGGAACTACTAATCCGAATTGAAAAATTATTTCACTGTTGGATAGCGCATTTATCGAGGAAGGCTGTAGGCTATATAACTTCACGCTACGATCAATAGGAGCGGAGCAGCAATGAGAAATGTTGCAAAAACGGGAAAATTTACGCAGATGAAGTTGCGCGGGACAGTTAGTACTTACTAAAACCCTGACTGCTGCAGTGGTTTTTTTTTCTGAAATTTTGAACTAATAGAGCTTTACCAAATATTCCATCTATGTCTTGAATTAATCTGTAGTCTATAGGTACTTTAATTTGATATGAAGGTAGCTTGAAGAGTGAAGAAATTACTACAGCGAGTAAAATCAAATACGGTAGCCTAATGGCTAAGGCATTGGTCTCGCAATCGTGTGGTTGCAGGTTCAAATCCTACCCAATATAGTACCGACGTGAACCCATAACACAAGCCGTTGAGCTTAATTGGAGGGGTTAACAGGATTGCTAGTAATGTGGACTTGAACCTAAATCCCACATTTCTATATCTATGCTTATCTTTAAAAAAAAACCCTACTTAATATTGGCAAACGCGACGAAGCTACACATAATCTGACTCTAATTTTGACTACCTTTGTGGCGCGGAGTGTGTCCGACTGCTACGCAAGAGGTCGTGGGTTCGATTCCCACACGGGATACCACTTTATGTGATCCACAAATTGTTGTTTTGGGTCTGGGTGTACTTTGTGTCCGTGATTTGTATCTTTGTAAAGTTCCCCGTGACACAGGGCTTGTAACCTACTGCGAGAGTCGTCTTTTTAAAAAATTAAAATAAATGATTATAAACAATCCAGCCTTCATTCTTTTGTTAACCTTTTGTTAAAACTTTTATTAACCTTAAAGCATTTCTATACTTTACAAATACAATAATTGCATATTTGAAAGATAGAAAAATTTGAAGTCCAGACCCAGGAATCGAACCCGAGACTTCCGTAGCCAAACCGGGGCCAGAAGCGAACCACCTATCTGGACTATGTTACTAGACCTCAAATTTTTCTATCCCTTCATGCTCGCGAGTCTGGGCCCTCGCATGCGCCATCTAGTCGGTAGTTAAAAAACAATCACGGCTTTTGTTATTGCTTCGTTACAGAGAGCATTTAAAAAAAAAATCTATCTTTCAAAAATGCAATTATTGTATTTGTAAAGTAATTGGCAAGAAATGCCTACAAAAATTACTTCATTTCTATACTGTCTCAGCTGGTCTATGTTTTGTTTCTAAGCTCTAATGCGTAATCTCTAATGCGTAGGCGTATCTGTCTAGGGAGAATAATTTGGGATTACAAGCCCTTTCGGGGGTTCTCCAAGAACGAGGTGCTTTATTTTGTTTTCAGCACGTACTCGTTATTGTTGTTGTTATATTTCTGTATAAGTCTAGTTCGACTCCAAACTTTGCAGGTTTTGTTGTAAGAATTAAATGTTGAACCCTTCCGAAAAATAAACCTGAAAACCAACTCCTATGGGCTATGGTTTCCATAGAGCACAAAGGTTCGTAGTGACTTTCTCAAGGATGTCGAACCGAGTACCTACCCGACGACATAATGATTGCAGATTGTTTAATTATTCACCGGACGTAGACTCGGTCATGTTCATTCATTAACCGTTCACGGAAAGTTTCCTTGATAAATGTAAAAAGATATTTATCTAAATACATAGCGATTGGTGAGTTAGTGCTGGGACTTAAATCCTATAAAATACGAAAAAAAAATGGTCGCTTATAATGCAAAACTGCTAAAAAAGGAGCAATAAAATAGAATCTATAAAGATATTTTCACAATTAATATAGTAATGCATTATGAAAATATATATATGTATATATGTTGTCATACGGTCGAAACGTCGGGCAATAGACAAGGTATTTTACCTTAAATTATTATCGCGTTACCAGTAATATATATATTTTCATAATGTGTAAAAATCGCGAAAGTTTATCAACATTTATAGTAATGCATGACATGATATAGGGTATGTTCCGATATGCACTGGAGCGCTGTAAGGTGTGACGTCAATTAAGTATACTGCGAAGACGTTTCTTTATACTTAGTTATATAAACTGGTTACTGTTTAAAACGAAACGCCGCTGTCCAGTATACTACCTACTCATGCAAGTTTATATATGTAGGTATCAGTGGCGGAGGGTCCATAGAACACCATTACTTTCTGTTTCCCTTGGGATTGTAGTTACTTAGTGTTATAGGTACAAAGAACCATGTCCAGCAAGATTATTATTATTTATACCTCTGAAAAAAAATAACCCTTCGCCTCTGGTAGATAACTTATAGATATATATTATACTTATAGATATATACTTATAGATATGATAGATAACTTATAAGATACAAGAAAACATATTTTTTTAATGTAGTAATATTTAAAAATTTAATATTCAAGATTATACAATTTAATTAATTGCATAATGTCTGAATCAATGGAATTAATATAAATTTCTAGTCGCTGTTAATCACGTGATCAAAGTACTGAGAGCACCTTTACCTCGATTTATGACGTCACATATTTGCCAGTGATACTGCAATATACTGTCAGTCATAACGAAACGAAAATTTCTCCCCAGTAAAAGTACTAAACAGTGCTCACAGTGAACCTATATCGGCACATACCCTAAATAACGAATGCGAACGATTTTTATCTCATCTGTTGGACATAAAGTATCTATTACCTTGGATCATCTTGCAGGACATCAACCAAACGACTAGGTATACAATGTAATGAACTTGTAACTTCTACTACATATGTTAGTTAGCGAGGAAATGAAGTAATGGTTCACATAGAAACAACAGGTAAACCATCGTAACTGCGGATTGAGAACGTAGGTAGGTATTTAATAAGTATTTAAACTTTGGACTACTAGAGCATGAAGAAATTTGTCACAAACATACACAACATACACTCGAAACGATATGTTTCGTTTGTTAGGGTTTCCACTTATCTACTTCTTTCTCCTCTCCATTCTATTCCATCTGGACTTGAGTGGTTTTAACCTCAAACGCACTAAATAAGTGGTTGGATTTTTTACGAGAGAGCTATTGGAGTGTTATGATGGATGAAAATCTTTATTTTTTGCATCAGCCCTTTATAGTATAGTCAGTGTATATGTATGTAGTGGGAAGTCAGTGGCAGCACCTTACCCCCATATCAAGTTTATAAACTTTTCTTCTTATCAAGTTTATATTCTTTTCTCTGGCTTGACCTATTGTTTGCGAACTTGGAATAGAATCCCGACATATCACAAGTGTTGTTTTGCATCGTAAGTGAATAAAGAATTTTGAATGAATTGAGATTAGTAATTAGGATAAACTATCCATGAATGATATCTTATTTTGAATATCATACGTACCTACATACTTGACAAGTTGACCAACGACCTCATAGTATTGCAAACACATAAAATATGAAGAAGGTACTTACCTACAGAGTAAGTTACTACGTAGTTCAAAATCATTTATGCTGCTAGTTATGTCCGTGACAATTGCTAACACCGCATGTGTCTTCAAATAAGATTTATTGCTGAACTGTTTAGACTTAAACAAATATTACATAACATATACCTACTTACATGAACCACAGATAATATAATACTATACTAGTACCTGAACTAATAGGTACATCTACCTATTATGTGTAGAGAAAAACGATTAGTTTTTTATTTGTTAGGGTAATATCTGAAAGTACTGATATAAAGATGAAATAGCTAAAGGTTGCGATTTCCAACATAGCTGCAGGGGATAGTTATTGATAGATACCTAGCTATCATCAATGGCTATGTTGGAAAACGCTTGACTGCAACGGTTTAACATTATTTTTGGATAAAAATAAGTACCGTTGCAGTACCATCAAGCCTTTATAGGCTTTATTTTGTCAATTTTGTATTATTACACAATTGACAAAACGATGATATCCAGTGGTTAGTAAACCGAAGGTCGTGGGTTTGATCCACACCCAGGATAAAACTTTGTGTGATGAGCACGATGTTTTATTCTGTGTTTGGGTGTTATTTATCTACAGTATATATGTATTTAGAAATATATAAGTAAGTATGTTTATCAGTTGTCTGGTTTCCATAGTACAAGCTCTGCTTAGTTTGGGATCAGATAGCGTTGTGTTAGTAGTCCCAAGATAATATATATATTTTTTATTACTGCGAGAAGCAACTTGGTTTGTATGGAGTGTGGTCATCCCTCTTGAGGGTAAGGTGCAATATAATAATAATATAAAATAGTTCCCTTAAAATAATAATAATAATAATAATATCTTGGGACAGCTCACACAACGTTATCTAATCCCAAACTAAGCAAAGCTTGTACTATGGAAACCAGACAACTGATAAACATACTTATATATTTCTAAATACATACATATTATAGATAAATAACACCCAGACACAGAATAAACCATCGTGCTCATCACACAAAGTTTTATCCTGGGTGGGGATCGAACCCACGACCTCTTGCGTAGCAGTCGGATACACTCCCACCGCGCCACAGAGGCAGTCAAAAAGGTTTAATAATAACTTATCAAAAACTTTTATGAGAGCTGTAGTCTGTAGTAGGTTCGAAATCTGTATGACAGACCTTCAGGCTCCCTGGATCATAATGTAGGAGCCCTAAACACCAAGACTGAGAAGAAATCTTCATATTGAATCTGTTTTTTTTACTTTGTAGATCATAAGATCATCATCAGCCTATCGCAGTCCACTGCTGGACATAGGCCTCTCCAATTGCACGCCACTTTGTGTTTCGTGCATTTGGGGTAATGCCCATAATCGCCACGCTGGGCAGGCGGGTTGGCGATCGCAGGGCGTAGCTCTCGCATCAGTGACGCTGCTGCCCGTCACAGACCTATTACTTTAGCTACGCCTTAAATTGGGATGGTTATACCGCCACCAGTCGGTCGCCAGAGCCTCGTTCGTTGTACAGCAGGATGTACCGCGTGCAGGTGAGGTTGGCTTGGAGTGAAAGATGGTTGTACGCTTATATCCCGAAAGATCATAAGATTACTGGCAATTTCATTAACCCTCCTGCTAAGATAAATTGCTATTGGAATTAGAATCCACGATCTCTACTCTCTAACACGTTTAGTAGGTTGGTTGCGAGTTTGATGCCTAACGTCGCCGACTCCACACGTTAGCGTCAACGTCAGTACCAACGCCACTGGCGCCAACGTTGGGATGAGCGTTATTCTCGATCCACATGTTGGACGAGTGGCTTTGGAACCGATGTTGGGGCCAATGTGTGAAGCAGGAGTCATACAGCGGCTATCGCTGCTTCAAATAATTTAGAACACTACAACTATCAACACGTAGAAACAATAAAATTTAAAAAGTTAATAAAAGTAACACTCGCATTGTTAAACGTACCTAATTCTGTACGCATAAACATGAATAGTAACAAATCACTTTCGACTCTCCCTTAGACGCTCCCTACAACGAGTGAAAAATAGCCTCACGAACACATAGGCAACATGTACAAAGATCTTGGTCGAATAGTTGACTATTCCGAGACTGGGTGGATTTACAAAACTGTCTGACTGAAAAAACGTATTACGGCGTAAGTATAAAACAATGTAAACATTATTTTCGAGTGTTGTGTCCCTTATATATACTGACTTGATAATTGTATTATAATGTGCTTATAACTAATTCTCTTCAAACATAATAAATCAACCTATCCGAAGAACAAAGTTTGTATAGGTATAAAGTTTCTGGATCTGGCCACTTACCTATTCGTACAATAAAAAAAAAAAAGTGGAATTCAAAAATGGAACTCGTTGGGAACATGTTACTATGTTATTTTTTAATTTGCAAGACTGTCATTTGTTTTCTCATTGTGGCGTCCTTTCGAAAATTTTGTGTGGCTACCAAAATGAATTTAACTCCGAGTGAATATTTTCGTTCATTGATTTTTTTATAATTTTTGTTGTGGCATAAGTCAACAAGAGAGTCGACAGAGATTTCAATGTGATGAAGCACCATGTTGCAGAGAATACACAGAGGTATATTCGTGGTTTGAAGAAATGACGTGGACGTGATCATCTTCATGACGAGGTACGTGAAGGTCAAGTACAAAACATTTTACAAATGTATCTGAAGGGTTTGAACCTTTTGTTTCCAACAATTAAAGACAAACTTAGAGGCACACGTTTTACGAGCACAGATTTTTAGAATAAGAACAAAATTGCGTGTGAAATAAAATAAATAATTATTATTATTATTACGAGCACTGAGTCGGCGGTGAATGCGTTCTGTGAAGCCATTGAAGAGGTCCCTGAGAAAGACTGGTTTAACTACTTTGAACAATGGTTTCAGCGCATGCAAAAATACATTAATTATGAGGGAATGTATCGTAACTCTTAAATCTATTATTATTTATCAGAATCTAGAAACTTTCAGTACATAGGTATGCCTTAAGTATATCTGTAGATTTTAGAATCTTAGAACTTTAAGGTTGTTGTTGCACAAAAATTACTGTTATTTCGTTTGTGCGCTTAACACATTTGAACAAACAATTTAATAGTCTGTACAAAAAGATAAACTTAAAGTTGGTCTCCCATAAAGAAGACATTTTGCAGATATATTTTCTTCTGCAGATAGGTCGAAATAGGTATTTTTTATAATAAAATTCTTACGTAAGTACGTCCATAACTAAGTGCGCGTGTATTTTTGAAGTGAAAACTTCTTTAGCGGCGTTGTGCTCTTTTTGAGATGGGTAAAAAATGTTAAACTCGCGTCTGGACACGTGACCTGCGGGTCAATTCACATATTTAAAGCAGTGCATTTGCAGTTAAGTTTCGATTAAAACCGCCATTTTCGTATTCTTGTAACTTTGGAATCGATCTTAAAAACGCTAATCTAAACTTAACTGCAACTGAACTGCAACTGCACTGCTTTTAATACGTGAATGGACCCCCTGATCGAAAATTCGTAAGACGGAGGGAGAGCAATGAAAAACTGCTACAATATCATTAGAATACGAAGGTAAATTTCGCCACCCATCTATCGGGTTCGGGCGGTCCAAAAACAAAAGACCCCAGTTTGAGTCCGAGTATCGATTATTTTTTTCCCTTTTTTATTTTGGTTTTTGATTTGTGGTTTATTATTTCATATTTTTCATTATTTTGTCAGTTATATCGAAAAATATTATTCTGCCGGTTATTTTTTTTTTGTTGTAGAGTTATGAGCCGGCCTTTCGTACGTGGTCGCTAGTAGTCTCAACTAACTATTTTACTATGCAGTGCATTGCATACTTAACAGATGCACCGTAATATTTTAATTTGTGACACGAACGACTATGAGCAGGCTTGTGGGAAAGCTGCTAAGCGTTCTGTCACGATGCAAGCTACCACGGCCATGCGTTTGACTTTGTAATACTCAACGCGTAATTAAGCAGGTCGTTAATTCATCACTTACAGTTTCTATGAACTATGGCTTGTCAACGTTCAATATTAGCTTACTAGAAGACGCACTGGCAAGCTAAATCCAATTCATTTTATGAAACATAAAGTGATGCACCCTACGTATACTAATTAGGCTTAGGTTTATATTAACACTGTTGGGCACACACACATTCACTCACTGTTGGGCACGGGTCTCCCTATTAGCATTTACTTGTTATCTATCGCTCCTGGGGGTAATTGCCATAATCGCTACGTTTGGCGAGCGGAGTAAGGCTTTAAAAATATTTGGAAGATACTGTTACCCGTCCTCCGGTGGAAAAAATACCTGTCGCCTTGACGACACCCACGGGATGAAATGGGGTGATGCTTTTCTTAAGGCGGTATTTTAGGAATCAATATATATATATTGGTAAGCCTACACAAATTATGAACGCAAAAATATGCCTTCATAATTTTCTACTGTCAAATAATTACCAATTTAATAGATCTGTGTTTTAAATTGTAGGTGAACATATATTCTTCAGAACTTGTAAGAGAAGTAGGTACTATTGTTTGAATAGTGTTCATTATTTTGTTTATTACGTAGGTAACTAGAACAGTTTTGAAGTGTTCGAACATATCTTCTTCAGAACTTGTAAGAGAAGTACTATGGTTTGATTAGTGTTCATTATTTTGTTTGTTAGGTTTATTAGGTAGTTACGGTAACTAGATAAGTTTTGAGACAAGAAAAACTATACAAGATATTATAGCATTTTTCGAAATACTCTCTTTCATTCTCTTTGCAAAGTTCCACTCGCCTATTTTTTTTTTGGCAAGAAAAAATCCTGACGAACACCTCCACCGCCAGAGAAGACGGCGGAGGTAGTGTGGGATTTGCACCCATTAAAAAACCGGCCTTCCCGAACGGGCCGCCCGCCGGTATTTGTTATACCGTCGGCGGCAAGTTCCATTCGTCTAAACCAACTATTAAAACACTTTTGCCAGTCTTGATCCGATAGGTTTGAAATTGTTAGGTCGTAGGCGGCCACGGCCTCTTCGGCATACGAATCGTATTTTTTCCGTGATTATCACAGGGAACTAAATCAGGACCTAAACAGAACCAGGGGAGAATCTGTACGGTGAAAGGGGCAAGGTTTCAACACCTGATTCCTCAGGAAACATTTATCTAGATCCTGGAGTAACTGCCAAAATCGCCACGCTTAGCGAGCGGGTTGGCGATTGCAGTAAGGTAAGGTTATAAAATAATAAATAAAAAATAAAAATGGTTTATTTACTTACATGTGAATTACAAATAATAATTAGAGCACTCCTTTTAAGTATACAATACTTGTGTTAGGAGCCAAGTACGCAGAGGCCGCTCCTCCGGTGTGAAATCCCTTTGTCGCCTTGAGGACATCCGCGGGGAGAGATGGGGTATCACCATAGATATATACTCTGTGGGTATCACTATTCTTGAGCCGGTATCACACAATGGATTATTTTAGCAATTATTTTTTTCAATTAAGGTTTGTGAATATTAATTTTATATGTACGACACAACGACTCCCTTTATTCAAATTCGATAAATCAAATCTGTCACTGACACGTATCAATCAATTCAACTTTATTAAATAAAACCCATTCATATCTATTTAATTTATGGATCGCATTGTCTGAACAACTCGATTTGTTCAGGAACTTACGACACGGTAATAATAGCGATTTCTGACTCGAATACTCGATATAACTCGTCATTATATCGATAAATATTGAGTATCGATTCGTTTGCAGTCATTGGCAGTTGTAGTCAACTAATAGGCGCTTTCGGTCGGTTGCAGTGGTTCGTGCGGTCACCATTCTACCAATTTATTGTTAAAACGTATTGTATGCAACGTTCGTAGTAAGTAATTCTAACAAATGGCGCTTAACTGGCCATAGAATAATTGATTATATAGCTCCGAAGCGTAGTTATGTTTACCAACAATTACATTTGTATTGGTGCCTATAAAATGGCGTTTACCTCGCGTATCTGTAGATGGTAATTCTGCAATATTTTTATGATGTGAACTGCATTAAAATTTGCAAAGATTTCAAACAAATGCCACCGATAGTACCTAAAGAAGCAAACTTTTATTTAACGCTCAACAACGCACTGAACACGGACAACGGACCATTTTCGCAATGAAGTGGTTCGTTTTCTTTCTCGGGAAAGGAAAGGGGTTCCGTAAAAAGGTTACCAGGGTTTCCTTTTTACGGCACAAAACGTCTACAGCAGCGTTTCCCAAAGAAACGCTGCTGTAGACGTTTTGTGCCGGTGTTTATTCTCTATAATAATGTAACTCATTTGATCGTAATAATAATAAAACAATTTATATGTATTGTATTTTAATAAAGAGAATAATAACACTATCTTGGGACGGACAACTCACACAACGCCATCTGATCCCAAACTAAGCAGAGCTTGTACTATGAAAACCAGACAACTGATATACATACTTAAATATTTCTAAATACATACATATTATAGATAAATTACCCCCAGACACAGAATAAACCATCGTGCTCATCACACAAAGTTATATCCTGGGTGGGGATCGAACTCACGACCTCCGGCTTAGCAGTCAGGGTCACTAACCATTAGATCAATAGGCCAGTCTGACATAGTTTGGGATAAAATGGCTCTACACTTCATGTCCCATAAATATAACAGGCACGGGCCTGTGACAACCTTTTTTTTATTTCCAATTGTATCGCATGTAGCTGCAATCGCCAAAACATTGATAAAATTGTTATAAACAACTATGCCTGTGACAGCTTTAGTTGACCGGCCACCAGCCTATTAGTTGCTTTGCAACGAGTACATAACATGAGCGGTGACGTCAGAATTTTTCGTGAATGCCGGTCATCGATTTATTAAAACGTTACCACGTCAAAAAACCTATTTGAACTTCTATAAATAATTAAATATATTAGACGTACAGGTTCGAAGTTGTAAGTATGTGTATTTCTTGGATGAATGGTAGATACATTAAATGCAATCGATTGCTAGGTTATTTCCTTTTGAGTTTTAAACAAAGTCTTAATATATTCTGTGCACGGTTCTAATTAGGTATTTTAGCGTCCCGTTCGGGATGCAGGGATGCGCGCGATCTGCATAATATAAGCTGTTTGTTTGTGCCCTACAGTACGAGGAATAGTCATGATTGCGACGTTTGTACAGGAGTAAAGCATCTGTTGAAATAAAACAGATTCTGATGTCTGGAGATAATGCAAACCGCAATCTCGTTACGATGAATAATGTGTTGCATATCGAATAAGTGTGCGATTATGGACTTTAATTGAGGATTTAAAACAGTGGGCTGTCAAATATCAGTACAGTATCTAGGTACGAATATTAGGTATGAATGTGAAAGTTTGTGAGGATGTAAGTACCTATAGATGTTTTTATGGATGTTTGTAGCACTTTCACGCTAAAACGACTGAATGGATTTCGATAAATATTTGCAGCAATGTAGTTTATATATGTAAGTAATTAAAAACCGAGCAGGTGCATGTCGGGCCACGCACAATGTAGGGTTTTGGAATTGCTCCGCACAATAATGTGTAAATTTTGACAATCCCTATCATTTTAAAAGACCTATCCAACGACACTCCACACTTCTGCCTACACTCTGAGAGTGCCGGCAGAAGTGAAAACAATTTTACTAGTTTTTTTTTAATCAGTATTCCCACCTGTCTTTTTACCAATCCAACAATCTTACGATCACGTGATCCTGACGCGAGTTTAACATTTTATACCCACACCAAAAAAAGAGCACACCGCCGATTAGATGTTTTCACTTCAAATCCGTTTCCAAAAGTTTATTTTTCAACTTTTGTGGCGTAACTAATATGTAGGTATTATATAATATTGGCAAATTAAAACTTTCTAGTACTAAGGGTCTCTGAGCTAACCTGGGGACAGATACACGGACAGACGGACGGACACAGCGAAAGTAGGTATATAGATTCCTTGTTTACTACGGAAACCTAAAAAGGACACAGGCTATAAAAAATTGAGCATAACGTGGGCGAAAGGCATAGGCTTTTAACAGACGACTCCCGCAGTAGGGTAAACGCCTTGTATCGCAGGGGACTTTAAAAACATACGGGTCACGGACACAAAGTACACCCAGACTCGGAACAACAATTTGTGATCACACAAAGTGATGTCCCGTGTGGGAATCGAGCCCACAACCTCTTGCGTAGCAGTCGGACACACCACGCCACAGAGGAGTTCTCAATAACTGAAAATTATTTAACTGGCGGCTCGTCCGGTTTGGCACGCTTATTTAGAAAATCAGACTAAAACTTCCCTGATAGAAACATTTTTATTCATACAAGCCCTGTCTGCAAAAAACAGAATTAGACGAATGTATGCAGCCTTACTGAAGTTATATACGCTTCGGCAAATAGTTTTTTATTCAGTCGGTGCCAAACTGTCCTGAGAATGCTCCGTGTAGAGGCGAAACACGTATCGAAGTTTCACTTCGTGGAAGCAGAATATTGCAAGTCAAGGGTCCGGAGGTGCCTACCACTCGACTTGTCACTAATTTTCTTTGTTGCAGGTCTCTCTTTTTGAGTGCGGTCTGTCAATCTATTTCGATTGTTGTATTAAGGGCATTTCCTTACTACTTCAATCGTGGTGATTCACAGATCGAAGGTGGGTGGTGGGATCCCTCCCTTATAATCTACTTAAGATGGATTTCCGCCATGTTACGCCTGATTCAATTGGTTATCATATAGATTTAATACATACAAGGAAGTAAACCATTAGAATGCAGTACGGAGACTTAAGTATCTATACTAGATACATGAATCTATTAGATTGGTCTGCAGACATAATTGTTCTCATGAGTTTAGTAATTTAGTTCAATGAACGAACTATGTAGGATTTTTGTGTGATATGCACGATTGTTTATTTTGTGTTAGAGTCTTTGATTATATAATGTCTAGATTCCTAATCCAGCATCTAAAATTTAAGCAAAGAACTGTCAGAAAGTATGGTCAAGTGGACGTACTTTTTGACAGGTCTAAAGCCGCCATCCGATGTTTTAGCCATAGTTGTTCTCATCAACGAGTGTCAAACGTCAAAGAGGGAATGCTTCATTTTTTTTAAAGGCTTTTTGAGAGAATGCTCTATCTAGATATTATATAATTAAAGGTTAGTGTATTGTCAAACCGTGTTGGTGTTGTAGATAAATTTCCTATTTATATATTCATTTACCGCCGAGGGTTTCGTGATTTGTAGGTACATATTACACATATTATAAATAGTTCAGGAATCAAGTCTCGAAATATACATTTTTTCGGCATAAACGGCCGTTTCTTTTTTTTAACGTTACTTAGTAGTTTGATTTTTCACAGCTTTAAGAGACTGTAGACCTGAGTATATGGTTTTTTAGTCGATACCTCCACGCGTTCTCAAGAAGGTCCTGACGAACGGACGGACAACAAAGTGATCCGAAATCGATCGAAAGTTATGTTAAGTTATTAAATTATGTAAAGTTTATTTATACATTTATAATTTATACTAATATCATAAAGCTGAAGAGTTTGTTTATTTGAACGGCATAACATCACGCTACGACCAATAGGTGCGAACAAGCAATGAAAAATGTTGCAAAGACGGGAAAAAATTACGCATAGGAAGTTGAGCGGGACAGTTAGATATATATATATATATATATATATATATATATATATATATATATATATATATATACCTATAACTGTCCATAAATAACTGTATATAAATGTTGATGATGTAAAACGTCAACATTCTGGATCTCATTGAAATCCAGTGCCGACTCCAGTAGAAATACTGGAGAGGCAGCTTTTGCCTAGTTACCATGACAGATAAGATGGTATATAAAAAAAGACACACAGGGTAAGAATTAGCTTCACCAACGAGTGTAAGAGCAATTTCACGGTGGCAAAGCCAAATCTAACGTTTAGAAGTACTTTACACGTCTGAAAAATAATAAAACCATTCATATCAATCTAATGTAAGATTAGTTTAGCTTCTAGTAATCGAGGTAAACATAAACGACATTGAAACAAGATCGCAGCAGTCATTTAGCTATCTTAATTGCTAGAACTTAACCTCGCAGGGTTAAGGTGGCGCCATGTATTTAAGTCAAGTGCAGCAAGTTATGTAGGTATACATTTTATATACCTATCTACCAATTCAATATTTAGGTTAGCGTTTTTGGAAAATCAACCCTAAAACTGACGAGCAAAAGTTCCGGGTCATTTACAACAAAAACCTCTATATCTTCCAAAATATCGAAAATAGCCCATTAAAATAAGTTGTTTGCGATAAGCTAACTTGCTTCTTAACAATACATAATTTAAATCTTTTACTAGATGACCCGCGCAACTTCGTAAGTATGCGTAAATTTTCCCCGTATTTGCAACATTTTTCATTGATTCTCCGCTCCTACTGGTGGTAGCGTAATGTTATATAGCATCCCTCGATAAATTGGCTATCCAACAGTAAAAGAGTTTTTCAATTCGCACTAATAGTTCCTGAGATTATCGCGTTCAAACAAACAAACAAACAAACTCTTCAGCTTTATAATATTAGTATAGTAAAAAAAGCTTGATAAAACTCCATTGACATATAGACTTGGACTACGCCATAACCTCACAAAATTGACCACTCTCTAGAAGCTATACACACTACTTTGTGGACAATACTTGTCAAAGAGACAGGTCATTTCTCATCTGGTACCTGAAGATTGTCCGTCTATACAACTTAGCTGGTATGTTAACATTGAGTGTACTTAAAAACACTACCGGTAGCATGAAAATAAAATAGGTCTGACATGATCTTGTTCTACAAGCCATTTAGCTTAGTTAGGGTTAACAGTATAGCTAGTAATGTGAGACACACAATTCCAAACTGCTAGTTATCTTTAAAAAAATAACTCTTCAGCTTAAATTTCAATATTAGTATAGATTAGTAAGTATTATAAATATTATAAATAGTAGTACATATATGAATTAATAAGTAAGTACCTAACATTACACCTAAAATGTGAGAAACCTATGAGTTTTTAATAATTTTATATAACAAAGTAATCCGGCGCCAGTAAGTGACCTTAAGACCCGATAATAAGCCAATTTCATGCGAAATATTATCTTTATTTTTATATAGATAACGAAAGTGTCACCAAAACCGTTACAATTATATTTAACACTATTTTCGTCACTTAATAATTCTTTAGATAATGTACACGGACGGAAGTCGTGATAAACTGCGTGATTTGTGCGTCCATCTTAATTTTGTAATTACCTACAATTTATTGGCTGCTTCTGTGGCGCGGTGGGAGTGTGTCCGACTACTACGCAAGAGGTCGTGGGTTCGATTCCCAGTCAGGATAAAACTTGGTGTGATGAGCATGATGATTAGCGTGATGTTATAACCTATACCCTTCCACGATAAATGGGCTATCCAACAATAAAATATTTTTTCAGTGCAACCCAGTAGTTCCTGAGATTATCGCATTCAAACAAACAAACAAACTCTTAGAGATATGAAAAATAGATGTTGGCCGATTCTCATAGATACCGGATAAGCACAAAGAATTTCATCAAAATCGGTCAAGCCGTTTCGGAGGAGTATGGCAACGAAAACTGTGACACGAGAATTTTATATATTAGACTAGACTAGACTAGCTGACCCGCGCAACTTCGTCTGCGTAAATTTTCCCCATTTTTGCAACATTTTTCCTTGCTGCTCCGCTCCCATTAGTTGTAGCGCGATGTTTCATAGCCTATAGCATTCCTCGATAAATGGGCTATCTAAAAGTAATTTTTTTTTTTCAATTTTGACCCGTAGTTTCTAAGATTATCGCGTTCAAACAAACAAACAAACAAACTCTTCTCTCTCTTCTAATATTATAGTATAGTTATAAATGTTAGGGGTGGATAACCCATATCACTTAGGGGCATGAATAATAGATTGTAATTTTCCCTTTTTTCTTTTTTCTTCCTTTTTTTAAAAAACATTTTTCATTGCTGCTCCGCTCCTATTGGCCGTAGCGTGATGTTATAACCTATAGCCTTATATTTTGCCTCTATAAATGGGCTATCCAACAATAAAATATATTTTCAATGCGGCCCAGTAGTTCCTGAGATTATCGCGTTAAAACAAACAAACAAACTCTTAGGGGTATGAAAAATAGATGTTGTCCGATTCTCAGACCTACCCAATATGCACACAAAATTTCATGAAAATCGGTCGAGCCGTTTCGGAGGAGTTTAACAACAAACACCGCGACACGAGAATTTTATATAATAGATTGGTTTGAGCTTAAATTGATAGGATCATTTTTCCGGTGGTTCTCCTAACACTGGGCTGGTATCCTACAGTGGGAGATCTCCTTGAAAAAATACAGGCTCTGTCTAGTTTGGGATCAGAGGGCGTTTTATGAGTTGTCCGAAGATATTATTGTTATATTATTTATCAATCAGTGTTTTAAATACGTACCATGTAAAAACAATCCCATAACCCAACAGATCTTGGCCAGGTTATACCTATTTAGATACCTACACTAGATGACCCGCGCAACTTCCTATGCGTAAATTTTTAATGGCTGCTCCGCTCCTATTGGTCATAGCGTGATGTTATAGAGCCTTACTTGATAAATGGGCTATACAACAGTAAAATATTTTTTCAATTCGGACCAGGCTATGTAGCATCACGCTACGACCAATAGGAGCGGTGCAGCAATGAGAAATATTGCAAAAACTGGGAAAATTTACGCAGACGAAGTTGCGCGGGACAGCTAGTTATTATATAAGTATTTATATCCAACAGCTAAGCCAAGTAATAAATAATGAAGATCCAATCAATAAATCATAATATTTATAAAAAGATAAATATTTATGTATTATTTAAATCGTAGTTTTATTAAAATAATGATTAATTATTATTTGCAAAATATAATTAAGTATTGTTTCGATTGTCATTATTAATAGGAATAGGTATAATAGCATCTTGTCGATAAGTGTCCAGAAACAATGTCTGATGATTGGGAGTCAATTTGTTTAATAAATAGGACACAATGCACCTCTATTAACCATGCAAACTTTGATTAAATATCTATTGTTTAGATGGAAGGTTCCATATGTAGCCTGCCAAAAAAATAAACTCACTGTTGCTATCGAACAGGAACTTTTTGTTTAGTAACAGTGACTTTAGTTTTTATCGAACAGTAACTAATGGCCGGTCTCAATAATCTAACTATCGATGGATTTGGCTACTAGAGGTATATATTGACATATGTTCCATACAAAATATGTCCAAACCCATCTTGGTGTGGTGTTTCAACGTATTAAAGCTATTGCATAGCATTTTTTATCAACAACAATTTTTTTTTTTGTTGTTTTCTTTTCATTACATTTCGGAGCAGCTCGTGGTTTCGATCCGTGCAAGCTTCGTACAGTCGTACTATATACATATACGGCCGAGCTACATGGCGGAGTAGGGGGTGTTAGGTTTTATTTTCGTTACGGAATTTCTTGATTCGGTCGCCGCGCTCAAAGCCCGCGATAAAAGCTATGCAATAGCTTAAAAGTACAACAACGTACCTAAGTAATTAATGACATTAAGCACCTACCCTATTCTTTTCTCCGTATTACCTACTCTTAGCCAATCTTTATCTTAAGGTTGAACCTTGGAATTAAAGATAAGCCGTTTAAAAATTTGTATACAAACAATATTTGGGCTCTCTAAGTGTAGGTACTACCTCAAAATTCGCAATAAATATTATTTGTGCGTCTCGAGATATTCGTGATCAAAGGTCGGAAAAATATGTTTTCCGTAAATATCGCGTTTCGCTATTGTAGAGCATTGAATTGCAATTTTTAGGTAGCTAGGTATAGATACAGGGTGACTTTGAAATCAGCAACAAATTGATAGGGGACCAGATTCTATAGGTATTATTTTACATTGAAATAATGCCATTTAAAGTCATTTTTATTTTCTATCGATAAGAAAGCTATTGAGGAAGTTAAATTAATAAATAAACTGAAAATATCAATGTCTTATTATTTTAGTCAAGCGTATAATGCCTAAACAAATCCAATAATAATCAAATTATTATATCACGGGAACGGGAACTACGCGGGTAAAACCGCGAGGCGTCCGCTACTCAGAGATATAATGACATATCGATAATGGATATTCAGATGTTAATCCTCCACGAAATAAATGTTAATGTACAGAATAACAATAAATCAGGCCATTGCTGGGATGGGCACGTACTTTATACAATATCGATGCGTATTTGACATAGACACTTGATATCATTCACTTTGCAAGTTTTACGTCAGAGGTATCATTACGAATTTTTCCATAGGATTTTAGTAACATTGTGAAAGATTATCGAAGCCAGGTAAATCCGGTAATTACTTAATGTGCTACTAATAACAAAAAGTCAGTTAAGAACTGACTTTTTTACAGACTGAGTGACTGACTTTTTTACCCGGTTCAACTATTGCTCGCAAATTTTGCATTAAATCTAGAGTCATATTGTTTTTGCGAAAGACATATTTTTAAGATGTGTTGCTTTGCTTCATAAGTGCTCAAATAATTTAGTATTTTACTTTTAAAGACAAACCTTTTTCATACTAGACTTATAAATACAATTTGACACGGGAATAAACGCGTTTAACCCAGTTTAATATATTTATCATATGCTTAACGTTTCGACCGGGTTACACCGACCGTGGTCACAAGCTGACTGTGCATACTTCTTACAAAAAATACCTAATTCGGTTTATAGGTTATCTTGTAGGTAAAGGTATATCAAGCCTTCTTATAATGGCGATGCGTCACGTAGTCCACGTCCAGCTATTTGGAACTACCAAATTTTGTATGAACCTATCTGTAGTTACAGATAGATATGAACCCATGACTTCTTCCGACTACATTCAACTTTAATATTTTATCACCTAAAATATATAACTTTATTATACTATCACTTAAAATTTGGTTATCTATACTTTATTCTGACGTACTTTTATCATTACAATATTTGCAAGATTGAGATCGATCTGGACGTTATAAAGTAGGTACATGCTGAAAGTTAGACAGGTACATAGATTTGAACATTTACAAATAATCTAAATTAAAAGTATCTGAGAATGACTAACTAAATTCATTGAAATTTGTACACAGGGTACATATACCCTATGTACAAATTCCAAATGTTAAATAAACTTAGAAGTTATATACCCTCGTACTATGCGTTTCAGATGAGTTGATAACTGTCTTAATGACATTTCGATTCGCGTTACGAATGCAACTTCATTGTATAACGTAAGGTCAGCAATAAAATTATTCGTAAAAAGGTGTCATTAGTATTACACAAAAGTACCTACCTACTCTAATGAACTATATATAAGCACTGTATTTTACTATTTTTTATTCTATGTGTTTTAGTTAAAAAAAAAACACGAAATACCACAAAAGTGTAGAATATTCTTATTTTTTGCCTATTTACTTATTTCTGTTACTATTAAATATTAAAGAATACTAATAATATTATTATAAAGTAAAATGTTGGCTACATAGTTCAAGGAAAATAAATATTACGTCCGTTCCATTACTCTACACACACGTACTTTACCCGACTTGGGAGTTTTTGTTGCTAGCGGTACCTACAATTTTGACAAGTACAGAGTGCAGTTGTCGCGATCGCGATTATCTTCTCTTCTTCTTCTTCTTCTTCTTTAAGTTTATGGCAATCTAGCCGTTTTAACGGCTAATTTCTGCCAGTGTCAAGTATTTATGCGCTTATTACATGCACAAAGTATCGTTCTTAGTCAATTATCACATTTTTCTTTCTCTGTCAAAATTAATGACAGACATGTCGTTGACGTCAATTAGATTCTGTTCAACTATAGGAATTTATGTTTCGTCAATCTTATTTGACCTTTGTGATGTGACATACATACTTAGTAGATATAGTTAGTGTACACATTGCGATGCACTTTAGTAGGTAATGCACATAAAATGACTTTTCAACTTTATGCGCTAAAAGCTTGGATAATTTGTATGCAGCGTTGATGCAAAACGACATTTATTGGAAACTTGTAGTAGAATCATTGGCTATTTGCGGCCGTGCAGCCGTGGTACGGTGGATTCTAGGGTTTGTAGGTACCTACTTACATTAGTATTTATTAGAGGTCATATATTAACCACTAAAGATGGCATAGAGTAGCTTGCTGGTTGGTAAGTAATTACCACGTGGGCGTATTCAGGGTTATCACTGCAACACCGACAATTATTATTTTTGACGTGATAACGTCTTATAAATCGATGAACGGCGGAACGTAACAGACCGTGTCACTTTTTCGTGCGTGGGTGCACGCACGAAAAAATGACACGGTCTGTTACGTTCCGCCGTCTGATAGGCTGAAGTATTGTGGTCGTCGCGCGCATGCGCCCGGATCCACTACAGCTGTCACAGGCATGGTTGTTTATTACAATGTCATCAATGTTTTGGCGATTGCAGCGACATGCGATACAATTTTTTTAATTTAAAAAACTATATGTACTCTCAGTCATGGTTGTTTATTATAATGTCATCAATGTTTTCTTATGACGTTATTACGTAAAATTATTGTCCGATTTTACAGATAACCATTTTTTTATAAGTATTTATGTATATCAAAATCGTATCAAATATTTTCCTGACTTAAAAGTTTTCGGTTAAATTAACTTTTAAGCTCTATAGTCTAAGAATCGTTGGACTGGCGATGACGGTGCTACATGGTTCAATAAAATATCAGTGCGTACAGTTTTTTAAGTCTCTAGCAGACACCCATGTCCGACGACAGTTCCTCTAATGAAGAATGGTCCATCACATCCACGGCTCATGTGTGTATGGAGCCTAACTCTGATGACAAATTAAATAGTAGACTTAATTAGCCTACCTAGTCTCTCACGACTTGCCTTAGCTTGATGTATGTTGATTACTTGATTCCAATAAGGTGGCTAAGAGTTCTAATGCGTATCCACGCTAAAGTGGTTACTGCTAAGCTCACTTTCATTATTAACAATTAACATCTAAATCTGTCTACTCCCTTGAATAAGCAAGTGGCAAATGAATATATAGCTCTACCTATTTACATTGCAGGACATAACTTTACATTAACAAGATAAGTGAATTAAACAAGTTTTCTGTTTGCTAATAAGTAACTTTTTAATGCAAGGGAAAATCGAAGTGTATTTTTAATTGATCTGATTTTATTTTGCACTGGCTTTAGTTAGCGGTTTCTCCAATGTGTCCCTTCTAAGTCTTTTGTTTGTCTAGATCATATAAATAACCTTACTGCATAATTTGAGCTTTCTCCCAAGGGTTAACGAGGTGAAGGGTTAAATTTTTTGTGAGGTAACCCGATTCGATAATATATCTTGCTAGACATGTTTCTTTGTTTCCTTATTACTAAGTAACTACAATCCAAGGGGAAGCCGAAAGTCATTAATTCATTTCAAAGTTCTTTATTGTATAATATAACCATTTTACAGTACATAACATACTCAAAATTATTCTATAAGTATTTATGTTAATGTTAACATGATATAATATTTACTTTATCAGGTCGAAACCTTCACAATCCAATTGTGTACAAAATTAAAACATCATAAACTTAAACAACTAAAATATCATAAATTATGTTTTGTGGGTAGTTTGTAGATACACACTTGTTGTTTGACATCTTAAGGAAACCGAAAGTAATGGTGTTCTAAGGACCCTCCGCCACTGGTACGTACCTTGGTAATAAAATAAATCTAGTCACCGGCCTCATGAATATTCAAGTGTTCGCCATACATTTGATCCGCGTTGACGGGCAAAACTACTCACACTTGGCCGGTGTTGGGTCAAAGTGCCCCCCCCCCCCATAACATGATCCAGCATCCGCCCCTGAGCGCTAGCAACATCAATTCCATCCAGTTTATAATTCCTTAGGATTTGAGTCTCTACTTATTAGAAAAAACGAGCATGTGCATGTTGGGCCATGCACAATGTAGGGTTCCATTTCTATAGCTGCCCAGAACAATAATGCGGTATAAGAAGTAGGGATTCCGTTGTTTTTATTTCATACTATTACTACTCATAAGTATTTCTAACTATAAGTAATTTTCAATGAAATTTGTACGAAAATTTTGTTATTTATTACTTGGTCGCCTGTAACTCGTTAATTTGTAACGCCTAACTTAGCTTTTTATTAGTTGCATTAAATATACACTACCCTTATAATTGCGTTATACAGGGTGTAACAGAAAGGTGTGGTCATATTCAAAGGTTGGTAGGTGCCCATGATATGAATGCACATACCCTAATTTTATCAAAATCGGAATACCCTAAAAAAATTATAACACATTAAAAAGTTCCTGAATATGATAATGATATTAATATGGGGTTATTAGTACCATATGGTTCATTGTAACACTATAAATGACCCCGATGGTGTTGGTACAACCGTCCCAAAGTAGAAAATTTGGATAAACCTCAAGAAACTCACTTAATGTACACAAATGAAATGCAATTTGAAAACTCACTTAATGTACACAAATGAAATGCAAAATGAAACAAATTTATCTTAAATCAAACTTTAACGTCCACATAACCTATCAAAAACAATTCCAAAAGATTAATGGGTGTCACTCGTGTTAAACGAGTCTTTTCGACCAGCGGGTCGATTCACGTATTTAAAGCAGTGCAGTTGCAGTTAAGTTTCGATTAATACGGCATTTTTTGTTTTCTTGTAACTTTGGGATCGATCTCGAATACGCTTGCGTCAAGTATGCGTCTCGAGAGCGCAATAACGATATTTTAGTACTTTTTGAGATTGATCCCAAAGTTACAAGAATACGAAATGGCCGGTTTAATCGAAACGTAACTGCAACTGCACTGCTTTAAATAGGTGAATCAACGAAAAAATCACTCGCTGGTCGAAAAGACTCGTTTAACACGAGTGACACCCATTAATCTTTTAGGGGAAAACATACAATGGCTACAAATAAAAAAATCGACACTGATATGTGGGCATCGTAGTGTGAGCGCACCGAATATTTTATGGTGCCTCGGAATACTAAAGCGCTTGTCTTTTGCTTAATAACCAAAATATTGACAGTGGTAGGTACTTTTGATTGAGTACCTACCTATACGTAAGCCCAAATTAATGTGAAATCAATGACTTAGGATACACTAACGTAATGTGAAATGTTTAAAAAACAAAGTTGCTTAGCAACCATTGACAATAACTATTTACATATTAAGTATATATATAATAGAAAAAAAACGGTAATTTCATCAACACTAGTTCGCTTTTGACCACTGCCGGTGCAACCTGGTCGAAACGTCAACCAATTATAAGGTTAATAATGCGCTTTAATTCCCGTTTAATAAATAGTTATAATCATGCGAAAGTTTAAATGTTAACCATTGACAAGTAATAAATGAGAATAGTTGCTAAGCAATTTTGTTATTAAACATTTCACACCCATTTTGGCTTTAGCACACTTAGTTTTAATAATAAATTCTCCTTTGTAACTCAAAGGTTTGTTGGCATTTCATCTAAACTCAGAAATTATTGTGCTTAAGGCGATAGCCATAGAATAAGTTTATAGCAAATAAGAAACTCAGGATATTATTACGTATATATAGTTTCAACCACAATATACCAGTCAATAACTAACATAAGATCTCATTTCTTATTTGACTCTTAAAACTACTATAGCATATCGCTATAAGCTTGCCTTCCTATAAAATCCACTGTGTATTTCGTAATTTAGTACATATGTTTATTTTTTGTGTACCAAAAATAATTTAAATCACTGGATCCTAGTTAGATTCTTATTAAAGTTAAAGAATATTATATTAGTTGACTTGAGACTATCTTAATCATTATCTCATCATCTACGACGTTTTAATTAGGGGTTGTTTAAGAAGGGTTAAATCGTTATCTAAGAAAGAATGTAGTGTTTGTTTATCTGTTGGATGTGACGCGGGGCCGGTGCGAGGGCGAGTAGGCGGCGGCGGGACGCGCGTGGAGCCCGGAGGCGGGAGCTACTCGCGAGGATGCCCACTCCACGTCAAGTTCGAATCGTAGCGCGACGCCTCCCGCGACTACGTTCTACGTTCGAACGCTAAGCGCGGGAAAATACACGAATTTTCAGAACCCGTTCGGAAACTCATCGCACTGGATTTTCAATGGATTATTTATTGATTTGTTATGTGTGTGTTTGTGTTGTTTTAAGACGAAATTGAAACGTTTGATAAGGATGTGTGCTGACAATACAGTGTTATTCAGTGAAAGTATGATCGCAGAATAAAATTTTAGTTTCATCATGTCAGACCACAGAACTAAAAAAAGGAATCATGGCCAGCCGTCGGGCAGGAAAGGAAAAGCGGTAAGTTTTAGAACGGTAGCTGGTTTTTACTTTTTTTTTTAATTTTAAAAAGAGAACGTCTGCGAAATTTAAATTATGATGTCTTAAAAAGTTTTATTACAAACTTACAACCTTAGTTCTTGGTTATGATTTTATGCTCTATAACTACGGTTAAGATTATGATTTATTTATACGCGTAAAGTAACCTTTTAACTTATCATAATACGATACGCACTATTTTAAATTTAGAACAGAACTAACAGAACGCTAACCATAAAAATGTAGACTACGCTTTTCAATGTTTAAAATATAAAATTCGCGAACACATTTTTCTACGTCAAAGTGCGTTCTTATAAATATTTATATACATTATTAAACGTTGGGTTGAGTACAAAGAAAGCTTGGTATTTACTTTATAGCTCCAGTGATGTAAATTGAGGAAATAAGTAGCTGCACACACAATTCCGAACACGATTGCGCTTGGCATCAAGGCAATAATAAAATGTAAAGGCTATTTAAGATACTTAATGAAACTTATTGGAAACTTTATGTTGAAATTTAGTACGATGCAGGTGCGTAATGTAACTCGTTATCTACGTAGTTAGAGTTTTTGATGACGGTTTCACTTGCGTATAAATTTTTAAAATTGACTTAATTTGGTAAATATTAGATATATTTCGGGACTTAATCGCGTGAATTATTTAAAGGTACGAACCTTTTATTTACCCTACGTTATTCACGCGATTAAGTCCCGAAATATTTCTAATATGTATAAAAATCACGAAAGTTTAAAAACAATTAGTTTGGTAAATATAGGATTCAAGTAGCCTTCATCAAATTTTACTGGAATCAGTTCAGTGGTTTATGCGTGAATCTATCTATATCTATACTTAATATATAAATGTGAATGTAAGTTTGTTACGCTTTCACGCGAAAACTACTCAACCGATCATCATGAAACTTTGTACACATATTCTTGGAGGTATTAGAAGTAACATAGGATACTTTTTATTAAGAAAAAAAAAATATATTTTTTACGAAATCCACGCTGGTGGAGCCGCGGGCGAAAGCTAGTACTTCATAAAATATTAGATAGGTACAGTTCTTTTGACGTTTAATATTATTAGTGTACACAACTAGAGACTTCTTGTCTGCAGAATCATAAGAAATTATTATAGACTCTTTCATTCAAATTCGTTTCCAATTTTCTTCAAAACGCAAAAATACATTGGTACATTTTTTCAAAAGCTCCATTGAAATCTGTCTCTGGGTCCTTAATTATATAATGTCTAGATAGAGCATTCCCTCAGTAAACCTATAAAAATTAAGCTACTATTTTTGACGTTTGACACTCATTGAAAATGGCGCGCTAGAATAACTATGGCTAGAAGATCTGATAGGAGTCTTCTTACCTGTCAAAAAGTACGTCCACATGACCATACTTTTTGACAGTTCTGTGATTTAATTTTAGATGACGGATTAGGAATCTAGCTAGACATTATATAATCAAAGCTTTGGGTGTTATAATGCCGTAGATAGTCTGTCCTGCTAGTTCCATATGTATTATAGCAACAACTGACACATATGGTCAGGCATGCGTCAAATTTACACCATGACCAATTTTTTTACAGGGATTTCAATTAAGGGTTTTATTACATAGTTTAATGTATCTACTTACAGTAAATTAAAGATTTTGTAATTTTGTACGTGTAACTAATATGTAAAACCATATCAAATTTCAACTCAATGATAGACTGACGGTCTTTGACAGGTTATGAAATACAAATAGTCAAGGCGAAACTATCGAAATGCCTAGTTAAAATAATGGATGAAGTGAGACAATGGAAACGTAAATTTTCAACAAATGAATTATCTGACTGTGCAAGAAGGAGGATAATGTTTTTAGCTCTAATAATAATAATAATAATAATAAAAATGATTTATTCACTTAGGAAGCAAAATACTACACTTGTGAAAAGTCGATTCTGCATTTACTTGTAATGCCTGTTCGCAAACAATAGGTAAAGCCCGAGAAAAGAACTGGCAAACATTATCTCTAAAAACACCACATAATCATTATTCATAATACGCTTGTAACCAACGAATGAGTTGAAATCTAAAATCTAAAACTTCTTACTGTTACTTTTGTGTTTATCTTTATTCTATTTTTAAATTTGAATAGAAGAAGACAATACATTCTATAATTAGCTAGAATATTGTTATTAACGTAATATGAATTAGGAGGATAGCAGAAAAAACTAAGCTAAGAAATATCGTGATGTTGCGTATTTGCGAATGTGTAAGATCACCATTAAGCACATTGGGGAGTTACCATGTAAGTACCTCTCAGTATAGTTGTCGTATACTTTTTTTATTTAAAAAAAGATAACTAGCAGTGTGGGACAGTCCCACATTGCTAGTTATCTTTTTTGAAATCGTGTGAAAGATTTTTTGAAATCGGTCCAGTAGTTTTTAAGTTTATTTGTTACATACAAAATTATAAATCTTTCCTTTTAATAATATTAGTATAGACTAACTTTTCGCAGCGACTTTGCCCGTATTATATTGATATTTTTTGTATTCTATGTGGTAGTTTATTTAAATTACGTAACTGTAAAGTTAAAAAAAACCATTCCTCAAATTGCTTATTCACATACTTCCCGATTTATAATATAAATAGGATGCTATCGGCAGTTTATCATATATCGCTATGGAGAATACGTTTACGCTGTCACGCCATGTTTAGGATGGATGTACCATTTCTGCATAAACCATTCGATCACTATACAAAAATATCGTCAACTTCGTGCTTGAGGTGCTGTACCGGCAATGGATGGATCGTACTATAACTAAATAAAATAAATAAATTATATAAACCAACAAAAAGGTCGTCGATGCTTCACTCAAAACCTTTACGTATCAAAGACTTCATTCATAAATTGGATGGGTCATTTGTGAATGACTTCTGGTCAGAGCGGTCGAATGAAATTGTATATTTGACGATGTGTGGAACTTTATAATGTTCTCTAATGATCGAAAATTCATTCTGCGGATCTTTTTCTTAGTTTCTTGTTACAATTTACATTATATTATTGTATTTTCTTGTTACAATGTAACCTACATAAGTGCTAATCACAGATTAGGTAATCTGTGGTGCTAATGATTTGTGTGTTTGGATAACAAACATTTTAACATCGAAACTTGAATGATTGAAAATAATATCTTGGGACAACTCACACAATGCTATCTGATCCCAAACTAAGCATACCTGTACCACAGATAATATAATACTAGTATAGTATTATATTATCTGTGCCTGTACTATGGAAACCAGACAACAGATAAACATACTTATATATTTCTTAATACATACATATTATAGATAAATAACACTCACACACAAAATAAATCATCGTGCTCATCACATAAAGTTTTGTCCTGGTTGTGGATCGAACCCAAGACCTCTTGTGTAGCAGTCGGATACACTCCCACCGCGCCACAGGGACAATCAAAAAATGATTTAAAGTTAAAGAAGACTTACATTGTGAATACGAGTTATATACAATTAATACAAATTATTCGTTTCGGGTTTCCTTTGAATTATAGACTTACTTAATATTATCTATATATATATAAAAATTAATGTTTGTCTGTTTGTTCTATATGAATTTCGAAACCATTGATCAAATTGTGATGAAACTTTGGAAGATTGTTCTGGAGACAAGGGTTCCTGGCCCAAAAAGTCATAGTAGGCATATCAAATCATGTCCACTAACATATTTTCTTCGTCTAGAAATCTCAAGAAAATGTTAACTTAGCATTTGAAGAGTTGACTGTTGATTTTTTATCGATTTATCGTTTTCTTGTAAAAGCTTTAATTAGTATTCTTAGAAAAAATAAATGCCATTTTTTGAGTCCTCAAATATAGCAATATTGGGGCAACGAATATTTACCAGTAAAATATTCTACAATTTCCAGTCTTTGTACATTTTGTAGATCGTAGTAGGTAAATAATTTGTAGTAATGGTTTACTTTGTAATTTAATATGATTTTAAAATTGATAGGTGTTAGGAACTATTAAATGGATATTGATATAATTTTCTATTCGCTTTACTCCGTGGCTTTTCCCTCGTACTGTTTGATTTTATCAAAATATGTCTACGTATCCTCTATTCTGCGATATGGAATGATTATATGGGGTAGATGCGTGGAAATTGATAAGGCTTTCATAATGCCAATTAACAACGTTTTACAAAAAAAATATTCCTGATTTCAAAAATAAATACAAGGCAACTAAAAAGCAAAATATAATATCTATAGAATAACAAAAAAAAAATAAACCTTTTGACATAATATGTTTTATTCGGCACCAAAAAAGGTTCTTTTTTTTAAAAAAAAAGAACCTTTTTTGGTTCTAAAGGTTTTTTTTTTAAAATTATTATAATAGAGAAGGATTGGTGTTATGTTTTTTTTCTTTTCTTATATATTTTAATGCTATTTTACTAGTAACATAATGTGGTAATATTTTTTCAAAATTGCACCCTATTCTAAATAAGATGCGTCATAATTTATATAAGAACTTTCTGTACCTTATTCATGCAAATAAATGATTTTGATTTAATTTTGATTTTGATGGGGCGCAGCAGCGGGCAAATACTAGTTAAACATAAAGGAGGTAGGCAATTTTTTATATCTATATAAATCTGCATCGCAATAAACGAGAAACCATTTGAGATTCAATTTGTGATATCGATTCGAAATATATGGTGGAATTAATCATCGATGTTTGGTATTGAAAAATAAATAGTTACGACTTGTTAGTGAATTTATTACACATATTAATCAATAAAATTAAATATGAGTCGCTAACGTCCATAAAACATTTAAAACGAGTAAGGAGTTATAAAAAATATTATACGAGTTTCAAGTCATATTTTTATCTTAGTGATGTGTGTTAGATTGTATCTCTTTGGAATGCTTGCAATTTATTTCAAACTTCTTTTAAAAATATTACTAATAAATTGTATTTTATTTGGGTAATTATTTTTTGCCTTTAAATATTTAATAACGTAGTGGAATTTCCATCATCGTCTCATAGAGTTTTGCATGACGTTACATGCAAAATGCTTTCTAAACTGCTTCTCTATAATTCTGAGTCATCCCATGTCAGTTTAGTTAAGTTTCTTGATGAAATGTACCCTTAGCGAGGTCAAGACCCCTTCATCTAAACCTAGAATCTAGGGTTCCACAGCGGGGTTAAGCCGTAACCAAACCTTACGTATATATGAAAATATTACGGGTCTTAATCGTGTGAATAATTTAAGGTAAAATACCTTGTTTAGGTATTGCCCGACGTTTAGGATTCGACCGTATTGCAACCGCATTGACCGTATTGTATTGAATTGAGGTGAACTAGTCTACCACGGCCGTTGCAACACGGTCGAACGTCGGGCAATAAACAAGGTAGCCTTAAATTATTCACGCGATTAAGACCCGTAATATATATTTTTTCATAATGTGTACAAATCGTGAAAGTTTATCAACATACGTCTATATCTATCAAATATTAAACTTTTATTTATAAAATTAGTACAGATATCCAAGGAACTCTGTACTTTAAACCTTGGTCGCCATGTAAGCCTCTCAAAGAACCGGTGATCTTCCATTCGACGAAATATATAGTCATGAAAAGAGGAAACTTAATCCTGTCTTTGTATCAAATAGGATCTTATTTACCCCATCATAAGCGTATGTACGTACCTATTTGCACGTCTAAAGACCATTGTACTGGTAACATATTTATCAAAAAATGGACTAGGCTCAGGAAAATGCGTAAAATTACTAAAGTAAAAATCATAATTATAAACCTGACATACTTCTTTCAAAATATTCGTACACTGTTGCCTTCCTGCAGAAACTTGAGTCGCCCTATGTACTATGTAGTTAAGAAAAAAATCTTGAACTTCAACCTCTTTTTTTTTCGGTATGCGATATTCCATCTTTTACTGAGACTAACGCTTCTATATGTGTAGATCTATAAGGAATCTTTAAATTAATATTTAATTCAAATTTCAAGTTGACTTTACCTTATTAGGTACTTAAAGATAATATCAACTTTCACTTTAGGGATAAGAGAACCAATCTTAGATCTTCACTCTAGGAGGGATTACAAGAAGAATGATTATTAGACAGCCGACTCCTTAAACATGTGAACTTTAAGGCTATCCTCTAATAGCTCCTTGATGTCACGGACATAGTGAGAAGACTAAACAGAACTAAGCTGTACACTATTTTCACTAAACTAACTCGAAGTTTAGTGATATTATTGTACCTAATAAAGTACAGTTTATATTTACAAAGAGCACAAGAACAATAAGAAAAGTGTTAATGGACAAATTCTTAATTTTAAATATTGGACTTAGCAATTTTAGATAGAACTTAATTAGTCATTAGTAAGAGTCTAACTCTAAAGACTCGATCGTAATTTCAAAGAGGTTTCATGTGGTGGATCCACATAAAAATTCATATAAATAAAAAAATGGCAGTCAACCTTGAACCTAACTCGTGTAATGAGGTTTTCACAGTAAAGACTCAGTGTATGATCAATAATGCTTTCTCTGTATATATATATATATATATAAATAAGTTGTTGTGAATTTATATAAATATACCTCGATTACGAAGCACATAGCCTATTCGAGGTACTTTTAGGGTTCCGTACATCAAAAGGAACTCTTATAGAAATCACTTTGTTGTCCGTCTGTCAACAACCTTTATTTCGGGAACGCATGGAGGTATCAACATGAATATAAACCATAAACTCAAATCTACAGTCCTCTAAAGCTGTGAAAAAATGACACGTCTAAGATAACGTAAAAATAATATTATGCTGCAAAAATCGTATATTTCGAGACTCGATTCATGAACTATTTATAATATTTATACCTACAAATTTGTACGGAACTCTCGGTGGGCGAGTCCGACTCGCACTTGTCCGGTTTTTAGGGAGAGTGTGGGTTTGCGCGGCAAATGAAAGGGAACTCATTATAAGATATCAAAAAGGAAACGGGTGGCTTTTTTCACTCCGTTCCCCTAAAATGTATCTTTATACATAAGTATAAAGACATATTTTAGGTACCATTTTATATAAATGATTGGTTATTTTATAAAGGTTTGTAAAATAATGACCACATGATACGGTAATAACTTTTAGATAATACACTCTATCGATATAGATACGGAATTTTTGAAAATTCAACCTCCAAAGCGGTGAAACGGGGTTTCCGAAATTCTATCAAATTTAACTTGAACTAGATTTGAATTTGAGTTTTGTTAGTGGATTTTTCTTTGTCCAGCTTTTCAGTATTCAAGGGTTAGTCAGTCATTAGAAAAATAGTCAATAGATATACCATTTTATTTATTATTTTCATGGAATTGAAGCACAACCTCATTTTAACATGGTGAGGCATGTTTGCAGTGCCTTAAATAATTGACACTTTCAGGACACGTCAACAAAAACAAACCTACCTAAGCTACTTGGTACTGCTAGATTACTTTGGTACCTTTTAAACAAGACCTACCTAAAAAAGACAACTTCCCATTAGATTACAAGCCTTGTGTCGCGGATGACTTTACAGACATTAATTACACCGAGACAAAATATCTTTGTGAATCACACAAAGTTTTGTCGCGTGTGGGAATCGAACCCGCGATCTCGTCGTTTCGTGCATACCTGCGCACGAGGCCGTGGGTGTAGTAATACCACTGCGACAACGAGGCAATCAAAATAAACCTAAAAAAATATATCTAAACACTAACGAAAATATGGAAATCAACTAATAATAACAAATATTAGAAATACACAAACTAATTTTCGCATTCATTGATAAACTACGCGTAGGTAATTAAAAACAAAAGCATTTTGGTTATTGATAAAGTATTTCCGCGAAATTCATTACGAAAACTAACATGTATTGTGTTTTCGGCTGTGTACAAACAAAACAGACGTAATTAGAGTATTGTAAAGTAACATATTTATTCATGAGTTCATTAGTAACGACAATGACGCCATTCAAATTTGAATGGGCAAAGAGTAACGCACACACGATTCTTTTAACACCGACGATTATCGAAATTAAAGTAGCTGCATGTGCCTTCGATCATGTACTTCAGGGTATCGATTTCGCTTAGATCTTCTTCTTTTCGAAGCCAGATCATGGTTTAATGATTCGCTGTTTTACAGTGTGGTATCAAAACGTACGCTCGATTATAATAAATTGGTGGCATTCAGATGTGCGGCTCGCGAGACTTAAACATTCCAAAATCGTATATTATCTAAATGTAATAATAATAATACAATAATAATATCTTGGGACAACTCACACAAAGCTATCTGATCCCAAACTAAGCAGAGCTTGTACTATGGACACCAAACAACCGATAAACATATTTATACATTTCTAAATATATACATATTATAGATAAATAACACCCAGACACAGAATAAACCATTGTGCTCATCACACAAAGTTTTATCCTGGGTGGGGATCGAACCCACGACCACACGGCGTTGCAGTCGGATACACTCCTACCGCGCCACAGAGGCAGTCAAATATCAAATAATATAATATAAATGTTGATAAACTTTTGCGATTTGTACACATAATGAAAATATATATATTACGGGTATTAATCGCGTGAATAATTGCAACGGCCGTAGTCACGGGTAGACTGAGTCTACCCGTGACCACGGCCGTTGCAATACGGTCGAAACGTCGGGCAACAAACAAGGTATTTTACCTTAAATTATTCACGCGATTAAGACCTCTAATATATATAATATAATATACTTAATATTTTATACAATATTACTATGTCTGCCGGTATCGTGGTGAAAATTAGGAAAGGTCTATGTCCTACAGTAGACCGATACAGGTTGATTAAAGAGATGACACTTGTGCCGATTTGCAAGGCAATGCAAGTTTTTTTTCCTCTTTTCATAGTTTTATTGCGCAGTGACGCCATCGCTTAAAATTTAACATTTACATAAATACTTCTAAATTCTCGAATGCAACTCGATTATTACAAGAGCGACTTACGTCGAGTCCTGTCACTAAACTACATATTTTTGGAGACGTTAAAGTATCGAGTGTGCTACAGCCTTATTAACAACAGTAGCCGTATAAGTTTAGTTAAAATTACAAATAATAGTACCGACCTATGACTCTTGCGCATGATATCGGGTAAACTTAACGAATTCTACAGCAGTTCGCCATTTACCGTATGTAATAATCATCAAAGAACACCGCTTCGTCTCTTACTATAGAACAGACTTGTATGTACAACTGTTTCCGTTCATTTCCTGTTCTTAATATTATGAACAGTGGTTGATTTATCTTTGCATTAGTATTTACATGGGTATTTTAAATATGTTGGAACTAACAGCATATCGCAGGAGACTCTCTTGCACTTTTGATTTACGAGTTTTAAGACCCATACACATAATTTGGTCATATTAAAACAGAAAAAGATTGAAAATATTAAGCTATTGCATAGCGTTTATCGCGGGCTCGGGCTTTGAGCGCGGCGACCGAATCAAGAAATTTTGTAACGAAAAATTCCGTAACGAAAATAAACCTAACACCCCTACTCCTCCTACCATGTAGCTCGGCCGAGCGTTCGCTTAACGTATATGTGTATGGTACGACTGTACGAAGCTCGCACGGATCGAGACGAGCTACTCCGTCGTAATGGAAAAATAAAGTTTTTTTTTCATTGCATAAATTGATAAAAAATGCTATACAATAGTTTTACCGCGACAGTCCCCGAGTGCCACACATTTTTTTTTATTTTGGATTCAAATCACTAATCTGATTAAATTCAAAACAAAACCTAAACATTAATTAAAAACAAATGAATGAAAAACGTCTGAACCTTTGAATGGTTCTGAAAGTTTTTGGATTATTTATTTCAAATCGGGATTCTTGTTTAAATAAATAAAATAATAGTCGGTACCCACCAAATAAAGCAAATTAGGCAGTGTTGCAGATCGCATATTAAAACATTGTTCGTATGGCACAAAGGCAATTCACTTGCAACTACTTAAGTAAGCAAAAGTGGCTCACGATTTTAATCTCTATAACCTAATTTAATAATAATATCTTGGGACCATTCACACAACGCTGTCTGATCCCAAACTAAGCAAACCTTGAACTATGGAAACCAAACAACTGATAAACATACTTACATATTACCCGGAGATAGAATTAACTATCGTGCTCATCACACAAAGTTTTATCCTGGGTCCCCAGGATAAACTTTGTATGACTGGCCTTTTAGTCTAGTGATTAGTAAACCCACAACCTCCGGCTTAGCAGCCAGGGTCACTTACTATTAGACCAACAGGCCAGTCCAATTTATTATTGTCCTATGGTTTTGAACTGATTTGAAGCATTTTTTTCTTAAGTGAAAGAAGAGGAGCATTGTGGGGCGAAATGTGAAACATACAATGTTCCTCAGTTATCACTTCTAACCAAGCTACGTAAAAGTGAATAAGGCCCTAATGGACTCGGTGAAGTTTGTACCTACTACCTAATATTTAAAATGAATTGAAAAGGGGACGACAATTAATTACGCGAGGCGTTTAGGGGACACATCTTCTCTAAGGTAAATCTCACTTAGGGCTAATGCGTATATTAATATAAATATGTAGCTATCATCGGGTATAGATTTCAATCACTTTCTACTATAATGCTCCCCGTAACATAGTTTGGATACAAACTATGTTACGAGTAAAAACTAGTTGGATATGAAGTCTAGGTTTAAGTGGTTGTAGTGCTTACAACAAGTTAGTAACTTAATACCTATCTAAGGGATCGTCTCCACGGGCGCGAGAATCGCGGCGATATTGTCGTCTTGCCACCTATTTCTATACACTCTCTTAGAACGTGACTCCATTACACACGGCGATGTTATCGCGGCGTTGCGACGAGTGCCTTAGTGCGAGAGAAACGTCATCGTATCGCCGCGGCACGTGGCGTACTCGCTGCGAAAGCGCAGCTATTAGCTGCGCTTTCGCAGCGAGTACGCTGTCAAACGCAGGCATGCCGCCTCGAAAACGTGACGATTCCTCCGCGGATTAGTGGCGATTCCGTTACGAGTCACGACGATTCTTTAGTGGAATAATCGTTCATTCGTGGAGACTGCCCGACGATAGTAGAGCGGAATTGTCGCGCGTTTCTCTTCCGTAGAGAAGGTCCCTAAGACAAGCACTTAGTTCTCATAATTATCATAAAACTTGCTAATTATTATGTACTAGATAATGTACGTCATTTACAAATATAATTCTACAAATATATTACGTACTTGAGTATTATATTTAGTATCAATTCTCCTTAAATACTCCACTCTCTATCGTAGGTCTTGTTCTCGTACAGGACTGAGCGTTGTGAGTTCCATAAACCTAACGTTTTTACTTTTTGCCCGTCAATATGTTTGTAAAGTCACCCGCGACACAAATCTCGTACCATAGTGCGGGAGTTATCTTTTTAATAATTGAAAGAAGAGATACGAAAAAATATAAATCCGCAATCTATGGATAGCAATATTAATTAACTCTTCGATGAAACAATCTCTATCAAGTGTTAAATCAGTAAAAAAATCACATGAAAATAAAAGATGGTTTTATCGAAATTTTAATTATCCAATTAACGTACACTCACTCACCAATAGAGGTGCAGAAAATACTATTTTTTATTATGAATTTCTAGAAAAAAATGGGTTAATCTTGTTGTTCAGTTATTTCTCAGAAAAGCTCTGATAAGGTTTTGAAAATCAGCGCTGTGGTGTGGTCCGCCACCACTCAAGAATATTTTGATTGTGGACATCATCATCAACCTGAAAACATCCACTGCTGAACATAGGCCTCTCCCAAGGACTTCCACAGCGACCGATTTCGATCGGTCTGCATCCAACGGCTCCCTGCTACCTTAATCAGATCGTCAGTCCATCTTGTGGGAGGCTAGCTGTTGCAGATTATCTTGGCATTCATTCGCATTTATATATGCTATATTACTATATCTGTGACAAATCAGTATTTTCCTTTCTATATCTATTAGGTGTATGAAATCAAAATGCAAGATGTGTACGCTAATTAGTTAGTAATCATAAGTAATCAATTCAAAAGTATTTCGCGACTTGTGTTGCCGACTATACTTTTATTATAATAGAGAGTTCTGATTCATTGGTGGGTTGGCCGCGACCACGGCAGGTACAGGTATTTTACGTTAAGATGTATCTGTGTGATTAAGATCCGTAGTCTACAATGTTGTATCACAAAACACCGGGAGAACGCTATGCAATTGATTTAACAGCGGCCAAGTACTCACACTAGTACTGTCTACCTTTAGGATTTCGGGGTTTTTTAACTCCAAACTTACATCTCCTCCCCTTATCCGGGTGCGTCCATGCACGTAACTATTTCGTGTATTTTCACAGGTTATCGACCATTAACCAATTATAAGGCGAGTACCTACCTACTTGATACTGATAGATAATAGCTGAAATGATAATGTGTGCACATTAATAAAGCCCCGATGAGACTTTTTTGCAAAGATATTTACTTCAAAATGCTAAATGGATTTTCGTTAAACAAAGCTAAGCACCATCTATAATTTTAAATTAGCTTATTGATTTGAAAAATTGCATCCAAATCCGGTTGTCTGTTTGGACACTATAATGAACAGGCATACTTAATATAAAGCTCTATACCGTTAGGCAAGTCTTGCATACAAGTCATATGTGCGTAGGGTTGCCAACTTTAATTACAAGAAATAGAGTGATCTGATTTCAAAGGGGGCAAATAAAGAGTACGGGCATATGAATCACATATTATAATTTTTTTAGAATATTTTTTGATTCTTTTTGCAGCACATAACAATGTTTCATTGTTTTCAAAGAATTGTATGACTAGTGTTATAGTTTACGTATAGAGTACGCCTACATGATATAGAGTACAATAATCTATTTTAGAGAACAACACATTTTGTACAAGTTCGAATACCTCATACTAGTTGTTACTTGTATACAAGTTGTATGCAATTTGCAACTTGTATCCAAGTAACTTTCCTAATGCAATAGCGTCTTTAAACACAAATGTACATACGCAATGTGTCGACTGCATCGGTGGCGCGGTGGAGTGTGTACGACAGCTGCGCAAGAGGTCGTATGTTCGATTTCCACACGGGAAACCACTTTTTGTGATTCACATATTGTTATTCCGAGTCTAGGTGTACTTTGTGTCCGTTGAATGTTTCTAAATTTTACTAAGGGGGTTGTCTGTAAAAAAAGGTACAGATGTACGTTATACTTGTAACTTCAGCTATACTTTTGCATCGTCTTGAAGAAGAATTTTATAGTTACATATTATGTCATCAAAGCAATTAAAGATAAATTATCTCTTCCGAGGTTATATCTACCTATACCTAAATGCCCAAATATTTCTTTATTTTCCTTAATACATGTTCTGGTGGGGGGCATTCAATACGTCGTCGAAGACGGGGTGGGGGTGACGTCATGAATCTGGGAGGAAGGGGGGCAATTGGCTAACGACGCGGTTTAAATGTAGGCGAAGTGTATAGCGAAGTCTTGAAAATTCATTAGTCTAGGGCTGAGGGATTTCCTTCTGTTGCGCCCCCCCCCCCCCTGAATCCGCGCCTGATATAATAAGTCTTTAAGAATGAAGGGATACAGAAACTCGGCTAGATTTTGTCAGACGCAAGTTGTACGAGTCTTTGTGTCATTAGGACCGATGTAATATTTGTTTTAGATAATGTCCTTTGGTGACCGGCACTTATTAGGAACAACTAGATACTGTCTGGCTACTATGTAACTAGGTACCTACGCAAAGAGTGTTATAAAAGTCCTGTCATATTTTTCATTTATCAAAAATAATCTAGAAGGTGTAGAAAATCAATTAAATTACGAAATTTAAATGGGTCCATTTCGGAACAAAACCTCTTTCGAACTGAAAAATAATTACACAAATTCCTCTATAATGTAAATAAAGGTGTAAGGCCTGTTGTAGACGACACGGTTTTTTAACCGTAAGGCGTGTTAACCGCGCTCTAGGATGAACGTGCGAGCTTGTACACGACACGGTTTGCATCTAATCCATACAAAACTAACGACCGTGTCTACACAGGGCATATCAACCGTCGTTTTTCATGGCGAAAACCGTATGTGTACAACAGGTCTAATTACCTAACACACATAAAAAAATAGGTATAAACATCCAAATTGAGAACCTCCTCTTTTTTGAAGTTAGTTAAAAAACAATCATGATTTGGCTTTCTTCCTTTCTTCAGTATTTACAAAAGCTACAGGTGGTCATTAACCACTTGTTGAATGTTAGTTGAGATAAACTTAGGTATATGGTAAATGTGACTTTAAAAGATTGTAAAATTATATATACTACGGGTCTTAAAAGACCGAGTCTACCCGTGACCACGGCCGTTGGAATACGGTCGAAACGTCGGGCAATAAACGAGGTATTTTACCTTAAATTATTCACGCGATTAAGACCCGTAGTATATATAATTTTATAATGTGTACAAATCGCGAGAGTTTATCAACTTTAAAAGATGTTCCCTCTAACGAAGTAACTAATTTAATATTTTAGTTATCATCCCCTATGTTTATGTGTTATAGGATATAAGTATTTCCTGTAATTTACACATGTTTAGAACAAATAAATATATCTTTATCTTATCTTTATCTTTATCTTTATCTATTTCTTTCTCCTTCTACTTATATTCCCGTATATGATTTTGCATAATATACAGGTTGATTTTTAATATACTAATAACCTCCCGCTCTTTGTTTCTTTACAATACACCAAATAACAACGTAATATATTATTTGAAAAAACAAATTAATATATTAAATATTTTTCGAAACTGATTGCAAAGTTATTTGGTGTTATTTAAAAAAGTCGTGAGCGGGAGGCTATTTTTCAAAATTCAAAAATTCTTTAGTCTTTATTCACTTAGGATGCAAAACTACTCTTGTGTCGTCGTCGGGATTCTACATGGTGTAATGCCAAGTTCGCAAACAATAGGTAAAGCCGGAGAAAAGAACCCGGCAATAAAAACTCGCGGCCACTCTTTTCAAATTGCCAATTTTACAATGTTTGTATGTTTATAAACTTAATATGGGGGTAAGGTGCTGCGACTAATATACTACATACTACACCATGTAGGACTGATACAAATTGTATTATCAAAAAGTTGAAACATGAGATAAACCAAAATCAGCCTTAGTGAGTACAATTCTACTTACAACAAAGGTAAAAACTATATGTGCTTAAATACTGGCCAAAGTATTAGTATATTACAAATCACTCTGTAGGTATACCTATTGCGAATATTTGTCAAGTTCGTTCCATGTTGTCTCTCGCAAGAGACAATTCAGTTGTAAAAGTAATTAGTACTTTTCGAAAGTACTGTCCGAAGATTGTCTGACATACTACTAAGTATTTAATATAGTGGCAGGATTTGCATTATATCGTATTAATTAGGTTTGGGAACGGGCTGCTGTATTTATTCCTAACCCAGTCTGCCAATTTGACATCCAGAATATCCTCTGCTCTTCGTGACGTTAATACAACCAACAAATATAGTTAAATCTAGTTGCGCACGCGACGGTTCAAATCAGACCCCTCATATGATGTCCGGTATCACTTCAATAACACTCGATATATTTTTAGAACACGTTCCTGTTGCAATATCGAAACGAAATATTCGATACCGTGCAATTTCAAGGAAAGAAAATCGAACCGTGTAATCGATAATCGCGGAGCCTTATCACTCGATCAATTAATAACACGGACGAGGTGGTCTTGGTTCTCAATCGATGATCGTAAACAATCGGAAGACAGTCCGGCTTCTAAATTAATGGGTTTTGTAAAATACTCGATGGATATTTATTTGCGTTTTCGAGGAGAATTCTCCGGGTGAGATGGGAGGGCGGTGAGCTCGGGAGATAGCGGGGTCACGTTCCGGAGATAAAACTGGAGATAACGCCGACGTCTTGTGTACACGATTGTCTCTGCGCCGTGTATCGACACTTATTTGTATTATTCGTTATTGGCTATAGTAGCTTCTTCATCAACGTTTGTTTTGAATTCCTCGTCGATTATTTCAATCAGTTCTTTATTGGGACTCAGCTTGTATTAGAAAATTTATTTCGTACATGAATAATGTAAAAGAGAAATCCTTTTATAATTGGGAAAATATTCGTTTTTCCTTGGAGCGCCTAATTGCCATTACATTATATTTGAGCCGCCCAAAGTGCCAAAGCGAGTAGCATGGGTGTATGTAAGGGGAAGAAGGCAAGAAAGTGGGGGCTAGGGCCTATATTCTGCCCCCTTTTCCGCGTTTATACATGAAGGAAGACAAGCTTAAACTAATTGGTTGTAAACTTTCACGATTTTTACACATATTAGAATATTATCGGGACTTAATCGCGTGACTACGATCGGTGCAATTCGATCAAAACGTCGGGTAAATAAAAGGATCGTACCGTATTTGACGCGATTAAGTCCCGATAATATTCTAATAAGCATAAACTTGATAAGCGTGATCCTTCTATGTAGAAGTTGGGGGTTCAATCATGACATTGTGTCTATTGTGATTTAGCATCTTTTTAGGTATGTGAGGAACCTGGGGTCTAGACAAAGTCACATTCGAAAGCGAAGTCGATATTGGAAAAGAATCATAGTATAGAATTTGACGTTTGCGGTGGAGACCATAGACATTTTTTTTTGCGAAGATTTTTTTCGCCAAGGAACGAATGTAGGTACCTTCTCTAACACCCCAGGACGACAGTTGTGATATGGGATCTAAAATAAGAAAACCAGTAATGAAACGTTGATGATGTTGATAAAATAGCGTTGTTCAAAATGACTAATATATTGTATATCATTGTATCGTCCAATAAAGGTTTAATGATACCTACAACACTGTATGTGTAAGGATTACACTGTATGATATTGATCGATTATTAATATAATTTCAGTTCGTAACATTAGATTCGTTGTATTTATTTACATTGAATAACTGATGTGTTAGTAGGTACTTGCAAACACCGTAAAATTGCAAATTAAAACATGTAAGTACTACGATATTTTAATTATATGCGATGTTATTCAAATAAGTATTTTATAATAGTTTATGGGATGTTTTATGGGTTGTAAAATTTTACTGTCCACTACAGTCTGCGGAGGAGCTATCCAAACAAATGTAACATGTAACATGCTATAATAAGAACGTTACAATACGTAAAGATACACTCTTTGTATAAAGTGTGAAGATTTTCTCGATCCGAGTGCAGATTAGATTTAGAGATGACTGGCTTTAAGAAACTGGACAAAGGAAAAAATCCAGACATACCAAATACCACTAAACTACAAAATGCAGTATTCAGTATCTAGGGGGGTGTTGATATTTGGGGTTTAACCCCCCGCCCCCCCCCCGAAATTGCAAAAAGGTCGGCACATACATACATACGTACGGGTAGATTACGCGAAACAGGGTTCGGATCTCTCAAAAATGTATATAGACAACCTAAATATTTGGACACAAAAAAAATTGTGACACTATCAAAGAGTTTTTCTAGTAGATGAAACAAAGAAATTTAAGGATATGTCTTAATATGATACCGCAAATAAATCTTGAACTTGCGGAAAAATGCAAAAACGAGCATTTTCGTATTGTCATAGTCATGGCGTCCGTAATATAACATATTATGTACGAATATTATACTTTATTTTGACTTGCGCTCCTGCGCACTGTGAAGTAATGGTTGTGTGCAGAAGAGCGAGGCCGGCGATCGTGTCGCTCTGTAGGTAGCGCTAAATAAAAAAATCTCCCCCTTAAAACAAAAACTTAGGATGTATTTCGCCGGTGTTTAGTCAATAGTACCTACCCCCAATCCCCTTACTGAATGTTTAAAAATCCCTCCCATAAATGATCCTGGGTTCGCCAATGGTCCGATGTGGTCTGATATTCGTGTCTGTGAACTATGTATATGTGTGCGTAGCACGAGTGAATTAAGCATGGAAAATACCTCTTGTACTCACGGTATTTTGTGCTGTAACTGTTTATTCATAAATCTCAAGCAATAAGGCAATGGTTCTCATTTTCTCAACCTTAGTCCGCATTAGTCAAAATATGATCCGCGAACGAGTTTTCTCGGGTACATCGCCAAGCAAGCTCAAAAATCACAGGGTTTCAACATTGATTTCATTTTGCACAAATAAATGTTTTTTTTTAAATATGTATATTGTTTCAGTACCTATTTATTTTATATTATCTTCTAGCTATTTTTGTTTGTGTGTTATGTAAGAATAATATGAAGTTTTTCATTTCCAATTAGTTTACTGCACCTACACATTCCATTTCTTTATTTTTATCATTTTTTCGCTAAGGTAAATTAGCAGAGAATGCTTTTAATGAATTCATAACGTTTTAAATAAATAAATAATATTGTAAATGCAAGCAGATATCTAAATTAAGTATTTGATTAAAGTTTATTTTGTGATCTGCTAACATCAAAGAAATTAAAGTAGTTCCAGGTCAAGAAAAGGTTGGAAACCATTGCCTTAAGCCAATGGTAACCTCATGCATGCACTGTCGTTATGGACACTACGGATTAAGAATTATAATTCGACGGAACTATTGCTTTTCAAGATTACTTGGCTTGGAAATTGTATTTCCTCGTAATAAGACTGCTTTACGGTTCCATCAAGAATTTCATTTAAGTATTAATAAGGTATTACACCCATTTTTGAAAAGTGTCTCAATTAAAGTCTATAGTGGTAATTAGCCAGAGACACTAAAATTGAATTCAATCGATAAGTGTCATAAAATGCATTTAAGTTTTACATTTTCAAATTTTCTGCGAAATTTGACGAAAACGCTCGACACAGTGGACGCCATATTTTTTCTGTTGACGTCAGTTGGCTGTGTAAACAAATGTGCTGACGTTTTGTATGACAATTACTGTTGACTATTGACAGTTGTCACTTTTTAGTTTACATAGCAGTATGACGTAGTAACATAGCGGCTACCATTTCATGGTGTTTTAAAACAGATTAAAAAAACTTAAAACTTTGATTGAAATTTAAAATTTATTTAGATAATTTATGAACTAAACCTTACATTTTTGGGCTGCTTTTTACCTAAACTATCTTAGTAATATATTTATAGTTTTTTTCTCATAAAGATACTCTATATGAGAAAAAATCTATTAAAATTTGGCTGCCTCTGGGGCGCGGTGGGAATGTATCCGACTGCTAAGCAAGAGGTCGTGGGTTCGATTCCCACCCAGGATAAACTTTGTGTGATGAGCACGATGGTTTATTCTGTGTCTGTGTGTTATTTATCTATAATATGTATGTATTTAGAAAAATATAAGTATGTTTATCAGTTGTCTGGTTTCCATAGTACAAGCTCTGCTTAGTTTGGGATCAGATAGCGTTGTGGGAGTTGTCTCAAAATATTATTATCATTTGATGGCTACTAGGTATTATATTGTTGCATTAAGTTGAGTTTATCAGCCAGTCTTCTATGTACGGTTCCTGCTAGTCGATAGCGATGCGAAGGTTTACGTTGTCTGATGACTCTGATAGACAATTGTTACTAACATGGGACTATTCTATGGACCATACAAAGTAATTTTAAATTATTTATTACTCATTAATACCTATGTATCAACTAGCAATATAGTTTTCCCCCCGGCTACGCTAAATTGTTTGTGTAAAGTTGTGTGTAACTGCATCAGACCGAAGCTAACTGCCACTAGTAGGTAGGTACTAGTAGATGATTTCATCTCCACTATAGTACTGGTGGCAGACATGTATACCTTCGGTATATGACGAGTGTTTATTCATATTGAAAAATGACTTTGATTAACCTTAATCTTTGTAGAGCTTTTTCAAAGCCAATGTTTAAAAAAATAATCGACCTTGAGGTGAGGTCAATGTTATATATTAGTTGGTATATACGACCTTTGAACTGAAAAACAATATACCGTTCCAAGATTATCGATTCGTTGACGTCTTGTTAACGTAATCTTGGTTTACAAATGGATGGCTGCCGAAGTCTGAAGTAAGTTTATTTATCTTAATCTTATTTATCTAATCTTATCTACTTATCTAAATCTTGAAGAACACAACTCCTTACAACATTGTTGTGCCATTGATGTTGTGTGAGTTGTCCTAAGATATTACTTATTACTTATTACGGAATGTTACGGAGCTTCGACTCCGACTCTGAGAGGTCGGAACTTCCGATTGACTTTAAACCTCCGAATCCGACTCCGACACTTTTATATCGGAGCTACCTACCGTGCAGCGGCCGCTACTTTAAACTAATTTAAAAAAAATTTATCAGTATACATAATAAATGTATGAATTATACATTCTCGAGCGAATTTAAGTAAAATGCCTTATCTCGACATATTTCTTTTCTACCTCCACATTCGACTCCGATTCCGACTTCGACAAACCAAATTCAAAAACCCCGAATCCGACTTCGGTTCCGATAAAACCACCTCCGTAACATCCCTAGTAGATTCCTACAAATCGCGCGACGTATTAGACAATGTGTATAAATTGAGTTCTTGTATTCACACCCTGTAAGACCTATCTACCACAGCTTACTTTTATAGGTATATAGATTATTTAGTATGTATGATAATAAGAAAATAAAAAGAAAATCTATCAATGTATCTTTCTATAATGCACTACGAATTTCAGAATGATTAATTACGGGGAATCAACTTTTAATTACCTACATAATTTTTTTTTATTGTGCACAACTTTAGGACCTAATCAATAAGTAAAAAATTCTGGTATAATTGCTTTATTCTAAGTGCTAATTAAAACAGAAGTTGTATAACAAGCGACTGGAACGAGGTTGTATATTTTATTACCTATCCTTATTGTTTACTTACTCCTTTATTTTCAGGAAATTTGCAAAGACTGTCTCCTATATTGTTTTAGGGAGAGAGTTCTATATTGACATGTGTGTATTTTATTGGTAAGTATGTAAATTCCACCATAGTGAGGGGGGGATTTGGGGTGTTCAACGGAATTGCAAAATCGTAGGTACTGTGTACTTACCTACGATTTTACACATATTTTTACAATTTTACAATTTTTACAATTATACAATTTTACAACTTCTACAATTTAATTTTTTTACAATTTTACCAAGTAAAACCCCCCCGAAAAAACCCCTCCGAAAAATGATTCTGGGCACGCCCACGAAGTTCACTTTAGTAATTATATTAGAATTAACATGCCTCCTGATATGTATGTAGGTACTCGCCTCCAATTTTTATCACTGACATTCAAATTATCGTAATACATTAATATTTGTAGGATTAATTTAATAGTAGCGTTAGGGTCAATTCACATCGGAGTAACAGCGGCCAGTAAGGGCCCGGTTACATGCTCAATCTTATTAGCACAAATTCTTGTTTGTGCGAATAAACATGTGCTTTAAACGGCAAAACGGTATACCGCACAAATGACTAACATGAGGTAAAAATCCGTCGAGGCCTGTCATTTACTGCCTTGAATTAAACTCAAATATTTTTGTGACAGGGCAGCGAATAGCTAACCTAACTTAACCTAACATAACTAACAACATCAGGAAAAACACAGCTCAGGAAAAATACTTATACAGAGCAAAAAACCATTTCCAAATGGTTTTAGCCATCTCTGATAAAAAAAAAAATCATTTTGGAGAAATATGAGCACTGTAGAGCGTCCCCTGATGGCCTGGAGCATTAAAAGTTTAATAGTAGTAGTAATTTAAAATTCAAAAAGTTTAGCTAATGACATGCATGGGAATTATACTTATACGATGCAAAAAACCGTTTCGAAATCAACCAAGCCGTTTTCGAAAAAATGGTAACAGATACACACACTCACATACACGAACACCTGTTACCCCAAACGCATATACCGTCTCCATGGCCGTTGCGGGTAAAAATTATAAAATTCAATAAAGGCCTCTGCGCTGCCACTACACCTTTAGGGTTATTCAAGTATTAGATGAGCAGAATCTTAGTCATTTTCAACCCCGCTCTCCTTGTTGGCAAAATTAAGCAAAGATTACACCTCCCTCATGTAACGTAAACATTTTAGGTATATATATACATAGGTGCATTTCACTTGACACAACACCGGCCGATCTACAAAATTTTACACAAATTTTGCTGACGTAATCACCATCCAACCGCATGCCACCGAAAATAAGCAAACCAATGACCCCACCCGCCTTTGATGTTTACGTACCTAGTACTTGAATGGCCCCATAGTATGAATTGACCCTAGTACTGTATAGACACCAATCAAAGTTAAGCCTACTCCACACACATGCCATCCACAGATTTATAACACTCGACACCAATAATGTTGAATCTTGATTCGCAATAAATCAACTTGTCTTATAGGATTGATGACGTAAAGATGCCACAAATAAATCAATCTAGGCTGTTGATTGTGCCGCCATTAAAATTCTAACACTGGCACACATATTTTGTCCTAAACGGGTTTGGTTCCCATCTATGTATGGTACCTCGAAATAAAATTTAAAGGGTAACAATGAATAGGTGCATTAAAAGACGTTTGAGATAGCGACCACCGACTGTCAGTTGCGTTTATGGAAAGTAGGATTAGGGTGATTGACAGTTCACGTTGTCACAGTGACACGTTGTAACGGATGAAAATGGGAAGCATTGCGAAGTGTTGATGCATTTTTGGTAGGTGGGTTAGGTATTTACATTCTTCCTTTTCGTTCGATCCCCACCCAGAATAAAACTTTGTGTGATGAGCACGATGGTTTATTCTGTGTATAGGTGTAATTTATCTATAATATATATGTATTTAAAAATATATAAGTATGATTCTCAGTTGACTAGTTGCCATAGTACAAGCTCTGCTTAGTTTGGGATAGATGGATTTGAATGAGTTGTGCCAGGATATTGTTATTTTTATTGTACATGTAATGCCTATTCGCAAACAATAGGTAAAGCTTGGAGAAAAGAACGAGACAATACAAATTGCCAATGTTTGCAATGCTTCTTTGTTTATAAACTGTATGCGCAGGTTAAGGTGCTGCCACCATTATATTCTACGCCATATTAGAGGACTGCTGCAAAAACAAGAGATAAAAAATATTAAAGCGTCATTAAGTTTCTGCACAATCAGCGACGACGTGACGTTTTAGCAGATAAAGTGAAGGTTTACATTAAAGTCTTAAGTGCCTACTAAGTACCAGCTAATAATATTTTTTATACTTAGTTTTTAAGCTATCGGTCATTTTTTCTGCGACAAATAGACCCCAAGCAAACCCTCGCGTTCGAATCTGACTCGTCCTTAATCATTTTTTTCTCTGTAAGTAGTTTAAAGTTTTTGGTAACTAGGTGAAGGCAATGCGCAATTTAGATTTTTCTATTTATAGTAGCAGTTTATAGTTGTAGCTACAATTGCTCAATAGTCAAGTCACTATCTAAGTCTAGCAGAGAAAATCGTAATAAAAACTTACTTTTGCTTATACGTTTCTGAGCTATAAGTTGTAATGTAGTCTTCCCTTTATGGAGTTATAGATACCTACTCCTAATTTGGCACAAACTCTCGACAGTCTAGAAACCTTCAAAGTTGTTAGGTAGTCTGTTAAACAAAGCATTGCTAATCCATAGTTTTATGGGATATACCTGTATGCAGTCTGTTCATGTCATCTGATCCCAAACGAGACAGAGCCTGGAGGCCTACTCTAATTCAATAAAAACGAAGTTTCTATCAAAAATGAGGTCGAGTCAGAAACATCTACTTTTTTAATCCACGCGTTCCAGAAAATTGTCAATGGGTTCGAACTTCATATGCTTAGCCCTAAATTAATAAGAATAGTCCCAATAAACTAAAGAAATTTAAATTTTGTTTTAAAGAAAGAGTAGTAGCAGTAGGCCTACTGTGCTGTAGTTAGTTGTTATTACTGGTGATAGTGAGTTGTCGTCATTATCACTGCTTCGCGTTTTACATCTTATTGTATCGGCGGTATATGGAGAGCGATAAAGTCCATAAGACCTATAAGAATAGGTCTTATGGACTTTATCGCTCGATAAGGACATTTAAAATGTAAATACTATAAATACTGACACTAGTAGATCATCGCAGAAAAAGACGAAGTAGACGCAAGGGCTACTTTAGAAACATGGACCAATGATGTTTTAAGTAAACTATAGGTTACATAAACAACATTTGATCTTTAAAAACGTTAAACTAATGCACACTTATATGACCTATACATAATGCAATGTCACACTATTACAAAAAGTCGTAAAAGTAGGAATCTGTTGCAGTCATTTGTTGACGCCCGCCGGCGGCGGCGATTCCACACTGACATGTAAAAACTTAGTCAATTGTCTTGATTTTAAAGGACGGCTTGCTAAACGTAACATATCTACACAATTTACTTAAAACACCATTGACTTGCACAATATCATTCAGTCACCTCTTGTTTGTTACAAAAGGAGGTCAAAATCTACGACATGCTCCATCAAACGATGATAGGTACCTACGTCAATGAAAAAAAAAACTTCTACGTCACGCATTTAAACAAAAAACAAATGACATATCACTGATGTGAAAAGAGGCACGATATGAAAAGGACAACAATAATACTATCATTCTTTATTTTATCACACTAATATTATAAAGGCGAAAGTTTGTGAGTATGTGAGTGTGTATGTTTGTTACTTCTTCACGTCTAAATGGCTGGAGCGATTTTAATAAAATTTGGTATGGAGTTAGCTGACACCCTGGATTAACACATAGGCTAATAAACCGCGGGTAATACCGCGGGGCACAGCTAGTTAAATTATAAAAGAAAAGTAAAAGCTATATTTTCCATATTGTACGTGACGTGAGTGACGTCAGTGATAGGTATATCTTGTGTTTTCATATTTTCCATGGAGATTTTGGATAAACTCCATGATATTTTCGTGGTATTTTTTACATTAGTACATTGTGACGAACCTGAGATTACCTATTTACATTTTAGGGGTGATTGACATGATTATTTCTATTTTAAATTATGTAATTGTTCATCGAAGTGGATTATGTAACTCTAAACTACTTTCAATTATTATTATTTTTATTTTTGTAGCAATTTATAGGTACTGACAGTTCAGATTAATTTTAATTCGTAAGTAATTGGGACGTTGAACTTAGAACCTTGACTACACTATATAACTTGTTAGATATAGAATAGAATATATATTTTTTATTGCTGTTCAAACTCGTGCAAGTACATTTACAAATATTTTCTTAGTCTAAACTAATAATTGTGATCGTGTTGTGGCAAAAAGAAAAAATATAAACTCGTCCCAAAAATTAATTATTTATGAAAAACATATTGAATAATTTTAGTTAAGACCACAAATATATACATAACTAACACTTAGTTTACAAACACATGAAAAATACATAACAACGGACATTTATACATAAAAATACAGATAGACATAGACACTTATTTAACTTCATAGCTGTTATCACGAAAGAAATTAACCCTGCTGGTGCTACATAAAGAAACGATTCGCCTCAGATTCATAAGCGTTTTCTTCACTTTCTTATAAATTAGATATAAATGGAACCTACCAAATAAATTCTCGGATTGACAGCAAAACTAAATTAAAATCCGGTAGCTACCTACATAGCTATAAGAACTGAGCTATACCTATATCTGTTCTAAGTCATTTCGAAACAATTTTGATCAAATTTTGTAAGTTTCTCTACATTTTAGTTTTCCTGAAAAAAAGCACTTAGTCACCCAAGTGAAGCTCAGTTACCTAATTAATGCTAACTATGTAGGAAGTAGGTAATTTTATCAAGTTTAACTATTACAAATCACATACAGGCTTGGACGCAACATCAAGTTGAATCCTCGTCAATATTTATTTGACATATGAAAAATACGATGAGACACATAACATACGATATAAACAAAAAACAAGGGCATAAAATAACTGAATTTATCAATTCCCTGTAGGCTGTCAACATGATATCACACTCCGCCCGCGCAAACACCTTACAAAATCTATAGCCGAATACAAAATATAGGTAAGTACTTACTTACATGCTTTTAAAACTTCCGTTTCTTCCTACTCATTTAAAAAAAACCGGGCAAATGCATGTCGGGCCATGCATAATGTTCATAAGGTTCCGTAGCTGCCCAGCACAATAATGCGGTAGGTATAAGAAGTGGGTTTTCTGTTGGTTTTGTTTCATACTACTAACAACGTTATTTATGTAATTTGTATGAAAATTGTTACTTCTCACTCGGCCTGTTACTCGTAAACTTATGAAGCCTATTTAGCTGTGATATTTTTCCTTTTAATTTCATTATATATACCTACTTACTACTATCTCATATAATTTTATAAGCTACCGTGGTACTCTACTCGTGGGTAGGGTCTACCCCTGACACCCTGCACAAATCGCGAAAGTTTACGAACATATATACTACTATTGACTATATTTGACTAGAAAAATAATGACGTCATGGGCCGGTAAATATAAGATCTCCATGGGTAGGTATGTTCCGATACGCACTGGAGCACTGTAAGGTGTGACGTCAATTTAGTATACTGCTAAAACCGTTCCTTTATAGTTAGCTTTCCTGCTTAAAACGGAAGGCAGTCCAGTATACTGTCATCCACGTTTATATAATGAAATATGTAAAATTCTTAACATAAACAAAAAAAAAATTGAATCTAGTTATATTTAAAAACTGAATATTCAAAGTAATGTCTGAATCAATGGAATTAATTTATATTTCTGGTCGCTTTTGATCACGTGATCAAAGTACAGAGAACACCTTTATCTATACTGTGACCTTACCTCGATAACTCCAATGCTCACAGTACTAAAATGGCGACGATTTCCACGACAGGGATACTGCAGCAGTATACTGTCAGTCATAACGGCACTAATTTCTCCCCAGTAAAAGTACTGAACAGTGCTCGCAGTGTATTTCTGAACATAGCCCATATAAAATCAGCGTATTACCTTATCCATGAGAGTTGTAGTTTTGACTAGTTGGAAACTAACATATTGTCTATTAGTAAATTAAACATATAACTTACTAATAGACAATAGGCCAAAGAGAAAATGTCAAAGTAGGTATACTTTGACATTTTAAGAGTAAGTGGTGCAGTGGAAGTGCGTACTACTTACGAGTACTTATGTATGTGTAAGTGCTGTTGGCGTTGTAAATTAGATTTCATGAATTTGGTTCTGAGTTTGAGTGTACCTACTTTACGTCTGATAATCGTATGTTTATGAAGTCCCCCACGACCCGAGGATGAACCAGTGCGGAAAACTGCAAAAGGGACTTCTTAGACTGTGAGGTCTATAGCGTTTTTGAGAAGTCCATAAATCGCCATAGATCCTAGGCTTCCCTTTGAATTCTAGATATCTAGTCAATTTACGTATGAACAATCGTTTCCAGCTATTATCGAGTTAGCTTCGGATGATTTTAACTCTTCGCCGTTGTTGCGTAGGTACCGAGAAGGAGATTTGAGGGTTCGAAGGCCAGAAATTGTAGGTAGACCTTACGAAAATAAAGTTTAACCTAGGTACATGTGCGTTATTGTAAGGGTCAAATTGCACACCATTCACCAATTCATCTATCATTGATTTATAGTGTTGACTCCTAATGCTTAAGAAGCTTCGCCGCAGTATCTAATTACACCACCGCACCAATAGACTATTCATCAAACTTCAAGCAGTTTCTAAGGTGTATTGGGAACAAATTTGAATCTAATGCCTCCGATTACACTACAGAGGGACCATCTAACCTTCGCCAAATGATTTGTGGAAATACCGGCAACCATTGATTTGAGACAAGTATTTATTACCTGTGACTCTGCGTAAGTGGTTTTGTAAAAGTAGATAGTAGGGCTCCGTCAAGACCATGCCTAGCCTTCGTCTTACGGCCGGTTTCAAAAATCTACCTATCGATAGATTTGGCTACTAGAGGTAGAATTTTGACATATTTTGTATGGAGTTAGAATCCATCGAAAGTTAGAGTATTGAGACCGGCCGTTAATGAGTGGCTATTACCACGTGGTTCGTTCAACGGGACTACCTATATTGTGAGCAATGCAGTAATTATTTGATTATAAAATCGCACCATCCGTACAAATAAAGTTCTTGGAGATTAAGCCTTTGGGCTCTATGGAAACTTAGCTTAATCTGCTGCTATCTATACTAATATTATAAAGCCAGCATAGGCTATATTTTATTGTCAAAAAAGTAGATATCCCTACGAAAATTGCAATAATATAATAACTCAAGGTTTAAAAAACTATGATATGGCAGCTAGTGTCGGATAACTGAACGGATCATATCTAATTCATGAACTGAAGGTGACCAGGAAGCATGACTTAAAGATAGACCAATTATTAAATCATTTACTTACATTGCATTTGGCATCCACATAATATAATTATAGGTAGGTACAGGTACATTGATTAGACTTCAAAGTAAACCTCACACAAAGAATTGACAGTTGAATGAACATAATAATTATATTAATTAAGTTAGCTGCTCTCTTGCCATTGACTAAATTAATTATGTTCTCCGAAATCGTAAGGATTTCTTACTAAATTAATATTAACTGTTATGTCGGTACCTACTACAAATTTATGGTACGCGGCGTGTCGAATACACACTACATACCTACTTAAATACAATTAGCGAAGGTACTTTCGAAAGTACTTAACTAAATACTACCTATAATTATTATGTTTAAGTTGATAAGTAAGTTATTAGTCTTCTTGAGATCCCTTCTCACTAAGTAGCTCTATCTTTGGCAGCGTTAACTTTTTAAGCTATTGCATAGCTTTTAACGCCGTCTTTGAGCGCGGCGACCGAATCAAGAAATTCCGTAACGAAAATAAAACCTAACACCCCCCACTCCGCCTACCATGTAGCTCGGCCGACCGTTCGCATAACGTATGTTTATGGTACGACTGTACGAAGCTGCTCCGAAATGTAATGAAAAGAAAAAAGATAAATATATTATTTAACTTAAACAATTAATACAAAAAAATATATATATATATATATTTCATTTTATTTTTAAAAATATATATATTTTTGTTGTTTTTTTAGTTGATAAAAATTGCTATGCAATAGCTTTACCGCGTCAGTCCCCGAGTGCCACACATTTTTTTTAAATTTAATTTTTGGCAATCTAGCCTACTTAAAGGCTAATTTCTGCCAGTGTCAAGTATTCAATGCAACAACGTACTGTATCTGCATGAACAAAGTATTTTTACATGATAAACGTGGAGCTGTAAAAATAACGACAGGTTAGTCTGCTGCCATTTTTACAATTTCCAGCGTAAATTTATACAGATTGATGTAAATTTAAACGTCAAACCTGTCAACGAACGAACAGTGACTGTGTTTTGATTGTTCAACTTATTGTTTTTTTTTTTCAATTATTATCGTGCACGCCAAAAGACTTTTTGCGGACATGACATGACAAGGGTAGGTACTTACTCACGGGCGAGCTGTAACTATTTCAGTCTAACGGTTGTGTACATTCATTTAATATGATTTTTGTTAATACGTTAGTATTAACAAAAATCATATTAACTCAACGGTTACACTTACCTACAGTTCGATAATACGTAATTAACCGTGTGGTGCTGGCTTAAGAATAGCACCACCCCATCTCTTCCCGTGGGTGTCGTCAAGGCGACTCAGGGATTTCACTCCGGAGGATGGGCAGCAGCGTCCTCTGCGTACTTAAAGCCTTACTGCGATCGCCAACCCGCTCGCCAAGCGTGGCGATTATGGCAATTACCCTCAGGATCTACATACCAGTAGGTTCTACTGGGGAGACCCGTGCCCAGCAGTGGGCCATCATATAGGTTGATATGTAATTACGTATTACCGTACCACCACTTTTCATTGCCAACTCTTCTGTCATATACAAATACTCTCCTCATTATCATTACAAACTTATTACTAAGAGAAACGGCAAACCAATTGAAAGTTCAGATTTCCGAACACAACGTATATTTTTGTTTGGTCTACCGTCTCTGAGTCTGGATATTTGTAGCAGCATGTCTGGGGTGTGGTGCTAAAATCATATGAGTCTGCAAATTATCCGCAATGACACCGAAACACTCATTCTCAAAAACTCATTTCTGGATTATATTTAAGGTTCATTTCTCTTCGCGTATTAACTTCCTTATAACACAACTAATAACTTTTGTCCCAACACGGGCCCCTCAACGAACACTACAGTCTACTCAATTTACAATAATACCGAGCGATGTTTTCGCCGAGATTTAACAAAAATCGTTCACTAGACGTGAAAATGGTCTATAATTTTCCATAGTGGAGTTTTTCTTGGTGTTGTATCGTGCAAAAATAGCAAATATCGACGTCGGCGTTAAGTGCTAGACGACAGTAGGATAAACAGAGCGGCCAGCTCAAGGGCGATCGCGTTTTTGTAGCCAGTGCAGCATCCCACGCGAATGTATTGAGTGTAATTCGTCTATGCCTGCCCGCCTGCCCCACTGCTAGGGCTGCCAACTGCAAAACAGGGAGAATCTAAATATAAATAATACATGAGACCCCTAGTCCGAAGTTGATAGTCTTTTGTTTTGGAATTTTTAATATTTAGGTATTATAATTAAATTCTATCAGTCCTTTCACATAAACTTGACACAAACAAATTTAAGCAAATTCTATCGACGACCGAACACAAGTATTGTATTTGTTATGTAAATAAAGAATTGGAGTTTGCATCTACGTATTTTTGTCGGTAAACTTTAAAACTTACAAGATAATCTTAGTGTAAAACAGAGGTAGGTCCTATTAAGTATTTCAACTGGGTTAGCCAGAATGGCCTCTCTCCAATAATTACGTCCTCAACGTTGGTAATTGCCGGTTTTGTTTGATAAACTGACAATTATTTTGTTATTTAGATACTGCTCTGACGCATTTGAAAAGGAGACTAGCCGTAGTACCTATTTAAGTTTGCGAAATAAAGTAATCCAAAAAGCAGTTTTTGGCACCATCTTTGAACTTTGAAGTAATGTGAGAATACTTTTGAAAAACCTACGTAAGAATGCGACTGAAGTACGAGTAAGACCCTTTTCACTAGTTAAGGTTTCAATCCGGTCCGGGGCGCCGGCTGCCCGGCGCGAATGAATGGCGACTAGACCGGACGGACATCAGAATATGCGAAAGCTATCGTACATCACCATACACTTAGAGCTAAGTCCCCAGCGCCGGACCGGATTGAAACCAGAACATGTGGAAAGGACCTAGCTAAGTATGACTTTTTTGAAAAATTTAGTTGATAACCCTGCCTGCCCGCGCGCTCCAGTACCGGCCGACGTGTCTATGGCTTGTGTGTACCTATACTTCACCAAATTGTTATTAAATAACAAAAAAGCTGCAATACGAACATTTTATATCCGTAAAGATTGTTCGTATATCTGTTTTGTTTCTTTCTTAATACTCACCCAATTATTTTTCACGTTGTGCGTATTCATGTAAGATTAATTCTTAATAGGTAGATTAGATACTGTTTACTCGCTTTCAAAAAGCATATACCCACGTATACCAACATAGTAAAAATAATTATATACTTATATATTTAGCTGAAGCTTCTTACTGAAGCTGTTCACCTGTCAGAAATATATCACCTGATAAAATAAGTAAGTATATAAGTTTTGATCTCATCACGTGGCTAACCGTGGTTTCATTATTTTTTTTAGGGTTCCGTATTATGATTACTACGGAACTATAACCAACTATATGGGTTCCTGGTTGGTTGGAAAAGTAAAGTAAAGTTTTTATATGTAGAGAATGTTCAATACATATTCAATTAAATAAGTATATATCTAATCGAAGCTTTATATCAATACCTGCTTTTTGAATGCTGTAAAAACGAATCGAATTACACCATTTTGCACATCAATGTGTAATGATCTTCTGTAGTGAAATCTTCATAAGTGGCGATGTGTATATGTATGGTATGGGTAAAAAATGTTAAACTCGCGTCAGGATCACGTGACCCTGTTCAAAAATTCGTAAGATGGAGAAAGAGCAATAAAAAACTGCTATAAATTTCGCCACCATCTACAATGTTTTTTTTTTAATAAATTATAGCTCAGGTGGGAAATTGATCGGAAGCGGTCCAGAAACCCCAGTTCGAATCCGAGTAACGATTATTTTTTTCCTTCTTCTTTATTTTTGATTTATTATTTCATGTTTTTTTATTATTATGTCAGTAAGATCGAAAAATATTATACAAATTTCATCAGTATGTAATTTTTTCTGAGAGATCAACTTCTTAATTGTCCTATTTTTTTTTTAATAAGGACATATTCGTTATTCAAAATCCACAACGTCAATGTTCAAGTTTTCACTACTGCCGGCACTCCCGGAGTGAGTTATAAAATCTTTCGGTAACAATCAAAATGGATGCAAGTATAATAAAATTATGTAAAGACGCATGACATAAATTACTCTTTGAAATAAGCCCAGCTCTGAGTGGGTAATTGAAAAACATCATTCCGTTCACGTAATATATTACAACGTTTGAGTAATCAATCAAGACGATATTTTATAACTTGTTTTTAATGTAAATAAATAAAGTGTTTTTATAAAACATAAAAGTTTAAGGAATAAAGCTTTCATTAAGTATAACCATGTCGAGTAGCAGTTGAGAAAATAACAACTGGCTACTCACATTAATTGTTTATTCTAAGTTGTTCTACTGGGTGACAAAAACTTAATGCCTAGTCATTGACAGGTTGACATGACAAATTTAGAATAGCGGCTTAAGAATCGTGGGTGTCGTCAAGGCGTCGAATGTCACACCGGAGGAAGGCAGCAGCGTCCTTTGCGTACTTTAAAGCCCTACTGCAATCGCCAACCTGCTCGCCAAGCGTGGCGATTATGGCAAATACCCCCTGGATCTACTTACCTATCATGCTTATTTTTTTTTAAACGATTGCTTTCAAAATGAAACCTAGCTACCTAGATCGATTTATCGCTCCCGAAACCCCCTGCATACTAAATTTCTCTAATGAAAATCGTTGGAGCCGATATATACAAGAATTGCTCGTTTAAAGGTTTATCGCGACCGCTGAGTCGCTGTGAGCTATTTGTATAAAACGTCAGGCCTACGCTTACTCTTCAGATTTTAATGTTGGTATAAGCAAGGGAACAATAGATTTAAATAAAACTCGGTAGTAACATAATCTCTTATGTCTGCCTCTGCCGTTTGATGTCGTAAAGTCTCAAATAAAAACGCCATAGGAACCATTTGAGCGTGCATTGTTATGTCGGCATGTTCTACGAGAAAAAAATGACAATAAAAATGTTAGAAATGTCAGTAAAATGATCCGTCAGTGGGATCAATGGTGAATTTTATACAAAACAGCCATTCTATCCACCCACATTTATTATTGAAATGCATTTAAAACCTACATCACCCATATACATATAATAATTAAACACCTGTTTACTGAGGCAGTATTTCAATGCATATGATGTAAGTAGGTACTTTCTTTTCAGGGTTCAGTACCCCAAGGGTAAAAATGGTACCCTATTACTGAAACTCCACTGTCCGTCTGTCTGTAACGAGACTGTATCTCTTAATCCGTGATAGCTAGACAGTTGAAATTTTAAAAGATAATTGTTTTAACAGAAGATGTATTTCTATTACCGCGTTAACAGCAAATACTAAAAACAGAAACAAAAGTAGGGCTCGTATACAACAAACGTGATTTTTTTGCCATTTTTATCTCGATATTATAATAAACATAGTGTGTAATGTTGTATAGATTTTGGTACGGAATCCTTCGTGCGCGAGTCCGACTCACACTTGGATGATTTATTAACAAAATGACGCTAAGTAATTTCTAATTTTCAGGACAGTGCAAGTAAAGTGTCATTGAGCGCAAGCTTGACACCTCATCTCAGGTTTGTCGCAATATATGTATATATGGAATAAACTTATAAATGTACGATAAGGCCTTTTTTAGACAAAAACAACCGGACGTCTGAAAGTGCTCGATCAATCGATCAAACGATCGAGCACTTTCAGACAACCGGTTGTTTTTTTTTATCTAAAAAAGCCCTTATCGTACATATGGCGATGGACATAGCAAAGGTTAAACCTGAAATTTATTTTATTTATTCATTTGTACATAGTGTAAACATTAATAAGTACCTAATTTAAATTGTTGTTTGTTGACGAGGGAAAGATGGCAGGTCGTTATTTTTTCCTCGTTTTAAGCACAAAAGATTATCACGATTAAGTTAATAACATATTATTAGAATCTTCTTATTTCTACCTACATTTAGGTATTCTTTATTTTGGTATAGGTATTATACTTAAGTAGTTATGTAGATTTTTTTGATGGCGTTGTGATCCCCGCGCTGTACACATCAAGTTAGCGGGGAGGCGGAACGTACAAGCATCTGTCTCTAGTATTAGCTGCCGGTCAAGTGGTTAAATAGGAATTACCCTATAAAGTTACAAATTGGTTTTAATATTAAACATACATATGTACCTGAGAATTAAAGTTTTTCGAAAGTTTATCCAAAAACATATAATCTAAAAAAGTACACAAAAAAAAATAGTAAATTTAATTTTTTTTGCGGAGTATTTACAGCTTCGTTCAAGCATAATTTATTTAAGCCTAACCTACAATAAATTATTTTTTTCTAATAATATCTACCTAAGGAAAAAAGAAAATATTCGTCCACAATTTATTATTAATGATTTTTTTTAATTATTTATTTTTGTAATTAATGTATTTTCATCAAAATAAATACTAAAAGTAAATAATTTTTACCATTGACCATGTAAAATATGAGCCCACAGAAATGCATTGGTTTTTTGTTGGCAATTTTTGATTAAGACCCGTAATATACATATATTTTCATAATGTGTACAAATCGCGAAAGTTTAAATCATTCAATGCATTTCGAGTTTCGAGCGAGCCGTTTTTGATATTTTCTAAAAATATTTCTGTCAAAATTTAACAAGAGCGTGAGCATTTTTCAATCTAGTCTAAAGTTTTATGCTTGAACGTTTTGTTCCGTTTTTATTTGTGAAGTATGAGACCATAATTAACCCAAATAACTTGCGGCTTTGTATCCCAACGACAAAAGTTATTGCCTCTCAAAGTTGCCGTGTTCGTGAGAATATTCAGTCCACTATTATTTCCGTCTTTAGATTGTTTTGACAGAAGGGCTTACGAGGCGATTCCACAATTTATCTTGTTCAATTTTGTTCCGTAGAATTCCCGAAAAGGAGATAATTTTAACTAGGTAGATATACCTGCTTGTTTAATTCAGGCAGTAATGTGATCGTCCAGGATTTCTGTGCGGCTACTATTTACTGAAGTTATAAATGCGAAAGCAGCTGTTTTTGTACGTTTCCCATTGTTAAATTTAACATAAGTACATGTAGATAGATTCTTGATAGAGCGTATTAAGGGAGTACTGGCAAAATTTGTATCAATGTGAAATAAAAACCCGGCCAAGAGCATGTCGGACCATGCTCAGTGTAGGGTGCCGCAGCTGTCACTATAAAAAAAAAACAATCTAAAAAAGTACACCAGCAAAACAGCGTATCATCATGGCACTTACTTAGTTTTGTTGAAAAACCCAGTTTTTCATCAATAACTCAAAGAGGGTAAGTATATTCAACCATGTTGAAAATGAGGCGGCTTATACAAGACACCTATAGGTACTCCAAATTTCATCAACATACATTGTGTAATTTTTGAGTAAAATGCCTGTGACATACGGACACACAGACGGACGGACATGACAAAACTATACGGGCTCTGTTTTTGCCATTTTGGCTACGGCATCCTAAAAAGCGGGTTCGAAATCTACCTATTATGCTACTGACAAAACACAAGCAGCTTAGCTTAACTGGAGGGATTAATAAGATTGTTAGTAATGTGCGATACACACTGCGTTATCTCTCTTCACTTCCTAAAACCAAGTAGGTACACGACCTGAGATCGAAAAAATAATCTACGTAGTGTACCTACACCACAGAAAAACGTTACTTAATACGCCCATGTCTGGTTACTATTACAACCGCAGGCTTTCAATAAACGTGTAATATATTGCTATAGGTCTTGCTGACTCCACCTCGCGTGTGACCACTCCTTTCTCAGTCTGAGGTCGTGCAACCGCAAAAAGATAGATAATATTTTACATCAATTACTATAACGGTGCCTCAAGTAACTCAGGCATCGTTATCTTGAGATCTCTGGCGCCCAACCAATGTTAAGGTACATCCACACTTGCACATGCACGATTCGTGAAATGGCTATAGAGCACAGAGTTATTATAGTTCGAGTGAGGGAAACATAATATGACTCTGCCTGTAAGTAGAAATCTCTTACGAATAAAAAAGCGAGAGAAAACCGCAGCACTCTTTCTATCTCTATCTTGACACTTGTTAACTCCTCCAGCTAAGCTTAATGGCTTGTGTTAGGAGTGGGTTCACGTTAGTAGTATAATGTGTAGGATTCGAAGCCTCGACCTCACGATTGGGAGTCCGATACCTTAGCCATTAGGACTTTAATGAATGGCATATTATTGCTGATAGCAGCAATATATAGGTTTACTATGACCAGACTATAGAGTCGGTTTATAGCAAACCTACACGTTAACCACATGCAGTAAACAACTAAAAAAAATCTTATTCTGTAACTGTAAGGTTTTTAGGTGTAGTGTGTCTGTATAGGTAGAAAATTAAGTAAAATTCGCAGCCGTACTTCTCGCCGAACATATACCTACTTACTATGCTAATGCGTAAAGTTCGTTCGCGTTCGTAAGTGTGGCTGCAGGTTTAAAATGCGAATGAGAAATTCAGAAATGTCAAACGATAAAAGGTACTTTATTGAACTATTGAGATAACGATATTCATACTCGGATACTGTCACTTTTGCATACGCCTTTAACAATAATATTCATTAGGTACCGTCCAATATACGGAAGGGTTATATGACAAGATTGAAACAGAAGTTGAATAGGTAGTAGGGGACAGGCGGGTAAAGAGAGAACCAAAGTAATTTAGAAAAGTCCTTGCATGCAATTAATCAATGGGGTACATCCCATTGATTATCTATGTAGGTAATTTTTCTATTCGCTATGATTGCATTGATACATGATTTTTTTCTTTCCATTTTTAACTCTTTGTGTAACAGAAAACACCTTTTAGTACCTACACTATATCTACTATAGACACATAATAGACATTTGATTGATAGATCTTTTAAATACCACTTTTTAAATAATTCAAATAGGCTTAGGCTTGAACTAATTTCAACCTGAAATTTGTTTACTTTGTAACAAAATTCGAAACACGAATGTTTTAATATATCGGTTTATTTAACTCATACAAAACTTTGCAACTCTATCCCCGAGAGTACCAGCTTTGTGATTCGTTATTAAAAGTTAAAATAATGAGAATTGACAGAAAATAGGCATTTGTAGAAATATGTGACTTAGATTTTGCTAACTTCAGTAGGTTTTAAAAAACGAGGTACCATCTATACGTTTCATGAGTTCTCTCGCAGTGCGTGCGATTTACAAACTAGGTGCACGAGTTTCCCTTAAAGAAAAGTTTAAAGAGATAAGTATTAGACAGTTGCATCTCAGTATTTATTTGTAAACATTATGTTTGTTAAATAAAATATGCATTTATATCACAAAAATAGTGACGTTCACCCGGTGAACACGAGAAATAAGCGCAAATTAGTAGGTCAATATCATAGGCAATGATATTGACTCCTAATTCATTTAAGGGTCTTTCTGTTAGAGTATTTAACAAGATACCAGCTAGTATTATGAGTCTATCAGTGATTAAGTTCAAAAATGTAGTCAAAAATCATCTTATACGTAGAGGTTAATAAACAGTGGATGAATATTTAAATGATCTCTTTGTTACTTTAATATGCTTGGGTGAATTTTGTTGTCACTTTGTTTTAATTGTCACATTGATAAAGAGCATGATTTTTGTAAGTAAAGAATCTGCGTGACGAATAAAGGCCATTATTTTCTTCCTTTTGATATCAGAATTAATATTTTATATTTAATCATTCGTAACAAGTACTTTGGCCAATATTTAAGCACATATAGTTTTTACCATTGTTGTAAGTAGATGCTCCTACTATATTGTACCACACTAAGGTTGATTTTGGTTTATCTCATGTTTCATCTTTTTGATAATACAATTTGCATCAGTCCTTTAACATGGTGTATATTATATTAGTCGCAGCACCTTACCCCCATATCAAGTTTATAAACTTGAAAATTGAAAGTATTTGAAACGAGAAGCCGCGAGTTTTTATTGCCAGGTTCTTTTCTCCAGCTTTACCTATTGTTAACGAACTTGGCATTACATGTGTACATGTAGAAAATCCCGACGTAGAACAAGAGTTGTTTTGCATCCTAAGTGAATAAAGAATTTTGAATTTATTTTGAATTTTATAGATAGAGGTAATGCATTCCAAAGTCCTACTGCTTCGAGAGTAAAAGATTTGTTATAAAAAGGCGTAGAATGTGCATTCTACGACTAATCAATTCTCTGATGACCTCAGGAACCTTGAATGTGTGTCATGAAGGAACTTGAAACGTTATTTATATTTACAAGTGAGTGAAAGGATTACAGAGTATACTATACAGCAATAAGAGAATATGAGTATACTGACAAAGACGTATTGGGACTATTGGGTGCCACTTGAAGTTCTGTCAATATGTATACCCAAGTTCATTACAGTGTATTGCTAACTTACTTACTAACTAACTCAAGATATCATCCTTGGGCTATAAACAACAATAACCTGGGTTTTTGATTGTTTTTTTTTTTTAATACCATGTTTGCTACTCCATTGACATACCTACCTATATGCTCCAAATTTATGTTTATAATTGAGAACGCTAGTGGCAGTTGACCCACTGGCGTTTGTGCTTCTTATTTGAAGATTACCTGCATAAAGGTGGTAGGATGTAACTAGTTGGTTAGCGAAAAGTAAAGGAGATAAAACGCTACCCTGTGAAACGCCAACAGTAATATCACACCAGAAAGAAAAGGATTTTTCAATGAGTACACGTTCAATAAAGTACCTTTTATCAGACAGATAACTATGAAACCAATTAATTACCGATGGAGATATGTTAATAAAGCGCAGTATACCAAGTAATTTATGGAAATCTACATTATTAAACGCTTCATTCAAATTAATAAGGTCCAGTCTTACATCCAAGCGTCACAAATTTTATGACTAGTCCCACTAGGACTAGTCGCCTTTTTCACATTTTGTGACCAAGAGTCACACCCCCCCCCCCCCTGACCTGAACTTGAGCCTTTTTTAAAAGACGACTTCCACTAGGGTACAAGCCCTATGTCGCGGGGTAGTTAGAAAGAAACATTCAAGTCAGGAAACACAAAGTACACCCAAACTCGGAACAACAATTTGTGGTTCATACAAAGTGGTGCCCCGTGTGGAAATGAAACCCACGACCTCTGGCGTAGCTGTCGAACACACTCTGACTGCCTCTGTGGCGCGGTGGGAGTGTATCCGACTGCTACGCAAGAGGTCGTGGGTTCGATCCCCACCCAGGATAAAACTTTGTGTGATGAGCTCGATGGTTTATTCTGTGTCTGGGTGTTATTTATCTATAATATGTATGTATTTAGAAATATATAAGTATGTTTATCAGTTGTCTTGTTTCCATAGTACAAGCTCTGCTTAGTTTGGGATCAGATAGCGTTGTGTGAGTTGTCCCAAGATATTAATAAGATATTATTATAGATAATTATTATACTCTCACCGCGCCACAGAGGCAGCAATACTTAGAATACATTTTCAAAAATCCACAACAGAGTTGAAACTCTGCCTTCTACCTACAGAATAGTCTATGGTTGGTGAACCAAGCACCCACGTGACAGTTTCGTTGATAGATTGCGGTGTAAATAACCAAAGACGTGCCTTAGAGACACGATACTGACTCTTCCCTGATCACTAAACAATACAACAAATTATCTATCCTATTGTTAACTTCTTGCATCACTTACACCTACGTCCGAGACGTGGGTACGTAACACAACGAGTTTGAACTATTGTTTCGGCGGAAATGATTTATTTTGGAGATTAAATCGTCGAAAAAAATCTTGTTTAGTCATAACTTGTAAGATAATGCGATTATTCATTGTTAGTGCGTTTATTTTAGTGATAATGTTGATTGCAGTAATATTTATACTTAGGTACGACATGTTTTGTTTCTTGTTTTGGTTTTAGAGTCAAAGAAATAAGAAAAAAAGATATCATTCAAGAAATTATCCTAAAAAAACAGATTATGTTAGATATCTTCTAGCGCATTACGTTATACGAAAGAGCAGTATTTATTTGATTTGATAAATATCTTGACTTATAATAGGTTATATTTATTTTGTATCTTTTGTTTCTTTCGTGGTTAGGTTTGGGAAAGTACTTACATCTTTTATGTTGTACGTTAGTCTGATAGCTATTGGAATAAAAATAACCGGGCAAGCCTTCACTGCAAAGAAATGCACAAATGAAAAAAAAACGATCTGAAAAAGTGCACCAGCAAAAGAGCTTATCTTCATAGCACTTACGTCCTTTTGTTGAAAAGCGCACCTTTTCGGCAATAACTCAAAGACTGTATTTCCGATCATGTTGAAAATAATGTTACTTAAAAGTATTTAATAAGGTGGTCTAACGGTTTTTATATTAAAGGCAATATTTGCAACTTTCGGAGCGATTATTTCAGTAATCGGTGTCGGTGTAATCTCAACGCTAGCTAGTGCTATATGACAATTTGTTCTTACAGTGTACTACAAACTAGTACACTGTAAGTAACAAATTGTCAATAATCTAAGCAAATGTGTTGTACCAATATATACCAATTTTCATTACCTAATAGATAAACAAGAGCAATATACTCGTTAAAATAGTACATTTGTAGCCACTTTGAACGTTCACATAAATATTGGAAATCATTGCTCCATATATTACTTTGTCCGATAAAGTTGTCAACAAATCGTAGTTAATTTTCCATGTTGTACTATGGGTAAAGTCACTTGCAGCAACACAAATCCCTACCTATACCCCAGCAGGGATGTTACGGAACTTCGACTCCGACTCCGAAAGGTTGGAACTTCTGTTTGTTTTTACACCTACGATTCCGACTTCGGCCCCGACACTTTTAAATCAGACGTTTTAATAGGAGTTACCTACCGTACCGTACCGTATGGCGGCCGCACTTTTTAGCTAATTTATACATAATAAAATGAAGGAAAAATTTTCATGGATTATCTATAAATGTGGGTTCAGGTCCAGCCCGAGAAAATTTTTCCTTCGCATACTAAATACTAGCTGACCCGCGCTACTTCGTCTGCGTAAATTTTCAACACTTCTTATTGCTGCTCCGCTCCTTATTTCTCCATTATTTAATGGATGTTAGTATACATATAAACCTTCCTCTTCAATCACTCTATTTATTAAAAAAACGCATCAAAATCCGTTGCGTAGTTTTAAAGATTTAAGCATACATAGGGATAAAGGGACAGAGAAACCGACTGTGTTTTATACTATGTAGTGATTATAACCGAATAATGTTTTATTTTTTTCCTATTTTCTTAAGGATTAAATCAACATATTCGTTTTCTCCCTCCACCTCCGACTCCGATTCCGACAAACCAATTTTAAAACCTCCTACTCCGACTTCGGTCCGGAACCGAAAAATCACCTCCTTAACATCCCTGATATCTAGTATTCAACAAAAATGTAGTGACAATTCATGATAAGAGTAATTACAGTAATTAGCGCTAACTACTGTACATCGTCTGTTAGCATCTAAGTCCAACCTTGCCGACATCCGTAGTTCTAAGGCGTCCCACTGTACTTAACGGATATCCGCATCTGCGGTTATACGCGTGTGTCCAAATAACCGCAGCTGTGTCCATATCCGCGGGGTGTCCGGCGGATAAGTAAATGCAATGCTTAGTGTTATAGCTTCGTTTACCCTTTAGTCTTTAAACGAATCTTAACCATACAAATTAAAAACCCAAAAAACTAAATTAGAATCACCTTGAAAGCCAGCAATAAATCTGTCTGTCTTCAGATGCAAAGCTGCTAAGAACTGATAGATAAGCTTGAAACTTACAAAATTATTTATCACTAGCTGTCCCGCGTAACTTCGTATGCGTAATTTTTCCCCGTTTTTGAAACATTTCTCGTCGCTTCTCTGCTCCTATTAGTCGTAGCGCGATGTTATATAACCTATAGCCTTCCTCGATAAATGGGCTATCCAACAAAAAAAAAATTTTTCAAATCGGACCAGTAGATCCTGAGATTAGCGCGTTTAAACAAACAAACAAACTCTTCCGCTTTATAATATTAAAGTATAGTTAAGAGATCAAAATATGTGTAAAACCTGTTCATAACTGTAGGCATTGTCACAAATTTATCATTATTATATTACTATTCTAATCTTAACTTTGGACTTTACACCTGTCAAATGTACCTACGTTCATCGAATACATAAACTGCTAATGCGGAAAACCTTTATAGAAGGAAAGTTCCTTCAAAAAAGCTTTTTCATATAAGTTTGAAGCAGTTTATCCCTCAGGGACTATGTTTTATTTTACTGTCGACCTGTCGAACTATGTTGTTATACACCCTAAATTTGTAATCTTTATGGACCCGAAAGTTTTGAACTTCATATCTTTAACATCAGTACTAATATATAAATGTGAATGTAAGTTTGTTTGTTACGCTTTTACGCGAAAACTCCTTAACCGATCATCATGAAACTTTGTACACATATTCTTGGAGGTACTAGAAGTAACATAGGATTATAAAAAAGGGGAAAATTTACGCAGACGAAGTTGCGCGGGACAGCTAGTAGTTTATAAAAATATTAGTTTAATATTTTTGTTTTTATAAACACCATCCCTAGCCTGTCCGGCGCGTGGAGCTGTTATGGCATGGTGTAAAGCTATGAATGACATATATCTTATGATCATAGTACCTCTTCTTACTATGTGAAAACGAGTAGCGTTACCACAAGTGCTTTTATTTTCCGCCAACGTGTAAATAAAGAAAATATGGTGAAACTATTTAAAAAATATAGAAAAGATATTAAGGTATCTTTGGGAGTAATTATTGTAATAAAAATCACACCATAACAACATATACGGATGGTGCACCGGGATTTCTAACTGCCGTGTCGTGATCTACCTGTTGTTTTATAAAGTCTCCCAGGGTCCCTACAGCTAAAATCATCCTTCGTAAATTTAACAAAAAAACAAAACGACAGCATCTCTCATGTAGACCAAATACATGTAGACCCAACAGGATACACGCCCTATGCCTCCAAATGTGTATCTAAACATATCCATCATTCAAATATCGAACCTCGTCACTCATACACGAGTCATAACAACAATAAACTCATGGACGGACGGACAGACAGACGAAATTAACACATGAGCATTCCATTTGTCTTTTTTAAGTACGTGCCCCAAGGATGCCCAATCATTCCTTAAATAGTTTTATTTTTTATTACAGCTGTTGGATGAAGGATGGATCCTCCAAAGAAAACATTTCGGAGGAAATAAAACTGTCTGTTTATTCTTTATCCTAGTGGGTAGTGGTAATGAACTCTTTCAAGGCAATGACGATTGTTGCCTACAGCTCTCAATCGAGTAGGAAAGAAATAGCCTTTCAGATAATTACTATTCGATGAGACACAAGTTAGAATTATTTATCCGACGTTTCGATCGAATTGCACCATTGATCGTGGTCACGGGTCGAAAATAAAAAGATACACACAAGGTCTACATTGGATTAGTAGGTAGATGCTTGCAATTAGAGATTGAACCAATTTATAATTTCTTGAGAGATTCTTTCTTGTCTGTTCATCTATTAGTTAGTGACCCTGACTGCTAAGCGCAGGTCTTGAGTTCGATCCTCAATATTTGACTGCCTCTGTGGCGCGGTGGGAGAGCATTCGACTGCTACGCAAGAGGTCGTGGGTTCGATCCCCACTCAGGATAAAACGTTGTGTGATGACCACGATGATTTATTCTGTGTCTGGGTGCTATTTATCTATAATATGTATGTATTTAGAAATATATAAGTATGTTTATCAGTTATCTGGTTGCCATAGTACAAGTTCTGCTTAGTTTGGGATCAGGTAGCGTTGTGTGAGTAGTCAAGATATTATTATTAATATTATTTAATTTATAATATAAATATAAAACTGTTCCGTAATAAACAAACAAATAATACAATACATAAATAAAGTTAGATCTATGTTTTTTTAAAATAAATAACGCATTTCTTAAAATCAACATTAAGAAAAAACCTAAATAATGCTTTTAGAGTGACCAATGGGTGTGCCTATGGAGTTTAAAATCAGTTTATCATTCTACAATCAGGCCACGACCTACTCAATACGAAACAGCGGATTATACAAGCCCAATTGTAAGTAAGTACTAAATGATATTAAGATTACACAGGAAAGAAAATCTTCGTAAAAATAAATAGGTTACTGTTTTTGGAACAAAAGAAGAATGATTAGGGTAGCGAGGGAATGTTCACGCGCACCGTCTGCGTACACCTGGCAGCGGGCGCGGGCCGATCATTAAAAATGTTTATTTAAAAATCCGACCGCTTAACGCCGGCCGGCGATCAACAAAAGTGAACCATTTTGGTCGAATTCATTAAACGCATTTGAGTACTAAGGATTATTTAACCAATGTTGTGATGTGTGAATTATGTCTTAATTTATAATTTGTGCTGGCGGCTTAATACGCGTGCGATTACGCGTTAGCTATTTTAGATAGTTTTATGATTAATTTGATAGAATGTCAAAAGTTATATTATGAAAATGACTAGACCAACTTTCGCGTACCTACAATGTAAAACACTGTCACTGTCTTGTCGTTTTCATTTCAATTTTTGGCAAGTTATTTTACTTTTTTTTACTTAGATATCTAAACACATCCATATGAGAGACGTTAATAGGCAAGTACCTACTTGCAAATATTGCAAAATACATTACATTCTATCAACATTGTAGTTTACCAAATACACTTCGAAAATGATTACATCATCAGATATTGCTAAAGATAAACCTCTGTGTTATTATGTCCAACAAAACCTACGTAAAACTTTTTGTATGGTGAATAAATCATAGTTATTATATGTGCGCGTGAGTGGATACAACATAGTGCATAATCATGGCCGACAAAGAGCTTGTCTATTTTCTTAATGTGTAGGACTGAACGAACATGGCGTATGACTGGATGACGTTCCTTCTATTCCCCTTTAAACTGTGCTTTTTAACAAAACAAAACTCTTCCTGAAACCTCAACAACATATAAATAAACACATTATCAGATATAAACGAAAACAAAGCATTTTAAACTATTTATTTGTGTTATTATAACATTTATAACTTTCAACATCTTCTGATTACGTTCAGAAAAATCCAAGGATAATTTTTATTTAGAGTGCTTAGAGTTTGCGTAATAAACACATTTGCTCGTCAATTTTGTAAACTATGAGGCTCTTCAAGGAAAAATTGAAGTGAACTTCTCTGTAGAGTATTTTTGGAAACGTGTTCAATATTGTTGGTTTATACAACACACGTTTTTTCTAGTGCAAACGTCGAAATGAAATGGAAAAGTTCATTAAGATTGCGGTGCGGCTGCGACGTATAATCCTGAAATGTTTACTCAGCAATAAAGGCGCCTAAAACGTACTAAACTATGACATAAAAAGTTTAAAAGCTCTCAGTAGATCAAACAAGACGAGTGATGTTTGGTCGACAGACGGCGCGGTGTCGGGTTACCAACGGTGGGTCACATTTGTCCTAAATGATAATAAACACCAGATTGGTGTCAAAAAGAACACTTTTTATGACACCATCGGTCTGTAAGCCCTCTATCCAGTGTTTATTTTTAATAAATCTTCCATGAAGGTCGGGGCGGTCTTTGATCTACGAATCAAACTTCAGTAGGTACAGACCTACGGACATTAAATGTGATTTCATAAAGTAATATTGCATACGATGACTCAAAGATCGACGTTACCACTGCCAGTTCAAAGTTAGATAACCGTTTAAAAAAAAATGTTTGGCTGTATAGTCGGTTTGCAGACGTTTACGTGATAACATAAAGAAAATATTGATGACATACCTATTGCCATTCGCGTTGCTTAGCAACCAATCAATAACGTTAGTTCTAACCAAATTGACCAATTTAATTTAAAAAAATTATCACTCTCTAGAAAGAGACAACGCTACTTTGTGCACAAAACCTGCCAAAGGCCGCACGAGTTTTTTCTCTCTTTCACGCTTTGCAATATTTACTTTTTAATTGTAAGGGATGGCGCAGTCCTGGTCTATACGTCAATGGTTCTAACTGTCATGCCGCTGCAATCGACATTCGCTGTCGACATCGGACAATCAATAACGGGACCATTGCTTTTTTCATTCACATTGACATTTGCATTTTTGCGTGCACCCAGTCATCAATTTATAAGAGGCTATCACTTCAAAAACACACCACTTTATGCTTCGGAGCTCTCAGACAACGGCTAATACACTAAGGGCCCTAAATCAAAGTGGCCTTGAAAATTTATTAGAGAATTGGGGCCCTCTTATTACACCTCTGTTTTTAAGGGTTTAGCGTCACTGATTTAGTGTAATGTAATAAGTGCATTTACTCGTGTCGGTTTTATGTTCTGTGGGACGATGAGAGTGAGGGTACCATAATATCTCCTATGTAGTAACCCTGTCTCTGATGATATTGTCCCCCGCGATCATTAGGTATTATCACAGTTACATAAAACCTTTGATTATATAATGTCTAGATTCCTAATCCGGCATCTAAAATTTAAGCAAATAACTGTCAAAAAGTAAGGTCAAATGGACGTACTTTTTGAGAGGTAAGAAGACTCCTATCAGATGTTCTAGCCGTAGTTATTCTAGCGCGCCATTTTCAACAAGTGTCAAACTTTAAATAGTAGCTTCATTTTTTTTATAGGCTTACTGAGGGAATGCTCCATCTAGACATTATATAATCAAAGCATAAAACGTATGATACCATAAAGTAATCTTGCGTACGATTGCATTAAAATCAATGTGTACTTGTCTTAGAAGTGAGCGAGTTTATGTTACAATAAAACAAAGTAATTAATGCTTTATTGTTGTTCTCAATTTTCTTGAGTTTTGTTTATCCTAACGTAAGTGGTGCAACTAATCAAAGATAGGTCAAGCGTATTTAAAATAGATAGACATTTTCTAGTTTGCGATCTATTCTCATATATGGAGGTGAGTACTACGCGTTTCAAATGAGTTGATAACTGTCATGGTGACATTTTGATTCGCATTACGACTGCAACTTCATTGTATGACGTAAGGTCAGCAATACAATGATTCTTAAAAAAGTGTCATTAGTATTACACAGAAGTACTTACCTACCTACTCTAATGAACTATACTTAAGCACTATATTTTACTACTTTTTATTATAGATATGTTTTAGTTAAAAAAAACATCACGGCTAACTGAAAGACCACAAAAGTGTAGAATATTATTAAGTTTTGCCTATTTACTTATTTCTGTTTTGGTATTTAATAAATAATAAAGAATACTAATAATATTATAATAAAGAAAATATGTTAAGTACATATTTCAAAGAAAATAAATATTAAGTCAGTTCCATTAACTTACACATACGTAGGTAGGTACTTAACCCGACTTGGGAGTTTTTGCCGTTAGCGGTACAATTTTGACAATTTTGTCGCGATCGCGATTATCTTCTCAATTGCAGCGCATAGTAAGTACATTAAAATGTGTAATCCTGCAATGTAAGTAATAATGAGGCATCGTAAATCAGCGAAAGGGTTATTCAATTGAAATGACTTGGTATGAAGAGAAAATTATATGGGCACGTGTTTGGGTAGGTATTACTATTTATATGTATGCTTATAAGGGTACGCTTTCGCGGCATTCGAGGGAAAGTCAAGTGGAGATAGTCATACATCGTTTTGCCACATAAATAGTTTCTCTTGTACTCCCACAGCCCAGATCCAGTACAAAGAAGCAAGAGACACACTCAAAATAGTCTGTGGCGGAAATAACAGAACCGCCAGAAAAAAATAATAATAGCAATATAGATGGCTATAGAAGGAAATAATATATATAATAATATGCCCCCACTACCAACACTATCTGTAAGATGTCAAAAACTTGACACAAAATTCTGAGTCCAATAATCTTAAGTAGTCTCAATGTAAGTTGACCGGATTGAACTTGGCGACAAGTGATTGCCGCAGACAAGTAATTTTCGTAATAAAATTGTTTTAGTATTTACTGTAATTACTGTTCTAAATTTAAACTAAGTAATATGAACTCGTCTAAGTAGTATTTTTCTAATGATGAATGAAATTTTTGTTAGTATTTTTTAATCGATTAAACATAATTATTTAATCGTTTTCGTAAGTAATTTAGGGTCGCATCTCTTTAACATGCGCGAAAGTGTTACGAACCCTTCAATCCGGACAACTGACATCGAGTCAACTGTAGGTACCTACTATACCTAAATAGCGATAACGTGTCTATGTACTTATAGAAGTAGGTAGTAAGATAATTACCCACTGTAATTAGCAAAACACGCGTTTAACGGAGACGTCCTCAACCGAACCGTGACCATTATCCGTTCAATTCGAGTGTCAGTCAGCGGAGTAATAGGCTTTACGGCGTAACTCGATAAACCAATCGATACTTTAAAAACAATTATTACCACATTACACTTTTAGTAGACAAATAGGCTGTCTATTTTAAACCGTGTTCATCGTTCGTTGTCACATATCAACTTATCACAGTCAGTGTCATAGGGTCTTAATGCGGAAACGTGCATTTGGGGCACACCGGCTCGAATTGTTGGCTATAGTGCGTTCGGAACTACGTCCCAGTTTCGAGACCCGACCGACCCACATACAAGAACAATAATCCTTTAATTAGAACTTGTACCGGTCTAATGTTTCGAGAATCGTTTACGCAATGCTCTCGTTCACATATAGGTGCACTTGTACCTTACATTCCGTTTATAAAGGAGGCGATAGAGATGTCCGACATTTTGCAATTTTTAACATGATTGCAATATTGTTAGGATTCATTTATAAGTAGTTTAATTGTGACACGTTGGTCCTAGTTCTCAGTTTCTTGCTAAGTACGTACTTGTTCCGAGCAGTCGTGGGGGGGATTTTATTACCGATACACCATATCCACTACCACCGACGGAGGGGGGTGATTCAGTGTCAAAATTCAGTCAGTTGCACCTGTTGCCCCCCTTCCCCCCTTGTATCCGCGCCTGGTTCTGAAAAGGTTTTCCTAAGCTACCTGCGGTAATCGAATTTATACGATGAATGCACTTCATAAGTACTAGAAACTACAAATACTCAACTCCAAGGACTAGTTGCATAGCATTCGTAAGTTTGTTACCATGTACACGTCAATTACATTATTAATCAAAGTCGAGAAACCATTGTATTTGACTGCATCGATATTTCACATTTAGGTACACAACTAAAGCCATATTTGACGTCATGCTATGAAATATTAGTTATATCTACATACCTACAAATGACTGAATCTTACACAATAGATATATAATAAGCGGCGGTAGCCTAATGGATAAGGCATCGGTCTCGCAATCGTGAGGTCGTCGGGTTCGAATCCTACCGACGTGAACCCACTCCTAACACAAGCCATAGAGCTTAGCTGGAGGGGTTAACAGGATTGCTAGTAATGTGCCACAATCCCACATTGCTAGTTATCTTTTTTTTTTTTTATTATTATTATTTATATTATTAAGCTCTCAACTATTGATGTAAAATCACATTCTGTCCACGAAAGTGTTAATAATGAAAAGAAAACTTTTTTCCTATTGCTGTAATAACTACGTACGTAGCAATACGGCTTAGCAATAACAACAGTATCAATCTCAATTACCGAACAAATATTACAATATCAAGTTTCAAGCAAAAATAATCAACTTTCCAATATGATCTTGATTTAAAATTTCTTTGTTTCAAGTAAGCTTATATGTTGTTTTATAAACAGTGTTATTATTAACTCATTCGCTGAACGAAACTTGATTTAGAACTGTCGGGAATTAAAATTGAAGTACATCCGAGAAACCTTGTCGATGTCGATCAAAGTCGACGAGATTTTAAACAGTTAGTAGGTGATGTGTTGAATATCACTGTGATTGATATGAGGAGCAGGTCAAAGGCACAGTAACATATTTTTCTTCAGTCGTGTTGAGTAGTTATGTTGAGATATTGCCAGTGATCCTTACAGTCTCCTGGTTGGCTATAAAGCGGCATAAAATCAAATAATAAATACTTAAGACATATAAGTACTTTTAAACTACTCGGCAACGAAGCGGCGGTAGCCTAATGGCTAAGGCATCGGTCTCGCAATAGTGAGGTCGTGGGTTCGAATCATACCCATTCTACTACCGGCGTGAACCCACTCCTAACAGAAGCCTTTGAGCTTAGCTGGAGGGGTTAACCAGATTGCTAGCTATTTAAAAAAAACATAACTGTCGTTTCATTACACGGTAAAGCCATCTAAAAAGTTGCTCTTAAAGAAGGCTGAAGTTCGTTTTGCAACGAAGCCTCGGTGGCATGGCAAAGGTCTATCGCTTATGCTATGCTACCCAGGCTTAAATAATTAAAAGTGCCTATAATAAATGATACCAAACAAAGGATAGGTCAAAAAGACATGATGCCTTTTCCAAGGACTTGTAAATGTAGTCTGCGATAGACATTGACATGGCAATCGTAATGAGGAACAACGAGGGATAGGGGAAAGACCAAGACGGTACACTTCTACACGTCTTACTGAGCCATCTTGTCTGCACCGTTCTTATCGCATGATTGAGGGTTATGTTTTTCGCGCGTATCTTGTATGTATGTATGTAATATTCTTTATTAACTGATATCTCACAATCCACTGAACGGATTTATACAATTAAGACGTCGTTTGATTCGTCTTAATCGTACAAGTGTTCTTAGGTATGTGACGTCTGTAAAAAAACAACATGACGGCTGTCAGATGTCAAAAAAAAAGTTGTTTTGAATACTTCATTAAGGGTATCAAATTAAAGGACTCATCTTAAGCATTTCAAAAAGGTAAAACACGATTATGACTGTAATACTTACTAAAAAAGTTAGCAACCATTTTTTTCAAGTTTCAATATTTAACAATAGCTGTGATAAAAGTTAGTTGTTATATCGGTTATATCCTACTATAACTAAAAAGTATTAAATAAAAAAAAAAAACCCGCCTGCACAAAAAAGATGGAAACAAGATCCCTTACATAATTTTAACATTTCATGTAGTCGGAGGCACTCATTATGTTCATCGAGATTCATTAATGCCTCCGAATACATGAAATTATTTAATTAAGTAGGTTATCTTTTTTCCATCTTTTTTGTGCAGGCGGGTTTTTTTTACTTTTTTTCATTATTTTTTTGTCTATATTTGCTTTTTTCTCCATATCAACCCATTTGATGTCCCACTGCTTGGCACAAGTCTCCCCAGTAGCATCTACTTATTATACCTACTTATCTCCTTTTTTTTTTTTTTTACTTAATTTTATTTTTATTAGTAATGCTACATCAATATAATAAATTACAATCACAAGTAAAGGACTACAAATAATAAACTTGTTCCAAATCGGTGCCCATGGGCATTGTGCCCAGAAGGCTGGCCGCATTTCCTCTTTGTATGGCCAAGCTTATTCGCTGGCCGAGGAAGATGCCGGCCGTCTGGTCACCAGAGCTACTAGTATAGTATTATATTATCTGTGCCAGAGCTATCTCTTAGCCGCTTGGCCAGCTCCTGGTATAAGCGGTGCGTGCCTGGTCCCCACGGTCCCAGGGTCTTGACCCCAAACGGCTCAAATATGCAGGTGTTGCTGAGCCCTGCATATTTACGTTTGTTGGACTCCGCCGTTGACGCAGCAGCTCCGGCCTCTAAAGATGTTTGTGGAAGATGAGACGGGGCCAGGGTGTCAACACAGATAGCGTCCCAGACCAGGGGCCGTCCCATCTTCCACGGCACCAGAGTCATACCGTCAGGCCTCTTGCCATCGTTCCGTACTAGGCCGTTCGGTTCCAGAACAGCCGGTTCAAAAACGCTAGCAAGGGTCCGACGGATGATGTCGTTGAGGCTGGTGTGCCGCCGCGGAATTCGCCCAGCACTTCTGCCGCATGAGAGGCCGTGATGACTCAACGGGTTTATCTATCGTCCTTTTATATTCTGAGTGGGATACGTTAGGTATAATCATTCTTTGTTATTTTCATATATTCATAAAAAATGTTTGTCTGTAAAGCCGGTTTACAGACGATAATTTTACTTGATAATGTCAAAAGAAAACATTGATCACATACAATACACAACCATGCCTGTGAGAGTCATGTCGCTGCAATCGCCAAAACATGAACCCAACCCCTCCCCGAAATTAAAAGAAGTATACACTGTACCTACACATTTGCACGGTGTTTAGCCAATATTATTACCCCCCCCCCCCCAACCTCCCAATAAAGCCGTCACTATAGGCTACTCATCGGTCGAGCCTATATGCCTATATCAATACAAATTATTTGAAACTAGTTAGTGTCCCGGCTACGCACGGGTGTCTTAACGTAGTTTTTTATACCTTGAGCTCATAGCTTGAGAAAAATTAGAGATTAAAAATATGAGTAGGTATTATTGTTATTTTCGTAGGGATCTCAACATTTTTTTGACAATAAAATATTACCCCATGTTACTCCACGATAACGTATCTTTCTAATATTGAAAGATTTTTTAAAAGCGGTCCAGTAGTTTTTAAATTTGTTTCTTACATATAAAAATGCAAATCTTTCCTCTTTATATTATTAGTATAATTAATAAAACTACATATATTTCGTCAACAATCTGTCTGTAACGATACAGTCGTGCGGACAGGGACATACGTAATGAGATTTAGAACAAACTCGACCTGATTTTCCTGCGTGTTTGTCTCCACGTGTCACCACTCACGCTCAGTTAATAAACAGATACACGTGTGAGCTTGTCATTATTTACTGAACTATAGTAGGGTATATAGGTATATAGGTACTGTACCTATCAATAGGTAAACATACAAGGATGATATGTTCGTAAACTTTCGCGATTTGTACACATTATAGAATTTTATAAGCTACGGGTCTTAATCGCGTAAATATTTTATTTTTACGCGATTATGACATACAGTCTACCCGTGACCACGGCGGTTGCAATACGGTCAAAACGTCGGGCAATAAACAAAGGTATTTAGCCTAAAAATAAAATATTTTCGCGATTTACGGCCGGTCTCAATAATCTATCTATCGATGGATTTGGCTACTAGAGGTAGAATTTTGACATATTTAGTATGGAGCTTATGTCAAATATATACCTCTAGTAGCCAAATGTATCGATAGTTAGATTATTGAGACCGGCCGTAAGACCCGTAGCTTATAAAATTCTATAATACAAAGATGATGTTGACAGGATTATAAAACGTACATCCATAGACCATGGGTCACAGTCGCCAACGAATGAGACGAAGATGATATCTCTCCCCGTGTTGGGCCTAGGTTTTATACAACCACTGACTGTTCCCCGCCCGTGTACGTTTGAACTAAAAGTTCGTGAACAATTGCAATGAGCATTGAGTACAATTGAAGCTTGGGCATGCGAGTGTAAACACTTAGCGATCAACTATCAATAACAGTATCTCTTTTGTTTATAAATACTGGATCTACATAAGTATCTTGAGCGATAAAATCGCTACTCCCTACTCTTTTTCTCGCCGTTGGTCGGACATGTGCCTAATGGCTAAGGCATCAGTCTAGCAATCGTGAGGTCGCGGGTTCGAATCCTACCCATTTAACTGCCATCGTGAACCCGCTCTTAACACAAGCCATAGAGCTTAGCTGGAGGGGTTAACAGGATTGCTAGTAATGTGGTGTAAACTTTTGGGCATATTATCTAGCTAAATGTAGATAACGGAGCTGGGTATGTTGTTCAAAAATTTAAAACTGTACATTAAGCAAACTGTCAATGCAATTGTTTGTTATCATAAATAAAGGATAAAAAAATATCTTAAAAAAAATTAAGGGGTGATTCAGCCATCCGAAGTACTACTCGTAGTTTAGTAGGTAGGTAGAGTCTCTCTTACTTAGTCAAGGTCCAGACGAGGAGGCATGAACTCTATATCCTCTCTGACCCCATATTTTGGTATACCTAGACATGTTTATACGTTATAGACTAACAAAAAATGCTGTCTAGTTCCAGGGACCCGTAGAATATTCAACTACGTAATTACATAAACTAAGTTGTCTTCATGCGTATCATCATGTATCTTCATGAATATAATTTTCCTTACCTGCCTGTTCACAAATTCTTGAAATTAATTTAATCTCTGTTTTAGGTACGGAAAGCTCAAGGCCTTTTTGTATGTCCTCTCTTCCTATCATTACTGTGAGCGATACGCCATAATCCATAAACTTATCGCATGTTTTGGTGACCGTAATCCATTTAATCGCTAAGCTTTATATTGGTACAATAAATATCTATCCAAATGGCTACCAAAGTAATAAAATATATTAGCATATTCCAACTCAAAATACTCTATTCATTTAGGAAATAGATACAATTTGCAATAAGTTATTGAGTGAATTGAATGGTTCTCTAATTAATAGAAACTTTATATTTGTCGAAGAGCCAGGATGGCCGTATGAGCTATTAGCGGCTCAATATTCGAATTAACATTGTGGTAATCGATCATATGAACGCAAGTACCTCGAGCAAGGTACTTAAAGTCCGCCAACTGTTCTAATAATTTCGATTACACAAATACCACTGCATCACTGACCCTATAACCAGACTAACACTTTGCACACACGACTATAAAAATAGCGACGACTATCGGTAGACGTGTTGTTACTATGACCGCTCGATTAAGACTGCCGAATTAGTCTCTCTGCCCAACTACAGGCACTTCAAATTTAAACGTCAAACTAAAGTCACGCTATCTTGCGGCGGCGATGTTTAAATGAGTCAATAGACTTGCTTTTTAATCAAATTGGGTTTTAATAATTCTCCGACTTATGGATATTAGCAAAACTATTGGATATATTTTATTATAATAGCGCTTTGCTAGATTACTCTCTTGACCGAAAAGAGAGGTAGGTATTAACTATTATAAGTTGAATGCACACCGTTAAAAATGTTGTAACGAGACCTGGTACCAATTACTCGAAGACAAGACAAGCAACGCATCAGAATGGCAACACCCAGCACCAGTATCTTCTCTTGCCAGGTCTGCGGTAGGCTGTGAGATCTCGTATTGGATATCTCTCGTATTGGTCGTCACAGACACTGCACACTGCAATCTGTAACAGACAGTACGACAGTACCTACTTCTACGAAGTTATAATAATAATAATAATATCTTGCTACATTACATAGTTGATTTCTATATTGCTTCGGGCTACAAGCGAACCTATGGCGGAAGCTAACCCAATTCAGACAGCATACCTTGAGAGGCGAAACTACAAGCTATCTGACCTCTCCCACATAACTTTAATTTTGAGTTACAACAGCCACGGTACATGGTAAACCATAGAAAGCGATTACCAGCTTACTAAGAGCAAACAAAATGTCAAATTGCACCGATTACAATTATCTTTGACATTATAATCTCTGGAATAAACTTACAAATAGCCTGCCTAGGTAATTGCGCACTGCTATAGTTCGTTAGTAACATAACAAATAGGCAGAACATGTAAAACATCGATAATTCACTTCGGTACACGATATTATTGATTTATCGTAACCCGGAGCAAGGCGGAGTGCGCTTGCGACGATAACGTGGCCAAAATAACTCCACGTAGCGCATCTCAAACGGTCCATAGATAACAGAACACTGCCCAATCGTCTGTTCGTTTTATTATTAACTTACAATGCTGAAAGAGGTGTTATGATTTTATAAGTTTGTGTCTGTGTGAAGCTTCATAGCTCCAGAAGAGCTGTGTCTATAACTATTAGCTGAAGAAGAAGAATTTGGATGACTATTCGTGATGAAGAATGCTTTGTTCACGTCTGTTTTAAAATAGTTTTAAGAATAGTACGAATGTTTTATTTTCATATCATTGCGCTATTCTGATGTATAAACTACATTACTGTAAAATTTCATAAAAAATCGTTCAATGGTATTTGAGTGATAGAGAAACAAACATCTATCCATTCATCTTTCATTCCTCCTTAAGTATACTGTCGAATTTAGAACCTCCTTCTTTTGAAGTCGGTTGAAAACACCAGTAAATCACGCAGCACTGACTCTAAATGTGTCCGAGGTGGTACGCAGATCTCTCAGTAGATACATATGAGAACGTGGATCAATTACAATGTCTAAATAGGTATGAATGCATCCCAATGCTAATTAGATGACTTATGTATTCTGCGCATCCGTCAATTAAACGTGAAAATGTATTGTAATCAGCGCTAATTGTTTAAATATGAGCTATTTGACATGTATAACATGTTACCTGCAAGAAATCTAGGAATCTGATGTTTGTAACTGTTGTTCTAGCTAGAAGCTTTATACGAAACTCTGTAGCGTTTGTACCTGACTCTTGACTAACTTTTTTAATTCTCCACATAACTAACCCTCTTTTGGTTGGTACCTACTCTGATAGATACTCGACGCTATTGCATTGCAGTACTACAAGCAGTCATATTTTTTGTAGATGGACGCCGTTGTTTTTATTGTTTCGAACCTTAGTCTTTACTGTCCATCCGTCCACATACCTGTATCTTTCAAACCATAGTACATAAGTACCTATACCTACTAATAATCGCTACTGGAAAATGATACCAAGTGAGAGACTTAACAGAGATCAAAATTAATTAGCGACGTAGACTTCCTTGAAAAGGGTTAAACGATTGATCCTTTCTGACCAAAAACACCTGATGACAAAATGAATAGGCGTTTGATCCTAAATCAATTATAAACTTCCAAACTAAGCTTCCACAAAATAATTAAGTACGTCACGTTAATTCCAATCTATAAGTGGTTGCAAGTACTGTTCGGACTACTGGCCTTTATCTGACCTAATTAATATGAAAATACTTTCTGATTGATTCCAATCAGTAATTTATGAAGGGTGCTTTAGCGTAATAAATTATTGGCGTAGCTGACTGCTGTTGATCGATACGATACTGCGTTTAGTTCAATCTAGGTAAGCAAGCACTAATAAAGATATTATTCGTGTTGAAATACAGACACTAGGGCCTTATTTACGCTGATAAAAACCAAACGCAAACGCGCTTATGGCAGGCATAAGTCTTACTTGCGGTAACGTCTATCCTAACTGTGATATAGATATGGTTTCTGTATTAACTGTCTGGCATAGATAATGGTTGCTGTATAATTTGCCAAACTCTCGATGCAAATATAAGAATGCCCCTGATTATGGAAGTTCAAAACAAAGTCTGTAAGATCTGCAAATTCTTAAGTTACAAGTAGTGAACATAACTGCCTACCTACTTGATATTATGCGACAAGCGTAATTCTGCCATCAGACTGCGAGCTTGTTTGCAATCTCTGACAAATTTAAATGCAAATAGACTAATCTATTTAGACCAACTAATCATTACCTACTATACCTTTATAAAGAAGTCATCAGGGAAATCACTTTGACACTCGTTAAGTATTTAAAAGGATTTGTTCGCTTATGTCTGTCATTATTAATTTTATTGATAGTGTTAATGGCATTCTGTTGATGGGCGAATAGAAACGTCAGGACATCGTTGAAGTTATGAGCGTAGGTACATCAAAGATGTGCAAAATACTTTATTAAAAGTATTTAAATACAATTTCTTGGTTATTTTTTGTATTTCAAATACAAATACAAAATATAACTTTTAAACTTACGCGTTGCATTATAAATACAATTTGACACGGGAATAAACGCGTTTAATCTAGGTAAAGTTATTTACCTTATGCTTGACGTTTCGACCGGGTTACACCGACCGTGGTCACAAGCTGCAATAACTTTACCTAGATTAAACGCGTTTATTCCCGTGTCAAATTGTATTTACAAATACAAAATAGTTTTTAAAAAAGTCTTTAAGAAATACAAAATTCAAAACAAGTATTTTCAAAATACTTACCTTTTTTAAATTAAATACTTTTTTTTTACAAGCAAGAGGTCTTTAGTTTAATTTTACAAATTTTGTATTTACGTAGTTAGCAAGTTGTACGCTTTAAATTTTGTAGTTTGACTTGGTGACAATTAAATGTTATGCTACCACCGAATTGATATAATGATGGCGCTGGTAGGCTGTAACTCCCTGATGGCAAATGGTAGGATAGTCGAACTTGGGCTAGTACTTATGTTTTGCTTACAAGAGTATTTTCCATAACACATGGTGACGAGGATCTGAAGATGCAGCGAAAAGATTGCAACTGGAACTCCTTTATAGCCATTAAAAAGTAGTTAGGTAAAAAGTTTTATCTGGCACCAACTTCAAAATGATAATAATAGCTTAAAGTAAACTGTTCTTTTCGTAAGGCATGGCCGTTAATTGTCGAGAAGCTCACCTGATACTTGACCATCAGCTTTATTACATGGAGGTGATGTATCATGTAAACCCATAGGATTTAAAGCTAAGATGTGTAGATTTCTCCGTGACAAATCTAATAAAGTTATTAAGCTAGAAAATTTCTAAATGTCTGCTGAAATATGACCATAGTAATAATAATTTTCCTGAAAGATCAAAGAAAGTTTCTTTCAGACAATTTTTCCTTTGGCAAACCTTCACGGGAGGAACTGAAAACAAACGCTAAAGAAGTCTTCAATCAATCAATCCATCAGCCTGTATCGGTCCACTGCTGGAGGGCTCTCTTAATGCCATAACACCCGGTCCTCCGCCTTTCGCATCCAAGGAAAAAAGAAATAAGTCTTACTTATTTTTTTTTGCATTGTTTCAGAGGAATCGAGAACATTCGGCGAGGCAGAGGGTGGCCCGAGAAGAAGCGAAACCAGGACAAACAAAAGACCCACCATTAGGTGAGTCCAATATCATAAAACATCTACAATAACATATATTGAAGCGAGAGTGGTGACTGATTAATTTATAACTCGCGCAATCGAGTAAAGATCGGTTTCAAATTTGTGTAAAGTAAAAGAAAACATAAACATTTAACAAAAATAAACTACTGTTGCTACAAAGCGGCCATTTTATTTTTTTTCCCTTAAGGGGTAAAATTGGGGTTGCAAGTCTGTATGGAACTCCGTCAGTTTCAGTCAGTGAGAATTAAAAATAAGAAATACCTACATGTTTTCAAAATCCCTTGATTGGGTGAAATGAGGTTTGAACTATTTTTGACCTCTTCGCGAGCGAAACCGCGAGCGAAAGCTAGTTTGAAAGCAAGAAGAGCGAAGCTTATCAACAACCTATACCCACATAGGTACTTAAGTATATCCAAAATTTGTCTAAAACCACTTTTTTTCTTTCAGCTAAGTACTACCCAGGTCAGTGTCAGTTAGAGTCATGTGGAACAGAAGCGGGGTGTGTTCAGTACAACAGTACTCTTCACTACTGCCGGTGTACGTCCAACGGGGAGCCTGTCACTGACAACTTGAAATGTCCCAGAACTACAGGTAGGTTACCGAACAATTTATGAACAACTGTCAAATAGTCAAGTGATATGGATTTTAGTGCAATATTTTAATTCATCGAGCTGACCCACGTAACTTCGTCTGCGTCATTTAATTCCTCAATTTTTTCCTCACTCATACAAAAATATTAAAATCGCGATTTAAAAAAATAATTTACAATCGGCCCAGCCTTTTCGGAGGAATTCGATCACAAACACCCTGACACGAATTGTTTATGTACAGTTTGTGGGTTTGTGAGTTTGTGAGGTTGTAGCGGGTAGCCTCTGGATCTACTGAACCGATTTGGAAAGTTCTTTTACCAATAGAAAGCTACGTAATTGGTGAGTGTTTATTAGGTTATTAACATATAATATCACGCAATAGACCAAGCTACGATGAGCGGTGCATCAATAAAAATATTGCAAATACAGGGAAAAATGACGCAAACGAAGTTATGCGGGCCGGCTAGTTAGAGAAATATAGAAGATTTTATATTTTTTTTTTTACAAAAGGGGTACTGATATTACACACATATATATATGTATAGGTACATAGTAATATACTACTACCACTACACCTACGTTTACTATAAATATGTACATAGTAATATCAGGAAACTTTTTCCATACCTTGAACGTAGATTTTGGAAAAATTCAAGTTGTTTCTTTACATTTTTAAAGTAATTTTAGTCTAAACTGGCTGAATAGCTCGGATTTTTCCACATTACTCTCGCTTTTACTTGTGTATTTCTGCCCTGCCTAGTAGACACGGCATGAGCGATAGGTATATCAGTAAATCCTGAATTAGACCTAATATAACTAACCACATTTAACTAGACAATGAAAACAGAGACTTTTTTTTCATTTTAAAAAGTTAACTAGAAATGTGGGATTGTGGTCCCACCATTGACCTATAGACCTGGACCGCACCCTATCTGTTTCAATTAAAAAGCAAATATTGACTGCAAAGCGTGAAAGAGAGAAAAAAACTCGTGCGGCCCTGTCTTTGACCTATTGTCCACAAACTAGCGGTGCCTCTTTCTAGAGTGTGGTCAATTTTGTGAGGTTATGGCGTCGTCATGTTCTATACGTCAATGGGTCCCACATTACTAGAATTCTGTTAACCCCTCCAGCTAAGCTCAATGACTTGTGTTAGGAGTGGGTTCACGTCGGTAGCATAATGGATAGGATTCGAACCCGCGACCTCGCGTTTGCTAGATCGATGCCTTAATCATTAGTCTACCGCCGCTTCTTCTACAATATCAGATTCCACAGACCAACAGCTTTTTAATTAAAGGTTGTTATAGCAATTTTTGCCTATAAATCATGTAAGTAGGTAGGTATAATTTGTCAACTTTGCCTTAACTTCAAATAAAAAAAAAAACGTTTTTTTTTTCTTTTCAGCGAAATACTATCCAGGCATATGTCGGACCGATTCATGCGGTAAAGAGGCAGCGTGCATGCAATACAACACTACGATGCATTACTGCCGATGCACCTCGAACGGACAGCCGGCCACTGAGAACTTCACATGCCCGAGAAGTACAGGTAATCACTGAACGATTATTAATAACCCATGAATAAAGCTTGATTGATTATTATTTCTTGTTCAGAGTTTATTGAACTTTGCCATCGAGTTTGTTTGGTTTGATTTCGTATTTCGTAATCATGTTTATGTGTTATGTTTTGTTACTTTTAAAGATTCTCGATCATTAATCGTGTCATACTTTATAATTATGTTGTTATGTCATCATTGTTCATATCATAATACACATTTAATTACGTTTACACATAATTTTACTAAATTAAAATAGATTGACTGGCCTGTTGCTCCCTATATATAGAGAAAAAGATAAGTAGGTACCTATATTAAGTATTTTATAAAAGTTTCTCATAAAGAAGGTCGTGATACTATTAAGTCGTATGTTTTCATATTCTCAATTGTAGATTTGTGAGAGGTAAGCGAAAAAGAAAATACCTAATACTTAGCAACTACTAAATAAATATGTAGGTACCTACTCTACAACTCTTTTTGTGCAAATTACAAACTATTATAAATAATAGTTTGTAATTTCTGAATACTAAAGGTATCTAGATACTTTTCTCAAGGAATAGTTTTGAGCTCCACCTTAGTGTCCAGCGGACATTAAGTAGAGCCCAAATCGCTCTCATTCTTGATGCTATCGATGTGAACCCATTCCTAACACAAGCAGGTTAGCTAAAGCCTCGACACCACTACTAATTATATTAGACCCACATTGCCAGTTCTTTTTAAACCTGAGTAGTTTATTTACAGAAATTATAATTAAGAAATAAAGTACAAAATACATCTCTTTTCAGTTCCTGTGACTCTGCGACCAATCTACAACGTGATTCCGCCACGAACATCGAATACCTCGGCCGATTCCAGATATGCGCCGTCACCGCCCACAGCGCAAGTGAGACTATCCGTCTTAATTATAACCCCTTTATCGGCTTATCAGACTACACATTCTACACAGATTGCGTCTATGATAAAAAAAATATTAGCTCGAGATAATCCTGATGTTGATGTATTGTTTAACGGTTTTTGTTGCTGGTTGTAGAGTTTGTTTCCAATGTCGTTTTTCTTTTTTAAATTTCGAACTCTGAACTCAAGTCATAGTTTTTTTTTAAATAGCTTTTTTTTAAATAAAAGATTGTTTTTAAATTTGGGAACCAACTTTTTGTAGATGTAGTTTTTTTTTTTTAAGTTCGATAAAAAGTAAAACGCGCCTAAAGCAACGATTGCACTTTGTATTCTGATAGATTAATTTGGCGCATAAAAAGTGCCACCAAAAAAGCTTTGTAAGTCAGAAACCGTCACACTATCCATAACAAAATCCAAATATTTCACCACTACAAAGTTACACCAGATTATTGCAAATGTCAATTGAGATTCGCACAAAATAATAATGGCTTTACGATAAATTTTATCACACTTTTAGTGTACCTACTCATTTTGAAAGCCTACCGAAACAAATGGGATGGAAAATGAAATCAGTGTTTTTCCATAACTGATAAATATTCATGATAGGTCAGACGAGATAACGTTAGCCGATGTCACCAAAATTGTGAGAGTAGGTACCTATACCTATCTATTGATGTATTTTATGTTGTTTCTCCATTGTGACTTGTGACAAAGCCATTATTCGTATTTTATTTTCAAGATAACATATTTACCTCTGAACTTCATTTATCTTTAATATTTATCAATAGAAGATTGTTTTTAATGGGTAAAAGAAAGTGTATCTTATTTTTGGGACAGTTGGCATTATTTTTCCGTAAGTAGATGGAATATGAACAAATTTTAAATGTATCTAATGTTCTTATAACCGATTACGGTCACGGAGGCTAGTCTTAATCTCAACGAAGATTAGCTAACACGCTACGCAGGATACTCAGTTCTAAGGTCTGGCGGTGCCATAGATGACCAGCGGTTGCTATATCGTCGAACCATTTGGCTAGTGGTCTGCCAGCACTTCGTTTGGCTTCACGGAGTCTCCACTCTAATACGTTTTTACTCCACCTGCCATCACTTCAGTGGTACAGATTCCCGGCCCATGACCATTTTAGTTTTTCAACCCGATATCCGATATCAATTACTCGGGTTCTATTTCTGATGTTTGTGTTCCGGATCCCATCTCGCAGTCGCAGGCTGATACCCAGCATTCGGCATTCCTTTCCCGTTTTAGTCCAATCGAAATTTGAGAGTAAGGGTATAGAAAGTACCTACTAATGTTTAAGCTCACACGGAGTTCTGCCCGTACATACATAAAAAAATACAAACCCGAATTAAAAAACCTCCTCCTTTTTGAAGTCGGTTAAAAATCGGAGACGACCGGCAGAGATTAGGCACAGGACTGACGGCTTAACGCGCACTTACAGTTTGGACACAGTCGTCTATCGAAGGAGCTGGAAATGTTACCATCCACATTGTATCTGAGGATGTCAACATTGTTTAAGCTAATCTTCTCGGTCGCCATTAATTCCGCTCGCTAATTGACGTAGAAACCAATTAAAACATAATTGGTTAAAGTGATTTATGCAAGCTTTATTAATATAAGTATATTACTAAAGTAGTAAGTACAGGTACGGTTTAGCTGATGAAGCAATTAGCATATTAATAGATGCCATCGATCAGCTTCAGGCATCAGGGATGTGCATTGTCAACTAAAGGTCAGACTAAGAACTGAGAGAACTTAAACTTACCTACTTGAAAAATGCAAGTGCAATCGCTCGTATGGCTAAACTTTATATAACTGCTTACCCTTATGAAGGAGAGACGATAAACAATACACTAAAATAAATTGCTGTTCGTTAGTCCCTATAAAAGTTTTTATTGTATTTTTTTAAGACAACTCCCCAGGTAGGTCGTTACATATCGTTAACGGACACACAGTACACCCTGACTTGAAACAGCAATTTATGGATCACACAAAGTGATATCCCGTGTGGGAATCTAGCCCACGACCTCTTCCGCAGCAGTCGTACACACTCCCACACCGCTCTACAAACCAGCCAAAAACGGTTTACCTACCCATTTTCAATTTTTTTTGTTCTCTTCGCTGTACTCGTAAGTAATACAAAGAAGTTATAAAAATGGAAAACCCAAAAGAAAATAAAAGTAAATAAACATAGATACTTAACCTATTTTTTCTTCGCAGGTTTCAAAATCCCTGACAAGCGACGTGATGGAATCCACGATGATGGGCAGTAGAGACACCTGGATAGCAGCCACAGTCTCTGGAGCCGTTGTTCTCATTCTAGTATCTATAATCGCCTTTATTCTCAAGAGAAGGATTTGTCACGTTGAAGGAAAACCGAAGCCGGTAAGTGCTTTCAAACTTTACCTACATGTACCTATGTTGTATAAGGAGGCCCTGATGTGCGCGCAGGTTGTCCTTGTCCTAGGCTTAACGATGGCAAAGCGCCATTAATGCTACTGCCCCTCAACCAACTTGAATTTGTAATCGATGAAAATGCCATTAAATACATATAAAATGAAAATGCCGAAGGTTGTTGAAGTGCGTATATAAAGAAGTAAACTACAATGGTTCACTACACCACAGTTCTGCGGTACACGCCGTAAAGCATCTTGAAGAATCACCTTCTTATAGGTACTTAGGTGTTACCGCAATATTTAAAATCTAATAAGTAATTTATATTAAATATTATAATATATCAGGATCAAAAGTTCACTAAATTATTACCTAGATACATTTCTATAAATATATATTTGTAGGTATCTATAGGAATGTATATCAAAACCGACACGAACCGACAACTGAAACAACTTAACCCAGTCACACGCATAATTACTCTTTGAGTAGCACCTTCACTTTGCTGTAAGATTTATGATTGCAATTAGATAGTTTTAAGTACCTACCTAGATAGTGAATGAGCAATTACAATTAGTAAACGACGAAGTGTCGACGACCACTACTTGCTACATAGAGTTCCTTATAAAATACCATTTATGAAACACTAGCTGTCCCGCGCAACTTCGTATGCGTACATTTTCCCCGTTTTTTGCAACATTTCTCATACCTCCTATTGGTCGTAGCATGATGTTATATAGCCTATAGCCTTCCTCGATAAATGGGCTACCCAACAGAAAAATATTTTTTCAATTCGGACCAGTAGTTTCTGAGATTGCCACGTTCAAACAAACAAACTCTTCAGCTTTATAATATTAGTATAGATAAGGAGTCTATGTACAGGCAAAGAATAGTTTGTTCTAGAGAATTCCAACCATGTAATTTACTTGCGATGTTCTCGGATTACAAAAGAGTGCAAGTTCTCGTGAATGTAACGTCGTTTCATTGTAGTATAATTTAAATAAAAAACGTGAAATTCGCAGGGGTTCGATTTGATCCTCTGAGACAAATATTAACAAAATATTTGTCTAACCCACGGTTAAGTTACGCAAAAATTCACTCACCATAAAAATATGACCAAAGCATGTGACAACCAAAATTAAAAAAAAAACCTTTTAGCTTTATTTAAGAGTAAAATTGTAAAAATTTTGTTACAGCGTATGCGACCGGGAGAACCACTATTAGCTGATAGGTATATAACAAACCCTCAGTACGGGTTCTACGTGGCCAGTCCAGAGACGACTAGAGCCAACTCCGATGACACCAAAAAGGTGCAAGTGCAACTGTTAGATCGAAACACGCTCACTTTCCTTGAAGAGGTCGGTGAAGGATGTTTCGGAAAAGTACACAAAGGTTAGTAAAAGAAGAATTATAAAGAAGCTTCTTCTTGTATTTCCGTTTTCATTACTTACACTGACTGACCTCGTGACACTTACTTATCAAACTTAGTTCAAATTCAGAAATTCATCTTCCCCCTTTGAGTTTAACAATGATTTAGTCTTTAGCTTTGAACTGGTACCTATACTTACTTCAAATTCTCAGGGCCGAATCTAGGGAGGGGAGGGGAGGGGGAGTAAGCCGGGGCCCGTGCCATGTTTAAGGCGCCAAAGAGTATGTTGAAGGGGTACAAACGGCTATTAATGGCGCCTAATGTTATCAATGGGCACCAAATCTATTGTAATGATTTGCTCACCCCCTCCCTTCCCCATCGTAAGCACGTTCTCCGAAGGTGAATTGTACAGTGCCGGATCGAAAATATCCTAGATCCAGCACTGCACAAAATTAGGTACTTCTACTTCTTTAAACTTACATCCATATAATTATTTCAGGATTACTAAGAACAGCTACAGAAGAACAAGTAGTAGCCATCAAAGTTCTAAAAGAAAGCGCAGGTCGAAGTGCTACGGAAGACTTCGTCCGAGAAGTGTCCATCATGTCTGCGTTTCGGCATGCCAATATTCTTGCGCTCGTTGGAGTTGTGTATAGAGGTAACTTTTTATTATACTTACAGTTTTTAAATTGCCAAGAACTGTTGTATTATTTTTAAACATTTTCCTATCTATCTCTTTTCTCAATTCTTTAACCGCTGTTGGGCTACTGTTCTATCACTCAGACGAACCATCTAATCCGTCAAAACAAAATATTGTAAGTACAATATCTATTTCCAGATGACATTAATGCAAGTCCGTGGATGGTGTTCGAGTACATGGAGTGGGGAGACTTAGCCGGCGTTCTCAGAGGATCGCGAGGTGGAGGAAGACCAGGACCAACTTTAGACGAACCCGCATTACTACACGTAGCTTTACAAATAGCTCGAGGAATGGAATATCTCGCATCTCGAAGATTTGTTCATCGGGATCTTGCAGCCAGAAATTGTCTCGTTGGCGCTAATCTTGCCGTAAAAATTGCCGATTTTGGAATGTCACGCGACGTCTACACCTGCGATTATTATAAAATGGCTGGCGAACGACCCATGCCTGTTCGGTGGATGTCACCTGAAAGCATAATATATGCAAGATTCACTCACGAGTCAGATGTTTGGTCATATGGCGTTGTACTGTGGGAGATCTACAGCAGAGGGAAACAACCATTCTATGGCCATAACAACGACAGTGCCTCAAAAATTATACTTCGTGGTATATTGTTAGTCCCTCCTGAAGATTGCCCGCGATTTGCATTTGATTTGATGCGTGCCTGCTGGAAAGTCGAACCTCAAGAGAGGATACGTTTTGATGAAATTTGTAAGAAATTGGAACTTGCAGCGACTGGGGATGGTAAAGCTCTTCAAGTGCGACTACCACGACCTCCTCCTCCACCGCAAGATTCGACTGGATATTTGATACCAAAAGAGCAATCTCCGGTTGATTACTTAAAGCTGACGTTACCTGTGCCGGAAGATGAGGATATTGCTTCGGATTCAAGTGAGGAGGATGATGATGAAGAGTTTACTTGACAGACAGCGCTGGCGACGGCTTCGCAGTACGTGCCGCGCTTCTCGCCTTCGGCTGTAGCCGCATTGGCTCACTCCTGCACATTCCGTTCACAGAACAGCATCATCTCCCACTACCAATGTTAGTTTACAATGAATGGACGTGTGAAAGAGACTGCCAGATATGTAGCTTCAATATTATGAAGTCAATACTCAATTACCTAAGTGTGATATTTTTCATAATAATGAATTTAATAATGCTATGCACGGACGAAACATGTATTTGTATAAATCTATTTCATATTTTAAAGAAATGTGTTGTGTATTTAATGAATATTTTAGTGTTAAGGACCTAATCTGTGTGCCATATGCCAAAAATTAAATTAGGTATCTATTTAATAAGTACAAGTTAATACTGAATTTAAATTATGATTATAATATCTATTGTTGTTATAATAATTGTGTAGGGTGCGAATATAGTACAAGACCATCCTATGTCCTAAAGAAATATTACTTATAAGTGTGTAAATTTTGGAATGACTGAATGTTAACTATATTTGTATCATAAACTAAATATAATCATGTTTTTTAAAAAAGTATAGTAATAAAATTATACAAATATTCATACATTCAAGGGTGGATCCAGTTCCTTATGACCTTTGGGCTTAGGACCATTGGTAGGTAGATAATATATTCGTGGGCACATTGCCAGTGTTGCGGATTTGCCTTCGACACAAAAACTTGTTACCCTTACTTAATGTTCTGAATCTACGTGTAGAAACTTCCTGTCCGATAATTGTATGTTTGTAAAGTCCTTCGCGACAAATGGCTTTTACCCTAGTGCGATATGTTTTTTTTAAACAAAAGTGTGGGCTTTGTCTTAAAAAAAAAATAATACTTCGCTAGATCTCGAATTATAACCCCAACTTATAACGATGGCTGTATCCGCCCTTGTAGTTAGATCTAGATGTAGTTAGAAGTCTGTCCTAGTCCTAGACTATATATTAGAGTTGTGATGAGCAACCTGTGTAGCACTATTTCTAGTGCCCATAAAACGCTCAACTTAGTTCAATGAATATTTCTTGATAAATTCAATTTAGAATTTAAAGAAAATTGTTCTTCGGTATACAAGTTTCGTACCAGACTTCTATTTGTTTAAAAATACCTCTCATATTTAGTAATAAGATTTATTACCGATATAAATAGTTGAATTAACAAGTTACTGTTCAATTTTCTTAAATGTTCCCTTTCATCTAACTCTTTTATGCGACTGATTTTCTTTTCAATACAATTTTGCTCGGCCAAATGACTATTATACAAAAACTTGACTTAAAAAGTCAATAAAAAAATACCTAGGTTTAGGTAACTTTACACAAATCTCGTACAACTAATGCGTGTATTACACTACACTAAATCAGGGACCCTCAACCCTTAAAAAGAAAGGTGTAATAAGGGTTAGGGCACTAATCCTCTAACAAATTTTCAAGGCCACCTCGATTTAGGGCCCTAATTCAGGGTAGTGTAATAGCCGTTTAAGGTAGATTAAATTGTACATTCTTATACTTATTGCATTTTTAGACAAATAAATGAATGTTAAATATAACCAATGATAAAAATGAAACTTATGTAACTACCTACCTTCCATGTATATGTGTATACCTACTCACCTCAAATATTTTGACTTCATTGTCCTCCGCGCTAAATAAATGTGAAATTAAATTCTAACATAGGTAAGTATTTATTAAAATATATATATTACGGGTCTTAATCGCGTGAATAATTTAAGGTAAAATACCTTGTTTATTGCCCGACGACGTTTCGACCGTATTGCATCGGCCGTGGTCACGGGTAGACTAGTTGAGCTCAGCGTCGCCTCCGTGAAGCGCGGGTTTCGGAAACTCGCTTGATTTTTATCACTCACTATTACGGAACCGTCGGTACTTCGACACACAACACTAAAGATATAGGACATCTGCACACTGGCGTGTAATGTTTGTTCGGCGGTGTATACACTTGCCGATCACGGGATTCCACGATGTTGACAAACGGTATCCGTCTTCTCGGTTGAAATCAATTTCAACCGAGGGTAGTTTCCGAAACCCGCGCTTCACGGAGGCGACGCTGAGCTCAACTAGTCTACCCGTGACCACGGCCGTTGCAATACGGTCGAAACGTCGGGCAATAAACAAGGTATTTTACCTTAAATTATTCACGCGATTAAGACCCGTAATATATATATTTTAATAATGTGTACAAATCGCGAAAGTTTATCAACATTTATAGGTAAGTATTCACTATCTGCATTTGAAAAATAAAAATTCATCTAGTCTATTTATGTAACTTTTAAAAAAAATATTTCGATATCTACCTAAATCCAAGAATGTATCTATGGGGTGATTTTTTAACGGGTTAGTAAGGCTGGCTGCCATTAAAGTGGAGGGAGGCTGCGGACCGGAGAAACAGAGGAATATTAACCTGTATACCTCTGTCATAACATGAGTTTACCTATAGTAAAATAAATATTTTAAGTAAGGTAACAATGTAGATACCACGTAGGTACCGGCTACCACAAGTGACCACAACTCATGTTTTAAATGTATACCAATAAAGCATACAACCTATAATATACTTTTTTGAATAAAAATCATTTCCTTTAATCTCCGAAGACGCCCGAATGATGGCGCGACTTCAGTCCTACATGAGGTGCAATTTTATTAATTTTTTTGAACGTGGATTGCTCCAAGATACACAATATTGACTTCCAAGTTCACAGTCCCCTTGCTCGCAAACTGGCTTTTAAACCACCACGACTGCTGATTCATGAGATGCAGACTGGCATGCAAGTACGTACTGAGCGTACCTAAGTATCTCTCCCCAGCGTGGATCGCGCAGTCATTTTTTAACTCGTGTCGTGGTTCCCATTATCTCGGTATCGTAGATCTGGGAGAAGAAGGAAGAAATAATGGAATATTTATAGAAAAAAACGCATGTCCCACAAATTCCATTTTGTATTTCCATGGAAATAGTGGAATACCTACCGAACCTAACGTAATTGTACCGCCCCTCGGAATTACACCGAATTACGAAAACCGGAGTGGGGGGGGGTTTCGTAATTCCGAGGGGTGGTACACAAGTGCGGATCCACACCATAACGTAGTGGGCGCGGTGGGCATGCCCCTAATTGGTTGATTGGCTAATGTTTGGCAGCAGGGGCTGTCATAGTGGATCATTCACCATTCATCCATTTTATTCGTGTGAGTGCTGCAACACGGCCGTATCTGGTTCAAACTTCCTCCCCCCCCCCCCAAACAACAATTCTGGATCCTCCACTGGTTTGCAGAGCTAAATAATATCCAATATCCATGGTAACTACCTAATGTGGAGGACCTGTACCTAGGATGCAAAACAATACTTTTGATACATCAGGATTCTACATGTACATGTAGGTAATGCCAACTTTGCAAACCATAGGTAAAGCTGGAGAAAAGAAACTGGCAATAAAAACTCGCGGCCACTCTCTTCAAATTGCCACTGATCGACTCTTTTAAATTAGCTGATAACTTGTTCAATCTCACAGAAATACCCATATGAATTATAATAGGTTTTATGTAGCTCTACTAATTTATGTCACGATTCTTGTGATATAAATGCATATTTTGTATAACAAACATAATGTTTGCAAACATAAATACACTTAAATAAATAGACATAATGCCTATCTCTTTAAACTTTCTCTAACTCATGCACCTAGTTTATAAATCGTACGCATTGCACGTTTTTGAAGAATAATATTTATTTGAATATCAGCCGCCTTGCCCCCCAAAGCAATATGCCATACGGCATGACGCTGTGGAAATAACCGAAATAAACTAGCCTTGCTGTTTCCACATCCGTAAGCTGTCCGACTATAAAAAGGTTCAAGCTTTAATTAAAAAGGTTGGTGTACTGTGCAACTAGGTTTATGCAATTTTGCGAGGTAGAGGGTTCAACCCCCAAATGCCCCTCCCCCTCTGGCCCCTGTGTACGCTCATAACCGTAAGTTTAGTACCTACTGGATGTAGAACATCTAATAGCTACTGCTACTGATTTTGATTAAGGTACAATAAAATAACAACATTGTTTCCACATAATTCAGGAAGTAAAACACCGGAACTTACATTGGATGAGTGGACAGGCTCTCCTTCAAGCGTAGACAGAGAAACGTCAAGTTCAGCACACCATTAAAGCAGCCAATCTATCTCTATGATAGCAGCTAACTGGCAACGCCATCTAGTACAGACAGTAAGAAGTACTAAATGAACAATTATACTAAATCATGATCCAGTAAGGTCCACAGATAATCATTCATTAGTTAAAATTATAGTAGTTATATGTGTATAATCTAGTAGAAAATATGAAGGTACACAATGTTCATTTTCATATGCTCAAGAAGGCCCAACCAATATGCCCAACAAAATTAAATTGCGACTAAAGTGTAAGAAATGATATCAATAGTTTATAATTATTGCCCTAAAAGAAAAAGCTGATTTTTATTAATCTGGCAATACCGCACTGTCCTACTGTCGCCTCTTGTCATTTTCGTTCGTGTTTGCTTCGTTCTCGTTGCGGTTTTCGGCATTTTACGAATGTGAAAAGATTGATTTTTCCAAAATGTAAACACTTGTGTTTTTATGAGACAATAAATGTGATTTCTGTAAACTATTGTGTATAACTATAGTTCTTCCATCATGCCTCCAGTCAATTCAAAGGTGAAAAAGAATGGTGCGGAGTATGAGGTAAATAATACAAGTTTTACTTCTTTCTAAGAGCTTTCTCAAGCAAACAATAAAGAGGAATATTTTTTTTAACATCCAAAGCCGTATTTTAATTTTAACTATCATTTATTATTTTTTTGTGGTGTAACTTTAACTTTCCCAATTGGAAAATGTTCTTTACTTTCTATTTGCATTAGAAAAGCTAAATATTTAACATAATGCATATATTTAACATATGCGTATGAAATGAGTAAATAAAATAATTCATTGTACTGGTTACACATTACATTTGAAGTTTTATTACCATTCCAATAATATTTCACTACCATGTCTGTCTGTCTGTCATACTATATTTACATAACATTAGCTGTGTGATATTATAAACAATGTGTTAACACTGAGCTCATGTATGTATATAAACAGCTTATGAGAGATTTGTAACACTGTTGCCTAAATATACATAACTGCAACAATACCTACCATCCATATAAGTATTTTCATGTATGTTTTAAATTATAGGTAGGTATGTACTGTATTTAGATTAAAAAGCTTAGTATCAATAACTAGACCTGTGTGGCTGAGTATGTGTGAGACCTTTGCCTGACCTCTGAACATAAAGACATTGTTTCAAATTCTCCTAAAATAACTCCATATCTATGAACTCACAAATATAATATATTTTTGTTTCCAAAAGCTCCAGTTATGTTTAACGGTTTATTGAGAATTTTATTTTCCTAGCAACTTCATCTGCATTATGTTTAATTCATAAAGCCTATATGCTATTCTGATGATTTAACTACATTAGTGTGAACTTTCATTAAAATTTGTTTAGTAATTTTTGCAATAAACATCCACACATTTTCTCTTAAACCTTCCAATTTATTATTTTAGTAGGAAAATCCCCCTAGGAATCATTGGTGCACACCAATGCCCACTAGAGGTACAGTCTGCTACATAAATAGCTTAGTAAATGCAATATTTCTTATCATCATAATACTGAAACTAATGGTAGTGCTGCTTTTTTAAATCTAGTCTGAATTTTTGTTACTAAGCTATGGAAATTATTTGTGCAGAGTGAGTTTGAATGTTTCCAAATAAGAAGCGACTTATGTAGCTGACTGTACAAAAATATTTATAGTGAATATTAACATTTTTCTGACAATTAAGTACAGTGACACCATGTTAAATAATTGCTGGTCTTTTTTAGTATCTACAGTTTTGTAGACACCGGCCTGTGCTTGAGTTATAAACTTATAACTCACCTTTTTTGATATTATAAAGTAACATTTGAATTAATTGCAAACTTTGAATTTTATTATGTGTTCAATTAATCAATCAACCTGTATCGGTCCACTGCTGGACATAGGCCTCTCCTAACTTACACCACAACATCTGGTGCTCCGTCTTCCGCATCCAATTCATTCCATCGACTTTCTTTAAGTCGTCAGTCCATCTGGCGGGGGGTCGTCCTACCTTACATTTACCAAGTAAATAAAAAAAGATACAAATAAATATAATTGAAGTGTCTATTTGTAATATCAAAATACCTGTTTTTTTTACTAAATGTATATAGTAAGGATATATGGTACTGACAACAAAAACACAGTTTTAAAGTTTTTTGTCTTTCTGTTTGTTTCTGCTAATCTCCAAAACGGTTTGAAGGATTTCCCAGAACCTTCACTGTCAGACACCTGGTGATGTAATTAATGACTTATTCTACTCATCATTTTTATTTTTAAAAGACTTTCAGCCTACTGCGGTAGTCGTCTTTTTGTAAAATAAAAAACTTGCACCCTAATACAAGCTCTGTGTCGCGGGGGACTACAAATATACAAGTCCCGGACACAAAGTACACCCAGACTCGAAACAACTAATTGTGGACCACACAAAGTGGTGTCCCGTGTGGGAATCGAACCCACAACCTCTTGCATAGCAGTCGGGCACACTCCCACCGCGCCACAGAGGCAGTAACATATATACATACACTTACATTAGCTAAAGTAGACAGAAAATCTTTTGATATATAAGTATACTGTGTAAATGAGGGATAAAAAAAATTTTTCATTTATGATATAGAAAGAATCTCTTGAGATCATTGACTATAGCGATGCTGATCGTTGGGCTACTATCGATAGACTATCAATAGTCCATTGATTCCATGGCAATAGTGTGAATATCTATAGGACTATCGATAGTATTGATAACATCAATAGTATCGATTGATATAGATAGTATCTAGGTATTGATATATATTGGTACTGCGATTAAAAAATATTTTAAAATTTACACAAAAATCTCAGAATAATTATCATATTAAAACAGCCGCTAATAAGTCAAAGGCGACGTGGAACATTATAAATAAAAACAAAATTAATTTACCAAAACCTAGTATCACAAAAATAAGGGTAAATCAAAAGAGTGTTACTGACCCTAGGAAAATTGCACAAGCTTTTAACAATTTTTACACTGATCTAGTACAACCAATTAATACAAATGACAGTAAAAAATATTCATTACAATTTAGCAATCCTCATTCGATTTTCCTTGCGCCAGCGACTTCTTATGATATCGATGGCATTATAAGATCACTGAAGGCTACTCAAAGCACGGGTTATGATGGTGTAAGTACCATTATTGTAAAAGCTGTTTCGAACATTATATCTCCCGTCCTTAGTCACATTATAAACCTGTGTATCGAACAAGGAATCTATCCGGGATGTTTGAAAACGTCGATTATAAAACCACTATTTAAAAAAGGTGAAAAAGATAATATGACCTGCTATAGACCTGTTGCGCTTACTTCAGTTTTTTCGAAAATTTTTGAAAAATATATACACAGATGTATATACAACTTTTTTGAAAAAAATAACTGGTTTGCAGAAGAACAAAAAGGGTTCAGGAAAAATCTGTCAATTGATATCGCTATTTATGATTTGATCAAAAAAATTATGTATAACATGGATAACAGAATACCTGTGTCTGCGTTATACATGGATATGACCAAGGCTTTTGATCATGTGGATCATAGCATTTTATTAATGAAACTTAACGCGTATGGGATCAGAGATAATGCCTTGAAATTAATAAGTTCTTATTTGAGTAACAGAAGCCAAATTACGCAAGTGACCACTATATGCCCAAAATCAAAAACTGAAGTTATTCACGGTTCAAATTTAAGATATGTGAGATATGGCGTGCCTCAAGGCAGTGTGCTAGGACCATTTCTTTTTCTCGTATACATAAATGATTTGCCAAAAAATGTAAATACCCCAATGATTTTATTTGCCGATGACTGTACCTTGGTTTTTTCTATGTTCAAAAATAATGACATTATTAAGTATGAAAGTGACATTAACGAATCAATTAAAAATGTAATCGAATGGCTTAACAAGAACAATCTAAAATTAAATATAGAAAAAACAAAAATGGTTCAATACAAACAAAGAAAACAACCACTACATCTACATGTTAATTATGAGGGTCACCAAATTAATATGTCCGAAACCCAAAAATTCTTAGGACTTTGGATTGATGATGATATGTCATGGAGAACTCATGTCGACCATCTATGTAAAGAACTTAATAAATTCTCATATGCATTATACATGTTAGCTAAAGTTGTGAGCCAAAATGCTGTACTGATTGCGTATAATGCTTATGTTTCAGCCGCCTTAAGATACGGCATCATCTTTTGGGGAAATTCTGTAGATAGAGAAGAAGCTTTTAAGGCCCAGAAAAAATGCGTTAGAGCCGTTTGTAAATTGCGACTACCTGACAGCTGCAGACCGCATTTTAAAAAATTAAATATCTTAACGTTACCGTCACTTTATATTTATGAAATGGCCAATTTTGTTAAGTCACATCCTCTAATGTTCCAAACTTTAGTAAGCAAAAGACAGTGCAACAAAATACATGTACCGCCCCATACTACAGCATTATTTGACAAAAATATTCTAGGTATGGCTCCTAAAATATTCAATAGACTCCCCAAAGTTATTAGAAATATAAATGAAATTAACATATTTAAACGTGCGCTTAGAACATATTTAATTAATAAGACATATTATTCTGTAAATGATTTTTTAGTTGACATACAGTTCTAATTATTGATAAATTATGTGATTGTCTTATAATTATAAATGTAATCTAATAATTGAATTTTGTGAAATAATGTTATATTATGCATATTATTTATAAATACAATTTAATTCTGTAATAATTCTAAAATTTGCACACCAGAAATGGTAGTATACGGAGATCTTATATAATTATAACAACTATGTAACCTGTATAACGCAAATAAATGATTTGATTTGATTTGATTTGATTTGATTGATAGTACAAAATGTGGTAATACTGTTAATGACTTGCAATAGTAAACCTTGATAGTTGCTGTACTATTGGTAGTACCAATAGTTTTGAACTATACTATTGATATCCTAACTAATTTTCAAAGTTCGACAGGTCGGCACTATCGATAGTTCGGTACTATCGATAGTCCGGCACTATCGATAGTTCAGTACTATCGAGAGTCCGGCACTATCGATAGTTCGGTACTATCGATAGTTCCGCATTACTAATTAACCATATTGCTTTGGTATAATTTATCATATGCTTCTTATGATAATATACCACAAAATGTTTAATATTATTGCATTGTATATGAATCATATTTTGACAACAGTCAACAATACATGTGAATATTATTGCTATAATATGCAATTTTGTACTTATTGAGGAATAATTGTTTGTTTATATGTAGGTATATGATATGTAACAAAGTGATTTGTCCTGTTTTATGTAAATAATGATGCAATTTCTAAGTACATCAATGGAAATGCTTAGGTATAGCAATTTGGCATAAAAATACTTAATAACAAATTCCTAGCCTAAATGCATTTTCAGATGGCATTCATATTAAATTAATAAGTTTATTATAAATATCATTTTAATTATGATTATGACTGTTTAATTTTTAATGGAATTTTATGAGGAAGTATGAAATAAAAAAATGATTTTCCTCATTGCGATGTCAATTTCATTCAATGACCTCGATTTTGGTACAGATTTTTTTGACTATTTTGAAAAAATAGTCCGTGTTTAATATTCTAATAAGGCGCCATTAATTTATTACGTAAGATAACTTTGGGCAGTTTTTGATACCCTCCTTCCCCTAAAAAAATAAAAATTGGCCGACCCCTCCCCCCTGTTCATTATTTATTACGTAAAAATCTGAAGGAAAAATTATAATAACTTCATCTTGTTTTAGTTTTTATTTTTCAAAGAAACACTATTAAGGACTGAACGTTTTTTTAATACTTTACATTGGTAATTGACTTAGGTTTTATTAGGATTTCGTAGCCAAAGGATTTCATAGCCAAAATAGCAAAACGGAACTCATATAGTTTCGCCAGTTCGTCTGTCTTTTTGTTCATCCTCAAGTTAGCTTCTCTTCTTATACCGCATTATTGTGCGTGGCCCGACATGCTGGTCGGTTTTTAAAGTGTTTTTCTCTTGTACCTACCCTCGTACTCGCGCGGATTCGCGCTTTTCGCGCGCTTTTTCAAAGTATTATCATAACTTTACGCATTTTTGTAATCTTTCGTAAAATCTGTCAAGACCTCTTCCACCCCCTTGTGAGAAAAATTAAGACATGGTCGTACACCCCTCCTCCCTAAATTGTCTCACGTAATAATAATAATATCTTGGGACAACTCACACAAAGCTATCTGATCCCAAACTAAGCAGAGCTTGTACTATGGAAACGTCTAGTTTCCCGATAAACATACTTATATATTTCTAAATATATACATATTATTTATATATTAATAAACTATCGTGCTCATCACACGAAGTTTTATCCTGGGTGGGGATCGAACCCACGACCTCTTGCGTAGCAGTCGGATACACTCCCACCGCGCCACAGAGGCAGTCAGTAATAAATGAATGGTGCCTAACTTTAAGTTCGTACACATCCTTAGCTTGTGTATATTGAAATTATTTATCCTAAAAAAGCAAAATTGCATTCTTCTAGGTTCAAGGGTTTGATTGAATGTACGAGTTAGAACTTTCCTTTTTTTTTCAAGATATAATACTGAAGTTTCTGCTTAGGTGTTCGTGTTCTCGTGTAATGTGTAGTAAATTCATACCTTTGTTTCAGAACATCATTGCAAGCAAATGCACAGCGCTCGACTTTGAACAGTACATCCAAGAAAATAAAACCTTGTTGATGAATGATCCTCTCAGGGACATATTGTTATATCCATCTGATGATGTCTGTGTAAGTATTTTCTAAAATAAATACAAGGCAAACTTCAAAGGCTAGCCTTCTAAAATAAATACAAGGCAACTAAAAAGCAATCCATACTAATATTATAAATGTGAAAGTAACTCTGTCTGTCTGTCTGTTACGCTTTCACACTCAAACTACTGAACCGATTTAGATGAAATTTGGCATGGTGATGGTTTGAGTCCCGGGAAAGAACATAGGATAGTTTTTATCGCGATAACCGACATCCACGTGGGCGAAGCCGCGGGCGAAAGCTAGTAAATAATTTACCTAGAATAACAAAAACAAATGAAACATTTTGAAGTTGGTGCCGAATAAAACATAAAGACTACTATTTCATAGCACGAGAAAGTTTTTTATTTCTCACTTTTTAGTGGGTTGGTTTGTAATTCTCTAAGTTACAATAGGCTTATGTCAACTGCTGAAATCATTTTACAAAATATTGCTTACCCCGATGCAGGGCCGTCAATTGTTGAGGAGTTCACTATCAGCTCGATCGGAAGTGCTACTCAATACCATATTAAAGTAACTGAATCGCAAACTGTGAAATATTGAATAGGTCTGCTTGTCATTTGTGGTCTTCATCATCAGTTCCACTTCACCAATTGGTGTTTTTAAGAGTAAATGCACGAATCACTATGAAATATACCTAAATCACTGTAGGTGTGCCTTGAATATTTTAAGATTTCCCTCGATTTCTCCAGGATCCCGTCATCAGATCGTGATCTGAATCTTTGCGTAATCGGTGAACAAACATACAAAAAATTAAACATACAGACGAATTGAGAACCTCCTCGTTTTTGAAGTCTGTTGAAAATAGCGACACAGCAAAATACCCTGCATATCTGGCACATCGCTCACAAACACTGAGCGAGTCTCGGATCGCTTTCCGAACAAAGCGATCGCTGACCCGCGCAATTTCATATGCGTCAATTTTCCCCGTTTTTGCAATATTTTTCGTTGCTGCTCTGCTCCTATTGGTCGTAGCGTGATGTTATATAGCCTATAGCCTTCGACGATAAATGAGCTATCCAACAGTAAAATAATGTTTCAATTCGAATCAGTAGTTCCTGGGATACAGGGAAATATATTTTTTAAACATAAGTATATAATGGCGTCAAAATTACGCTAATTGACTTTTTTTTAAGTCTTAAAGTACCCAGTGTCACAAATAAGACGAATCTAACGACGTCTCTCAAGCTAAAATCCATCAAGCCGTTAAGGCTATAGACCATGCCAAAGAAATATACATAGGTACATGCATACATACACTCAAAAACATAACCCTCCTTCTTACGCAGTCAGGTAAAAAAGCGATACGACTAGACAGTTTTTTTAGGGTGCCGTAGCCAAAATGACAAAACGGAACCCTTATAGTTTCGCATGTCCGTCCGTCCGCACCTTTGCTCAGAGACTGTTAGTGCTAGGAGGCTGTAATTTTGCATGGATACTTATTACTTACGCCGATAAAGTGAATAAATAAAATCTTGAAAGAAAAAACATTTTAGGTACCTCCCCAATGTGTAAAATGGGGATGTGATTTTTTTCTCACCTACCCCATCGTGGTTTAGAGGTTGGGAAGACGATTTTTAGATTTAGTGATCCGTTTGTAAAATATTAAGCTTTAAAGTGCAAATTTTTCTTAGAGTCAAGTGCCCCCGTCCCCTGCCAGCTAAATGGTTGATGTTGGGTATGTGAAAAAAATCACGGTAGTAGTATATATTGTGAAATATAAAGAAAAACTATCACAGCTAAGTAGGCTTTACAAGTTTACGAGAAACAGCTGATCAAATGAGACGTAACAACATTTTCGTACAAATTCCATTGAAAAATATTATTACGTAGATATAACGTTGTAAGTATGAAACAAAACCAACAGAAAACCCACTTCTTAAGCCACACACATTATTCAGAGGGGGGACTACGGAAACCGGTCTAATTTCTTTCTCTAAAACGATTTAATGAATTTTCGTTTACCTAAATTTTTCGACTTTAAGGGGACTATTCTAATTATTTTTTGGATAAGCACAAGAAGTTCGAACCCATGGACGATTTTCTGGAACGAGTGGATTAAATAGATATTCCTGGCTCTGTATATACACCTCATTTTTGATTGAAATTCGTTTTTATTGAATTAAGAGTAGGCCCTGGCTTCAAGCTACCTTCACCAAATTTCGTAATAACCGGCCAAGAGTTTTTGCCTAAAGAACTAGAGACACACATCCTGAGTCAATTTCGCATTTATAATATTAGTATGGAACTTATGGACTTGTAGTTCCAAGTACCTAACATATAAAATTCCTTCAGGGAAATTCCCCGATCCATTTGACAAATTAGTTCAAATGAAATTGTGTCATATGCCGTCACATTTATGACTAAATTCACTATTAAGGGTATGCATGTGTCATTTCCTTTGTAAATTGGGTGTTTATCAGACCTAACATGACCAGTACTTTACATTATGATAGTTTATCTTATACTCGCGCAACAACGTCTGCGTAAATTTTCCCCGTTTTTGCAACATTTTTCATTGCTGCTCCGCTCCTATTAGTCGTAGCGCGAAGATATATAGCCTATAGCCTTCCTCGATAAATGGGTTATCCAACAGTAATATTTTTATTTTTATTTTGGATCAGTAGTTCCTGAGATTACCGCGTACAAACAAACAAACTCTTCAGCTTTATTATATTAAAGTAGGGACAAGATAATAGGTCACTTTTGACAGATGTCAGTTTTATATTCATAGTGAGGTGACCTGCTTAAAAACATCGATTAAATGAATGAATCGAATGAATCGATACAGACTTGAAACATATGTGAATTTTAAAAATGATCATGCGAATCCCTGTCCCATTATTATTTTTTCTTTCATAAATTAAAGGAGCAAAATAAGACAAGTACCTACGTAATTTAACAAAAAAATTACTTTTATTCACTTGAACTATCGGAACTGCTATCTTCATCACTGGTGTCAGCACTTAGAGATATTATTAATTCATTTTCAATAATATTGTCTATTCTCACATCTCGTTCAAAATCTTGTAAAATTATTTTCTTTGTCTTCTCCACGACTTTTCGCCAGTCTTCTGTAGTGACTTCTGCACATGCAGTTTGTAGCAGAGTCATCATTTTAGCAGTACTGAAGGGTGGTTCAGTATTGTTCCGCGCTGCATGACCCTTTATTTGTGCCCAAATAAGCTCGATGGCGTTATACTGGCAATGGTAGGGAGGCAATCGAATAACTTCGTGTCCATGCTCTAGGGCTAGTTCATCGATTACATAGCGGAGCTTGGACGGCTTAGTTGCTTTTACCAGATTTAACAACTCAACTTTTAATAAAGTTGGACTTGCCTCCACACCATTTCTTACCAGCCACGAGACAATTTCTTGCTTTTTATTTGCTTGAGTTGGTGGTTTATCAACTTGTACAGAATGATACGGAGCATTGTCCATTATAATATTCGATGGGTTTTCTAAGCTGACTAGCAGCTTCTCAAACCACTCTTTAAAAACATCAAAGTTCATTTCCTCATGGTAATCTGTTGTAGTTTTAGAGGCGAATGCGAGGAGGCAGTCTGGAATAAAACCTTGAGAAGCTGATCCCGCGTGACATATAATAAGTCGGGCTCCTTTTCCCGATGGAACTTTTGAGGTGGAGGCCGCTGTATCATCGGTCCATGTCCGCGCAACCGTATGGTTCGCATTCAACCATGTTTCGTCAATAAACACGACATTGTCCCAATCCGTAATTTTATTTACCTGACGTAAGAATGTTATTCTCTTCAAAATAATATCGTAGCGTTCTAGCAGGATTTTCCGCTTGTCGGATTTTTTAAATCTAAAGCCAATCGATTTCAAAACCTTTGATAGAGACGATTTGCCTCCAAAAAATAAGCCTGCGCCTTTTAACGAACTCAATAGCTTTTCCCGTGTAGGATATTCTTTTCTCGAGTAATATCCATAAATGTGGTTGCGAATTGCAGCAGCATCAAAATTATCAACGTCAACAATTTTCTTGTCCCTCTTTCGTTTTTTCGGTGTACGTAAAGTATTATCTTCTGAGCCTGATGGTCCGTATTTCTCTTTCAGAATTTGAGTTACTGTCTTCTTCCCTATTCCCAATGCTTCGGCAACGCGTTCTCTCGGTGGTTTCAATAGTAAAAGAGGCCCATCGTTAACTTATTCACGTCCAAAATAATTGTACAATTTCAGCACTAGTTCGCGAGATTGACTGTTTAGAGTTTTCCCTCGTTTCGACATAGTAAGACTGTAATGTTTTTCTTGTTTAATAATCGTTAAGCAATCGGAGTCCAATTTATAGCCAGGTAAACGTAGTCAGTAAGATCAGTTCAATGAAAAAGCCGGATCAGAAGAAAATAACAGAGAGCACACCAAAAACGCACAGTCACTTCGCACAACAACAAAAGACTGCGTCATCATCATGTTATGGCGACATGACATGCGTCATCGACAGGCACTGGTGTTGCCAGCAACATCCACCTAAATTGCACCCAACATCAATGACCTTTCTATTTAGTTATTTTTTTGTATTTTCATAGTTAGTTAAGAGAATAATAAATATGTATAATTAGGTTTTATTATAATCACAACGTGGTTATAAATTTATGGTGATTTTTCTTCACAAGTAATCATTGCATTCGATTCAACTTACAATCCTATCAGCTTTCGATTTTTAGAGTAACATCCCTAGTGTTTAAAAAGAAAAAGGGTTGACTGACGCAACATTGTAACGACGTTCAGTTCTTTAGATCAGAAATTGTTTATTATGTTTAGAATGGTTTATTAGTGAAAGCAAATCGTAAAATTACTCGTATCGGTCATTATTACAATAAATATGTAAACGTAATTGAAAAAAGTTAAGCAATTGTGCAGTTCTTATTTTATGCCCGCCGTTACAAGGTTACGTTGTTGAATTTTGATGAAATGTCAAAAGTGACCTATTATCTTGTCCCTACTTTAGTAGGTATAAATTAGGTACAGTCAATGGTATAACTCGCTGTACAGTTTCGCGCTTCAAATGAAAGACATATCCTAGATTAGCAGTTCCGCATTACTCCGCCGTCGTTTATACAGGTTATCAGTATAAAATGGCCTACATGATGGCACATATCTGACCTCTATAGTAGCTACTAATATACTGCACTGTATACGTGTGACAGCAATTTGTTATGCGGAATCGAATGACCGTCTTGTAAACATTTTTTACCTGTTATGACAAATGGCCGTTGTTTTTGGATATATTCCTATTATCTATACTAGTATTTTTTTTTTTTTTAAAGTCGACTCCCGCAGTAGGTTACAAGCCCTGTGTCGCGGGGACTTTACAAACATACAAGTCACGGACACAACGTACACCCAGACTCGGAACCACAATTTGTGGATCACACAAAGTGGTGTCCCGTGTGGGAATCGAATCCACGACCTCTTACGTAGCAGTCGGACACACTCCCACCGCGCCACAGAGGCAGTCATTATAAAGCTGAAGAGTTTGTTTGTTTGTTTGAACGCGATGATCTCGGGGACTACAGGTCTGAATTGAAAAACGACTAATAGGAGCGGAGCAGCAATGAAAAATGTTGTAAAAACGGTGAAAATTTACACAGACGAAGTTGCGAGGGTCAGCTAGTAATTAATAGATGTGTATGACTGCCTCTTTGGCGCGGTGGGAGTGTATCCGACTGCTACGCAAGAGCTCGTGGGTTCGATTCCCACACGGGACACCACTTTGTGTGATCCCCAAATTGTTGTTCCGAGTCTGGGTGTACGTTGTGTCCTTGACTTGTATGTTTGTAAAGTCCCAGCGACATAGGGCTGGTACGCTACTGCGGGAGTCGTCTTTAAAAAAAAAACTAGTATAGATAATAGGAATATATTTTACTTTACCTATTGTTTGCGAACAGGCATTACATGTAAATATAGAATCGACTTTTCACAAGTGTAGTATTTTGCTTTCTAAGTGAATTTTTATTATTATTATTATTATAGAGCTTTTTAAAAGTATCTATCGTGATTCGTGGTCTTTTGTTGTCAATAGGAAGTGCATAAATATATTATTCTAAATGCTTTCTATTGATATGTTTCTCGGCCATTTTACAATTAACATATTAAAATATTCACACACTATCACTTTCACGAAAAAGTGTACCAAAATATTTAGCACTAGCTGACCCGCGCAACTTCGTCTGCGTAAATTTTTCCTGTCTTTGCAACATTTTTTATTGCTGCTCCGCTCCTATTGGAGCCCGGATCCCGGATCTCGTAGCGTGATGATATATAGCCTATAGTCTTGTTCGATAAATGGGCTATCCAACAGTAAAATAATTTTTCAATTCGGACCAGTAGTTTCTGAGATTTTTGAGGAACGGCGGCATCTATTATAAAAAAAAAATCTACAGGTACCATACTGGGACATGAAATCTTCTAGAAGCTTACGCTAATTACATTTATATTAATACTAGCTGACCCGCGCAACTTCGTCTGCGTAAATTTTCCCTTTTTTCTTTTGCTGCTCCGCTCCTATTGGTCGTAGCGTGATGTTATAACCTATTGCCTTCCTCGATAAATGGGCTATCCAACAATAAAATATTTTTTCAGTGCGGCCCAGTAGTTCCTGAGATTATCGCATTCAAACAAACAAACAAACTCTTAGGGGTATGAAAAATAGATGTTGGCCGATTCTCATAGATACCGGATAAGCACAAAAAATTTCATCAAAATCGGTCAAGCCGTTTCGGAGGAGTATGGCAACGAAAACTGTGACACGAGAATTTTATATATTAGATTATAAAGTTAAACCTTTATTCATCGTCTTAGTACATACGTTAAAATACACCTAATGTTTTCAGAGATTAACCATAACATACATCTTTTGTTAAGCTAGATTCTTCTAAAGCCAAGGACGCCAGAACTGAGATAGGGCCCATCGGTTGAGCCCTCTAGCAGTGGCTTCTGAAGTCGCGCTACTAACGCAGTGATTTCTATAATTGCAGCCTTGCGTATTGGATCTTAAGTTTATGCCTCTTTCGTTTGTTTTCCCACAACATTCAAAATAGTCAAAAGTCAAAGTCAAAATACTTTATTCATTTAGGTTACAAATGCAACACTTATGAACGTCAGACAAAATTTGGAATATAATGATTCTACATTTAATGCCAAGTTCGCAAGAGGAAAGCCGTGAGAAAAGAACTTGGCAATAAAAACTCATGGCCACTTTTTTAAATGCCATTTTTTACAATATATTTGTAAATATACAGTAAGGCCAGTAAGGTGCTACAACCATTACACTATTTATATACGTAATACTCCTCATAGCACCAAGATTATAACCAGAACCTTGTCTCCAGAGCGTGGTGCTACCTCGACGTTGGAGGACGGTCACAACAGCAGTTCCTGACGTCAGAACGGCGGCTACTTGCCCTCTGCTCACCAGACAAGCTCTGCTCAGTTACGCGTCCAGTTGGAACGTCATACATTATAAGTTCAGCAATTATTCTGGCTCCTATCTCAATTTGCCAAGGTAAGGGAATTATATTTCTTATTTGACTGCCTCTGTGGCGCGGTGGGAGTGTGTCCGACTGCTACGCAAGAGGTCGTGGGTTCGATAACCACACGGGACACCATTTTGTGTGATCCACAAATTGTTGTTTCGAGTTTGGGTATACTTTGTGTCCGTGACTTTTATGTTTGTAAAGTCCCCCGCGACACAGGGCTTGTAACTTAACTTCTACGGGAGATCAGCTTTTTATTTTTTAATTTATTGACAACTATTAAAAGTATGAAGGTTTTATTCCATTCGGGCTAGTAAAGAGACTTTATTAGAATAACATAATGCTATATTTAACAAGTCTATGTCCTGTTGTCCTACCAAATGTTATCAAAATCGACCCAGTACTTTTATAGATTTAAGAGCTAGAGCGTGTCTAATCATTTTTTTTTTATATAGCTTATAATTTTGCTATATAAGTAAACGGAGAAATTAGTAAAAGGTTCATTTCCGTGCATCGCGGCTGATCACGAGCCGCGCGCGGCTTACGACGAACAACTGACGCGCGCGGCCGATGCGACAATAGTCGAACGAAGATGAACCTTAAATGTAGTCTTTAGTGATCTTTAGTGGTAGTGCCATTTAGGATCAATGACCTCAAATGCTATGCTATGCTATGTTAACATGGACTTACCCCGGCATTTTTAAATTATCGAATCGTCAATAATAAATACCTACGTACTTATAAGAAAATAATGTAAAAATCACAAAAGTTTAAAAACAATGTTTATGCAAGAGTACCTATTTGCTATTGAATCGTAAAGCCATAGCAATTTGGAGTGTTTTAAGTTATTCTTTCTTTTATTCAAATAGCTTTAAATCTCTTAGCTAAAGTATGAACACTTTTAGGGTACGAGTTTGTTAATGATATTATATTGGTAATATTAGACGAAGGTGAATATGCCACGGTGGACGAATCCCGCGAAATGGCACTCCCTATGCCCATCACTAGTAATCTTACATATTCGTATATTTAACCTTTGTTAAAAGGATACTATTGCTGCACTGCACTTTAAAACGCGAAGAAAATACACTCGGGTGCAATGGAATCGCACATACGCGAATATGTAAAAATGTTTTGTGATTTGGTGTATAAATTTAGAAAAAAATATATATTGTTTTAACCTAGCTGTCCCGGCGAACTTCGTATCGCCTGTATTAGAAAACAAAAAAAATGTTTTTTTTTTATATTTTTAAAGTAGATTTTTTTTTAATCGTTAAAGTTGTTCTTTAGTTATCTCGCGACCAAGGGAAATAGGAATTTATATAAATATACTAGCTGATCCGTGCCCGCTTCGTTAGGCTTATGACAATCATAAATAACGTGGTTTTCTATTGGTAAAAGAATTTTCAAAATCGGTTCAGTAGATCCCCCTACAACCTCACAAATTTACCTTTTAATCGAAACTAATACTAGCTGTCCCGCGCAACTGTCTGCGTAAATTTTCCCCGTTTTTGCAACATTTCTCATTGCTACTTTGCTCCTATTAGCGTGATGTTATATAGCCTTCCTCAATAAATTTGCTTCAGCTTTAAAATATTAGTATATACTAGCTGACCAGCGCAACTTCGTCTGCGTATTTTTTTCGTTTTTCAACACACTTTCGTTTTTCGCTGTACAACCTTGAATAGGTCCTGCAAGCCGTACCACCTACTCCGAGCTAACACTACCAATTGTAGTAGGGAAATTTATTATCAGTTATGTGGTATTACTGGATAGGTATTAAAATAATCTTTCTTGCCACATATAAAAAAGTAATATTTTTAAAAGAAATATGCGTAGTTATGTAAAACATGTGCGATTTCATTGCACCGGTGTGTATTATAAAATTAGTAAAATCATCCTTTAAGCATTTTTAGAAAGGAAATACATAAACTAAAATATCTATATCCATTCTCGGAAACAGTGAATGTCATCAATGAATATTTATGATAATAAATAATATCTATATTTGGATAACATCTATTTACCTAAATGCATTGGTTATCGAATTCTCATGTGAAACTATTAAAAGGAGTGGTGTGTTAAAATTGTAACAAACATTGAGTGAGCTCATTAGTGCCATAATTAACATACTTTGTTTGGCAATGAGCGTTGTATGGTCAACAAAAAAGTGTATTTGTGTTTTATGTCCAAGGGCGCCGCGTATCTGATCCATGATTCATGTCCGTTGCACAATGTTGGATAGGTTCATTGTTGTAAAACCTATGTACCTAACTATAATATAGGTAACTTTAGAAATATCCATAATGTAATATCTCTGCTGACCGAAATCTGACTGCGGCGGCCTTACTCAACTGTAGATAGAGTCAAAACAATAACGCATGACATTATTTCTAGCTTTTGGCTGCGGACGTGGGTGTCTGTAATCGCGATAGTATTATTCTAATATATCTATTTATTTATGACTGCCTCTGTGGCGCGGTGGGAGTGTATCCGACTGCTACGCAAGAGGTCGTGGGTTCGATCTCCACCCGAAACCTTCGTGTGATGAGCATGATGGTTTGTTCTGTGTCTGGGTGTAATTTATCTATAATGTGTATGTATTTAGAAATATATAAGTATGTTTATCAGTTATCTGGTTTCCATAGTACAAGCTCTGCTTAGTTTGGGATCAAAGAGCGTTGTGTGAATTGTCGCAAGATATTATATTACCTATTATAGATATTATTTATACATTAAAGGCTCCCACACATTACTAGTCTGCCTTCAGTCTGTCATCCTATGGCTCACCTGTGCGAAGAACAGTGTCGTAACAATAATATCCAGGGGTGCAACTACCGCTATATCAGCAGTATCATCAGTATAGGGCTACAGGTGTCTCTGAGCAATTGCACCATCCCCCCCTCCCCGTGCCAGCGACACGAAGAGAATTAGATAAAATGTGCAAGCGACTTTGTCTCTTGGCCGTTTCTTTGGCCGTTTGTGCCTTTGCACACCGAGTACTCCTCACAAATTTTGATAAAGGTCCCTTTGAGGAAAGCTCCGCCCCTGATAATATGTATATACTCTATAGAATATTTTTTGAGGGTGACTCAAAACCTAAAGAGTCATATAAATTGATGAAGGTTTATGAAAGAGTTATAGAAAGCCCTCAGCTTGAACCGCACCAAGCTGAAAATGATTGCATCATGGCCGCTGAGTTGTCAACATCGAAGGCAGAGAACTGGATAGATAAATATCATTGTGCTATTTCTGAAGTTAAGCCCATGACAATAGGTGTTCGAATAAGAGATTAGTAAGTGAGACCGTACGTTGGGCAAAGACTAGATTATACAGTTCTGTATTTGACTCAATAGTCATCTATAAAAAAATACGTTAAGTTCATCAACTAATAACCTGTAAATAAAATTATATTATATTTTTATAATGTGTATAAATATAGTATATAATAATGCAAAAGTTTATCAAGATTTATAACTGTAAATAAAATATACTAATATTATAAAGCTGAAGAATTTGTTTGTATCAAATTCGACAATCTCAGAACTACTGATCTGAAATGAAAAATTATTTTAATGTTGGATAGCTCGTTTATCGAGGAAGGCTATATGCTATATAAAATCACGGTACGACCAGTAGGAGTGCAGCAGACATAAAACATGTTGTAAAAACGGAGAAAATTTACGTAGACAAAGTTGCGCGCATCAGCTGTTGTGTTGTTAAAACACTAGGTTTTAATAACACAACATTTAAGATGCGATTTCTACAAAAGCTTTCACTGATTTCTATTTTTACACAATATTACGACTTAGATACTTAGATGAGCTTATTAAGTATTACATTAATTACATAATCAAATGCTATTAACAGCTAAGTTTTACACTCAAATGTCAGGTCATATGAAAATGCTGTTAGATAAGTCGAACCACTAACATGCTTGCATATAATAATAATAATATCTTGGGACAACTCACACAACGCTATCTGATCCCAAACTAAGCAGAGCTTGTACTATGGAAACCAGACTGATAAACATATTATATTTCTAAATACATACATATTATAGATAAATAACACCCAGACACAGAATAAACCATCGTGCTCATCACACAAAGTTTTATCCTGGGTGGGGATCGAACCCACGACCTCTTGCGTTGCAGTCGGATACCCTCCCACCGCGCCACAGAGGCAGTCAATGAACTGTAGAAATTGTGCAAAATAATGGTTACTAACTAACATAATATGGACGTTTGTTCGAAATAAATGATGATTATTATTATAAAGGCTAGTTTCGCTGACATAATTAGGTATTTTAACTTGATTCAAGCTTGCGTACATAAGACCTAGTTGCTCCGTTATGAAATTAATATTATGCAATGCAAGTATAATGATGCGTCAGTATTTATCTCACCATACAATTCGACAGAATAGCCCTCGAATGCTCAAGATGTTCTCATAAGTATTTCTCTCGCTACTTTATACCTTAAAGTAACAGAGATAGCCTGAGACATGACATCTTAAGAATGTAATTGGATTTTACGATTTGGTTGTAAGATTTTACTAGACTTTTGCCGTGACTCCGATATTCTGTCCTAGATTTCAGAATATGGCCTATCCACAAGTAACTGCTAAATGTGACCAAGCTCCTTTAAGGTTTATTGATTTTAAAAGCCATTTTCGCACTAGGGTGCAGGCTCTGTGTCGCGGTCATCTTTAGAAAGATGCATATTATTAACCGACACAAAATACCTACCCACATCCAGACTCGGAACAAATATTGAATTTGTCCCGTAATGGCATTGTTATTTGTTTTGTCTCGTATGGGAATCGATCCTACAACCTCTAACACTCCATATCCAATTCCGCTAAGCTACAGATTTGAAGAACAAACGTATTGAATAACAAACTTGATAATACCTACCTATATTTAAAAAAAAATAACCTAAAGTCAAGTCCCTACCGTCATACTATAGCAATAATCGACGCAATGCTTTCATTTCCAAAAGGCGATACCTATTATCATCAGCCTATCAGCAATCATCTCAGTATTAGGAAGAATTTCTAGCCTAGTCATCTTGCCCATAAACCATCCACTTTAGCATAGTTTCCGTAATTATAGTATACTTTAGGCCATTACATAGCAAGGTCGTAAGGCCGTTTATTAATTTACCGTGCACACGACAACTTCTAAGTCATTAGTGAGGAATTTCCTCAAAGGAAACACTCTCAAAAACCATAACAATAACTGAATATTAACGCACGATCGATGTTAGAATTTCAAATCAAACGTCACTGTATAAAATGAGATTATTTATATCCGCTACTGATTGTGGCTTCGGCAGCGTATCAACACAAAATGTCGAAAGTACAGAAGACAACTTCATGTAGGTATGTGTAGACTGTAGATACTTCATTTTTAGGGCAGTCAACTCTGCCTTATGCAATCGATGCAGAGAAATGAAAGCTGTTATTGAGGTGTAACTGGTGACACTTCAATAATAATGTAATTCAATTTTAATGTCATAAATTATATTTATTACAAATCTAGTACCGAAAATAACTTTCAACGATTTCTACATCATCGAAATGCACGATTAAGCGTTATATTTTATGTGTAATAAATTCGCATACTTAATAAATATATCTTGGGACAACTCACACAACGCCATCTGATCCCAAACTAAGCAGGCCTTGTACTATGGAAACCAGGCAACTGATAAACACACTTTTCTATTTCTAAATACACATATTTTATAGATAAATAACACCTAGACACTGGATAAACCATCGTGCTCATCACGCAAAGTTTTATCCTGGGTGGGGATCGAACCCACGACCTCTGGCTCGTCAGTCAGGGTCACTAACCAGTATACCAACAGGCCAGTCAAAATATGTTTTATTGAGACAATGGAAAATATTTTACGAATTACGCGCAAGCACTCAAGCTGACACCGGTCTGAAGTGGTCTGAGATTCATTGTCCAAGTCGTGTGCGTTAGTATAAAGCATACTTTCTGCACTCTCAGTATTTTGCGTTGTGGTTTCGTCCGCATATCAGACTGGCTGGACACAATAAGCTATTAAACGGGAATATCTATAAACAGAGCTATAGTAAACATTGTACGGTGTTCTTATGTGGGTTCTTTCGAAGAATCCTCTTTTATGACATACCGTTGTATGTGACGTCACACTTGAATGTTTCGTAACTGTATCACGAAGTTATATCAACGGCATTAAGCCAACCGTTTGTTGGGAAAATAACTATTGACACAAAGTACCTGCAAATGTGTTACGAAACACGGAATTAACGCGATCACAGCATTATTTACCATTAGATTGCTTAGCGTTTTTATTCTATTTTTAACTTATTTTTTTAATGACACCATCGTTTTTATTGCGTGGCTTTTTATACGAATAAAAATGGTTTCCTTATACTTCGATGTAGGAACAAGGGAGACAAAATTCAATACTTGTGGCAGGCTCAGCTAGTTTGATTTAGCTAACAGCTGTCCGGAGACCCGGTTGTCAGGTTTATGCTGAATGTTGAATTTTATCTTGTATATATTTGTAATTTAAAGTGCAACATACTCAAAGCACGCAGTAGTCTCCTTATTTAAGATTTGTTTTTATCTATCTTAATATTATAAAGCTAAAGAGTTTGTTTGAAAGCTATAATCTCAGGAAGTATTGGTTCGGATTGAAAAAATATTTTACTGTTCAATAGCTCATTTATCGAGCAAGGCTTAAGGTAATCTGAATCTCGGCAACGGCTTCAACGATTTTCATGAAATTTAGTATGCAGGGGGTTTCAGGGGCGATAAATCGATCTAGCTAGGTTTTATTTTTAGAAAACGCCGTTTCAAAAAAAAACTGGCAAAGCTAGGTCATCCAGGTACTAGGGCTATAAAACAACACGCTACGACAAATAGTAGCGGAACAGCAATGAAATATTTGCAAAAACGGGGAAAATTTACGAAAACGAAGTTGTACGGGTCAGCTAGTATACAGGGTGTAACAGAAAGTGTGGTCATATTCAAGGGTTGGTATGTGCCCATGATACTGAGTGCACATACCCAATTTTATCAAAAACGGAGTACCCAAAAAAAAAAAAATTTTTTCATTCGTTTATTTATGAATGAAAAAGTTATTAATTAAAAAAAGTATAACTTAAAAAGTTCTATGCCATAATAATCCAATCGGATTTTGTACCAGGGGAGGTATAATTCTTATGCCATACGCCTTTCACTATTGAATTTTGACAAAAAGAATATGCTATAACTATGTAATAATAATGCAACCAGCTATGGCACCATGGTAGGTGCAATACTGATAACATACACTGCCCGCCGCTGAAATTTGACCACACCTTTCTGTTACACCCTTTATAATAGATACACATTATGACTGACTATAAATAGGTATATTTTCTTGATTACTTTAGACATAAGAAAGTAAAATGTCCAATTGTCACACGGCTCAATTTATATTTATCTTCCTTAATATACACAATAGTGTTACTCTTCATTTCGAAGAATCGATACCGTTACTAAATAGGGACATAACACAGCTCTTATCACTACCATTACCGTTATCATTTCTTTGACAGACCTGTAGAGAACAAATATCCGGAGGAGGTATACGATATTGACGCCGAAACTGAAAGCGATAATGAATCACAAGCGGCCAAATTGGACCTCGGAACCAAAGAGGGGCATTTGCTCAAAGGACCCGAAATCGGCTCAGATAGAATATTCAGTAATCTTGCTTCAAAATCGTTTAAGAAACGCTTTTGCTCAATGTTGCGGGAGGCAGACGGCACTTATACACTAGAAGTATACAAGGATGAGAAGAAGACGGATACTAAGCTCACTATCGTTATGGATTTTTGTTCGGATGTTGTTAAGGTAAGCTAATAAACATCGATGGCATTTTTGCATACTGTCCTCCAGGAATCAATGCTCTAAGCAATCTGTCAACTCAATATCGAATACATAAAATGTTTCCTTTGACCTATTTTTGGAATGTCAATGATAATAAATATTTCAGGGATACCAGTCAACAGTTAATAAATAATAAGACATTAAAATATTCAAATATTATATGCCTCTGTAATTAGACTTACTTGAAAAAAAAAATACATAACTTTTTTACATAAGATGAAACTGATTTTATTTGACGTTGTGTCCTATAAAAAGCTCAAGAGATTCAACTGGATTAAACCCCATGAAGTTCTATCTAAATGGAGTCCACGCTACAAACATTTACTTGAACTTAATATAATAGAACTTGAAATACTCATATGATTAATTATATTTTGACACATCTTTACGAAATTTTTGCAACATTTGGACTACTCTATGTCTTTGAATAAAACTTGTTTTATGTTTCAATGACTGTCGAATACTCCACTGAGTTTTAAGACGTCATTGACTCTCATGCTGTCACTGAAATTACTTATTTACTTAACTTAGTGGAGATAAAAATATTGTTGAATACGATTTATATAGTTTTAGTATTCGGGGATATGACTGCAAAATAGCTGGGATAATGTAGTAAATAAATAATAAATCATTTATTCGAAACCTACCCGGGTATTTTACATTTTTGTAAGCCTGCCAAACTGCATAGCAGTTTGTCGGCAGTGTGTGGTGTGATAATTACTTACACTTCTTTAACGTGCTACTTAATATATAAATATTACAGAATCCAAAGCGCGGAAGGTATTGTTTCGAATTACGTATGGCTGGTGGGAAGGGCTACACGTTCTCAGCCGACAATGAGGAAGAAATGAACGATTGGATCGTTGCATTTAACGCTGCGTTGAAAAAGAACCAAGATAACCAAGAATCTCACCAAAACGATGAAGTTTTAGATAAAGGTATGTTAAAGATACCATTTGTTGTATGCCAAGCAATAGCTTTGAATTACGAAACAATATAGTACTCGGAGTATGCAGGGTAGCTTAATAGTTAAGCTATCGAATTCACAATAGCGATGCCGCGGGTTCGTATCTCAGCGATTATACTACCGACGTGAACCTACTTTTAACAAAAGAAATAGCTTAGCTGGAGAGGTAACAAGATAGCTAATATTAAAAAACTAAACTGGAATACTTATCCGGTGATAAATAAAATACCGTTCTTATGCAATGAAATTCAAATAGAGTTGCAATCCGTGTGCTCTCGTTGCTTTCTTTTCTCTCTGCACTTCGCAACTATGCTCGAATAGTTCTCCGCTTACTCTGAGCTGACCAAAGTCCCCTATCTCCATCTTTGTCTCCCGCCCCGAACGTTTCGTATGATAGACTGAAAGAAAATACCTACCATAATAACTCCAGGAAACGATATCCTACTTCCACTACCTTCTTAGCGGCACGAGGAAAACTCCGTTGCTTCCACATAACAATAGTATAAAATATGATGATATTATATAATCATATAACAGCCACGTGCAGGGCTATAAATAAACTCTTATGATTAACGATTCATCATGTGTGGTAATCGAACCTACGAACTCTGGCTTAGAAGTCAGGATCACTAACCACTAGACAAGTGGCCAGTCAATATTATTTCTTTAAATTTTTTCAAGCTTTTTTTTTCTTTTTAGATGCAGACGTATCATTAACAGCGGAACCGCCACCTCCAACGTATGGCACTTTAAAAGGCCTGGAACACAGCATGAATCCCTTACTAATGAGGTATTCCCGCGAGACGGACATGTCTATCGCGGTGGCCCGTAACGAGTGCCGGTACAACATACTAAGTATGCCATACAAACGTGCGCCTTCGCCGGAACCTCAACTGGAACCATTCAAGTAAGTTATTATAACTGATTTTAGATGATATCTTATTTGTATGAAACTTTGTGGAGTGTAGAGGTCAACCTTTATCTCAAGATCTACTTTTCTTAATGTGATTTTGATAGCAAAACTGATAAAGTGATAACATTCTTATCATTTTTATTAATTAACCTTTCTCAAAAAAGGGCTATAAAACATTTTTCGGATAAGTACGTTAATGGTTCTCTAGATAACATTTTAGCATCTATCTATGCGCGTTAATCTAAGGAGAAATTGAGCCCACATATGCAACGCATTATGTCATCTAGAGTCTAGAATTTGTATGTAAACAATTGAATCAGAAACATACGCAACGCTATCACAAGCGTCCCACGCAACGTTAGAATCCAGATCGGTGTGGGAAGGTAGAGGGGATATCATACGCCATCTCACGCGTAAGATCAGCTCTAGACCAACACTACAGCACCTGAAGTCAAATGACAAATGAGTTTGACGTCACAAATGAATATGCGTTATGTACGTGGAACAAGTGTGCACACCAACTCTCCCACGTTGCATACGTGGACTCAATTTGTCCTTAACTATAAACTGCACAAAAAATCAGTCTTATTAACTTTACACTTATTACAACAATTTCTTTTCACACATTGAAACATACGTGTAAGTTATAACAGCTCGGTGTATTGCCATTTTCACAACTCCCAAGGAACATTTTAGAGTGTGGTTACAGTTCTAAAATTTATAGATTAGATAGAGTTCACAGTAACATCTACAGTAGGCACCTATAGTTGACCAATAGTGACACTATGATTGTGACTAATAAACCGGTCATACTATCAAGCAATCTAAATGTGAATTCTTTCCGCATTTTATCTTGTTTCGTATCATTCTTTAAAGTTGCAACTTCATAACGACAGCTCTGTAGTATTACATTGTAGTATCTCTAGTGAAAGTAACAGATTTTTTTTGCTTTACTTTATTTGCTGCGTTTTTGTCAGATGACGGTAAAACTATTTTAGAGGCAGATATTCCTCTAACCATAAAAGTATAAAACACTAGCTGTATACTGCCACTCTCCCCGCGACTATGGATTATTGCTATAAAATAAAAATGTCATTCATCAAACTTCACACTACCTCTTTTATTTCATCAAAATCAGCCTAGTAGTTTCACACCAATATCTCTTTATTAAATTAGTAATGTACCGTAACCGTGCGACTGCTACCAACTATAAGCTGTGTCCAAGTGTCCAAGACACTTTGACGTATTGGCACAGTGAAATAAAATTGAAAAGCTAAGGCATCGGGACTCGCAATCGAGAGGTCGCGGTTTCGCAACCTACCCATTACACTACCAACGTGAACCCACTCCTAACACAATCAATATAACTTAGCAGGAGGAGTTGGTTACATTACCATTAACCCCTTGACCATCCCGTAGTTAGATGTTCTTTTTATCAAACACATTTAATAGTAGCGATCAATCGGTCCAAAATCTGAACACTTAGGAAATAACAGCAAAAACTACACCTGTAATAAGTCATTCAACTCAACATGTTTCATATTTTTTCAGAGAACACTTTGGCCAAAGAATTTTGCTCAAATGCGAAAGCTTAAAGTTTAGATTACAAGCGCCAATAGACGGCGACAAAGAACTGCTCTGTCAAGTAGAGCCTTACTACACATATCTAGCGTTGTACGACGCCAGGAGTGGGCGGAAGCTGTCAGAGAACTTCCACTTCGACCTGAACCACGATGCTGTTAAAGATCTAGTCAAGGATACTGAGTGCACAAAGTCATTAGTTGAAAACTTTAGTTACGATGTTAAGTTAGACGTTAATCAGATACCTGAGGAGTGGTTTAAATCTAAAAAACAGGTATTATATTCATTTTTATTTTTATTCCTCATATAATTATTCAAAACAAGTATTTTTGTGGTATAATTTTTACACAATATCCTAAATCTTTTCAAAATCAAGTTCTCAGTTAGACAGTATAAAGTGTTTGGGATGACAGTTTCGCAATAATGTCACATTACTCTGAAGCCGTTGATCCTGTGCCTAATCTCTTCCAAACATGTCAGATTTTCACAAATTCTCGCAATTGGCTTTTTGTTAGGAAAACATTTGTTATTGATTTCGTAAATTATTTATTTTACTACTCACAAAAATTCAACTTGGTAGTAATCATTTTCAAAAATATTCCCGGGATCCTTGTCTATAGTATTGGTGGTGTCTCTGTTATTTAGCTATTATCACCTCTAAATTATCGTGTTGTTTTTCCAGGTCGTGTTATCAGTAAACAATCCACACTCAGACTTGTTCCTAGTAGTGAAAATAGACAAGATACTTCAAGGGCATGTGAGCCAAGTACTAGAACCATACCTCAAAGCCACGAAGGACCCGAGGTTAGGCCTCAAGGTCCATAAGACTGTACAAGCGTATGCTAACAGAGTGGGGACTTATAGGATGCCTTTCGCGTGGGCTGCCAAGCCTTTATATAGGTAAGTAAGATTTTAAAATCTATACTAATATTATAAAGCTGATGAGTTTGTTTGTTTGGTTAGTTGATCGCGTTAGTTTCAGAAACTATAGATTCGAATTAAAAAAAATATTTTTGAATTAAAAAAATGGAGTATCCAATACTCCATTTATCAAATATAGGCTATATAACATCACACTACGACTAATACGAGCGGAGCATCAATAAAAAATGTTTCAAATACGAGGAAAGCTAGCGCGGGTCAGCTAGTTGGTTTATAGATGTTGACTACACTATGATGCGGTCGTGGCGCAGTGGTAGTAAGTACGACTGCTACGCAATAAGTCGCGGGTTCGATTCTCACACGGGACATAAAATGGTGTGAGCCTTAAAAACGCGTCCGGACGTGTCTATAAAGTCAATAGAATATACTCGACCTATCTGGCGTCACGAAAAGTTCAGATGTTATTTGGAATAGATAGGGAATCGAAAAATAAAAAACCAACATTTGAGAAAAATGCTCTATAGCTTATGTAGGGACACACCAGCGTACTTAGATGTAGTTGTAAGTATGGTGTATGTGTGCATGTGCTTCTGATAAAAGTATCTTAGGCCCACCTATATACATACAGCTTAGTTGACCAAAACGGTAAAATACGGAATCCCTGTGGTGTGGAATCAAGTCGGGCACGAATTTTATTTTTTTTCTTCATGTTTTAACGTTCAGGTTCAGAATGTTCAATTCTCAAAACTGAAATTCTCAAATGAACATCGTGGCTAAGTTTGTAATAACGTTTTACGAGGCGTTTATGGGGTGGGGCGAGCCCAATTTCACCAAATCTCACGTGGGAAAGAGGGGGGCTCTTGACAAATCACAGGTAATAATTTCAATTGAGAGTTCAGATTCCAGAGTGGCAAAATTAAGGGGGGGGCAGGCGCACCCACCCCGGTCGCGCGAGGTAGTCCTTGGGGCTTGACCCCCGCCCCGTACGGGGGAGGGGGTCAAGCCAAATCTCACTACAGGGAGGGAGGGATTCCGCCAAAACCACCTCACGTTATGTTATGGACGCCCCCAATTTGACATTTTGATATTGGTAATTCTGAGCGTGGAACATAATAAATAAAACTTTATTGGTTATTATGGTTTTTCAGAATGTACAGCAATGATTTAGACATAAGTCCAGAATTTCCAGCGATCTACAGACAAGAACCCAACAAGATGTCAGACGACGATCTACTGAAGATATTGTCTGACTTCCGCAAGTCGGAGAAGATGTCCAAACTGACTGTGATACCTGGCTGGCTTAGCATTAACATACAACAAAGCACTGAACAGATATCAAGTAAGTTTTATACATAAGTTTATCTCAAAAACATGGCATCAATAATAAAATATATCAATATCAATATGAAGTTACTGCAATCCAATTTGAATTTATCATTTCTATAATATTGTTAAGTTGTATGTGTTTATACTTAATTTTCTGAATATAAATAATCAAATTAAAATTTTCAGATTAGAGATGAAACGGATTTTTTTTTTATCTGGCCAAAAAGCTGTTCATTTCATCTCTAGTCAGTACATTTTAGTTTGATTTTTTTCGATAATAACAACAACTTTTATAAATTTTATAAAAATGGGTAAAGTATAACAGTAGATTTATTTTTTATTTTATTTTAACATGATAACGTCTTATAAATCGATGACCGGCTGCACGCACGAAAAAGTGTCACGTTCCACCTGTTATGGCGATTGCAGCGATATGCGATACAACTGAAACTGAAGCTATGAGCGAAAGGGATTGCAGTGACATGCGATACAATTGGAACTAAAGCTGTCACAGGCATGGTTGTTTATTACAATGTTATCAATGTTTTCTTATGACGTTGTCACGTAAAATTATCGTCCGTAAACCGACTTTACAGACAACCATTTTTTTTTAATTTGGGAAAATAATCAATTTTACATTCAGTGTTAATTCTAATTCTATCTCACAAATTAAATCCAGTTTTCCCAGTCGCGCCGTATTTTAGATGTCAAGTACAATAGTCGCAAACATAAACTAGTTATATTTCAAAAGTATACTAACCAGGAGGCCTACTTTAATTCAATGAAAACGTAATTTCGATCAAAAATGAGGTGATAATATACAGAGCCAGAAACATCTATTCAATCCATTCGTTCTTGAAAATTGTCTAAAGGTTCGGACCTCTTGGGCTTAACCAAAAAATAATTAGAATAGTCCTCGTGAACTTAAGAATTACAAGTAAACGAAAATTCATGAATTTCGTTACTAAGAAAGAGAGTAGACCTACTGTTTATTATAATATCATTACTCTTTCATTATAGATTGTATGACAAACAATTTCGCTGCGTTGAAACCATTTCCGCTTCCACCTACATCGCCGCTTACATTAGAACTGGCTACGTTGAACGTAGAACCGGAGCAGCCGTACGCAGCGTACATACACCATTTGTACGTGCGACCGTTAGCTCTGAACTTTGAATCTCAGAAGATGTTTGCTAGAGCGAGGAATATAGCTTGCTGTATTGAACTGAGGAATAATGATACTGGAGATAATAAGCCATTACAGGTAATAATCATTTTGATATTCTATAGTTTATGGTCCCATCCCATTCGACTTGAAGAACGCACAACTTGAAGCACTATGATACCATGTACCTACATATAAATACGATCAATCAATTCGAAGAATTAGGGTACTGAGTATTCTCATATAGAATATTTTAAATTGTAGGCAAAAATTATTGATTATGTATTTTTTTTAGGACAGAAAGTATTTTTAGTAAAATTAAAAGTTTTCACAAGAAATCTTTTATTTTTACTAAGGCTAAGCTGTTGTTGTTTAGTCTGTAATTGATAATTTATTAATCAAAATTAGTCTTTTACATTGCAATAGTAATTAATTATAATGACTACTACAAAAATTAAAAACGAATTAACAATAAAATTTCATCGTTATAATTACTAAATATCGTGCACGTATATGACGAACTTACAAACACGTGCACGTGGTGATAGTTGCTACCTACCTATAAGTTATTGGATGTCTGGGATATTGGAAACCAAAAGAGCTTCTGACTAACTTGGAAACATGTATGACAGATTTACTTAGACATTTTGTCTTCTATAACTAGCACAGACTTTTCCTATTTATCCCTTTATCAATAAAGTTTTATTATTAAACTAGCTGTGCCCCGCGGTGTTACCTATGTGTTAATTAGCGGTTTATAAGCCTATGTGTTAATCCAGGGTGTCAGCTAACTCCATATCAAATTTTATTAAAATCGCTCCAGCCGTTTAGACGTGAACATCCATAAACATACTCACAAACTTTCGCCTTTATAATATTAGTGTGATGTGATAATAATAGTATATGATTAGTGTAGTGGTTAGAGACCCTGACTGCTAAGCATGAGGTCGTGGGTTCGATCCTCACCCAGGATAAAACCTGTCACGAGCACAATACTTTATTCTGTGTCTGGGTGTTATTTTTTTAAAATATGTATGTATTTAAAAATATATTCTTATGTTTATCGGTTGTCTGGTTTCCAAAGTACAAGCTCTGCTTAGTTTGGGATCAGATAGCGTCGTGTGAGTCGTCCCAAGATATTATTAGTATTTAAATACAAGCACACATTATAATACTGTCATATATACTTCATAGGTGGTATACGGCCGCTTCGGTATGGCATCACAGTACCGATGTTCGGTGCTTCACCACAACGCGAACCCGACATGGTGTGATGAAGCGAAGATTCGACTACCAGCCACTATAACTTCTCAACATCATCTGTTGTTCACATTCTACCACATATCCTGTGATCTCGCTAAGAAGAATGATGCGAATGTTGAGACTTGTATTGGGTAAATTTAATAATCTATCAACTCTATTTCGACTGCCTCTGTGGCGCGGTGGGAGTGTATCCGACTGCTACGCAAGAGGTCATGGGTTCGATTCCCACACGGGACACCACTTTGTGTGATCCACAAATTGTTGTTCCTAGTCTGGGTGTACTTGTATGTTTGTAATGTCCCCCGCGACACTGGGCTTGTACCCTTCTACGGGAGTCGTCTTATTAAAAAAAAAATAAGTATAGGTGCCTACAGTAATCGGTCTGCTTATGGTTCGATGGAGCTGGCTTCCAATCGTAGAACCACAGGGTAAAAGTAACGCGAGTCATGATCTTTGCTGGACTGAGCTATTGCTGGCTCATGATATTAAACAGGGTTGCGGGCGAATAATGCAAGATTGGAGAGGGAGAGTAGATGAACTCCCCGCCCAGTTTATACAGTTATGCATCGACGGTCAGCTCCATTGTGGCGCCTGTCCAAGCTGGATCCGTTCTGATGGTAATACGGCCTACTCTAATTTATCGAAAACGAAATTTCGATCAAAAATGAGACGGTAATATACAAAGCCAGGAACACCTATTTAATTCACTCGTTCCAGAAAATCGTTAGTCGGTTCCAACTTTTTGTGCTTATCCAAAAATTTATTAGAAAAGTCCCTGTAAACTTAAGAAATTTCAGTAAACGACAATTCATGAATTACGTTTTAAAGAAAGACAGTAGAACTACTGGTACAAATAAAACAGAGCTATATCATACATACTCTTTTGAGACACAGAAGATTTTGACTCTTTGGATAACAGTTACGTAAACTGAAATTTAAATATTTTTATTTCATAAATCAATAATTTAAAAAAAAAGTAGGTAGTTAGGCAGCGATTCCAAATGATTATCCCTTATGAGAAGCTGCCAAAAAATATTGAGCAAATTTTTAAATGTATCTGAATGCAGACTTTGCAGATTAACAAGCCAACAATTAAAAATCACGAATATTTTTACAATTTGAATATCCATTAAACTTATATTTCATTTTAAGGTATGCATGGGTGCCTTTAGTGAAAAGTGATAAACTAGTGGATGAAGTTGTAAATTTACCAATTGCAACGCATTTACCATCAGGATATTTGGCCATTCAGCCTCTTGGACTTGGAAAAGGGGTATGTATCTTATTACATTTTGAATATAGGATCGATGGCAAGGTGGTAAACAAAAATACGGTGTTTTTTCTTGTTTCAAAGTATTAACTCTCACACAGGAATGCGATACTTTTAACAGACAAGATTCCTAAATTGGACTGATCTGAAAAAAAAACAAACGATTTTCGACCTAAGTGCAAAGGTTGTTTTTGAGACCTACACAACTCTACATAAAGATATATCTATGTATATCCTGAATTGGCGGTTTGAGAAATGATATAGGTGAATCCCAAAAAGTAACCAATAAACTAAAATCAATGACTCTGTGGCGCGGTGGGAGTGCAACCGACTGCTACGCAAGAGGTCGTGGGTTCGATCCCCACCCAGGATAAAACTCTGTGTGATGAGCACGATGGTTTATTCTGTGTGTTGGGTGTAATTTATCTATAATATGTATGTATTTAGAAATGTATAAGTATGTTTATCAGTTGTCTGGTTTCCATAGTACAAGTTCTGCTTAGTTTGGGATCAGATAATGTTGTTTGAGTTGTCCCAAAATATTAATATTATTATAATTTGATTCCGTGTTTAACAGAATTCAGGCCCAGAAGTGATATGGGTGGAAGCCGAAAAGCAACTATTTCGTTGTCAACTGGTCCTAGACTCCACAGTAGCTACTCGCGACATGCACCTACACAACTTGTTCACTCAAGCGGAGCGACTGATCAAGTCCAGCTCGCCCCCTACTTCTCCGTCTCCGCCGCCCTGGAACGATGTGTGTAATGCGTTGAAGGCTGCCCATGCTGTCCAACTGAGCACGCTTGTTGCTTTCCTGCCGACTATACTAAATCAGTTGTTTGAGTTGATGGTAAGTGTAGATTTTGTAGTTTATTCAAAGTGTTTTTTTTTTACTTTACCGGCTATAAGTGACGCCAAGTCCTCCGAACATCATCATTTTCGGCTTCCAAATTATAATTACAAAGAACCGCATTCGGCAATAGTAATTCTGGTTCGAGTTACCTAAAAAAAAAACTAACCTTTCGTTTCTGTCAGCTATTCCCCAAGTCTTCGCACGAGTGGTTTTGGCTATTGTGGTAAAAAGTGCCTCTAGCTTTATTGTTCCTTTATTCCAAGTTTCACACAAAATTGGTTGTCTGTTAAGTCGGCTTACGGACGATAATTTTACGTGATAACGTCATAAGAAAACATTGATGACATTATATTAAACAACCATGCCTGTGACAGCTTTAGTTCCAATTGTATCGCATGTCGCTGCAATCGCCATTCGCCAACGTGTCAATTTTTCGTGCGTGCAGCTGGTCATCGATTTATAAGACGTTATCACGTCAAAATAGCCTACTAGATAGATTACTTCCAATTTCCAAACTTTACCTCTTTGTAATAAAGTGTTTATTCGCTGGTATGACATCTCTAGTGGGAAAGAATGAAAAAAATCATGAAAGCTGATGTCAATGACTAAATCGCGATTGTTGCGCATTGTATCCAATTACGTGACCAATAGGTACGATCAGTTGAATCACCCATACCGAAACTTTATTAGGCAAAGGCACTTGTCATCGAATTTTATAATCACGACCTAGAAGGTTGATTGGTTGGCAACTGCTGGTCTGAAGTATTACGTCGCGTATCATTCATCGCCTGCATGGCCTAGAATAATCATCATTGACCTCGATTAATTGAAAGTAGCCTTTTTGAAATAACTACTTATATAGAACCCTATTGCTTTTATACCAATGTTATATCCTAAATCCGGAAGGCTTAAGGTGTTACCTTAAGCCAATGAACCTAAAATTTCTCCATCAAAATTAAAACCAACAATTCCTTTTCTAGACTGTAGAAAAGAGCTACACCCACGATATGGGCTATCAAATAGTCAAACTGATAGTCCACTACGTGCACATGATACACGACTACGGAAGAAAGGACCTATTAGACAGCTATGTGAAATACGTCTTCAACTGCGTACAATTTAAACTGCATACTATGATGACGGCGCCTTTGTATATGTTTGTGAATCCTAATCAACCGGATTTTCTGCTTGGAAATAAGTTCATGCAGTATTCGAGTTTCTTTTTTGATATTATTGTGAAGAGTATGGCGCAGTATCTGATTAATACTGGCAGGATTAAGGTGAGTGTTTTATTTTTTATTTATATTTGAATACTTGTGTACTTCAAACGGAATCTATTGCTAAAGTATAACTTCGCTGTCCGTTTTCGGCCTAAACTGTTTGTCAGGAACGTATATAATGATATCAATGAACCAATATTTTAGTCTGTAGTTTCTTCAAGCTAAAAAACAATCTCCTCAATGACTACTTAAGAAATGCATAAAACAATTTCCTAAGTTGGGTTTATCGAAAAAAAATAATATCAGAATTTGCTGAAGCTGCTGCTCATGAAAGGTTAACTTCGCCTTCGCCATAAGGAAAATGATTAACAATACTATAATGTTTTAGATGTCACGCAACGAAAGATTTCATAGTGATCTGTTAGACAATATCGATCAACTGGTATCCACTGTAGAGCCGTCGTACATACTACAACAGCCGATGCAAACTCACATATTTAATAAGAATCTAGCTACGTTCCTAAAGGTAAGTTTTAACTTCATTTATTTGTCTTATTGAAGCTAATGTTTCAACATACATACGTACAAAAGGCCGGCTCACAGCTCAACAAAAAATCCACGCGCACATAGACGCGCACGTACGGCGGTCTACGTGCATATGCGTTTTTGGTCGTGCCGAGTTTGTTTTCGACTGTTTCGATTATTCGTATCATTAACAGTACCTGGATGACCGAGCTTTGCTCGGTTTTTCGACCCCGAAAACACCTGCATACAAAATTCATGAAAATCGTTGGAGCCGTTGCCAAGATTTAGATTATATATATATATATATACTAGCTGTCTGCGATTTCGTCTGCGTAAATTTTCCCCGTTTTTGAAACATTTCTCATTGCTCCTCCGCTCCTGTTGGTCGTAGCGTCATGTTATATAGCATATATCCTTCCTCGATAAATGGGCTATCCAACAGTGAAATAATTATTCAATTCGGATCAGTAGTTCTTGAGATTACCGCGTTCAAACAAACCCTTCAGCTTTATAATATTAGCAAAGATTTATAAACCGTCGTTTAAAAAAATGAATCTCGAGTGAAGCTCGGTCATCCAGGTACTATATTATTATATTAGATGACAGGGATGTCAAATTTTATCAAAACCAACTTTTTTTGCATGTTCTCTTATTTACTACAATGTCCCGGCGACTCACCTCTATCAGCTCTTCTACTATATCAAATTAAATTTTCATTAAATTCCTATTATTTTCTTTATTTATTTCCTAGTGTTTTCGATAAGACGGGTTTTTAGCTGTAAATTGTAATTTTTGCATTAAATAATATCCTTATTATTAATTCTTAACCTTTATATTTCAGTCTTGCCTATCATTCATGGACCGAGGTTTCGTGTTCCGACAAATAAACAAATACTTAGCCAAGTTCAAGGCTTGCGATCCGAAAGCCTTATTCGACTTTAAGTTCACGTTTCTACAAACAATCTGCTCACATGAACACTTCGTGCCGTTCAACTTGCCACTGCACGCGAACAAATTATCTAGGGACGGCGATGAAGGTACTGTCTCCATTCACAGATAAGGACATGAAAATAGTAGCCGCGAGTTTTTATTGTCTTATTGTTTTCTCTGGCTGTACCTATTGCTTGCGAACTCGGCATTACATGTAGAATGATGACGATATGTATTTTGGTTAAAAAGGGAACTAAGATTTTTTGTGTTTGACATTACGTTTGCTAGACCAACTTTGTTAGACCTGTTGGGTGGTATCAAAATACCACCGAGCGCGAAAACAATGCGATATTTTAAATAAAGTGGGCTTTCACTCTATCCAACGAAAATGTTGGTATAAAATGCAGTTGGCCCGATGTAAGTTGGCCGAATTGAACTTGGAAACAAGTGGTTGCGCAGATGCATTTTTGAAAGTAAATATGACTGGAAGCGGGGGGCGGGGGTGGTAACTAAATCAAGAGATTACACTGTCATAATTAGTATTACTCACTTAAACGGACAAAACCATTTGAGTTAGTGTAGTGATTTATGCCGTTTAAGTGTAGTGATAAGTGCTGCCTACAAAGAACACATGAACAAAGTGTCTTCGCCTAAACAATAACTAAGAAAAAGTGTTAATGGACGCATTCTTAGACATATTTTTAATAGCAAATTAAGTTATAACAAAATGACTTATTAGTCACTAGGCTAGATTGCAATATAAATAAGGTACTTTAGTAAAGTACTTTATTAATAAAAAATATGTATTTTGTGATTATTTACGTAAATAAATTATTTTTAAATATTTCTTTAATATTTACTGTAACTTTTCTAAATGGAAAATTTAATTAACTTGTTTACGTAGTATTTTTTATATTTGTTGAATTAAAATTTTGTTAGTATTTTTAATCGATTAAACATAATTAATCGATTTCGTAAGTAATTATAGTGTCGCATTTCTATGAGATCCGCGAAAGTGCTATAGACCTAACTTCAACCGAGCCAACTTACATTGAGTTAACTATAGACGTGGTTCAAAGTTAAGCCATACATACTGTATTTTATAATGTGGTGTCTCTATTTATATGTCAACAGATCCTTCAAAACTGAAGCTCTCTGATGAATTTACAATGAGACATTTTCTTGCCGGGACTCTGCTAAAACAGGTATTACAATTTTTTTTTAAATACCCCTTTCGCAGTGGGCTACAAGCCCTGTGTCGCAGTGGACTTTACAAACATACAAGTAACGGACACAAAGTACACCCAGACTCGGAACAACAGTTTGGGGATCACACAAATTAGTGTTCCGTGTGGAAATCTAACCCACGACCTCTTGCGTAGCAGTCGAACACACTCCCACTGCGCCACCGATGCAGTCAAGTTAATTATTATAGTTGTATTTTTATTATGTTTATTACTAAGAATATTGAATTTAATTTGCACTTAGATTAATCAGTCATTGTGTGTGAATACAAATAATTGTTGTGACAAATGAAATTAAACGAGTAATACTTAAATATTTACATGTAGCTTTGTCAATAGACAAAATAATTCGGAGTTAATTGGAAATGACACATCGTAACAAATATGTGTCAATCTTATTATAATTCCACGCTATATAACTTGTGCGGTCGTTTATTACACACAGTAATTATTTGGGCGACACTACTTAGAGGGGCGTCTAAACGGGCCATTTTTTACGGCAATTTGTGGCGGCACTATTGGCAACTAATTGCTCAGTCAATAATGGCAATATGTCTGCAATAGTATGGCGCATGATTCAGTCTCCTAAACGGGCTACACAACCCGGCGACAACAATATAAAGAGCGACTGAAACAGCAACAAAATTAGCTGGGAAACATTGCGTAAAATCCGGCAATCAAATCATTATTGGAGATGCTATGTTACCGGCCACAGCATTGCCGCCACAAATGGCCCGTTTAGATGCCCCTTAAGTTAACATACTTTTCAGTGACAGAACTCTTACTTATTATCCTACAGGTAGAACAATCACTTCGCGAGGCGCCATTAAAACGTAGAATGGCTCTGAGTGTGTTGAGAGCGTTGCTAACTAAACACGAGCACGACGATCGCTATCGAAGTCGACAGTGCCGCGCCCGACTTGCCTATTTATACTCACCGTGGTTGACTATTGTACTGGGTAAGAAAAAGTTTAATAAACTAACATAGTGCCAAACAAGCAGACGGTCTGTCTGTCACCAGACAACGTAAACTCAACAAGTAGATTATTAGGGAGGGATCCCACCACCCACCTTCGATCTGTGAATCACCACTATTGAAGTATTAAGGAAATGCCCTTAATACAACAATCGACATAGATTGAATCAAAAAGAGAGACCTGCAACAAAGAAAATTAGTCTTATTACAGGTACTCTCACCAAGTCGAATGGTAGGCACCTCCGGACCCTTGACTTGCAATATTCCGCTTCCACAAAGGAAAATTTCGACAGGTGTTTCGCCTCTACACGAGGCATCCTCAGTACAGTTTTGCACCGATTTAGTTAATATACTCAACAATCAATAGTAGTACCACTTTCAGTACAGTTACGCCACTATGAGCAGAAGTCTTATTCTGACCTAACTGGGAATAATATTATAAAGCTGAAGAGTTTGTTTGAACGCGATAATCTCAGGTATTATCGGTTCGAATTGGATAATTCTTTTACTGTTGGATAGCCCATTTATCGAAGAAGGCTAAAGGCGTGGAGCAGCAAAGAAAAAAAATGTAAAAAACGGGCAAATTGACGCAGACGAAGTTGTGCGGGTCAGCTATTGTGAAATAAAATCTGATCACTTCGTGAAACTCAACGTTATATTGTTTGACCGTTTTCTGTCACAATTTTCTCAATCAAATCTCACTGTAATATATTATGAGTACGCCTACATTATTTATGGCGGCATTGCATTTTGTTTCGAACACATACCTCACATAATGTCAGCCAAAGCGCATGATGCGAAATAAGAATATACATTTTAATATTTATTTACATACAAGTACTATTTTCATATATATGTAAATACAAGTCCGTGTGCATTAAGAGGATACTAAATCGCTCTTCAAAAGCTTGACGGTCACTTGAAAACTCGAACACTTAAATTAAATTATAATATTTCTTTCTACAGAGAACGCCCACCGCCTCATAACCAAAACTCTGGCGAGTCCTCTAGTAGAAAACGGTCACGATAAAGTGGACGGTGACGCGACAACAAACCCAGTACTCAACAGCACTCAGAAAGAGGCGGCATCAGCCAATAGCACGCCGAGAAGGAACAGGTTGACGTTGCACTTTGATCACACGCCTATAAGAAACTCTACGCATTTCAAAGAGCCGCCTAATATACAGTGCATGTATGGTAAAGGTGAGTTGATATTTATTTTTATCATATTTTAGTACTATGTTATTGTTTATAAAGACTTTTAGACTTCTATAAAGTTATTATATTCATGACGGTCAAGTACAATTTTCATTAGTCCTCATTTACTAATAAAAAGATCATAAAATAGTACATCTATTTCATAACTAGCAAACGGTTCACACAAACACAATCGTGAGGTCGCGGGTTCGAATCCTACCCATTATACTACCGACGTGAACTCACTCCTAACACAAGCCTTTGAGCTTAGCTAGAGGGATTAACAAGATGCTAGTAATGTGGGACTTAATCCCACATTGCTAGTTATCTTTAAAAAAAAAAAAAAATTATAACAATCTAGTTGGTAAAAAATATTAACAAAAGTATTTTTTTCACTTGTATTTATATTTTCACTAAAGCAAAGTTGATACAAGATATATTTCAAACATCACATCTCAGTTTGGAATCGTCATTAACCGTAACCTATATGTATCGCTCGCTCAATATCCAAAACAGTCTGTTTAAAAAGATTTTTTGTTTTTTTTTTCAGATCACGCAAGTAACATGTCACAAAGCTCTCTAGAATCTGTGTCCACGATGTCAGGAGGTGACTCGCTCCCTAGAAACATCGGTCGACTAGACTTAAGTGAAATAGGCGACCAAGTCAACAGGTAAAATTTATTCATATCATGCCAATCAACATTGAACCTTAAGTATTTCATGATAGTATTTGTATATCCATATTCATCTAGCTAACAAGTAAGCAACATTCATACCATGCTCATGAATACTGAACCTCATTTGCTATTTCATTAAGGTTGTTTTTGTGTGTATAATAGGTCAGTTCCAAAAACCGGACGAAGTTGCGAGGGTCAACTATGAACTAATAATATAGACCTCGATTAAATTTGGAAGTTCATCTATCTCTTTCTACGTTGTCTAGACGTCCGTCCAGACGAGAGCTAGATAGTATTAATGTCAAATAGCAAACTAACTACGCATTATATACCGTATATACAATATTGAACCTTAATAGGCACATCATAATAGTTGTTTTCGTTATATAGTCTATTCATTAGGTAAATAAAATAATCAACCTTATTTGTTATGTTATAATAATTGTTTTTGTGTGTATAGGTTTGGTGTGATGTCCGCTGAAGAGGTGCGAGATGTGCTTTTATGTTTTCTGTTTGTATTGAAGTATTTGGACGATGATAGACTCGTGGATTGGTGGAAATCTATGCCTCCAGCGCAGCATCAGTCCTTCTTTAATGTTTTAGAGTAAGTTTCTTATGTAATAACCAGTATTGATACATATTGTATAGTCTGTTATTTCGGGATTGCTACAATGTAGGACTACAATTCCACATTGCTAGTTATCTTTAAAAAAAAAACTCAGTTGAAGTAATTTTTATAGGCATTTCTTGCTTCTATCTTTCAAAAATGCAATTATTGTATTTGTAAAAAACTCAGTGTCTTTGAACGAAGTCTAATTAATGATTAGAACTGATTTCCTGTGTGGCACTGACCTCTGTCGTATTAGTATTATATAGCCAGTATATATGGCCAGTATATATGGCCAGCCAGCGTACTAGTATTATATAGGTCATTTCCAAAATTCAAAATTCTTTATTGACTTAGGATGCAAAACAACTCTTGTGATACGTCGGGACTCTACGTGTACATGTAATGCCAAGTTCGCAAACAATAAGTAAAGCCGGAGAAAAGAACATGGCAATAAAAACTCGCGGCCACTTTTTTTAAATTGTCAATTTTACAATGTTTGAATGTTTATAACGTTGATAAGGGGCTAAGTGCTGCGACTAATATACTATACACCATGTTAAAGGACTGATGCAAATTATATTATCAAAAAGTTGAAAGATGATATAAACTAAAATCAACCTTAGTGGGTACAATATAGTAGGAGCATCTACTTACAACAAAGGTAAAAACAATATGTGCTTAAATATTGGCCAAAGTACTTGTAACGAATGATTAAATATAAAATATTAATTCTGATATCAAAAGGAAGAAAAAATGGCCTTTATTCGTCACACAGAATCTTTACTTACAAAAGTCAAATCATGCACAAAGTGACAACTAAATTCACCCAAGCATAATTATAGTAACAAGGAGCAAGCAATTAGATCCATTTTTCTTTATCATTTAAAATATTCATCCACTGTATAATGTAACCTCTGCGTATAAAATTATTTTAGACTAGATTTTTGAACTTAATCACCGATAGACTAATAATAGTAGATGGTATCTCTATATATACTCTCACAGAAAGACCCATAAATGAATAATGATATTGACCTACTAATTTGTGCTTATTTCTCTTGTTAACCGGGTGAACGTCACTATTTTTGTGATATAAATGCATATTTTGTTTAACAAACATAATGTTCGCAAATATATGTTGAGATGCAACTTTAAACTTTTCTCCTTGTTGGTACGTTTGAAAGGTATCTTCTGTACTCTTGATATTTTATGGTCGGCGTGCGTAGGATTACTGTGCAAAAGGGTTCGATTCCTACACGGGACTGAAGTTTTGTGCGATGTTTTTAATATAGCGATTCTTCATAATTACGTTTTGTTTTCAGAATATGTGCAGAGCAGTTCCAATACATTGGTAGAAAGAGAATCCTATCAGAAATGAAAGCGACCACACCGGACTGTAACGGAAAGCCGAAGCCACTCAAAGCTCGCACTCTGCCCGCTAGGATGAGCCCGCCTGACTTCTCTAAGGAGCCTCCCATCGTTGTTGAGAATAAAAATAATACGGTGAATAGAGAAAACCTTGTCAACACCTCTGTTACTACTGGTAAGTTGTCTATTTTGTAGTGATTATGTTTTATTTTTTGTATACTCCTAATATGGTAAGCGTCACGCTAGCTCCAAATCCTTGTTTGGCATAGATCTGAATGTCACCGCACCGAGCTTGTCATTTAAGACATTAGTTCGTAAATCTCATTTCCCCAGTAATTACTCTTGCTACAGTGCCCTTCAACCGAAACACAGTGATATGTTAACATTAAAACTTTCGCGTTGCATGATTATAACTATTTATTATACGGTTTAACGCGCATTGTTTACCTTAAAATTGCTTCACGTTTCGACCAGGTTGCACCGGCCGTGGTCACAAGCGGACTGTCGCAGCGATGTTAAACAATGCGCGTTAATTCCCGTATAATAAATAGTTATAGTGTTATGTGTTAACATCACTATTTCATGGAAGAATAACTGGCGCTATTGTTGTACCCACTAAGACGGCCTATGGCTTAGACCTACCATTAAATAGTTGTCCTTTTACTTGTATCGCTGGATTATAATATAGACGTTTATTTTTCGAGGATAGTCTAGAAATAATACGACGGGAAGGGAGGTTGCAATTGATTCTTACGATAACATCAAGTAATAGGGTAGATGACTGTCAAGTCAAATCAGTATCTTTTTAAGAAACGTCAAAACGATGCGCCTCATATTAATTTATATGAAATACAAAACAATGACGTCATTCTTTTGTATGGTCAAATCATGTAGTTTCAATGTTTGTTTTGATGTTTATAAATTCATGACAACGCAAAATTGTAGAGAAAGATTGTTTTCCAAAATATTTTTGCAAATGCTATTTCGTGTATAGTGTAAAATAATTTATTGTTATTGTAGTCATCTACCCAATTGCGAGTCCGAATTGGGTAGTTGACTACAAGGAAAAAATATTGTTTTATACAAATTAGGCAATAAAAAGTTGAGAAAATGCTTTGAAAATAAGTGTTTTTTTTTTTCACAATTTAACATGTTTTGGAATTTGTGAAGAAACGTGAAAACGAATACTGTAATGTTTTGACGATAGGAACTTATGACGTCACAGGTTATTCCATACATATTTCTATAGAGCTTGTCGTTTTGACATTTCATAAAAAGAAACTGATTTGACTTGACCATTGTACGATGAAGAGTGCAAAGAACAAAAGAGTGGGGGTGCTATAGCACCGGTCAAGTGTGACTGGAATTCGGGCATGAGGCCTCTAAAAATAACCTCTTATAATTCGTGGCTATAGGGTTAACTGTCCAAATACTCCCTTTCCGTAACTCCTATGCGTTGGGCCAAGTCTCTCACCTCTTGGCTTTGAAATACTGTTTATTTTTGTCTTTACTAGCTGTCCCGCGCAACTTCGTCTGCGTAAATTTTCCCCATTCTTGCAACATTTCTTATTGCTGCTCCGCTCCTATTGGCCGTAATGTGATGTTAAATAGCCTATAGCCTTCCTCAATAAATGGGCTATCCAACAGTAAAAGAATTTTTCAATTCGGATCAGCAGTTCCTGAGATTATCGCGTTCAAACAAACAAACAAACTCTTCATCTTTATAATATTAGTATAGATATTGCTGCCTAAATACTACTCACCACAACGGGAGCAATCCCATTCGAATATTCGTATAAATCTAAATTTTAATACTGCCTAAGACAGTGACGATTTTTTGTACTACTTAATTATGGAACTTAAAGTTCTTGAAATATAATTCAAAATCAATTCCCAACAAACATTTCAGTCGTTTAAGTATAAGTTACACGGCTGAAACTTCTATAAACATCGTATTGAAGTAATTTTAGCGTATAATACGACTTAGTGCCTCTCATCTTTATACAACTTGTAGTCATATAAAGACGTCGTATAAACTTCTATGCGACTGTATTATAAGACCATTACACAACTTTCGGTGGTATAGCCGGTGCTGTCATCCTAGTAACGTCTATACGACTTTTTCACCGAACTGAATCGTATCAGAGTCGCGAGAACTACTTATACGTGATAATCATAAAAGAGTGATAAATTGCACTCGTACACGATTCTAAGTTAATTTGAACACTATTATACTACTATTTAATGACTGAATGTCCTATATGTGTAGAGTATATTAACATTGTAATTTAGCCATTCTTTTCTAGCTTTGTAAAAATAATTCCATAAAATAGATAGAAAAAGATGGGCAAATGTAAAAAAAAGTAGTGCTTTTATAAGGCAAGTTAAAAAATCTATACTGCGCTCCTTTTATCCAATTGTATAACATCGAATATTTCTACACGACAAGTTAAATTTAAAGAAACTAGAGTTGGTTCCGTACAGAATTTAATTTTAAACTCAAGAGTATTGAGTTCCTTGCAGAATCCTATTTCTTGAAATGCAGAAAGTAGATCTAGTGGTTCTGCAGTAGTAGAGGCAAAACAAGACAAAGTAGATGAAATATTTAAAAAAGTATGTCTTAGTCATAGTGAAACAGATTATGCAAACAAAAACGAAGCTAGCAAAAATTAAAAACTTCGTGATAATATAAAAAATGGGCAAATCATTTCAAGACTACACAAGATGCATTGAGGCCCTCTCAATGCATCTTGTGTAGTCTTAAACTTAAACTTTAACAAAATTCTGTACGAAAGATTTAAAAATTACTCTAATTGAACGCTAATTTTGTTAATATTGCTGATAATATACAGATAAAAATGACTGCACAGAATGAAAAGTCGTTTGGATGTTGTATAACGGTTGTGTCGCGTCTTATAACTCGTATAAAAGTAACTTTTAGCACGTTCGTTAAAATATAGGGAAAAAAATTGTTTAATTTTAAATATTTGTAAGGCGCGTTCATTAAATTGAGAAAACTAGCGCTTATTACTCGATAACATTAATTCCCCAACAGATTTCGACGCATCAACACGAGTTTCAAAGATATTACATATCGATAATAATTAAATAGCTACTACTAGTAACTTTGGAAACTCTAACACAACATAATTAAGTATTGTTTGTTACAGTTCTTAAGTCACAAAATTTACTACATTTATCTAATTTCTTTACATCAAAATCCTCTAAAAAAGTCGTGATTTGCACTGTCATTCGACAAAGTGTCGTTAAACAGCGGTCATAAATACTTTGACGCGACAAAAAGTGCAACTCACTACATCTATGCGACGAATACACGACTAATTTGTTATATATATGACTATTACGTGACTCTATTATAACACTAATTCGTATAAAATGGGCCTTTTCTCGGTCGTATCGACATGACAACGACGTAATTAAGACCAGCTTATGGGACCAAAAGTCAAAATCGGCACGTTGGGGCGACTTCATAAATGTTTGTTGGGTTCTTTAGCAATTCAGACTAATGACAAAATCAACTTCGTTTGTTTACAGAATTAGAAGCAATCGCGGAACACACAGTCCTATCGGCTAGTTGCCTAGCAACAGAAGTAGGACTCACCATCATAGACCGCACTTGTCTGTTTCTAAAGAACTTAGGAGCAGCCGAGGGCAACGCCGCTAAGCCGTACCTCAAGTTGCTGCAGTACCCGCAAAGTGAAACATTGTATAAACACTTGTTTGCAGCTCTGAGAGCGTATATCAATCAGTTCTCGGAGACGTTGTTTGAAGGTAAGTTTTAAGCTGTTTTATTGCGAAAAATGTTGTGTCGTATTTTTTTTTTTAAAGACAACTCCCGCAGTCTGTTACAAGCCCTGTGTTACGAGGGACTTTACAAACATACAAGTCACGGACACAAAATACACCTAGACCCGGAACAACAATTTGTGGATCACACAAAGTGGTGTTCCGTGTGGGAATCGAACCCACGGCCTCTTGCGTAGCAGTCGGACACACTCCCACCGCGCCACAGAGGCAGTTATTTTAATGTACGAACATTTTAATGTGATGTTATATAGCCTATAGCCTTCCTCGATAAATGGGCTACCCAACAAAAAAATATTTTTTCAATTCGGACCAGTAGTTCCTGAGATTACCGCGTTCAAACAAACAAAGCGCGAGGAGCCGTCGCACGGTGGAACGAAATTGAACTGTAGTGGACTTAGGAATTAAAAAAATGAAAGGCTTTGTTTTTAAAAAAAAGTAATGCCGATGCAATCTACTATCAAACACAAGAAATAATTGTTTTACGACTTTTGTGTTTTACCGTTATTTTGAATGCTACGATTTATTGAAGTTTTTTTTGTATGGAGAAAAACATAATTTGATGAATAACTCAAAAATCTCACGTTTCCTCAAAATATGGTTTTCAGATTCGAGTAGTACTATTTTTTTGCCTATTTTAGCATATAGTCTGATATTGCGATTTTTTGCGCTTTCGGAGATATATGTCATTATATATTTTTTTATATTCTCTATTCCACATCACCTAAGAGGTAGAGAACTAGGCGCGTTTTTTTTATCGTGGTATCCCCAATAGGCCTAGTCCACTACTACAAACTCACCATTTAGCGTTTTCATAACTTATACGTATCATAAGTATTATATCACAAGTTTTCCTGCTCATCACCATCGTCAATAAATGTATCCGTACTAATCAACAAACCCTTTGCTTCTTCCGAAAGATCTTTATGTTTCCGCACAAATTTGTTACACAATTTCGAAATATGTGGGTCAGAACTAATTAATAAATTATTCATAATATCTTCATTGGTAGCCTTTCTACAGAATTTTCTCGAATGATGCGCACGATATCTTCTAAAATCTTTATTTCGAGCTTCAGCGGCTTCTTCGGATAATTTCCCAATAGGCACAACACAGATTATCTATGATAGCTGCTCCGTGAGCAAGAACTTTATGAACACTTGCAGGCATGTAATACCAATGATACAAATCAACATACAATTTCATGGTTTCTTCGGTATATTCTTTAAACTGAATTGTATTTATAGGGTGTCCTGAAGAAATTGCCTCTAAAATAATTTTAAAACGTTTTATCAATCCCTCATTGACTCCTGTGATCGAAGCTGTAATTTCTGAGTTTTCAAAAAACCTCCTTGCGGTATTGCCATCGTTGGTCGTACCATGACCCTGTTTTACGACATCAATCAATAGTCCTGTTCGAGATTTAAACTCTTTCTGAATATTCTTTTTCTTGTCTTCCATAATAGTCCTGGAGTCACCCTTTACAGTCCAAGTCTTTAAATCTAATCTATATGCTATATGAAGAATGCATTCCATAAATCTTATCCAAATGTGTAATGACGATAAACCATATTTGTATAAGTCATCATCAACTTTCTTCGCTGATATTAAAGCCAAATTATTCATTTCTGTTGGTGTAGCTTTGCACAAATCGCACCTTTGAGATGACGTTTCACAAAGAATGGATGTTACTTTACCGTCTATCATGGTTAGAATTAAGTTGTGCGAGATTTTCATATGTCCAACCACTGTCGCTACTAAATTGTTGATCTCAGCCTCAATAGCATTTTTCTCTTGCAATATGCTAGATTTATTTTCTTTTATAAATTTGAAAAATATTAGACGGCACCAATTCGCCGAGTTAGGAGATTCATTTTCCCAAACAGTCCGATTACCACAAACCAATTTTAAAGGTATTACACTACACATAAAAACACTAGAATCATCACAATCACTGTCCTCTGCGCTGTCCAAATTTATTTTCTGCTTGTAATTGGCCTGGTTTGAAGCCCCATCAAAACCCCATTTACTAATTAATGTCATTTCCTCAAAAGTCTCTTGAATTGAGGTAGACAGAAGTCTTTTCACAGTAACATCCAAAAGCGCCTGCAATTCGATCTTAGCTATCGTATCAGTTATTGTTATGCTAGTGATAGGTGGATAACATTTCAGTTTTTCGCTTTGAAGAGCGTAATACGAGGGGAAAATGTTCACACTGGTGACTCGTTGGGTATTAGTCCGTAGCGTATTATATTGCCACTTTGTCATTTTAAGAGATGAAAACAAACCTAAAGCTTCATCCGGTAAAAATTCAGATTTATTTTTTTTAACAAAAAGACAATCTTTCACTTTCTGTACGTCTTGTGGGTTCTTGAGTAAGTGCTCTAAAATTTCAGCAATACCTTCATTCCCATCTTGTCTCAATTTTAAAAGATGTACATCGGATAATTCCTCTGAAGACATAGTGGTCTCATAACTTTCTGAACGTCTTTTTTTTTCTTAGGGCCTAACTCGGTAAAAGGTTTTCTAGGACTTACGTGGGTCGATGTACTAACAGATGCACATGTCTTCACTGGTGATGGATGTAAAAATTGTGCTGAAGTACTGGGAACTGCTTCATTTCCTTTTTCCATAAATGTCTTCATAAAATGTGGCCAAACTATTTCCGAATCCAACCACGCACCATAGTTTTTTATAAACACTTCTTCCTTACGACTAGCATTTTCCCATTTTCTATTAACATTATGACAATACTTTGAACAGAACTGTTTTAAACTTTTGTCATCATCATCACTTATGTTAGGTAATTTTATTTTAATAGTGTTATATAAATAATTATTATCTTTCACACTGCCAGCTACTTTCAATTTCACAAACAAATCTAGATTATTAACTAAATCACGAAACATTTTCACAAAATTCACGTAAACCACAAAATTCACAAAAATAAAAATGAAGGTAGTTCGTATGTACTGGTGGGTAACAACGAACTGAATCCAACTTTACAAAACCCTAAACTACCCTACCTACCCCCATTTCTCGGACTACCTGCAAATTTACTATCCTCTGATTGGCGCACGTCATTATTGACAGTGCATCTATAAAACCGGTTTGACCTTGATTTTAACGTAAACAAATGACGTCACAGAAGTGGTGTGGAATATCAATAGCACGTATTTGTAACAAAGCGACTATATTTTGCATTATTTAAACCAAATTTTCATATTTTTCTACATAATTTTAAAAGTGGTATAACACGGCGAGTAGTAGGTTTACAAAAAAGTCGTGGAACAAAAAAGTATTGTATTTTTATGTAAATTCCAAAAATGCCCATACAAATCCCTAAGTCCCAAATTTGCGATTTCGTCCCACTGTGCGTCGTGCTGCGGCGGCACACCCGCGAATGTAACATGCAAATATGACACTTATGTTTAACGGCAGAAGTTTGAATTTCCTCTGACACAGTGTGAAATGCGTTGCGCTGTCTCCTGCGTCGTCCGGTTAGTGGACATCGTTCATAAGTGTAGCGCCATGTCTATTTTACAAAAATTGTACCAATTGTTTAAATGCAGTGTTTGTGTTTATTGTACTTTATAATCAATGACATTTTCCGTTTGTAGAAGATCCCATGATGATCAATCAACCTTCATCGATGGGCATTCTTAATGGCATTATTCCAATAGGGTTGCGGTAAAAAATATATCTATGGCTATAATTGTTACTTAATTTAAATGAGATGTCGCTATGGAATCTTTTTTTTTACAAAACATCTAGCAGATGCTGACTGACGACTTGCAGAAAATGCAAAAAAATATTCGTACTCTTTACAGATGTTATACCTTTTGTTAAAATAATTATGTGAAAATTTAATTTGATTGATCTGATTGAGGTTATTAGGGTTAGGTACTTTTTTCCGTTAAATAAAATTAAATATTTATTAACACGTTGTTTAGGTGGCCCGATCTATTTAGTCTCAGTCATATGATAGATAATGTCATTTACAAACTCCCTAGACGCAGAGGAACGACAACTGTTGTGCAAGAGTTGTAAGTTCGTTTAACTCTCGGAACAGCACGTAATGAGGTTTTTAAATAGTGTTTAACACTGTCCACCGATCGTGGTCACAGCTCGACCTCACGGAGACATCACTAAGCTGCCATCGCTTAGTGATGTCTCCGTGAGGTGCATACTTTTAAACATTTCACGCGATTTTGTCCCGATAACATTGTACCGGCTTAAGAATAGTACCACCCCACCTCTTCCCGTGGGTGTCGTCAAGGCGACTAAGGGATTTCACATCGCAGAACGGGCAGCAACATCCTCTGCGTATTTTTTACTTTAAAGCTTTACTGTGATCGCCAACCCGCTCGCCAAGTGAGCGATTATGGTGCATACCCCTAGGATTTAATAAGTAGGTTATACTGGGGAGACCTGTGCCCAGTAGTGGGACATCATATGAGTTGATATGTAATATTCTGATATATGTAAAAATGGCAAAATTTGAAAAACAACAGTTTATTTAGTGTGTATGGTGTACGGTGTAGGTGTGGGCACCGTGTGCGCGGGCGTGGTGGGCGCCGTGGTGCGGCTGTGCGAGGCGCGCGCGGCGTGGCTGCGGCGCGAGGCGGCCGCGGCGCTGTACCTGCTCATGCGCGCCAACTTCCAGCACGGCAGCGGCGGCGACCTCACCAGAGTGCATCTGCAGGTCTCTGCCCTTCCTCACCACTACCAAACACCGTTTATATCTATTCATTCATTGAGAATGTACCACATTACCTGTTGCTCGCGACTTTATTCCCTTGGAATTTTTGACAGGTTTTTTTAGAAGTATAAAAAGTAATATAATATCTTAGGACAACCCACACAACGCTATCTGATTCCAAACTAAGCAGATCTTGTACTATGGAAACCAGACAACTTATAAATGTACTTATATATTTCTAAATACATACATATTATAGATTAATAACACCTAGACACAGAATAAACCATCGTGCTCATCACACAAAGCTTTATACTGGGTGGTGATCGAACCCACGACCTCCGGCTTAGCAATCAGGGTGACTAATTTTCACTGTTTGGTATACTTATTAAGTAATCGCTTGAGCTCATTGGTCTTCAAATTTTGGACATTTAGGGAATAATAATAATAATTATTATTATTATTTATTCATATATTCCTCATATATTCCTTATAATACTTATACAAATGTACCAATCTATGTAAAAGATAATATAACCACACAATGCATTAAAATCTAAGTCGTTTATCTTAGCTATGTCGATATAACAAAATAGGATATTGATTCTTTCAAAGTATTGAACATTGTAGTAATTGGAAATTGTGGTAATTGGACATTCTGACAATTAAAAATTTTGAAACCGTTGGACATTATGAGAACTCTGAAATACAGAAGAAAATGATTATACAACGCTCATTGGAGCAACGCACGTTACATGACACGGAATCGCTGGCCATACTCATTTGGTACTTTTACTTCGAAAGTTTACCGGGAGTATTACAAATTGGTGATTTTATAGATTACGATGCGGTTTTTCCGCCGTCGCCCACCTGAGCCCGGAGGGCGCGTCATGACACTCGCCTGGAGAGATGTAATCCATATCCGAAACAGATTCCATTAGATGTTCATTATTTATACCCTGGAACACACATCAGCTCGAAGACATTAGATTAATGTATCTAATTGTCATCCGGAGTTAACGTAACTTACTTTTAAATCATAAATAGATATTAAATACTTCCACTAATTATTTTTTTATATTATTTTTTTATTTTCTTCATACAAAGGTAATAATGGCTGTCTCCAAACTTCTGGATAATTCCACCGCGCTGAACTGCAAACGATTTCAAGAGTCGCTCTCAGTGATCAACTGTTTCGCTACTGGTGATAAAGCTATGAAAGGAACAGGTAACTCTTTTATATTACACTTTGCTTTTACATCCAGCTTTGCCCGCTAGCCAAATAAATTTTGCTTTAGAATTTAGTAGCAAGGTTAAACCTGTAACTGAACGTTCACCTTTTTTTAATTTCCATGTTTTTTTAAAACCGTCACTTTAGATTAAAAAAAAACTAATTATCTTCATCATGGCTGAACTTCAAACAACTTTAGGAACCATCCTAATTTAACAAGCTTCATTATAGAATAAACCTAATCCAAATTGGACCACTCGTTTGGCAGCTACGATACCACAGACACGCACTTAATACACGTCGAAGATTAAAAATGATCCTGGTTTACTACTTAATTTCGCAGTTATACAATCTCAGCTGAAAATAAATCATTACTTTTATCAATAGTCATGAATTTTATTACACATATTTATCTCAATTGAAATGCTACGGTCATTATTACAACAATTACGGCTATTTATTACCTTTGACGTACATGTGCCTGTTATTTAATTACAGCGTAAGGCACCTGCCCCATCGCTCGCGATGAGCGAGTAGCGACTTTATCGCTCAAGAAACGTACAACTGATGTATATTGTAGATTTCCTATGTGTAAACAAAAGAGATGCAGTATAGACAGAATATTTGCCGGTAGTGTAAACGTTCAGCGATCAACTATTAATATCTGTATCATTGGTTTACACGGGATCTACATACGTATGTACGTTTCTTAAGCATTAAAATCTCCACTCGCTTTCTCGCCGTTGATGGGACAGGTGCCTTACTTATTATGTGATAAGACAAACCTCCGAATAGTCGTGCTTAAATATAATAATAATAATAATAATAATATCTTGGGACAACTCACACAACGCCATCTGATCCCAAACTAAGCAGAGCTTGTACTATGGAAACCAGACAACTGATAAACATACTTATATATTTCTAAATACATACATATTATAGATAAATAACACCCAGACACAGAATAAACCATCGTGCTCATCACACAAAGTTTTATCCTGGGTGGGGATCGAACCCACGACCTCTTGCGTAGCAGTCGGATACACTCCCACCGCGCCACAGAGGCAGTCTAATATGTTTCTGTCTCATCTTTTCATTTAAATAAGTGACAGAATGAGATTTAACGTAGTCTCAAACTGAGTATTTGAAAGTAATTCTTTTCAGTTATGCCATCATTCAAGAATTTCAGAATGAGTTGTCTTTTTTTTAATTGGAGTTGACGTAAAATTAGTTTATATTTTGATCACTTTATTATAAACTAAAAACTGCTAAAAACAAGTATTTCTTCATAGAATTATAACCCAGTACGTTACTTATCTCTTAGTATATATAGCATTGTTATGTAGAACTTGAACTATATCAATTAATTTACATTAGGTTAAGCTGGAACTGGTTCAAAATTAAATAAAAGATTAAATAAGAGTTCCTAAATTACATAAAAATTTAAAATAAAACGCTAACCTAATCTCGTATGTTCAGGTTTGTCGAGTGAAGTGGCTGAACTGATGCGTCGCGTACGCACCGTAGTAGGTGCACGAGCGCGTCTCGCTGGAGTGGGCGGAGTTGGTATGTCAGGTAAGTTGCTTCATTTTGTCTTGTATAGTGGTGATTGTGATATGTGGTAATTAATAACAAGTGATTATTGAATGATAAATGTTTTTTGAAATTCACAAGGGAGTGATTGTTAGTAAAGTGGTGATTAATGACAATTGAGGATTAAAGACGTTGACGTTGTTAAGGGGAAATTCAATATAAATGACAAATATTGATTTATTGGCCAGTGATGATTAATTATTACCACTGTTTTGGGTGCATTAATTACAACTGGCATTGTTATATATGTATATATATATTTTTAAACGATGTGTTCTGAAAATTAAATCTAGATAGATCGATTTATCGCCCGCCAAACCATACATGCATACTAAATTTCATAAAAATTGTTGGAGCCGTTGCCGAGATTACTTTGGATAGTAAATTATGAAAAATTTGTGAAAAATCTATACTAATATTATAAATCTGAAGAGTTTGTTTGTTTGTTTGAACGCGGTAATCTCAGGAACTACAGATCCGAATTGAAAAAATATTTTACCGTTGGATAGCCCTTTTAACGAGGAGATATAACGTCACGCTACGACTAACAGGAGCGGAGCAGCAATGAGAAATGTTGCAAAAACGGGGAAATTGTACGCAGACGTAGGTGCGCGTGACAGCTAGTAATAAATAAATGGTAATCAATCACCACACCACCAATGCTCTCCTGACCTAAATCTTAAATAGTACATAATAACCGGATATTTTATTGCCATTTATTTAATACTAATTTAAGTGCATAAAATGTATAGTAATAAAATATATATATTTTTTAAGATAACTAATAATGTGGGATTAAGTCCCACATTACTAGCAAGACTACTACTACTTTAAGAAGAACTTTTTTAAAGACGACTCCCGCAGTACAACAAGTTTACAAGCCAGGTGTCGCGGGATACTTTACAAATATACAAGTCACGGACACAAAGTACATCCAGACTCGAAACAACAATTTGTGGATCACACAAAGTGGTGTCCCGTGTGGGAATCGAGCCCACGACCTCGTGCGTAGCAGTCGGACACATGCCCACCGCGCCACAGAGGCAGTCATAGTTATAGTTAAACACACGTTTATTTCTTGTTCAAACGAATAAGTACTGTCAGGTGCAGGCGGGGTGCACCTGGCGGAGCTGCAGCACGCGCTGGCGGCGTCGTGCCGCGCCACGCCGCGCCTGCGCCACGCCTGGCTCACGACGCTCGCTGAACATAACGTGCGCCAGGGGGATCATGACGAGGTATGCCACTAATATACATTTATTTACATCTATAAAATAAGCATGAAAAATTCTTGCCACTTACTTTACAAATACAATTATTGCATTTTTGAAAGATAGAAAAATTTGAAGTCCGGACCCAGGAATCGAAGCCGAGACTTCCGTAGCCAAACCGGGGCCGGAATCGAACCACATATCTGGACTACGAGTATGTTACTATATCTCAATTTTTTCTATACTTCTATAACTACTGGCTAGATGGCGCATGCGAGGGCCCAACTCGCGAGCATCAAGGGATAGAAAAATTTGAGGTCTAGTAACATAGTCCAGATAGGTGGTTCGATTCCGGCCCAGGTTTGGCTACGGAAATCTCGGGTTCGATTCCTGGGTCTTGACTTCAAATTTTTCTATCTTTCAAAAATGCAATTATTGTATTTGTAAAGCATAAAAATGCTTTAAAAAGTACTATTGCATTAAAGCCTTTAACTGCCGCCTAACGTCATTTTGCTTTTTTTTTTTTTCAAACTATCATAATTTTATAAATTTTTTAGTATGTAATAATTTGACATTTTCAAATAATCATTGACCTGAATTTACCGAAATAAAGATATTTGTTTGAGTTTGAAGTCATCTCTATTTAGCTATTTATCAACTAAATAGTTAATATAATTTCACAGGCTATGTGCTGTCAGCTTCACATTGCAGCTCTTATAGCGGAATACCTAAAACTTCGAGGCACACAAACGTGGGGAGCAGACGAATTCGCAGAGATATCAAAGAACATACCTCGCGACGAAACCGGCATGAAAATCGACGAGGGTAAGTCAAACAACAATTACACGATAACAATAATATACTTTATTATCTGCGTCACAAAGTTCACTCTTAAATAACACAGCCTAATCCCTCGATTTATCGAACACTAACCTTCGAATTCTCAAACTAAACATTACTACACATTGGCCCCAATTTTCACCTCAAGGCCACTTGACTTGACCAACATATATTAACTAGAAAATAGCTTGAACCAACGTTGGTGCCAAGAATAATAAAAGATTGGTTTAATTATGTTTTATGGACAGCTTCTTCTCTTTATAAGCTTTACATTTGAAACTGCCAACAAACTTCGTTTTTTTTTCAAACTGACGTTTTCAATAAATATGTATGAATTTGAAAGCAAATTTCCAGCCCATAAGATTTAGGCGTTGGAGCTAATGTGAACGTGAAGCCTTAACTTCTCAAAGTATTTCTTTCGCCACAATTCACCTTCAAGTGACAGAGACAGCGAGAGTCTTAAATACTTATTACAATGTAGTTGCGTTTGAGAATTCGGTCATAAATATATTTTCCTATATTAATAAGTATTGGAATAACTATGTATTAGGAACAAGTCCGCAGTCTTCGTTATAGTTATGTGACACTATGTATTTGGTTAACTCCTTGAACGTCTCGATCGGGCAGAATGCGTTGCATCCAGGCACTTCCATGAGCCGAGGTTCGGCTGAGTCGTCGTCCCAGTAATATATCTGAAAAGAGAATTCATTACAATACACAACTACAATAATAGTCAACAAACACCCGTATATGTCGCAGCCACATCGTAGAACACGCTGTATTTCAAGCTGGATTAAATAACGTCACCGTAATGTAATACGGCGTAATAACGTTCAGCCGGGTTGTAGTTGCGTTACATTCTACAAAGCAGCGTCTAACGTTTAGCCACAGACATGAGGTATCCCTGAGTCATTGAGGTTCGCGGAATCTATATTATCTGACGATTGCTTGAAATAGTACATAAACTACATGTACATGTACTAAAATAAATAATAAAATACCTAGTGAACGTAATCGATTCGGTTAGTTTAGATCTGTGACCCCCTGCGCACAAGACGAGCGAGCAAAGCTAGCGTACCGCGGCAGCGGCCGCCGAGTGCCAGAAACAATATTTAAGTTTTAATAAGCAAGAATATATTTGTCTATTAAATTACTTAATAACACTGGCATAATAGGGCATTTGACTAAAGTCAAATTAGCCTCTTTTTAAGAAACGTCAAAAACGAGCTGCTCTGTACAAATTTGTATGGAATGCTAGCATATGACGTCACGTTTTCTATGGTCAAATTATTTACTTTCAGTGTTTCTCTTTATGATTATAAATTAAGTAACACATTAAATTAATAAATGAACATATTTTTAGAACACTTAATGACATATTTTTACCTGGTTGTCTTAAAATATTTTATTTTGATAGTAGTCAAATACCCAATTAAGTATATAATTGTAACAATATATTTATTTATTATCATGGTGGGAGACCATTATAATAAATATTTATATTGTTACTAGCTGACCCGCGCAACTTCGTCTGCGTAAATTTTCCCTTTTTTCTTTTTTCTTCCTTTTTTACAACATTTTTCATTGCTACTCCGCGCCTATTGGTCGTAGCGTGATGTTATAAAACCTATAACCTTCCTCGATAAATGAGCTATCCAACAATAAAATATTTTTTCAATGCGGCCCAGTAGTTCCTGAGATTATCGCGTTCAAACAAACAAACAAACTCTTAGAGGTATGAAAAATAGATGTTGTCCGATTCTCAGACCTACCCAATATGCACACAAAATTTCATCAAAATCGGTCAAGCCGTTTCGGAGGAGTATGGCAACGAAAACTGTGACACGATAATTTTATATATTAGATAATTTTACAGATTTACAACATCGAAGTGAATGATGATGTAACTAAAACATTCAATGCGGAGTATCGATAATGCGCCCGTTCCTATGTGGGATTAACGTTATTAAGCCGCTTTAATGAACGCGAAGTGCTTATTCAATGCGGCGTAATTCATTTTATATATGATGATGATGATATGCGGCGTAATATATTTGTTGCTAGCCGTTTCCCGCCACTCTGCCTTCGTGTATGTTGGTTATCGATATCGATAAAATGTAGCCCATGTCCTTCCATAAGCTTTAGCCCATACTAAATTTCATTAAATCGATCCAATAGTTTCTGAGATTATCCATGACAAGAAAATTTCGTCTTTATAATATCATTCATTGGGTATAGATGAATATCTATAACAGTATTTAATCCATCTCCTTCCATACTACATTTAAAAAAACGATTTAGCTATAAGAAAAAGGAGTAGAATAGTTTAGAATTAGGAAATGAATGCGATAATCACCTGCTCGATTAACTTCATTTTACCTGTAAATGTCGGCCTCCGTTTAGTTACTAAAATAACAAACTGAAGGCTAGATAAAAGTAGTGAAAGAATATAGCAGCCTTCACGGAAGCAATTAAAAACTATTTGTTGTTTTTAGCTAATTGCTCCTAGTATATTTTTTTAAATTTAATTCGCGACTAATCAGTGGTAATAGTTTCTCGTTAACCTTCAATTTTTAGGCGTATTTTATAGGGATACGGAATTTGTTCCTAAAAGATAGCAAGTAATACACTGGGAGTATTGAATAATATAGGAGTAATTTTGTTAATATGTACCTACTGTAAAAAAGACTGTTTCTGTTATTAATATTATATTTAAGTTTCGACATCTTTTTCATTGTGTATATAAAATCATGACATAATTTTTACTTTTTTTTTTATTTTTTTATTTTTTTTTTATTTATAATTTATTGTTTTTGAGTTATAGTTTCAGGACATTGGCAAACAATTAATTTATTAATGAATGTTATGATCTCATTATGAATGTTATTAACTTATTATGAAGCTTATTATATTAAGAATATTATTCGGAAAAAAAATTGTATTGTAATCATGAAATTCACTTTTGCATGTAATTAACTGTACCTATATTTCGACACAATGTATATTGTTAATGAAATAAAATTACTTACTTACTTACTTACTTACTTACTATTTAAGTTAATCGGTCTACAAAGTCGTGATCGCATCGATAGATACAGTTGTCTCAATGTAAGTTAGCCGGATTGAAGTTAGGTTCATATAACTTTCGCGCATGTCATACATAGAGATGCGACCCTGAAATTACAAACGATTGAATCTGCGGATCTGGATGACGCCAGTGCACTCCTCGAGTACACCGGCGTCATCCAGATCTGAACGTTTAATTATGTTAAATCTATTAACAATACTGACAAAATTTTAATTTGACAATATAAAAAATACTACTTATAAACGAGTTCATAAAAATATATGTTCGTAAACTTTCGCGATTTGTACACATTATAGAATTTTATAAGCTACGGGTCCTAATCGCGTAAATATTTTATTTTAAATACCTTTGTTTATTTCTCGACGTTTCGACCGTATTGCAACGGCCGTGGTCACGGGTGGACTCAGTACGGACTCAGATACGGTCGAAACGTCGGGAAATAAACAAAGGTATTTAAAATAAAATATTTACGCGATTAAGACCCGTAGCTTATAAAATTCTATAATGAGTTCATAAAAGTTTAAATATAGAACAGTTACAGTAAATACCAAAGAAAGTTTGAAAAGAATCCCAAAAACCGTCAGTTCGTAATACTAATTAAGAAAATGTAATGCCTAATCGCATCTCTAATTCTCTTGGTTTAGTTACCGCTCCCACCCTCCCGGCTTCCTGTTACCATTTACTTTAAAAAAATGCGCAATCACTTCTTGCCAAATTCAATCCGGCCAACTTACGTTGAGACAACTATAAATATTAACCTGTATAATGCGTACAAATACATCATTGTACAGTACCAAATAATTGACGTATATTAAAACCTACTACAATATTATGGCCTGATTTACCCATTGACTTTTTAACCCTTCAATATAGAGTTTATTGAGTAATTGATATCGTACGATATATAGACGTCTGTTGTCACGAAAGTCTCGAAGACGAGGTGAAGGTTATGGCCACATATATTAGTTCGTAGGGAGGGCAAATGGTGTCGACACGCAAAGTGTGGCGCGACCTAGAGTCACTGACCTAACGCATCGGCTGACTGACTGGCTTTGTTTTACCGAATTTCATGACTGATATAAAGGTTGATTTGTAATCTACTAATAACCTCCCGCTCGTAGTTTCTTTACATAACACTAAATAACTTTGTAATATCCGTTTTAGAAAATATTTAATATTTGAATCCTTAATCACCTACCATTTGTTTTTGGAATCAAGACCTTAACCGCCTACAGACTATTTTACTGGCGTAAAATCGTTGTTTATTGTGAGGTTTAGGCCCTAAAACTGACAAAGAAACATCAATTATACTCCGTGGTCTCTCAGATGTGTAATAAATGGTTGTGACAAAAGTAGGTGATAGGTGGTGATGGTTAATTTGTCTTTTGGTGTAATGTGAAGAAGCCCCGAGCTGGAGGCTATTAGTATATTAAAATCACCTTTTATAAACACACAGCTCAAATCACTGAACTAATTGGGTATGAATTTGACATATAGGTAGTTATTATGTCGTAGACATCGGCTAATTCGTCCCCTAAGGGCGAAACAGGAGTTGCAAATTTCAAGCAAATCAAAAACAACGCGGGCGTAAGCTTCTTGACTCAATATAATCGTTTAGCAAAATCAATTCGCGGTACACAGAAAGCGACTTGTATTCTGACCTATTAATATAATTGAGAGTCTATCAAACGTCACCATCATAGCTAATTCCAAGGAATATTTTCTTGAATTTAAATGCAACTAGCACTGTTGTAACCATATTGAGCTAAAGCTTTTGACTGAAAAGGTCCAACGAATAAATACCATTGTCAAAATCTTATATTTCGATAAAAGTGACAAGAGAAAACTCGTGGCTTTGGAAGCGCATGTGGACACCTTTGCTCAACAGTCGGACAGTATGTAACTTACCTTAAACCCAAATCGTTGGCCATCAGCCAGCGTCTTCTGTTCTTTATTGTTCTGTGGAGAAGGTTGCCTTTCATGTAACTCGAACAGTAGCGCGGCCCCAGGGTCGGGCAGGCGGGGCGGGGGCGCTACACAAGCTGCTAACAACGCCGCTACGGAGACAGGGGTCCCTGTACGAACTACTAGACGTAGTGGAGACTCCCCCGCGCCGTTGCTCACTGCTTCCTTTATGATCTGCTGTAGTAACGCTCCTGTGGAATGTTGTTAAGATTTGAATAGCTATCATTATGTAAGTGTGATTAACCAGGAATAAAATAAAAGGTAAATTACAAACTGTAATAATAACTTTTTAAAGAAAAATGAACCGCCTTTAAGGAAAATAAATTACCAAGCACATCAACGAATGCAAATTTCGCTGACTCACTCCTATGTTTTAGTCTATATACGTATCTGGTGTTTATAAGCTTAGACAACGTTTAATACACTAAAACCTTTCCAGAAAAATATGCAATCGAATAGTGAAAACTGCATAAAATCGCGAACATACATACGGGTCAAACAAAGCACCGCCTTTTTGAAAGTGGTTAAAAATCAAGATGATTTAAACTAAAAAACTCAAGTAAAACTATTTTATTTGAATAAATGAAACTATAAGTAGGTAAAGATTTATTTAATATACATGCAAAAACTTCTTACTTTAAATGAATTGGTATATTATTTTATTATTAGTATTTATGAATTGGTAATTAAAGTTTTTATAATTCAAGGTGAAGAACCGCGTTTAGCAAGCCTTTTTTGTAGCTTGATTTAGGCATTGGTCTGGTGTTGCGTTAAAATATAAAAAACCGGGCAAGTTCATATCCGGCCACGCACAATGTAGGGTTCCGTAGTCACCCCCCCCCCCCCTCCATCAGCCGAATATTTTGTTACTTCTTATTTGATCAGCTGTTATTCGTAACTTGTTAAGCCTTTTTCTAGCTGTGATAGTTTTCCTTTTAATTTCACTATATATACTACTACCGTGAATTTTTTCACATACTCAACATCAACCATTTAGCTGACGGGGGGGGGGGGGGGGGGGGGCACTTGACTTTAATATTTCACAAACGGATCCCTAAATCTAAATATGGTCTTCCCATCCTCTAAATGATTTTAAACCACCTACCTGTACCTGGTACCCTAAAAAAAATGTTGTTCAAGATTGTATTCTTTCACTTTGTCGGCCTAAGTAATATGTGTATCCATGCAAAATTAAAAATTACAGCCTTTTAGCACTAACAGTCTCTGAGCAAAGCTACGAATAGACGGACATGGCGTAACTATAAGGGTTCCCTAAAAATGACCCTTGCGAGTTACATAATATTTGAAAAAAAAAATCTTACCTCCGCTAAGTTTTCTGAGTAAATTATTATGGAACATCATTGAGTACTCCAATCTGGCGACGTCCATTAGTTTTCTCTTGACATGTTTTGCCCATTTCGGATTTGCAACTTTTATGTCATCCTGCAACCAAATAGATTAAAACTTGAAAATATTTTTTTCACTAGGATAAAAATAAATTATTATCTGTATTCAAAGGTATGAGGGCGTGGTTCAAATAAACGAAACCCAACAGTCAGGCTCGTCTCTGATATTTACACATTCTATGTTACAATTCATACCCCCGTGTTTTCAGATCGGTCCATCTCCAAGATCTCTGTAGCCCATACATGAATATATTATCTGTAGATAATTTTGACTCTGGGTTTCGATATTCAATTTAAAACACGGTATCTTATTTACAGATAGTAATTAATTTTATTTAGACCTTGACCTCTCATAGGTCATCAAAATCAGACATGATTGTAAATGTTGCCTACACAAAATCAAGACAACAGTCCAGTATTTGTAGCCCAGCAAAAAAAGACATCAAATTTACATACCTAATAAAACAATATATCTATACTAATATTATAAAGCTAAAGAGTTTGTTTGTTTGTTTAAACGCGGAACTACTGATCCAAATTGAAAAATTCTTTCACTGTTGGATAGCCAATTTGTCGAGGAAGGCTATATAACATCACGCTACGACCAATAGGAGCGGAGCAGCCACGAGAAATGTTGCAAAAACGGGGAAAATTTACGCATACGAAGTTGCGCGGGACAGCTAGTCTATTATAAAGCTGAAGAGTTTGTTTGTCTGCTTGAACGCGATAACCTCAGGAACTACTGGTCCGAATTGAAAATTTATTTTACTGTTGGATAGCCCGTTTATCCAGCAAGGCTATAAGGCTATATAACATCACGCTACGACTAATAGAAGCGGAGCAGCAATGAAAAATGTTGCAAAAACGGGGAAAATTTACGCATACGAAGTTGCGCGGGACAGCTAGTCTATTATAGAGCTGAAGAGTTTGTTTGTCTGCTTGAACGCGATAATCTCAGGAACTACTGGTCCGAATTGAAAATTTATTTTACTGTTGGATAGCCCGATAATCCAGGAAGGCTATAGGCTATACAACATCACGCTACCACTAATAGGAGCGGAGCAGCAATTAAAAATGTTCCAAAAACGGGGAACATTTACGCAGACGAAGTTGCGCGGGTCAGCTAGTGCTGTTATATCATAACAAAATCAATTCTACCTTGTCATTAGACTCTATTAAAATTAATTATATAAAAAAATATGACACAATACCTGTATTAAAAATAGATTATTGAGATAATAAGCGTCTTGTGGTGTACTGAAATTTGTGTTGGTCATCTGAGCTATCTTGTGGAATAAGTCGCGGTACGGCTGTAACAGGCCTTCGTCGATGAAGGCTTTTAGTATCCTCTGCTTCTCTTGGTTGTATCTTGGACAGTTCTCTTCGTATAGTAACTAGAAATAAATAGATACAATGCCATACTGCCTTATTCACAATACGTTAATAATAGTATTTTATTTAGCGAATGTATTGTCTTTGATTTCTATTCTACTATCAGAATAGAATAGAAGAAGACATAACGTTCGATAGTTAAAATCTGTTATTAACGTATTATGAATAAGGAAGTTAAAAGTTTCTATGAATGGTCTTCTAAAGACTGACAGCCATAAAAATGTTATTAAAAATCGAAGTTGTCTCTGTAATAATATTCAAGGACAGGGTAACGCTTTTATAAGTACTATGTATGTCCTGAAATAATGATGTTGTACCAAAGCCATATTTTGTAGAAAAGATTTCAAATATTTACTCATTTAAACATAACTATAAGAGTATTTTTGTTTAGGAGATTTAATGCAGTAACTGCTTTTATAAAGTAATAGGGGTTAAAGTATAAAATTGCCCTTTTATAGCAATAGATGCTTTGAATTGACATTAAACCTTCATGGTATGAGATTTACTAGTGAAACCGCTGAGATTTTTCTTTAAAAAAATGTGCAACATTCGATTTTCGAATTTAAATTGTTTTTAGGGTTCCGTACATAAAAAGGAAAAAACGGAACCCTTATAGAATCACTCGTGTTTCTGTCTGTTCTTCTTTCACAGCCAATTTGCTCCAAATCCACTATACCGATTAAGTTTAAACTTAGTACACTTATGCATTTCTGTGACTCTAATACGAACGCATAACCAAAATAAATAATTTGAGAGCCATTTTTGTGGAGAAAACTAGATTTAAAAAACCGTTTTGTAAATATTTTGATTAAATAAATGTGTTATATCTTAGAAAAAACTAGTTTAATTGTTTTCAGTACAAATCGGCAATTTCATACTTTAACCCCTAATGCTAGCATTCGCCCGCGGCTCTGCCCGGGACTCAAAACTATATCCGTACCAAATTTTATCTAAATTGCTTCAACGGTTTAAAATTTAAAGTGTAACAGATAGACATACAGACAGAGTTACTTTCACATATTTATTATATATGAATATTATTTCTTCCTAATTTTAGATGGCCATTAGGTAGACAGATAGATATTCGTTGGGAAAATAGGTCAAAGTATCACCTAAACTGATGTAAGTGTTAACCCGGTAAAAGACGCCGAGCACCTAATCTTCCTAAGTAATGATAAAGAGGTTATTTAAAGTTATATACTCACATAGTCGGTATGTCTCTGTGGATATTTATATGGCACAGGTTGCCATTCGAATGTGTCGTTCCACGTTTGCTCCGGCGCAGGGGGCCACAGCCCCGCCGCTATCAATAGAGCCGTCATCTTACTTAAATCTGTGTCGGACGATATTATTATACTGTCCTCTGTTAATACAAAGAGAAGGATAAATGATCAAATTATTATAAAGAGTGATTTGTAATATACTTATAACCTCTGACTATGACTACCTCTGTGGCGCGGTGGGAGTTTATCCGACTGCTACGCAAGAGCTCGTGGGTTCGATCCCCACCCAGGGTAAAACTTTGTGTGATGAGCACGATGGTTTATTCTGTGTCTGGGTGTTATCTATAATATGTATGTATTTAGAAATATATAAGTATGTTTATCGGTTGTCTGGTGTCCATAGTACAAGCTCTGCTTAGTTTGGGATCAGATAGCTTTGTGTGAGTTGTCAAGATATTATTATTATAAAGAAAAACACTCCAGTAAAATTAGTCAGTAGTGGTTATGTCATTAACAACTACTTTAGTAAAATAGTAGTGGTTAAGGGTTAATATATTAAATAGTTTTCAAAACTGATACTGCAAAGTTATTTGGTGTAATTTAAAGAAGCCACGAGCAGGAGGTTATTTGTATGTTAGTTAAGTACATAATACAATCAGAGGTGCACAACCTCTGAAATAGTTATTAAGTACTAGTTCTAGCCCAAAGCAAATAACTTGAGCGGTGATCTTGGCAATGCATGCACAGATTGATATGTAATATATGATATTAAAAGTCAACTAATAACTAAAGATAAATGTACTTACCACTTTGGTAGTAAGGTCCCAAAAAGTCGTCATATCTGTTCCTAAGTAATGCGCCCATATCGAATGTCAACATCTTACCCTCCTGAAATAGAAAAAAACATGAACAAATATGTATGTTATTAAAAAAAAACTGTATTCAGTGATGCTATAGCATTCTGTAAAAGGGAAATAACTGAACTATCCGTTCGGTTACGCAAGGTCACAGGCACACCGTGTCTCCACAATACTAGTACCGAATATCCCAATACTAGTGTCTTCAGTAACATTATTGATGACGGGACATCTGCGGGCTTTTTTAAGATACTCAAGAGCAAATCCAGCCTTCTTAGGATAGAGTCAAATGGTCGTGATCTATTCATATTCCGCTTTACAATTTCTTTAAGTTTACGTTCTGTAATTATGATTGAATACTTTCTATATGATGTTCGATAATAATAACCCACATGTCAATGACCTTCCCTCTGGAACCGTTATTTAGATACATTACCCAAATCGGGCTGCCAAATAATGGGGTTTGACAAAGTCTACTAGCAAACTAACTAAAAAAACTTTTACAAATTCGCAAAACTTTTCAGTATACCTAAGGCAAAGACACATTTAAATCCTGCTCCCCTCTCGAATGCTTTTCTATAAGTCTTGTGACGTGCGACAAGTAATAAATCATTATTAGTGTCTGACGGCGATCTGCGTCTCAGCACCTCGTTCCCGTTTAGCAGCCCGCGACCTTCGGGTATCGGGACTCCCTCCCGCATTCCGACCGGGAAGTACACACTTGGTTATAAAACCATTTGTCTACAGCTGTCCTTCTGGCGTGACCCTATCGATAGTTCCGTAGTGTCAGTGTCACGGCCTCAAGTGTTGTCGTTTCAACATCGTTTATCGTTGATAATAAATCTGATAGTGTTATGATGACAAATTGAGTTAAGCGGGTTAGGTAGGTTTCTCCAATTTTTAAAATTAATTAGCTATGCTCTTATTATGTGTCATGGTATATAATATCTCCTACGGAAAAGCTAACCATGAGAAAATAATGACATCCAGAGTCTTGAATTTGTATGAAAACAGTTGAATCAGAAACATCTATCCGACGCAACGCTATCACACACGTACCACGCAACGTTAGAATCCAGGGGGTCTAGACAAATTCACATTCGAAAAGCGATGTTGTTAATCGAAAAGAATTATATCATAGAATTTGACGTTTGCAGTGGAGACCATAGACAATTTTTTATTTTTTTTGCGAATGATTAGTACGGCGTTATCGAATTCGCCACGGAACGAATGTACCTTGTCTAACCCCCCAGATCGGCGTGGGAAGGTGGAGGGGATATGATACGCCATCTCACGCGTAAGACCAGCTCTAGACCAAAACTACAGCACTTGAAGAAATGACAAATGAGTCTGACGTCAATATGCGTTGTGTACGTGGAACAAGTGTGCACATCAACTCTCCCACGTCGCACAGTATACGTTGCATACGTGGGCTGTTTGTCCTTACTTTAATTGATACTTCAATGTAATTAAAAAGTAACATTACTTACAACCAAAGTGAATACAACGTTTAATAATATACTGGCGAAACGTCCCTGCTTAGCACGGACTTGGATCCACTTTATATCTTAATAGATTTGCAAGTACATGTAAACCTATCGGAAGCAATTTTCTAAATCTTAATTATAGTGAAAATGTACAAAATCATATGAAAGGAGGTCTTGTAGTTATCTACATTGCCGATAGATAATATAAATTTTCACTTCAAAAATGAAACTGCAACATAAGTTTATTGGTTCAATCCGCTTGTTTATCAATGAGTAATATAAGAGATGGCCTACAAGGACGATGTAACAAGTGCTCTTTTATACATAGAAGCATTGTCAGCTCGGGATGAAGGAGCGCCAGCGCATATGACTAATCTAATGCAGAATCACCATTGACTGGCCGAGAGCGACGTTAAGGCCGCGACTGACGATATACGTAACCTCATATTCGACAAACTTGTTACACGTTACGACGTGTTTTTAAAACTAGATAGCCAGGATTTTGAAAATTAGCAACTTGAAATTATGTGTTACACACGTTTTTCTTTATATGAAGATAACTTACAATGTGGGATTGTCAGTCCCATATTACTAGTAATCCTGTTGACTCCAAATAATGTTGCCGTAACATAAAACCTTATTCAATCACAAAAACATCACAAGAGAAATACCTACATGCTGCCTTTACAAGAGACCTTCTGTGAAGAGGAAATACGTAGGATCCTAATCGACTTCTCAACAGTATAGGTATTTGATGTACCTAATCCAATTTTTTTTTTATCTTTTATTTAATTGGGGTTTTCTTAAGAACACGTCAACCCCATCGTACCTTATACATGTTCAGTAAACTTATTCTAAATACACAAAATTCTTAATAAATAATGTTTTCAAGGAATCGAGTTCCTATGAAAGAGAGAGAGTTAGAATTCCTATTGAATATAGGTCACCAAAAGACATAGCTTCTTCGCAACCTCTATTTTGGACAAGCTTAGATGGATTGAACAAGTCCTACATCCATGGAATTTATCGATATTCATTCATGAGCAACTCTCACTCATTTTTATTCCTGACACCATAAAGCTAATTTAACATAATTTCTACTTAACCGATCAAACCAGTGAAATTTTTGTTTTGCTCCAAATTCCTTTTTCTTTACATATTTCATTAAAAACTCATTCCAATTATTAAAACATAAATTGTTTTAATTAGTCCGTAGAGTTCCCAGAATGATTCCGCACGTATGGACGAACGCTCACTATAACCAACTTAGTGACATACACACACAAGTTCCAATGATACAGATGAGTCGCCAGCTTTATGGTTTCGTATTTGCGTCAGAATCCATTCGTTACGGCCACCGGACACATAATTTTATGTATCGAGGAACTACGCCAAAAGGTCCTATTGTTAAATTCATGTCTCTCGCGGTTCCCATGGAGGTTATGGCTGGTAAAATTACAATAAATGCTTTGTGCATACGTAATACAGTACGAGTCTCGAGATTTAATAATATAGGTAATACGTACTATTTAATATACCTAATAACAATATCTTGGCACAACTCGATCAACAAGATATAGTACTAACTAGGTTTAAATTTCGGACAAAGATTCGTAGTATCTCGGTAACTTAGATTATTTACAACTTCCGATCCCAGTATCCTGAGGGTTTTACGAATTTTACTAAATTATACAAGGACGTATACACTTACACAAAGTAAAGACAAGGACGTAAAGTTCAGCCAAACTCGGAAGAACAACTTGTGGATCACGTAAGGTGTTGTCTCATGTGGGAATCGAACCTTGCGTACCAGTCATCGATTAATTAGTAGACAACGTGTGTTAAAGTGACCCCGAATCTGCCACCTGTCCAGCTAACTATGAATGCATACTTGATATTGATTATTACCAATTATTCAAACGTAAAAATAAAATATATGACTGGGAAATGTTTTAAGTAACTCTTATTACCTATCTTTGATTTTCATACCAATAATGGTAACGGGGATTTTTCTAACTAAATTCTTGGGAAAAACTAAACTACTTCTACCCGTATATTTTTTTAAATTTATACCTACCAATCCCTGACGAGAGGTGGAGGTATTAAAACCTTGACCGAATGACCGTATCACTTCGAGATAACACATTTTTTTTAAAATAATTAGTCTATTTCATAATGACATCCGTAAACAGGGTGTTTCGGATAGATTCTGGAAAATTTTAAGCACATGTTTAAAATATATATATCGACGGTTAAATGGCTAATTGATCTAAACGACAATTTTTGCGACGTTGAGTTATATACATATTTGGAATCAGCTATTTTTTCCGTCGATTGAGCTTGGTTTCAATGTTTTCGAAGCACTTTTTTGGCGCTTAGTACCCACAGCAAAACAGGCCTCATTTCTGACGCCATTGATCTAAACGACACCATATAAGACTAATTTAAGGACTCAGTGACTGGCTCTTTTGTGAATATTTAGTTGTCAGCTGACGTAGCGCTTAGTTCACGTTCCCTCTAGTTTACTTTCAGCTGTTTTATTCACCGCATGTAGTTTCTCTTTAAAACATTTCCTTTCTCTAAAAGTAACTAAATTTGATGCATTTTGGTCCAAACGACATATTTTTTTTTTTATTTGTTTACAAAAACCAATCACAATACTTTCTTCTATATTTATGGATAAGTGGTAAAAAAAAAAAAATCAACGGTCATCCAGTAGTTTTTTTTTCCGAAAAGTAATATCTATATCGTCCTACTGCAACTTTTGCAAAATGTCGCTTAGATCAATTAGCCTTACAACCGTCGATATTTCTATAGAATAAAGTCAGAAAAAAGTAAACTATTTTTTTTTAACATTAGCAATGGCTACCCAATTCTGAAGAATTCTTCGCCCAATTCTGAATTCTTTCTTAATTCCCTCTTAATGAAGATGAGTTACAAAATAACTCCTCTTCATTAAGAGGACGTATGTAACGTATTTGTTCCCTTATCCCTTATCTCATCCTCTACTTAAATTTTACTTAAACTTACGTTGGTCATAGCGCCGGCTCCGTAGGGCGCAAACACGTGGTCCGGTGGCGGAGTCCCGAGCATAGCAAGTTCCTGTTCGTTAGGAGTTCGCTCGCCGTGCGACATTAGCTGCAATCATAATAATGTCATCATAGTTTCAGTCGTGAAACCTCCACTGATAAACATAGACCTTGCTCATTGACTTCCAATTGCTGTTGCGACGTCACTCACACACATGCATATGTCTTGCTACTTTATTTACTTATCAAGGCAACCTCTTTATTGCTATTTTATAAGAAATGAACTCGTTTATAGACAGTCACTAGGAAACCGATGGAAAAGGCCTCAGGGACTATTCTCTGAAAGTCACGTTTTTTTTTTCCTTGCAGATGTCCGTAAATCTAGTCGTATCTCTCATTACTCCTATAATATATATAAATCTAGCGACTCACTCTGACTTCGCACGGAGGTTTCTTTACCGTCTATATATTATGCGACGGACTTGCAATCGTGAGGTCGCTTGTTCGAATTCTACACATTACTCTACCGACTTAAACCCCCTCCTAACACATATTATGCATTACGCTATATGATCTTAGCTGGATCGGTTAACAGGATTGCTAGTAATGTGGGACTCTATACATATATTATTCCTATAACTTCTCCTTGAATCACTGTCTATTGATGAAATCCGCATCAAAATGCGTTGCGTAGTTTAGAAGATCTAAGCGTATAGACAGCGAAAGGGACTTTGTTTTATTTACTACTAGTTGCCCGCGCAACTTCGTTTGCGTCATTTTACCCCGTTTTAGCGTGATGTTATTTCGCCTATGACACTCACAAATAACGTGGCTTTCTATTCGTAAAAGAATTTTCAAAATCGGTTCAGTAGATACATTGATTATCTTACGCCGTACAACCTAACAAACTCACAAACTTTAATGTACAGTTAAATAGCTATACTTACCACATGCACTTGGCGTAGTACAGTCACGTCCACGGTACTGTCTTTCATTAGGATCACTGCAACGAGGGCTACAAACAAATACATTAAAAAATCAGGGTTATTTTTGTAAAGACGCAAGGCATATGCCTAACTGATGCACTTTTTTATTTTCGACAGTTTTCTTTAACAATTTGTATGTCATTATGTCAAGCAACTAATTGTACAATGAAACGTAATCTAATGGTAGTGTCCATGTGTTTTTGTTGCTTAGTCAATCAGCTCGTCTACAACATAACCTGCCCAGATTTAGAACGTAAGCGAAGATCTGACACTAAAGTGCAATTTAGACAGAAGCAATCCTACGTAGAAAATTGTAGCTCGTCCGTTTGGCTTAAACTGATGACAGATATATCTTAGACTAGGACTAGGAGATGCTAGACTAACTGCACAATATATCTATGATGTTGTACATACCGGCGATGAGCGAGATGCCCACCAACACGCCGAGGCAGCAGCAGGCGTGTTCAGTGCGCATGCCCGCCGGTACCGCTTCTGCCGCGTTGCTGGTCGGCTCCTCCTCTGTACCGCCCTCTCTCCTGCGCAAAATACACCACTTTTATCAGCAATCAGGCTTTTAATTCCAAACCTAATTTTGAGAAGAAAAAAAAATGTCTTTGTGCTTGAAGTAAAAAGAGCAGTATTATTGAATGATGTTGATTAATGGCCACACGTGCTTGTACAGATACTGCAATTGACAAAAACATCCGCTTCATAGAATGAGATCTCAAAATGTCACTCACATTTTTCGTCGACGGATCGGCAGCTCTACATTGTAATCCTATATTAATTATATTTAAGACACTTTGTTAAACACATAATAATCGTCTATGTTTACTGTTTGTGAGTTTAACACGGGAGAACGCAGCATCCACTACCGTATGTAATGTAGGTTGGGTACGTTTATTATGGAGCGGTACGAGGCAGGAAGCGCACGGCGCGCGAGGCGGGGTCCCACTGAGATCCGCACAGGACGCTTTGCGAGATTCACGGTCGCCGCGACCTGTACTCAGATGATTGACTTTGTCCAATCGATTGTACAACGGTGCCTATTTATTTACACATGCGTGCGCGCATCGTCCGATGTTAAACATTTAGACTGCTAGTCTGATTCTGATGCCCTTGTTAACCTCAGTTTCATTGAAAACTTTCAGTCTATTAATGGACGATGTCAGCATGCTTGAATTGTATAGAATTGTTTATATTTCTGATGGCATTTTTTCTCATGGTTGCACGTTTTATGCAATACTCTATTGTGACGTTTATTAAATGTATTTAAACAATAGATATGCTAATATACATGGATGGCGTTGTTAAATGACTGTATCATTCTGCATGAGGGTGCTCTGATAGTGTGAATTAAAAGATTGCGCCGCACTGTCGTGCGAATGTACAATGTCTTCCGCCTGCCCTATCCTGGTGGGGACTTTGCTGAAAGACTATTTTTCTATAGATTACGATCGCATTCTTCGTCGCATGAGTTTCTTGCCAGTCGCCAACGGCAACAATTCAAAATTATATTGTTTTATTTTGGATGATAAATTATTTTTTTGCATTGACAGTACTCTGAAGTCTCAGCAGTGATTTGATTACTTCCAGTTCTGAAATTTTGTCCAATTTGATTCATACTCATATTTCAGAGTTTATTTTATATTTGTACAGTAGGTATTCGTGAATTAGAGCCAAGCGAACAAAACCACTGAAAATTCGAGGATGAAATAATAAAAGATACATTTTGTAGTTAAAAGAGTAGCTTAAAAATCCTTTCCTAAGGGGTTCAAAGACGGGGTTTACTTTTGTATTGTAAATCGTGTCACTTCTCTATGATTTTTATAGAATGGGGATGTTGACTATTAAGTCAAATCAGTCTCTTTTTGAGAAATGTCAAAACGACAAGCTCTATCGAAATGTGGAATAACAACCTGTGACGTCATAAGTTCCTATCGTCAAATCATTACTTTTAGTTTTCGTTTTCATGCTTTCAAATTCAATAACATGTTAAATTAGGAAAAAAAACACTTATTTTCCTCATTTAACATGTTCAATAATTGAACACAAGACCTATTATTGCCTAATTTGTATCAAATAATATTTTGTTTCTTGTAGTCAACTACCCAATTGTATTGTCAACTAACTCCAATCTCTACGTAGACGAAAACCCAAACAAAAACTAAGTAGGTACATAATGTTTTATGAGCACTTACTTGATACATATTATGCTTGTTAGATGCACCATCTCTATTCTAAGTTCTCCTTGGTACTGACATATAAATTAGGCATTATCTTTATATTATTTGTGTCTGGTGTCAACAATTAAAATAATCTGTGCATTTTGTGATAACACGTCTGAAGTCTTAAAGGGAGCGTGGCAGTTGTCACTGAACATCACTGAAATATGTTATCTCTTATGAAGTAGTAGGTTAACCAAATGTTACTGTAGACATTTTTAGATCTTTCATGCTTTCAATTAATGTCAGTGTTTGTATTGTCTAATGTTTTTACTATCTGGATTTAAATTAATTAGTTTACTTGTCGGATCACATCAAATTAGTTAAATTTGTCTTGAGTAGCTTTCACGTGAATGCTTTTATTTACGCGTCTTATAGCTAGAAAATTAAAAAAGTCTTATTATTATTTTTGACAATCTTTCTGCAAATGTATAGGGTGGCGGAAAAGTAACGTCGAAGTTTAAATTGGCTACCAATTTGATAAAAATAAAAAAAAAGTTCTGTTATCATGAAATGTTTATTTGAAAATGGAAAATTAATGACAAGAAGCCGAAAAAAATAAATCGCTCGAATCACTACCTCCTGAGTTGATCACAAAATTGTGCTCGTTTTACACTATTTCAAATAGTTACTTGCAAATCTCTATTTCTTTATCAATGTTAGCTTTCAAAACGGTTTGAAAGGTTTATGGTTTATTGTAAATGCGAGATTTTATCTCCAAAGGTCTCCTAGTCTGGCGACATTCCTGGACGTCCAGTTCAAATCTCCAAAACGGGAGATCATTCGGCCCATTTTTATTCGGCATTTCGGAAATAGGTGTCTTCAAATCTCCATCATTTCCTAAGCTATGTGAGAGGCTGTTCCGTTCTTTTGACTATTGTATACAATTTTACATCTTCAAAAAACATCACATTTCTAACAAAATGGTAGCCAATTCAAATTATCACATTACTTTTGCCAACTTATACAGTACTTTCATCTGTTTGTGCGATCCCTACTTACTGGCTGTATTTGTATTCAAAATTTAAGTAGGCAAGCACTCAGTTTGTGTCATTTGTAGTCGTCGGTAGCTATCATTATTTTCATCTCGCATCAGCTCACTGCTATATGTAATAGTCACTGAGTGAAGGCTCCATTACACAGTGGCGACCAGGTTAAGTAACTACCACTGACGCCATATATGGGCCATTTTCGAGAAATGTCACACGCCTCCGTGCCTTGAAGAGCATGTTAAGCCCTCAGTCCTGCGCTTAATCTCCCTCCGGTCGTGTTTGAACTATGAGACTGAAGGAATAGAGAGTGCACTTGTGTCTGCGCAGCGTATCTCCGGCGTAGTGGGCTAGTCTCATCGCCGTAACATACTAATGTTGGTTACGCTGGCCAATCAAAGACTATGGTATGAGCTCCGCCTTGATAGCATCGACGAGCTCAAGCTGGTAGCTCGTTTAAGTCGATAACACTAGTGTCAAATTTAATTATAATCCCTTGTGATTAGTGTAATATTTATAAAATTATACATACTACGGGTCTTAATCGCGTGAATGTGGTCAGTCTACCCGTGACCACGGCCGTTGCAATACTGTCGAAACGTCGGGCAATAATCAAGGTATTTTACCTTAAATTATTCACGCGATTAAGACCCGTAGTATGTATAATTTTAAAATGTGTACAAATCGCGGAAGTTTATTAACATTTATAGTGTAATAATTCTATCCTTCCTAAACCTAGGTCGTTTGCTCATCGTTTATGTCTTACAATGTACCTAATAAATTTTTGCCACGGCTTTTCCCCGTGGAATCGAAGTCGTGATAATAATCCCCTTATTCATAATGTTTTATTAACAGCATTGTAACTAGCAAATCTTTTCTCTTCTATTATGTTTTGAAAATGGAACAAAAAATAAAGACGAAATATTCGCTAACTAAAATGCTGTTACTAATGTCAAAAAAACTAAACTGTGTAAAACCGTGATATGTCATACTGTGATGATTCATACCGTGATGTATCATTAGTAGTCTAAAACAAATTTATATCTATTCCTGAAGCTTCCAGCTACCTCCTTACCAAATTTCGCCTATATTATAAGCCTAGTACTTTCTATCTTAAATCTGTATCAATATCATTATATGTTACGAATACAACGCAGTAGTAGGTACCATCGGGTAAAAGGTTTTTAATCTTAGAATTATCATGTTAATAATCTCTCTTCGGTTTAAGACAGACTACCTGGGGGTCAATTCACGTATTAAAAGCAGTGCAGTTGCAGTTAAGTTTCGATTAAAACGGTCATTTTTGTATTCTTGTAACTTTGGGATCGATCTCAAATACGTTTGCGTCAAGTATGCGTCTCGAGAGCGCAATAACGACATTCTAGTACGGTGCGCAAGCGTTTTTGAGATCGGTCATCTAAGTTACAAGAATACGAAAATGGCCGTTTTAATCGAAACTTAACTGCAGCTGAACTGCAACTACACTGCTTTAAATACGTGAATTGACCCTCTGAGCTTCAAAAAAATGGTGCCAGTTTCGTCATGCCTATAAATATTTACATAAATTACTATTTTTATTTTATTTTGCTAGTACTTTTTTATTTGAAATTAAGAATACCTACGGCTTCTTTCAGATTCATCAATTAATACAGAAAAAATAAAACAAGGTACCCAAAAATCACAGCCAGTTTATTCATCTTGACTATAGACAACAACTCTATAAGGTTATTTGTTCCTATAAAAATAATATTTGAACTTTTAGTACTTATGCCGGAACTTGTACCGATGCATGGAACTGATATGTTATATTGCCTTTTGTGCCGGCAGTCGACGGGCTGGTACTATAATGGCGTTTTGCACTCCCTAAAGAAGTCATCTTCGGACCATACAATATCCTGCATTAGTTCTACGAACTTCTCGTAGTCGCAGACGGGCTCACCTCCGCATCCATTGATGGGGAGGACGGCTCCTGGTCCACCTGCATCTCGAGCGTAAATCGCCTAGAAAAAGAATGAATCATGCATTAAAGAAGAAATAACTTTAAACCCAAAAAAGTTATTTTAAAACTTACACTGGAAGAATCGGTCAAATAATAATAATATCTTGGGACAACTCACACAAAGTTATCTAATCCCAAACTAAGCACAGCTTGTACTATGGAAACCAGACAACTGATAATCATACTTATCACACTAATATTATAAAGGCGAAAGTTTGTGAGTATGTGAGTGTGTATGTTTGTTACTTCTTCACGCCTAAACGGCTGGAGAGATTTTAATAAAATTTGGTATGGAGTTAGGTGACACCCTGGATTAACACATAGGCTAATAAACCGCGGGTAACACCGCGGGGCACAGCTAGTATATTTCTAAATACATACATATTATAGATAAATTACACCCAGACACAGAATAAACCATCGTGCTCATCACACAAAGTTTTATCCTGGGTGGGGATCGAAACCACGACCTCTTGCGTAGCAGTCGGATACACTCCCACCGCGCCACAGAGGCAGGCGATAATCGGTCAAAGATTTACATAGTATAAAATATAGTCGCTCCCGCTGTCTGTGCACTTAGATGTTTTGAACTACGCAAAGGATTTTAATGCAGTTTTCAGCAATAGATAGAGTGATTCAAGAGGAAGGTTTATATGTATAATATATGATCCCGCGAGAACGGGATCCACACGTACGAAGTCCCGTATGTCTGCTAGTTTTATATAAAGGTTAAATTCAACAGTTCAAGAAAAATCGAATGAAATGAATTTAGGAAACACTATTATAATTTTAAAAATTATTGGCTGCCTGTGGTGGGAGTGTGTCCGACTGCTAAGCAAAAGAGGTCGGGTTCAATTCCCACACTGACACCACTTTGTGTGATCCACAAATTGTTGTTCCGAATCTGGGTATACTTTGTGTCCGTGACTTTGATGTTTGTAAAGTCCCCCGCGACATAGCGCTTGTACCTTACTACGGGAATCGTCTAAAAGAAAAAAAAGGGAAATATAAATAAAAACTTTAAAGAAATGAAAGATATGTTCTTAGAATGTGTAACAAAAGACGTGTAATGGCCTCGAAAAGATAGCTAGACGACCTCAATAACTTAAATGCAAACTGAATAGATAGAGTTAAAATTGAAATACCTTGAAGACTTAACGATCAGCAATGGAATAAATTGGGCCTATAATAGTGGAAATACTTTTGTATTTCGTTACTTAGGTAGATGTGAAAGTAACTCTGTCTGTCTGTTACCTTTTCACGCCTAAACTGCTGAACCGATTTTAAACAGCTGCTTTCAAACAGCCTAATGGCTAAGGCATCGGTCTCGTAATCGTGAGGTCGCGGGGTTCGAATTATACCGACGTGAACCCACTCTTAACACAAGCCTTTGTTAAGTATTCATAGAGCTTAGCTGAAGGGGTTAACAAGATTGCTAGCAATGTGGGAGCCAATGCCACAGTTATCTTTTAAAGAAAAATGGTATTTAGATCGTTCAAGTCCCGGGGAAGGACATAGGATAGCACACGGGCGAAGCCGCTGGTGAAAACTAGTGTACAATATACGCCAAAATAGTAGACTCAATAAAGATAAGTGTCGGGCGAAGAAATTAGTTTTGTAACATTTATAATCAAATCTGACAAAGCTTGGTCACACTAGGAATCGAACCCACAACCCTTCTTGCACTGCAAGCTCACGCATTCCCACTTCGCCACCGAGATAGTCTAATTTATTACAATTATAACACGTTATCATGTGGGCCTACAATAAAATCCCTTGACGTTGATAACGTTCAATTAGCAAAACTCGCTTAGGTAGTTATCAAACAACTCTGAACCTAGCCAAAGTCTTACCATGGAAAATGAGGTTGGTATCTCTTGCCCGTATCGATCGTGTTTTTTGCATGTCCTATCAAACTACCGTTTAGTGTTATTTGACTGCTGGTTCAGTGAACTGAATATTACAAAAACTGTCTTCTTCAGACATCGGTCAAGGACCTCAACAGCAATAGAAATCTATTAGGAACTTTATTGCTATGTGTGCACAATAGATATTAATTTATTTTGTTGCAGTGTATAAAAGATAATGTAAGACCTGTCCGTGTCGAAAGGAACTTGATAAAGTAATTGTAATAAAATCTTATCAGACCTCTCGTCTACAAATATGTGTCTATTATACTAGGGATGTTACTGATTCCGACTCCGACCAAATTAATAAACTCCGACTCCGGTTCCGATAAAATCACCTCCGTAACATACCTACTATATACAACAGAAAAATCGTTACCATAAAACTTACCTAAATATATTTAAGAGAAGCTAGTTTGTAGTTTATTTTTCAATCAAAATCCTATTAAAAACAACTTAGTAGTAGAAACTAAAAACAATCACGTCATCATTACAACTAATTAGATTCATCACTAAGATAAAAGAAAAATAAAACAAAACGACCATTCTTGACATTCTGCATCTGTTTATATAGAATAACAATATCGGCTAGCTGTTAAATGAACGTAATATTTAAATCAGTAATGAAGCATAGAATCCTGACAGAAACCCCAATTATTTAAATTTGTATTTCTAAATTATGTTCTTTGAAAATATGACAGGTAGAGAATATAAATGGGATGTGTCAAACATGACATGGCTTTATGTATGGTAATGGGTGTAGCTGACGTCTGACAGAAGTGTATGGAGCCAAATAACATATTGCGCCGACCAAATACATAGTGTAATCGTTAAGTGTTTACAAGCGATTATTCCATCAATATAAGAGATATCAAAAAAACTTTATAAACTGATGTAGAAAGTATGTAACCTAATGAGTAAAACGACAACAATCACTTTGAAATGATTACGAGAAATATCCTAAATGTTTACTTTAAACGCTCCCATACATTTAGTATCACACTACCTGCCCGCCCGGCCTCGCATGGCAATAAAATAGCCTATGACACTCACAAATAACGTGGCGTTCTATTAGTAAAAGAATTTTCAAAATCGGTTTAGTAGATCCAGAGATTACCCCCTACAACCTCACAAACTTTACCTCTTTATAATATTACTAGCTGTCCCGCGCAATTTCGTCTACGCAAATTTTCCTCGTTTCTACAACATTTTTCATTGCTGCTCCGCTCCTATTGGTCATAGCGTGATGTTATATAGCCTTCCTCGATAAATAGGCTAGCCAACAGTAAAATATTTTTTCAATTCGGACCAGTAGTTCCTAAAATTATCGCGTTCAAACAAACTCTTCAGCTGTATAATTTTCGTTTAGAGATTAGTAAAGAGGTTTTAGTTACATTTAACGATAACATCCTATAGTTACAAGGACACGAAGAGGATGATGACTGAGAATATTAATAGAAAACTATTCTGTCTTAAAACGTATTACTTAAATATGTCGAACTAATTAACATAAATTTAGAGTATTGCTGTTGGTCTTCGACTGTCGCTGCCAGTGCTAAATTACCTGGCTAACATTAAGAAATTATTGTTAACTAATTTGGCGTTTGTCTTCAACATTATCTTGTCAAAATTCAAATTGCAGTCAAAGTAATATATTCTATTGTATTTATCTGCTTTGTTGATTCGTTAATACAGAATGCAGTCCGTATAATGTGCTAAATAAATATGGTTCTCTGTACAAATTAAAAACCTACGATATTACCGAAAGACTATTTAAGGCCGTACCCTGACCAAATAACCTTGAGCATTCGTTCCCTCTTTGCCGCATCTTTATAAAATAAAAATTTGGTCGTTTGAAAAAAATCTTTCTAGCATAATGCTTTTTATTAAATTGCCTATCCATTAGTGTAAGAAGCAAAACAAAGAAAATGGTTCTTTACGAGGAGATGCATTTTATCAATGATTATTTCTCATTTCTGTGGTTTCGTTGTGAGGAGATTAAATAAACATTATACTCCTTTAACAAAAACAAAATCTACCATTTTGGAGTCAAAATTATGTAGAAATTAAATAAGTTTAAATTTTTTATTAGTTCGTATTTCTTTTGGATAAAAAGCAGAGAGCTCCACAAAAACGCACAAAAAACGGCTAGCGCTGGGTTTTGCACGGGGAAGCGCCTTAATCCCGAAATACAAATATTTTGAAACAGTTCTTACCACTATTCCATATTCATTAGTTAACAGATTTCTTCTAAGTTCTAATGAGAACGTAGCTCCATAGTTCGGCTGGTGAGCTTCAAACACTCTTGCAGCTGCCATGAAAGCAGCAACATTATTTTCGTGAGCGGAGAGCAGGTGCAATTTTGGTTCGACAGGCTTTCCCGGATTTTCAATAACATGCTTTGTTGTGTTCAAAATATATTGCATTAACACTCCTAGAAATTGAAAAATTATCATTATTTTATTTATTTACATTCGACGCTGTAGCGGAGTTATCCTTGGCTTAAGTCCAGGCGCGGAGCCAATTGGGGGGGGGGGGGAACAGGAGCATTTCCTCCTCGCCGCCCAGACTTGATTAAAATACCTCTTTTTGGGGAATTTTGACACTGTACTGGTGAGTTTTGACAGCCCGCCCTCTGCAGTGGTCGGTAGTGTACCAGTGTTCGCGACTCACACTTGGCTGGTTGGGTGGCATTGCCCTCCCCCCATTCCCCCCTAAAGAAAGTTCTGGATCCGCGCCTGGTGAAGCCAAACAGAGGTTACAAGGAAAAATCAATTAGCTTAGGTTGTTAATTTTTTTTTTTTTTTTTCTAATGATATGAACAAAAACTGGTCTGGATAAGCCATACCTGAGGAAAGTCTAATTAATTCTGCGTTAAAGAATTCTACAGCGAATTCTATTTTAGTTATGTCTTTTATTTTTGGCATTATTTCTTGAGCCCATTTCGGTGGTTCGACTCCAACATTGTGCTGAAAGAAATGTAGGTTTAGTTATATTTTTATAATAAAATAAACTGCTAACCATTATACAAAAAAGGGAAATACAACACAAAATAAGGGTCCGCCCTTTTCCGACAAACGTTTTGCACGGCGTTGTCGGAATTTCGAATTTGTTGGATTAAACAGTACCTACTGCTACAGAGTCCCTATAATCCGGATTTTTTTGAAGGAGTACTTTGTAATCCGTCAAATTACAAATCAAAGTGAGAAGATTCTATTTAAACTTTAAATCATATGTGTAAATAAACCTGTTCAATCATACATTACAATGTACAATGATAGGCATGTCGGATTACAAAGGGCTCCGGAGTAGCCAGGGGCCGGATTACCGGGGTTTTACTGTATTATGATCTTAAGATAATATTAAACGATCATGATCACAAAACAATTTCTTTGCATGACACTGGAACTTAGTTAACAAGAAAAGTCAATTGAGTTGAGAGCTTAAATAACATCCCAATTACTTTTTATATTCTCCTTTTTGTCAAAATATTTTGTTGACGAGTTCCAAATGTAATTAACATAAGTTTTTACGTACCATTGTTTGAAATAGATTGTCTAAGAAAAATACATCTTCTGGATTCGTAATGTTAGTACCGGTTTTTTCGCTTATGTACTTGAACAATGCTTGATAAGGCTCCACCCATTTCTTTATCTCTGGCTGCTCATACATTTTGTTTCTTAATTGTAAGTAACTATTACAGTTATACCAATATAGCAGCTGAAAAATAGCAACAATTAACCATCGAAACTCCATACCTAAATCTATTCTAATATTACGACTCGTTTTAGGGTTCCGTAGCCAAAATCGTAACCATTATAGTTTCGTCATGTCTGTCTGTCCGTCCGTATGATACAGGCATTTTATGAAATCTTGTGAAAAGGTGTTTTATAGTAGCCGCTACTTCATGTAACAGAAGCTGATTTTCTTTTTTCATCAAACATCAACGTGTGGCACATCATTCGATAGGTCTTTTAAAGACATTTTAAGGTGTCTAATAAACATTTTTAATTAAGTGAATATTTTTGGAAATAATCGCTCCAAAAGTTGCACGTGTGACCAAAAAAAAAAAAAAACAAATCACAAAGATAGCGCTTAATATTAAACTAAAATTATTTTCGACATGATCGGATATACACCGTCATTGAGTTATTGCCGAAAAACTACGTTTCTCAACAGAAGGGCTTAAGTACCATGAACATACATGTACTCTTCTGCTGGTGCAGTTCTTCAAATCGATTTTTTTTTTTATACGTAGTGCATTTATTTACAATAACGCCTGCGGAACCGTACACTGAGCATGGTCCGACATGCTCTTGCCTGGTTTTATTAGTCAATGGTGAACGTTCCATTAAAATATAATGTACTTTTCTACATCATTTTCATATACACCTTCTGGCCCCGAGCCAGGTACAAATCTTGTCACTCATTTCCTCTCGTAAAATGCTTCAGAGAGTTTTATCATAAAGGTCCGTAAACGTCAGCTGCAATTCGGTTGGTAAAAAAAAAAAAAAATATATTTCATTCAATACCTTCCGATTGAAAATCTATCAAATTATAGCTTACACAATATTTAAAAAAAAATAAAGTCAGCCAACTACGTAATGGATAATACGTCAGCTGGTCACATGAACATGAAATACATTTTTTATATTTTTAGTCATTTCTTATCAATTGAATTTACCAGATGACATTTTATACAATATTGTCAATTAATAAATGTCAGCTGGCTATATCTCGGTGAAAAGATTGTCAGCTGATGCTTTGAATGGTGTAGCTCGTGTGGTTTTCTCTCGGCATATTGCCAGCTATTTTTTTTATCAATTACAGGATCATATTTTTGTAATTAAAAGAAAGATAAACATTTATTTTTGAATTGAAGTTTTTTTTTTACGTAACATACGTGGAAGAAAGAAGACTGCTTAACCCACTCACCGAACCGCAGCTGACGTTCACGTAACTTCATAACTTCACTTCACTCTCTAAAGCATTTTACAAGTTTTCGCCTGAGACGAACATAATCATGTCAATATGTTTCTTAAACTGCATTTAAATCCGTTGCATAGTTTAGAAGATCTAAGCGTACAGACAGCGATTTTGTTTTTAAGGAAGTTGAAGGAAAAAACATATTTTGTATAATACTATTATTATGGTAAGTGGTAAGATCATGCTAATCCCTCGTGATTAATAATAGCATTTTAGTAAAAAAGTTGTGGAACTTGTTTTGTTCAGTGCTTTTTGATTACTCTTATTAAACCTGATCATTTCGTAGAGTCGGCGATAAAAACCACTAAAACCGCCGAAAGATATACAAAATTATTTGTACTAGGTATAGAATTCATTTCTGGCCATGACCAGGGTTTACTTTATTAGATTATGTATAGTTTATAGGCTAAAATTATGCTGAAGCAAGGGCACAAGGATTGTGGGGCAGTTAGACTGAGTGGAAGCGCGGGTTACTCCCTCCCCCTGCAGTGGCTTCTAAAGTTACACTCTCGTAGTGGCATCTGAAGTCGAATCAGACCTTGTACGGAACGATTATTGTACTTACACCTGACTACGGTGTAGCCAAAAAGAGTATATATTTTTAGCAGTCTAATGTTTACTTACATCGTCTTTTGCAAAAGGAGGTGTGTTGTATGGAATAGGTTGCCAGTCCAGATTGGGGTTCCATTTTTGAGAAGGTACCGGCGGATACAATGCCGATAAAGCGGCGAGAGCAGTCATCTGAGTTCTCGCATAGTCTGTAGTCCGTATCGTAACTTCGTCAGGGAGGTACAGTCGGGAGATGAAGCCATCATACAGATCCCTTAGATACTTACCTACGAAGTATGCGCGCTGTTTGCCTTTCTGTTGACAGACAACGTATATAAGTTAGGGTCTTTCACAGAGCGGTAGAGTAAGGAAAAGATGTAACAATGGTTTTTTATTTGTTTTTTATTGCTAAGATACAATCTATGCATGCTGTAGGTACCTATTCCCTACATTGTATTAAACGAAGATAACGCTATTTTTATTATGTTATTCATTTTTCTACTAAACCTGAGTGTAAAACTACTAAACTCACATTGTGTACCTAAAATAACACTCATTTAAAAAGAACAATAAGTAGGTAGTGTGGAAAATTGTTGTCAGTAAATAAAAGCGGTCGTAAATCTATGATTTATTACAGTTTCCTATTTATTTTTATACCCAGTTTAAGATTTAGTACCTACTTATTTGTTGATATTTATATATATTTGTTTATTGATATTGAAATCGGGCCATTGCAATCTCATTCAGTGTTTAGACGCGACTGATGTAGCTTAAAAATCTGCATACCTGACCCGCGTGTGTCATTGAGATGTGCCTTTAAATTATCTTCAAACAAATCTATTCACGTATGATCATAGTCTTAGACACTAACCAGCATAATGAAACCGAGTGAAAACCAATTTGTCACTTGACATATCACACGGCTAATGTGATAATTTAGATTTTGCCAGATAGGTATGCTATCAAATAGCTGGTACCAATGTAATATGACTCTACTCCATCTTCTGTCACAAGCCCCCATAGCCAAACACGGCATACTACGCTCTGAGACTTAATCAAACCTGATATTATAGCGAGATATAATGTATGCAAATGTTTACTCAAACCAATACCGTAGCGAAACTCATTACAGTTTTACAGGTTGTTATCACAGATACTCAAACCTTATACTATTTCGATTAACGGTTGAGTGATCGATTTTTTCTTTAAAGTACTTAGAATTTTGACCCTTCTTGCCGAAGGTATTGTTTTGTTCCACAGTAGAGCAAAAGCCCTTCAGTCTCTCTCCACTTTCTCTATATATTCCGACTAGCTAACCTGCGCAACTTCGTATGCGTCAATTACCCCGTTTTTGCAACATTTTTCATTGCTGCTCCGATCCTATTGGTCGTAGCGTGATTGATATATAGCCTATAGCCTTCCTCGATAAATGGGCTACCCAACAGAGGATATTTTTTCAATTCGGACCAGTAGTTACTGATATTACTGCGTTCAAACAAACAAACTCTTCAGCTTTATAATATTAGTATAGATTTGGTTGCTGAGATGTGAGGTCTAATTGGTACTGCTTTTGGCCACAGTTATAGAGTGTGCCACATCTTACGTAGAGCCCAGTTCTATTTAAAGTGGCACAAAAAGGGTCACAACGCGCAAAGTACCTAGGTGTTGCTAATGTCCTATAGGCTACTATTACTGCACTGAAAATGCCGAGATAAAAATCACACCTACTGAATGTAGTCCCCCGCGTGGTCAGACCTTATTGACTTCCAAAAACTACATAAACATTTTTCACTACGGTTTTCCTTAAGCCTTTGGTTTGCAGTAGTATTTTTTAATTGTCATCATGATATACATAACAAAGACTCGCCAGATCGACAGATATGCTTGATTACCACGGCCAGGTACATAGTTGAGTGACCATAGGCCGGAAACTCATACGTATAGTTGGATGTAATTAGTATCGTATGATAAATCGTAGATAATAGTAACTTTTGTCAATTGAATGTCTCCTATTGAAGCTGAATAACAATACTGGCTTTGGAAAGGTGACTTTAGAGCACCACCTGATGCAGCTTCAGGTTTTGGGGCCACCATTATCTATACTAATATTATAAAGCGGAAGAGTTTGTTTGTTTGTTTGTTTAAACGCGGTAATCTCAGGAACTACTGGTCCGATTTGAAAAATTCTTTTTTTGTTGGATAGCCCATTTATCGAGGAACGCTATAGGCTATATAACATCGCGCTACGACTAATAGGAGCGGAGCAGCGACGAGAAATGTTGCAAAAACGGGGAAAATTTACGCATACGAAGTTGCGCGGGACAGCTAGTGTAGTCTTAAGTACTAGACTCATTTTAATAGATTCCGAATATACAACGTTCTTATATATAGTGCAAACCTGATAGTAGTTTGCTCAGTATCATTAACGTTATCCATTGGGATAGTTTTTGGACCATGTAATTTTTTTAACCATTAAATAATGCATTATTATTGATCTATATCTATACTTCTACCTAGTCTAGCCATAAATATTGTTACGAAGAAAAAACATTTTTTTTTATTGCAAATAATATTTATTACTTTTACAGTGTGTTAGTTTAATACATAAATAAAAAACAATTCAAAATATAAAAAGCTTATTCGAAGTGGTCTCCATTGGCTGCAACACAGTCCTTTAAACGTTGAGGCCAGTTATCAATAGAAGCACGCACTCTTTCCATGGGAAAATTCTTCACTGCCAATCGTATGGATTGTTTTAGGGACTCCAAATTATCATGGCGTTTAGAGCAAGCCATACTCTCTAAAACTGACCATAAATCATAATCCAGCGGATTAAGATCGGGACTAGACGACGGCCAGTCTTCAGCTCTGATGAAGTCCGAAACGTTCACTTCCAACCAAGACTGCGTGGACCGAGCTTTATGACCCGGCGCTGAGTCTTGTTGGAAGGACCATACTTGGTTATTGAACATGGTGTTGTTAAGGGGTTTAACTACCTTCTCAAGAATGGTATCTTGATACACTTGTGCCGATGTTTTGATACCTTTTTCACAAAAATATGGCTCAGTCACTCCTTCATAGCTAACACCCCACCAAACCATCACTGAAGTCGGATAATGCCCACGTTGCACTCTGTCGACTAATTGGGAAGCTTCCTTAGAGCTTTGAGCATAAATACGGTCATTTTGTTTGTTAAAATGTTGCTCAACTGTAAAGATTTTCTCATCCGTAAACAAAATTTTTCTGTGACCTCCCTTTGCGTACCGCTTCAGTAGTTGCTTCGATTTTACCACCCTATTCTTTTTTAAATTATCAGTTAAAAAATGACCAGTGCGTCTCTTATAGGCTGCAAGTCCTAAGTCATCTTTTAAAATGCGTGACATGGTTCTGGGTGCTATCTTCATCTCCCGAGATAAAATCTTTTGCTTTCGGACAGATTTCTTCGAATTCTTTCCCTTACTGCTTTGACCACCATTTTCGTACGAACACTACGTGGACGGCCAGATCTTTTTCTGTCACAAACAGAGAAGGTCTCATTGTACCTATTAATAGCCCGGTACACAAACATTTGACTAATACCAAGCGTATGGAGAGTTTTAAAAATTACATTCGGCTCCATACCAACTTTGTGTAATGCAATCACAGCGATTCGGTTTTCTTTATCACCCCACTCCATTTTAATATAGCAAAATATTGTACAATGTATTGGCGCCAAAATTAGAAAATACAATGAACAATCGTATAAAAATGACAGATTCCAAATTCAAATGTAATATCTTTCTTATTTTTAATTGTAACAGTATTTATGGCCAGACTAGGTATACTAATATTATAAAGAGGAAAGATTTGATTGTTTGTTTGTATTGAATAGGCTCCGAAACTATTGGACGGATTTGAAAAATTCTTTCAGCTTTGTGAAGGTACACTAACCCCGGGTCACGGGAACGGGAACTACGCGGGTGAAACCGCGAGGCGTCCGCTAGTTGTAACAATAAAAATCCTATTTTATTTGTTCAAAACGTTATGTGAAATGTGATCTTTGTAAACTATGTTCTCATGTAAGTGATTTCTTGTTTTTTTTTGAGAATAAATATATTTAAATCCAATGTGATCATGACTTGTTTTTCAATAATAACTATGGATTTACGTACTACGGGACGTAATGAACACGATAGCGCGAAGAAGACAAGACAACTTGAAAGGCTTATAACTCTGCGAGTTTTCAATATTTCATTTTCTTTTTTTATATGATTTCTTAAGGTAATAATCTTATTGGGTATGAGCTTTGCACTATACCAAAAATAACCTTGTATAAAAACATCTTCTGTGTCACTTTCATTTAAAGAAAAATAGTAGAGGCAGATATACTTTTAAGAACGACTTAAATTTAAGCATCTTTTGAGTATTCGTGGGGCAAAGGTATAGCCAATTCTGTCTAAAACGATTACGTAAACTCACATCTTGGGCTTTCCGATTTTCGATTAAGTAATAGGTACTATTGCTAAACTATTACATATACAAATGAAAATACAGTTTACGTTTACTTGACCGTGGTATTGTTATACGGCTTCAAACAACACACACTATGTAGGCGGGAGATTAGGTACTGCCTTCGTATCGTGATAACCAAAGAGTAAACATCAACGTGTACTGGTAAAGGCTACTTACATTTGTAAGGGCTTTCTTTCCGTACGGAAAGAATAGATTTGGAGATAAATGTTCTTCTGACGGATACAGTTCCAATTCTTCGCCGTCTGGTGTACGGTCCCCGTGGCGGAACATCTGTTAATAATTTAGAAGTTATCATAGAGTGTGAAAAGAGTTCTTGGAGTTTAGTGTTTTAGATGTTATTCTACCTCCTTGTTTACCAATTTCTAATTAAAGTAAGTACATAGTAACAAGTGTTGTAAACGATTTCGATTTATAGAATTTAAAAAAGGAATAAAAGTATGGCTCACACATATTTTTTAAATAGACAGTTACAATAAAATATACTTTCGCATTATCAAATAACAAATTGGAAGTCTAAACATCTGCAAATAATATTCGATATACCAAATGTCCAATTTCGATATAATTGGGCACTTGATTGGTTTGTGATTAAATCTTGTGCTATTAACTAATCGCACGTGTCATTGGAACCGGCTTTTGTATGATGACCAGCGGTCGTTACTGAATTAATGACCTCTGAGTTATATAGGAAGCTGGGAGCACGTTTAGCGGTCGTGGTCGTTGTATAACAAAATATCCTACCACAAAAGCGAGCACCAGTTCTGTGTTGGTTAAGCTGGCGTCTGTAGCGTCCCCTGTAGGTTGTACCACGCGGCCGTATGCAGTTTCCTCTCCACATACCGCCGCAGTCCCCACCAACATAACCATCACTAACACCAACCCCATTTTTCAATTGTAATTTCCCGCCAAACCGACAGAGCGGTCTGTTATCGGCGGTACGTACGCGCGCTCGCGAACAGTTTTCGACTGCAGTACCCAGAGCCTCTACTCCATTTATATACAGATACATAGAATTATATTTCAAGAGGGACGGCGACACTACACTACTTCAATAGATGTGTGAATCTCTAACGATGTAATCCGTTGTTAGATGTATATATCTCAAGTTATAGATACATTATATTATCATATTTAAATCTGAATAATTTAATTAATGACTGAAGATGAACAGCCTTAATTTATTATAAATATAGGATTACATAGTTCATTTTCATTTTTACAATAGGAAATACAAAAACTTTTGACGAATTAAGATCTTTTATAAATCCTTAGCATTTTATAATTAAAGCAGAAATAGGTACCCCCCTGATAAAACGTTAGAATGCGGAACTATTATCATATAGGATGTTTCAGTGCTATCCTTATTGACGCGTTGATGTCCCTTACATATTTGTATAGAGATACTGATACGTATTTCCTGGCTATACCTATTGCTTGTTGTCGAACACACCTGCCAATGTGTATTACACGTCTATGGTAGGTACAGCATCTTCCAATTTTTATGAATTATTTGATGTATTTAATTTTATCTTGATAAGACAAACTAGCGTTACCATATCAAGTTAAGGACGCGTGGTTGTCATCCATAAGAAATAAATAAAAATATAAAAGTATTAACAAAAGTACAATGGTCTCTTAGTCCAAGAGGGGTCCACCAAAAAATGCAAGCACTTTATAAAGGTTGATTTTTTGATAATGTCACATTAGTGGACTAAAGAAATACACTTTCGTCAGTCAGCTAGATGCCTTGGCGTTTGGCGTAGATTCAGGTTTATTTTTTCCAATTAACTAAATATGTGTATAGTGAAACTGCTTTCTAAAGCTTAAAAAAATAGTTTTCTACCAGTATATTAATGACCACCAAAAAATGCAACCACTTTATAAAGGTTGATTTTTTGATATTGTCGCATTAGTGGACTAAAGAAATACACTTTCGTCAGTCAGCTAGATGCCTTGGCATTTGTCGTAGATACAGGTTTATTTGTTTCCAATTAACTAAATATATGTATAGTGAAACTGCTTTCTAAAATTTAAAAATTAGTTTTCTACCAATATATTAATTCAAAATAAGTTTTACGTTTGTCAGTCATGCAAAATTTTGTAACCAGGCGCGTCATGCCATGCGTTAAAGTTGTATTCATGAACAGTGCTCGATCTGCGCGAGCTATCGATTGCGTGATCTGAAATTAAGTATATCCGATAAAGAATATTATCAGAATTACATAATAATTAGTCAGTCTATATGACTCTGTAACAGATGCTGTCAGTAATCGATTAAAGTCGCCAAACGCTTAGGAACCCAGCCGCTCCACTAATGTGACGTTATGTCATTAAATCAACCTTTATAAAATGCTTGCATTTTTAGAGCTCATCTCCCGGTCTATTTTTAAGCTTATATAAAATATGAGGATTTTTCTTGAAAAGATAACCTTAATGTCCTTAAACTGTACCTGAATCGTACGTTTGTTGACTTGATCTTGAACTTGACCAAATTTTATTGTAGTTTGTGCATCGTTATTTTTGTACGTATTCTTATTAGGTACTTTACCTACTTATTGTTTTCTTTGTAAATATTTTAGTTGTTTTATTTAATAATATAATAATAATATCTTAATATCTTGGGATAAATATACTTATATATTTCTAAATACATACATATTATAGGTAAATTAATAATAATATCTTGGGACAGCTCACACAACGTTATCTGATCCCAAACTAAGCAGAGCTTGTACTATGGAAACCAGACAACTGATAAACATACTTATATATTTCTAAATACATACATATTATAGATAAATAACACCCAGACACAAAATAAATTATCGTGCTCATCACACGAAGTTTTATCCTGGGTGGGAATTGAACCCACGACCTCTTGCGTAGCAGTCGGACACACTCCCATCGCGCCACAGAGGCAGTCGATTTAAATACGGCTTACTGGAAGGGGCCTTTTAATTTTATAAGAATATCTTGGGACAACTCATACAAGGTCATGTGATCCCAAACCAAGTAGAGCCTTTACTATGGCAACAAGACCACTAATAATCATACTTAATATTTCTAAACCTAACCTATTGTTTAAGAACGAGCATTACATGTACAAGTCTTGTCATGTCTTTTTACAAGTGTTATATTTTACTTACTAAATGAATAAAGATTTTTTATTTATATTATTGATAAATTTCTCCCAGACTTAAAATAAACCATCGTGCTCATCACACTAAGTTTTATCCTGGGTTTGGATCGAACCAGCGACCTCTGGCTTAGTAGTCAGAGTCACTAAGCACTGGACCAACAGACCACTCAATTAATGCACTGAATACAATTGTTAAGTGTCCTATTAAGTTAATTAGAATAATGAGTTTCGAATCGGCGACCTGACTATTACGAATCTGATGCCTTAACTGGCCTTATCCTAATGCTTATCAGTATTATACTACTGCTACTACTAGGACTAGAATGTTGCGATTATCCGAACAGTTTATTTAATGCAAGAATAATCTCTTGCATTAATGGAACTCCTGGGATGCCCTGTTCACAATGTTCACTGATAGTCTTCCACTTCAGGACTGCAGTATAAAACTTTTTTTACAAAAACCGGGCAAGAGCTTGTCAAACCATGCTCAGTGTAGGGTTCCGCAGCCTCGAATAAATGCATCAGCAGAAGATCGTACGTTCATGGCACTTACGCCCTTTTGTTGAGAAACGCAGTTTTTTACCAATAACTCAATCATGTTATCCGAAATCATGTCCAAAATAATTTTAGGTAAAAGTATTTATAAACGCTACCGTGATTTTTTTGGTATGACGGTTCAAAAGTAAAGGGGGACACATACACAATATATTCAACTTTAACAAAAGTATTCACTTAATCAAATATAATTATTAGAAACCTTAAAATATTTTTAAAAGAGCTGTCGAATTATGTGCCACACCATTATGTGAATTGATGTTTGCTGAAAAAAAAACAGCTTCTGTTATATGTATGAGTGCCCCCCTAAAAATATTTATTTTTATTATTTAGCTATCAAACAAAGTAGCGGCTACTACAAGACACCTTTTCATCAATATTCATCACGTAGTCTTTGAGTAAATTGCCTGTGATATACGGACGGACCTGTGTGTCTGTACACACATTCAGACGTACATGACGAATCTTTAAGGGTTCCGTTTTTGCCAGTTTGGTTACGGAACCCTAAAAAACATCTAACCGACTTCAACTATGGTTCATTTGCTGGCATGTATTGAGGAGTTTCGTTTTCTGTTTCCGATATTCATCATCAGATCCTTACGAAATTTATATGGGACCATTTCGGAATAAACCTCTTGCGAAAACAAATAAAAAAAAAAAATTACTCTCCGTCTTTATATGACGCAGTTATATTTAAATTTTAAAAAATACGCAAACATCCGAATTGAAAACCTTCTCCTTTTTAAAGTCGGTAAAAATTCTTAAGTAGGAAAAGTCATAATAAAATTACTATTACATTTGAATAGTGTGTTTTTTACAGTATCAATATTTTGGTTGTACCATTACATATTTCATTAAAATATAATGATAATATTAAAATGTTTTTATTATATTTAAATTCTACATTTTTATAATAATATTTTTATGTAATATATTTTAGTTCTAAATTGTTATAATAATATTATTTTTACATAATATTAAATTTTATGGATTTGGTACATTAAATAACGTTTTTTTATTAATAAAAACTTTCTATAAATTTGATAAGCTCGTGTTATTTACAACATTAAAATAAATCGGCTTTGCTCTTATTTCACCTAAATTATCTATTCTCCATAAAATAAAACTGCCCTTGCAACAACAGTATGACTTGAACCTTGAAGATTTCGTCGCTTCTACGCCCTTTGCCAGTACTAAATTTAAAGGACATTTATCTTCCTAGTACAGAATATGGACGCGACATCAGCTAACGATCTCGCTGTTAGTATCAACGGTAACTCCCCTATGATCTCTAGATGGCCTTGTTCAACCGTTTGTTCCACTGCGGTCTGTGAGGTAAAAGTACTTCCCCATGTCTATGCGTTATGCCTTTCTAACTTGGTTTGTTAGTCTCCCTTATAATTTTTGACAGTCCATTATTAATTACTTTAAGGGACTAATAGATAACAGGGTAGGAAACTTAAAATATGCATTCTGTTTACCATTGGTTTTCTTTTAAACTTACGAGCACACTTAAACCGTTATGATCTAAGTTTTTAAGTTAGAGCCAAGTTCGCCGACATCAAAAAATATAAATTGTTTTTTATTTACCTAATACTAGATTGGAAATTTGAAATCTCGCGTTTGACCCTTTTAGGAGTTAAAATTTCAAGTCTAAGTTAGTTTTACAGTCACGCTGATCGTCGGCGCTCACGCATATAAATTTTAAAGAGTTTTTTTAATTATCTAATACTAGATTGGAAATTTGAAATCTCGCGTTTGACCCTTTTAGGAGTTAAAATTTCAAGTCTAAGTTAGTTTTACAGTCACGCTGATCGTCGGCGCTCACCCATATAAACTTTAAAGAGTTTTTTTATTTACCTAATACTAGATTGAAATCTCGCGTTTAACCCTTTTAGGAGTTAAAATTACAAGTATAAGGTTGGTTTTACAGTCACGCTGATCGTGGAGCCGACTTATGTCTGAGCGCTGATCAGTCAACGTCACTCAGAAAAAAATAAATTACATACATCGTCAATCAATCAGTGTGAGAAAAACCAGCCTTATAGCTGTGTGCCAAATTTCAACCCAATCCATTCAGTCGTTTGAACAGTGTTTTGTGGTATGTCAGTCAGTCACCGTTTCCGATACATATACACATGAGTTTAACTATTGGTCAAGTGACGGAGAACACTTATCAATAGTTAAACTGCCTGAAATTATACTTGTAGGGGCGTTAACTGCAACTTCTATCCATTAGAATCTCTTACTTAATTTTCTTGAAGATATTATTTCTTATAGCTCTATTTTCTTTGTTCCAGGTATGACAGACGTACACTACAACGATCAAGCTCTTCTTGAACAACTGATGATATGTACTGATTTCGTAGACAAGGCGGAGAGATACGAACTACTCGGTCCATTATACCGGCTTATAATACCTATCTACGAACGACGAAAAGACTACCAAGCACTGCTAACATGCTACCAACATCTCACAAAAGCATACGCGAAGATCATAGAAGTGACACACTCGGGGAAAAGACTCCTTGGTAGATTTTATAGAGTAGCATTCTTTGGGAAGGCTCATTTCGGTGATGATGAAGAAGGCATCGAGTTCATATACAAGGAACCGAAGCTTACTTCGTTGAGCGAAATCTCTGAGAAGTTACAGAATTTCTATGAGCAGAAGTTTGGCGCTGGGAATGTGAAGATGATTATGGACTCGGCACCGGTCAGTATTTTCGATCATATTACGTTCAACGTTCTCGTTTTAACATCATTATTTTAAAACATTTATTTAAAGACAAATAATACACTATTTACAGAAAACCCTTAACAAAATAAATGGAAACATTCGAGTACACACACACACAAACAATTTCTCACCCTAAACTCATAAACTTACTCATATATTTTCTTCCGTGGTGGGTAATATATAATATGGTAAATGACTACGCTTAGACTGGGGCACAAAATAAGTAATAGTACTACGTTCGAAGGTTCACTCCCTAAAAAAGTAAGGTTTAGGTATAAAAATATACCTAGACTCGCCAAAGCTACCCGCCTGCAAAAGTGAAAAGAGTGGCCGCGAATTTTTATGACTCGCCAAAGCTACCCGCCTGCAAGAGTGAAAAGAGTGGCCGCGTATTTTTATGACTCGCCAAAGCTACCCGCCTACAAGAGTGAAAATAGTGGCCGCGAATTTTTATGACTCGCCAATGCTACCCGCCTGCAAGAGTGAAAAGAGTGGCCGCGAATTTTTATGACTCGCCAAAGCTACCCGCCTGCAAGAGTGAAAAGAGTGGCCGCGAATTTTTATTACCATTTCCTAGAATCCCGACGTATCACTTATTAGACCCGACTTTTAACAAGTGTTATTTTGCATCATAAGTGAATTTTGTATTTTTGAATCTTGATTCTAACCAAGCATAGGTACAGAATGTCATTCCATACCTTATGTAAACGTCACCAGATTTTCTATATACACATTGCTCATTCGCGACGAATACGCAACGTGTATAAATCCTAATGAAGTCTAATAATACGGGTGCGTTGTTAATCAAGAATTCAAAACAATCATTTCATAATATTATAACTTTTTTCAATATGTATCTAGTTCATTAAGATGTAACTGTGGCATTTACAAATGACTAACCTAGTTATTTTTCTTATTTGTGAATCAAGGTGCAGCCAGACAAATTTATATATTAGTATTTTGTTTTAATTGAATGCATAGTATACTTCCCGTAATAAAACTGTTCGAGATAGTTTTGGGTTCGATTCAGTTCCGATTCGACTAGTGTCTCGTGTCAGAATTGTGTTATTTATCAATTTGTTGTTCAAAGTATTTCAAAGTCTAGGTTAAATACTTCGCATCCGTGGTCGAAGTCCGGTCGACGCTGTGATTATTCCCGAGCAAGGTTATTTTTTTTCTGAGGGTTACCTCGGGCTACCGATACAAAAATATATCTTGTTGTACATGATTCTTTGTACCTATTATACTAATTAACTACAATACAAAGGGAAACCGAAAGTAATAGTGTTCTAAGGACCCTCCGCCACTGTTCCGGAGTATACTTTAAAAAGAGAAAAAACCGGGCACAAGCATGTCGGATCACGCTCCGTGTAGGGTTCCGCAGCCTTGAATAATTGCATCAGCAGAATAGCGTATGTTTATGGCACTTACGCCCTTTTGTTGAGAAACACAGTTTTTCGGCAATAATTCAATGACGGCACATCCGATCATGTCCGAAATAATTTAAGTTGAATGCGTCTGTTAAGAAGTGTCTGAAGTGCCCCCCCCCCCCCCAATATTTATTATTATTATTTAGCTATCAAACTAAGTAGTGGCTACTACAAGACACCTTTTTACCAAATTTCATCAAAATTCATTGAGTAAGTCTTTTAATAAAATGCCTGTGGCATACGGACGGACAGACAGACAGACAGACAGACGGACATGACGAAACATCAGTTTTTGCCATTTTCGCTACGGAACCCTAAAAATGATGGATTCATCATTTTTAGGGTTCCTACAATCTGGGCAATATTATTTTTAAATGATTATTTAAAAATAATATTGTTCAGATTGAAGCTCAACTTAAGCTTGGAAACGTAACGGACAGACATTCAGAGTTACCTTTATAATATTAGTTTGGATACAACATTTGGACATCCGTCCAAAAGAGTGAGAGAGAGATAAGTAGATAAAAAACAAATATTTTTACTTCAAGTAGGTATTCAATAGTGTATATTTCATTTAGAAATCTTTATAATATGCGTTATTTATTTTTAAATATTGAAAAGGTCACATTTGCATATGGCGTGACATAGCACTATATAACAAGCTCTGAACACCCTTTATACGGCGATTGGTTACGGCGTATCGCATCATAGACTCGCCTCATCCTACTAATGTTATAAATGTATGGATGTTATTACTCGATTACGCAATAACGACTAACCGGACATTGATAAAATTTTGAATGTGAAATATAACTAATTTTATAATCTAGAGTGACATATTGGACATTTTTTATTGTAATAACCAATGTCAACGTGTTGAAACTCGCGAGTGAAAGCGAAATAAAACCATATATCTACGTTTCGTATCTAACCTGTATTCTGAATGTGCTCATAAAACATTATTTGTAAAGTATTAACGTTATCATAATAATATTAAGTCTGATATAATAAATAATGAAAATAGGTTACTCATTAACTTCACTACGTATCTAAAAAATATGTATGAATTCTGTTCTACAGTAGGAGTGTGTACATATAAACTTATCATTGCTAGACATAGGTATCCTTTTCTCAATATTAATAATATCTTGGGACAACTCACACAAAGCTATCTCATCCCAAACTAAGCAGAGCTTGTACTATGGAAACCAGACAACTGATAAACATTGATAAACTTTCGCGTAACTATTTGTACACATTATGAAATAATGTTTATTGCAAGACGTTTCAGCCGTATTGCAACGGCCGTGGCAATACGGTCGAAACGTCGGGCAATAAACAAGGTATTTTACTTTAAATTATTCACGCGATTGAGACCCGTAATATATACATCTTCATAACTGATAAACACACTTACATATTTCTAAATAAATACATATTATAGATAACTTTTTTATAATATTATTTGCATCAGACCTTTAACATGGTTTAGAGTTTATTAGTGGCAGCACCTTATCAAGTTTATAAACATTCAAACATTGTAAAATTGGCAATTTGAAAAGAGTGGCCGAGAGATTTTATGGCCAGGTTCTTTTCTCCGGCTTTACTTATTGTTTGCCAACTTGGCATTACATGTCGTACATGTAATGCCAAGTTGGCAAACAGTATCACAAGTGTTGTTTTGCATCCTAAGTAAATTAAAAATGTTGTTTTTTTTATTTTATTAAAGTTTATTATCTGCTTTATAATTTTTTTTTTTAAATAATGACTCCCGCAGTAGGGTACAAGCCCAGTGTCGTTGGGGGCTTTATAAATATAAAAATCACGGGCACAAAGTACACTCAGACTCGAGAACAACAATTTGTGGATCACACAAAGTGGTGTCCCATGTGGGAATCGAACCCAATTTTTACGATGGACGTCAATTTAACTAACCCTGATGTTGTTTTTTTTTTTCATTAAACCAGGTTAACCGTGACGAACTAGACAGCAAGCTAGCCTACATCCAAGTGACATGGGTGCGCGCAGCCCCAGAGGGGGTATCCCCGGCCTCAAGCGGCGGCGAGGGCTCTTTCGACCGCGCACACAACGTACGACGCTTCGTGTTCGAAACTCCCTTCACGCGAGACGGAGCTGCTCGTGGGCCGGTACATCATCAGCGGCTGAGGCTCACACATCTTACTGGTAATTATAGTGCAATAGATTATAATAAACTAGATGCAATAGACATAGGTATATTACATTCCTCCACAGTTTAACGTCATGTCGTCATACCTGTTTTTTCTATACGAATTTATACAGTTTTGAGGTTTTATAAACAGACACTGATTTGACTTGGCACGGTGGTATATCTCATTAGAGAATAGCCAAGTAGGCATGCAGTAGACATTATTGTGCGTATGCGCAGACGCAAGTGCACTATCTATTTTCTCACTCTTGCGGACAGATGCGACGAATATCTGATATGACAGAGAGAGACAGATCGCGAAAGTTTATCAATAGTCAAAACATAGTTTTTTATAGTATCATACCTCAAAAGGTAAAAAAAGGATTACTCTCTTGTCCGTCTGTCTGTCCATCTGTCCGTGAGTCACCGCCGAATTTTTCTGTTCTGGAAATTTATACCAGATTTTGAGGTCTATAGTTCCTATTAAGTGTACAAATATCAAGTCCTATGTCAACACGATAAAAATATATGGGCAAATTTTGGATTTTCGCGAAAACTTATAAGTACCAAAATTAGCAAAAAATAGCAAGGTTTTACAGCACAAATAAAGGAAACATTCCAAAAAATAAAAAAGTTACAAATTAAAGGGTGTCCCCATATTTATAATTTGTACCTACAAATTGGTACGGAACCCTCGGTGGGCGAGTCCGACTCGCACTTGCCCGGTTTTTTTAGAAATGAACCGATAGTTTGATTTTTACTTATGCTCCCTTATATTGCCTAATACTAATAAATTTCAATACAATAAAATTATGTCATTTATTGGCACTTAATGTACATTTCAGGCCTATCTGCACACGTAATATAACAGACGAAAGTTATTAAAATATCAACTGATAACGTAAAAGGCGTGATATTGTATTATACAACAATCATTGAAAGTAAGTCACTGTAACAACTTGAAATAGAATATAATAGTTTATGTGGAATAAAGAACGGGATTTTACGGCCGCATATGCGTCAATGCGTCAATTCTAACTTGGTATTTATTTAACATAAGAATAACGGTATTAACAATAGGTTATAACTGATTATAACAATAAGATACATATACAATATTGCGTCCATCATAACTTGTCTCTTGTATGATTATGTTGGCGCCACTGCTTGTCAGGCAGCATCTTCAGACAAAATAAAATAAAATAAAACCGGCCAAGTGGGAGTCGGACGCGCGCACGAATGGTTCTGTACCATTATCTATTAAAACGGCAAAAAAATATTTTCTTTTGTATGGGAGCCCCTTAAATATTGATATTATTTTATAATTATTTATTTTTAAAGTGAATTACATAACTCAATATTCTGTGTATATTTCAAGCGTCTACCTGTTGCCGTTATCAATATCGAGCAAAAAAAACGGCCAAAAAAAAGTTTTGGTTCGGGACCCCCCTTAAATGTTTATTTTATTCTGTTTTTTTTTTTTTTAGTATTTGTTGTTATAGCGGCAACAGAAATACATCATCAGTAAAAATTTCAACTGTCTAACTATCATGAGATGACAGACAGACGGACAGCGAAGTCTTAGTAATAGGGTCTCGTTTTACCCTTTTGGTACGGAACACTACCAGTGGCAGCAGTTGGAACAGGTCACACAGGCCGATCTGTATAAGCATTGTGATTCTATGGCAAAGATATTTTATAAATCCTTTTGATTTGAACCTAAATATGCGTTGAGAAACCGCATATTTAGGATCAAATCAAAAGTGTTCTAAATCTGTAATCTCTGAAACAATTATGCGGAGCATATAGAACAGTTTTCAGTGATAAAAAAAAAACGGTTGTCTGTAAAGTCGGTTTACGGATAATAATTTTACGTGATAACGTCATAAGAAAACATCGAGGACATATCGCCTTGCTTAGCAGTTATTATTCAAATAACATTAGTTCCAATTGTATCGCACATCATGTCGCTGCAATTGCCATTCGCTGTTGTTTAGCAACCAATCAATAACGAGACACTTTTTCGTGCGTGCACCCGGTCATCGATTAATAAAACTTTATTTCGTCAAATTTAGTTTCGATTTATAAGAGCGAATTGGATAAGGACTAATTAATTATATAATATAACTAATTCGTCCTTATCCAATTCGCTCTAGGGAAAAGCAGTTTATTTGCTACTAAGATATGTTATTTCAGATTTATATTATACCTAATTTTTTTTTTATAGTTATACCATTTATCTAAATTCTGTTTTTTACATTAAAATAATATGTAACTTCCAGCTGAATATTGGTTCCCGTACGTGAAGCGTCGAGTGCCGGTGATCGACACTCAAGTCGAAGAGAAAAGTCCCATAGAAGTCGCTCTCTCCGAAATGGAGAGTCAAGTCGCCGAAATAGCAGAGATCGTCAACGCCAAAGCACCTGATATAAAGAAGTTGCAGCTGAGGTTGGTTGAGTATAATATATACTAATATTATAAAGTTTGTTTGTTTGAATGCGATAAACTCAGGAACTACTGGTCCGAATTGAAAAATTATATTACTGTTGGATAGCCCATTTATCGAGGAAGCTTATATGCTATATAACATCACGCTATGACCAATAGGAGAGGAGCAGCAATAAAAAATGTTTTTGCAAATAGGCTTGTTTCCTATGTAAACAAAAATATCTAAAAGTTTAAAAATTAATAAAAATAAAACTAGCATTTATACTATCAACAATTAATTCCTTTTCCATTTTTGTGTTAGATAGGATTTTTAATCACACTAATATTATAAAGGTGAAAGTTTGTGAGTATGTGAGTGTGTATGTACAATTTGGCATGGAGTTAGCTGACACCCTGGATTAACACAACGAACCATGGGTAACAACGCGGGGCACAGCTAGTCATATCATAAAAAGAAGTAATTTGACTAGAAAAAAATAGTGACGTTATAGGCCGGTATTTGAATGAGATCTCCATATAAAATCTGCGTTTTGACATTTCTTAAAGAGTTGTTATTTTGACTAGTTGGAAACTAGCCCATTGCGGAGAAAATTCACGCAGACTAAGTTGCGCGGGTCAGCTAGTATAACTATAAAATCAAAAAGTTAGTAAGAATGGATTCCCATTACGAAACATTTACTAGGGAAACCGTCACGGGCAACCTCACTAACCCTGCAGGTTAGTGATGTAAAATGTCACGTCACACAAACCAATCGTCCAACGTAGCTTTTCAACATCACTGCTTGCACCTTGTAGATCATCGCTTGTCAAATGTCAACTGACTAGAATTGATAATACTAGACTGATGTTTTCAGCTGATTTATAAGTTAAAAGAAGTATGTATAAGTTACAATGGCGGCCTGTTTTATCTTCTACTGGCTTTGTTTAACTGCCTCTGTGGCGCGGTGGGAGTGTGTCCGACTGCTACACAAGACGTCGTGGTTTCGATTCCCACACGGGACGCCACTTTGTGTGATCCACAAATTGTTGTTCCTAGTCTGGGTGTACTTTATGTCCGTGACTTTTATGTTTGTAAAGTCCCCCGCGACACAGGGCTTGTACCCTACTGTACGATGGTCGTCTTTAAAAAAAACCAAAACACTAAATAAAAGTTTAGTCTATTTTGCTTTCCAGAAGAAGTGGTAGGACAAAGCTCAGGACAGAGGGTCTGGAATGGCATGGCACAGAATTGCGTTATGAGTTATGATTTAGTCGCCGTTTATTGTTATGAATTGTATATGCATATAAAATCAAGTATTTTTTTTTTTGAGTTCTTTTATGTATATTTTTATCTAATTCAACCTAGACGATACCCCGTGAAAAAAACGACGGTTTCCACTTCGGAAGTGCCGGCAGAAGTGAAAACTTGAACATTTACGTTACATACTGATGAAATTTTAATAATATTTACTGACACAAAAAAATATGAAAAATCAAAAATTAAAATAAGTAATGGGGTGTTCTGGTTTCTGGACCGCCCGAGCTATTAACATTGTAGATGGTGGCGAAAGTTACCTTCGTATTCTATTGATATTGTAGTAGTTTTTCATTGATTTCCCTCCGTCTTACGAATTTTCAATCAGGTCACCTGTCCTGACGCGAGTTTAAACATTTTTACCTATCCCAAAAAGTGCACAACGCCGCTAAAGAAGTGTCCACTTCAAAAATGTATCTATCTGATTTTTTTTATCAGCAACACAGAATAATAGGCTTTGTTACTAAGGCTAGTAACACAAGCCTATTATAATCATAGGCTAAACTCTTGTTGCCTTGAAACAAAAACAAAATAAACAGATACCGTTGTTTATTATGACTAAATCAAAACGGAAGAATATGAAATAATCATCCGATCGCCTGATCGTCTGATCGCCCAGTGGCAAAGTTCAACTAGTCAACAACCTCACTATCTTCACTGATTGTATTTCACAATTAACTTAGGATAAGCTCTGTGACAGTAACCTGTTCGTATCGTATAGACTTTGGACCTGTAGACGATCGGGGTTCCTTTACGGAATAGACACAATAACGAGGTTATCACATATCGCGTGAGTGGTTACAACCAATCACGCGATATACCATACTAGCTGACCTGCGCAACTTCGTCTGTGTCAATTATCCCTGATTCTGCAACATTTTTGCTATTGGTCATAGCGTGATGTTATATAGCATTATAGCCTTCCTCGATAAATGGGCTATCCAACACTAAATGATTTTTTCAATTGGGTATTTGACTGCTATCAAAATAAAATATTTTATACTAACCATGTAAAAATATGTCAAGAGTGTTTTGAAAAAATATATTCATCTATAATTTAACGTGTTTATTAATTTTTAATCATAAAAAGAAGCACTAAAATTGAATGATTTGACCATAAAAAACGTGACGTCATATGCTAGCATTTCATACAAATATGTACGGAGTGAATCGTTTTTGACGTTTCTTAAAAAGAGGCTGATTTGACTTTAGTCAAATACCCTATTCGAACCAGTAGTTCCTGGGATTATCGCGTTCAAACAAATAAACAAGCAAACTTTTCATCTTTATAATATTGTATTGGGTGTAACCTAACTGCATTAAATGTAGTTTTTTATTTTTTAAAGTTAGACAAGTTATTAACTAAAAAGGTTAAATAATATAATATGATGTTTAAATGGGTACTTTTGAGGAGGGAGGCTTAAGACATTTGCCCCCCATTGATACGCTAATGAGTTGACTTATCTTCGTTTAATTAGTGCTGTACGGGGCTTGATCTACCATAAAGAATAGTGTGAAGCTTATTGCGCAAAGACCAAGTGAAGGTGCATCAGTCACATCGCGTCCCAAGCTCGCGTACAAATTTCTGAAGTAGCATTAAGAGCATTTAGTTATAGATAAAGAAAATCAGAACCAGAACAGACCGGGGTTTGATGCCGTAACTATCATACTTAACAGATTTAACCTATATTTTGTAATAAGAAATGTATTAGTGGGATTTTTTTATAACTAAGTAGTAGTAGTCGTTTTCAACATAAACTATGTTTTTTTTTATCCCACGTATCGAAGGCTTATGTGTAACTAGATGACCTGCGCAACTTCGTATGCGTCAATTTTCTATCTTTTTGCAACATTTTTCTTTGCAGCTCCGCTCCTATTGGTCGTAGCGTGATGCTATATAGCCTATAACCTTCCTCGATAAATGGGCTACACAACAGAAAAATATTTTTTCAATTCGGACCAGTAGTTCCTGAGATTACCGCGTTCAAACAAACAAAGTCTTCAGCTTTATAAAGATTTAATAATTAATTTCTTTTGTACAGATTGCAAGGCAGTATTTGCGTGCAAGTGAACGCGGGTCCCCTGGCGTATGCCAACGCGTTCTTGGATTCTACCCTTGCACAAATGTATCCTGACGATATGGTCGACAAATTGAAGTCGATCTTCAAGTAAGTTTTATTGACCATTTTTGGCTTGGATATTTGAAAAAAAAAAAAAAAATTAGCAATGTGGGATTGGGTCTCACATTGCTAGCAATCTTGCTAACCCCTCCAGCTAAGCTCAAAGGGGAGTGGGTTCACGTCGGTAGGATTAGAACTCGGGACATCACGTTTGCAAGACCGATGCCTTAGCTATTAGGCTACAGCCGCTTAAATTAAAATACTACAAAAAATTACGTGTGCAATAAACTAAACACAAAAATGCCTATCAACATTGCAGTACTACACTTATCTTGGGGTCAATTCACGTATTTAAAACAGTGCAGTTGCAGTTAAGTTTCGATTAAAACGGCCATTTTTGTATTCATGTAACAAGTACAAGAATACGAAAATGGCCGTTTTAATCGAAACTTAACTGCAACTGCACTGTTTTAAATACGTAAATTGGCCTCCTTGGAGTATCCATTGCTTTACAAAGGTTGTGTGTGAAATAATTAAGTAGGCTATTTTTTTATCATTTTACTGAGATTTTCATAGTTATTATGAAAACGGAGGTGGAATAAGGCTTGACGCACCATTGTACCACACAACAGTTGTATTAATTCACCAGTTATTTTACTTCGAAAAGATAAATCTGTTAACAGACTTTTATATCTTTGGTTACTTTAATAACCCCATATTAAATAATGCATCTTATTTTCAGAGAGTTCCTAACAGTATGCCACACAGCATTGCAACTGAACGCAAAGCTGATCAGCTCCGACCAAGTATCCTACCACGAGGCTTTGGAGACGAACTACTACAAGCTGAGCCATTCACTATCCGGCATGCTCGGCCAACCGCTGCAGGACATTCTAGTGAATGGAAACCTTAGCACAACCGTCACCGGCGTTGAACTTCAGTCCAGTAACGCTTGAACAAACGATTCTTTATTTGAATATTATTGGTAATATGCTCTATGCTTTAGTACGTTTATTTTTAATTACAAAAATTGAAGAGACAATGAATTAGTTGAAATTATAACTAAATGAAATTTGAATTTAGAATCTGGAATCTTGAAAGTTTTTTTTTTTAATAATTTGCGCGGCAGTTGAGTAGATTAGTCCTGGATTTAGTGCCAAGCATTTTTTTTTTCATGATCGTAGACACTTTCTTCTCTCGATTAATAATCTATGCAGTGAAATTTGTACCGGCAGCCATTGTCGTGATAATCTGAACGCTAAACTCCCTTATTTCTAATACTTTATACAGCATTTTAAATAGCAATTGTTTTTTTTTTCTATTCTATTTTGCAAATAGAATAAAAAATAAGGACAAAATATTTAATGAATTAGGTAAAAAGGATAAATTTTGACCATCAGTAATGGTACAGCCGCCATAAAACGAACTACTTTTGTGAACTTTCACTGCATAGACTTTATATATTCTGATTTCTCAATCTAAGTCTGAGTTTTGCCCTAATAATACGTAAACATAAGAATATTAGAACAAATAGTTATCAAATATCACATTTAGGTATAAAATTAAAGATATACAACGTCACGTCCATATGACAGTCGACCAGTAAATTATAATTCCTTCTACACTTTTTATAGCACTTTCAAGGATAATCACTTACTCATTCACTCACAACCAAATATTTTACACAATGCCTTATCTTCTAAAACCATTCACTCACTCACCTGTTCATTCACTGACTGCTACGATCAAAAGCTCTCTAACTATTTCTTCAAAGATTAGGCCTCTCGTATTCTTGATTCAACTATTATTGAGTTCGTGCAGAAACTCGTTAAAACTGTTTCTCTCTATTTCTTGTTGTAGGTAATGAATCAATCAGAACTAAGCAATTCGATTGTAAGCCGTAAACTTCACTTTATTGTTTGTTTAAAAATGGAACTGGTTTAAAAATATTAATTCTGATTATGAATATCTTAATACTAGAAGTTTTAAAATATGTATTCATAATCAGAATGGTTTTTTTTTTTTTTAATTACATACGTAGCAAAGGCGCAAACGTCAAAGTCGTATTTTTTTTCTTTTGGGTTTAATAATAGGCAGTGTTATGTGACATTTGCCATAAAAATAGAATTCATAGTGAGAAGTCAATTACCAGTCCATCCCACTGAGACAACTGATCAACTTTTTTTTAAATAAGATCTGAACAAACTGTGTATAGTGCCATGACTGACATTTACTCTCTAAACTTAATTTAGAACTTTTTCGAACTTGGCTATTAATTAGTCTACTTTATACCTGTTATGTACAGCTAGCAATTAAATTAGCTGAACATATCTAAATACGTAAATTACAGGAGCATTAAAATGAAAAAAAATATAATATTGATTTTTTATAAATAAAATTGTTTATAAACTGAAACTGCTCAACAAATTTTATAAATTCTTTTGTAAAAATAATGACTTTATCGTCTATTAGAACGTTTTAGTGCTCAAGTAATTTGTGAATTAAGATATTTTAGCTGTTTTTGTAGCTTATCGTACCATAATTTAGTTGGTCAGTTTTATTATATAAATCGAATGTTAGTTATTTGTAAGTAAGTTTTTAAGTATAAAAACTACTTTGAGTGTCACTATGTCGCATAAATATTATTTTTAATACATTTTTTATTTTATTTTTAACTCTCTAGTGGGTTCATATGAATGGTGCATAGTTTTTGTTCAATGATAAATCTGAACTCGTCGTTTATAATCATAACCTGACCAACTAAATAAAAATTCTTAATGTAATACAGTCTAGTCCACGAGAAACTAACTATGGGTTATACATTCTAAATAAAGTCTAATTTTACAACATCCAAATGTTTATAACTAATGCTTTATAAAGTCGTTGCAGTGGCCGTAAACATTCGGTATGTTTCTGTAGTATAAAACGCTTATATGCGTTTCGTTAACAAACAAGTATTATTATTTATTATACGTCAAGAAAAAACGTACCTAATCTTACTTATTGATTCTCGAATCATTCACTGTTCTGTTATTAACTTATATATAGTATTTTAGATATCGAATGTTTTGTCTTTTTTTTGTCATTCTATTTTCAAAATAGAATAGAAGAAGACAACATTTGCTAGTTAAAATACGGTATTTGAAATATAAACGTAAGTTTCTCGTAAACTAGACTTAAGGACTTCAACAAGCACAAATACCTATAAACGTAGCTAGGATTTATACCTTCAGTACACTCATCTATATAGACCTAGTACGTTGGACAAGCAACCGCCGACAACCATTAGACTTACATTTTATTTTGACATTTGGACGGTCATGTCAAAATCAAATAGAACTCTATACAAGTAACAAGAATAACAACGGCCATTTGTCATAACTGTCAAAAAAGTTCACAGGACGCTCATTCGATTCGACATTTGAAATTGCTGTCATTTTGTACGGGGTTGCCAGCCAGCGTACTAGTACTAAAGAGGTCAATGCTTCAGTAGCACGACCTAAGAGTAACGAGTCATTTAAGTGAACGTATGTTTGCTATTGCCATGTTTTAACGTAACCTAGTTTTAAGGATTTTCGTCCCGGTTTGATGTCCTATAGACCGAATTTGTTGAATACCGTTAGGTGACGTCATATGATGGGATGGCGGCGGACTAAGGACGCCTTATGCCTTTTCGTATCTTCTAAATGTTACCAGACGATAAAACTTGGTAGATTCAAACCAATGGAATCAACCAATAGTATTTATGCCTTTCAAAGTCAAATATGTCAAAACGACGAGCTCTAGAAATTTGTACGAAATAGAAGTTTATGTCGTCATAGCTGTTTTGATGATTGAAACTTTAAAGCAATTATGTTTTTAATAAACAGGGGTTACAACTACAAGCACTCAGAAAGCGGCACCTTAAATTAAAATCATAGGTACATTTTTTTTTATTTTTATGTCAGTGTCGCATCGCCAGCGCCAACAGATGAAAGCATGGGATTTCATTGTTCTCTTTTTCACTTGTGATAATTATATCATGCTTTCCTACTTTTACAGCTTTTAGTTGGCCGTTTTTAAAAATCGAATGTTGTATATTTAAACTATCTACACTTTTTTACTTAATACATCATTGCTAGTATATGATTGTACCATAGAAAATTACGAGGTTAAAAAATAATTAGTAAAAAAAGTCAAAACAATACACTCCATATGTGTTTATTTATGTTTCAAGATACTGCTTTGTTATACAATCAAAAACCTATTAATTTTCGCGCATTGGCTATAACATTATAATGAAATTAATCCTGTTGAATAATACCAAGTTGGCTCGTCTGATAGCATTTTTAGACGTGCTAAATATAAATTTACCATCTTTTATCTCTCTCTAACTCGTTGTAGGATGTATAAGACTAGACTTAAGTGGGCGGTGTTATAAGCGTGACACAAGAGTGCAGCATTCGTTTGTTTATTTACCGATCGCTAGGGGTAGTGAGTTTTGCCTAACGGCTGTTCTCGATAACTTATCTACCTTTAACTGTCTGTTAAAGTACCTAACTCTAGTAGCGGAACTGTCATTTGACGGTTATTGTGCGTTCATCAAGATGAGTCCTTTGGCTTCTCAATGTTGGCACCACTGTGCGTAAACTAGACGGATATAAAATGTTACCAGCTTCAGACATTATGCCCATATTATGGGGAAATTACATGTTTCCATTTACTGTCTAAATTGCGTCACATTTTTAAAGTGCATCCTTTAAATAATACGCGCGTCTTTCTTAAATTAATATTAAATTTGTTAAAATAATACAATCAGGATTTTTTGTTAGAACCTAAACCCCTCTTTACTAATCGTTATCTTCTCTTAAGAGACTACTGACAACTATGACAGATAAGTATAATAAAGATATCATCTACATTCTACATAAATAACGCCAATATTTCCAGGAAATCATTGTTTTTGTCTTGTCAATGTACAGGCGCTTTGGCTACTACGCAGTTGGGTTAATATTCTGGTGACGTAATAGGATAAATGTTAAGTGAACAATTGGCAACATCATATCCACTGCTACCAACTTACAGGCCAAAGGACTAATTGTGAACGGACTATAGTTTTACCTGGGTGAATAAGGAAAAACCCACTTTGATTGGGCCATTTTAGTACTTATCCTAAATGTTACTCCAACCAACCGATGACCTCCCAGAACGCCAGCACCTTGCCTGAATTACTGCAGGCTTCATGAAGGGATGTCAGTGCCGGTTATCGAAACACAAGTGTCTGGTATCGCTACTAAAGTAACAGACAGTTAAAGTTATAGTATTTTTATAGGCATTTCTTGCCAATTAATTTATTAATACAATAATTGCATTTGAAAGAAGAATTTGAAGGTCAGACACAGGAATCGAATACGAGACTTCCGATTGCTTTACCGGAGCACGAAAACCAAACCATCTAACCTGAACTATGTCACTTAACTTGAAATTTTTCTTTCCTTGGTACAACTTGTGTGCAACAAGAGAATAAAAATTGATTAAGCTTTCGCGCTTGGTTAAGCGATCGAAAGTCTCGGGTTCTATTCATGGGTCTGAAATTCAAATTATTCTTTCAAATGCAGTTAAAGTTAGATTAGTTAAAGAGACCGGCCGTAAATAAATATAAGATTTCCACAAAGTCGGTCGCGAGTCTCGTAGTTCCTTATTTCTTGTTTGTTGTACCTATATATAATACTAACATTCGTAGTATTGAAGTAATTGTCATATTATAAGATAATATAATAATGTACTGATCAATAAATTGTATGATTCTCAAAACTATGCACACGACAACTTGTATACGTAAAATTATTTTATTACTATATTTTTTCTTTTTAAACGCTAATGCGCGTGACATAATATCTATAGCATTTGTATTTTTTTTGACGTGAAAACGCCCTCTAAGTCGATGGCCGGGTGCATTCACGTAAAAGTGTCACGGTCCGTCACGTTCCGCCTGCTGATAGGCTGAATGTCACAGTCCGTCCCGCCTGCTGATAGGCTGAAGTATTATGGCCATCGGGCACATGCGCTCAGGTCCAATAAAGCTGTCACAGGCTAGGTTGTTTATTACAATGTCATCAATGTTTTCTTAGTACCTTATCACGTAAAATCATCATCCGTAAACCGACTTTACAGACGACCATTTTTTTATTTATGTTTAATCGATTATAAATACTAACAAAATTTTTATTCAACAATATAAAAAATGTAGAGTTCATACAATTTTAAATTTAGAACAGTTACAGTAAATACTAAAGAAGGTTTGAAAAACAATTTATTTACGAAAATAATCACAAAAAACATGAGTTATGTAAAGCGTAATCGCATCTCTAATTCTCTTGGTTAAGTTTCCGCCTCCGAACCCGCTTCCTGTCACCATTTACTTACAAAAAAATGCATCTGCGCAACCAGTTGTCGCCAAGTTCAATCCGGCCAAATTCCATTTAGTAAACCATTTATATTTTTATTCAGATCTGAGTTTAAAAAACTTAAGGTTGTCGTGTGCAGATTAAATTAAAATTATTATGTAAATTTCATATAAGCACAAATATCTCATACCATTTGTTATTTTCTTTTTTTTCTGGGACCTGAACTTATGTGTTGGTTTTTGTATCTGTATAAACTCAAAATGAAGTTAGTTATAGTGAAACATTTTTTTTATTTTTTATATCAGAATTTTAATATTCTATTAAGGAAGTTTTCTTTATTAATTTGTGTAAGAAAAGTTTATTACGCAAGTTTTAATGTCTGTTTAATTTATTTCGTTGTTTATCGTAATAAGAATAAGGCTTCATTTTGTATTGTAGTTTAATGGGTATACATTCGTTACGTAGACATCCATCGCGAATTAATATAGTAAAGAACTCATAACCGTGATTTTAAACCTTAAACAAAAAAGTAATTGATAAATTATCTATTGAAATTGATTTATTTTTATTTAATAAATACATTAATTCCAAAAAGGTTTATTACCCCTGCTCTCACGATGAGAGCTTTATTCAACTATTTGTCACTTAAAAAGAAGATATCCTTATTTATATTTATTAGAACTTATTTTTTTTATTTAATGCTTGTGTTTCGATGTCTGTGGATTTTGTTACTTTTTGTATACCTCATTATTAACGTAACAATTATTGTACTTTAAGCGTTTGTACAGCGTAATGGTCAGTTTTAGGGTTTCGCCGTATTGTGAGCGAACCCTATTTAGCAAAGCGTTTAAATCGCTAGTGTGATAGCGCCTTTACCTATTTTGTTGCGATCTCCAACTGTTTATTTTTTATTTATTTATATAATAAATCTCATTTAAAAATAACAGTGTCAGTATTAAGTAAACGCCAGACTACATTTTTATCGGATTAATTCTAAATCGATATCTGATTTTGAATTCTATTTAGTTATGAAAAAAGCTCAATATCAAACGAACGAGTTACTGTTTGCTAAAACTCTGCATTCAAAATCAGTGTTCGGAATTTGAATTATTCTGTAAATGTGTTGCCGTCTCATTCGGATTTATATTCTAGATACTTTTAACCATAAAGGTTAGTATATTTAGATCTACCTTCATGCTTTAAACCAATCAACTACCAGCGTCACACCGATCCACGCATGGACGTTAATTGGCTCATAAAATAAAAGAATCTGGAAATAGCAATCCCATTATACACATGACTGGTATAATATAGACAAATGGCCGCAGTCCAACACATTAGCATAAAAATAAGTACGCACGCAATGACGCCATGCTTCTCTACACATCATTAAAACCTCAATTATTGCACTTGTGAATGAAATATAAATAACACTACGTACATTACTGCCATTTGTTTATATTGTGCTAGAAATACTGTTGTAGTATCGCAGTTATTCTAATGATTATCTGTGTCTGTCATTTTCACTGAATAAAAATCATGCTTCTTCTCTTTTCTACCCCATAAAGTGACGTTTAACGTGATGTCAATAAGCTTAATTTCAACTCAATGCTTTTAATAGTAGTCTCGTAGATCTATACACTGTCTCAACGCAAACTCTAACTCGCCCCAACATTGGAGCTAATGCAATTTTTTAGACGAGAGCTGGACAAGTGACGATGAAGGTAATATGTGGAGCCGGTCTAAGGTTTAGTAAAAATAAAATGGGACATTTAAAATGTTAGCAGAAGCGAAACTGACTGAAATTGCATTTGCATCCAGCTATGTCAGTTTTCATCGCTTGCTCAATACCTACCAGTTAAATCTCTATTAGAACATTTGAGACAATAAAGTATAATAGGTTGATTGTAGAATGACCTTATAGTGACGCTAAACCCAACCCGGTTGGGACTTTCGATTCGACAGTATTTGCAGAACAACAAAGCCTACCCGAAGCAACTACACAATGTTCGGCTTCATTATCAAGTGCCGATCGGGTAGTTCATTCTACCAGGCTCATAATTAGATTCGGCAGTATTTGTTAAACGGCAAAACCGATCGGTATAAGTCGGCAGTAGCCGCCCGGCTGAGCTTACCCGAGTATTATGTTTGGCAAAGCCGATCGGCTTTTTCCCGAACATTTAATTTTATATCCGGTTTTACCGCCTGGCCTGTGCTGTTCGATGCCGCTCCGCTTATGTCTGTAAATCTAAGTGATTCACATTAGTTTAATATTATCAACAAGTCAGCATAATTGTTTTAGGATCTGAATAACGTTTAGTGAAAGTGCAGATACGGATAGCCCAAATTTCTTTTATTTATTAATACCTGATAAGAAAAATACAATTAATTTCTGCAGTATGACCCACCCATTACTGTTTATAAATATTAACATTATCGAGAGCCAATCGATGAAAAAGTTCGATATCTACACTATTAGTTGTCACTAATAACATCATTACCATAGATGCACCCAGGATTATATTTCGGGGGGGAGGAGGGGTTCTGTCCAGATAAAAGGAGGGAGGGATTGATCCCCCAAATACCCGCCACTTACCGTTACTGAGTATCGATTATCGATACTATAGCTCGTCATTTATTGATACTATAGTACTAGGTACGATTTTTGCTGTTATAATATCGATATCCCTATCAATTTGTAATCACTTCTGGCAGTAAACTATCGGTAGTTGCGATTTTTCTTATCAGGCACCTTTATACAATTAAGTAATTATACTTTTCTAATTATACTCCATTCCATCGCTTATTTATTTAATTATAAATGTTTGGGAGAAGGGTAAAATATTTATTTGTATACTTGATAATCTCATAATTATTCGAATTATAATATTTACTTGCTTTATTAATATATCAAATATTGTATAAATACTCTTTTAATTAGCAGCCTTCAAATTACACATCTATTTATGAAAATATGCTATAATTTTCAATGATACTTACATAATATTTTAAAATATTTTGTAGTCGAAATATCTTGTAGTCAAAATTTACTCTTGTATATCGAAAATTGTCAATATTTTAACTAGATAATTCAATAAATATTGGTTACTGCGATAACACTAAAAATGTATGTAAGTAATGTTTTTACATAAATGTATTTCTTATTTATTCTGAATGATCGACTTAATAGTAAATTACTAATTTATTTATTCGATTAGATCTTTGTAACTGGCTGTGTTGTTGTGGGTAGATAATGTAATTTCAAAAACCCATTATTATAGTACTACTTGAAAACATGAGTTTTTAACACAGGATGTTACAAAACGCTCCAAATTTGAAGCAAGACTTATTCTTGAATCCTACTGAAGTGTAATCTAAATTTCATGTTTTAATACATTTTATAAAAATAATGTTTCGTTTTCATTTTCCTTCATCCCACTACTTTTACCTCATTGAAAACATACTAGTCAAGCGTCTGCACTATATACATGCGCGCATCTTATCACTTCAAGATTTTTTACTTTAGTTTAAGAAGAAGCAAGAAATGACTAAAAACCTCCAATGATATTATATTAGAAGTTACTTTGTAGACGTATTCGCGAGCTGACATGAAGTGTACTAGTAGACAGAAGTTCATTACACGTATTTAACAATATTTTCACTAATCAACATCCTGTATATGTCGAGTAATTCAGTAATAAACAAAGCAGACGAAGGAGCCCTTTGTTCAGCCGCCGCCCGCCGTACGCACTCCCGAGTATAAACCATCATATTTTATATGCTGTTTGAGTATAACATCGATTATCAATTATCAAATACTTAGGTACTACAATTTATATTATACTATATTATTACAATTTATATTATACTATATTACTAAACTACAATTTATCAGTGAACATTTATTTGTGAGTCTTAAAAAAAACAAACCGTAGGTATTTTTGTTAATACTAGAGTACATTTTATTAACTTTGTCCTTATTAAGTAGTATGGCAATGTCCTAGGGCGACATGGTAAAATGGCAAAATCAACTAGAATTACACCATATCATACGCATAATTATGTATAAACGGTAATTTTAGGCGTGACGATAAATTATTACCGGAGCCGGAGGGCTATGTTAGGCTGTTGCAAGGTGTGCAGACCACCTCGAAGGCAGGAGGATCCTGTACGAAGACTGAGAGGGTGAGGTAATCCGCAGTGACGTCTCGTGCGGTGTTCTACAGGGCTCTGTCTTGGAGGCCCTCTTGTGGAACATTGGCTACGACTGGGCCCTGCGGAGTCGTTTCCCCTCCGGGATACGACATCTGTTATGCGGATGACACCCTCATCACGGCCCGGGGTGGGAATTTTGAGAAGGAGGCGCGCCTGGCCACCGCTTGTGGCTCTTCGACGAGCACTTCCACATTTTGGTGAAACTTGAGGTTACTGCGTCCGCTCTGGGGAGGCTGTTGCTGAACCTGAACGGGCCCAATGCCTTGAGTAGACGGTTGTACACAGGGATGATGCGGTCAATGGCTCTGTACGGCGTACCCCTGTGGGCGGCGTCCCTAACCGCACAGAATAGGGTCCGCTTAGGGAGACCCCAGCGGACTATAGTGGTCAGGGCCATACACGGCTACCGCGGCGGTGTCTGCAGAGGCGGCATGCGCATTGGCCGGCACACCCCAGTGGGATTTGGAGGCCGAAGTGCTCGCCGAAGTGTATCGGGGGGCGTTGGCTGTTCGGGCAGGGGTTTCGGTGCCCCTGCTGGAGGAGCTACGTGCTTGGCGCGTTAAGGCCCACCGGGCCATGAAAGCAGGGTCGGCAGGTGTTCGAACTGTGAGGCAGCACGGGACCCTATCCTTCCGGCTGGTGCAGATCCTTTCCAGGCACGGGTGGTTCGGGAAGTACCTGCACACGGTCGCTAGGAGGGAATCGAGTCCCGCAAAGAGAGCTCCTTGGCGGATCCACTCCATCGCCGGCGAACTGGGCGGCGTTGGCGCGCACTTGCGCCTGATGCCGCAGTGGAGCTGCGGGCGGGCGTATGGGGTAATCTACCCTTACCCGCGGCCTTCCATGGTGTGCATCCAGGGACCGCGTAAATGTGAAATGGCCGGAACGCATCAACATCGCGTCCGCCGTCGGTAGGTACCTATAATAAATTTCGGCGGCCCGTTCGCGAAGGTGGCGAGCGATACACGGCGGGTTTTTTAGTGGCCGCAAACCCCACACTACCTCCATCGTCTTCCTCGGATGGTGGGGGTGTTCGTTAGATTTCTTCCGCCAAATAAAAAAAAAGGCTGTTGCAAGGTGTATCGGGGGGCCATCCCATTATCTCTATTCCTATATTTATTCCTACAATCATTCAATTAACTCACGTATCTTAAAGGGTTAAATTACGTATCAGTTCACACAAATAACCATTGGTATACATGAATAACCAGTGTTTTACTCTAGTACCTACTTGAAACAGGAGATCGTATAGGTCCGTGGATAAAACCGGGCAAGTGCATGTAGGGCCTAGGTTACCCCGCACACTAATGTTGTAAACAGTTCTTCTTGACCCTCACGATCATATCATGTTGGGTCATACGGCGGTACACTCACGTTTGTGAGGGAAAGACTTGTTGATAAATGATACACTTTTAGTTATGAAAATAATATATTTATTTACGAAAATAATTCAGGCACAGTCTTTAATCAGTTAAACGGAAGCCGAGAGTTGTAGTCATCGGAGTGCCCTCATCTATGCAAGAAAAGGAAGTTTTTACTTGCTTGTACCACCAGAATCTTGCCGATAAACTGCACGATATGAAACTGGAGAAGTTTATGACATCCATCAGACTAAGTCATAAGTCAGGAAAAAAGGACTCCGATTCTTGCAACTACATTATAGAAGTGACAACAGACGTACGTAAAGCCCTCATAACGAAAGACAGAGTCTTTGTGAATTGGTCTTCTTGCCCTGTAAGAGACTTTACCTTAGTCACACGCTGCTATAAATGTCAGCAGTACGGTCATGCAGCCAAGTCATGTCGGGAGCCAACCTATATCTGTGGCCACTGTGGCGATCAAGGACACTCAATAAAGGACTGCACGAAGAAGACAGAGGAGTCAAAATGCGCTACATGCTTTCATTTTAAAAAACCTAGCAACCATAAGACCGGTGCCGCTGATTGCCCTGCAAAAATAATGGCTGAAAGGAGGTATATTAACTCTATTGACTATGGAGGCGCCTAAGAGCGCCGTTAACTGTGAGTTTATTTGACCTGTAATTTATTTATTTTTTAGTCTATATTTTAGTTTTACTGATAGTTTAATGAATACTTTTATTAGCGAATTAGATAATTTCTCGGTATCTGAGTCCAAAATCTGTGACGTTGAAAACTGCAAACAGCTTATCTCCTCCCACAGCAATCCATTAACAATACTAACACAAAATATACGCAGTGTTTATAAGAATTTTGACGATTTCATTATTTTTCAACAAAGACTTACGAGTAACTTAAATTGTGATATTATAGTTTTAACAGAATGTTGGCTTGCTCAGCAATATAATTTACCGCAATTAGCGCAATACAATATACACAAGAGCGATACAATTTATAATCAAAACGACGGGCTAATAGTTTATACAAAAAATCTCCTTAATGTATCCGTCGAAGAACCTAATATTCAAGATTGTAACAAATTATTAATTAAAATCGGATTGGAATTTGCAATACTAGCAATATACAGGCCTCCTTCTTTTAGAAACATTAGCAGTTTTATTAATTCTTTAAATACGACCTTACAAAGTTTATCATCCTACAAAAATATAATTTTGATTGGAGACATTAATATAAATATCCATCCAGAAAGCTTAGACACCACCGCGCAGGAGTACCTCAATTTATGTTCCTTTCATGGCATGCTACCCGCACATACGCTACCTACACACCAAAGCGGTTCTTGCTTAGACCATATCATACTTAAATCAAATTTTCCTTCAATCGCACTTGTTACTAATTCCACAATAACCGATCACAATGCTGCCCTACTTAGCTTAGATTGTAAATTACCTAAGCAAAATATCGCACGTACAATTTGTAAATTAAATATGAATAAATTTGAAGACGATTTATGCAACGTCAGCTTTGACCCAGTCTACAATTCCGACGACCCGCAATCATGTATGTTATATGTAATTGAAAAAGTGCAAAATGCTATGCAGAAAAATACTTCCTATATTCGATTGTGCAACAAAAATTACAACTTAAAACCATGGATAACAACAGGTCTTATTCGCTGCATGAAACACCGAGATAAACTGCATCAAAGGTCTAAAGCCCATCCAGATAATTTTATGTTGCAAGTTTTATACAAAAGATATCGGAACTTTTGTAACGATCTTTTAAAAAAACTTAAGATAAACTACAACAAAAACGCACTAGAAAAGGCAAGTAACAACAGTAAAAAAATCTGGCAGCATATTAAAAACGTAACACATACACAAAAACAACATAAGTCGTCTTTTGATTTATTACAAGCACAGTCATCACATTTAACTTCTGCCAATATTGCAAATAACTTCTTTGTGAACATCGGCAAATGTTTGGCCGAGAAAGTTCAAGTTCAATCATATTACGATACAAGGGCATGTGCTTCGGATAATACTACTTTAGAGTCTTTTGTATTATTAGATACTGACGAACAGGAGGTAGATACTATAATAATGGGCCTTAAAGAAGACTGTGCAGTCGGTTGGGACAATATATCAAATAAAATTATTAAACAGTTCAAGCATATTTTGGTGCCTCCATTGACCTATATTTTCCGCTTATGTTTATCCACAGGACATTTTCCCAAGTGTCTTAAAAAAGCTGTGGTCGTTCCTGTCCATAAATCAGGTAGCAAAAGTCTAGTCACAAATTACAGACCTATTTCTCTACTACCTTGTATGTCCAAAATATTGGAAAAGATAATAAACAAAAGACTAATACATTATTTGGAAAATTAATCCATTCTGGCAAAAACACAGTTTGGATTTAGAGCTAAAATGTCGACTGCCGATGCCGTACATCACCTGACTGACCATCTAGCACAAGAACTTGACAAGGGTAACCACACAGTGGGAATTTTCCTGGACCTCGCGAAAGCTTTTGACACAGTTTCCATCCCGATCCTATTGCGTAAGCTTGAAAGTATAGGTATAAGAGGCGTTCAACTTAAACTTTTTACTAGTTATTTAAAAGAGCGGACTCAATGCGTGAGGATTGGTAATATATTGAGTAATGATGAGAATAATACGGCTTTTGGAGTTCCCCAAGGAAGTATTTTAGGCCCTAGCCTTTTCTTAATTTATATAAATGACTTGTGTAACCTGAAGTTAGACCATGGCATAATCGTATCGTATGCTGACGATACAGCTCTTCTTTTTTCAGCTAGCTCTGAAAACAAAGCTTACATGCATGCGCAATATGGGTTTAACAGAGTTAACGAATGGCTTCAGCACAATTTACTAACACTAAATGCGGAAAAAACAAATTTTATCTGTTTTTCAATGCGCAAAGTCCCGAAAACACAAACTACCCCAACATTATTTGCTCATTATTGCAGAATCACCACTGAGACTGAATGCACTTGTCCCGCCATTAAAAGTACAAATAAAATAAAATACCTGGGTGTTATTTTAGATGAAACCCTTACATTTAAATACCACATAGAATCTTTAAATAACAGAATCCGTAAGTTAATATTTGTTTTTAAAAAGTTGCGTTATATTGCAGATTCTCAACTAACTAAACAAGTTTATTTTGCCCTATGCCAGTCACTATTAACTTACTGTATTACCACATGGGGTGGCGCTGGTAAAACATTGTTATTAACAATTGAGAGAGCACAGAGAGCTATCCTCAAAGTTTCTACGTTCCGCCACAGATAATATAATACTATACTAGTAGTTCCGCCCTTTTCTTTATCCCACTACTTTCTTTAACCTACTCTACCAATCTTGTGAAGTACTAACAGTTCGACAATTATTTATTATGGACATAGTAACAAAGCAGCACACTTGTCTCCCCTTCAGCACTGCATACATTAATAAACGAAAAAAAGATATAGTTTGCAATAGAGAAATAGCAATAAAACATGCTTTCACTGCCAAGTTCTTCATCTTCCTAGGACCGCTTCTTTAAAATAGGCTAAATGCGATTGCAAATATTTATTCCATGACCCTAGGAAATTGTAAGAAGAAGCTTAAGGAAGTCCTCCAAAATATGTCTTACGAAGATACAGAGAAATTATTAATTGTACTCAAATAAATATAGTTTTTATTATATTAATATTAATTAATTTAATTAAGAAACTAATTATTTACAGCTTTCGTTTCATTGATTTATATGTACATATAGTGTTGTCTAAATATTATATCTTTATTCTTTAAAACTCACTCATAGTTAATTTTTACTTTTAAATGTTTTAAAATGTGATTATAGTTGTTTTTAGGCACTAATCGCCTGAAACACAGGTTTTCCTAGTTCAGGCATAAGTATTAAGCTAGATATTTAAGTAAACATTTGTAATAATTGTAATATCTTCTGTATATGGAATAAATAAATTGAAATTGAATTGAATTGAAATAATTATTCTTTTTTGTTAATAAGAGTTCACATTTTTGTACTTTTATACCATAAAATAATTAGAATGTCGTATTGAGATCAAAAAATGTTAGTAGGTAGTTCTTAGCAGGGGCGTAGCTAGGGTGAGACGGCAGGGCGGTCCGCACCGGGTGTCACCCATTTTGGGGTGACACCCGGTATCAACTTCGAGAACAAAATACAAACGTTAAAAAAAAAAATTGTCACACAGCTGTCTTTTTCGGGAATTTCCTTACAAGCACTAACTAAAAAAAATATTAATAGTTGAAAAGTGGTATGGGTAGTGTATGAAGTACTACTCTGTCAAAAAACTACCGGGAAACGATCAGTAATGCGCAAATGTCAGTTATTAATCGAAATTTATTTTATCGCCCTAAAAGTATGCTCCTTCAGTTTTTGGGGTGACATTCGACGACAACTTCAAGAATAGAATACAAACAATAAGAAAAAACAAAACGTACACTTACCAACGATGCACTTACGTCAGTAAATATCAAATCGTCAAAACATTTTTTAAACGCTTTTTTTGGAATTGAGTTCAGTTCCCGCCGCGAATTCTCCCTTATGTCTTCTACCGAATGAAAACGGGTGCCACAAAGTGGTTATTTGAGTTTAGGAAAAAGAAAAAAGTCGGCTGGAGCTATATCTAGAGAATAATGTGGTTGCAAAAATTCGTTCGCAATGATGGTCTTGAGCGAAGGCGCATTTTCGTGGTGAAAAATACAAGAATTTTCTTTCCGAATATCTGCCCTTTTTGTCGAATTTGCTCTCTTAAACGCCGAGTAACACTCAAATAATATTCTTTACTTACCGTTTGACTTTCCGGCAAGAAATCCGAGTGCACAACACCGCGGTAGTCAAAGAAAACAGTTTGGCGGTTGATCAAATTTGGCGTGGTTTTTTCGGTTTCGATTCGGAAGGCGCCACTCCGAAGCTTGTTGACTAGTTTGGATGTCAAACTTGTAAACCCATGTCTCATTACCAGTAACAATTTATTTCATGAATGTTGGGCCGTAATTGACTCGTTCTAGCTTGTCCTCAACGACTCATATGCTCATACACATATGCTATAACGATATGTATAGCGGCAACATGTTTCAGACTCAATTAATCATTTAAAATAGTACAGACACAGAAAGTAGCTATCTCTCTCAATCTTGAATCAGAATTTACAGTCACTATTTCCTTCATTTTTGCGATGTAAACTTCAGTTAAAGATGTTAATGGCCTACAAGAGTGAGGCAAATCTTCCATCACATTTCGATCGCTTTTAAATGCTTTATACCAATAAAAAGCACATGCTTTTGAAACGAATTTCCATTGGCGATGCAAAATTTAAGTCTACCTATTTGTTTGATATTTTTGTCCATTATGAAATCGCAATACACACTACATATGAGCTAACCAGCACTGGATTTAATCTAAATAACAGATGCAACTCAGGCTCTGCGCCAAAATAGAAAAAAGTCGTGCCTATTTAACAACAAAAAAAAAAAATATATAACTAATACACATTAAAAAATACACGTTGTCATTGTTGTCAACGAAAAGTTTTAAAGTAAACTTAGATTGTACGGGCTTTATAATATTTGAAGATTTCCCTCGATTAACACAGGATATCATCAAAGCCGGAAATGGTTACAACCAATTTTAAAATATACATTTTCCAACAAAAAAGGAAATTTACAAATCGGTCCGAGGCGTGTTCGAGTAATGGAGTAACATACATATATAAAACACCTTTTTTTAAAAAACTGGTTGATAAATTCATTTAGTTCAATGTAAAAACAATAGATTTGCTGCCGTAAAAGCTAGAAAGAAGAGATTTAAATTGCAAGATTTAATTTTTTTTTATCATCATTTTTAATGTATTTAGTTTAATATTTTGAATATAAATATGAAAATAGGTATTAAATTATCCCCTGATGATTATCACATATAAAATTTATTGCTTTTATCTTTTGATGGGGTGACACCATCAACTTCCGCACCGGGTGCCATCCAAGGTAGCTACGCCACTGGTTCTTAGTTAACCATTTTGTTTTTTATAGAACTCGCTGACCCGCGCAACTTCGTCTGCGTAAATTTTCCCCGCTTTTGCAACATTTTTCATTGCTGCTCCGTTCCTATTGCTCATAGCGTGATGTTATATAGCCTTCCTCGATAAATGGGCTATCCAACAGTAAAATAATTGTTAAAATTGAGAAATTATTATTTTTAGAGATTATCGCGTTCAAATAAACAAACTCTTCAGCTTTATAATAATATTATAGATATAGATTAAATACAATATAAATTACATTGTAGTAGCTACCTACTTTTCATTGTGGAAAACATAAAAACAATTTTTATTTTAATTGTCCGCTTAACAAATGAAGAAGCATACCGCTTTTTGCGACAGGTGGGTATAGCTTCTACGTGTGGATGATAGCATGCAGTGCGCCTAGATTTCTAATGATAGAAAGAAGGAGATGCCGGATCAGTGCATGAAATTCTTGTAAAAGTGTTCACAAGAGCTTTCTGCCGTGCACTGGGCCCCCTTTTTCGTGCAGTGACATTTAGCACAGACAGTTCTGGGCCCCAGCTCTCATAACGGCTTCTATGCTCATGCAACATATAAGGGCGCTGCCCTCTGCTTGCCCAGTGAAATACACGCTGTACCCTCTTCTCGTGCTCTGACTATTAAACCACGCTACGAAAGAATTTTTGCAGGCAAGCATAAACGATTATTTTCGTAATTAAATTAACTTTCTTTCGGTTTTATCTATAAAAGGGAAAGAAGGTTATGAAAAAAAAGTTTAAAAAAACTAGCCATACATATTTTTCGATTGTTTAAATCAATAAAAATTGATAAAAAAAATCCCATTTAAGCCTCATCTAATTATCAGATGGGTGAAGTCAAAGAAGATCAAGTGGGTCGACTTACAGCGTATCTTAAGCCATTATTACTTAAAAAATATGTAGGGGAGCGTGAACTCACCCCTCCCCCAAGTGCTTATGGCTCTACCTAGTCCGGCCATATGTAAGTTCTGTTACAAATGAAAATGCATTTTTTTTTAATGAAGTAATGTACCTAATATTATTCTTTCACTTTGTCGGCGTAAGTAATATGCGCATCTTTGCAAAATTACAGCCTCCTAGCACTAACAGTCTCTGAGCAAAGGTGCGGACGGACGGACGGACATGACGAAACTATTAGATTTGGCTACGGAACCCTAAAAATGGGTACAAAACAGACATACTACACAAATCAACATCATTTTCGTATTTCGTGGGCGGTAAAACGACTGGCTAGAAATACGTCACGCATTCAGTCATCAATCAATAACGTTACAAAATAAATAAACATTTTGAAATTTGTAAATATTAGCAAAAGTAAAATAATCATTTTTGACCTTGACTTCCAAATAAAAATATTTTTGTGAAGTCTATGACTGAAATCTTCCTTTTGCTCTAGAAAATAAGAAACAAACATAGACTCTATGGATAAATAATTAAGCCATAGTAACCCGTAATGCAAGGTATTAGAGTATAAATTAAATCTATCACAAAATGACAAATGTCAAGCCCTAATCTCTCTTTTTAACAGCAGCACAGTACAGTCTACATCCAAGCACATATAATTTTTTATTGTAGTTATACAGAAAAAAGTGTTATTTGAGTGCACTTTTGAGTGTTTTTTACACATTAATAAAGGTTTTATTACGCAAACATTGCAATTTTATAGCGGTGAAATGGAAGACGAGTTGGAAGACAGAGTGCTATACCAAACATATCTATCGTTTATGAAAATCTTGTCACGTTTCACAAGTAGTGTTCCGTTTGATACTCCTGTGAGCTATTTATGGAAAATGGTACGACTTTATTTACTACGATCCGAAGTTGTAGTGTTCACTTTAGGATTAATTATATTTTTTATGTATTTGCAAACAATCGAGCTATGGAGTCGTACTATGTTAAGCAGACTCTCTCAGGCTCTCAGCCCTATCAGTGCAGTACAGCGTATGAAGATCTTGGAGGGTTCAGACGCTGATAAACAGAGCTGGGAGTTAAAAGGAACGCTGAGTGCCGCTTATGCTATTAAAGGGAGAAGAATGCACATGGAAGACAGGTTTATTATCAATGAAAACATAAACAACTCAGGAATATCACTGTTTGCTATATTCGACGGACACGGTGGGGAATTTGCGGCCAACTACGCAAAAGACCATCTTATTCAAAATCTACACAACAAAATAGTAGAACTTCAAGCATTTAAGGAGGGAAAAATTATAAGTACTCCTGTCCGAGATAGTCCGGAGGAACCTGAAAAGAAGGAACCCGTTTCCGTTGATAGAAAGAGTAGCTTCAAGAAGTCTGTAAGTACAGCAGACGATACATCTAAGAAAGAAATTACAGATCCACTGCTGTTAGCACAATTATCAAAAGCAAGACCTATTACAAGGGAGGTTAGACCAACATCAACCCCTATTAAAAATATTGCCATACCATTATCTAGTTACATGGACAAAGGAAAAATTAACTATGGCAAGTTACTGACAGATGAAGTACTGGCTGCTGATAGACTGCTCGTGGAAGCGGCAAAGAGGTCGTTAAACGTTGCAGGAACAACTGCTCTTATTGCTATAATGGAAGGCAATCATCTGATAGTAGCTAATGTTGGTGACTCCAGAGGTGTCATGTGTGATTCACGTGGCAATGCAATACCAGTATCATTTGATCATAAACCACAACAGGTAAATATTTAAATATTGCTACTGCAATTACTTATTAACATTATACTATCACACTAATATTATTGTAAGTAGTGGAAGTTTGTGAGTATGTGATTGTGTATGTTTGTTACTTACTTCTTCACATCTAAACGGCTGGAGCGATTTTAATAAAATTTGGTATGGAGTTAGCTGACAACCTGGAGTTAGCTGATAACACATAGGCTAATAAACCGCGGATAACACCGTGGGGCACAGCTAGTTGTTTATAATTCTGATATTCATGTATTACTTATGCATCTTATGAACCCATTTAAAAATAAAGGAGGTTGTGGGTTTGATTTCCACACGGGACACCACTTTGTGTGATCCACAAATTGTTGCTTTGAGTGTAGGTGAAATTTGTGTCCATGACTTGTATGTTTGTAAAGTCCCCTGGGACACAGAGCTTGTGAACGACAGCGGGAGTCGTCTTTAAAAAAAATACGGGTATGACTACTTACCATTGCCATAATACGGAAGTAAAATGAGGAAGGTTTTATTGATTATAATGTTATAGACATCATATCTTTATTTATACAATGTCGGCAGTCTGTCAGTTCAAATGAAATGGACAGACAACATCAATTTTTCTTAAAGTAGTTTTATTCATATTGACATGTTGATAAAATAAGCAAACATCTATTCATAATATTTAATATTGATGTTGGATAAATCATAAACATTTTAGTCTATCTATTTATTATCTTGTAAGTGAATGTTTCATCAAAGTCATACTACATATATTATTAACTAGCTTCCGCCCATGGCTTCACCCGCATTATGTTTGAACTGCCATTTCACCCCTTTAAAGATTTGTTTTAGGCTATGTAGCGGATGCTCACATCATAGTTAGTTAGTTAGTTAGTTTTACCTGGGCGAACAAGAAAACCGCACTTAGCCTCCCAATTGGGCCATTGTGCGATGCTCACATCATAAGAACTATCTGTGTACCAAATTATTGAGTGAGCTGTGTGTTGATATATCTGTCAATCACAGTTTCCTCTTATGCCTTTCTACAGAGAGCTGATCCTCGCAACTTCGTCCATGTCTCATGAGGGGGCTAGAAAGAATGGGCACCTAAAATACAATCCTAAAGGAGCTCAAACTTTCATTGTTTTATCCATAGACCACTTGAGAACAATTGAACAAAATACCTATAGTGCCAATTTAAAATCAAGCAGACTATTATTAATGTTTAACACTCGGTGGCTATGATAAGATACTGTGGCCCTTTAAAACTAAAATGTAGGCATATAATAATATTACAGTACTCCAAAAGTAATAATGCGCATAGAAATCTTCGGAAATCTTCGTCATTGTTCGGCAACGGTCGTATTACCCGAGCGTCGAAAGACGATATTTATATAGAGTGGTTAAGAGCAATTTCTCTATGCCTAATTTTATATATTATGTGTTTTGTGCTAAAACAGATTTGATTTACCTGTAACGAAATTTGATTCGATAATTCCATGTAAGTAAATAGCGAAAACGCTACAATCATTGTTGGAGTGATTAGTTTTCAAGTGTCTTACCGAAGTTGGTGTAATTATGGAGGAAAAGGTTTAAATAACATAAGGTTTTATTAGAAGGAGAAAAAAACGTTTTCAAATAGAGGTTTACATAAAATATAATCAAAATCTCAGTTCAAATTTGTTTACAGCACTAATCATTCCAGAAAAATAATACAATTATAAAAAAATTAATCAGAATCGAGGAAGACCTCTATTCCCGACATCGCAGATTCATCAGAAGTTTCATTATGCTCTTGTTCATTTACACTTTCCTCACTGCTATCACCTGTGTAAATAATCAGTTTATCGGAATAACTATCGATTCTTGGCTCAAATTTTCTATATTCATCTTCGCATTGAACCGCATGATCAGAAACTTTTTTCCATTCTTCTGGTCCTATTTTATTGATTTTTTCTAATATAGCATCTTTAACTGACGTCACAGTCATTGCAATATTTCTCTTGGCCACGTGTTGCTTTATTTGGGACCAAATATTTTCAATAGGGTTAAAATCGGGATGATATGGTGGCAATCGTATAATTTTATGCCCATGTTCCTCCATTATACGGTCAATGGCAAATTCTGTGTAATTTTCTTTGTATCTTTGTATAATTTTATACAAATCGGGTTTCAGTTTCTTTGGGTCATGCGGAATGTTGTGTTGTTGTAACCAAGCTGTCATTTGTGGTTTAGATGTGTTTGAGTTTGGTGGTTTCACAGACAGCTTATTATGATATGGGGCGTTGTCTATTACCAACACACTATTAGGAGGCAAGTTGGGAATCAATTGATTGCGTAGCCAAGTTTGATAACGTTCCGCGTTTATTTCTTTATGATAGTCACCTTCTGAGTCGACACATTTATGTAACATTAGAGCCCCTGGGACGAAGCCTTTTTCATTGCCTGCGTGTACAATAATTATTCGCTCTCCTTTGGAAATGGGTTGTTTGATACCTTTTTTGTTGCTATCTTGCCAAGTTTTACCCTTAGTATGTGATGTGTGCACATACGACTCGTCCATAAATACTATGTTTCTACCAGAACTCCTCAGCTGTTGTATTTCTCTGAGATATTTGATCCTTTTTAGGCGTATATCATGTTTTTCCATAAGTAATTGTCTGTTATTATCAGTTTTCAGAAACCTAAACCCCATGTCTTTCAAGATCAACCTTAAAGTCTCGGCACAGCCTTTGAAATTAATAGCTTCGATCAACTTTATTCTTAAATTATTTACAGTTGGGAGTTCTTTCAGCGTCAATTGAAAATTGTATATCATATTACGAATAACACAGTAGTCGAAATCATCAAGTACCAGCCGAAATCTACTTTTAGGTCTTCCTTTTTTCGGTGTAGAAAATTTCTTTGATTGATTATGTTTTTTTTCGTTTAAGATATTACTCAAAGTTCGTCGCGAAATTCCTGTAGCTTTTGTAACACGGTCTTGAATTTTTTTAAAATAACCATCATGGTCTCTGTTGAAAACATTGGCTTCATTTAAGAAATAAAGGTACACATTAAATACCATTTGCCGTGCTTGTGAATTAAGCGGTTTTCCACGTTTAAATTTATCCATTTTGGAAGAATTCGTCTGAAAGAAAATGGCATGGGCAGAGTTAGGTATATATTTTTTATGCATGTTTATCTATTTATTTAATTTAAATAAATCTCATTTTTTAAATGTTTTTCTAGTACTTAATATGTATTTAATGTAGGTATTTTATTTTTTTAATATTAAAAAAACGTGAAATATGTTATTTATTTTCCTTTTTTCAAAATATACTATTTAAATCTGAATAAGCTAATTAATGTTGAAATTATATTTACCAAGAAGGGTGTGTAATAGCAGCTCTATATATTTCCACAAATAGAGAACACGTGCAGTCACTACCAATATATAAAGACGACTGACAGACATTTCGCTGACCGGCGACAGCTGCCGAACGCCCGATTTGTTTTCGATTGTGCACACATGATATTGACTCCTATCTCTTTTAAACAAGGTGCAAAATGCAAATGCCTTGTTTAGGGCTCTTACGATTCCATGATTCGAGTGTTTCCGGGAATACGACAATTAGCGAAGATCTGCATGTGCATTATTAATTTGGGAGTACTGTATGTAGGTATTTGTGTAACGTACTTTGTCTTTTATAGTAACATATTAATAATTTGTTTTAAATTAAATAAAAACCAACTTATTTATTAAAAGAATATTATTATACTATATCGCAAAAAATATTTACACGACCGTTCCATAGGGAGCAGCGGGTCAATTCACGTATTTAAAGCAGTGCAATTGCAGTTAAGTTTCGATTAAAACGGGCATTTTCGTATTTTTGTTTGCGCACCGTACTAGAATGTCGTTATTGCCCTTTCGAGACGCATACTTCACGCAAGCGTATTTTAGATTGATACCAATGCTACAAGAATACAAAAATGGCCGTTTTAATCGGAACTTAACTGCAACTGAACTGCAACTGCACTGCTTTAAATACGTAAATTGACCCGTTGGCCTCGCAGAGCTACTAGCCGGACTTGGAACTGTGCCCACATAACCGCCCACCTTGCACATTATTCCGTAAAGGCCTACTCAAACCTAAGCAGTATTCCCTACCGCCTACGGTAGAGAAAACCGAGTGGGTAGGTACGCGGTAATATTTCAAACCTACTTACTATCCCGCCCTAGTCACGGAACATCATACTGAGTGAAACCTGCGTTGTATTACCTCTACCCATAACGCATACCGCTCAGGTTTGAATAGGCCTTTTAAATATGCGCGCGATACTTGACTTACCTCCCAGCAGATTCGATTGATGCAAATATTGACACTGGACTAAGTCCCCCCCCCCCTTCCGCCTGCCCTCAGTGGGGGTAGTTGATGTACCGCCCTCGAACACCTCACACTTGGCCATTTGAGCCAATAGTTGTCCCTCCTGAACAATGTTCTGGATCCGCGCCTGATTTTGTTGCTTAATATTTTAAAACTATGAGGAGGATACTTAGGAACTATCCTAAGATATTCATTGAAATCAAATGAAGTAAGAGCAGTGTTGTTCAAAATTAAATATTTGTGATGAATAACATATTTATTTGGATGTTTAACCTACATATACGCAGGTGAACGGCACAGGCGAAAGTTACTTTTATAAATATTTGTACATGCAGAAATTATTCATTCAATAATTTTAATTACAACTCCAATTGGTGATATAATTAGATCGTTAATCATGTTTCATATGTTAGAAAATCATTTAACAACTCACCTTGTAGCATTCCTTTAAAAACTGTAAATAATTGGCCAATTACGGTAAT